>OX463229.1:26373305-28873305 GCA_949820135.1 Sylvilagus floridanus
TTAGGATGCTGGCTAAGACACCCATATCAGAGCACCTGGGTATGATACCAAGCTCTGGTTCCTGGCTCCAGCTTCCTCACAATGCAGACCCTAAGAGGAAGCAGTAATAGCTCAAATAATCCAATCCCCACCACCTATATGAAAGACCTGGATTGAGTCCCAGCTCCTGGGACCAGCACAGCCAAACGCTGCTGTTGTGGGCATTTGGGGAGTGAATCAGTAGATGCAGTCTCCTCCTCAAATAAGTAAGTATTATTAAAGGAGAGGTTTTCTACCTTAGCATTACTGGATTTTTAGACTACATAATTCTTTGTCATGGAGGCTGCCCTGTGTACTTCAGGATAGCTGTAGCTCTAGCTTCTATCTAATACATGTCAATTGCAAAAAAAAAAAAATACATGTTTGTAGCTGTTACTGAATTCCTTTGGGGTGTCCAATTTGTCCCTGGTTGAGAATAAGTTATAGAGAAGTATTTATTGTCATAGGCAAGTGTCCATAATGAGCCAAAAGATGAATGGAAGAAGCTACAAAGCACTATGGAAAATATTCCTCCTGCTCTCTCACTATCTCTCACGCCTTTCCATATGTCCCTCCCTCTCTCTCACCCCTCTACACCTCACCCTCTACACCTTTTCTAAAAAGAACAGCAAGGAGGACAGGCATCTTGCATAGCAGTTAAGGTGATTCTTAGGATGCCCACATCTCATACTGGAGTGCCTGCCTGGGTTCAAGTTCTGGCTCACCTCTGATTCTGGCATCTTGCTAACACAGATGCTGGAGGCATAGCTCTGGTAGTCGGGTTCCTCCCACTCATGAGGGAGATGCAGACTGAACTCCCAGCTCTGGCTTCCATTTGTCCCAGCCCCAGCTATGATGAGCATCTGGGGAGAAAACCAGAATATAGGAGTTGTCCGTCTGTCAAATAAATAAAATTAAAATTTTTCAAAGGGCAGGAAAGTCATTTACCAAAATAAGCTCACATGGTTAACAATTCTTCCATATTCACCAAGTTTTCTGAGTTGAACTTGTGTTCCTTTTAATATAAGGAACAGAATGAATCGCCTTCAAGCATCACTAGAAAGCTTCCACATCAACACACCTGTGTATCTGCCTGCAAAGCCAAGGCCAGTCACTAAGGATTGCAATGTAACCATGGATTTGGCCTTGGGGAGCTGCCCTTCCCCCACAGTACTCCAAGCTCTCAGCTGCAGGGACTGAGCAACATTGGCAGGCATGGGGACTGTATCTCCCCTCTGTGTTCTCCTGCTCCCCACACCAAGCCATGGGCCTCACTGCCCTGCGTTATTTGTAAACTCAAAATTCCTGGTGGCGTGAGCCTCTAGTCAAGCTGAAACAAGTACACAGAAAGCCGACAAACCTGTAGTGCTGTGCTTAACAAAAGTTACTCAACAGGGTAAGTCTCTGTGTGAAGAATGGAAATAAAATAAGCAGTAGTCCCCTGGAAACATTTGGATCCAGAGACGAAACACACCCTTCCTTACCCCAGGTTTAAGCCTCCACTTTCTCTTTGCATGCACATGTTTGCATGCATGCATGCCAACACACACACAAGCTTCCAGAGAAATCTTTAGTTGGCAGTAAGATCAGCTGAAGAAGCAGGTGCGAATGAAGAAGAGCCCAGTCCTGACTTGGAGGAGATCCTAGGCTCCACAGTTAGACCCAATAGGATCCTGCTGTCAGTCACGTCTGCTGTGGATTATTCACGTGATATTATTATATCACGTCTGCTCCTGGATTATTCAGGGAGGAGGATGTGCTACTCAGGAAGGGAAGTCAAAGGGGTGCATCAAGGAACAACCAGGGAGCAGGAATCTAGCCTCGCAGTTAAGATGCAGGCATCCCAGCTCTGGCTCCTGACTCTAGCTTCCCGCTAACACAGGCACTGGGAGGCAATGGTGCCAGCTGAAATAACTAAGTTCCTGCCACCCACGTAGGAGACGTGGATCAAGGTTCTGACCCTAGTTTCCACCCCTATCTAGCCTAGTCATCACAGGCATCCATGGAGATAGAAGCATATGGGAGAGCTAGCTTGTTTGCTCACTCACTCTCTCTTCCCCTATCCCTCCCAAATTAAAAAAAATAAAACTTTAAAAAGAACAAATACACAGCCATGGACAAGCTCAAACTTTGCCTACATTCCGTTCTACCCTGTTGGCCTGAACACTTACAAGGAGCCACCATAGCTCTCAGCCCTCCTCCAACAGGTTCACTGCAATGATCCCCTGTGTCCAGGGACTCCATATAAACATAAAGCTTCCAAAATACTTTCCACATATGAAGCATTTTTACTCCAGAATATCCAAGTTTCTTCAGAAGTCAGCTGTATAATCTGTGATATTACTTTCACGAGAAATTCTTAGACAACACGATTAAACATTGTCTGGTGTTTCTCCTTGCCTTTTTAAGGCAAAACTCCTCTGGATTTCTGATCACAGAAAACTGGTGGGTTGTTTTTATTTTTGTTTTTAGTTATTATCTATCTCTCTGCCTTTGAGTTATAACTTATGTCTGCTGTTCTGATATATACACATATATATATAATATACATACATTTTAGTTATAATCTATGTCTCTGCTGTTCTGATTTCTTCCTTCTTGCCTGGACAACATGACTTTTTCCCTTGCAATAGGGAATCCCTCGTGAATTTAATGTGAACTTTTTGATGGGTCCAGGTACTGAGAAGGGGTTTAAAGGGAAGTCTTTTTTTTGTCCACTCTAAAGTAGACAGATCAACCGTCTAGAAGACAAGTTGGGGGTGGCCGAGAGAAGCCAAAGTGACAGGAGGCAGGGACTGCTTTCCAGAGTTCTCTGCTCCCTCTTAACTGGTTCAGAGCCTTTGGCGTGCTGAGATGAGAATCTACAGGTACAGAAGACCTTGCATGACGGCACTTAGGAAAAATTTTTAAAAAAACTACATACTGCACACAGAGATAATCACACTCTAAGCAATCAACAAAGAAAGCCATATAAATATCTAGGCCATTCAAGTCACAAGATGGCTGACCACATCAAAACCAGTTATGGTCAGAGTCCTAAACAGGCCACCACTTCCCTCTCTGGGACGGTGGCCTCATGTTCCCCATCACACCCAGGGATGTCTGCTGTGTAGAAAAGATCTGATAGTGTGTCAAGTTGTTGCATGAGAAAAACAAAAATCATGAGATTCATTAACAATCTGAGTCTGCAGATATCTTTAGCAACATGAAACTCACAAAATTCCCATTTCTCAATGGATGTGTACATCCACCCATTGCCTCATGAATGCAACATTCTATGAAGCCAGTGGCCCAGAAACCATGCCATCAAGTCTTAGCCACTTCAGGGTCTCCATCTATGACTGGCATAAATCTTCATACTAACACATTGGTAACCAGGAACTCACAGCTCAACGCCCTCCTCTGTAGAATGCCACATCCTTAAATTTATTTTTTAATTGCTATCTTCTTTATTCTGCTACAAATTAGTATTGATGTTTTCTATTGTTTCTTTAGAATTTACAAAGAAAACTTTTAATTCTGTGATTTAGAAGACCTAAAGCTTAGTTTTTGAAAGGTTCTCCAAAAGCCAGTATCAAACATCACTTCTGGATTCTCACTCTCAGAACCACACTTCCCACTCTACAAAAGCCACAGCCAGCTCTGACCATCACTGCTGTCTCCATGAGCCTCTGCCTCCATAGTCACACACCAGCTATGAGTCTAATTTGGTAACAAGAACTTGTATCAAGCAGGAAATGTGGAAGTTGTTATTTGACTCACACTTTCATATTCAAACTTGGGGTGTACACTGGCTCATCACCTCATCACTTGCAACACCCATATCAGAGTGCCTGAGTTTGAGTTCTGGCTCCACTCCTGATTCCGGCTTCCTGCTAATGTGTACCCTGGGAGACCGTAGGTGATGGCTCAAGTTGCTGGATCCCAGGCACCCATATAGGAGGCCTGGATGGAGCTCCAAGATCCTGGGCATTTGGAGAATGAACCCAGCGAGAATGAGGACTCTCCCTGTCACCCTGCAAATTAAAAAAGAAAAACAAAAACCTTTTGCCCAGGGACCGGGATACTAGAACTGAAGCAGAAAAGTGCAATCTTCCTGGCTTGCACAGTCAAGGGGCAGAATTTGGGGATGTAAGAGAGGCAAGATCTCCAGAAATGACACCACTACAAAAAAACAGGGAGCTGCCCCTAGATATACATTAGAAGTCTGATGCACTATCCATTGCGCGATGCAGCCACCTCCCCTAGATATTCATTAAACACACACAATTTTCCTGCCACAACGTGAAGTTACAGCAGTTATCTTTACTTAGTCTTCTCTCAGTGCTAAGGATCCAGCAAGAGTCTACAACTGGCAGATGCTGGGCTTTCAGAGTCGAATAGTCGCTAACTAGATTGCTTTCATGTCATTGAGAGAACTTCATGAGATGTCCATGAGCCCCTGGTGCAGGATCTGTAAGCCAGGACTGTAACCCAGTGGGATCTCAACATTGGTCATTTGACATTCACTCAGTACTGTGGCTGTGTCTAACTCTAATTCCTTTCCTACCTTCTCCCCTTAGAGGTAACGGCAGCTCCATTTTCAAACCTTGACTGTTAACTGGGTGAGGTGTGGGCTGCTGCCTACCTCATCCTCCATGGGGTGTATTTTCTGTTATGGAATATTTTTCATGTTTAGCATTGCTAAGCAGTTTTTTTTCTTGCCAGATTAATTTAGTTCTGGCATAAACAAAAATATTTTCATACAGTTTGGTCTTCACTAACGTTGCTTTTCTTCCAAAATAAATGTACGTTCTACTCTGGTGTCAAATGACTTGTGATGTGGCTCCAGAAATTCACAGAGTATGGGTGATCATAGATTTAAAAGTTGAAGAATTTCACCACTCACCATTAGTGTCAATTCATGGAGAATGAACAACAGTAAGTGGTGAAATACTATTTTTTTTTTAATTCCAACTTAATTGGAAGGAAACATGCAAGTTTCAAATGATAAGCAGACTACAGAAAGATGCAACTGCTTTCTGGAATTCTTTCTGCAGCTGAATATAAATAGTAAATGGAAAATGGGAGACACTGCTAAGCCATAATGTGGACATAATATAGTATTAGGTGATTAAATGAATCATTCATGAATAATCTGAGGTTTGATATATCCATATTGTTTTAGATTAAAAGTTAGCAAAGCATGAATGTCTTAAATAACAGCAAAACAGAGGGATATTAAAACTGGAAATGCTGGCTTAAGAGTGCTGACTTCCAAAGATTTTTATTTTATTTTCAAAATGTTTTCTGGTTTCCTGATCCCTGTTAGCTAATTTATTTATACAGGCTACACGATGTTGCCAAGATCATTGCTTTTGGTTAAGAGAAAGAAAGAAGGGAGCCCTATGTGAAGTCGTGAGAGTTGGAACAGTTTTCTTTTATCCAAGGCTCGGTTCTTGTGTAGCTCTCTGTGAGATCCTACCCTGTTTTAGAGCCACATTAACACATCAGCGGACTTTACGGATTGTCCAACACTTCCAGGGCTACTTTTTCAAAGATCCGCTCAACCCTCCCCCACCCCTAGCTGGGGAGAGAAGGGCCACAGCACTGGAGACTGCACAGCTTTTGTTGCTCACAGGAGTACAGATGAAGGGAATTCAAGGACTGTGGCTGACATCCAAGGCCACAGTGAGCTCAGAGCCTGGGCTGGAACTGTGGATTTCTAATCAATGGTTTGGAAGCAGCGAGCTTGGTGACTCTCACAGAAGAGTGTTTCAGATGCTTTTATTGCACAAAAAGCTTTTGAATGAGGAAATGGCCCTTTAAATAGAAGGCCCCTCTCAGATATTCCACTCATTTCCAGTAAGCAGTCCTCAAAAATGGACAATGCTTCTAAGTGAACAATCACAGTATTTCAACACACCCAAGGCAAAGTGGGGAGGGAGGGCTGAGTGATGAGGAAAGCCTGTGCCGTTACGACCTTTCTCATGACCGTAACTGATGGATGTGCCCTCTCTGCATGGCTGCAGATATATTTAGCAATGTGCCTGGGATTCATTAGGCCTGTGATTTGGCAGTAAACAGGGGCAGCGGCTCTGGAGGCCCACTCCCTGCCCAGCACGGGGTCCTTTCATGTAGAATCACCTTGTGCACAGGACACAGCTGCCTCATCTTTGGAATCTCACAGGCTGAGCCCAGAGACTCGTTGCGCCAAGCTCTATTTTTCACTGATATAAATATCAAAATAGTTAAGATCAAAATGTTTCCACATCCATTCTGATATGAACAAAAGTGGAAACACTAACAGTCATGTACTTATGCCGACTTCTAGCTTCTAGCTGGTTGCACAAAGGTGGAAAGAATGTCACTTCTATTCTATCAACCCGCTTCTAGGCCAGATGCACTGGAAATCTTGCTTCGTCTTAAATCTGGAGAACCAGGGTTGCAGGATAGCTCAAAAACCTAAAGCCTAAGAAAAGACAGGTCACAGGGCCAGCACTGTGGCTCAGCGGGTTAAAGCCCTGGCCTGAAGTGCTGGCATCCCATATGGGCGCCGGTTCTAGTCCCGGCTGCTCTTCTTCCGATCCAGCTCTCTGCTCTAGCCTGGGAAAGCAGTGGAAGATGGCCCAAGTCTTTGGGCCCCTGCACCCATGTGGGAGACCTGGAGGAAGCTCCTGGCTTCACCCATACAAAAACGAAAAACTCTTCTCCCTCCTAGGGTAGCAAGAACTAAATATCAAGACAGCTGACTACCATTGTGGTAGCGGCAGGAATGGAGTCAGACTCTCTCTGGGTTGTGCAGAGAAGGTCCGATGAAAGAAGTCTAAAGCCACAGACACAATGAATGAACCCAGAGCAACAGCAAAGCACAGATCAAAATCTTCTTCTTCTTTTTTTTTTTTTTTTTGGACAGGCAGAGTTAGTGAGAGAGAGACAGAGAGAAAGGTCTTCCTTCTTTTTCCATTGGTTCACCCCCCAAACGGCCGCCATGGCCAGCACAACGCGGCCAGCGTGCTACACCGATCCGAAGGCAGGAGCCAGGTGCTTTTCCTGGTCTCCCATGTGGGTGCAGGGCCCAAGGATCTGGGCCATCTTCCACTGCGCTCCTGGGCCACAGCAGAGAGCTGGACTGGAAGAGGAGCAACTGGGACAGAATCCGGCACCCCAACCAGGACTAGAACCCTAGGGTGCCAACGCCACAGGCGGAGGATTAGCCTAGTGAGTCACAGCATCAGCCAAGATCCACTTCTGAGTAGGATGATCTAACATCCTTCAGCAACATGCTGCCATAAGAAAAGTGCACCCATGAGGACCAGTGCTGTAGCATAGTGAGTTAACACCCTGGCCTGAAGCACTGGCATCTGGGTGCCAATTCGAGACCCAGATGCTCTACTTCTGATCCAGCTCTCTGGTATGCTATGGGAAAGTAGAAGATGGCCCAAGTCCTTGGGCCCCTGCACCTACGTGGGTGACCCAGAAGAAGCTCCTGGCTCCTGCCTTCGGATCGGCACGCTCTGGCCATTGCGGCCAACTGGAGAGTGAACCATTGGATGGAAGACCTCACTCTGCCTCTCCTCTCCCTGTCTAATTCTGCCTTTCAAATAAATAAATCTTAAAAAAAAGAAAAGAAAAGAAAGGTGTACCCATTTCTAGGCATCAATACTGGCTACGTCTTCCCTATTACTCTCCAGTTGATACAAGCATTCAGTGAAAGATTGTAAGGAATTAAAAAACCAAACCAAGGACAAAGCAACCCACTTACAAGAGAAAAAACAGGATCAGATGTGTCGAGCCACAACAGAGAATTTAAATCACTACCATCAGCAAGTGAGAGGCTGCAGCCCACAAAGTGCTCAATGTGCATGAATCCATGGTCAGTTTCAGCACAGGGCTGAAAATCCTGGGTCCAATCCAGATGGTAGAAGCAAGTACACACACAGAAAGAGATGGAGGATGCCCGAAATGGCTTCACCAGGAGACCCAGTGCTGCAGGAGGAACAAGTAAGTCAGATGTTGAGTGAGGTCCACAGAGATCACTCCAACTGAAACAGAGAAGAGCAAAGAAAACCAAGCGCAGCACCCAAGAGTGCTGTGGCTTAAGGGCGTCCCCTCCTAGTGCTGAGGGTGTGACAATGTCACGAGGTGAGGTCATGAGGGCTCCTTCTTTGACAATGGGATTCTGTGTCCCTGCAGAAGGGCCTGAGGGCAGGAGTCTTATCTTGTCCTTCCACCTTCCTCCACGGGAGTACCCAGCACCCAGCACCCCTGCCCCACATGGATGCAGAAGCCTTGATCTTGCTCTTTCAGCCAGAGAAATAACTTCCTGTTTGGTAAGCATTACTCTGTGGGATTCTGTCACTGCAGTGAAAGAAGATGAAGAGCTACTATAGTATCAAATGGTCCCGCATATACCAATTGGAATACCAGAAGAAGATAAGAGAATATTTTAAGACTGGGTGGTCAAGAATTTCTTTTCAAGTATTGAAGAACATCAAACCACTAATCAGAGATGCACAAACAGAATAACTAATTTTTTAAAAGACAGAAACATCAGGGTCGGTGTTGTGGTGTAGCAGATAAAGAAGCCACCTGCTCATTTAAATTAAATTTAACTGAGCATCAGTTCATGTCCAGGCTGCTCCATGTCCAATCCAGCTCCCCCTACTAATGGCCTAGGAGAAGCAGAAGATGGTGCAGGTGTTCGGGCCCCTGTCACCCACGTGGGAGAATTGGAAGAAGTTTCCCACTTCAGCCTGGCCCAACCCGAGCTGCTGCAACCATCTGAGGGGTAATCAAAGGATGGAGGACTTGTCTCTCTCCCTCTCTTCTCTCCCTCTCTAACTCAGATTTTCAAATAAATGAATGAATCTTAAAAATTTAGAAATATCATATACAAGGTGGTGAGAAACAATGAAAGGATAAAAAAGACAATCTTAAACACACCCAGAGAGGGGGAAAAAAAGAATCCATTTTATAAGGGTAAGTTTACAAAAAATAAGACTGACAGACTTAGAGCAAGGTGGTATGACAAAAAAAGGAACCACAAAAAAGCTTAGAATTGAAAATTCCACATGCAGTACAAAAAATACAAGTTAAAGAATTTTTCCAAGACTAGGAGACTCACTACCAACAGATGTGCAGAATAAATGGTAAAAAAAGGTTCGTCAGGCATGAGGAATACAACACAAGTCAGAAGCTGGAATTTATACAGAGAATTAAAATCATTAAGTTGGTTAAAATTAAGATGAATGCAAAAATTTCTTATTTTAGAGGACTCAAAATATTGACTGTCTAGAGCAACCAGAGTATGACACTTTATCTTGTGTTTATAGAATAAGGTACACTTTAAAAAGCTCTTGGGAAATTGAATTAAAAGATGTCTATTTTGGTGCAAAACATTTTAAAATCTAAGCATAGTTGTTTTATAACATTTCTATAAGCTTTTTGTATGCCCCATGTATGCATGGATTTTTTTTTAAAAATTCTGGGTTCTAAAATAAATTTATCTTTTAATTTCATTTTCCATAAACTTTTAGAAGTACCTTAATAAAGATCTATAATGACGCTATCTCATAAGCCAGGATGGTAGAATCTGAAGTAAATTGTTCTAAAAGTTCTTATATATTCAAGAAGCATAATTATATGAAGAAAGACCTCAATTTTATATATATATATGTAGACAATGCTAGAAAAATGAGGTTAAAACATTTTTAAAAATAATTATCTGATAATGGGAGTAAAATGAATACTAAAAACACTCAATGCAAAAACATAGGAAAAAAGCAAATGAAACAAACAGGAAAAAGCAAACAAGGTGACATATTTTGATCTCACTTCATTGCTAATTATATTAAAGACAAATGGTCAACATATGCTAATTGAAAAACTGAAATAACACATTAGAAAAGAAAAACAGCAAGAAGCAAATGTAAGAAGCTTCTTCAAGAAGCTTGTGGAACAATACAATAGGTTGAACTTCAAAACATTTAATCCATGAATAGTATTTCCATGAGACAGATTTCCCATGAGCTTTTCTAAAGGAACCCCCCCCCCCTTTACTGGACATCTAGAGACTCAAAACAAGCAAAAAGCAGAAGTAGGGGAAAGATATACCATGTGAACATCAATCAAAATAAAGTTGCAGGGACTACCTTAGTGGGTTTCAGATTAAGGAACTGTTTTCAGTAAAACGAGTGACCAGTGACGTTAATGCACAAAGATGAACTAATCATCCTAAACATGTAAGCAAGCCCCTAACAACAGAGATGTGCAATGCAAATGTAAAAAACCTGATGAATCTATCAGCAAAAATGGACAAATCTAACACGACAGCTGGATACCTACATATTCTCTCTCAATTATTACTAAAACAAGTAGGAAGAAAATCAGCAGGAATATAGAAATTGAGCAAAATTAATGATCAAAAAACCACCCAACAGCGAAATATCCATTCTTTTCAAGTACAAAAGCACTTTCAACACAACAGACCACATTCTAAGCTATAAAACAAGTTTCAACCAACAACCCATTTACAATAACTAGAATAACACAAGTAAAGTTTCATGATACTAGAAGAATTAATCTAGAAATCAACCAAAAAAATGAAAATTCTCACACATTTAGAAATTAAGCATCAGGCTTATAAATAGCTCAGGGGTCAAAAAGAATCAAAAGGGGAAATTAGAAAACATTTTTATTTGAATTAAAGTAGAAACACACAGCAATTTTTGAAGTCAGTGGGTGAAGAAGAATTTACAGCATTAAATATCTATGTTAGAAAACAAAAGGCGGCCGGCGCCGTGGCTCAACAGGCTAATCCTCCGCCTTGCGGCGCCGGCACACCGGGTTCTAGTCCCGGTCGGGGCACCGGATTCTGTCCCGGTTGCCCCTCTTCCAGGCCAGCCCTCTGCTGTGGCCCGGGAGTGCAGTGGAGGATGGCCCAGGTGCTTGGGCCCTGCACCCCATGGGGAGACCGGGAAAAGCACCTGGCTCCTGGCTCCTGCCATCGGACGAGCGCGGTGCGCCGGCCGCAGCGCGCCGACCGCGGCGGCCATTGGAGGGTGAACCAATTGCAAAAGGAAGACCTTTCTCCTTGTCTCTCTCACTGTCCACTCTGCCTGTCAAAAAAAAAAAAAAAATTAAAGAAAACAAAAAACTCCTTCCACAACTAGCTTGAAAAGGGAGAAAAATAAACCCAAAGCAAGTAGAAGAAAGTAAAAACAGAGAAGGAAAATCAGTAAAATTACTAAAAAGATAAATGATGAAGAGACCCAATGAAGCCAAATGCTGGGTTTTGGAAAGACCAATGGAAGAGAGTAATGTATATGCATACTGACAGACAAAAATGGGGGGAAGAGGGAAGAGAGAGAAGATGTAACCTAAAGTATCAATATTCCAACAGCTCAGATGGAATAAACTCTTCAAAAAACACTTAACCAAGGCTCATTCTAGAAGAAATATGAAACTCAAATAATGTATCTCCTGAAGAAAATGAATTTATTTTTAAAACTTTCCAACGAGGAAAATTCCAGGGCCCAGAGGGATTCAGTGGCAAATGCTACCAAAAACTAAGTGAAGAGATAATATGAATTATCCACAGAATCTCCTAGAACCTGCAGGACAATTGAACATTTTCTAATGAATTTTGTGATGACAGTGTTACCATGACACCAAAACCAAAGAAATTTCCATTAATAAAAAACTATAGATCAATATTCCTTATTAGCACAGAGGCAAAAATCCTCAACAAAATTTTAATAAATTGGATATTAGCAAGTGATACAAAAGATAATGCATCACAACCAGGCATGATTTAAACTGGGAACAGAAAACAGATTCAGTATTGAAAAATCAATCAATGTAATAGATTATACGAACAGACTTAAGAAAAACCACAGGCCTTCACCTTCGCCAAGAAGCACCTGCAGATCTCCAGGAAGTGAACGGGCACCCACCCCAGAACTGCAAGGCCCCCATGCCCCTGGGCTGCCCGGCTGCCCTCCTGCCCTCACCCGGCCACCTCTTGCTCCTCCGCTGCAGTGGTAGCAGGGGGAGGGACAGGCGAGGGGCCTGTTTCCACCCCTGGTGCTGGTGTCCCTTGTGGGGAACACAGGGGCCACCTCACTGGGGACATAATGAGGGCCAGGGGTCAGCCAGCAGCCAGGCCGCCCGGTGTGTCCAGGGCAGCGTGCTGGGGGCTCCCTGTCTTCTCAGCAGCCCCTGGGGAGCTCCCACTCCCTGCCAACCCAGCCGCCCTGTCGCTGCAGGACCGCAACGTCGAGCTCACCACCCGCATGAACGTGGCGCAGCTGCAGCTGGCCCTGGGCCGCCTGGGCAGCCCAGCGGCCGCGGAGAAGCCCGACCTGGCAGTCTATGGGGGCCCAGGGTGAGTGACCAGTGCTGGGCTGGGGGGAGGGGGCCATTCTCGGGGCGGTCACGGCACCCAGACAAACAGGGCCCCGCGGAACAGGTGCAGGAGCTGCCCCGAGACAGGACAGCGGCACTGCCCAGGGAGGGGCGGGCTGGGCTTGGCCAGGTCAGCCTCTGCGTGCTGGGCTGCAGGGCAGAGAAAAATTTGACAAAATACACACTCATACAAAAAAATTCACAGCCAGCTAAGAAAAGAGAATTTCTTCAATGTTACAGTCTTCATCTATGAAAAAATAGGTATTCTTTTTTGAAGTTATAAGGCATGAACTCTTTTATTAAATATTTAATGGGGAAAGACTATATTTACTCCTGAGATCATGGGAAAAAAAACCCTCAAGGTTATAGGTTCTGACTGCTTGTATCAAACATTATAATATAAACTGTAGCAATAAGAACACAAAAGGAGAAAAAAGCACCATCAGGTGGAGCAAGATGGTAGCTGAGTGAGCAGCTGCAGGGATCTTCTCCCCAAAGAGAAACCAACTTGAACTTCTGTTCACACACACAGCCACCTTCAGCAAAGCCAGGGGAGCCAGCAGAGACCACAGTGCCTGGGTTTGCTGTAATGCAGAAAGATGCACTGAAAAAGTCAGAAAGCAAAGTATATCAACCCTCCCCAGGCTCCAAGCAGCTCAGCACGAAGACAGACCTCACTTTCATTGCAGGGAGGACAAGGAAGAAGTCCAGACCTCACACAGGACACTCAGTAATCGGGCCCACCACAGGACCAGTGGTTGCAGACTGGGCCTCTGGTTCCTCCTTGGCCAGGACACTGAGAGACTGCCTCTATCCCCCCTCTCCCAACCTCAAGCAGTTAGAGGAGCAGACCCCAGTTGTTAGAAAGCAGGATGAAAGTGAGTAGAGTTTAGCCGCACTTAGCTCCCAGCTCCATACTGGATCTGCATAATGACAACCAGCATCCTATGCAGGCAGATGGGTCATATTCCCAAGCCAGTAATTATATAGCCCCTAGATCAGACCCAGTGTCAGCTGCATAGCTGGTGGGAATGACTTCCAGACTCATACTGGCATGATGGGTGCCTGTGAGCATGCATGGGGCCCAGTAGCTGGGAGAGGCTAGTGTGGCACAGCTTGGCATCACTCTGGCTGGCCAAGGCACTACCTTGAGCTTTCCTCCCTCCCTCCCCCTCGGGCAGACAGTCTCCAGCCCCTGGAGACTACGGCCCAAAAGTAAGCACAGAACTATCTTGGACCTCACCTCAGCACTGGGCTGCTATACACCTAACACTGGGCACAGCCCAACAGTCCCTGTCCCAAAGCCACTTCTGTGGACAGAGCCTCTGAACCTGCCCTACGGCCAAGCGGAGTCCCGTGGCTCCAGTCACTAAGACTTATGTCCCAGCCAGCACCACCTTTGACTGCAGGGGTCTGGGGCCACAGACCTACCTCAGTAGCAGGCAGTCAGTATCAGCAGGGCCCTTGGTCTTATACCCAAGCTGCACTGATCTCAGCAGGCTGTGGGTTCTAGGTGTGATTCAGCAGTGCATTATTAGTAAGCATAGGATTGCCCAACCCATTCTACCCCCAACCCCAGATGGCACAACCCAGAGACCATGATTCTTCAAAGAGGAGAAGGAAAGGGAGGCAGGTGCCAAGTCACTTCATAGGAACCCAGATCTGCTAGCCCCACAGTGAGGCCCAGAATTAGGGTGAATTCCATGGTACCTGACCACAGACCAGGGACTACGAATGAGACCTCTGGCCCCAGACAGATGGCTGCAAGGATGGACAACCACTTTAGATGCTTTCCCAGTTTATTCTCAAGGGTACTCTGACTGCAGATTTGGTGCTGATGTGTGATAGGGGTGCCCTCTAGAGCTTCATCATTCACAATGCGCCAATGGCAGGTTCATGGCAAACCTTGCCTTAGGGTGCCATCTTGTGCTGAAATAGCCCTAAGTGTGAATTGGTTTAGAGAAAGTAAGAGGAATGTTTACCACTACTGGAAGGGCAGAACCAGTGAGGCCAGATCACAAAGACTGGAAACACTTCCTAACCCTTCATACACAAAGGATGTCATGGCCAAGAGCATTCGGGAAACATAACCTTACCCAACCAACAAAACAAGATGTCTAAGACCAACCAGATTCCAAGTGCCATGTGCAAACCCCTGGATGCTGATGTTAAGGAAACTCAACAAGCAACAAGAAAACAGAGAATTGACTCAATACATGAACAGAGAAACTTCACAAGCAGACGGAAATTATGTTAGAAAGTCTGTGAACTGAAAAGTACAATAAGCAAAATTAAAAACAGGACAGAAGTCATCAATAGCAAAACAGATCAATCAGAAGAAACAAAGAGGGGACAAAAATACAGGCTGTTTGAAAATATACCAGAGGGGGAAAAGGGGAATGAATAAAGCTGACATGAATTGTGGGACAGTTGTAAACAGCTGAGTTATTGGAGTTCAAGAGGGACTTCAAAAGGCCAAAGGAAGAGAAAGAATATTCTCAGAGATAGCAACATACAACTTCCCAAACCTAAAGATCCAACTATCCAGGTGCGGGAGGTCAGAGGACACCAGTCAGATTCAACTCAACCAAACACACCTCAAGGCACATAGTCAAGCTTTTGAAGCTTAAAGACAAAGAGAGGATTCCTGCTGACAGCAGACTTCACGATCCAAACCTTGTAGGCCAAGGGAGAGTGGGATGAGATATTCACGGCACTGCAGGGAAAAGGAAAAACTGCCAAAGGGGGCTACAGTACCCAGCAGGGCTATCTACAGATGAGGAGAGAGATAAAGACATTCCCAGACACACAAAAGTCAAGAGAATTTATCACCATCAGACTTGCCATACAAGAAATGGGAAAGGACATCCTTCAAACAAACAGTGAAACACTAAAAGGACAAGAATGTCAGAGAGTAGAAAACTCACTGGTAAGGGTAACTACACCAATTCAGAACTTGTAATGATGTAATCATGGCATAAGCCATTCCTATCTTAGTATGAAGATTGAAAGTGAGACAATGAACATCAATAGCTACATTAATCTTTGAGAGATACGCAATACAGAAACATGTAAAAATTCAAAATGTGAGGGTGGCCAAGACACTGTATCAACATCAGAAGACCCAGGCTTTGATTCCTGGCTCTGGCTGCTGAGTCCAGATGGGATGCAGCAGTAATGACCCAAATAATTGGATTCCTGCCTCCCACATGGGAGACCTGAATTTCATTCCCAAATCCCAGATCCCAGATCTAGCTCCGACCTAACCCCACCAGTTGTAACCATTTGAGGAGTGAATTAGCAAATGGGAACATGTGCACATATTCTTTCTCTAACAAATAAAAATATTCCCCAACAGATTTAAAATTATTATGAGGAATAGGATACAATATACTACCAAAAATTCCACACTTGTAACTGTTCTCATGTCTTTATAATGAATATTAAGTTGCTATTATTTCAAAATTGTTCACTTATAACCAAAATGTTTTTACAAGTCTCATGATAACCATAAAACAAAACTCATAATAGACAAACCAAAAGCATAAGCAATGAATCAAAGCACACAGTTTTAAAAAAAAAAAAAAACTCAGCACAAAATAAGATTGTAGGAGAGCAACAGCAAAAGGAATTACAATAAAGCTACAAGTAAGTGTATCAAAATGACAGTATTAGATCTTACCTATCAATAATTATCTTAAATGTAAATGGAATAATTTCCCCAGTTAAAAGACATAACATGACCAAATGGGTATAAAATATCCAAGTACCCAATTCTGAATATATGCTGCTTAGAAGAAACCCGCTTTTCCAAGACAAACATAGACATACATAGTAAAAAGGAAGAATAAGATATTCCATGCAAACAGAATCCAGAAAAGCAAGAGTAGCCATATTTGCATTAGATAAAATAGACTTCAAAGCAAAAGCAGCAAAGAGACAAAGAGAGTCATTGTACTCATATATTGATAAAGGGTGCAATTCAGCAAGAGGAAACAACAATTGCAAATACACATATACGCAATATAGAAGCACCCAGATATGGGAAGCAAATAGTAGTAGGTCTAAAGGAACAGATGGATTCAAATACAGTAGTGAGACATTAACACTTCACTTTCAGCAATGGACTGATCATCCAGACAGAAGATCAAATAGCTGAGTTGTGCTAAACCAATTATACCTAATAGACATCTCCAGAACATTCCATCTAACAATTGTGGAATGCACATTCTCCTCAGTAACACATGGAACATTCTCCAGGAACAGATCATACAGTAGGTCAAAAAACATATCTCAACAAATTTTTAGAAACTGAAATCAGGCTGGCGCTGTGGCTCACTAGGCTAATCCTCTGCCTGCGGTGCCGGCACCCCAGAGTTCTAGTCCCGGCACCCCAGAATTCTAGTCCCGGATGGGGTGCTGGATTCTGTCCCGGTTGCTCCTCTTCCAGTCCAGTTCTCTGCTGTGGCCCAGAAGTGCAGTGGAGGATGGCCCAGATCCTGCACCCACATGGGTGACCAGGAGGAAGCACCTGGCTCCTAGCTTCAGATCGGTGCAACACGCCGGCCTTAGTGGCCACTTTGGGGGTGAACCAACAGAAAAAGGAAGACCTTTCTCTCGTCTCTCTCTAACTCTGCCTGTCAAAAAAATTTTTTTAATTAAAAAAAAATAAATAAACAAATCATATCAAGTAACTTTTATGGCTACAATGCAACAAAACTAGAAATCAATAACAAGAAAAATTTTGGAAATGAAACATACATGGAAATCAAAAAACTTACCCTTGAACAACCAATGGATCAAAAAAGAAATTACAAGGAAATTTTTAAATTTCTTGAACAGAAACACACCATGCCACAACCTGTGGGTCTTGTCTGTGCTTTTTAAGCAAAAGCAATGCTACTAGGGAAGTATACTGCAATAACTGCCTACATCAAAAACAGAATTCAAACAACTTTTCTCATGCCTCAAGAAACTATAAAGTCAGTTGCAAACAAAATTAGTGAAAAATCAGAGTAAAAATTAATGAAATTGAGAGTAAACACACAGACACACAATAAAAGCTGATTCTTCAGAAAGAAAATTGACAAACTCATACTAGACATTACAGTTGAGACCACAAGAAAACAAAGTATCATTAGAGATTATTACAAACAATTATATGACAACAAATTTGATAACCTACAAAGAAAGGGACACATAGGAAATTTGAATCATGGAAGAAATAAAAGACCTAAATACACCAATAGGGAGTAACTAGATTCAATCAGTAATAAAAGGTCTCCCATCAAAGAAAGCTCAAGATCATATGGTTTCACTACTTAATTTCACAAAAATTTAATACCAACTTTCCCAAAATCATTCCAAATCAAACTAGACAAGAACACAATGAAAAAAAAAAAAGCTACAGGCCAGTAATCTTGTTAAAGACAGATGCAAAAACCCTCAACAAAATATTAGGAAATCAATTTCAACAGCACACTAAAAACATCATCCACTGTGATCAAGTGGAAATCACCCCCAGAATGCAAGGAAGGTTCAACATATGCCAGTCAGTGAACAAGATACATCACATTAAAAGAATAAAGGGCAAAACCATGTGACCATCTCATCAGATGCAGAAAAAAACATTCGATAACATTCATCACTATGTTATAAACTTTGAACAAATTAGGTATAAAATAAATGTACCTCAACTTAATAAAAGCCATATAGGGGGCCGGCGCTGTGGCACAGTGGGTTAAAGACCTGGCCTCCCATATGGGCACCAGTTCAAGTCCCAGCTGCTCCTCTTCCGATCCAGCTCTCTGTTGTGGCCTGGGAAAGCAGAAGATGGCCCAAGAGCTTGGGCCCCTGCACCCTTGTGGAAGCTCCTGGTTCCTGGCTTCAGATCAGTGCAGCTCCGGCCGTTGTGGCTATCTGGGGATTGAACCAGCGGATAGAAGACCTCTCTGTCTCTACCTCTCTCTAACTCTTTCAAATAAAATAAGTAAAATAAAATAAAAGCCATATATAACAATTCTGCAGCTAAATCATTTTCACCGCTTTCCTTCAACATAATTCTGGAAGTCCTTGCCAGAGCAACTCGGCAAGAAAGGACATCCAGGTTGGAAAGGAGGAAGTCTAACTGTCACTGTTTGCAGGTGACATGATCTTCCACAGAGAAAACCCTAAAGTCTCCATCTAAAAACTATTACTCCTCAGCGCCGGCACACCGGGTTCTAGTGCGGGTCGGGACGCCGGATTCTGTCCCGGTTGCCCCTCTTCCAGGCCAGCCCTCTGCTGTGGCCAGGGAGTGCAGTGGAGGATGGCCCAGGTGCTTGGGCCCTGCACCCCATGGGAGACCAGGAAAAAGCACCTAGCACCTGGCTCCTGCCATCGGATGAGCGCGGTGCGCCGGCCACAGCGCACTGACCACGGCAGCCATTGGAGGGTGAACCAACGGCAAAGGAAGACCTTTCTCTCTGTCTCTCTCTCTCTCTCACTGTCCACTCTGCCTGTCAAAAAAAAAACCATAAAAATAAAAAATAAAAACTATTACTCCTGATAAACAAATTCAGCAAAGTTGTGGGATACAAAATCAAAACGCAAAAGTCAGCATTGTTAGACACTATAAATGTACCATCTGAAAAAGAAATCAAGAAACCAATCCTGTTTCCAATACCACAAAAATTGAAAAAAAGAAAAAAACTAGGAGTAAATTGAACTGAAGTGGTGGAAGATTGATCTTGATTTGTCTTTCAAATAAATAAGTCTTTTTTAAAAAAGAAAAACTAGAATTTACCAAATATAAAACTCTAACCTTTTTTGAAATATACTGTAAAGAAAATAACTAACCAGGGTAATAAAAAATTTTAAGGGCTTACTTATTTGAAAGTCACAGTTACAGAGAGAAGACAAGACAGAGAGATATTCCACCTGCTGGTTCACTCCCCAGACAGCCACAACAGCCAAGGCTGGGCCAGGCTGAAGCAAGGAGCCAGGAGCTTCATCCAGGTCTTATCTGTGGGTGGCAGGAACCAAGGACTCTGGCCATCCTCTGCTTCTTTACCCAGGCTATGAACAGGGAGCCGGATTGGAAGTAGAGCAGCTAAGACACACACCCACACCGATATGGGATGCCAGTGCTGCAGGCAGAAGCTTAGCCGATTACGCCTCAGTGTTGGCCCCATGTAAAATATTTTTAAAAGACTTGCAGAGTGATGTTGGCCAAATGTCATCATCCCAGGCCTCATCTTCCTGGCACCCCATAGAAATACTGATTGGACAACCACCCATGCACAAGAAGTACCCTTGCAGCAGCTTCAGGACACAGGTAGGAGACTGTGTCAGCCCACAGCAACCCAGGACACCGGCAAGCCACTTCGAGAAGGCAGGCGGCCACTCCAGCACCAAGTGCACCGCTCCCTCCATCCACTTTCCATACAGTTTTAGGAGCAGTCACACCTGCCTCAACAGCAGGAGCCAAGCCCACCTACAGCCCTGGTGACAAGCCTGCTGACTGTGGCATGGACGAACTCAGCCTGGACGAACGCAGCCCCATGACCACTGCGACACAACAGACAGCCCAGAATTAAGTCCATGCAAGGGCAGAAAGTCTGTGATGCAAAACAAGATCTGGAGAACTGTTTTCTAAGAGCATAGCAGGTGAAAAGCCTTTACCCAGAGCATGAAAAGAATTCTCAGAAGTTTTAAAATTAGGGGCTTGTGCTGTGGCGTAGTGGGTAAAGCCACTGGCTGCAGTGCCGGTATCTCATGAGTGCCGGTTCGAGTCCCAGTTGCTCCACTTCTGATCCAGTTCTCTGCTGTGGCCTGGGAAGGCAGTGGAGGATGGCCCAAGTGCTTAGGCTCCTGTGCTGGCATGGGAGACCTGGAAGAAGCCCCTGGCTCCCGGCTTCGGATGGGCCCAACTCTGGCCATTGCAGCCATCTGGAGAGTGAACCAGTGGATGAAAGACATCTTTTTGTCTCTGCCTCTGTAACTCTGCTTTTCAAATAAAAAAATCTTTAAAAAAATGCTTCCCATGTACTTAATGGGTGAGCACTTCCAAAAAGAAAGAGAAAGCTTGACACCAACACTGGCGAGGATGATGACAGTCCCACATACAGCTGGTGGGGCATGCAAAGTAACAAGGCTATGTCATGTACTGGAATACAGATAATTCATGTACTGGAATACAGATAATTCACCAAGCACTAAAGGATGATTAATAGACATAGGAGAAAGATGGAATCCAGGCCATTGAGTTGACATGTGAAGAAGCCAAAATGACAGGGACCAAAGGATCAGTGGGTGCCAGATGCTGAAGGTGCAAGTCGGGTGCTGACCACAAGCAGGAATGAATTGGGGAGGAGAAGAGATTTTGGAACTATTCCCAGTCTTGATGCTGCAGTGTATGTATGCCTTTGTCAAAATGCTGTGAACAATATACTAAACGGGGTGAGCTGTATTATGCACAGATTATACCTCAATAATACCAGCCAAGAAACCATGTAGAAATGACTCAAATGCTGGCCGGCACCGCGGCTCAATAGGGTAATCCTCTGCCTGCAGAGCCAGCACCCCGGAGTTCTAGTCCCAGTTGGGGCGCTGGATTCAGTCCCAGTTGCCCCTCTTCCAGTCCAGCTCTCCGCTGTGGCCCACAAGTGCAATGGAGGATGGCCCAGGTCCTTGGGCCCTGCACCCGCATGGAGACCAAGAGAAGCACCTGGCTCTTGGCTTTGGATCAGCGCGCTGCGCCTGCCACAGTGTGCCAGCCGCAGCGGCCATTGGAGGGTGAACCAATGGTAAAGGAAGACCTTTCTGTCTGTCCACTCTGCCTGTTAAAAAAAAGAAATGACTCAAATGCTAAGGTCTAAGACATAGGACCAATACTAACAGAACACATCTAATACAGATTATGCCTGAAGTGACAAGCCCTGATCCAGTCTGGTGACAATCAGGATAAATCCAAACGTTGGGATCTCCCACAGTCCCTGCCTCCAGGAAGGATGTGCTCATAAGATATTTTTATTCCTCTAAAATTCCCAGGGTTCCCATGGTCTCCCAGATGATCATCTGTCCCTTGCCTCCCTGGCTGGCTCTGATCTTTCCTACTCCTCTCAGTTCTCTGGAACTCCCAATCTGTCATTGGCAAAGTCCACAGGTTTCCTCGGGACCTCTGTACATGCCCCCTTGCCCTTCTTGCTGTGTTTGAAAACTGGGTTCCCTTGAGGCACTGCTTCCTCTATAGCCTTCTCATGGGTTGGCTGCTGTTTTCTCTCAAACCCATATGCTACCATATGCAATAGCTGTTCTCTCTGCCTCCTGATGCTACTTCTAGACCACTGTGCTTCCATCAACTTAAAACCTTCAGCAATTTCAGTCATACTTGGCATTATAGGAGCCAAGACCCCCTCCTTGTTGCATTCATCTACAGAGATCCAGCTCTCCCTGGGCTGGTTAGCTCATGACTTATGCTCACCAACTCCCTCCTGGAGAGGTTAGCTCATGACTCATTCTTACCAGCTCCCTCCTCCATGGATTTTTTTCATTTCTTGTAGTCTTCATATTCCCAGAAAAAAAACACCAGTTGTCTCCATTCCTTCAACACCTCACCTGGAGTGGTCTTGCTCCTTCTGCTGCTCAGTCCACCATCATACTTCCAATAACCCTTCTCACTGGAGCCTGACGGCCTGGCTACCAATTTCACTGAAGAGGAGAGCAGAAAGAGAACTTTCTCATCCCCTACCCTTTGGTCTACCACCTCTCTGTGCCTTTCCTGCAGACTCTGGCCTTCCTGTTGTTCCTACAGTTGAACTGAACACTATCTTTATATAATCCCCAGCCCTCCAGTTGTGAGCTATTTCTCAGTGTGGCTCAGGTACCCTAGGGTGTCATTCTTGCAGTTGGCTGCTGTCGACTACAGGAATAAATCAACATTCCAGGAACCATCTGGACATTATCAACTTTCAATTTCCTCTGCAAGGATTCCACACATGGTGCATTCCTCCTCTTCATCCAGGCCATCTCCCACAGTCTCCACTTTCCCACTGGCTTGCCAATGGGAAGCGATTTCAGCATTTCTTCAACAGAAATAATTTGTACCCGGGAGAGGAGCATATTAGCCTGGTGGTTAGGATGTGGTTCATACACCAGTGTCCCACATCTGATACCCAGCTTAGACTCCTGACTCCAGCTTCCTGCTAATGCGCATCCTGGGATGCAGCAGTAATGGCTCAGGTAGCTGGGTTCCCAGCACCCATATATGGGAGACATGGATTAAGTTCCTGTCTCCAGCTCAGCCTTAGTTGTTGGAAGCATTTGGGGAGTGAAACCAGTGAATGAGAAGTCAATCTCTGTCTCTCAAATAATTTTTTGAATTATACCTATAGATATCTAACTTTCTAGCTGTAGGCTGAATATAGGTAACTCCCTCCAAAAGACTAAACAAAGGAGAATATAGATACATTCTGTGCTGGGATAATTCAGTCCCAGTTATCAAGCAGGCACTCGTGGACTGTCTCATTTCTGAGACTCTGGATCTCAGACACCTTGGAGCTCACTTGGCTTTGCTGACTGCTCTGACTCGGTACACTGCTGCTGTTCACTCTTGGCTGACATCCGAGACGGGTCAGTGTTAACAATGACAGCAAAGTAGCCCGTGCTCATTTTTGCAAGCCAACCAAGAAGCACTGTGGCACATGATGAGATAAAAATCAGAAAAGGACATATTCAACGAGAGAAAAGGAGGCATCGATGCATCTCGCCCCTCCCAAGACCCTGCCCATCCAGCACGTTGTCTCCCTGTCTTGTGAATAGCCACCAATGCTGGGTGGCAATAGAAAGCCATGAGTAGGAGGGCCTTGCAGTATCCTTTTCAATTCTGACTCAGGTCCACAAGCCTGACCCTGAAACTGCCCAACCCAGCATCACAGATGATTGTTGACACCGAAACTCTAAGCCCACTCTTCCTCAGAAACAAGAGATTCTGTCCTACTCTAGATGCTTCTGGCAAATAGCATCAAGATGACCCATTTCCTACCAACCAGTCACCCAGCAGCTGGGGAAAACGGAGCCCCATTCCAAGATAGAATTGGCTCATTTAGCATCACACCCTTAAAACACTTTCCTGAACAACCCAGTCCACATGGGGCATAGCTGCCTGCATGCTATTTAGTCTCTCCTTTTTCCTTCTAAATCCTATTTCCTAATCCTACTCCCATTTCCTTTCTGATCTCTTTCCTGTTGCAATTTTCCTTTATTACTGTCTGTACATGTAAAATGGGAACTCCAAGAATAAAAAAGTTGTTAGCTAGAATTTCCTGTGCATGCCAACTGATTTAATATTGGAGGTATATTTATTTTTATGCTGTCAATCACAAATCTGAATTCAGGTAATACAGGTAGGTAGCCAAATGTCACCCAAGCAAAGGTAGGTGCTCAGATATGAACTTGGAACGTTGACTTGAAAGCCCTGTTACTGTTCCTTGCTGTTTACAGAGGTGACGTAATAAGGAGCCAGGGTATGTCATGGTTTGTGAGGCCAAGGATATGAAGACAGTACAGAATTCTATAGCACATAGTAGGTGCTTGTGCAGATTCTGTGAGCTTCATCAGATATATTGCTGTCATCTATAAATTCTGGCTTCCCCTCATGGTAACAATGGCCTGGTGTCAAACAGTGATCTTACTGCCAGTTTCTGGATTCCCTGGGCATTGACAGCCTGATCCTGTAGGGAGAATGAGGTGGTGAGCAGAGAGACACAGCAGGGTTAGGACACAGGGGACAACAGCAATGTGCCTTTGACATTGGCAAGAGATGGGAAAGAGATCGATTCATCTGTTTATGAAACTTCTATAAACCCACTGAAAACTAAGTATAATGACAGCTGAAATCTAAAATTCCCTCAAAATTAAGTAGTTATACATAATTTCCTCACAGCTTAAGGGGTTCTATTGGTTTCACAGGAGAAAACTCTGCTTTTACTCTGTCACCCTACCTTTCAAGTAGATGAAAACAAAAAAAACGGGGGGCCAGCACTGTGGCACAATGGGTAAAGCTGTCACCTGCAGGGCTGGCATCCCACATGGGCATCTGTTTGAGTCCCAGCATCTCCACTTTGGATGCAGCTCTCTGCTGTGGCCTGGGAAAGCAGTAGAACATGGCCCAGGTCCTCGGGCCCCTGCATCCACGTGGAAGACCTGGAAGAAGCTCCTGCCTCCTGGCTTTGGATCGGCCCAGCTCAGCTATTGTGGCCATGTGGGGAGTCAACCAGCAGATCGAAGATCGGTCGATCAATCTCTTTCTCTTTGCCTCTGCCTTTCAGTAACTCTGCCTTTCAAATAAATATTTTTTAAAAATTTTATTTAAATTTAATTATTAATTAAAAAGTATCAAAAATTTTGCTTTTCTTCTAGAAAATCAGGCAATATATTTTCTCAGTTGGGAAACTTCTTTGAAGCTTTCTCTAGTAGAATGAGTCAGCTGGTAGTCAGCTTTTTCTTCAGACCTCCAATACCTCAGTTAAAAATATATATAAGTATTTTTAGCATTGCTGATTCAAAGTAGTCATGAAAATAATATAATTGCAGATCTCATTGGTAGGTCATTCATGCTGGTTCCCATATTTCGGCTTAGGTGGTTAAACTGGCAGTCTCTGGGGAGCGAAGCATTCAAGGTCAATTCAGTGCAGCCAGGGCACTCTTGCACTAGATCAGAGGCTGCCTCTGACAGACAGACAGACTCCACTCCCTGCTCTGGCTTCCTGGACACACCTACCACCTAGACCTTAGCCCAACTGCAAGATCAGCCTCACTGGGTCAGCAGCCCTACGGGAGGGCACTGATTTCAGAGCAGAAGCCCAAGAGGCACAGGGGTGCTTCCCTGAATCCAGAAATGCCTGCGAGATCACGTATTCCTATATACATTTCAATTCGCTTTCCAGATGGAGCCTTTAAACAAAAGATGTTTATCCAGTTCAAATTCAGAGCCAAGTCGTGTGTCAAGAGGGTGTCTTAATTTCTCAAAACAGAACATGCTTAGGCCCATTGTGTGTTTTATGAGGCAATATATCAAATGTGACTAATGCATTTGCTTCAAGTAGGGAGCAAGCCATTTGGCATTACAAATCCTGGACTTTCAGGGGGAGGAGGGAAATCACTTTGATTTCTAAGCTCATTAATTAAGATAAATCAAAGCTGATGAATAAACTTTCAGCATTGCTTAATGCCTCCCAGATATCAGTATCAAGGCCTTGGCAAGGCAGGTCTAAGTATTTCTATAAACAAGAAGCAATTTAGAAGGACTATGGGATGAATTCTTAATTCCTACGGAAATCTCTCCTGTATCCTAACATCTTTCTTCTTCTTTTGCCTTACCCTTCTCTGTCAATTTTTTTTTTTTTAAATACACCAAATAATGGCTTGCTACAAGTATCTGGTAAACGAAGTTAGGGGAAAAGACCCACAGGGTAGATCCTCTACTGCAGCCATGTAAATAGCATTGCTGAAGAGCCAACAATACATACTGCAGACCCACAAAGAGACGCCGTATCTTCCTTCTCCTGGCACAACTCCTGCAGTGATTAAAATCTTGGGAACCTGGGCCCAGTCATATCTATTTTGGTTCCACTGGCTCGATCCATCCTGTAAGCTCGAAGGGAATCGCCCTCTTTGTGTAAATGTTTGCTCTGTTTGAAATTCTCTAGCAGAAATTAATAGTGTACATGCTTCAGGAGGAGTATTAAATCAAGCCCGATAAACAACTCCTAGCAATGTTTAGACTGGCAAAAAGTCATCCGAAGAATTGTCCACAAAGACAGAAGACATTTGGCATTCATGGAGTAAGACTGTCTATAAAACAGAAAGCAAAGTACAGACACGCCAATCAACCAATTGCTCTGGTGAATAGGGTCTATCAGAAAAGGTAGGTAGTAAATGAATAACCAGACAAGGACCCGATCTTCCTTCTGTGCGGGGAGGGCATGGTTAATGAATCATGGATGTCTTTAGCTGCAGTTACAGAACACATTTGGAACTCGTCTGGAAGTTTGCTTTGATCTCTTGTTTGAAGTCATATGCCAATATTGTTGGGCCCTTGTGACATCAACTGTCACAACCTCCAGGCAGTGAGAGGGCTGAAACCAATCAGGTAGAACTGGTGCCAAGAGAAGTTTCAACACAACACAGTAGTGTGCTCAAGGAACTCAACTGCAGGCTTTCAGTATCTTAATAAAGTGCAAGTATTGTTTAAAAACCACACATACACACACACGGTACACACACACACATGATACAAACACATACACGGGTAGGCGAAGAGAGGCACAAAGACCTTTTCTTTGGTCCACACCAGGATTAAAGAATTATTTGGGGGTCTTCAAGTAAGAACTAGGTATTACTACTGCTCTACACTAATCAGCAAATGCAACAGATCTACCAGGGAGGAAAATGGGTCACTCTCCCAGACTGCTGACCTGGAAGCCTGAAGGACTTACAGCAAAGAGACCAAGTCCAGGGGGCAATAATCTTAATTTCGAGTCACTCCTTACACTGACTTCAAGGCTGATTTAAAAAAAATTGGCTTAGGAATAGGGAGAGGGGAGTCATTCCATTACTGTTGTCTGATTCACAAGTGTTGTTAAATATTTACAATAAATCTGACAGCAATTTCTTAATATTTGTTAATCATAGATAATGTTATCCCATTAATTACTCAATAAACTTTTTTAAAGTCACACAGGGTAAACCTTCCTACCTTAACACTGCTAACCCATCCTTGCAGAATAAATATTTGCTTTGAGTTTCTCCATGCCAAGTTTTATAGCATCATGAAACTGAGATCTCCCTTTGTAAATCAGGTGTGCCCCCAGAAGAGTGAGAGTGGGACCTATAGTCCTGTCTGCTGCCTCTCCAAGGGTCCTTGAGCAAAGGGCTCCATGTCTCCAGACAGACAGACATGGGGCACTTCTGACCAGTCTCCCAGCAGAGCAGTCTTTGAGAAGTATTTCCAAGATGGCTCAGCCTGGAAGTAAGCGGTGTTGGTGGATCTCTACGCATCAAATGGCAGAGGTCACATTTCCCATTCTCCTAATTGGTGCTAGTTCTTTGTAATAATCTTCATCAAAGCCCATCCTAATTCTTTTCCCAGAACACACAAACTTAGATGCTCATCTAGAACCTGACTTTCATCTTGAATCTTCCCCCTGAACCACCCCAACAGAGCTCTGGTGACTCCACTTCTTGGGTGGTTTTTAACTTGCACAAACACCTCACTGAAGGTGACTTTGGGTATGTCTCCCTGTCCAGAGTAGGAAGCTGTCTGCATGGAGTGACTTCTCTATTCTGACCAGGTACACACAAAAATAACACTTTCCCCATTCACTGATATACTTCTGTAAAGAGAATGAACCATCCAACCAATAACTCACAGGAAACCTACTATGTAAGTATGAGCAAACATCACAAATGTCTATTATCGTTATCATCTGATCTAACCTCCTACAGAATAACATAGGATATCTATAGTTTATTTTTTGTAGATTCATTTATATTTTAGAAAGTCAGAATTATAGAGAGAAAGGGAGATAGAAAGATCTTCCACCTGCTGGTTCACTCCCCAGGTGGTCACAATGGCCAGTGCTGGGCCAGGTTGAAGTCAAAGGCTTCATCCAGGTCTCCCACATGGGTGGCAGGGGCCCAAACCCTTGGGCCACCTTCTGCTGCTTTCTCCAGGCCATTAGCAGGGAGCTAGATCAAAAGCACACATGAACTGGCACCCAAATGGGATACCAACATCACAGGCAGCAGCTTTACCTGCTATGTCACAATGCCAGCCCCTGGAACTTATTTTTAATGGCAAATTCTCAGTTATGTAGAAATGTCTGCCATTACATTCTTCCTGAGAATATATTTTAAGTGAGGCAAAGGGAAGGAAAAGATAACCATGACAGGTTTCAGATAAAACTTTTAATAAGGAATATAATGAAGATATTATTTTATTTTAATTTATTTGAGAGAAAAACAGACTGACAGTACCTATCTGCTGGCTCACTCACCAAATATCTGCAATAGCCAGGGCTAGGCCAAGCCAGGAACCAGAACTCAATCTGAATCTCCTGTGTGGGTAGTGGGAACCTGGGTATTTGAGCCTCATCTGCTGCCTCCCGAGGTGCACATTAGCAAGAAGCTGGAATCAGAGGTGAGCCTGGACTTGAGTGTAGGCATGGATATGCGTATCCTGAGAAATGCCTTAACCAGGAAGCCGAACACCCAACCCCACTGTCTTCATTGTACAGATGAATCAAGTGTCAGAGGAGTTGAACAATTTGTTCAAAAGTTTGTAGCTGGTAAACAGTAACTCTGGGATTCAAGTAAGTTATTTTAGCAAAGCAATAGTGCTTGAGGCAGCCAAGAGGATTGGGATACACAAGTTGTTGAAAGCATACACACAGACACACCAAAACAAACTCAGAAGAGATTTGTGAGGAATGCTATCACAGAGCACAAAAAACAGCCTGTGTCTCCATGGTGGGGGCAAAGGACAGCCCCAGGCTGACCACGAGAGGCGGTGGTCTGTATCCCACCTCAGAACATGTCTAACACTCTTCCATCCTTTTCCTTATTTTATCAGAAAGCAAGAAAATCTGATATTTGGATTGGATACGTGTGGTAAGATTAGGCTCCCAGATTCTTTAATACATTGAACTCATAAATCTTCACCCAGTTAGTATCAAAATGTTCCATTCAAGTGGACTCAGAATGAGAAAATGCAATAAATGACTCTACTTTCACTTCCAGCATTTAAATCAGGAATAATTATATGAGCCAGTGTCAACACAGGTCCCCTCACCTCTATCTCCTTTTGTCAAGAAGCAGCTTTTAATGTATTTCAGGGAGGAATCCAGGGTGTGTTGGGTCTAAGAATTCATTTAAAACACTTCCTGAAGCATTAGCAGAAATCACACCTTACAATACAAGATGATTTGCACGGCTAGAAATTTCCCGGCTGTGCCTGTGACCCCAAAAATCAAGGGGGCATTAAAACAAACCTGTGCAGGCCAAAGTTGTGACACACAACACTGCTCATCATGACTCAGCTGAGAGAGGCTGAGAGAGACTGAGAGAGACAGAGAATGAGTAGAAAAGATGATGCTACCTAACAGCAACATTGCAAAAAGGACAAGGAACTTCTCTGCCTCTGTTTTCGGGTCATGAAATGCACCACCACATCAATGGAATATTTGAGAGCCTACAGGCTGTGACTCATCCTGATTCAACAACACAATTAAACACAGGCTCCAGGCTACCGCACAATCAGAGCAGTTCAACACTTGCGCAAAAAAGTACCTGAGGAGTCATTGTTTTTTCATTTTTTTTTAATAATACCAGCGTCTGCTCTCCAATACTACTGATTTAGTTTAACTGGAATAGGACAGGTGTCAGGTACTGGTATGTTTTCCAGTGTCTCCAGCTGATTCTAATATGAGCATGGCTTCAGTCCCACTGTTATTTGTGTGCAGTGGAGTTAGGAATGTGGTCCCCCAGGCCCTTCCGGTTGCCAGACCTGCCATGATGACTGTGGGCAGCCCGATCAATAATCTCTGAGACTCAGTTTCCACTTTTTCAAAAGGAAGTTCTGAATACCTCCAGGCCCCTGCTTTAGCATGGGGAACAGATTGTTGGTTCAAAGTAAGTGTCCGTGAACACTTTATTCTCCTCTATTTGTTGATTCAATTTTTTTTCTAGCATGGACATTGGGTGTCACTTGTTTGTAAAAACAGCTTAAGTTCAAAGGCATATTTATTTTACATGTGTGACTCAATATGGCTTTGAAATGCCAAAATAATCAACTTGAAAGTAGGGAACCACTATCATCTATTTTTTGTTTTTTTAAAAATTTATTTATTTTTGAAAGTGAGATTTAAAGAGAAAGAGATCTTCCATCTGCTGGTTTACTCCTCAGATAGCCCCAACATCCAGCACTGGGCCAGCCTGAAGCCAGGAGCTTCTTTCAGTCTGCCATGTGAGAGACAGCAGCCCAAACTTTGAGTCATCCTTCTGCTGCTGTTCCAGGTGCAATAGCAGGGAGCTGGATCAGAAGTGGAGCAGCCAGGACATGAACCAATGCCCATATGGGATGCCAGAATCACAGGTGGTAGCTTCACCTGCTACCCCACAGTACTGGCCCCCTAATATTTGTCTTTTAATCTCTGTATCCTCAAGTTGGAAAAACATGATTTTACTGTGATGTTGGCTAATTTTATGTATTCTGTGAAAACTGACTAGCCAACTCTATACTTATAGCCTCCTGTGGGATATCAAAATTCTCAAGTTGCCAGTCTTAGTAACAAAAGAAAACTCTCCAATTTGCTTCTTTAGACAATATTTATATTTTAATTTTAATAAATTATGTATTTATTTGAAAGAGCAAGAGAGGCAGAGAGAAACAAGTAGTTGGGGAGAGAGTGCTCCCATGTGCTCAAGCACCACGTTAAGTAAAACACTAGGGGAAAGATAAGCTCCAGTACAGTACAGTAGGTGATTTAGATCATCCAAACCAAAAACAATCAACCAAGATTCAGAGGTAAACTACTCCACAGTCCACACGGATCAAACAGAACTTGACAGAACATTCCAGTTAACAGCTGCAGAATACACATTCCTTTCATCAGCACTCTTAGGATAGCCTGCATTTCAGGACAAAAAACAAGTCTCAAACTTAAAGAGTATCATGTATCTTTTCTGCCACAATGAAATAAAACTTGAAATTAACAACAAAAGAAACTCCAGAAATTAGACAAATACATGGAGACTAAACAACATGCTGCAAATTAAATAACAGGTCACTGAAGGAATAAAAAGTGAAATTAAAACATTCCCTGCAACAAATATAAAATAGACACAATATATAAAAACACACAATACAGCAAAAGCAGTACTAAGAGGGACGTTTATAGTTTTAAGTGCCTACATCAAGAAAATAGATAGTTCTCAAACAACCAAATTATACATCTCAAGGACCTAGAAAAGCAAGTACACAATAAACTCAAAGTAAAAGGAAATAAACATCAGAGTAGAAGTAAATAAAACAGAGACTTAAATAGCAATATAAAAGGCCAATGAAGAGCCTTTTAAAAAAAGATACATGAAATCTATAACATTTTAGCTAGACAGAGGAGAGAAGTCTCAAAGTCAAGGTGGAAAAGGAGATATTACATATAACACCACAGAAATACATAGGACCATTAGAGATTGCTATGAATAACTACATAGCAACAAATTGGACAGCCTAGAAGAAATGGGTGACTTTCTATATTCATGTAGCATACCAGAATTAAAGCACAAGGACAGAGAAAACCTGAATGGATAATAAATAAGTAATGAGGTTAAATCTGTTATGAAAAGTCTTCCAGAAAAGAATAGTCCAGGAGCAAATAAATGAACTCTACCAAACTTTTAAGGAGGGAGGAATGTCAATTCCAATCAGACTACTTCAAAAACTTCAAAACATTGGGAACCCTTTCAAATTCATTCATCTATGAGGTCAGCACTACCTTAACCCCAAAAACCAGACGATTACACAACAGCAAAAAGCTATAGATCAATCTCCTTGATAAACATAGATGCAATCCAAATCCTACAACACATCAAGATGATAATACATCATAATGAAGTGACTTTTATCCCCAGGATGCAAGAATGGTTCGATATTTGCAAATCAGTAAATATAGCAGATCACATCAACAGAATAAAACATACAAATCACATCATCTCATTAGATGCCAAAAAAATCCAATAAATCCAACATCTATTCACGATAAAAAAAAAAAAAACTTCCAACAAAATGGATGTAGGAGGAATATACATCAACATACAAGCTATCTGTGACAAACCCTTCAGGGGAGAGCTGAAAGCATTTCTTCTAAGATCTGGAACCAGACAAGGACATCTACTCTACTGCTGTTATTCAAATAGTACTGGAAGTTTTGACCAGAGCAATTAATCAAGAGAAAACATTACACATATAAATGGGGAAAGATGAAGTAATATTATTCTTGTTTGCAGATGACACAATTCTGTAAATACAGAAACCTAAAGACTATGTAGAGGCTATTAGAACTGAAAAAAAAATCAGTCAAGTTGTAGGATACAAAATAAACATGAAAAATCAGTAGTATTTTCATACACCAAAAATGGACTGAGAAAAAAATAAGAGCTATCTTATTCACAATAGCTGCAAAAATGAAAATACTTTGGAGTAAAATTTGTTGCAATATTGTTGCAAAATAACCCAACAATGAAAATTACAAAACACTAATGAAAAAAAGTGAAATATGACATAAAAAATGGAAAGATGTCCCCATGTTCATGGGTTGGAAGAGTTTATATTAGTAAAATGTCCATACTACCCAAAGTGAATTACGGAATCAACACAATCTCCATGAAAATGACATTCTTCAAGAACCAAAAAAACCAACTGAGACGTGCATATGAAGGCACAAAAGCCCCCAACTAGCTGAAACTATCTTACACAAGAAGGGCAAAGCTAGACATAATTACTGCAATACCAAATCCCAAGCCATACTACAGGGCTGTTGCTACCAAAACAGTATGATACTTGCATAAAAGCAAGCACACAAGTCAATGGAAAAGCGATTCTGGAACTTAATCTATGCATCTACAGTTGGCTGATTAGCTGACAAAAGGCACCAAAACCACAGACTAAAGAAAGGACAGTCTTCAATAAACTGTGCTGAGAAAACTGGATATTCGTTTGCAGAAGACTGAAGCTTGCTCCTTACCACTCACCCCTATACAAAAATCAACTCAAAATGGATCAAAGATCTAAAGGAAAGACCTGAAGCTTTCTAGAAACTTCTAAATCAAAGACCTAAATGGAAGACCTGCAATTTTCTACAAACTTCTAGGAAAAACACATAGGAGACACACTTTAAGACACTAGCACAGGCAATGGTTTTTTGGATAAGCCCCCAATAGCACAGACAATAAAATACAGACAAATGGGATTATATCAAACTCAAACTTCTGCCTTCAAATGAAATCAACGGAGTGACAAAAAGCTGACAGAATGGGAGAAAATATTTGCCAACTATTCAGTAACAAAGGAGTTAATGCCCAGAATATGAGGAACCGAAAACACTCAACAACAAAAGATCCAGTAAAGAAATGGGAAAAGTATCTGAATAAACATGTATCAAAAGAAGTAATACAAATGGCCCACACACACATTAAAAAATGTTCACTATCATTAGCCATTAGGGAAATGCAAATGAAAACCACAATGAGGTACCATCTCACTCCAGTTAACGTGGCTGTATAAAAAAGACAAAAAATAACCAATGCTGGTGAGACTGTGCAGAAAAAATCACAACAGCCATTACAGAGAGAGTATGGATGTTCTTCAAAAGACTAAAACTAGATCTACCACATGACCCATGTATTCCATTCTGGGTACAGAACTAAAAGAAATTAATTCTGCATGTGAAAGACACACCTTCACTTCATGTTTATTGCAGCACTATTCTCTACAGCCAAGGTACAGAATCAAACTAGGTGACCATGGGTGAATGAGTGGATAAAAGAAAATGTTGTAGGGGTAAGCACTGTGGCACTGTAGGTTAAGCCACTACCTGCAACACCAGCATCCCATATGGGAACTGATTTGAGTCCCAGCTGCTCCACTTCTGATTCAATTCCCTGCTAACGCACCTTGGAGAGCAGCAGAGAATAGTTCAAGTACTTGGGGCCCCACTACCCACATCGGAGACCTGGATGAAGCTCTTGGCTCCTGGCTTCAACCTGGCCCACCCCCAGCCTTCGCAGCCATTTCAGGAATGAACCAGTGGATGACTTTCTCTTTCTCCCCCCTCCTCTGTATAACTGCACCTTTCAAATAAATAAATTTTTTACAAAGAGAAACATTGTCTATATAAACAATGGAATATTATTCAACTGTAAAAAATGAAGTCCTGGTATTTCTAGCAAAGAGGGAAATGAATCAGATACAAAAAGACAAATACCACGTGTTCTCTCTCACATTTGAAAGTTCGAGAAAAATAATAAATTGAACCTGCAATAGTTAGTATCTGAGGCTGGGAAGAGGAAGAAAGATCTAGGTATTGGATAACAGGAACCAAAAAAAAATAATAATAAAAAAAAAAGTTGATAAAAGTAACTGATTTTAGTGTTCCACACTATGGTAGGGAATTATAGTTCACAATAATTATTTTTTTAAGAACAGTAATACTATTGTTCTCCTATTAACAAAGTCTTCTTTAAATTTTATCAAATTTAAAATTTAAAATTTAAATTAAATTCTTTAAAATTTAAAATTTAAATTAAATTCTTTAAAATTTATCAAATTTTTATCAAAATTTTATCAAATCTAATTCAACTATATACAAAAATTTATTTGAAAGGCAGAGTTAGAGAGAGGTAGAGGCAGAGAGAGGTCTTTCATCCACTGGTTCACTCCCCAAATAGCTGCAATGGAAGAAACTGAGCTGATCCAAAGCCAGGAGCCAGGAGCTTCTTCCTGGTCTGCCCCATGGGTGCAGGGGCCCAAGGACCTGGATTATCTTCCACTGATTTCCCAGGCACATTAGCAGGGAGCTGGATTGGAAGTGGAGCAGCCGGGACTTGAACTGGCACCTATAAGGGATGCCAGCACTGCAGGCAGTGGCTCTACCCGCTACACCACAGCACCAGCCCCAACAGTAACGTATTGTGTACTGAATAAAGAACTGGAGGGGTGTCAAACATAAAGGAGAGTAAACAGAAAGGCTGGATGCCTGCCTTGATTGGTTTATGCTACACACGTGTTAAAATACTGCATGGTACCCCCAAAAGTACAAGTATTTAATGGTAATCCAAAATAATTTTAATTATAAAATACACTGTTATAATACTATTTTTCTTCTATTAACAAAGTCTTCTTTAAATCCTAAAAATACTCTTAGCAAATTTTATCAAATTTAATTCAACTATATACAAAAAGTTATCACAGCCACATTAGTTTTAGTCCATTAAAATAGTTGGTATTTAAATCAATACAAGATTGGTTTAATACTTAAAAAGTCAATATGATCATTAATTCCAGTTCCTACAAAAGGAAAAGCCATATAATCATCACCAGATACAGAAAAGGCCCTCAATCAAATTCAACATCAAATTAGGATTAAAGCTCTTGGAAAACTGATTAGAAGGGAACTTAACCAAGAAAGGCCATTCATCACAAACCTACTCCTAACTTCCAACTTCATGGTTAAAGACTGAGTGCTTTTCTCTAAGCTCAGGAACAATACAAGGGAATCCACTCTCACCATTTCCACACAACTTTGTTGTGCTGTCATATCTTACACAACAACAGATCAGTGCGTGAGGGAGATTGGGGGGAAAACCCACATCATTGTATTCCCAGAAAACAGGACAACCTAGTTAGAAAAACTAGTGGAATCTACCCAGAAAAAACTTTATGGTAATTACCGAATTTGGAAATGTCACAAGATAGAATCAGTATTCAAAACCCTACATGCTCCACAATGAAAAATTCGAAGTCAAAATTTAAAACAAAATATTACCATCTAAATAATAATTGTAGAGGAACCAAGTATTTACCAGACTTAAGTAGTAAAAACAAAACATCACCGAGAAAAACCAAAGACCTGAAAAAATAGACTGATGCATCGTATACGTAAACCAAAAGATTCAATATTGTGAAAATGATTTCTCCTCAAATAGAACTAAAGATTTAATGCAACTCAAATAAAATCCCCAGAAACCTTTTTTTGTTGTGTGAATTATCAGATTGATTCTCAAATTCCTATGGAAATACAAATCATCTAACATATTTCCAAAAAAAAAGCTTACAAAAAGAAAAAAAAGTCAGGCTTGTACTACCTAAGACTTTAGTATAAATCTTCAGTAATCAAGATGGTATGACTTAGAGGTTTACAAACAAATGAATGGAAAATGGAATACATAAAAATCATCTTTGATCAACTTGTGTTTGATGAAAGGGCCAGAGAAATTCAATAGGAAAGAGAATCTTGTCAAAAAATGGTGCTAGAACAAGTGTACATCACCATGGAAAAAAAAAAAACTTCACACCACATACAAAAAATTAACTCAGAGTGACTCATAAACCTAAATGTAGGAGCCAGTGCTATGGTACAGTGGGTAAAGCCACTGTCTGCAGTGTGGGCATCCCATATGGGTGCCAGTTTGAGTCCCGGTTGCTCCTCTTTCAATTCAGCTCTCTGATGTGGCCTGGGAAAACAGTAGAGGATGGCCCAAGTCCTTGAGCCCCTGCACCCAAATAGGAGGCCCAGAAGAAGCTCCAGGCTCCTGGCTTTGGATCAGCCCAGCTCTTGCTGTTATGGCCATTTGGGGAGTGAATCAGCAGTTGGAAGACACCTCTCTCTCTCTCTCACTCACTCACTCTGCCTTTCTCTGTAACTCCCCCTTTCAAATAAATAAATCTTGTAAAAAGATTAAAAAGTGTCACTGAATGTGACACTAAAACTTGTAAAACTTCTAAAAGAAAACAAAGGAAAAAAATTCCTCTGTCCTTGGGTTAGGCAAAGATTTATCATATGGCACAAGAAGAACTCTAATAGAGAAAAGAAATCAATAAATTAGATTTCATCAAATATTCATTAAATGTGCTGCTATTAAAACCCACAGTTCAGCAAATGGAAAAAGCCACAGTCTGGGAGAAAGATTTTTGGAAAACACGTTTCTGTTAAGAGCTATGATAAGGCTGAGATTTCATACTAGCAGTCTGCCCCTTTAGCACCATAGTCGCATGCATTCTGGCAGAATAAAACTCCTGGGTCACAAAGGACCTTACTACTCCTGGGGTGTGCACTCCTGGGGTGAGGCGTGGCTCGCCCTGGTAAATGCTGTTCAGGCAGGAGATTTGTATCACAACTGTGCCAGCCCAGACTGATGTTAACCCAGTCGTATTAAGGGATTGCAAGAGAACCTGCAAGAAGGTATCTTTATTATCTTGCCTGGCAAATGAATGCAAGTTTTTTGTACTACACAATTATCTTTTCACAGATAGTCTAATAGTTGTCAGTGCCTCTGCTCACAAAACGTGCAAAAACATGAGATCCTTGGAGAATTATCTCCCAGTGGTATCCAATAAAGAACATGTGTCCAGAGTGTATAAAGATCTCAAACTCTCAGTAACAAAACAAATACAATTTAAACCAAGAAGTTGAAAGAGATGTTGATGGAACAAAGCATGTGGAAGAGTATTCAGCATCACTAGTCACTGAAGGAATGTAAATTCAAGTCGCAAAGGCAATGCTCCAACACAACTTCTAGAATGACTAAAATTTATAAAGACTGACCATACCAAGCATGGGGCATCAGGAAACCTCAAACATCACTGTGGCAATACAGAATGTGACAGTCACATTGGGAAACAGTTTGGCCCCGTCTTTATGAAGTCTAACACACCCTTACTATTTAACCCAGAAATTCCACTTTCTAAGTATTTACTCAAGACAAATGAAAACATATGTCTACCAAAAAAGAAAAAAAAATTGGATGCTAATGTTCAGAGCAGCTTTACTCATAATAAGCAAAACCTGGATGCTGGGAGTTTATTCTATGCATGACTTACAAGTGGAGGCACTTGATGGCCTTTGTTTTGGACTCTTTTCAAAGACATGCATGGAACAAATGGCCTTGGAAGGAAAGGACAGGATTGTTTGGCTGTACAATAAAGATAAAACCCTGCTCTGGATCAAAGTTCAGACAGGCTTACTGCTCATTCTAAAAGATTCCAGTTCCCTAAGCTCAAGATTCCTCTACAGTGATGCCACCTGCATCCTATGCAAGCTCCAAATGGTCATCTTCATGTCACTGTGTGGGACCTGGGACTCAGGCTCTGCCTATATCATCAGTATTCCTTTGCACTTGGTCTGTGACCTAGCAACCTCACTATCTGTCAATGTCCATGAAGCTGGAGCAGGCTAACTGGTTAGATTGCAGGAAGTGGGAAGAAGGGTCATCTCCAACTATTCCTAATTCTTGACACTAGGAAAAAGCCCAAATGCCTACCAAAACACATTCTATCCATGGGATGGACTGAACTTCTGGTATACATACGAACATGGAGAAATCCAGAAGCCATGTGGAAGAAACCAGATTGATTAGACTAGGTACTGAATAGACATGTATTGATTAGACTATGTACTGTTGTTCCATCCTGCTAGGCCAAGAACCAACCATTAAGAACCAAGTTTCAATCCTGCAAATATTTGAACCAGATAATATTTATTTCAAAGTTACAATAAGTGGTATATTTGTTGCTCAATTTCAATCTCCACACATATCATATATATATATATATATATATATATATATGACAAAGGAACATATATAGGACAAAGGAACATAATGGCTATACAGGGTCAAACTACAGGTATACAGAGTAGATGAGAGGATACCTGGAGAAAGGTGTTTGTGAAAGTTCTTAGGGCAAGGTAAATGTAGCATATCATGACCACAGCTGTGGATATGTCACTGTACACTTTGGTCAAAGCTCATTAAATTGTACTTAGGCTGATGGACATACTTGAACGTTAATTATACCTCAACAAAGCTTCAAATGGTTAAACATTCAAACATTTGCCTGATACCTGTTCTATTCCAAGCCCATTCTAAGAGAAAAAAACACAACACTGAGCAAGTGAAGTCCCGGTCTGAAGGAATTCATGTGCCAGATGAGGAGTGGGAGAGGGAGGGAGCAGACTAAATACTCAACCAAGAAAAGGTCAGACAGTGGTAAGTGCGATGATAGAAATGTGGAGAGTGCCCAGGGAACAGCTCTCTGGTGGGCTGTGGGAAAACTTTCTCTGATCTGAGTCTGGACACTCAGGAACAGCAGTTCTTGCGAGAAGAGAGAGAGAGAGAGAGAGAGAAGGGGTTTGGGGAATGCTTAGCTTCTAAGTAAGATTAAAATCTTACAACCTTCCCAAGAGAGAGAGTAGGAGTAAGGAAGGGCCCAGGGTAAAAACAGACCTACCTTTTGTTGTTCATCCCAGCATGTGGATATTTTACTGTGTATCTGGATTGTTTTATAGGCAAATTAAATAAAGAAAAGTGTGTCAAATGCTAACATTCTAGACAATGTTGTCTATCAGAATCTAAGGGGCTTGCCAAGCCATGTGGCTCAGAGTTCTGGAATCTTCTTCACGAAGTATTCCTGAGAAAAAAAAATACTGTCTATGGCTCCTGTGCAGGTAAAGTATTCTTCAGAGCCGGGCTCTTCACACTTCAGGTTGGAGGGTTGTTCGGAGCAGTGGCATTAGGAAATAATCTTCACACAGCTTCCTGCTTCTGTGTGGATCAGCAACGAAAGCAGCAGAAAACGTCTCCAAAAGCTTCCTGCTGAGTACGTTCTCTCGCCCTCGCAGAAGAACTATATTAATTTTTTTAACAAAATGCTTCAGCCTGGTGTCTATGACTAATAAAATAAAAACTTCTTGCATGATTGAAACCGACATCCTTTGCATTTTAGAAAAACTGCGGTTACAAACTTATGTGGGGACATTCTTATTCAGATACAGAAACATAACATCAAGAAATTTGCTGCAACTTCCTTCTCCCAAGCACAAGCACATTTTCTAATTTCTAAGGAAAATGAGAGAGAAGTAAAACAAAACCACCTCTTTATTCACTTATGAAGCTTATATGATGTGCAATACATGTACAAGTATACTACTAGGTATTTTGTTTTGCTCAGTATGTTATACCTGGGACTTCCAACTTAAACTATTCGAAAAAGCTATTCCCTACAGAGTCTGCAATAGAGCAACAGCACAGTTTGAGTGAACTGCTTATAAACCAGCAACACCACAGCAGAAACATTATCTTCATCACCAAGAACAAGGTCACTATTATGTTCATTTCTAAGATGAAAGAGTAATTTCAAGATCATTCATTTACCAGGGTTTGGGAGTCAAGGAAATGAACAGGTAAAATAGAACTTTAGGAGAGGGAAGTATTCCGTGTGATATTACAAATGCAGGTGCATGCTATTTTCCATTTGTCTGAACTCTTAGAGCAGACCACAATGTAAACCACTGGCTCTGGGTGACAATGTGTCCCTGTGGGCACAGCAACTGTAACCAGTGGGCCCCTTTGCTGGAGGACATTGACTGTGGGGGAGGCCACACATGGGGTGGGGGGCTGGGACATGAATCCACTGCTGAAGATTTCAGTCCAAAGCTGGGTTTGAATATTAACTGCATACAAATAGGTAAGACAGTTAACTAGGAAAATGAAAAATGCCAAACCTATGCAGATTCATTGACTTATTTTGGAGGAAAGGAACTTGGAGACTTGGCTTTACCTTTAGTAATAAGGATATCGGGAGTCAGAGCGGTGGTGTAGTGGGTAAAGCTGCCACCTGCAGTGCAGAATCCCATATCGGTGCTGGTTCAAGTCCCAGCTGCTCCACTTCTGATCCAGCTCTCTGCTATGGCCTGGGAAAGCAGAATATGGCCCAAGTCCTTGGGCCCTTGCACTCATGTGGGAAGACCCAGAGGAAGTCCCTGGCTTCGGATCAGCACAGCTCCGGCTATTGCAGCCAGCTGGGGAATGAACTAGTAGATAGAAGACCTCTCTCTCTCTCTGCCTCTCCTTCTCTGCATAACTCTGACTTTCAAATAAATAAATATTTTTTTAAATAATGAGGATATTGAAGCACAGGAAGATACGAGACACCCTAATGTATTATTTTCTATTTAACAACTGCTTAAAAAGAACATTTTAAAAAATTAACCCATTTAATCTTCACAGCTACCCTGATGTAGGTGCCATTGTGATCCCTATTTACACAAAAGGAAACAGAGGGCAGCTTAAAGATTTTCCGTTAGCTTGCTAAGCCAGGATCGGTTCCCAGACCAGCAGACAAAGCCTCCACGCACCTGAACAAGATTTTGACCGCCTGTCCAAAAGCAGACAGCGGTGTGGTCAGGGCTAATCCCCTGGTTTCCACTCTAAAATATCTGTTTCTATACAGCCACAATGTGTTCTCCTGATCCTTGTTGCTGAGGCTTTTGGCTACCTCTGTATCGAAATGCTTCCTTTTCTCCTTACATTTTAGACTCCGTTATGTATCTTTTCACAGATGGAATCTTTCTCTTTCCTTGGCTCCACCCATTTTATATTTCACCACAACCAAGCCATTACCCATGAAGCCACAAGAAAAAAGCCTCTTTATTATGCATGCCTTCAACCAAAAAAAGACAAAAGGAGCTTAAAAAAACACATCCAGGATCTGCTTTTATTTGTCCTGGAATTGAAGGAAGCAAGCTGATTGCACACATCCATTCAACTCCTTGGCTGCACAAAGACTTGCTGTGGTTGAACTTGATGTTCCTCTCCAGTTCAGGGGCCACAGCTGAGGAAAGCAGAGTCCTCTGTTCCCTTTGTACACTAGAGCCTGTTGCACCTCCATCTCAGAGATCAAGGGGCATCTTTCCTAAGGGGCTGGTTAGGCACCACAGCTGGAAACAGGGAAGAAGTAACCTAACATCCGAGACAGAATGTCAATGCCAGCAGGTAGCACCCCTATACCTGTGGGGATTTGTAGAGGTGGCAAAAACCAGGCTTTGCCATAACCGTCCTCACCCTGACATCCGCTCTGCGCACAGTGCTTCTCAAATTGGGCTGCACATTGCCATCACCAGGCTTACAAATGTGTCGATGTTTTGATGCTGCCTATGTTTAATTGATCTAAGGCACCAACCCTAGCGATAGGATTTGTTGTTGCTGCTGCTATTTTTGCTTTAAGTGTTACTTATTTGAAAGGTGGAGTGACAAAGAGAGGTCTTCTGTTTGGTCATTTGACCCCTCAAATGCCCACAACAGCTGAGGCTGGGCCAGGCTGAAGTCAGGAACCAGGTGCCCCATCCTGGTCTCCCACATGAGCGGCAGGAAGCCAGGTTCATGGATCATCACCTGTTGCCTCCCAGGTGCATTAGCAGGAAGCTGGATTAGAAGCAGGGGTGGACCCTGATACAAGGCACTGCGATATGGGATGGGGGTATCCCAAGAAGTAGCTTAACCCACTGTGTCATAACACCCACCCCCACAATGGGCTCTTTAAAGCTCCCCTGGGTAATTCTAATTGCAGACAAGATTGGAATGACTTAATATGAGAAAGGACGTGGCAGGTGCGGAGGGTGGCTCTGAAGCCCGTGTGAGAGGGGATTCCCTATGCCACATGGGAAGAACCTTTCTTCCCTGGAAGAACTTCCCTGGATAGCCCAGATAGTGGGAAGATGTCTGGGGACAATTTCACGACCATTTGTGGGTACGCACAGCCTTTATGTGCACAGGAAGAAACAGGACACAAAGAAGAGACTGAAGCAGAATAGGCAGCCAAGTTCCTGAAGGCTAAATGGACAAAGCAGAGTCTGTCCTGTGTTCCAGATTTGTCTCATGGTAGTTTGCCTGTTAGTAAAATGGCACCATCTTAGGCCCTGACCCATTGCCACCTTGCGTAGTAGGCTTTTGTCCTAAGCCCCATGGCCCAACCACCTATGTCAGCTCCACCCCCATCCTAATGGGATTCACTGCTCCTACTTCCCTGCCCCCCCTTGGGCAAAGGTCTAACAGGACCTGTTCCCCAACACATGCCCTCTCTAATGCTCTTACTCTCTCCATGGCCCGTTGGGCTGCCCCCACCCAACAATAAACCTTTCCTCTAACTCCGGTGTTTGGTGTGTTTTGTGGCGACCTTACGTTGCCCAAGAAAGCCGCTTCCCAGGTGCTGCCCAAAGGCTGCAGTAGGAGGCTGTGGATGGACTACTGCCAGTGGGCATTGTGAAGTCTGTGGTTCTGCTATGAGAGAGACAGGCCACACAGAGCCCACGTTCCAGGCATATGGAGAAGGCTGACACTCAGATGCTGCACAACAGAGACACAGAAGCTCAGTAGTTATCATCAGCAAACATCTGGAGAGACTGAAATCAGGTCCAGAGGAACTGAGAGAGGGGCCTTGCACTCCCCATCCTTACCCTGTTCCGAGCCAACAGGGTTGTCTGGGCCTGAAGTTGAAGAATTGTGATCTGTGGCTTTAAATTGTGAGCTGCTAGAGGGGAAACTGAGCAGAGTTCTAGAAATCATAATTAACCAGAAATATGCAGAATCCAGCAAAAGGGTTGTCCAAAAGCAGAAAAGCAGTCTTCAACAATGGTAAAGGGAGGGTAGAGAATTAGGGGGTGGAAGGGGAGGAGTCATGAACCCCTCCGTTGAGTTGAGGCTCCTGCATTAGATTTCTAGAAGTTCTCATTTAGCCAGGGGTGGTTTATTTGTCTAGAAAGCAAGTGGGTGTGCTTAGCAAAGGGCACATCACTTGTTACCACTGGTAAACTCGCACAGGATCACTGCGTGCTCTTAGCCTCGACGGGGAAGGAAGGAACACCACGGACGGGTGCTCTGCACTTGGCCTTGGTGCCAGGGGATAGTGAACTGAGTGTGTGCTGAGTTCCAGATGAGACTTGTGCCAGCAACGCTGGCCTTGAACGCTTTCTCAGTCCTTCAACCTGACGTTTCTCCTTTTCAGGTTTACATTGTGCTTCCTGCCATGGCTGGCCCATGAACTACTCCATGAATCATAGGAATTCATCCTAGCGAATCATCTGTTTAAAAGTGCGCTCAAGTACCAAGGGCAGTTTTTAATAAAAGGTTGTTTCACGGAGAGGGCACAGTACTGGGGGTCTTCCCACGCCTTTCCATTCTCCAGATTAACATGGGTGGACATTTTAAGCCCAGTCACAGGAATGACAGCTATCCACCCCCTGTGAGATACAGTAGAGTCCCATGTAAAAACCATTTTGTTTGATGACTTGTAAGCCTTTTGGCTTAATGTGCCTGGCCCTTTTTAAAACAATCAACTCAAGAGAGGTTCGGAATGAGGGAATAAATCAACATATGTCAAAAACTATCAACTTGCTTTCTAGAAGGCACTTTGGAGCCAGATAGGTGACAGAGAAAGGATCCACAGGCCAAAGGCACACAAGGCAGGAATGATTAGGAGTAATTAAGGGTTATAGAGCTACAGGGAGCCTCAGAAGAAAAAAACAGATCCCACATTTCCTTTGAAGGGAAGTTAGAAACAGCTGGAACTAACTGAACTGACTTGGAACCACGAAAAAGCATGATGCAAGTCTCATAATTGAGGGAAAACAAAAAAATCTTCCTTCATAATAAAGAGAAAATAAATTAAGTACTCAGATTTTCTAACAGTTAATGCATATATATATATATATATCTCCTATACTTAGGACTTTTACTTAACTGAAGTATTATAAGACCAACGAAGCCCATCAATGTACATGTTTTCTCAGTATTTCAGAAAGTAAAATCAAATATACCTTGTTTTCTCTTCAATTCTCAATATTGTTATTTGGGAAAAATCTTTCTTGAGCACCAAAATTTCCAAACTCCAAACCAATGGCTTTTAACCACTGATATTATTTGGGAGTTTGGGAAGGAGAAAAAAAAATACCATACCACGTGCTTAGCTTCCAATTCCAACAACGTGAGTCAGAAACTCCTACAGAGGATGGGGTACACTAGCATGTGTTACATCCCCAGGGGTGCTGATCTGTACCTCCCTTTATAATCACCGGCCATTACCATTCAACTGGTGGCAACTCTGCAAACTGTAGGCCTTATCTCCCAAGAAATTGTCAATCTGATACACATTTTGTCTCTTAATAAACCTGAGAGCCTGCCTTCATTTCAGTTCATCTCTGACAAACTACCCTGGACAATCCTAATCAGTTCAAAATATAGTCCATTGTTATCCTGAATCTGGTGAAATAAGGCATGGGTGGGAAAGGGGGCAGGGTTGCCCTATCAGTTGTAACACCAATTAACCATACTTTCCTCCCTACCCCCTTTCCTCCCTCAAGCCCCCTCTTTTTTAATTTTTGCAAAAACCTAATAATTTCTTTTTTTTTTTTTTTTTTGACAGGCAGAGTGGACAGTGAGAGAGAGAGAGACAGACAGAAAGGTCTTCCTTTTGCCGTTGGTTCACCCTCCAATGGCCGCCGCGGTCGGCGCGCTGCGGCCGGCGCACCGCGCTCATCCGATGGCAGGAGCCAGGAGCCAGGTGCTTTTCCTGGTCTCCCCATGGGGTGCAGGGCCCAAGCACCTGGGCCATCCTCCACTGCACTCCCGGGCCACAGCAGAGGGCTGGCCTGGAAGAGGGGCAACCGGGACAGAATCCGGTGCCCCGACCGGGACTAGAACCCGGTGTGCTGGCGCCGCAAGGCGGAGGATTAGCCTGTTGAGCCACGGCGCCGGCAAACCTAATAATTTCAATCCACTCTGTAATCACAGGCTTAATGCACCAAACCATAATATCCAACAAGTACAAAAGTAGAAAGACCACAGATGCACAGAAGAATAAACAAAGCCTAAAAATCTTTTTAGAACTGTACTTAGGAAATACATGCAATCTGTTTTCCTTATGTGAATAAAAATCTTTAAAAACACACCAGTTAAGATACGTGCATGCCATGTCCGAGTACCTATGTTTGATTCTCGGCTCTGCAACTGATCCCAGCTTCCTGCTATGCACACCCTGGGAGGTGGAGATACCAGCTCATTAGTCTCACTAGTCACAATGCCTGTCCCAGCCCCAGGCATTTCAAGATTCAGGGAGTGAACCAGCTGATAACACACTTGTGTGTTCTCCAAGTCCTGCCATCTTTCTGCCTCTAAAATGCAAATGTTTCAGATACAGATTTGTCCAAAGATGATGTACTGCAAATTAGGGCTCAACTCTGGTCCTGAGGTTAAGGCTTCTCCCCCTGTGGCCTATTTTCCCTATACCTTTGGGAGGATCAGAGATGACAAAACTGACATCTTTCTTCTAGCCTACTCTTCCTCCCATGAGGATTGGTCAATCAATAACCAGGAGCTGGGGCCAGCGCTGTGGCACAGAAGGTTAAAGCTACCACCTGTAGTGTCAGCATCCCATATGGGTGCTAGTTTGAGTCCTGGCTGCTCCACTTCCAATCCAGCTCTCTGCTATGGCCTGGGAAAGCAGTAGAAGATGGCCCAAATCCTTGGGCCCCTACACCCATGTGGGAGACCAGGAAGAAGCACCTGGCTCCCGGCTTTGGATCGGCACAGCTCCAGTCGTTGCGGCCATCTGGGGAGTGAACCAGCGGATTGAAGACCTCTGTCTCTACCTCTCTATAACTTTGTCTTTCAAATAAATAAAATAAATCTTTAAAAAAAATAAAATACGGCCGGCTCCACAGCTCACTAGGCTAATCCTCCACCTGTGGCACTGGCACCCCGGGTTCTAGTCCCGGTCGGGGTGCCGGATTCTGTCCCGGTTGCTCCTCTTCCAGTCCAGCTCTCTGATGTAACCCTGGAGTGCAGTAGAGGATGACCCAAGTCATCCAAGCCCTGCACCTGCATGGGAGAACAGGAGGAAGCACCTGGTTCCTGGCTTCAGATCCACTCAGCGTGCCGACCATAGCGGCCACTTGGGGGGGTGAACCAGCGGAAGGAAGACCTTTCTAACTCTGCCTGTCGAAAAAAATGAAAAGGAAAAAACCAAGGAGCTGAGCGCCTGCTGTTACCAGGGTACTCTTCAGGAGCTATGAAAGATGCTTTGCGTTCAATATATGGTCTGTGTTTTAAAGAAATTTCAGATGAACTTTGGGGGAAATCAACTCATGAGAATATGACCAACAGGAACAAAGGCTAGGTCAGAGTTCGAAGGCTAATGATGGAACAAACAATAAGTGTTATCAGGTGAAGGAGGAAAGCTATTTGGCTGAGCTCATCAGAGAAGAATCGGAGTATGCCTGAGCTTGATCCTAGGATACAGCAACAATGAGAGGCGTGAAGATAATATTGAGAGTATTCGAACTCCATCTTCAGGTCAAGAAATGCTCATTGGTGGTCTGTTACATAATCAATGCTGGAGTAATAAATATGGTGGAAGCAAAGGTGACTGGAAGCAAAGGTTCCCGGAAGTCACACACTAGTCCCCGCCGCAGTACGGAGATGATTCATCCACACGTGTGGCTGGCTGGGTAAACAAGACAGGCTTCATGGAGTTGGGGGCTTGTGATCGGCCTTACCTACCAGGCCTTTTCACAGGCACAGATTTAACAGGAAAAACCTGAGGAAAATAACTTCCCAGGATGCGAAAGCAGGCTGCATCTAGGGCAAATCAAGTCAGGTAATTGATCATAAAACAACTAAAACATCTCAGTAGACATCTTTAAAAGTAGAAGTCAGCTCAGAGAATTCTAGATGTTGATTTGAAACATTTTCTGTTTAATCTGATACTCAGCATGGAGTTACATACTCAGAATCCTAATTTAGAAGGAACATTCTGGAAGAATGTTGTAGGCTAACTGGGAACAAGGAGGGCAGGTGCAGGACAATTAGAAGCCTCATACAGGTGCCCAGGAGAGAGAGAGAGAGGCCTAAGCCAGGCAGTACTCAGAAGACGGTCCTTGGGGGTGGGACATGTGTCACCAGCATGTCTCTAGTTAGTAATAAAAAGAAACTCTTTCCCAAGAGCAATCAATGTAAAACTCATGTATACTGAGTAATTACTACCCTAATAAGTCCCAGGAGTGGGGACAGCACTATAGTGCAGTGGGTTAAGCTACCACCTGTGCTCCCAGCATCCTATATAAGCACCAGTTCAAGTTCTAAGTGCTCCACTTCTGATCCAGATTATGACCAGAGCATCTCGGCCCCTGACACCCACATAGGAGATCTGTGTGGAGTTCCAGGCTCCTGGTTCTTTCTGGCCCAGCCCCATTCATTGCAACCATTTGGGAAATGAACCAGTGAATTGATGTTCATATTTCACTCTGTCTCACTTGTGCTGTCTTCCAAATCAATACATCTTAAAAAATAAATAAAAAAAACTTCCAGGGGAAGCTAGATCATTAATGCATCTCATTTGTTCTCAGTTATTCATGGAAAATAACTCATGAAACTAATTCATGTTCTAAATAATTCATGGGAAAATGGAATTATAAGTTTAGTTTGGTATAAAATATTTTAGAAACCCATGCAATTCAACAATGTGAATATTCCACATACTTTTTGAAGACTCCTCCAGTTTACATATTAAATACATGGCACCTACACCTATTTCCTAATCTGCCTATCAAACACACAGCTCTATAAGAGAAAATATTCCAATGTACGTTGATCTACGCAGGTAAAGGAGCAATGCCTTCCTGAGGGCTCACATCACCCCTGCTGGCTCCCGTGTTTCCCCAAGGAGCGACAAAAACACTGAAAAGGGATCACTGGCTTCCCTTTACTTCTGACTCCAACACATGCAATTAGCACCGAAAATTCTGTGTTCACCGAATTGAACTACAAAATGTGTCCTCAGGAAAACATAGAAGAAAGGCTTCAGGGAGTGTTTGGGACATTAGACCCCACCCCCCATTAGCATATAAAATGTGGATTACACAGCAGGGCAGGGGTCCTCTCAGTACCAAGTCTGCCATCCCCGCTGAGGAAGAAGTCTCGAACGGTGCAAATCAGTGTCAGTGTTTACCGACCTGTGTCCCATCTTCCCAAGTTGCTTTTTTTTTTTTTTTTTACGAAGTTTTATCCCTTTATTCAGGGAAAACTCCTTGTGATTTCCATCAGATAGATGAGAAGACCTAGGCGAGGAATGGCCATCATGTCACAACTAGCTCATGCAGATCTATGCTAATATGCCTGAGAAGGCAGCCAGTGGTGACCCAAGTGCTTGGGCCTCTGCCACCCACATGGCAAACCTTGCTGGAGTCCCTGCTTCTGGCTTCAGCCTGGCCCAGCCCTGGCTGTTGCTTGCATTTGGGGAATGAACAGTGGATGCACAATCACAATCTCAATCTCTCAATCTCAATCTCTCTCTCTCTCTCCCTTTCAAACAAATATTTTTAAAAAGGTTTGTGGAAAATATATATATTATAAAAGCCTATGCCAGATTCTGATTTTTTTGGCACCCAAATAAACTTTTTTTTTTAATTTGAAAGAGAGAGAGGTGGAGACAAAGAGGTCTTCCAAGCACTGGTTCACTCCCCAAATGGCCGCAACAACCAGGGCTTGGCCAAGACGAAGGTGAGGAATGGCCATTCGTCTCACAACTAGCTAAACTGGAACTGGGGCTTCGATTTCCCGTTAGCTGCTTCTTCCATGAACTATAATTGGCTCGTCCTTCAACACTCCTGTTCTCCATTAACTGGGTGCCAGGTTCACTTGTCTTCACCTTTGAGTCAGCCACCTTTGATGCTGTGCCTAATGTCTTCTAAGGTCAAAAAGCTTAGAGTGTACGAAAGATATACCCGGGGGGTGGAGAGTTGATGGATATTAAAATGCTCTTATAAAATAGCTTGATATGAGTTCACTGTGAATTAATGAAAAACATATGAGACCTAATGTAGTCGAATAAAACTCAAAGAAGTGAAGCAAATCTGCTATGCAGGAAACACTCTGCCAACTCCCAGATATTCATGCGATCCATCACCACAGAAGGAACCAACACTTTTGCTGGGTGGGTCCATCCCTGTGCCATTCAGGGGGCATTTCTGGGAGGACTCAACAACTGGTTGAGGTTGCGTTCTACTGCTCTGTTACTGCTACAAAGCAGCATGGGGAATGGCAGACTTCTAGGGGAACAGACACCCGATGCGACTGCTGAACACAATTCAAGGACAGTGAACTCCAGCATTTATTAGATTTGTCCCCTCTCTGGCTTACAGCAGTCTGAAGTCGGGAAGAAGCCCTGAATGGTTTCCATTTCTAAGTCCCGACCCGTGACCCACCCTCCCTCCCCTCCGCCGCCAAAAAAGAAGGGCTTGAGATTTTTCTCTAAATCATTTAGAACTTTGAAAATCTCAAAGTGCATTGTTAACACTTTTTTTTTTTTTTTTGGCTTTGAAATTAAGCCCCAAAATATAGACTCGCTATATAGCAGGGACCAATACAACAGAAGTTTTTATGAGAAGAATATTCAGAAAGGAATAGGTGTAAAAGATTTCTCGCAATCATTTGCCAGCTGTTATGGCAGCTGGACACAGTTTGGAAGAATACCTGGGTTAGGAACCGAGCGAACGCCAAGTGGCCAAGAGCCAACTCCAACTAAAGCCAAAGAGGAAGTACTGTTTTCTGGGGTGGGCCCAGTGCTGCAAGGGAACCACAGGACTCCTACCTCCTGGATTCTCTCCCTCCATTCATCTCTCGGAGCTGCTCACGGCTGCTTCTCTGCCTGCACTGGCTTCACTCTCTTTTCTTCAAAGTGGGCCTTCTCCACGGATGGGCTGCCTGGCTGCTAGGACTCCCAGCCTCGCGCCATCCCATCAACCACAGGGGAGAAGTTCATTGGTTCTGCTTGTGTCACATGCTCAGCTTCAATTGTTGTCAGGCCTGGGGAGGGTCAGGGTAGCGTAAGTGGCCACACCTGTCTCCCATGCACAGCTGGAGGTGGGTTTGCTAAGCACTCAAATCACAGGAGAAAGGTGGCCTCCACAGTCTTACATTCCTCTGCAGTGGTCTAATTGACTGCAGGTTTTTTAGGCAAATACCTGTTTTAGGGGACAACTGTGGAAACAGCCTCCTCTCGTCATCAGTGCTCCAAGAGGCACCGGCCCCAATGCCAAATTCATAGATCACTCCCTCCCATGATCCAATCACTTCACCTCTCCCCTTCCCCAAATTGCTCAAGAATTCCAAGTCTGGGACCATGCATTTGGCTTTGCAGTTATGATGTCAGTTAAGATATCCACAACTCACATCAGAATGAAGTACTTGGGTCCCTGTTACCCTAAGGGAGACCCAAATTGAGTTTGTCTCCTGGCTCCTGCCCCAGCCCCAGCCCTGCCTTGCCCCAGCTGTTGTATTTGCGGTGTGAACCAGTGGAAAGATGCTAGGAGTCTCTCTCTCTCTGCCTCTTGAATAATAATTTTTTAAATATTTTATTGATTTATTTATTTGAGAGGTAGAGTTACAGACAGGGAGAGGGAGAGACAGAGAGAGGGGTCTTCTATCCGCTGGTTCACTCCCCAAATGGCTACAATGGCCAGAGCCAGGCACTTCCTCTAGGTCTCCCATGTGGGCGCAGGGCCCAAGCATTTGGGCCATCTCCTACTGCTTTCCAGGCCATAGCAGAGAGCTGGATCAGAAGAGGGGCAGCCGGGACTAGAACTGGCGCCCATATGGGATGCTGGGGCCGCAGGTGGAGGATTAACGTACTGCGCCATGGAGCCAGCCCCTTGAATAATAATTTTTCGATCTTCTGTATATAAAGATAATTGCAAATGATTAAAAAATCTTGGTGTTAAATTGGAAATTGCATAATTAATCAATTTAAAAAAATCATGTAGGATCTCTGTCCTTAATGTGCTGTACATTGTGAATTAATACTATAACTAGTACTCCAACAGTATTTTCACTTTGTGTCTCTATGTGAGGGCAAACTGTTGAAATCTTTACGTAATATGTACTAAACTGATCTTCTAAATATAAAGAGAATTGAAAATGAATCTTGATGTGAATGCAAGGGGAGAGGGAGCAGGAAAGGGGAGGGTATCGGGTGGGAGGGAAGTTATGGGGGGGGAAGCCATTGTAATCCATAAGCTGTACTTTGGAAATGTATATTCTTTAAATAAAAGCTTTATATATTATATATAAAAAAGATTAATGAAAGAAAAAAATTATCAGCGGGAAAAGAAAAGTCCTAGTCTGTTTCAAGTCATTTAGTACAAAAATGGTTTTATGTACTGATTTTTACTAGTATTCCTATCATTTACTTATAAAATTTATTTATAAGCCAAATTAAAATATAGAATTTTATTTCTATAAATATGATAGGTGTTCATTTTATCTTGAAATCTATAATAAGTTTTTCAGCTTTCTTAGGGTGCTTCTAAAATAGAAGTAGTTAAATCTTTTTTTTTTTTTTTTACAGGCAGAGTTAGTGAGAGAGAGAGAGACAGAGAGAAAGGTCTTCCTTCCATTGGTTCACCCCCCAAATGGCCGCTACTGCCGGCGCACCGCGCTGATCTGAAGCCAGGAGCCAGGTGCTTCCTCCTGGTCTCCCATGCAGGTGCAGGTGCCCAAGCACTTGGGCCATCCTCCACTGCCTTCCCGGGCCACAGCAGAGAGCTGGACTGGAAGAGGAGCAACCGGGACAGAATCTGGCACCCCAACCGGGACTAGAACCCGGGGTGCCAGTGCCACAGGTGGAGGATTAGCCTAGTGAGCTGTGGCACTGGCCACAGTAGTTAAATCTTAAAAAAATAAAAGTGGTTGCCTGATTATATTTAAACATATATGAGGGGCCCTAGAAACATTCATTCAGAATTAAATGATGATGCAGATTTTCCGTGAACTTTTTGAAGCTACCTCCTACTGTCAGGAAAATGTTCCCTATAGAGCAATTTCATGATTTTTTAAATTTTTTTTAAGATTTATTTATTTAAGGACCAGCACTGTGGTGTAGTGGGTAGGGACACTGCCTGCCGTGCCAGTATCCCATGTGGGTGCCGGTTCGAGACCCGGCTTCTCCACTTCTGATCCAGCTCTCTGCTATGGCCTGGGAAAACAGTGAAGGATGGCCCAATTCCTTGGGCTCCTGCTCCCGGCTCCGAACTGGTGCAGCTCCAGCCATTGTAGCCATTTTTTTTTTTTTGGAGGGGGGGGCACCAGCGGATGAAGGACCTCTCTCTCTCTCTCTCTCTCTCTCTCTCTCTTTCTCTCTGCCTCTCCTTCTCTCTCTGTGTAGCTCTGACTTTCAAATAAATAAAATAAATCTTTACCAAAAAATTTATTTATTTATTTGAAAAGCAGAGTTACAGAGAGGCAGAGAGAGAGAGAATCTTCCATCCAATGGTTCACTCCTCAAATAGCCACAACAGCTGAAGCTGTGCTGATCTGAAGCCAGGAGCCAGGAACTTCTTCTGGGTCTCCCATGTGGGTGCAGGGGCCCAAGGACTTGGGCCATCCTCCACTGCTTTCCCAGGCCATAGCAGAGAGCTGGATCAGAAGTGGAGCAGCCGGAACTCAAACCAGCAGCCATATGGGATGCCGGCGCTGTAGCACTGGCCCACCCATGATTGCTTTTATAAAGGGAATTATGGCCCTAGAGATGCTGTAGATTTGAAGCAACCTAGGGATTTGTATGGTGAAGAGAACAAAGAAGGGTGGGGATGACTCACTCCACACTGATTTCTGACTCCACAACAAGGCTGGGTTGATTTAAGCTGATCTTCTTGCACACATCCTGGTTCAATGTGATTGGCCGTGGGTGTGCAGATTAAACCTCATTTCTGGGTGTGTCGCATGGGTGTTTCGGGATAAGATCAGTGTTTGGATCAATGGACTCAGTATTTACACCATGCACTCCCCTGATTCTCAGGCCTCCTACCCCAGATTGGAATTTCCGCCTGCCGCCACCAGCTTTGCCGGGCCTCCAGCTCAGACAGATCATGGGACCTCTTAGCTCCGTGATCATGGGAGGCAATTCTTGCTGATATAAGGAGTCTTGAAAAAGCTCCCGAAGGGGTGGGTGTTGTGACACAGCAGGTGCCTGCTTGCCGCACCAGCATGCTGTGTCCAAGTGCCAGTAGAAATCGTGGTTTCTCATGCAGATCTATGCTAATATGCCTGAGAAGGCAGCCAGTGGTGACCCAAGTGCTTGGGCCTCTGCCACCCACATGGCAAACCTTGGTGGACTCCCTGCTTCTGGCTTCAGCCTGGCCCAGCCCTGGCTGTTGCTTGCATTTGGGGAATGAACCAGTGGATGCACAATCTCAATCTCTCTTGCTCGCTCGCTCTCGCTCTCTCCCTTTCAAACAAACAAATAAATAAATAAATATTTTTAAAAAGGTTTGTGGAAAATATATATTATAAAAAGCCTGGCTGGCGCCGTGGCTCAACAGGCTAATCCTCCGCCTTGCGGCGCCGCACACCGGGTTCTAGTCCCAGTCGGGGTGCTGGATTCTGTCCCGGTTGCCCCTCTTCCAGGCCAGCCCTCTGCTGTGGCCCGGGAGTGCAGTGGAGGATGGCCCAGGTGCTTGGGCCCTGCACCCCATGGGAGACCAGGAAAAGCACCTGGCACCTGGCTCCTGCCATCCAGCCGCGGCGGCCATTGGAGGGTGAACCAACGGCAAAGGAAGACCTTTCTCCCTGTCTCTCTCTCTCTCACTGTCCACTCTGCCTGTCAAAAAAAAAAAAAAAAGCCTATGCCAGATTCTGATTTTCTTTTTTTTTTCTTTCTTTTTTTTTTTGGCACCCAAATAAACTATTTTTTTTTAATTTGAAAGAGTCAGAGAGAGAGGTGGAGACAAAGAGGTCTTCCAAGCACTGGTTCACTCCCCAAATGGCCGCAACAGCCAGGGCTGGGCCAAGCTGAAGTCAGGAACCAGGAGCTTCTTCCGGTCTCTCACATGGGTACAGGGGCCCAAGGACTTGGGCCATCTTCTACTGTTTTCCCAGGCCATAGCAGAGAGCTGGACCAGAAGTGGAGCAGCCAGGACTCAAACCTGCACCCATATGGGATGCTGGTGCTTCAGGCTGGGGCTTTAACTTGCTGCACCACAGCACCAGACTCTAAACTTATCTTTTAGTTCAATTTTTTTCCCACAAACTTTTGGGAGTACCCTCACTTAGAGAATCTTGGTTTTGTTTCACTTGGGAATGCTGACAACTATAGCATGTAATGAGTGAGTTCTGCAAATGAGGATGGCGGACTTGTTACATTGTTACATAACTTCCTCTTTGACTTAAAGGCTTCTCTTCTATTAGGGCAGTCCCAGCAAGTACAGAGAACCAGTTTCATCACCCAAGGTCTCTGGGTCCCACACGAAACAAAGGCAGGACAGTATTTGCTTTGGGAGTGTTTTACAGTGACTTTACATCATCGGTGAGCTAAAAATAGCAGGCTGATTTATTTACAATACTTAAAAGATATAATAGCTTATATGGAACGATATCCCAAAGACCCATCCAGCAAATACAAAATATGGTTACTGCAACGGTCATAAAACCGAGGCAGAAAATCTCCTCCCCATAGCTTTTTACCAAAGAAAACTAAACCGAAGACTGGGCCTACTGACATAAAAACTGCTGAGGCAATGGACATTCAAGCGACTGTGCTTGAAAAGTGAAAGGGATTAAAAAGGTGAGGCGTCCACTATCCCAGAAAACCAGTTACTTACTGTGTGCTGCATTTTTCCTGCTACAACAAAAGCATGTTTACTTTGACCTACACGAATCTGAAATGCCCACGCGATTGACATGCTCAGCACAGCTCTCCTCTTCCTGTGATTGTGAACACGGCAGGGGCTCACACACTCACAGAAACAGACACACTGGCCACCCTGCAGTCTTGCCTCGATTTTTATGTACAGTTGGGGAGAGGGGCTATTTCCCCTTTTCCAGCCAAGCTCAGTGGAGTAGGAAAACTATGTACTAAACCTGACAAACTCCAAAATACACAGATTTTTTCCCCCTTGAATATATATTTGTTTTTATTTCCTGATTAAAACAACCCAGATGTATACTATTTTTCTTCCTTTTTTTTTCTTGTATTTATTCAAAAACCAGTGAAAGAGAGCTCCCATCCTCTACTGCAATTCTCAAATGCTCCCTATGACCAAGGCTGGGAGAGGCCAGAGGCAGGAGCCAGGAACTCAGCCCATGTTTCCCATGTGGGTGTCAGGGATCCCAGGGTGTGCAGTGGCAGGTGGCTATCTTAACTGTCAGGCCAGATGTCACCCCATTAAAATCACTTTTATTAGTTTATGTATTTGAGAGGCAGACACAGAGTGTTTCCATGAGCGGGTACACTTCCCAAATGCCTGCAACAGCCAAGGGGCTGAAGCCAGGAAACAGAACCTCAATCCAGGTCCTCCCTGCACGTGGCGGGAACCCAGCCACTGAGCCATCACCTGCCACCTCCCAGGGTGCTTATTCGAAGGAAGCTAGAACCCCTGGTAGTCCAGTGCGGGATGAGGCTACTCTAACCAGCAGCTTTCACTGCTAGCCACAGGGCCACCCTAGCTCCTGCTTTTTTATTGGGCCCAATCATAATAAGAGCTGTTTTATAACTATGTACTCTCTTGGGAGAAACTAGAAGTCTCCAGTACATTGTTAATGAATTTCAGTCCATTAAAACCACGCCATTTCTTTAAAATATAACCTTGCAGCCACTTCTAAGCCTTTTTACCCCAATGTTAAAAATAAAACACTAATGAAAGTTTACCCTTCCTTAGACAACGATCCCTGGACACTTAGCATCTTTCTTGCTCTCTCTCCCTCTCTCTGTCTCTCTCTCTCTCCACCTGCGCTCTGAGATCTCAGCCTCTCTCCCCATCTTTGCATCAAGAGTTCACTCAGGAAGCACCTTGGCGCCAAAATGTATTCCTTACTTCTCGTTCATTCCCCAAATGCCCCTTCCACCAAAAAGTACCCCCTTGGTGGGGAAAATGCATTCACCCTCAGGTAGTGAAAAATAGGTAGCGGCTCACTGTGCCAGGCACTCAGCAAGATTTGTGCCACACGCTCAGATCTCAGCTCCTCAGATGCAGGGGAGCTGCAGGCACACACCTGACACGGAAGAAGTCTCTGAGGTCCCCGTGGGCCCTGGCAATGACACTCAGCAGCAAGGTCACCGCCCCACACACTGGTCTCACACAAGTCGGCACTCATCCCTCTTCACCCACACAGCAAAGATTTGCCGAATACCTCCGCTGCACCTGGCCAGGGTTAATCCTGTGTCTGCTTTTTCATCATTGCAACAAACGTTTGAAAGAAGAAAAGGAAGAAAGAGCTGGGAAAGGAAGGAAGGGGGTGGTGTTGTGGCACAGCAAGAGAAGCCACTGCTGGCAACGCCAGCGTCCCGTATCAGAGTGCCAGTTGGAGTCCCAGCTACTCTGCTTCTGATCCAGCTTCCTGCTAGTGCACCTGGAAAAGCAGCAGAAGATGGCCCAAGGCCCAAGTACGTGGATCCCTGCCATCCATGCGGGAGACCCAGATGGAGTTTCAGCCTCCTGTCCTTGGCTTTGCCCAGACCTGGTTTTTTGCAGGCATTTGGGGAATGAAAATTGACTTAAGATCTCAATCTCTCTCTCTCTCTCACTCTCAGTCTCCCTTTCAAATAAATAACCCAACCTTTAAAAACGAGAGGAGGAGGAATGGAAGGAGAACAGAGAACAAAGTGAAGATCCATTTCCTTTCCCAATATTGAGTCTTCTGCTGCCTTCTGAAGTCCTAGTGTTGCTCCTCCCTGTCATTCGCTTCCAGCCCAAAATCAGTGTGCTTTTTCGCATTCCCTATTTAGACGGTTTTATTTTTTGATCACCGCAGCTTGAAGAGGCTGAGGAACAGGAAGAATTAAATGCCACAGTGAAGACACTTGGATACTCGGCCCACGCTGGCTGTGAAGACACTGGATGGTATTCGCCCTTTTGCTACACGCTGACCGACCCTGCTCTTTCTTTAACCTGGAAATACCTGGATCTCACATCCCAGGCAATCTGCTCTGTGGACTCTCTCAAAGAATTATCGTGGCATTTCACTTACACCTCAAAAACAAACATGACAGGTGTGGTTAAATTAATAAAACACACACCTCTTCCTTGTCCTATATGAGTATAGTACGGCAATGGTTTGCGATGGCATAGGTGACTTTCTGACTTAGAACAAGATAGAATCGAAATAAATCCTTGGATTTCTGACCTGAGGTAAACCACTCCTCCTTAAGCAAGATTCTTCTCTCTTTCATCTGTCTTTTGATTTAAAAAAAAAAAGGAGAGGGCTGGTGCTGTGATGTGGAAGGTTGATTCTCTACCTGCAGTGCTGGCATTCCACATGGGCACAGATTCAAGTCCTGGCTGCTCTGCATCTGATCCAGCTCCCTGCTAAAAGCCTGGCAAAGCAGCAGAGGATGGTCCAAGTCCTTGGGCCCCTGCCACCCATTGTGGGAGAGCTGGTGGAAGCTCTCAGCTCCTAGCTTTGGTCTGGCCAGTCTCTAGCCATTGAAGCCATCTGGGGAATGAACCAGTGGATGGAGGATCTCTCTCTGCCTCTCCCTTTCAAGTAAATAAATAATTTTTTTTAAAGTAGAAATACATTAGTAAGAAAGCAACTGGCTGTCACTACCGACATCATTTGGAAATGGGAATTCTTTGGATCCACCAAGGCCTTCTAGAGACTGTGAGGGAGAGTGGGCCTGGCAATGTGTGTGTGCACAGCACCCTGGGAACCACGGCTCTACTGGGTGTAGCACCGGCATCAGCAAGTCAAATCAGTGTGCAAAGTGTGAGAAAATTCCCTATATCCAAAACCAAGGACGAATGGTGTGTCCCAAGAGCAATGAAACATCTCATTCCTCAGGGAATTCTCAAAATGGTTGCCAGACATTTGGATGTTTTGAGGATGGGACCCAAGTTAGGAAATGAGGTAAAGAAGGTTCATAAACCAAAGACCATGCCTACACAAATTCTGGTATTTCCTTACCAACTTGAGAGTATGGTTCATGCAATCAGTTCAGTTTCATGGATCAGAAAGGAAGAGGGGCAGGGAGAGAAGAGAAGAGGACAGAGAACAAGAAGGAAAAAAGAGGAGATTGGGGTGAGATCGTGGGTGAGGGAAGCTTGGATATGGCTGTGCTTGGGTTGGCTTGTGCACTGGGTTGCCAAGTGATTCAGGAGTTAAGTGGCAGAAGTAATTATCCTAGGGAAAACTTAAGAAGAAATGCAGAGATCTGCCAAATGCGAGCAGAAGCAAGGTGAACTGTAAGTAATAATACAAGGCAAGTATAATGATACAACAAAATCTCCAGAAAAGAATAGAACAGAAAGTGACATGGATGCTACAACCTGAAACTCAACCTGAAACTTCCTACTCACATGGATATAGTAAATGATGTGGTTGGCTTAGACAAGAAAATCGGTGAGACATGTGGAAAACACAAAAGAAGAGCACTAGGAGTTCCCCTACTTTTTAATCACTAGAGTCATATAATAAGATGTTACTTGGAATGGAGCAGCACCAGGAAAAATAAGTAAATGTGCAGAATGTGAACGATTATGAAAATGTCAAGTACAAAGGGCTAAGCCTTGTAAACAATAAATAATTGGTGAAGTGTTCATTTGTTTGGCACCCAAGGGGAAAATAAATAGAAATGGAAGAAATAGAAACGAACTTGCTCAAAAGTGGCTGGGTAGTCTGAAGAACAGCTGGATTTAATTCAGCTTTCCTAAGAAAAGAGTAGGAAGATTTGGAGCTAACCCAGCTTGACTTTCCAGATTAACTCAGATTTCATAATTCATTCATTCATCAGTGAACCTCCACCAAGGGACTAGATGACACCAAGCAGACTTGATGCAAGTCCCTGGGAAGCACGTCCTCGTTCCTCTCCGGGGCCTCTCACCTCTTCCCCTTCTTCTCATTCTGACACAATAACTCATCACTAGGGAGTAAGTGTATAGCCACATCCAGTGGAATACTGTGGATAAAATCTGAAGAAGTTGTACCCAAAATTACAATTTTTGACATCAGTAGGAATGAAATTCTATTTCCCAATCAATCAAAGAATAACTCCTAAGAGATTACATTTAACTCTGACCTAGTTCTAGAGCAAGGACTAAGATACTAAAATGGAAATAAGGCATCACATTGCCTACCATTGAAGTGCTTCTTGTCCACAACTTCAGCAATTTAGAGCACAATGCAAGATCATTTACAATGAATAAAAAATAGTAACCTTGACAAGGAATATTAGAAGGGAGAAACACAAAATTCATACGTGTCTACCCATCTTTTCTAGCTAGTTTGACACTGTTAAAGACTAAAGGAGAAAGTGCCAAGACACACATGGTTTATCAGTGCCTTACATCAAAAGCAACTGTTGGTGACTATTACTGTTCTTTAGTATTTGTGTAATCTCCAGCAGGATGTTGGGCACACCTGAGTCAGGTATCTCCTTTCGATGTGATAACATCGATGTGATACATCTATGTATCTGGGTCTTTCAAATATATCAGCATTACAGGAATGGAGTCTTGATAAATTTACAGCATCCTGACCATTTTCTTAGGAAGCTAGTTTCATCCCAACAGATTCAGAGTATTAAGGAAAGCTGTACCCAATGATGCTTCAGACACTACCTCATTGTCTTGCTCCACTCATAGTTAATTTTCACCATAAACCTAACCACATCTAGGTGGAGACCCAGCTTGGTTCAAGGCTGTGTATGGCAGCCAATGAATTCCTGGTGCTTCTGATTTTAAAATATGTCTTTGGTAGGTCTTTTTTCCAAGGAAGCTGTAAAAAAAAAGAAAACAAATCCCTCTTCTCATGTAAAAGTACACCTAGCCTATTCGTCTCTCAAAAGGACTTGACAAGCCATATAATGATAGAGCTATGAACAGAAAATCACATGGTGATCTAAAAGAATGTGTAATGAGAGCCAAATCTTGAAGCAATCAGATGCAGTCGGCCTCAGATGAATTCAGATTCCAGGGAGAAGCCTGATTGCTTATGTTTGGGAAGCCCTCATCCCACACTCCACTATGAAATCAAAATGACTTACCTGATTTCTAGATGAGACATTCACACAGTGGGCAGAGATTTTGCAGACTTAATATTCCAAGACCATAAAAACTTGATTATTAAGAGCTGGAGGGGGGCCAGCACTGTGGCATAGCCAGTAAAGCTGCCACCTGCAGTTCCAGCATCCCATATGGACACCGGTTCGAGTCCCAGCTGCTCCACTTCCCTTCCAGCTCTCTGCTATGGCCTGGGAAAGCAGTAGAAGATGGCCCAAGTGCTTGGGCCCCTGTGCCAGCATGGGAGACCAGGAAGAATCTCCTGGCTCCTGGATTCAGATAGGCGCAGCTCTGGCCATTGTGGCCAATTGGGGAGTAAACCAGTGGACGGAAGACCTCTCTCTCTGCTTCTCCTTCTCTCTCTGTGTAACTCTGACTTTCAAATAAATTGATAAATCTTAAAAAAAAAAGAGCTGGAGGGACTTAAGAGTTTATTGATTATAATATTCTATTGCACATATCCATTCTATTTACAACATACTAGAAAAATGATCTTTGTCTGAACCTTGAACTTTGTCTAAACAAAGATTATCTCACAACACAATGTCTATGTGACAGTAAAATCACCAGGTGCCTAAAATAATATGTACCCCCTTGTTTTTTCCATAATGCTGATGGTTCAATGATAACCGCTTGGAAAATGGATGTAGAAGACGCTATGCCCCATGTGCCAAGAATGCGAATGCTTTTTTGTTTTTGGTCCCCTACCTTTTGCCAGATTATATGAGCCAATAAACCTTTTCGTTTGCTCAAAATGCCCTGTAAGGAAGAGAGTTTATAAGGAAAAGCATATCTGAAGTCTCAGATCCGTACTTACTTTCCAGCTCAAAACCAACTAAACGGCCCATCATCGTCAAGTGAGAACCCCACATATTTGTGCTATGTTGTCCTGTAGGCTGTTCTCCATCCCTGTCTCCATGGAAAAATGATTCTCAGAATCAACAAACATAGGTGATTGAGCAGCCTAAAGATTACTGAGAGGCCATCTGGGAGAAAAATCTTAGAAAAAATGCTTTGGAAGGGAGCAACGGGAAGTAAAGATAATTGTGTCAGACAAATCTTGGGCCTATAGAAATGTGAGTGTAGGAAACTGGGCGCTTCTTTATTTGTAAGTCAGCCACCCCAAATGAAAGGACAGGATGGAGACCAGCTGAGTCGGGATCAAATGCTGCATGGCATCCTAGGTACTTCAAAGGTATTTGCTCAGCTCACCCTCTCCACAACTCTTGAGGACAGGTTCCAAAAACCATCTAATGTGACAGATGGAAAACAGCTATGAGAAACAGAACTACGAAATCCAGCGTGATCCCGAGATCCTACATCAGATACATGTAAAACAGGCACAGAGCACAGACTTGATTGGTTACATCACTTACAGTTCACCTTGCTTCTGCTCGCATTTGGCAGATCTTCTTAAGTATTCCCTAGGATAATTACTTCTGCCACTTAACTCCTGAGTCACTTGGCAACCCAGTGCACAAGCCAACCCAAGCACAGCCATATCCAAGCTTCCCTCACCCACGATCTCACCCCAATCTCCTCTTTTTTCCTTCTTGTTCTCTGTCCTCTTCTCTTCTCTCCCTGCCCCTCTTCCTTTCTGATCCATGAAACTGAACTGATTGCATGAACCATACTCTTAAGTCTTAAGGAAATACCAGAATTTGTGTAGGCATGGTCTTTGGTTTATGAACCTTCTTTACCTCATTTCCTAACTTGGGTCCCATCCTCAAAGCATCCAAATGTCTGGCAACCATTTTGAGAATTCCCTGAGGAATGAGATGTTTCATTGCTCTTGGGACACACCATTCGTCCTTGGTTTTGGATATAGGGAATTTTCTCACACTTTGCACACTGATTTGACTTGCTGATGCCGGTGCTACACCCAGTAGAGCCGTGGTTCCCAGGGTGCTGTGCACACACACATTGCCAGGCCCGCCCTCCCTCACAGTCTCTAGAAGGCCAACAAATTAAATAGGCTATTTCTTCAAACAAAACAAATGTCTGACAGCAAACTTCAGAGAGGTTAAATCATGCAGGGCCTTGTTACAAATTAAACTGAAAATGTCTCATGGCCAGCATCATGGTACAGGGGGTGAAGCCACCACATGCAATCCCATATCAGAGTTCCTCGCTCCTGACTTCTGCCTGGCCCAGCCCTGGGTGTTGTGAGCCATTTAGGAAGGGAGCCAGTGGGTGGAAGGTCTCTATCCATCTCTCTCTCCCTCTCTATCTCTGTGAGTCTGACTTTCCAATAAATAAATAAATTTTTTAAAGCAATAGATGGAGGTAACAGTGCTTTCTAAAGGTCTCCTCTGACTTAGGTTCAGATAATTCCCATTTTCCTTACCTGCTAGCTGGCACAGAGTGCCTTGCTCCCCTCCTCAGCCCTGCCCACACACCTCCATATCCTACAGGCATGCGTGTTTCTACAACTTGACAGTTGTTCATTCTCAAATATTTATTGAGTCTCTACTATGTGGCTCTAATGCACAAGTCAGCTGTTAGCAACTAACTGCAACTGCTCACGTGGTCTCCTCTTCTCTGCCACCCTCCTGGAAAACATTCTCCCATCAAAGCCCAGTCTCCCAAATGTGTGTTCTAAATTCCTTCCCCTCTCATCCCTGAGAAACTGCTCCATCCACCAGGCCATCTCCACCTGGACCTTCAGGCTCTTCTCTGTAGGATCATTGCCCGCAGTCAAACACTGCTCTCAAAAAAGTCCTCTCTCTGTATACCCATCTTCTAGCTACTAACATAACTCTCATCTCCCAGCCCTAGCCAGGATTATTTCTATTATTTATTTTCATTTCATTTTTGAAAAGCAGAGAGAGGGGATAAAAGTGGAAGAGAGAGAGAGAGAGAGAGATCTTTTGTCTTCTGGTTCACTTCATATTTGCTTGCAACAGCCCAGGAGCCTGGGCCGGCCAAAGCCAGGCCTGCTACCCAGTCTTGGTCTCTCACACAGGTGGCAGGGACCCATGTCCCCGCTCCATTAAAAGCTGAGCATCATCAGGAAACTGGAATCAGGAACAGGGTCCAGACTTGAAATCAGACACGCCAGCATGGGATGCAGGTGTTCCAAGCAGTATCTTTACCACTGCCCCAAACATTTGCCCTTACTCAAGCTTCTTAAAATGGTATACACATGGGGCTGGCGCTGTGTAGTAGTAGGTGAAGCCTCCACCTCTAGGGCCGGCATCCCATATGGGCACCAGTTTGAGTCCTGGCTGATTTAGCTCCTTGCTAATGGCCTGGGAAAGCAGAGGAAGATGGCCCAAGTCCTTGAGCCCCTGCACCCATGTGGGAGACACAGAAGAATATCCTGGCTCCTGGTTTCAAATCAGCCCAGCTCCAGATGTTGCGGCCATTTGGGGAGTGAACCAGCAGATGGAAGACCTCTCTGTCTATGTCTCTCTGCCTCTGTAACTCTGCCTCTCAAATAATTAAATAAATCTTCTAAAAATGGTATATGCACATGCCTCCTTTGATTTCTTTTTACCCAATCTTTTTTTAAAAGATTTATTTATTTTATTTGAAAGGCAGAGTCATAGAGAGACAGAGGCAGAGAGAGGTCTTGCTTCCACTGGTTCACTTCCCAGATAGCCGCCAAGAGCCAGAGATAAGCCAATCTGAAGCCATGAACCAGGAGCTTCTTCTGGGTCTCCCACACATATACAGGGGCCCAAGGATTTGGGCCATCTTCCACTGCCTTCCCAGGCCATAGCAGAGAGCTGGATTGGAAGTGGAACAGCCAGGACTCAACCTGGTACCCATCAGCGATGTTGGCACTACAGGTAGCAGCTTTACTCGCTATGCCACAGTGCCGGCCCCCTTATCCAATCTTTAACTCAAAACTAAATTATTCTTGCTCAGATCACCAATTGTGGTTGTTTTCTAAAGATGGCCTCAAACCAATCTGCTAGTTCTTGTATAAGCAGAGCTGTTGTGAATCCTGACTCAGCAGCTTCTGCTTTTCTTTCAGTGGTCTTTCTATTTCAGTGGTCTATTTGAGTGGTCAATTTCAGAAACCAGCCATCAGGTCACGAGAAATCCAAGCCACGTGCAGAGGCCACATACAGGTGCTCTCCTGTCTCAGGGTGTGTGTGTCAACTCTTCACTATTCTCAGAGGGTCCATCTATCTGCCTGCTCTACCCCTGGCTAACCCCACTCATCTGTCAACTCTGAAACTAAAACGTATTTCCTAAGAGACACCCCCCTCCTGAAATATCCCAGCTCAAGTCAGTTACCATTCAGACATTGTATTTCCAATTCATAATGCTTATTAAAATCAGTTGTTGCTATTTTACTCTAGAATTATCTTTAATGTCTATCTTTTTGTTCGTATTTTTCACTAGCATGGTGGGCAGCCTCCTACAAGGCTCCCAATCATCCCTGACTCCTGGTATTCATATTCGGATGAGATGCCCTACCTTTCGTTGTGGGATGGGCTGAATGACTCACTGCTAATGAAGAAATACGACAAAAAGATGGAATATGATTTCTGTAACCGAGTTGTACAGCCTGTGACTTGCATCTTGCTAGCCAACTCTACTGACTTCTCAAATTGCACCCTTTGACAAAGCAATCTGCCATACTGTGAAGACCCAAATGGCAAGGAATTAAAAGGCAAACACTGGCCAACTGCCATCAACAAAGTAAATCTTTCCAAAAAACTTGTGTCTGAATGTGGAAGCAGACTTCTCCTTGGTGGAGCTTTGAGCTGACCACACAGACCAGTGGATGCCCTGACTGCAGCCTGTGAGGTAGTGAGCCCAGCTAAGCCCTGCTCAGATGTCAGGCCCCTGGGGACTATGAGATAATAAATGGGTGTTGTTTAAAGCCACTATGGTTTAGCGTAAGTTGGTAACAATACAGTAATTATGCCTCCACAAAAAATAACCAACTAGGTCTTTCAAATGCATTCATTCAGTGATCACAATAACTTTGACAGATGAACAGTATTACTTTCCTAATTTTACATGCAAGGAAACTGAGAAAGAAAGCTTACTTAGCTGCCAAAGGTCAATCAGTAAGTGTTAGAGTTAATGCTTGGTTAGATATGCTAAAGACTCATTAAATGAATGTTTCTATTACTCTGAAAACCAATAAAATAAATATTAGGATCTAATGAAACATTTTTTTAATGCTTTAACAAACTCAATGGAATTACTCAATGAACAAGTGATAGACACTTACTGTGTGCCTTTTATCCCTGTGGTTGACATAAAATAGCCACTCCCTTCTATCTGATGCACACTGTAGATTTCACAGATATGTTAATCCATTTACAGATCAGTTAATGGGATCATACAGAAGAGTCTGATCAATGGCGGTGACTCATGGCATAAGATTTATGGCAGAGATAGGTGAATGTGACCTTTTTGTTAGACCTGAATTACTAGAAGCAAGCCATTGTCCACTTAAATAATTAACAAGCATTTTTATGGTTCCCCCTTTACATGCTGCACCGTACAATGCCAACTCCTTCCAGCCCCACAGCTGCAAGCAGGATCATGTGATTGACATAGGATGATTTCTTTGTTTTGACTTAGGTGTGGTTTCCAAACCACACCAGAATATGGCTTGACTCCAAAGACTGAGACTTGACTGGTCACACATCCTTGCCATATCCTTTATTGGAAGCAAACATGAAATCCCTGCAGTGATCATTTCAGATATTTGATCTGAACAAAAGAGAAATGGGTGGGGCTAAATTCCTCAAAATTAAGTTGTTTTATCTCCCAGGATTCTGTGGGTGTTTGTGCAATCATGAAACAACACATTGAATGCTGATCTGTGTCTACAAGGAATGTGACATGACCATGAGTCATACCATCTCTCTAAGGCTATTATGTAGCTGGCAGGAAGTAGTGTATATCCCTAGGGCAGAAAATTACCCCCAGCATAGGTGGGGTCTATGAAAATACTGAGGTAATAGAAGTTTTGTATTTCTTTACTATTTACAAGGTCACTCCTACCCTACATTAAAGGTCAAATCTGCCTCTAAGAGGTTCTCTGCGGATTTCTACCACATTCCTTGGGGCACAGCACTTGTATGGTTCAGCTCATTTCTGAAGGATGTGAGAAAGAAAGCAGAAAGTCATCAAAAGAGCATTGGGCTTGGAATTCATCCACGGGACTTCCATTCAAGTCAGTCTGCTAGGCTGCAGCTTGCTCAAAAACAGGGAGGAACCCAGCCTGACTTTTCTTCTAGAATGTAGTCCCCTTTCTCGTAGCTTGATTGAATTCTCAATGGCAAAAGAACCACTTTATTCCCACTGTCCTTCAGGGGTAGTACCACTCTCAGAGACACCATCACTGCCCCCAGTTTGCTCAGAGACTGTCGATGACCACGCCTCCTCGCCATGGACAACCTGGCAACTTTTTGGAAAATAGTAAGTAGCACCTCCTCTCCAAAGCTGTGAGAACTCTGCCCAGGATAAGATAGCACAGGGTGAAAGGAAAGGCAATTCTTCAAGCAGAATCGCTTAACCCAGCCCCAACCCTACACCACACCTGAGAGAAGAGTTCTATTCTTGCTGACAGTGAGAATGGCCCAAACTAAGGAAACAAGTTAATATGATTAAATTATTAGACATTAACTTCATCCTCACCATAAACCCAGAAGTGACCCCATTTTTCAGATGGAGGTTCTCCAACACACAAAATAATTTCTTCTAGGGCTACATGTCTCGGATTGAGTGTTTGAACCATGGCCCCCTAACACTCAGGCTCAGCCACACCTGACTCTAACTCAAGGAAATCGCTTCTTGTTCTTCAGCCCACTAGTCCAGGTCAGGGCTGATGGGGTAAAGAGCACATCAGGTCCTCAGCTTCGTTTTTCAGCACACTTTTCCCATCTCAGGCATCCAGTCCCCTTCCTACACTCCATTAAATCCACTGAGCCAGACCAGTTAGCAGCCAGGCAATGTGTACTTCAATTGCTACTTTGCCTCCCTGGGAGATATTTGCATTCAAAACACTTTGCTCTGGTTTTCAAACATACACTTTCTCAGAAACTAGCCATTAAAAGAACTTTAAACACCAATGAGCAGATATAGGAGGAAGAATGGTCAGAAATGTGTAGGCAGGACAAAGGGTTTTTCTTAATGCCTCCTAAAGCACACTACAAGAAGCTGTCAACTCGACACAGGACTCCTTGTCCTGAGGTACCTGTACAATGCTGAAAGAGGAATGGAAATTTTATTCAAGACTATCCAGTTCAGGGGCTGGTGCCATGGCTCACTTGCTTAACCCTCCACCTGCGGCGCCAGCATCCCATATGGGCACCGGGTTCTAGTCCCAGTTGCTTCTCTTCCAGTCCAGCTCTCTGTTGTGGCCCAGGAAGGCAGTGGAAGATGGCCCAAGTGCCTGGGCCCTGCACCCGCATGGGAGACTAGGAGGAAGCACCTGGCTCCTGGCTTCGGATCCGTGTAGCTCCGGCCGTAGCGGCCATTTCGGGGGTGAACCAATGGAAGAAGACCTCTCTCTCTCTCTCTCTCTCTCTCTCTCTCTCTCACTGCCTGTCAAATAATAACAATAATAATAAGACTGTCCAGTTCAGCTCTGCAATTAGCAGGGGAATAGTATGTTTTTGTGTGTTATAATATACCCAGAAACCTTATCAACACGGGACTGGTAAGTTATAGCACACTCAGAAGAAAAGGCTGAGGACCCTGGGGACTTCACCATCTCCCTGGGGAGACACAGCACACGTGTGGTGGCACACGGCAGCTGCAGGACACCAGCAAGGCTCTTCAACAGCATAGCATGCCCAAGTCATTCACTGAGGCAGTATCTGTTCTTGAAGACCCAGAGGCCAAAAAAAAAAAAAAAAAAATCAATCAAGGCCATGGAATCTGGAAAGGTTACCAGAAACAGGGATGACTTGGCATACATCTGGGGAGGAAAATATGAGTGCTAAATAGAGAAGAACTGAAAAAAAAAAAGTGCAGAAGTTGGGGGGGGGCGGAATTTTCCATCCACTGCTTCATTCCCCAAATGAACATGATGGTTCAGGTGAGCCAGGCAAAGCCAAGAACCTGGAACTCTATCCATGTCTTCCACATGAGTGCAGGTGCCCAAGTACTTGGGCCATCATCCACTGCCTTCCCAGGTGCATTAGCAGGGAGATGGATCCGAGGCAGAGTATCCAGGACTCAATCTCAAACTGTGATATGGGATGCTAGAGTCACAAGTGGTGATCCAACCCTCTGCACCAAAACATGGGCTCCCCCAAAAAAGTTCACACCCTGGTGGAAGAAACAGAATTACAAACACAGACAGTTCTAAGAACATAAATTCCAATCGGAAGAAACACTAAGGTGACAAAAACCATACCATGGGGCAGTTACTGAGGGAGAACAGGGAGACTGTTAGGGCTGAACTGAGTGCCCCACAAATGTGTAGGCTGAAGTTCTAATCCCCAGTACTTCCAAGTATGACTGTATATGGAGACAAGATCTTTAAGGTGGGAATTAAGTTATAATGATGTCATTAAGGTGGAAACTTCTGTCATGTAAGCAGGGGAAACCAGACACAGACATGCGGAGAAGACCACGTGAAGGCACAGGAAAACACCAGCATCTGCGAGCCCCCAAGAGAAGGCTCGAAAGAAGCCATACTTGCCAACACCTTGACCTCAAACACTTCCCTGCCGTTCAGCTACGCAGTCTGTGGCACTTTGCTCCTCTAGCCCTGGCAAAGGAATGCAGAGGCCTACCTCGGGTGACACGGTCCAGGAAGGCTTCTCAGAGCTGCAGACAGGTCATATCTGGGATGAAACAGAGAACATTGTTTCCAGTGGAGAAAAAATTAAGTGCAAGAAACCTGAGACAGACATTTGAAAAAATACAAGTCTGAGGGGCCGGCGCTGTGGCATAGCAGGTAAAGCCGCTGCCTACAGTGCAAGCAGCCATATGGGCACTGGTTCCAGACCCGGCTGCTCCACTTCTGATCCAGCTCTCTGCTATGGCCTGGGGAGGCAATGGCAGATGGCCTAAGTGTTGGGCCAGTGCACCCACGTGGGAGACCCAGAGGAAGCTCCAGGCTCCTGGCTTCAGATTAGCGCAGCTCTGGCCATTGCAGCCATCTGGTAAGTAAACCAGCAGATAGAGGACCTCTTTCTCTTATACAGGATCTCTCTCTCTCCCTCTCTCTCTCTCGCTCTCTGTAACTCTGCCTTTGAAATAAAATAAATAAATCCTTGAAAAAAAAATATAGGCGTCTGAGACATCTGTGGCTCCATGACCTGGGGTGGGGGGTGGTAACAAACAGTCTCTCCTGGGTGGTACAGAAATGTTCCCTCCCACTTTACAGGGCTGCTGGACAAGCACGAGCAATGGGATGTGGTGGGAAGAACTTGGCGAAGAACTGAAGGCCATTTTCCTAAGTTAAAAGGAGGGAAGCTAGGGTATGTGTCAAGTCCAGGTCAGTCTTCAGTATTTTCTTTAAAAAGAAACAAAGTATGAGGCAAAGCCATCTGCTGAGGAGGTTATAAGAGAAAAAAAAACCCATGTCTTCAGTTGGCAAGAGGGTGAATATATAGGAGAAGGAAACAGGATTGACCATCTATTGAGATGTGTGGTTACAAACTGGGAGAAACACAGCTGATCTGTTTTCTCTCACGATACTCTGCTGTTAGATCAGGGTTCAGAGCCGGCAGACAGTAGAATTATAGTGTTGCACATGAGCATAGCTAGGGACAAGAGAAGAAAGGAGGTTTCTATTTTTTTTTTTTGACTGGCAGATTGAACAGTGAGAGAGAAAGAGATCGAGAGATCGAGAGATCGAGAGAGAGAGAGAGAGAAATGTCTTCCTTTGCCGTTGGTTCACCCTCCAATGGCTGCCGCCGCTGGCATGCTGCGGCCGGAGCATCGCGCTGATCCGAAGCCAGGAGCCAGGTGCTTCTCCTGGTCTCCCATGGGGTGCAGGGACCAAGCACCTGGGCCATCCTCCACTGCACTCTTGGGCCACAGCAGAGAGCTGGCCTGGAAGAGGAGACAGAATCCGGCGCCCCGACTGGAACTAGAACCTGGTGTGCCAGCGCCACAAGGTGGAGGATTAGCCTATTGAGCCGCGGCGCCGGCTCTATTTTTTTTTTTTTAAGATTTATTTATTTGAAAGTCAGAGTTACACAGAGAGGAAAGGAGAGAAATAAAGAGAGAGAGGTCTTCCATCCACTGGTTCACTCCCCAATTGGCCACAACGGCCAGAGCTGTGCTGATTCGAAGCCAGGAGCCAGGAGCTTCTTCCAGGTCTCCCACGCATGTGCCGGGGCCCAAGGATATGAGCCATCCTCTCTGCTTTCCAAGGCCATAGCAGAGAGCTGGATTGGAAGTGGAGCAGCTGGGACTCGAACCAGCGCCCATATGGGATGCCGCCACTGCAAGTGGCAGCTTTACCTACTATGCCACAGTGCTGTCCCCAGAAACGAGGTTTCTAAGACACTTGATTATCATATGCCATCAAGAAAGGCATGGTTCTCCTTCCCTTCCTCCTTGATGAACCCACCAATCTACAGGGCAGTACATTACCTACCAAGAGCACCCATGGTTGGGTAGAAAAAGGTCATGTGACAAAGAGTCGTCAATGCCCAGGCTGAAAGTTAGACTTGACCTTGGAGAAAAGGAGTCGTTATCCATCGTATTTTAAATAAGGAAGTGGTAAAAGTTTTAAAAACCTAAAAGCATATAGAAAAAAAGGGAGAAACTGGAAGAGAAGAAGGTTTCCTCTTCTTTCCTGGGACATCAGGATCTTGGGGTTCACATGCACCCTGAGCTAACACCGTAGAATGGCAATGCAAGAGCATCTAAACAAGGCAGTTACACACACTGTGCATAACCTAAACAAGAGAAATTTGCGAAATATGATTCCCATGTTATACGGACTTTTATTATAAGCATGATGGCCAACACTGAATGAATATTCACAGAAACCTTCAAATTCAAGTACCCTTCCATTGTCCTAAATGATATCCTGATACTTGTTAAACCATGTGCCTTCATTGTTGTCTTTGAAAAACATGATCGCCATAACAACGAGGTCAAACACACCAACATTAAGAGAACCAAAATAAAGTGAAGATTAAAACCTTGTGTAGCAAAGGCCCCAGAATACAAGCATAATCAGTGTACTTGTTAAAAAAAATTCCAGTTTGAAAATCTGAAGCTCCTTCATAAAAAGGAGAGTGGCCTTTGTGTGTGCAGATCAACAGCTGCACCAAGAATGACTATCTAAAAAGCTAAGGAGAAAGGGTCATTCTTCAACCATTCAGGCTACATCTGGGGAAGACTCAGAGTAACCAAGCTTGGTTTCAGGATGCTGGTTGGGGTTGAAGGGAAACAGCAATTCTAATTGTGTACATTAGATCACTTTCTATCTGGGGTATGGGCCAACATGGTATAGCAAAAAGCTCCCATGTACAAGCAGCTTGGACAAACTGCAGGTGGATTTTTCTCAGATACCAGTCTAGAAGGAGCCACTGTGTTCTAAGAGCTCACTCCATGGTACAGGCTGATTTTATCCATGACTGAAGGCAGGGTTCTTAAATGTGTTAGCCTTGGGACCCATTCACACTTAAAAATTACTGAGAGGACAAAGCAAGATGGCGGCTGAGTAGGACACTCCAGGGACCACCTCCCCACAGAGGCACCAATTTGAACAGCTATCCCTACACCAGGTCACCTTCAGAAGAGCTATGGAAGCTGGACGAGTACCTTATTATATTGTAATAAGAATAAAAGCCACACTGAAGAAGGCAGGAATTGGAGAAGTTGCCTACATCATCCCTTCTCCAAGTGACTGAGCATGTAGAGGGTCAGCACCGGCTTTGGTGGGACAGGGGAGATTTCAGCCCAGCCCCTACATGTGAATCCCAGTGCCAAGTCCACTGCAGTAAAACTCAGCCAAACAGGGCCCTGTGGCCCCTACCCCCAGGCCTGTACCTGTAGACTGAGTATCTGGGCCCTCTCTAGCCTGATAACCTCAGCCACCCTTCCAGAGCAAGACTCCAGCCACTGCAGAACAGGGCAGGAAAGGGTGCTTAGAACTTTGCCTCAGAGCTTAGGGCTGGGTCTACTGCCCTGAGACCCAGCGTCTGATCAGCACAACAGCCCCTATCCAGTGTTTGTACACAGAGCCTCTAGACTTGCATGGCACTAGGCAAAGTCCTGCATTCTGCTGCGTGCAATAACCTCATTTCAGTAGGCCTGGCATGCACCCTCAATACTTCATGGGGCCCAGTGACTGTTAGACTCCAGAGTGACTCAGCCTAGTGCCAGTCTGGGTCACCCAGGGGCTGCCTTTATCACCCTTCCTCCAGAGTTGAGTAGAGAGCAAGGAATCGACAGCAGGCAGACCCTTTCTCTGAACTTGCTCCACTATCAGAGACCTGCACCCTGGGAGGATGGATTTGATTCCCGTATATTACCATCAGCCTCATCTGGGCCTGGCATGCCCCTCCAAGATTACTAATGACTATGAGACTCTCCTAGTGCCTTCCTGGGAAGATTAGGGGTTCTCTCTATCATCTTTCTTCCAACAGAGAGCAGAGACCCACAGAACTACAGTGGGACTCAGTGCCAGGATGGTACAACTCACCATTAAGAAGATGTGGCCCCTACCGCCAAGCCAGTACCTGCAGACAGATCCCTGGACCTGCTTTGGTACCAAGTAGAGTTTGATTACCTGATGGTCAGGTTTATTCCCCAGCTAGCATTATCAAGGGCTGGTAAGAGTGGTATCAGGCAGTGAGCCTTCTTCAGCACCAAATACACCAGAGCAGGCTTCAGTCCTATCCGTGTGGTCTAGTATGGTGGTACCGGTGGCCATAGCAATAGGCATTTGTGCCTGTCCCACACCCACAAAGACTCTTATCGGGATGAGTTACACCTCTTTAGATACTTCTGCAGTTCATTCAGAACAGCACAACCACTACATTTGGGACAAAATGAGCCTAGAGAGTACTTTAGGACAGAAACAATGAAAACACACCAACAACAGACCTGTAGAAAACATTGATTTAGGGCATCATCTAGTGCTGAAGTAGCATAAGTGTCCACAGACTCAGAGAAAACAGAGCACTTAGAATTTCTGAAGGGACAACCATAAATGAAGTCAGATTGCTATAATCCTTCAATGTAAAGATGATATTATAGGCCAGCGAACCTAAGAACTTCCCATAATCCAAGACATCACATAAAAAATAAAATAAGGTGCCAAAACCCAACCATCTAGGAATCAAAAACCTATCTTAAGGAAACACAGCAAAATCCAAGAGAATGCAGAGAAATGATTCTGTGCTCTAACATGGAGACTTGATGGAGAGACAGAATTTCAAAAATCAAGCAGAAATTGTTCAACTGAGCACAATTAAAAAACATGATAGAAGCCACCAGTAGCAAAATAGATCAAACAGAAGAATTAGTGAACTCAATGACAAGTTATTTGAAAACCTACAACTAGCGCAGATGAAAGAATCAAGATAAATGAAGAAAGCTTTTGAGTACATTGGGACAGCAAGGGAAGATAGCCTAGTTAATGGGGTTCAAGAGGGACCTGAGAATGCCATGGGGTGTCTGTCTGTCTCTCTCCTTCCTCATATCTGAAGGATAGTTTTGCTGGTTATAATGGTTTTGGCTGCCAATATATATATATATATATATATATATATATATATATTTCCTTCAGTGCTTCCTACAGCCTTGTGGCTTATGAGGTTTCCACTGAGAATCCACAGCTAGGCAAACTTGGGACCCCTTTTTGCATTATTTGCTTCTTTTCTCTTACAGTTTTGAGAATCCTCTGTTTCTTTAACCTTGAAGAGCCTGGTCATAATATGTCTCTGGGTAAACTTGGTTGGGTTGACTCTGACTGGTGACCTTTAATCTTCCTGCACCTGGACAGTTGTATATTTCTCTAAGTTTGGGGATTTTTCTATCCCATAGTATTCTCTTACTCAGTTGCCTTCTTGGTTTACATCTATTAATTTGTTTCTTAAAACTTTGTTGTGGGGCAATTTGGCACTTGGGATGCCTACATCCCATGTCAGAGTGCCAGGTTCAAGTCCCAGGGATGCTGCTTCTGATCCAGCTTCCTGCTAAAGTGCACCCTGGGAGGCAGCAGATAATAAATGAATTACTGGGGCCCCTGCAACTTGGGAGTCCTGGACAGAATTCTAGGCTCCTGTCTTCAGCCTGGTCCAACCCTGGCTGTTGTGGACATTTGGGAAGTAAAGCAGCAGATTGAAGATATCTCTACCTATCTATTTGTCTTTCCATCTCTCTATCATTTATCTTTCTCTGTGTCTCTACCTTTCAAATAAAAATGAATTTTAAAAACTAAAACTATGATAAATTCATTTTAACTATCATAAATTCATATTTGCTATCATAAATTACTTTATTAATTATTTAGCATAGCTCTTAAGTCTCTATTTCTTTAGGATCAGTTACTGGTACTTTATTTTGTTCTTTCTTTGGAGTCATATTTCCATGATTGTTCGTGTTCCAAGTGTTTTTTTTTAATTATTTGTTCATATTTGAAATTATTAGTTCATTGACTTATGCAGAACCCCAAAATGCTGACACATTTCATTACACAGTTTCAGAAGTCACATTTGTTAAACTTACCACTTATCTCATCAGAAGTGTTTTTAAATATTGAACTGCTACCAAGTTTATGGTGGCCAATTCGTCTTTTCAACAATCCGAATTTTCACTTGGAAACTCAAATTTTATTATTGGTAAGAAATGTTACCAGTTTTCGTCCTTGCAGTGACAGGCTCATTTTCAAAGAAATGTGTGCCAAATGTTTAAAAAACAGTTTGTCAATCATTCTTTCAAGTAAAAATGGTGTTATGTGAGAAAAGTGAATACTTTACCCACAGCTCAATCACAAAAGTTTTTTTCCTGAAGACAGCATATTTTGGATCAGATTTATGCATCTTATCTACCTTGTTACAGAGAATATTTTTCTTTTTTAATTTTCCTTTTTTAAACTTTTATCTATTTATTTGAGAGACACACCAGAGACAAAGACAGGGACAGATAGGTGGAGAGAGAGAGACAGAATTCCTACTCACTGGTTCACTCCCCCAACACCCACAGTGGCTTCAGCCATGCTGGGACACAAACCAGGAGTCAGGAATACAATCTAGATCTCCGATGTGAGTGGCAGGAACTCAATTACTTGGGTCTGCATTAGTAGGAAGCTGGAGTCAGGAGCCGGAGCCTGGAACATGAGCATCTTAACTGCTAGGCTACGTGCCTGCTCCTTAGAACATTTTTGAAAGTATAGTCAATGGCAGTGATTGAATTAAATCAGTGCTTTGGGCTCTTCTTCAAAAACATTGCTAACTGCATCTGGCAGTTTACTTCTTTTTGCTTTCTTTTCATGCAAATGCAAGGCTGTGAAGAATAAAGAACTCCAAGACCCTTGGTGCACCTGGTACCACTGCCCGGATTCCTGCTTAGACTCCAGCAGGCTTAGCCACAGTTGCTTCTGCACCAACAACACAAACACGAAACAGCAAACAAGGCAAACAACATCCAAATGTCACCAAGATTTGCCAGACACCCTGAAAGGGCCTCAGGAATCTGGGGTCTGCAGAACACACGTTGAGAACTGCTACACTGTGGTGCTCTCCTTATCCTTGTGGCTGAAGATGTGCAGAGGAAAGAGGAAAGATAACATCCCAGGTAAACACCTCCCTTTTGAGTTACTGAACACAAATTTAAACCCTCCTATTCCATTAAGGAGAGCTTAGTTACATGGCCTTAATTGGTACTGGGTAGACCAATAGACTAGGAAAGGTAGTCTCCAATTGCAGCTATATTGCGTAGAGTAAGAGGAGAACAGACGTGGGTGTATAATCCGCAGTCCGCCATTCTGACCCCATTAATTGACTAGCAGGTCAAGTGAAAGGAGAGCCATGACTGAGCATCTAAATGAGGGAGCCTGGGACAAGAAGCAGGCTGACTAATTCCATCCCCCTGCTCCTTGCCAGAAAGTACACACTAAACAAAGCAGGATAGAAGTCCATTGTAACAAGTGTTTGCCAACAGACAATAAGATTTAGGTTTTGGAGGCCAGCACTGTGGCACAGAAGGCTAAGCCTTCATCTGCTGTGCCAGCATCCTATATGGGCACCAGTTTGAGTTCTGGCTGCTCCACTTTTTATCCAGCTCCCTGATAATGTGCCTGTGAAGGCAGCAGAAGATGGCCCAAATGCCCGGCCCCCTGCACCTATGCAGAAGACCCGGATGAAGCTCCTGGCTCCTGGCTTTGGTCTGGTCCAGCTCTGGCTATTGCTGCCAGTTGGGGAATAAACCAGTAGATGGAAGATGGATCTCTTTCTCTCTCTCTCCCTTTCTTTCTCTGCCTTTCTAAATAAATAAATAATCTTTTTTAAAAAAGAAGGTTTGGGTTTTGACAAAAGCAGGTGAGAAAACATTCCATTAAGACTACCCCTGCCTTCTCAATAGCTAATGTATAATCACTACATTTGTTCTTTGGAGATGATGTGTTAATGACATACAAATACACCCAGGTGTGACACTTCTTGGGTTTCTCTCTACGAGCCCCTCCATTTGCTCAGAGCTTCTCTGTTTCTTACTCAAATAAAATTCTGTTTCTTCTCATCATTGTGTCCAGCCTTGTAAATTGTCTTTGACACCAGGACACCAACCTGGACTCATCTCACCAGTTTTCCTGCCACATAAACAGTGGGGCATAGGTACGTGTGCTTTTGTATCTGGTAACAAGTGTGATACTGGTCAGAGGGAGCCTGGTTGCAGAATGGATGGAGGAGTGGCTACAACCATGATGCCATCCCTCTGCCGAGGGGGATAGGGCATCAAGACGAGTGCCCCCAACAGGAGACACGAATTCTATAGTCATTTGAGAAACACAGAAACACAGTCAAGGAAGAGGCTGTAGAGAGAATACTGGGACTCCCCACAAAGTAGAAAAAGAGGTCATTTGTGAACATTGGTTAGCACAACTCAGGGCACACAACTTCAACTGGAAAAATCCTGGGGTTGCAGCAACATCACCAAACACAGCTGCTCTGTGACTGTGACCTCAACCATGTGTCCCAGGTAGGTGGACTGGAATCAATCTGTCTTTTCTTTTCTTTTTGTAATATTTTTATAGCTCTACTCGGTCAAAACATATTCTTACTTGAGGGTTGAATGCAACTTTTATTGGTATCCTCCTCTTGATTAGCAACAAGAGCAGAAAAGAGGAGCCACATCTGTGGAAAACATAACATTCTGCAGAAAATCTATGTGACCTTGGCACCCAGAGGAAAGAAAACAGAGGAAAGGTAGCTGTGGGCACAGAGAATGAATTCCCGATCATACCAGGTACTGGCCGTCAAGGCTGAACAGACTTTGCAAGTCTAGATAAGCGGGAAATATGGGACCAAAAGGCTCTTAAGTGCTGTGTTTTATCTGATATGCCAGCAATGTACACACTCACTAATGGAAAGGGCTGGAGGACATGCATTTTGAGGTCAGAACAAGACCAACTGAGAGGTCAGAGGTTTCTGGGTTTCCTTCTTCCAGCAGCAAACAGAAAGCCTATGATTACCAGCTACCAGACATTTGTGATGGAAGTCGTCCAGAGGTCATCCGTGTTCACAATTCCCCCACCACCTGCTTCTGTGCTTCTACTTTTCCCCCACGCTGGAACTCTTTGCCCTACAAAGAAGGGCACCTTTTATCCTATTATTTTGGTGTATTGGCCTGCGTAAGAGGACATAGAGGCAGTGAAATAATAGAAATGCCTGTCATCTCAGAATCAAGGAAATGGTAAAGAGATGCATTTGCCAGCATAAAGGGTGCTATAGCACATTGCCTGTATTGGACACAAATTTGGGATCTAAGTCTTCTGGCAGGTTTGGTATTAAAGTAAACATGAATATTGACATAGCTATTATTGTAATAAGGGAGAAAGAAAATCTTTGTTGACATTGAGTTATGTCCCTTAAAGGGACTCATTGAGCTACAAAAAGGACTCCCTCCTCAATGCAAATTCATGTTCACCTAACCCTAGGCCTATGGTTTGTGTTACTTGACCTCATGCAGATTTTTCAAGAACTCACATGAGGGCAACAAATTCCATATAGAATGACTTTAGAATTACTACAAGTGAACTCGACCTCATACAAATTTAACCTGGCAATTGTGGTAGTGGGGTGGGAGCAGGGGAGGACCCATGCTACCCTGGAATCTGGCCAGAAAAATTCTGTCTCCAAATGAACCAAAGAGCCCAGTCTGGTCTCCAGGGATCTGGGCACCACCACCAGCATCTGTGACAAGCATTTAGTTTTAACTTCTGTAGCCTTGTGACTCTACCAACATTCCCTGTGAAATCTAGAACATGTCACTCCACCTCCTGATATTGCAATGCCCTTATTTTTAAATGAATAAATAAGACTGCTACCATTTATGGGGACTCTATTCCACATCATGGACTAGTTAATGTCTGCTTTTGCTGAGTAATGTAGAAATTCCATGAGGGTGAGGAGAAGGTTTGGCTTGCTCCCCATTGCATTTTTACAGTACAGCATGGATCTGGCACATCATAGAGAGTTTGTATGTTTTTCTTTTTAACTCTTTTAAATGTTCATTGTCAATAAATCCTGGGAGCAAGCAAAACGCTTGTTCATTATTTCTGTAGGCTGAAGAAAATGAGACGTGGAGGGTTTACATGACTTGCAGAAGCTCACATTGCTGATAAGTGGCATGGCACGAATTCAAGCCTCATCTATAGAGTCCCTGAACTAGAACCAGTTCCACAAGTCTGCAGTCATGGAAACACAGGGCATACTCTGTGTCTCCTCCCAGCTCCATAAAAGGATGGCCAAGGCTCCTTGTTCTATGAGTTTCTTCAACAACTTTCAACACCTCATGCATCCAGAGATGAGGTTCTGGCAGCTGTAGGCCTGTGTGGGAGCTGCAGTAAACAGGGTGATGATCACCTTGGTGGGGTCTCCATTTATCCAGGAAGCCTCTGATTGGCCTCACCCACTTCCTGCTGCTACCTTAGAGGTCCTACCTACCTCATCCTTATCCAATGCTAAAAGAAGCAGTCAAGATGAGCATCACTTCCACGCAAAGCACTCAAGTCTGGAGATCTGTATAATAAAATAGACACCTGTCAACTGAACAGTGATCAGAGGAGTGGGCTATGGCACTGTGACCTTTTAATTCACACTGGTCTCATTTTCAAATTCAAGTTCAAGTGAAATGTTCAACTTCACTTTAAAACCTTCTTGCATTGCACATGCTCTTAGTGCTGTAATTCTGTCAGCCCACCTGTTGTTTATGAAACAGAAAACCCCTCAGAGTCTTCTTAAACATCCTTCTTGTAACTGCTGAGGATTAGCACAAAAGATACAACAAATCTCACAAGGGTGAGTAAGAATGAGACACTTTTTTCACTTCATTCTTTTTTTTGTATATGTTTATTTATTTTCATCTACATGAAAGTACAAACTGTTATTGGTAGTCTCCTCTTGATTAGCAATAAGGGCCAAGTCCACAGAAAACATACCCTTCTGCACAAAATCTATGTGAACTTGGTGCACAAAGGTAAAGAAAATATGAGAGAGATAAAATAGAAAGAGAGAAAGATAGAGAGATGGAGAGAGAGAGAGAGAGAGAGAGAGAGAGAGATCTTCCATCTGCTGGTTTATTCCCCAAATGGCGGCAACAGCCAAAGGCAGGAGCCAGGAATTCCATCTAGGTCTCCTTTATGGGTAGCCAGGGCCCAAACACTTGAATCATCATCTGCTACCTCCCAGGATATGTTAGCAGGAAGCTGAAGTGGAAGCTGAGTAGCTGAGACTCAAACCGACACTGATAGAGGATTGATACAGGATATGGGCATCCCAGGCTGCAGCTTAACCAGCTGCACCATAATGCCACCTCCTTAATTTATTCTTGTCAAGAAAATTTTTTTAAAGATTTATTAATTTGGGCCGGCGCCGTGGCTCAACAGGCTAATCCTCCGCCTTGCGGCGCCGGCACACCCGGTTCTAGTCCCGGTCGGGGCACCGGATTCTGTCCCGGTTGCCCCTCTTCCAGGCCAGCCCTCTGCTGTGGCCCGGGAGTGCAGTGGAGGATGGCCCAGGTGCTTGGGCCCTGCACCCCATGGGGAGACCAGGAAAAGCACCTGGCTCCTGGCTCCTGCCATCGGACGAGCGCGGTGCGCCGGCTGCAGCGCGCCGACCGCGGCGGCCATTGGAGGGTGAACCAACGGCAAAGGAAGGCCTTTCTCTCTGTCTCTCTCTCTCACTGTCCACTCTGCCTGTAAAAAAAAAAAAAAGAGATTTATTAATTTGAAAGGCAGAGTTACAGAGAGGCAGAGGCAGAGAGAGGTCTTCCATCCATTGGTCCACTCCCCAGATGGCTGCAATGCCAAAGCTGCCCTGATCAGAAGCCAGGAGCCAGAAGCTTCCTCCAGGTCTCCCACGTGGATGCAGGGGCCCAAAGAGTTGGGCCATCTTCTATACTTGGGCCATAGTAGAGAGCTGGACTGGAAGTGAAGCAGCCAAGACTCGAATCAGCGGCCATATGGGATGCCAGCACTGCAGGCAGCGTCTTAATCTGCTATGCCACAGCACTGGCCCCATCAAGAAAAATTTGACAGCTGTTCTTTCATCAAATGCAGCACTGGGGTGTAGAAATCAGGCGAGGTTCAGGAGCTGGAGACTTAAGGCAATATCAAGGTACCAAGGTTCCTTGTTTCTCTTGAGACCCTCTTTGGGATTGATTCATTCACAAACATTTGACAGACAACATCCCCCTGCTGCTGTGGGGGACAATAAGTAGGAAGGCAGCAGAGAGGTGCTCAGTAGGGTGGGCTGTGGTGCAGGGAGTTCAGACTCCACTTAGAACACCGACATCCCATACTGGAGTGTCAATTCAACTCCAGTTACTCCACTTCCAAATCAGCTTCCTGCCAAGACTCCTGGGAGGCCGCCATGTGGGAGACCTATATGGTGTTTCTCTTGGATTCATCCTGTAGAAATTTGGGGGGAAAAGACAAACACCTGGGGGGAAACTAGCAGATGCAAAAAGATCTGTGTATGTTTCATTCTGTCTTTCAAATAAATAAAACTTTATATATGGGGCCGGCACTGTGGCATAGCAGGTAAAGCCACCACCTGCAGTGCTGGTATCCCATATGGATGCCAGTTCAAGACCCGGCTGCTCCACTTCTGATTCAGCTCTCTGCTATGGCCTGGGAAAGCAGTAGATGATGGCCCAAGGCCTTGGGCCCCTGCACACACATAGGAGACCTGGAGGAAGCTCCTGCCTCCTGGCTTTAGATCAGCGCAGTTCTGGCCATTGCGGCCAATTGGGGAGTGAACCAACAAATGGAAGACTTCTCTTTCTCGCTCACTTGCTCGTGCTCTCTGTCTGTCTCTCCTTCTCTCTGTGTAATTCTTTCAAATAAATAAATAAATCTTTTAAAAATTCTATATATTTTGCTTTTTTTTTTTTTGACAGGTAGAGTTAGACAGTGAGAAACAGAGAGACAAAGAGAAAGGTCTTCCTTCCATTGGTTCACCCCCAAAATGGCCACTATGGCTGGCATTACACCAATCCAAACCCAGGAGCCAGGGACTTCTTCCTGGTCTCCCATGCGGGTGCAGGGCCCAAGGACCTGGGCCATCCTCCACTGCCTTCCCAGGCCACAGCAGAGAGCTGGACTGGAAGAGGAGCAACCAGAACAGAATCCGGCGCCCCAATCAGGGCTAGAACCCAGGGTACCAGCGCTGCAGGTGGAGGATTAGCCAAGTGAGCCACGGTGCTGGCCTATATATATTGCTTTTAAGTATAATCTATTCAAATAATCCCTTTCCTTCCCTGACATCTCCTGGTATTTTGGTTTAAATTAGCCTGATCTTATGAACTGTTCACTGCCAACCCAAATGGTAAATTATAATTATTTCCTACATGTACAACTTTCATTTCACTTTTCCAGAAAGTAACATTTCTCTTGTTAGTTTTCTAAGTAGTGATAACTAATCCTTCCCCCACCTTTCAAACAAACAATGCAGACCCTAGGAAGCAACCATGATGGCTCAAGTAGTTGGGTCCTATGACTTGCATTGAATTTTCAGCTCTTAGCTCTGGCCCATCCCAGCCCTACAACTGTAGGCATTTGGGGAGTGAACTATTGGATAGGAGCTCATTCATATTCATTCTTTCCCTCTCTCTCTCTCTCTCTCTCTCTCCCTCTCCCTCTCCCTCTCCCTCTCCCTCCCTTTCAAATAAGTGAAAATACATAAATTTTTCTTTAAAAGAAGATCAGTGATCAATGCTTAGCATAAGTGATTCAGGAAAGAGGAACACCCATGTTGAGGTGGGAGACCACAGAAGTCGCCTGCAACAGAGAAGGCCTCATAAGAAGGCAACATTTGAAAAAAAAGACAGAAACATTAGCTTTGTTCATGCTTGGGCAATTCTATAACACTGTGGTTTTCTTCTCTTTTCTGCTTTTATATCAAAGAAAAATGGGTTATCAGAATATAAACTCTTCGCATCACGTCGACTAGGGTGTTCCTATCTCTGCATGCCAAGTGTGACAGAACTACACATCTTTCAAGAAAAGCCAACATGTCTTAAGTTTGAGTATCTTGTTCCAAGGAAGAAGGACCAATGGGTAGCAGTATTGGCCTGTATTTCCTCCTGCTGATGTTATATAATTCAACATAGGGGACTTTGGAGCATGACAGGAAAAGCAGAAGACACTTCAAGATATTATTAATTTTATTAATTATGAATTATATAATTATATTATATATTAATTATGAAATATATTATAATATAGTATATTATAATATATAAATATAATAACTTACAGTGTTATAAATTATAATTATAAAATAAATTATCAGGAAAACCCTTGAATCACCTTACACTTGATTTCTATTCAAATGTTAGGAGGGCTTTGCTTGAAATTGAGGACTGGTGACACATTTGTATACTTTGTCCCCTCTTGCAATAAAAACCAGAAACATGACAGCAAGCATCCACCAGGGTCCTTGGACAGCTTGTGAGGACAGACTGCAAAAAAAGCACTAAAGCTGATGGACTGGTGTGTGGTTTGGTTTCATGACTGACTCCAGAGGCTTAAGAGAACAGGATGAACAGGCAAGGCTTGCAACCCTAGCAAAAACATCCAATGAACATGTTATAGAGGCACCCCAAAGGGGGGCCTGAAACAGAGCGAATAGCAATTTGTGTGTGTTTGTATATGTGCATCTTGACACAATAAGCCCTAAAATAAAATCTTTCACAAACAAAGACAGTTGAAGCAGCTAATTAAAAGAGCTGATGCAGAAAACATCTCAAAATCTTGGCTCAGAAGTGCTGCCAAAGGACACTGTCCATGGTGTTGCCTTCCCATTGGTCGCCAACATCAGAAGGGAGCTTGCACCTGCCATTAGAGGAAAAGAGAAGGGAATGGAATGGGACTCTTTGGGAGCCCACTCTGGAGAGCTCCTTGTGCACACCTCTTCTCAACTCAGCACCCACTGGTGGCAGGGTGGCAGCCTGAAACAGGGCACAGGGCAATATCCACACTCTGTGGATCAGCAAGTGCTGTCCATAAGGCCAGGGTATGGAGTTTTGAGTTTCTGTTGTTGTTGTTTCCCTTGAGAGTTTAGTGTTAAACATTTCCCAACACAACACTCGGTAAGGGGGAGGCCATTCAGGATGAAGGAGGCAATTTGCATTAGAGGTCAAAGGCAGGACTGGAGGGAAGGCAGAGAATTCCACTGACGTAGAGGGGAGTCCACAAATCTATCACGCCAGGAGTATCATGCCTTCATCAAAGGAGGACTCAGTTGAGTTATATAAGATTGGAAATTCTGGGGTGTGGTTTTCAAAAGCTCTGGGGAGGCCAAAACAAGTGATTGTCTCACTCCAAGATTTACTTCATAAAGTCAAGGTTGATTTTTATTGCAAAATTTCTTTCTTTAAATACAACTTTAATCCCTAAATGCAGAAGTGGGGAAAAAAAATGTACCTATGAAACAAAGTTCATCTCACAGCTTAGCCATAAACATATCACTGTCCAAACCACCAGTAAAATCCACAAACATTCCCTAATTATCCTCATTATTCTCTCTAATCAAAGATCAAAGTTTTCATCAAAACTGAAGGCATTAAGCTGAGCAGGGTGGAGCAAGAGTACCAAGAACCACAAGAAAACAAATGTCATAAAATCTCCAGGTTCCTAGCTTAGAAATCTACAAGCTGACTCAACTTGTGGTAAGTCCTGAGGACACAGCAAATTTGACATCACTCCAACTGAAATTATAAACTTTCCATCAAATAACTCGGAACAAGAGGGGACATTTGGCTTATTTAATCTCATTTGCACAAATCCCAGACTGTGTTTTTCCAGACTTCTTGTGACTTCCTGAAATAGGAATGTCAACTAACTGATACCAAGCAGGGAACACAAGAGTGATTTCTTAAAATGGGGATTTTGTTTGTGATATCTGCATTGTTTTTATGAACATGGACATCTTTGAGTTTTTAGATAGTCAAGATCCATTATGACAATATAACATGATAGTTAATCTGTGACTTGTTATTAGTGTGGCTTTGGACAAGTTACTTTGAAGAGGCTTTGTTTTGTTCTGTTTTGTTTTGTTTTGTTTTGTTTTGTTTTTCTAAGTGGGGCTGACAATACCCAACCCTATAAAGAATAGACAACAGCCTGCAACAAACACAGGGCCTCGCCAAACATAAGCCCTCCAGAGAAGTTGGTCATTACAGTTCTCCATCAACCTCCTGTTCAAGTCCCTAGACTAGCAGATGTATATGGAGGCCCAGGAGCACTTACACTCCTTTTTTTAAAGATTTATTTATTTACTTGAAAGAGTAACAGAGAGAGAAGGCAATGCAGAGAGAGAGAGAGAGAGTGAGAGGTCTTCCATCTGCTGGTTCACTCCCCAATTGGCCACAATGTCTGGAGCTGCACCAATCCGAAGCCAGGAGCCCGGAGCTTCTTCCAAGTCTCCCATGTGGGTGCAGGGGCACAAGCACTTGGGCCATATTCTTCTGCTTTTCCTGACCATGGCAGAGAGCTGGATTGGAAGTGGAGCAGCTGGGTCTTGAAACAGCACCCATATGGATGCCAGCACTGCAGGCAGCGGCTTTACCCGCCACTCCACAGCGCACTTACACTCTTACAACCATCTACAATGCTCTTACCCACTTCCACACTCCTGACTGTAGGGCTGTCCCTTGTGCCTTGAAGCTACAAATTCCAATCAGACATATGCTTTTACTTACATATAAGCAGGTAAATTTCATGTAAGCCAGTGACACCACAAAAGCTAAAATGGATCACTGTCAATGATCTTTGCAAATATTCATAAACACAGGCCACTGGGAAAACTGCTAAGAATCAAGATATGGGCAACTTGACTGGAAATACTGGGGAATTTCTTAACTCTTTAAGGACATATAAAGAAAACTGCATCAGAAGTGTCATTAAATTAGCCCAATTTTAAAAATAGACTGGAGGCCAGCGCTGCGGCTCAATAGGCTAATCCTCCGCCTTGCCGCGCCGGCACACGGGGTTCTAGTCTCAGTCGGGGCGCCGGATTCTATCCCAGTTGCCCCTCTTCCAGGCCAGCTCTCTGCTGTGGCCAGGGAGTGCAATGGAGGATGGCCCAAGTGCTTGGTCCCTGCACCCCAAGGGAGACCAGGAGAAGCACCCAGCTCCTGGCTTCGGATCAGCATGATGCACCGGCCGCAGTGCGCTGGCCACAGCAGCCATTGGAGGGTGAACCAACCAAATGGACTTTTTTTTTTTTTTTTTGACGTTTGGATAAAGTCAATGGCAAAAGGAAGACCTTTCTCTCTGTCTCTCTCTCTCACTGTCCACTCTGCCTGTCAAAAATAAAAAAAGAAAAATGAAAAAGAAAAAAATAGACTGGAAGTAAGAAAGGCTGGAGGGAAACTGAGAGTTGAATAAATGGATCAGATGGAATGATTGGATTGATGCTGGGGGCAGGACCTGTGAGCAAAAGGGAGTATCTGGTATGCCCTCTCTTCCATGTCCAGCTCTCTGTCACTAGGAAGTTATAGAGCCGCAGCCCTTAAGTGGCGTATAGAAAAGCCCTAAAGGCATGGGTTTGAATCAGAATCTTTTAGTGCCTTTTCCAACTCTTAATTATTATCAGTTTGCATAGGAAGTATTGATGCATACAAAAGAAGTTTCCTGTCCTAAGCAAAGGAAATGCCCACTGACCAGCACATAAACATTCAGAACAGGCTCCTTAATTTGCTAATGTGAATGTGACTAACAGCCCCAGCACAATGCCTTCCTGAGCTGGGAAGGAGTGGGACAAATCCAGGCCTAATCTAAGCCTGCAAACATACCATGGGGACAGTCCAGCTTCATTTTCTTACCCTTTCTGTACTATTCTGGCAAGTTTAGACAGCCCACAGAGCTCCAGAATTTTGATTCTGATCTAATTGACTTTAACACACCTAGATGCTGTTGGTGTTCAGCAAAAGCATCTAGATGCTTTATGTGAGTCCACACATCTCAGATCCAATGCTTGGCAGACTCACCTTCTTGGGGCAGCTGATAATTTCAAATTAACATTTTGTGAAAATCACTCTAAGGGTTTTCCATAGGGGGCTGCTCTTTCTGTCTTTGCCTCACTATGTAATGCACAGAAAGGAGAGATGGCTTTTCAAATGCTAGATTATTGCCCTTGGTGGAGATTATCATCTCATGCTATTAATCAGAGACTCGGGCACTGGGCAAACTGCCCACAAAATGAAATGAGAAGCATTAAGATCAATTTGTTAATTTCTAATGAGGCTTCGAAAGGCCCTGGTAAATTACTTAATCATTTTAAGAGTGTGTTGCTGCTTCTTCACTATTCCTAACATCTGTACATGAGAAAGCTAATTTAGTTTCAACCATTTCCGTTTCTCCTTCCATCCCCCTGAAGGCTACACTAATTCTCAACTATCACCACCACAAATGAAAACAGCCCATTTAATTGAAGAGCAAATGTAATGAAAGAGCACCAAATGGCAGGATGAGATGTTCAAAGTAATCAGATTATTTGACTCCATCTACAAAATAATAATAATTTATAGTTTTACCATAAGGAGTTGCAATGTTGTAGGTCTTTATCTTTAGAAGAGATGGGTTAAATCCTTTGAGATGTTGCACTTTACCACGCTTTCCATGAGTTAGAATACACAAGGGTACTTCGCAAAGTTTATAAGAAAAGGTGGAATTAAAAGATGGATTTACTCTGGCGCATAAAGACTTTGATACACATTTTCCACGATCTTTTTGAAGACCTCTTGTACACATGGATTTCAAAATATTTTTCACCAAACTTTTCTTTTAACCATCTCCCATAAACTTTTCAGACTTCATTCTAATGTATCATTTTCCTAATTAATTGTTAGGGTGAAGTTTAACAAAATGAAAGGCAAAAGATGTCAAAAAGGACTGGTAGCAACATGGTCTGAACCCATTGGGATATAGGTCATTTGTACTATGGCCATTCAGTAGCCTATGATTTTGCACAGTTCCAAAGACAAAAGAGAGGATCAATAAATATGTTTCTTTAAGTATATATTCCTTCTCTTTTTTATTTTTTTAAGAATTTTTAATAAGTTATTTATTTGACAGGTAGAGTTACAGACAGTGAGAGAGAGAGAGAAAAGTCTTCCTTCCGTTGATTCACACACACACACCCCCCCCCCAAATGGCTGCAACGGATGGAACTGCGCCGATCCGAAGCCAAGAGCCAAGTGCATCTTCCATGTGGGTGCAGGCCATCTTCCATGGCTTTCCTGGGCCATAGCAGAGAGCTGGACTGGAAGAGGAGCAACTGCGACTAGAACCCGGTGCCCATATGGAATGCCGGCGCTGCAGTGGAGGATAAGCAAGTGAGCCACAGCGCTGGCCCATCTTTTTTACTTTTAATCTTTTATTTAAGTATACAAACTTGATGTGTATCGTATATACAAATTTAGGAACACAGTGATTGTTCCCACCCTACTCTCATTCCCACCCACACTCTCACCTTTTTACTCCTCCCTCTCCTATTCGCATTCTTACTTTTTATTAAGATCTATTTTCAATTAACTTTGTACACATAAGATTAACTCTATACTAAGTAAAGAATTCAACAAAAAGTATGAAAAAAAAAAAGTGTTCCTCAAAAGTCCAGACAAGGGCTGTTCAAAGTCATTGAATCTCAAAGTGTCAATTTCACTTCTAGGGGCCAGCACTGTGGTGCAGCACGTTAAAGTTCCAGCCTGTGGTGTGGGCATTCCATATGGGCACCAGTTCAAGTCCTGGCTGCTCCATTTCCAATTCAGCTCTCTGCTATGGCCTGGGAAAGCCGTGGAAGATGGCACAAGTGCTTGGGCATATGTACCCAAGTGGGAGACCTGGTAGAAGCTCCTGGCTCCTGGCTTTGGATCAGCCTAGCTCTGGCCATTTCAGCCATTTAGGAAGTGAACCAGTGGATGGAAGACTTTCTCTCTCTCTCTCTCTCTGCCTCTCTAACTCTTTCAAATAAATAAAAAAAAAGTTTACTTCTATAGATTACCTTTTAGGTACCCTATTAGTTACCAAATATCAGGGAGAACACATGGTATTTCTCCTTTTGAGACTGGCTTATTTCAGCAAGTATAATGTTTTTCAGTTGCAACAATTCTGTTGCAAACCACAGCATTTCTTTTTTTTTAACCACTGTGTAGTATTTCATGGTGTACGTATCCCATATTTCTTTATCCATTCTTCAACTGACAGACAATTGGGTTGGTTCCACATCTTAGCTATTGTGAACAGAGCTGCAATAAACATGTAGACTTCGTTTCCCTTGGGTAAACTCCCAGGAGTGGGATGACTGGGTCATATGGTAGGCCTGTATTCAGATTTCTCCATACTGTCTTCCACAGTGGCTGCACTAGTTTACATTCCCACCAACAGTGGATTAGGCACCTTTTTCCCCATATCCTCACCAGCATGTGTTGTGTGTTACTTTTTGTATGAAAGCCATTCTAACTAGGGGTCTGTGGTTTTGATTTGCATTTTCCTGATGGTTAGTGATCCTGAACATTTTTTCATGTGTCTGTTGGCCATTTGAATTTCCTCTTTTGAAAAAATGCCTGTTTCAGACCTTTGCCCATTTCTTAACTGGGTTGTTTGTTTTGTTATTGTTAAGTTTCTTAAGAACTTTATATATTCTGGTTATTAATCCTTTATCAGTTGCATATTTGCAAATAATTTCTCCCATTCTGTCAGCTGCCTCTTCACTTGCTGAGTGTTTCTTTTGCAGTACAGAATTTCAGGTAATCCCATTGGTCAATTTTTGCTTTGATTGCCTATGCCTCTGGAGTCTGTCAAAGATAAGTTGGTTGTAGACATGTGTATTGATTTCTGGAGTTTCTATTCTGTTCCATTTGTCTTTGTTTTTGTACCAGTACCAGGCTCTTTTGATGATAACTGCCCGGGAGTATGTCTTGAAATCTGGTATTGTGATGCCTCCGGCATTGTTTTTGTTATTTAAGATAGCTTTATCTATTTGAGGTCTCCTATGTTTCCATATGGATTTCAACACAATTTTTTCTATATCTGAGAAAATATCCTTGGAATGTTGATTGGTATCATATTGAATCTCTACACTGCTTTCAGTAGTATGGATATTTTGATATTGCTTCTTTCAATTCATGAACATGGAAGACTTATCCATTTTTTGTCTTCTTCTATTTCTTTAAATTTTTGCAATTCTCATTGCAGACATCATTGATGTCTTTGGTTAAGTTTATTTCAAGGTATTCATTTTTTTGAGCAATTGTGAATGGGATTGATCTAGAAGTTCTTTCTCAGCCATGGCATTGTCTGTGTATACTAAGGCTATTGATTTTTGTGTATTGATTTTACATTCTTGCTACTTTATCAAACTCTTTTATGAGTTCCAAGAATCTCTTAATGGAGTCTTTTAGAACCCTTATATATAGCATCTTGCAATCTGCAAATAGGGAGAGCTTGACTTCCTCCTCCCCAATTTGTATCCTTTGGTTATTTTTCTTGCCTAATGGCTTGGTTAAAACTTCTAGAACTATATTGAATAGCAATGGTGAGAGTGGGCATCCTTTTCTGGTTCCAGATCATAGTGGGAATGCTTCTAACTTTTCCCCATTCAATAGGATGCTGGTTGTGGGTTTGTCATAAACTGCCTTGATGTTTTTTCTATATCAGTGTACTTAAAGTTTTCATCATGAAAGGATGTTGTATTTTATTAAATGCTTTCTCTGCCTTCTATTGAGATAATCATATCAATTGATTGATTTGTGAATGTTGAACCATCCCTGCATATCAGGAATGAATCCCTCTTGGTCCAGGTGAATGATCTTTCTGATGTGCTGATTGATTCAGCTGGCTGATATTTTGTTGAGGCTTTTTGCATCTATGTTCATCAGGGAAATTGGTCTGTAGTTCTCTTTCTCTGTTGCGTCTTTTTCAGGTTTAGAAATTAAGGTGATGATGACTTCATAGAAAGAATTTAGGAGGATTCCCTCCCTTTCAATTGTTTTGAATAACTTGAGAAGTATTGGAGTTCTTTAAAAGTCTGGTACAATTCAGCAGTGAAGCCGTCCAGTCCTGGGCTTTTCTTTTTTGGGAGGGTCTTTATTACTGATTCAATCTCCATCTTGGTTATTGGTCTGTTTAGGTTTCCTATGTCCTCATGGCTCAATTTAGGTAGGTATATGTGTCCAGGAATCTATCCATTTCTTCTAGGTTTCCTGATTTGTTGGCATATAACTCTTTCTAGTAATTTCTGATAGGTCTTCTTTGTGGTAAATGTTGCTATATTTCCTTTTTTATCTCTAATTTTATTGATTTGGGTCTTCTTCCTCTGTTTTTAGTTAGTTGGGCCAATGTTGTGTCGTTTGTTTATTTTTTCAAAACAACAGCTCTTATTTTTGTATCAATTTTATTTCTTCTCCAATTCTTTTTTCTACTAATTTTGGGTTTGGTTTCTTGTTGCTTTTCTAGGTCCTTGCCATGCATTGATAGCTCAATTACTTGAGGCTTTTCCAATTTCTTGAAGTAGGCACCAATTGCTATAAACTTTCCTCTTAACACTGCTTTTGCTCTATCATAAGTTTTGAATGCTGTATTGTTGTCTTCGTTCATTTCCAGACTTTTTTTTATTTCTCTTTTGATTTCTTCTATGACCCACTGTTCATTCAAGAGCATGTTGTTCAGTCTCCATGTGTTTGCATATGTTATAGAGATTCTTGTCATGTTGATTTCCAGCTTCACTCCATTGTGTTCAGAGAAGATGCATGGTATGATTTCAAGCTTTTTGAATTTGCTGAGAATTGCTTTATGGCCTTGCATGTGGTCTATCCTAGAGAACGTTCCATGCACTGATGAGAAGAATGTGTATTCTGCAACTGTAGCATGAAAAGTTCTGTAAGTATCTGTTAGGCCTTTTTGGGTCATTTGATAGTATCCTATAGATTCCCAACAGTGTTTTTAGTTTCCTAAGTTCTTCTTCTGTTTGGTCTGATTGTATAATTTCCTGTATTTTGTCTTCTAAGTCACATATTCTTTCTTCTGTCTTACCAATTCTGTTGTTAAGGCTTTCCATTGCATTTTTTATTTGATCTGTTGAATTTTTCATTTCTAATTTCATTTTGATTTCTCTTTAAAATCTCAATTTCGGCCGGCGCCGTGGCTCAACAGGCTAATCCTCCGCCTTGCGGCGCCGGCACACCAGGTTCTAGTCCCGGTCGGGGCACCGATTCTGTCCCGGTTGCCCCTCTTCCAGGCCAGCCCTCTGCTGTGGCCCAGGAGTGCAGTGGAGGATGGCCCAGGTGCTTGGGCCCTGCACCCCATGGGGAGACCAGGAAAAGCACCTGGCTCCTGGCTCCTGCCATCGGATGAGCGCGGTGCGCAGTCCGAGGTGGCCATTGGAGGGTGAACCAACGGCAAAAGGAAGACCTTTCTCTCTGTCTCTCTCTCTCTCACTGTCCACTCTGCCTGTAAAAAAAAAAAGAAAAGAAAAGAAAGAAAAAAAAGAAAAAAAAATCTCAATTTCATGGTAAAAATTTTCATTCATGGATTTGCTCCTGATTACTTCTAAGTAATCCTATGATCAATTTTTTGAATTCCATTTCTGACATTTCTCCTATATTTTCATCTTCACATTCTAGTACTGAAGTGCTGTTGTGTTTCTTGGGGGGCTTTCCATGGTGCCTGCCTTATTCTTGTTTTCTTACTTCTTGAATTTCTGCATTTATTTTTAGGTATTTGTGGAGACACTTGTTGGTCCCCTCCACCCATGGCTTTTATCTTCGGAATATTCCTCTGTGGCTTAGTGGACTGTCTGATCTTCCAGTGAAAATCTGGAGGTGTGTGCTGGGTGTGACCAAGGAGTTCTGTTCAGTGCTCCAGGGTGAGGGGAGTGTCCAAGGTGATGCCCAAGTTGGGCGTGGTAAATTTTTTTTTTAATTAAAAAGGAGGTTTGATTAGATTTGTTGGCACAGTCTCATGCTCACTTCCTTTCCTCCAAGGAGACCAATGTCTGGACACTAACCCCAGCAGGTGCAATATTCATTCACACTGCCATAAGAACCACACAAAGGTCCATGCAGTCCTCAGTGTAAGCACAGATCCCACAGCAATGACTTTTACCAGAGAATCAGGGATCCCTGAGTGTGGGGAGCTGCCCACAGTGACTGCCCAAAGACCAAGCCACACCCTGCATCCTCACATGCAGCCACAGTGTTTTCACAGTCCCAGCACACAAAGCTCCCACAGTCATGAGCACCCAGCCCTCAGTCAATTCTCCCAGACATTAGACTCAGGTGTCTCCTCTCAGCTGGTTGCTGGGCACGGGACACAAGCTGGCGCCGCTGTAACATATGTCCAAAATGGTGTCCGCCCTCTCTCAGTTTCAGGATACTGATGTTGGGTGGTTGGAGAGAAACATGCCTCCTTTACTTTCCCTATAGGTTGGCAGGTTCATGTCTCCTATGGGGCTCTAAGCTGGACTCACACCAGGCTCTTCCCACAGCTTGATCACCAGTGGCTTACGCTGCTGCAGTCTGGTCTCACCTCACTTTCCATAGCTGGTGCTGAGGCTCTTGGCTGCTGGGGTCCTGTGTTGTACGTGTCCATATCCTCCACTGAGATCCACAGTGTCCCTCTAACTTGAATAGAGTTTCCTCTGCCATTTTCTCCCTCTTCCCTGAGATTGCACTCTCTCCACTTTTTTTTTAAACTATCTTCTCCTACACTAGAGCAGTAAGTTCCCTTCCTATTATGCCATCTTGGAATCTCTCTTTAAGGAGACTCAATGCTTTCCCAACAGGAAATGGCTCAGAAGGTATATGGGAAATATTAACAGCACAAGTTGCAGGCAGTACCAAAACCATAACTGTTGGAAATGAAACCAGGACAGAATGAGACAGAAACCACAGGTGGTCTGCCCAGCGGATCAGAGTGCTTCTAAGCTACAAATCACAGTCAGTCCTGCAGCACCACCCAGACAAGCAGGCCCAGTGTGTTCCTACCGGACAGGTCTGTAACTGCAACATGAGATGGGCTGCAAGGGAACTGGCAGAAGACAAAGAAACTGCCTGGGAATTTCTTTCCTCTGCCCCCTAAGGCTATCATTTTAATGTTATTGAATGCTCCAAAGCTGGAGAAATCATTGGACATCTTTGACTCTGCTTCATTTCAGCTGCTTGTAGGAGACAACACATGACAAAAATTGTGTGCTTCTCAGCTCAGATTTGTGAATGAATGTTTAGTACTGCATTCTAAATAAAAATATACATTCTCATTTAAAATGCAGATGAAACACTTTCATGGCTACTGAATGTTAAACATGTGGATGATACAATATCTCTGAGTCCTACCTCCCCCCAAAAAATCAGAATCCAATATTCTACTAATTCTGTGGTAGTAAATTTGGGATTTACAAAAAGTCTTTTTAGCTAAAGGAGCCACTTTGGGGAGCCACAGAGGGCATGTGAAAGTAACAGACACAGTTCCTCCTCCTAGGATATGAGCTCCCCAGAGCAGCAGTCTGCCTTTGTCTGTACACCTGCTTCACTGATTACTAAGAGTGAGCAGACATGCACTAGAACTCAAGGCAACAGACCCAGCTACACATCCTGGCTCCACCTCTCACTGGAGTGTTTAATTGAAGTCTTGACAGAGACTCAGTTTCTTCTGCTGCAAGAAGAAAATGCCTCTTTCACCTGTTGTGATGGTTCAGGCCCAGGAATCTGCATGTCACACCAGCAGTGACTGATTCCCACACAGGCTGTCTACACAGACATTATGAGAAATGCTCTTTGGAGTCTATGCTGTGGCATGGTGGGCTAAGCCTCTGCCCACTGCACTGACATCCCATACGGGTGCTGGTTGGAGTCGCTGTTGCTCCTCTTCCGATCCAGCTCTATGTTGTGGCCTGGGAAGGCCACTTGCACCCATGTGGGAAACCCAGAAGAAGCTCTTGGCTTCGGATCAGCTTGGCTGTAGCCATTTGGGGAGTGAACCAGCAGATGGAAGACCTGTCTCTCCTTCTCTCTCTGTAACTCTGGCTTTCAAATAAATAAATCTATATTTAAAAAAAAAGAAGTAAATGTTCTTTATCCCAAGTTCCTTGCTGTCCAAATGAGGAACATGAGCCCCAGGTAGGGTTAAATGATTCGCTAAAGGATCTTTGAGGAAAGAGGGTTTAGAACGGAGACTGCCAATGATGCCACAAGCAGAAAGGTTCTTTTGCCTGCTCTGAATCCTGCAGCTATCTCGTCTTAGAGCTGACACACCACTGACTAATCCAATGTGTGATGTTTAACATAAATTTCTAGCCACAGAAGTGCTTTTTTGAAGGATTTTGAGACATGTTTACCAAAATTGTCTGTTTCAAGGCTTGTGCCAAGTTACACCCCTACCAGAAGACTACAAGAGGAAAGGGATCCACCATAGCATCCCACAGAAGAGTGGTTCAGGAAGCAACAGAGTGCCACCCGCAGCTCCAGCTACACCTGCTGGGATTCTGCTGAGTCCCCTGTGGAATGCTATCTTCCAGGCCCAGTGTTTCACTTTTAACACAGACCTGCAATTTCATCTCAGGCTTACAAATTATATTTTGGTTAGTCTGTCCCATTTTGAATCCTCACTGCTGCTCTGGAATGAAATTAGGTTATCTGGCAAGAATGGTGGGTTTCAGGGGCCAGCATTGTGGTGCAGTGGGTTAAGCCACTACCAGCAATGCCAGCATCCCATATCCAAGTGGAGATTCAAGTCCTAGCTGCTCCATTTCTGAAGCAGCTCTCTGCTAACACACCTGGGAAAGCAGCAGAAGATGGCCCAAGTACTTGGGTCCCTGCCACCACGTGAGAAACTCAGATAGAGATCCTGACTCCTGCGTTTCTGCCATTTGGGAAGTGAACCATGGATGAAAAATCTGTCACTGTGTCTTTCAAATAAAATAAGAATTTTTTAAAAATATGGTTGTCATATGAAATAAAATTACAAAACTTGCCCCCTGGAGAAGCAAATTTAAATGCTGATTCAGATGATGAGTTTCATCACCATGAGCCAGAACAGAACCTCCACCCAATGGCATAAGGCAACAGAAATGGGAAAATAACCAGTTCTCCAGGCTAAAAATGAGTAAGTCAAAAGCTTTATTCCCATGTTTATACCCATCACGTGCCACAGAGGGAATTAACTCTTTTTGTGATTTGATTGCTTGTTGCTGTTTGTCCATAAACAACACCCAGAATCCAGCATTCAAGGATTTCCTGCAATTGCCAGTTCTATGAGTGTGTGTAGAATATGCCAGTTCTATGAGTGTGTGCTTGGCAGCTCTGATGTGTATGAGTAACAATGTGGACAGGCAGCTAGCAAGAAGGAGAGGTGGAGGCCGCCAGCGCGTCCCCGCAGGCCTGACTTGGCTGTAGCCCCATGGTTATACCACACAAAACCACCCCAGCTTTCTGTGCAGCAGAAATCTCCAGCTTCTGAGGTTTTGCCCCTTACAGCTGGTGCTGGCGAAAAATATCTAACATGGTTGCCAGATGCATACCCACAAGAACCTTCGGCTCATTCTAAGATCACTATAATAAAATTACCATGGGTGCCACTCCCACTTCTATCCTGCACCTGATACCATAACATATCCCAGATTTCCAAAACAGGGCAAGGAAATGGGCAGAGCTCCAGCCCCATCCCAAATTCCACCCCCTTTGAATATTCAGTGAAGCCCCACTCCAGACACCATTCCCTATGCCCTCAGCTCCAACAGAAGTATGGCCCCAAGCCTCTCAGGGTGTAGTTTCTTCAGCAAGCCTACACTCCTTGCTTCTCTGCTGACTCTCACCTCCATCCTGTCCTTGAATTCTTTCCTAGCATCAGAGACAAGAAAGAACCTGTACCCAGCCACCCCATTACAGTTGGAGGTGGTTCAAAGGCAAACACTGACTCAGCAGATGGGTGCTGAGCCTGGCGTTCTGCATTTCAAACAAGTTCTCAGGTCACACTGATGCTGCTGGTTCCTGGATCACACTTTGAAAATCAAAACTCTGCAAGCTATGGACTGAGGGTGTACAGCAGGACACCCACTGTCCGCCCAGTGGTTGACAACAGTGGTTTCACAGCACACTGACAGGACTACCTCCAAGAGAAGGAACATGATGGAATTAGAACTAGCACCCAAGTCCCAGGTAAGCCACCATTTAAATGGATTGGGGAGCAAAGTGAGACTGAGGATACTTTAATCAGACCCTTCCATCTATTGATGTTTCTATGGGTTATATAGGGTCCCTAATATGGTCAGAAAGTAGCAATTTCCTACCCCCAAAAAGGCTGATAAACACGCAGAGAACCATTTCCAATGATCCTGGAAGTAATATAATATTCTCCCAATTAATTTTTGGCATAGGCAGCAGTGTTCCGTGGCATGAAGTGCACCTTGCACAGCATCACAGTGTGACCACCTGGAAGGCTGCTGTGTGTGCAAAGGTGCAGTGGGTAAAGATCTGGCTCATTGCTCATAGTCTGGTCTAAACACATCCACAGGATTACAGAGCTTGGTTTCAGGGGAATCCCTGGAACTGCAATTTCGGATGTACTTCTACCAGGAAAGAGAACTTTGTGTTCTCATCAGGCTTTCAAAACGTTCATAATCCACAGCACAGCATGTTGGGGAGGTACACAGGTACGTGTGGTCATGCTGCCCATGTACTTGAGCAAATTAAACTCTGTCAACTCTCTAAACCGCAGTCTCTCTCTCCCCCTCTCTAAGATGGTGACAGTGATGCTCCTCATGAAGACTGCCATGAAAATTCAATGAAAGGCAATGCCTGGCACAGGGTAATAGCTTCATGAATGCAAATCTTATTGACACATAATTCTCCATCATTAATGTGATTTACTGTCTGAAGTATCCTGTTCACTGAAAAAAATGGCCTTGACTCTCCTTAGTGTCATCTCATCTCTACAGGCTCAGAGGAGGGGGTCTCTCCACCTGTGCCTTCACCTTTCCCCAGCCCCTTCCATGTCCATCCTTCCACTGTTTCCTTATCCCCACGCTCCCCCATCCCCATTTTTCATAAACTCTTTGCTTGCTCATGCTACGCTTCTCTCCCTAAGTTTATACCTCCTTATTGGGCAACTTGCATACTCCACTACATTGCTAGGCAAACAGGGTGACAAAGATGACTGAGGCACTGTCTGTGTACTAGAAGAGACAAATCTGAAGATAAACAATATTGTAAGAATAGCAGTTGTACTAGCTAAGCCCTGCCTGTTTCCTGTGTGCAGGGCACCATGCTACATGCTTTGCAGGGGTGTTTTACTTATCTACCCACAATAACACTCTGGGTAGGCACAGTTAAGGGGAACCAAGGCTTTGGAGATGCTGAGTGCCTTGTGCCAGCCCTGAAGTTGGCAAAGGCTTCAAAGCCAAGTCTCTCTCACCTGGGATGCATGCTCTAAACCAGCACATTTTCTTGTGTCCAAAACACAAAGGAAATAGACAGGATGAACACCTTGGGGTAGAGAGGAGAGGGTGCTGCTTTTACTCCACTGCCAGTGTTGGATTCACAGAGAAAAGAGAAACAGTTGGAGCGGGCACATGATCAATGTCCCTCTAATCATGTTCCACAGCCTGAAGCTGCGAGGGGCCCTTTAAGACATGTAGCAGGCAGTACGAGGATGCTGTCCATCAGCGAGCCCAACTGCATTCTACAGTCTGGCGAGGAGACTTGACGCCTACTGGAGCTGACAGGTGAAGAGCTGCATGCTTTAGTCATGGGTGGGCCGATTCCAGAAAAGGGTGATTCGCTCTGTCTCCTCCGTGGCTTAATTACTCATCTGCCAAATGGCTCCTTCCAGTGCCTTCCAACTTCATTATTTTGATTTGCCAAACCCAAAGCACGTCAACTTTACAAAGCAGAGGCTTTTAGCAGCTTACCGTCAGGAAGTGCTGGGAGAATCTGATGAAAACCATGGCCCTGCTCTGTAGAAAACACATGTGTGCCAGTGTGCATGCCACACAGGCAGGCACACACACACACACACCCCTTCAGAAAACGTCTGAATTCAGTTTCAGAAAGTGAATTTCTGCTAGGCAAAAAGGTAGCAAAACTAATACTGAAAAATAAGACACAGTGAAACATCGAGCAGTTACTCCTGCCTTAAATAATGAGAACAGAACTTTCAAGAAAAATATCACACCCAGAGGGTTTCTCATTGCAAGTGAACTGGGTGAGGTTAAGGCTGCCCTTTGCTAGAAGGGTCAGTGATAATCATCTCAATAGCAATAAAACCCAAACAAACCCAAATACTAATGAAACAAAAGAAGCTAATACTCAAACTATTTAATATTCCGTACAAAAGTATAAGTCTCCCTTTATCCTTTTATCCAAAGAACATAATTAAGACTTTAAGAAACAGGTTAAGGGGTGGTATAGTGGTCCAGTGGGTTAAACCACTGCCTGCAATGCTGGCATCCCAAATGAACAACAGTTCAAGTCCTGGCTGCTCCACTTCTGATCCAGCTCCCTGCTAATGTGCCTGGGAAAGCAGCTCGGGCTACTACCACCAATATGGGAGACCCAGATGGAGTTCCAAGCTTCCAGCTTCAGCTTATCCCGACCCTGGCCATTGTGGCCATTTGGGGAGTGAGTCAGTGGATGGAAGCTATCTCTCTCTCCCTCTCAAATAAATAAATACTTAAAAAAAAAAAAGAAAGATGTTTAGAACAGTGCAGAGTGTATCAAAGAGATAAGTTTGGAAGGGAAATCCTAAGGAGGGAGAAGACCACCAACAGATGATGTGGTATAGCTGACCATGTGGGAGATGCTTTGAGAGGCCATTTCTAGTGAGGGAAAGGTCAACTCTAGTTCCATAGACAACCAGGCAAAGAACACTGATGACTGTGTAACTTTCTGGAAAGATAAAACAGAAGTTGTATCTATAGGAAATAATTACAGTTTACCACTTGGCTTGGCAGGAAACAGTTCATAGGATCATGGTCATTGAAACCAAAATAAGTGTGTTGGCAGGGAAGAAAATGGATTATTGTCTTTTATAATAAGAGTTGGACAGATTATACTTAAGGCTGTATTTATATATTTGAAAGGTAGAGCAAGAGAGAGTGAGAGAGTGTGTGTGCAAGATAGATCTTTTCAGCTGCTGGTTGACTCCCCCGATGTCTGCCACAGCTGGGGCTTAGGCCAAAGTCAGGCACCCAGAACTCAATCTAGGTCTCCCACGTGGGCGGGCAGGGATCCAAGTACTTGAGCCATCGTCCACTGCCTCCCAGGATGTGCACTAGCAGGAAACTGGATGGGAAACAGGGGCAGGACTCCATCCCAGGCACTCTGATATTGGGATGGGGGTGGCCCAATTGGTGGCTTAACCTGCCATGCCACAACACCTGCCCCTAAAAATGATGTGTTAAGAGACATCAGCATAAGCATAATTTTTAGGAATGTAAATATCTGGAAAAATATAAGGCATTACAAATGTGTACACTGGGGGTTGAAATTAGAGACTCAGAAGTGTCAGACAGGGGGGTGGAAGGTTTTTTACACAACTTTAAAAATTATTTATTTATTTGAAAGGCAGAGAGAAGAAGAGGAGAGGGGAGGGAAGAGGGAGGGAGAGGAGAGGGGAGGGAAGAGGGAGGGGAGGGGAGGGGAGGGGAGGGGAGGGGAGAGGAGAGGAGAGGAGAGGAGAGGAGAGGAGAGGAGAGGAGAGGAGAGGAGAGGAGAGGAGAGGAGAGGAGAGGAGAGGAGAGGAGAGGAGAGGAGAGGAGAGGAGAGGAGAGGAGAGGAGAGGAGAGGAGAGGAGAGGAGAGGAGAGGAGAGGAGAGGAGAGGAGAGGAGAGGAGAGGAGAGGAGAGGAGAGGAGAGGAGAGGAGAGGAGAGGAGAGGAGAGGAGAGGAGAGGAGAGGAGAGGAGAGGAGAGAGATTGATCTTCCTCTGGTTCCTGCTGGTTCACTTCCCAAATGTCTGCAACTGCCAGGGCTGGGCCAGGCTGAAGCTAGGAACCAGGAAGTTCTTCTGAGTCTCCTACATGCGTGCAGGAGCCCAAGCACTTGGGCCATCTTCCACTGCTTTTCCAGGAGAATTAGCAGGGAGCTGCATCAGAAGTGGAGCAGCTGGGACTCGGACCAGCACCTGTATGGAATGCCAGTGCTATAAGGCAGTACCTGAACCCTTTACACACAATGCCACATACACACATCCCCCTTTTTTTTAAAGACATGACTGGGCTTTCTGGATTCCTTTAAGGATCTGAAAATACAGGACTCCACTGAAACTACAGCAAGCCTGTCTGAATCTGAGAACCACCTTAAGAAGGGATTGTTCCCACTTTGCCTTTCCTCAGCCAGTCCTGTTCCCTCCTGGAGCCTTGCCTGTGTGTGTCCACATTCCTGCCTCCACTGTTGCCAGTTTGGCCGAGGTGTAATGGACAAAAGCACCCATGGATAAGGAAGCCATGTACAGCCTGATGTTCTGACGTTCGTACAGTGCACAGCAGTGACCACGATGAAACCAACTCACATACCCATACGCTCACCTCATTCCCACTTTTTGTTGTGTTGGTGAGAACAACATATGTGTTGAGATGTCCCCTCATAGCACATTTTGCGTGCACAATACAGTATTGTTAACTGCAGTCATTCTGACTGTCAGTTACATCCCTGGGGCTCATTCCTCCTATATAACTGAACCTTGGTATTGACTGGCATCTGCCCATTTCTTATCCCCTCCATTCGCCCTGCCTCTGGCAACCAGCGCTCTACTCTCTGCCTCTACGAGGCTGACTCTTGGGAACTCTGTTAGGATTAAACCAGAATGATGTATGCGGGCAGCTGAGCTCAGATCCCAGCACCTGTGAGTGTCTGCTTGTGTCTATGGTGACCAAGGCTGTCACTGCACCTGCTGCTGCTGGAGTCTAGACTGTCTTCCTTTTTCAGCCGATTGCAGCTGGCCATGTGCTATGGAAGATGGCACCAACGCATCCTGTGCCCTGAAGGTCCAAAAGAAATCGTGGGTTCAACTTGACCTTCTTTGCACTTTGGCCTAAGAATCTACTGTGAGTTCTACTGCTTGCTCCTTTGTTAAAATAATATTTTAAGTTAAAAAAATACATTTATAAGACTTAGATGGGAGTTAGAGCAGTTTGGCCATTCATAGCCTCACATATGTGGTCTCTGCTAGTTTTTTTCAACTTCAATAAACCCACTGGCTAAAGTTTTACCTAACCTAACAAAGAATCTCTTAGGAGGAGATTAGGAAGTAACAGAAACAAACCTTCAACCACTAGGGGATCGTTTACCACCATAAGTGAAATTCATGGTCTAGAAAGGTAGCCAGACCTTATCCCCACTTTCTTCATTAACCAAGTGATTACAAGTGTACACATAAGAATTAGAGTGCTCAAAATGTTAACATATAAGCCAGGGTCTTCTTAAAAGAGCGAGCTCTCATTTCTCTATTCACAGCCCACATTCCCACAAGAAGCAGAGCAGCCGAAGCCGAGAGCTGGGAAGGCAATCCAGGTCTCCCAGCTGGGTGGCAGCGACCCTAGAATTTGAGCCAGCACTGCTGCCTCCCAACATCAGGATTAGCAGCTGCACTCAGGAACCAGAGCTGGGTATGAAACCCAGAAACTCCAATATGGAATGCAGACATCCAAATGGTGGCTTACCCAGCAGGCTGCATCCCTGCCCCTAGAATATGCATTTTGATAGCATTTGATTCATATGTTTCCCCAAAAACAAACTTCAAAAACCCTGAAGAGACTTCTTGGGAAAGAAAATGCAACTAAGGTACAATTTTTATCCCCCATGGATTTTAAAATCCCACCCATGAAGAGAGGCCTTAAATAGAAGTGTCAGGGCCAAGGTCATCCAATCCAAGCAAAACTAGGGCCGAAAACAAAACCTCCCAACACTCAACCCAGCACGTCAAGCCACCCAACTGTTGGCATTAAGTCTGTAAATGCCAGCACTCTCTGTCCCCACCCCAGGCTGTCTAAGACCATTATGTCTTAAGAGTTGAACGAAGTCCAAAAAACCAATACTCCAGCTCCAGCTACTCCCCCAATGCAGAAAGTCAGGGCCAGAGACAATCTTTCCCTGACAGGGAGCAGTGAGAACCTTGACATGAGCCTGCACAACTCCAATGTCTACCCAGTTTCAGGAGTCCCTTGAGTTGCATAGGGAATTCTGCCCAGAGGCTTAAATTCAGCAATGGAAAGTCTTCATGATACAGAAGAGGAACTACTCATCTATCCTTGTAGGAATTGTTGTTCTCTTTGAAATGTGAATGACATGCATCTACTGTCATTAAGTTTCTCTGATGGGGAATGAATGGCAACTCGAATCTGGGTTTGCACTTGCTCTGTTTACCACCGGATATGCTCATTCGGATAAAATATTCCTTCAAACTGCCATTTTCAAGCCATTGAACCGTTTTCCTTCACAAACCAGATTCCTGGGGTGGAAAGTTTTAACTGAAAATTCCCAGGAAGGCTCTGCACGGATCCACACTCCGAATGATCAGTGTTTGTTATTCCATTTCATTTAACCAGTAATGCAAAGAAGCAAGTGGCTTCCCACCATAGCCCCCAGAAAAGCTGGGTACGGTGGACTGGATTCCAGCAATTGCGTTTCCCCTTGAGGACAGCTATCTGCTCCTTGCCTTCACTGTCCTCTTTCCATCTTCTTTGCTCCACTCCTGATCCATCTCTACCCATCATCTCCTGTAAGCCTGAAAAGGAGATCAAGCCCTGTGAAACACAGAACCCCCTAACTCAACACCAGAGTCCTTTCAAATGTGGAGAACCCTGGCGTTAGACCTCACAGGTGCAAATCATTGGCTAATAGATTCCTTTGCCATCCTTACCACCTCTGCTGTCATTATTTTGCTAACGTGCGAATCTAGAAGTACACACAGTAAAGTCAGAATTATGCATGTCTTGGACTTTTTTAAAAAAAAAATATTGTCACTTATTCAGACAATCAGATTCAAGTAAGTGCGATAAAACATGTTCCGGACAAGTGGATCTACCCCAGTCAGAGCACATATATGCTCCTCTCCTGCATTCCAGATCAGAATGTCCTAAACCATGGCCCCAAGGACTGGCCACCAGCTTCATTCCCCTTTGTTTTAGTCATTTCTCACAGCCACCACCCTAGAATCAGCCTGGCAAGGACCCTGGCATGGCATCAAGAGCTGAGCAAGACAGCGTGACTGCTGAAGCAATTAGTCAAGTTGTTTTATAATCACATTCCATAAAAAAAAAAAAACTTGGCATCATTATCTAATGTAAAAGTACTCTGAACCAAGAATTGTTTCATCAGTTTAATCACCTAATCAGTTTATAAAATCAGTTTTTAAATAAAGAGCAAAACATACACTCTTTAAAAACTCACTGAGATTGTCTCAAAAGGACAGCTTGGATCACAGCATACATTCAAGGGAGCCTGTATTCTCAAATCACTGACTACAATTGAAAAATGATTTTAAAGATGCACAGTAGAAATGCTACCTTGTGAGACCACGGTGACCAGTTGGTCAGTAATCAGAAAAATAAAGGATATTTAATTTCTCAAAACATGGGAATAGACACCCATTCATAATCTTTGAATAGAGAGAGTCTCCTATTTGAGGGTACAGTATCTGATCAGAAAGGTATATCTTGCCTGCATAAGCCAGATCCACAAGCTGCTTGCCAATTACGTTGGCTGTGGTTTGAGTTTGGCTTGTCCCCTCCAAAACTCCTGCCAACACACACCGGTGTTGGGAGCTGAGGCCCACAAGAGGATGATTAGGTCTCTCAGAGGGACTGACACCTTTCTGGAGGGCCCCCATCAGTTCCCTGCTGAGTAGGTTTTTAGGGAGCATCTGGCCAGGTTTGTGCCTCTCTTCCCCAAGTGCCCCCCACTACTGCTCCTGCCTTCACCGTGGGTAGAAGCAGCCAGAACCCTTGCCAACGTCGTGCTTTGCAATTTCCCAACCTCCAGAACCATGCACCAAAATCAGCTTCTCTTAGAAGTTACCCATTCTCAGGCATTTTTCGTTATATCCACAGAAAATTGATTAAGACACCAGTTTCGCTTTAAGTAGAGCAAGAACTCGGAGACATCTTAGTAGAAATCTGGGAGGTCTGGCAGTCTTCAACATGTCCATCCCTCGTCCACACTCTTCCACTTATTTCATCTGCCTTCCAGTTTGTAGGAATTCTGGTAAGTTCTCTTTATTGAGTGTTTTCAAAATATTGCCATTAGTTCCCACAAAAATAAATATCGCCTTTTACATGGAAGTCCTATTTCACTGGTCTGCACAACAGTGCAGTTACCACCTTAACCCTGTGAAAAGTGCAGGTGGTGGGAGCAGGATGGGGACAAGGACGCCTGCTTCCTAGCAAGCCCAGAGCCTTGCGTGGGGGGGGGGGGGGGGGTCCTGCAGTGTAGCTTTAGGATGACAGAGTACATTTTTCAGGAAAAAAAAAAAGGTTAATCTGATGGAGTTCAGTGGAGGTATTTGGCTGGAGTAGTCAATGCCACATCTAAGTCCAGATCTTTATCTGTTTCCTCACACCCTGTTATTGTATTTTCCTAATGCCTGGTCACTTTTGACACAGTGCGACTCTTGTGCCTAATGCTGGAACTTTATCAAACAGTTGATCTCTAGATATATTTTACTAAAACTGACAAGTAATTAATCTTATTAATGGTGTATTGCATAAGCATACTTCTAAAAGGCTATGGAAAATGAAAGTAAAAGATGTTGTTTTAGTATTAAAAAATTAAATCTGTGAACAATCTTTTTCATAATCTGTATTTTCCATGAAGTTTTTTGAAGTACCCTCCTACAAGGGATAGTTCTGACATTTTTAAAAGTAACTACCTTCTGGGGCTGGTGTCCTGGTGCAGTAGGTTAATCCTCTGCCTGTGGTGCTGGCATCCCATATGGGCAACCAGTTCTAGTTCCGGCTGTTCCTCTTCTGATCCAGCTCTCTGCTATGGCCTGGGAAAGCATTAGAAGATGGCCCAAATCCTTGGGCCCCTGCACCCATGTGGGAGACCAGGAAGAAGCTCCTGGCTCCTGGCTTTGGATCGGCGCAGCTCCGGCCGTTGCAGCCACTTGGGGAGTGAACCAATGGAAAGAAGACCTCTCTCTCTGTCTGTCCCTCTGTCTGAAACTCTACTTGTCAAATAAACAAACAAAATCTTAAAAAAAAAAAAAAGTAACTGTCTCCTAAAAGAATTTTTTTTTCCTTAAACTAAAATCCAATTAAGCCTTTCAAATAAATACATTTTTAAAAATATTTATTTATTTATTTGAAAGGCAGAGTTACAGAGAGGCAGAGGCAGAGAGAGAGAGAAAAAAAAATCTTCCATCTGCTGGTTCACCCCGAGATGGCCACAATGTCCAGAGCTGTGCCGATCTGAAGCCAGGAGCCAGGAGCTTCTTCTAGGTCTTCCATATGGGTACAGGGGCCCAAGGACTTGGGCCATCTTTTACTGCTTTCTCAGGCCATAAACAGAGAGCTAAATTGGAATTGGAGCAGCTGGGACTCGAACCACCATCCATATGGGATGCCGGCACTACAGGTGGCAGCTTTACCCGCTACAACACAGTACCAGCCCTAAAATAAATCTTTTTTTAAAAAAATACAAGGCAATTAATGAGGATTTAGATGAACTTTTCTTTACATCAATAGTAAATAAGCAAATGCCCCCTGACCTCTCCTGGGAAAAGCCATCTTTCCACCTGAACTGATATCCAGGAAATAGGCTGGGCAGTTCCACCATCACACTCCCCTCCTCTTTCAGGGAAGGACCAGCCATGCATTCTATTGGGCACAGTGAAGACATGTGCTTTTACAGCCATTTGTGTTGGCCCGTTAGTACTAAGGAGATGGGGTTCAGAACCAGCCCCCTCCCTATCTACCTGATTCCTCCCCCACTGCTCTGCTGTGCTCCACAGAGCACTGCCAGGCCTGCGCTGAGCTGGGCAGCCCCAGGAGTGGCTGAGCAAAGCATGGGTGCTAGGCTTCGGCTCTTGATTCTCTAATTTATACTGGATGAAAATCAAGCTCCCAATCTAGGGGAGAGCAGGCAAGAATCCCAAGAGTCACTTCACATCTGTCTAACAACCTGCACGCTGGTGAGACCAGAACGTATGATATCCAGTGCCTGATACGTACATCACTACTCTATGCACCCATTCTATCTGCTCTTCTGGACAAGCTTGCTAAACAAATCTGCCTTACAATGACATCTGCTGGGAGTTTCTGGCACTGGAAGGTGGACAAAAGCCAACTATCTAATGTTTCAATTCCTGCCCTGGGAGAAGGGGACTCAAGAGTATCAAGAATCAATCTCTTAAATGATCCTTCAGGCTGGGAACTGCATCATTAAAAACATAAAACTCAGATGAACCCCTAATAAACACCAGATGCTGGGCTAGGAAACTGAACCCAAAACACGAATTAACATTGTAATGCAGTGCTATCCAGCTTTCAAACACTCCATGTAGAAAGAAGGGGACGACACCGTCCTAGGATATACTTAGGCATCAGAGAATTTCTCCATGCTGCGGACTTGTCATTTTCTTTCAAAACTATCAGAGCATCTTGTCAAGCTTGATTGTTCTTTGCATTTAAGGCAACGCTGCTATAGACATAGGTCAGCAGCTCTCAGTGGCTGGTGCAGAGCTCTTTCCTTGCAGCCTGAGGTCTGAATTCCCATGCAGGGTATGGCCAAGCACGGGGTAAAAGAGCCATGGGAATCAATCTTTCAGCAAGCTGCCTTCCAAGAGAAGTGAGGATGCCGAGATGACGAGGAATCCAAATGTGTCCCTGTGAAAGTACCTGTGGAGGACCAGACACCTGAGCGAAGGAAGACTTGCAGAGGCTCACAGAAGAATTGGAAGACAGGCAGTATTAAAATACGGACAAGATTCTATTTCATCGCCCTTGCTAAGATATACTAACATGAGGTGCAATTATCCCAAGTATTAGCACAGAGTCCAGCTCCAGCTGCCTGACACTTCGTCAACAGGCTTGTGTGACTAAAGCCTTCTCTGCTCATTTAGGAAAATTCACATGGGCATTCCTGTGTTTGAAAGTATGGGGGAAAAATTACTTTCTGCTTGTAATGATCAAGGCCATTCTTCAACAAGTGACTGGAGAAAGATTTAAGCTCAGAAAATCCTGACGCTTCATGACGCGGCAATCTTGGGGGGAATTTCCAAAGAGAATGAAAACAATGACAAGAGAAATTGGACAGGTTCTCTGGGAAAAATCCCCTGGGCTATGAAAACACACACACAAACATCATACAGTCATTTACTTCCCACTGAACGGCTGCTCCCACGTCTGTGATGTCCTCCTCTGTCCACTAGCAATTTCATTCCTAAAGACATGAAAAATATTGCATCTGATAAAGTCTGAAGGCTTTGTTTCGAGCAACTCTCAGGCTATTTCCACACAACTGGCCTGCAGCTGAAGAATGTCATAGGTTGGTCCATATTTTATAACCCACAACTTTATTTTTTTTTCATACATGGAGCCCATTGCTCATTTTTGAGGTAAAGCTCAAAAACAAAGACCATGTCCAGCTTCATTCAGTGCTATATCCCCAGTGGCCCCTGAATGCGGAACTGACCAGCAAGGCTATTCCTAGCAGTTAGCTACTTTTTTTTCAAAGAAATATTTATTTGAAACAGAGAGTTACAGAGAGAGGTAGAGCCAGAGAGAGAGAGAGGTCTTCCATTCTGCTTGGTTCACTCCCCCAAATGACCACAACAGCCAGAGTTGAGTTATCTGAAGCCAGGAGCCAGAAGCTTCTTCCAGGTATTCCACGTGGGTGCAGGGGCCCAAGGCTTTGGGCCATCTTCTACTACTTTCCCAGGCCATAGCAGAGAGATGGATCAGAAGAGGAGCAGCTGGGACTTGAACTGGTGCCCATATGGGATGCCTGCACTGCAGGCTGGAGCTTTAACCCGCTGCACCACAGCACTGGCCCCAACTACTTTCATACTTTCAAGCTGTTCTGCAACCTGGAGCCCTGATATGTCCACAGCTCCCAGCAGAGTGTCCCATGCCCTTTGTGACTCTCATTGCTTTCCCATTCTGCTCCAAGATGCATCCAAGAGTCTACCCAGGGGCCACTTCGGCACCAGAGACAGTCCTCTGATTTTTACAGAGGCCATCTGTTGCCTGAGACCAAAGACCTCCACTGACTTGAGTCCTTTGAAGACTCTAAGTGGGAGACAAGAAAGGTGGGACACCATGGATGCCATCAGATTGGAGGCAAGGAGCATCCAATCCAAAAGGCATTATCTGAAATCGACCTTGACAGATAACTAGGGACATGGTGGGAAGAAGCCAAGAAAAGTCCAATACTTTCGCCTCTTAAATGTCATTGCACATGTGTAGAAATATTACTAAATTGCAAACATTTTATATATATACATATATATATATATAGGGAAAATAATGATTCAAAGATATCTTAATACTTAAAAATCATACCAAATTGTCTTCCCTGGTTAGTCAAAATATCAAATACCTGGATGCCTGCCTATTTGCTATGAACAACAAACTAAACCATAACTCAAGGTAAAAAGTTGTACCCAAACAGTTGAAATCTTAGTATAGACTTGATCTTCTGTATATAATGATAATTAAAAATGAATCTTAATGAAGAATGGGATGGAAGAGGGAGTAAGAGGTGGGATGGTTTGGGGGTAGGAGGGAAGAACTGCTATGATCCAAAATTTGTACTTATGAAATTTATATTTATTTATTTTTTATATATAAAGCTTTTATTTAAACAATATAAATTTCCAAAGTACAGCTTATGGATTACAATGGCTCCCCCCTCCCTTAACTTCCCTCCCACCCGCAACCCTCCCCTTTCCCACTCCCTCTCCCCTTGCATTCACATCAAGATTCATTTTCAACTCTCTTTATACACAGAAGATCAGTTTAGTACATATTACGTAAAGATTTTAACAGTTTGCCCTCACATAGAGACACAAAGTGAAAATACTGTTGGAGTACTAGTTATAGTATTAATTCACAATGTACAGCACATTAAGGACAGAGATCCTACATTTTTTTTTAAAGAATTGATTAATTATCTATGCAATTTCCAATTTAACACCAAGATTTTTTAATCATTTGCAATTATCTTTATATACAGAAGATCGATTCAGTATATACTATGTAAAGATTTCATCAGTTTGCACCCACACAGAAACACAAAGTGTAAAAATACTGTTTCAGTACTAGTTATAGCATTACTTCACATTGGATAACACATTAAGGACAGATCCCTCATGAGACGTAAGTACACAGTGACTCCTGATGCTGATTTAACAATTTGACACTCTTGTTTATGGCCTTAGTAATCTCCCTAGGCTCTAGTCATGACTTGCCGAGGCTATGGAAGCTTTTAGGGTTCGCCAACTTCGATCTTATTCCGACAGGGTAATAGTCAAAGTGGAAGTTCTCTCCTCCCTTCAGAGAAAGGTACCTCCTTCTTTGATGGCCCTGTTATTTCCACTGGGATCTCACTCGCAGAGATCTTTCATTTAGGTCTTTTTTTTTTTCTTTTTGCCACAGTGTCTTGGCTTTCCATGCCTAAAATATTATCATGGACTCTTGAGCCAGATCCGAATGCCTTAAGGGCTGATTCTGAGGCCAGAGTGCTATTTAGGACATCTGCCATTCTATGAGTCTGCTGTGTATCTCGCTTCCCATGTTGGATCATTCTCTCCCTTTTTGATTCTATCAGTTAGTATTAGCAGACACTAGTCTTGTTTGTGTGATCCCTTTGACTCTTAGACCTATCAGTGTGATCAATTGTGAGCTGAAATTGATCACTTGGACTAATGAGATGGCCTTGGTACATGCCACCTTGATGGGATTGTATTGGAATCCCCTGGCACGATTCTAACTCCATCATTTGGGGCAGGTCCAATTGAGCATGTCCCAAATTGTACATCTCCTCCCTCTCTTATTCCCACTCTTATATTTCACAGGGATCATTTTTCAGTTAAAATTTAAACACCTAAGAATAATTGTGTGTTAATTACAGAGTTCAACCACTAGTACTAGGATAAAAAAAAATACTCAAATGGATAAAGTATTACATTGTACAACAACAGTGAGCACAAGAGCTGATCAAGTCACTGTTTCTCATAGTGTCCATTTCACTTCCACTTATTTAATAAATATAAATAAATTTATATTTATTAAATAAAAGCTTTCTATAAAAAAATTGCACCCATGGACAGAACCAAAAATCTTGCCAATTCTATGTCTGAATCTTGTTGCTGACCATTTAAACAAGCATCCAGTTTGATCAAAGACACTGTTGTACCACTGTGGAGACAGTCACAGTATACCTTCTTCTCGGTGATATTGTTTCTCCCCATACAGAATTTCTAAACAATCTGCGCAGGCAAGAGTTTTCATGTAGGCTACTTCCATACCTACTTCCCAGGGCTTTCCTTCTCCAGCTCCCCAGCTGCTCCCCAAGATCAAGTCCCCTCGCCAACTCCACCTACTGCATCAGCCCTGCTTCCTCAACTTCTGCACACCTTACCAAGACAAAAAGCCATCATTGTCCTTATACACACACACACAAAGTTGTAGCAGATGCCAACATCTTACAACCCCAATCCACTCTGTGCAATTCTACAATCTGTTATTTCCACTACAGATGCTTCACTCTGTTCACACGCTGCCCTGTAAGCATGGGATCCTAGCCCCCATCTTCATCACTTCTTCATTCTGTCCTCCTCTCCTGCAATGCTCTGTCGCCATCTCCACCACCTATTAGATCTGTTCATGCTTCAGGATTCACCTTAGGCTGACTCAGGAAGCCTTCCTTTACTCTGGGTGTTAAAGATCTCTCTTGCCCCACTCAACAGATGTCATGGCCATTACTAAATACCTGCTGAGGAGAGACAATGCCCAATCATAGAATGGTGAAATGAATAGTTTTTTAAAGATTTATTTATGTATTTTCTTTTTTTTTTCTTTTTTTTTTTTTACAGGCAGAGTGGACAGTGAGAGAGAGACAGAGAGAAAGGTCTTCCTTTGCCGTTGGTTCACCCTCCAATGGCCGCCGCGGTCGGCGCGCTGCGGCCGGCGCACCGCGCTCATCCGATGGCAGGAGCCAGGAGCCAGGTGCTTTTCCTGGTCTCCCCATGGGGTGCAGGGCCCAAGCACCTGGGCCATCCTCCACTGCACTCCCGGGCCACAGCAGAGGGCTGGCCTGGAAGAGGGGCAACCGGGACAGAATCCGGTGCCCCGACCGGGACTAGAACCTGGTGTGCCGGCGCCGCAAGGCGGAGGATTAGCCTGTTGAGCCACGGCGCCGGCCTATTTATGTATTTTCAAAGTCAGATTTAAATAGAGAGGGGGAGAGACAAAAGACAAAGAGATCTTCCATCTACTGGTTCACTCACCAGATGGCTGCAATGGCCAGCACTGGGCCAGGCTGAAGTCAGAATTTAGGAGCTCCATCCAAGTTTCCCATGTGGGTGGAAGGGGTCCAAACCCCTAGATCACCTTCTGTTGCTTTTCCCAGGCCATTAGCAGGGCACAGAAGTACAGCAGACGGGACTCAAACTGGTGCCCATAGGGGATGCCAGTATCACAGGGCCCAGCTTTACCAACTATGCCACAATGCCAGCCCCTGAAATGAATATTTTTTTTTAAGATTTATCTTATTTATTTGAAAGGCAGAGTTACAAAGAGGAAGGACAAAGAGAGAAGTCTTCTATCCACTGATTAACTCCCCAAATGGCTGCAATGGCTGGGCCTGGGCTAGGCCAAAGCCAGGAGCCAGGAGCTTCTTCTGGGTCTCCCACAGGAGTATAGGGATCCAAGCACTTGGACCACCTTCCACTACTTACCCAGGCCATAGCAGAGAGCTGGATTTGAAGTGCAGCAGCCAGGACTCTAATCGGTGCCCATCCTGGATGCCAGTTGTCTCAGGTGACAGCTTTACCCACTACGCCACAACACTGGCCTCAAAATGAATCATTTTAATAGCTTGATCTAATGAATGTGATTTCTCTATTGGAAAGTCAGTTTCAATTAGTATCCAAAGCCAGCTGATCAATAGTCCTCATCAGTATAACTCAGATGTTCTCAAATTCGGCTGCTTTTAAGATGAGGCTTATCTAAGAATAGAGGTGTGGATCCCTAAGATATGACTCAGTGGTCTGGAGAAAATGGATTTTCAAGCAGTTCTGCAGTTTTTTTCTCATATAAACTCAGGTCCTGGATGTCGCTTTTCCACGAAAAGATTCCAGTGGACTGATTATCAGTTGACTCACAAGTGTATCAGTGCATGAGGGATCAAAGAAGCAGACTTAGGATTGATTTCAAAACAAAACTAAAAGGCAAAAAGTTTTGCCTCTACATGCCAAATACAGAAGACTCCACATAGATGGTCCAAGAATCCAGAATAATCTTCTTGTTGCCCCAGTTACAAACTGGCAATTGAGGCCAGAGGTTGCCAGTCATGACTGGGCCCAGAATAAAATGCAAACAAAAGTAAATACACTGAACCACTGAACAGGAAGTTCTGGGAAAGGAACATTCTGAGAATGGAATCGGGGATCTACTTTTTCTGTCTTCTCTGACTGTTTTGAATTTAAGAGGCTATTCCAAACGAGCATCTATACCTCCTTTAAGCAAGTTCGGCCTTGTCTCAAAAGAACAGCCTGGTGAGTCAGTTCCAACCCAATTCCTCCAGAGCTTCCTCATCCGAACTTCCCCCAGCAGCTTCGGATCAATCTGTATTTGGAACGCCACTGACGTAGGAAGTGATAAAGGGTAGCTGTGTTTGGGTTAGCTGACACTCTGTCGTCTCTGCAATGGTCATCCCAAGAATTGCTTCATTGCGTCATTGCTAGGGCATGAGTGTGTGTGTGTGTGTGTGTGTGTGTGTGTGTGTTTGTATGTGGAATAGTTCTAGCCAGTGTACATACCCTTCCTCTCACCTATAGATAACCTAACAGCCTTGTCTACTGAAGATGAAAAGTTCAACCAAAAGAGGAACTGTCAAGTGCATCACCGAGTGAGCATCTTAGCTGGGTATCCGCATCCTGAACACCTCTCTTTAAGTACCCTTGGGGGCGGTTTTCTTTCCAAGTGCAAAGATTGCTATGATGAAACTTCTCTTTTTATCACAGCAGAGTAGATGTCTCGGTGCACATCAACCAAAAAGAGAAGGAGCCGTTTGCCAGTTGGTACGTTGCCCTTATTATGGGAAATTGGAGATGCAAACTGCAGCCTTGATGAAAACACTGAAATTCCAGTAAGTGGGATTGGTCATACTTGTTGTGCCCAGGGTCAGATTTCAAACAGCAAGTAAAAGTCCCCTGAGCTACCAGTGGAAGCAAAGATTCTCAGATGGAAACAAAAGACAAGAAGAAGGACTACACTTCCTCAGAAGAGCCAAAGTGGGAGTGAGCATCATTTGAGGCTGGACCCTCAGTGGACAGTTTCTCTACCAAATAGTTGGCTCATGGTGGTATCCAGTGTCCTTTCAAACAGCAAGCCTGGAACCTTCAGAGGGAAAAGGCAAAATAATGAAAACCTCTTTGGTTTCACTCCTCCAGGCCCTGGGAACTGCTGTAATCAAGTGGAGGCGGCCAACAGAAGAGCTTAAGAGAAACAGACTGCTGGCAGGCCCGGACCCTGGGACAGCCTCACTCCCACTCAGTGCGTGTCCTGGGGCTTCTAACTTTGCTATGCTCAGAAGGTCCCTTTGTTTGGGAAATAACCTTTGGACTCCTTCCTGGCTTTGTACATTAGGACAGCTGCCATTGAACGGCAGTAAAAGTTTTCATTACAAACAGAAGGGCAAGTGGGTAAGAGGGTGAGTCAGGGCTGAAAAAATCTGCAGAGTCACCCGCATAACTCCCAGGGAGACAGAAAGACACAAAGACAGAGCAGTGGAGAGAGAAAGGGGGAGGTGTGTGAGGAGCAGGGGGCCACCAGGAGAGTCCGTGGAAACTGGAAGGCTGTGTGATAGGGTTGGCAGTCAGTTCTGGCTTCATCCATTCTGAGGATGGAGGTAAACACTGTTCAGACTGAGCAGAACAGGGCACAATGGCAGGAGATGAAAACAGAGACTTACTAAGAGCTTACCACTGCATGAGGAGGAATGTAGAGCAAGTTAGAGGGCCCTTGGACTGTCTGAGTGCACTGTGACGAGATTACATGGCTTCAAGTGAGATTATTTGGGGTGAACAGATAGTTTAGAAAAAAAGAACATAGGCCGGCGCCATGGCTCAACAGGCTAATCCTCCGCCTTGCGGCGCCGGCACACCGGGTTCTAGTCCCGGTCGGGGCACCGGATTCTGTCCCGGTTGCCCCTCTTCCAGGCCAGCCCTCTGCTGTGGCCCGGGAGTGCAGTGGAGGATGGCCCAAGTGCTTGGGCCCTGCACCCACATGGGAGACCAGGATAAGCACCTAGCACCTGGCTCCTGCCATCAGATGAGTGCGGTGCTCTGGCTGCAGCGCGCCGGCCGCGGCAGCCATTGGAGGGTGAACCAACGGCAAAGGAAGACCTTTCTCTCTGTCTCTCTCTCTCACTGTCCACTCTGCCTGTCAAAAAAAAAAAAAAAAGAACATAAACATTAAATTTTCCTACTGGCTGGGGCCAGCGCTGTGGCACAGCAGGTTAATGCCCTGGCCTGAAGCGCCGCCATCCCATATGGGTGCCTGTTCAGGACCTGGCTGCTCCACTTCTGATCCAGGTCTCTGCTATTGCCTGGGAAAGCAGTGGAAGATGACCCGAGAACTTGGGCCCCTGCACCCACATGGGAGACTAGGAGGAAGCTCCTGGCTCCTGGCTTCGGATGGGCACAGCTCCAGCCATTGTGGCCAATTGGGGAACAAACCATTGGATGGAAGACCTCTCTGCCTCTACCCTCTCTGTGTAACTCTTTCAAATAAATTTTAAAAATATTTTCCCATTGGCATGTGAAAAACTTAATATCCTACTGCAACAAGGTTTTTTAAACTTCAATGGTCTGAAAGATTATGAAATTGATGGAACAGAAATCTTAATATTTTGTTAAATGGTTACTTCAATATTTTTTTAAGATTATTTTTCACAAGCTTTCTGAAAACCCCTTGTGTGGCAAGTATTTCAAAATTTTTTACACCAAAATAAACTTATCTTTTAATTCCATTTTCTATAAACTCTTGAAGTACCCTCATGAAAGTTCACAAAATCATCAAAAATTATCAACTCCTGAATCATTACCTCATATTCTAGAACTGCTTATATGCCCAAACTATTTTTCCCAATGCCCAGGAAAGATTTACTTATGTGATATTTTTTAAATATAACCAATGTTATTTCTGAAGAAAAAATTGTCTTCATTCATTGCCTTCATTCATTAACTCAGCTCATCCTAAAATTCTATGTGAAGTGCCTTCCGTCACCACACTCCTGTGCTACAGGTGCACAAAGCCTACAAGAACAAAGTTTTCAATACAGTCAGGAGAAAAATGAGTCTGGATCTAAGGGTACAGTAGCAAGAACTGGAGTTATCTTTCTCTGTAAACACCTAGGAAGCAGAAAAAAAATATAGGAAATAACTATTCTCAGGGACTGAACAACAGGCAACCAAGAACTGTGATCCCAGTGAGGAAGGAAATTAAACACAGTCCATCTTGTGATTTTCCAGGCTTTTTGCTTACAGGCAACTTCTGAACTGCTGAGCAAGGAAGGGAAACCCCAAGTGCAGTCTCACAGAGTGCAGCAGACAGAGGTGAGGCTCAATAGGCCATGGTGGCTATGAGTTGCATGCCAGGATAACCCGAGGAGATGGAGCTATCCAGAGAAAGTTCCAGACATCTGCATAGGGAAACCCTAGGATCTATGACTGAATATTAGTACGCACTTGCAGAGTTTGAGCAAGAAGCGAACAGTGAAGGAAAGATCACTTCTGAGAAAAGAGAATGAATGGAGGAGTTGGAAGCCAGACAATTCCTAGCCAAGCAAAGTTCCTGGGCCAAGCAAAGTTTGAGTTCCCCCCAGGCGTGGCCATGGAGCTGCTGGTCAGATGGATACATGGCGCAGTCAATGGAGACCACAGAAGAGCCCACCTAATAAGTGAGTTAATATGGACCTAGCATAATGACTACTCCAGGGCTAGCACTGTGGCACAGAGAGTTAAGCCACTGCTGTGTGCATCCCATATCAGAGGGCTGGTTCAAGTCCCAGCTGCTCACCTTCCAATTCGGCTTCCTGCTAATGCTCCTGGGAACGCAGAAGGTGATGGTACAAGTACTTACCTCCCTGCCACCTACATGGGAGAGCCAGGTGGAGTTCTGGCCCCTGGCTTTGGTGTGGCCCAGCCCTGACTATGGTGACTATCTGGGGAGTGAATGAGCAGATGGAAGGTATCTCTCTCCCTTTTTTCTCACTCTACCTTTCAAACAAAAAAATAAATATATATTTTAAATGACTACAAAGACCATTCCACATCTGCCCTTAAAAACTTTTTTTTTAAGATTTAAACACATGTGCCTGTTCTACACCTGATCTAAATGACTATATATGAGAAGAAGCTATGGACCATAACAAAAAATTAATCAACAGGAACAGTGATAAATATACCCAAAATTAAAATATCACTAGATATTAAAAATTAAAATATCACTAATTTACTAAACAGTGAATTAGAAACTGAAGAAAAAAAATCAGTCAATTCAAAGATCACAGTGGAAATTATTCAAAATAAGGCAGAGAGAAAACTGATGAAAAAAAATTAACAGAACTTCAGGGGTCTGTGCCACAACAGTATAAACTTTAATATAAACAAAATAAAGGAGGAGGATGGGAAAATATTTGAAGAAATAATGGCTGAAAATATTCTATAGTCAATGGTAATTATAAACACACATACAAAGCTCATCAAACCCAATGCAGGAAAAATACAAAGAAAACTACACTAAACAACGACATAATCAAGTTGCTTAAATCCAGTAATAGAGAAAATATTTAAAAACAGATTGAGGTGGGGCCAGCGCCGTGGCACACTAGGTTAATCCTCCGCCTGCATCGCTGGCATCCCATATGGGTGCCAGGTTCTAGTCCTGGTTGCTCCTCTTCCAGTCCAGCTCTCTGCTGTGGCCTGGGAGGGCAGTGGAGGATGGCCCAAGTGCTTGGGTCCCTGCACCCACATGGGAGACCAGGAGGAAGTGCCTGGTTCCTGACTTCAGATCGGCGCAGCGCCAGCCGAAGCAGCCATTTGGGGAGTGAACCAATGGAAGGAAGACCTTTCTCTCTGTCTCTCCCTCTCACTGTCTATAACTCTACCTGTCAAATTAAAAAAAAAAAAAAGACTGAGGAAAGGAAGACACGTAAAATACAGAAAAGCATTAAAATAATAAGCGTTCACAGGCAACATAAGCAAAAATAGATAAACAGGACCACATCAAATTTAAAAACTTTTGCTCATCAAAGGACACAAATTGTGCACCCAGGAGACAGTAATTGATGGCCCAAATGCTTGAGTCCCTGCAACCCATGGGGGTGACCCAGACTGAGTTCCAGTCTCCTGTCTGCAGGTTCATCCAGTTCCCCAGATGTGAGGGTATATGACGAGTGAACCAGAGGATATATGTCTCTCTCTTTCAAATAAAATTTAAAAGCTCAAAACATTGCAAATCATGGAAGGGATTAATATAAAGAATAACCACAAATCAACAAAAATCAAAAACTCTATTTAAAAATTGGCAAAGAACTTGAACATCCATCTCTTCAACCAAGATGGTATACAAATGGCCAACAAGCTCATAAAAAAAGATGTTCAGCATCATTGATCATCGGGGAAATGCAAATCAGTACCACAGTGAGCTATCACCTGAACTCCATAAGGAGAAAACCAAACCAGGAAACACCTAGTGTTAGCAGAGATGTGGAGACACTGGTAACCTGGTGAACTGCTGGTTAAGTTGTCATGTGGTGCCACTGCCATGGAATGGTATGAGAAAGAACTACTGCCAGAGTCAGTAATTCTGAGTACAGGTACCAAATAATTGGAAGATGGGTCTCAAAAAGATACATGTGCACCTGTGTTAATAGGAACACTAAGCACAATAAGCAAGAGATAAAAGCAACCCAAACACCCATCAATGGATGAATGGATAAATGAAATGTGGTATGTGCATACTATACAGCCCTAAAAAGGACAGAAATCCTATCACATGCTACAAATGAACCTCGAGTGGCATTATGCTAGGTGAAATAATCAGTCACAGAAGGACAAATACTGTAAGAAATGCTCATGAGATACACAAGGTAGTGAAATCCATAGAAGTAAAAACTAGAGAGGCCAGCATTGTGGTGCAGCAGGTTAGGCTGCCCTCTGTGATGCTGGCTTCCCATGTGAACACGTTAGTTTCTCTTTCTCTCTTTCTCTCTCTTTCTCTTTCTCTCTCTTTCTCTTTCAGTCTCTCTCTCTCTCTCTCTCTCTCTCTCTCTCTCTCTCTCTCTCTTGCTTTCACTGCCCCTTCCAAATAAATAAAAATTTTAAATGAACTATCTATAGACTTAAAAATGGGTAAGATGATAAATTTGTGACATGTTTTTTATAATAAGAAATACACAATGTCAACCTAGAATTTTACACCTGGTGAAATTTTCTTTTAAAAAGGATTTTTGGGGGAAACATTAAATCTAAGAAAATTCATCAACATCGAAGTTGCACAATGAGAAAAGCTAATGGATGCTGTTCAGGCTGAAGGAAGATCATACCAGATGGAAATCTGAATACACACAAATGAATGAGAGTAAATATGTGAGTAAATAAGAACTTTTGTTTCTCACTGTTTAATTTATTTAAATATAATTGACTAGGTAAAGAGAAATAATAACAAAGTATTATGAGGTCCTTGATATATGCAGTGATAAAATTTATAATAATGACATGAAAGATGGGAGAGATAAAAGCATATTATTGAAAGATTTGTATATTGTATGTGAAGCCGTATAATATTATTTGAAAGTTGACTGGGGTGAGTTTAAAAAGCATATTGTTAATACTAGAATAATTACTGAAACTATGAAACAGAGAAATACTCAGTGAGCCAAAGGTAGAGACAGATGCTTAAAAATGTTCAATGAATCCACAAGAAGGCAGAAATGGGGGTAAAGGAATCCTTGGTACAATCCAAAAAAAGAAGAAAAATGGCCTGTTTAAAACCAGTCATACTTCCACTTACATTCAATATAAATGATAGAAACATTAAATAAAATGAAGGCTGCTACAACTATAAAAAAAAAAAAAGCAACACTCAGGTATATGGCACTGAGAATCAGCTATGGAATGTTGATCTGGTCTTACACAAAATCAAAGGAGGGAAATGGAGCTACCAAGCAAAAACCACTCACAAGAAAGCTGGAACTTTCTATTCATATTAGGACGGCTGCTACTGATTCCAGTAGCTAAGTACCATTCTAATAGCATGACTTTACCAACTCACCTGTTGGTAAATGCTTCGGCACACACTGCCCAATGCCAGGGCTTCCATCCTGGACTCCCAACTCGTGGTACATTTCATTTAGATCCAGGCTGATTCCATTGCAGTGTCCTGTGAGGCCACCCTGGCCTTGTCAGAGCCATGCAGCTTCTTGGTTAAAATCAGAACCAGCTCCTGATGAGTCAAAGTCTCCATCTGTTCCCAAGCCATCCTTTCTTCTCCAGCCCGTTATTAAGCTCTAAGTCAAAGTCCATTTGGCTTTACTCTGAGGAGCTGCCCTTCTGTATAGAAATAGGCTATGGCAGGAATTTGTTTCTGCTCCCACCCCCAGGGAGAAACATGGACAGACAGACGGGTTCTGTATTTTGTCAGCTCTGCTCAGTTTTCCAACATAGGAAAACCAATATCAACATCATCTTCTCAAAACTAAACCAACTATATTCTTGTGTCCAAACTGGTGACCATGCCACACTTGTACCTGCACAGCATGCTGCATATTTTTAGAATATTTTTAGCAATGTTAGCCTTTCTGGTGTGCTTCAGGGATTAAGAGCAATGGGCAGTAGAATCAGAATGCCAAGGTCTAAATAGTTTTTAATCTATCACCATCACTAACGAGCTATGGAAACTTTGCCTACTTTAAACTCTGTATTTCAGCTACTTTTAGACTAGTGGTAATCAGAAGTTCTATTGACAGTCAAAAAATGAAACCCAGAGTTATTATACAAGGTGTCTGAAGTCTCCTATAAAGAAGTGATCATGGATTTGAATGATTATAGTTCCAAGATTTTTTTGTGCATTTTATCACCACTTGTCATCACCTCCACTGTCACTGTTCCAGCACCTTCTCTTGCCAAGCGTGTTGGACGGTTTTTTAAATGACTTGTAATGATCCCTACCTCCTAGTATTCACATCCTTGTATAATCCCTTGAGTGTGTACTACACTTTAAAATGACTTTTTTTCCTAACAAAGAGAAAATGGCAAGACTATGGGTATAGCACTTCTGATATTTGGTTCTGAAAGACTGTGCTGGTTTTCCTACAGTGAGCTGCTCTAAGAACAGGCCCATATGGCCAGCAATGAAACCACAGCCCTCATCCCACAGCCCACAAGGAACTGGCTTCCACATGAGTAGGTTTGGAAGTAAACCATCCCCTAACCAAGCTTTGAGATGTCTGCAGCCTTAGGGGAGACCTGAACCAAAGGACCCAGTTAATCCAAACTCAGCACTTACAGACACTAAAATGGTGATTGTTTGCTAAGTTACAGAGCAAAAGATAACAAAAGAAGCAGAACCACCAAGGGACCAGAACTTTAGAATTTTTTAAGAAAACTTTTATTTTTATTTAATAAATTTCAAAAGTACAACTCTTGTTTTACAGCAGTTTTCCCCCCATAACTGCCCTCCCACCACAAACCATCCCATCTCCTACTCCCTCTCCCATCCCATTCTTCATTAAGATTAATTTTTAATTACCTTTATATACAGAAGATCAACTCTATACTAAGTAAAGATTCCAACAGTCTGCACCCACACAGACACACGAAGTATAAAGTACTGTTTGAAGAATAGTTTTACCATTAATTCTCACAGTACAAACATTAAGGACAGCGATCCTACATGAGGAGTAAGTGCACAGTGACTCCCATTGCTGATCTAACAGTTGACACTCTTATTTATGACGTTGACGTTAGTAATCACCCGAGCTCTTATCATGAGCTGCCAAGGCTTTGGAAACCTCTTGAGTTCACAAACTCCGACCTTATTAAGACAAGGCCATAATCAAAATGGAAGTTCTCTCCTCCCTTCAGAGAAAGGTATCTCCTTCTTTGATGGCCCATTCTTTCCACTGGGCTCTCACTCACAGAGATCTTTCATTTAGGTCATTTTTTGCCACAGTGTCTTGGCTTTCCATGCCTGAGAAACTCTCATAGGCTTGTTAGCCAGATCTGAATGCCTTAAGGGCTGATTCTGAGGCCAGAGTGCTGTTTAGGGCATTTGCCATTCTATCAGTCTGCGTGTATCCTACTTCCCATGTTGGATCACAGAACTTTTAGAACTAAAAATAAAAAAGTAATTTGTAGGACAAAAACACTGTTAGAAACTCAAAAATATGAAGGACATTTCCATTTTTATGTGTATTGAAATAAAGGTTCACAATCTCACCTTAAGGGAATAAAGATAACAAAATAGGGATATTCAGCTGCCAAGTGGGATTTATTACTCCCCACCTCCCTTGCTGCGTGGAAGCATGAAAAAGGCCCAAGGCATCCTCTGCATTCATCCAAACTCAATTGTTAAGCAGCAATTCTATATCTTTGTTCGATTTCAAGGGCTTATATCACACCTTGATCCTACAACCAACTCCCCAGGAAGACAGGTAGGAGCCTGCTTCTCAGGTGCCCACAGTTGAAGGCCTCTTTTATTCTATGCATTTCCCTCAACTGTGGGGAGCAAACTCATTCTGGAGCCAGTCTTTTTGTCCCACTAGGGGCATTGTTAAGTGACCTCCATGTGTGCAAAGGGTCAATGATCCCCCACTGTGTGCATTACTGGGTTGCAAAGTTTAACAGTCCCAACTGCAACAACACCTTGGCATTTTGACATTTGAAACCTGCTCTGGTGCCGTACCTCCAACTCCCGCTCCACACATGCACACATGCACACACACAGTGTTCTTTTTCTAACCTGCTTTTGGATTCTTACAACTTAAAAGTTGGGTGGCAATGAGAGAGAACAAAGGAAACTGGATGTCTTAGATTAAGTTTTGAAGGCTGATTCCAGTGCTTTCTGGGCCTGGCAATCGTAATTGAACAGGTAGACACACACACACACACACACACACACCACAGCTTGGAGTATTTCTATACGACAACAGAATAAGTCACTGACTGGTCCCCAGAGAGAACTGCACACAAATGACAAGCGTCTTGAGCCATCCCCACTGCCTCCCAGAGCTGGGAGTTGAGCCCATCCACTCTGATCTGGGAGGCAGGCATCTTAAACTGTGGGCTGGACACATGTTCTCCCCTGCCCTCCACCATCAACGCGGTACTTTTAAAACTGGGATATCTTGAAATCACTAGGATGCCAAGTAGATTTATGCTTTAAGGTGCTGAGTGCCACTAGTAATGGTAATTTCATAGGTAATCAGGGATGGGAGTTTCTGGGATTTAGAAGAGAGAACGGTCTACACTAAACCACCAGGTTTTCTTGGGTGGAGAAAAAAGGGGGATCAGAGTGGGGCGATTCTCTTCTGCTTTTGGAGGCTGGGGGTCTAGCATGCTGGAGGAGGGTCAGCACTTGGTCTGCATGAGTCTTGCACTCCTGCTTTTATTCTCAATGAATTTCCTTATTCCTTATGTTTCCTATCCCCTGGCTGTCATCTGGATAACTTACCTGACATTCACTTGAATTGTCTGTTGTCTGTCGCTGCTCCCCAGTCACTGATAGCTTCATAGCAGCAGGGACTATGTGTTTTCGCCTCTCCTGCACTGCCAGCACACTGACCACAGCAGGTGGCAGTAGCCAACATTTTAGCTTTTGAATGTCTTGCCAAGCACCTGACAGTGTTCCAAAGCGCTTGACATTTATGTTACTTGATCTTCATGACAATCTTTGGTGATAAGTAATTTCTTGAATCTTCATTTTACTAATGAGAAACTGAAGCTTATAAAAATGAAAGCAGATTTCCCGAAAGTCACAGAACTGGAACATGGGAGAGCTGTGATACAAAGCCAGGTCCAATTGTGCCATCATTTGTACCTCGCCACTACCGCCTGGTCAGATTGTTCCTGGGGGGCAGAAACCCCAACTGTCTCGGTTCTCACTGTCCCCTCTGCCCCTCAAGGACCTAGTAGACCCTCAATAAAAAAATAGTTCCTTTCAGGCACCTCCTCAGGATGGCTTCGCACACTGTTGCCCCAACCTGATACTCTGGACCCAGTCCGGGTTCCCTGTCCTCACTCCCAGCCCAGTCACAGCTGCCGCCCTCCCAGCAGGGTCAAGTCCACAGACAAAGAGAGGCACAAGTGGCGCTCAGCCCCACAGATGCCTGAGCACAGGAGGCAGGTGGCTCGTGCCTCATGGGGAGATATGGCACTGTGAAGCCACCTTCTCACCTACCCTGATCCACAATCAAGGGTGCACCGGCCTTGGTGGTGGCCCTGGCGGGAGACTTGGGACATGATGGTGAGCAGCAGGGATTCACTCGGCAGCCCCCGCACCACCCATATGCCCAGGTACAACTACAGGCTGTGTTAAATATCAAGTTCAAAACATCACCAGCAGCTGAGAGAGAGCTGGCAGACACAGTCAAACGTTTCCTGGTTGATCACCTCCAAGGGGAAATTTTTCCTTGGATTTTGAGCAACAAGCCTGACATTTTCATTTTTCACTGGGCTCTGCAGCCCGAGTCACCTAGCTGAGTTGACAGCTGTGCTGGGCAACACGTGGACCCAAGAGGCTAGCACGTGGCTCTGAAGCCAGACTGCCACACACACCCGGCTACCCACTGTGATGTGCACAATATCTTCACGTCCCTGCCTCAGCTTCCTCCTCTGTGAAACAGGGACAAGAGGGGCAGGCTTCACTAACACAGGACACCTGCATCCTACACAGACATACCTGGGTTCAATTCTAGGACCAGGACATTGACTGCAGCTTCCTGCTAATGCAGGGACCCTGGGATGGCTCAAAGGACTGGGTCCCTGCCGCTCTCGTGGGAGACCTGGATTGAGTTCCTGCATTTGGAGGGTGGGCTGGTGCACACGATCTCTTTGTCTCCTTCTCTTCCCTCTCCTCTCACTCTCTCCTAAATCAATCAATCAATCAATACATAAATAAGTAACATGGGGATGATGATTTCTCAGGGTACCTTGTGAAGATTGTGCCATTGGAATTCTTAGCACAGTACCTGGATCAGAGTGAGACTTCTGTAAATGTTAGCAAATATCATTCCACTGACTCTACTAAGTCAATATGATTATTTCCATTTACTGTATGTAGACTAGGGCACAATGGTTGTAAGGGGCAGAGCCCAGACCCCGTATCAGCCTCTCTAACACCTCACAGCTGCAGCTCTACACAGGACACAGCTGAGAAGCATTGAGAAACAACGCAGAAGACACTGCAACGGATCTCATGGAGGTGAGCCAAATTAGAGCTGCCTTGAGGTCGAGCTCATCAACGTTCAACACCCACTGGCCAGCACAATGCCCAAGACCACAGAGACGCTCAGAGGATGTTTGGCAATTGAACGAATGCCTCTCAGGGACCAGTTCTCCATTTCTTGCTTCCCCACAGTTGTATGGCCAAATGGCAGAGGAAAGTGAACTCTTAGGGCACACAGCAGGGGGGAGGTGGAAAGAGCCAGTACTTGGGAGGAGAGGCCATAGACGCACAGCTGTTAGGACTGCAATTCTTAAGGTTCTCTTTGCACTGGAATTACTGCGTGTGCTTGGCACTCTACTGCAGAATTCTACTTTCAAGGAAAGTAAAGGATATTCCTCTAACATTTGAGTAAACGCCTTTTCCATCCATCTGTGCCATGCCAGAGACTTTCAGAAAGGCCATTAACTGCCTAGCCCACTTTGCAAACCATGGCCCTAGAGCATTTAAACATGCATTTCCAAGAATGTCATTCCACTGAGCAGAGTGCCTTGACCTGTCCCATCTATCAACACCCTGCTTCAGACACACTCACTGTTGGTTTCACAAAGAGTCAGTATCACCAAGCAGGTCTTTTGTACCTAACCATCCTAGTTTCCTGTTTCAGCAGGGCCTAACCTGTGCACAGACTACATTCTATGAAGACACAGGGATAGCCAAATCCCTAAGAGATTCTACCAAAACGTGCTGGTGCTTCCAAAGCCAGCTTGCACCCCTGCTCAGAGCTCAGCGGCCACACTGCCAAGGGAGCGCACCTTGCACACGAGAAACATGGGTGCTTCTGCCTTCTCAAGCCCCTTCGCCACAGGCTGAGTTCATCTGCTTTCTCACTCCATTTCATTTCACCTTCTCCTTGAACTCTGGGCTCCAGCCACATCAGCTACTCAAAGATCTTTTGAACCTGAAATCTTCCATCTGCCATTTCCTGGGCAAGGACTTACCTTCTTTCTGCTCCCCTCCTGGCTGCCTCTGAACTCCTACCCAGTCTTCAAAACCAGGGCACACAGTGTGTTCCCGGAAGGCTCACCAGGTTTAGAGTCTCCTGTTTCTGCACAGACAGGACATGGCTTCCACAGAGGCAGTGTGGCTCACGTGCAAGGGAGCAGCTGGAAGCCAGGTCGACCTGGGGTGGAATTCCAAGTCTTCCTTCCCAGCTGGGGCAAGTTCCTCAGCCTCGTGGAGTGCCCATCTCCCCAACCGTGGGCAGCACTAGCAGCACATGTGCTGTGCTTCCTGGAAATGATGAGAACTCTCGAAGACTTGATCAGTGGGCGGAGCCTTAGTAAGGAGATCCACACAGGTTAGGGAAATCTTCATCATCACGACACGGTAGTTGTGCCTGGTCTCACTCCACAAGTACGCTGCTGTGACAGAAGGCCCCTCGGCCCCCCAAGGCTCCAGGGGAGAACCTCTCCAGGCCTGACTCCCGGGTTTTGTGGGAGTCCTCAAAAATCTCTCCTTCCTGCATTGCTCACCAGGGAAGCTCTACATACCATCACCTCCTCCGTTTATCCTAACTTCCTTAAGCTCCTGTGGCTTCGGCAGGCAGGGGAACAGCCACTGTGGCTACGATCGGGACGCTGCTGGCGGCAGCACCCCTTCCTCCCTCGCCTCTCCCAGCTCTACAGACACTGGACCGGGCCACCCAAGGGATGGCAGTCTCGTCCAGGGCCTAATGTCCCCTTTCACGGATCCCTGAAAGGCCTTCCTCCATTGCTGGCGTGACTTCCTCTTCATCCCCTCTGGAGTCACTGAAAAGAGCCAGAGAGGCAACGGAGGGCGTGGCTGCCTCAGTTTCCTCAGTAGCTGGGTGAGGTGGACTGCTGGTCCCCCTTCAGTGAGGACGCTGCAATGCCCCCAAGCCCCAGCAGGGGGCGGAAGGCCGGTTCCCGAGACCGTGGACTCCATGCACCTCACCGTGCAAATGGCGGCCAGGCTCCTCCCAGCTCCTCCCAACCATCACAACCTGGCACAGGTGCAACCCAGCAGCACGGAACTCGGTTAAATGCAAGGCCACGAAATCGACAATAGGACAGCGGTGGTTTAAGCAGACAGAAGTGGAAACTGCGTTGGCCCACGGGGGATGGAGGTGGGCATAAAATCACCTCCCATTTTGTAGTTCCTGGGTTTGAGCCACGGCTCGAGTTCCAGTTCGTGGCTGAAGCCTCCTGCTAATGCAGAGCCTGGCGGGCAGCAGTGATGGCTCAATGGTTGGGTCCCTGCCACCCTCCTAAGAGAGCCAACTTGAGCACCCAGCTCAGGTTTCCCTGTATGCCTATGGGGAGTGAACCAGCACATGGGAATTCTCTGTATCTCTCTGCCTCTCCTATATATATATATCTATCTATATCTGTATCTGTATCTATATATATAGATATAGATATTAAGTGAACAGTCATTAAGGTCTCTTGTTCTACTACTGGAAGATCCTTGACATGGAATATAAAATCAATTTCAAGTCACAAGTTTAGCACTGATTTTACCACTAGATGGCAATGTTGACTCAAAAATGCTAGAAAACTGCAAACTTAATATGTATTCACTATATTTTGTGACTTAAACCTGTTTCCCAAGAATCAAGATATTCAGAAAGTTTGGAGAATTGCATTACTAGGCAGTAAAAATTGCAAACTAAAATGTAGATTAAGAAAATCATCAAAGGACAACTGGAAGAAAAAGAAGTGGAGTTCTGTTAGGATAGAGAGAGCATGTGGAACAACAGGCAAGGCCTAGAAGCCTGAAGGAGGGGGATGGCCAAGGCTGCTGGCCCTCCACTGCTCTGTACTAATCTACATGTGTGCTCCAGTACCCACTGCTGATCCAGCATCCATGTTCTAGTACCCACTGCTGATCCAGCATCCATGTTCTGTTACCCTTTGCTAATCCAGCATCCATGTTCTAGTACCCTTTGCTAATCCACCATTTGTGCTTAGTGGTCAATGCTTGTCCACCAACAGGCTTTCATACTCCATGCCGACCTACCAGCTCTGCCTGGCACAGAGAAGACCATGCACTAAATACATACCATGAGCTCTGGCTGCAGGCAAGCAAATGATGCATCTAGATTTTCCTGTCTTGTCCTATTCCGTGATTCCCAGCCACTGTCTATAATGGCTGGCTTTTCCCTATTTTACTGTGCTCTGTGACTTGAAATGGGCTCTTCCCTGAGAATCCATGGTATGGATCCCTCTGCCTCACCCCAATCCTTCCTCCCAGACTTCAGACAAACGTGACCACTGTTAGGGCTGGAAGATCTCTGGACTTAACATCATATCAATCCTTTTTCCTTCTTAAGGGAAACAAAGGGGAGACCAGCAGTAATAAATGCTTTCTAACAAATTCTAGACAGAAGGGGATTGATTCTCTCCTACAACAAAAGTCCTGGTAGGGGCAGCTCCAGGAGTAGTTAATTCAACAATAGCATGGCCCATGTTCCCTCTCATTCCTCCACTCTGCTGACCTCTCTGTATTGGCTAAGATGTGTCTGCAGTACCAAGAAAGCGGTCTCAGCTCCAAGCACCACATCCTCACACACCAAGGATCCAAGGGCATGGGCCATTTTCCACTTGTGCATCTCTTCCTCAAAGTGGAAAAAAGCCCCCCAGCAGATGAACCCTCAGCATCTATTAGCTGGAAATGGGTCATCTGGCTAATGCTCTGTGAGTCACTGTGCAGAGAAGACAACCACTGTAATTGGCTTTACCCACCAGATCTGACACACAGGGACAAGGGGCTGACACTGTAACAACACCTGGCAGGAAAGGAAAAGAAAAAATGCGTGCTGCTCATGTGAGTTAGCATCAGGGCAGCAGTGAACAGCACTAGGAGGTCCCTTCATGGGAGAAACTGGAGAAATCAGAAAATAGGGAGTGTGCAAGCAATCAGACACAGACACTACTCCCTGGACCTTTGTCCCACTGTGCTGGACCGACGCTGGACCTTTGTCCCACTGTGACTGTTGTACCTGAGCGAGTGCAAACAAAGGAACTCCACACATTGATAAAATTTGATGGTCCTTTATTGCCGGCGGTGGAGAGTGGGCTCATGCCCTAAAGAACTCTCGACCCTGAAGCCCAAAGCAACAGGGTTTATAAAGGCAAAAACCACAAAATCGGGAGGGGAATTCATGGTTGCTAGGAACAGGGGGGAATACATGGTTACCGGGGTCAAGCTGACCTAAAACCTATGCAAAACTAGTATTAATTGTAATCTTGACAATACCAGTTACAATCTTATAATCCTGACATTAATCCAGGTATTGGTTTTAATTACATGTAGGATATAGACAAATTACATTTTTATCATTAACCCAGGTGTAACCTTTCTACTTTTAAGCTTGAACAATTATGCTAGGGGGTTTCTATACTCTGCCAAGGGTGATGTAGTGCACTGCTATTGTCTGACTATTTGAGATCATAGTTTCAGACCAGAGTCCCATGGTGGGAGGGGGGGTGCTTTCCCAGAATGGAGTCTCAAGTGCTCCAAAATGGAGTCCCTGCTGTCAAGGTGCTACTTCATGACCATCACTTGTCAGTTGGCAAGAGGCTGTCCACCCTGCTACTTTCTCATGTCACTGCTCAGTGCCGGCACACCTGGCTCACATGGCTGCATCACAGTTCACTCATCATGCTCTTGTGAGTGCTGGTTTCTCACAATCAACCAAACGGGGCAGCAGGAAGTGGAGATTCACTTGGCAGCCCCCGCACTACCCACATGCCCAGATGTGGGTACAGGCTGTACTCATGCAATGCAGTGTTAAATATCAAGTTCCAAACATCGCCACCAGCTAAGAGCTGGCAGACACAAGGCAAAGGTTTCCTGGCTGATTACCCCCAAGCGGAACTTTTTACTTGGATTTTGAGCAACAGGCCCATGTCTCTCATCAGAAGACCTGCCTTTGATAACCCAGCTCCAACTCCTGACTTCTGCTTCCAGATGGGTGGCACCCTGGGAGGCAGTGGTGATGACTCAAGTAGTTCAGTTCCTGTCACCCAAGTGGTTGTTTTTAAAATACTACACATGGTTTTCAAAAATTTTTGCACCAGAATAAATTGGTGTTGTTGTTGCACGCATTTGGGAGGGAACCAGCAAACAAGGACTCTCTTGCTCTCTGTCTGCCTCTCTGCTTCTCAAATAAATGTTTAAATAATTTTGCATCATGACAAAATGGTGATAACAAACTCAGCTCCTGGCTAAGTTGGAACAACAATAACAAGAATTCCGTCCTATGAAGGACCAAGTGTTAAGAGTAAACCCTGGACCTGAAGCTGGGAAACTTTCATTTTGGGAAATTCTTATTGGACTCCATCAAAAAATTCCCCACACCCAAGTTCCTGCCATGGTACCCCTGAGAGTAATGTCAGCTTCCAAAAATGATGAGGTTACAGAGACCAGTCTAAGAACACGACCCAGAAAGTCACTTCTAGACTTACTCCTGGCGTTGGCACCACCATGACAGTGGCTGCTTCTGGCTACATCTACGTGAGGGTCCACTGATTCCAATCTGTGATAATCATAACTTCCTTTTCACTGCAGAAGCCACTTGCTCAACTAGCCCACAGACAAGGAAACCATTTTTAGATGGGACCACGGGTTCCTGGTTGTGGTTTAACCACCCCTCCCCTCTGGCTTCCACCTGGGAAAGAGAGGACACACAGGGAAGGGCAGGTCTCTTCCCTCTCTGCTCAACACATAACAGTCACATTTTTAACCTCACAATGCCCCATAGTGTTGTGCTGGGCAAGAGCATCTGCTACCGAAACCTTCCTTGTCTATGTGTTCCCTCAAGGCCAAGGCTCCTTCTCCTTTGGCCATGTAACAATTTTCTCTTTGTCTGCAAAAGGCTGGATCTTACATCAGTGAAAGCCCAATACCTTGAGTCCTGGGCCATTCCATTCCCAAGTGATCACTGACAATCGTAAAACAAAGGGAGGGGTGAGAAGTACACACAGGCTGTGGTCTGTTTTCCCTGTGCCATGACAGTTTCACCTACTCTTGGCTCTGAGGAGTCCCAGACAAGAAAGCAGTGCCTTTACATCAGTATCCGTCGCTGCAGGTTGGCTTGAGTACAAAGGAGGGAGACGATCACCCTGCCTGGAAGGGATTCGGGGAACCAGCCATGTGTACCTGGAACTGGACTGTGGTGGTTGTGTGGCAGCCTCCCAAGCTCTGGGAGGCGGGCAGAAGGTGTGCACAGCTCCAGCTTGTGAAACAAAGAATGGACAGCTCCACCCATGGAAGCGTGAGAAAGCAGCAGGGCCATGTCCAGTATTCATTTAGGTTGTCTTGTACACAAAATAAAAGGGACTTTGTTGAAGAAGACTGCCACCAGACGTCTGTACCTTGAAATTCTGAACCTTTTATTTATAAGGCATAAAAAGAACCTGCTGGTTGTTTTAGGGCATGGCAAGGAGAAGAAAGTCCTCCTTGAACAGCCTGGGTTACTTATGAATTATTACATTTATTTTGCAGAGGAGAAGACTGAGTGGGGGCCCAAAAGTCTGGAATGTTCCTTCCTCACATCCTTTTTGACATTGGGACATGCACAAAAATTGGTCATTTTGGTAGAGCTGTACATTTTTCACATTTTATTACAGTTCTTCCTTTCTCTAGAGCATAACAGTGTAAACTGTCAAAATGATGCATACTGAGGTTGAATTTCATAGAACTTTACAGGAACACATGAGGCTCTAATTTCCAAAAGGCTCACGTGTTATTAGAAGAATCATCCTACGAGATCCTTGAATCCTGTCAAAATGGCCCATCAGCCAAAATGCAACAGAAGTCTCAGCCCTATGAAGAAAGAAATTGGGGACTGTCATGCAGACCGGTGCCCTGAAGAGCCCCTACCCACTCTGAATCCAGTCCTGGTCCCACACTCCCCAGGTCATCAGCCACTTGTCAGCAGTGGGAGTGGCTGTGCCCACCCCTGGCTGCTGCAGATGTCTGAGTAGCAGAACTCCCACTGACACATTGGCAGAGGAGCCAGAATGTTGATGTGACTGACTGTGCTCACCACCTGGGAAGCTGGGGGCCTCACTTTGCTAGGTCTGCCCTCTGAGGTTCCCTAGACAAGCCTGCTACCAGCCGCATCAGGTACCAGGGGCCCTAAGTGGCCCCAAGTGTGGGAGAGATCAATGATTGGAAGCACCACTGCGATGCATTCATAACCCTGTGCTTGGGGAGCCCCAGGCTAGGTCTTATTATGAGAGGCCATTTACAATCATTGCTTCTGGTTTCCAATCCCACAAAGCTACAGAGGGTGAAGGCTGCAGTCACAGGAGGGATTGTACTTGGAAGAACTAGGAGCAGGAGAGTTGGAAGGAAGAAAAGTCAAGGCTGCCTTAGCTCATAGAACCCGACACACCCAACCAGGGAAGCAGCCCTGTACTATGGGAAGGGTCTCCGGGAGATAGGTAGTCCACAGTCCCAACGTGGGGCCAGGTGGCCTCACTCTCACACCCCTGGAGAAGGAAGGGAGGCCATGTGGCATTAGGTACCTCCCACATCCAGAACTTTCCTGTCCGCTCTACCTCTAGCCTCTCTGGTGTCTGCTCCCCTGTGCACTCTATTTTGTTCATTTCATTCAGCTCTGATTTGGAGGTGGCCATTTTCAAGGGCACCAGTCTCTGTAAGGTGTGGGACAGTAGGTGGCAGGGCTGAGTGAAGTCTTCAAGAACAAGCAGGAAGTGTTGCTCCTGTAAGACCCACATGAGGCTGGAGAGAGACATGGCTGAGCAGCCTCAGGTGCCCCCACCGACCACAGTCTGCTGGGATTCACCGGGCTTCCTACTTCCTTGTGAGTGGCTGGGCAGTGTCTCAGGCTCCTCCCCTTCACCCAGAGCAGGGGGCGAGCATCCCCCAGGACCAGGAGGCCACTGAGGTCCCTCACCTGACACTTCATATACTCTCATTTCAAGTTTGTTGTTGTCGCTGCTGCTGTTGCATTTTGTTGTCTTTATTATTATAATTCATACGTCATAAAAAATCACCATCTTAAATGATACAACCCAATGGATTTTTCTAGCATATTCATAACACTGTGCAACCATCTCTACTGATTCTAGGATCTTTCTGTCACCCTGAAAGAAACCCCTTACCATTAGCAATCACTGCCTAGTCTCTCCAATAGTCTGCTTCTTGTCCATTGATTAACCTATTCTGTGCATTTCATATATGGAATGACACAGTCTGCAGCCTTGTGTGTCTGGCTTCTCTCATTGAGCATAAAGGCTTCCAGGTTCACCCATGTGGTTGTGCGTGTTAGTATCTCACTCCATTTTATTGGTAAATACCATCCTGTTCTATGAATGTGCCCATTTTGTTTATCTACCCATCCCATAGTGACGGTTGGGCTGTTTCCAACTTGTGGTGAAGATAATGCTGGAAGGTACATTTTTTTATACAGGTTATTTTATGAACACGTTTTTGGATTTGGTTTTTCATTTGTTTGCAAAATAATTCAAAAATTCATTCATAAGTTTTTTTCAAATAGAAAGCTTTAGCTTTCACAACCATTGCCTCTGATGTTGATTCCAGTCTATCGAATAGCCTGTTGAAGGATGAACATTGATCCTTTCTTACTCGAGACATTTCTAGAAAGAACCCTCACAGGACAACTGGGAGCTTGGCTGAACTGAGGAAGGTTTTCTACATAGATATGCATAAGAGAACACATTTCCATGTGTGTGAAGACAATATTCAACTACACATGAGTAATAGCTGGTCACCCCAAGTGACACTTGTTTTCATGAAACCAATTCGAGATGCTTCCATTAGAAAAATCAACCAGATTCAAATGCTGAAAGACACTTATATTAACCCTAAAGATTTAGTTGTCTTAATATTAAGAAATTTTAAATTTTTTAAAAATAGTAAATATTTAACTTTTCTTCATCTAAGGAAAAAGAAAGTTTTGTAATCTCCTCCACAATATTCACTATGAAGCCCAAAGCTATACTCAACGTAACTTCAAAGCAAATGATTGTCAAACAAAAATACCAATGAACAAGTGAATAAATGGACAGTTGACAGTTGGGAGAACAGCTTTAGATGGATGCCTGTTACTTTTCTTCAGAAATATCCAGTGTTTGGTTTAGAAAAATGTCAAACACTGAAAAATTTTTTTAAAAATTTTTTAATTAATTAATTTAAAAGGCAGTGTGACAGACAGCAAGATGGACAGAGGGAGGTCTTCCCTCTGTTGCTTCACCCCCCCCCCCAAATGCCCACACAACCAAAACTGAACCAGGCCAAAGCCACGAGCATAAAATTCCATCCAGATCTCCCCACCTGCATCGCTGGGGACCCAAGAGATTCAGCCATCGTCTGCTACCTCCCAGGTGCATTAGCAGGAAGCTGTGTTAGGTGGGAAGTCAGATATGAGCTTATTTGTGTGTGACATAAAGGCCTAAAGAAAAGACATCTATGTCCAGCATATGCATCTGCATCTCAAAGTCATCCAAATAATGTTTCAGGGGCAGCCCAGTGTTCGCATCCTGCCCTGCCCCTTCTACCCAATAACCTGCCAGGTGGGGGTCCCCACCCCTTCTGCCTGACAATCTTCCACAATCTTCTGAAATCTTCCAGATGCAGTCCAGTATCTGCATTTCAAATACCCTGCTTCGGACCTGCTCTGGATCCCTGGGTTAGGATGGTACCAGCCAGGCTTCCTCCTGATACCTTCAGGGGAAAACTCAGATAGGAGTTTCTTAATATTTAAATCCATAAAATCCTTTGTTTCAGGAGGAGATGTGTGAAGACAAAGACCCATCTCCTTAAAAACCCCTGGCCTCAACCAGAAGGCGTGCTCAGCTCTCTGCCTCTCTGCTCAGTCACCTGCCTGCCTACCCAGGTGTTATCTCTCCACTCAACCATGTAACCTTGCTCCCCGCACCCCTCCCCAGTCCGAGTGACTGGGCACTCTCTCTCAGGTCCTGTTCGGAGAGGTGCCCATCCGTCCTTACGGATGTCCTTTCCCTAATAAACTTTGTTGCTTTACTTTCCACTACTCTGTCTCACGCCTGAATTCTTTCTTGCATGAAGACAAGAACCCTGCCATTCACCAGTAATGGCTGGATCAGAAGTGAAGACAGAACTTGCTCCCACACACTCCAATATGAGTGTCAAGGGGAAGCTTAACCCACCACACCATAACACCCACCCAAAATGTAAAACTTTATACTTGAGAATATTATTTCTACAAAGACAAAAGCTATTTGGGAATGAAATAATACTGTTGTATTCAAGATGAGTTTAGCTAATAATATCTCACTATTCAAAGGAATAACATAAGCTCCCCAACCTGGTTAACGGGAGCTGTAGATCCTTTGCCCCCTAGACAAACACATGCTGGCCCCAACTCATGGGCAGGAGCAGAGAATCGATGAAGCTTAAGACAGAAGCCAAAAGAAATGAGAAAAGAAGGATCTAATGAGAGAAAAAAGTAGACAGCTGGTGCTGAGGTCCAGTGTCCCAGGAGCATCTGTCTCCAGTTTGCTCCAGTCTAGACTCCACCTGCAGTGATCTGGTGGCACTGGACAGGTTGCTGAGATTTCTGTGGCCTTGGCTGCTCAGTCTGTAACTCCGGGGGCTGACATCACTCTCCCTTAAGGAGTTCCAACAGCATCAAGGCCCAAAGTTGGAAGGGCTCCACCTGGGCCTTCAAAGAATATTTACAACTCCCTGGAGCAAGGCAGGCCCCAGCAGTTACAAAGTCAGAATCTATCCTCCATCAGGTTTTAAGGCTTTCAAAGAGACCTTTGTTTTTTCCCCCACCTAAGTTTTGGCCCTCCGAGAAATACTCTGTCTTTCAAAAGATTTCTTTCATAAACAGGTCATTCTGTATAAGTGGGTTTCAGTGCCTAGGTTTATTAACGTGTAGTAACACTTATGGAAGGCTGCGTTGGGTCCTGGGAATAAAGTGGTGTGGGCAGCCTGCCACTCCTTAGCCTAAAAAGAAGTATTGTCTAGAACAAGGCCCCAGGCACCAGAGGCCAGCACTGTCACACACTGCAGCTGCTTCTGCTGCTGCCTGGGGCCCTGCCTCACCTGAACCCAGTGGCAATGACAATGACGGGTATCTCTGGGGCCCCTCGTTGGAGGCAAGGGCAGCCACGGAAGTCACCCAGAAATAATCCCACCAGTGGGACATCTCTGTCCACCTGCAGAAGATGAAGACACTCAAGCTGGTAACACAGCAGCAAACTGAACTGAGCTGGCTGTCTAGGCCTGTTCTCCTCCTGCCCATGAAGTGGCCAGGGGCCCCTATTCTCTGGAGCGAGCAGTGCCAGCTCTGGCTCTGATGGATGCAGCACTTGCTGGATGCCTCCTGCTGATTTCCTATTTCATGCCTCTTCCTTTTCTTTATATTCAAGAATCAGAAGCACAGTCAAGGACAAGGCTCCATAAATCTCACAGGAGGGTCACACCTGGGACCCAAAGAATGTTCTGGAAGAAGGCATTGCTCACTGGGGCCTCAGTGTATTGGACAGAGCTGCGTGAAGGTGACCGGCTAGGGGAACCATCCCTTCTTCTCCACTAGGAGTTTGACCCCAAGTGCTCATGGGTAACTGGCAGAGCAAACACCCTCCTCCGGTGGATGGACAAGCACTGCCTGTCTTCACAAGCTCCAGAGCCTTCCACCTTCATCCCAGAATCACTGAATCCTCCCCCTGCCCTGCGATGTCAGAAACTGATTTTTTGTTAAATCCAGGAACTTAAACTCTGTCTAAAATGTGACACAAATACTCTCCCTCAGCTGGGTGGCCAGTTTTAGGTGCCCTGAGTGTGAAAAGAAATCGTGACCTCCATGCCATCAGCACCCACCCTCCATAACATTATTGTTAGGTCTCGTGTGAAACTCTCAACTCTGAAGCAAGAATATCAGTGAAGTCCGAACATTTCCCATGCTAAAGATGCAATGCAGTTTCAGGGATACCAATTGTTTTCCTCCAAATTGTGTCTGATTGTAGGTCTCTACCAACTGGTTATCCAAGCAGGCAGTCATCCTGATAGGGGTCCCACCCTTGCCTCTGCCCACCCTGTACGTCTCCACCCAACGTACCATTAGCTGGCATTAATGCATTCATTAACACACTTTCTGAGTGCCTGTGATATTCCAAGGAGAGCACCAGAAGTCAACTACAATACAAAGAAGATGCTAGGGGTGATGCCGTGTGTGGGCAGCTCTTGAAAAGCAAGAAGTGAGCCCTGTGAGTGAGGTACACAGCACCTTAAGAGTCAGGAGAGGGGTCGGTGCTGTAGTGTAGCAGGTGAAGCCACGGCCTGCAGTGCCGGCATCCCATATGGGCACCAGTTTGAGTCCCAGCTGCTCCTCTTCCGATCCAGCTCTCTGCTATTGCCTGGAAAAGCAGTAGAAGATGACCCAAGTCCTTGTATCCACATCAGAGACCCAGAAAAAGCTCCAGGCTCAGACTTCAGATTGGCACAGCTCTGACCATTGCAGCAAATTGAGGAGTGAGCCAGTGGATGGAAGATCGATCGATCGATCGATCTCTCTCTCTCTCTCTCTCTCTCTCTCTCTCTGCCTCTCTGCCTCTCCTCCTCTCTCTCTGTGTAACTCTTTCAAATAAATAAATAAATCTTTTAAAAAAGAAGTCAGCAGAAGCTCCTGTACCCAAAAAGCAGCTCTGGCCACAGTGAAGCAGGTGCCACATTGAGAGCTGCCTCACAGGCTTTCAAAGCAGTTTCTAATTGATTCTGAGGGCAATGGAGTGAATGCAACAGAGGTATATCAGGCAGGGCACACCTTGGTCAGTTATGAGCTTTACATAAATATAAAAAATCTTTTGGGCATTTAATTCAGCAGTTAAGACAGTGGTTAAGGTGCCCACATTCCATATCAGTGTGTTAAGGTCTTAGTCCTGGCTCTGGCTCCTGACTCCAGCTTCCTGCTAGGAGGCAGCGGCAGTGGCTTAATTGATTGGGTTCCTGTTAACCACATCAGAGACCTGGACTGAATTCCCAGCATGAATCTGGAGAGTGAACCAGATGGGAGCGCTCGCTCGCTCGCTCTCTCTCTCTCTCTCTCTCTCTCTCAAATAAAGTGCTTAAAAGAAAACATTTTGGTTAGCTACTTTAAAAACAGGTGAGAAAGAGAGGAGCAAGGGAGATAGAAAAAGAGCACAGGATGGTGACACAGGCAGGTTACACAACTCCTCGGTGTTCGATAAACAACTCTTGCTTTTGATTTGGGAAAAACTCCTCTTCAGGTCCTTGGACCAATGTTTTCATCAACAAAAGAAGAGAAAGGTCACAGCACACTTGGGAGCCCTTTCTGCTTAAGACCTGTCTGTCTGAGAGCCAACACACTCCATTGTATTATTGTGAGCACATATGTCAAGATATAAAACAGCTCAAGGCTGGGAGACTCCAGAGCTCAAGACGCATGAGAAACAGGAAGAGGACAACGCACCTCACCGCCTGGCTTCTGCTGACTCTGTGTGCAGGTGCAGCTGCTCAACCACCTGCTGTGGCTGCCTGTGCACCCGGCATCAGCACAATGCTGAGACAGACAGGAAGCACACCAAGAGGTGGGGAGTGACGATGTGTGCAGGGCCTCGGGCACTCGCTGACACATGAGACAACTTCAGAAATTCTTACTGAGTAGAGAAAGGAGCCTGGGGAAGGTCCAATGGGCACAGGCTGTTAATGCTATTGCCAGCACCGCTTCTCATTTCAGGAGCATCCTACTTGGACCAGAATAATCCTTATGGTTCGTACATTGCATATTGATCTATGTATTGAAGACATCATTTTATTAAATGCAAACACTACTTATACAACTAGTGCATCAAGTCCTATCATGTGGGGTACTATGGCTCTGTGGCATACTGGGGAGAGCTACAGCATACAACAGCTGCATACCTTATGGGCACCAATTGGAGGCCTGGCTGCTCCACTTCTGCTCCAGCTCCTTGCTAATGAGCCTGGGAAAAGCAGCAGACAACAGCCCAAATGTCTGGACTCCACCTTGTATGATGTGTTTGACACTCCTGGCTCTTGGCTTCTGCCTAATTCAGTCCTGGTGGTTGTGGCCACTTGGGGAGTGAACCAGCAGATGGAAGATCTCTCTGTCTCCATCTCTCCCTCTCTGTTTTTAACCCTTTCAAATAGATACATCTTAAAGAAAAAATAACAAAAAAAAATGTTCTACTGGTTGAGGAAAAACTCTGTACTGAATGCTGACCCCAGCATCCATATGTGAGCCCTGAGGGCTACGCCTGCAGCCTGCAATACGGCCAGGAGAGGGCACTGTGCCTCCGAAGGAAACCCTGGATCTCCGGAACTGCCCAAGAAAGGGTAAGTGATGGGAATAAATAAAGGGAGCTCACCAGGCATAGCAGCACGGGGGCGGCTTCTCCAAGGCTGCCCGCTAGAGGGCGGTGCCGCATCATCATTCACACCCTCCCAAGCCCTGGCCAAAGCCTGCGGGTCCCCACACAGGCCATGCTGGCGGGCTGCCTGTGGCCCACAGCCACCTGGAACACCCCAAAGGCGCTCTTTTCTTTTCCTTTCCCCTTCCCTCTCCTTCTTTTTTCTTTTCATTTCTTTTCTCTTCTTTTTTCTTTCCTTTCCCCTCTCCTCCCCTCCTTTTCCTTTCCCCTCCCCTCCCCTCCCTTTCTCTCCTCTCCTCTCCTCTCCTCTCCTCTCCTCTCCTCTCTTCTCCGCTCCTCTCCCACCTCTCTCCTCTCCCCTCTCCCCTCCTCTCACACTGGATATCTCACACTTCCTGATTTCTAAACTTACCTTATAGTAAATTACAATGGTCAATACCATTAGACCTGGCATCAGTGCAGACATAGGGATCAATGGAACAGAATTAAGAGTTTCAATATAAATACAGACATCTGTGGCTAAATGACTTTTGATAAGGGTGCCAAGATAAATTAATGGGGGAGGGGTTTTAATAAATGGTGCTGAGACAAGTACATCCAAAGTAGGAGTTTGGACCCTTAACTAACATCATCCGCAAATGTTAACTGAAAACATATCAAAGGTTAAGACCCAAATGCAAAAGCTAGATGTATAAAACTCATGGGGAAGGAAAACAATAGTGGTATAAATCCTTGTGCCTTTGAACTTGGCAACAGATTCATAGATGTGACACCACAATCACTTTTTTTTTTTTTTTGACAGGCAGAGTGGACAGTGAGAGAGAGAGACAGAGAGAAAGGTCTTCCTTTGCCGTTGGTTCACCCTCCAATGGCTGCCGCCGATGGCGCGCTGCGGCGGGCGCACCGCGCTCATCCAATGGCACGAGCCAGGTGCTAGGTGCTTTTTCCTGGTCTCCCATGGGGTGCAGGGCCCAAGCACCTGGGCCATCCTCCACTGCACTCCCGGGCCACAGCAGAGGGCTGGCCTGGAAGAGGGGCAACCGGGACAGAATCCGGCGCCCCGACCGGGACTAGAACCCGGTGTGCCGGCGCCGCAAGGTGGAGGATTAGCCTGTTGAGCCACGGCGCCGGCGTGACACCACAATCACAAGAGGAGAAGTAAAACACGTGCAGTGGACTTCATCAAAACTTAAAAATAGACTGCTTCAAAGGACACTTCCAAGAAAGTAAAAAGAACCCATAGAAGGGGAGAAAATGCTCCCAAAGCCTATCTCTGATAAGGATCTAGTATCTAGAATGCATATTTTAAATTCTTAGAGTGTTACAATAAAAAGACCACATACTTTTCCACTGGGCAAAGGACTGAATAGACATTTCTCCAAAGATACTATGCAAATGACCAAGAAGCATATGAAGAGAGTTCAACATCCACAGTCACCAGAGCAATGTCCATCAAAATCACAATGAGACACTGCTTCATCTCTAATGGCTATAGCAGAGCACACACACACACACACACACACACACACTAAGAAGCACTGGCAAAGATGTGCAGAAACTGGAACCTTCATACACTGCCGGTGGGAAAACCCAATGGTCCAGCTACTTGAGAGTATTGTTTATTTGCAGGTCTTGGAAGGGCTGAACCCAAGGTGTACACTCAAGGTGTACAATAAGGAGCTGACCCCATGTGCCACCCTAGCTTTTCAACATTGGGGTGACCACACCCTACTGCCTACCATCTCCCTGCCACCCAATCCCGCCCCAACCCATGCCCTGTATCTACAACCAGCTGAAGCCAGGCAATTTAGAAAGAAAAGTTGGAGACTCCACAGGGTTCGGTCCACTTAGGGGCAGGACAAAAAGACAAAAGGAGGCTCAGGAGTGCCCCAAAAACTCATGGGTGGAGTCCTCTCCCTCCGTCACTCTGCATGTCACCACCATCCTAGCAAGGGATGAATGAAGTGACCAGCGGCATGAGTGGATCAGATCAGTGGTGTAGACAGAACAGGTGCAGAAAAAGGAATCTGGGGAACAATCAACAAGGGCAGGCAGTGAAGAATCATCACCCTGATGGGGAGAATCCAGGCTGCCCACTGACCTCTGGACCTCAGAAAGCATGGAACGGTGTGCAGATCAACCAGGACTCAGACTGTGTGTCAGAAACTGCTCTAAACAAGTCAAGCTCGAATTTCAATAGGACCATCAGGGCCACACCAGGACTTCCTTCAGCATGCACATCAGAGCTGTAGGACAGGCAACAAAAGCATAAAGGACCATCAGCAAAGCAGACCTACACAAGAGGCCATTGAGTCTCTGTGGTCACAGCCTAGTTTTGGGCTTTCAGAGAAAGGAACCAAGCTGCAGGTGCCTGACTGCCAGGAGCCACACTTCAGAGGCTAGGACAGAGCTCCCGATGCACAAGGCTGAGAGGTGTGTGCATAGGAATGGCCTGCATCACACCCAGTGACATCACTGTCCCCTCCCAGTCCTTCTGCAACATGTCAAGGATCACCACCAGGCTCCGTCCTGCACACCTGTCCAGTGGAACCCAGGCGCAGTCCACCTGCACTTACTGATGGTCTTAGGTACACGTGACAGGAGCGTCCCTGGTCCTTCCATTGTGCAGCTCTGGCATGGAGAAGACCAGAGATCTGTGCTCCCCACACTGGCTTGCCACACGTAGGGAGCCCAGGGGAGGGCGCTGAGCTGAGACATCAACATTCAGAACCAGCAGAGGACATGAGGTCAGGCTCCTTGCAGGCCCACACCCCAAGGCGAGATCACCACCACCCTTGGGGCTTTCGGGAATGCACGAGGCTCTTCCTGGCAACGACCTGCCACACACAGGACGTTACAGCACACGGCTAGCTTCCCCTCCCACTTTGTACGTCCTGGGTGTGCTAAGCCTAGGTTGACAGCTTGGCTTTTCCCAGTTCCATTCATGTGCTCCTGGGTCAGCATGCAAAAGTGCTTTCCGAAACAAAGTTCAGACTCATCTCTCATCCTGAGCATTCTTGCACTGTGCCCAGCTACTGCCCCACATGCTGACTAGGAGACCCACTCAGGCCCCTCCCCTCCGGGTCATCTGCACTCTCAGGGTTAATGTTCTGCCTTCTTCACCCACCCCGCACTTCACACATGCCTGCAAGACCTTCCCAGTGTCAGATGCCAACCATGACATAGCACAGGAATCCACACGACCAGCCAGGCTCCTTCCCATCATTCCCCATCGCCCGAGTCCTGCACATCCTCTCCTTCTGCGTGGCACCTCCCTCCCTGAACGTGCCCTCAGGACAGCTCAATTCCACCTACATCATGAAAGAGCCACCTTCAACAGGGATCCTGAACTCTGATGGAGGTCGGGAAGCTAGACTCGGGCACCTTTTCCAACGTGGATTCCCCCTTCTCAGATTCAGGGGTCCTGAGAGGCAGAACATCCTTTCACAGGAACCTCTGGAAGGTTTTCCGCCACCTAGGCCCACGGGGCGGGCGCTGTGGCCACCAGGCTAAAGACCCACCTGCAGGGCTGCCATCCCACATCAGAACCCCGCTTCCAGTCCTGGAGCCCTGCTGGCATTCCAGCTCCCTGCTAACACACCTGGCAGAGCAGCACAAGTTGACCCAAGTGCTCGGGTCCCTGGCACCTGTGTGCAGGGCCAAAGGTGTTCCAGGCTCCTGGCTTCAGCCTGACTCAGCCCCAGCCAGCATGGGCTTTTCAGAGAGTAAATCAGCTGATCAGAGTTGTCCTTCTGAGTCTCTCTCCCTGTCCCTTGCTCCAACTCTGCCTTTCAAGTCAAAAACAAGGAAGGGAAGGGAGGGGAGGGGAGAGGAGAGGAGAGGAGAGGAGAGGAGAGGGGAGGGGAGGGGAGGGGAGGAGAGGGGAGGGCAGGGGAGAGGAGGGGAGAGAAGAGGGGAGGGGAGGGGAGGGGATGGGAGGGAGACAAGACAATACATCCTGGCCCAGCGCTGTGGCATAGTAAGTTGAACATCCGCCTATGACATCCAGATACCATATGGGCACCGGTTGGAGTCCCAGCTGCTCCACTTCCGATGCAGCTCTCTGCTAAGACACGAGAAACCAGAGCAACATGCGCCATGTACTTGGACCCCTTATCCACGTGGTAGACCCAGAAGAAGCTCCTGGCTCCTGGCTTTGGATCAGCTCAGCACCGGCTGTTGTGGCCATTTGGGGAGTGAACCATTGCATCAAAGACCTCTCTGTCTCTCTTTCTCCCTCTGGGACTCCTTCTCTCTCTCTCTCTCTCTTTCTCTCTCTCTCTCTTTCTCTCTCTCTCTGTCTCTGTCTCTCTCTCTCTCTCCCCTCTTGCCTCTTTCTCTCCTGTAACTCTGCCAGTGAAGTAAATAAATCAATCTTAACAACAACAACAAACCCCTGAGCCCAAACTTAGATGAAAGTGGCTGAACTCCTGGGTCGGCAGTGTAGAGTAGTAGGTTAAGCCTCCACCTGCCAGGCGGCGCCAGCATCCCCCATGGGCACTGGCTTGTGTGCTGGCTGCTCCACTTCCATCCAGCTCCCTGTGGATGGCCTTGGACCCCTGCACCCATGCGGGAGACCTGCTAGAAGCTCTCGGCTCCTGGCCTCCGATTCGCCCATTTGAGGACACGGTGGCCAACTGGGGATTGAACCAGCACATGGAAGACCTCTCGGTCTCTCCCTCTCTGTGTCTCACTCTACTTCTCAGAGAAAGAAAGAAAAGAGTCTTCAAAGCACAGCAGCAGCTTAACTCCTCCCAGCAACTTTGTCCATAAGGTCTTTCCTAGAGAGAGCACACCCAACTAGCATCTTGTCAGGCTCTGCTTGCGGCACAGGAGAGCTCCCCACAAGGAAGGGGCATGGGCCACCGCCACCTAAACCACTCGACATCGCCAGTGCCTCAACCGTCAGCACATGAGCCTGTCTGTCCCTCATCGTTCAGGGAAGGACATTCCCACAACAGGGAACTAGCCATTAGCTCACAGGAAGGACACTCACACTCTGCGTCCCCACCGTGTCCATCTGCTCCCCAGACACTCAGCACTACACCACGCCCAACACCACTCCTGGTCTCTCCCCACGCCCCTGTCCAAACCCAACACGCAACAGCCCCGGTGTCTAGGCTCTCCTCAGGACGCTGGGTGGAAACACCATCTCACACGTGGCACCTAGCCCGTCTGGCTCCTCACACGGACCTCCCTCAGGGTCATTTCAGGCCCAGACCCCAGAGATGGCTGGCACGACCCCTAGCAGCCCTGGGGAACACTCAGCAAGTGCAGGGGCACGGTAGTCATCACCCTGGTCCTCAGAGAGCCGGCCCTGATCCCAACTCCCCTGGCAGTCTGACTGAGCTTCAAGAACCACCGTGCCCTGGGAGAGCCCCAGACCCTGCAGGACCCGAAGGACCACCCCGCGCCTCCTCCGCGGTGCAGGCCAGAGCTAGGAGCACTCGGTTCTCCACGGACCATCAGCTCCCTAGAGCAGACAGCCCCACGTGCACACGGGGCAACTGAGTCTGGGTGGTCGCAGCCTCGTTTTGGCCTTTGACAGAGAGCAACCACGCTCCTCAGGAGGTGCCTGTGGCTGGGAGGAGCCACCCTTCAGGGGCTGGGACGGGGCTCCCAATGCACAGGGAGCGGCTCCCGGTCGGTCTCAGGGTGTGATGGGAGCTATTGCTCCTCGGGGTTCACATCTGGGCAGCGGGGGGGCGCCAGCTTCCCTGGAACACCATCCCCAGGGACCAGACGGGAGGCTGGGGCGTCCTGACAGGGACAATGACCATGCGGGCTGAGTAGCCCTCAAGCAGGGGCGACCAGGTCTAGCCCGGCTCTGACAAAGGCTGCGCCCACACCTGCTGTGGCAGGCGGAGGCTTCCCCCTGGTGGGGCTACGGGGGACAGTGTGCACAGGGCATGGCTTACAAGTGCAGCAGGCAGCGCCCGCTGGGATTCGGCAGCCATCTTGTGTCAGAGGAGGGGGCTCAGCTGAGGAGCCACAGGAAGTGACCTCACCTGGAGACCTGGGGGGCCCCGGCAACAACCCCAACATTCCAGAGTTGAGGCTGAACCAGCTCACCTGGAGAGAGTCTCGCAGGAAGATGTTCCTGAGTTGTATCCCGCGATGCCAAAGCCCAGGCCCCAAGAAACCCTGCTGGGGGTGCCTCGCCCAGTGGTGGGGACGCTGGGCCAGCCCTCACCCCCGACGCACCTGGAGCTCCAAGCAGAAAACGGCCATGGTGAGTCTGGGAGCAGGACAGGTCTCTGCGGGCCAGCACACCACTGGGAACCCACCGGCAGCCCATAGGCCCCTGGGTGTGGGGGCGGGGGGCAAGGGGCCACTTCCCCCTCAGAGGAGGGAGGCTGGAAGTCCTAGGCGGAGGCAGCCTGAGGCCCAGAGCTGCTGGCTGCGGAGGGATCCAGGGACTGCCTCTTACCTGCCCTTCTCTGCTCTTGTCTCCCAGGTCCAGGAAAGGTCAGCCTCGCGCCTGGCGCAGCACAGAAGGCTGCGCATCGCCAGCAGGCAGGACGTGTGTCAGGCCCCTTTCACCGATGACCTGTGTGTGGTGGGGGAGTGGTCAAAGGAGCCCACAGCTCCGAAGCCCCCGCACCGGGCGTTCCCCAGCACGCAGAAACCGCCGGACGTCCCCCTCAGTCGCACACTGGTGGTCAAAGCCCAGATAGAGCCCAGGGGCTCCGCAAATGCCCATCTCGGAGCGGAGCAAGCAGGGCCCGTTGACTTCCCCTGTGGCAGTCGTGACCCAAGGTCAGGGCCGGGCCTGGCACCCGACCTCACGGCTGGGGCGGAACAGAGCCCTGATCTCCAAACAACACCCCCGCTGGAGCAGTGCCGGCCCTCCAACCATCAGCGCCGCCACAACGATGCGCGGGGGACAGCCGTGTCCCCGGGGGCCGAGCAGGGCTCAGGGGAGGCCCCGAGAGGAGAGGCTCTGGGGATGGTGGGTCTGGAGCCACGACTGCACGCAGCAGCTGAAGCCGAGGACGCTGCAGGGGCGCCAGACGCAGCACTGGCCCCGGCCTCAGCCCCAGCTCCGCAAGGCCCTTCTGCTTCAGCCCCAGGGCCACAGTGCCTGTCCTTGCCCGCCCCCGTGATCCTGTATTTCTCTTCACTCCTCCCCACTCTCCTCCTTTTCTCCACCTTATTGTCCCTGAACCTCAATAAAATGTAAGTTGTTACCTACCCACTGTGGAATGTACAATTGGCGCCGTGCGAGCTCCCCGGGCCGTGCCCTCCCCACCCCACTCTCCCTGCACCACGGCCCCAGTGCCCCGGACCTGGACCTGGATCCTCTGCAGAGCACACTGGCACATCCCCAGGGGCAGAGCCAAGGTTCCCCGTTTGGACAGAGAGCACCAAACCTTGGCTGGGAAGGCCAAGGGACGCAAGGAACAGGGAGACGCTGGCATGGCTGGGGCAGCGCCTCCTCGCGCTCAGGGACGCGGGCTCTGAGGTCACAGAACGCACCTGCCGGGGGTGCTGTCCCCGCAGCCTCAGTGTCCTCATGTGTGCAGTGGGAAGGCAGCCCTGCCTCGGCCATCACCGCGTCAGGGAATGCGATGCTCTGCACCTCCCCGCACACAATGGGAGCCCCCAGCTTCCGGGACGAGGCGTGCACAGGGAGTGGGTTGGGGGCTTCCACGGAGGGAACACAATCGGTCCAGGGACACACACACACACACACACACACACAACACCTGCCACAGGCTCTGGCCCTGTGCTCAACAACGGGTCACTGACAGACGGATCACAGCAGGGATGTGCTCACTGCACAGGAGACAGGGGGGCCTTGTGCAGGACCCCTCGTGACCCAGACTGCCTGCTGTGCAGGCGACATGGGTGGGTCTCGGCTGGGAAGATGGAGACACGGAGGATGTCCCCAAGGACAGGGGCTGCTCCTTCCCCCAGCTCCTGGGATTTCCGGGTCCCTGGCCAGGTCCACCAGGCACCCTGTCTCAGCCATGGGCTGCCACTGGCTTCACGCCCACTGGCAGATGAGGAAGCCCCTGAGAGGGAGGCCCCGCCCAGGTCAGGGCTGTGCCGGTCCCAGAGGAGGACTCCCCTCCCGACGTGAGCCCGGGCTCTGGGACACTAGGGGCCTGTGGGCCAGCAAGAGGGCAGCAGAGCAGGGAGCACAGGGCTCAGCAAGGCTAGGACTTTCTCCGACAGAGCACACCCTGAGGGTTTTCTTATCCAATGCCTCAGGTGTTCTACTAGGGCTGAGGGCTGCCCATGGAGGAGGCAGCCAGGGCCCTGGAGGGCTGACCTGTGTGTGTGTGCATGGCAATGGCCTGCATCACACCCAGTGACATCACTGTCCCCCCACAGTCCTTCTGCAACATGTCAAGGATCACCACCAGGCTCCGTCCTGCACACCTGTCCAGTGGAACCCAGGCGCAGTCCACCTGCACTTACTGATGGTCTTAGGTACACGTGACAGGAGCGTCCCTGGTCCTTCCATTGCGCAGCTCTGGCATGGAGAAGACCAGAGATCTGTGCTCCCCACACTGGCTTGCCGCACGTAGGGGGCCCAGGGGAGGGCGCTGAGCCTGAGACATCAACATTCAGAACCAGCAGAGGACATGAGGTCAGGCTCCTTGCAGGCCCACACCCCAAGGCGAGATCACCACCACCCTTGGGGCTTTCGGGAATGCACGAGGCTCTTCCTGGCAACGGCCTGCCACACACAGGACGTTACAGCACACGGCTAGCTTCCCCTCCCACTTTGTACGTCCTGGGTGCGCTAAGCCTAGGTTGACAGCTTGGCTTTTCCCAGTTCCATTCACGTGCTCCTGGGTCAGCATGCAAAAGTGCTTTCCGAAACAAAGTTCAGACTCATCTCTCATCCTGAGCATTCTTGCACTGTGCCCAGCTACTGCCCCACATGCTGACTAGGAGACCCACTCAGGCCCCTCCCCTCCGGGTCATCTGCACTCTCAGGGTTGATGTTCTGCCTTCTTCACGCGCCCCGCACTTCACACATGCCCGCAAGACCTTCCCAGTGTCAGATGCCAACCATGACACAGCACAGGCATCCCCACGACCAGCCAGGCTCCTTCCCATCATTCCCCATCGCCCGAGTCCTGCACATCCTCTCCTTCTGCGTGGCACCTCCCTCCCTGCACGTGCCCTCAGGACAGCTCAATTCCACCTACATCATGAAAGAGCCACCTTCAACAGGGATCCTGAACTCTGATGGAGGTCGGGAAGCTAGACTCGGGCACCTTTTCCAACGTGGATTCCCCCTTCTCAGATTCAGGGGTCCCGAGAGGCAGAACATCCTTTCACAGGAACCTCTGGAAGGTTTTCCGCCACCTAGGCCCACGGGGCGGGCGCTGTGGCCACCAGGCTAAAGACCCACCTGCAGGGCTGCCATCCCACATCAGAACCCCGCTTCCGGTCCTGGAGCCCTGCTGTCATTCCAGCTCCCTGCTAACACACCTGGCAGAGCAGCACAAGTTGACCCAAGTGCTCGGGTCCCTGCCACCTGTGTGCAGGGCCAAAGGTGTTCCAGGCTCCTGGCTTCAGCCTGACTCAGCCCCAGCCAGCATGGGCTTTTCAGAGAGTAAATCAGCTGATCAGAGTTGTCCTTCTGATTCTCTCTCCCTGTCCCTTGCTCCAACTCTGCCTTTCAAGTCAAAAACAAGGAAGGGAAGGGAAGGGAAGCGAATGAAGGGGAGGGGAGGGGAGAGGAGAGGAGAGGAGAGGAGAGGAGAGGAGAGGAGAGGAGAGGAGAGGAGAGGGGAGGGGAGGGGAGGGGAGGGGAGGGGAGGGGAGGGGAGGGGAGGGGAGGGGAGGAGAGGGGAGGGCAGGGGAGGGGAGGGGAGGGGAGGGGAGGGGAGGGAGACAAGACAATACATCCTGCTGGCCCGGCGCTGTGGCATAGTAAGTTGAACATCCGCCTATGACATCCAGATACCATATGGGCACCGGTTGGAGTCCCAGCTGCTCCACTTCCGATGCAGCTCTCTGCTAAGACACGAGAAACCAGAGCAACATGCGCCATGTACTTGGACCCCTTATCCACGTGGTAGACCCAGAAGAAGCTCCTGGCTCCTGGCTTTGGATCAGCTCAGCACCGGCTATTGTGGCCATTTGGGGAGTGAACCATTGCATCAAAGACCTCTCTGTCTCTCTTTCTCCCTCTGGGACTCCTTTTCTTTCTCTCTCTCTCTCTCTCTCTCTCTCTCTCTCTCTCTCTCTCTCTGTCTCTCTCTCTGTCTCTGTCTCTCTCTCTCTCCTCTTGCCTCTTTCTCTCCTGTAACTCTGCCAGTGAAGTAAAGAAATCAATCTTAACAACAACAACAAACCCCTGAGCCCAAACTTAGATGAAAGTGGCTGAACTCCTGGGTCGGCAGTGTAGAGTAGTAGGTTAAGCCTCCACCTGCCAGGCGGCGCCAGCATCCCCCATGGGCACTGGCTTGTGTGCTGGCTGCTCCACTTCCATCCAGCTCCCTGTGGATGGCCTTGGACCCCTGCACCCATGCGGGAGACCTGCTAGAAGCTCTCGGCTCCTGGCCTCCGATTCGCCCATTTGAGGACACGGTGGCCAACTGGGGATTGAACCAGCACATGGAAGACCTCTCGGTCTCTCCCTCTCTGTGTCTCACTCTACTTCTCAGAGAAAGAAAGAAAAGAGTCTTCAAAGCACAGCAGCAGCTTAACTCCTCCCAGCAACTTTGTCCATAAGGTCTTTCCTAGAGAGAGCACACCCAACTAGCATCTTGTCAGGCTCTGCTTGCGGCACAGGAGAGCTCCCCACAAGGAAGGGGCATGGGCCACCGCCACCTAAACCACTCGACATCGCCAGTGCCTCAACCGTCAGCACATGAGCCTGTCTGTCCCTCATCGTTCAGGGAAGGACATTCCCACAACAGGGAACTAGCCATTAGCTCACAGGAAGGACACTCACACTCTGCGTCCCCACCGTGTCCATCTGCTCCCCAGACACTCAGCACTACACCACGCCCAACACCACTCCTGGTCTCTCCCCACGCCCCTGTCCAAACCCAACACGCAACAGCCCCGGTGTCTAGGCTCTCCTCAGGACGCTGGGTGGAAACACCATCTCACACGTGGCACCTAGCCCGTCTGGCTCCTCACACGGACCTCCCTCAGGGTCATTTCAGGCCCAGACCCCAGAGATGGCTGGCACGACCCCTAGCAGCCCTGGGGAACACTCAGCAAGTGCAGGGGCACGGTAGTCATCACCCTGGTCCTCAGAGAGCCGGCCCTGATCCCAACTCCCCTGGCAGTCTGACTGAGCTTCAAGAACCACCGTGCCCTGGGAGAGCCCCAGACCCTGCAGGACCCGAAGGACCACCCCGCGCCTCCTCCGCGGTGCAGGCCAGAGCTAGGAGCACTCGGTTCTCCACGGACCATCAGCTCCCTAGAGCAGACAGCCCCACGTGCACACGGGGCAACTGAGTCTGGGTGGTCGCAGCCTCGTTTTGGCCTTTGACAGAGAGCAACCACGCTCCTCAGGAGGTGCCTGTGGCTGGGAGGAGCCACCCTTCAGGGGCTGGGACGGGGCTCCCAATGCACAGGGAGCGGCTCCCGGTCGGTCTCAGGGTGTGATGGGAGCTATTGCTCCTCGGGGTTCACATCTGGGCAGCGGGGGGGCGCCAGCTTCCCTGGAACACCATCCCCAGGGACCAGACGGGAGGCTGGGGCGTCCTGACAGGGACAATGACCATGCGGGCTGAGTAGCCCTCAAGCAGGGGCGACCAGGTCTAGCCCGGCTCTGACAAAGGCTGCGCCCACACCTGCTGTGGCAGGCGGAGGCTTCCCCCTGGTGGGGCTACGGGGGACAGTGTGCACAGGGCATGGCTTACAAGTGCAGCAGGCAGCGCCCGCTGGGATTCGGCAGCCATCTTGTGTCAGAGGAGGGGGCTCAGCTGAGGAGCCACAGGAAGTGACCTCACCTGGAGACCTGGGGGGCCCCGGCAACAACCCCAACATTCCAGAGTTGAGGCTGAACCAGCTCACCTGGAGAGAGTCTCGCAGGAAGATGTTCCTGAGTTGTATCCCGCGATGCCAAAGCCCAGGCCCCAAGAAACCCTGCTGGGGGTGCCTCGCCCAGTGGTGGGGACGCTGGGCCAGCCCTCACCCCCGACGCACCTGGAGCTCCAAGCAGAAAACGGCCATGGTGAGTCTGGGAGCAGGACAGGTCTCTGCGGGCCAGCACACCACTGGGAACCCACCGGCAGCCCATAGGCCCCTGGGTGTGGGGGCGGGGGGCAAGGGGCCACTTCCCCCTCAGAGGAGGGAGGCTGGAAGTCCTAGGCGGAGGCAGCCTGAGGCCCAGAGCTGCTGGCTGCGGAGGGATCCAGGGACTGCCTCTTACCTGCCCTTCTCTGCTCTTGTCTCCCAGGTCCAGGAAAGGTCAGCCTCGCGCCTGGCGCAGCACAGAAGGCTGCGCATCGCCAGCAGGCAGGACGTGTGTCAGGCCCCTTTCACCGATGACCTGTGTGTGGTGGGGGAGTGGTCAAAGGAGCCCACAGCTCCGAAGCCCCCGCACCGGGCGTTCCCCAGCACGCAGAAACCGCCGGACGTCCCCCTCAGTCGCACACTGGTGGTCAAAGCCCAGATAGAGCCCAGGGGCTCCGCAAATGCCCATCTCGGAGCGGAGCAAGCAGGGCCCGTTGACTTCCCCTGTGGCAGTCGTGACCCAAGGTCAGGGCCGGGCCTGGCACCCGACCTCACGGCTGGGGCGGAACAGAGCCCTGATCTCCAAACAACACCCCCGCTGGAGCAGTGCCGGCCCTCCAACCATCAGCGCCGCCACAACGATGCGCGGGGGACAGCCGTGTCCCCGGGGGCCGAGCAGGGCTCAGGGGAGGCCCCGAGAGGAGAGGCTCTGGGGATGGTGGGTCTGGAGCCACGACTGCACGCAGCAGCTGAAGCCGAGGACGCTGCAGGGGCGCCAGACGCAGCACTGGCCCCGGCCTCAGCCCCAGCTCCGCAAGGCCCTTCTGCTTCAGCCCCAGGGCCACAGTGCCTGTCCTTGCCCGCCCCCGTGATCCTGTATTTCTCTTCACTCCTCCCCACTCTCCTCCTTTTCTCCACCTTATTGTCCCTGAACCTCAATAAAATGTAAGTTGTTACCTACCCACTGTGGAATGTACAATTGGCGCCGTGCGAGCTCCCCGGGCCGTGCCCTCCCCACCCCACTCTCCCTGCACCACGGCCCCAGTGCCCCGGACCTGGACCTGGATCCTCTGCAGAGCACACTGGCACATCCCCAGGGGCAGAGCCAAGGTTCCCCGTTTGGACAGAGAGCACCAAACCTTGGCTGGGAAGGCCAAGGGACGCAAGGAACAGGGAGACGCTGGCATGGCTGGGGCAGCGCCTCCTCGCGCTCAGGGACGCGGGCTCTGAGGTCACAGAACGCACCTGCCGGGGGTGCTGTCCCCGCAGCCTCAGTGTCCTCATGTGTGCAGTGGGAAGGCAGCCCTGCATCGGCCATCACCGCGTCAGGGAATGCGATGCTCTGCACCTCCCCGCACACAATGGGAGCCCCCAGCTTCCGGGACGAGGCGTGCACAGGGAGTGGGTTGGGGGCTTCCACGGAGGGAACACAATCGGTCCAGGGACACACACACACACACACACACACACAACACCTGCCACAGGCTCTGGCCCTGTGCTCAACAACGGGTCACTGACAGACGGATCACAGCAGGGATGTGCTCACTGCACAGGAGACAGGGGGGCCTTGTGCAGGACCCCTCGTGACCCAGACTGCCTGCTGTGCAGGCGACATGGGTGGGTCTCGGCTGGGAAGATGGAGACACGGAGGATGTCCCCAAGGACAGGGGCTGCTCCTTCCCCCAGCTCCTGGGATTTCCGGGTCCCTGGCCAGGTCCACCAGGCACCCTGTCTCAGCCATGGGATGCCACTGGCTTCACGCCCACTGGCAGATGAGGAAGCCCCTGAGAGGGAGGCCCCGCCCAGGTCAGGGCTGTGCCGGTCCCAGAGGAGGACTCCCCTCCCGACGTGAGCCCGGGCTCTGGGACACTAGGGGCCTGTGGGCCAGCAAGAGGGCAGCAGAGCAGGGAGCACAGGGCTCAGCAAGGCTAGGACTTTCTCCGACAGAGCACACCCTGAGGGTTTTCTTATCCAATGCCTCAGGTGTTCTACTAGGGCTGAGGGCTGCCCATGGAGGAGGCAGCCAGGGCCCTGGAGGGCTGACCTGTGTGTGTGTGCATGGCAATGGCCTGCATCACACCCAGTGACATCACTGTCCCCCCACAGTCCTTCTGCAACATGTCAAGGATCACCACCAGGCTCCGTCCTGCACACCTGTCCAGTGGAACCCAGGCGCAGTCCACCTGCACTTACTGATGGTCTTAGGTACACGTGACAGGAGCGTCCCTGGTCCTTCCATTGCGCAGCTCTGGCATGGAGAAGACCAGAGATCTGTGCTCCCCACACTGGCTTGCCGCACGTAGGGGGCCCAGGGGAGGGCGCTGAGCTGAGACATCAACATTCAGAACCAGCAGAGGACATGAGGTCAGGCTCCTTGCAGGCCCACACCCCAAGGCGAGATCACCACCACCCTTGGGGCTTTCGGGAATGCACGAGGCTCTTCCTGGCAACGGCCTGCCACACACAGGACGTTACAGCACACGGCTAGCTTCCCCTCCCACTTTGTACGTCCTGGGTGCGCTAAGCCTAGGTTGACAGCTTGGCTTTTCCCAGTTCCATTCACGTGCTCCTGGGTCAGCATGCAAAAGTGCTTTCCGAAACAAAGTTCAGACTCATCTCTCATCCTGAGCATTCTTGCACTGTGCCCAGCTACTGCCCCACATGCTGACTAGGAGACCCACTCAGGCCCCTCCCCTCCGGGTCATCTGCACTCTCAGGGTTGATGTTCTGCCTTCTTCACGCGCCCCGCACTTCACACATGCCCGCAAGACCTTCCCAGTGTCAGATGCCAACCATGACACAGCACAGGCATCCCCACGACCAGCCAGGCTCCTTCCCATCATTCCCCATCGCCCGAGTCCTGCACATCCTCTCCTTCTGCGTGGCACCTCCCTCCCTGCACGTGCCCTCAGGACAGCTCAATTCCACCTACATCATGAAAGAGCCACCTTCAACAGGGATCCTGAACTCTGATGGAGGTCGGGAAGCTAGACTCGGGCACCTTTTCCAACGTGGATTCCCCCTTCTCAGATTCAGGGGTCCCGAGAGGCAGAACATCCTTTCACAGGAACCTCTGGAAGGTTTTCCGCCACCTAGGCCCACGGGGCGGGCGCTGTGGCCACCAGGCTAAAGACCCACCTGCAGGGCTGCCATCCCACATCAGAACCCCGCTTCCGGTCCTGGAGCCCTGCTGGCATTCCAGCTCCCTGCTAACACACCTGGCAGAGCAGCACAAGTTGACCCAAGTGCTCGGGTCCCTGCCACCTGTGTGCAGGGCCAAAGGTGTTCCAGGCTCCTGGCTTCAGCCTGACTCAGCCCCAGCCAGCATGGGCTTTTCAGAGAGTAAATCAGCTGATCAGAGTTGTCCTTCTGATTCTCTCTCCTGTCCCTTGCTCCAACTCTGCCTTTCAAGTCAAAAACAAGGAAGGGAAGGGAAGGGAAGCGAAGGAAGGGGAGGGGAGGGGAGAGGAGAGGAGAGGAGAGGAGAGGAGAGGAGAGGAGAGGAGAGGAGAGGAGAGGAGAGGAGAGGGGAGGGGAGGGGAGGGGAGGGGAGGGGAGGGGAGGGGAGGGGAGGAGAGGGGAGGGCAGAGGAGGGGAGGGGAGGGGAGGGGAGGGGAGGGAGACAAGACAATACATCCTGCTGGCCCGGCGCTGTGGCATAGTAAGTTGAACATCCGCCTATGACATCCAGATACCATATGGGCACCGGTTGGAGTCCCAGCTGCTCCACTTCCGATGCAGCTCTCTGCTAAGACACGAGAAACCAGAGCAACATGCGCCATGTACTTGGACCCCTTATCCACGTGGTAGACCCAGAAGAAGCTCCTGGCTCCTGGCTTTGGATCAGCTCAGCACCGGCTATTGTGGCCATTTGGGGAGTGAACCATTGCATCAAAGACCTCTCTGTCTCTCTTTCTCCCTCTGGGACTCCTTTTCTTTCTCTCTCTCTCTCTCTCTCTCTCTCTCTCTCTCTCTCTCTCTCTCTCTCTCTCTCTCTCTGTCTCTCTCTCTGTCTCTGTCTCTCTCTCTCTCCTCTTGCCTCTTTCTCTCCTGTAACTCTGCCAGTGAAGTAAAGAAATCAATCTTAACAACAACAACAAACCCCTGAGCCCAAACTTAGATGAAAGTGGCTGAACTCCTGGGTCGGCAGTGTAGAGTAGTAGGTTAAGCCTCCACCTGCCAGGCGGCGCCAGCATCCCCCATGGGCACTGGCTTGTGTGCTGGCTGCTCCACTTCCATCCAGCTCCCTGTGGATGGCCTTGGACCCCTGCACCCATGCGGGAGACCTGCTAGAAGCTCTCGGCTCCTGGCCTCCGATTCGCCCATTTGAGGACACGGTGGCCAACTGGGGATTGAACCAGCACATGGAAGACCTCTCGGTCTCTCCCTCTCTGTGTCTCACTCTACTTCTCAGAGAAAGAAAGAAAAGAGTCTTCAAAGCACAGCAGCAGCTTAACTCCTCCCAGCAACTTTGTCCATAAGGTCTTTCCTAGAGAGAGCACACCCAACTAGCATCTTGTCAGGCTCTGCTTGCGGCACAGGAGAGCTCCCCACAAGGAAGGGGCATGGGCCACCGCCACCTAAACCACTCGACATCGCCAGTGCCTCAACCGTCAGCACATGAGCCTGTCTGTCCCTCATCGTTCAGGGAAGGACATTCCACAACAGGGAACTAGCCATTAGCTCACAGGAAGGACACTCACACTCTGCGTCCCCACCGTGTCCATCTGCTCCCCAGACACTCAGCACTACACCACGCCCAACACCACTCCTGGTCTCTCCCCACGCCCTGTCCAAACCCAACACGCAACAGCCCCGGTGTCTAGGCTCTCCTCAGGACGCTGGTGGAAACACCATCTAACACATGGCACCTAGCCCGTCTGGCTCCTACACACGGACCTCCCTCAGGGTCATTTCAGGCCCAGACCCAGAGATGGCTGGCACGACCCCTAGCAGCCCTGGGGAACACTCAGCAAAGTGCAGGGGCACGGTAGTCATCACCCTGGTCCTCTCAGAGAGCCGGCCCTGATCCCAACTCCCCTGGCAGTCTGACTGAGCTTCAAGAACCACCGTGCCCTGGGAGAGCCCCAGACCCTGCAGGACCCGAAGGACCACCCCGCGCCTCCTCCGCGGTGCAGGCCAGAGCTAGGAGCACTCGGTTCTCCACGGACCATCAGCTCCCTAGAGCAGACAGCCCCACGTGCACACGGGGCAACTGAGTCTGGGTGGTCGCAGCCTCGTTTTGGCCTTTGACAGAGAGCAACCACGCTCCTCAGGAGGTGCCTGTGGCTGGGAGGAGCCACCCTTCAGGGGCTGGGACGGGGCTCCCAATGCACAGGGAGCGGCTCCCGGTCGGTCTCAGGGTGTGATGGGAGCTATTGCTCCTCGGGGTTCACATCTGGGCAGCGGGGGGGCGCCAGCTTCCCTGGAACACCATCCCCAGGGACCAGACGGGAGGCTGGGGCGTCCTGACAGGGACAATGACCATGCGGGCTGAGTAGCCCTCAAGCAGGGGCGACCAGGTCTAGCCCGGCTCTGACAAAGGCTGCGCCCACACCTGCTGTGGCAGGCGGAGGCTTCCCCCTGGTGGGGCTACGGGGGACAGTGTGCACAGGGCATGGCTTACAAGTGCAGCAGGCAGCGCCCGCTGGGATTCGGCAGCCATCTTGTGTCAGAGGAGGGGGCTCAGCTGAGGAGCCACAGGAAGTGACCTCACCTGGAGACCTGGGGGGCCCCGGCAACAACCCCAACATTCCAGAGTTGAGGCTGAACCAGCTCACCTGGAGAGAGTCTCGCAGGAAGATGTTCCTGAGTTGTATCCCGCGATGCCAAAGCCCAGGCCCCAAGAAACCCTGCTGGGGGTGCCTCGCCCAGTGGTGGGGACGCTGGGCCAGCCCTCACCCCCGACGCACCTGGAGCTCCAAGCAGAAAACGGCCATGGTGAGTCTGGGAGCAGGACAGGTCTCTGCGGGCCAGCACACCACTGGGAACCCACCGGCAGCCCATAGGCCCCTGGGTGTGGGGGCGGGGGGCAAGGGGCCACTTCCCCCTCAGAGGAGGGAGGCTGGAAGTCCTAGGCGGAGGCAGCCTGAGGCCCAGAGCTGCTGGCTGCGGAGGGATCCAGGGACTGCCTCTTACCTGCCCTTCTCTGCTCTTGTCTCCCAGGTCCAGGAAAGGTCAGCCTCGCGCCTGGCGCAGCACAGAAGGCTGCGCATCGCCAGCAGGCAGGACGTGTGTCAGGCCCCTTTCACCGATGACCTGTGTGTGGTGGGGGAGTGGTCAAAGGAGCCCACAGCTCCGAAGCCCCCGCACCGGGCGTTCCCCAGCACGCAGAAACCGCCGGACGTCCCCCTCAGTCGCACACTGGTGGTCAAAGCCCAGATAGAGCCCAGGGGCTCCGCAAATGCCCATCTCGGAGCGGAGCAAGCAGGGCCCGTTGACTTCCCCTGTGGCAGTCGTGACCCAAGGTCAGGGCCGGGCCTGGCACCCGACCTCACGGCTGGGGCGGAACAGAGCCCTGATCTCCAAACAACACCCCCGCTGGAGCAGTGCCGGCCCTCCAACCATCAGCGCCGCCACAACGATGCGCGGGGGACAGCCGTGTCCCCGGGGGCCGAGCAGGGCTCAGGGGAGGCCCCGAGAGAAGAGGCTCTGGGGATGGTGGGTCTGGAGCCACGACTGCACGCAGCAGCTGAAGCCGAGGACGCTGCAGGGGCGCCAGACGCAGCACTGGCCCCGGCCTCAGCCCCAGCTCCGCAAGGCCCTTCTGCTTCAGCCCCAGGGCCACAGTGCCTGTCCTTGCCCGCCCCCGTGATCCTGTATTTCTCTTCACTCCTCCCCACTCTCCTCCTTTTCTCCACCTTAGTGTCCCTGAACCTCAATAAAATGTAAGTTGTTACCCACTGTGGAATGTACAATTGGCGCCGTGCGAGCTCCCCGGGCCGTGCCCTCCCCACCCCACTCTCCCTGCACCACGGCCCCAGTGCCCCGGACCTGGACCTGGATCCTCTGCAGAGCACACTGGCACATCCCCAGGGGCAGAGCCAAGGTTCCCCGTTTGGACAGAGAGCACCAAACCTTGGCTGGGAAGGCCAAGGGACGCAAGGAACAGGGAGACGCTGGCATGGCTGGGGCAGCGCCTCCTCGCGCTCAGGGACGCGGGCTCTGAGGTCACAGAACGCACCTGCCGGGGGTGCTGTCCCCGCAGCCTCAGTGTCCTCATGTGTGCAGTGGGAAGGCAGCCCTGCCTCGGCCATCACCGCGTCAGGGAATGCGATGCTCTGCACCTCCCCGCACACAATGGGAGCCCCCAGCTTCCGGGACGAGGCGTGCACAGGGAGTGGGTTGGGGGCTTCCACGGAGGGAACACAATCGGTCCAGGGACACACACACACACACACACACACAACACCTGCCACAGGCTCTGGCCCTGTGCTCAACAACGGGTCACTGACAGACGGATCACAGCAGGGATGTGCTCACTGCACAGGAGACAGGGGCGCCTTGTGCAGGACCCCACGTGACCCAGACTGCCTGCTGTGCAGGCGACATGGGTGGGTCTCGGCTGGGAAGATGGAGACACGGAGGATGTCCCCAAGGACAGGGGCTGCTCCTTCCCCCAGCTCCTGGGATTTCCGGGTCCCTGGCCAGGTCCCCCAGGCACCCTGTCTCAGCCATGGGCTGCCACTGGCTTCACACCCACTGGCAGATGAGGAAGCCCCTGAGAGGGAGGCCCCGCCCAGGTCAGGGCTGTGCCGGTCCCAGAGGAGGACTCCCCTCCCGACGTGAGCCCGGGCTCTGGGACACTAGGGGCCTGTGGGCCAGCAAGAGGGCAGCAGAGCAGGGAGCACAGGGCTCAGCAAGGCTAGGACTTTCTCCGACAGAGCACACCCTGAGGGTTTTCTTATCCAATGCCTCAGGTGTTCTACTAGGGCTGAGGGCTGCCCATGGAGGAGGCAGCCAGGGCCCTGGAGGGCTGACCTGTGTGTGTGTGCATGGCAATGGCCTGCATCACACCCAGTGACATCACTGTCCCCCCACAGTCCTTCTGCAACATGTCAAGGATCACCACCAGGCTCCGTCCTGCACACCTGTCCAGTGGAACCCAGGCGCAGTCCACCTGCACTTACTGATGGTCTTAGGCACACGTGACAGGAGCGTCCCTGGTCCTTCCATTGCGCAGCTCTGGCATGGAGAAGACCAGAGATCTGTGCTCCCCACACTGGCTTGCCGCACGTAGGGGGCCCAGGGGAGGGCGCTGAGCCTGAGACATCAACATTCAGAACCAGCAGAGGACATGAGGTCAGGCTCCTTGCAGGCCCACACCCCAAGGCGAGATCACCACCACCCTTGGGGCTTTCGGGAATGCACGAGGCTCTTCCTGGCAACGACCTGCCACACACAGGACGTTACAGCACACGGCTAGCTTCCCGTCCCACTTTGTACGTCCTGGGTGTGCTAAGCCTAGGTTGACAGCTTGGCTTTTCCCAGTTCCATTCACGTGCTCCTGGGTCAGCATGCAAAAGTGCTTTCCGAAACAAAGTTCAGACTCATCTCTCATCCTGAGCATTCTTGCACTGTGCCCAGCTACTGCCCCACATGCTGACTAGGAGACCCACTCAGGCCCCTCCCCTCCGGGTCATCTGCACTCTCAGGGTTGATGTTCTGCCTTCTTCACGCGCCCCGCACTTCACACATGCCCGCAAGACCTTCCCAGTGTCAGATGCCAACCATGACACAGCACAGGCATCCCCACGACCAGCCAGGCTCCTTCCCATCATTCCCCATCGCCCGAGTCCTGCACATCCTCTCCTTCTGCGTGGCACCTCCCTCCCTGCACGTGCCCTCAGGACAGCTCAATTCCACCTACATCATGAAAGAGCCACCTTCAACAGGGATCCTGAACTCTGATGGAGGTCGGGAAGCTAGACTCAGGCACCTTTTCCAACGTGGATTCCCCCTTCTCAGATTCAGGGGTCCCGAGAGGCAGAACATCCTTTCACAGGAACCTCTGGAAGGTTTTCCGCCACCTAGGCCCACGGGGCGGGCGCTGTGGCCACCAGGCTAAAGACCCACCTGCAGGGCTGCCATCCCACATCAGAACCCCGCTTCCGGTCCTGGAGCCCTGCTGGCATTCCAGCTCCCTGCTAACACACCTGGCAGAGCAGCACAAGTTGACCCAAGTGCTCGGGTCCCTGCCACCTGTGTGCAGGGCCAAAGGTGTTCCAGGCTCCTGGCTTCAGCCTGACTCAGCCCCAGCCAGCATGGGCTTTTCAGAGAGTAAATCAGCTGATCAGAGTCGTCCTTCTGATTCTCTCTCCCTGTCCCTTGCTCCAACTCTGCCTTTCAAGTCAAAAACAAGGAAAGGAAAGGGAAGGGAAGGGAAGGGAAGGGAAGGGAAGGGAAGGGAAGGGAAGGGAAGGGAAGGGAAGGGGAGGAGAGGAGAGGAGAGGGGAGGGGAGGGGAGGGGAAGGGGAAGGGGAAGGGGAAGGGGAAGGGAGACAAGACAATACATCCTGGCCCGGCGCTGTGGCATAGTAAGTTGAACATCCGCCTATGACATCCAGATACCATATGGGCACCGGTTGGAGTCCCAGCTGCTCCACTTCCGATGCAGCTCTCTGCTAAGACACGAGAAACCAGAGCAACATGCGCCATGTACTTGGACCCCTTATCCACGTGGTAGACCCAGAAGAAGCTCCTGGCTCCTGGCTTTGGATCAGCTCAGCACCGGCTATTGTGGCCATTTGGGGAGTGAACCATTGCATCAAAGACCTCTCTGTCTCTCTTTCTCCCTCTGGGACTCCTTCTCTCTCTCTCTCTCTCTCTCTCTCTCTCTCTCTCTCTCTCTGTCTCTGTCTCTCTCTCTGTCTCTGTCTCTCTCCTCTTGCCTCTTTCTCTCCTGTAACTCTGCCAGTGAAGTAAAGAAATCAATCTTAACAACAACAACAAACCCCTGAGCCCAAACTTAGATGAAAGTGGCTGAACTCCTGGGTCGGCAGTGTAGAGTAGTAGGTTAAGCCTCCACCTGCCAGGCGGCGCCAGCATCCCCCATGGGCACTGGCTTGTGTGCTGGCTGCTCCACTTCCATCCAGCTCCCTGTGGATGGCCTTGGACCCCTGCACCCATGCGGGAGACCTGCTAGAAGCTCTCGGCTCCTGGCCTCCGATTCGCCCATTTGAGGACACGGTGGCCAACTGGGGATTGAACCAGCACATGGAAGACCTCTCGGTCTCTCCCTCTCTGTGTCTCACTCTACTTCTCAGAGAAAGAAAGTAAAGAGTCTTCAAAGCACAGCAGCAGCTTAACTCCTCCCAGCAACTTTGTCCATAAGGTCTTTCCTAGAGAGAGCACACCCAACTAGCATCTTGTCAGGCTCTGCTTGCGGCACAGGAGAGCTCCCCACAAGGAAGGGGCATGGGCCACCGCCACCTAAACCACTCGACATCGCCAGTGCCTCAACCGTCAGCACATGAGCCTGTCTGTCCCTCATCGTTCAGGGAAGGACATTCCCACAACAGGGAACTAGCCATTAGCTCACAGGAAGGACACTCACACTCTGCGTCCCCACCGTGTCCATCTGCTCCCCAGACACTCAGCACTACACCACGCCCAACACCACTCCTGGTCTCTCCCCACGCCCCTGTCCAAACCCAACACGCAACAGCCCCGGTGTCTAGGCTCTCCTCAGGACGCTGGGTGGAAACACCATCTCACACGTGGGACCTAGCCCGTCTGGCTCCTCACACGGACCTCCCTCAGGGTCATTTCAGGCCCAGACCCCAGAGATGGCTGGCACGACCCCTAGCAGCCCTGGGGAACACTCAGCAAGTGCAGGGGCACGGTAGTCATCACCCTGGTCCTCAGAGAGCCGGCCCTGATCCCAACTCCCCTGGCAGTCTGACTGAGCTTCAAGAACCACCGTGCCCTGGGAGAGCCCCAGACCCTGCAGGACCCGAAGGACCACCCCGCGCCTCCTCCGCGGTGCAGGCCAGAGCTAGGAGCACTCGGTTCTCCACGGACCATCAGCTCCCTAGAGCAGACAGCCCCACGTGCACACGGGGCAACTGAGTCTGGGTGGTCGCAGCCTCGTTTTGGCCTTTGACAGAGAGCAACCACGCTCCTCAGGAGGTGCCTGTGGCTGGGAGGAGCCACCCTTCAGGGGCTGGGATGGGGCTCCCAATGCACAGGGAGCGGCTCCCGGTCGGTCTCAGGGTGTGATGGGAGCTATTGCTCCTCGGGGTTCACATCTGGGCAGCGGGGGGGCGCCAGCTTCCCTGGAACTCCATCCCCAGGGACCAGACGGGAGGCTGGGGCGTCCTGACAGGGACAATGACCATGCGGGCTGAGTAGCCCTCAAGCAGGGGCGACCAGGTCTAGCCCGGCTCTGACAAAGGCTGCGCCCACACCTGCTGTGGCAGGCGGAGGCTTCCCCCTGGTGGGGCTACGGGGGACAGTGTGCACAGGGCATGGCTTACAAGTGCAGCAGGCAGCGCCCGCTGGGATTCGGCAGCCATCTTGTGTCAGAGGAGGGGGCTCAGCTGAGGAGCCACAGGAAGTGACCTCACCTGGAGACCTGGGGGGCCCCGGCAACAACCCCAACATTCCAGAGTTGAGGCTGAACCAGCTCACCTGGAGAGAGTCTCGCAGGAAGATGTTCCTGAGTTGTATCCCGCGATGCCAAAGCCCAGGCCCCAAGAAACCCTGCTGGGGGTGCCTCGCCCAGTGGTGGGGACGCTGGGCCAGCCCTCACCCCCGACGCACCTGGAGCTCCAAGCAGAAAACGGCCATGGTGAGTCTGGGAGCAGGACAGGTCTCTGCGGGCCAGCACACCACTGGGAACCCACCGGCAGCCCATAGGCCCCTGGGTGTGGGGGCGGGGGGCAAGGGGCCACTTCCCCCTCAGAGGAGGGAGGCTGGAAGTCCTAGGCGGAGGCAGCCTGAGGCCCAGAGCTGCTGGCTGCGGAGGGATCCAGGGACTGCCTCTTACCTGCCCTTCTCTGCTCTTGTCTCCCAGGTCCAGGAAAGGTCAGCCTCGCGCCTGGCGCAGCACAGAAGGCTGCGCATCGCCAGCAGGCAGGACGTGTGTCAGGCCCCTTTCACCGATGACCTGTGTGTGGTGGGGGAGTGGTCAAAGGAGCCCACAGCTCCGAAGCCCCCGCACCGGGCGTTCCCCAGCACGCAGAAACCGCCGGACGTCCCCCTCAGTCGCACACTGGTGGTCAAAGCCCAGATAGAGCCCAGGGGCTCCGCAAATGCCCATCTCGGAGCGGAGCAAGCAGGGCCCGTTGACTTCCCCTGTGGCAGTCGTGACCCAAGGTCAGGGCCGGGCCTGGCACCCGACCTCACGGCTGGGGCGGAACAGAGCCCTGATCTCCAAACAACACCCCCGCTGGAGCAGTGCCGGCCCTCCAACCATCAGCGCCGCCACAACGATGCGCGGGGGACAGCCGTGTCCCCGGGGGCCGAGCAGGGCTCAGGGGAGGCCCCGAGAGAAGAGGCTCTGGGGATGGTGGGTCTGGAGCCACGACTGCACGCAGCAGCTGAAGCCGAGGACGCTGCAGGGGCGCCAGACGCAGCACTGGCCCCGGCCTCAGCCCCAGCTCCGCAAGGCCCTTCTGCTTCAGCCCCAGGGCCACAGTGCCTGTCCTTGCCCGCCCCCGTGATCCTGTATTTCTCTTCACTCCTCCCCACTCTCCTCCTTTTCTCCACCTTAGTGTCCCTGAACCTCAATAAAATGTAAGTTGTTACCCACTGTGGAATGTACAATTGGCGCCGTGCGAGCTCCCCGGGCCGTGCCCTCCCCACCCCACTCTCCCTGCACCACGGCCCCAGTGCCCCGGACCTGGACCTGGATCCTCTGCAGAGCACACTGGCACATCCCCAGGGGCAGAGCCAAGGTTCCCCGTTTGGACAGAGAGCACCAAACCTTGGCTGGGAAGGCCAAGGGACGCAAGGAACAGGGAGACGCTGGCATGGCTGGGGCAGCGCCTCCTCGCGCTCAGGGACGCGGGCTCTGAGGTCACAGAACGCACCTGCCGGGGGTGCTGTCCCCACAGCCTCAGTGTCCTCATGTGTGCAGTGGGAAGGCAGCCCTGCCTCGGCCATCACCGCGTCAGGGAATGCGATGCTCTGCACCTCCCCGCACACAATGGGAGCCCCCAGCTTCCGGGACGAGGCGTGCACAGGGAGTGGGTTGGGGGCTTCCACGGAGGGAACACAATCGGTCCAGGGACACACACACACACACACACACACAACACCTGCCACAGGCTCTGGCCCTGTGCTCAACAACGGGTCACTGACAGACGGATCACAGCAGGGATGTGCTCACTGCACAGGAGACAGGGGCGCCTTGTGCAGGACCCCACGTGACCCAGACTGCCTGCTGTGCAGGCGACATGGGTGGGTCTCGGCTGGGAAGATGGAGACACGGAGGATGTCCCCAAGGACAGGGGCTGCTCCTTCCCCCAGCTCCTGGGATTTCCGGGTCCCTGGCCAGGTCCCCCAGGCACCCTGTCTCAGCCATGGGCTGCCACTGGCTTCACGCCCACTGGCAGATGAGGAAGCCCCTGAGAGGGAGGCCCCGCCCAGGTCAGGGCTGTGCCGGTCCCAGAGGAGGACTCCCCTCCCGACGTGAGCCCGGGCTCTGGGACACTAGGGGCCTGTGGGCCAGCAAGAGGGCAGCAGAGCAGGGAGCACAGGGCTCAGCAAGGCTAGGACTTTCTCCGACAGAGCACACCCTGAGGGTTTTCTTATCCAATGCCTCAGGTGTTCTACTAGGGCTGAGGGCTGCCCATGGAGGAGGCAGCCAGGGCCCTGGAGGGCTGACCTGTGTGTGTGTGCATGGCAATGGCCTGCATCACACCCAGTGACATCACTGTCCCCCCACAGTCCTTCTGCAACATGTCAAGGATCACCACCAGGCTCCGTCCTGCACACCTGTCCAGTGGAACCCAGGCGCAGTCCACCTGCACTTACTGATGGTCTTAGGTACACGTGACAGGAGCGTCCCTGGTCCTTCCATTGCGCAGCTCTGGCATGGAGAAGACCAGAGATCTGTGCTCCCCACACTGGCTTGCCGCACGTAGGGGGCCCAGGGGAGGGCGCTGAGCCTGAGACATCAACATTCAGAACCAGCAGAGGACATGAGGTCAGGCTCCTTGCAGGCCCACACCCCAAGGCGAGATCACCACCACCCTTGGGGCTTTCGGGAATGCACGAGGCTCTTCCTGGCAACGGCCTGCCACACACAGGACGTTACAGCACACGGCTAGCTTCCCCTCCCACTTTGTACGTCCTGGGTGCGCTAAGCCTAGGTTGACAGCTTGGCTTTTCCCAGTTCCATTCACGTGCTCCTGGGTCAGCATGCAAAAGTGCTTTCCGAAACAAAGTTCAGACTCATCTCTCATCCTGAGCATTCTTGCACTGTGCCCAGCTACTGCCCCACATGCTGACTAGGAGACCCACTCAGGCCCCTCCCCTCCAGGTCATCTGCACTCTCAGGGTTGATGTTCTGCCTTATTCACCCGCCCCGCACTTCACACATGCCCGCAAGACCTTCCCAGTGTCAGATGCCAACCATGACACAGCACAGGCATCCCCACGACCAGCCAGGCTCCTTCCCATCATTCCCCATCGCCCGAGTCCTGCACATCCTCTCCTTCTGCGTGGCACCTCCCTCCCTGCACGTGCCCTCAGGACAGCTCAATTCCACCTACATCATGAAAGAGCCACCTTCAACAGGGATCCTGAACTCTGATGGAGGTCGGGAAGCTAGACTCGGGCACCTTTTCCAACGTGGATTCCCCCTTCTCAGATTCAGGGGTCCTGAGAGGCAGAACATCCTTTCACAGGAACCTCTGGAAGGTTTTCCGCCACCTAGGCCCACGGGGCGGGCGCTGTGGCCACCAGGCTAAAGACCCACCTGCAGGGCTGCCATCCCACATCAGAACCCCGCTTCCGGTCCTGGAGCCCTGCTGGCATTCCAGCTCCCTGCTAACACACCTGGCAGAGCAGCACAAGTTGACCCAAGTGCTCGGGTCCCTGCCACCTGTGTGCAGGGCCAAAGGTGTTCCAGGCTCCTGGCTTCAGCCTGACTCAGCCCCAGCCAGCATGGGCTTTTCAGAGAGTAAATCAGCTGATCAGAGTCGTCCTTCTGATTCTCTCTCCCTGTCCCTTGCTCCAACTCTGCCTTTCAAGTCAAAAACAAGGAAAGGAAAGGAAAGGGAAGGGAAGGGAAGGGAAGGGAAGGGAAGGGAAGGGAAGGGAAGGGAAGGGAAGGGAAGGGAAGGGAAGGGAAGGGAAGGGAAGGGAAGGGAAGGGAAGGGAAGGGAAGGGAACGGAAGGAGAGGAGAGGAGAGGGGAGGGGAGGGGAGGGGAAGGGGAAGGGGAAGGGAGACAAGACAATACATCCTGGCCCGGCGCTGTGGCATAGTAAGTTGAACATCCGCCTATGACATCCAGATACCATATGGGCACCGGTTGGAGTCCCAGCTGCTCCACTTCCGATGCAGCTCTCTGCTAAGACACGAGAAACCAGAGCAACATGCGCCATGTACTTGGACCCCTTATCCACGTGGTAGACCCAGAAGAAGCTCCTGGCTCCTGGCTTTGGATCAGCTCAGCACCGGCTATTGTGGCCATTTGGGGAGTGAACCATTGCATCAAAGACCTCTCTGTCTCTCTTTCTCCCTCTGGGACTCCTTCTCTCTCTCTCTCTCTCTCTCTCTCTCTGTCTCTGTCTCTGTCTCTGTCTCTGTCTCTCTCCTCTTGCCTCTTTCTCTCCTGTAACTCTGCCAGTGAAGTAAAGAAATCAATCTTAACAACAACAAACCCCTGAGCCCAAACTTAGATGAAAGTGGCTGAACTCCTGGGTCGGCAGTATAGAGTAGTAGGTTAAGCCTCCACCTGCCAGGCGGCGCCAGCATCCCCCATGGGCACTGGCTTGTGTGCTGGCTGCTCCACTTCCATCCAGCTCCCTGTGGATGGCCTTGGACCCCTGCACCCATGCGGGAGACCTGCTAGAAGCTCTCGGCTCCTGGCCTCCGATTCGCCCATTTGAGGACACGGTGGCCAACTGGGGATTGAACCAGCACATGGAAGACCTCTCGGTCTCTCCCTCTCTGTGTCTCACTCTACTTCTCAGAGAAAGAAAGAAAAGAGTCTTCAAAGCACAGTAGCAGCTTAACTCCTCCCAGCAACTTTGTCCATAAGGTCTTTCCTAGAGAGAGCACACCCAACTAGCATCTTGTCAGGCTCTGCTTGCGGCACAGGAGAGCTCCCCACAAGGAAGGGGCATGGGCCACCGCCACCTAAACCACTCGACATCGCCAGTGCCTCAACCGTCAGCACATGAGCCTGTCTGTCCCTCATCGTTCAGGGAAGGACATTCCCACAACAGGGAACTAGCCATTAGCTCACAGGAAGGACACTCACACTCTGCGTCCCCACCGTGTCCATCTGCTCCCCAGACACTCAGCACTACACCACGCCCAACACCACTCCTGGTCTCTCCCCACGCCCCTGTCCAAACCCAACACGCAACAGCCCCGGTGTCTAGGCTCTCCTCAGGACGCTGGGTGGAAACACCATCTCACACGTGGGACCTAGCCCGTCTGGCTCCTCACACGGACCTCCCTCAGGGTCATTTCAGGCCCAGACCCCAGAGATGGCTGGCACGACCCCTAGCAGCCCTGGGGAACACTCAGCAAGTGCAGGGGCACGGTAGTCATCACCCTGGTCCTCAGAGAGCCGGCCCTGATCCCAACTCCCCTGGCAGTCTGACTGAGCTTCAAGAACCACCGTGCCCTGGGAGAGCCCCAGACCCTGCAGGACCCGAAGGACCACCCCGCGCCTCCTCCGCGGTGCAGGCCAGAGCTAGGAGCACTCGGTTCTCCACGGACCATCAGCTCCCTAGAGCAGACAGCCCCACGTGCACACGGGGCAACTGAGTCTGGGTGGTCGCAGCCTCGTTTTGGCCTTTGACAGAGAGCAACCACGCTCCTCAGGAGGTGCCTGTGGCTGGGAGGAGCCACCCTTCAGGGGCTGGGACGGGGCTCCCAATGCACAGGGAGCGGCTCCCGGTCGGTCTCAGGGTGTGATGGGAGCTATTGCTCCTCGGGGTTCACATCTGGGCAGCGGGGGGGCGCCAGCTTCCCTGGAACACCATCCCCAGGGACCAGACGGGAGGCTGGGGCGTCCTGACAGGGACAATGACCATGCGGGCTGAGTAGCCCTCAAGCAGGGGCGACCAGGTCTAGCCCGGCTCTGACAAAGGCTGCGCCCACACCTGCTGTGGCAGGCGGAGGCTTCTCCCTGGTGGGGCTACGGGGGACAGTGTGTACAGGGCATGGCTTACAAGTGCAGCAGGCAGCGCCCGCTGGGATTCGGCAGCCATCTTGTGTCAGAGGAGGGGGCTCAGCTGAGGAGCCACAGGAAGTGACCTCACCTGGAGACCTGGGGGGCCCCGGCAACAACCCCAACATTCCAGAGTTGAGGCTGAACCAGCTCACCTGGAGAGAGTCTCGCAGGAAGATGTTCCTGAGTTGTATCCCGCGATGCCAAAGCCCAGGCCCCAAGAAACCCTGCTGGGGGTGCCTCGCCCAGTGGTGGGGACGCTGGGCCAGCCCTCACCCCCGACGCACCTGGAGCTCCAAGCAGAAAACGGCCATGGTGAGTCTGGGAGCAGGACAGGTCTCTGCGGGCCAGCACACCACTGGGAACTCACCGGCAGCCCATAGGCCCCTGGGTGTGGGGGCGGGGGGCAAGGGGCCACTTCCCCCTCAGAGGAGGGAGGCTGGAAGTCCTAGGCGGAGGCAGCCTGAGGCCCAGAGCTGCTGGCTGCGGAGGGATCCAGGGACTGCCTCTTACCTGCCCTTCTCTGCTCTTGTCTCCCAGGTCCAGGAAAGGTCAGCCTCGCGCCTGGCGCAGCACAGAAGGCTGCGCATCGCCAGCAGGCAGGACGTGTGTCAGGCCCCTTTCACCGATGACCTGTGTGTGGTGGGGGAGTGGTCAAAGGAGCCCACAGCTCCGAAGCCCCCGCACCGGGCGTTCCCCAGCACGCAGAAACCGCCGGACGTCCCCCTCAGTCGCACACTGGTGGTCAAAGCCCAGATAGAGCCCAGGGGCTCCGCAAATGCCCATCTCGGAGCGGAGCAAGCAGGGCCCGTTGACTTCCCCTGTGGCAGTCGTGACCCAAGGTCAGGGCCGGGCCTGGCACCCGACCTCACGGCTGGGGCGGAACAGAGCCCTGATCTCCAAACAACACCCCCGCTGGAGCAGTGCCGGCCCTCCAACCATCAGCGCCGCCACAACGATGCGCGGGGGACAGCCGTGTCCCCGGGGGCCGAGCAGGGCTCAGGGGAGGCCCCGAGAGAAGAGGCTCTGGGGATGGTGGGTCTGGAGCCACGACTGCACGCAGCAGCTGAAGCCGAGGACGCTGCAGGGGCGCCAGACGCAGCACTGGCCCCGGCCTCAGCCCCAGCTCCGCAAGGCCCTTCTGCTTCAGCCCCAGGGCCACAGTGCCTGTCCTTGCCCGCCCCCGTGATCCTGTATTTCTCTTCACTCCTCCCCACTCTCCTCCTTTTCTCCACCTTAGTGTCCCTGAACCTCAATAAAATGTAAGTTGTTACCCACTGTGGAATGTACAATTGGCGCCGTGCGAGCTCCCCGGGCCGTGCCCTCCCCACCCCACTCTCCCTGCACCACGGCCCCAGTGCCCCGGACCTGGACCTGGATCCTCTGCAGAGCACACTGGCACATCCCCAGGGGCAGAGCCAAGGTTCCCCGTTTGGACAGAGAGCACCAAACCTTGGCTGGGAAGGCCAAGGGACGCAAGGAACAGGGAGACGCTGGCATGGCTGGGGCAGCGCCTCCTCGCGCTCAGGGACGCGGACTCTGAGGTCACAGAACGCACCTGCCGGGGGTGCTGTCCCCGCAGCCTCAGTGTCCTCATGTGTGCAGTGGAAAGGCAGCGCTGCCACAGGGACAGCACACATTGGGCCCCCTGCTTCCAGTATGAGGAGGACACAAGACAGGGAAAGGGGTCTTACACTGAAGGCACCGTTTGGGTCCTGGGGCCACACACACACAGAAGCCGTCACAGTCTCTGTCCCTGCACTCAACAATGGGTCACTGGCAGAAGGATCAGAGCAGGGATTTGCTCACTGCTCAGTGACAGGGGGCCCATGTCCAGAACCCCATGTGCCCCAGACTGCCTGGTGTGCAGGTGATATGGGTGGGTCTCGACCGGGAAGATGGAGACACAGAGGATGTCCCCAAGGACACAGACTGCTCTTTCCCCCAGCTCCTGGGATTTCCCAGCCCCTGGCCAGGTGCACTGGTGACCATGTCTCAGCCATGGGGAGGCACTGCTGTCACTCCCCATTTGCAGATGAGGAACCCCTGAGAGGGAGGCCCCACCCAGGTCACAGCTGTGCTGATCCCACATGAGGACTCCTCACCCCACCATAAGCCCAGACTGTCGGGGCCCAATGACCCTGTGGGCAAACAAGAGGGCAGCACAGCAGGCCAGGAAGGAGTGGCAAGGGTATGAGTTTCTCCAAGAGATCATAGCCACAGGGATTTTCTTCACGGGCTTCTCAGCTGATCCACTAGGGCTGAGGGATGCCTGTGGAGGAGGAAGCTGGGGCACTGGAATGCTGACCTGTGTGTGTTCCTGGGAATGGCCTGGATCACACCCAGTGACAGCACTGTCCCCATGACTGCCCCTCTGGATAATGTCCCAGATCACCTGCTGCTTCTGCATCTGCACACCTGTCAGCCTGAGCCCAGGTGGGGCCAACTGGAGGGAGTGGGTGGCAGTGGGTGCACCTGTCCTGCAGAGTGCCAGGCAGCTCAGTTTGGCTGCCTTGGCAGGGAGGGCCCCAGGGAACTCTGCTCCCCAGCACTGCGAGGGCACACAGTGCAGTGTCCACCACTCAGGGTCCCCATCTCAAGGTCATGAGCTCATGGCCATGTCTAGTTCCAGGTCCTGGGGTCGAATGGCTGGAGCCCACCCCCAGGAAGCTGAGCTGAGGGTCATCTCACCATGACTAGTGGTGCAGCCTGATGCCCTGATGAACTGTAGGGTCCTAGAGAGGCGGGCTGCCCCAGCACAGGGGACAGAGGGGGCAGAGGACAGAGATGCCAGCCCTGGGCTGTTGTGTGGAGATGTGAATATGAGCAGCTGAGGGGGTGAGCCCCTGTAAGGCCTCTGTCCTTGCATGGGTCTCTCACTATGTCCTGACCACTCAGTGACATGGGCGTGTGAGGTCCCCACTGAGGCTAGAGGCCCTGCTCACTGCAGTCTACCCAGCAGCAGAGCCAGGTTGAAGACAAGGAGCTGCCAGAAACCCTGGGACTCCCTTGACAACGATTCTGCACCCAGATGCTTCAGGGACCAGCTGCCCAGCCTACAGGTGGACTGAAATGGGCCCAACAGACATGTGTGCACCCGCAAGAGCTGTGCCACCCAGGACTTCCCCAAACCCCAGCGTGCTAGCTGCATGAATTCTAAAATGAAACCTAAAATAAAGCATCTAAAACAAAAGTGTTGAGTCAAAATATATATCACGTCAAAGACAATTTACAAAATCTTTCCAACTTGGAGTTACTCACAGATCATGGGTACATCACATCACAGCTATGATAGATAGTAAAAAGATATAAGGTAATTTCTCCAAATCTCAAACATTTTTGATTCAAGACACACATCTTCAAAGTCAAAAAAGATCACACAGATTCAGACAAAATATATTAAAATCATGTATCTGATAAGATTGTCTGTCCACAAAATATAAGGAACACTTACAACGGAATTATAGGAAAATGAACAACTCAACCAACCATGAGTCAAATATTCAAATGTGTATTTCCTCTAAGATAAGCACAGTAAAAGATGCTCAACATCATCTGGACCCAGGGAAAAGCAAATGGAAGCCACAGTGTGAACCAACTTTCCCCCACTTGAGTGGCAGGAGTTTAAACAATGGGGAGGAAAAAGAGTTATAAAGGATATGGACAAACAGACCTCACCCATTGATGGTGAGAGTGTGAAATGGTGCAGCCAGCTCTGTGGCATCCAAATGGAGATATGAAGAGTTACTGTTGGACTCAGCAACTCCATTTCTAGCTCATACTCAAGATGACTGAAAATAATTGTCCTTAGAAAAACATGCCTAGGTAGACATAGGTTGGTATCTGTTTAAAAGAAGCTAGCATATAAATAGGTTAAATTCTCCACTTAAAGGATACAGAGCGGATAAAGACCAACACTCAAGATACTTGCCTGGAAGAAACTCTTTTTAGACACACATTACATTCGGATAAAACAATCTGTCAGAAAGAGGATCTAACAACTGTAAATACATTCATGCACCTGAAAACGAGATCACCTAAGCATACAACGCAAACAATATTAGTTCTAAAGGGAGGTAGAGACCCCACAACAATAGGAGCTGGGGACTTCAACATCCCACCTGTCAATGGACAGATTATCTAGACCGTCTAGAAGCACTAGGCAACCTGAGGGAGGAGGCTGGGCAGTGAGAGCCAGGAGAAAGGCAGCACAGGCTGTCCAGGGAGCAGCAGCAGCAACCCCCAGCAGGCAGAAAGGGCAGCCACGGGACAGGGAGCCTGGACAGAGACATCTCCCAGGATGCAAGACAGCTCAGCCCCTCACAGGCTGTCACCAGGAAGATCCAAAGCTGTGCCCTCCAGTGAGGGAGCCACAACGTGACACAGCAAGCCTCAGTAGTCAGAGAAACCAGGCTGGAGTGGAAATGACAGTGGCGACAGATCTGCAGGGGCCAGGACCTGGACAGGAGTCTCCCTGATGGCCTTTGCCAGGCACGGACACAGCCCCAGATGTCACTACCCCTGCACCTGTGGGCCAGGCCAGGTACAGCACCTGATGGCTTCCTTTAATTGAGCAGAGTCCACAAAACATGGAAATTTGGAGCACACAGCTCAGCTACATTAAGAACAATCCCGTGCCTGGACAACCCTCACCATCTTGACTTGAGTCAGGGTCCCAGACTGCCTTCTGGCCTGTACACTACTCAGTCCGCTGTCAATTCCCCCATTTCTGATGAGCCATACAAGCTGAGGGGGGACACACAGCACCTAGGCCTGAGCATCCGGGTGCTCATCTACCCACAGGACAACATGGAGGCCACCCGCAACCCTACATGCCATTCAGGATGTCCAGTAAACTCAGGCGCTTCTAAAATGGACACACCGCCTTTCAGTCTAGCTTGCCTTCTTTTTCTTAATAAAACTGCAAACCTCCAAATAATACGATAAAATAGAAAGAAATGTCAACTTATTGTCACCCTCTGACAATCCTCTGTTCACTTCTTTTACTATAAATCATTGTACCCCGTTGATATCTTTTGTTTTGATATTAGCCCTAGACTTTGTCAGAGACTGGCCCAACTGAATGGACCCATAGCAGAAGACTTCTCTCAGCACTCTATTATCACTATATATCTCTCACATCCTCCCAAAGCCTCTACACAGCTCTCATCAATGCTTCCTCTCATCTCTTCCTTGACCATAACCCCACTATCACTTCATGCGGGATCTGTACACACTCCCTCCCCTCCCAGCCAGTCTGGACAAAGGCCACAGGACTCAAGGGATACCCTGTACTTTCCCCAAAACAGGAAGAATTCAACCAACCTTATATACCTATCAGAGGCATTTTCTCTGTGCTTCGCTGAGAGGTCAAGCCCTTAAACGCATCCAATGTGTTCCCTTCCCGTTTCCCATGAAGTAGGATCACTGTCCCACAAACTCTTTAACTGGACGATTACTCTCCCAGCCTCCCCTGTTTTCTCTATTTCCTTCCCCTACTCCCACAGGTTAGCAAAATTAGCCACAAAGGCAAATACTCCCACTCTAACTGAACCATCACTGTCAGGACCCAGCCCATGGATGCATTGGTGAGCATGCCTGGGACCAAAAACGAAGCGTTCTTGCTGTGTGGCATCCAGGTGTACAAGTGTCTTCCCATGCACTGGACAGGAACGTATCCTCTCACGTTCCTATTTCACCCTCTCCCCTATGCTCTCAACCAGACTTGATGTCCTACACCTCAAACCCCCCGTGTCAAGAGTGACTTGGACTTAGCAACCCTTCTTTCTCATGGGGTGTTTTTTTCCCAGGAATTGGGCCAGGAGCAGCCAGACTGGCAATTTCAGGAGACAAGACAAAGAAATGCAAAGAATTATGTCTCACTCTCAAAGAAAACATGAATGACCCAGCACCACACCTGTCTCACTGCCAAGACCAGGTAGATTCCTGTCAGCAGTGGTCCCTGGAAATCCCTGAGGATTTAGACGTCCTCACCTCCAGAAAAGGAGGACTTTGCCTCTGGGTAAAGAGTGAGGCTTGTACACCGGTCAGACAGGTGCTGTGAGAGGTGCTACTGAGCACATTGAAAAGCATGCTAATGAAATGTAAGAATGCATTACGACAGTACCCTTGCCACATTTTAGCCATCTTTGCCACTCTGGCTAACTTTTCTACTATTTCCTTTTTCCCTCATAATCACCGTGCTTTATTCTTATGATATATAATTACATATTTCAAAAGTGCTCACAGGAACCAGTGACTGCTAGATCCCAAGACATCCTATAGGAACATCACAAGACTGCTCTTCTTCTCCAGTCACTCTGCACTACAGCCCTGCATCAGCAGGAAGTGGCCAATAGGACACCAGCACCCATCTCTCTCTCTGTCCTGGGAGTAGGAATACAGGACCTTGAGCAACATCATGGGCAGAAGTGATGCCATGTTACAGCCACAGCACTGCCTCAAGGGTTCAACCATTAGCCCCAACCCTGCAGAAGGTTGAAAAAGCCAAGGCAAACCATCTCAGCTCTGCCTAATCCCTGCCCAGCCTGAACCAAGTGTTGCCCAGGCTACATAAGCCCCCAGTCTCTACCAGAATGTGTCCCGATCCTCGCTAGTAGTGGGCCCACTCAGGTCTGTCTCTGAAAAAACAGGCTCTAGCTACTGAGTTCATAGTTTGTAGTCTGTCTTCCCTGTGTCTTGTGCACAGTGTCTACAACACACCATCAAGGAAATGAGCAAACCAGAAAATGCCAGTATTCAGTCCTCAGTCAGTGGAAACCATTAGATGAATACCCCAGCAAAGGAACATTCCATGTGTTTGAGTTCACTTTCTTATTCATCCACTGATCCACTCCCCACACATGCAATGGTACCAGGGGGAGCCAAGAACCAGGAAGTCACCCCAGATCTCCCCAACAGGTAGCAATAACCCAAGCATTTGAGCCTTAACCCCCCCCCCCAGGAACTCTTTAGCAGGAAGGTGATACACATAAAACCCAGGCAGTCTGATACTCTGATGTCCCAACCACAAAACACAATGCTCACACCCCACTTTTATTCCCAAATAAAAGACCACTCACCTGGATGGATGGTAAAATGTCCTGCCAATAACACCTCAGCTAGCACACATCTGGGCCAAGACTTCAACTCAGAGGAGACTGAAACCACAAGTTGTAACCGGGAACCTATAGGAGGAAAACACCCTCTTGTTTGAACAGGCCTTGGAGAACCTAAGAACCAATTCACACCTACCAGATGACAGAGAGAAAGACGTCTGCTGCTAGCAACACAAACTTTGGCATTCTCCACTGAGTCCACCGTGACCTCAGCCATAAGACCACAAGGGCCTCACTCAGAAATGAAAGCTTGTAAGGGCTGGGCCCTGCTGGTAACCAGTCCTCTGCCTGTCACGAGCTGTTCAACCACAGCCCTGACACAGAGAATAAAGATGCTTCCTGCCCCCCCCCTTCCATGGCTTATAAAGGAAAGGGAATCCCTAAAGTGAAAGTAGGGCAATGCCAGGGCTGAGAAAAGATCAGCAAGGGGGCTCCAAAATCAAGTCCACTTGCTGTGCAGGTGCACACTGTTCCCTGAACTGCTCCAGGCTACTTGGAAAAAAAAAAAAAAAAAAGAGGGTTCATTTTTGTATGTAGAATCCAAACTGAGAAGGCCATCCCTTAGTACCATAATGGGGAGGTGGAAGGCTCAATACAAGACGCTGGGGAAGAGGAAGCTGTGATCCAGACACGTACCCTAAAGAGGCAGCAAGGGACTCAAGCAAGCCCACCGTTAACACCATGACCTCCCCCGGGAGTCAAGAGCCACCGAGGGAATGAAATGGCCTGGAATGAAATGGCCTGAAATGGATCAGGGCGGTCAGTTCACCCTGTCGGTGCTCATCACTGACTTCACAGTGTCCCATGTCTATGGGGAAATACACTTCATTGTGTCTCTTCATTCAAAACAGGCCCAGCACTCAATGTCAAGTCTACCGTTGCTTTAAGAAAAACAAAGAGCCAACTGCAGTCCCCTGCCCTCATCCCCACCATCCCTGGGAGGATCCCCACAGCAGGTGGGCCTCAAAGGCTCTAATTCAGCCACTCCCCAAGAAGAGTCCACGGACCAGAGAGGAGGGGAGTCAGGACTACCAACCAGGCCCCATATTCCCAGCTCTGCAGTGGGGGGAGCCAGATGCCCACCAGGTGCAGGCCTCTGTCTGCTCTCCCCCAGACAGAACACCTCCGTCCCACGGCCTTGCTTTTCCCCCTCTGTAAAATGGAAGGTCTGACGGAGACCATGCATTAGCTCCTGGCCACTCTAAACGTCTGTGCCCATTTTGCTTGCATGTCCCCGCATCTCTGGGGACAGCAGCTCTTCCCTTAAAGTGGACAACGCCCACCCAATCTGCTTGCTGCTGAGAGAGGCCAGAGCTTTTCTGGAATCCAGGTTGAGCCCTTGCCCCGTCCTCTCCCAGGGCCTCATTCTAGAACCAGCCCCCTCCTCAGACAGCCAGCCTGGCATTTAATCCTCCCTGCACACCTGGCCACAGAAGAGACAGCGTCTCGGGTCAGCACCTGAGAACCCCACCTCTCTCCCAGCCCGCAGGGGTCTACACCTGCCTGCACAGAGAAAGGCCCCACAATCCCGAAGGGAAGTGGCTGCCAGCTCGGCCCCACTGCAACTGTGCAGGAAGAGCCCAGCAGGTCGGCCAGCACTTACCGGTGCTCCAGGGGGCGGCGCAGGCCGTGGACAGGTGCCAGGCGTGGGCAATGCAGACACAAAGGCGCTATGGGAGTTTCGGCGCCTGAGATGCCAAAGAGGTTTCCAGTGCCTAGGAGCCCAGGGGAGAGCAACCCCATGCTCCCTGGGCACAAAACATACAGGTCCTCAGCCCAGAGTCTGCCACCAGCTTTCGACCACCAGGGGGCGTCTGCTTTGGCGTCTGCGCAGCCAGTGGAAACTGACCTGTTCCTGGACTCTGCCAACAGCAGCAGTTTCAGAGGTCCAGAACCGCATCCTCAGTCCCCAAAGCAGGGTTGGGGTGTAAGGGCCCCCATCTACCGCGGTGCTGACAGTAAAGCCATGCAAGCGGCAGCCGCGGGACCCGGCCCAGGACGCCACCTGGAGCTGGCATCCCGGCCCCTCAGCTGTGGGCGCCATGCGGGCAGGGTGCGGGGAGTGCCCAGCTTGGGGGCCTGCCTGTGGGCTGGAAATGCCGACTACTCTGTTAGAAACTTCTAATAAAGTATTTAGGGGGAAAGCTAAAGATCCCTCCAAGGACGCCTGATGAAGAAAATGTTTCCAAAATGGCGTCCCGGGGGACAAGGACGCCATCGTCACAGCGGCCTCCTCTTTCCGTTACCCGCTGCTGTGGACCATCGGGACTCGCCAGGGACGCTGGGAGGCCGCACATCCGGGTGTCCGCAGTCAGGGTCCACTGGCTTCAGGCATCCCCACATAACGTAGTGAAAAGTAGGCCGTGGGAAGGAGGGTTCCCCCAAACACACTGCCTCCATCGTCTGCCTGGGCTCCTGCAGCAGGGGAAGGGCATGGCCAAGGCCAGCCACAGACCGGAGGGCCCCTCCTGCTTCCGCCCCGGCCACGTCTTCATACTTCCTCGGTTCAGCAAATGGCGGCCGTCTCCTCCCCTGGCAGAGAACTGGGCCGCCCTATGAGGAAAGCCGAGCTCAGCTGTGCAAGATCTGACTCAAACTGGCTTCTTGCCGCCTCGGTGGTGGTTTGTGGCGGTCCAGCCACTCTGAGTTCAGTGTGAAAACTTCAGCTCCCCGGGTACATCAGGAAAACAAGCTCTAGGCAGTTTACAATCCCTGCCCCTGGTCCACATCTCCCCTCCCCACTTTGCCCACATCCTACTCATTTAGCTACAGGATGCCCCCTGAGACATTTCACTCCCACTCTGGGGGGTAAGGCAGGAAGTTATGTTTTGTAACTACTTCTTATTGATCCTGGACATGGCCCAGGCTGGTGGAGAAAGGACTTCAGACACCCTGAAGGCTCTGGGCAACAGGGCAGGCGTCTAGAGGCATCCTCACCTGACATTCAATGTGGGGCCTGTAGAGCAGCAGCTTGAGGTCTGACAGGGGCTCTCCAAGGAGCCATCCCAGGTTCTGGAGAGACAAGGAACTTCTCTGCTCTCAGGTGTGGTGACTGCAATAGTCCCATGTAGAAGTTTAGGAGAACAATCAGTGGTAAACAGGGCCAAGTGTGGTCCTGCCCAGAGGGGTTCAACTGCTCCTGAAGAGAGCTCAGTTCACAATCAAGGGGGTGGGCTGCCTGCCTGTGTAGGTGACAGCAGGTCTGGTGTGCACATCAGATGAAAGCAGCCACTACCTGCCCTATTGTGTTCTCCTGTTCTCATTTCCCACCTTTGGCAGGTCAAGGGGCCAGCCCAATTGGGAATTCAAAGAGCTGAATCCTAATTCCATTTTGTGGGTGTCGTAACACAACTAAGACACTTGGCAGAGACCTTTAAGCACTTTTCATGAATTTCTAGGCAAAGGCTAACTGATTCATATTTAGGGTCTCATTGGATGGTTTCCAGAAAATTGGGGTCTCCAGGCTGCAAGTCATATGAAACTTAGGCCTAAAACCTAGAGACTCCAGCCATTTGGAAACCAAAACCAACCCATTACCACTAAGTCAATGATAAGCAGCCCAATCTCAAATTTTCCTCTACAGGTTTTTTAAAACATTATTTATGAGAAATAGACACAGATATCACACATGTGCTGATTCACTCCTCAAATGCCCACTACTGGGCTGGGCACTCAACTGAGAGCTGACACATGGGTGGCAGGGACCCAACCAGTTGAGACAGCATGGGCTGCCTCCCCAGCACCACAGACACCAGAAGCAGGAATCAGAGTGGAGATAGGCCTGGAACCTAAGCGTCACCATGCGGCATGTGTGTATCCCCCAGTGTCCAACCTCCTGCTTCGAATCCCACCCTGAGAAGCTTTCAAAGCCTTAGACATGCACTGCCGCTCCATCCTGACTTAGACACAGAAGCCTCTGAGTTCATAGCCAGTCTCTTCCCAAGGTGGGATGCAGAGCTCAGGAAATGAATGAGTCAGAACTTTAAAACCAAGCCACAGGGCAGAGGTTCCACTCCTCTCTGTGTCTGCTCTCACTGAAACTGCTTTAACAGCTCATTTTGTGACTCCAGTGTCCATCCTCTCTCTCTCCAGCTTGTCCTATCTCTAGGATAGACAGGGGCTTCACACGGGATTTGCATTTTATCCACAGGCCGTCTGCAGAGCCAGTAACCCATTGGACTTCTTCTGTTAAGGAGAGCTGAGCCCTTCCCATCTGGGGACACCTCGACTACTCCTCACCAGTGTCCTTCCTGCTTGCTGTAGGCACATGGGTGAGGCCCTAACTTAGCCACTACTGTATGGATGGGCGTTTGTGGTCAGGGTTACCCCCGTGTCAGTGTCCCTCATCCTATTGGGGTCCCTGAAATAGACAGGAGAGCCATCAGCAAGCCAGCAGCCTGCCTCCACATCTTTTGGTTCCCATGCTGATGTTCTCCATGCTATGGCTCACAATTGAAAGCAGGCAGTGTCCACCAATAAAGAGAATTATCCTTAGGACTGATAGTGTTTAGGTTTTCTGGACACTCTGAAATAGGAAGCAGCTGTTAGACCACCTGACTTCTCTGGGCATCAGGGTCCCAGGAAGCCTACTATCTATCCTATCCTCTTTGGGATGTCGAGTTACAAGAGTCAGTTGGGGGATGGTTGAAGTCCAGATTCCAGCTTGGACAAGAATCCACCTTCCCCTCCCCACAAATGGCAGGTGCCCGATACTGGTGAAACACGAAAGCCTCTAGGGATGGGGGAGCCAGAAGAACAAAATCGCAGATGCACCTCAAGTGGGAAGGTGAACCCAATTTCAGAGTCATCCATAGAGAACCATGAAATTCCCTCTCCATTTCTACCTATAGAAGGCAGAGGTCTCTAACCCAGAATAAAGTGGCCCAACGCTGTGAAGCAGGGAAGGTCAGACCCAGCAACCCAGAGACCAGGCTCAGGGGTTTCGCAGACCTCTCCCTTTGCACTCCTCTGCCTCCCAGGGGAGAACCTGACCCCAGCATTCTGGCGTCCCGGCAAAGGCTGTCCCTTTCTCCTCCACAATTCTGAACTGATGCTGAACTTCTGGTCCTGGCAATCATGTCTAGGATAATTAAGACACTTATCAGAGCTGCACAAATGACTCGCCCTGATGCCCGTGAGATGCAGGACAAACAGCAGTGCAGGTGACTGGGCACCTCTCAGCTCTCTGCATCAGCAGCTCAGCATGGCCAGGTCCCGGCCACACCTGAGTGCCATAAGCTGCAATAAGTGTCCCCAAGTGTAAGTGCTCCTGGATGTGCTGCTGCCACCATCACTCAGATCTTCGTGATGGACAACTTGACCCAGGATGCAGCAAGTGTTACGCACAAGCTGCCTGGCACTCTTCAATCTGACAATACCAACTGCTTTACTACAGGTCCCAGAAATCCCTACCCCAGGTTAGAAACCATCTCACATCTAGGGTGTTTGTGCATCAGTACAGGTGACACCAGGCCTACGGATTCCTTGGCACTACACAACTGACGGCATCCCTTGCAAGCACATGCTAGAATGGTCCCCAGAAACCACAAGAGAGACTGAGAATGTCCAGAGAGGGACGATGAATTTTGCAGGGACAAACTTGAACAAGGACGAGAGAGCAGGTCTGAGCCCAGCTGTGGCACATCTGGGCCCAAGACAGCCCTGTGGCACCTGCTGCCTGGGTTGGTGCAACTGTGGACAGCAGGCACATGGCGTAGGGGTAGAAGTAGAAGAGGAAGAGCCCACTGAGAATCTGAGGATACCTTGTGTGAGGAGTGGGCTCAGCTTAGGAGCCACAGGAAGTGACCTCACTTCTTGTGATGACCTAGAGCACTGGGTGTCCCGGCAACCACCCCAACATTCCAGAGTTGAGGCTGAACCAGCTCACCTGGATAAAGTCTTGTAGCAAGATGTTCCTGAGTTGTATCCCGCGATGCCCAAGCCCAGGCCCCAAGAAACCCTGCTGCAGGCTCCTTGCCCAGTGCTGGGGACGCTGGGCCAGCCCTCACCCCCGACGCACCTGGAGCTTCAAGCAGAAAAAGGCCAAGGTGAGTCTGGCAGCCAGGGCAGGTCTCTGCTGACCAGGACACCACCGAGACCCCACTGGGAGCCCAGAGGCCTCCGGGTGTGGGGGACATGGTCTACTTCACCCTTGGAGGAGGGAGACTGGAGATCAGAGGTGGGGGGCAGCCTGAGGCCCAGAGCAGCTGGCTGTGGAGGGATCCAGGGACTGCCTCTTCCCTGCCATTCTCTGCTCTTGTCTCCTAGGTCCAGGACAGGGCAGCCTCGTGCCTGGCACAGCACAGCGGACTGGGGATCGCAAGCAGCCGGGACAACCGCAGGCCAACTAAAACCGATGACCTGTGTGTAGTGGGGGAGTGGTCAAACTCACCCACAACTCCAAAGCTCATGTATCGGGCATTCCCCCGGGCGCACAAGCCACCTGAGGCCCCCCTCAGTCACTTAATCTTGGTAAAGGCCCAGATAGAGCCCAGGGGGTCCGCAAATGCCCATCTCACAGCGGAGGCCCTGGGGCTCGACGACTTCGCCTGTTCCAGACAAGAAGCAAGGTCAGGGCCGGGCCTGGAACCTGATCTGACAGCTGAAGCACAGCAGAGCCATGACCTTCAAGCAACACCCCCACTGGAGCAGTCCTGGCCCTCCAAAGATGAGTGGGGGACAGCTGTGTCCCCAGCTGCAGCCCAGCAAGCTGCAGGGGCACCAGACACAGATCTGGCCCCGGCCTCAGCCCCAGCTCCGCAAGGCCCTTCTGCTTCAGCCCCAGGGCCACAGTGCCTGTCCTTGCCCGCCCCCGTGATCCTGTATTTCTCTTTAATCCTCCCCATTGTGTTCCTTGTCTCTACCTTATTGTCACGTTTCCAAAATAAAATTTAATTGATTACCCACTATGAAATGTGCAATTCACACCATGCAAACTCCCCAGGCCGTGCCCTCCCCACCCCACTCTCCCTGCACCATGGCCCCATGCCAGGGACGTGGAGTCTCTGTAGAGGACACTGGCACCTCTCCAGGGGCAGAGCCAGGGTTCCCCATTTGGACAAAGAGCACCAAGTGCTGGGAAGGCCAAGGGAAGCAAGGAACAGGGAGACGCTGGCATGGCTGGGGCAGCGCCTCCTCGCGCTCAGGGACGCGGGCTCTGAGGTCACAGAACAGACCTGCCGGGGGTGCTGTCCCCGCAGCCTGTGTCCTCATCTGTTCAATGGGATGGAAGCGTTGCCACAGCCATCACTGGCACAGGGAATGCAATGCTCTGCACCTCCCTGCACACGTTGGGCCCCCTGCTTCCAGTATGAGGAGGACACAAGACAGGGAAAGGGGTCTTACACTGAAGGCACAGTTTGGGTCCTGGGGCCACACACACACAGAAGCCGTCACAGTCTCTGTTCCTGCACTCAGCAATGGGTCACTGGCAGAAGGATCAGAGCAGGGATTTGCTCACTGCTCAATGACAGGGGGCCCATGTCCAGAACCCCATGTGCCCCAGACTGCCTGGTGTGCAGGTGACATGGGTGGGTCTTGACCGGGAAGATGGAGACACAGAGGATGTCCCCAAGGACACAGACTGCTCTTTCCCCCAGCTCCTGGGATTTCCCAGCCCCTGGCCAGGTGCACTGGTGACCATGTCTCAGCCATGGGGAGGCACTGCTGTCACTCCCCATTTGCAGATGAGGACCCCCCTGAGGGAGGCCCCACCCAGGTCACAGCTGTGCTGATCCCACATGAGGACTCCTCACCCCACCATAAGCCCAGACTGTCGGGGCCCAATGACCCTGTGGGCAAACAAGAGGGCAGCACAGCAGGCCAGGAAGGAGTGGCAATGGTATGACTTTCTCCAAGAGATCATAGCCACAGGGATTTTCTTCACAGGCTTCTCAGCTGATCCACTAGGGCTGAGGGATGCCTGTGGAGGAGGAAGCTGGGGCACTGGAATGCTGACCTGTGTGTGTTCCTGGGAATGGCCTGGATCACACCCAGTGACAGCACTGTCCCCATGACTGCCCCTCTGGATAATGTCCCAGATCACCTGCTGCTTCTGCACCTGCACACCTGTCAGCCTGAGCCCAGGTGGGGCCAACTGGAGGGAGTGGGTGGCAGTGGGTGCACCTGTCCTGCAGAGTGCCAGGCAGCTCAGTTTGGCTGCCTTGGCAGGGAGGGCCCCAGGGAACTCTGCTCCCCAGCACTGCGAGGGCACACAGTGCAGTGTCCACCACTCAGGGTCCCCATCTCAAGGTCATGAGCTCATGGTCATGTCTAGTTCCAGGTCCTGGGGTCGAATGGCTGGAGCTCACCCCCAGGAAGCTGAGCAGAGGGTCATCTCACCATGACTAGTGGTGCAGCCTGATGCCCTGATGAACTGTAGGGTCCTAGAGAGGCGGGCTGCCCCAGCACAGGGGACAGAGGGGGCAGAGGACAGAGATGCCAGCCCTGGGCTGTTGTGTGGAGATGTGAATATGAGCAGCTGAGGGGGTGAGCCCCTGTAAGGCCTCTGTCCTTGCATGGGTCTCTCACTATGTCCTGACCACTCAGTGACATGGGCGTGTGAGGTCCCCACTGAGGCTAGAGGCCCTGCTCACTGCAGTCTACCCAGCAGCAGAGCCAGGTTGAAGACAAGGAGCTGCCAGAAACCCTGGGACTCCCTTGACAACGATTCTGCACCCAGATGCTTCAGGGACCAGCTGCCCAGCCTACAGGTGGACTGAAATGGGCTCAACAGACATGTGTGCACCCGCAAGAGCTCTGCCACCCAGGACTTCCCCAAACCCCAGCGTGCTAGCTGCATGAATTCTAAAATGAAACCTAAAATAAAGCATCTAAAACAAAAGTGTTGAGTCAAAATATATATCACGTCAAAGACAATTTACAAAATCTTTCCAACTTGGAGTTACTCACAGATCATGGGTACATCACATCACAGCTATGATAGATAGTAAAAAGATATAAGGTAATTTCTCCAAATCTCAAACATTTTTGATTCAAGACACACATCTTCAAAGTCAAAAAAGATCACACAGATTCAGACAAAATATATTAAAATCATGTATCTGATAAGATTGTCTGTCCACAAAATATAAGGAACACTTACAACGGAATTATAGGAAAATGAACAACTCAACCAACCATGAGTCAAATATTCAAATGTGTATTTCCTCTAAGATAAGCACAGTAAAAGATGCTCAACATCATCTGGACCCAGGGAAAAGCAAATGGAAGCCACAGTGTGAACCAACTTTCCCCCACTTGAGTGGCAGGAGTTTAAACAATGGGGAGGAAAAAGAGTTATAAAGGATATGGACAAACAGACCTCACCCATTGATGGTGAGAGTGTGAAATGGTGCAGCCAGCTCTGTGGCATCCAAATGGAGATATGAAGAGTTACTGTTGGACTCAGCAACATCATCCCTAGCTCATACTCAAGATGACTGAAAATAATTGTCCTTAGAAAAACATGCCTAGGTAGACATAGGTTGGTATCTGTTTAAAAGAAGCTAGCATATAAATAGGTTAAATTCTCCACTTAAAGGATACAGAGCGGATAAAGACCAACACTCAAGATACTTGCCTGGAAGAAACTCTTTTTAGACACACATTACATTCGGATAAAACAATCTGTCAGAAAGAGGATCTAACAACTGTAAATACATTCATGCACCTGAAAACGAGATCACCTAAGCATACAACGCAAACAATATTGGTTCTAAAGGGAGGTAGAGACCCCACAACAATAGGAGCTGGGGACTTCAACATCCCACCTGTCAATGGACAGATTATCTAGACCGTCTAGAAGCACTAGGCAACCTGAGGGAGGAGGCTGGGCAGTGAGAGCCAGGAGAAAGGCAGCACAGGCTGTCCAGGGAGCAGCAGCAGCAACCCCCAGCAGGCAGAAAGGGCAGCCACGGGACAGGGAGCCTGGACAGAGACATCTCCCAGGATGCAAGACAGCTCAGCCCCTCACAGGCTGTCACCAGGAAGATCCAAAGCTGTGCCCTCCAGTGAGGGAGCCACAACATGACACAGCAAGCCTCAGTAGTCAGAGAAACCAGGCTGGAGTGGAAATGACAGTGGCGACAGATCTGCAGGGGCCAGGACCTGGACAGGAGTCTCCCTGATGGCCTTTGCCAGGCACGGACACAGCCCCAGATGTCACTACCCCTGCACCTGTGGGCCAGGCCAGGTACAGCACCTGATGGCTTCCTTTAATTGAGCAGAGTCCACAAAACATGGAAATTTGGAGCACACAGCTCAGCTACATTAAGAACAATCCCGTGCCTGGACAACCCTCACCATCTTGACTTGAGTCAGGGTCCCAGACTGCCTTCTGGCCTGTACACTACTCAGTCCGCTGTCAATTCCCCCATTTCTGATGAGCCATACAAGCTGAGGGGGGACACACAGCACCTAGGCCTGAGCATCCGGGTGCTCATCTACCCACAGGACAACATGGAGGCCACCCGCAACCCTACATGCCATTCAGGATGTCCAGTAAACTCAGGCGCTTCTAAAATGGACACACCGCCTTTCAGTCTAGCTTGCCTTCTTTTTCTTAATAAAACTGCAAACCTCCAAATAATACGATAAAATAGAAAGAAATGTCAACTTATTGTCACCCTCTGACAATCCTCTGTTCACTTCTTTTACTATAAATCATTGTACCCCGTTGATATCTTTTGTTTTGATATTAGCCCTAGACTTTGTCAGAGACTGGCCCAACTGAATGGACCCATAGCAGAAGACTTCTCTCAGCACTCTATTATCACTATATATCTCTCACATCCTCCCAAAGCCTCTACACAGCTCTCATCAATGCTTCCTCTCATCTCTTCCTTGACCATAACCCCACTATCACTTCATGCGGGATCTGTACACACTCCCTCCCCTCCCAGCCAGTCTGGACAAAGGCCACAGGACTCAAGGGATACCCTGTACTTTCCCCAAAACAGGAAGAATTCAACCAACCTTATATACCTATCAGAGGCATTTTCTCTGTGCTTCGCTGAGAGGTCAAGCCCTTAAACGCATCCAATGTGTTCCCTTCCCGTTTCCCATGAAGTAGGATCACTGTCCCACAAACTCTTTAACTGGACGATTACTCTCCCAGCCTCCCCTGTTTTCTCTATTTCCTTCCCCTACTCCCACAGGTTAGCAAAATTAGCCACAAAGGCAAATACTCCCACTCTAACTGAACCATCACTGTCAGGACCCAGCCCATGGATGCATTGGTGAGCATGCCTGGGACCAAAAACGAAGCGTTCTTGCTGTGTGGCATCCAGGTGTACAAGTGTCTTCCCATGCACTGGACAGGAACGTATCCTCTCACGTTCCTATTTCACCCTCTCCCCTATGCTCTCAACCAGACTTGATGTCCTACACCTCAAACCCCCCGTGTCAAGAGTGACTTGGACTTAGCAACCCTTCTTTCTCATGGGGTGTTTTTTTCCCAGGAATTGGGCCAGGAGCAGCCAGACTGGCAATTTCAGGAGACAAGACAAAGAAATGCAAAGAATTATGTCTCACTCTCAAAGAAAACATGAATGACCCAGCACCACACCTGTCTCACTGCCAAGACCAGGTAGATTCCTGTCAGCAGTGGTCCCTGGAAATCCCTGAGGATTTAGACGTCCTCACCTCCAGAAAAGGAGGACTTTGCCTCTGGGTAAAGAGTGAGGCTTGTACACCGGTCAGACAGGTGCTGTGAGAGGTGCTACTGAGCACATTGAAAAGCATGCTAATGAAATGTAAGAATGCATTACGACAGTACCCTTGCCACATTTTAGCCATCTTTGCCACTCTGGCTAACTTTTCTACTATTTCCTTTTTCCCTCATAATCACCGTGCTTTATTCTTATGATATATAATTACATATTTCAAAAGTGCTCACAGGAACCAGTGACTGCTAGATCCCAAGACATCCTATAGGAACATCACAAGACTGCTCTTCTTCTCCAGTCACTCTGCACTACAGCCCTGCATCAGCAGGAAGTGGCCAATAGGACACCAGCACCCATCTCTCTCTCTGTCCTGGGAGTAGGAATACAGGACCTTGAGCAACATCATGGGCAGAAGTGATGCCATGTTACAGCCACAGCACTGCCTCAAGGGTTCAACCATTAGCCCCAACCCTGCAGAAGGTTGAAAAAGCCAAGGCAAACCATCTCAGCTCTGCCTAATCCCTGCCCAGCCTGAACCAAGTGTTGCCCAGGCTACATAAGCCCCCAGTCTCTACCAGAATGTGTCCCGATCCTCGCTAGTAGTGGGCCCACTCAGGTCTGTCTCTGAAAAAACAGGCTCTAGCTACTGAGTTCATAGTTTGTAGTCTGTCTTCCCTGTGTCTTGTGCACAGTGTCTACAACACACCATCAGGGAAATGAGCAAACCAGAAAATGCCAGTATTCAGTCCTCAGTCAGTGGAAACCATTAGATGAATACCCCAGCAAAGGAACATTCCATGTGTTTGAGTTCACTTTCTTATTCATCCACTGATCCACTCCCCACACATGCAATGGTACCAGGGGGAGCCAAGAACCAGGAAGTCACCCCAGATCTCCCCAACAGGTAGCAATAACCCAAGCATTTGAGCCTTAACCCCCCCCCCCAGGAACTCTTTAGCAGGAAGGTGATACACATAAAACCCAGGCAGTCTGATACTCTGATGTCCCAACCACAAAACACAATGCTCACACCCCACTTTTATTCCCAAATAAAAGACCACTCACCTGGATGGATGGTAAAATGTCCTGCCAATAACACCTCAGCTAGCACACATCTGGGCCAAGACTTCAACTCAGAGGAGACTGAAACCACAAGTTGTAACCGGGAACCTATAGGAGGAAAACACCCTCTTGTTTGAACAGGCCTTGGAGAACCTAAGAACCAATTCACACCTACCAGATGACAGAGAGAAAGACGTCTGCTGCTAGCAACACAAACTTTGGCATTCTCCACTGAGTCCACCGTGACCTCAGCCATAAGACCACAAGGGCCTCACTCAGAAATGAAAGCTTGTAAGGGCTGGGCCCTGCTGGTAACCAGTCCTCTGCCTGTCACGAGCTGTTCAACCACAGCCCTGACACAGAGAATAAAGATGCTTCCTGCCCCCCCCCTTCCATGGCTTATAAAGGAAAGGGAATCCCTAAAGTGAAAGTAGGGCAATGCCAGGGCTGAGAAAAGATCAGCAAGGGGGCTCCAAAATCAAGTCCACTTGCTGTGCAGGTGCACACTGTTCCCTGAACTGCTCCAGGCTACTTGGAAAAAAAAAAAAAAAAAGAGGGTTCATTTTTGTATGTAGAATCCAAACTGAGAAGGCCATCCCTTAGTACCATAATGGGGAGGTGGAAGGCTCAATACAAGACGCTGGGGAAGAGGAAGCTGTGATCCAGACACGTACCCTAAAGAGGCAGCAAGGGACTCAAGCAAGCCCACCGTTAACACCATGACCTCCCCCGGGAGTCAAGAGCCACCGAGGGAATGAAATGGCCTGGAATGAAATGGCCTGAAATGGATCAGGGCGGTCAGTTCACCCTGTCGGTGCTCATCACTGACTTCACAGTGTCCCATGTCTATGGGGAAATACACTTCATTGTGTCTCTTCATTCAAAACAGGCCCAGCACTCAATGTCAAGTCTACCGTTGCTTTAAGAAAAACAAAGAGCCAACTGCAGTCCCCTGCCCTCATCCCCACCATCCCTGGGAGGATCCCCACAGCAGGTGGGCCTCAAAGGCTCTAATTCAGCCACTCCCCAAGAAGAGTCCACGGACCAGAGAGGAGGGGAGTCAGGACTACCAACCAGGCCCCATATTCCCAGCTCTGCAGTGGGGGGAGCCAGATGCCCACCAGGTGCAGGCCTCTGTCTGCTCTCCCCCAGACAGAACACCTCCGTCCCACGGCCTTGCTTTTCCCCCTCTGTAAAATGGAAGGTCTGACGGAGACCATGCATTAGCTCCTGGCCACTCTAAACGTCTGTGCCCATTTTGCTTGCATGTCCCCGCATCTCTGGGGACAGCAGCTCTTCCCTTAAAGTGGACAACGCCCACCCAATCTGCTTGCTGCTGAGAGAGGCCAGAGCTTTTCTGGAATCCAGGTTGAGCCCTTGCCCCGTCCTCTCCCAGGGCCTCATTCTAGAACCAGCCCCCTCCTCAGACAGCCAGCCTGGCATTTAATCCTCCCTGCACACCTGGCCACAGAAGAGACAGCGTCTCGGGTCAGCACCTGAGAACCCCACCTCTCTCCCAGCCCGCAGGGGTCTACACCTGCCTGCACAGAGAAAGGCCCCACAATCCCGAAGGGAAGTGGCTGCCAGCTCGGCCCCACTGCAACTGTGCAGGAAGAGCCCAGCAGGTCGGCCAGCACTTACCGGTGCTCCAGGGGGCGGCGCAGGCCGTGGACAGGTGCCAGGCGTGGGCAATGCAGACACAAAGGCGCTATGGGAGTTTCGGCGCCTGAGATGCCAAAGAGGTTTCCAGTGCCTAGGAGCCCAGGGGAGAGCAACCCCATGCTCCCTGGGCACATAACATACAGGTCCTCAGCCCAGAGTCCGCCACCAGCTTTCGACCACCAGGGGGCGTCTGCTTTGGCGTCTGCGCAGCCAGTGGAAACTGACCTGTTCCTGGACTCTGCCAACAGCAGCAGTTTCAGAGGTCCAGAACCGCATCCTCAGTCCCCAAAGCAGGGTTGGGGTGTAAGGGCCCCCATCTACCGCGGTGCTGACAGTAAAGCCATGCAAGCGGCAGCCGCGGGACCCGGCCCAGGACGCCACCTGGAGCTGGCATCCCGGCCCCTCAGCTGTGGGCGCCATGCGGGCAGGGTGCGGGGAGTGCCCAGCTTGGGGGCCTGCCTGTGGGCTGGAAATGCCGACTACTCTGTTAGAAACTTCTAATAAAGTATTTAGGGGGAAAGCTAAAGATCCCTCCAAGGACGCCTGATGAAGAAAATGTTTCCAAAATGGCGTCCCCGGGGACAAGGACGCCATCGTCACAGCGGCCTCCTCTTTCCGTTACCCGCTGCTGTGGACCATCGGGACTCGCCAGGGACGCTGGGAGGCCGCACATCCGGGTGTCCGCAGTCAGGGTCCACTGGCTTCAGGCATCCCCACATAACGTAGTGAAAAGTAGGCCGTGGGAAGGAGGGTTCCCCCAAACACACTGCCTCCATCGTCTGCCTGGGCTCCTGCAGCAGGGGAAGGGCATGGCCAAGGCCAGCCACAGACCGGAGGGCCCCTCCTGCTTCCGCCCCGGCCACGTCTTCATACTTCCTCGGTTCAGCAAATGGCGGCCGTCTCCTCCCCTGGCAGAGAACTGGGCCGCCCTATGAGGAAAGCCGAGCTCAGCTGTGCAAGATCTGACTCAAACTGGCTTCTTGCCGCCTCGGTGGTGGTTTGTGGCGGTCCAGCCACTCTGAGTTCAGTGTGAAAACTTCAGCTCCCCGGGTACATCAGGAAAACAAGCTCTAGGCAGTTTACAATCCCTGCCCCTGGTCCACATCTCCCCTCCCCACTTTGCCCACATCCTACTCATTTAGCTACAGGATGCCCCCTGAGACATTTCACTCCCACTCTGGGGGGTAAGGCAGGAAGTTATGTTTTGTAACTACTTCTTATTGATCCTGGACATGGCCCAGGCTGGTGGAGAAAGGACTTCAGACACCCTGAAGGCTCTGGGCAACAGGGCAGGCGTCTAGAGGCATCCTCACCTGACATTCAATGTGGGGCCTGTAGAGCAGCAGCTTGAGGTCTGACAGGGGCTCTCCAAGGAGCCATCCCAGGTTCTGGAGAGACAAGGAACTTCTCTGCTCTCAGGTGTGGTGACTGCAATAGTCCCATGTAGAAGTTTAGGAGAACAATCAGTGGTAAACAGGGCCAAGTGTGGTCCTGCCCAGAGGGGTTCAACTGCTCCTGAAGAGAGCTCAGTTCACAATCAAGGGGGTGGGCTGCCTGCCTGTGTAGGTGACAGCAGGTCTGGTGTGCACATCAGATGAAAGCAGCCACTACCTGCCCTATTGTGTTCTCCTGTTCTCATTTCCCACCTTTGGCAGGTCAAGGGGCCAGCCCAATTGGGAATTCAAAGAGCTGAATCCTAATTCCATTTTGTGGGTGTCGTAACACAACTAAGACACTTGGCAGAGACCTTTAAGCACTTTTCATGAATTTCTAGGCAAAGGCTAACTGATTCATATTTAGGGTCTCATTGGATGGTTTCCAGAAAATTGGGGTCTCCAGGCTGCAAGTCATATGAAACTTAGGCCTAAAACCTAGGGACTCCAGCCATTTGGAAACCAAAACCAACCCATTACCACTATGTCAATGATAAGCAGCCCAATCTCAAATTTTCCTCTACAGGTTTTTTAAAACATTATTTATGAGAAATAGACACAGATATCACACATGTGCTGATTCACTCCTCAAATGCCCACTACTGGGCTGGGCACTCAACTGAGAGCTGACACATGGGTGGCAGGGACCCAACCAGTTGAGACAGCATGGGCTGCCTCCCCAGCACCACAGACACCAGAAGCAGGAATCAGAGTGGAGATAGGCCTGGAACCTAAGCGTCACCATGCGGCATGTGTGTATCCCCCAGTGTCCAACCTCCTGCTTCGAATCCCACCCTGAGAAGCTTTCAAAGCCTTAGACATGCACTGCCGCTCCATCCTGACTTAGACACAGAAGCCTCTGAGTTCATAGCCAGTCTCTTCCCAAGGTGGGATGCAGAGCTCAGGAAATGAATGAGTCAGAACTTTAAAACCAAGCCACAGGGCAGAGGTTCCACTCCTCTCTGTGTCTGCTCTCACTGAAACTGCTTTAACAGCTCATTTTGTGACTCCAGTGTCCATCCTCTCTCTCTCCAGCTTGTCCTATCTCTAGGATAGACAGGGGCTTCACATGGGATTTGCATTTTATCCAGAGGCCGTCTGCAGAGCCAGTAACCCATTGGACTTCTTCTGTTAAGGAGAGCTGAGCCCTTCCCATCTGGGGACACCTCGACCACTCCTCACCAGTGTCCTTCCTGCTTGCTGTAGGCACATGGGTGAGGCCCTAACTTAGCCACTACTGTATGGATGGGCGTTTGTGGTCAGGGTTACCCCCGTGTCAGTGTCCCTCATCCTATTGGGGTCCCTGAAATAGACAGGAGAGCCATCAGCAAGCCAGCAGCCTGCCTCCACATCTTTTGGTTCCCATGCTGATGTTCTCCATGCTATGGCTCACAATTGAAAGCAGGCAGTGTCCACCAATAAAGAGAATTATCCTTAGGACTGATAGTGTTTAGGTTTTCTGGACACTCTGAAATAGGAAGCAGCTGTTAGACCACCTGACTTCTCTGGGCATCAGGGTCCCAGGAAGCCTACTATCTATCCTATCCTCTTTGGGATGTCGAGTTACAAGAGTCAGTTGGGGGATGGTTGAAGTCCAGATTCCAGCTTGGACAAGAATCCACCTTCCCCTCCCCACAAATGGCAGGTGCCCAATACTGGTGAAACACGAAAGCCTCTAGGGATGGGGGAGCCAGAAGAACAAAATCGCAGATGCACCTCAAGTGGTGGGAAGGTGAACCCAACTTCAGAGTCATCCATAGAGAACCATGAAATTCCCTCTCCATTTCTACCTATAGAAGGCAGAGGTCTCTAACCCAGAATAAAGTGGCCCAACGCTGTGAAGCAGGGAAGGTAGAACCGGCAACCCAGAAACCAGGCTCAGGGGTTTCGCAGACCTCTCCCTTTGCACTCCTCTGCCTCCCAGGGGAGAACCTGACCCCAGCATTCTGGCGTCCTGGCAAAGGCTGTCCCTTTCTCCTCCACAATTCTGAACTGATGCTGAACTTCTGATCCTGGCAATCATGTCTAGGATAATTAAGACACTTATCAGAGCTGCACAAATGACTCGCCCTGATGCCCGTGAGATGCAGGACAAACAGCAGTGCAGGTGACTGGGCACCTCTCAGCTCTCTGCATCAGCAGCTCAGCATGGCCAGGTCCCGGCCACACCTGAGTGCCATAAGCTGCAATAAGTGTCCCCAAGTGTAAGTGCTCCTGGATGTGCTGCTGCCACCATCGCTCAGATCTGGGTGATGGACAACTTGACCCAGGATGCAGCAAGTGTTACCCACAAGCTGCCTGGCACTCTTCAATCTGACAATACCAACTGCTTTACTACAGGTCCCAGACATCCCTACCCCAGGTTAGAAACCATCTCACATCTAGGGTGTTTGTGCATCAGTACAGGTGACACCAGGCCTACGGATTCCTTGGCACTACACAACTGACGGCATCCCTTGCAAGCACATGCTAGAATGGTCCCCAGAAACCACAAGAGAGACTGAGAATGTCCAGAGAGGGACGATGAATTTTGCAGGGACAAACTTGAACAAGGACGAGAGAGCAGGTCTGAGCCCAGCTGTGGCACATCTGGGCCCAAGACAGCCCTGTGGCACCTGCTGCCTGGGTTGGTGCAACTGTGGACAGCAGGCACATGGTTGTAGGGGTAGAAGTAGAAGAGGAAGAGCCCACTGAGAATCTGAGGATATCTTGTGTGAGGAGGGGGCTCAGCTTAGGAGCCACAGGAAGTGACCTCACTTCTTGTGATGACCTAGAGCACTGGGTGTCCTGGCAACCACCCCAACATTCCAGAGTTGAGGCTGAACCAGCTCACCTGGATAAAGTCTTGTAGCAAGATGTTCCTGAGTTGTATCCCGCGATGCCAAAGTCCAGGCCCCAAGAAACCCTGCTGCAGGCTCCTTGCCCAGTGCTGGGGACGCTGGGCCAGCCCTCACCCCCGACGCACCTGGAGCTTCAAGCAGAAAAAGGCCAAGGTGAGTCTGGCAGCCAGGGCAGGTCTCTCCTGACCAGGACACCACCGAGACCCCACTGGGAGCCCAGAGGCCTCCGGGTGTGGGGGACATGGTCTACTTCACCCTTGGAGGAGGGAGACTGGAGATCAGAGGTGGGGGCAGCCTGAGGCCCAGAGCTGCTGGCTGTGGAGGGATCCAGGGACTGCCTCTTCCCTGCCATTCTCTGCTCTTGTCTCCTAGGTCCAGGACATGGCAGCCTCGTGCCTGGCACAGCACAGCGGGCTGGGGATCCCAAGCAGCCGGGACAACCGCAGGCCAACTAAAACCGATGACCTGTGTGTAGTGGGGGAGTGGTCAAACTCACCCACAACTCCAAAGCTCATGTATCGGGCATTCCCCCGGGCACACAAGCCACCTGAGGCCCCCCTCAGTCACTTAATCTTGGTAAAGGCCCAGATAGAGCCCAGGGGGTCCGCAAATGTCCATCTCACAGCGGAGGCACTGGGGCTCGACGACTTCGCCTGTTCCAGACAAGAAGCAAGGTCAGGGCCGGGCCTGGAACCTGACCTGACAGCTGAAGCACAGCAGAGCCATGACCTTCAAGCAACACCCCCACTGGAGCAGTCCTGGCCCTCCAAAGATGAGTGGGGGACAGCTGTGTCCCCAGCTGCAGCCCAGCAAGCTGCAGGGGCACCAGACACAGCACTGGCCCCGGCCTCAGCCCCAGCTCCGCAAGGCCCTTCTGCTTCAGCCCCAGGGCCACAGTGCCTGTCCTTGCCCGCCCCCGTGATCCTGTATTTCTCTTTAATCCTCCCCATTGTGTTCCTTGTCTCTACCTTATTGTCACGTTTCCAAAATAAAATTTAATTGATTACCCACTATGAAATGTGCAATTCACACCATGCAAACTCCCCAGGCCGTGCCCTCCCCACCCCACTCTCCCTGCACCATGGCCCCAATGCCAGGGACCTGGAGTCTCTGTAGAGGACACTGGCACCTCTCCAGGGGCAGAGCCAGGGTTCCCCATTTGGACAAAGAGCACCAAGTGCTGGGAAGGCCAAGGGAAGCAAGGAACAGGGAGACGCTGGCATGGCTGGGGCAGCGCCTCCTCGCGCTCAGGGACGCGGGCTCTGAGGTCACAGAACACACCTGCCGGGGGTGCTGTCCCCGCAGCCTGTGTCCTCATCTGTTCAACGGGAAGGATGCGCTGCCACAGCCATCACCGGCACAGGGAATGCAATGCTCTGCACCTCCCTGCACACGTTGGGCCCCCTGCTTCCAGTATGAGGAGGACACAAGACAGGGAAAGGGGTCTTACACTGAAGGCACAGTTTGGGTCCTGGGGCCACACACACACAGAAGCCGTCACAGTCTCTGTTCCTGCACTCAACAATGGGTCACTGGCAGAAACATCAGAGCAGGGATTTGCTCACTGCTCAGTGACAGGGGGCCCATGTCCAGAACCCCATGTGCCCCAGACTGCCTGGTGTGCAGGTGACATGGGTGGGTCTCGACCGGGAAGATGGAGACACAGAGGATGTCCCCAAGGACACAGACTGCTCTTTCCCCCAGCTCCTGGGATTTCCCAGCCCCTGGCCAGGTGCACTGGTGACCATGTCTCAGCCATGGGGAGGCACTGCTGTCACTCCCCATTTGCAGATGAGGAACCCCTGAGAGTGAGGCCCCACCCAGGTCACAGCTGTGCTGATCCCACATGAGGACTCCCCACCCCACCATAAGCCCAGACTGTCGGGGCCCAATGACCCTGTGGGCAAACAAGAGGGCAGCACAGCAGACCAGGAAGGAGTGGCAAGGGTATGACTTTCTCCAAGAGATCATAGCCACAGGGATTTTCTTAATGGGCTTCTCAGCTGATCCACTAGGGCTGAGGGATGCCTGTGGAGGAGGAAGCTGGGGCACTGGAATGCTGACCTGTGTGTGTTCCTGGGAATGGCCTGGATCACACCCAATGACAGCACTGTCCCCATGACTGCCCCTCTGGATAATGTCCCAGATCACCTGCTGCTTCTGCACCTGCACACCTGTCAGCCTGAGCCCAGGTGGGGCCAACTGGAGGGAGTGGGTGGCAGTGGGTGCACCTGTCCTGCAGAGTGCCAGGCAGCTCAGTTTGGCTGCCTTAGCAGGGAGGGCCCCAGGGAACTCTGCTCCCCAGCACTGCGAGGGCACACAGTGCAGTGTCCACCACTCAAGACAGCCGATGTCCCTATCTCAAGGTCATGAGCTCATGGTCATGTCTAGTTCCAGGTCCTGGGGTCGAATGGCTGGAGCCCACCCCCAGGAAGCTGAGCTGAGGGTCATCTCACCATGATTAATGGTGCAGCCTGATGCCCTGATGAACTGTAGGGTCCTAGAGAGGCGGGCTGCCCCAGCACAGTGGATAGAGGGGGCAGAAGCCAAAGATGCAAGACCTGGGCTGTTGTGGGGTATGTGAATATGAACAGCTGAGGGGGTGAGCCCCTACAGGCCACTGTCTTTGCATGGGTCTCTCACTGTGTCCTGGCCACTCAGTGACGTGGGCGCGGGAGGTCTCCCCACTGAGGCTAGAGGCCCTGACTCAAATATTCCAATGTGCATCTCTTCTAAGATAAGCACAGTAAAAGTTGCTCAACATCATCTGGACCCAGGGATAAGCAAATGGAAGCCACAGTGTGAACCATCTCTCCCCCACTTGAGTGGCAGGAGTTTAAACAATGGGGAGGAACCAGAGTTGTAAAGGATATGGACAAACAGACCTCATCCTTTGATGGTGAGAGTGTGAAATGGTGCAGCCACTGTAGTGATCAAGCAGTTGTCCAAATGGAGATATGAAGAGTTACTATCAGACTCAGCTACTCCATTCCTAGCTCATACTCAAGATGACTGAAAATACTTGTCCCTAGAAAAAAGTACCTAGGTAGACATAGGTTGGTATCTGTTAATAAGAACCTAGGATATAAATGGGTTAAATTCTCCACTAAAGGATACCAACTGGCTGAATGGATAAAGACCAACACTCAAGATACTTGCCTGGAAGAAACCCAATTCAGATACATATTACATCAGGATAAAACAATCTGTCAGTAGGAGGATCTAACAACTCTACATACATGCTCCTGAAAACGACACCACCTAAGCATGTAATACAAACAATATTGGTTCTAAAGGGAGGTAGAGACCCCACAACAATAGGAGCTGGGGACTTCAACATCCCACCTGTCAATGGACAGATCATCTAGACAGTCTAGAAGCACTAGACTTACGAAGTTATACAAACCAAACAGACTCATCATTGGTGGAACACTGCCTCTGGATCCTCAACTGCAAGACAGTGCTTAACCACAGAACCTAACTCTATCACTTTGGGGAAGAACAAATTGATTAAATGAAAAGAATATGGAAGAAAACCTGGTCATAACAAGCACACAACATACTCATTAATGCTGTGGGTGATTAACATTGGTATTAAAGAAATCAAAAGAAAAGAAAGACTGAAATCTAAGACCTGAGCCTTTGAAACAAATAGAAGAAAACACAGGGAAACTGCTTCCAGACAGTGCTACGGGCAAGGATTTCTTAGATCAGATCCCAAGAGTACAAGATACCAAGCCAACTAGTGGATTTCACCAAATTAAAGAGCTTCTGCACAGCAAAGCAAACAGTATGTGCCAGCCAACATCTGACATAGCAGTTAGGAAAGTCAATATAAAACACAACTAACAGCAAAAGCAAAAAACCAACAAGTAAGTTAGATTAAAAATGGCCATAGATAGAAATAGACATTTCTTAAAGGAAGACATGTCAGTGGTTCTATTCCATGGCACAGGGGGAACTACAGATACTGTGAACACTGGACAAAAGTGCTGATCACTAAACTCAGAGAGATGCAAATCCAAACCATAATGAGATACCAAATAGATGAAAGATAACAAGTGAGGATGTGTGTGGAGAGAAGGGAACACTTGGCACTCTGTGGGTGGGAATGAAAATCTAGTAAAGCAGTAAGGAAGTTGCTCAATAAACAGAAACTACAGCCACCATCCAGTCCAGCAATCCCACTACCTGGTGTACATCGAAGGCAAAGGAAGTTAAGTCTGTGGAAGAGAGATCTGTGCCCCCAATTTTACTGCAGTCCTGTTGCCAGTAGCTAAGGAATGCAAACAACCTACACATCCATCCACCATGGATTAACAAAGAAAAAAAGGGGTACATGTACACATAGGAATACTACTCAGTGGGCAGTGGGCAGAGAGGGGACTAGTGTGAGTCACAGCTGACGGAGTAGGAATCTCTCTCTGTGCTGCTGCATGGGAGGGGACTGCACGGGAAAGGACAAAGCTGATGCCCTGTGTATCTCCCTAGGAATGCAGACACAGCCCTGCAGTGTGGCGTTTGCTTCCCCACAGGAACAAGCCCAGTGAACTCGGGGGACAGAGGAGGAGAAGGTGGGGAGCAAGGGTTTTCTGCCCCCTCTGCTCACTTCTTGCAGGTCAACCTATGAAGGTGAAAGTCCAGGGCGATCACAACAAGGACGCACGCAGTCCTGACCCTGAGATTCCTGAAAACCTCAGGTTACACTCAGGTCTGAAATCATGCAATTCTAAGCCTTAAAAACAAGAACCCGGATAAGATGATCTGGGTGAAGTTCCAGGGATGCTAGGAAAGGAGATCCCGTCCCAGCTCCCTCTCCTCACGCACTGACACACAGTAATGGCGGCCACAGCAGCTATAAGGGTACAGGCACAAAGGCTCGCGTTTCAGGGCTTGACAAGGACAGCCTTCGGTAATCCTGAAAACTCGAGGAGGGGACTACTGTGCCCATTTTGTAGAGGGAAATTGAGGCACAGGACAGGGAATCCACATAAAGCCACGTCAATCTCACAGCAGAGTCCAGATCACGCCCTGTCTCTCCAGCTCCACATTAATCTCCTGGTTCAACTCCTGTACCCCGAACCCAGGAGCTCTCCTCTAGGCACCGTGGACACTGGACACAGATCAGATCGATATTGGCCCGGGGCACACTGGACACTGTAGGGTGCGGGGCAGCATCTCTGGCAACCACCTGACCCAAGCCGGGAGCACCTCCCAGTTGTGCCAACCACAGTGTCCCTTAAGGAGACACAATCTCCACAGCTAGGAACCAGGGCCCCATGGACAATATCCATCCAGTGGACAAAGAAACTGTTTTTTTAATTTTTTTCATCAATTTTCGTTTGACTTGAAAAGCAGAAAGAGAGGCGGAGCTCCCATCCGCTGGCAGGGACCCAAGTGCTCAAGCCACTGCCTGTGCCCCCCAGAGACACATCAGTGGGAAGCTGGAATGGAAGTAGAATACTGGCAGCCAAACCCATCACGCTCATGGGGGATACAGGTATCCGAGCTGGCAATTTGACCTTCTGTGCCACAAACCCCTCCTGCAACAAAGCTTTTAAAAACAAATCCAGCAGCCGGCACCACTGTCTGCAGTGCCACCATCCCTTATGGGCACCGGTTCAAGTCCCGGCTGCTCCACTTCCGATCCAGCTCTCTGGGAAAGCAGAAGAATGCTCAAGTCTTTGTACCCCTTCACCTGCATGGGATACACAGAGGAAGCTCCTGATTCCTGGCTTCTATCGGCCCAGCTCCAGCTCTTGGAGCTATCTGAGGACTGAACGAGAGGATGGAAGACCTCTCTGCCTCTGCCTCTCTGTAACTCTGCCTTTCAAATAAAATAAATAAATCTTGAAAAAAAAATCTTAAAAAAAAAAAAGACCTAACACATGCACTTAAAAAAGAAAAATCCAGGAGCCAATGTTGTGACATGGCAGGACAAGCCACCACCTGCCAGGCAAGCATCCTAAATGCGCAAAAGTTCAAGTCCCTAATGCTCCATTTGTGAGCCGGCTCCTTGCATATGTGTCTGTAGGCAGCAGAAAATGGCCCAAGTACTTGGATGTCCCAGCTGCTCACTTCAGCCTAGCCCAGCCCCAGCCATTCATGCCATCTGGGGAGTGAACCATTAAATGGAAGATTTCCCTCTGTATCTCCTCTCCCTCTCTCCTGGGGAGAAAAAAATGTTTGCCGAGACCCACAGTGGCTCTCCCTGGCTCCAGGTTAAAACCCAGAACCACTCCCTCTGAATAAGGCCTGGAGCTCCAGATTGCCCCAAACTGCCAGGCACCTGTTCCCCCTATGCCCGCAATGTTACTCCCAGAGAACTCCCAGAGGCACAAGCTCCCAAACCCCCCCACATCAGCTCCAGTCCTCTATCATCAAGTCCCCTGGGACTCCCGTCACAGTCTGCTGTGTGCATTTCAGGAGGGGTGGGAACAAGAGCTGCTGTGCCCATGTCTGCTGCTAAGAGCCTGGCTTTAGTTCTCACCATCTTGGGTTAGAGCCCTGGCTCTTCCACTCCTTGGGCAGGCGCCACGGAGCAAGCACACCCTGCCCCTCTCTGAGCCACCACTTCCTCACTTATCAAATGGGCTCACTCCACACCATCAGGACACAGAGAACGGAAGGGTTACACAGTACTTGATGTGGCTCACTGGGAGTTCCGATACTCAGCAGCCTCTTTTATCGTTTGTTTTTCCAAAGATGGCCAAAAAAAACAAGATGTCCCAGTTGGGTGACATCAGAATCTCCAAAAACAGAGAGCTGGGAAGTCTGGGTGCCCCGCAGAGTGGGAACAGGTGACGCTTGCTCGTCCCACTCCACGCTGCTCGAGGCACAACTCTCCATCGTGAAGGTGCCTGCAGAGGTGGCTGCCCTGCACAGCTGGTTCTATGACACAGATGTATCATCTCGCCACATCTGCAGGTCAGGAGCCCAGGAGCTGCAGGCTCAAGGTCTCTCTGAGGTTACATGGTGCCATCTGGTACCCTGCCGTCTCGGTTCCTGGTGGCTGTAGGGCTGCATCCCCATTTTCTGCCTGGACTGGGTGGTTTGCTTGGATGCTCGTGTGGGCTGAGCTGATGTATGGTCAGGGTCTTGGTCAGGTCCAGGAGGACTCTCTGGTCCCCTCAGGCATTGGCTGACTCATGCAGTGCCACCCACATCATCTCTCTTTACACTGATGCAGTGGTTGATTCAGGGCCCTCCACCACAGCTGCAGAGTCTGTCCCAAGATGGGGCACCACAGGAGAACAACACTGTGGGCTGACACCCAGGAGCAGGTGGCACCTGTGGGGCATGGGCAGACATCCTGGGGTTGGAGGATAGGCAGTGAGAGCCAAACAAAGGGCAGGGCAGGCTGTCCAGGGAGCACCAACAGTGAGCACCCAGGCAGGCAGACAGTGCAGCCAGAGAGCAGGGAGCCTGGATGGAGACGTCTCCCAGGATGCAAGACAGCTCAGCCCCTCGCAGGCTGTCACCAGGAAGATCCAAAGCTGTGCCCTCCAGTCTGGGAGCAACAACGTGAGACAGCAAGCCTCCGGGGGCAGAAAAACAAGGCTGGAGCAGAAGTGACAGTGGTGAAGGATCCGCAATGCCCAGGACCTGCCCAGGAGTCTCCCTGATGCTTGGCAGGCCTATGCCAGGTGCTGAGACGGCCCCAAATGTCACTATCCTAGCACCTGTGGGCCAGGCCTGGTACACCATCTGCTGGCTTCCTTTAATTGAGCAAAGTCCACAAAACATGGAAATTTGGAGCACACAGCTCAACTACATTTAGAACATTCCCATGGCTGGACAACCCTCACTATCCTGTCTCAAGTCAGGGTCCCAGCCTGCCTTCCTTGGCCTGTGCACTACTGTCTGCTGTCCGCTCCCCCGGATCCTGATGTGCCGTACAAGCTTAGGGGGAACACAGGCAGCTGGGCCTGGGTGTCAGGGCACTCATATGCCCACAGGACAGCATGGAGCCCACCTGCAACCCTACATGCCGTTTAGGATGTCCAGTACACTCAGGCACCACTGGAATGGAGACACCGCCTTTATGTTTAGCTTGGCTCCTTCTTTTTCTTAATAATACTGCAAACCTCCAAATAATAAGATACAACACAGTCAAAGAAATGTCTACTTATTGTCACCTACTTGAAAGGTAGAGAGAGAGACACACACGGAGAGAAGTCTCCCATTACCTGGTACACTTCCCAAATGCACACAACCACCAAGACAGGACCAGGAAGAAGCCAGGAGCCAGAAACTCCATTGGCACCTCCCATGTGGGTATCAGAGACCCAGGGACTCAGGTCACCGAATGCTTCCTCTCAGTGCATCCAAGGGGAGCTGGATCAGAAGCAGGGCAGCCAGGTCTTCACCAGGCACCCTGAGAAGAAATGGGGTTGCCCCAAGGGGAGGCTTAACCCTCTGTACCTTGACACTCTCCAATTTACTTCGTATTCTGACCAAGAATACGAAACTATGAATTGCACTGGTGAAATGAGCTTCCACTTTTCTTTTTTCCTTTGGGTAATATTTCTTTTAAAGATTTATTCGGTTTATTTGAAGAGTTACAAAGAGAGGCAGAGGCCAAGAGAGAGATGTCTTCCCACTGGGTCACTCCCCAAATGGCAGCAACCGCCAGAGCTGAGCCAACATGAAGCCAGAAGCCAGGAGCTTCTTTCAGGTTCTCACATGGGTGCAGGGGCCCAACGACTTCTGCCATCCTTGGCTGCCTGTCCCAGGCACATTAGCAGGGAGCTGGACTCAAAGTGGAGAGTACTCAAGTAGGATGCAGGCTCTGCAGGCTGGGGATTTAACCCTCTGCACCACTATGCTGGCCTCATCTATGGATAATCTTAACCACAAAAGTTGCAAGAGATATATTCTAAATATTAATTGCATACAAATCACAATGCTTAACTTGGGTACCTACAAATCTATTTATATAAAAATACATGTCCCCTTTATAAACAGTTTTATAAACAGGTATGAAATCACCCTGGATAATCTTCCCAGTGAATCAAAAATGCAATCCGTCCTCCCGTGCTGGCAGAACAACCACGGAAAGCACACTGGGGACACTCAACCAACACCAGTGCCCATGTGACTCAGGCAGTTGTCTTGCACAACAAAGACTTCCATCCAGGATCCAGTAAAAGCAGGAGGCTGGGAGATGAAGAAGTTCTAGAGAATAAAGCCACAGCCTGTAAACCCTCACAGCCCATGTGGGCACTGGTTCCTGTCCTGGCTGCTCCAATTCCAATCCAGCTACTTGCAAATGATCCGAAAAAGTAGAGGAAGATGGCCTAAGTACACTGGGCTGCTGCAACCCACAAGTTACTGGGCAGAAGCTGCTGGCGTAGGTCTGTCCCAAGGAGGCCACTGCCACCATCTGGGGAGTGAACCAACAGAGGGAAGATATCTCTGTTTCTCTCCCTCTTTTTCTAACTGTGACTTTCAAAAAGAATAAATAAATCTTTTTTTAAAAGAATTAGAAATTCTAGAGATACAGAGAAGTCTGAGGGCAGATTTCCCATGCAGAGTTCTCAGCACAACTAAAGGATATGGAAGAATCACAGAGCGCAGGGGCAGCGCAGCCATGTTCTTGTCAGCCCTTCAGGGAGAACCCTACGGGAGGAAGCCAGGCATGTGCTAACACAATGTACATCCGGAACTCACCCCAAATGCCCAGCCCTGCCTCCTCAGCCAGCTCCCGCCATGGCCTAGCTCCTCCAAGTGCACCCTGTACTTTGGTTAACGTCAACACCTGTCCTTTCCTGAATAATGCAGCAGGTGGACAAAGACCAAAAACTGGAGTCTGTTCCTCCAATCAACTCTCCACAAACCTTGCACATTCAGGTCATTCCTGTGTCTCCACAACCAGGCCAAGATTCCAAATGGGCCACAGGACAGCTGTACACTTGGAGACGCAGCTCCTGACTGCTTGGGGCTTGCTCTCTACAGGAACTGAGCCTGGTGACACAGGGCCCACAAGTGATTCGGTGGTGACACCCAAATCTCCTGCTGTGGACTGCAGGCACAGACCGCAGTGGAGACTGGGGAGTGACTGTCCTGGTGAGACAGGAAAGAGTGTGAGGTCTGAAGGAGCAAGATTCTGAGCCAAGGCTCCCAAGTGAAGCCCTGCTCCCCACTCACACACACCTGACCAGCGTTCTACTGCACTCACTGCCAGCTGACCCCTGCTTAGATTCCCAGCATGCTGGGTAGACCCTCTTCAGCCCAGCTCCCAAGACCACCACTCTCTGGCCCAGTGTTCCTATCCAGCCTGACTGCTTCCCCCACGAGTGCTCCTTCCTTCAGTGGAGACCTCTCCTCTGACTCTCCCCAACACCAGGCTTTCTGTCCCGAGAGGACCTCTACCTCCTTCTGTCTCACTCAGGCAAAACATCCACAGCAAACACCAGCACAGCCCTTAGCACGGCCTGGACATGGCCAAGCACTGCACACGGGAACTCCTGAACTGCCCACAGCAGCCCTTTGGGGGCCCCTGTGAGACTCCTCACTGCAGCATTTAGTCAACTGATGCAGAGAGATGAAGTGGCTTCCTCATGCCCTGTGGCCAGAAGTGAGAAAACACAGATTCAAACCCTACAATGAAGCACTTTTGTCTGCAAATTTGGTCTCAATACGAATCAGACAACCACAGCCACTGGCCAGCATTTGGCACCTTATACAACTTCCTCAAATGAAATGGCAAGTGGTCTGAGGTACCTACTTGCAAGAACTCTTCACAACCGACAGTCTGTGTGTAAGGACTGTTGCTCCTATGACGTCCTTCTCTCTGTCCCTCTTTCCCTCCCAAGCCCACCGCAGAATCTGCAGCTGAGGCCTCCCCCTTCGTTCCACCTGTTTTCAATCCAGCTAATGAGCCCCTCCTTACTGACCCCCACCCTCTGCTCTGCCCAAACCACTCAACTCCCCCATAACAACCCAGCCCCAGCCTCGACCTCCCAGCCCCTCTTGGGAACTCCCTCAAAAACTCTAACACTTCCACAATTATAGAGATCCCACAGGATCCCCGCAGCACCCCCTCAGGTCAGGCAGACTCATCCATCTCCTCCCTCTCTTCTCACACCTCCCCATACCAACCACACTGATTGGCTCCTTCCCCGTGCACCTGCATCACTGGAACCCATCCCCCAACTCAATCTCAGCACAGAGAAACATGTTGTCCACAATGATGGTGGCAAGCCCAGAGTGTCCCACTGTGTTCATGTTCCCTTCTCTCTCTTTCTTTCCTCCACAAATTACCTTTTATTTAATGAGTACAAATTTCATAAGTATAACTTTAAGAATATAGTGATTCTGCCCACCATACCCACCTTCCCACCCTCCTCTTCCTCCCTCTCCATTCCCAGGCACATTCTCCATTAAAGAAAAAAAAAACTGTTCCTCAACAGTCTAGACAAGCACTTTCCATTGCTTCTCAATTTCACCTCTACAGAGTTCCTTTTAGGTGCTCTATTAGTTATCACAGATAGAGAGAACATATGGTATTTGTCCCTTTGGGTCATGTCCCCTTCTCATTGTCTGATATCAGACAGCCTGAGGAAAAACTAGGCTCCTTTTCAGAAAGCCCATCTAAATACATAATGGAGTTTTGTCGGCAACGGAGTTCCACTGCCTCACTTTTACCCTGGTGAGATGTCTAAAATACCTAACCTCCAGGCTCCCTACTGATGAAAATGAGCGCATCTGGCACTCAGCCTGGACTCATACAGACTACTTGCATCAACAAGACCCCTCACACTATCAGGTGGCATACACACTCTCCCGGGAACACAGCCAAACTGGACATATCAGCCTGGAGATTTGGGTGCTCAGAGACTTCATATGTTAATCTGTCTCCTGGAAGGTGTGCACAACAATGCTCATACCTGTGTCAACTATGACAACAAAATTACTCATGGCCCTGATGATGTGAGTACCCTGGCGGGGACTCTGTATCTTCAAGTCCAGTTCATAGCCAATGAGATTGATACCAGACTCATTTCTGACAGTTTCAACAGACTCCTAAAAATAGGAGCTAAAGCGAGGGAAAGTGCAGACATTTTTGCCACACAGATTATTTGATGATGGCAATACCAATTTGAGGAACACCTAGTGCAGTATGTATAACTGCACTAGGGATCTAGTGATCTTTTCAGAAAGAGAATTCAAACACTTACTTTAGAAGATAAATAATCAAAAGTCAGTCAACCAACTTTTTCCTAACATAATTGCTTCAGTACCAGAACAAAGTGATTACTATTCAAAACTCAGACATTTTGGAATTTCAGCATAGTGACCTGAGAACAGTTTTCTTCATATGTCATTCATGTTGCCACAAAAACCACACTAAATGCATACTGGGATTACTGATTGGTTCTATTTTGACATTAGATGCTACACAGAACTTCAAGACCAACAATCTCAATACTAACACCGACCTCAAAGACCATGAAGGAGGTGCCCAGGGAAAAAGCTGCTGCGCAAAAGGAACGATTAGGATTTAAGGCTGAATGGCAATGGTTGTGCCAGAAAATATGGAATGGAAAAACTGGAATTATGAAATCTGAAGTTACTCTCTGTCCTTACTGTGATGTCCAATGTGGAAGCAATTTTACATTTTATGTTCTGTGTGGGTGCAAACTGATGAAATCTTTACTTAATATTTACTAAATCGATCTTCTGTATATAAAGATAATTGAAAATGAATCTTCATGTGAATGGAATGGGAGAGGGAGCAGGAGATGGGAGGTATGTGGATGGGAGGGAAGTTATGGAGGAGGAAGCCATTGTAATCCATAAACTGTACTTTGGAAAATTATATTTACTAAATAAAAGTTTAAAAAAAAAATTCCTCCCAGGGGAAAAAAAAAGAAATCTGAAGTTACTCCTGATTCAAGGGAAAAAATACTAAATAGAAAATTAACTTGAAAAGGATAATGTAAAATACACTTACATAGAAGGAAGTTTACATAAATGAGAATATTTTAGAGCACAGAATTTATAAATTCTTGCCATAGGACAGATGGAATAAAAAGCTGTACCGATCCCCTAACCTCAATGTGACGTGTTGCAGAATACATGTCATTGATGAGAAGTCAACAAGGCAAAAAAAAAAAAAGGGGGTGGGGGTGGGGGTTTCACACAGCTCTCTGCTCCTGTTGGACAACAGAAACCAAGAGTTGTGTGTGTGGCGGTCAGTGTCATCTGACATCAAGGAGGGCTTCCAAATTGGAAAAACCAAATTAAAAACCTTAACACACAACCAATGAAGGAACCTCATTTTAAAAATACATTCTTGCAGCACTAGTTTGTCTTATTCATACCAACCAAATGAGACAAAGTCTCATTTCCTTCCTTCAAAAACAAATACTCTCCACTCACTTGGTTATATTTGCATTTCTGCAGAATGATAAACAAGTTATTCTCCAACATCAAAATACCTCTTTCAAGAATTCTTCAACTTCCTGGGTGAAGATTTTTCTCTCTCAAACTTGGAATGAAGAATCCTTTCCATTCATTAACCAAATACCTACTCTAGCACTTCCTCATCTCCAACTGACTTGGATTGCTTCCTGAATCCCAGAGTAGGGAAGCCAGCCTGTCCGGAAGAGAAGATGTTCTATTCAGTATCGTCAAATTTTCTACTATCATTACCATGTTATTAAAGTTTGTGCAGAAACCTCAAAACTGAAATGCAAAGAACATATAAGTGGGGAATATGACAACATAAGAATGCCTTGGCTAGTTCTGAAATGACTAAGATAGTCTTAATGTAAGAATTCACTCACCAAATATGGTTGGTCTCTAGCTCTCTAGATCTTGTATCAAGTTAGCATTAAACAATTACTTATAGGTTTGTTTTTAAAGTGTGCTATACAGGCTGGCGCCGGCACCCCAGGTTCTAGTTCCGGTCGGGGCACCAGATTCTGCCCCGGTTGCTCCTCTTTCAGTCCAGCTCTCTGCTGTGGCCCAGGAGTGCAGTGGAGGATGGCCCAAGTCCTTGGGCCCTGCACCCACATGGGAGACCAGGAGGAAGCACCTGGCTCCTGCCTTCGGATCAGCACAGTACGCTGGCCACAGCAGCCACTGGGGGTGAACCAATGGAAAAGGAAGACCTTTCCCTCTGTCTCTCTCTCTTACTGTCCACTCTGCCTGTCAAAAATAAAAATAAAAATAAAAAATAGAGTGTGCTATACATTAGCATCCTTGCCTTATGCCAAGGATACCATCATCTAACAAGACTGGTTAGTTAACTACTCATGCATCCAGTTTAGAATATATTCTGACATTCAGAATAAAAGATGTGTTTTCTACTGATATGTTAATAACATTACTCACCAAGGCCAAAATTTTATAAGTATTGTTTTCTTATGGCACAAAACTAATCAATCACAAATATACCCCAAATCGTAACTCTCAACAACTATATATTCACTAATGCAAGCAGATAGTTGGAATTTTTAAAATATGAAGTTGATGTTATTACAAATCTTAGATACACATATTAGAACACTGTTTTACTTGGACCCTTTAAAAAAGTATTAATTTCAGCAAATTTGGAATAATGGCAGTGTCAAAGTCTTAAACTAACTTCAAAGCTAACAAATCAAAGGCACAGTATTAACACACTTAAAACCATTGGAGTTCACAGGACATTAGGAGATGCTTATAAACAAAGTGCTACAAACCTAGGTTTGAAACTCTCTAGAAGTAACATAGTCAGGAATGGAGCCCTTGACTAGTACAACCTACCAGCTGCTAAAACTAAGATCTATTTTACACAAGAAAACCAAATACTCATGTAACTCTATCATAAAATCTAACTTCCAAACCTTAAGAATGACTGATGAGGGGCTGGCACTGTGGTGCAACAGGTTAACGTCCTCGCCTAAAGCACCAGCATCCCATATGGGCACCGGTTTGAGCCCCAGCTGCTCCTCTTTCCATCCAGCTCTCTGCTATGGCCTGGGAAAGCAGCAGAAGACGGCCCAAGTCCTTGGGAACCTGCATCCACGAGGGAGACAGGAGAGAAACTCCTGGCTCACAAATATCTGCCTCTTCATTCTCTGAGTAACTCTGACATTCAAATAAATAAATAAATCTAAAAAAACAAAGGAATGAATGTCCAGGGGGCAGCGCGGGCCAGGGATAGATGCCAGGCGTAGGCGCTGCAGACACAAAGCCGCTATGGCGGTTTCCGCGCCTGGGATGCAAAAAGAGGCTTTGAGTGCCCTGGAGCCCAGGGGAGAGCAACCCCATGCTCCCCGGGCACATAACATACAGATCTGAGCCCAGAGTCCGCCACCAGCTTTCGACCACCAGGGGGCGTCTGCTTCGGCGTCTGCCTCTGCCTCTGTACACACAACTGGAAACTGACTTTTCAGCATACACCATGGACAGCTTTGGTTTCAGGAGTCCAGAACCGCGTCCTGAGTCCACAAAGCCGGGTTGGGGTGTAAGGGCCCCCATCTACCGCGGTGCTGACAGTAAAGCCATGCAAGCGGCAGCCGCGGGACCCGGCCCAGGACGCCACCTGGAGCTGGCATCCCGGCCCCTCAGCTGTGGGCGCCATGCGGGCAGGGTGCGGGGAGTGCCCAGCTTGGGGGCCTGCCTGTGGGCTGGAAATGCCGACTACTCTGTTAGAAACTTCTAATAAAGTATTTAGGGGGAAAGCTAAAGATCCCTCCAAGGACGCCTGATGAAGAAAATGTTTCCAAAATGGCGTCCCCGGGCACATAAGGACGCCATCGTCACGGCGGCCTCCTCTTTCCGTTACCCGCTGCTGTGGACCATCGGGACTCGCCAGGGACGCTGGGAGGCCGCACATCCGGGTGTCAGCAGTCAGGGTCCACTGGCTTCAGGCGTCCCCACATAACGTAGTGAAAAGTAGGCCGTGGGAAGGAGGGTTCCCCCGAAAAAACTGCCTCCATCATCTGCCTGGGCTCCTGCAGCAGGGGAAGGGCATGGCCAAGGCCAGCCACAGACCGGAGGGCCCCTCCTGCTTCCGCCCCAGCTACATCTTCATACTTCCTCGGTTCAGCAAATGGCGGCCGTCTCCTCCCCTGGCAGAGAACTGGGCCGCCCTATGAGGAAAGCCTAGCTCAGCTGTGCAAGATCTGACTCAAACTGGCTTCTTACCGCCTCGGTGGTGGTTTGTGGCGGTCCAGCCACTCTGAGTTCAGTGTGAAAACTTCAGCTCCCCGGGTACATCAGGAAAACAAGCTCTAGGCAGTTTACAATCCCTGCCCCTGGTCCACATCTCCCCTCCCCACTTCACCCGCATCCTACACTTTTAGCTACAGGATGCCCCCTGAGACATTTCACTCCCACTCTGGGGGGTAAGGCAGGAAGTTATGTTTTGTAACTACTTCTTATTGATCCTGGACATGGCCCAGGCTGGTGGAGAAAGGACTTCAGACACCCTGAAGGCTCTGGGCAACAGGGCAGGCGTCTAGAGGCATCCTCACCTGACATTCAATGTGGGGCCTGTAGAGCAGCAGCTTGAGGTCTGACAGGGGCTCTCCAAGGAGCCATCCCAGGTTCTGGAGAGACAAGGAACTTCTCTGCTCTCAGGTGTGGTGACTGCAATAGTCCCATGTAGAAATTTAGGAGAACAATCAGTGGTAAACAGGGCCAAGTGTGGTCCTGCCCAGAGGGGTTCAACTGCTCCTAAGGAGAGCTCAGTTCACAATCAAGGGGGTGGGCTGCCTGCCTGTGTAGGTAACAGCAGGTCTGGTGTGCACATCACATGAGAGCAGCCACTACCTGCCCTCATTTGTTGTCCTGTTCTCATTTCCCACCTTTGGCAGGTCAAGGGGCCAGCACAATTGTCAAAGAGCCTTCCATATTTAATTCAAAGGGGCTGATCCTAATTCCTTTTTGTGGGTGTCGTAACACAACTAAGGCACTTGGCAGGGCCCTTTAAGCACTTTTCATGAATTTCTAGGCAAAGGCTAACTGATTCATATTTAGGGTCTCATTGGATGGTTTCCAGAAAATTGGGGTCTCCAGGCTGCAAGTCATATGAAACTTAGGCCTAAAACCTAGGGACTCCAGCCATTTGGAAACCAAAACCAACCCATTACCACTATGTCAATGATAAGCAGCCCAATCTCAAATTTCCCTCTACAGATTTTTTAAAACATTATTTATGAGAAATAGACACATATCACACATGTGCTGATTCACTCCTCACATGCCCACTACTGGGCTGGGCACTCATCTGAGAGCTGACACATGGGTGGCAGGGACCCAACCAGTGGAGACAGCATGGGCTGCCTCCCCAGCACCACAGACACCAGAAGCAGGAATCAGAGTGGAGATAGGCCTGGAACCTAAGCGTCACCATGCGGCATGTGTGTATCCCCCACAGTGTCCAACCTCCTGCTTCGAATCCCACCCTGAGAAGCTTTCAAAGCCTTAGACATGCACTGCCGCTCCATCCTGACTTAGACACAGAAGCCTCTGAGTTCATAGCCAGTCTCTTCCCAAGGTGGGATGCAGAGCTCAGGAAATGAATGAGTCAGAACTTTAAAACCAGGCCACAGGGCAGAGGTTCCACTCCTCTCTGTGTCTGCTCTCACTGAAACTGCTTTAACAGCTCATTTTGTGACTCCAGTGTCCATCCTCTCTCTCTCCAGCTTGTCCTATCTCTAGGATAGACAGGGGCTTCACACGGGATTTGCATTTTATCCAGAGGCTGTCTGCAGAGCCAGTAACCCATTGGACTTCTTCTGTTAAGGAGAGCTGAGCCCTTCCCATCTGGGGACACCTCGACTACTCCTCACCAGTGTCCTTCCTGCTTGCTGTAGGCACATGGGTGAGGCCCTAACTTAGCCACTACTGTATGGATGGGCGTTTGCGGTTTCAGGGTTACCCCCGTGTCAGTGTCCCTCATCCTATTGGGGTCCCTGAAATAGACAGGAGAGCCATCAGCAAGCCAGCAGCCTGCCTCCACATCTTTTGGTTCCCATGCTGATGTTCTCCATTTATGGCTCACAATTGAAAGCAGGCAGTGTCCACCAATAAAGAGAATTATCCTTAGGACTGATAGTGTTTAGGTTTTCTGGACACTCTGAAATAGGAAGCAGCTGTTAGACCACCTGACTTCTCTGGGCATCAGGGTCCCAGGAAGCCTACTATCTATCCTATCCTCTTTGGGATGTCGAGTTACAAGAGTCAGTTGGGGGATGGTTGAAGTCCAGATTCCAGCTTGGACAAGAATCCACCTTCCCCTCCCCGCAAATGGCAGGTGCCCGATACTGGTGAAACACGAAAGCCTCTAGGGATGGGGGAGCCAGAAGAACAAAATCGCAGATGCACCTCAAGTGGTGGGAAGGTGAACCCAACTTCAGAGTCATCCATAGAGAACCATGAAATTCCCTCTCCATTTCTACCTATAGAAGGCAGAGGTCTCTAACCCAGAATAAAGTGGCCCAAAGCTGTGAAGCAGGGAAGGTCAGACCCGGCAACCCAGAGACCAGGCTCAGGGGTTTCGCAGACCTCTCCCTTTGCACTCCTCTGCCTCCCAGGGGAGAACCTGACCCCAGCATTCTGGCGTCCTGGCAAAGGTTGTCCCTTTCTCCTCCACAATTCTGAACTGATGCTGAACTTCTGGTCCTGGTAATCATGTCTAGGATAATTAAGACACTTAGCAGAGCTGCACAAATGACTCGCCCTGATGCCCGTGAGATGCAGGACAAACAGCAGTGCAGGTGACTGGGCACCTCTCAGCTCTCTGCATCAGCAGCTCAGCATGGCCAGGTCCCGGCCACACCTGAGTGCCATAAGCTGCAATAAGTGTCCCCAAGTGTAAGTGCTCCTGGATGTGCTGCTGCCACCATCACTCAGATCTGGGTGATGGACAACTTGACCCAGGATGCAGCAAGTGTTACCCACAAGCTGCCTGGCTCTCTTCAATCTGACAATACCAACTGCTTTACTACAGGTCCCAGAAATCCCTACCCCAGGTTAGAAACCATCTCACATCTAGGGTGTTTGTGCATCAGTACAGGTGACGCAAGGCCTACGGATTCCTTGGCACTACACAACTGACGGCATCCCTTGCAAGCCCATGCTAGAATGGTCCCCAGAAACCACAAGAGAGACTGAGAATGTCCAGAGAGGGACGATGAATTTTGCAGGGACAAACTTGAACAAGGACGAGAGAGCAGGTCTGAGCCCAGCTGTGGCACATCTGGGCCCAAGACAGCCCTGTGGCACCTGCTGCCTGGGTTGGTGCAACTGTGGACAGCAGGCACATGGCGTAGGGGTAGAAGTAGAAGAGGAAGAGCCCACTGAGAATCTGAGGATATCTTGTGTGAGGAGGGGGCTCAGCTTAGGAGCCACAGGAAGTGACCTCACTTCTTGTGATGACCTAGAGCACTGGGTGTCCCGGCAACCACCCCAACATTCCAGAGTTGAGGCTGAACCAGCTCACCTGGATAAAGTCTTGTAGCAAGATGTTCCTGAGTTGTATCCCGCGATGCCCAAGCCCAGGCCCCAAGAAACCCTGCTGCAGGCTCCTTGCCCAGTGCTGGGGACGCTGGGCCAGCCCTCACCCCCGACGCACCTGGAGCTTCAAGCAGAAAAAGGCCAAGGTGAGTCTGGCAGCCAGGGCAGGTCTCTGCTGACCAGGACACCACCGAGACCCCACTGGGAGCCCAGAGGCCTCTGGGTGTGGGGGACATGGTCTACTTCACCCTTGGAGGAGGGAGACTGGAGATCAGAGGTGGGGGCAGCCTGAGGCCCAGAGCTGCTGGCTGTGGAGGGATCCAGGGACTGCCTCTTCCCTGCCATTCTCTGCTCTTGTCTCCTAGGTCCAGGACAGGGCAGCCTCGTGCCTGGCACAGCACAGCGGACTGGGGATCGCAAGCAGCCGGGACAACCGCAGGCCAACTAAAACCGATGACCTGTGTGTAGTGGGGGAGTGGTCAAACTCACCCACAACTCCAAAGCTCATGTATCGGGCATTCCCCCGGGCGCACAAGCCACCTGAGGCCCCCCTCAGTCACTTAATCTTGGTAAAGGCCCAGATAGAGCCCAGGGGGTCCGCAAATGTCCATCTCACAGCAGAGGCACTGGGGCTCGACAACTTCGCCTGTTCCAGACAAGAAGCAAGGTCAGGGCCGGGCCTGGAACCTGATCTGACAGCTGAAGCACAGCAGAGCCATGACCTTCAAGCAACACCCCCACTGGAGCAGTCCTGGCTCTCCAAAGATGAGTGGGGGACAGCTGTGTCCCCAGCTGCAGCCCAGCAAGCTGCAGGGGAACCAGACACAGCACTGGCCCCGGCCTCAGCCCCAGCTCCGCAAGGCCCTTCTGCTTCAGCCCCAGGGCCACAGTGCCTGTCCTTGCCCGCCCCCGTGATCCTGTATTTCTCTTTAATCCTCCCCATTGTGTTCCTTGTCTCTACCTTATTGTCACGTTTCCAAAATAAAATTTAATTGATTACCCACTATGAAATGTGCAATTCACACCAGGCAAACTCCCCAGGCCATGCCCTCCCCACCCCACTCTCCCTGCTCATGGCCCCAATGCCAGGGACCTGGAGTCTCTGTAGAGGACACTGGCACCTCTCCAGGGGCAGAGCCAGGGTTCCCCATTTGGACAAAGAGCACCAAGTGCTGGGAAGGCCAAGGGAAGCAAGGAACAGGGAGACGCTGGCATGGCCGGGGCAGCGCCTCCTCGCGCTCAGGGACGCGGGCTCTGAAGTCACAGAACACATCTGCCGGGGGTGCTGTCCCCGCAGCCTGTGTCCTCATCTGTTCAATGGGATGGCAGCGCTGCCACAGCCATCACCGGCACAGGGAATGCAATGCTCTGCACCTCCCTGCACACGTTGGGCCCCCTGCTTCCAGTATGAGGAGGACACAAGACAGGGAAAGAGGTCTTACACTGAAGGCACAGTTTGGGTCCTGGGGCCACACACACACAGAAGCCGTCACAGTCTCTGTTCCTGCACTCAGCAATGGGTCACTGGCAGAAACATCAGAGCAGGGATTTGCTCACTGCTCAGTGACAGGGGGCCCATGTCCAGAACCCCATGTGCCCCAGACTGCCTGGTGTGCAGGTGACATGGGTGGGTCTCGACCGGGAAGATGGAGACACAGAGGATGTCCCCAAGGACAGGGGCTGCTCTTTCCCCCAGCTCCTGGGATTTCCCAGCCCCTGGCCAGGTGCACTGGTGACCATGTCTCAGCCATGGGGAGGCACTGCTGTCACTCCCCATTTGCAGATGAGGAACCCCTGAGAGTGAGGCCCCACCCAGGTCACAGCTGTGCTGATCCCACATGAGGACTCCCCACCCCACCATAAGCCCAGACTGTCGGGGCCCAATGACCCTGTGGGAAAACAAGAGGGCAGCACAGCAGACCAGGAAGGAGTGGCAAGGGTATGACTTTCTCCAAGAGATCATAGCCACAGGGATTTTCTTAATGGGCTTCTCAGCTGATCCACTAGGGCTGAGGGATGCCTGTGGAGGAGGAAGCTGGGGCACTGGAATGCTGACCTGTGTGTGTTCCTGGGAATGGCCTGGATCACACCCAATGACAGCACTGTCCCCATGACTGTCCCTCTGGATAATGTGCCAGATCACCTGCTGCTTCTGCACCTGCACACCTGACAGCCTGAGCCCAGGTGGGGCCAAATGGAGGGAGTGGGTGGCAGTGGGTGCACCTGTCCTGCAGAGTGCCAGGCAGCTCAGTTTGGCTGCCTTAGCAGGGAGGGCCCCAGGGAACTCTGCTCCCCAGCACTGCGAGGGCACACAGTGCAGTGTCCACCACTCAGGGTCCCCATCTCAAGGTCATGAGCTCATGGCCATGTCTAGTTCCAGGTCCTGGGGTCGAACGGCTGGAGCCCACCCCCAGGAAGCTGAGCTGAGGGTCATCTCACCATGACTAGTGGTGCAGCCTGATGCCCTGATGAACTGTAGGGTCCTAGAGAGGCGGGCTGCCCAAGCACAGGGGACAGAGGGGGCAGAGGACAGAGATGCCAGCCCTGGGCTGTTGTGTGGAGATGTGAGTATGAGCAGCTGAGGGGGTGAGCCCCTGTAAGGCCTCTGTCTTTGCATGGGTCTCTCACTGTGTCCTGACCACTCAGTGACATGGGCGTGTGAGGTCCCCACTGAGGCTAGAGGCCCTGCTCACTGCAGTCTACCCAGCAGCAGAGCCAGGTTGAAGACAAGGAGCTGCCAGAAACCCTGGGACTCCCTTGACAACGATTCTGCACCCAGATGCTTCAGGGACCATCTGCCCAGCCTACAGGTGGACTGAAATGGGCCCAACAGACATGTGAGCACCCGCAAGAGCTCTGCCACCCAGGACTTCCCCAAACCCCAGCGTGCTAGCTGCATGAATTCTAAAATGAAACCTATAATAAAGCATCTAAAACAAAAGTGTTGAGTCAAAATATATATCACGTCAAAGACAATTTACAAAATCTTTCCAACTTGGAGTTACTCACAGATCATGGGTACATCACATCACACCTATGATAGATAGTAAAAAGATATAAGGTAATTTCTCCAAATCTCAAACATTTTTGATTCAAGACACACATTTTCAAAGTCAAAAAAGATCACACAGATTCAGACAAAATATATTAAAATCATGTATCTGATAAGATTGTCTGTCCACAAAATATAAGGAACACTTACAACGGAATTATAGGAAAATGAACAACTCAACCAACCATGAGTCAAATATTCAAATGTGTATTTCCTCTAAGATAAGCACAGTAAAAGATGCTCAACATCATCTGGACCCAGGGAAAAGCAAATGGAAGCCACAGTGTGAACCAACTTTCCCCCACTTGAGTGGCAGGAGTTTAAACAATGGGGAGGAAAAAGAGTTATAAAGGATATGGACAAACAGACCTCACCCATTGATGGTGAGAGTGTGAAATGGTGCAGCCAGCTCTGTGGCATCCAAATGGAGATATGAAGAGTTACTGTTGGACTCAGCAACTCCATTTCTAGCTCATACTCAAGATGACTGAAAATAATTGTCCTTAGAAAAACATGCCTAGGTAGACATAGGTTGGTATCTGTTTAAAAGAAGCTAGCATATAAATAGGTTAAATTCTCCACTTAAAGGATACAGAGCGGATAAAGACCAACACTCAAGATACTTGCCTGGAAGAAACTCTTTTCAGACACACATTACATTCGGATAAAACAATCTGTCAGAAAGAGGATCTAACAACTGTAAATACATTCATGCACCTGAAAACGAGATCACCTAAGCATACAACGCAAACAATATTGGTTCTAAAGGGAGGTAGAGACCCCACAACAATAGGAGCTGGGGACTTCAACATCCCACCTGTCAATGGACAGATTATCTAGACCGTCTAGAAGCACTAGGCAACCTGAGGGAGGAGGCTGGGCAGTGAGAGCCAGGAGAAAGGCAGCACAGGCTGTCCAGGGAGCAGCAGCAGCAACCCCCAGCAGGCAGAAAGGGCAGCCACGGGACAGGGAGCCTGGACAGAGACATCTCCCAGGATGCAAGACAGCTCAGCCCCTCACAGGCTGTCACCAGGAAGATCCAAAGCTGTGCCCTCCAGTGAGGGAGCCACAACGTGACACAGCAAGCCTCAGTAGTCAGAGAAACCAGGCTGGAGTGGAAATGACAGTGGCGACAGATCTGCAGGGGCCAGGACCTGGACAGGAGTCTCCCTGATGGCCTTTGCCAGGCACGGACACAGCCCCAGATGTCACTACCCCTGCACCTGTGGGCCAGGCCAGGTACAGCACCTGATGGCTTCCTTTAATTGAGCAGAGTCCACAAAACATGGAAATTTGGAGCACACAGCTCAGCTACATTAAGAACAATCCCGTGCCTGGACAACCCTCACCATCTTGACTTGAGTCAGGGTCCCAGACTGCCTTCTGGCCTGTACACTACTCAGTCCGCTGTCAATTCCCCCATTTCTGATGAGCCATACAAGCTGAGGGGGGACACACAGCACCTAGGCCTGAGCATCCGGGTGCTCATCTACCCACAGGACAACATGGAGGCCACCCGCAACCCTACATGCCATTCAGGATGTCCAGTAAACTCAGGCGCTTCTAAAATGGAGACACCATCTTTCAGTCTAGCTTGCCTTCTTTTTCTTAATAAAACTGCAAACCTCCAAATAATACGATAAAATAGAAAGAAATGTCAACTTATTGTCACCCTCTGACAATCCTCTGTTCACTTCTTTTACTATAAATCATTGTACCCCGTTGATATCTTTTGTTTTGATATTAGCCCTAGACTTTGTCAGAGACTGGCCCAACTGAATGGACCCATAGCAGAAGACTTCTCTCAGCACTCTATTATCACTATATATCTCTCACATCCTCCCAAAGCCTCTACACAGCTCTCATCAATGCTTCCTCTCATCTCTTCCTTGACCATAACCCCACTATCACTTCATGCGGGATCTGTACACACTCCCTCCCCTCCCAGCCAGTCTGGACAAAGGCCACAGGACTCAAGGGATACCCTGTACTTTCCCCAAAACAGGAAGAATTCAACCAACCTTATATACCTATCAGAGGCATTTTCTCTGTGCTTCGCTGAGAGGTCAAGCCCTTAAACGCATCCAATGTGTTCCCTTCCCGTTTCCCATGAAGTAGGATCACTGTCCCACAAACTCTTTAACTGGACGATTACTCTCCCAGCCTCCCCTGTTTTCTCTATTTCCTTCCCCTACTCCCACAGGTTAGCAAAATTAGCCACAAAGGCAAATACTCCCACTCTAACTGAACCATCACTGTCAGGACCCAGCCCATGGATGCATTGGTGAGCATGCCTGGGACCAAAAACGAAGCGTTCTTGCTGTGTGGCATCCAGGTGTACAAGTGTCTTCCCATGCACTGGACAGGAACGTATCCTCTCACGTTCCTATTTCACCCTCTCCCCTATGCTCTCAACCAGACTTGATGTCTCACAACTCAAACCCCCCGTGTCAAGAGTGACTTGGACTTAGCAACCCTTCTTTCTCATGGGGTGTTTTTTTCCCAGGAATTGGGCCAGGAGCAGCCAGACTGGCAATTTCAGGAGACAAGACAAAGAAATGCAAAGAATTATGTCTCACTCTCAAAGAAAACATGAATGACCCAGCACCACACCTGTCTCACTGCCAAGACCAGGTAGATTCCTGTCAGCAGTGGTCCCTGGAAATCCCTGAGGATTTAGACGTCCTCACCTCCAGAAAAGGAGGACTTTGCCTCTGGGTAAAGAGTGAGGCTTGTACACCAGTCAGGCAGGTGCTGTGAGAGGTGCTACTGAGCACATTGAAAAGCATGCTAATGAAATGTAAGAATGCATTACGACAGTACCCTTGCCACATTTTAGCCATCTTTGCCACTCTGGCTAACTTTTCTACTATTTCCTTTTTCCCTCATAATCACCGTGCTTTATTCTTATGATATATAATTACATATTTCAAAAGTGCTCACAGGAACCAGTGACTGCTAGATCCCAAGACATCCTATAGGAACATCACAAGACTGCTCTTCTTCTCCAGTCACTCTGCACTACAGCCCTGCATCAGCAGGAAGTGGCCAAAAGGACACCAGCACCCATCTCTCTCTCTGTCCTGGGAGTAGGAATACAGGACCTTGAGCAACATCATGGGCAGAAGTGATGCCATGTTACAGCCACAGCACTGCCTCAAGGGTTCAACCATTAGCCCCAACCCTGCAGAAGGTTGAAAAAGCCAAGGCAAACCATCTCAGCTCTGCCTAATCCCTGCCCAGCCTGAACCAAGTGTTGCCCAGGCTACATAAGCCCCTAGTCTCTACCAGAATGTGTCCCGATCCTCGCTAGTAGTGGGCCCACTCAGGTCTGTCTCTGAAAAAACAGGCTCTAGCTACTGAGTTCATAGTTTGTAGTCTGTCTTCCCTGTGTCTTGTGCACAGTGTCTACAACACACCATCAGGGAAATGAGCAAACCAGAAAATGCCAGTATTCAGTCCTCAGTCAGTGGAAACCATTAGATGAATACCCCAGCAAAGGAACATTCCATGTGTTTGAGTTCACTTTCTTATTCATCCACTGATCCACTCCCCACACATGCAATGGTACCAGGGGGAGCCAAGAACCAGGAAGTCACCCCAGATCTCCCCAACAGGTAGCAATAACCTAAGCATTTGAGCCTTAACCCCCCCCCCAGGAACTCTTTAGCAGGAAGGTGATACACATAAAACCCAGGCACTCTGCTACTCTGATGTCCCAACCACAAAACACAATGCTCACACCCCACTTTTATTCCCAAATAAAAGACCACTCACCTGGATGGATGGTAAAATGTCCTGCCAATAACACCTCAGCTAGCACACATCTGGGCCAAGACTTCAACTCAGAGGAGACTGAAACCACAAGTTGTAACCGGGAACCTATAGGAGGAAAACACCCTCTTGTTTGAACAGGCCTTGGAGAACCTAAGAACCAATTCACACCTACCAGATGACAGAGAGAAAGACGTCTGCTGCTAGCAACACAAACTTTGGCATTCTCCACTGAGTCCACCGTGACCTCAGCCATAAGACCACAAGGGCCTCACTCAGAAATGAAAGCTTGTAAGGGCTGGGCCCTGCTGGTAACCAGTCCTCTGCCTGTCACGAGCTGTTCAACCACAGCCCTGACACAGAGAATAAAGATGCTTCCTGCCCCCCCCCCCCTTCCATGGCTTATAAAGGAAAGGGAATCCCTAAAGTGAAAGTAGGGCAATGCCAGGGCTGAGAAAAGATCAGCAAGGGGGCTCCAAAATCAAGTCCACTTGCTGTGCAGGTGCACACTGTTCCCTGAACTGCTCCAGGCTACTTGGAAAAAAAAAAACAAAACAGGGTTCATTTTTGTATGTAGAATCCAAACTGAGAAGGCCATCCCTTAGTACCATAATGGGGAGGTGGAAGGCTCAATACAAGACGCTGGGGAAGAGGAAGCTGTGATCCAGACACGTACCCTAAAGAGGCAGCAAGGGACTCAAGCAAGCCCACCGTTAACACCATGACCTCCCCCGGGAGTCAAGAGCCACCGAGGGAATGAAATGGCCTGGAATGAAATGGCCTGAAATGGATCAGGGCGGTCAGTTCACCCTGTCGGTGCTCATCACTGACTTCACAGTGTCCCATGTCTATGGGGAAATACACTTCATTGTGTCTCTTCATTCAAAACAGGCCCAGCACTCAATGTCAAGTCTACCGTTGCTTTAAGAAAAACAAAGAGCCAACTGCAGTCCCCTGCCCTCATCCCCACCATCCCTGGGAGGATCCCCACAGCAGGTGGGCCTCAAAGGCTCTAATTCAGCCACTCCCCAAGAAGAGTCCACGGACCAGAGAGGAGGGGAGTCAGGACTACCAACCAGGCCCCATATTCCCAGCTCTGCAGTGGGGGGAGCCAGATGCCCACCAGGTGCAGGCCTCTGTCTGCTCTCCCCCAGACAGAACACCTCCGTCCCACGGCCTTGCTTTTCCCCCTCTGTAAAATGGAAGGTCTGACGGAGACCATGCATTAGCTCCTGGCCACTCTAAACGTCTGTGCCCATTTTGCTTGCATGTCCCCGCATCTCTGGGGACAGAAGCTCTTCCCTTAAAGTGGACAACGCCCACCCAATCTGCTTGCTGCTGAGAGAGGCCAGAGCTTTTCTGGAATCCAGGTTGAGCCCTTGCCCCGTCCTCTCCCAGGGCCTCATTCTAGAACCAGCCCCCTCCTCAGCCAGCCAGCCTGGCATTTAATCCTCCCTGCACACCTGGCCACAGAAGAGACAGCGTCTCGGGTCAGCACCTGAGAACCCCACCTCTCTCCCAGCCCGCAGGGGTCTACACCTGCCTGCACAGAGAAAGGCCCCGCAATCCCGAAGGGAAGTGGCTGCCAGCTCGGCCCCACTGCAACTGTGCAGGAAGAGCCCAGCAGGTCGGCCAGCACTTACCGGTGCTCCAGGGGGCGGCGCAGGCCGTGGACAGGTGCCAGGCGTGGGCACTGCAGACACAAAGGCGCTATGGGAGTTTCGGCGCCTGAGATGCCAAAGAGGTTTCCAGTGCCCAGGAGCCCAGGAAAGAGCAACCCCATGCTCCCTGGGCACAAAACATACAGGTCCTCAGCCCAGAGTCCGCCACCAGCTTTCGACCACCAGGGGGCGTCTGCTTTGGCGTCTGCGCAGCCAGTGGAAACTGACCTGTTCCTGGACTCTGCCAACAGCAGCAGTTTCAGAGGTCCAGAAGCGCGTCCTCAGTCCCCAAAGCAGGGTTGGGGTGTAAGGGCCCCCATCCACCGCGGTGCTGACAGTAAAGCCATGCAAGCGGCAGCCGCAGGACCCGGCCCAGGACGCCACCTGGAGCTGGCATCCCGGCCCCTCAGCTGTGGGCGCCATGCGGGCAGGGTGCGGGGAGTGCCCAGCTTGGGGGCCTGCCTGTGGGCTGGAAATGCCGACTACTCTGTTAGAAACTTCTAATAAAGTATTTAGGGGGAAAGCTAAAGATCCCTCCAAGGACGCCTGATGAAGAAAATGTTTCCAAAATGGCGTCCCCGGGCACATAAGGACGCCATCGTCACGGCGGCCTCCTCTTTCCGTTACCCGCCGCTGTGGACCATCGGGACTCGCCAGGGACGCTGGGAGGCCGCACATCCGGGTGTCCGCAGTCAGGGTCCACTGGCTTCAGGCGTCCCCACATAACGTAGTGAAAAGTAGGCCATGGGAAGGAGGGTTCCCCCAAACACACTGCCTCCATCGTCTGCCTGGGCTTCTGCAGCAGGGGAAGGGCATGGCCAAGGCCAGCCACAGACCGGAGGGCCCCTCCTGCTTCCGCCCCGGCTACATCTTCATACTTCCTCAGTTCAGAACATGGAGGCCGTCTCCTCCCCAGGTGGAGAACTGGGCCGCCCTATGAGGAAAGCCGAGCTCAGCTGTGCAAGATCTGACTCAAACTGGCTTCTTACCGCCTCGGTGGTGGTTTGTGGCGGTCCAGCCACTCTGAGTTCAGTGTGAAAAATTCAGCTCCCCGGGTACATCAGGAAAACAAGCTCTAGGCAGTTTACAATCCCTGCCCCTAGTCCACATCTCCCCTCCCCACTTTGCCCACAACCTACTCATTTTGCTACAGGATGCCCCCTGAAACATTTCACTCCCACTCTGGGGGGTAAGGCAGGAAGTCATGTTTTGTAACTACTACTTGTTGATCCTGGACATGGCCTAGGCTGGTGGAGAAAGGACTTCAGACACCCTGAAGGCTCTGGGCAACAGGGCAGGCGTCTAGAGGCATCCTCACCTGACATTCAATGTGGGGCCTGTAGAGCAGCAGCTTGAGGTCTGACAGGGGCTCTCCAAGGAGCCATCCCAGGTTCTGGAGAGACAAGGAACTTCTCTGCTCTCAGGTGTGGTGACTGCAATAGTCCCATGTAGAAGTTTAGGAGAACAATCAGTGGTAAACAGGGCCAAGTGTGGTCCTGCCCAGAGGGGTTCAACTGCTCCTAAGGAGAGCTCAGTTCACAATCAAGGGGGTGGGCTGCCTGCCTGTGTAGGTAACAGCAGGTCTGGTGTGCACATCACATAAGAGCAGCCACTACCTGCCCTCATTGTGTTGTCCTGTTCTCATTTCCCACCTTTGGCAGGTCAAGGGGCCAGCCCAATTGTCAAAGAGCCTTCCATATTTAATTCAAAGGGGCTGATCCTAATTCCTTTTTGTGGGTGTCGTAACACAACTAAGGCACTTGGCAGGGCCCTTTAAGCACTTTTCATGAATTTCTAGGCAAAGGCTAACTGATTCATATTTAGGGTCTCATTGGATGGTTTCCAGAAAATTGGGGTCTCCAGGCTGCAAGTCATATGAAACTTAGGCCTAAAACCTAGGGACTCCAGCCATTTGGAAACCAAAACCAACCCATTACCATTATGTCAATGATAAGCAGCCCAATCTCAAATTTCCCTCTACAGATTTTTTAAAACATTATTTATGAGAAATAGACACAGATATCACACATGTGCTGATTCACTCCTCACATGCCCACTACTGGGCTGGGCACTCAACTGAGAGCTGACACATGGGTGGCAGGGACCCAACCAGTGGAGACAGCATTGCTGCCTCCCCAGCACCACAGACACCAGAAGCAGGAATCAGAGTGGAGATAGGCCTGGAACCTAAGCGTCACCATGCGGCATGTGTGTATCCCCCAGTGTCCAACCTCCTGCTTCGAATCCCACCCTGAGAAGCTTTCAAAGCCTTAGACATGCACTGCTGCTCCATCCTGACTTAGACACAGAAGCCTCTGAGTTCATAGCCAGTCTCTTCCCAAGGTGGGATGCAGAGCTCAGGAAATGAATGAGTCAGAACTTTAAAACCAGGCCACAGGGCAGAGGTTCCACTCCTCTCTGTGTCTGCTCTCACTGAAACTGCTTTAACAGCTCATTTTGTGACTCCAGTGTCCATCCTCTCTCTCTCCAGCTTGTCCTATCTCTAGGATAGACAGGGGCTTCACACGGGATTTGCATTTTATCCAGAGGCTGTCTGCAGAGCCAGTAACCCATTGGACTTCTTCTGTTAAGGAGAGCTGAGCCCTTCCCATCTGGGGACACCTCGGCCACTCCTCACCAGTGTTCTTCCTGCTTGCTGTAGGCACATGGGTGAGGCCCTAACTTAGCCACTACTGTATGGATGGGCGTTTGTGGTTTCAGGGTTACCCCGTGTCAGTGTCCCTCATCCTACTGGGGTCCCTAGAATACTCTGTAGAGCCATCAGCAAGCCGGCAGCCTGCCTCCACATCTTTTGGTTCCCATGCTGATGTTCTCCATGCTATGGCACACGAAACACAGCAGGCAGTGTCCACCAATTAAGAGGATTAGCCTTAGGACTGATAGTGTTTAGGTTTTCTGGACACTCTGAAATAGGAAGCAGCTGTTAGACCACCTGACTTCTCTGGGCATCAGGGTCCCAGGAAGCCTACTATCTATCCTATCCTCTTTGGGATGTCGAGTTACAAGAGTCAGTTGGGGGATGGTTGAAGTCCAGATTCCAGCTTGGACAAGAATCCACCTTCCCCTCCCCACAAATGGCAGGTGCCCGATACTGGTGAAACACGAAAGCCTCTAGGGATGGGGGAGCCGAAGAACATAAATCGCAGATGCACCTCAAGTGGGAAGGTGAACCCAACTTCAGAGTCATCCTAGAGAACCATGAAATTCCCTCTCCATTTCTACCTATAGAAGGCAGAGGTCTCTAACCCAGAATAAAGTGGCCCAACGCTGTGAAGCAGAGAAGGTCAGACCCGGCAACCCAGAGACCAGGCTCAGGGGTTTCGCAGACCTCTCCCTTTGCACTCCTCTGCCTCCCAGGGGAGAACCTGACCCCAGCATTCTGGCGTCCTGGCAAAGGCTGTCCCTTTCTCCTCCACAATTCTGAACTGATGCTGAACTTCTGGTCCTGGCAATCATGTCTAGGATAATTAAGACACTTAGCAGAGCTGCACAAATGACTCGCCCTGATTCCCGTGAGATGCAGGACAAACAGCAGTGCAGGTGACTGGGCACCTCTCAGCTCTCTGCATCAGCAGCTCAGCATGGCCAGGTCCCGGCCACACCTGAGTGCCATAAGCTGCAATAAGTGTCCCCAAGTGTAAGTGCTCCTGGATGTGCTGCTGCCACCATCGCTCAGATCTGGGTGATGGACAACTTGACCCAGGATGCAGCAAGTGTTACCCACAAGCTGCCTGGCACTCTTCAATCTGACAATACCAACTGCTTTACTACAGGTCCCAGAAATCCCTACCCCAGGTTAGAAACCATCTCACATCTAGGGTGTTTGTGCATCAGTACAGGTGACGCCAGGCCTAGGGATTCCTTGGCACTACACAACTGATGGCATCCCTTGCAAGCACATGCTAGAATGGTCCCCAGAAACCACAAGAGAGGCTGAGAATGTCCAGAGAGGGACGATGAATTTTGCAGGGACAAACTTGAACAAGGACGAGAGAGCAGGTCTGAGCCCAGCTGTGGCACATCTGGGCCCAAGACAGCCCTGTGGCACCTGCTGCCTGGGTTGGTGCAACTGTGGACAGCAGGCACGTGGCGTAGGGGTAGAAGTAGAAGAGGAAGAGCCCACTGAGAATCTGAGGATATCTTGTGTGAGGAGGGGGCTCAGCTTAGGAGCCACAGGAAGTGACCTCACTTCTTGTGGTGACCTAGAGCACTGGGTGTCCCGGCAACCACCCCAACATTCCAGAGTTGAGGCTGAACCAGCTCACCTGGATAAAGTCTTGTAGCAAGATGTTCCTGAGTTGTATCCCGCGATGCCCAAGCCCAGGCCCCAAGAAACCCTGCTGCAGGCTCCTTGCCCAGTGCTGGGGACGCTGGGCCAGCCCTCACCCCCGACGCACCTGGAGCTTCAAGCAGAAAAAGGCCAAGGTGAGTCTGGCAGCCAGGGCAGGTCTCTGCTGACCAGGACACCACCGAGACCCCACTGGGAGCCCAGAGGCCTCTGGGTGTGGGGGACATGGTCTACTTCACCCTTGGAGGAGGGAGACTGGAGATCAGAGGTGGGGGCAGCCTGAGGCCCAGAGCTGCTGGCTGCGGAGGGATCCAGGGACTGCCTCTTCCCTGCCATTCTCTGCTCTTGTCTCCTAGGTCCAGGACAGGGCAGCCTCGTGCCTGGCACAGCACAGCGGACTGGGGATCGCAAGCAGCCGGGACAACCGCAGGCCAACTAAAACCGATGACCTGTGTGTAGTGGGGGAGTGGTCAAACTCACCCACAACTCCAAAGCTCATGTATCGGGCATTCCCCCGGGCGCACAAGCCACCTGAGGCCCCCCTCAGTCACTTAATCTTGGTAAAGGCCCAGATAGAGCCCAGGGGGTCCGCAAATGTCCATCTCACAGCGGAGGCACTGGGGCTCGACGACTTCGCCTGTTCCAGACAAGAAGCAAGGTCAGGGCCGGGCCTGGAACCTGACCTGACAGCTGAAGCACAGCAGAGCCATGACCTTCAAGCAACACCCCCACTGGAGCAGTCCTGGCTCTCCAAAGATGAGTGGGGGACAGCTGTGTCCCCAGCTGCAGCCCAGCAAGCTGCAGGGGCACCAGACACAGCACTGGCCCCGGCCTCAGCCCCAGCTCCGCAAGGCCCTTCTGCTTCAGCCCCAGGGCCACAGTGCCTGTCCTTGCCCGCCCCTGTGATCCTGTATTTCTCTTTAATCCTCCCCATTGTGTTCCTTGTCTCTACCTTATTGTCACGTTTCCAAAATAAAATTTAATTGATTACCCACTATGAAATGTGCAATTCACACCAAGCAAACTCCCCAGGCCGTGCCCTCCCCACCCCACTCTCCCTGCTCATGGCCCCAATGCCAGGGACCTGGAGTCTCTGTAGAGGACACTGGCACCTCTCCAGGGGCAGAGCCAGGGTTCCCCATTTGGACAAAGAGCACCAAGTGCTGGGAAGGCCAAGGGAAGCAAGGAACAGGGAGACGCTGGCATGGCTGGGGCAGCGCCTCCTCGCGCTCAGGGACGCGGGCTCTGAGGTCACAGAACAGACCTGCCGGGGGTGCTGTCCCCGCAGCCTGTGTTCTCATCTGTTCAATGGGATGGCAGCGCTGCCACAGCCATCACCGGCACAGGGAATGCAATGCTCTGCACCTCCCTGCACACGTTGGGCCCCTGCTTCCAGTATGAGGAGGACACAAGACAGGGAAAGGGTTCTTTCACTGAAGGCACCGTTTGGGTCCTGGGGCCACACACACACAGAAGCCGTCACAGTCTCTGTTCCTGCACTCAACAATGGGTCACTGGCAGAAACATCAGAGCAGGGATTTGCTCACTGCTCAGTGACAGGGGGCCCATGTCCAGAACTCCATGTGCCCCAGACTGCCTGGTGTGCAGGTGACATGGGTGGGTCTCGACCGGGAAGATGGAGACACAGAGGATGTCCCCAAGGACAGGGGCTGCTCTTTCCCCCAGCTCCTGGGATTTCCCAGCCCCTGGCCAGGTGCACTGGTGATCATGTCTCAGCCATGGGGAGGCACTGCTGTCACTCCCCATTTGCAGATGAGGAACCCCTGAGAGTGAGGCCCCACCCAGGTCACAGCTGTGCTGATCCCACATGAGGACTCCCCACCCCACCATAAGCCCAGACTGTCGGGGCCCGATGACCCTGTGGGAAAACAAGAGGGTAGCACAGCAGGCCAGGAAGGAGTGGCAAGGGTATGACTTTCTCCAAGAGATCATAGCCACAGGGATTTTCTTCATGGGCTTCTCAGCTGATCCACTAGGGCTGAGGGATGCCTGTGGAGGAGGAAGCTGGGGCACTGGAATGCTGACCTGTGTGTGTTCCTGGGAATGGCCTGGATCACACCCAATGACAGCACTGTCCCCATGACTGTCCCTCTGGATAATGTCCCAGATCACCTGCTGCTTCTGCACCTGCACACCTGACAGCCTGAGCCCAGGTGGGGCCAACTGGAGGGAGTGGGTGGCAGTGGGTGCACCTGTCCTGCAGAGTGCCAGGCAGCTCAGTTTGGCTGCTTTGGCAGGGAGGGCCCCAGGGAACTCTGCTCCCCAGCACTGCGAGGGCACACAGTGCAGTGTCCACCACTCAGGACAGCCGATGTCCCCATCTCAAGGTCATGAGCTCATGGTCATGTCTAGTTCCAGGTCCTGGGGTCGAATGGCTGGAGCCCACCCCCAGGAAGCTGAGCTGAGGGTCATCTCACCATGACTAGTGGTGCAGCCTGATGCCCTGATGAACTGTAGGGTCCTAGAGAGGTGGGCTGCCCCAGCACAGGGGACAGAGGGGGCAGAGGACAGAGATGCCAGCCCTGGGCTGTTGTGTGGAGATGTGAGTATGAACGGCTGAGGGGGTGAGCCCCTGTAAGGCCTCTGTCCTTGCATGGGTCTCTCACTGTGTCCTGACCACTCAGTGACATGGGCGTGTGAGTCCCCACTAAGGCTAGAGGCCCTGCTCTCTGGAGTCTACCCAGCAGCAGAGCCAGGTTGAAGACAAGGAGCTGCCAGAAACCCTGGGACTGCCTTGACAATGAGGCTGCAAACAGATGCTTTGGCGGTGGTTTTTGTGCCCTCACTTCCCAGTACTCCTGGCCCTACGTGGATGGGCTATTCCCATATGGAGACTGCTGAGGGCCAGTGCCAGGATCGACACACCTCCTCAGATGAGGTGCTTCCAACTCCCAACTTCTCAGTAGGCTGCAAGTAGGGAGGGTGCAGCCCCTGAAGGATGCTGGCTCCCGAATCCCTCGGAGACCTCAGCAGTGCCTTGAGTTCAGGGTGCAGAGTCAGACAGACAGGCACTGTCATAGCCACTCTTTCAAGCTGCTGACCCCAGACAAGACTCTAAGCCTCAGTTTCCCCATCAGAGAAATGGGAGACAGCCAGGCCTCTCTGTTCAGCTGTGCACTGCACTCCCTAAGCAGTGATGTCGGAATCTTGCCCTGTAACTTTTGCCCATGAACAGCTACGTGGCAGTAGATTGAGGTCCTGTGGGGCCCAAGGACAAGGTGGGCCCTCCTTAGGGGGGTCTCTTCATTGTTCATGACCCAGGAATGTTCTGCATGATTGGAGGGGAAGTGGAGCAGGTGCAGTGTGACATCCCCCCCCCCCAGTAGAAGAGGCTTAATATGGGATAGACAGGGGGTCGCACTCTGTGCTGGGAAGCCCTGTGACCCCACCAAGGACTGCTTCTCTTGCTTTCATTCTTCTCTCATTCATTCACTCATCTTTGGGCAAACACTCACTATCCTTTCTGTGTGTCCGCAGCTGTGGCTTCCTCTCCTGGGGTTACCTGCCATGATCCCTGTTAATGTGGCATGTGTGTCCGCTATCTGACTTGGATGGGGTGGGCCCTGAACTCAGAGAGGCTGATGGGATTCAGGAACCATTCACTGTATAAAAGGAGAGACTCAACAATCAAGAAAGTAAAAAGGCCAGCCTGTCATGTCAACATAAAGAATGACATTAAAAGTTATGGAATATGATGGGGCAAGCATTGTGGCATAGCAGGTAAAGCTGCCACCTACAAAAGCAGCATCCCATATGGCCACCAGTTCATGTCCTGGCTGCTCCATTACCAATCCAGCTTCCTGCTGATGCACTTGGTAAAGCCACAAAGGATGGCCCAAGTGTTTGGGCCCCTGCATTCATGTGGGAGACCTGGAGACAGCTCCTGTCTCCTAGCTTTGTCCTGGCCCCGCCCTGGCCATTTTGTCCATCTGGGGAATGGATTGGCAGATGAAAGATATTCTCTCTCTCTCTCTCTCTCTCTCTCTCTCTCTCTCTCTCTCTTTGTAACTCTTTCAAATAAATAAATCTTTGAAAACTTCAATAAAATTTACAATACCATGATTATGCATCCTATTTTCAAAGACTGGGGGGAAGAGAAATGTATAACAAGGCATAGCAGTTGTGATTGATTAATGAATTTAGGAAAAGAGTTTATGAGCTTTCTGTGAGTTGTAACATTTTCAGAATTAATAATTAAAGAAATAACAGCAAAATAAGGCTTACAACAGCAACTGATTTAAAGTGCTATAGATAAAATGATCAATAAATAATTTTTTTTTTTTATTTTTTGACAGGCAGAGTAGAGAGTGAGAGAGAGACAGAGACAGAGAGAAAGGTCTTCCTTTTGCCATTGGTTCACCCTCCAGCGGCCGCTGTGGTCGGCACGCTGTGGCTGGCGCACCACGCTGATCTGAAGCCAGGAGCCAGGTGCTTCTCCTGGTCTCCCATGGGGTGCAGGGCCCAAGCACTTGAGCCATCCTCCACTGCCCTCCCTGGCCACAGCAGAGAGCTAGCCTGGAAGAGGGGCAACCGGGACAGAATCGGGCGCCCCAACCAGGACTAGAACCCGGTGTGCCGGCGCCGCAAGGCGGAGGATTAGCCTAGTGAGCTGCGGTGCCAGCCAATAAAATTTCTTTGTAAACTTTCCTTCAAGGAGAACTGAGCCAAGTAAAAATTATTCAACAAAAGGACAACAGATTTTAGATTTTGAATAATTAATTAGTACCTAAAAAATTTATGAGGCCTCCCATGTTGCCATGCATTGTTAGAATGTTTGAGCCATCAGCCATTCATGAAAACTTCTCATTGTCAATCCAGGAGGCTCTGAACATGAACCTGGTAGTTTGATCAAAATGGCTGAAAAAGTACAATAACATGGCTAATGCTACTGTTGAAAGACCTGTGCTTTGTGGGGCATTGGAACTGCCAGCAGAGGTGGTTCTGTTTCTTGCTCTACAATAAGAGATCAACTGGAGAGCCAAGAAGATCAGAAGAAAAAGCCAGTTTCCTAAACTTTGACTGCATCTCCCAGAGAGAGGCAGTCGGCACAGCTCAGCCCCGGCTTCTGAAGACTTCTCCTTTAATCTCACAAAGGAGCAGTCATTCCAGTGTCTCAGAGACAGAGACATTGACATTGTGGCTCCTGGAGGCTAAGGAACGTCTCCCAGACTAACAAGATCAACCCAGATCCATCCTGATCCCTTTCAGCTGAACCTGTGTTAGAATGGAAAGTGGTGTTAGACATCCCAACAGAAAGAGATCTCAGAGATAAAAAAAAAAAGGTATTATTTCAGGCTCTGCTTTCTGTGATGCTAGCGATCACATGGCTGTGAACATGTTAACTTCCCATTGCTACAAGAAGTAGAGAAACCAAGATTGTGTTTTGTGTTTTTTCAAGTGCTTGCTGGTAAAAAAAAAAAAAATAGGTCAAGTAATTAATCATTGTTGATCATTGTTCTAAAATGACAAACACAGAACAGGCTGTTCAGTAAGTCACCAGATAATTTGATAACTGATGAAAAAATAACGAAAATTATGAATCCATATGAATTTCACAACAGTGTTCTTATAACTTACTAGACAAGCAGCAAGATGTCATCCATTCTGGATCATAATGTGGCATCTGCTTGCACTTAGGAATGCCCCTCACGGGAGGGCGCTGTGGTAGAGCCAGTTCAGCCGCCCCTTGGACACTCACATCCCATTTCAGAGGGCCTGTTTGAATCCTGGCTTTAGCCCCCTGCAGGCATTTGGGGAGTGAATCAATGGATGAAAGATCCCCTAAGAGTGTGTGTGTGTGTGTGTGTGTGTGTGTGTCTGTTTCACTCTGCCTTTGAAATAAATCTTAAATACAAGAATAACCCTCAGGTCATATAGAACAAAGGCCTGATTTAACATCCATATTTGCTTCTTTGAGTTGCTCCTGTAGGTTATGAAAGCATGGGAAACTATGGGTCGTCTTTGTGAAGTCAAAATACAAAAGAATCACATCAACTTCCACTGTCTGAACTGAGAGGCCTGTTTTTACTGTGTGAATGTGTGTGTGTATGTGTGTGTGTTTTCCCCACTGTACAGGGAGAGGCCAGCAGAGTGGGAAGTTGAGTGATAGGGGTGTCGTGAGAAAGGGAGCTGTCCACTTCAAAGGGGCTGCTGGGGAGAGCAGGTGCACTGCCCTCTAGGGAAGGTTCGGGGACAGTTGCAGTGCTGGACCGCACATGTGGCTCTGCAGTCAGCCAGGGGGCTGGGAGATCAAAAGGAAACCTGAAAGTCACAGGTCGCCCCCCCCCCACCTGTACCTCTCAAGGAGGATTAGGACATCAGGCACTTGAAAAGGAGCACCTGACCTTTCCAAGGTCAAGGGTAAGTCTGTAATAGATCTGAATCGGTTTCACGACTGCCAAGTGCAGAACACATTCCAGCCACCGAAACCCAGGGAGCTCCCAAAGCTCTTTAAAGTTTGGGGCGGGGGTGGAGTGGGGTGGGAGAGACCTGCATTCCCCAGGCTTCCACAGGCTCTTTTGAAGCATCTCCCAAAGGGCTCATGCAGGTGGACAAGAGTGCTTCCAGCTGGTCCCGATATGTTGTTTTGCCAGAGCTGCCCTCCAGGTGGGACAGGGACAGCATCCTGCCACTTGGCCCAGCACAAGGTCATCCCTCCTGCAATGACACCATTTATAAATCCTTCATGATTAACTGGCATCCAGTCCCAGCACATCACATTAATCCTTGGCCTTTCTGCTTGGTTAGAAAAAAAAATTAAATTTCTGGGGTTTTTTCAGATAGAATTTTCCACAGGCAATTTCAGCAGAATGAGGGTAGTGAACAGCCTATCTCGTGCAACCATGCAGTGATGGCAAAAAGCCCAGTGGGGACAGCTTCCTTATACTGTACTAAAAGCAAAATAATCTCATCATTGATTCTGTTCATTAATGTTATGAATACAAGCAATTCAGAGGACCCTCTGAGTTTTTTCCTTTGTAAAACCCCTAACTCAGTCTCACTGGATACCCAATAGTGTTTATGAAGATATTTGACTTGTTCAACATAACCTCTTAGATGCTGGAAGATTATTAAAAATCAGTCAACATTTTGTTCATGTGTGTCTTTTAGAGCCCATTTCCAAAATTAAGTTTTCTGAATTTCTACTGTTTAACTAAATATATCAAAAACATACATAAAATGTAGTCATAGTTTGGGGGGGTCCTTGGAAGAAAGACCCCCTAGCTGAAAAGAAACCCCCCCTTTTTTTTCCTAGCTATAATCACACTAGCATGGGTAACATAAGCCACCAGTATTCAGCTTCTTCCTCCTCAACTGGTGCTAAAAATTCTGGAGAGCTTAAATACAAGTAGACTGTGCTCTGTGGATAATCATGTGAAGTTTATTACATTACATATCTCATCTTGGATTTCTCAGGGTGTCGGTCAGCACAATGTCACAAAATAACAAATACAATCCAATAAGTGGTTAAGTCACTTTCTCTCTGCTTTAATACCTAGAGATGTTAGCTGATTTGATTTAATTACAAAAGAGCACATCAATAACTCTCTATCACCAGAACATTTCAAGCTATGCATGCTCACTACACTTATTCCTTTAGCTGCCAAAAACCATAGCAAATAGTCTGTCAGAAAATGTAAATTACCTGATACTTTTTACTAAAAGTAAAACCAATGGGGAGAAAACATCAGTCATTTATAGTGAAGCTCCAACAGAGACATTCAGACTGCATAATAATTAAATTTGCTATTGGACAGCGTGTTTAAGAGTCATTATTTTGGCCGGCGCCGTGGCTCAACAGGCTAATCCTCCGCCTTGCGGCGCCGGCACACCGGGTTCTAGTCCCGGTCGGGGCACCGGATTCTGTCCCGGTTGCCCCTCTTCCAGGCCAGCCCTCTGCTGTGGCCCGGGAGTGCAGTGGAGGATGGCCCAGGTGCTTGGGCCCTGCACCCCATGGGGAGACCAGGAAAAGCACCTGGCTCCTGGCTCCTGCCATCGGACGAGCGCGGTGCGCCGGCCGCAGCGCGCCGACCGCGGCGGCCATTGGAGGGTGAACCAACGGCAAAAGGAAGACTTTTCTCTCTGTCTCTCTCTCTCTCACTGTCCACTCTGCCTGTAAAAAAAAAAAAAAAAAAAAAAAAAAAAAAAAAAAAAAAAAAAAAAAGAGTCATTATTTTAAAAACCAGGTCTTTAGGGATAATAACTGAAACAAGTCATTTATAAAGGCTTCTACTTAGGCACCATTAATTGTTTGTGATTTTTTAGTAAAGACATGTGATGAGAAGTCATCACCAAATGGATAGGTGAGGTTGTACGCCAGGGCAGGGCAGGTGCACTGAGCCTGGGATGACAGATCAACTGTAGAGGGGCGGCTGTGGTGGGTATGCTCCCAGCAGCGATGTCGACTGTGCCTATCCTGTCCTGGTTTGTGCTCAAGTTGTTTACCCTCTTGTCCATAGCTTTTTTTTTTTTTTTTTTTACACAGGCAGAGTGGACAGTGAGAGACAGAGAGACAGAGAGAAAGGTCTTCCTTTTGCCGTTGGTTCACCCTCCAATGGCCGCCGCGGCCGGCGTGCTGCGGCCAGCGCACCGCGCTCATCCGATGGCAGGAGCCAGGAGCCAGGTGCTTTTCCTGGTCTCCCCATGGGGTGCAGGACCCAAGCACCTGGGCCATCCTCCACTGCACTCCCGGGCCACAGCAGAGGGCTGGCCTGGAAGAGGGGCAACCGGGACAGAATCCGGCGCCCCGACCGGGACTAGAACCCGGTGTGCCGGCGCCGCAAGGCGGAGGATTAGCCTGTTGAGCCACAGCGCCGGCCCTTGTCCATAGCTTCTGTCAGCCTAGATAGCCACTCAATAGATGAACTTCTGCTTCAGTTAGCCATGGTTTGGCTTTGCTGGCAAGCAGAAATCCTAAAACTACAAAACACGATCAAGGAAGAGGAGCTACGGCTCATAAGGGAACGTGAAAGTTTTGATTTGTTCAGGTGCTGGAGATGGAGAAGAAATAAATAAGAACCCCGCTAATTTTTCTAGCTGAGAAATTGGCAACTTTTCATAGGTAGCTGTGAAATAGCTGACTAAGCAGTTGGCTTCTATACCGCAGGGTGCTGAAGCTGGCACGTGAAGGGAACTCAGAAAAATTTATGATGTTGGAACATACTACATGTGACTATTTCATTGTACAAAAAAAGGAAAGAGAGAGAGAGAGAGGGTGAGAGAGAGAGAGGAAATAAATAAATCTATCTGGGCAGGTCACTTGAAAGTTGGAAGTTTAAGGATGACTCAGCCGTTGGAACCACCACCACCTGGACTTCCTCTTACCTGAACTAGTACATTTCCTTGATTTGTCAGTTGAACCTGTCAGTTACTTTCTATCAAATCTATCTTCCAGGTTTACCAAGGAACTTGGGTCCTCATCTGCTCAAGGAGAAGGAGGATCTATATGTGCCCTGGTGCCTAAAAGTAGGCAAAAAGGGAGCCTCACCGATTCCCTATGGGCGGGTGAGTTATTTTAGGGGCCAGGCATTCCAACGCTGGGCTGCCCAGGCACGAGTCTCACACTCTCTTCCTTAGGGACACCCACCTCCTGGGCTCTCGGCCACTTGTTTTTCCTCAGCGTCCATGGCACAAGCCCACAGTGCCCCGCCTCTTCTCTCTTCCCCAGCATCTCCTCTCCACTGCTGCGAGGGCGTGAGAAGCTGCAGACTCTTAATGACTAACTGCACACACCTGGGAATATGACATTATCCTGTGAAGTCATCCCTCTGTGGGGTAAATCTTTGACCAGTAGGAAATGGTGGCTTCCAGATAAATTCTTCTCTTTGCTGTCCCCAGAAAGACTTTGCAGAAATTCTGTTCACATGGCCTCTCCAAAAATGGTCTTGTGAGACAGTTGCCTGGAAAGCTAATGGCAGCCAACTCTATAGCGCTTGTACTCGCCCTGGTTCCTTCTCAGTTTCATTCCTATTTCCTTATCTCCACTCCCCTGGGCCTGCACTCCCTGAGAATGGATTTGAACGGAAGATTTTATTGCCTCAGTTTGCTGCAGAAGCTGCTCTGATATAACCCTGACATTTAAAATATATCAATCACTGGTTTCCAATCATCCTCTTATATTTCACTCTCAGCCCACATCTTTCCCCTAAATTTAAAATGTTGTAGTATTTTCAAGTTGTATCTTACAGCTTTATGCATAAGGCTTACATATATTAAATAATTTAGGGGACAGTCTGGGAAACAAAATAGTATTTTTCTGGACCCAGACCCAAAGAGAGGTCATTTTATTTCCTACCACTCTCTAGTTTTGATGGATTTTTTTTCCCTCATTGCTGGGCTGTGACATACTCCTTGGTAACACAAAGCTTTTGTATGTGTTCTCAATTTGTATTTTATTTTATTTAAAAGGCAGTGAGAAAGAGAGAAATTTCTCATCCAGCGGTTCATTCCCCAAATGCCCACAATATCTGGCCCTGGGTCAGGCAGAAACCAGGAACCAAGAACTCAGTGTGGGTCTCTTATGTGGATGGCAGGGACCCAACTACTTGTCCCTACCTGCTGCCTCCCAGGGTATGCAGGAGTGGGAAGCTGGACTCAGTAGTGGAACAGAGCCTCCATCCCAGGCGCTCTGATAGGCAATGCAGGCATCCCAAGTGGCACCTTAACCACTGCACCAGACTCCTCCCTTGTGGTTTTGAAAAGTCCTTACTATTCATAAGAATTCTTTTGCAGTCTTGCAAACACATGCATGTGGATTAATTTCTCTCTGGGCTCTTGATGGGTCCATGACTCCCAGTCTTGAGTAAAGACTCTGACCTTGGTCTTCCTTTTCTTCGTTCATTAAATACGAATCTGTGTTAGGCAGATAGTGACACAGTTCATTATCAGAAAGCATCCTAGAACCTAAGGACCTTTTCTACTGGCTAAGACGGCAAATCTGAAAGTAAGGGTATCACTGCATCTCCTTTCCTCCTCACACTTCCACTTCTCAACAGCACTGATAAGAGAAAAGTGAAATAAGAGAAGTGTTTTTGGCTTTTAATCTAAGTACCTCCTGTTAAAGCCAAAGCTACTGATACTTAAAGTAAACCTTTGGGGCCAGCGCTGTGGCGAAGTGGGTTAAAGCCTCAGCCTGCTGCACCAGCATCCCATATGGGCGCCGGTTCGAGTCCCAGCAACTCCACTTCTGATGCTAATAGCCTGCAAAAGTGTCAGAAGATGGCCCAAGTGCTTGGGCCCCTGCACCCATGTGGGAGACCAGGAAGAAGCTCCTGGCTTTGGATCAGCCCAGCTCCAGCCATTGTGGCCATTTGGGGAGTAAACCAGTGGATGAAAGCCCTCTCTCTCTCTCTCTCTCTCTCCCTCCTTACTCTGCCTTCCAAATAAATAAGTAAATCTTTAAAAGAAAAAAAGGATTAACAAAAACATTTGTTTTCTCAAATGAAAGTTTGGATTTAATGGCTTCTTTCTATATGATATGTTGATGCTCCAAGTTTTTGCTAATAACTATTTGTCTCCAAATGGCAATTCCTATGTATTCACAGAAACAATTATGCAGAAATTACTCCTAATACTCCTGTGTGAAAACAAGACTTAGGGAAACCAATCCAAGAACTCAAGATCATGATGAATGCTAAAAATGGAAGACAAGAAATGAAAAGGAATATATGGTTGGCTCAAGTTAATAGCGTAATTGGAAATTTTATTTATTTTTATTTGAAAGGCAGTGAGACAGAGACAGACAGAAATCTTCCATCCGGCCGGCGCCGTGGCTCAACAGGCTAATCCTCCGCCTTGCGGCGCCGGCACACCGGGTTCTAGTCCCGGTCGGGGCACCGGATTCTGTCCCGGTTGCCCCTCTTCCAGGCCAGCCCTCTGCTGTGGCCCAGGAGTGCAGTGGAGGATGGCCCAGGTGCTTGGGCCCTGCACCCCATGGGGAGACCAGGAAAAGCACCTGGCTCCTGGCTCCTGCCATCGGACGAGCGCGGTGCGCCGGCCGCAGTGCGCCGACCGCGGCGGCCATTAGAGGGTGAACCAACGGCAAAGGAAGACCTTTCTCTCTGTCTCTCTCTCTCACTGTCCACTCTGCCTGTAAAAAAAAAAAAAAAAAAAAAAAAAGAAATCTTCCATCCATTAACTCATTCCCCAGATGCCTGAAACAGCTGGGGCTGGGCCAGGCCAAAGCCAGGAGTCTAGAACTCAATCTGTGTCTTGCACATGGATGGCAGGAACCCGTGTACTTGAGCTATTATCTGCAGCCTCCCAGAGCGTGCATTAGGAGGAAGCTGGAATCAGAAGCAGAGCTTGAACTTGAACCCAGGCACTGCAGTAGGGGACGTAGGCATCCTAGGTGGTGTCTTAACCATTGAGCCAAATGCTGAGCCCTAATGGTTCAATGTTTACAACTGAGAAAAAGAGACTTTCATAAAATAGAAATTTCACATTTTTTAATATCAAGGTCTTAGGAGATAGTGGAACATAATGCAGTAGAGGACACTGCATCCCCACTGTCTATTCCCTGGGTTTGAGTCAGGAATGCAAGTCCCAAACCCTACAGCTCCTGACAGGCTGCTGCAGAGTCAGCCCTCAGGTGGAGCGCACCTGGCAGGCCAATTGCCTGAGAATGCACCTTTCCTCCAGAGGGGGGAGCAATTCCTCTCCCTGATCAGGTGTAGAGGAAATCAAATAAAGTTCAAGATTGTAAAGGAAGCGCAGAGCCTGACCCAGAGAAATTCCTTATAGACTGTAATGATCTTATCACAGTATTGCTATGGAGAAAAAAGACCACATGCTCACAATATTTTTTATTTCTTAATGTCCTTAATCATCAATAATTTGTCCCTGCCCCTTACCCTTGGGTTTTGGTCTCATTTGCCTTGCATTTTCTGTTTATGTGGAAATAAAAAGATTTTTCCATCCTGGTTTTTCAAAATGGAAAACTAAAGCTAAATGTTTGACTCACGTTGTACTGATGGGAAGGGCTGTAGCAGGGGATACACAAGGCTACTTCAGCAAGTTCATGGAAAATGGAATGAAAAGAAAAGTTCTTTTGGTACAAGTAAGCTTGAAACCCATGCAGTTTTCACATAGTTGGCACTTTCTGTGAACGTAGTTGGATATGCAGAGCTGGTGTTTCTCAGTGAGGACCCTCTTGCCCTTCAAGGAATATTAACGAAATTTGCAAGGACATATTTGGCTGATTCAATGACTGGAGAACAGTATTGGTGTTCAGTGTGGGACCAGGGTCACAAGGAATCTCCCACTATCCCCCCCCCCCAAAATGTCCAGAATATTCAGATCTTACTCCTGATGAAACCGAGACCCTCCAGAGTGCCCCAGAAGGAGACAGCCTCCCAGCCTTCCCGTCTTAGTCTCAAGCTACTTCATGATTGCAAATCGACCTCTCACTTAAATTAACTCGCTGAATTGAGGGAGTGATGGCAGCCGGCCCTTCTGATCACAATACTGGAATTAACTAAAGTCAATTGTCTCTTCCAAAGGTCACATCTCGATGGCCACTCTTGTCTTGAGGATTTTTCCCAGGGACCTGCAAGCCCTGAGCAGTGAGTGACAGACTGGAGCCCACTTGCAGTCAACATTCCCAAAAGAATGCAATGGGGCTGACCAGTCACAGGAGAGGCTCGAGCAAGGCGGACCAACCAGGGACCTGGACACAAGCTGAACACGCACGTCTCAACCTCACCCTCAATCTGTAAGAAGCTTTATTTCTAACCCCTGGAGGAGACAGGGAATTAAGCTCTGAGCTTGGCCATGAACACCTCCTTCCTCCCACCATGCCGGTTTCAGTGTCTGGCTTGCTGTACATCCAGCAAGTGGACCCCAGTTAGGGAGTTCTACTGCACACTCACCTGACTGAAAATACAAAAGCCCTGGGGCTGGTGCTGCAGCATAGTGGGTAAAGGCGCTGCCTGCAGTACCTGCATCCCATATGGGTGCTGGTTTGAGTCCCGAATGCTTTCTGATCTAGCTCTCTGCTATGGCCTGGAAAAGCAGCGGAAGATGGACCAAGTCCTTGGGCTCCTGCACCTACTCGGGAGACCTGAAAGAAGTTTCTGGCTCCTGGCTTCAACCAGGCCCAGCCCCAGCTGCTGTGGCCATTTGGGGAATGAACCAGTGGATGTAGGATCTCTCTCCCTGACCCTCCTTCTCTCTCTCTCTGTAACTGTTCCTTTCAAATAAATAATCTTAAAAAAAAAAAAAAAAGGAATAACCAAAAAGTTGGTGAGAGAAGGCAAAATTCAATCATCTAGTAATTGACAAGGGAACATAATTCTGTATGATACAGCCTTTTATAAGAATTTGAAGGGCCGGCGCCATGGCTCAACAGGCTAATCCTCCGCCTTGCGGCGCCGGCACACCGGGTTCTAGTCCCGGTCGGGGCACCGGATTCTGTCCCGGTTGCCCCTCTTCCAGGCCAGCCCTCTGCTGTGGCCCAGGAGTGCAGTGGAGGATGGCCCAGGTGCTTGGGCCCTGCACCCCATGGGGAGACCAGGAAAAGCACCTGGCTCCTGGCTCCTGCCATCGGACGAGCGCAGCGCGCCGACCGCGGTGGCCATTGGAGGGTGAACCAACGGCAAAAGGAAGACCTTTCTCTCTGTCTCTCTCTCTCACTGTCCACTCTGCCTGTAAAAAAAAAAAAAAGAATTTGAAGGAGGAAAAAATGGATGAAATTATTTTTTTTAACTTTTATTTAGAATATAAATTTCCAAGGTACGACTTATGGATTACAATGGCTTCCCCCCATACTTTCCCTCTCCCCCCGCAACCCTCCCCCTTTGCCCGCTCCCTCCACCCTTGGATGAAATTATTTTTAAAGAAATTATTTAGGGGCAGGCACTGTGGCACAGCAGATTAAAGCCCCAGCTTGAAGCACCGGCATCCCATATGGGTACCTGTTTGAGTCTCAGCTGCTCCACTTCTGATCTAACTCCCTGCTAACGTGCCTGGGAAAGCAGTGGAAAATGGCCCAGGTGCTTGGGCCCCAGTACCCACACGGGAGACCCAGAAGTAGCTTCTGGCTCCTGGGTTTGGATCGGCTCAGCTCTGGCCATTGCAGCCATTTGGTGAGTGAACCAGCAGATGGAAGACCCTCCCCATCTCTACCTCTGTCTGTAACTCTATCTTTCAAATAAATAAAAATAAATATTTAAAAAATACAGAAATTATTCATGATATAAAAGAGTTATCTATATTTGAAACTCAATATTACTTGGCAAAAGTGTTAACTTTTCTGTTATTATTGCTTATGCAAAAGATGAAGTTGTAACTATGATTGGTTTATAGCAACATAGGTTTACAGTAGGTTTATAAATGGAGCACCAAATGTTTTAGAAATTCATATTATTCCTGACAATTAATTGCTTAGAACTGTAGTGACAGACTCAATAAGCAACAGATGTTCTTATTTTTATTTATAAAATGAAGAGTAATCCCATTAATGTCAGACTATTTTATAAAATGCTCAATAACAGGAAGAAGAATGTGTTTATCTTATCCTGTGATAGGAGGTAAGTTTACTCTCTAGGAAATAACTGAAATTATTGAATATTTTTAGTTTAATATTTGAGACTGTTGTTGAACACTACTGGTGATTTCTCAATTCTATCATTTGAAATTTTTACTTAATATTTGAGACATTGGAACACTACTATTGATTTTTTTATTCTAACAAATTGAAAACTAAGCAATAGAATTAGAATATTATGACGCTATATGGACTCCTTTCAAATATATTTAACAGGTTACAGAAATCCTTTAGCTGGAAGAAATGCTTATATTGATGTAACATAAGGCTTAATGAGAGTTAATAGAGGATTTTACATGATCTTAATCTTGCCTACAGAATTTTCAGATTTTTCATTTTTGCACCAATTATATAATGATTGACTTCAGCTATTGATCTGAAAGTACACACTCTCAGCTTTACACTGTTATAAAGATTTGATGATGACATTTGGAGATATATAAAATCTTTACAATATCATTTTCCATAATTTATTCTTTTCTAAAAAAAATGAACATGCTAGCCAGCATTTTCATGAAGTTAATTAAGCTCAAAAATGACTTTGAGAGTCAAACATAAATTAATCCTTGTAACTACAAAAAGCTTGGATCCATTAAGACTTTTATACTTATTTCTTTAGAAAGAATATAAATTATTTATAGCTATTTCTATTACATTTTTTGGTTTAAAAGTTTTTTTACTGGAAAAGTGAAGTTGCTGCAAAATATCAAAGCAATTGCATAAAAACAGAAGAAATGGGAGACTCCTTCAAAATTTACATCAAATTTTTTATAAATTTTATATACTTGAAAGGCAGAGAGAAAGAGACACACATAGAAAGAGGGAGGGAGAGAGACAGAGAGAGAGAGAGAGAAAGCAAGAAAGATATATATATATATATAGAGAGAGAGAGAGAGAGATCATCTATCCATTGATTCACTCAATAAGTGGTTCCAACTGCCAGGACTAGGCGAGGCCAGAAACCCATCTGGGTCTCCCACATGGTTTGCAGGGGCCAAATATTTGAGCCATTATCTGCTGCCTCCCAGGAGGCACCAGTGGAAGCTAGCTGGAAGCATTAAGAGGCAGGACTCCAACCTCACTCCAATATAGGATGCAGATTTTCCAAGCAGCAGTTCAAGCCACGGCACCACAACTTACACCCCAACAAATACTATTAAATTAGCAGATAAAGATCAAATTTGGGGAAATCATTGTCTTATTAAGATTTTTAGAAATAGTCTTTTTTTCATGCTTGAATTTCCATCTTACTATTTTTCACAAAGGTTAGTTTCTCATTGTAACTATTTTATTGAAACAACACCTATAGTCATTTTTAACTCCATGCCTGAAAACTCCAATAACTGAACCACTGTGGATTAATTTCTAATATCTTCTTCCTCCTTTGTTTCTATTTTCTTACATGATAAAATAAATTGAATGACAGATTCCGTGTGATGTCACATTCCTCCCGAGATTTCTTTTTTTACCTTTTTCGGTCAGAGGAGCAAGGCTAGCCAGGCGGAGTACCAGCAGCTCAACATAATCCAATCCGGGCTTGAACTGTTTCAAAGCCAAAGTTTAGTCTTTCAGGTGCTTTTACAACTTGCCCTTATTGCTGAGGTACAGCCCCTTCTGCTGCAAGTTGTGAATGTTCCCAACGCTGCACCCCACCCCCACCAGCTGTGCTGGACCTAGAGATCCTCTGTTGGTCCCCTCTCCTTAGGAGACAGCTCAGAGTTCCATTTGGCTTCCCAACTTCTTGGAAACACACCTCAAGGACATCCCATCTGTCTGAGATCTGCCTGCCTCAGTTTCCCCTTGCCTTGGCAGTTCACCCAATGTCTTAACTGCAACATTCATTTGTCTAGTGTTGCTAGACACACCCAGAGGGAGGCTTAGTCTTCAATAGACAGTCATTTCTAGAAGTCCAAGACCAGTCTTGTTATTCTAGATACTACTGTTTAGCATAGAAAGTTGCAGGATGGAGTCCTCCGTTCTTGACCTTGTCTGAAAGGAATGTGCTCCAGGACTCTACACACTTGCTTCATCAGTAGTTTCTCAGCTCCCACTGCTTCCTCAATCTACCCATCGTCTTCCTGCTCTTATACTTTGAGAGGGGGGATCAGTGAATAATGCTGCAGCAGTCCTGCCATCAAAGTGTTTCCATTCAGGTCCTAATTCAAGATCCCATCTTGCATCGGATACTAAGATTCGTAATGAATATTCCTGTTGAAACACCTCGGGAAGTCTGAAGGTTACCAAAGATCCCCTCTGTCCGGCTCACAGACCCACCACAACTGTAATGATCATGCATTTGAGTCAAACTCTATTTGAAATTGCCTTCTCATTTATTTTTACACAAATTCCTTAAAGAGCAAAATAGACACAGAGAGGCAATTTCCTGGCCACAAGGCTTGTTAGCAAAAGCCATCTTTTTTTTTTTAAAGATTTATTTATTTATTTGAAAGGCAGAATTACAGAGAAGCAGAGGCAGAGAGAGAGAGAGAGAGTCTTCCACCCACTGGTTTACTCCCCAGATGGCCACAATGGCAGGAGCTGCAGGGATCTGAAGCCAGGAGCCAGAAGCCAGGAGCTTCTTCCAAGTCTCCCATGTGGGTGCAGGGGGCCAAGGACTTGGGCCATCTTCTGCTTTCCCAGGTCATTGCAGAGAGCTGAATTGGAAGTGGAGCAGCCAGGATTCAAACTGATGCCCATATGGGATGCCAGCACTACAGGCAGTGGCCCCACCGCTACACTACAGCACTGCACCCCCCCCCCCAAATTCATCTTAATATATAGTTCTATCTTCCACAACACCCAACTATATCGTATGTTTGGGACTGGAATGAGTGGATAGTCTCTGATTTCCCATCTGAATAAAGCCAAACAAAAGGTCCCTAGTGCTTACTATCCAAGGGCAGTCACCTAGAGGCCTCACCAAGTGGCCAGCTGGCTCTCACACATCAGCCTTTATTCCCTTTGTGATTCCTACCCCATCTGGAGCCTCTGCAGCTCTGATGTAGTTGACATTCTAGTGGAAAGGGGCAAAGCCCATTCCCCCATGGTCTCCTGTATTATCTAACCCCTTTCTTTTCCTCTCTGCAGTGCCCCATTTCCGGAAGGGATGGACTTGCCTCGGGCCATAGTCACAGAGAGGAAGCTTTTGCCCCAGAAAGCACCATGCACCAGGCTTACTGCCCTCTGCTCCTTTTGGATGCAACTCAGTGGCCGGGGCAGGTGCCCCTGCCTCTCTACCCGGTAGACTTAGCCTGATAGTTTCCAGAGAAGGGAGCACCTCCCCCCAACCCCCACAATTAGTGAAAATCCATAAAATGTGAGCAGCCTTCCTTGGGTTTCCAATCCCCACCCCCCGCCTCCATGCACATCTGTGGGAGAGGCAATTAAGCCTGAATTGTCTCTCCAAGGTTTGGTGACCTCAAGAATTCTTTGCCTCAGCAGGAGTTTTTGCTTACTTGCGCTGTCCACTCAGGGGTATCCACATGCAAGTACTCTTCAGGCCACGGGACACCCCTTTGGTAGGGAATTAGGTCATGCCCAGCACTTTGATTTTTCAACATCTTCTTTGATTTCTTTTTAGAAGTATTTTATTCTTATTATTTGAAAGACAGAGTTACAGAGAGAGGCAGAGCCAGAGAGAGAGAGATCTTCCATTCCTCTGGTTCACTCCCCAAATGATTGCAAAGGCCAGAGCTGAGCTGATCCAAATCCAGGAGCCAGGAGATTTTTCCAGGTCTCCTATGCTGGTGCAGGGGCCCAAGGACTTGGGCCATCCTCCATTGCTTTCCCAGGCCATAGCAGAGAGCTGGATCAGAAGAGGAGCAGCCGGGACTCGAACTGGCGCCCATATGGGATGGCAGTGCTGCAGGCTAGGGCTTTAACCCACTGTGTGCCACAGCACCAGCCTCTTCTTTCTTTGATTTCTTTGCTCCCTTACAACCCATATGTAATCATTTGGTGAGTCAGTACCCTAAATGGCACAAGGCCCAAGATCAAACATACGATTGAGCTCCTAAGATTAACTCTTCAAAAGCTAGAAACCGTGGCCCCCAGTCTCCTACCCCAAGCCTCAGACGTTGCCAGGAGTTCAACAACAAAACAAAAACAGACCCTGGCTTCTAGACCTCAAAAGGTCCCTGGGGACACGTGACTGCCATGACTGTGTTCTTTTTTGAAAAATCAATTTTCACTTTTTAGCAAACCCTGCAATTACAAGAGTGGAAGTGGTAACAAGAAGAAAAGTAAAATCCTGTGGAATTGAAAAAAAAAAAAAAAACATTTGTTTTTGCTTATTTTTGAGTATCCCAAGAGAATTTTGATATTTTCTAAAGGTAGGAATTGGAGCTCTACAAGTTCGGATTTATAAAAAGAGAAAATGCATTTCTCTGTGGGGAAACTGTCACATACATATCATTCAATCTAAATATCCTGCCCTTTGTTCATGGTAGTTCCTTAATCCTTACTCTAAGTAAACCCAATTAGCAGGAAAAAGATTTGCTATGTCCCATTATTTTTGCAGGACAGGTTGAACACTTCTTTCGAGAAACAACTCAGGTTTCTAGGGCACACTTAAAAAAAAAAAAAACATATTTGAAAACAAGATTGCTTCTACCTAATTTCTTGAATGGATCAAATTACCTCTTGTTCTCAGAATCAAGAGTAGCAGCCTAGTGTAGGAGCCTCCCAGTGAACAGCGGAACACTCTGTTGTATTTCCTGAAGACAGCCAAAAGGGTGATCAGGACAGAAAGGTTGGCTTTGAAAAATTCCAGAATTGCATGTCAGTAAATATTTACTTGATATGTTCTCGATGTGTGTGTTCATTACAAAGTACAATGCAGTCTATAGAACAGCTTATGCCCAGTAGGATTAGAGAATGGCAAGGGAACTCAGTGGAGAAAAGAAAAATCTGTCTTAGCTATAAAAAATTAACTTAAAATATATAGGCTCTCAAACACAATCTTCATTTCTAAGGATCTGTTATATTTAGGCTTCTAGAATACACTCACATATTTTTTACCATTAATATTTCTAGCACTGCTAAAAATTTACGGTAGAAATGAACTGTTTGTTGTCTACATTAGTCTTGCAGTACACAGGGTAAAACGGAAATGACATAAACAACAATGGTGATGTTGTGGTCTGTTGAACTGAGATGGATACTTTAAGCTTGGGGTTGTTTCTATGTTTTCTAAAATGGTGACTGTCATGAAACTAGAAAACCAAAGTCCAACTGATTTTTCTTCCTTTGAGGATTTATTTATTTGAAAAGCAGAATTAAGAGGGGGAGGAGAGAGAGAGAGGGAGAGAGAGAGAAAGAAAGAGAGAGAGAGAGAGCGTCCATCCTCTGGTTCACTCCCCAAATGGCACACAGGTTAAGGCTGGGTAAGGAAAAGCCAGGAGCCAGGAATTCCATCTGGGTCTCCCACGTGGGTAGCAGGGGCTTATGCAGTTGGGCCATCTGCTGTCTTCCCAGGTGCATTAGCAGGGAGCTGAATGGGACACAGAGCAGCCCAAACTCCAGCTGGTGCCCCAGTATGGGATGCCATGGTTTAAAACTCTGCACAACACTGGCCCCTTTTCTTCCTTTAAAAGAGAACTATCGAGACCAGTGTTTGCCCTAGAGTTAAGACGGCCTCGTACCACACAGGAGCACCTGGGCTGGACGCCTCGCTGTGGTTCCTGATTCCAGCTTTCTGCTACCTGCATACTGGGAGGCAGTGGTGATGCAGCGAGTGGACGGGTCATTTCTACCCATGTGGGAGATCCAGGCTGAGTTCCTGGCTCCTGGCTCTGGCCTGACCCAGCCTTGGCAGTATTTGCTGGTATTTGGGGCACAGAACCAACAGATAGAAAATCACTCTCTGTATGTCTCTGTCTACCTCTGAAATAAATAAATATATAAATATTTTAAAGAAATATGTTCTCACTGAAACAAGGGGGTTCTGAAGGGATGGATAGCAAGTTTCTAAGACACTGCTGCATATTTATGTAAAATTGTCCATGACTATCAACAACGCCGGCTTGCCAAAATCCACAAGTCCTCACCACACGCTGCGCCCTTGTCACACCCCTCACAACAATCCCCAGGCTGCCACACTCAGTTTTTGATTCAGTCATGTCGCAGATCGTCAGGCGATGCTCAAACACAGCAGACTGTCACAGCATCTGGACTCAGCACGCCTCAGCGGTAGAACAGAGTGTTCTGCGCCCTACAGAGCAGTCTGTCTCCCCAAAGGCTCAGGGAACCAAATCCATGTGAGAACCAGGTTTCTCAGAAGCCAGGCCTGATCCTTAGCCCAGGCTCCCTCACTGCAGAGTCCATGATCCAGGCCCCTGTACTTCACTCTCACATTGTAGGCTACGCCTTAGAATGTTGGAAAATTAGGAGCTGGTACTGTGGCATAGCATGTAAAGCCGCTGCCTGCAGTGTAGGCATCCCATATGGGCGCCGGGTTCTAGTTATGGCTGCTCCACTTCTGATCCAGCTCTATGCTATGGCCTGGGAAAGCAGTAGAAAATGGCCCAAGGCCTTGGGCCTCTGCACCTGCATGGGAGACCTGGAGGAAGTTCCTGGCTCCTGGCTTCAGATGGGCACAGCTCCAGCCCTTGCGGCCATCTGGGGAGTGAACCAGTAGATGGGAGACCTCTCTCTCTGCCTCTAGTTCTCTCTGTGTGTAACTCTGACTTTCAGATAAATAAATAAAAATAAATCTTTAAAAAGAAAAAAAAAAGAATGTTGGAAAATTAGGAGTCAGGATCCCGGGTTCTGGTGTTGACAGTCAGCTTTTGAATCTTGGCTCCCTCCCTCGCTCAAACACTGCCTGGCTAGTCTCAGGCACTTTATTAAAATAGACACAACCCAGCCGGCGCCGCAGCTCAATAGGCTAATCCTCCGCCTGCGGCGCCGGCACACCGGGTTCTAGTCCCGGCCAGGGTGCCAGATTCTGTTCTGGTTGCCCCTCTTCCAGGCCAGCTCTCTGCTGTGGCCAGGGAGTGCAGTGGAGGATGGCCCAAGTGCTTGGGCTCTGCACCCCATGGGAGACCAGGAGAAGCACCTGACTCCTGCCTTCGGATCACTGCAGTGTGCCAGTTGCAGCACAATGGCCGCAGAGGCCATTGGAGGGTGAACCAACGGCAAAGGAAGACCTTTCTCTCTGTCTCTCTCTCTCACTGTCCACTTTGCCTGTCAAAAAAAATAAATAAAAAATAAAAATTAAAAAAATAGACACAACCCTTCTTCATAGGATATTTTAAACTTTTATTCTCACTATCCTTATGGAGAGAATAATTCACATGCCATAAAACACACACATTTAAAGACTATAATTCAGTGGTTTTGGAAGTACTGATAGGATTATGCAACCACCACCACTCTCTAGTTCTAGAACATGTTCATCATCCCATTAGCAGCCACCGCCACACAAATCCACCTCCTATTTGGGACACTTTGTACAAGTGGCACTGTGCATTAGGTGGCCTTGTTGTTGTTGTTGTTGTTAAGATTATTTATTTGAAAGAGTTACAGAGAGAAGGAGAGGCAGAGAGGTCTTCCATCCACTGGTTCACTCCCCAATTGGCCGCAACAGCCAGAGCCACACTGATCCAAAGCCAGGAGCCAGGAGCTTCTTCTGGGTCCCCCACATGGGTGCAGGGGCCCAAAGACTTGGGCCATCTTCTACTGCTTTCCCAGGCCATAGCAGAGAGCTGGACCGGAAGTGGAGCAGCCGGGACTCGAACCAGAGCCCATGTGGGATGCTGACACTGCAGGTAGAGGCTTTACCTGCTATGTCCCAGCACCGGCCCTTAGGTGGCCTTTTGTGACTGCCTTGTTTACCATACCTTCAAGGTTTCTCAGATGATCCCAATACTTTAACTGCTGTTCTTACCAAACAATATTCTGCGTGCCAGTAAACCACATTTTGTTTATCTTTTTATCCACTGATGGGATTTGGATTGTTTCCATGGAGGTCCTGTGTGGACCTATGTTTTCACTGCTCCTGGGATATGCCAGGGATGGAATTGCTGGGGCCTTCATGAATCTAGATAGAACTATCAAGGTGGTTCTCAAACTGCCTGCACCCGCCGGGTATTTTTCCAAATCCTTGGTACTGTTTGTCTTTTTTTATTAAAGCTATCTTGCAGCATGGGAAGTAGTATTGCATCGTGGTTTTGATTTTACAAAGACATTGATTTATTTTCTGAAAGGCAGAGAAACAGAGAGGAAGGGAGCGAGGGAGACAGTGAGTTCTCGAGAGAGTGATCTTCTATGTGCTGGTTCACTCCCCAAATGCCTGCAACAGCCAGGGTCAGGCCAGGCCAAAGCCTGTTGTGGCTGTTTGAGGAGTGAACCAGCAGACGGAAGACCTTTCTCTTTGGCTCTCCCTCTGTCTGTAACTCTACCTCTCAAATAAAAACAATTTTAAAAACTTTAAAAAAAAAACAGAAATATTTCATTTTGATGACCTCCGATTAATCTATTTCCCCTTCCCCCTGTGTTTCCTTGTGCTTTTGGTATTCAGATTTACTCCTGTGCTTAAGAGAATTTTTGGTGAAGATTAACGGGGTTAATGTATGAAGATTCTGGACATGTAAATATCAGCAGAAATGATGATAATAATGGATTGTCAGTGAGAAAAGTTCTCCGGGCTCTACATTCTGCCCTTAGCAGATTTCCCTGCTCTCCACCCCTCCAGGATTTTCCTTTCCTTGGACAGGCTCTGGCCTTAATTGCACACACTGCCTCTGGGTGTTCCAGGATCCTCAGTTTCAAGCAGGTGGTGCAGACTCATGCTTCATCCAGGTCAGGACTGCCCAGCAGGGGGCGTCAGAGAACCAGGAGAGAATCCCTTTTCAGGAAAGCCAGCATTCATCCAAGAGCGTCTACTGTTGTGTGAGCGCCAGCTGCCTGGCATCCTCTGTGTGAACACTAGTCCCTGGAGTAGCTGCAGGCACGAACTGACAGCACCTCTACGTTACAAAAGAGGTTTCAGAGACGTTTCATAACTTTTCAAGCATTTCCTGGTTCCATGTAGCAATGAAGGAACTGGCATTGGACTCCTAAACTTACATTCCTTTTCTACATCGCTCATCCTCACCTTAGGGGGGGGGCAACAAGAAGCAAGAGTTCCGACTTCCTCTTCTTTAGTAGCTCTGGACAGAACTGTGTTAAGAGACGGTGTCCCGGACGAAGGGGGCACGCTGTAAGTCACACCCACTGACTCTAAGCACCTACGTGTGAATGCGGAAGGCACAAGAGGCAGCAGGTGCAGAGGCAGGAAGGAAGTCGTAACGCCTCAATAAAGGCAGCTTCAACATTCTGTCACCTTAGTCCCATGTTCCGCCCTGGCCTGGAGTACAATGTTGGTAACAGCTAAGCTGTGGCTTACTTTAGGGGAACTTGAACCTGATCAGTTCCCCTAAGGCACTATACTTAGAATTGGAGCATCACCCACCTAATGGACAGTACTTTCTCAAAATGTTCTCTGGGTCCCCTTGCAGTGAGATTATTAAAATGCAAACCCCAGACGAACAGGCTTGGTGTCTGGCAACTGCATTTTTTTTTTCTTTGAGAGGTATAGTTACAAGCAGAGAGAGGGAGAGTGTGAAAGGTCTTCTGTCCTCCTGTACATTTCCCAAATGGCTACAATGGCCAGAGCTGGGCTGATCCCAAGCCAGGAGCCAGGAGCTTCCACGAGGGGCTCCCACACAGGTGCAGGGGCCCAAGCACTTGGGCCATCTTCCACTGCTTTCCCAGGCACATCAGTAGGGAGCTGGATCAAAGTGGTCACTCCCAAATGACCCCAACAGCCAGGGCTGGGCCAGGCCAAAGCCAGGAGCTTCTTCCAGGTCTCCCAGGTGGGTGGCAGGGGACCAAGCACTTGGGCCATCTTCTGCTGCTTTTCCAGCTGCATTAGCAGGGAACTAGACCGAAAGTGGAGCAGCCAGGACTCATTTGGGATGCTGCTGTCGCTGGCAGCAGCTTAACCCACTGCACCACAGGGCCGGCTCCCAGACCCACTTCTTATCTTTAGGAACCACTGTCTCTCTTCTGAACTCCTGCTCACTGATTCTGAGTTATTAAATCATTAAAGCAGAGATTGATAAAGGTAGTAAAATTTCTATAGTTTGGTGCATGATTAATAATTCTAACAGCCAAGGTGGCTGTTTTGCCGAGTGGTTAAGTTTCTCCTTGTCAGGCTGTATCTGGGGGTTTGAATCAGGCTCTGACCTTGACTCCAGTTTGCTACTAACACATATCCCATGAGGCAGCATGGGAGCTCAAGTAGTTGCATCCCTGCCACTCATGTGGGAGACCCAGATTATAGGTTCCTGGCTTCAGCCTGGCCCAGCCCTGGCAGGTATCTGGGGAGAAGGAAGACCCCTACCGCTGACTCTCTGGCTTTCAAGTAAATAAAAACAAATTTTAAATAATGGTAGCTAATACTTCCATCTCACTTAACGTGGGGTCAGGGACTATTCTGAGTCCTTTACATAACACTGAATCCTCATAACCATCTCAAGTTGTTGCCACTGCTAATTTCAGATCTATTACACAGAATAGGAAACAGAGCTTAAATAACTTGTGCAAGGTCAAGGTCACGGAGCTTATCATTGATGCAGCCCAAAGTCAAGCCGACAGACAACCTCACTCTGAAGTCAGACAACACAATTCTTTCAAAAATACCCTAATACCAAAAGGCCGGAAAAAACAAACTCACATGTCCATCAATGGGGGATTGGTTAAAGGAACTGCGATTCCTCTATGGAAACTCAGCTGTGAAAAAGCTGGAGGCTCTGAGCTGAAAGTTATGGTGCAGAAACTGCACCATAGGCTGGCTGACTTTGTTAAAAATCAAACTCCTCTTAAAAACTGATTTGGGGTCTTCACTGAGTATATACTAAGTTGATCTTCTGTATATAATTAAAAATGAATCTTAATGAGGAATTGGATGGTGTGCAGGTGGGAGGGTGGTTATGAGGGGGAAAAACCACTATAATCCAAAGGTTGTACTTTTGAAATTTATGTGTATTAAATAAAGGTTTTCTAAAAAAATTGATTTTGAGGAGCTCTATATGTACTGAGAGGCGAGCCCTTGTCATGAGTTAACAATTTTTTTTCTAAATTTGTCATTTGACTTTGATATGCTTATAATTTTTTTATTTATATGATAGGTAGAGTTATAGACAGCGAGAGAGAGGGAGACAGAGAGAAAGGTTTTCCTTCTGCTGGTTTATCCCCCAAATGGCCGCCACAGCCGGGCTGCGCCGATCCGAAGCCAGGATCCAGGTGCTTCCTCCTGGTCTCCCATGCGGGTGCAGAGCCCAAGCACCTGAGTCATCCTCCACTACCTTCCCGGGCCACAACAGAGAGCTGGACTGGAAGACGAGCAACCAGGACAGAATCCGGTGCCCCAACTGAGACTAGTACCCTGGGTACCAGTGCTGCAGGCGGAGGATTAGCCAAGTGAGCCACGGCGCTAGCCTATTATTTATTTTTTTAAAGAGTCATTCATTTATTCGAAAGTCAGAGTTACACAGAAAGAAGAGAGGCAGAGAGAGAGAGAGAGAGAGAGAGAGAGAGAGAGAGAGAGTGAGTGTCTTTCACCCACTGGTTCACTCCCCAATTGGCTGTAACAACTGGAGCTGCACCAGTAGTAGCTTCTTCCGGGCCTCCCATGTGGGTGCAGGGGCCCAAGGCCTTGCACCATCTTCTACTGCTTTCCCAGGCCATAGCAGAGAGCTGGATCCGAAGTGGAGCAGCCAGGTCCCGAACCGGTGCCTGTATGGGATGCTGGTGCCCCAGGCCAGGGCGTTAACCCACTGCACCACAGTGCCAGCCCCAATTTTTATTATTTAAAAGGTAGACACACACACACAGGGAGACAGATTTTTCACCTGCTGGTTTACTGCCCGAATACCCACCAAGAGCCAGGCTGAACCCAGAAACCAGGAACTCAATTCGGGATTCACAGGTAGATGGCAGGGACCCAAGAACTTGAGCCATCATCTATTGCCTCCAGGGTGCCCAACCAGCTTGAACTGGAAGCAGAGTGGGATTTGAACCCAAACACTCCAACCCTTACCCCCACAATACTCATTAGCGAGGTGCCTCCTGTGTCCCAGCAGCCGGAGGGGCCTTCTGTACCATAAAGGAAATGCGCCTACAGGTTTGGGGTTACTTCTGGACTTTCTCCATTGGGGATTATGTTCTGCGAGGTGGCCAGAGGCCTTTGCCATTCCACTCAGCTACTATGAATGTTCTGGAGATAAAGTTGTGGCCTGTTTAATGTCCCGTGTTATTGACAACGCCCCTCGTCATCCTGGGGACATTGCAGAGGTAATGAACGGTGCCCTGTACAACCACGACTCTAGCAGCAAACAGATCCTGAGAAACAGTTCCTGTCCATGGGAGACTACGACAGCCACTGAGTGAGACGTGCACACTCTCATCATGCTGGCTGCCCAGCTGCCGACAGACAGGCAGCTCGCATCCCCATCTGGAAAACAGCAGCAGTGAAGTTTAGGATTCAATTCATCCTGGTCATGGCCCAGGGTACACATAGTTCCCGATTTATGATGCTTTTTAACTCACGATATTTTTCACCTGTTTAAAAGGACACATATCCATCAGAGAGTGCACTGTGAATTTTTGTCCTTTCCCAGGCACGCGAGATGTAGTCCTTACTCTCATGATGCAGGGTAGTAGCACAGAGTGCAAACCCCAGGCAGCCACAGGATCCCAAGGGGAAACCACTGGTGTGCCACGGCGCACTGAGTTGCCAGACTGTGATGTTCAGGGGCTTGGGTGTATTTAGTGCAGTCACAGAATTTCCAACCTATGATGGATTTCTTAGGCCACAACTTCATGTGAGCATCTGTGTCCTACTGAGGTCTGTTCCATCTCCTTGATGTTGTGTGTGTGGAAGTGCAGGACCAGAGCCAGGCTTTTCAATTGCCCAGACTCCTAGGCCAGGCCACTGCTGGTTCCCACGATCCACCTGCATTCTCCAGAAACCACATCAAAATGGCAGTTCAAGCCGGCGCCGTGGCTCAACAGGCTAATCCTCCGCCTTGCGGCGCCGGCACACCGGGTTCTAGTCCCGGTCGGGGCGCCGGATTCTGTCCCGGTTGCCCCTCTTCCAGGCCAGCCCTCTGCTGTGGCCCGGGAGTGCAGTGGAGGATGGCCCAGGTGCTTGGGCCCTGCACCCCATGGGGAGACCAGGAAAAGCACCTGGGTCCTGGCTCCTGCCATCGGACGAGTGCGGTGCGCCGGCCGCAGCGCGCCGACCGCGGCGGCCATTGGAGGGTGAACCAACGGCAAAAGGAAGACCTTTCTCTCTGTCTCTCTCTCTCACTGTCCACTCTGCCTGTAAAAAAAAAAAAAAAAAAAAAATGGCAGTTCAACTTGGACATATAGCAGGAATGTCATAGGGACCAGCCCAACAAAGTCACATTTCATGTTGCAAAGCCGCCGCACAGACCACTCTGTGACCTAAAGTCCTTTTAAGTTTCCCCCAGAAGGCCCCGTTTGAAGAGGACATACACGCTGAGAGTCTCTCAACTTTGCAGACATACCCAGGGTTTTACATTACGAGTGCGGGGCCTCAAAGCCTGTGTGTGACTCTTGGCTCCACCCCTGCCCCCACGTTAAACTGCAATGACCCCAGCTGGAATGCATGCGTGTGTGCTCTGTAGGCCTGGACAGCTGGGAAGAGAGGGGGGGCCAGGAGACAAATTACGAGGTGTAAAATGCAGCAGGAAGAAAAACAAACTGAGATGACAAAAGCAGGTGCCAAGGGGCCCTCGTTCATGGCTCCGTCAGCATCACCTCTTTCTGCATGATTAGCAGCTCAGCTGCATTAAGGCCCATTTCATGCCTCTTTGATCCTTTGATGCCCTGAAGAGAAAGAGAAATTGCACCTGTTGCTGAGAGATTTTTCTCAGGGCAGAGCAGGCGCTGTTTCTCAGCAAGCGCAGGCGTTCACCTGTGGCGCTCTGTGGATGGATTTCAAGAACTGGTTGTTCAGAGATTAAAATCTTCAAGGACTAGCTGTAGTATAAAATCCCTATCCTGGGGCCGGCGCCATGGCTCACTTGGTTAATCCTCTGCCTGCAGTGCTGGCATGCCATATGGGCATGAGGTTCTAGTCCTGGTTGCTCCTCTTCCAGTCCAGCTCTCTGCTATGGGCCAGGAGTGCAGTGGAGGATGGCCCAAGTGCTTGGGCCCTGCACCCACATGGGAGACCAGGAGGAAGCACCTGGTTCCTGGCTTCGGATCAGCATAGCTCTGGCCGTGGCAGCCATTTGGGTGGTGAACCAACGGAAGGAAGACCTTTCTGTCTCTCTCTCTAACTATCTGTCAAATGAAAAAAAAAAAAAATCCTATCCCTTTATTGCAACTTTCCAACTGTGAGAGGATTCTCGATTCTCCAGTCTTTGCTTTTGATCAGCAGGACTTGAGGAAGCTGCAATCTTTCAAGACGGTCCCACGTATCTCTCACGTGCCCTGCTGATTCAGAAACTCCAAGTGACCAAACAGGCAACCGTTCTGAAGATGACAGCCACCACATGACCCCAGTGCACAGTAAGCTTTGTCAGTGCAGCCCACAGATAAACACCGGGCTGCGACAGCGCTACGAGGGACTGCTACCGGGGCTCCACGCACCTGTCCTGCAGATCCCACAGATGCTCCAAATTCCCCCTCCGCTGTTGTGGGGGGCATCTCGTGCACCTGTGTTCCCCGGCCTGCTCTTCTGGGCTATGCTTTAGCCTTCACAGCCTCTCTGTCCTCACCAGCTCTGGCTCGCTGTGTAATGATGGAGGCCCATAGAAGGTATCACCATGGCAGCAGGGGTCCTCCTTGGCACTTTTCTCCACCCAGACTGCGACCCCCTGAGTGCATGCTCAGGGCTGTGTCTCGGCACCAGTATCCATCCGTGTTCCCCAAGTCCTGAACGGATTCTTTTTTTTTTTAAATATTTATTTATTTATTTGAAAGTCAGAGTTGCACAGAGAGAGGAGAGGCAGAGAGAGAGAGAGATCTTCCATCCGCTGGTTCACTCCCCAGATGGCTGTGACGGCCAGAACTGTGCTGATCTGAAGCCAGGAACCAGGAGCCAGGAGCTTTTTCCAGGTCTCCCCAACTGGTTCAGGGGCCCAAGGATTTGGGCCATTTTCTACTGCTTTCTCAGGCCAGAGCAGAGAGTTGGATGGGAAGTGGAGCAGCTGGGACTTGAACAAGCGCCCGTAGGGGATGCCAGCACTGCAGGCGGTAGCTTTACCCGCTATGCCACAGCGCAGGCCCCGAACTGATTCATTTTTACTGTGATCTTCTACCACAATCTTCACCTCCGGGCTCACAGCAGAAACAAGACCGGAGGACCACCTGGGCAAGTGACAGACGTGCCACCTCCCTTGAGCCTTTTGGACCCCTCTTCCTTCGGGTGCATTCCATCCCAGATGGTTCCTGAATCCCTCCAGCCAGGGGCACGCTAAGGCACCGCTAAGTCCTCGGAGAAACTTGTGTGAGTCTTTTGCTGTCAGAATCAAAGCAATGTTGAAATAAAACCTTGAAAATTTCATTTCTTGAAATTTGCATTTTGAATATATATCCTCATAGGCATGGATCGATAGTTTCATTTTTCAAAATTGGAAGCCACCTGTGTTTCCTTCCAAATCTCTGGGGGCCAGGGGCAGGGACAAGAAGTGTTAAGATGAAGGAAAGGCTCTGAATCCCCAGCCCTAGCAATGGGCCTGCTAATTGGTATGACGCCTCAATCACGCCTTCTATGTCCCATGTCCAGTAGTTTTTTCAAAGAGGCCTCCGCTACACAATGTTAGGTCCTCAGGCTTGCAGATTCGTGAACCACTCAACACTCCTGCATTTCAGGGTCCCTGGGTTTACTCTCCCGGCCATCTGTGCCTACCGTGCTTCACAATCCAGTCTCTCTGCTTGGCAAGCCTAGCTTTCCACCAAGTGGCATGTACCTCACTATCTGAAGTCCAGATACAGAGTGGTACGAGAGAGAAAGTGAGAGAGAGAGAGAGAGAGAGAGAGAGAATTAATCTATATATAGATCTATGGATATAAAGATGTGTTTATTTGAAAGTCAGTGTTATGGGGGGGTGGGTGGGAGGAGAGGAGAGAGGCAGGGAGGTGGAGAGAGAAAGAGAGAGAGATCTCTACATTTTCCATACATAGATCTATATATATATGAAATCTATCTATCTATATAAAGATGTATTTGCTTATTTGAAAGAGTTACAGGGGGCTGGGAGGAGTGGGGGAGAGGCAGGGAGGTGGAAAGAGAAAGAGAGGGAGAGAGAGAAAAACATCATCCATTTGCTGGTTCACTCCCCAGATGGCAGCAACGGCCAGGGCTGGGCCAGGCCAAAGGCAGGAGCCAGGAGCTACTCCCAGGTCTCCCACATGGATGGCAGGGCCACCTCCCACTGCTTTTCCCAGGCCATCAGCAGGAAGCTGGAAAGTGGAATGGGGTGGTTGGGACATGAACCAGTGCCTATATGGGATGATGACGTCACAGGCAGCGGCTCTACCTGCTATGCCAAAGTGCCCGCCCCAGGTCAATTCTAGACAGCTGGAAGCATCCTAAGTCTGAAACGAGCACAGCCTCTGCCCTGGGATGGTCCTGTGAGTGCCCAGGGCCGCAGAGCCACTGCTTCGCCAGCGGAGCCCTACCTGAATGCCCCCTTTCCTTCTGCTTCCCTCAGTTCCCACTGCCTCACTCTGCAACACAGCTCAAGTCACAGACAGGTAGAGAGCAGTCGCCCGTGAGGGACAGGGTCTCACCACTGTCCCCACCATGACCCTTAAGCAGAAGGAATTAGTGAATTCCTTCCAAGCTGCTGTCCATGTGTCCACTATGGACAAGTGCAGTCGCATGGAATGCAGGACACTGTTCTAGTGGGAATTCAGATCTGCTGTATAATCTTCAGCGTGTTATTATCTACATTGATGGTACGTAGCATCTGAACTTTCTCTGTCTCCCTGGAGGTGACTCTGTAATTTTACCACAAATATATTCTAGGCAAAATGGAAGTGACAGTCTGCTCCCAAAGTGCATGGGTGGGATGGCTGCAGCTTTACGGCATGAACTGAAAACCATCTTGAGTTCCCCCTCGCAAGGGATGATCCTGCTTCTCTTGCTTTCCTCCCCGACTCTGGTGTTGGTCTGGACATGGGTCGTGCTGATGCAACCTCTGCACGGGAAATCTCTTTGCCTGAATGCCCCAGCTGAGCACTAGCTGCAGGCACCACGCACCATGCACAAAGCCAAAGCCCTGTCGTGCCTGGGTACTGAGTGGCTCCTGACTGACGACGACTTCTGAGGCTGGAATACACCCCCCTGAATGGTGATGGCAGGAACTCATCACGATCAATCACCATCCTGAAGTGAACACAAGAAAAACAAATCCCAGACATGGAAGAGACCATCGCTAGACCTCACACAGGGGTGGCAGAGTTCCAGAAAAGGAACGGGAAGCAAGACATACAATTTCCCCCCAAATAATGAGAGACAATGCTTCGCATCCAAGAAACTCAAAGAACCTAGACCAAGATGCTAAAAGGAGAACTGAGAGCAGTTCAATCTAATAAAGTTTAGCTGAGCCAAGAAAAATGTCCGCGACAGGGCAACATTCCAGAGCCAAGATGGTTCAGAAATTCACCTGCTGGTTCTATCTACAGCAAGAGAAAAGGAAGCGACACAAACAGCATGAGTGGCTACAGAAGGCACTTGCCCTGTACGGCCTGGCTGAAGCTCAACTGCTGTCATTGGTTGAGACTCAATTATTGGGTTACAAGGCTGTACTGAGGTGAGGTGAGGTTACAGTTCACCATGTAAGAGGGCAGCTTTGGGCCAACTCCATCACCCAGGGACAGAGGCCAGTTAAGCCCATTTCATTTTAGCAAAGAGGAAAACACACACTTGCACTCACACCTATACCCAGACCCAGACCCAGACCCAGACCCAGACCCAGACCCAGACCCGGACCCACCAGCCAGGCCATAGTAAGGTGTAGAAAATATCTTGAAGACAGCTAGCAAAGAGAGAGACAAGACGATGCAAAGCATACAATCAAGATCACAGCAGACTTACTGAAAACCATGGAAGGCAGGCAAGGGAGTGTTATATTTAAAAAAAATCACTAAGACTTTAATTTTTTAGTGCAGCATTAGGGGTACATAGAACAGACAGTGTACGGAGTTCCATAAGCCCAATCCACATCCCTCCCCGACGCAGCTTTTCCTAGCATGAACATTTTGCACCAGTGTGGTCCATTTGTTACAGCTACTGATTGCATATGAAAGGTCAGGAAGTTGATGTGATTATCCATCACATACTTATCACAGCTTCACATGGAATCATTCCACTGCCCAAGTAAGCCCTGCATTTCACCTATACATCCCCTCCTGTCTCACCAAATCCATGGCAATCATTCATCATTTGACAAGTACAGACTGCCATATTGAAAGCTCTGGGGGGCACAGAGTACAGCCAATGCAGAATTCTATGCAGTGAAACCATTGTTCAGCAATGAAGCTAAAATTAAAGTCTCACGTACACAACAAAATCAGAGAATTCATTGGCAGTAGACATCAATCACAAAGAATGTGAAACCTGTTTTCTGGCAAGGGTTTATTACCAAATGGAAACTTGAATCTGTATAAAGAAATACAAGGCACGGAAAATGGTCAAAATGAACATAAATGTACAAGATAAGTTTTCTCATTTTTAAACACCTTGAGAGATATTTGACTAACATAATAACAGTTTGCTTTCAGATTTAATTTTTAAAGATTTATTTACTTTGACAGAGGAAGAGGGAGAAGGAAGAAGAAGAGGGAGAGAAAGAGGGAGAGGAAATCGATCTTCCATTTTACTGGTTCACTCCCTAAATGGCCACAATGGCCAGTGCCTGGCCAGGCTGAAGCCAGAGCTTCACCCAGGTCTCCCATGTGGGTGGCAGGGGCCCAGATGCCTGGGCCATCTTCCACTATTTTTCCCAGGTGCATTAGCAGGAACCTGGATCGAAGAAGAGCAGCCAGGACATGAACCGGCACCCATAAGGGATGCTGGTGTTGCAGGCGGTGGCTGTACTGGCTGTACCCTGATACCATCCCCACAGCTCTATATTTTACACCTTAGAGGAACCAGTTAAATTTTTTTAGCAGATGTAAAGCCAGTAAGCCACTGGAACAGATAGAAGGCAATCATAAAACATCCACAGGCCAGCGCCGCGACTCACTAGGCTAATCCTCCACCTTGCGGCGCCAGCACACCGGGTTCTAGTCCCGGTCGGGGCACCGGATTCTGTCCCGGTTGCCCCTCTTCCAGGCCAGCTCTCTGCTGTGGCCAGGGAGTGCAGTGGAGGATGGCCCAAGTGCTTGGGCCCTGCACCCATGGGAGACCAGGAGAAGCACCTGGCTCCTGGCTTTGGATCACCATGGTGCGCCAGCCACAGCGGCCATTGGAGGGTGAACCAACGGCAAAGGAAGACCTTTCTCTCTGACTCTTTCTCTCTGTCCACTCTGCCTGTCAAAAAAAAAAAAAAAAAAAAAACCACCATTATCCACAAGAGAAAGAAAACAGGAGTAAAACGTAAAATACAAAAGGGAACAAGCAGGCAGCAAGGCAGATCATTTAGGGGCCGTTGGCACAGCAGGCTAACACACCACTTGGAGCTCCCCAATCCCGTATCAGAGTCCCTGGTTTGATCTCCCTTCCACTTCCAATCCAGCTTCCTGCTAATGTGTCTGGGAGGCAGTGGACTGATGTCCCAGTATACTCATGTGGGAGTCCCAGATGGAATTCCCGGCCCCTGGCTTCGGCCTGGTCCAGCTCCGGCTGTCGCAGGCATTTGGGGAGTGAACCAGCAGACAGGTATCTGTCTCTCCTTCCCTTTGTCACTCTGCCTTCCAAGTAAATAAATGATCTTAAAAAGAAATTTAAAAACTAAATCCAAATGTATCAACAAGTTCAAATTAGCTTACTCAAATTAGGAGGCAGATATTATAAAAACACACAAGGACGGGCATTGCGGCACAGCGGGTTGAGCTGCCCTGCTTCCAACCCGGCGTCCAGCTAACGCCCGCTAAGGGGCAGCAGAGGACAGCCCTGCCTGCCGCCCACGTGGAAGGCCTGAAATGCAGTTCAGAGCTTCTGGGCTCAGCCTGCCTGTTGTGAGCGTGTGCAGAACGAATCAGCAGATAGAGTGATACCTCTTCTCTTTCCCACTGCCTTTCAGTAAATGAAAATGAACATTTATAAAAATTAAAACAGCCAGCTATAACTTGTCAACAAGACGTCCGTTACAAAGAATCACCTAGCTGTGAGCTGAACCAGGCCTGCTGCATGTCTTACAAAGGTGACAGCAAACAGTTTCATAATGTTTGAAAAATAAACGTGTATTTAATGACCTAGAAATCCTAAAATTACAAGGATACTTCAGGAAGTCCATGAACAACGCACACTATCTCTCAATTCAATTTTTTCTACAAACTTTCTGGAGTACTCTCTTATCAAGTAGCCAGCCATTTATGAAAACATTTGCCAACCCCTTCTCCAATATATATTTAGACACAGTGAATTAAAGATAAAAAATAAAGATATACTGTTCAAGCACTACCCAAAAGACAGCTGGAGTGGTTTTATTAAGAGTAGGTTTCAGAGCAAAGAATATTACCTTGGATACAAGGGACGATAAACAGGTCAAATCATGACACATGACTAGGCAATGATAAATGTGTCAATTCCTGATAAAGACACACAGATCTTAAACACATGCACGTCTTAAAACAAAGCTTCAAAAACACGAAGCCAAACCAGACTGAACTAAAAGGAAACAGAGACAGAATCACGATTTTACTTGTAGACTTCAACACCGCTCTCTCCGTAACTGAAAGATGAGGCAGAAACACAAGTGGTAGAGACACAGATTTAAAAAGCAAAGTCAAACACTGGACTGGACCAGCACACATTCACACAGCCCTCACCGAGACAGGACACGCATGCTCTCAACAGCCATGAGCAAACCTCAACAAACTGAGAAGCCACAAGTGGTCCACATGCTAGCCTACATGAAATTACACTGAAAATCGACAGCAGATACAGGGAAAAATCCCAAAAGAGTCAGAAATTGACATAATTCTCAAATAACCCTGGGACAAAAAACAATCCCAAATTTGATGACTCAAGTATTTTTAGATGGACATTCACAGTAATAAATGGTTTTTGTATACAATTCTAAATTTCATATGTTTTGAGAACATGAGGCTTCCCACTCTACCCCTCTTCTCCCCCTTTCTCCCCTCCCTCATTTTTAATTTTTGCAATGACAAACTTTTGACTTACTTTATAGTCACAAGCTTAACCTTCCAGTAAATAGAGAATTCAAAAAGTAGTAAGCAGAAAACCCACTATTCTTCAAGAGTGTAGACAAGGGCTATAAACAATAATCAAATCTCAAAATGTCAGCTTCACTCATGTACATTATTTTTGTGCTCTATATATTAGTTGCCACCACTCAGAGAAAACATAGGGTATTTGTCTTTTGGGGACTGGCTTATTTCACACAACATGATGTCTCCAATGGTAATATTAGAAAACAGCAGGGATCGGGGTGTGGCTTAGGAGGTTAAGACTCCGCCTATGGCACTGGCATCTGTTGTGGGTGCCGGTTCAAGTCCTGGCTGCTCCTCTTCCAATCCAGGTCTCTGCTAAGCATGGAAGATGGCCCAAGTCCTTGGGCCCCTTTGGGAAACCAAGAAGTCGTCTTGACTCCTGGCTGTAGACTGGCCCAATTCCAGCTGTTGCTCCCATTTGGGGAATGAACCAGTGAATGGAAGATCTGTCTCTCCTTCTGTCTGTAACTCTGCCTCTCAAATACACTTAAAAAAAAAAAAAGACAAAAACCAAAGAGTTCTTCATAAAAATACAATTAATTAAGCTTAAGCTCAAGGCAATCCTGAGACACAGGAGAGAAAAGGCAGAAAAGGAAGAGAAACAAGTGGCCAATACCAGAGATGGCAGAACATCCTCACAGCTCTCTTACATTAAAGGGTAGATTAATGCAGGCAATTTCAAGTCAATGAGTCTGATACCTTGCACCAGTGTCCTAACAGAGGACACCTGGCAAAACACCTGGAGATGCAAGTCCTGTCATTCACACCCTCCTACCACAAGGAATGACTCTGCTCCCAAGTTTGGTTAAGAACCTGTAACTTAGGGGCCGGCGCTGTGGCTCACTTGGTTAATCCTCTGCCTGTGGCACCGGCATCCCATATGGGCACTGGGTTCTAGTCCCTGTTGCTCCTCTTCCAGTCCAGCTCTCTGCTGGCCCAAGTGCTTGCGCCCTGCACCCGCATGGGAGACCAGGAGGAGGCTCCTGGCTTCGGATCGGTGGAGCACCAGCTGTGGCAGCCATTTGTGGGGTGAACCAACGGAAGGAAGACCTTTCTCTCTGTCACTCCCTCTCACTGTCTGTAACTCTGTCAAAAAACAAACAACCTGTGATTCAGATGAAATTCTCTGAAAGATTTCAACTTCCAAAAGTCTTTTTTGGCCTTTTTAAAGTTTACTTAAAAAGTACAGAGGTACAAGGATGGCTCCTATCTGCTGGTTCACTTCCTCTTTGCCTTGGTTGAAGCTAAGAGCAATGGGTACCTGAGCCATCACCTGCTGCCTCCTGGGGTGCACATCAGCAGGAAGCTGGAATCGGAGCAGAGACAAGGCTTGAAGACAGGTTCTGCAACATGGGGGGGAGGTGTCCTCAATGCTGTACCCAAGGCCTGACCAGAAGCTCTTTTAAGAAATAAGTACCTTGGGGCTGGCGCTGTGGTGCAGTGGGTTAAAGCCCTGACCTGAAGTCCTGGCATCCCATATGGGCACTGGTTCTAGTCCTGGCTGCTCCACTTTCCATCCAGCTCTCTGCTGGGAAAGCAGTAGAGGACAGCCCAAGTCCTTGGGCCCCTGCACCTACGTGGGAGACCTGGAAGAAGCTCCTGGCTCCCGGCTTCGGATCGGCCCAGCTCCAGCCATTTGCGGCCATTTGGGGAGTGAAGCAGCAGATGGAAGACCTCTCTCTGTGTCTCTACCTCTTTCTTTAACTCTTTCAAAGACAGAAAGAAAGAAAAGAAAGAAAAGAAAGAAAAGAAAGAAAGAAAGAAAGAAAGAAAGAAAGAAAGAAAGAAAGAAAGAAAGAGAAAGAAAGACAGAAAGACAGAAAGACAGAAAGAAAGAAAGAAAGAAAGAAAGAAAGAAAGAAAGAAAGAAAGAAAGAAAGAAAGAAAGAAAGGAAGGAAGAAAGGAAGAAAGAAAGACATACAGAAAGACAGAAAGAAAGAAAGACAGACAGAAAGGAAGGAAGAAAGGAAGAAAGAAAGAAAGGAAGGAAGAAAGGAAGAAAGAAAGACAGACAGAAAGAAAGAAAGACAGAAAGACAGAAAGACAGAAAGACAGAAAGACAGAAAGAAAGAAAGAAAGAAAGAAAGAAAGAAAGAAAGAACTTGAACAATCCCTACCTTTAAGACATGGACTTCGTAGTTCAAAACGTTCCTTAAAAGAGAACTCCAAACTCCCACAGCTTCACAGGCAAATTCTAACAAATAGAAAAAAGTAATGTATCATGGGGCCAGTGCTGTGATGTAGCAGGTAAAGCCGCCGCCTGCAGTGCTGGGATCCCATGTGGACAATGGTTCGAGTCCCGGCTGCATTTTTTCCGATCCAGCTCTCTGCTATGGCCTGGGAAAGCAGTAGAAGATGGCCCAGGTCCTTGGGCCCCTGCACCCACGTTGGAGACCTGGAAGAAGCCCCTAGCTCTTGGCTCCAGATCAACACAGCTCTGGCCATTAAGGGCAACTGGGGAGTGAACCAGTATATGGAAGACCTCTCTCTCTCACTCTCTCAGTCTCTGCCTCTCCTGTTTAACTCTTTCAAATAAGTAAATCTTTTTAAAAAATAATGATTCACAGAGATTCTTCCAGAATACAAAACAGAGGGACTATCTCCCAAGCCATTTTTTTAAAGATTTATTTATTTATTTGAAAGGCAGAGTTTGAGAGAGGCAGAGGCAGAGGCAGAAAGGTCTTCCATCCACTGGTTCAGTTCCCAGATGGCCACAATGAAACCAGGTGCTTGGTCCAGGTCTCTCAGGTGGGTGCAGGGGCCCATGGACTTGGGCCATCTTCTACTGCTTTCCCAGGCCACAGCAGAGAGTTGGATGGGAAGTGGATCAGCAGGGACTGGAATTGGCACCCATATGGGATGCCAGCACTGCAGGTGGTGGCTTTACCCGCTATGCCACAGCCACAGCCCCAGCCCCCAAACCATTTTATAAAGTTGCTACCATGTTACCCAAACCAGACATGACAAGAAATCCAGTGACTGTATCCCTTATGATCACAGACACAAAAAAAATCCTGAATAGTGATTCAAATCCATGAATCTATTAAAAAGATCATAAATAATGACCCACTGGGATTGATCCCAGAAATTCAAGGTTTATTTAATACTGGGGAAATCATCAAAGTAACTCAATCAACAAAATGAAAAGCAATGACATGATCACTGAAGACAGTTGTTCTAAATCAATTTAAACCTAATTTCTCGAAATATTCAGTTTGTAGTAGTACCTGAACTTTCCTATATTTGCATACCTAATTATAAAAATGTAAAAAAAGGCCTGCGCCGTGGCTCAACAGGCTAATCCTCCGCCTTGCGGCGCCGGCACACCGGGTTCTAGTCCCAGTCGGGGCGCCGGATTCTGTCCCAGTTGCCCCTCTTCCAGGCCAGCCCTCTGCTGTGGCCGGGAGTGCAGTGGAGGATGACCCAAGTGCTTGGGCCCTGCACCCCATGGGAGACCAGGAAAAAGCACCTAGCACCTGGCTCCTGCCATCGGATGAGCGTGGTGCGCCAGCCGCAGCGCACCAACCGCGGCAGCCATTGGAGGGTGAACCAACGGCAAAAGGAAGACCTTTCTCTCTGTCTCTCTCTCTCACTGTCCACTCTGCCTGTCAAAAAAAAAAACAAAAGTTAAAAAAAAAACCACTGAAGGTGGTAGTACTCTTCTTGCTATCTGACACTGTCTGTATACTGTTTCATGTTAGCACAGCATTCAAGGCCATTCATTTGAATCACAGTTAATTTTTCCATCCACCGTCTTCAGCATGAATTTGAGTTTCTTTAAAGAGCCAGGAGCCAGTGTAGTGGTACAGTGGGACACTTATGACTCCTATGTTGGAGTGCTGGTTCACGTTTTGATTACCCTCTTTCCAACCCAGCTCCCTGGGAAGGCACCGATGATGGTCCAAGTACTTGGGTCCCAGATACCCAAGTGGGAGACTCAGATGGGGTTCTAGGCTCCTGGCTTCAGCCTGGCCCAGCCCCAGACATTGCAGCCATTTGGGGAGGGAATAACACATGAAGATCTCTCTCAGTGTCTCTCCGTCTCTCTCCTTGTTTCAAATTTAAAAAAAATATCTAAACAAAAACAAAAACACACCAGGAACAGTAGCAGGTATTTGGTGCAGTGGTTAAGCCTCTGGTTAGGACGCCCACACCCCACATCCAATACCTGATTTGATCCCTGGCTCCAGCCCCTGCTACTGGCTCCCTAAAACAGGTGCTAGGAAGCAGCAGTGATGGCTCAGGTAATGGGTTCCTGACGCTCACATGGAGAAACCGGGACTGGGTTCTGGGCTGCTGGCTTCCCTTGCCCGTTTCTTTGTTGCAGGCATCTGGGGGAGTGAAGCAGCAGGTAAGAGGTCTCTCGTCTCTCAGATTTAAAAAATACATATAAATAAGAATAAAACTCACCAATTTGTTGTAGGAGGGAGGACAGACACACAAAAGTACTGCACCCAGCTGCTTTCTTCCCAGCAAGCATGGAAGCATTTTTCCTGGCTGATGGTTTCAGGCTCACAGTACTGCATAAAGAAGACCAACACGGAGGAGGATGGTGCCACAGGGAGAGAACGTGTGGCACAGGCTGCGATACGAACAGCTTCTTAATCCTACGGATAAGACAGCGGCTAACTGAAATGCCAATAGATATGCGGACGGACAGATAAACGAGCAGATAAATGGTCGCTGGACAGAGAATCAGGTCAGACCACAAAAATCAGCTTCCCAACACTGCCTCGGCCATTCGGGAAATAAAGCAGCCCCTGCCCTCAGCAAAACTAGGATCAGACTTGGCCAAGTTCTGGAAAAAGCAGCAGGGAGGGGAGCACAGGAAGCAGAGTCAGCTGAATGAGGATCAGTTGTGGAGACAGGCAGCTGCCCCAGGCCAACCTGGTTCAGCGGGGTCTCTTGGAAAACATCCACCTGCCAGATGAAAACTCAGAGACGAGTATTTACGAAGGGAACTTACAGAGAAGACTCAACAAAACTGTCAGGCTTTTGAAGGACTGGTTTTATTTAAAAAAAAAAAAAGCTACTTGAAAAATAAAGAACTTTCACAATTATCTGTGTTACACAGTAGTAGTACCAGCATTACTGTTAATAGTCTGGGGAGGTGGGCAGTGCTGCAGCGCAGTGGGTTTACACCCTGGCCTGAAGTGCTGGTATCTCATATGGTCGCCGGTTCGAGATCTGGCTGCTCCACTTCTGATCTAGCTCTCTGCTATGGCCTGGGAAAGCAGTGGAAGATGGCCCAAGTCCTTGGGCCCTTCCTCCACGTGGGAGACCCAGAAGAGACTCCTGGCTCCAGATCAGCTCAGCTCTGGCTGCTGCGGTCATTTGGGGAGTGAACCAGCGGATGGAAGATCTCTCTCTCTGGCTCTGCTTCTCTTTCAAATAAATAAAATAAATCTTTTTTTAAAAAAAGAGTTAGCTTGGCCAGTGAGCAAAACAGCAGTTTTTTTAAAAATATAATCATTCATCTGACATCTTCAAACACATTGAAAACTACTGCCTTTTTGGTTCAGCTCAGGTTTGCAAAGCACCTTCCACGTCTAAGTATGGGAAACTTAAAGGCAGGGTACAACCTTTGGTTCTGCTGACCCCCACCAAGGTGTCCCCTCAAGGCAGAGTTAGGACTGCCATTTACATTCTCCTTGTGAGTCAAATCACACACGTGTCAGCCGTTAGTCCCTACTTTACCTTGTCAGGGCTGAGAGGTCAGACCAGTGGCAGTTTGCCCCTACTCTGACATAACAGGGCAAGCTTGGGCTATTAAATATCCTACAGTGCCCAGAAAAACTCCCACAACAAACAACTATGCAGCCCAAAAAGTCAATCATGTCACTATTGAGAAACCACAGCAAAGACTAGCAAGCCAGAGCACCTGGGTTGAGTTTCCAGGTTGACCATTTAACAGCCGTAACTCTGGAAACACTACCACCCTATGCTTGAACTTTCCCACTTGTAAGTTGTTGGGATAGTACCTGCACCTCACAAGGTTGTGACTATTAAGTGCTATGACTTTGCTATGGTAACCTTTATTGGAAATACAGATTCCCTCAGTTTCTTGGATTACATTGTAAGCTCCTAACAATATCACTCGAACTTTCTCTTCTTAGCTACATCTGAATTCTCTGTCATAGTTCCCCTTTTATGTGCGACAGCTTCAATGCAAGGACAAGTCCTACTAACTGTCAACCTGACTCATCACTTTCCCTGAGCCATTTCTTTGGATTGAGGTATGCAGTCGTGCCCAATTTTTAACACAGCAGGTTTGACCGCTGTTCTTGGGAGGGCGTCTTCCAAGTGTAGCCCTTTTCTCAGATTTTAGGAGAACTTAGATTTTAGGAGTCCCCTCCCCCCTTTCTCCAAACTGCTAAATATAGCCCAGGAAACCCAAACTGTACCAAACAAAAATCAGGTTTACGACAAACACGTGCTTTCCCTTAGACTCTCAGTGCGGGCCAGGCCAAGGCCGCCCACGTGATCTGGCCCTGATACAAACCACAGGCACCAAGTCTTAAATGAGCTGCCCTGGTTGGCAACACGTTGCCCCACGCACCTTTCCTTTTTTTTTTGGACAGGCAGAGTGGACAGTGAGAGACAGAGAGAAAGGTCTTCCTTTGCTGTTGGTTCACCCTCCACCCTCCAAAGGCCACTGCGGCTGGTGCACCGCGCTGATCCGATGGCAGGAGCCAGGTGCTTCTCCTGGTCTTCCATGGGGTGCAGGGCCCAAGCACTTGGGACATCCTCCAATGCACTCCCAGGCCACAGCAAAGAGTTGGCCTGGAAGAGGGGCAACCGGGACAGAATCCGGTGCCCCAACTGGTACTAGAACCCGGTGTGCCGGTGCCGCAAGGCGGAGGATTAGCCTAATGAGCCGCGTCGCCGGCCTCCCTTTGATCTTGTTCTATACCCTTTTGCTGTCATCCCTCTTAGCTATGTGACAATATGCTGAGTTCTGCAAGCCCTTCTAGTGAGGAGTTCTTGGGGACTTCGAACACATAGTTCTACACAGTTTCACTGAACCTAAGTGGTTATGTTTAGCAACTTAAAATAGTACATTTAAAACATTTGTCGTACCCTGCACTGATGAACAAATGGAACAACTATGTATAATTTTCATTCTTAGCTGCTGCATGTTCCCCCAAATCAAACATATGATCTGCTGTTGCACAGAGGTCAAGGTTTGACACATTTTAGAATCTGAACTGTATGACATTTCTTCCTCTTCCATTTTTGATCCCATCAGCAAAGCCCTTGGCAAGTTTTTTTCCCAATGCTCAAGAAATACACTCTAGGGGCCAGCACTGTGGTGCAGCAGGTTAACTCACTGCTTGTTGATGCCAGCATCTGATTATTTGGATGCTGGTTCAAATCCTGGTAGCTCTGCTTCTGATCCAGCTTCCTACTAATTCAGCCAGGATAGCAGCAGCAGATGGACCAATTACTTGGGCCCCTACCATCCACGTGGGAAACACAGATGGAGTTTCCAGATCCTGGCTTTAGCCTGAATCAGCACTGGCCATTGCACCCATTTGGGTAGTACACCAACAGGTGGAAGACCTCTCGCTCCTGGTTCCCCCTCCCTGTTTATTGCTCTGCCTTTCAGATGAATAAAAAAAAGACAGAAAGACAGACAGACAGACAGAAAGAAAGACACTCTATTATCCCTCACTGAATTCATTATTCAGATATTCAGAGCTAAGTTCAACTCTTTAACATGTGATATATAATCAGCTGTTAACTTTCCACATTCTCATTGTTCTTCTGAAGACCAACTACCAACTATTGGGATGGTAGGCTAAAAAAAATCATGTCCCCAAACCACTGCTTTTTTGGCCCAGTCTGTATGCAGTCCCTAACTAGAGGTGCCTCATCATTTCTCTCTCTCCTCTGCGATTAAACTGCATTCCCTGGGAACACGGTCTTCATGCTGTTTATGAAACAGGAGTCTGTGGTTAATGAAGTTTTGGAAACTAGGTAAGCAAAGAAACAGATTTCTTGCTGAACTACTCAGAGGTTTTGAAGTCATCACTTGAATCCTGAAGGAACATTTAGGGGCTTCACACAGCATGTAGGTAGCTCTAAATTACATAAAGAGGTAAAACTCTTCACACAGGACTATGTTAAGGGGACTATTTTATAGTCTCATTTAAATCAATGCAACGTCATTCCCCGGTGCGGCAGCACTCACACCTGACAACTGAGAAGTCGGCAGTGACAGCACGAGAAGGATCCGAATACTGTGAATAACCAGGGATAACTACATTCTTGAATACTCAATCAAAATGTGCAAAGTATTAGCCAAAACATTAATTAAACATGAGATCAAATTAAAATTATGAATAAATTACTACGTATAGCTCTTTCAGCCTGTGGGAAAATGAAAGTTTTCTATTGAGAGGTCAGTATGAAGTTTCTTTAACTCCGGGGTGGTGAATGACTTGCCCTATAGAGAGAAAAAGTAGTTTCAGTGAATAATCACTCAGCTGCTCATCTATCATCATGGAACTTGAATTGCTTAATTTCTGAAACGGAAAAATAAAATACACACAGCTACTAAAATAAGGCTATTGAGCAAACATTTTCTAAAGCAACAAATAGATCATTACTAAATAAAGTCAACAAAAATGTTTGTTAATACTTTATTAGTATTTTCTAAGGGACAAGAACAAAAAGCAAACCAAATAAAAGTTTAATCGTTTTTAGTTCAATAAAAATAACTGACATTCCGATTGTTGCTTCTCCTTTGCTGAAGAAGGAAAGCACTGGTAGAACAGTGAGGCACACAGCTGACACTTACTGTACAATGATACGCACGAGTGACCTTTTCACAATTAGAATCCTAAAATGTGCTCTTCGCATTTTTCCCTTGTAATACAGGAGCCATGCTCCTATAAGCAAAATTTACTACTAATCGAAGAATTTTACAAGGAGTGACAAAAAGACTTTTAAAACAAGTCCCTAAATAAAAGGATGCAGCGACGATGGAACGTCAGTTGTTGGGTTAAGAAGACAGTTTAAACTACATCTCAAAACATTAAAAATTCATTTATTTTACAATTACTCAAATACACATGCACTAAATGAAAATATTGCACAAAATTAAAATTTCAGATTGTGAAATTTATCTTGTTCTTATTTTTTAAAAAAATTGGTACACTTTCTGGTAGCACTTAACTGTTTGATTTTTTTCCAAACACCAGCAGCACAAACATAAAATGAGCGAACTGAAATACTCAAGAAAGTTTTTAATGTGTTTTCTTTAAAAAAATTAAGGCTAACCAAGTGCATCCATTGATCAATGGCACAACTGTTTTCAGCAACTATTCTGAACACCCTAATTACAGGAAATGCTCATCTAAGTGCTATATTTAAATCATACAATCAATTTTTGGGGTGAATAAACTATGGTGGCTTCTAAATAGTTCATATGTTACCTGAAGAATCAGAAAACCCAAATGGAGAATGATTAATTTTGAAGGTTCTTGCCTAAAGGCACCACTGACTTAAAAACACATTCAAAAATCAAATATCAGAAGACATAAAGCCTCTTCATGTTTATATTCATATATGCAATAAATGCATTAAATGTAATAACTTTATTAAACATAGTACACTGTACTTGATGTATGGGTTACATATTTTACACACATCTTGACCGAGTCATTCAAAGAATATCTCTAACTTTAGCATAACCACGGATCTCTCTGATGCGGAACACAAATGTGCATAGAGAAGATGCACTACCATTTAGATAGACTACCATCTGGCATGTCTGCTTCTGAAATATAAACTCTTTTAAAGAAAAATTATTTTTAAAAAACCCACGTATTCAAATAGTTTTTGGTATGACTGCAGTTATCTTGTAGGGCTCTGCTGGGGAAATTTGGAATCTTACACAACCTTTCTTTCCCTGGTTGAGAGACACTGTTCCTCACGCTGTATAGAGATGATTTCTCACCTGTTACACACTAGGCTCTTACAGGAATTCTTCTCTACACTTTTTAGACTTATTCATGTCAAAAATATAGTTGAATTGGGCAGGGGCACATACAGAAATCATTGCACTTATGGCCATGCTGTGGCTTCCTACAGACATGTTTCACACATCCCCACTTTAAGCTGGGGCACGGGGCAGGGTGGGAGAGGGAGACACACTGAGAAGAAATGTTATTTCCTTCCATCAGAGCCAAGAGGGATCTTTTCTCACTTACAAGTTGCACTGAAAGGGATCTCATTTCTGTAATTCCGAAAGACATGCAACACATGCTGAATATATGCATACAACAAGTATGCACAACAGCACTATTAATAAATATGACTATTATAAACTTTAAAGGAAGGCTTTATTCTGTTAATAGGCTTCATTTTGTAAGTAAGATCTAAGTGAAAACAAGACAGTAAGATCTTGTTCCAATCTTCAAGCTCCCGAATAACTGGGATACCAATACTCTGTCCCTTTATCTTAAGCACCCAGACGTTCATTTAATACCAGGATCTTGGCTCAGTGGTCTGAAAGTAGCTTCACTATTTTAAGGTTTTAGTGTTAATTATTTTTAAAACAAAAATAGCTGGCACATTCAAATCCCTCGTCAGTGGAAGCATTAAAATTATGCAAAAATCCTGCATAAAAGGGATATGAAGACTTCCAAGATGGACAAAATGGAGAGTGAGAAAACTACAGGAAATGCAGTCTTCAAAACTGGAAAAGGTACTTTGCTTTCTTGGTATAAAATTATTTTAGGGACTTAAATCTATACACAAAGGAGTTTTGCCTATTAGCTTTATTTAGTAGAATCTTACATTATGCGAAATATAAATAAAAGCATTTTTAAAAACATTATAGTTCTGTCTTCATTATTTATTTTGATATATGTATACTGTAATAGAATTAGGAATTTGTAAGTCTACATATGACTAATAAGCTCATTAATCCTCTGATTTGCTATGTTTGCAGTTACCTAAGGCATGTCTAGATCACACAATTTTAAATTCTCATATCGTAACTTTCAATAGAGTACTGTTGTCTTTTAATTTCCATATTTTTAGAAGGACAGAATGTATTTGGCAGTTCTTCCAACAAATTCCCCCCTCCTGCATAATCAGTAATCTGTTAGAGACAAAACTAGTCATTCTGAACCTGAAGGGACAGCCACGCCTTGCTTCCATTTGCACGTAGAATGCCAGTAGACAACTTAAAGTGAGTACCATAGGAGCAAAACCAAGCCCTTACAGCACGTAACAACCAATTAAAATGAGTCTTACTCTAATGAATAAGCCAATCAAAACCTGTTTTGATTGGTTTTATATTTGGATTTCATGCCACTGAACTGTTATGTCAGGTATAAGGATATTCCGTACTTTAGGGCATTCTGTCACTCTTCTCAACCCAAAATAGATGTTCCAAAGATCGGCTATGTGGCTAATCTACCCTATATCAAAACGCTGACACAGACCCACACAATTCTTATGCAGAACAAATCCCTCCAAAGCACACGCTGCACTCTCCAACTGTTAAACAAATCAGCCAATTTATCTGTGAACCGCTATTTTGTGCTTTCCTTGGCTCTCATACACACTCTGGCACTCTGTCGTTGCTGGAGAACGCTGAATAGTCCGAAGCCAAGAGAGCAACGTCCTCTTGCTCGAGATGGGAGCAGTATCCTGTCAATGTTGCAAAACTTGCACCAAATCATCTGAGAGAGAAGCCTCTCTTGGTAGTGGCTGCATTCCAGATGAGGATGAGAAGAACCACAGTATTATGGATGTATTAATAATCTATTTTGAGACACTACAAGACTGGTGCAGACACGACCGTATATGAGTTAAGCCCCAGAAGATCTGTCCAGACCATCAGTCCTGGAGAAGCGGACCCCAGCTTCACAGACTGAAGCGTCACCTCCTCTGTAAAGAAGGCGCTTGAGGAGTCTGAAGTTTCTGTTTGTATTTCTGCATCTGCTTTGACCGGGAATGCAGTTTGTTGAAAAGTTCACGGAATTTGTACTGTGGAAATAAGGTTTCTAAAAAGCCTTCCAAGAAGACATAAACCATTCTCCGATTTAACTGGTTGTGCTGAAACATTTCAAAAACACGAAGAATACCTTTCCGTGTCGTCTCAGCCCCAATAATGTGCTTCAGTTCATCTGAAGGAAGAGAGGAAAGACACATAGAACTCATTACCCAAATAAAAGAAACACAAGCCTAACTATGTTCTTGAAGTATGCAAAGTACACGGCAGAGTAACTGGCGAATGGCAGGTGTCCAGGGACCACACCTCAGCTACACAGTTCTAAGTCACACTTAAAGTTGATGGAGGGGGCCAGCGCTACGGCACAGCAGGTTAACACTCTGGCCTGAGGCACCGGCATCCCATGTGGGCACAGGTTCGAGACCTGGCTGCTCCACTTCAGATGCAGCTCTCTGCTGTGGCCTGGGAAAGCAGTGGAAGATGGCTCAAGTCCTTGGGCCCCTGCACCCGCATGGGAGATCTGGAGGAAGCTCCTGCTCCTGGCTTCGGATCACTGCAGCTCTGGCCATTGTGGCCAACTAGGCAGTGAGCCAGCAGATGGAAGACTCTCTTTCAGCCTCTCCTTCTCTGTTTAACTCTGACTTTCAAATAAATAAATCTTTAAAAAAAAAAAGTTGATACAGGTCTGCATGCATACATCTATCTAGCCATTTACACACTTGGATTCTGGGAGACAACACAAGGCAGGAGAAAGACCTAGGGTCCAGACGCAGGGATTTCCATGTACAGCGTTTACAATTGTACACTCTGTTCACAACTTAGTTGCTCACCTGACACTGCCTGTTCCCTCTCCCTGCACTGTTTTCCTCCTCAGCACATTACTGCTACCCAGCAAACCGTATTTTTTTTAATCTTTGTGTCCGCTCAATGGAATAAAAGCACCAGGAAGGCAAGATAAGTGCAAACAACACTGTCTGGCACATGGTACGTGTTCAATAAATATCGGCTGGCTAAGTGAAGTAAGATTCTTCTAGCTGTGTAACTGGCTTACTTTAACAGTATATTAAGTAATAACCTCAGTTACTGCTTCCTGTTGTTTAAAAATGCTATTTCTACAATCTGCATTTTATGCAAAAATGCAATCAATAGTCATATGGCAAAATTTTAATTGACAGAAGAAAAAGCTGATCATGAAAATTTTATGATGAAGATACAGTTTTGAAGTGCTTAATAAAAAATTAGAAAAAATTATTGGAGAAATAAGCACTGCATGGTATTAAATAACATAAATATATCTTGCCCATTCTATATATCTGTAACTGAAACATAGAGAAAAAGGTTCTCTTTTTTTTTTTTTTTTTGGCAGGCAGAGTGGACAGTGAGAGAGAGAGATACAGAGAGAAAGGTCTTCCTTTGCCGTTGGTTCACCCTCCAATGGCCGCCGCTGACGGCGCGCTGCGGCCGGCGCACCGCGCTCGTCTGATGGCAGGAGCCAGGAGCCAGGTGCTTTTCCTGGTCTCCCCATGGGGTACAGGGCCCAAGCACCTGGGCCATCCTCCACTGCACTCCAGGGCCACAGCAGAGGGCTGGCCTGGAAGAGGGGCAACCGGGACAGAATCCGGTGCCCCGACCGGGACTAGAACCCGGTGTGCCGGCGCCGCAAGGCGGAGGATTAGCCTGTTGAGCCACGGCGCCGGCCAAAGGTTCTAAGCATTTTAAAATATCACAAAGGGGCAAAACCACTGCCATCACCTCTGCGTCAGACAACATCATTTTCCACAGCCTGCAGGCTGCCACACCAGAACACAACTGGAACAAAGAAAACCCAAGGTAGGGAGACAGCCACATCCTAAAGAAACTGAAATTAGGCCAACAAAATGCCACTTGTATTACTTTCTTAGGATTATGTTTTAATTATTTAATTATTACTAAAGATTCACAGTAACAGATTAATTAGCTGTTTTTACATAAAAAGATTCTATGAATTTGTATAACAAATGTTCTTCCAGAAAAAAAAAACATACATCATATTCTCACACTAGCCTTTTCTTCTGTCATGTATTTTATTTATTTGACAATTTTACTCTCAAAATGTTTCAAGGCAGCGGAGTAAAGTGGTTAAATCCACTCAAAGCTAGGGCTAGTGCTGTGGCGAAGCAGGTAAAGCCACCATCTGCAGTGCCAACATCCCATATGGGCACCAGTTCAAGTTCTGGCTGCTCCACTTCCCATCCAACTCTCTGCTATAGCCTGGGAAAGCAGTAGAAAATGGCTTAAGTCCTTGGGCCCCTGCACCTACGTGGGAGACCTGGAAGAAATTTCTGGCTCCTGGCTTCAAATCAGCACAGCTCTGACCGTTGCGGCCATCTGGGGAGTGAACCAGTAAGTGGTTCTCTCTTTCTGCCTCTGCCTGTATGTAACTCTGCCTTTCAATAAATCTTTAAAACCAATTCCGCTCAAAGCTGAGATAGAAATCTAATGTCACTAGTCCTAAGTTTTCAGGAGGCTAATTAACTGCTCTGAGCTTAAAATGTTTCACATTTGAAAGTTGTGATGTTAACAGGGCCTAGCTTCACAGGTCTACAATGTGGATTAATTAAGAATATATAAGAAATGCTTAGCACAGTGCCTGGTATATGTAAGTAGGAAGTACTATAATCAAAAGATAGCTAAAGAAGAATGATCAATGCCAAAAATTCCAACTACAAATTAGTGAGATGTTTATCAAACATGCTTACTCACCTGGCATAATTGCAAGTAATTTAGTTTTTCCTGCCACTCTTGTTCGCATTCGAATAGCTTTATCTCTGCACGGAACAGTCTCTGCTAAGATGCCATTTGGCCAAAATGCATCTCTATTTAAGAAGATTAAATAAATTTTGTAAACATTTTCATTTCCAATGATACAAGTTGATAATATTCCAAATTTCTACAGAAAATATGAATGTGTACAAAAAAGAGGAAAAGTTTTTGCAATTTTATAAAGGTACAAAGATATTCAACAGGTATCAACTAAGTACAGGTTTCAATTTTAGGCATAAGAGGATATATATAAGAAACTTAACAGAAATTCTGCTTCAGAATAGTTAATAAACTACAACCAAGACAGCAAAATGGATTTTGTAAATGTATCACAGACATTTAAATTCAAAAGTGGGTATCTACTGACTACATATCTCATCTAAACACAAGTTCTATCTCATCTAAACACAAGCTCATAAAATCTTAAATCTGGTTACTTAAACAGCTAACCTCCCACATTTTACCACTCTACTCTTCTTAGAACTAAATCAACATGAAACTAAATTTTGAGTCAACCTTTTATGCCTCCATTCATCACCACAGTCCTTTCACACATGTGACCTTCAAGTGTGCTTGATTCTTGTTCCTTAATCCTTGATCCAACAGCAGGCATAGAGCGTAACTAAGGTTCCCTGTGGGAAGAGTGCTGAGGGAGAGAGACCCCCTGAAGCAATGCCTCTTAACTTTTGTGAGAAATACCCCAGGTGCTCTGCGACTCTTCATGTCCAGCCCATGCACCCAATTAACTAAGGCAGAACCCCCGAGAGGGGACCTAGCCATGAGTGCTTTTCAAAGCTCTCTGGGCGCTCCTGAAGCACACCCAAGGCTGAGAACGACTGCTCCAGAACTTGTCAAGGCCGGCCAGCTTTTAGAAACAACGGCATACAGAGGAGAAACTTAGCTTCAAGTTAGCAAAACCGGATTCCCCACTTTCCACCATGAGAGTCTTTGGTCTTTTCTCTAGGCCTCAATTTCCTTGTAACAGAAGAGAAACAAAGACACCTACCTTGTAAAAAAGGATGAAATCAGAAGAGATCTATTAAGTACTAGGCACACTGGCAGGCACACAGTGTTCAGTACCGGGAGTTCCCTCTCAAAGCGGGTGGGGGCCATGAATTTTTCTGGGCTGCTGATCTCCACTTTTAGAAAAGAGCTCGACTTCTGTGTCTGTGCTTCCCTGGACCACCTGCATCTTACCCGTCACTCCTCAGGGACTTACAGAGTGTGAGGCACAGAGCAGCGCTCAGTATACTTTCGTAGGATGAACACATGCATTAGCGCAGCAGTGCTGCGTAATTTACATTCCTTTCAGAGGTTCAAATACGTAACAGAAAATTAGACCACAATCAGAGATGTATGCTTTTCTAAAATTTGTCATTTAAAATCAAGGTTAGGAAATACAACTGAGGAAAACTAATCCCTAAAACCAGGCCTTTTTCTTTAAGACCATGGTATTTCTATATTAACGTTTCAGTTATCTAAAAGCCACAGTACTTACATAAAATGTGGTCTATCATCTTAAAGACTCTTATTTTACACTTTTCTTATTTTGGCTTTGCATTAATAGGTTCATGGGATAAATCTTTAATGTAATTCTTACATTTCTTTTTCGCTTACCAATGATGACCAAAACCAAACATTTGGCCAGGAAAAATAAAGCAATAAAAGTTAAGTAGTGACAACAAGGCTAGGCTCTGCACTACCTGAAAGAAGTGGCCGTGTCTTAAGACATACCTGAAACGTTTCACCGAGTCAGCGACTTGTTCAGGTGAGGTCATCCAGTCAACATGATCAACTATTTTTCTGAAAGTAAAAAAATTTAAATGAGAAAACCTTAACTTTTTAGAAGATGAATAAAACAAGCATACTTTCACGGAGCAGGCAGCTTAATTTACTTGGAAGTGATCTCTGAGAGCAAAGGAACCCTTTAATAATCTTAAAAGACCCAGAAAAGAAAAAAAAATCTTTTATAAAGATTGGCAATCTACCTCAAGAAGTAAAAGTTAAAAGCTAAGTGAGATCAGACTCTAATGGGAAAGGGGGGTTAGGTACCTGTTAATGGTATCACCATATGTAGCTCTAATCAGCTGCTGCAGCAGGTTTTTGATATTCCTTCGCAACCACTGGTTTCTCTCCTTCAAGTCGAATACTTCATCCATGAGAAGCAACATCACCCTAAGTGGAATATTGTCATCCACCTGAAGAAATATGGGAATAAGTAAGACCAAGTGAGTCATCTATTGCTTATGAATGGTGACTCCTATAAAATGTCTGGCACTATTTCAGTAAGTCACCCAACAGGTTACATTACAGCTTTTAAAACTTAGTATTTCATCCTGGCCGGCTAATCACTAGGCTAATCCTCCGCCTTGTGGCACCGGCACACCGGGTTCTAGTCCCGGTCGGGGCGCCAGATTCTGTCCCGGTTGCCCCTCTTCCAGGCCAGCTCTCTGCTATGGCCAGGAAGTGCAGTGGAGGATGGCCCAAGTGCTTGGGCCCTGCACCCCATGGGAGACCAGGATAAGTCCCTGGCTCCCGCCTTTGGATCAGCGTGGTGCGCTGGCTGCAGCGCGCCAGCCGCGGCAGCCATTGGAGGGTGAACCAACGGCAAAGGAAGACCTTTCTCTCTGTCTCTCTCTCTCTCTCTCTGTCCACTCTGCCTGTCAAAAAAATAAAAAAATAAAATAAATAAAAAACTTAGTATTTCATCCTAATTTAGAAAAAATATTTCTCATAATCATTTTAATGGAACATCAAATTTTATAATCTGCCATGATGAATAAATTCCAAGCTTGTACTTAAAAAAAAAAATCTTAAAGTACACTCATCATGGTCACAGAAAAAGGTGATCTGGCTTTCAGTAGAGGCCGTACTAATCTGGTAAGGCAAATGCTAGACAACGTGCTCATTTTTTGACATATCTTTTTCATAAAAATCAAACCTTGGGGCAGCATTGAGAGGTAAAGAGTTAAGCCATCACTTTTAACTGGTAGTAGCACCAGTTTCAGTCTCGGCTGCTCCCTTTCTGACCCAGCTCCCTGCTAATGAGCCTGGAAAGTACCATACGATGGCCCAAGTGTTTGGTCCTCTGAAATCCACGTGGAAGACCAGGATAGAGTTCCTGGCTCCTGGCTTCAGCCTGGCCCAAGCCTGTTATGGCCATTTGGGGAGTGAAACAATGGGTTGAAGATCTGTAATTCTGTCTTTGTAATAAATAAATATTTAAAATATCACCATTTTTATTAAAAAGAACACAATATACTTTATACACAATATAATGTACTTTTCTTAGTAAGTTGTATGTATTTAGGTATTTTCAGGAAAAAAAAGCTGAAATTCAATCCAGTATAAAATTAGATTAACATTAAAAAAGGTACATTTCAAAAAGTACTAAAATTTACTTTTAGTTTTTACCAACTGAAAATTAGCACAATTTTTATCATGCTAGTATACAATGAGGTAAAACACAAAGGAAGACAATTGAAATGGTTGAAATGAAAAATATGCATAAGGTAGGAAACTGGATTAAGTTATACATATACAAATTTTTTTTTTAAAGATTTATTTATTTATTTGAAAGGCAGAGTTACAGTGAGACAGAGGCAGAGGCAGAGAGAGAGAGAGAGAGGTCTTCCATCTGCTGGTTCACTCCCCAGTTGGCTGCAACGGTGGGAGCTATGCCAATTCAAAGCCAGAGGTCAGAAGTCTCCTCCGGGTCTCCCACGCAGGTGCAGGGACCCAAGGAGTTGAGCTGTCTTCTACTGCTTTCCCAGGCCATAACAGAGAGCTGGATCTGAAGTGGAGCAGCCAGGACTCGAACTGGCACCCATATGGAATACAGGCCCTGCAGGCGGCAGCTTTACCAGCTACACCACAGCACCAGCCCCACACATATATAATCTTAACATAAGTTCTTTTATTTGACAGGTAGAGTTATAGACAGAGAGAGAGACAGAGAGAAAGGTCTTCCTTCCATTGGTTCACTCCTCAAATGGCCTCAACAGCCAGAGCTGCGCCGATCAGAAGCCAGGAGCCAGGTGCTTCTTCCTTGTTTCCCATGCAGGTGCAGGGGCCCAAGCAGCTGGGCCATCTTCCACTCCCCTCCCAGGCTACAGCAGAAAGCTGAACTAGAAGAGGAGCAACCGGGACTAGAACCTGGCACTCATATGGGATGCCGGCACCACAGGTGGAGGATTAACCAAGTAAGCCATGGTGCCGGCCCCAACATGAGTTCTCTGTTAGATATATGTACTGGGGTCTCCGTGCTGCTTCTGTTTATCTGTAATCGACAGGGTCACAAAAATTATGAACAGATTTCAAAATCCATGAACTCGGGACTGGAGCTGTGGCACAGTTGGTTAATCGTCTGCCTGTGGTGCCAGCATCCCATATGGGCAAGGGTTCTAGTCCTGGCTGCTCCTCTTCTGATCCAGCTCTGTGTTATGGCCTGGGAAAGCAGAAGATGGCCCAAGTGCTTGTGCCCCTGCACCCATGTGAGAGACCCAGAAGAAGCTCCTGGCTCCTGGCTTCAGATTGGCCCAGGTCCGGCCATTGTGGCCATTTGGGGAGCGAACCAGCAGATAGAAGACCTTTCTCTCTGTCTCTCCCTCTGTAATTCTGCCTCTCAAATAAATAAAATCTTATAAACAAACAAACAAAAACCACATGAATTCTACAAATAACTGCCAGTAATTCCACAATTCTTTCCTCACTAAGATACTCTAATACCTAATCAACATTATAAATATTAAAGAAAGAAAGTAGGACTTATACATTTTCCATTGTCATATTGTAAACATTTTCTTAGTATGTTTTCCATTCCACAAATTGAAAGTTTAGAGCCTAATGACACCAAAGGCATGATGACCTATTTCATTCCCAAGGCAGAATAAATATATTGTTCTGTTCTTAAATCAAATTCAGTCACATGAGTTTGTTGCCACACAATTCTAATAAAGTTAAACCATAAAAGCCATATACCAAAAGGTATGATGTTATGGATATCATAAAAAACTCAAATAAAAGTATTTGTTTAGAACAGTTTATTATAAACTTAAAGGAGGTAATTATTACTTTAAACTCAATCTGCCCTCATATGACAGATTACAGAGCCAAAAATATGACATCCTGGTTTGTAACAAGGGAGCAACGCAGTGTACAATGGGGGAGACCTGGTCTTCTTAGTGAATGGTGTTTGGACCCTTCCTCATTCCATATACAACATCCAACTGCAGATGAACTGTAATCTAAAAGTTGGCATGGTGAAACAAAAAGATGTTTTGAAGAGGCACTAAGATGGCAGAACAGGAAGGGAGCTTACTGGAGATGGTGCAAGCTCAGAGAAGAGACAGGGAGAAAATAGCAGAGGAAACTCTACACAAATTAGAGACAATGTGGATCTACATGGAGCGTGTGGATGTGCACAACTCAAGACCCCAGCAACCACGAGCCTCAGCACCAGCACTGGAGAGTGAGGTAAGAACAGGCTGCAGCAGCCCAAGCCACTGGTGATAAAGCTGCAGGAAGAGCCTGGCCTGAGTCTCGCTTGGAACCCTGTGGGGGACACTGTATCTGCCAACCTAGAGGAAGGGGGGGGGGCATGTTTCTCTCTCCTCGACCACCTGGCAACGGTATCCTGTAACTAGCCAAGAGAAGGTGGGAACCATTTTGGACATATGTAACAGCAGTGCCAGCTCATGTCCACATACCCAGCAACCAGCTTGGAGGAGATTCCAGAGTCTAGCTGGGAGAACCGACAGGGAGCTGTGTGCTCATGACTATGGGAGCTTGTGTGCTGGGGCTGTGAAAACACTGTGGCTGCGTGTGAGGGCACAAGGTGTGGCTGGGTCTCTAGGCAGTCACTGTGGGCAGCTCCACATGCTCAGGGCTCCCTGATTCCCTGGTGAGGTACATTGCTGTGGGATCCATGCTCATACCAAGAACTTCACAGATCCTTAGTGTGGTTCTTGTGGCAGCAAAGACGAATATTGTATTTCCAGGAGCTAGCCTCAGGCACTGGTCTCCTTTGGGGAGAAGAGGTGAGCATGAGACTACTCCAACAGAGCTGAAGAAACCTCCTCTCTGATTGAAAAATAAATAAATAAATAAATAAATATTTACCATGCCCAATTTGGAAGATACTCCCCTTACCCTGAGCACTGAGCAGAGCTCCCTGGCCACACGCAGCACACGCCTCAGGGTATTCACTGGAAGAGCAGACATTCCACTAATCCACAGAGGCATAGTCCAAAGATAAAAGCCATCACACAGGAAAAAAGAAAAAAATAAACCAGCAAGTGTCTACACAAAACATAGCAATTCAAGAAACAAGAATAAGAAAGAGAACATGATGCCCCCAAAGGAACACAACAACACTTCAATACCAGGATGTGAAAATGAAGAGACTGATGAAATGCCACAAACAGAATAAAAAAAGTTGATTGCAGGATTACATAGAAGTAATCAGAAGCAAATCCATGAACTAAAGAAACCGTACATGACATGAAAGAAATTTTTTCTCCTGAAATTGAGATTTTAAAAAGAAATCAAAATGAAATATTGGAAATGAAGAATTCAACAGAATAAAAAAATGCAGTGGGAAGCCTTAACAACAGAATCAGTGAAGCAGAAGAAAGAATATCTGAGTTAGAAGACAAATTCTCTGGAAATTTTACAGTCAAACCAAAAAAAAAAAAAGAAAAAGAAATCAGAAAACTTAAAAAAAAAGTGTTGGAGACTTATGAGATACTATGAAACAACCCAACACACGGGTCTTAGGAGTTCCTGAAGGCATGGAAAGAGAGACTGAATTAGAAGGCCTTCTTAGTAAAATAATTACAGAAAATTTCATAGAACTATTAATACACATGATCAGAAAAGACCTTCACCACAACACATTGTATTCAAACTTCTCACAGTAAAATAAAAGGAAAAGATTCTAACATGTGCACCAGAGAAGTGTCAGATTACTTTCACAGGATCTCCAATTACACTCACAGCTGACCTGATTTCTCTTCAGAAATCCTAAAGGCTAGAAGAGAACGGAGAGATATATTCCAAGTCTCAAAAGAAAAAAAAAAAAAAAAAAAACTGTCAACCCAGAATACTGTACCCTGCAAAGCTCTCATTTATAATGAAGGTGGAATAAAGACCTTCCAAAACAAACAGAAACTGAAAGAATTTGACACCATTCATCCAGCCTTACAAAAGATATTTTAGGATGTGCCACACACAGAAACACAGGTGAAGACAGAAAATCTCCCAGTAAAAACACAAAGGAAAATCAAAGTAAACAATCAAAGTAAACAATAGGAATATTTATGGGAAATATTTATGGGAAAATGGCAGGGCCAAGTCGTTACTAATCAACAGTCACTTTGAATGCTTGAATGTAAATAGCTTTAAATCTCCAGTTAAACGATATAGACTGCCTAAATGGAAAAAACAAACAAACAGAAAAACATCTATTTGCTGCCTGTTAGAAACACAGCTCACCAACAAAAATACATGCAGTCTGAAAGTGAATTGATGGACAAAGATATTTCATGCCAACAGAAACCAAAAAAGACCTGTTATAGCCATCCTAATATCAGACAAAATACACTTTAACACAAAAACTGCTAAAAGAGACAAAGAAGGGATCAATTCAACAGGAAGATGTGATTATTATAAATGTATATGCACCTAATTACAGGGCACCTGGCTATTTAAAAGAAATGTTAAGGGATCTAAAGTGAGACACAGACTCCAATAATAGGGGACTTCAATGCCCCAGGTTCAGCAATGGACAGATCAACAAGACAGAAAATCAGCAAGGAAACACCAGTTAATTGACATTATAGACCAAATGGACCTAACAGATATCTACAGAACTTTTCATCCTACAGTTGTAGAATACACATTCTTCTCACCACTGCATGGAACTTTTTCTAGGATAGACCACAGGCCAGGCCATGAAACAGTCTCAGCAAATAAAAAAAAAAACAAACAAAACAACAACGAAATCACATCATATAGCTTTTTCTGACCATAATGGAATGAAGCTGGAAATCAACAACCCAAGAATCTCCAGAACATATGTAAGCCTGAACAACATGCTCCTGAATGAACATTGGGTTTCTTTTTTTCATACTATTTGGTGAACTCTGTATTTAGAATTTATCTTCTGTGTATAAAGTTAATTTAAAATTGATTTTAGTAAAAAATAAGAATGGGAATAGGAGAGGAAGGGGGAAGAAGGGGGGGAGTCAGGGTGGGAGGGTGGGTACAGTAGGAAAAATCACTATCACCATGTTCCTAAAGTTGTATTTACGAAATGCATAAAGTTTGTATACCTCAAATATGTTCACATTGAGAGGTAAATACTTGGGTTGTGAGTACTATGTTTTTCTAGATATTTTGGAGATCAATCTTGTAACTTTTACAACCTGTATTGTAAACTTAGTGTGATGCATCAATGTATTTAATAAATAAAGTATGAGTGAGGTACACACACAAAAAGACACAAGCCAATTTCAAAAAAAGACATTTTTAGACAGTACATATAAATAACAGCAATGCAGACAGAAGATATTCCAAATACATTATCTGATGAAGAATTCATATTCAGTTTACATGAGAGTATTCTAAAAAGAGAAGTTGATTTTGATGCAAAAAATTTGAAATCATGCATAATTTTTTTTTCATGATGCACATTTTCCTCAAACTTTGTGAGGACCTCTCACAAAGCATTTTTAACAAATCAAAATGACAAAGAGGACAAGATCAGAAGATCTAGACAGACATACAAGACAGGACACCCAAATGGGTGTTCAATATTTCAAGTCATTAGGAAAACATGAATCCATATGAAATACAACCACCAGAATGACAATTCAACCCAGATTTCAATCAACTGATGACTGGATAAAGAAAACGTGGTATACAAATACAAAGGAATACCACTTGGCCAGAAAAAAAAAAAATGAAATCCTGTCTTTAGCAATGGATACAATTGGAGACTACTATGCTTAGTGAAATAAGCCAGTCCCTGGGACTGGCACTGTGGCATAGCGAGTAAAGTTGCCATCTGCAGTGCCTGCATCCCATATGAGTGCTGGTTTGAGTCCTGGCTGCTCCACTTCCGATCTTCCGATCCGGCTCTCTGCTATGGCCTGGGAAAGCAGTAGAAGATGGCCCAAGTCCTTGGGCCCCTGCACCTGTGTGGGAGACCTGGAAGAAGCTCCTGGCTCCTAGCTTCAGATCAGCACAGCTCCAGCCACTGTGGCCATGAGTGAACCAGCAGATGGAAGACACCTCCCCCTCTTTCTCTCTACTTCTGCTTCTCTGTAACTCTGCCTTTCAAATAAATAAATAAATGTTTGGTTTTTTTTTTTTTAAAAGCCAGTCCCTAAACGACAAATACCATGTTTTCCCTATTTGTGGTAATGCATACACAGAGTACAATAATAATGTACTTAGGAGCAAAACTGACATCTAAATATGATAATTGTTTATAGCCCTGTCTATACTCTTCAGGAACCATGGTTTTTCCAATGCTTGTTGAACTCTTTATTTAATGGACCATTAAGCCTGTGATTATAAATAATTTGAAAGTATGTCACTGTAAAACTTACAAGAAAAATAAGAAAGGAAGGAGGAGGGAGGGAGGGAGGGAGGGAAGGAGGGGAGATAAGGTGGGAAGTAGCAGTGTGTTCTTAAAAGTGTATATATGAAATCTGTTCTCTTTATAGAAAAAAGAACACAAAATATTGAGCATTAGCATGATCTAATACGTCTTGTCATGTACAGCTGTTGGTACTTGACATGTATAAAGAGTTTGGGAAACTACTTGGCAGTATCTACTAAAACTCAACTTATACAGCTACTCCATTCCTAGGTGTAGACCCAACAGAAGTGAGTACTTATTTTCTAGATCATAAATCACATACCGGAACAGAATGTTCACGGGACTGCTATTCATAATAAAACAAATGAAATTCTGTAATGCCACAAGGAAGAATAAACTACAATTAACATGGAACAATGTAAGACAAGGAAGAACACTAATAATGCTGAGCAAAAGGGCCAGGCTTTAATACAAAGTATACACTTTATCTGTAGTTTCCTTTGCATATATTGCAATAAAAGCAGGGTGGAAGTTCGGATAGTGATTATCCTCATCAGAGGAGAGGGTTGTGACAGGAGAGCATACAGGGCTCTGTGGAGTACTGGCCATTTCCTATTTTCTTCATCAGAGTTAAGATTACATCAACAAATTCAGTCTGTGTGGAATTCACCAAGTTTATATGTCATTACAAACTCAAAACACAGCTGTCAAGTATGATTTGAACTAAACTGAATACTATTCAAGAACAAAATTGACTCACATTGTCATCAAGCTGAGCTGAGACTCGACAATGTTCAGGATCTGAATCAGCCTTCGGAATTAAAGGAGGTACCTAACATTTAAAAAAAAAAGTAAATACACTAAAGTAAACAGGGAAAGGAAATAACATAGTAATAAAATCAAAATGAACATTTATTTTGGGTGCAGTATATAAGCAAAGTTTAACAAACTAGAATTTGAAACCAAACATAAAGAGTTGATTATTTCATTACCAAGGGCTTTTTCCTTTAAAAAATAATCCGACTGACTTCCTAGTTGGAAGGGAAATGACTTAATCAAACTCTCACTTTTTAGAAGAGTTTAAAGCTAAGAGGGGTTAAATGCCTTGAAGATCAAATAGCATAGCCTGCAGTGAGCAGAACGCCACTCTTCTTTCTTTTGCCATGGAGTCGATAGGATGTTAATAGCTTTAAGGAGTTAACCAACTGTTAGGTGTTATGGGGAAAGAAGGGCAGAGACCAATGTTAGCTAAAAATCAACTGGCAGCACAAGAAGGACCACTCAGATCACCTATCTTAATCCCTTCATGTTAGGGTGAGGACAAAGAGCCTGGAAGAGGTCAATGACTTTTGAACGAAGTCCTATGAGTAGTCAGCAACAGAAACGGTGCTGGACAATCCTCATTTCAAAGTTAGTTACTTCTCCATGATTAGAAGTAAAGATCTCCACCTCCTTCAGAGAAGTGAAGAGAAAGGTACAATTTACATACACTTGTTTTAGGAATCTTCTCTTATATTAAGGAAAATGTTTATATACACTTTCCCTTCATGCAAATATGGCCTAAAAAATAAAAACGTTCTGCGAGCACTCACAACCTTAAATAACTACATCAAAATTATAATTTACAAAACATGCAAATTAGGAAAGCAATAATCTACTTGGTCTAGTACCTTTATCTGATAATATAATGAAAAAGCTTCCTGGGAAACTCATATACATGGTAATGCATGGCCCCAGAGACTGACAAGTGAAGATTTTTCATCCCTTTGATCTGGCAGTCAGGGCACTGAAGCAGGAGAAACTGGATTGTATGTGTAGGTGAATACTATTGCAACACATTTGCAAATAGCACTTATTTTCTATGGAATTTAATAGCATTACAGAATGTAAAATAGTATAATGAAATAAAACAGTACAAAGACATTAACTTCACTAATTTTATATTCTTGTTTTAAGAAGATTTTAAAACTCCATTGTAACAGAGACAGGAATAACTAGATTTTATGTGTTTCAGATACACATTCATTCTCTTTAATTACCCAATCTTTGTGAAACTATGAGTCTAGAGGACTTTGGAAAGGAAATAAGGTGAATCCAGGCAGGAGCACAATACATTGTAGCTGACCTAAAACTAGTTTGCCTTAGACGCTGCTGAAAATGTCTTACCTTGAAAAATGATTGCTTGATGTCTTGACCTAATCTTTCTGACATTCTGCCCATGTTGTCTGACATTTTAGTCATTCCTTCTGCCAGGCTATCAGGAAGAGATTTAACTGCATTTGAAACGTTCCTCATAGAATTACGAAGTGGATTTACAAAAGTGTCCATCTACAGGGAAAAAATATTATACTGTGACTTCACTGTATTAGATTTATTATTCAACTTTCAGAAGGCTGGGAAAATGCAGAATACAACATATAAAAGATACAATATTTTTCCAGTGCATATTATGTTGCTGCATTTTAAACTACTGTCTTCAGTACCTCTTAAAAATCTATCTTCACACTCATATATGTAATATAAAAATCTGCATGATGAGGCTTCTGTTAGAAAAAGAATAAAAGCTTTGGTTGCCTTCTTATAAAGAAAAAAGTTTCGCAGAACAAAATGATGCAAGTAGAATTAGCTACTGCGTACTTCCTGCCATCTGTCTGTCAGAATTCAAAGCAACAATTAGATCTTTTGAGTAGATATTGAAAAAGAAAGCTGCAGGTAAACAAAAAGCTGGGTTAGCTAATAAGACAGAGACAGAGACAGAGACAGAGACAGAGAGAGAGAGAGAGAGAGAGAGAGAGAGAGACTCTCTAAATGCTGTTTGTCTCTCCAGACGTCCACAGCAGCCTGGGCTGGGCTGGTGTGGAAACTATCAACTAGGAACTCAATCCACATCTTCCACATGAATGGAAGGATGCCAATTACTTGAGCCAACACTGCAGCTTCCCAGGGTCATTTTTTTTTTTTTTTTTGGACAGGCAGAGCGGACAGTGAAAGAGAGAGACAGAGAGAAAGGTCTTCCTTTTCCGTTGGTTCACCCCTTGGCACACTATAGCCAGCGCACCGCGCTGATCTGAAGCCAGGAGCTTCTCCTGGTCTCCCATGCAGGCAAAGGACCCAAGGACTTAGGCCATCCTCCACTGTACTCCCAGGCAACAGCAGAGAGCTGGCCTGGAAGAGGAGCAACTGGGACAGAATCCAGCACCCCGACAGGGACTAGAACCTGGTGTGCCAGCGCCACAGGCGGAGGATTAGCTTAGTGAGCTGCGGCACTGGCTCCCAGGGTCATTAACAGATAGCTAAATTCAAGAATCAGAGCAAAGATTCAAAGCCAGGGAATCCAATGTATTGGAGTGTAGGAGTCTTACTTGGCTTCTTGACTACAAGGCTAAAGACCTGCTCTTCAAGGGGTAATTTTTAAAAATAACTTTTATGCTCAATTAGAAACTATTGATGGCCAGCGCTGCGGCTCACTTGGCTAATCCTCTGCCTGCGGCACCAGCACCCCAGGTTCTAGTCCCAGTTGGGGCACTGGATTCTGTCCCAGTTGCTCCTCTTCCAAATCAGCTCTCTGCTGTGGCCCGGGAGTGCAGTGGAGGATGGCCTAGGTCCTTGGGCCCTATGCCCGCATGAGAGACCAGGAGGAAGCACCTGGCTCCTGGCTTTGGATCAGTGCAGTGCGCTGGCCACAAGGTGCCAGCTGTAGGGGCCATTTGGGTGGTTAACCAATGGAAAAAGGAAAACCTTTCTCTCTGTCTCTCTCTCTAACTCTGCCTGTCCAAAAAAAAAAAAAAAAAAACTATTGAGATAACTTGGAATGCATAAGAAAGCAGGAAAAGGAAGGTTACAAATCAGATATGCTAATTACATTTTAGTAAAGTAGAAAGCAAAAACTATCAATGAACTTAAAAGTTCATAGAAACTATAACTAAATTTTTTAAAAGATTTATTTAGGAGCCAGCATTGTGACACTGGGTTAATTCACTGCCTGCAATACCAGCATCCCATCTGGGTGCTAGTTTGTGTCCTGGCTACACCACTGCTGATCCAGCTCTCTGCTACTGTGCCTAGGAAAGCAGCAGAAGATGGGCCAAGTGTTTGGATCTCTGCCAGCAACATGAGAGACCTGGATGGAGTTCTAGGCTCCTGGCTTTGGCCTGGCTTGGCCCTGGCTATTTGTGACCATTTGGGGAGTGAACTATCAGATGAAAAATATTTCTCTTCTTTTTATGTAACTCTATTTTGAAAGGCAAAGTGACAGAGACAAAATCACACACACAAGATAGAGACGAACATAGGGACTGGCGCCATGGCGCAGTAGGTTAATCCTCTGCCTGCGGTGTTGGCATCCCATATGGGTGTTGGTTCTAGTCCTGGCTGCTCCTCTTCCAGTCCAGCTCTCTGCTGTGGCTTGGGAAAGCAGCAGAAGATGGCCCAACTGCTTGGGTCCCTACACCCGCATGGGAGACCAGAAAGAAGCACCTGGCTCCTGGCTTCTGATCAGCACAGCTCTGGCTGTACAGCCATTTGGGGAGTGAATCAACGGAAGGAAGACCTTTCTCTCTGTCTCTCCCTCTGACTGTCTGTAACTCTACCTCTCAAATAAATAAGTAAAATCTTTAAACAAAATGGAGACAGACACACTCACTTGGTGGGGGGGAAGGATATATATATATATATATATGGATATATAAGGATATATACACACACACACACACACACACACACACACTGTATTTTCACTCCTAAATCCCCTAACAGCTTGGAGTTGGGCCAGGCAAAGCAAGGGGCAAGAACTCCTTCCAAGTCTCCTAGGTGAGTGGCAGGGACCCAAGTACCTAGATCAACAAGTGCTGCTTCCCAGGTCCATTTGCAGGAATCTGCATCAGAAATATGGAGTAGCCGGAACTTGAATCAAGAACTCCAAAGTGGGGTATAGGCATCCCCAGTGTAATCATGTAATCATGTGAATTTATTAAATTTAACAATGGCGAATTCTATGTATCTTGTTATCATTTTATCTTTTAAAAAAAGTTAGTCTTTTTTAGGAGGGAGATGGAATCATTAGGGAGTCTTTTTTTTCCTAATTTTGAAACAATTTCAGGCTTATGAAAAGCTGCTAAAATAATACATACTGTGTACACTTCACTCTGCTGTGGTTGCACTTGCGACTACACCTGCTGCTACTATTGCTGCTCCTACTACTAAGAGCAAAAGTAGTCAGAGGATAATTATGTGTCAGGTACTGTAACACACAGAATACCTCATTGGATTCATACAATGCTCAAAAATGAGGACTGAACTCTTAATTTCTCAGGAAGTTAAAGTACCAAGAGACTAAGTAACGAGATCACAATTGGAGCCAATAAACAGCACAGTGGGAATGTGAATGCAAAGCTGTCTGATTTCAAAGCAGCACTATAGGATGTGAGCATTTAACTGTTCTCTGTCTTAACCTAACATTTTATTCCAAGTATAGGTTTTTTAAATTGTTTAAAAGATTTAAAATAATAAACATTTTACTTCAACGGCATAAATGCTTTTACAACACACCCTATTTAGTGCTTTCCCCAACAATGCTCCTAGTAAAAGAAACTCTTCCTCCCATTTAGGAACATTTGCTTCTCAAGATAATGAAAAGCTTGGAACCTGTCTCCTAGGAAAACTTTTCTTAATGTGGTATTTCCCAAGTTTTTATTTTTTTCCCCATCTTGTCAAACTTTTGCTTGACAAATCAGGAGTTCATATATACTAGATACTATTATCAACTGCACACAAGGAGCACTTAATCAAAGTTTCTAGTTTTAAACCACACATACAAATCTAAATTTTTGTTTTTATTTATTTTTTATTTTTTTGACAGGCAGAGTTAGACAGTGAGAGAGAGAGACTGAGAGAAAGGTCTTCCTTCCATTGGTTCACCCCACAAATGGCCGCTATGGCCAGCACGCCGCACCAATCAGAAGCTAGAAGCCAGGTGCTTCCTCCTGGTCTCCAATGCGGGTGCAGGGCCCAAGGACCTAGGCCACCCTCCACTGTACTCCCAGGCCACAGCACAGAGCTGGACTGGAAGAGGAGCAACTGGGACAGAATCCAGTGCCCCAGCCGGGACTAGAACTTGGGGTGCTGGCACCGCAGGCGGATGATTAGCCAAGTGAGCCGCGGCGCCAGCCAATTTTTGTTTTTATTAAAAACAGAGTATGATAACAGACACAGGAAGAAATTAAAGACAACGGCCAGCCTACCTTGCGAGCAAAATCCCCTTTCCCTTTACTGTAGGCTTTGTTCTCAAGGAAATCACACACGCAGTGGGCCAGAGCTGGAGATGCTTTCATCATTTCAGGAGTTAACAGTAACTAACAAGGGAAAAAAAAAGGAAATCTTAAATTGGTAGGCTGCTGGAAACTAACTGCTGCTTACAATTCCATCCCATAAAAAGAATATACAGTGCTTTTCTATGAAAAATTACAAAGCCATCAATAATTCTGTGTTTAAATTTCTAAGAATATTCAGCCCATCTGCTATTCGGACCTCCAGGACATCTGATGTGAAAGGTGCCTGAATGTATTTATTCTCTTTTCAAGTCCTAATAACATACACTAAGAAGATACACATTAGAAAACTACTGTTACTCACATCATAATTCTACATTAACATTAAATCAAAAAGAATTTTATAAAAGTACATAAAATAATGCAAATGAAAGCTATCAAATGTTTTAAAAGAAGTCCCAGATGTAACACTGTGGTCACAGCTCCAAACCCGGCTCCCTGTGCAGGACAGGTCTGGACACATTCATGGCACTAGACTTGGGGAAAGCAGTTATTTTCTAAATTTCATAAACAACTGATATAGATTTTAATGAACTGAAGGTAACACTTAAAAAAGTCCAGTGCTGACAAAGGTGATACAAATGATACTGGATGTTCAATTTTAAGCCAGGAGAAGCCATAGGTTAGGAACAGCAGAAGTGTGTATTTGCTATCCTTTCAGTAAAAAAAATCACTCTATAAACAAAACCAATCACAGCTGTCTATTGAGGAAGAGAGAAAATTAAGCCTTCCAGACAAAATATCGAGTATGTAACAATAGACTTGAGTTTCACTGAAATCTAAGTCAAGGTCAGAAAACCTTCTCTGTAAGGCACCAGACGGTAAGGCTGCCTGCCCTGTTTGCAAAAGCATCCACAGGGGTAGTAAAGGCAAGGCTGGCTGTGCACCAGTAACAGCAGCACAGTGACAGCAGGCAGGTCAGACAGTGTCCCCAGACTGTGGTGTTTTGTGCTGAGCCCTTCACACCAGGGACTAGATAAAGAACACTGTAAACCTGGGCTGATGCCTTGTGTAGTACATGAGAAAATGCTATTTAAACACAAACAAAACCTTAATTAGTATAAAAACTATAAAGTGACATTTTATCTGGCTTCTAGGTAACTAAGCATTACACAAAGTAATCTCTTTGAGTCCTAAGTTTATGCAGTAAGTACCTTCTAAGACATGTTTTGCTTCATGAGAGAACTCTATGAGGGGGGATTCAGAAAGTTCATGGAAAATGGAATTAAGAATAGCTTAACATGGAATTAATAATAGTTTATTTTGGCTCAAAGATAATTTTTGAAATCCATGGATAGTTTTTTTTTTTTTTTTGACAGGCAGAGTGGACAGTGAGAGAGAGAGACAGAGAGAAAGGTCTTCCTTTGCCGTTGGTTCACCCTCCAATGGCTGCCGCGGATGGCGCACTGTGGCCGGCGCACCGCGCTCATCCGATGGCAGGAGCCAGGTGCTAGGTGCTTTTTCCTGGTCTCCCATGGGGTGCAGGGCCCAAGCACTTGAGCCATCCTCCACTGCACTCCTGGGCCACAGCAGAGGGCTGGCCTGGAAGAGGGGCAACCGGGACAGAATCCGGCGCCCCGACCGGGACTAGAACCCGGTGTGCCGGCGCCGCAAGGCGGAGGATTAGCCTGTTGAGCCACGGCGCCGGCTAGTTTTTTTATATAATACTTATTTTCAGTGAACTTTTTGATGACCCCTTGTGATGTCTTGAATGTTACTCAATAAAAACAATCCCTCATGTCTATCCCTCTTTTGACTTAGTCTAATTTTAGAAGACGCAGAATTAGGCCGGCGCCGTGGCTCAACAGGCTAATCCTCCGCCTTGCGGCGCCGGCACACTGGGTTCTAATCCCGGTCGGGGCACCGATTCTGTCCCAGTTGCCCCTCTTCCAGGCCAGCCCTCTGCTGTGGCCCAGGAGTGCAGTGGAGGATGGCCCAGGTGCTTGGGCCCTGCACCCCATGGGGAGACCAGGAGGAAGCACCTGGCTCCTGGCTCCTGCCATCGGAGGAGCGCGGTGCGCCGGCCGCAGCGCGCCGTCCGCGGCGGCCATTGGACGGTGAACCAACGGCAAAAGGAAGACCTTTCTCTCTGTCTCTCTCACTGTCCACTCTGCCTGTCAAAAAAAAAAAAAAAAAAGAAGACGCAGAATTAGTCCAGGCCATGGAGGGTAGCTACACACACTTGTCTGGCAATAGAAATGCACTAGCTTCTGACACACCACGAAAAGCTACTGTTCACTGAATTGGAAACATTTAACAGTTTAGTCTATTCTAAAATACCTAGGCTTCACAGTAATCTGGAACAGACACTGTTTCTTTGGGTGTTCATGTAGACATGAAGCAAAATCCCTAGCCCTTAATGAATAGAAAACAAAATAAACAAAAACACAGAAATAATGTTTATAAATTAATACAGATCATACCATACTAGACATGCTTAAAAGTAGCTTAAAAGTACACAGCTTAAAAGTAGCTGCTATTTCACTGTTGTAGTAAAAACATACTTTAGTAAAGAAATCTGCCATATCCATGTGGCATGTTAAATGAAAATCGATGGGTAATAAATACTGAGTTACCTGCAAATACGCATTTAGATCCTTTTTCCTCTTTTCTAAAAAATCTCTATCCATATTATTAAAAGTTTTTTTACCAGGAAGCTTCAATATGCTCGACAGATTTTCAAACTGTAAGACAAAAAACATTCAAGTTTTTCACAGTTTTGAACATAAAAACAATCTTTTGAGTTTCTCTACATATCAAAATAATCTTTTTTTAAAAGACTTATTTGAAAGGCAGAGTTACAGGGGGAGAGAGAGGGAGGTGGGAGTGGGAGAGAGGGAGAGAGAGATCGATCTTCCAGCTGCAGGTTCACTCCCCAAATGGCTGCAACAACCACGCTAGGCTACACTAGGCCAGACTAAAGCCAGGAGCCTGGAATTCCATCTGGGTCTACCACATGGGTGCAGGAGGCCAAGTACTTGAGTCATCTTCCACTGGTTTCCCAGGAGCACCAGTAAGGAGCTGGATCTAAAGCACGGCAGCTGGGACTCAAACTGGAGCTTAAATGGGATGACAGTGTCACAGGAGGCAGATTAACTCACTATATCCCAACACCAGCCCCAGTGAAAATATTTTTAAAAGGCATATGAACAGTCAGAAGTTTACCAGAGAAGCATCTGTATAAACAAAAATAGTATTTAAATGTTTACAAAGTCAAATGCTACATATAAGAGTACTTAAAAAAGTTCTTGAAAAAACAGAATTAAAGTTTATTTTGGGTACAAAAACGCTGAAATCTATGTACATGAGGAATCTTCAAAAAGTTCGTGGGTAATGAATATTTTGAAAAAGCTATGCAATAATTTTTTTTAAGATTTATTTATTTATTTGAAAGTCAGAGTTAGGCAGAGAGAGAGAGGAAGAGAGGGAGGGAGGGAGGGGTCTTCCATCTGCTGTTTCACTCCCCAACTGGCCAGGTCTCCCATGCAGGTGCAGGGGCCCAAGGACTTGGACCATCTTCTGCTGCTTTCCCAGGCCACAGCAGAGAGTGGGATTGGAAATGGAGTAACTGGGACTCGAACCGGTGCCCATATGGAATGAGGGTACTGCAGGCAGCAGCTCTACCTACTATGCTACAATGCTGGCCCCACAATAATTTCAAAAGTGTTTTTCACCAAAATAAACATCTTAAATTCCATTCTTCCAACAACTTTTTTAGTACTCTCATATAGATCAAAGGCATTTAATATACAAAGCTTTTATCTCTGTATATAAACATATCAGGTTTAGCTTTCTAACATATTACTAGAATATTTTAAGAGCAGACTTGATATTTTGTATTGACCTCAGAATTTATTTATATCTAAGCACATAAATATTTTACTGTTACCTTAACAAGTACTTAATGTTTTCAATTAAATCACTAGTATTTTATCTACAGTTACATAGCTTTCACCCAATAAAACAGAAAAGCAAAGTATCTAGTGGAATGTAAACTCCTCAAGGCAAGGGTTTGGCCTATGCTACTCATTCCTAGCACTGAGAACAGTGCCAGGCACAGAGGAAAAGCATGGTAAATACTGTTGCAAAAATGAATGGGCGGTTCAAGCTGTCTCTAAAATTTTATATTATTTAACATCATTAATTATTTTCTATTAATTTTGTATATTCTCCCAAAGATACCAAATTAGAGTATTAAAATCTTTAAAGAAAATAAATGACAGTTCATACACTTAGACTGGAAAAAACTTCAAACACAAATTCAAATAAGCATACTAAAGCTTGTTTTAAAATCAGATTTTTAAGAGATCTACAGGTAACAGCACTTGTGTCAACAGGTCGCATTGTCATCTACTAGCAAATTACAAGTCACTGTATTTTCTTCCACTAGTTTACAGGACAATTTGACTTTCAGAAATACAGATGAGGCAGCATGAAAAAGCAAACAAGCCTGTCTCACTTGCAGATGCTAAACTAACAGAGTGCCCAAAATGTAATGTGCTGGAGTGAAATGGACATTTTGAGATTCAATGATTGTTATATACAGCCCTGGTCTCTTCTGTTGAGGAACAGTGGTTTTGTCTTTTCTTCATACTATTTGCTGAACTCTCTTACTTTCCCTTAGGGTTAACCTTATGATCATTAAATAAATTCTTGGTAAGATTAAGAGTGAGAATGCGAGTGGGAGGAGGAAGAAAGGTAGGAGCATGGGCAGGAGGCAGGTTAGGGTGGGAAGTGTCACTATGTTCTTGAATCTGTATATATGAAATACATGAAACTTGTATAGCTTAAATAATCACACACAAAAAAATGAGGTTTCACTGACAAGTTTCGTTTTGTTTCTGAAGCCCTATGAGCAATCTCTACACTTCAGTAATCACACTTACTGTGATTTTATAAGAAACACCAATCAGAACATTCCCACTGTATTTGCACTGAGCCATCTGCAAAAGGAAATGTGCTGTATAACCTTTAATTTTTGATATAGTACTGAAAACGAGACTTTCTTTATTTTTAGTAAAAGGTGAAAGATGTATTTGATCTGAAGAGAAACCAGAGTATTGAAAACGAGACTTTCTACATGGACTGTCCTGTTAGCAGTTTTCCTTGAAAGTAAGCTCTTCATTTATAAGTCTTAATAGGTGAGCATAATATTTACAGTCCTCTAGGACATTTAAATTAGGCAATGATTATTCCTTTTTCTTTATGTTTATTTGACAGGTAGAGTTACAGACAGTGAGAGACAGAGACAGAGACAGAGAGAAAGGTCTTCCTTCTGTTGGTTCACTCCCCAAATGGCAGTTACAGCTGGTGCTGTGCTGATCCGAAGCCAGGAACCAGGTGCTTCTTCCTTGTCTCCCATGCGGGTGCAGGGGCCCAAGCACTTGGGCCATCCTCCACTGCCTTCCTGGGCCACATGAGAGAGCTGGACTGAGGTCAGCACTGCAGCTCAATAGGCTAATCCTCCGCCTTGCGGCGCCGGCACACCGGGTTCTAGTCCCGGTCGGGGCGCCGGATTCTGTCTTGGTTGTCCCTCTTCCAGGCCAGCTCTCTGCTGTGGCCTGGGAATGCAGTGGAGGATGGCCCAAGTGCTTGGGCCCTGCACCTACATGGGAGACCAGGAGAAGCACCTGGCTCCTGGCTTTAGATCAGCGCAGTATGCAGGCCACAGCAGCCATTGGAGGGTGAACCAACAGTAAAGGAAGACCTTTCTCTCTGTCTCTCTCTCACTGTCCACTCTGCCTGTTAAAAAAAGAGAGAGAGAGAGAGAAAAAGAGAGAGAGAGCGCTGGACTGGAAGAGGAGCAGCCGGGACTAGAACCCAGGCCCCATATGGGATGCCAGCGCTGCAGGCAGAGGATTAACCATGTGAGCCACGGTGCCAGCTCATGATTATTCCTAAGAGTAGAAAGAAAATTAGAAGTTTACAAAAAAATTTTCAAATTAAACTAAATTCCTGTTAGTTTGCAAGGAAATAAGACTATTATTTGCAAGTTTAATCACAGGAATAAAGATGTGTTTTCATGGGCACTGGCGCCCAGGCCTACATGTAGCCCAGGCCTACAGTGTTGGCATCCCATATGGGTGCCAGTCCTGGCTGCTCTACTTCTGATCCAGCTCCCTGCTGATGTTTCTTGGAAAGCAGCGGAGAATGGCCCAAGGTGTGGGAGACCTGGAAGAAGCTCCTGGCTCCTGGTTTGGGGAGTGAACCAGAGGATGGAAGACCTCTCTCCCTCTCAGTCTCTACCTCTTTCTGTAACTTTCAAACAAATAAATCACTTATTTATTTATTCATTTATTTATTTGACAGATAGACACTGAGAGAGAGACAGAAAGAAAGGTCTTCCTTCCACTGGTTCACCCCACAAATGGCCACTATAGCCGGCACGCCGGGCCAATCAGAAACTAGAAGCCAGGTGCTTCCTTCCTGGTCTCCCATGCAGTTGCAGGGTCCAAGCACTTGGGCCATCCTCCACTGCCCTCCTGGGCCACGGCAGAGAGCTGGACTCTAAGAGGAGCAACCGGGACTAGAAACCGGCACCCATATGGGATGCCGGCGCTGCAGGCAGAGGATTAACCAAGTGACCCATGGCGCTAGCCCCTTAAACAAATAAATCTTAAAAAAAAAAATGTACTCATATGAACCACATGCTTTTAAAACAATATCAAACAGGCAATATCTGAAAAGGAAAAGCAATTTCAATGTAGGAAAAGAAATTCTTTCACTTTGGCAAACAAATCAAGCCAAACATGAAGATACATTCAACACAAAAACAGAAGTTTCCAAAATTATTAATTTCCTTACAAATATAATTCCAATCTTTTAAATATGAGCTTCAGAAGTCAATACTAACCATCTTTTTAATTATTTTTATGCTAATAGTTAACTCATCCCACAAAATATCTTAATGAGATTAATGGCAATCATTTTTTTCACTACTTTGAGAGCAAAAGACTTTCTGATTTATAAAGAGTACAATGTCAATTAATCAAGGTTTCACCTTTAATTATTTTTATTGGCTTGATACCAGTTATGTATCTAAAAACCTTGAATGAATCTGGCTTTTAAGAATTAAATGAATTTCATGTATTATCTAATTCAACTGACCTGGTAACATTTTACTTTTTTCTTAGCTAAGGAAGAAAGAAAATATTTAATAAAAAAGTGCAAACATCCTTACGTTTCTTTATATAAGATTTAGTTAATATTATTTATTATAATACTATTAACAGTATTTCATTAGTATCTTACAGTTCAAAATAGTTAAAGCAATTGATCAAAGACATACTGGATCAAAGACATTGCTGGATGAAGTTGCTATTCATAATAAACTACATCTGAGGCAGGCTCAGCATGCTAGCTGCCGCTTGGGGCACCTGCATCCCATATCAGAATACATATTTTAAGTCCCAGCAATGCATCTAATTCTGGCTTCCTGCTAATGCACACCCTGGGAACAAACAGGTAATGGCTCAAGTACAAAGCTCTGTCAGCCATATGTGAGACTCCTGTATTCCAGGAGTCTGGCTTTGGCCTGGCCCAGCTCTGCCTGTTGCAGGCATCTGAGGAGTGAACCAATGGATAAAGATCTCTATCTGTCTCTCTCTCTCTCTCTCTCTCTCTGAACCTCTACCTTTCAAATAAATTAAAAACAAGTAATTAAGAAATAAAATGATAGTATCCTATGAAAAGTCCCATCCTTACTTCAAACCAAACCCAAATACCTAGGCAAAACATAACGAACACAAATTTCAAAATTATAAATACATATTCATTTTAACTTTCCAAGGTATATCACTGACATTTTGTCACTAGTTCATAGCAGTTAAGACTAGCTAAAGTTTCCAAAAGTTGATTAAATGCTCAAAATTATTCCAACATTTATACAAAAAAAGCAAACATTTTTTCCATTAGCTTTGGTCAGTATCTGAGCATCTTTAGAACAATTTAGAAAGCACACAAGCTTTAAAAACCTCATTACCTGCTCCGTGATCCTCATGTGGAAGTCGTGGAAGTCACTGTACCGACGATACGTTTTCCACATCTCCTCACTGTTGAGACTGCGGCGATGCACAGTGATGGCATACAAGGCATAGGTCTTGCCATGATCATTACAGACGCCTGCCACGGCATATGGGTCACAGTCAGCATATACTGATCATTTAAAACAAAATGAAGAGAAACAAAAGACACAAAAAGGAGGAAGATGAAGAACAAAAACAAAAAAGACAAAATGAAATGAAAAGGAATCTGAAATGACAGATTGAGACAAAAGGATGTCACCAAGGGATAAAACAGATTCCTATCCTTTGTATTCACATCTTTAAGGAATCAAGTATGACAGCTTAATACAAATGAGAAGTTTGTGATGTCACCACTACTTGCAAAATGATGTCTATTTTGGATTACTCTTCCCCAAGAGGAGTAATCTGCTTCATTAGTGATGTTGACTATAGCACCAATTCAGAGGGTGGCATTAAAGTGTCAAATTTAAATTTAATAGAGGAAAAATAACAGAAACAAAAATATTCTTTTGTACTAGCTTTCACTATTCTATTTCATCCAAAATTGCTTCAACCAGACAACAAAAGCCACAGGAAAAGATTTATCTTCTAACTCTTTGTTAACATTCAACAATTCATAATTTTAGCTTATTTGGGGTTTTTTTAAAAAGCCATTTTCCTACTAATTTGCCACATACAAACCAGGTCAGAAAGTCTTTTGAATCAAAACTTGTTCTTGCTTTGTACTACTAATCTTAAGAAAGGACTGTAGGGGCCAGCACTGTGGTGTAGCGGGAAAGCCACTGCCTGCAGTGCCAGCATCCCATATGGGCACTAGTTCGAGTCCTGGTTGCTCCATTTCTGATCCAGCTCTCTGCTGTAGCCTGGGAAAGCAGTGGAAGATGGCCCAAGTCCTTGGGCCCCTGCACCCCCATGGGAGACCCAGAAGAAGCTCCTGGCTTCGCATCAGCACAGATATGGCCGTTGTGGCCAACTGGAGAGTGAACCAGTGGATGGAGGACCTCTCTCTCTCTCTCTCTCTCTGCCTCTTCATCTCTTCAAATAAATAAATAAATCTTTAAAAAAAAAAAAAGAATTGTACATATGAACTATATTCAATCTGTTAGAAAAAGTGAAAAAGAAAAGAGCTGCACATTGAATCAGTCTCTTCACTTTGCCTTTCTGATTTTTCATTTCTTTCTCTCTCAGTGCTCGATTCTACTGTAGGTTAGGTCTCCAGAAGACTACTGTGTCTTCGATCATTTGTTTCTGGTCTATTTCTTAATCCATCCTCTTAATTTCAATCACTGAGTTTTTTGATATCCAGAATTTTATTATGTTCTTTTTTTTCAAACTTGCTTATTTTTGTCTTAGGATTTACGTCTATGAATATTTTTAATATATTTTAGAATCTAAAGATTGTCATTTTTGAGTTTTTAGGATGTAAATCATTTAACTAGCTAGGTCTGTGGACTCTCCCTTATTGGGACTCATATTTCTTCCTGTGGCACATAACTGATTTCTATAAGCTAATTTCCAAAAACTGATGTTTCTCCTTGGGCATTCTGAGTGCCCAAAGCTGTGAAAGCATTCATACTGAGCCGTGTTACCACTGTTAACTGCTAGTTTTTGGGTTCTGAGAGAATTTCAGTACAATAGGTCCTAGTATCTGTAGGTTCCCCATCTGTGGATTCAACCAACTGCAGATCAAACACATTTGGGGAAAAAAACCTTGTGTCTGTATTACACACATACAAGCTTTTTTGTCGTTAGTCCCAAAATAATACAGTACAAGACTTTTTCCACAGCAGTTACATTGTATTGGCTCTTACAAGTCATCTATAAAGAATTTAATATACAAAGGAGAATGAGCACTGATTATATACAAATACCATATAAGAAACTTAAACATCTGTGGATTTTGGTATTATCATGTGTTCTGGAACCATTCCCCCACAAATAATGAGGGAAGACTGTATTAACTCTCTAGCTTGAGACAGTTGTAAACAATTACTTCAGGACAGCTAAATCCAGATGCATATCATTTCCAACCTGACCTTGACAATTCCTGTTCTTTCTCCTGAACATTTTTTGCTCTTCTTTCATATCAAGCTGCCCTTTGTAACTCTGAGTTTTATGCAAAAGACTAGGTCCCACCTTCTCATTGCCTTGGCGCACCCTGCCTCTATTAAACTTTATGAAAATACTATCAAAATCAAGACAGCAAAGGTGGGTGTTCGGTCCAGCACTTCAGATGTCACAATTGGGACACTTGCATCTCACATCAAAGTGTCTGAGGTTCAACATTAAGCTCCTACTCCTGATTAGCTTCCTGCTAGTGTAGACACTGGGAGGCACTGGGTGCCTGCCACCCACACATGGGAGATCTGAGTTAAGCTCCGGGCTGCCAGCTTCGGACCCTAGTCTGGTGCAGGGCCTACACAGGCACTGGGGGAGTCAGTCAGTGGAGGAGAGCGACTATTTATTCTCATTCTTTCTCTCCCTCTCTGCCTTACAAATAAGTAAACAGAAGTTAAATCAAGGCAGCAGTCATTATGTGAAAATAAGGCCCTGGTCTTCAACGTTTCTTCACTTCCCTGAATCTGTTTTCTTCCCCATGGTCTATGGCACCTGTAGATTTCCCTTTGGCTATTTTTGTATTATTTTCAACCTTCAAGTGTGTGTGAGGCAGGATTTCCCATAGCAGTGCAGACGACCAAAGTGACCAAAAGCCTAAAATTGAGCTTGTAACAATGGATTACACTGATGCATAACTGTGACAAAAAGAGGTCAAATTTTGGAAATCTACAAAAGTAGGTAAAGAAGAGTCTATAAGCCTTTTTAGCAAATTTTTTTGTAAAGATTTTACTTATTTGAAAGGCAGAGATACAGAGAAAAGGGGAGGGAGGGAGGGAGGGAGGGGGGGGGAAGAGAGAGAGAGAGAGAGAGAGAGAAAGAGAGAGAGAGAAAGAAAGGGGGGGAGGGGAGAGAGAGAGATCAATCTTCCATCCACTGTTCATTCCCCAAATGGCGACAATGGCCAGGGTTGGACCAGGCTGAAGCCAGGAGCCAGGAGCTTCTTTTGGGTGTCCCACTTGGGTGTAGGGGACCAAATACTTGGCCATCTGCAGCTGCTTTCCCAGGCACATTAGCAGGGAATTGGATCAGAAGTGGGGCAACTGGGATGTGAAATGGGATGGCTGGAGGATGCTTAATCTGCTACACCACAGTGCAGGCCCCCAAACTTATATAGTTTAATACATAAAACTAGACATCTACACTGGCAGCAGTAGGAGGATAAAAACTTCTCTCAGGCTGTCACCAAAATTTTCCTAAGAGTTGCACTTTGTAACTCCAAATTGTCTTTCTCTCCTTTAACATCTAGTACCAGTGTTTCTGCTTTGACAAGATTTAAGAAGAGAGAGACTTTGGTCATCTTGCTCTTTACAAAGGCATTACATATAGGTGGCACTGTTTTTCACTTGTGACTTCTTACAATCATTTTGCAGACAAAACAATACAATTCCTTTCTTTTCATCAAGTGAGAAAACCACCATTTCCCAAGTGAGAAAACCACCATTTCCCAAACAAGGGAATGGCTTTATGGGTTATATCCAAGATAGATTTGGGAAAAGAGAATAGCAGAGGTCAATTAGGCAGCAACCACAATCAATTACAAGTTAGTAAGAACAAGGAAAACAGTAAGGAATAGAATAGAGTTATGCAAAAAAAGTATTCTAATAAATTACAGGAGGCCAGTGCTGTGGCTTAGTGGATTAAGCTGCCGCCTGCAAGGTCTGTGTCCCATATGGGTGCTGCTTCAAGTCCTGGCTGCTCCACTTCCAGTCCAGCCCCCTACTTATGTGCCTGGGAAAGCAGTGTAAGATGGCCCAAGTGCTTGGGCCCCTGCACCCACATGGCAGACCCAGGCGAAACTCCTGGCTCAAGACCAGCCCAGGTCTAGTCATTGTGGCCATTTGACTAGTGAACCTCTCTACCTCTTACTCTAATTTTTTTTTTTCATTTGACAGATAGAGTTAGACAGTGAGGCAGAGAGACAGAGAGAAAGGTCTTCCTTCCGTTGGTTCACTCCACAAATGGCCACTACCGAAGCCAGGAGCCAGGTGATTCTTCCTGGTCTCCCACGTGGGTGCAGGCGCCCAAGCACTTGGGCCATCCTCCACTGCCTTCCCAGGCCACAGCAGAGAGCTGGACTGGAAGAGGAGCAACAGGGACTAGAACCCAGTTCCCATATGGGATGCCAGCTCTACAGGCAGAGGATTAATCAAGTGAGCCATGGCGCCGGCCCCTGTAACTCTTTCTAATAAATAAATATTTAAAAGAACAAACAGGATTTGACACCAATAGACAGGCAGGGGAGATCACCTAGGGTGCATGAACAACAGAAAGAATAATGAGGCCACTGTACAAGAAAAATTCAGAAGACAGAGGTCATTTGATTTGAAAAAGAAGATAATGAGGTTACATATGTTGAGTTTCAGAAGATACAGCTAGAACATTTTGTTTTCATTATGCCAATGCTTCTCAGGTTATCTGCCAACTGTTATTCATCCAAGATAAGATAAGGGGCAAGCATTGAAATGTAAATCAATCTCACTACTAATCAGTGTTGAATTTAGCTAATATTTTTAAAGCTAGGTTTCTCTGTGCAGGAAACAATACATGCTGGAGTGCATGGACTACTCTGAGGAGCACTGCTCTAGACTATAACTTATTTCCTGCAATAGAAATGGTAAGGACCCGGGACCCAGAATCAGAGAGAGTCTAGTCTACTGCTCAATTGGTAAAATATGTATTGAACAAACACTCACAGATGATGCCCATCATATACAATTACTGATGTAATTAGCTACTTTTTCATATTAAAAACCTTATGACGTAAGTATTACTATTGCTGTCCCAACTTACAGATGAGAAAATTGAGGCACAGAGTCTCAAGTGGCAGAGGCAGTAGTTCAGTCTAAAAGTTGTGTGTTAATCACTATAGTGTGCTGCCTCTTTAGTTCTATGTCAGACAGAAACATTACCAAAAATGCCTAGCACAATGCTTCCATACATTTCCAGAAGCTAGTATCTGTTGAAAAGCGAACAAATGGACACAGCGAATAGAAAACTAGAACACTCAGAAAACAGAAAGATCAAGTGAGTGTCTACCACAGGATGAAAAAGCTTGAAAACGTCAAGAAATTAAACAATATATATACTGTTCACACTTGAAATACTATTCACACTTCTCGCACTTAGAAGTCAATCCAAAAACCAAATAGAAGTTTAAAAAAATTAATTTTAAAAATTTAAAGGAAAAATGAGAACAATTATAAAAACTAGGAAGAAAAGCAGCAATACCTCTGATTTCATAAAAGCTTGTTATCTAAAGATATGAATAGCATAACATGTAAAAAAAAAAGTATTTGGAAAAGATAAAGGAAAACCTGGGTCAGCAATTATGGTTAACTTATCCCAGAAATCTGTCTGGGAACAGAATACAAAATCAGATTCCAGCTCCAGTGAAAAACAAAAGAAAGTAAAATCTTTTTTTAACATATACCAATTAATATATATTAAACTACATGCACACTATAAAATCTCTTTAGTATTTAAAATGTAAGCTTGAAACTGAATTGAGGTAAACACCTCAGTATGTTTGTACTTCACTATAAAATACGACAAACACACTCATATTCTGGGAATAATGAGAGAGGCACATAAGAAAACTATCTTTATCTAGTATTTACTATGATTATCTAACAACTCAATGGCAATGATGGAAAGCAAGGATTCTGCCTCATCTCACCAACAGCTCTGACTGATCACAGTCTCACAGGTTTCTCATGCCATTCAGGCATTTCTTGAACTCCTGCACAGTCCTGTAAGCAGAGGCTTCCTTTACCCAAGTTCTCCACTCTGATGTTGCACATACGACAAGAAACACTGAGCTAGGACATCTCAATAACAGATTTAATAAGGAGTACGCAAATTATGAGCTAGACTTAAGTATAAACAAGACTGGTTTCGGAATTTACTAGCTATGACAAAACACTTCGGACATAAGCATTTTCAAATATTAACAGTAACAACATTAGAGGAAACCACAAAATTGAATGGAGAAAATGCTGCAGAAAAAAGGTAACTTAAAAATGACTACAAAACAAAAACTGACTTGTAAAAATAAATGCAGAACATAATTGAGGGATACAATAGTCAATGGTTTTGAAGCAGTGCTTATCCCGCGAAGTCTCTTACCAGTGTCTGAGATGTAAGCATGAAGCTGTGTCGAGTCATCAGAAGACATGCTGGAAAGGTCATCTAAAGACTGGAGAAAAAGCCAGGGAACAACTTCTTAAGTTTTACAGAGAAAAAAGTGTGAAAGAATTCTGCATCTTAGATGCACTGCTCATCTCCATTGCAGGTACATCTTACTAATTTTTCTATCCTCACCCTCACAATACTAATTCTCTCCACTTATCCTAACTGAGTGAAGAGAAGCCAAAATTAAGAAAATATACCAAAAAAAGTAATCAAGTTAACACACAAGATTTCTTTCTTCACTGCTTATCCTTAAGTAACCATTTTTCAATTATATTCAATATATGGCAAGAAAAGAAAAACTGTATAACAGTAAATAAACATATTCTCAGGTTAACATTTCAATTTTTAGATGTTAAACTAGAACCAGCTCACTTCGGTTAATTAAATAATTTTACTAGTTAATTTAGATCCCTTATCTAGAAATGAGGATAATAACATCTACATTACAGGATTATGTGAGAATTAAATGAGATGACATATAAAATGTTACTTATTAAATGAAATCAGTTCAAAGTCTGCAACAGATTTTAAATAATTTTCAAACAATTTCATAAGCAAAAATCTTGACGGAGTGATTCCAAACAAAATCTTTCCAGTGATAGCCTCTGTAGTACAAGTACAGGGAACATAAGCTCATGAAGAAAGCAGACACTGCAGAACAACAGTGAACACGGCTGCCTGAAACTGTCTTCTTAGAGAGGACTGCTTGCAGGGCTGCCCCTCGGATGGTATCTGGGAATTCCCACCATTCTCTGACAAGAGTGGCTCACTGCAGCTCAGGTCTGTACAATGTGGTTTATGCTGAACACTTGTTTTCCTTCTTAGAGTCTGGAACTTTGGTATGTACTAGACAGAGCAGGTGCTCCTGGATCTGCCTCCCACAAAAACTCTGTGTACTTTATCTCCAGTAAGACAACTGACCTCTCAAACATTCAGCTATTACAAACAACTTAAAAGAAAAAATAATGCCAGTAAAAGGGGAAAAAAAAAACAATTCTCCATCTCTCTCCCTCTTCCTTGCCCAGCTAAACTGTGGACTGAAACCATTAAGGAACCCTGATATTTCTTCCTAACAGAATTATAGGAAATAAGTTACTCAATGGCAAGGCTTGGATATGTCAGAGAACGGAAATGTTCACTACTTTGTTTCACCCTCAATATATGTCCAGTGACAGTTTATATTGCTGAAAACTTGTTATTCTCACAACTTAAATCATAAAACGTAGTTGCTATAAAACTTCCTAAGCTTAAAAAATTATTTTTATAAACAATCCATATTTATTTTAGTGTAGACTTTAAGAACATGTAAAACCTCTCGGTTATCCCTATTAGTTTTATGATTTTTACGTAACAGGAGAAAAAGCTAAATGTGAACAGTACTATTTCACATTAGTACTACAGTACTAATCAAAGAATCATTCAATCACACTAAACACTGGAAATAACTCAATCAACTTCTTTATGAAGTGCGGTGGCAATTATGCAGGTGTGACCTAGGACCAATTTCCAAAGTAAAAATGAAATAAAACATAACTGGGTGCTTAAAATGTATCATCTGCCCACATATGTCAAGGCCCAGGCTTTCACATTTTCAAGTCACTGTCATAACTGAGGTACCTATAATACTTACCAAATTTATGCTTCCTGTAGGAGACCCATTAAAAGATTCTGTAACAGAGAAATTCAACTTAGTATACAGTTAAAAAAATCTGAAATTTTTGTTTTATTTAAGTTCAAACAGCAAGAATGAAAGTCAACAAGCCAAGATATAACAAAAAGGTAAAGAAAAATTGAGGTATATTCCCAAACACCTGATCCCTTAAGTCCCATGGTTTTGTAAGCCAGGTATTTCAGTGAAAATGAACGTTCAGAGACAATGAATGTGACAGCTGACCAGTAACAATAGGGCTTTCATGTACAGGAGAGCAATGCTAAATACTGTCATTCTCAGAGTACCCTATTAAGCAGCCTAATACAACACGATTCTAAGGGAAAGATTGCAGTGTGAAAGCCCATTAGGGAACTGTAGTATTAATCTTTCTCACTGGATTAACTATGCCAAAAAAAGTAGTTCAGTATTGAGAGAAAAACACAGTGGTTTTAAATATATCTATTAAGACCACTTATTCTTGGTAGATATGGCTCAAAAACATTGGAAGACTACATTCGTAAATCAATACATAACTAATATAACTAATATAACTAGAAGATCCTTAATAATCAATACATAAGGCCGGCGCCGTGGCTCAACAGGCTAATCCTCTGCCTTGCGGCGCTGGCACACCGGGTTCTAGTCCTGGTCGGGGTGCCGGATTCTGTCCCGGTTGCCCCTCTTCCAGGCCAGCTCTCTGCTGTGGCCAGGGAGTGCAGTGGAGGATGGCCCAAGTCCTTGGGCCCTGCACCCCATGGGAGACCAGGAGAAGCACCTGGCTCCTGCCATCGGATCATTACAGCACACCGGCCGCGGTGGCCATTGGAGGGTGAACCAATGGCAAAAGGAAGACCAAACAAACAAACAAACAAAATCCATACATAATGCAAATTAATTAAAAGGCAACTAGGAAAAATTAATTTTTAAAATTCATATTAGAGAATGTCAAAACTTTTTCTCTCAGGGTTTTCTTGTACATATAAGCAACCAGGTTTCTAATTAGGATATCTTTTATCTGTCTATTTGAAAGGCAGAGAGAGAGAAAGAGAGAGAGACAAGAGTTCCCCTCAACTGGTTAACTCCCCAAATACCCACAAGGCCTGGGGATGGGGCTAAGCCAGGCCATAGCCAGGAGCCAAGAACTCAATCCAGGTTTCAGATCCAGATGAAAGAAACTCCAATTACTTGAGTCACCCATCACTGCTGCCTTCCAGAGTCTACATTAGCAGGAAGCTACAGTCAGGAGCCAGAGTTGGGTTTGGAATACAGGTTTTCCAATTTGAGACATGAGCATCTTAACCATGTCTTAACCACTAGGCTGAACACCCTACCCATATATACAAAAAGAAATACACTTATTGGGGCTGGCATTGTGCTGCTGCAGCAGGTTAACCTCTGCCTGTGATTCTGGTATCCCATATGAGTACTGATTGGAGTCCCAGCTGCTCAACTTTTGATCCTGTTCCCCATTAATGTGCCTGGGAAAGCAACGGAAGATGGCCCAAGTACTTGAGTCCCTGCCGCCCACAAGGAAGACCCCGGTGAAGTCCCTCTCCTGGCTTTGATGTGACCCAGCCCAGCCCTGGCTGTTGTGGCCATCTGGGGAGTAAATCAGTGGATGGGAGATTCTCTGTCTCTGTCTCTCTCTCTCTGTAACTCCACCTTTCAAATAAATAAATGAATAAATAAATCTTAAAAAAAACAGCATACATCTAAACACAAAGCTGTGCCTGCTTACCTCCATCCCCATCATCTGATCCTCTGAAACTAGGATCTTTTAACATGTCAAGCTCAGCTAACATGCGTACATACAGGGCATTTTGTCTGAATGAAGGATAAAATCTTTCATCTCGTAGCATCAACTCATATACCTTGTAGAAATAAATCAAGATATTCAATAATTAATACAGATATAAGGTGATTTCTGTTAAGTAAGATTTCACCAAAAACAACATGGAGGTCTTGCCATAACATTTCACAGTTAAAAAGACGTCAGCAGTGACACTATACACAGTTAATGGTTATTTCTGGTTCCTCCACTACCTGAATCACACTGAAGAGTATCCTACTGCCAACACAAATCACATGACCGGTTTTATAGATAACAGACTAGAAAGCAGTGTTTTCTATGAAACAAGTACAGTGGACTTCAAAAAGTTCATGGAAGCACACATTAGGACAGAAGCACTGCATAAGATTTAAAATTTTTGTACCAAAATAAATCCTCTTTTCTCATGTACTTTTTGAAGTATATTTAGATGAAAGGCTTAATGCTCATATTAAAAACAATTTTTAAGGCATGTTATTCATATTATTTCATCAAATTCTAAGACTAGAATATCTGACTTTTTGGTCAGATTCCAATAAAACAACTCAACACAAGGATTTTCCTCCCTAGTCAATTAAAGAAATAAAGAGAAAACAGTGGCCTACAAATTTGAAACTGAGAAGTATTATTGTTATAATTTCCATTTTTTAGTTTACAGTCTTCTTTTTAAATGTTTCCATAACTTGTTAAAAAACTACACTGACATAGAAATATACATTTTTTCAAGAAAATAAAATGATAAATATTATACACTATACCTTCCTTTGAATATCATCAAAGATTTCAGGGGTTGGATCTTCATGATTCAAAGTATCTGCTAATTTTGCTACTAAATAGTCATCAACAGTAACTCTTGGAGATGCCTAACAGAAAAACAACAGTAGTAATAATCTTGTTAATTTTGAAATACAAGTTAATACTCAATGGTTATGATGGAAAGTAAAGTGGAAGATAAGAATTACTGGTTTGTGATGTTCATGAACGATAAAACTGAGTTTTCCTCACATACCAGAGATGACTGGTAGTCAAACATGGACTTAAATCAACTTTTGCTGAACAAGTTACCTCTTACCTGACCTCATTTACTCCATCTGTAAAATAGTTAACACTACAGAAAGTTATTTAAGTTTCCTCTAGGGGCCAGCATTACAGCACACCAGGTAAGATTTGACTCTTACGACACTGTATGCCATATGGGCACCAGTTTCAGAGCAGGCTGTTCCACTTCCCATCCAGCTCCCTGATAATGCACCAGGGAAGGCAGCAGAAGATGGCCCAAGTGCTTGGGCCCCTGCACCCATGTAGGAGACCCGGAAGAAGCTCTAGGCTCCTCGCTATGGCCTGGCCCAGCCCTGGCCATTGTAGCCATCTGTGGAGTAAACCAGCACATGGAAGATCTATCTGTCTCTCCCACCCTCTGACTTTCAAATAAATAAATACATCTTTTTAAAAAAGATTATTGTAAAGATTAAATATATTTATGTAAAACTATAGCATAGTGTCTGGCACAGAGAAAGCACTGTCATTAGATGTTACTGTTTAGTGTCCACCAGCACTGGATGTATACTGATACAATTGCCAAAAGAGAAAGCCATGTGACTTACCATCTGACACCAGAGAATCCTTCTGAATGGTCTTTAAAAGAGACTACAATAATCCTAAATTTGTTTTCATAATGCTTCAGCAAAGTTTTAGTGTGATATGGATGGGAAAAATGTCTGAAACGTTATTTGTTTCAGGAAGCTCCATTTCAAAGTAAGTAATATGACAAATACTACACAGAAATACAAAATCTGACCTTTCAATTTCAATGATTACTTTATAGGGGAAAAAATGCTGAAAAGCAAGCATGTCAATAGCGTTGGCATCTCAATTTTTAATTCTGAAGGCTCTAGAGAGTGAGTGCTAGAGATGGTAACTTTTAGAGAAAAACAAAACATGCATTGTTTAAATAATTTCACTATTTAATAAGATACCTAAGGAACAGAATGGAGAAATCAAGAAAGGAGAAAAAGTAAACAGGGTACAAATGCATAGGAAAAGAGCTATATAACTTCTGATGTTCCTTTAAAAATTCAACATTCTTATTAGCAAACCCACATAAATGAGTGTGGTTGCTTTTTTTTTTTTTTTTTTGTGGTGTAGAGGAAGTGCTTATTTGTTGTGTGTGGGAAGTTGGTTTCCCTGAAATAAGAGAAATAAGCAAATTCAACTATGTGATAAAAAATTAAGAGTAAAATATGATCTTAGTTGGTCCAGCCTTTAATTTATCCTCTAAGCTTACTAAACTCAGCTTCTTAGAAATAAAGAAAAACAGGTCAATTAAAAGTAGTATTTTCATATTTGTTTAATTAAAAAAAATCTATTTTTTATCTGAAAGCCAGAATAGAGAGAGAGAAAGAGAGAGACAAATCTTCTATTTGCTGGTTCACTCCCTGGATGGCTGCCAGGCCAAGGCAAGGAGGCTGGAATTCCATCGTGCCTCCAACATGGGTGGCAGGGCCCAAGCACCTGGGCCACCATCACCTGCCTTCCCAGGCACATCAGCAGGAAGTCAGATGGGAAGCAGAGCAATCAAGACGCAAACCAGCGCTTCAATTTTTAATTTTTCTTGTACATCTCAAGACACAGCATCATCCTTTGTATCAGATGATCAACACTTTCAGAGAGCCAGAATTGGACATAACTAATTAGGAAGTCCTTCTCCTGAGAAAAGTAATACAGAAGAAATACTTACACATACTTGTTATTACTTTAACAAAGAACTATGAAAGCAGGTATTTTCTCAAAATTATCTATGAATACAACAGTGGTTATTTAAACAAAATTATAGAACTAGTTAACAGTGGCCATTACTGGCAATTAATAGAACTCTGATCAAGTAACATGTGAGAAAAATATAAGTTTACAATGTTTCTAGCCTCTGATACAATTTAATTTTTATAAATCTGTAATAGACATTTAAATTTTATAGCCTATATTATCTTCTGAAAACATGGAAATTTAAGACATTTTAAAAAACAGATTGTTTATTTGAAAGGCAAAGTGACACAGAGGGAGAGAAGAGAGAGAAACCTTCCATCCTATGGTTCACTTCTCAAATGGATGCAACAGCCAGGGTTGGGCCAGGCCAAATCCAGGAGCATCAACTCCATCCTGGTCTCCCTGGGAGGAGCAAGAGCCAGGACTCCAACCAGTGCTCTGACATGGGACACCAGTGTCATGAGCAGCAGCTTAACACACCGTCCCACAATGCCAGCCCAGAAACTTAAACTTTTTAAAAACAAAATGTACATACAACATAAGAGCAGAATGTATATACAAAAATAAATTTCCTGTATTTAATTTTAAAAAGCCAATGAGTTTTCTATTTGTTCCATGATGCAAGGGGATAATTTTACTACTTGTTTTTTCTTTTTCCAGTAACACTATTAGCAACTGGCTGCAGCCTTCTGGACATCCTTTCTTCCAAGCAGCTTTATGACTCGAACACAGTCAAATGGAAAGTTCTCTTTGACTTTTCACTTTGATTTTTTCAAGCCCAAGTCAAATTTATTTCTTCTATTAATCCAATGTGACATCAATATTCTTTCAACAAAATCACCTGGCATGGAAAAACTAGCATTTTATTTACTAAAACCAGCAAGTTTTTTGATCTGCAGGAATGTTTGCAGTTTTCAAAAATGCCCAATACCTTTGTATCCATGGCTTGCTGTTTGTCAGTCAGGTTCTCTGCATCTCTAAATTCAGCACACAAGCTGTCCCTGCACAAAAGGGCTTCCCTGTCTCCTCCACGTTTTTAATGGAGAGGTATTTTAATTTTTTCTCTTTAATTTTTGAGATAACATTTTTAATTTATATCAAAGTCTTATTAATAGGCACATTTTAGAAGTTTGAGTTGGGGCTGGTGTTGTGGCACAGTGGGTGAGGCTGCTACCTGCAGTGCCAGCATTCCATGTGGGCACTGGTTCAAGTCCTGGATGCTCCACTTTCAATCCAGCTCTCTGCTGTGGCCTGGGAAGGCAGTGGAGGATGGCCCAAGTCCTTGGGCTCCTGCACTTGCATGGAAGACCTGGAGGAATCTCCTGGCTCCTCGCTTCAGACTGGCCCAGCTCCATCCATTGAGGCCATTTGGGGAGTGAACCAGCAGATGGAGGAGCGCTTTCTCTCTCTGCCACTGCCTCTCTGTAACTCTGCTTTTCAAATAAATAAATAAAAATCTTTAAAATACGTTTGAGTACAATGATGTCAATATTAAGGAAAATACCTGTTTCCTGGTGAGAACGGTTTTAAAATAGAGATAATTTAAATTTGTGAAACTGAAGTTGGGTTTCAAACAAATTAAGACTGTAAGTCAAGAAACTCTATCTAAGCCAGCGCCTTGGCTCAATAGGCTAATCCTCCACCTGCGGCGCCGGCATACCGGGTTCTAGTCCCAGTCGGGGTGCCGGATTCTGTCCCGGTTACCCTCTTCCAGGTCAACTCTCTGCTGTGGCCTGGGAGTGCAGTGGAGGATGTCCAAAGTCCTTGGGTCCTGCACCCCATGGGAGACCAGGATAAGCATCTGGCTCCTGCCTTCAGATCAGCACAATGCACTGGCCACAGTGCGCAGGCCGCAACGGCCATTGGAGGGTGAACCAATGGCAAAGGAAGACCTTTCTCTGTCTCTCTCTCTCACTGTCCACTCTGCCTGTCAGAAAAAAAGAAAAGAAAAAAGAAACTCTATTTAAGTTGGCTGTCCTTTTCTGGTAACTTTGATCGTCATGTGGTCTTATTTCAACAAAATGAGATGTGTTTGCTCGCAGCTAACACACACCATCAAACAGCTCAGGTCAGACATCTCATCCTTTTCTAGGCTCCAACTGCATGCTTCAAGGACCACTCACCAGTTTTAGAGAAACAGCATGCAATTCTGTTTTCTGTGTTTCTTCTCTCCATTCTCAATCCTGCAGTATTTTCCTACACTCTGTCCTCTGCTTTGAGAACACAATTTTACCAGAGGCCAACATTTTCCAGCGTCTTTCAATAGCTGGCAAGAATGACAGCCACCTTGTAGACATGAAAATTATCTCTTGATATTTTTGTATGTCAAAATCTCAAGTATTACTCAGATTCTGAGGAAAATAAAAAATGAACAACTAAACTTTCACTGCAAATGCTTCACTATCACAAGTAAGAAATCAAATTCTGTTTTCAGCAGTGTTATGCATAGGGAACACATGACACTTAGCAAGTAACACCTTTTTGTTTTCTTTGGCAAGTTCACGGACTGCAATTTGTTAAAATTTATGTTTGCACTTTATGCTGAGTACATAGATAGATGAGTAAAGTTTGTTTTATATTTTCTGCAATTTGTTGAAACCCAGGAAATAAAAGAGATACCTATAGCTCTATTTCTCAACTCTAAGTATACTTAGCACCCATGTGAAATAATATTTTTCTCACAGTGATCTGATGCATGCCTGCCATACTATAGAAAACATGACAGTTGGTCAGACAAAACAAACTCAGCTCTACCTTCCTGGAGGCCAAAACATCTGTTAACCAAAGTTCCTCTCCTGCTTACCCACAGGACATTTTAGCTGAAACCTCCAAACCTCAGTCTCACAGAATAATCGAGGAAATAACAGGCTAACACAAATTCACGTTTGCTATGCCCACGCCTATTCAGTAATCACTACGTTCAACTGACCACCGGTATCTTTCAGAGAGATGGGAAACCTTTCTTACTAACTTAGATTGGATTATTGAATCTTAGTGCTTTCATATCCCCTCCACCATGATCAAGTCCAAAATTATATAAGATGTTGTATCTTGTTTATATCCATATTCCTTAATTCAGCTTTATGTACCTTCTGTCCTTTGCTATTAAAATAACAAAGGCATCTAGATTTCCATTTTGGTGATGCCTGGATCACACTGGCATTGGTATTATAATTATTCTGCTTTTTATTATCTGAACTCTTAATAATGGCCACATACACAAAGGCATAAAATTAAACCAGTGTTGTCAAATACAAATTATAATACAGCAAAATTAAAGATGGACCATTAATGTTCACGATTATGATGCTCTTGAACTGTATAGTTAAGTCTATTGTGCAGAGTGCTTCAACAATGGGTGATCCATGAGTGCAAACAGCAAATCACAGCTGCTAACATCAGTGGTCAAAGAAAAAACAGCCATCACTATGGAAGACAGATAATCCATGCTATAGTCATTCAATACTAAAACAATACTTTTGGTTCTTTATGGAAGGACTCAAGTGCTATATTTTTCTTTATCTTTTGTACTCATTGCCAAAATCTAAGACATCATCACAGGTAAATAAGCTCCTACACACCCATCCATGCAATTAAATACCTCTTTGAGAATGAACTACACCTGTAGAGATCAAAATATATGTATTTCAACATAATGAGGAATTTAAAAACACAATAAATATAGTATCATGCCATTTTAGCAAAGGTTAGAAAAAATGCTGAGCAATATATTGTTTAGGAGAAAATACATTTAGGATAAAAATGTGTGGGAAAACAAGTGAATAATTATCTCCAAATTCAGGAAACTGGAAGTAAAGCAGCAGGTGAACAGGATAGGTAAGAACAAGTAAAGAAAATATACAAAGCTTCAGAGCACATTAAGTAAAGAAAATATACTAAGTAAAGAAAATATACAAAGCTTCAGAGCACATTAAAAGCTGGATTGTGTGTACAAATGTGTTTGTCATATATTTATTCTTAAAAATGTGCACTTATGGCCGGCGCCGTGGCTCAACAGGCTAATCCTCCGCCTTGCGGCGCCGGCACACCGGGTTCTAGTCCCGGTTGCCCCTCTTCCAGGCCAGCCCTCTGCTGTGGCCCGGGAGTGCAGTGGAGGATGGCCCAGGTGCTTGGGCCCTGCACCCCATGGGGAGACCAGGAAAAGCACCTGGCTCCTGGCTCCTGCCATCGGATGAGCGCGGTGCGCCGGCCGCAGCGCGCCGACCGTGGCGGCCATTGGAGGGTGAACCAACGGCAAAGGAAGACCTTTCTCTCTGTCTCTCTCTCTCAGTCCACTCTGCCTGTAAAAAAAAAAAAAAAATGTGCACTTATGGGTAGGGTAGGAAGTATCACTATACTCCTTACCTGTATATATGAAATACATGAAATCTGTTCACCTTCTATAAATAAATTATGCAGTTATGAGAGTATGAATATATTTCATAAGGCAGAGTTTTAACATGCTTTAATAAATAAAATTTATGGCTAAAAGTAAAAAAAATTGTGCAAGTAAGAATAAATTAATAGGTGTCATATTGCAGAGAGTCATTAAAAGTACCACAGTGAGAACGATCTTGAATCCTGAGGATTTCTGTGTCTGCATTAATGAGGGGCACTGGTGTGTAGTTTCCTGGGTGATATACTGGGCTTTGGTATCACACTAACACTGGCCTCATGAAACAAGAAGCCACGTGTTCCTGTCTCCTCAGTTTCTGAACAGTTTGTGAAATACTATTAGTTCCTCAAACAGTTGACAGAACTACCAGTGAAACTATCTGTCTAGGCCTAGCCTTTTTTCTGTGAGAAGATTTTCAATTATTAATCAATTTCTTTACTTATTAGATTTCTAAATTTCTCCTTCAGTTTGACAATTTTTTAAAACCCAGAAACCTTTTATTTAAGGTGCACAAACTTCATGCATTTCATAAATACAACTTCAGGAACACAGTGATTCTTTCCACCCTACCTGCCCCTTCCACCAGTCTGATAATTTCTAACTTCCTAGAAATTTAGCCACTTTAGCTATCCTAGTTTGTTACCATAAAGATGTACATAATATTTACTAACACTTTTTTTAATTTCCATAGTATTGGGGTGACGTCTCCTCTTTCATTCACGATTTTGGTGACCTCTATCTTCTCCCACTGTTTCTTGGCAAAGACTCAAGTACTTGAACTATCTATCACCTGTGCCTCCCAGGATGTGCATTAGCAGAAAGCTGGATCAGAAACAGAGCTGGGACTCAACCCAGGTACTCTGATGATGGGATAAGGCTGTACCAGTGACACCTTAATCACTGTGCCAAATGCCTGTCCTAACAACACTTTTTTTTAAATCATTTTTTATCTTAAATTTTCACTGTATTATTATAGCTACTCCAGTTCTCTTCCATTTATTTTTCCATGGTTTATCTTTTTCCATGCTTTTACTTTCACCTTACTGTGTCTTTGAATCCAAAACTTTGTGACCTTGAATCTTTTATTTTGTAGATTTAGTATCTGTAGGAGCTTGGCCACATTAATTTAATTTCCCAAATCTCAGACTCTTTCCTTACACAATGAGGATAAAAATAAAGAATGCTACTGTGACTGAATGAGACAATGTCTGTAAAGTAGCCATGCCCAGCATAAATAATTTTTTTGCAAGAACTGCAAAATTATTAACAATACTGTCAAAGATAAGAGCACAGTAACCAAAATATATCCTCACCTTTTCTGATAAATATTGTTCATAAATTCCAACAGCTGCTGCTCTTAGAAGACCTTTGGTTTGGTTGGTCTGATGTTTTCCATCCCTTTGGCGACTTAATAAAACCTCTAGTTGTTGCTGGGCTGTAACCCGGTATCCTTCCACTGTCATCCAGAAGAAAAGATGCGCCTGACCTCCAGTTTGCTGCATGTAATCTACCAAAAAAAAAAAAACAAAAAACACAGATACTAATGTCAACAATTAGGGGTCCTTGTAGCTGCAGTAAAGAAAAAGTATTAAACACTTCAAGTATTAGACTGAACATTTAGCCTAGTGGGTCAAATGATGCCTGTGTCCCATATCGGAATACCTAGGTTTGCTAGCTGGCTCTATTTCCCGACTTCAACTTCCTGCTCATGCAGACCCTGGGAGGTAGCGGTGACAGCTCAAGTAATTGGACTCCTGCCACTCCACATAGGAAACCTGGACTGAGCTCCTGGCTGTCAGCTTTAGCCTTTGGCCCAGCCCTGGCCACTGTAGGCATCTGGGGAGTGAATTAGCACTTGGGAGTTCTCTCCTGGATCTCTCTCAAGTAAATTAAAAAAAAAAAAGGGGAAAAAAATATTTTTTAACATTTCAAGTACTTAAAATGCTACGTCCTAGAAATATAATCAATCTATGAAGGGAAAAAACAATGAAAACAAATTAAAAAGCTAAGCATTAGTTCTGTAGGACACTGAAGTAGAAGCATGTACTTTAAAAAATAAAAAATTTGGGGCTAGCACTGTGGCACAGTGGGTAAAATCACCACCTACAGAGCCAGCATCCAATATGGATGCTGGTTCAAGTCCCAGCTGCTCCACTTCCAATCCAGCTCTCTGCTATGGCCTGGCAAAGCACCAGAAGATGGCCCAAGTGCTTGGGCCCCTGCACCCATGTGGGAGACTCGGGAGAAGCTCCTGGCTCCTGGTTTCAGATTGGTGCAGCTCTGGCCATTGCAGCCAATTGGGTAGTGAACTAGTGGATGGAAGATGGATCAATCAATCTCTCTCTCTCTCTCTCTGCCTCTCCTTTTGTTAACTCTTTCAAATAAATAAATAAATCTTTAAAAAATTAAATAAAATTTTAGATAGCATTCTTCATGAAAAAACCTCTAATAAATTTTCTATATAAGGCCTCATCAAAAAGAAACTACTTCACCAAAAACATTCAACAGTTTTTTTTAATAAGGATTATTTGTCATGACACTGTATTTCTAGATATACCAGAAATAAAGGGGTTTGTGCTGGGGACACCTACATCTCATATTGGAGTGTCCGGCTTCTGCCTGACTATTCTGCTCCTAATTCTAGCTCCTTGCTAATGTGTATCCTGGGAGGCAGTAGATAATGGCTCAAGTACTTGAGTCCCTGTCACCTACTTAGAAGACCTAGATTAAGTTCTGGGCTTCAGCCTGGTTTAACCACACTTGCTATTGTGGTAATTTGGGGAGTAAAACAGAGGATGGAAGATCTCTCTTCTCTATTTCCCTCTCTGTGTCACCATGAACCATGAACCAAAACTACAATGAGATACCACCATACACCCATTAGGATAGTAACCAACAACAATAAAAACACAGAAAATATCAAGTGTTGGGAGGATATGAAAAAACTGGAACCTTTTTACACTGTTGGTGGAAATGTAAATGAGACAGCTGATGTAGAAAACAGTAAGATGATTCCTAAAAAAACGAATAAAATTACCATATGACCCAGCAATTCCACTGCTGCATATACACCCAAAAGAACCTAAAGCAAAATCTCCAACAAATACTTGTATGCCCATATTCACAGCAGCATTACTCATGATAAGTACACCATGGAAGCAGTCTAAGCACCCACGGATAGATGAGTGGATACCACAGTGCCACGTGCTCACAACAGTTACACCGTGGAAGCAGTCTAAGCACACATGGACAGATGAGTGGTTACCACAATGCCATGTACGGTTGTGAGTCCTTTAATAACAGCGATACACCCTAAGGAATGCACTGATACTATGCTAACATCACAGAGTACACTAACACAGATTAAGAGGGCTATGATGTCATTATATGATATAATTTTATGGGACCACAGTCAGGTCCATCATTGAAGGAAATGTAATTATAAAGCTCATGACAGTATGTGCACTATTAGCCTTAAAAAGAAAAATTCTGACACATGGCATAATATGGGTGAACCTATGCTAAATGAACTAAGCCAATCACAAAAAGACAAACGCTGTGCAATTCCACATCTACAAGGTAACTTCAGGGCAGTCGTAATCAGAGACAGACAGAGCAAAGGTGGCTGCCAGACAGTGAGGGAAGGTAATGGGTACATACTTTTAGTTTTACTGCAAAGAACCAGTTTTGGAGATTGATAGTGGTGTGGATGTACAACACTAAAAATACGTTTATTAACACTGAACTGGACACTTCTTACCAGGATAGATGGTAAATGTTATGTTGTATATATTTTACCACAAATTTAAAAATGGAAAAAAATTTCACTGACTTTAAATAAAACTTACCCATGAAAAATTGTAGTGCAACATTGTCTACAAGAATGCTGTCCAACGGGACTGTGCAAAGTTTCCCAAAGTTTGCTGCCAGTTTCACAGTATTTATTTCCTATACATAAAAGTGAATAGAGGTCAATATTTCTCCCAATCACTTGTTAGAATAAAGATCTTTATAAACCTAAGGGAAAAATGCATTAAATTAAAATGGAATAAAGATTTTCACTTCTCATGTATGTTGTTTCCCAATATAACATTCTCATTCAGCGAATTTAAATTCCTACTTGAGAGTCACTCAGCCAGAGCTGAGCCGACCCAAAGCCATGAGCCAGGAGCTTCTTCCAAGTCTTCCCCATGGGTGTACGGATCCAAATGCTTTGGTCATCTTCTGCTGCTTTCCCAGGTATATTAGCTCCTTAGCCTGGCCCAGCCTTGGCCACTATAGCCATTTAGGGAGGGAATCAGTGGATGGAAGACCTTCTCTGTTTCCCTCTGTCTGTATCTCTACCTCTCAAATAAATAAAATATTTTTTTAAATATTTATTTATTTTTGAAAAGTCAGAGTTACATAGAGAGGAGAGGGAAGAGAGGAGAGGGAAGAGGGGAGAGGGAGAGGGAGAAAGGTCTACCATCTGCTGGTTCACTCCCCATTTGGCTGCAACAGCCAGAGCTGCACTGATCCAAAGCCAGGAGCCAGGAGCTTCATCCTGATCTCCCACATGGGTGCAGGGGCCCAAGGACTTGGGCTATCTTCTGCTTTCCCAGGCCATAGCAGAGAGTTGGTTCAGAACTGAAGCAGCCGGGTCTCAAACCAGTGCCCATATGGGATGCCAGCGCTTCATGCCAGGGCATTAACAAGCTACGCCACAGCGCGGGCCCCAATAAATAAAAATTAAAAAAAAAAAAAAAAGCAAAGCACCAACACAATGACCTCATCCAAAAGCTTAACATTAAATAAATATGTAATAATTCTGAGAATTTGTAAAGATTATCTCCACCAATGGCCTTCGAACTCCAGATTACCAATTGACAAGTCTGCTTGTATCTCTAAGAGATCGCTAGGACTTTCTTTGAAATCGAGTCCTGCCTTTGATTTTCCCATTGCAGTTAAGAGCATCACCCTTCATGTAGCTGCTTGAGCTAAAGAGTCTTAGAACCATGCAGGAGTCACCTTCCTAAGCCTGTTAGCAGTCTATCCAGTCTCTCACCTCTTATCACAGTTTCACAGTTCTCTTATCAATGGTCTCTCAGTTTCCATTCTTGCTCCTACCATCCTACTACAGTCTACTCTTCACAAAGAGTGAAAATAATAATTTTTTTTTTTTTGACAGGCAGAGTGGACATTGAGAGAGAGAGACAGAGAGAAAGGTCTTCCTTTGCCGTTGGTTCACCCTCCAATGGCTGCCGCGGTCTGCGCGCTGCGGCCGGCGCACCGCGCTCATCCGATGGCAGGAGCCAGGTGCTAGGTGCTTTTTTCCTGGTCTCCCATGGGGTGCAGGGCCCAAGCACTTGGGCCATCCTCCACTGCACTCCTGGGCCACAGCAGAGGGCTGGCCTGGAAGAGGGGCAACCGGGACAGAATCCGGCGCCCCGACTGGGACTAGAACCCGGTGTGCCGGTGCCGCAAGGCGGAGGATTAGCCTGTTGAGCCACGGCGCCGGCCGAAAACAATAATTTTAACATGTAGGTCAGATCATCTCTCTTGTCAGGGAAATCTCAAATTACTTTTCGTCACAATTACATTAAAATTAAAAAAATCTTAGTATGGCCAGAAAGACCATACATGATGTATGACCAGTTTCTTCTATAACTTCATTCCTGGCTCAATTCCTTCTCATTCCATACCAGTCACACTGGTCTCTACTAACTCACCCAAGGTGTTCCCATTTTTCAGGATCCTTGCATTTGCTTCTGCATTAAAGAGTCTTCAAAAACAAACAAATAAACAAAAACACCATAGGACTAACTCCCTGATGTTATTCAAACCAAAGCTCCAACATCACCAAATCTCTCAGCACCAAAACACTCCCAAGACATTCTCTATCCTGTAGTTTGCTTTACTTATTTTCTTCACAGCAGGTATCACCACCTGATGCTGATCAATTTTCTTATTGGTTTATTTTCAGACTCTGCAACTAAAATATCAGCTCCATGAAGATAGTTTATTTAGTCCTTCTAAAATGGTGCTCAATTCATAATATTCAGTGTCATATTTGAATGAGTAAATCAACAAATAAGTCACAAAACAAAATATTTAATTCAGTTAGCATTTTTTCAGGCAATGGTTTTAAATCAGTCTCATACCATGTGACACTGCATATGAGTAAATGTTTCTAAAAATTATTTTAGAGTGCTGTGCTGGTTAGTCTGCTACTTTTCATTACTTACTCAGCATTCTAATTACTATAAAGCACTTATAACTATTTTTAATTCCAAAGTGTCTTACTTACTTTGCCTGACTGCAACCGCTGTATTCTTGAATCACATACTTTCTTTACAAACAATAAGCTATTTATCTGATTTTTGATAGTGTTGATATCTAAAAACAAACAAATGGATTATAAGCCAGGAAAGCTACCTATGAAACAGTTTAAACATATACCTACAATTTAACAAAATAATCAATTAGTATAGCAATTATTTTATGCAGTAAATATTCTGAAACTGTATTGTGACATTTAACTAAAATTATGACATGCCAATAACATTATTTAGAGATACTTGGAATAATCAGTCTCACATTTAGAAAACAAAATTTGTATTCTAAGCACAATATTAACAGAGAAGACTTGTTTAAGGTAAAACCAACTAATAACATAAAATGACATTTGGGTAAATGAAAATTTTGTTTGAACATATAATAATCCTTAAAGAAAACATTCTTTCACTTAATTACTTACCATCACCAGCTGTATCTAGAGATCTAAGATACTGTAATTCTTCCGCTGCCTTATCTCTAACCGCTTCTAGCTCTCCAACGTTGTCACTCAATTTAATAATGTTCATAAAGGCCTCATAGCTGCAATTAGAATCACGGATCTGAAAATCAAGTTTAAAAAAACAAAAACAAAAATAGGTGGGAGGGGAATTCATTATTATGGGGAGAAGTGAGTCCTAAGTGCCCGCCATGGGCCAGGCACTTTTTCCAAACCCAAGGCTTACGAGAGAAACAGAAAGCTTTTATTCATGATACTTATATCCTAATAGGTCGCAAATGGCAAATAAAGAAAGTAAAATACAAGTAGACAACAAGCTGGAAAGCACAAGGGTATGCTCAGAGAGTCCACTGCCAGCAAGGAAGTCTGGGTGGCTGGAACTAAACCAAAGATGGGCTGAGGAGAAGCTGAGTCAGCAGTAATGCAGAGCGAGTCTTACAGAGTGAGGGTTTTAGATTTCAATTTGAAGGAAATCAGAGGCTACTGGAAGGCTTAAACAGAAGACACACTGACATGAAATATAACAGAATAACGGTGTTGCTCTATAAAAATAAAATAAAGGCAGAGAGGAGGGGAAAAACAACACGGTGCCTAGAAGCAGAATGGTGGCAATAAAAAAGTGCTCTGCAAAGTGCTTTTCCAGTAAAGTGTTTTGTGGTAAGAAGTAAAGACAGTGCCAAAAGAATTGGCTAACAAATCAGATAGCAGTACGAAATAAAAAGAAATATGAACTACATCAAGATTCTTGGCCTGAACAACTATAACAACAGAGTTACTCCTTTTTTTTTAATTTTAATTTTTATTTTTTTGACAGGCAGAGTTAGACAGCGAGAGAGAGACACTGAGAGAAAGGTCTTCCTTTTTCCGTTGGTTCACCCCACAAATGGCCCCTATGGCCGGCGTGTTGCAGCCAGCGCTCTACACCGATCCAAAGCTAGGAGCCAGGTGCTTCCTCCTGGTCTCCCATGCGGGTGCAGGGCCCAAGGACCTAGGCCATCCTCCACTGCACTCCCAGGCCACAGCAGAGAGCTGGCCTGGAAGAGAAGCAACTGGAACAGAATCCAGTGCCCCAACTGGGACTAGAACCTGGGGTATCGGCACCGCAGGCAGAGGATTAGCCAAGTGAGCCACGGTGCCGACTAACAGAGTTACTCTTAAATAAGATGGAGGAACCATCCAGAAGGTCAGGGTTATTTTGCAGTAAGGGCAGAGTATCAGAAGCTTAGTTTTGGCCATGATAAATATGTGAGATCACATTAAAAATCCAAATGAAGGTGTTGTGACCACGCACAGGAAGCACAAGCATTCAGGAAGGAGGACTAGAAAGAAAGGGGCACTGCAAAATTACTGACATAAAGATGACATTTAATACCCTGAACCTAGGTGAGAACCATCAACAGAAAAGAGGCACAAGGCAGAAAAGAGACACAAGGACAGAGACCTGGCACACTTAAGTAGCAAAAAAAGAATGACAAAGATCTGAAAGGTATTAGAAAAATCAAGTGTTTTGCCCTAACAAGACAAATTAAAAGTGTCCTAAGAAGGAAATTGATAAGCTTTGTCAAATGTCTAAAATAGGTCAAGAAAATGAGGAATCTAAGAACTGATTACTTTACATTCCAACTAGTATATAAAGGCTCAAATTTCTCCACACCTGTGCCAATACTTGTTTTGTTTTTAATTTCATAGTGGCCATAAACATTTATAAGATGACAGCTAATGCAGCTTTGAGCTGTATTTCCATAATGATAAGGGATGTTGAGAACTTTGTCATGTAACTGTTAGACATATGTATAACTAATAGAAAGAACTGTCTTCAAATTCTTCACCCATTTTAAAGTTGATTTTTGGGGGTAGCCATTTGGAATGCTGATTAAGATGCCCTTGGGATGCCTGCCTAGGTTCAAGTCCAAGTTCTGCTTCCAATTCCAGTTTTCTGCTACTGTGCACCCTGGGAGGGGAGCAGTGATAGCTAATGTAGTTGGGTCCCTGCCACCCACATGACTGATTCAGACTGAGTTCCAGGCTCCCAGCTTCAGCTTGGCCCAAACCTTGGCTAGTGAGGAGTAAACCAGCAAATGGAAATGAATCAACTGATAGGAAGATTTGTTTCTCTCTGTCCTTCAAAAAAAAATAAATAAAATTCTAAAATAGTCACTTTGTTTTTTGCTGTTATCAAGTTGCAGTTTTGTGTGTACGTGTGTTTATATATATATATATAAGTAATAACCTCTTACCCCTAATCTGATGCATGGCTTGCAAACAGATTCCCCCATTCTGAAAGTTTTTACTATGGTCATTATTTTCTTGCTGCACAGCTTCATAGTTTGGAGTACTTCCACTGTCTTTGTTTCTGTTGCCAGAACTTTTACTGTCATAGTTGTCGAGAACCCTCGCCAGCAAGGGTCCAACCCACGGATTCACACACGACACGACCGCTGTTGATCGGTTCTCAAGGAACTTTTATTTTTAGTGATAGCAGAAGGAAAGGAGAGAAAGAGAAAGAGACAGAGACAGAGACAGAGAAGAGAGACAGCCGAGAGAAAGAAAAAGACTGAAGAGGCTGCCCCCCTTCCAGCCCCTATCCCGGTCTCTTATCCATTCCTGGTCCCCTAGGGTGAGCAGTCCAGGGATCGGATCTAAGGGCATGCATATCCTCAGGATGAAGGTGTATCTCTTGCATGTCTTGCGGTCAGTACTTCCTTGACTCTGTTATGCTCAGCAGGTCAAGGCAGATTGCAATGAGGAGGTCCCCACAGGTGGCCGGCCTGTGGTTCCCCACAATAGTTAAGAAATCATAGCCAAATCCATGAAGGTTTTCTAGGAGTCTTATAGTATCAAGTCTTACATTTAAGTTTTTGACCCATTTTGCACTGATTACTGCATGAGCAAACGGCATAAGGTAAGGGTCAAACTTCATTATATTGCACACGGTTATCTAGTTTTCACAACATGATGTGCTGAAGATATATTATCCTTTCCTGTTGTGCAGCCTGTTGATGACTATACAGAAAATAATTTGACCATATCCATGAAGGCTTCTTTCTGGGTTCTCTATCCTGTTCTACAAGGTGTGTGTGTGTGTGTGTGTGTGTGTGTATTCTTCATTGTGAAAGTACCATACTGTCTGGAAAATAGGTTTTGAAATCAGGAAGAGTGTGACCTCCTGAATTTTCTTTATCACAACTGTTTTGCCCGTTTATGGTCCTTGGAGAGACCATATAAAATAGCATTTTTTTTTTTGCTTCTGTGAAACCATCATTGGGGCATTGATAGGATTGTACCGAATCTGTAGGTTCTTTAGTTAGTATGGAGAGCTTCATAATGTTAAGTCTTCCAATCCATGTGTTTTCATTTATTTGTGTTCTGATTTCTCAGCAATGTTTTGTAGTTTGCACTGCACATATCTTTTGCCTTACTAGTTTAGTTAATTCCTAAGTATTCTAGTCTTCTTCATGCTTTTGCATATGGGGTTATTTGAAAATCTGCCCCAACAGTCATCAAGGCATGTTGGTCTATGGTTTTCCTTTTTAGTAGTATCAGGATAATTAGTTTGGAAGCACTGTGTCCTCTTCAACTTTTTGGAGCAGTTTCAGAAAGATAAATATCCATTCTCCTTTAAATGCCTGTTAGAATTCTCCAGTCAAGCTATCCAGTCCTGGTTTTTTATTTATTGAGAAGTTTTTTTCAAGTTTTTAAAAGATTTATTTTTTAAAAGGCAGAGTTACAGAGAGGGAGACAGAGATCTTCTATCAACTGGTTCACTCTACAAATGGCAACAACAGCTAGGGCTGGTAAAGGCCAAAGCCAGGAGCTCAGATCTTCATCCCGATTTCCACACGGGTGTCATGGACCCAGGCACTTGGGCTAGCCTCTGTTGCTTTCCCAGGAGCTTTAGCAGAGGGCTGGATTGGAAGCAGAGCAACTGGGACTCAGCACTCATATGGGAAGCTGGCACTGCAGCTTACCTGACTGTCCTATAAGGCAACCCTTGGGAAATGTTGACCTACTATCGGTTTAATTTTTTTTAATATCTAGTTTCCTGAGATGCAGCATTAGGTTAAGTTGGGATTTTTGCTCATTTTTAATGTAGGCATTTACAATTACAAACTTCCTTCTTAAAAAAAATTATTTCTTTGATGGGCATTTATGGAAAGAGAGAGACAAAGAACAAGCAGGATCTTCTATCAGCTGGTTATTCCCCAAATGGCCACATTGTACAGAGCTAGCTTGATCCAAAGATAGGAAACAGGAGTTTCTTCCAGGTATCCCATGGTGTGTGTGTCTGTACACATGTGCAGGGGCCCAAGCACTTGGGCCATCCTTTCCTGCTTTCCTAGGCCATTAGCAGGGAGCTGGATAGGAAGTGAAGCAGTCAGGACTCAAACTGGTGCCCATATGGGATACAGATGCCACACCGCAGACAGGAGCTTTACCCACTACACCATGGTGCTCGCTCCATACAAACTTCCCTGATAGTACCACTGAAAAGTTTGGCTAAGTTGTGGTATTGTGAAATATGTATCTGGCCTTTGCCCTGGTTTCCTGACATCTAGCTCCCAAAATCCATGGAATCCAAGGAAAGAGAAGGTTTTTCATATGCTAATGAGAAGACTGTCTTACTGCCACCCTCACTCCCAAACCTCAGGATATGAGCTGATTGCTAGGTCAAACAACCACGTGAATAGAAGTTGGTAACTTTCAGTCTCACCCATCTCAACTTCCACTTGCATGGACTATGTCATCCTTCTACTTCTAGCCCATTAATACCCTTATAACAAAACTGAATCTCTTATACAAAGAATATAGGTAGGTATTATTTAGTCATCCATTTGTCATTCTGTCTTTTGACTGGGGAGTTTAATCCATCTCCATTTAAAGTCATTACCAATAGGGAGAGACTTACTATTGCCATTCTGGTCACTGTTTTCTGTATTTCTTTATGGTATTTTGTCCATCTTTTCCTACCCTACTGCCTTCCTACGTGTTTTGTTGACTTAGTGGCACACACTGATTCCTTTCTTTTTTGTGTGAATCCTCCATATTTTCTTTGTGGTTACCATGTGGCTTACAGAAAACAACTTACAATCATAAAATATTTAAACTAAAAACAACTTAACTTCAATTATGTAAAAAAGTACTGATTTTACATTCCCCTCACTTTATACTATCAATGCCACACACTAGATCATTTTACATTTTATACCCATTAATGTAGTCTGATATTTTTATCTTTTAAATTCTGTATCTAAATTAAAAATGATTTATGTGCCACCACTGCAGTGTTACAGGATTATGTGCTTCTATTTATTTACTTTTACCAAAGAGCTCTGTATTTTCATATGCTCTCATGCTGCTTGTTTCTAGCCTCCTTTTGTTTTAATTTCATGGACTCCCTTTAGAAGTTCCTGTAAGGCAGGTCTTGTGGTGATGAACCTCCTCAGCATTAACTCATCTAGGAAGATGTTTATTTCTCCTTCCTTTTAAAAGCACAGGATCAAGAGTTAGAGTATTCCTTGGTAGCAGATTTGTTGTTGTTGTTTTCTGTTTTTCTTTCAGCACTCTGAATTTATTAAGTCACTCTTTTGGTCTCACAAGATTTCTGCTGATATTCCTATAGGTGTTCTCTAGTACGTGATGATTAGCTTTTCTCTTGCTGCTTTCAAGATTCTCCTCCCCCTCCTTAACTTATTCTCATATCCTTGAAAGGAAGAGTGACAGAAAGAGGGAGGGAAGAAGAGAACCATCTCCTGGTTCACTACCCACATGCTGCAACAACCATGGCTGGACCAGGCTGAGGCCAGGAGCCAGGAATTCATCTGGGTCTCCCATGTAAATGACAAGAGTTCAAGTATTTGAATCATCATCACCACCTACTGTCTCACACAAGAATGAACAGGAAGGTAGATCAGTAGAGTGAAGTAGCAAGGACTCTAATAGCACTGGGAAGTGGGATGTAATCTCAAGTGATGGCTCAAAGTGCTATGCCACAATGCTTGCCCTGGACTCTGAATGGCAGTTTGATTATCATGCCTCTGTTACAGTGCCTCTTCAGGTTCACCCTAGCTGGAGTTCTCTAAAGCTTCTTGAATTCAGATGTCCATTTCCTTTCTTAGATTTGAGAAATTTTCTGCTATTATTTCTTCAAATTCTCTGCCCATCGCCCTCTCTCTAATATTTCACAATGCATATACAGATTTCATTATGGTGTCTCATAAGTCCCTTAGGCTTTCTTCATTTTTCTTCCTTTTAGTTGTTCCTCTGTCTCAATAGCTTCAAATGACTCGTCTTCAGGTTCCCTGATTACAGGTCTGCTGTGACCTCTAATAAATTTCTGAATTCTATTATTGCAATTTTTAGCTGCAGAGCTGTTTGTATTGTTTCCCTTTGTTGCTAATTTCATTTTTGTTCATATATTTTTGCTTCCTAACATTGCTGTCCATGTTCTCGCTTAATATGCTGAACTTCTTTCAGATGGTTATTTCAAATATATTTAATTTTGGTAAGATTATTTGTTCGAAAGATAAAGCAACAGAAAGAGAGAATGAGAATGTCTATCTGCTGGTTCACTGCCCAAGTGGTTGCAACACCCAGATCTGGACCAGGCTGAAGAGCCAGGAATTCCACCCATGTCTCCCACGTGACTGGCAGGGGCTCAAGCACTTGGGCCATCTTCCACTGCATTCCCTGCTGCTTTAGCGAGGAGCTGGATTGGAAGTGGAGTGGCTGGGACTCTAACCAGCACTTGGATAGGGGCCGCTAGCATCAAAGGCACTGGCTTAACTGTCTGCACAAAGCTGGTCCTTGTTTATTTTCAGTTCTTTTTCAGAGATGTTTCTGCAGTTCCTGAATATTCATTTCATCCTTTTACTTTAGCCCTGTTCTCATTTCATCAGGTGGCCACTTCATGCTGTGATTTTACATCTGAAAACAGGGCCACCCATCCTAGATTTGCAGACCTGCTTCACACAGAGGAGGACTTTGACCAGCCCTACAGATTCTGGTGGACCTCACAAACCTTCCACAGGGCTACACCTTCTCTAATGTCCCTTGTGTCTTAGTTACTTGCTCCCCTGGTCTGTCTACAGAAGCCTTCTGATACTACCACAAGCCACCGAGCTCTCCTCTGTCCTCTCTCCTCTGTCCTCCACAGCCACCAGGCATCAAGGTGTGCTTGCTTCCTCAGGGCTCTCATTCAAGCGCCATAGAAACAGCACCCCAGGGATCCCCCTGGAAATCCCACAAGTGGACGCAGGTCCCATTCGCTCTTTCCCTCTCGTGGGAGAAGTCACAATTCTGACCACAGGGTTTTATCTGTGGTATTACCAGTTCCTGGTCTCCACACAAGCTGCTGAGCTGCCTTGTGTGCTCTAAGATCTCCCCAGTATCCAGATGATACCAGCTGCCCACCACGGTCCATGTCAGGAGAGAGAGAAACTTGGGGCAGCTCTTTGAGGAATCCCAACATTGAATCTCTTTCCCTCTCAACAGTAATCTCAATTGGGAGTTGTGCCAGGTTAGCAGAGATGCTGACACAGTTAAAAGGAAGTAACTTTTCTTTTTATTTAAATGTAGCCATTCTTGGCTTCAAACTTACTTGTAGTATTAAGACTTCTTATCTGGTTTCTGCAGTTTTCATACAGGTTTTCTGAACCATACATTAAGTTGGCATTTCTGTGGGAGTAATGGTATCTGGGGCTTCTCATGCCACTATCTTGCTGATGTCACTCCCCTTGACAATTTCCAATAAGCAGGTATCTTTACCTTCAGACACAATATTCACATCTAAAACATTGTTTCAAAAACAGAGCTATAATTTTAAAAAGTACTTACCATCCATATGACATACTGATTAATATAATCAGGATCACTGAGTTGATTTATTAATGGAAGAAGAATTCCTCGTGCAAGGATTTCCTAAAACAGTTTTTAAAAACAAAAACAAATTTAATCAAATGTTCACTTCAAATCAATAGCATAAAATAACTTTCCTAGGAGAGGTATGACACATGTGGACATAAAACTTGAAAAAGACAAGCTAGTATATACTTCAGTTAAAATAAATAAGATAAAGGTACCATAGCAACATGGACACATCTGCACATTGACAACTAGAAAAAAGCTAAAGGATACCTCTAGTACATGAATTTTTTAAAAAGATTTATTTATCTATTTATCTATCTATTTATCTATTTGAAAGGCAGAGTTACTGAGAGGCAGAGACAGAGAGAGAAAGGTCTTCCATCTGTTGGTTCACTCCCCAGATGGCTGCAATGACCAGAGCTGCACCAATTCGATGCCAGGAGCCAGGAGCCAGGAGCCAGGAGCCTCTTCCCCTCCCCAACCCGAGTGCAGGGGCCCAAGGACCCGGGCCATCTTCCACTGCCTTCCTAGGCCACTAGATTGTAAGTGGAGCAGCCAGGATTTGAACAGGTGCCCATATGGGAGCTGGCTACCCAGAGAGAAGTTTATTCTGGTGTACCATGACATTGGCCCCCTCAAAATTTCTTTTCAAAATCAGAGTAAAGCACATATGGCAGAATTGAGAGTAAACTGTTTCCTTTACTAATGCAATCAGTTGATCTCATGTACAAAATTTCTTGATCTCTTGATCTGCCCCACAGAAGAGCATGGTTGGTCAAGGGCTAATTACTTGATTCAACAAATCCTATACAGATGCTCCTGTGAACTTTGAACACTTCAAAGTAGTCATTTTACAAATAATTCCTACTCTAAGAATCTCCACTTCTTTTTTTTAAGATTTATTTATTTTTGAAAGACAGAGTTAGAGAGACAGGCAGAGACAGAGAGAGAAGTCTTCCATCCGCTGGTTCACTCCTCAGACAGCTGCAATAACCAGAGCAGTGCTGATCCAAAGTCAGGAGCCATGTGCTTCTTTCGGGTCTCCCATGTGGATGCAGGGGCCCAATGACTTGGGCCATCTTCTCCTGCCCTCCCAGGCCATAGCAGAGAGCTGGATCAGAAGAGGAGCAGCCAGGACTAGAACAGGTACCCATATGGGATACTGGTGCTTTAGGCCAGGGCATTAACCCACTGCGCCACAGCACCAGCCCCAGAACCCCAATTTCTAGAAGAGAGCATCAACTATCACATATGGGGCCCAAATTACAGAAAGTCACCAAAGCCATGATTCTTCAACTAAATAAAACTCAGCAATGAAAAGAAAGTGAGGCAATTAAAACTCCAATTACCTGAAATACCACATTTTGTGCAACCTATACAACAGATCCATACAAAGAAAGAACTCTTTCATCTGTTATTTGATCTAAACAAGATGTATTCCAGGAAACTGTGTTTAATTACTGATAAAAGACAAAGAGCATCTTTTGAGTAAAGGGGAAAACAAACTGATTTGCTGAATGCACTAATCTACAATCATCCTAATCCCATTAAATTCAACCCAAAAATTGAAATGCTGAAATAAAAGAGAAACCTACAGCAATCCTACTTACTGTAAACAACAGCCTCATTTAATAGTTTCATCATCAGTAATGTGTAACATGGGTAGCAAGAGGGTTTCCTCTTGCATTAGACTGTGATTTAGTACCTGTTATGTCCCAGGTACTGTGTTAACCACTAAGTATATGAGCATGATAAATGCTAATATGATCCCTGTTTTTCATGGAAGACATCAAGTTAAGTAAATAGAAAAACCCAATGATCACTTTAGAATACTGTAAACACTGTGAAGGAAAACAAGTGGGGAAGGCCCACAGTGACGGGACTGTGAGGGCCTGGAGAGCAGGTGCTTAGGGAGGCATCTCTGAGAAAAAGACAGCAAATGAGGATGCTGACAACGAATAAAATTTAGCCAAAGAGAAAAAAAGAGGACTCATTCTATCAGAGGAACAAAGTGTATGAGACAGCCTTAAGGTGGCAAGGAGAAGGGCACTTCTGGAAAGAAAGCCAGAGTCACCACATCAGTCACAGCGACTGCTGATGAAGACTGTGTCCTTGACCAAACTCCTATCAGGCTCCTTTGAACCCTCCTCCCGATGAGGACTTGGCCTTTGGGCTTCCATGTCTGTTCATCATCCCATGGCAGTTTCAGCAAGAAGCCTACCAATAAAGTTCAGCTAGAACCTCCCAACCCTGATTGCAGATCAAATGCCTCGTGCCCCACCCACAGTGTCTGACCATGCTGGCCTGCCTTCTCCAACGATCCTGTTAAGTCCACAAAACCAGAGCTCCTCTTAATCCTGACCTCTTGTTCATCTTCCATCCACTGATCCCCAATCTGCCCCTTGGCCACAAACCTCCACTCTCTTTTGTATTTGGAACAAGATTCAGTTCTACACTGAAATCTCTAACTCTAGTTTTCTTTGACACTACATGACATGAATGCTGCAGAGGTAAACAAAGTCTCATAACACAGGGCCTTATATGACTGGGAAAGGACTTGGGATTTGAAACATCTGATGGTCATACCACTTCCAGGAATGCAGAGAAGACTAAAAGGCAGGCAGAATATGGAGGCAAGAGTACAACTTCCATTGCAAACACTGAAGTTTAAAAGGCCTATGAGTCACTCAACTGGTGATTTCTAGTGGGTAGTGGGTTCAGAGCACTCTGCAGCTCAAAAGAATTCTGTATCAAAGTTACAAATTTAGAACTCATTTGCTTAAAGCAAAGAAACTGATGATCAAGAAGAGGGCCTAGGAGCAAAAACTTGAAAATTTAAAAGTGAAGCAGAATAGGAGTAAAGGTATATAGAGATAACTAAAATAAAGACCAAAGGAGGAAAAAAAATGAGAAGACAGCAATGCAACAGAGAAGCAAAGAAAAGAGTTTCAAGAAGGAAAACATGGCAAGTAATAAGAAACGCTGCAGAGCTACTCCAGGGAGGGCTGTCTGCAGGACCACATAGGTAGACTCTCGGCCTGAGACGTGTGCCGTGGCTGGTGTCTTCATTCTGTGGCAGATGTTCATCTGGTGATAAACATCCCTTGTTTATAATGAAAACTACAACCATCTAGCTCTAAATAAGGCAGTTCTCAAAGTCAGTAGTCAGGGCCCTTGAATTCGTTCTCCAAACCATTTTCAAAGTAATATTAAAATATTACTATCCATCTCTTCACTCACATCAACTCAGGAGCCTGACAAGCGAGATTTTCAAGAGGTAGCATGGGGGCCGGCACTGTGACATAATGGGTAAAGCCGCCACCTGCAGTGCTGGCATCCCATATGGGCACTGTTTCTAGTCCTGGCTGCTCCACTTCCAATCCAGCTATGACCTGGGAAAGCGCAGAAGATGGCCCAAATCCTTGGGCCCCTGCACCCAAGCAGGAGACTTGGAGGAAGCTCCTGGTTCCTGGCTTCAGATCAGTGTAGTTCCGACCACTGGGGCCATCTGGGGAGTGAACTATCAGATGCAAGACTTCTCTATCTCTGCCTCTCTGTAAATTCTGCTTTTCAAATAAATAATCTTAAAAAAAAAAAAAAAGGTAGTGTGATGGCATCACAAATCAGCTCGTAACGGAATGCATGCTTATGTCCTTGTGTGCTTTAGAAACTACTGTTTTAATTTACAACACATAAATCTTACAGAGAAAATCCATATAAATCTAAGTCCTTTGAGGTCTTCAGTAATTTTCAAGAATGCAACACAGTCTTGTGACCACCATTTTTGAGAACTACTGTTCTTAAGGTTTTTTACAGCCTTCACTCTGTGAAAGTTTAAGCTTACCCTGACAAAGTATCGCATGATCTTGTTCTGGAAATCTCCAGGAGGTAGCAATAAGTACAACAAGACTTCACACAAATCCCTTAGGAATCCTAAAAACAGAAAAAGTCGCTGTAATAATGTTAGAAAATCTAAAGTCTCCATCTACTGTTGATCACATAAGATCAGTAACAAGCAGTTTCCTGATAATACTGGCTTATAACTTTAACAATTAGTACACATCAGTACTCATTAAAAACTGCTTCACTTCCAAATAGTAAGTATTGATTAGTTAAAAACTAGCATTTTTAAAAATTCCATTGTTTTAATTGATTTTTAAATTGCATGAGAAACTTCAATTTCAAAAGTGTTTTTTCCCAAAATAGTTTTCATTGTACTATATATTTTAAACTTCCACCAAATATTACTTTTGCATATATAAGTTATCTATACATTCAAAAATACACATGTAATTCTTGCAAGAGAAATCTCCACTCTCTTAACAGGTTTTAACACAAGAAAAAGAGTATGATCTTCTAGTAGCTATGAATACTATATAAATAATATATATAAAAGAAGCAGATATAGGCCGGCGCCGCGGCTCACTAGGCTAATCCTCCGCCTGCGGCGCCAGCACCTCAGGTTCTAGTCCCAGTTGGGGCGCTGGATCCTGTTCTGGTTGCTGCTTTTCCAGTCCAGCTCTCTGCTGTGGCCCGGGAAGGCAGTGGAGGATGGCCCAAGTGTTTGGGCCCTGCACCTGCATGGGAGACTGGGAGGAAGCACCTAGCTCCTGGCTTCAGATCGGTGCAGCACTCCGGCCATGGCGGCCAATTGGGGGGTGAACCAACGGAAGGAAGACCTTTTTCTCTGTCTCTCTCTCTCACTGTCTAACTCAGCCTGTCCAAAAAAAAAGAAGTAGATATAATGATGTGTGGGATATACATCTACTTATATTTAGTGATTTCATATCAGTGCTAATAAACAGGCAATTAAAAACTGAATGGTACAATAAATGTCAAATGGAAGAAGGAAAAAGGGAGAATTAAAGGGAAAAATTTAATTCAGCACATTTTTAAAATTAAAAAAAAAAATTCACAACCGGAAATGCTTCTCTGTAGTTGTTCCTATGCTGATACTTCCTAAGAACATAATTAAATAAACAACCTTACTAATTTAAAAATGTGCCACTTGGCAAAAAGTCAATAGTTGGTAAAACTGGGAAAAGACATCTTCAACTAAAATCTGCCTGGCCTACCTTCCCACAAAGGAAAGATAACTCTATTTAAACCTATAAATTTAATTCAAAATTGTTATAATTATTCCCTTGGAAAATATTTTCAAGTAACACATGTGCTACTGAAGAAGAAATAGTGAATTCAAGGATAAAAGAAACTATTATCATTCATAAGATGTAATTTTCAATTATAAAATGTTTGTGCTTGCTGTAATTTAAAAGACAGGTTAATTTTTAAAGATAAGCTTAAAAAAACAGAAATCTAGAAATATTTTTAAGAGTCAACAAATAAAAGAAATATTGTCTTTACTATGTTACCTGTCCTATGTAAGAATAATTTCACCCTTAGATTTGTTCTGTTAACTTGTCTCTATTCAGTTACTAGTCTCAAAAGAGTACAGTGAAAAGAAAACCTTCTTCATCTTTGGGAGAAGTGCACACTAGGTCACGGCAAACTTCCTTCTCCATTTCCACTTCAACTTCAAAGAAGGTATCTACAAGATCTTCTGCTGTACCTGCACAAAGACAGGAACAATCTTAGATATGCAAAATGATAAAGGGCATCAGATTTCTAAATCTAAATTTCAAACAGAATAACATCATTACCTTTTACTTGATCATCTTTCTCTGTTACTTTCTGTTGAGCCTTTCTGAATACTCGTAGGTGTGTGCCAAAATCATCTACAATTCGTGTAGTAAAATAAGGTTGCCAGTCTATTTCTTTTGACCTTATAGAAAACATATTACATCAAAGCGTTATATACTTTATAAAAAATATAAACTTATTTTAATAAGCACCAACAAGTAGCATGATTATGACAGATGGCACATTTATCTATGCTGTGATTTTGTTCAGCACTCTATTCTATAATATCCAAAATCCATCAAATATACTCCACCAAGTCTTTTAACAATATTATTTGAAGCATTTTTATGTGCCAACGCCTAAAAAGCACTACCTAAATCTTAGAATAGGAAAATAAATTAATTTTTTATAATTAAATCTGAAATGAGTCTGGCCACAACTATTATTCAAATTCTCAGCCCAGACAAAAGCAAACAGGGATTCAGAATGTCTCCTGCTTGCTTTTAATGACGTTTCAGACATTTCTTGGTTTCTTCTGAAGCCTTTCTGAGAATTCTCTACATTATTCTCTTTAGTTATACAATCCAATAGTTCTAAATCAAATAACTTTGGTACAAGCTGACTGGTTTCTGTTTGCATATAACAGCACTTTAAAATATGGCCATTAAGAAATTATTAACAAATGGTTACAAATGGGATAAATAGCATGCATATAAAAGCCTTCAAAACATCCACGAGAAAGGTGATCTCTAATTTCATGACATTATCTAAGTACTCTATCTCAAAAGCAACGGAACTTTTTTTTTTTATTTAATTTTTGACAGGCAGAGTGGACAGTGAGAGAGAGAGACAGAAAGGTCTTCCTTTGCCGTTGGTTCACCCTCCAATGGCTGCCGCGGACAGCGTGCTGCGGCCGGCGCACCGCCGCGGACAGCGTGCTGCGGCCGGCGCACCGCGCTCATCCGATGGCAGGAGCCAGGTGCTAGGTGCTTATCCTGGTCTCCCATGGGGTGCAGGGCCCAAGCACTTGGGCCATCCTCCACTGCACTCCTGGGCCACAGCAGAGGGCTGGCCTGGAAGAGGGGCAACCGGGACAGAATCCGGCGCCCCGACCGGGACTAGAACCCGGTGTGCCGGCGCCGCAAGGTGGAGGATTAGCCTGTTGAGCCACGGCGCCGGCCAGCAACGGAACTCTTAAAAAGCAGTTAATTCAATACACCAATGAAACAGACAGCAACTGTAACAGATAATGCAAAAAGCAATTTACCTCTCTCCTTGGATTGAGTTTTATTTTGATAATCTGAAATATTTTTCCAATGCTGCTTTTCTTAAAACAGCACTAAAATTGGCCGGCGCCGTGGCTCAACAGGCTAATCCTCCGCCTTGCGGCGCCGGCACACCGGGTTCTAGTCCCGGTCGGGGCGCCGGATTCTGTCCCGGTTGCCCCTCTTCCAGGCCAGCCCTCTGCTGTGGCCCAGGAGTGCAGTGGAGGATGGCCCAAGTGCTTGGGCCCTGCACCCCATGGGAGACCAGGTAAAAGCACCTAGCACCTGGCTCCTGCCATCGGATGAGCGCGGTGCGCCGGCCGCAGCGCCATCCGCAGCAGCCATTGGAGGGTGAACCAACGGCAAAGGAAGACCTTTCTCTCTGTCTCTCTCTCTCACTGTCCACTCTGCCTGTCAAAAATAAAAAAAATTAAAAAGAAAAAAGAAAAAAAAAGAAAAATTTGAGAAATGAATCAACTGATGGAAGACTGATGAATCGTTTGTGCTCTCTCTCTCTCTCTCTCAAGCTCTCTTTTTTTCTCTAACTCTAGCTCACTTGATCCATTAAGGTTCATTCTAAAAAATTTAGAAGAAAACAATATATAATCTTTCAAGTTATATCTGTTCTGTCTTGTAGTATAATGTAATTTCATTTATTGACCTTTTCAAACAAACTAATTTTTTTTACCAATTTTGGAAGGCATTTTGAACCTATTTCATACCCATTTTAGAGGACTATAGATTTTCAGAATGAATGAAATCATCTGTCAAGGCAAATATATAAAAACTACTTGAACTTTTAAATACAGATTTTTTTTTAATATAGAAATATGCTGAATGTAGAATGTCCTACTTGAATCATTCCTATTTACTAGACGCAAACAGAAGATAAATCTCAATACAAAGGAACTTTGCTAAATTATAAAGAAAAACCGTACATTGTTTCTTATTTATAAGTTAGGAGAATATATACAAACATTTCCTAATAATACCTGTCTTAACAAACTTAAAAACTTTTTATGACATTTATTTTCTTAAATTTTAGTGTATAAGAAATATGTAAAAAATGGACTGTAAATGTTAAATTTAAAAAACATTCATTTATATGACACATTTCCTTCTACTGTTTCCACTACACACCTTTCTATGAGAGCTCTTAATAATCAATTATTGTTAAAGTATGTCCACAAAGTTTTTTTTTTTTACATATACCCTCCTGATTCCTATTCTAGTGACACCATCTGAGTTATTGCACAGTGGGTGTTGTTACACTTTCATTTTATTATTAGTTATAAGCTATCATTTCTTGAATTTAAAAATAAGACAGCATACTTCACACAGGATCAAAATAACAAGTCACATAATCAGTCCTAACCTGGAAACACAAGGTTTACAGCAGGTCCCTGAAACTCACATTTCGAGACCGCATAGTTTCAAGAAAGATGATTAACCAGGAATGCAAAAGAGCAGTCAGGTTTTCATTTGTTTCTACAAAGCAAAATAATAAAGTGTACTTTTTTGAACATAACTTTTACATATCAGCCTCTCTATCTCTAAAGTCACCATCATACTTCTAGGTCTCCCTTCTATTCCATGTTCCACACAGCAGTTAGAATTATCTTTTTTAAAAAGATGCTGCTTGGGATTCCTATGTTCTACTACTGGAGTGTCTTGGCCTGTGTCCCAGCTATGTTTCCTATTCCAGGTTCCTGCTAACAGAAGCAATGGCTCAAGTAGTTGGGTCCCTGAACCCATACGGGAGACACAGATGGACTATCAGGCTCCTGGCTTCAGCTTGACCCAGCCCTGACTATTGTGGCTTTTGGGAAATAAACCCAGGGAATGGAAAAATTTCAATCCCCTCTCCCTTCTTAAATAAATAAAAATAAAAATATATATACAAAATGATAGTACAAAAAGGCCTTTCCAAACCTCTCAACAATTCCCCATTATTCTTAGAGCTAAGCATTCTCCAGATCTTGCTTATCCATGCCCTTCTTATTTCTTCAATGTTTATTTCCTCCTCTTCCCGTCTCTCTGTTCTGTGTACCCAGAGGCATTCTTCTTTGTTCGCTCTTTAAACATGCCCTTTCTGATTTTTGTGCTTCTGGACAAACCACTCCTTCTCCCAAGTCTGCTTGCCCTCCCTCCAAAAACTTCCCTTCCCCACATTCACATGACAACTCCCCGTACTCTTTGGGGTTCATCTAAAGTAGTCTCCACTATTTCCTCAGACTAGGTCTGGTTCTTCGAATACACGTTTTCAGTAGCAAACTTTTCACATCTTATAGCTGTTATAAAATAAAAAATCTCTAGGCTTCGTTTTTTTCTAACTATTGGACTTTGTTTTATTCAGTCACATCTCTGGTAGCTAAGTAACACCCTGAACACTGAAGGCGCATGATACAGATTGATACACTGACTTCTCTTCCAGAGTCAGAGCACTGGGAACAGGTGCTTGAAGAGGAGCCACTGAGGCACAGTTACTTCTTTATTTCTTCTTGAAAGAGAACATGTTCCAAGAACCTCACCTTGCCCCAAAGTCACTTAACACCAGTTCTTTAAAAAAGCAGGCAATATCCCAAATAAGTGGGCTGAGATGATTAGACTTAATAAATTGCTTCACTCATTCCATCTATTCTAAGGGGTTCATCATCCGTAACACAAACAACAACAGAATCAATTATTTCTGCAAAGAGCATTGGACCGGCACAGACACCCTTGACCAGAGTAAAAGAACTACCTACAGAATTCAGCAAGTCATATCACTTTCCAGGCTTTGTTTTCTCCATGTACACTTACAGCCTTCAGTCTGTGATTTATATTAACTAAATAAATGCACACACACAGTATGTAAAACTGGTAAAGGGTCAGTTGATAAATCTAAATATCTGATTAAAAGGTGACTAAGATCCTTGACTAATGTTCTGTTCTGTGGTATTACCTGTGACCTTTCTCTTTTAGGTTTTGAGTCCAGCATCCTTTGTGACCACACAGAATATGTAATATAAAAGCTTTAAATAAACTTTATTATTAATCCTACATTAAGACTTCTACTTAAAAGAAACACTGAATCAGAGGAGTAATTTAATCCCAAAGAAAATAAAACTCTAAATAGCAATGTCACCAACTTAAAAATAATTCCCCCAAGGGCAAGCTCTGTGGTGTACAGCCACTGCTTGCAAAGCCAGCACTGCAGATGGAAGCACTGAGTAGAGCCCCAGCTACTCTACTCCCAACCCAGCTCCGGGCTGATACACTTGGGAATGCAGCAGAGGATGGCCCAAATACTTATGCCCTGCCAACCACATGAGAGACTTCAAGGAAGTTCCAGGCTCCTGGTTTCTGTCTGGACCAGCCCTGGCCAATGCAGCCATTTGGGGAGTTAAGTTAATCAGTGGATGGAAGACATTCATTCACTCTCTCTCTCTCTCTCTCTGCTTTTCAAGTAAATAAATCTTAACCAAAAAAAAAAAAAAAAAGAAAAAGAAAAGAAAAAGTAAACAAAAACAATACCCCCAAAATAGAATTAAAAATGTGGTGTGGTTTGAGTGTTTTGGGAGGAAGCATGAGGGAAAACAAATCAGATTAGTATCAACCTGGCCAAAAAATCTTATTACACAGTTGGTGAGATCAAAGTTTTGTTAGTTATAGTTAGTGAGATCAAAGTTGTGTAAAACAAATTAGGGTCCTAACTTTCAGTTCTCTCTACTCCACCTTAAAAACAAAACGAAACCTCCCTCATTCACAAAGGTTAGACGGAAATGGGGTGGGTGGGGGAGCGGAGCATTTTGGCACAAGAGGTTAAGATGCTGCTTGGGATGCCCACACCCACATCAGGGTACCTGGTCTGAGTCCTGCTATTCTGCACTTCAATTCACCTTCCTACTAATGTGCCTAAGAGGCAGAGGATGATGGCTCAGCTGCTTGAGTTCTTGCCACCTATGTACGTGGGGGATCCAGACAGAGTTCCTGACTCTAGCCTGGCCCAGCCCTAGCTGTTGCAGCCATCTGGGTGGCAAACCAGCCAACAGAAAATTTATCTCTGTCTCTCATTATCACCTGGTCATTCAAATACATCTTGTTTTGGTTTCAGGTTTACTTTTTTATTCCAATGCTTTAACGAAGTCAAAGATCCAGATGTTCTGAAGAACTTGGGTCTCAACAATTTATAAAGAAGTACTTGTAAAGCACAGACAGCATTCCAAGGACTGGGGATGAGAATAAGAGTTGAAAGCATTTAATCAAACTGCAGTAAGGGTAAAAAATAACCTGGAGCCATGTGTTTACCCTCTGAAGTATAACATTAAATATCATGAAATTAAACTTTCACTACTGCATCATGTACAAAGTAACATACTAATTAGTTTCTAGAATGCTTGAAGCTACCGAGCATGAATAAACAAGTATATAATTTTTATTAAAAAGTCATCATAGTATCTTCATTACTATTTATCTATAAGTAACAGATGATTTTTATATAATTCTTCAGATTTTCTAAATTAGCTATAATGAGCCATAACCCACAATCCAAAGGTAACTCTCAACATTTCAGTGTTTTTAATAATGCCCTTGCCATATAATGCATATTCAAAAATTTTTACACAGCTGAAATCATAACATACCTTACTATACATGAATTTCATTTTAATGTATTTCCTATATATTTAAAAATACTCAATATTTCAAAGGCTACAAAACCATCTACTCTAGGAATCAATAAACAGTTCTATAAAGAGGAAAACAGCAATATTTTAGGTTACTTTGTAATCCATGCTGTCTCTGTCACAACTAGCCAACTCAAAAGTAGCTATGGAAAAAATACAAATGAGCATGACTGTCCAACAACACTGCATATACAAAGCCTAATACATTTAATAATAAAGTTTCAAGTAGCCTAAAAAGTGGAGAGGGACAGGCATTTGAGCTAGTGATTAAGACATGGGTTAAAATACTCACGTACCATGTTGGAATGCCCTGGTTCAATCCCTACTCCAGCTCCCAATTCTACCTTCCTGCTAATGCAGACTCTGGGAGGCAGTGGGTGATGGCTCAAGTGGTTTTTGTCTCTGAAACCTAAGTGAGAGGTCTGGATTGAGTTGCTGACTCCTGGCTTTGGCCTGGCCCAGTTCAGGCCACTGTAGGAATTTGGGGAATGAATCAGTGAATAAGAATTCTCTTTCTCTCAAATACAGTTTTTAAAAAACAGAGGGGGCCAGCACTGTGGCATAGCGAGTAAAGCCAGAGCCTGTAGTGCCAGCATCCCATATGGGCACCACTTCATGTCATGGCTGCTCCTCTTCTGATGCAGCTCTCTGCTATGGCCCAGGAAAAGCAGTGGTAGATGGGCCCAAGTCCTTGGACTCCTGCACCCATGTGGGAGACCCAGAAGAAACTCCTGGCTCCTGGCTTCAGTCTGGTGTGGCTCTAGCCATTGCAGCCAATTGGGAAGTGAACCAGCAAATGGAAGACCTCTCCTTCTCTGCCTCTCCTTCTCTCTGTGTGTAACTTTCAAATAAATAAATTAAAAAAAAAAAAAAAAAGAGGAAGGGGGCCAGCACTGTGACAGAGGCACAGTGTATAAAGGTATAAAGCAGCCGCCTGCAGTGCCAGCATCTCATATGGCAGCCGCTGGTTCGAATCCCAGCTGCTCCACTTCTGATCCAACTCTCTGCTATGGCCTGGGAAAGCAGTAGAAGATGGCCCAAGTCCTTGGTCCCCTGCACCTATGTGGGAGACTCAGAAGAAGCTCCTGGCTCTGGATTGGCCCAGCTCCAGCTTTTGTGGCCACTTTGGGAGTGAACCAGCGGATGGAAGACCTCCCTCCCTCTCTCTCTCTGCTTCTGCATCTCTGTAACTCTACCTTTCAAATAAATAAATCTTCAAAAAAAAAAATAGTTTGCAGTTCTTGCAGTCAGCTTTGGAAGTTTTAAAATGGCAAGGAATATAAAATGGCTAAGGCTGGTGTCTGTGGTGCAGCAGGTTAAGCCATAGCCTACAATGCTGGCATCCCATATGGGTGCCAGTTCAAGTCATAGGCCACTCTCCCTATGATCTAGCTCCCTGCTGCTGGGCCTGGGAAAGCACTGGAAGATGGAACCAAGTACATGGTTCCCTGCCATCCACATGGGAGACAAGGACGAAGCTCCCAGGTTTGGCCTGATCAGCTCTGGCCATTATGAATATTTGCAGAGTAAATTAGTGGTAGCTAGAAGATCTGTCTATCTTTGTGTCTCTCCCTCTCTCTGACTATGCTTTTCCAATAATAGTAAATAAATCTTTTTTAAAAAAATATAAAATGGCAAAAAATTTAAAACTTTGATGTTGCAAATGTCCACTACCTGAATTATGTTTGTATTTCCAATGAGTCTAGGAATATACCATTTATTTTTCTTATTTCTATAGCAAAAAGTAAGTGTAACAAGAGGTCAAACTTTAAGAACACACACCTATCATCCCAGAAAAACTGATACTATTTGTATCAAGGCCAGAAAATCCTAGGACTTATATGTCTGTACCTCTTCCCCATATACTTCACAACACAGCACAGCAGCACTATGGAAACATGTCACTTCCCAGAGCAAACGCAAGGTCCTGTTCACTTGAATCTCCCGTGGTCTTTACCACACCATCCTCTATGCCCTTCCTAGAATGCAGCCCCAGCTTTTCTGCTGCAGTCCTCACATGCCCTTCACCCCTACCTATCCCAAGAAAAACCCACTCTCTTTTCAAGATTTATTTATTTGAAAGGCTGAGTGAAAGAAAAGGAGTGAGGGAAATCTTCTATCTGCTTGCTCACTCCCCAAATGGCCACAAGCAGCCAAGCACACGCCAAGCCAAAGCCAGGAGCCTAGAATTCCATTCTGGTGTCCCACGTGGATGTCAGGGGCCCAGCCCATGTTTGGGCTTGGGTTATCTTCCACTACCTTCCCAGGTACATTAGGAGGGGAGATGGGAAGGTAGATGGAAAAGTGGAGCAGCTGGGACTCGAACCATCACTTGCGAATCGGATGCCAGCATGGTAAGTGGTGGCTTAACCCCAATATACCAATTCTTTAAGACTAGCTGCAGTCGCAACCCGCACAAGATCTCCATAAGTTCCCCTCACCCATTCCGACTCTATGCAGTGAATTGCTCTCAGTAGCACACAAATGACTACTTCATTTCTATTTTAAGTGCTTTAACTTTGTCCACCCCATCTTGCCTGCCTCCCCACCCACACACACACACACACTAAATAAATAAATAAAAAAGCTACGACTGATCAAAGAATCTACCCACGTAACCCAGGAACACAGTAACAATGATAACGGCAAAGTTAACATTTATTGAACACATCCTATGTACCAGATGATTGAGGCAAGAAAATCAAAGAATCTGTAAAAATGCCTTTTTGGTTCACCACTACTTTACAAAATGCTTCATTCATATAGTCTCATTTATTCCTCACAACTTGAGCTCACTACCAAGTATCAGCATTACTATTTTATAAAAATTTTCTTTTGGATTCATTTGTAACATCATGGTGGTAGGGGCAGAACTATAAATCTTTTCACCTTTCACCCAGGACTATCTTATGTCAGGAAATCTTATTTAAAGGAGAAATAAAAATACATGGGTTATCAGGCTGGCACTGTGGCACCGCAGATAAAGCTGCTACCTGCCGTAGTGGTATCCCATATGAGTGCTGATTTGAGTCCCAGCAGCTCCACTACCAATACAGCTCCCTGCCAATGTGCCAGGGAAAGCAGCAGACAGTCCAAATGCTTGGGTCCCTGTACCCACGTGGGAGACTTGGAAGAAGCTCCTGGCTCCTGGCTTTGGTCTGGCCCAGCCCTGGCCATTACAGCTATTTGGGGAGTGAACCAGTGGATGGAACACTTCTCTCTCTTTGCCTCTGCCTCTCCCTCTCTGTAGCCCCACCTTTAAAATAAACAAATAAATCTTTAAAAAAAAAAAGTGAGTCATCAAGGATTCATCCCCTAAAGCTCCGGTTTCCTTCATTCCCAGGGTCTGCAGAAAAAGAGATTCCAAGAATGCTCGAGGAAATTTTCCTTCCCCATAATGCTACGGGATTAACAGGTTCCCAAGATAATGTTATCAACCACAAAGTACTGTCTCAAGATGACGTCATTAAATCCTAAATCTATCAACAACTGATGAGGGCCGGCGCGGCTCAACAGGCTAATCGTCCGCCTGCGGCACTGGCACACCGGGTTCTAGTCCCGGTCAGGGCGCCAGATTCTGTCCCAGTTGCCCCTCTTCCAGGCCAGCTCTCTGCTGTGGCCCGGGAAGGCAGTGGAGGATGGCCCAAAGACCATCACCCGCATAGGAGACCAGGAGAAGCACCTGGCTCCTGGCTTCAGATCAGTGCGATGCACCAGCCACGGCGCGCCAGCAGCAGCGGCCATTGGAGAGTGAACCAATGGCAAAAAGAAGACCTTTCTCTCTGTCTCTCTCTCACTGTCCACTCTGCCTGTCAAAAAAAAAGACAACTGATCAGAAGACATGTACTGCCCAATCCAAGCATAGAACTTGGTGAGTACTAGAGCTACAGCTCAAATCCAGTATTTCAGGGCCCAAGTATTTTCTCCCTTTTCCTAAAAATGGAACGCTTGGTTCTATACTGGCATTCTCTGTTTCTTAGATGAAACTATAAGAACACTAGAATTCAGCTGTTTTAAATCCTTTCTGGGTTCATAGGCCCTTTTTAAAAATAAAATCTATGAAAGCCCTCAATAGAAAAGAAAAAATCAAAATAAAACCAGAGATTGTGTTCGTTTTCATGCTTGTGGGCCCCTGTTCCAAAGCCCTACATAAGTGCTGTATCTTGAAGGACCAGGGAGAGAAAATGCTCCTGAGAAGGTACAAACCAACCAACAACTACTGAGCCTTACTGTACTAATGCCTTAATTTGATAGTTTATTTCCCCCCCCAAAGCAGCCTCAAAGGTATTTTTTACCAGCTTTTTTTAGTTTCTGAAAAACTTAAGGCCAATAGCCAAGCAAAGATACAAATTCAGATAAGTGTAGGATAGAAGGAACCTTGTTTTTACAGTAATCACCCCAATACTAAGCTTGAAAGCAGAGAATGTTATAGAAAGGGGGAAAAAAACCATGACACTGAAGTGGGGGGAAAAAAAAGGAAATCAAAATCAGGAAAATCACTGCAGGGATGAGACAGCAGGGTGCGAGACTAAGATGAATAATCTTGGTCATGATTTATCCAACTGGGAATGGAGAACAGCATGCTGCTAAAAACCATCTGTTCCTAATTCAAGTTCTAACATACTAAGTAACACGAGGTTTCTCATCTGTGAAATTATGGGTGTCTGATGGCAAAAAAAAAAAAAAAAACCCTTAAGAGTTCTAAATTCTTTCACAATTTTCAAAATGCTGTCACACCTGTTATTTTCATTTTGCTACATTAAGTAACCACTTTGTTTTATTCAACCTGGCTGGCACGAATAGACTCAAAAAACTAGTTGAATGAAGAGATAAATTTGAACCTAACACCACCACCATCAGGAAAACAGAACAGAGCAATCAATATACTTATTTGACATCTGAGAAAAATCAAGATCACAACTAAGCAGTAAAACCAAAATGCAAACTCAGATCTTCAAATTGCGAGTTCAACCCTTTTTCCAGGTCTAAATCTTGTTGTATTTTTATCTACTCTTTTTTTTTTTTTATAAATTTTTTTTATTATTTTTTTTTATTATTTTTTTTTTTTTTGACAGGCAGAGTGGACAGTGAGAGAGACAGAGAGAAAGGTCTTCCTTTGCCGTTGGTTCACCCTCCAATGGCCGCCGCGCTCGTCCGATGGCAGGAGCCAGGAGCCAGGTGCTTTTCCTGGTCTCCCCATGGGGTGCAGGGCCCAAGCACCTGGGCCATCCTCCACTGCACTCCTGGGCCACAGCAGAGGGCTGGCCTGGAAGAGGGGCAACCGGGACAGAATCCGGTGCCCCGACTGGGACTAGAACCCGGTGTGCCGGCGCCGCAAGGCGGAGGATTAGCCTGTTGAGCCACGGCGCCGGCCTTTTTATCTACTCTTACAACAGAAATAAACTCTAATTTCTGATCTCCTTTGATTACACCAATTGTATTTTCTGTATTCCACAGCAATTGTGGCTGTCTCCTTTCCAAATGCTGCCAATCAGGAGGGAGAATCAGTACAAATCCATCTCTGTAACTAAGGTTACTGGTCAAAGCACAAACCTTACACAGGGATCCCCAAAGACTTAAGCTTGAAATACACATTCCAAGATTCCCTCCCACCTGACCCCTTCACCTGGAGATGGATGTACAACTGAGCTCTACAGGAGAGGTCCTGACAAAGCAGCACAAGGTGGAATTATCCACACACACCCAGCAGCCCTGGAGCAAAATTCTATTCTCAAAGATTCTCCAAATCACAGACTAGGTAAGAAGCTAAGTGGGGGACTAAACAAAGACACCTCTAAACCCAAAAGTACCCACACCATGCAGGCAGCCTCCAGTGTGGTGAATACAGGTTGGTGGGGGATGTCTCTGTGATGGGCAACAAACTCCTAATCCAGAATAAAATCATTGTAAATGCAACTGAACATAAAATCCTTTTGTTCAAAAGTAAATCATTTCTTTTCCCTTTTATATAATGTTGCCAATTAAAAGGCTTTCAAAAATAAAAGTGAACAATAATTTAAACAGACATTAAATGACTCTCCACCAGGGGTGGGGTGGGGGGTTGCTTAAATACAAAACTATGGACCAAAGGACCTTTGTCATAACAGAGGATAGTTTTCAGCTAGACTGCAAAGTGAGAATATTAAACATATTTCATGAGAAAAGTATCTTACAACAAACTCATCAAAATACAATTTTCTTTAAAACCAACAAACATAATCTGGATATTCTCTGCTGATTCACATTCCTTTGTTTCCTCACTCTAACAGGACGTTTGTTAAGTTGGAAGATTCTTCAAAAAGTTTTGAAAAATGTGTACAACAGAAATAAACTATGGATGGCTTTCATTTTTGCACCAAAGCAAACTTATCTTATAATTCCATTTTCCCATGAGCTTTGTGAAGTATCTGTGTACATGCCACAGTTAAGACAACAGCTACACTGAATCTACAGCAAGAACAGTTATACTAAACTCATCCATTCCCAGAGCACTCCAAAAAACAGCATATCTGGGAAAGTGGGAAGAGAAGTATTATCAGTAAGTGGGGGTAAAACATTTGAAAATCATCTGATTCAGACCATGTAGGCAAAAACCTGGCATACAGACAAGAGAGCAGGGCTTAAGATAAACATTCTCTAAAAATCTGAAGACTGGAGTAATTTAAAGGGTTTAAGGACTCTTATCAACCACTGTTCCACTTTCCTTTTAATAAACAACCTCCCGACATTCAAAAGTTATTTTCTGTTAGTACAAACAATATATCAAATTTTTCTGCATAAATACAATGCAGTCTTCTTACCTAGTAGCAAACTGAATGAGTGCATTCTGAAGAGTCTGTCTAATTTCAAGAAGAAAAGATTCGTCATCACTTAGTGTATAATACCAATATTGAACATAGTCCCTCAAGGAAAACTGGATAACCTGTAACAAAAATATTGGGAAAAAAATGCAACTCTTTAGAATTTAAAAAGTGACAGTGGCAAACTAAAGATAATTACCTGCCAAATTATGTTTACTATTTACACATTAATTTGTGGTGGTGAATACCTGCTTTACTACAAAAGCATCAATCTGACAAAACTTCATTTCAAAAAATTTTAAATTTTGGCCGGCGCCGCGACTCACTAGGCTAATCCTCCGCCTTGCGGCGCCGGCACACCAGGTTCTAGTCCCGGTCAGGGCGCCGGATTCTGTCCCGGTTGCCCCTCTTCCAAGCCAGCTTTCTACTGTGGCCCGAGAGTGCAGTGGAGGATGGCCCAAGTGCTTGGGCCCTGCACCCCATGGGAGACCAGAATAAGCATCTGGCTCCTGCCATCGGATTAGCTTGGTGTGCCAGCAGCAGCGCGCCGGCCGTGGCAGCCATTGGAGGGTGAACCAACGGCAAAGGAAGACCTTTCTCTCTGTCTCTCTCTCTCACTGTCCACTCTGCCTGTCACAAAATAAATAAATAAATAAATAAATAAATAAAAATTGCTTATCTTAAAAAAAATTTTAAATTTTGGTATCCAAACTCATCCACTGCCCAAATTTTAAAAAATTCAAACAGTGTCCCTGGCTAACCCCACCCATTCAAGTAAAGATGCCCCATCCAAATCCGAGTGGAGATAGGATTTGCAGAAAAATAACTGTCAGTGTTATAATAAAGAGCTTTAATTAGGTTGACGGGACAAGATGTAAAGTAATACTGATGGGGACACTAATCCTCAAAAAAAATTTTTTTGAAGACTTTATCATCATATCCGCTGCAAACTATAAAAATTAAACAGTTCACTTAATTCTGCTAGTACTGCTGATGGTCAACAAATAGCACATAATAGAACTCAGCATATAATCTTTGAAAATTAAATAAACCAAATAGGAGCTCATCTAGAAAACCAATGCTGACATTTTAAAGTACACTGAATTAATAATGATCACATAATCAAATAAATATCAATGAAAAATACTCTGGGAAAAATGCTTTTACCTAATTCTAAAAAAAGTCATTTACCAAATGACTAAGCTTGTCATCAGCAAGAGTAACACTTTAACTATAAAATTATTAGAAACATTATCAAATGTCAGAACTTTTTTCTAAATGCAAATTCAATCAAAGGGCTGTCATAGTAACTGAACCACTCATTGTAAGTGCTTAAACAAATAACTCAGCATCTTCAAGCATGGAACTCAAGGATAGCATTATTATGAACGTCCAACATACTATGTAAGCAGCACAAAGTATGTCTCAGTATTTTCAAAAGAAATCAAATTGGCACATAATATATGAAAAGCAAATACCACATACTAAAACTCACTTGCTGGAGAGGTTCATCAATTATATTGGCACCCGTCAATCTTCTATCAATCTTAATAGTTCTGGCTTCCCGTTTCATTTCTTCTAAGCACTTAAAGGAAATCATAATAATTTATTGAGTGGTCAATCTCTTGATTAAAATCTCTGGAATACTTCAAAATGAATACTCATGACAACTTCCCTTCGTTATCCTCAAGCCAATAAGTAACCTTACTTATTGAGAATCTAATAAACCAAAAACTACCGCTCAAGTTCATAAAATTGGACACCAAGAAAAACAGCTACTATATCTCCCATTTTAATTAAGTCAGTAAACATTATTTACAATGTGATAAATCGAAATGTATAAGCATGATTGTTATATTTCAATAAAACTTTAAGATTACTGTTTCAGCTGAATCTAATTAATGTTTGTCTTCATTAGACACTCTCCTTCTTTCTCCTCCTCTTTCCCAGACAAAACAGTATGCCAGCTGTCAAAGTAATGTATTTTGCACTTGATCTCATTTGAGGATGACTTTTGGCAACCTAATAAAATGTATTGCTCTATTTATCCTTAGTCTTCAGAAAGAAAAGTGGCCTGGGAATAGAGTAAAATGTAGTGAGACTTTTAAATTAAAATATAAATTTTGTATACTACATACATAATGGTAGGCTCCTAAGATTATAATGGAGCAGAACAATTCCAGTCATCTAAACACGCAGCTTACAAAGAGGCAAGAGAAAAGGAAACTGCAGAAGAAAAAGAACTCCTAAGAAAATTAACAATAAAGGATATAAACAGGTTTGAAAACATGGATCCTAACATCAAACGTCTTCACGAATATATAAGTGAACAGCAGTCATGGTGGATTATATGCTTACAAGCAATCTATGATGACAAGGATACAGCTCTAAAAACACTGATACTGCCCCACACAGCTTCAGGCAGGGCCTTCAGGAGGTGTCCAGAAGAAGGCAGTGTTGTGTTACCCTCAGAGACACCACTGCCCTGAAGACTATCCAGTGAACAAATGGTGGTGGTGGAGACAGTGACACAGACGATCCTCACCCTGTGAAGGCCTAGGCTACTGTGGGATGAGCTGTGTTTCAGCTTTTAACAAGAAAAGTTTAAAAAGCTAAAGAGAAACTTTAGCAGAAGCTCATAGAGTAAGTATACTGGGGCTGGCACTGTGGCGCAGTGGGTTAAGTCTCCGCCTCCGGTGTCAGTATCCCATATGGATGCTGCTCCTCTTCCAATCCAGCTCTCTGCTATGGCCTGGGAAAGCAATGGAAGATGGCCCAAGCACTTGGACCCCTGCAACCGCATGGGAGACCCGGAAGAAGTTCCTGGTTCCTGGCCTTAGATCGGCTAAGTTCCAGCCATTGCGGCCATTTGGGGAGTAAACCAGTGGATGGAAGACCTTTATCTCTGTCTCTCCCTCTCTCTGTAGCTCTCTCAAATAAATAAATAAATAAATAAATAAATAAAATCCTTAAAAAAATTTTTTTAAAGTATACAGAGAAAGAAAACATTTTAGTATGGCTGTACAGTGTGTGTTTTAAGCTAAGTGCTATTTCAAAAATGTCAGAAAGTTAAAATGCTTAAAAGTTTATAGATAAAAAAGGTAAACTAAAATTAACTTATGATTGATAAAAAAATCATTTTTAAATAAATATAGAGCAGGGGCTGGTGTTGTGGCATAGCATGTAAAGCCGCCAACTGCAGTGCTGGCATCTCATGTGGGTACTGCTTCTGTCCCGGCTGCTCCACTTCCAATCCAGCTCTTTGCTAATGGCCTGGGAAAAGCAGCACAAGATAGCCCAAGTGCTTGGGTCCCTGCTACTCATGTGAGAGACCTGGAAGAATCTCCTGTCTCCTGGCTTCGGCTGGGGAGTAAACCAGCGTTTGGAAAATCTTTCTCTGTTCCTCTCTCTCTATAACTCTGACTTTCAAATAAATAAATAAATGCAGTGTAAGGTTAGTGTAAAGTGGTTATGAAAACTACAGTCACACACAGCAATGTCTTCCTGGGCCTCCACATTCACTCACCATTCAGTTACTAGCTCACCCCAGGCAAACTTCCAGCCCTGCAAACTCCATTCATGGCAAGTGTCCCATACAGCTGGACCATTTTTTACACTCCATACTGTATTTTTAAAACTATAGATACTGAACAACTCAGTTTCAAACTATACTTTTCAAAATAAAGAAAAGGTGCCCACTGCCCCACCCTGGATCTCTTGTAATTTATTTCATTCAAAACAAAATATTCATTTTCACTCTTATAAATCATATGTATGAAACTTTGAAATTCTATGTTAAGTAGGGAATGCATTTAAACAAGACAATTTTTATCATTGAAATCTGTACTTCTACTTTTTACATCTAACACTCAGAAAGTTATCATGGTGACTTTTTACAGCATATCATGTAACATGAGAAAGCCTCTAAGTGAGCATCAGTGCATCACAGTCAAATCTGCAGAGCCACATCCAGATGATCACTTCACTGTCGCTGCAGAGAATTGGACTCTGAGGTTTCAGATCCCCTCACACTGTTTACCTTAGGAACCCCAGTTGATGTTGGAGGAAGAAATGAGTGTTCACACTGCTCTAGGTACTTCTCTGAGTTTGTTTTTCCAAACAGGAGAGTAACCACTAAACCCCTAGAAAAGAAATTTAATTATAGGTACAAAAATAAAATTTGAATATAATTTAACACATCTATTATTATCAAGTCTATTTTTCAGATTTCATACATGGCTTATTATTCACTAAAAAGTCAATGACTTTGCAAAGCAAGAAAAATTAACATTTTTTGTTCAGAGGTTTTAAAATACTACATATACTTTGTGAATTACACAGTATGCCCTTCAAAGTTTAATCAAATGTATTTCACAAAGAATCTCATTTTCAGACTTTAAAAAAAAAAATCAATGCTCATTAAGTCAGTAGGCTGACAACCAATGATAGATAAATGAAATCAATCTATAGCTAAATGAACTAATTCAATGGTTTTGTTAACTAATTAAGGTGAGGAATTATATAACCCTGTCACTAAAAATATAGAATAAACAAAAACAGACTACACATGGAAGGAAGATGATTTATTTAAAATAGTTGAAAGGGCCAGCAATGTGGCACAGCAGTTTAAGTAGTGCTTGTGATGCTGGTTCAAGCTTCAGCTGCTCCACTTCCAATCCAGCTCCCTGCTAATGTGTCTGGGAAGGCAGTGGAGGATGACCCAAGTGCTTGGGCCCCTGCCACCTACGTGGAAGATCAGGATGGAGTTCCTGGCTCCTGGCTGTTAATGGTCATCTGGGGAATGACCAGTGGATGAAACGGCTTTCTCTCTCTCTCTCACTCTGTCTTTCAAGTAGATAAATATTTCTGAAAACTAAAGACATAAACTATAGCTGGAACTAAGAAATATAAATGCATTCTCAAAAGGCTGTTTTAAAAATTACAGGATCAAGATAAGACAAACACTGATTTAGAACTACCAATGACTAAATGTTATCAAAATTTCCTGTATTTATAATTTGCAAATAACCTAAACACTGAAATTCACAAAATTAAGTTTCTATCTTATAATGATCTTTACAGTTCAAAGACTAGTGATAAGAACGGAACAGTGGAAAATAAAAACAGTCTCAACTACTGAAAAGACGATTCTCAAAGTGAGAACTGCCATTCACTGCTGAGCACCACAGAAAGTATGGGATGGAATGGAAACCACAGATAGTCAAACCAGCTCATGTCATTAATTCTGGTTTGTTTGTTTGTTTAAAGATTTTTATTTTATTTAAAAAGAGTGTGAGAGAGAAATCAATCTTCCATCTGCTGGTTCACTACTCAAATAGCCAGGACTGGGCCAGGCTGAAGCCAGGAACCAGGAACTCCCTCTGGATCTCCCATGTGGGTGCAGGGGCCCAAACACTTGGGCCATCTTCCACCGCTTTCCCAGGTACATTAGCAGGGAGCTAGATCGGAAGCAGAACAGATGGGTCTTACATGAGGATCCATATGGCATGCTGGCATCACAGGTGGCAGATTAATCCATAAGGCAACATCAGCCTCGAATTCTGTTTTTGATTGTTATAAAAGGTTGGCCTCATAATTATTAGTAAATTCAACTGATATTATACAGGAACTGATATTATGAAGATTCAAGTTGACCCTGTATTTCAGATTTACTTGGTTAGTAATTGCATTTAGAGTCACAATAAAATACTTAAATTAGGTGGACACTGTATTTCTAAAAACAGCTTCATGATATAGACTGATAAAAAGATCAGCCTCTACTACAGAACAACAGTACAGAAGGCAGTGGAGGGATGGTCTGAAACTACAAAGGATCAAATTAGTAGTTTCAACCATGAGATTTATATAAAAACAAGTGCTACAGATGGTAACTTAATCCAGCAAATACAGCAGAACACCATGAAATAACCATGACATGACAATATTCCACAATAACCACCCCCACAAAAAAATCAGTCCCTCAGTAGGTTTCTTTCCAGAAGTGTTTTTTACATTAGAAAGTAAGGGATTAACTTTGACTATAAGCAAAATACAGACACTATCAACCTTTTTGGATAAACTGCAGAACTCTACATGTCTAAAAAACACAAGACAACCAGAAGTAACATTTCAACCTTCAGTTTCCTCTCATCCATAAAACACAGATAATAAAAATACTATACACTTTTCTAACTTATCCTTAAAAACAGAAGATCCAAAAGAAAATAGATTAATTTCAAACTTCAGTTTTAATTGAGAAAAAACAAGAATGCGTCTTTTAAAACTTAACACAAGCAGCAGGCAATTAGCCCAGCAGATCAGATCACAGTTAAGACACATGCATTCCACAGTGTAATGCCTGAGTTTGATACAAGCTCTGGCTCCTGACTCCAGCTACTTGTTGTAATGCAGACCCTAAGAGGCAGGGGCGATGGCTCAAGTAACTGGGTTCCTGTCACTCACACGGGGTAACTGAATTAAGTCCCCAGCTTCCTCCTGGTCAACACCCAGCTGTTGTGGGCATCTGGGGAGAGAGCCAACAGATGGGTGCGTGCTTTCTCTGTCTCTCAAATAAATAAATATTCTTAAAAGAATGTATACAATAGGAAAACACACCTAAAACTAAAAAATGATTTTTAATTATATGAAATGTAATCCTTTTAGTTAATACTGAAAAGCCTATTTTTGTTCTTAAGCCAATAAACTAGACTAAGTTACATTAAAGAAGGGACAATAATTCTTCATAACCAGAGCCAAAATAAGAAAGACTTGTCTCGGGGAAATTATGGTACTAACTGACCATAACTGCATAACCTGAAAATGCTTAATTAACTAGTGTAAGTAGAAGCACCTAATCACAGCAGTCATGGTCTCAAGATTGGCACAGCTGGAAAAGAATGCCAGGTCAATTTATGACACAGCATGAACCTGGAATTTCAGACTCTACCATGCAACTCTCAGCAGCAACCCAAGGGTTTTTCAGAACCCATCCCACATTCTCCAATATTCTATCTCACTCAAAACTTTTTTACAGAACACTGTAAGCATCCACAAAAGGGTTCGTGAAATTATTCTTTGGTAAGTTGGCAAAATCAAACCAGAAGCAACAAACATTCCCCATGAATTTCAAACAGATGGCTTGATCACCCTTCTCTGACAAGTTTTGTATGGAGTAGTTTGAACTACAAGAGAACAACTCCTCACCCCTTCACCTTTCCTCTCTTTCCAAAGTATTGGAAATATTCTGAAATCCTTTTCCTTCACTTCTGACAAGGAATTATTATTTTTAAAAAATATTTATTTATTTGAGAGGCAGAGTTAAAGAGAAAAAGAGGGAGTGAGGGAGAAAGAGAGAGGACGTCCATCCGCTGGTTCACTCCCCAGATGGTCACAACGGCTGGAGCTGGGCCAATTTGAAGCCAGGAGCCAGGAGCCAGGAGCCAGGAGCTTCTTCCAGGTCTCCCATGGGGATTTGAGGGCCCAAGCACCTGGGCCATCCTCTGAGGCTTTACCAGGCCATAAGCAGAGAGCTGGGTCCAAAGTGAAGCAGCCAGGATGCGAGCCAGCGCCCATATGGGATGCTGGCGCCTCAGGCAGAAGTTCAATCTACTATACCAGAGCCCTGGCACCCTGACAAGGAATTAGGAGAAATCTTTCTTGTTCAAAGAAATATTACCTCAAGACAAATCTCCTTTCTATTCAGTAAATCTAACATAAAATACAGTTTTATGCAGTGTTTGACACAGCTGCTCAATTTAATTCTCACTTGTTCTGCAATCAGTGGGCATACTCCACATAGTATGAGCACCCAATACGACTTTCAGACCTGGAGCCTGACAGAAGGTGGCAGGTGGTACAGCTACTCAGAAGCCACCACTCCAGTGTCTTCCACAGTCACAAGGTCACTGTTTAAAACCCAGGTAACTCCTCTAAATGTTTGTGATCTAAACCATTTTTTGAAAAAGAGAGGTAAGCATTTTATAACTACTTATATAATTATACATACATATACATTAATGACAAAATACTCATTTCTGCGGAGCTATCTTGGTTAGTGCCTGAATCAACAAAAATCTCACTTGTCCATACATTCTCTTATAATTTATATCTGATAGCAAATGCTCTGCATATGAAGCTATAAAAAATTATGACTGAAACCTCCTTTGTAAAGATTTATCAGATTAAGGAAAACATCAACAAAATAATTAAATAACGATGGAAAGAAAACTTAAAGGCTGGGTACTGAATTATCTAGGCCTAAACTAAAAACATTAAGAAAAATAATTACCAACATCTGAAGTCTAATCAATGAAACAGTATCTTTTACAATGCAAAACTTGGTGTGTTATCCCAATTTAACTTTTCTTAATAATATAATAAGAAAATTTCAACTTTAAAGAACAAAATTAAAAAACCTATTCATAGTCCCATGAAAAGATTTTATCTTCAGAAACTGAAACATTTTATTTTTGAAGAAAACTATCTGTATTTCTGGTATAAGTATCTTAAATTTCAGTTTTAACTTTTGTTAAAACAATGTTTTAAAACAGCATTCATAAATAAATCATACTCCTGTTCTCATAATCATTTCTTCCATTTTGAACAATATATGACAAATGAATTAGAAAATTATCATTAAAAATACTTACCCACCCACAAAGCAGAGGATATAAAATGCCAAATAAAATATTACAAAAGGTCCAAAGGTTATTAGAAAAAGGACAATGCCAAGGCTTCCCCATCCCCATATGGACAGACTGGCCTGAAATAAAGCAAAACAAAAAAAAAACAAAAAACCTTTTAAAAATAAGTAATTCTCCCTATGAGAAAATAATCAAAACTTTTATATAGTTTTAAGTTTCTTCTTTTTAAAAATTTATGTTACTGTTTCAGTTGCTCTTAAAATATTTACTTTTAGAAATATCAAGTACACTATTAGAAATTTATCTCCAAGAAACAATAAATAAAATCTATATGTACATATAGAGATTGAAAGAACATTAGCAACTAAAAAAAAACTAGTGGCAATGCAAAAGTACGAGAAAGTTACATAAATGGCTGAATGAAATGTTGGCATGAGTAACGTAACAGTATTTATAAAAACATTTGTACTTTTATATATGCAAAAGATATATGAAGGCTAAACAGACTACAAAGTTAACCTTACTTAAAATCAAATTTTCATTTTAAAACTAAGCTCCAACATAACTACAATGTAATGAACACATGTTTTTTTCTTAAAATTTCAGGAAACCCACCTCCAGTAAAACCTTAATATTTTTTATTCAAATTGTGTGCAAAAGCCCATAAAATTATTATTGCAAAAGTTTTAACCTCAATTACCAAAATTTACCATGAGGTCAACAAACCATCTCCAAAAAGTGTCTATCTAAAACATGGGGGGGATGAGAAAAACCCTATTCCATACAGAATCATACTGTTTTATCTGGTAAAAATACTCCTTTTGTTACAAACAAACTGGATTTTACCATTTTGAGGCATTATGAATAAATAAATGTATTCAGTTCAACAAGTTACTACATCCATTTGTCTTGCACTGTGAGACATACAAAGGAAGCATTTGTCCTACCCAGGCCATCAAGGAACATAGAGAAGAATGTCTTACAGGAATGAAACAATTGACACTAGACCAAAGGAAAATAATAGAAAGCATTATAAGATGCTAAATAAAACTAATGACCAAAAAACTATGGAACAGACAATAAATGCTGTGGATTATGAGAGAAAGGAGAGTTTTATTCATTCATTCGTTCATTCACCAGTCATTGACTGCTTTCCTATGTGCAAAGCACAGTTCAAGATGCTGGTAACAGCACAAGGAACAGAACATATTCTCCAAAATATACATAAGCATACCCTCTTAGGGTTACCTAAGAGCTGAACATAGGACAAAGTGATTTAAAATAAGTTTACAGTCCAGAGGTGAGGAAAACAAATAAGTGAATATAATTATATCAAATAAGGGTAAGTGCAATGGGGAGAAATAAAGCAAGTATCTACAATTGGTCTGAGAAGCTCTGATTGAAATGACACATAAATAGAAATCTTGGACAAGATTTGTTTAGGGAGAAATTTATTTTTAATACTTTGTCTTCTACCGCTACAAACTGGTCTCCCATCTATTCATGTCTCTTATTTCCCTCAATGGAAATTTTGTTGGCATTTTTCTTTTCTTCTATATTAGGCTGGTGTAACTTACTCAATTCTAGTTTTAGAATCCCTTTGCCTCATCCTAGCCACTACTATCTTTTAACCAAAGGACAGAATGCTTGCTGATGAAGTCTCTGCTATGCCTTCCTGCCCGCCTTCCGAGATCAGGGAGGAATACCACTTCCCAGACCAAAGGGGCCTTTGACTTCCTTCTAAGAGCTGAAAGCAGAACACAGTAATGTAGAATAAAGCACAGGGCAGCACAGAGCCTCTCACAACACTTCTGCTGAATATCCAGCAGTTGATCCACACAAGGGCACTGCAGGATGCCTGACTACAAGAAACACACGCTACTTCCCAAGACTCACTCAGAACCTTATCTGCTGACTTCCTCAGAAAACTGAAACTAGACTATGACCCAGAGACTTTATTCAAGCTACCTTCTCCAGTGAGATCTGATTCTAGAATCAGGTATTTTGCATAGAGGTTAAGATGTCACTTGGGATGCTCACATCCCACATCACAGTGCCTAGTTTTGAACACTAGTTCTACTTCCAATTCTAGCCCCCAGCTTATGTGTACCTTGGAAGACAGCAGGCTCAAGCATTTGGGTATCTGTACCCCTATGAGAGACCCAAACTGAGTTCCTGGCTCCTGGTTTCAGCCTGGCCCAGCCCTAACTATTGTGGATATTTGTAGAGTGAACCAGTGGATGTAAAAGCACACTCTCTCTCTCTCTCTTGCTCTCTTTCTGCCTTCCAAATAAATATGTTATAAAAAATTTAAAACTAGATTGTATCAATTTAAAATATCTACACACAGTTTCAATCTTTCCAGAAGAAAATATTAGATTCTTTCATGGCAGACTTTATAATATTTGGGAAGAAAATACACTTGTGTCCTTCTAAGTGTTTCCATTTGAAAAATCGTAATCTAATTTAAATTTGCTTGGGAATGACTCTAATACGTCTCCTACAAAAAGGAAACACGGGGCTGGTCTGTGGCGCAGCAGGTAGAGCTGCTGCTTGCAGTGCCTGCATCACATATGGGCACCGGTTTGAGTCCCAGCTGCTTCACCTCTGATCCAGCTGTCTGCGATGGCCTAGGAAAGCAGTGGAAAATGCCTCAAGCGCTTGGGGCCCTACACACATGTGGGAGACCCAGAAGAAGCTCCAGGCTCCTGACTGCCTCAGCACCAGCCTTTGAGGTAATTTGGGGAATGAACTGGCATATGGAAGATCGATCGATCGATTGATTGATCGATCGATCTCTCTCTCTGCCTCTGTAATTCTGCCTTTCAAATAAATAAATCTTAAAAAAAGACATATTCCCTTAAAAGAACTGAAAACAAAAATGTTAAAGGCACTAAAGAATAAGATGATTAATTTCAATTATGTGAGCTGTGAGCTAACAGAATTGATATCAGAAAATAGCCATTCTATTTATTTTGAACAAATTATCTTCTTTGTATCAACTTAATTGCTCCAATTATTTTTATTAAATTTAATTACATATTAGTAAAGTATATATAGCTATCACTCATCTAAGAAAGAGTTATGAATACAAACGTGTTTTTTTAAATAGAAGAATTTATAGAAATTTTAAAAAATGATAATAGGGGTGGCAATAGGAGGGTATGGGCTCAACACCCAGCTCCAGCTCTATTTCAGATTCCTGCTGTGCAGATGCAGACTCTAGAAGGCAGGGGTGAAGACCCAAGCAGGTGTGTTCCTGCCACTCTAATGGGAGACCTGGAACGAGTTCTCAGCCCCAGGCTACTTGCTTTACCTCACCAACCCTCCAGCTGCTAAGGCATCTGGGGACTGAATTAGCAAACAGGAGCGCGCTTGCTTTCTCTGTCTCTGTCTCTCAACAATAATTCATATGTAGACTTGACTTTGTAGCAGTTTAAGTATTCTACATAACCACAAAAACAAACACTATTTAACTGTATTTACTGTTAAAACATAAGACATACAGATAAACTATTTCAAGTGATTCTACAACACAGTAAAATTCGATTGTGAATCCTTAGCATGATACACCCTAAGAAGAAAAACAAAATACAAAGACACACTTAAATATTTACTTTCAGTAAAAAATATTATTGATTTTTATTCCATCAAATCAACCAAGATTTGGAGGGATGGCTGATTCTAAGTCAGAACCAAGAAACATGTGTAAGATAAGCCTAGAGGACCCAAAAGCTACTTCCCTACTAAGGACAGGTGAAGGCAAGATTCCTGACAACTTTGGAGAGGCACCAAAGGCCCAAAGAATGCCACAGACTGGATCAACTCTAGGGTTTAAGAGATCATAGACATTTTCTTAATTCCATTAATCACCCTTGTAGACTATTATATAAACAACTTATGATTTTTTTTTTTTTTTGGACAGGCAGAATTAGGCAGAGACAGAGAGAAAGGTCTTTCTTCCGCTGGTTCACCCCAAATGGCCACTACAGCTGGCGCGCTGCACCGATCCGAAGCCAGGAGCCAGGTGCTTCCTCCTGGTCTCCCATGCGGGTGCAGGGCCCAAGGGCCTGGGCCATCCTCCCTGCATTCCCGGGCCACAGCAGAGAGCAACTGGGACAGAATCCGGCACCCCAACCAGGACTAGAACCTGGGGTGCCGGCGCCGCAGGCGAAGGATTAGCCTAGTGAGCTGCAGCACCAGCCAACAACTTAAGATTTTGAAAAGTGGTAAAGAATTACACACTTATCAATATAATCAGAGATAAAATCCTGTTTCTCCATAAAGAAATAGTCTATATAAAAAGAAATAAGTGGGGACCAGCGCTGTGGCATAGTAGGTTAAGCCTCTGCCTGTGGTGCTGGCATCCCGTATGGGTGGTGGTTTAAGTCCTGGCTGTCCTCTTCCGAGCCAGCTCTCTGCTTATGGCTTAAGAAAGTAGCAGAGGATGGCCCAAGTGCTTGGGCCCCTTCAGCCATGTGATAGACCCAGAAGAAGCTCCTGGCTCTTTGCTTCAGATCAGCCCAGCTCCAACTATTGAGGCCATCTGGGGAGTGAATGATAAAATGAAGACCTCTCTCTCTGTCTCTCCCTCTGTCTGTAACTCTTTCAAATAAATAAATCTTAAAAAAAAATTTTTTAAAAAAGAAAGAAATGAACCTGATGGAAGGGGTTTGATAATAATCAGGTGGGCTTTAGGCCTTGTAAGTTAAGAGGCCCAGACCTGTATCTCTTCACATAGGGTACATCCTAAGAGAGGTGTGAACCTCCTTGGGAAGGCACCCTGTTGACTTCGATTACCTAGCTGGCCTGGGAAGAGAACTGGCCAGGTAAAGGCAGGTGGCATTTCTATCAGGAAATTTACAGTTCTGTCTGCAATGTTACTGACCCTACTTGGCCATTTCCTCAACTGCAGTGGTCACTTTGGAAGCTGGGTTCAGTGAAGGGCTTTTCAGCTTAGAGTCAAGATCTGTGGCTCTGACCTGGTCATCCTTCGACTCCAGGGCAGTTCTATTTCCAGTGATCCAACTCTTGGCAGAGCTGCCAGGGCTCTTCATAAGCTGACTTCTGCTGAAGCCCAAGCTTACCACATGGAAAGCCACTGTAGTGGACTGGACTGTTGGGTCTCCTTGATGGCAGATCACTGTACAGAACAGCCATTAATAGGCCTGCTACTTATCTTTACATTGCTTCTGAGGCCTAGCTTTCTCTTCATGCTGGTTTTTGTTAGAGAAGACCAGAGGATGCAAGCAAGGGGATGCTCAAGTCCCATCTCTAATCTTCGGTGGCCTAAACTAGAAGTCTATAGTTACAGGCATGTTATATAATGGTTTATGTTGAGGCAGATAATACCCGTCAGGAAGTTTTAAAAGGGCTTGTTCCTGAACACGTGCTCTCTTGGTCCTTCTCTGCTGCGCTCTCTTGGCCTCTCTTGGCTCCTCTCCTCCCTCTTCTCCCTTCTCTCTGTCTCTCTCTCTTATAGTCTCCTTCTCTCTTTCCCTTCACCACCCCTTCACTCCGGTCTGTTGGGTGTTCCCCAATAAACACTTTCCCTTAAAAAAAAAAAATAGAAAGAAATGACAGAATTAAACACTGCCTCCTATGAAAGAATTCTGAAACAAGCAAGCATGCTAGCTAAGTTTGATTTAGGAAATGCAGAAGATAGAAAATGTTACACTACAGCATGGAAATGAACTAAAAGCAAAATTCAGATTGTGGCACTCAAGGGCAAAAAAAAAATCAGTTCCTTCAACAAATTTCAAGGGAAAAAAACAGAGTATGAAGAAGAGGTAGGGGAGGGGAACCTGTGGATTAAAACTGTAACATGTGGAGTTTCTCAAAACACAATTTTAGCAAAAATTCAGAGATGTGGGGCAGGAAAGCAGTGGTGAAGAGGGCAAGAAAGGGGAGAATGAAATTCAGTAATTCTTAGCATTTTCTGAATACTTAATGAAATTACTGGAAGCATCCACAGCTTGGGAGCCCCAAATCCCATATTACAATGTCAGTTCCAGTCCTGACTACTCCAAGCTTCAGATCCAGTTTCCTGCTAATGTGCCTGGGAAGCAGCAGGTGATAACCCAAGTACTTGGTTTCCTGCCACTCATGTGGGAGACCTGGATAGAATTCCTGGCTCCTGGCTTGAGCGTGGCCTAACCTTGGCTACTGCGAGCATTTGGGTAGTGAACCAGCAGACTGAAGATAATTCCTCCCCCCAACCCTGCCGCACGGCCTATCAAAGAAATAAATCATCATAAAATAGAAAGTTGTTGCTTACTTTTTAGCTGGTATAATGGAATGAAGATTATGTCTGATAATAAGAATTTCGTATTTCAGAAATGTATTATGAAATATTTACAGATGAAATCATGTATCTGGAATTTGATTAAAGTCATTGGAGAAAAAGGGAAAAAGAATACTGATGAAGTATATTTAATTTGCCAGAACTTGATAAACGTCTAACCTGGGTATTGTACTATTCCTTCTATTTTCAATGTTTGAAATTTTCATTTATATATATATACATATATATATATTTTTTTAAGATTTTATTTGTTTATTTGAGAGGTAGAGCTACAGAAAGAAAGAAGAGACAGAGAGAAAGGTCTTCCATTCACTGGTTCACTCTCCAACTGGATGCAATAGCCAGAAAAGGGTTGATCCAAAGCCAGGATGCAGGAGCTTCTTCCAGGTCTCCCATGTGGTTACAAGAGCCCAAGGACCTGAGCCATTTTCCACTGCTTTCCCAGGCCATAGGCAGAGAGCTGGATCAGAAGAGGAGCCGCCAGGACACAAACTGGCGCCCATATGGGATTCTGGCACCACAGGCAGAGGCTTAGCCTACACAGTGTCAGTCTCCCCATTAAATTTATTTTTTAAAACCACAATTAAAATTCACTTAGACAATAAATACACTTACATTTCTCAAGTAATGCCAGTAGGGAACTAAAGAGCCAATAGTGTGCTATTTGTGGCCGGTGCCGTGGCTCAACAGGCTAATCCTCCGCCTTGCAGCGCCGGCACACCGGGTTCTAGTCCCGGTTGGGGCGCCGGATTCTGTCCCGGTTGCCCCTCTTCCAGGCCAGCCCTCTGCTGTGGCCCAGGAGTGCAGTGGAGGATGGCCCAAGTGCTTGGGCCCTGCACCCCATGGGAGACCAGGAAAAGCACCTGGCTCCTGCCATCGGCTGAGCGCGGTGCGCCGGCTGCGGCAGCCATTGGAGGGTGAACCAACAGCAAAGGAAGACCTTTCTCTCTGTCTCTCTCTCTCACTGTCCACTCTGCCTATCAAAAAAAAAAAAAAATAGTGTGCTATTTGTTTATGTAACTAACCCAGGATTCAGAGAGCCATATTGGGGAGGGGTTTGGCTAAGAGGTAAAGACACAGCTTGGGACACCAGCATCACACATGGACGGGCCTGGGCTTGAGTCCCAGCCCTGTTCCCTGATTCCAGTTTTCTGCTAATGTCCATCCTGGGGGAGTACCAGGTTATAACTTGAGTGCTGGGGTCTCTGCAGTCACATGAGAGTCATGGGCTGAGTTCCCAGCTCCTGGCTTAGACCTAACCCAGTCCCAGCTGTAGTAGTCATTTGGGAAATGAACCAACAGGTAAGATACTTCTCTGACTCTCTCCATTTCTGTGCCTTTCAAATAAATAAAACTTTGCAAAAAGTTTCACATGATGGATATTAATATTGGAGCAATATACACATGGCCATTCAATTAAAAAAATACACAACTAAGTAGTAAGAGTTTTAATATCCTATTTTATAGGTGGATATATACATTTTATATAAAAGTACTGCCCTTCCAATTATTTTGTGTTTATATTGATTCTATAATTAAAGTAAGTAAAGCAGGTATTAGGCCTTACATGATATAAAGATGAATCAGATTCTGTCCCCAATATTGACAAACTACAAAGGCAAAATACACTTTAACTGTAACATAAAGGTGATAAATGTCAAAATAAAGAGATTTGCAACGTGCGTAATACAAAAAAAATAATGCCTACAGAGCTTAAAGAATTTTGAGATGCCTTTCCAACTGTCTTCAAAAGGTTGCTTTGCAGTTTGATAACAAAACTCAACCTCTTTTCTTTACAATTCTTTCTGCCAAAATGGGTGTCATCAAAGAACCAATTACTAACATTGTACACCAAAGTTTTGGTAATTTCCAAAAATAAAAATTCTAGGTGAATAAAGACTCCCCAAGTGATCCAGGTCTTCAGGAGCATCCCCTAGGGAAAGTGCTCTGAGACCAACTGCATCAACAGCAGACTGAGAGGCGGATGTGCTTCCCAAATATAACCCAACACTAAAGGCGAGTTACACTTTTATGCTAAATACAGGTTAAAATTTCATTTATAAATGGCAACAAAGTAAGAATATGACCTTTACTCTTCATGTGCCAGTGGTGTGGGATGAATGTACTATTCAGGAATTTCCAAAATACTTATTAAAATCACCTGTAAATAATCACAAATACAAAATGATTTTGTGAAAAAGGGACAATGGCAGCCAGATGGCACCAGCCATAAATTACAACAAAATGACACATGATCAGCCTTACCAATACCCAAAAGAACAAATTAAAAAGAAAAAAGATCAAACTCTTCAAAACTATTCAATTTTAATAAAAAGTGAACAAACCTATTCTCGCGGGATATTAAAATTACCTGTTTAGATTTATTTCACAGCTTTCATAGCCTTTCATGTTAATACAGAAAATAACAGAGATCAAAAACTATCTGTTGTATATGTGTTGATACAGAAAACCTGACTGGATTTCTCTGAGGTATCCAAACTCATCATGTCCAAAATCAAATTCATCACATACCCCTAAGATCCCTTATACTACCTTATTTAAAGGAACGCACAGCAGCAGTCATCTGACCTACCAGTTAAGCCTCTGGTTAGGACACCTGCTACCTGACTCTACTAGCCTCTTGCTAATGCAGACTCTGGGAGGAGGGTGACAGCTTGAGGAGTTGAGTTCCTGTTTCTCACATGGGAGATCAAGTTTGCACACCAGGCTCCAGCCATTAGAGGCATTTCCAGAGTGGACCAAACAAGAGATGGAGCAGAGGAGGGCAGGGGGTAGAATTAGTACATGCTCTCTTTCTAACTCTCAAATAAATAATTAAAAGAAACAGGTAACATTCTTCCTCCTTTGAAACAAGCATTCCCTCAGTCTTTTCACCCTCTTCCTAGACACAATGCATTCTCTGCTTCCATAGTAGTTATTTATGTAGATCTACTTCTTCTAATCCAAAAGCTTCTTTTTGTTTTTTCTTTATGATTTATTTATTTACTTATTTGAAAGTCAGAGTTAGAGCGAGAGAGAAAAGGAGAGACAGAGAAAGAGGTATTTCATCCATTGGTTCACTCCCCAAATGTTCACAACACCAGGACTGGGCCAGGCCAAAGCCAGCAGCCAGGAACTTCTTCCAGGTTTCCCACAAGCACTTGGGCCATCTTCTACTGCCTTCTCAGGCCCTCAACAGAGAACATTAGAAGTGCAGCAGCCAGGACTCAAATGGACGCCCATATGGGATGTTGGTGCAGCAGACCACAGTGCTGCACCCTGCTCCCCAACACCAAGCTTCTTTCATTCACAATTTACTGCTGTCTATGGAGTCCCTACAATAGGGACTACCTGCTATTTCAAAGGTAAAACATAGTTTATGGCCTCAAGAAGCTCATAGTCTCGCATCAGAAAAGAAATAATGCATATCATTATAGAACAATACGATAAAATGATAGCTATCCATCAGCTATCCATGAGACACTAGGGAGGAATCTATCTTCTGATCCAGCTGGAAAAGAGGGGGGAAGTCAATCAGAGGAAGCATTTTAGAAAGGGTGACAGCTGGTATGAGTCTCAAGAAATAACCAGACAACAGCCAGATAAAGAGAAGGGTAACTGATAAAAAGACAACATTCATTTACAATTAATGAACTTAATACACAGATGCAAGGAATATGACATGATGACCCAACTATGTCCACTCAGTCTTTTCCATTCAAATTTAAGATGTACTCAGTAGCTTACTATCTCATCAATATAACAAACAACTGAATATGAAACCAGTAGGTGTTTAATGATGTAAAGATTTATGGTTCATATTCCTATCACAACCTCCTGTCCACAGTCTTGATAATCATGTTATCCTACCTATTTTTCACTGCTTGAACTCCAAGCTGGTCCAGGTCTGCTATCTGTATCTAACACAAAGGCAGCTAATACACTGTTTGGCAGACACTGTATTTTGTGAGACCTCAGTACAACAGGGATCTGAAAAGTTATAAACTACTGCCAATCAGTGGGTAAACATGGAAAAACATTCTGGAGCTGGTACAGTCACTATGAGAGGACATTCAGGTCAATGAGTAGTCAAGAAGGCGGCTGAGAGAGACTGAAAATTAAGCTGAGATACACTGAAAAGCCAAGATGAGAGTTCTGGCCACTCAGACAAACGGAGAAAGTGGAGGTCTCCATCAGTTTATGAGTTCCAATAAATGCAGCGGCATTCCATTTTACTTCCATGGATGCCCCTTCTTCCATGAAGTAACTGAAGTATATTTCTGTTCCTTACAATCAAGAATCCCAACTGGCAAGATCCTAAACAAGATGAGATAAATACCAGCAATAGGTAGGTAAGCCCATTTTTAAGTCACTATACACTATGCACAACACAGGAGCAGGCAAGAATTGATTTCTATTCCTAGCTCTGCTCCAAGACATGTGTCTCTCAACCTTTGTTTACTCACTTCTAAAAGAAGGAACTGCGGCTGGCATTGTAGCATTAACAGGTTAAGCTTCCATCTGCAACACTGGTATCCCATACAGGTGACAGATCAAGATCCGGATGCCCTACTTCACATCCAGCTCCCTACTAATGCATCCAGGAAAGCAGCATAAGATGGTCCAAGCGCTTGGGTTCCTGCACCCACATGGGAGACCTGAAAGAAGTTCCTGGCTCCTGGCTTCAGCCTGGCCCAGCCCTGGTCTATGCATCCATTTAGGGAGTGAACCAGCAGAGGGGAAGATCTCTGTCTTTCCACCTCTCTCTATAACTCTGCCTTACAAATAAATAGAAAATACATCTTTAAAAAAAGAAAGAAAGAAAGAAAAAGGAACTTACTGTAGATTCCCTATGCTTCAACGGTTTAAAAAACATGGGATGATAGTGTGCCATGTATGTGTATGTGTACATGCACATACAACAAATTCAAAGACACCTTCATGGAGCAAACTCTTTTGACAGCTCATGTGAATTTCTGTCAGAAGAGTGTAAATCTGAAGCATAAAATGTTTCCCTCCTAAGAATCTTTGGCTGGGTCTTATGTAAATGATCTGGCTACTGAGATCATTATTAAAGCTACTAGATGCAGCATTACTAGAAGCAAATATAGTAGAATATGTAAAAATATGAACTGACTTTACAACAAACAGCGTACTCACTTTATGCGCTGTCCCCCTTTTGAACTACTCAAAAATGCCCACCGTAGGGCCAGCGCTGTGATGCAGGAGTTAACACCTTGGCCTTAAGCGCCGGCATCCCACATGTGTACTGGTTTGCGTCTCGGCTGCTCTACTTCCGATCCAGCTCTCTGCTGAGGCCTGGGAAAGCAGTGGAAGATGGCCCAGGTCCTTGGGCCCCTGAACCCACATGAGAGACCTGAAAGAAGCTCCTGGCTCCTGGCTCCGGATAGGTGCAGCTCCAGCCATTGCGGCCAGTTGAAGAGTGAATCATCTGATGGAGGACCTCTCTCTCTCTCTCTCTCTCTCTGCCTGCCTCTCTTCTGTGTAACTCTCTCAAATAAATAAATACATCTTAAAAAAAAAATACCTACTTTCCATACCTTAAGCCACTTTCTGAGAGATTCCTTAGGCACAGATAAGCATGCTCTGAATCACAGGACTGACCCCTACCACACCAAGCCACAGTGACAAGTTCAAATTTCTACAACCAGATTAACAGCCTACTAGAAAAGCTCCATCAAAATACTGGTAGCATAGAATAAATTGCACCAACAAGATCTTATCTTGGGTGACAGGGACACGAAGCAAGGAGACAGGAAGCAAGTGTCAACCAAAATGGCATACCACCAGCATAAGAAATGACAAGTTTAATGATGGAGGGTCACAGGATAACCCAGGAAGTAAATCTGTATTGTATACACAGTATGTATACATTATACACAGTGTAAAAAAACAAAACAAAACAAAACTAGCAATTTTCATGTATTCTACAAACCTACTAGCAGGTGTCTCTTCTAAGACTAAAGTGAAAAAATGATGACCTTTGGATTCTTTCTTCAATACACTACCATACAGGTCTATATCTATTAAGACCTTTTTCTGGGGCTGGTGTCATGGCACAGTGGGTTAAGATACCACCTGTGATGCTGGCATCCCATACAGGTGCCAGTTCAAGTCCTTGCTGCTCACTTCCAATCCAGCTCCCCACTAATATGCCCGAGAAAGCAGTGGAACAATGGCCGAAATGCTTGGGCCCCTGCACCCAGGAGGAACACCGGGTAAAGCTCCTCTGCTGGCTTCATCCTGGCCCAGCCCAGCCCTGGCTGTGGCAGCCTTTTGGGAAGTGAAACAGCAGATAAGATATTCTCTCTCTGCCTCTCAAATAAAATACGTTTTTTTTTTTTTTTTTTTTTTTTACAGGCAGAGTGGACAGTGAGAGAGAGAGACAGAGAGAAAGGTCTTCCTTTGCCGTTGGTTCACCCTCCAATGGCCGCCGCGGTCGGCGCGCTGCGGCCGGCGCACCGCGCTCGTCCGATGGCAGGAGCCAGGAGCGGAGCCAGGTGCTTTTCCTGGTCTCCCCATGGGGTGCAGGGCCCAAGCACCTGGGCCATCCTCCACTGCACTCCCGGGCCACAGCAGAGGGCTGGCCTGGAAGAGGGGCAACCGGGACAGAATCCGGTGCCCCGACCGGGACTAGAACCCGGTGTGCCGGCGCCGCAAGGCGGAGGATTAGCCTGTTGAGCCACGGCGCCGGCCATAAAATACGTTTTTTAAAAAAGTCTTTCCTATAGTACATAAATAACCTACTGTTTTTCAATACTTTATGTAAACAAAGTACAAAGAGCCTCCCAAATGATATAACACCTTTTAAGATACTGTTCAGAAAAAAACTATTTCCTTAAATCCCAATTTTTACATATAACTTAGATATTAGCTACTATGATCATATATATTCTCTCCTTTATTTCTGAAGTATACTTTATTAATTGGGTAAATTACATAATAAAATCACATTACATGCAGAACATACTAATTATATGACACAAACATTTCTGAGTCCCTGTTTCTGCAGAAAGAACTAAGGGACTTTGATTCCTAAATACTCTCAACTGTCCTAACAGTGAAGTTGTATTCATGCTTTAGAGCTATCACCTGGCAGCAGGTAACAAGCCCTTGTCAAATGATGCAAACTAAAATCATATTCAAGAAACTAGCTGGTTAACAGGAAATAGCCTGTCAATTCTGGAAGAACTGAGTAAGTTCTGCTGTTCTTAATGGTTTTGATCTATTTTTCATGGCAAACAAAAAATTTGAGTCTCATTTTGGTTAAAACCAAATAAAAAATGAAATGTTGAATAAACAGGCAGACTTCAAAAACTATATTTAGTTCAAATTCAATCAAAATCAACCCTACTTCCACAACATAAGAGATCTGACTTCTGTTTAACCTATCTTAACCATTTAGTTTACATTTTCATCTTTTTATCAAGTGTTAACACAGGAAATTATTTTAATATCACAGAATGGCCTCAAATTTAAACTGCCAAGCATCGTCAATTGACCCCTACAGAAAATGTGGAAGGAAGTGTGACCCACACTTAAGGAAACTGAAAACTGTAAGCAATTCCTTCAAAGTAACCAAAACTATTTCAGTGTTGCTATTTCTCCCTTTTTATTATTTTCCTTTCATGCTGTATAATAAACATATTTACTTAGCCCTCAAAATCATTCCCATAGGTTCTAAGAACACAAAAACTATGAAAGAAATGAAGGCATACAAATTTTTGAAGAAAAGAACAGACAAAATGAAATTCAATAAACCACTTGAAAAAGGACAGATAAAACTGGCTGAAAAATCTATTGCAAAAGATGTACCAAATAAGAGTTCATACCTTAAAAAAAAAGACTGATCTTTGGCTCATTTTCTTTTTCAAGTCAGCATGATCTCAGCATGACAGAGGGCAAACAAAAACAAACTGGGGATATGTAAAATGGTGCAGCCACTGTGTAAAACAGTTGGTGGTTCCTAAAAAAGTTAAACATAGGATTATCATAGGATCCAACAATTCCATTCCAAGGTGTGCATAGCCAAAAATATTGAAAATAGCTACTCAAACAAATGCACGTACACATGTTCGCAATAGCACTATTTACAACAACTAAAAGATGCAAAGAGCCTAAATGTCCATCAACAAATGGATATACAAACTGTGGTGTCTCTATACAATGGAGTATCATTCAGTCATAAAAAAGGAATGAAGTGCTGATGGAAGCAACAACATGGGTAAGCCTAGAAACATTACACTAGGAAGCCAAATACAAAACACCACAGCCTGTAGAATTCCATTTACAGTAGCTTCCCTTATTGAGTTTCAGTTTCCACGTTTTCAGTTACCCAGTAAACTACAGTTCGGAAATATTAAGTGGAAAATTCCAAAAATAAAGGAGTCTTAAGTTTCAAGGGGAGCAGCATGATGAAATGTTGCACCATCCTGCTCCTAAGTCAATTATTCCTTTGTCCAGCAAGCCACGCTGGGTGCACTAGCCATTAGTCACTTTGTAGCCATTTAGGTTTTCAGGTTGGCTATATCAGTGTTCCCATAATCCTTACGCAGTCATCTAATGCCTATGTCCCAATGCCTCTACCATTCACCTCACTTATCTCATCATGTAGCCACTGTATCTCAAATCATCACAAAAAGAATGAACACAGTACAATATTTTGAGACTACATTCACATAACTTTTACGAGAATATGTTGTTGTAACTGTTCTACTTTATTATTAGTTACTGCTGTTAACCTCTTACCAACTTAATTTATAAATATATGTATAGCAACAAGCATAGTGCATACAAGATTCAGCACTATTCGCACTTTCAAGCATTCACAGGGGAAAGTGAGCCAGTGGCCCTTAGAATGCATGCCTTGCAGAGCAAGGGAGGACTGTTATATCTGAACTATCCAGAATTAACTAAATCCATGCAGACAGAACTCAGACTTGTGGCTGCTAGAGCCTAGAGCGGAAAGGAAAATGGGGGAAACACTTAATACTGTCTTCTTTTAGAGTGATGAAAATATTTTGGTGATTGCACATCATGAATATTCTCATTTCTTCAAAATGGTTAATACATGATGTCAATTCCACCTCAATTAAAAAAAAAAGAAAAAAGAAAAAAACTCTGGGTTGGTTGTTAGGAGACAGAATTTCTAGTCCTAGGTACTTGGCTAGCTAATATAGCTGATCTCTCCACATCTTGATCTCTTCATTTGTGAAACAGGGAGGGCCAAACAACATCAAAAGTTCCTTTCATTAACCAGTACTCTGTATATGGAGCACTGGATTTTTAATATTTTATTTTTAATACTATTTTTAAATTTATTTTCATTTTATTTGAAAGGCAGAGAGACAGAGGGATCTTCCATCTGTTGGTACATTTCCCCTAAATGTCCACAAAAGCCAAGGCCTGGCCAGACCAAAGCCAGGAGTCAGGAACTCAGTGCAGGTCTCCCAGATGGGTGGCAGGGACCCAAGAACAAGCCACCAGCAACCGCCCTGCAGGGTGCACATTAGCAGGTAGCTGACATGGGAAGCAAACCCAGGGCTTGAACCCACACATTCTGATATGACATGTGGTTGTCCCACATGGAGTACTAATCACTGTGCTAAACACCCATCCATATATCATATATATATATATATATATATATATGAAAGTCAGAATTATGGGGGGGGAGTAGGGAGAGGGAAGGAAGGAGAGGGGGAGAGGGAAGGAAGGAAGGAGGGAGGCAGGGAGGCAGGGAGGGAGGGAGGGAGAGGAGAGAGAGTGTGTACACTTTAATCCACCAGTTCACTCCCCAGATGGCCACTGAAGCTAGCAGCCAAGAGCTTCTTCTGAGTCTCCCATGTGGGACCAGGGGCCCTAGCACTTGGGCCATCTTTCAGTGCTTTCCCAGGCACAATATTAGGGAGCTGGATTGGAGATGCAGCAGTGGGGACTTGAACGGGCACCCATGTGGGGATGCTGGCATCGCAGGCAGAGGCTTAACCTGTTAAGCCACAGAAATGGCCTCATCCCTATATTTTTAAAACACAGTATAATATAGATTTTATCTGAAAGACAATGCACGAAGTACTGGTTAATGTTCTCAGCAACAGCTTTACAGGAAAGATATTATAAAGTTTACCATAATCGCTTCCCATGATGAATTCAAATAAAAATGGCTATATTAAAAGAAAGTGTAACGAAGACAGTCTTGTAAGGAGTTGTAAGATTATAGTATTCTAGGAGTCAAACTATACCCAAAGATAGAAATCAGAAAATCTAGCCACAATTTAAAATAAAAAAATTTTAAAAGAGAATCTGTAAGAAAGACTGGATTAAATAAATAGAGGCTGACACTGTGGTGCAGCGGGTTAAAGTCCCTGCCTACAGCGTTGGACTCCATAAGGGTGCCAGTTCGAATATAGGCTGCTCCATTTCCAATCCAGCTCCATGCTAATGTACTTGGGAAGGCAATGGAGAATGTCCCAAGTCCTTGGACCCCAACATCCACGTGGGACCCAGAAGAAGCTCCTGGCTTCGGATCAGCTCAGCTCCAGTCACTGTGGCCATTTGGGGAGTGAACTAGCAAATGGAAGACCTCTCTCTTTCTCTACCTCTCTAACTCATTCAAATAAATAAAATAAATATTTAAATAACTCTTAGGCAGTTTTTCCAATATTAATTCTCTCAGGCTTTGAAAGGTACTGAGTGAATCAGCCCTTAAGGCATTCGGATCTGGCTAAAAAGCCCATGAGAGTATTTCAGGCATGGAAAGCCAAGACACTCTGGCAAAAAAAATAAAAAATAAAAAAAAAAAATAAAATTACCTAAATGAAAGATCTCTGAGATCCTAGCAGAAAGAACAGGCCATCAAAGAAGGAAGAGAGAACTTCAAAGGGAGGAGAGAACTTCCACTTTGACTATAGTCTTATCTAAATGAGATTGGAACTGGCAAACCCAAGAGGCTTCCATAGCCTTGGCAGCTCATGACAAGAGCCTAGCGTGATTACTGATGCCATAAACAAGAGTGTCAATTGTTAAATCAACAACAGGAGTCACTGTGCACTTACTCCCCATGTAGGATCTTAATGTGTTGTACTATGTGAATTAATGGTATAACTAGTATTCAAACAGTACTTTATATTTTGTGTGTCTGTGTGGTGCAAACTGTTGAAATCTTTACTTAGTATATACTAAATTGATCTTCTGTATATAATGATAATTGAAAATGAATCTTGATGAAGAATGGGATGGGAGAGGGAGTGGGAGATGGGATGGTTGTGAATGGGAGGGTGGTTATGGGGGGAAAAAGCTGCTATAATCCAAAAGTTGTGCTTTGGAAATTTATATTTATTAAGTAAGTTTAAAAAAAGAAAATATTTACCAGAAACTAAATGCAAAAGTGTACAGATTCAAAATGCTTTCTTTAAGCAAGGCTGTTAGGAAGGACAATGGGTTATCAAAGACTTCAAGCAAAGTTAAGCCTCACCTAAGGATGAAAGAGTCTGATTCCAGCTCCATGACTCAGAGGTTCAAAATGTGTTTCTGAGAAGCCAGCCCTTTTTATACAGAAGTTGCAGGCTGGGTCATCTCTGAATCTGAATGTCTCACCTTCCTCACAATCAAAGATTGGTGTCAGCATAAACAAGGGAGTTGCACAGAGATGCATTTTCCTCCCACTCCATACACATGCTAATAAGCTTAAGTCTTTTGTGGTCTACCTACCATTCAGAACTTACTTTATTCTTTTTTTAATTTTTTTCCCTCGTAATTAGAATCAGCTTGTAGGGTTTTTGTTTTGTGTTTTTAGTTTAGGGGCAGGCACTCTGGAGCCAAGCTTTCTGGGTTTGAATCTCTCTCCAGAACATTCAGACAGGTAACATTCCGACAGGTAGTTATAGACAGTGAGAGAGAGACAAGGGGGAGGGGTCTCCCTTCCATAGGTTCACTCCCCAGGTGGCTGCTATCTTGCATGTGTAATACTTGACACTATTACCTGAAACTAAACTTTTTTGAAAATGCAATATAGAATTTAAATAATTACCTTCTGACACCAAAAGCACAAGCAACAAAAGAAAAACAGGTAGACTGGATGCATCAAAATTAGAAAATCTGCTGCTGCAAATGATACAATCAAGAAAATAAAAAGCCAATCCATTAAATGGGAGGAAAAATTTACAAATCATAGACTTGACAACAGAATCCTACTTTTAAAATACAAAAAACAAAAATAAATAATAGAATAACTCAATTAAACATGGGCAAAGATTTTAATGGGTATTTCTCTAAACAAAACCCACACAAATGCACATTAATAAGCACATGAAAAGTTGTTGTTGCTCAATAGGAGATGCAAACGAAAACCACTCTAAGATACCACTTCTCACTAGGCCTACTACAATCCAAAACACTGGATCACATGTCCTGCAGGATGTGAAGAAAATATGAAAGAACTTCAAGGCCGGCGCTGTGGCTCACTAGGCTAATCCTCCGCCTGCAGTGCCAGCACCCTGGGTTCTAGTCCCTGTTGGGATGCCAATTCTGTCCTGGTTGCTACTCTTCTAGTCCAGCTCTCTGCTGTGGCCTGGGAAAGCAGTAGAAGATGGCCCAAGTGCTTGGGCCCTGCACCCGCATGGGAGACCAGGAGGAAACACCTGGCTCCTGGCTTCTGATCAGCTGTAACGGCCATTTGGGGGGTGAACCAACAGAAGGAAGACCTATCTCTCTCTAACTCTGCCTGTCAAAAAAAAAAACAAAGAAAATATGAAAGAACTTCAAAAAGTTCCTGAAAATAACGGAATTTAGTAATGCTCATTTTCCTCGAACACTTTAAAGATGCCTAATAGACCCCTTCTACTATAAAACAGGACAGTCACTTTAAAAATAAGTTTGCAGTTCTTCAAAAGGCTAAACAGACTTACTACATAACCCAGCAATTCCATTCCTAGATATATATATACCCAAAATAAACAAAAACATAGCCTAGAGGCCAATGTTGTGGTGTAGTAGGCTAAGTCTCCCAACATCCCAAATGGGCACCCGTTGTGTCCCAGTTGCTCCACTTCCGATCCAGTTCTCTGCTTATGGCCTGGAAAAGCTGTGGAAGATGGCCCAAGTGCTTTGAGGCCTGGCACTACATGGGAGACCCGAAAGAAGCTCCTGGCTTCAGATCAGCCCGGCTCCAGCCATTGAGGCCATTTGGGGAGTGAATCAGAGGATAGAAGACCTTTCTTTCTGTCTCTCCCTCTCTCTGTAACTCTGACTCTCAAATAAACAAAAATCTTTATCTATCTATCTATCTATATAATAGCCTACACAAAATTGATACAAACATTCACGGCAATGCTATTTACAACAGCCAAAAACTGTAAGCCACCCAATGTTCATTAACTGATTAAAGGATCAATAAAATGTGGGATATTTTTATGTTGCAGTTGATTTCTCAACTGAGAGGAGGAGCTTGGTGGGGGCAACAGGCGCAGAGTCACCACACAGACTCCGGGAGTCGGGTGAAAGCAGGCTGGAGGCGAGCAGCCTGCAGAATCGTTTGAGTTAGTACAACAGCTTATATAGCCAAGACCAGCCAAACTAGTCAAGGGGTGGTCTATGCCCCAACCAATCACAGCCTGTTGCCAGTTTCCAAAGCCATCCAATCACAGCATGTTGCCAGTCAGGCTCTTGTCGCCAGGCAGTTTCTGAAACCATCCAATCATGGCCTGCTGTCAGTCAGGCTCTGTTGTCATGTGGTTTCTTCTGTTGTCATGTGGTTTCCGTAGCCATCTAATCACGGCCTGCTGCCAGGCAGTTTCTGTTGTCAGCAGCCATCTTGGCATTACCTTTTCACTTCAGTGGCCATCTTAGCATGAACTTTTCACCTCATTCCACCACATTTCCCCCTTTTCGTTTATTTTTGAGCAATGGGAGGCATGATTCTTGTCCATACCATTGTTGACCCCGTTTCCATGTGGTCTGTACGCAGCTGTGCCTGTCTTAGGTTGTCCCCCAGAGGATCTTACCCGTCATTAACTAACCAGTGCTCAAATCAAGAGACCACAGGATTGCTTGCTCAGATAGGGGTAGGAATGAGGAATAATGGTTATCAGGAATGGCATGACCGCACACAGGCTGTGGGCCATTTGAGTGGCTGACCAGAGGGCACCAGATTTTTACACTGGAATATTTTTTTCAGCAATAAAAAGAAATTTGAAATGCTTATACGTGCTAGAATATAAATGACCCCTAAAAACATGCTAAATGAAAAAAGCCAGTCACAAAGGACCACACAGTGTACAATCTGATTCATACAGAATGTTCACAGCAGGAAAATCCACAGAGGCAGATTTGTGACTGCCTGAAGGGAGAAAGACTCAGGGACTGAAGACTAAAGGACAGGGAGGTTTGGAGTAATGAGTTCTTCATTACTTATCATGGTGATGGATGCATAATACCATAATAAAATCTACTGACTTTACATTTTAATTGAGAGAATTGTATTCATATGGTATGTGAATTGTATCTCAATACAGCTACACTTTCCAAACTACTAGTTAGTGCAACACAAAAGGACATACAGAAATCAACTAGGCTAAAGAAGAAACACATAGATCAAAGGAACAAGTTGATTTGAGATAAAACAAAACAAAAACAATTCTAAACTAAATTTTTAAAATTAAGGTACTATTTTGGTGTAGTGTTCTTGGCCAGGGGCAATTTTGTCTCCAAGATACTTTTGGCAATGTACAGAAAAGCTTTTTTTTATTATTATTTTAACTTTTTTTAAAGATTTAATTTATTTGAAAGGCAGAGTTACAGAGAAAGAGGTCTTCCATCTGCTCGTTGACTCCCCAGATGGCTGCAATGGCCAGAGCTGCACTGATCTGAAGCCAGGAGGCAGGAGCTTCTCCCAGGGTCTCCCACACTGGCAAAAGGACCAGACGCAAGGATTGGGCCATCTTTTACTGCTTTCCCAGGCCACAGCCGAGAGCGAGATCGGAAGAGGAGCAGCCAGGACTAAACCAGCGCCCATATGGGATGCCGGCACTGCAGGTAGCAGCTTTACCTACTATGCCACAGCGCCGGCCCCCAGAAAGGTTTTGGGTTATCAGAGCTCAGGAGAGAAGAGCATATTACAGGCCAAGGATGTTGCAAAGCACCTTACAACATACAGACAATAATATTAACTAATCTAGGTTACCGTACCTAAGTGCTAGTGGTAATATCTTTCAGAGTTTATGTATTTTTGAAAATTCTCATTATAAAAATAAGATGAAAATTATCATAAGTGGGACCAGCATTATGATACAGTGAAATGAGCTGCTGCTTGCAACACTAGCATTCCATATCAGAGATGCAGTTTAAGTCCCAGCTACTCCCTTCTAAGCCAGCTTCCTGCTAGTGCACCTGAGAAGCAGCAGATGATGGCCCAAGTACATGGGTCCTTACCACCCATGTGGGAGACCAGGATGGCGCCCCTGGCTCCTGGTTTTGGTCTGGCACTGTCCTGACTATTGTGGACATTTGGGAGTGAATCAGCAGATGGAAGATTTTAATCTCTCTCTCCCTTGACAACTTCGTATTTAATTTTTATAAGCATGAATTATTTTTTAAATGACCCCTTCAAAAAATTTATTTTCAGGGATGGCGTTGTGGCACAATGGGTTAAGCCTCCATCTGCAACATCAGCATCCCATATGGGCTCCAGTTCTAGTCCTGGTTGCTCCATTTCCAATCCGGCTCCCTCCTAATGGCTGGGGAAAGCAACAAACGATGGCCCTAGTCCTTGGGCTTCTGCACCAATGGGGGAGACCTGGAAGAAGCTCCTGGCTTTGGCCTGGCTATTGCTTTGATCAGCCCAGCTTTGGCCACTGCAGCCATTTGCATAGTGAACCAGTAGATGAAGACTTCTCTGTCTCTCCCTTTCTCTGTAACTCCGGCTTTCAAATAAATAAATAAATCCAAAAAAGAGGAGGGAAGGAGGGGACTTGGGTTCCGGCACTGTGGCACAGCAGATAAAGCTGCAGCCCACGACACCAGGATCCCATTGGGCACCAGTTCCTGTCCTGGCTACTCAACTTGTGACCCAGTTCCATGCTAATGGCCTGGGAAAAGCAGCAAAAGATGGCCCCCCAGTTCCATGCTAATGGCCTGGGAAAAGCAGCAAAAGATGGCCCAAGTGCTGGAGCCCTGTACCCACTTAGGAGGTCTGGATGAAGTTCCTGGCTTTAGCCTGGTCCACAGCTGGCCATGGTGGCCATTTAGGGGGCGAACCAGTGGATGAATGATCTTTATGTCTCTCCCTCTAACACTTCCTTTCAAATAAACAAATCTTTAAACAAACAAAAAAAGACCTAAGACCAAAGAATTTTAAAATTGCATTTAAGGGGCTGGCGCCATGGTGTAGTGGGTAAAGCCACCAGCTGCAGTGATGGCATCCCATATGGGCACCGTTTCAAGTCCCTGCTGCTCCACTTCTGATCCAGCTCTCTGCTATGGTCTGAGAAAGCAGTAGAAGATGGCCCATGTCCTTGGGCCCCTGCAACCACACGGGAGACCCAGAAGAAATTCCTGGCTCTTGCCTTTGGATGGGCCCAGCTCCAGGCCATTGTGGGGTGTGAACTAGTAGGAAGAAGACCTCTCTCTCTCTGCCTCTCTCTATAATTCTACCTTTCAAATAAATAAATAAATCTTTTTAAAGCATTTTTTAAAAATGTCCTCTCTGGGGGCCAGTGTTGTGGCATAGTGGATAAAGCCATCACCTGCACCACCCATATCACCCTCACCCCATATGGGTGGCTGTTTGAGTCCCGGCTATAGCAGTTCTAATCCAGCTCCCTGCTAATGCACCTGGGAAAGCAGAAGACAGCCCAAGTGATTGGGTCCTTACACCCATATAGGAGACTCAGAAGCAGTTCCTGGCTCCCGGCTTCGGACCAGTCCAGCTCCAACTGTTGTGGCCATTTGAGGAGTGAACCAATGGATGGAAAAATCTCAATTGCTCTCTCTCTGTAAATTTTGCCTTTCAAATAAATAAATAAAGCTTAAAAAAAAATACACACAACAGTACTTGGCACATGGTATCCCTTGTCATTATTTTTCAGAAGCAAAGTTCTTTCTAAACGATGTTCTTGAAACAATTAGAGAAAATTTTCATGAGGAAGGGAGCACTACTCCACTATCTTTTTCAATGCAAGAAAATAACAAAAAAGAAATTTAAATCGTGAATGTCTTGGTTTCTAAATAATTGCCTATTTCATAAAGGTAATACTACTCTCTTTAGATTCCCTATCATTACAACACGTTACACTAAAGTAAAATGGCAATATTTTTTAACATAATACAGTAGCGCACTTTTTTTTTTTTTTTGACAGGCAGAGTGGACAGTGAGAAAGAGAGAGAGACAGAGAGAAAGGTCTTCCTTTGCAGTTGGTTCACCCTCCAATGGCCGCTGCGGCCAGCGCGCTGCAGCCGGCACACCGTGCTGATCCGATGGCAGGAGCCAGGTGCTTTTCCTGGTCTCCCATGGGGTGCAGGGCCCAAGCACTTGGGCCATCCTCCACTGCACTCCCTGGCCACAGCAGAGAGCTGGCCTGGAAGAGGGGCAACCGGGACAGAATCCGGCGCCCTGACCGGGACTAGAACCCGGTGTGCCGGCGCCGCAAGGCAGAGGATTAGCCTGTTGAGCCACGGCGCCGGCCGCACTTAACATTTTGAACCTAAATTCTGTTTACTGCCTACCTCTATCTGGGTCACATGATAGCACTTAAAGACCCTCAAACTCCAAGATCATGCTCTATCACCATCTCTCATGAAAAAATAAGCTGAGTTACATGGAAATTCATCTTAACTTCCTTTATAACTGAATTAGAAAGAATAAATTTAGTTTAAACATCAGAAGACTTCCACTTACATGTGATCCTCCTCTAAAGCACATAAAACTTTGATCAAAGCAGTTCACTTGTGCAAAACAAGATAAAACAGTTCCTATCCATGGGCGGGCATGTAGCCTAGCAGTGAAGAAATACTTCTCCCATATCAAAGGACTTGGGTTCCATATGGGGCTCCTGACTCCTCCTTCCCACCAGTACAGACCCTGAAAGCAACAGCAATGGAACAAGTCATTAGGTTCCTGCCACCCCTAAGAGAGAGACCCAGCTTGTCCTTCCAGGCTCAGCCATCACCAGCACCAGTTTGACAGGCACCTGGAAGGCAAAACATCAGATGGGAGCTACCTGTCTCTCGTTCACTCCTGCACTCTTGCCTTCCAAAGAATAAAATTTAAACATGCCATATTCATAAATTACCCCATTTACCCCTCATTCAAGCAGGATTATAACAATATAAAAATAACAGTCCCAATATTTATAATTTTTAACTTCTGCTTTCCCCCCATAATATTAAGTCCCAGAGGAATCAAATTAACCCAAGCCTATCATGGTGGAGAAATCTAGATCCTCAAGGCTTAACGCTGGCCTTTCACCAATCTCCCAGCTCTTCCTTTGTTACGAGAAGGCAAGCCCGCCCTCTAAACCAAGATCTATCATTTACCAAGCGCTGCCGACTGTCTAGGACTTTGACTAGCTGCTTTAAATATATCCAACTCTCCTAACTGTGACAGGTAGGGAACCTTTTTTTCTGCCAAGGGCTATTTGAATATTTGTAACATCATTCATGGGACACACAAAATCGTCAGCTTAAGAATTAGCCTGTTATAGATTTATTAAATTTCAAGTCCCACCTGCTTTTGCCTTGACAGGGCCAGACCAAATGATTTCTCAGGCCTTATATGGCCCGTAGACTAGATATTCCGCACCCCTGCTCTAGGACACAAATTACATTAACTAGATCAACAGATAAAGAAAAACAGCCAAGTCATGGAACTGGAGCTTGGTTTAAAATCTAAGCATGTTCTGAATCATTATTTTACAATGACTCTAGCTTTTTTTTTTTTTAAAAAAGGAAGGGGCAAAATACTGCATATAATACCTGAGTAGGCCGGCGCCGTGGCTCAACAGGCTAATCCTGCGCCTTGCGGCGCCGGCACACCAGGTTCTAGTCCCGGTCGGGGCACCGGATTCTGTCCCGGTTGCCCCTCTTCCAGGCAAGCCCTCTGCTGTGGCCCGGGAGTGCAGTGGAGGATGGCCCAAGTGCTTGGGCCCTGCACCCCATGGGGAGACCAGGAAAAGCACCTAGCACCTGGCTCCTGCCATCGGACAAACGCGGTGCGCCGGCCGCAGCGCGCCATCAGCGGCGGCCATTGGAGGGTGAACCAACGGCAAAAGGAAGACCTTTCTCTCTGTCTCTCTCTCTCACTGTCCACTCTGCCTGTCAAAAAAAAAAAAAAATACCTGAGTAATCAAGTTGTTTATTAAGGTTCAAAAAATACAACAATCAGAAAACCCAGAAGTAATCTGACACCAACATCAAAGGCCCTTGATAAACTTTAAGAATCTGATGTAGATATTTTAGGTATTAAAATAACTTCCAATGTATACCTCAGAGTTAGTACAGATTCTGATAAAATTCCTTCAAAATCCTGACTACAGTAACAACTCAATATCAGAATAACCATGATCCTGAAAGTACAAAATCCTCTTAATTTACAACAAAAATTAAGCTCAACAGCATTCCTTACCTCAAGAGATGATGAGGCTTTTTCATCAAAATTAATTCAGGGTGGATGTCTGGCACAGCAGTTCTCACTTCTTATCAGAGTGCCTGGTTCAAGTCCCTGCTAATCCTGGGAGATGGAAGATGATGGCTCAAATACTTGGGTCCCTGCCACCTGGTAGCTTTGGGATCCACAGGAGAGAAGGCCTACACTTCCAGGAATGGAGAGTCCCCACCTGAACTTCCAGGAACAAAAAGTCCTTGTCAAGGTCCCCATGGGTGCCTAAAGGTCAACCAATGAGGATCAGACCTGCCTCAACCTTTAATCCCCATGCCCTGTATCTATAAAAGGAACCCTCCCAACCTCTGACAGGCGACTTCCCCTGGCACTCCCCCTCCAGCCCTGTTGGGACCGATGAACCTCGCTTGTGAATTAATTGATTCATCTGTCTGGGAAGATGTGTTACACCCCGGACACCTTCCACCACCCACATAGGAGACTCACACAGGCTCCCTGGCTTCCACATGACCCAGCCCTGGCTATTGCAGATTTGGGGGCAGTGAACAGCAGATGGCAGATCACTCAACATCTGTCTCTCTGCCTTTCAAATAATGAAAATAAAAATTCTACAAAAAATATAAACTCAGACAATCATACAAGTAAATTAATACTGGGTTACACTGTATAATGGAAAACATATAAACCATTCTACATTCACATTGAAAATTAACAATGGAAAACACTTTTTAACCCCACAATGAGACATATGAAGAAGTGAAAGCTGGGGCCAGAGTTCTGGCAGAGCAGGTAAAGCTACCCCTTGCGATGCCAGCATCCCAGTTGGCGTCCTGGCTGCTCCACTTCTGATCCAGCTCTCTGCTAATGGCCTAGAAAAGCAGTGGAAGACAGCCCAAGTGCTTGGGCCCTGCTACACTCCTGGGAGGCCTGGAAAAAGCTCCTAGCCAGTGGCTTTAGCCAGGCCCACCACTGGCTATTGTGACCTTCTGGGGAGTGAGCCAGGGGACAGAAGATGGCAGTTGCACGCGCGCTCTCTCTCTCTCTCTGTCTGTGTCTCCCTCTCTCTGTAACTCTTTCAAATAAATTAAAAAAAAAAAGACCCTCTGATATTAAAAAAGAGAGAGAGAGAGAAAGAAAGGAAAAAATAAAGTTAAATTTTCAATTGTGACCACTGTAATGTATTTGAGCAAGGAAGAAGGGTGAAGGCTGAGAAAAACCCTGAAGGAACACACTGCAGGTCTACAAACATAAAGAATTATAAAGACAGGGGCAGAGGCGAGAGGACATCAACATACCCATACAGCGCAGCAACAAGAAAGAAAAAACTACGTACAGAAAGGAAAATGGGGAGCCAGCCATGTGGCGTGGTGGCTAAAGCCACTACCTGTGACACTAGCATCCCGTGGCTCCTTGCTAATGTGTCCGGGAAAGCAGTGCCAGGTGGCCCAGGTCTTTGGACCCTTGCCACACACATGGGAGACCTAGATGAAGCTTCTGGCTCTGGACGGACCCAGTCCCAGCTGTTGTGGCCATTTGGGGAATGAACGAGCAAACAGAAGTAAATAAATCTTTAAAAAAAGAAAGAAAAATAAAAAGGTGAGACAGACTTGCCCACAAAGAATTCTGATGGCATAACCCCCAACAAGTAAAATGGTAAGATATGAAGAACACTCCACTCCTTCACTATAGCAGTCGACTGTATTATTACAGGAATCTAGATAAGCAGCTGTTGTGTAAAGGGACTGAAATCATTTACATGCTTAGTACCCATAATTTAGATTTCCAGCAATACAACCATGTAATAACTCAGCCCTGAGTTCTTTTGTAAACCTACTGCACAGTACTACTAATCTAATACCTACCAAGCCAATTATACCCGAGGTGGAAATGGGGAGGGGGCTTTTACATTCCTTACCTTTCTGTCCTCTTTTAGGCAAACGATTCAACAGAATTTTAATAAACCATAAACATTCTCAAGCCTATTTGGTTTTTCGGAAACCTTTAAATAAATTTAAAGCTACTTCACGTAAAAGTTTATTAAATTGACAAAAACTATAGATCTTAATTCAGAAAACTCCAACAGCATTTTTAAAGCACCATATAGGAGTGTGCCATAATTTTTCCTTTCATTTCACTTACAATAAAAATTTCAGTGGTCAGAGAAACAACTGGTTAGCTAAAAATTCTTATTATGATCAATTCATATTATACAGGTATCATCCTTCTTGATTTCTTTTAAAAAAAAATTATTTGAAAGTCAGAGTTACACAGAGAGAAGAGAGGCAGAGAGAGAGAGAGAGAGAGAGGTCTTCCAACCACTGGTTCACCCCCCAATTGGTGCAGCTGGAGCTGCACCCACCTGAAGCCAAGAGCTAGAAGCTTCTTCTGGGTCTCCCACGTGGGTGCAGGAGCCCAAAGACTTGGGTCATCTTCCACTGCTTTCCCAGGCCATAGCAGAGAGCCAGATTGGAAGTGGAACATCCAGGTCTCAAACCAACGCCCATATGGAATGCCGGCACCACAGGTGGCGGCTTTAACCACTAAGCTACAGCACTGGCCCTGATTTCCTCTTGAAACTCAATCTTGACCTACCTCTTATTACTCACTTTGGAAATGTAATAAATAAATCAGAAACTCAGTAAAAACTGACATAGGAAGCAAAGAAATAATTAGGTTATCTGGGTCAAAGATCACTTTGACAGTTTAAAACTTCTTCAAAGAAACGAAGAACACAGAAAGCAACTACCAATATTAAATTCTAAATCTGGAACACAGGCCACTTGCTATTTGTATGAGAAAATAATAATAACACAAAGTATTCACTGAGTGCTACTGTATGAATCACTGCACAGTATTTACCATATGTTACCTTCCTTACATGATAGCCACAACAGCGCTGCAAAGTAAGTACCATTAATTTATAACTGAGGCTCAGAGAGATTAGTAATCTTTCCAATGCTAAAATGCTGAGAAGTGACAAAACTTAGATTCAGATCCAAATAATCTGACACCAGTCACAAGTCTTCTTCAGAAATCAGGAATATTCACTTTGTGATTACAAAGTGTACCTAACAGCGATTAACACTCAGTCCCAGTACCAAGACAGTCTATTTCCACAGTCAAACAAATGTTGCATTTGTGCCTAATCTGTGACTGAATATACCAGATATTAACTTCTAGTGTCTTCTGGTACATAAAATACATTTTTAATTGTCATAAAATATCACCATGCCTATTTGGCTTTTCTAAAACCCTTAAGTAACCAACACCCACTATTTGTGAAGTACATGATTTCCATTGCTTCTTCTGTCCTTTGTTGAGTTCCACTCTTCATGTTTTCTCCAAAGTCCCTTTGGTTCATTTCCTTTATGCTCCTGACTTCTACCTAAGCAAGACTCCTGGAACAGGTGCTGAACACTAACAAGTGTGTTCAGAAAAGATCAGATCATAATTACTCACATGTGAAAGATTTCATGTATGTAAAAGATGCAGCTGATTTTATTCATGATACCTGAAACCTAATAGTATTTCTCAGTTGAGAAAAACACTAAGAAATAAAGTCAATCTCAGACGCAGGAAAAGAAATCAAGTACAAACAGCAAAATACAATATTATGGCTTGGACCAGAAACTTTCAGTAACATATATTATCTTCAAGTCAAACTATTATTTCCTAAAATTTATGAAATAACTGAAAATGAGATGAAATCTTATTTCAGATTTAGCTATTCTACTAAAACTGTACAACTTCAATCAGTTTTATAACTTCCAATCCTCAGCTGAACACAAAGGTCCTGCTTTACATATATACGTCCTCACTCCACTCTCACCTGGAGTCATAAGAAGTCACAGGACAAAGATTATATACTCCCTCCTGGGCCAAATCTCAGCCAGGCTAATAATAGCTGGGAGTTTTGGGAGCAAAACCTGTTTGGACTTAAATACAGTAACATCCAAGGACTCTACAACAATGCAGAGCTGAGGTAAAGAGCAAAGCAGAATTCACTTTAGGGTCTTCACTGATGGCAGAAAGCAAGGCCCCATAGAAACTGGAGAAAATAGTGCAATAAGTCAACAACAGTGAATTACCCCAGCTGACTCCAATGTGCCTCTCATACTGACTTCAAGTGTATATTACATTACACCACTATACTAGTTTAATTTTAACAGCTGAACAGAGAAGAATTATTTTATTGGGCTTCCCTGGTACATATTACTGCTGAACATAAAATGAAATTACAGAAAGGAGAATGATCTAAGAGCACTCTGTCCCCAACCGTGACACTGAGAGGCATTTTAAGCCAAGAGCTGCAACAGCAGCTGCCCTCCTTGGAAATGTACCCCCAAATTTTCCAACTTTGAAATCCATGAGCAAATTTTTATTCAAACTTGTAAACTTTCAAGGTACCATTAAAAGTCATAAAATCTAAAACACTCAGCAAAGTACCATGAAAATCAGCATTATTGTACTATCATAAACAAAGCTTTAAGTGAATTTGATTCAAGGATAAAATTTTACATGGTACTCATGAAATAATAATATCAAGTAGTAAGAGAGGAAAAAATCTCCTTGCATGTATAATTGATTATATGAAAATAACAACCTAATCATATTTTCCCTACAGAGAAAATTGTCAGAATTCTAATTCCTAATTAAAAGCCACCTGTTTGATTTTCTTGGTTGAACTGATCCCAAACATAATATTCAACCACAATTTTATTTACTACATAAAATATTTATTGGCCATAGATAGCAACCAATCCTTTAAGAGTAATTAGTAGGGCCAGTGCTGTGGCACAACAGGTTAAAGCCCTGGCCTGCAGTGCCGGCATCCCATATATACGCACCAGTTAGAGAACTGGCTGCTCAAATTCCAATCCAGGGCTGGCGCCGTGGCTCAACAGGCTAATCCTCTGCCTTGCGGCACCGGCACACCGGGTTCTAGTCCCGGTCGGGGCACCGGATTCTGTCCCAGTTGCCCCTCTTCCAGGCCAGCCCTCTGCTGTGGCCCGGGAGTGCAGTGGAGGATGGCCCAAGTGCTTGGGCCCTGCACCCCATGGGAGACCAGGATAAGCACCTAGCACCTGGCTCCTGCCATCGGATGAGCGCGGTGCGCCGGCCGCAGCGTGCTGTCCGCGGCAGCCATTGGAGGGTGAACCAACGGCAAAGGAAGACCTTTCTCTCTGTCTCTCTCTCTCTCTCACTGTCCACTCTGCCTGTCAAAAAAAAAAAAAAAAAAAAATTCCAATCCAGCTCTCTGCTAAGGCCTGGGGAAGTGGTAGAAAAAGGCTCAAGTCCCTAAGCCCCTGCACGTGGGAGACCCAGAAGAAGTCTCCTGGTTTCAGATCGTCTCAGCTCTGGCCATTTGCAGTCATTTGGGAAGTGAACCAGCGGATGGAAGACTTTTTTCTCTCTCTGGTTCTACCTCTCTCTATAACTCTTCCAAATTAATAAAATAAATCTTAAAAAAAGAGTAATTAGATGAGAGTTTATTAGAGATAACTTGGTCTTGGTAATTCTTCATTTTTATCTTAAGTTTTGAGGGAATATTCAACAGGTACCTAGAAAGGCCTAAGTATCAAGCTCTGTTCTAGGCTCTAGGAACAGTAGAAAAATCATACAATAAGCAAATAAACAAATACAGCTGTAACATGTGGAAGGGGGAACCCAGAGATCAAATATTACTTTACCAAGATAATGGAATTTATCAGTGTCTTTTACTAAAATTTGATACACAATTCTAAAGAGACTTACTAAGTCTTTTCACAAAAAACAAAAGAACAGGGTCAGGCATTTGGCCCAATAGTTAAGATGCCACTTGGGAGTGGCATCTCCTAACAGAGTACCTGGGCTCCAGCCCTGACTTCCAAGTCTAGCTTCCTGCTGAAGTGCACCCTGGGGGCCACACCTGTGATGGCACAAGTACTTGGGTCCCTGCCACTCACCTGGGAGATCCAGACCAAAATCCAGGTCTGGCTTTGGCCTGATCCAGCCATGGCTGTTGCAGGCATTTGGGGAGCAACCCAGTGGATGGAAGATCTCTTTTTTTTCTCTATCTCTCCCCCTACCTACCTCCACCCCCCACTTTACAAATAAACTGAAAACAGATAATTCAGCTTTTTCTCTTCTTGTTTTTTCCTTTCATTTGCTACTGTTAAATATCTTGCAGCAAATGCAAGTAGTATACACTGACTCTAACTGCAAGCAGCTCAATTCAGAGTTGCCATCTCATCCAAACTACAGTAAGCAGCTTTATCTGGAGCTGTAAAGCTAATCCGAGTCATACTTTCCTCCTCTTAATTTTTCATCCTTTAATCATATTACTTGTTTCATTCTAACAAAGACCTCAAGGCTGCAGCTTTCATGGCCGAAGTAGCCTCAGAGCTGAATTTAACCCTGAGAGTGAGATTTCTGAGAGCATGTTCCACTCTGACTTACCACTTGAGTGCCAGAACCTATTATCCTGTGCCTAGCACCAGGAGGCATACTCACATTTGATAAACAAACTAATCCACCAAAAACCAATGTCCTGCACAACTTATAACCAAAGCCTGAAAAATACTATCCTAAACAGTTGCTTTTCCCTTTAAGAATTTATCAGGTGTGTGAGGGCACGCATTTGGTGAAGTGGGTCATCCACATCCCTTATCAAAGCACCAGGCTTGCAATCTGCAGCTCCCAATTCCAGCTCCCTGTTAATGTGCACCCTGGGAGATGGCTCTACTATTTGGGCCCCTTCCACCCACATGGGAGACAAGGACCAAGTTCCAGGCTTCTGGCTCAGCCTGGCCCAATTGGAGGCATTTGTGGAATCAACCAGCAGAAGAAAATCTCTATCTCTCTCTGTGTGTATGTCTTTCAAACACATATAAATTTTTTAAAAGCTATTTGTTGAAATTTAAAAAAAAATTACCAGGTTTGATAAAACATAAAAGATTTATTTCCCCATAAATATTTCAGACCATGTACACACAAATAATTGCTTACCCTCAAATAAAGTCACCCTTTTCAAACTTTAAAAAAATTATTTGTAATCAGTTTACCTATCACACAAGGAACGACTCTCATTTACTACTTTGCTAGACATGCTCTTGTTCGTTTATTTTTCTTTCAACTTTGTTTAGTCTCTTCCCTGCCTTCCTCCAGAGGGCATCCTGGCCAGTTTAACTCTTATCCGCTCCCCCATCAAGCCCAAAACTTGATATATAAAGGAAAATATCTGATATGTCAACTACTAAATACCCGTATGATGACACCCTCTGTAACCTTACCTGATCTTCCTAACAACAGGAGAGCACTCAGGAAGGTACTATCACTCCAACTTCACAAAGAAGGAAATGAGTGCTTACAAAAGTCATAACTTCCCCAAAATGCCAACATAAATAGTGGTAAGGTCAGGACTCAGTGCTTACAATATGTAACATACAGTTTGATCTGCAGGGCCCTCACTACTGTAAAAGGTATAATCTGTTGGTAGACACAGAATGCATCACCATCACTCCAGCCCATTTACTCATTTACTCATTCCATTTCTGCCCTTTTTAAAATGTTAAAACAAACTAAATTAAGCTGTCCATTTGCTTTTTTTTCCCAATATTTATTTATTTATTTGAAAGAGAGAAAAAAACAGAAGGAGACACCTTCAATCCACTGGTTCACTCCCCACATGGCCACAATGTCCCGGGGCAGGGCCAGGTCAAGTCAGGAGCTGGAAACTCCATCTAGTCCTCCCACATGGGTGCCTGAGGCCCAAGAACTTGAGCCATCTTCCACTGCTTTTCCAGATACAATAGCAGGGAACTGGACGTATTGTATTCCAGATACAATAGCAGGGAAGTGGGGCAGACAGGACTCAACCAGAACTCATGGAATGCTGGTGTTACAGGTAGAGGCTAAACTCACTGCACCACTGCACCTGAATTCAAGTTCCCTGTACTTCCAAACACTTAAAGCACTGTATTATCCAAAATGAGATCTGACTCAAATAAAATTAATTCTAGATTACTACAAACTGAGGAAGTATTTGCTGGTCTGTGAAACCACTGAATTTCAAAGCAAAATTTCAAAAGCCGTAATCTGACAGCTTTACTCCAAGACAGCTATAAAGTCACTTAAGATTGGCCATCACGTGGGTGGCTCTGCAGGGGCCAACACCGAAAACCCTCTCTCATGACAGGCCCCATATTCTTACCCTTCCAGAAACTCAGGCTCCCTTCTTTGTCATTGTCATTCAGTTGACCCAGCTCAGCTGACACCACCTAACGCAATCTGTTATAATCACCCTCTCAAATGCCTTTTTTCTTCTCCCTTTATTTATTTTTATTATTATTATTTTTTTTTTGACAGGCAGAGTGGACAGTGAGAGAGAGAGAGACAGAGAGAAAGGTCTTCCTTTGCCGTTGGTTCACCCTCCAATGGCTGCCGTGGATGGCGCACTTCGGCCAGCGTACCGCGCTCATCCGATGGCAGGAGCCAGGTGCTAGGTGCTTTTTCCTGGTCTCCCATGGGGTGCGGGGCCCAAGCACTTGAGCCATCCTCCACTGCACTCCTGGGCCACAGCAGAGGGCTGGCCTGGAAGAAGGGCAACCGGGACAGAATCCGACGCCCCGACCGGGACTAGAACCCGGTGTGCCGGCGCCGCAAGGCAGAGGATTAGCCTCTTGAGCCACGGCGCCGGCCTTTCTTCTCCCTTTAATAGTCTCTTTATTCCAGCAACTTGAAATGACACAAATCCTAACACTGAGTCCCTCTAGCAATATGATTAAATGCAGAACCTGTTACAATCCATAAAAGTTGCCGGTGCCGTGGCTCAACAGGCTAATCCTCCGCCTTGCGGCACCGGCACACCAGGTTCTAGTCCCAGTCGGGGCGCTGGATTCTGTCCCGGTTGCCCCTCTTCCAGGCCAGCTCTCTGCTGTGGCCCGGGAGTGCAGTGGAGGATGGCCCAAGTGCTTGGGCCCTGCACCCCATGGGAGACCAGGAGAAGCACCTGGCTCCTGCCATTGAATCAGCGTGGTGTGCCGGCTGCAGCGCGCTGACCGCGGCGGCCATTGGAGGGTGAACCAATGGCAAAGGAAGACCTTTCTCTCTGTCTCTCTCTCTCATTGTCCACTCTGCCTGTCAAAAAGAATAAAAATAAACCCATAAAAGGTCTATAGACAAGCTAGTAGTGATTACTCTTCCTCCCAAATTTAATCCCTGATTTCCTCAAATAAAAGTAATTTTTATACATTTGTAGCAATGAATGTTGCAATACTTCTAATCATAAGGTAAAATGGACTAGGGAATAAACGGACTTTTATAAATGTAATGGAAAGTAGGTCAACAAACTTTGGAACAAAGTTGGAACACTAGGGATTCTTGTATACTTTATCTCCCAGTTTAAGACTCCCAAGGACACTTACAGGAATGTAAAATTAACTCTTTTTTGGAAAGATTTATTTTTATTTATTTAAAAGACAGAGTTACAGAGAGGTAGAGACAGAGACAGAGATCTTCCATCCACTGGTTCACTCCCCAGATGGTCACAATGACCAGAGATGCACCGATCTGGAGGCAAGAGCCCCTTCCAGGTCTCCCACATGGGTGCAGGGGCCCAAGGACTTGGGATGTCTTCTGCTGCTTTCCAGGACATAGCAGAGAGCTGGATGGGAAGAGGAGCAGCCGGAACTAGGATTGGCGCTCATATGCGATGCCGGGACTTCAGGCCAGGGCTTTAACCCACTGTACCACAGCACTGACCCCTAAATCTAACTCTTAATACTTCAAAATATCCAATGACAGACATATATATTTGAAACACAGCCGTGGGGCTTAACTAAAACATCACACATATTGGCTTCCGTTTGTAATTTTACCATCTCCATATGGTGACATGAGCTAGACGATGATCTTAAATGCTAACAGGTCTATGTGTGCTGGATCAACAAAGAGAAAATAATTATTTAATAACTATAAGTCATTAATAAGCTCATTGAAAACTTAGAATCAATAGGAATAATATAATGGTCCTGTAACTAGAAAGATCCTTTAAAATTCTTGAAAAATACTCAAATTTTCTCAATTAAAAATAAATTTTAAAAAGTGACAACAGAGGCCAGCACCTTGGCTCACTTGGTTAATCCTCCACCTGCAGCACCAGCATCACATATTGGCACTGGGTTCTAGTACCGGTTGCTCCTCTTCCAGTCCAGCTCTCTGCTGTGGCTCAGGAAGGCAGGGAGGATGGCCCAAGTGCTTGGACCCCTGCATCCGCATGGGAGACCAGGAAGAAGCACCTGGCTCCTGGCTTTGGATTGATGCAGTGCGGGCCATAGCAGCCATTTGGGGAGTGAACCAACAGAAGGAAGACCTTTCTCTCTAACTACCTGTCAAATTAAAAAAAAAAAAAAAGTGACAACTCACACAGTGGAAAAAATTATTTGCAGGCCAGCACTGTGGTGTAGTGGGTAAAACTGCCTCCTGCAGTGCTAGCATCCCCTATTGGCGCTGATTTGAGTCCCGCCTGCTCCACTTTCAATCTCCACTATGGCCTGGGAAAGCAGTAGAAGATGGCCCCTGCACCCACATGTGAGACCCGAAGAAGCTCCTGGCTTCGAATCAGTGCAGCTCCAGCCACTGCAGCCATCTGAGGAGTGAACCACTGGATGGACTAACACTCTCTCTCTCTCTCTCTGCCTCTCTGTAGCTCTGCTTTTCAAATAAATAAATAAATAAATATTTAAAATATATATATTTGCAAGCCATACATCCCATCAAGGGTATAGCAGCCAAAGAATATGAGGAACTCAAACAATTCAATCACAACAAAACAACCCGTTTTAAAAATGGGCAAAGGACCTGAAAAAACATTTCTAAAAAGAAAATATGCATTTTGCCAACAGGTACAACAAAAACTGCTCAGCATCACTATTAGATAAATGCAAATTAAAACCATAATGAGATATCACCACACATCTGTTAGAACAGCTATTATCAAAAAGATGAAAGTTAAAGGCCCATGTTGTGGTACAGCAAGTTAAGTTGTTACCTACAATGCCAACATGCCACATCACAGTTCCAGTTAGAGTCCCAGCTGCTCCAATTCCAATTCAGCTTCCTGTTAATGCACCTGGAAAGGCAGATGATGGCCCAAGTGCTTAGGCCCCTGCCACCCACATAGGAGTCCAGGTGGAGTTCCTGGCTCCTGGCTTTGGCCCAGCTGCTGCGGCCTTTTGGAGAGTGAATCAGAAGATGGAAAATCTCTCTCTCACTTCCCCCCCTTACTTCCCCCATCCCCCCTCTCCCTGTAACTCTGCCTTTCAAATAAATAAATAAATCTTTAAACAAACAAGAAGATAAAAGCACTGGCAAGGATGTCAAGCAAAGGGCATTCTTTGTATATTGTTGGTGGGAACATCAATTAACACTGTATGGTGCCAAGAGCTTCTTCCAGGATTCCCACGCAGGTGCAGGCGCCCAAGGACTTGGGCTATTTTCTACTGCTCTCTCAGGCCAAAGCAGAGAGCTGGATTAGAAGTGAAGCAGCTGGGACTTGAACCGGCACCCATATGTATGGATGCCGAACTTCAGGCGGCAGTTTTACCTGTTATGCCACAGCACCATAACAGAGCAGCAGCCACTGTGACCCGCAGGTTAAAACCTGGCCTGAAGAGCCAGCATCCTATATGGGCACTGGTTCAAGTATCAACTGCTCCACTTGCAATCCAGCTCCCTGCTAATGCTCCTGGGAAAGCAGTGGAAGGTGGCCGAAGCCCTTGGGCCCCTGCACTCACATGGGAGACCGGGAAGAAACACCTGGCTCCTGGCTTTGGATCGGCACAGCTCTGGCCATTGTGGCCATTTGGGGAGTGAACCAGCGGAAGGAAGACCTTTCTGTCTCTCCCTCTCACTGTCTGTAACTCTACCGCTCAAATAAATAAATAAATAAAATCTTTAAAACAAAAAAAATAGTAAGACAAAATAGCTCCTATAATTTAAGGATTAATCCACCTAAAGAGTATTTCCTCCAAAATGAATCAACAAAATCAATCACAACATTGTACTAGGCACTTATGCACAAGCCTGCTTCCCACTGAGCCCCTTCCCAAGGCACGGCAGACTACACCTCAGGATTTCCCTAAGGAAACGGGGTGAGGTTGCCTCAGAAAGTTCATGGAAAATGTGCATTCTGAAAAAACTATGCTAAGATCTCAAAAACGTTCTGCACCAAAATAAACTTATCTTTTAATTCCACTTTCATGAACTTCTGAAGTACTCTTGTACAAGAAGCTCTGGAAGTGTCCATGGTTAAACAATGTTGCAACATGCGGCAAATTCTATTATATCACCTATCAAAAGCTTTGATTCTCCAGAGAAGACGCCCATTTCATTTTTTTTACACAAACATTCTCCAAAATTATTTGAGCCACAAAACCCTTGACTTTCTTAACAACTATTAACCTGAAGTTTCTAAAAATGCTGCAGTTTATGCCTTTTCCCATCTGTTAACTCCAGAATCAACAACCAGTTTTAACAACTAAAATCAGTAAGCAGAGATGCATGTAACTTAGCACAAATACACTCAACTATTTAACATTTATTTAATGCCCCACATTTCCAAACAACTTTAAATAACTGCAACTTCTATTCACTAATTTTAAAAATACAGGAGAAGAGGCTAATTGTTTTTATGCAAAACAATCTTCAGGGGCCAGCACTGTGAGCAGCAGGTTAAGCCCCTGTCTGCAATGCCGACACCCCAAAAGGGTGCTGGTTCCAGTTCCAGCTACTCCACTTCTGACCCAGCTCCCTGCTGCTAATGGCCTGGGAAAGTAGCAGAATACAGCCCAAGTGCTTGGATCCCTGCACCCACATGGAAGATCCAGATGAAGTTCCTGGCCCAGCCCTTGGCACTGTGGCCATCTGAGGAGTAAACCAGCAGATGAACATCTCTGTTTCTCCTCTCTCTCTCTGTGCGTAATTCTTAATTAAAAAAAAAAAATACTCTCCGGTGTATATACCGCAGCATTGGAACCAATTCAGTACATTTTCCTACACTTTCTATACCTTTAGTTGTCTGGGAAAATAAATACTCAGAATCATAATCCTAAAAGCTGTTGAAGATTTAAGGAGTATTTAATGAAAATTCATTGATAAATAATTCATTAGATCCTAGTGCTGTGAAAATTCAGATGATTTGAAACAAATAATCAAGTAAACAAACATCCCATCCTCTTAATTTTGACATACAAAGCACACTGTTGGTGGCAGGCATTTGACATGGCGGCTAAGAGGCCTCTAGGGCTACTTAATCCCTTTCTGGAATGCTTGGGTTCCAGCCCTGACTCCACTCCTTGGTCCACCTGCAAACACACACTGAAAGAGACAGCAGGTGATGGCTCAAATACTTGGGTTACTGCCACCCAACATGAGTGACCTGGAGTGAGTTCCAGGATCCTGGCTTCTGCCTGGCCTAGCCCTTACTAATGTGGGCATTTGAGGAGTGAACCCATAGAGAGGTGATCTCTCACTGTGTGTCTCTCTGCCTTTCAAATAAAACTTAAATTTTTTTAAAGTTTACTGTCAGCGAAAAGAAAAAAGAGGGGATGGAGGGTGAGTGGGTGAGTATTTAAATAATTTCCAAGTATACTATGCCAACTTTTTTTGCCAAACATTGTAAAAATAATAAGAGTAGTAAATCCTAATGGGCAAAGACAGTTAAAATTTAACAGGATATTAAAAATAACTCATCCTTGTATAAAAATGCAAAAAAACAAAAACCCACAAGCATATAAACGTGAGTAGCAAGTCTTCTAAATAATTCAACTGTATTTAAATAAAAATAACACAAATTGAGAACTATATACCCAGGCCTGTACTCTGAATTCACACCAATCTATCACATTTCACAGGTCTCAAAATTGAATTTACACATTGGTTTGCTCAACTGAGTAATTTTCCCTTTTAGCTTAACTTAAAATAGCCTTTAATGAAAAATGTGTTGCTTCTCATTTCAGTAAAGGTTTCAATTAAAGGTACATTTTAGCAAAATGAAAACTGAAAAGTTTCATGTTTATTGCTGTTATCATTATTTACCTATGCACTTAGTATCCCCACCTTGACCAAAAAAAAAAAAAAAAAGAAAGAAACCTAAAAACTAAAAATGGTTTAGGGGTGCTATCAGCTATCAAAAATAAAAATAAGGATGCATTCCAAACTGAGCCACAAAATAGCGCATAACTTTGAATACGAGGACCCAGGTGTGAGTCCTGGCTCCACCACTTGTTGTATGATCAGGCAAACTATTTTAACTTTCTCAATGTGTTTTCTCAGCCACCAACAGGATTAGCATCAAGCTTCCCAATGTGGGGACAGAAAGAACCCAAGCACAAAGTGCAACTCACCACTTTCTGAGCACAGCAAATGCTTGCTGAACAAGATTAATGTAAGGACAGGAAACTCCTTCCTAGCACAGCTCAGCATCATGGACCTTAGAATCTAACAGGAACGAATCCCCTCCAAAACCCACTGCTGATCTAAGTCAGCGCTAACAGAGCAGTAAAAATACGTTGGGCACCAATACTAACTCTTTAGCAACTAACAGTTAGTGAAATTTAATGTCTGAAATATTTCAAAAAGAGGACTATGTAAATCAATACTTGTTTAAAGAAAAAATGCCAGGGTAAGCAGAAAGTCTCAAGAAACGATTTTTTCAGCTTACTGACAAAATTCAGACAAGTAGCATGTTTCTGAAATCTATCAAGAGAGCTGAAAGCTGCTGAGAATCCAGTTTCAACGTCGTCACTACTAACTGTTTGACCTTGGACAAGTTTGGACTTCGGATTGCTTAACTATAAAATGACTACTAAAAACCATAGATAAGATCCAAGAGCCTTCCTTTAACAGGCAAAGCACAGGGTGGCTCAGAGCCTGGGCTCCTGAGTGGAACTCCGGCTCTGCCCCAGTATACACACCAAGCCCTGCAGCGCACACTGCTGTCATCCATTCCCTGTACAAAACAGTTCCCTGAGAAAGTTCCATCTTCCCAAATCCGGGCACTACCTTCTCAGCAGGACACTGCTTTAGCATGCAGACATTAAAACTCCTGAATTCGTGCAAACCTAGGTGAAGTTTAACCAGAAGATCACGTCATAAAACTCTACACATCCCAGACAGCACCGGACACTTACTGTAAGGCCAACAGTCCTCACGGAAAACATGGCATATAAGGTCAAAGTGGAACTCCTGCTACTTCCGTCTTGTTCTTTTTCATCTAACACCGTAGAAGACCATAGAGCCATCAACTCCGAGCAAGGACATTAACCACGGCAATGCCACTTGTGCGGACTCCGCAAACGCAAAGGGAACTTGGAGCTGGCATAAGGCAGCGGTGTTCAGAAGGTGCCACCCACCAGGCGGCAAGCACCAGACGCGCCCAGGCCAGGGCAAGCACGGGCACCACTTGTCACACACCGAAAACCGTGGCCCGCTGCGAGGAAGCAGGGCTACTTCCCATCACCTATCCAACCTGCTTCCACACAGATGCTTGGCCCCCATCCTCAGGGTCCAGTCGGGGCAGGCGTTTCGACCCAATCCCCAAGCCTGGGTTGCCAGGTCGCCTGACCCATGCACACAGAGCACACTACACACAACCGGGGTCACCTGAGCCAGGGGCACGGTGGCACCGAGTTGAGCTCTTCCCCTCTGCAGTACTTGCAAGCGAACTCCAGACTTCCGTCAAAAAGTCCTGCTTGGGCGATGGACACCAGGCACCAGGAGAGCAGAAACTGACTGTGGCTCGGCCACCAATTGCCCTACTTCCATCCCAGATCCAGGCGTGGGAGCAAATGCTCCACACAGGGCGGGCCGGGGGCCCACGGGAGAAGCCAGATGCTAAAGCTGAACTTTGGGACGGCTACGGCTTTAAACGAGAGGTGCCGGGACGTGGGGGAGAGGGCGACGGCGCTAGCCACGGTGTTGCGGGGTGTGCGGGTGCGGGATGGGGGGAAGAGGGTCCGGGCACGGCGGTGGGGAAGCCGACCGGCCGAGCCAACCCAAGCCGGGAGGCTGCTGGCCGAGCTCGGAGGCGGAGGGCCCTGCAGCCCTCGAGCGAGCCCTCGGGGAGGCCGCCGCCGCCATCCGCAGGGGTAAGGGGACACCCCGGAAGAGGGAGCCGTGCGTGAGGCGGCGCCGGGGCTGAGGCCACAGGCGAGGCACAGGGCGGCGGGGCGCTGGTGGGTCGCTGTTGACTCAGCACAGCTCCCGTGCCGGGGGCACTGGCTCGTCAGGCCCCGCGCGCCCGCGGCCGAGGCCGCAGAGACGGTGTCCTCGGACGGGCCGGCGCCTGCCCCTTCCTTCCCCGTGTCACAGGTAAACACTGGCCGCCGCCGCCGCCGTCGCCGCTTACCTCTGTTAACATTATTACACCCCGGGGACGTGAGGTCCTCCCTAGCCTCGCCGCATGGCAACAGCCGCAGCAGCAGCGAAAACTGCCCGGGCCGCCGCCAAGGGCGGCAACTGCTCTTCCAGTCCTCTCCCGGGCGGCGGCTTTACTCGGCTTCGCTGGCTTCCCCCGGGCCCGACTGCTCGCGGCGGACGCGCGGCCATCTTGGAAGAGCGACGTCCGCGTCTCCCCGCGACGTGCGCTCTCATTGGCGGGCGCCGGAGCCGCCGGCGTCGCGTGACCGTCTCCAAGGCGCCGGCGCGCGGTGAACGCTGGAGGCCGGCGCCGAGGCCGCTTCCTGGGGGCCGGGGGCCGGGCGCTCGGGCCGGTTTGGGGCGGCGGCTGGGAGCGGGGTCTCCGCGCTGGGGACGCCCCGCAGCCGGCTGGGCCCGGGGAGGACCCCGTGCGTCCCGGGGACCGGGTGGCCGAGTTCCTCTCTCCCCGGCACCGGGGTGCGGGAGGGCGCGGGAGGCCCGGGGGGCGGCACGGCTGTCCCCACCGCTGGCCACTGCTGGCCGCTGAGTCCCTGTCCCGTTCCGGACGCGGGCGGGCGGAAACTTACCCCTTTGTACCCTGCTAGGCCTCGGTGAGCTCCTCGCCCTGGGGCGCGCCACGGGGTGCCGGCTGCGATCCTTAGCCCGATGGCGGCCGGGTTGGTGGCCCCGTTGGCCGGCGCCTGTGGGACGCGGCGGACTTTAAGCTTCTGTGTTGAAGAAAACGAAAAGCCGGGATCTGGCCCTCGATGCCGGTGGTTCGGGTTTCGTGTCTTTGCGCGACGTGCTTGTGGATGAGAACTTGGCAGGTGTCAGCAGGTGTTCCGAGGATCTACTTCCCCCACTGCCCCCGAGATGGGTTAGGTCTGGGGGCTTTCGGGGCAGTGGCTTCTGCCCCAAGTGCAGTGACCCCGCCGGCCGTGTGCGCTGCCTGGATTCGGGTCAGAAGAACCTGATGGACTAGGAGGTGGACAAGTTCTTTTCAGACGTGACACGCAGTGCGCTTGCATCTCATCCTGAACGGGTCCAAAGGCGTTTGGGAAAGCTAAGGCCAATGGTCCCTTCCCCTCTACCGGCATCTTTTTCCCTCCACATAATGGTATACTGTACTGAATGCAATTTATTTAATACATAACTCTTAGTAAGTTCTCAGAGAACAGTAGGTGAAGGCATCACACACCTTACAAGTATTGTCTTTTGGGTCCCCACTAAGGAAAACAAAACTGTTCATATAAGCAGTCACTCAGAAAATTTAAGAAAAACCCTGATTTTACTCCACTGGACTCATGGAAGCACTGGAATGTTCATAGTTGTTTTTGTCCACATATTGTATGTGATTTCCACACGGCTGAACCTGCAAAATTCTGACCTCTGCAAGACAATAAAATGTGCTGCTGGACTTGGCAGATTGAGTGGGAAGTAAGATGGGGAAACAACTCTGCGACCTGGGGTACTGAGGGAAACCAAGCGCTCCTGGAGACAGAGGAACCTGGAAACAGATACTGTCCGACCTGTAAATAAGAAAACGGAGAAGGAGTTTCATGAACATTTAAGATAGCAGCTAGTGAGTTGAAACTAATGTAGGTGTCTGGTCTGAGGATTCGGTTTAATTCTCTCTTGTTTTTTTCCCCTTCCAGAGCAAGGCACTTTCACTTATTTTAAACGTGGTAAATTAAGTGTAGCCACAACTTCAGGTTTGAACTAACCTGTGATGTGACAAGGATGTGCTTAAACAGCATTCAGAATGAGTTTGCTTATAGACCTGGAAACAAGCCCAAATCATTAGTTCTTCTAATGGCTTCCCAGTTTTTCTCAGCTAGGGTCCTTTCTGTGACCTAAAAAACAACCAGCCTCCCCGGCTCCTGCCCCACCCCCATTCTGTGACCTTATTTCTACTTAGCAATTTATTCCAACTTCCCAGTCCTGTTCTTGCCCTGGGCTGTGGCACTGTTACCTCTACCTAAGGGATCTTTCCACCACACACCTGCATGGCTGGGTCCCTGCCATCCGTCCAATCTCATCTCAAAGTTCACCTTTGTCAATGACACCCACCTTAACCATCCCATTTAAAACACTACCCCCTTGGGCTGGCGCCGTGGCTCAACAGGCTAATCCTCCACCTTGCGGCACCAGCACACCGGTTTCTAGTCCCGGTTGGGGTGCCGGATTCTGTCCCGGTTGCCCCTCTTCCAGGCCAGCTCTCTGCTGTGGCCCGGGAGTGCAGTGGAGGATGGCTCAGGTGCTTGGGCCCTGCACCCCATGGGAGACCAGGAAAAGCACCTAGCACCTGGCTCCTGCCATTGGATCAGCGCGGTGCGCTGGCCGCAGGGCGCCGTCCACAGCGGCCATTGGAGGGTGAACCAACGGCAAAGGAAGACCTTTCTCTCTGTCTCTCTCTCTCACTGTCCACTCTGCCTCTAAAAAAAAAAAAAAAAACAAAAACTACCCCCCTCCCCCGCTTTCTCCTTTCCTTGCCTCAGGTTTTTTTTTTTTTTTTTTTTAATAGTACATACACCCCTTCTATCATAATCACTATTCTTTTTGGTCTTCTAACCTGTCCCTTCTGCTAGAATGCAAGCTGCATGAGACTAAGGATTTTTCTCTTTTGTTCCATGTCCTTTAGTACCTAAAATACTAGAACAGTGCCTGGCTTGGAGCAGGTGTTCGATAAATGTTTCTGGAGTGAATGAGTGAATTATTTCCTAAGAGGTCTACATGCATGCACACACAAATCCTAATTAACACGAATTAAAAATCTTGATGTTGAAAGGTTAAAGTATTTAAAAAGTGGACATGGTGTGTTCATGCAGGTATGGGAACATCACTTCCGCTGCCACTAAAATGCTGGAGAGAAGTGTATGACCAGATTGTGAACTACGCCTTGCCTTTCACCTTGTTAAACAAATACTTCTTAGGCATGAGTCAAAGTTAATTTGCTAGCAAAGGGAAGCAACAGAATTAATAAGGTATGTTATGTCAGAGAGTGATGGAAATTAAGTTATCTAGTTGGGTAACAGAATGCTTACCAAAGCAGCTAGCTTTAAAAGAAAAAAAAAGTACACTTAATTTGGTACAAATTGCAATTTCGTTCCTTGTGATCTTAAAAACATCCTATTCATATCAGTTGTTCCTGGGACAGGAAGATTTGAGATGCTGAGTTTTTTGGCTATCAATCAGAAACTCAAAACAAAACAAAACAAGCTATCTTAAGAAGCACATGATAAAGAGGCTTGTGTGGCTGTTGTTACAAGAGGTTTGATAACTGTCCGACCTACCCAGTTAACACCAGAAGGAATGACAGAAAATTAAAAGGCAGAGATCAAAGAACATGAGATGTTTTCAGACAGGCCACACTACTGGTGAGTTCTAAACCTCCAAGTAAGAGTCAGAATGTCCAGGTTGCCTCTTTTTTAGACTTTGAAACAAAAGCAATTTCTTCTGCATATTCAGATTGTCACAGATTGTGAGGAAGACATTCAAAACCCTCTCTTCCAGCTGACTTGGAAAACAGAATACATTATTACTGACTTAAGCCATCTTGTTAACTGCAGTTTCTTCATATTGTAAAGTAAGTAAAATCGGTGTCATCCAGCACCTCTGCTGAGTGTTTAAGTGTACCGTGTGCTCATTAGCAAGGTCCACTGTCAAAATCAGCAACTTAGCATTGATCACAGAGGAGACACAGTCCGGCGACAGACAACAGCACCATTCTTGGATGACGTTTTTGTGGAACAATAGCAAACAGAAATCATAGGATGTTTAAGAGTTTTGGGAGATCTATTTGCAAATAGCTCAGCATGCTTTTTTTCATGCATGAAACTTTCTGAGGAAATACTGAGCCAACTCAAGACTAAAGAAACCAAGGCAGAAATACAAGGCTTTGCTAAGAGCAGATGCAGCCATAACAAAATAGGCAGCAGTGTTCACAATTGCCTTCAATAATAGCTCCACAACACAAAAATTTTTTTACAAAGATGGTACAAATCAAAGACTATGTTATATTTCAGAGGTACCACTAGGTCAACGGTACTCTGGTAGAGCGTTTTTAAGACAAAATATTTTTCAAATATTAGATCTAGAGCAGTTTTCCAAAATATTTATTTCGTAGTTATGGATACTGTTCTGCTGTACCTGTTGTGGACCAGGTGGTAAAATTGCCTTAGAGAGGTTTGGTAACAGACCCCCAGATCAAAGGCAAGTGCTATGCACCTGGCTAGTCACTGCTGATGGGGGCCTTTGGAACCTGACTACGATAGTGTTTGCCAGCTTCCTCCCCTGTGTGGTCACTCTTTCCTGTGTCATACTATTCTCCACGGAAGACAGGTCACTGTGTGCAGCCCACTTAGGGGATTTAAGTGGCTCTTGTTGAATACCTAAATAATTATTTGCAATTCTTTTGCCTGGAACATGTCACTGTTTAGTTTATGAGCATCAACTCCTAGATTCTTATTTTATACTTGGGGTAACAATCCAATACTATGTCCTCGATTTTGTTCAGATTGTCCCAGCTTTGGAGCTCTTTAGGTTGTCCTATGTGCTTTATCATACTCCCAGTAACGTGGCATGGTTTTTTTTTGTGTGTGTGTATGTGTGTATGCTTGTATTTGCATTCACCACTTCTTTACTTTCTGGTAATTCAAGATGCTCCAGGCTCATCATCTCCCAGACCTGTAATCTGTCATTTCTCTAAGAAACTTTCCTTCCTTTTATCGGAGAATGATAGGTAACCAAGATCTCAGTTCTTAGAAGTGCTGTTTTCTGCTTAAGCTGTCATTTCTTTCTTTTTCTTTGCAGGACCTATTTAAAGAGAGCAAGATCTTCCATCCACTGGTTCGCTCCCCATATGGCCACAATGGCTGGGCCAAACCAAAGCCAGGAGCAGAAACTCCATCTGAGTCTTCCACATGACCGGTGGGGACACGAGTATTTGAACCATCCTCTGTTGTTTTCCCAGATGCAATCCCTAGGGCTGGATTGGACTCAAACCAGCACTCAAATACCAGGTCAGAGTTGTAAATAGCAGCTTTACTTGCTGTGCCACAGTGCCAGCCCCAGCATCTCGCTTGTTTTAGACCCTTACAGCTGACATAGCAAGGAAATATTTATGTTTTTACTATTCCATATATAAATACACACAGCTATCTATAAATATATCTCTGTGTAACCCTCTCTGTGTTAAGTTAAACATGAGTTCATACTGATGTCTCTAACTCTAACCCATTTCTAGCCTCCTCCCCTTGCTTCCCTGTAATTCCTTCTAGCTCCTGCTGCCTGCCATCCATTCATTTCATTGTTGGCTTTCGGTATATTGTACAGTTCTTACACTGTTTCAGCATGTTGTGGAGCAGCCTCTTGGCTGTTAGCCCATACCCCCACTGGAAACAAATGTATCAATTAGAGTACAGTACCTACATTTTTTTCCTTTCCTCTTTGGTCTTAGACTTTAGTCATTTCCAAACTTACTTAGTTTAGCACCTGTTCCTCTGACCCTTTCAGTGAGGGGGTGTTTCATCCATTTTCAGTACAGTCTGATTCTCAAAGTCTGCCTTCTTTCCTGAGATCTGCGATTTGCTCTTTCATTTAATTCATTAAGTTTCACTCTGTGCTGAGAAGTTTTACAAGTTTTCACAGATGGATAATGCCATGTATCCACCATTATGACAGTATCATAGAGAATATTTTCACAATCCTAAAATGTAAAGGAAAAGAAAAGGAAACTGCCTATTAAAATAGCTTTTTTCTTTTTTGACAGGTAGAGTTAGACAGTGAGAGAGAGAGAGACAGAGAGAAATGTCTTCCTTTTCTGTTGGTTCACCCCCCAAGTGGCCACTACAGCTGATGTGTTGCGGCTGGCACACTGCGCTGATCCGAAGCCAGGAGCCAGGTGCTTCCTCCCGGTCTCCCATGTGAGTACAGGGCCCAAGCACTTGGGCCATCCTCCACTGCACTCCCCGGCCAAGCAGAGAGCTGGCCTGGAAGAGGGGCAACCGGGACAGAATCCGGCACCCTGACCGGGACTAGAACCCGGGATGCTGGCGCCACAGGCAGAGGATTAGCCCAGTGAGCCGCGGCACCGGCCTAAAATTGCTTTTGCATGTTTATTTGTATCCCCCCAAACAACTGATGATTTTATTGAATAAATTTCATTTGGATATTAGGAGATATTGATAAAGCAATATACACATAACTCTCTCTATATAAAATCTAATTCTCCATAACACCTAATCACCTAGTATTTATTAAGTGCTGACCATGTACCAGGCTCTGTTCTAAGCACTTCACAACAATCCCATAAGAAGGAACTATTATTACTACTCCCATTTTACAAATGCATAAATTGAGATCCACGTGGTTAAATTTTTTGCCCAAGTTTACACAGTAGTAGAACCAATATTCAAAGATAAAATTAAATACATGTATATGTGTATATACAGATACATGAATCCATGTAGGGTTGTGTTTATATCATGTAGGTATATAGTTCGGAGTTATGGGAGTAGATGCTCTGTCTTCAAGTGTCTTAATGAAGGTGACTTTAAAAACAAGGTTTTCAGCCATCGCTGTTCCCAGTCTCATGTGAATCGTAGATTCATAATTAGCCTTTCACCTCCTGTGTTTGCCTTTAGTCAAAGGAGGAAATGAGAAAAGGAATCAGCACTCAAAGGCCGAGTGTCATCTGTGTCCATTTCTAAGGCTTACCTCGGCTAGTTTCATTTTTACAGAGGAAGAGTAAAATCAAAGACTGTCATTATATTGCTTTTTATTTTACCAGCTTAACAGCTAAGGTGAGTAAATAAGATTATTCCATTAATTACTATGGTTTTTAGACAGGCACAAAATTCATGACTTGCATCTACTTTTGTATATTATGGTGGTTTTTCAATGCACATCTTTAAATTAAAAACTATTTGTAATAAATGTACACACCACATATGCCCCATAACACTGGCTGTGGAATAAGAATAGGAGCTCCAGAAGATACACATTGTGACCTTGTCTTTGCTGTTAAGTTAGGGTTAAGCCTGTCAAGTGAAATCTCACCATTTGCTGAATTTCAGTTTCCTCTTCTGTGAAGTTAGGAGATAGAAACACGTAATTAGATTAGCAATAATCTACTGTCTACGTTAGTACAGGGGATTGTTATTTTAATCGCTGGACAATGCCCTGTGGCTCAAGATCAAATGCTGCTTAAGATTTCTTCCCACTTTACAACTGTAACGCTTGAGAATAACAAGTTAAGTAGCAGTTCGTTTTCCTATCATTTTTCTTCCACAAACACATTCATTGTCACCTTTTACACAAACCTCCCTCCTGAGCTTCGGTGAGCTATTTTGTGTATGGTAATGAACTCCTTGAATTCCCACCTATCCACTTAAAATGAGACACCTCTGATCTTGTAATAGCCGTATATGTGCAAATACCCATGAAAAAAGAAATCAGCAGAAGTGTCAAGAAAAAGTCTGTTGTATAAAACCGAATCATCAAGTAAGGGACATGTAAACCTCATGCTACTTATCAAGGTCTATAGGCTAGGCACCTCTTCTGAATGGGTGCGATTTATACTGTCTCCTCACTAGATCAGCAAAATGCTGAGGGCTTCACATTTTATTTTTAAAAATAGATGTCCTTTTCGGGTTTTACTGTTGCTGGGGAAGTGTTCTTTGTGTTGCTAATAGAGAGCTGGATGTTCTGCTTTGAATGGGATGAGTTTGTTTTTATTGGTAGGAGTGGCAGAAGGATGAATGAAGGAATCCATTTTTGGATTATATTTCTGTAAGTGAGAGGTCTGCCATTTGGGTCCAGGTGGATGATTGGCTCCTAACCACAGATCCTGTCATGGGAGCATGGAATTTGCTCATTTGTTTACTTATTACTTTACTCTTTAAATCTTAAATGGGCTAAATATTCAGATTCAGAGATGATGGGGTTACGGGACTCAAATCAGGAACACATATTGTCACACTTGGAAGATATCAAGAGGACTTTGATCCCCTTTATTTATTTATTTATTTTTTTGCCTGATGTAGTTCAGCCTCAAAAAAAGGGAAGAGAAATAGTTGAGACCTGGGTTTCCTTTCCAATCTTGTGATCAAATAATTAAAATACAAGCCATCTTGCTCTTCATCTTTATACTATTTGCTCCATTTACAGCAGGAAATCAATGGGGAGATTATCTCAAAGAGTGTATTACAAAATAATACTTTGGTGTATTCTGAGCTGAAAGCTCCCTTGATCTGTTCTGGCTGTCCTAAGACAGGAATTATAGAATTATTTTCAATGTCATTGTATTGCCCAGAAATTAACTTCAATGTTCTTATGATCTCAGTTGCATTATAACACCCTGTAAAAGACTGCTGATTTCTTAACAATAAAGAAAAAAACCTTTAACTCGTAGCTGTGTCTATTCCTCTATTTCATTGATCTTTATGGTTATGCCAAAAATTTCTGTGATGCTGTGAAAGCAGAATTGGGATTCTGTGTTGTGAATTGCACTTCTGTCTTTAGGAGCAGGTGGTTAATGTATGAGCCCCTGGCATGTGGGGCAGCGGGGGCATTTCATAGTGCCTCTCTGCATCACTCTGCGGCATGCTGCGCTGTGTGCTCACTGAATCATTGTGTGCTCCTCCTATCCTGGGAGGAGATTTCATATCCTGTCTATCCAGGTAGGGTTGTTTGGCTCAGACCAATGGAATGGAGCCATCCTCCTGCTTCTCTGTTTTCCAAAGAGGTTTTGGATGTTACAGGTTGAGACAGTAGAGACTGAAAATAGGAGCACTCACTCACAAGATCAGGGGAAAGAAAAAAATCTTTAGGCTTTCCATAAGTGACCATTTATTTTATTACAGTAGGTTGTGGTTACAGCAGTTGACTATGGATAAAACACTCTCTAACTCTACCTGCTGACAGCAACAAGTGTCTAACCTGGGAATGCTCACCCTCTTTGTTGTTTCGGTTTCTTTCCCCTTAGAATGAGGGCACTGTTTTAAGTGATACTACCTAAAGAGATCTCTGATAGATACACAGTTCTCTAAGGTGAACCACTTTAATAAGTCATGGCCTGGGTGTTACAAATTACACACACTGGCCTGGGTGTTACAAATTACACACACACACACACACACACACACAGGATACCAAAGATAAGATTCCTGGAGGTGGAGGCTGACCTTAGGACCCTGTTCCTTTCAGACTTCTGTGAAAAGAACTCCAAGGAAGGAATGGAACGAGAATAAGCCTGAACACGAGACAAAGTGGATCAGAACCGGAGCAGTTACTCTGAAAACCCAGAGCCTTTCCAGAGTCCTCATAGCTGTTTCCCAAGGAGGGGGCCAAAATGAGAACTAAGGAAGGGACTATGCAAAGTATGCAAATTTTGGTCACCTGCACTAGGCCAGGTTTTACCCTGGGGATGTCTCAACTCTGACAATCTCCCACATGGAACTGCTCACCTGAGTGAACAAGGGAAGTGCCATTCACTGAATGTTTCCACTGTGACAGGTGCATCATGTACCTTGCCACCTTTAAACCCCGAAGGGGAAGGATTGCCGGGCTCATTTTTGAAATGAGGAAATTGAGACTCATGAAGATCATTTGCCTAAGAGTTCTCTGTTAAACAAATGGCAAGTCCATTTCAGTCAAGTTTTCTGTCTCAAAACTTAACGTCTTTTTTTTTTTTTCTGGTAGATTTCCAGTGTGCTCCGCCTTGGTTCTAGAAGTTAATACACCCTCTGAATGCCCAATAAAAACCTGCGTCACTTTCCCAGGCATTAATTGCTTTGTGTAAACCAGGTCTCATGAGGAGCTCTTGAAAGAAACTATAGAGATAACTTGTTGTTCCTGTTTACCCACTTTTTTCTCCTCCTAGGTACAAAGAGATAGGAGTTTGAGCCCAGCAGAGTCATGCCTGAGCTCTTAATTTGTGGGAACCTAACCACAGTTCTTCTCCAGTGTGAACATAATGTGCATCTCGTTGTAAACTGCTAATCTTATGTATTTCTTGATTCTCATTGATTGACACGACATTATTCGAGACACTTCAAAAAGCTTACTGAAAAATGGAATTAGAAGTATGAGTTTAGGGCCTATGTGTGGTGTAGCAGGTTAAGCCGACTTCAGTTCTGATCCAGTGCCCAGGTACCTGGATCCTAGCCACCCACAGGGAGCTCCAGGCTGCTGGGTTCAGCCTGGCCCAGTCCTGGCCATTGCAGCCATTTAGGGAGTGAACTAGCAGATGAAACTTTCTCTCCTTCTCCCTCCTCCTCTCTTCCTCTCCCCCCTCCCACCAACTCTGCCTTTCAAATAAACAAATAAATCTTTTGTTTATAAAATGAGCTTATTTTTGTGCAAAAAAATTTTTTTCATAAGACAACAAAGATGCTTATTATGAAAAAACAAGGACTTCCAGAATTGTTCTTGCACCAACTCATACTTTCAGTTCCATTTCTCAAACTTCCCAAAACTCCCTTGTATGTTAAGCTAATCTTACAAAGTCCACTTGGGACTTTTTTATCACTGAGATCAGTACGATTTGTATACTCCTGCCTGATGGCAGTTTCAGCCCCAGCCCCTTTATGTGACTCCTGTACTATAACCTAAGAGTATGGAGTCTGTCTTTCACCCTCCCTCCCTGTCCACGTGAGCTGCAAGACTTGGGCCAGGTTATCTGCTGTGTTTCCCCTCCCTTTAGCCCCTGTAGAACCTAAGTTTTCAAGACAAATGGTGTCTGCCTCTCGTCACTGGATCTGACACCATCCTCTCTCACCTTAGGCTGGTCCCTGGTACCTAATGTGCCCCAGCCATCGGCTCAGCCACGGGGCTCTGAGCCCTGCAGGAGCAGAAAATGGTGATCTCGTGATCTGTAGTCACTCAGGAGAGCACATCACAAAGTCCAAAGCACACACTCACTTCAGCAGCAGCACCTGCGGACACTGGTGAGACGTCAAGTCTGGAGCTGATTAATTCTCAGGCTTCCATTTTTGACATCCCTAATGTCACATTTATTTCCAGTCACATCTGATGATTTTTCTCCTAAACTCCAGATTGTCACATTTATCAGCTTCATTGTCCTTTTGCTTTTCAACCAATACCTTAGACACATTTTTAGTACATCATTTAATTGTATGGCATAGTTTTTGCTTTGCTTATTTTAAGTTAAAGGCATTAACATTTAAAATGTATGCTTAGAAAACTAATAGGTTTTGGCCGGCGCCATGGCTCAACAGGCTAATCCTCTGCCTTGCGGCGCCGGCACACCGGGTTCTAGTCCCGGTCGGGGCGCCGGATTCTGTCCCGGTTGCCCCTCTTCCAGGCCAGCCCTCTGCTGTGGCCCGGGAGTGCAGTGGAGGATGGCCCAAGTGCTTGGGCCCTGCACCCCATGGGAGACCAGGAAAAAGCACCTGGCACCTGGCTCCTGCCATCAGATGAGCACGGTGCGCCGGCCGCAGTGTGCTGGCCATGGCAGCCATTGGAGGGTGAACTAACGGCAAAAGGAAGACCTTTCTCTCTGTCTCTCTCTCTCACTGTCCACTCTGCCTGTCAAAAAAAAAAAAAGAAGAAGAAAAAAAAAAGAAAACTAATAGGTTTTTTACAACTGCACACTAGTTTTTAAAATTTTTTTAAAAATTCATTTATTTGACAGCATACCTAGCCACTGGTTCACTCCTCAAGTTCCCACGAAGGCCAGGACTAGGCCAGGCCAAATCCAGGAGCCAGGAACTTAATCCAGACTGCCCATGTGATAGCGAGAACACACTTACTTGATCCATCAATGTTTTCTCCCAGAGTCTGCATTGGCAGGAAGCCGGAGTCAGGAACCAGATATGGAACTCGGGAACCCTCATCTGGATGTCTGAGCTTCTAGGCTAGACACCCACGCATGCACAACGTTTAAAAGCAACATACCTGTACTCACATCAAAGATAAAATCATAAAATAAATAAAATAATTACTAAATGACAAAATTACTATCCAATTTCCAACTTAATTTATTCTGCAATTACACTCATTTATCCATTTCTTTTGTTGCTCAAAGCACATCAGAGTTTGAGTCGCAGGAAAACCTCCAAGCAGACATTCTTTGTTCAAGGCCAAAGACATAAAAGTAGAGTAAAATACCAAACATGTTTCTAACTATTATTTTCCTTTAGTGTTTATGGTCACTGAAAGCTGTATCTGAAATAGATGGCATAGCCCCAGTGTTCACTGGCACATGTTGTCTGGTACAGTTTTTAATAAGATTCTGAGACTGTGAAAAGGATTCTGATGGAGTTTATAATATGAAGAAATGGAAGTCAGACTTTAATCACACACACCAATGAGAAAAGTTCTCAGGGATTCTTCTTTGCTTCCTTTTATAGCTAAAATATAAAGCTTATGGAAATTACCCTTTTGTAAATGTGATACAATAACCTCTCAATCATTTTCACTAATAAAACAGAAAATGGATTTGAAAAAGCCAACAAGGCAAATAATCTAAAACTTGTCAAAGCATAAAGTAAAGCCATTCCAATTTGAGTGAGTCCAATAGAGGGCACTTGCCTAAGTATGGTTACTACGTTTGTTGTGTCAAGTAACTGAGCGGGGTCCCTGTAGAACCTTGATTTTGCATGTCAGCTCTCTTAACATTAATCATAACAACTTCAAGTTGCTTAAATACTTTTATCTTTATTAGAATCATGCAAACCATCTCTCTTGGTGTGCTGGGACTGGTTTGGACTGGCTCTCCAGGGCAATTGTGGGAATTTTTAGAATTTTGCTAGACTTTTTTTTTTTTTTTTTGGACAGGCAGAGTGGACAGTGAGAGAGAGACAGAGAGAAAGGTCTTCCTTTGCCGTTGGTTCACCCTCCAATGGCCGCTACGGCCGGCACGCTGCGGCCGGCGCACCGCGCTGATCCAATGGCAGGAGTCAGGTGCTTATCCTAGTCTCCCATGGGGTGCAGGGCCCAAGCACTTGGGCCATCCTCCACTGCACTCCCAGGCCACAGCAGAGAGCAAGCCTGGAAGAGGGACAACCGGGACAGAATCCGGCGCCCTGACCGGGACTAGAACTCGGTGTGCTGGTGCCGCCAGGCGGAGGATTAGCCTGTTGAGCCACAGTGCCGGCCTAGATGATTTTTCATGATAGCCATTTCTTAAAGTTTATAAACATAACTTAATGACTTATATAACAAGTAAAGGTAAGTAAATACTCAAAAATTATCACTTCTAGTGATTTAACTACTTCTTACTATTACAAATGATTTGGAGGTTACATAATGTGTTGTACAGCAAAAATACTATAGAGTGGTGGACCCAACTCTATTCATTGATATCCTGTTGGTAACATAAAATCAGCTATGATAGGAGTACTTACACCATGGAAAGTAGCAAATACTGCAAACCAAGTCTTGAATTACTGTTTTGTCTACAGTTTAAAAAGTGATCAAGAAAAAAATTTTTTAAGATTTCTTTCTTTTTTTTAAAGATTTATTTTTTATTTATTTGAAAGACAGAGTTACAGAGAGAGATAGAGACAGAGAGAGAAGTCTTCCATACACTGGTTCACTCCCCAGATGGCCGCAATGGCCGGAGCTGCGCCAATCTGAAGCCGGGAGCCAGGTGCTTCCTCCGGGTCTCCCACGTGGGTGCAGGGCCCAAGGACTTGGGCCATCTTCCACTGCTTTCCCAGACCATAGCAGAGAGTTGGATCAGAAGAGGAGCAGCTGGAACTAGAACCAGCGCCCATATAGGATGCCGGCGCCTCAGGTCAGGGCGTTAACCCGCTGTGCCACAGTGCCGGCCCCAAGATTTATTTCTTTGAAATGCAGAGTTACAAAGAGGCAAGGCAGAGAGAGAGAGAGAGAGAGAGAGAAAGTCTTCCATCCTGGTTCACTCTCCAAATGGCCATAACGGCTGGAGCTGGGCCAATCTGAAGCCAGGAGCCAGAAGCCTCTTTTGGGTCTCCCACGCGGGTGCAGGGGCCCAGGGACTTGAGCCATCTTCCACTGCTTTCCCAGGCCAAAGCAGAGAGCTGAATTGGAAGTGGAGCAGCCAGGACTGGAACCAGGGCCCATATGGGATTCCGGCACTGCAGACGGTGGCTTTACCTGCTATGCCACAGCGTTGGCCCCAAGAAAATGTTAATAATGCATAGAGAACTTCAAAAAGTGTCGTGATTGACTGTTATATAGTGAATAACAAAAAAAATTGAAGAACCATCCTTCAAGGATTCCAAAACAATTATCCAATTCAGCAAAGAAATTGCATACACTAGTGACAAGTGAAGTACTTGTTAATGAAAAGGAAGCTATCAATCAACATTCTTGTCTGTTGATTGCAACTACAGTGTATTGAGGATGCAAGAGTTCAGCCAAAGAGTTAGAAGATAATCAATTTACTGTATTCAATTCATAAAAATAATTAACATTGTATCATTTTTAGTGAATTGTGTATGGCTCATTCCTTGTACCAGTTTAAATAAATACTTAAGTTCATGAACATGCATTTTTCCCCTATTGTCATATTTGGTTGGTAATGATCTAAAATAGTTTCCAGATAAAGGTTGAAAAAGGTAATTCCTTGCCATTCTCTCTGTCACCTTGGCTTCCTGAAGCAGGAACCCATTGGTTACAGCGTTGCAAATGTTCCATCCTTTTTCTTCCAGTTACACTCTGCCTCTCTTATCTGCCTGCCAAGGAAATGGTTATGGAATTCAGATTCGATCGATTTGCACACCAGCTATTACCAGATTGGCAGGGCCAGAAAGAACCTTGCTCTGGGTTTGCTAGGTCAACGGTCACTAAGCTGGTCCGGCTGCCAGTCTGATATCTGCCACATGAAGGAGGTATCTACCTCTGCAGCAGGAGGAAGTAAGACCAGGATGCCAGAGCAGCAAAGACAAGCAGAGGAGAGCAGCACACAGAGCACCGGCCTGCTGGTGGTAAGTCTCCAGGTCCAATGCTTCCTGTGGCCACCGAGTTATCACAGGATCTTCCCAGCTGTGTGGGCAGAGCTGTTCATCTCTGCCTTATGACAATACAAGTTAACTGTCCTGCATTTGTGATTTTTTTTTTCAGGATTTACTTATTTATTTGAAAGGCAGAGTTACAGTGAGGAAGGGAGCGACAGAGAGAGAGGTCTTCCATCCGCTGGTTCACTTCCCAAATGGCTGCAACTGCCAGAGCTCAGCTGATCCAAAGCCAGGAGCTTCTTTCAGGTCTCCCACACAGGTGCAGGGGCCCAAGGACTTGAACCATCTTCTTCTGCTATTCCAGGCCATAGCAAAGAGCTGGATTGGAAGAGGAGCAGCCGGGACGTGAACAGGCACCCATGTGGATTGCTGGCACTGCAGGCAGAGGCTTAACCTACTACACCACAGTGCTGCCCCGTATTTGTGATTTAGACTGGGGTTTAACACAGGTCCCTGTGCAGTTCACGGGCCGGCTTCAGTGAACCTGCAAGCTTCCAGGATCTGCGTGCAAGAGCTGTGTGTTTGTGTTTAAGCACATGTTTCCTCCCAGGAACAGGGTTCAGGGCTTTCCTTGGATTCACAGAAGATCTGTAAACCCACAGGAGCTGACAAGAATTTCTGCGTCAGATTTTGCTCAGCATTGTAAACCCCATTGTGGTTACAGTCAGCAGAGTCTGAACTTGACTCTGTCTTTTCTTGGTGTTTTTAACCTAGATTTCAAGGCTCCCTAAGAGTTTTAAATCCCCAAATCACTCACTTTTCATTTAATTTCTTCCTTGTTACTTTCTTCGCATACTAGCCTATTTGTGTATGTGTGATATTGTTAGCACATCTCTCAAGAGAGACTAAAATAAGAAGCACTTGTTATTCACTTAGGAAATTTTAAGGAAGATGAACATGTAATACGAAGCCAGTATTTCATCGAAACCTAAAGTAGTTTATATATATATATATATATATATATATATATATATATGTATATATATATGTATATATATATCTTTAGAAATAACTTCCAAGGAAATAATAGCAGGCATTAATTTCAAATTTACAAATTCAAATTTGATAAAAATTTCTCAGATGTTTTAAAATTGCTTTTAAAAAGGCTTCTGGGTTAAGAGTCAATGAAATAAAGTTTTAGGATAGGAGGAATCTTTTTTAAAAAAATTTATTTATTTATTTGAGAGGTAGAGTTACAGAGAGAGAGGGAGAGGTCTTCCATCCAATGGTTCACTCCCCAAATGGCTGCAACAGCCTGAGCTGAGTCTATCTGAAGCCAGGAGCCAGGAGCTTCTTCCCTGGTCTCCTAGGCAGGTGCAGGGGCCTAAGCACTTGAGCTGTCCTCCACTGCTTTCCCAGGCCATCAGCAGAGATGCTGGATCAGAAGAGGAGCAGCAGAGACTTGGACGGTGCTTATATGAGATGTTAGCACCACAGGTGGAGGCTTAACCTCCTATTCCACAGAGCAGGCCCAGGATAGAAAAAACCTTTATTGAGGGCCAATTAAAACTGGACTCAATATGAATGAGAAAACAGTAAAATACAAGATACCTATCTTGTTCTCTTGTGATGTTAGCTGTCAAGTTCAAAATAATTGCAGCTGACAAACAGCAAAATACAGTGTTCCCAATACCATGCATTCGATACCTTTACTTTGGAAAAAGCTGAAGCAATTTCAATGGATGATTTTTGTCTAAGAAAGTAATTTATTGCGTGGCTAATCATGCCACAGAAAGCTGTGCAGGTGGCAGTCACCTAACTGAAGCAGTACTTTGTCAGCCTCTATAAGAGTTTTGAGTGATTGTACCTATGGCACAAAAAAGAAATCATTCAGATATCCTTGAAGCATAATGCACACAATAGTCAAATGGCGATTTCTTTGAAAATAAATTTGGTTTGAAAATTAAATTATGGGCCGGCGCCGTGGCTCAACAGGCTAATCCTCCGCCTAGCGGCGCCGGCACACCAGGTTCTAGTCCCGGTCGGGGCGCCGGATTCTGTCCCGGTTGCCCCTCTTCCAGGCCAGCCCTCTGCTGTGGCCCAGGAGTGCAGTGGAGGATGGCCCAAGTGCTTGGGCCCTGCACCCCATGGGAGACCAGGATAAGCACCTAGCACCTGGCTCCTGCCATCGGATGAGCGCGGTGCGCTGGCCGCAGCGCGCTGGCCGCGGCAGCCATTGGAGGGTGAACCAACGGCAAAGGAAGACCTTTCTCTCTGTCTCTCTCTCTCACTGTCCACTCTGCCTGTCAAAAAAAAAGAAAAAGAAAAAAAAAACATAAATTATGACACATTCAAGTTTCTAAAAAATAAAAACTACCCATCACAGCCAATAGACAACGTTATAAATATCCTGTCAAGGCCAAGGTGAATAAAAAATGCTTAAGCTTACAACTTATCCATGAATACAACTAGATGAAAATATCAGGCTAAATGGGTATCTCTAGGTAAAAGAGCTTTGAGGCTACAGCTATGAAATTAACTGTACTATTTTCAGAAAAAATCATCACATTTAAATGTGTGTTTAAATTAGTGTTTCTTCTCTATGTAAAGAGGAAGAGTATGTGGTATTTCTTCATCTTATAATTCATTGAGTTCCAGTTGAGAATGATTAATCTGTACACAAAAAAAGGAATTCTGCCAGCGCTGTGGCTTAACAGGCTAATCCTCTGCCTTGCGGCGCCAGCACACCGGGTTCTAGTCCCAGTCAGGGTGCTGGATTCTGTCCCAGTTGCCCCTCTTCCAGGCCAGCTCTCTGCTATGTCCCGGGAGTGCAGTGGAGGATGGCCCAAGTTCTTGGGCCCTGAACCCCATGGGAGACCAGGAGAAGCACTTGGCTCCTGCCACCGGATTAGCGTGGTGCGCCAGCCGCGGCGGCCATTGGAGGGTGAACCTACAGCAAAGGAAGACCTTTCTCTCTGTCTCTCTCTCACTGTCCACTCTGCCTGTCAAAAAAAAAAAAAAAAAAAAAGGAATTCTGTCTTTAGTTCTACGGCTTCAAAAGTTTATGTCTGTTTAACGGTTAGTTGGGCTGGTCTGATCTTAAACACTGACTCAGATTCTTGGAATATCTGTCTACACAAACACCTCTTATGCTATTGACTGTTTTAATGCAGACAAGTTTACAGACAGGTTGATAAATAAGCATGACACAGAAAGTTACAAAGACCTTGCTCATCAAACTAAACCAATATTTTGCCATCCTTCACACAGTGTGTATGCATATTGTGTATGTATTGTGTATGATGGTGTATGTATGTATTTGTGTGTATATATGTGTGTGTAGCTAAAAGAAAGTACTGGGTATGATAAGATTAAGGAATTGGCCCCTGAATGTTTCTGCTGACAGAATGAAGATTTTCAGGGCTGGCACTATGGTATAGCAGGTGAAGCTGCCCAGCCTGCATTGCCAGAATCCCATATGGGCACCAGTTCTAGTCCTGGCTGCTCCACTTCCAATCCAGCTCTCTGCTGTGGCCTGGGAAAGCAGCAGAAGATGGCCCAAGTCCTTGGGCTCCTGCACCCATGTGGGAGACCTGGAAGAAGCTCCTGGCTCTTGGCTTCAGGTCGGCGCAGCTCCAGCTGTTGTGGCCACCTGGGGAGTGAACCAGTGTATGGAAGACTTCTCTCTGCCTCTGCCTCTCTGTAACTCTGCCTTTCAAATAAAATAAATAAATCTTTTTAAAAAAAAAAAGAATGCAGATTTTAATGGTAGTTGATTACAACAGAAGTACACATATACTTGGTTTGAAATGTTCAGCTCCAAGAAAAAAATGAAATGCAAAGAAATCTAGTTTGGGAGAAGAATACGTGTTATTATTCTTTGTTATCCACTTACTGAAATTATTCATTTCCTTCTCAAGATGCCTTACCCTAACATCAAAAACAACTAGGTATCTCAAACTAAGGAATATACTGTATTTAAGTCACTCTTCTCATGTCATGAAGATAAACTATTTTATTTTATTTTTTTAGAAGATAAACTTTAAGAAGGCAAAGTAGGGACTGGCGCTGTGGCATAGTGGGTAAAGCCGCAGCCTACAACGCCAGCATCCCATTTGGCATCAGTTCAAGTCCCAGCTGCTCCACTCCGATCCTGCTTACTGCTAATGTGCCTGGGAAAGAAAAAGTAGAAGATGGCCCAAGTACTTGGGCCCTTGCACCCACTGGAAGACGCAGAAGAGGCTCCTAGCTGCTGGCTTCAGCCGTGGTTGTTGAGCTATCTGGGGAGTGAATCAGTGGATGGGAGATCTCTCTCTCTCTCTCTGCCTCTGCCTCTCTGTAACTCTGCCTTTCAAATAAATAAATAAATCTTTATGTTTTTAAAAGCAAAGTAAATAATCAACAGAGCCATGTGGCAGCTGCTCACACCAAAGACTTTACTGATGCTGAAGAGTTCATAAAACACCATATACTTACCTATGACAACACCCATAAAAAAATAGAATATTTCCACCTTTATACTTTGAGGAAATTATAAGCAGATGATATTCAAACTCTTTGATATATCTAATGCACTAACTCCATGGCATTAAAAAAAACTGTCCAAAAAGAAATAATGAACAGTATTTTAAGCATTTAGGAAGTTTTGGGAGTTTTCCTTTTTTTTTTTTAAAGATTTATTTATTTGAAAGGTAGCAAAATAGGAAGGGGCAGACAGAGATTTTTTTCCATCCTCTGATTCACTCCCCCAGATGGCCACAATTGGCCAGGGATGGGGCCAGGCAGAAGCCAGGAGCCTGGAACTCCATCCACGGGTCTCCCATTTGAGTGGTAGGGGCCCAAGCACTTGGACCATCTTCCGCTGCTTTCCCAGGTGCATTAGCAGGGAGCTGAAAGCAGAGCAACTGGGACCCTAACCAGTGCTCATATGGGATGGCAGTGTCGCAGGTGGCGACTTAACCTAGTACTCCACAGTGCTGGTCCTGGCCGTTAGGAAGTTAATACTACACCACTGTCTACTTCATACATGCTACTTAGGTATCTGCTTAAGTTTTTCCTCCACATATAAAAAGCTGAAAAGAAAAAACAGTCAAGGCCACCATTTCCTGAAGAAGAGCAAACACTGACACCTGACATGGCTGTCAGGATTTCTGCCGGAGGCCTGGTGCATTGTCCTGTCCTGAACTGTGTTTTTTCTTCTACCTATTTCTAATTTGCAAGCTGATGTTCCCACAAAATAACAGCATAGCTAAAATAACAACCTGGGCTTTTGTTCCTTTTCTTAATTTGATAAGTTTTTAAAAATTCTACAACCTTTTTTTTTTTTTTTGAAGATTTATTAATTCAAAAGGAAGAGTGACAGAGGAGAGACAAAGAAATGGAGAGAGGTCTTCCATCTTGTTCACTCCTGAAATGGCCACAATAGCTGGGGCTCGGCTAGGCCTAAGCCAAGAACCTGGTGCTCCATCTGGGTCTCCCATTTGTGTGCAGGGGCCCAAGCACTTGGGCCATCTTCTACTGCTTTCCCAGGCCGGTAGCAGGGAGCTGCACTGGAAGTGGAACAGTTGGTACTTTACCCTGCACTCATGTGGGATGCCAGTGTCGCAGGTGGTAGCTTAACCTGCTACAACATGACACCAACCCTCTCTGAGGCCTTTTAGAAAACAGATACCCAGTCACCACTCTACACACAAGCCTACATACCTGTATTTAAAAGGCCCTAAAAATGGGAATATGAGGCTACTTCAGAAAAGTGAAATTAAAAGTGTAAGTCTGGGGCTGACACTTTGGCGTAGCAGGTAAAGTCACTGCCTGCAGTGCCAGATCATATATGGGCACCAGTTCTAGTCCCAGCTGTTCCACTTCCAATTCACCTCCCTGCTAATATGCCTGGGAAAGCAGCAGAAGATGGCTCAAGTCCTTGGACTCCTGAACCCACACGGGAGACCCGGAAGAAACTCCTGGCTCCTGGCTTCAGATTGGCGCAGCTCTGGTCATTGTGGCCATCTGGGGAGTTAACCAGAGGAAGAAAGATATCTCTCTCTCTCTCTCTCTCTCTCTCTCTCTCTCTCTCTCTCTCTCTCTCTCCTGTCTCTGTGTAACTCTGTCTTTCAAGTAAATAAATCCTTTTTTTAAAAAAAAAAAATGTGAGTTTATTTTGGTGGAAAAGGACTTACACTGCAAAAACAAAAACTGTAAAACATGGAAAATGGTATATTAGGGGAAAAAACCTTCTTTCCTATATTTATACTTTGTTGACACCAAAAAAACTCATACTTTTAACTTCATTTTTCTGGAATTTTTTGAAGCGTCCTGTCCATTTCTATAACGTGATGAGCCAGAAGCATCCATACTAACTTGAGGAACAAGTAGGGAAGGCCTATTAGATCCACTGCTATTCAACTTTGGCCAGAAGTATCAGCCAGTACAATCCTGCAAGAGAGAATAAGCAGAAGTATCAGAATTCGGGAGAAAAAGGATAAAACTACATCTAACAACATCTAATATGTTGGTATATCTAGATCACAGACAAAAAAATCAATGCCAAAACTATCACAACTAAGAAAAAACACTTACTAGAGAAGCAGATATTAAGATGATATGGGGAGGGCCGTCGCTGTGGCGCAGCAGGTTAACGCTCTAGCCTGAAGCGCCAGCATCCCTCATGGGTGCCGGTTTGAGTCCCAGCTGCTCCACTTCCAATCCAGCTCTCTGCTTTGGCCTGGGAAAGCAGTGAAAGATGGCCCAAGAACTTGGGCACCTGCACCTGGGTGGGAGACCCAGAAGAATCTCCTGGCTCCTGGCTTCGGATCTGCACAGCTCTGGCCGTTGCGGCCAACTGGGGAGTGAACCATCGGATGGAGGACCTCTCTCTCTCTCTCTCTCTCTCTGCCTCTCCTCTCTCTGTGTAACTCTGACTTTCTAATAAATAAATAAATAAATAAATCTTTTAAAAAAAAGATGATACAGGGGCCGGTGCTGTGGCTTGGTAGGCTAAGCCTCTGCTTGCAGTGCCAGCATCCCATATGGGCGCCGGTTCAAGTCCTGGCTGCTCCACTTCCAATTCAGCTCTCTGCTATGGCCTGGGAAAGCAGTAGAAGATGACCCAAGTCCTTGGGGCCCTGCACCCACGTGGGAGACCCAGAAGAAGCTCTTGGCTCCTGGCTTCAGATTGGCACAGCTCTTGCCATTGTGGCCATCTGGGAAGTGAACCATCAGATGGAAGACCTCTTTCTTTCTCTCTCTCTCTCTCTCCCTCCCTCCCTCCCTCCCTCCCTCCCTCTCTCCCTCTCTCCCTCTCTCCCTCTCCCTCTCTCTCTGCCTCTTCTTCTCTCTGTGCAATTCTGACTTTAAAATAAATAAATAAATCTTAAAAAAAAGGTGGACACTTTTAGAAAAGTGGCTACCAAGACTTTAAAAAAAGATAAGATATAAAAATAATAACCTTCACAGAAATATTCACTACTAAAATATATATTGGAAGAAAAATGGTTATAATAAGGATAGAAAAAAATAAATTGAAATAATATTAGCAAAAAATGTGCTATAAACTATGTAAGGAAAGCTTAAATACTCAAATACTGAAAGTAGACCTGAAGTAATGGAAAGACATCCTTTGTGTTTTCAAAACAAATCAACAACAACAACAACAACAACAAAAACCTCTCATTATCACAAAGATAGAAATTCCCTATAAATTAAATGTGATTCCCATTAAAATGTCCAGAGCTGGTTGCTGTTATTTGATGAACATAGGTTAATTCTAAAGTTTAGGTGGAAAAATAAACATGCAAGAATAGGTAGGGAAACTAAATAAATCTAATGAGTGATACTAACATTATATAAAACATACTATACAGCCTCTATAATTAAAAAGTAGGGTGCAGATACATGAATAGACAGACCAACAGAAGAGAATCCAAATCTAAAAATAGATCCAAGTACATATGGAATTCAGTAAGTGATAAAGACAGCAGTTAAATCACTGGTGGAGATGATGGATTTAAACAAAAATTGTATTCACGGATGAGCATTTGCCCTGGTGTTCACACTCTGGTTTAAGATGCCCACATCCCATATAGAACCAGCTGGGTTCAATTCCCAGTTCTGGCTCTTGATTCCAGTTTCCGCAGATGTGCACCTTGGGAGGCAGCTGGCAATGGCTCAAGTACTTGACTGGGATTGAGTTCCAGAGCCCTGGTTACAGCCAGGTTCAGCACTGGCTGTTGCAGAAATTTAGGGAGTGAAACCAGTGGATGGAAGATTCATTTTTCTCTCTCTCTCTCTCCTCTCTCTACTCCCTCCCCTTGTAGATAAATACATAAATGAATATTAAAAATATCAATTTATAAAGCACTAGAAGAAAATACATGAATTCAACTTTAAAAAATCAGTGTAGGGAGAAATTCTTCCTAGCTATGACTTGAAACCTAGATTAGTAGAAAATATTTTACTTCACAGCTCTTATTGCCATAGGAATCTATATCCAAGGGGAGACTGAGCCCTTCCTCCCACAGCCAGGAACTTCAGCCAAGGTGTCTGGGATGAATCCTGCAACTATGGGACCAGCATCCAGGAGCACCCAAACAACCTGGGCAAACCTCTGTCCCCTACAGTGCCACTCACTTCACTCAACTGCGATGCTGCTGTTGCTTCCCTACCTGGTTATGCCACCAAAGCTGACGCCACTAGCCTGCTTCTTTGATTCTAGAATTTACTGCCATCTTCCCACCAAAAGGCCACAATCCCACCTCCCACACCATTGGCTACTGCCTGGGGACCTGCTGTGAAACAGTAACACAGAACCAGACTGCCCTCAAATTGTCTTCTGGTGCTTTCCTTTCCCTGTCCACACCAGATAGGACCTGATATGACACAGACCCCTTTGCGTTGCCTGTCATGTCTATAATTATGGCACAAGTGACTCTCTCTAAATAGCCACTCATGTTAGAAGCAAGTCCAGGGTTTTCTTTCAACCTTGCCTTCAGGATGCTGGCCTGGTTTCCTCAGCATCTTATCTGCAGGAAGTCATTCTTCTCCATGACTTTCCCAACGCAGTCCTCCTGTCTTTCTATCTCTCCATGGTCATGCCTTGTTGCTAGAGCTGGATAGCTAGAACTGTGTCCTCTAACCCTTGGCTGAATCATCAAATTGCTTTCCATTAACACAGCATAGTAGAAATTAGCAAGGGAAATAGTGGGGTCTTTGCATGCAACTAGAATGTGGGATGTGGCCGGCGCCGTGGCTCAACAGGCTAATCCTCCGCCTTGCGGCGCCGGCACACCGGGTTCTAGTCCCGGTCGGGGCGCCGGATTCTGTCCCGGTTGCCCCTCTTCCAGGCCAGCCCTCTGCTGTGGCCCAGGAGTGCAGTGGAGGATGGCCCAGGTGCTTGGGCCCTGCACCCCATGGGGAGACCAGGAAAAGCACCTGGCTCCTGGCTCCTGCCATCGGACGAGCGCGGTGCGCCGGCCGCAGCGCGCCGACCGCGGCGGCCATTGGAGGGTGAACCAACGGCAAAGGAAGACCTTTCTCTCTGTCTCTCTCTCTCACTGTCCACTCTGCCTGTAAAAAAAAAAAAAAAAAAAAAAAAAAAAAAAAAAAAGAATGTGGGATGCAAAGCACAGATTCGTGAAGCTCAGGCTGCGCTGATGAGTCACTTAATGTCTAACAACATACAAATTAGTATTTTGATATTTTGCTTGTCGTAGCTTGGCCTATCAGACTTAATCACAGGCTAGTTAAATGACAGGAAGTCAATTCACATGACGAGTTAGTTCATGATGTAAGGCAAAGTGTCATTTTGCTTCTCTGTGTCCTGTTTACCTGCTCTGAAAGATGAAAGTACTGACCTACTTCATAGGGGTGTTGGTGAATTAATTTTTGAAGATGCTCTGAAAACTCCCAAGCCTTTCTCAAACACAAAGGACTAGGATGACTTCCTTGGGAGCTGTGTTAGTGAAAGGCAACAGGGTTTTTTAAAATCTTTAAACTGTAGTAAATCTAGAGGAGAAAATAATGACTCATTTCCTTCCCTTAGTGTTACAGTATTTCCTACTGATGTGTCCTCATGCTGTCACGTTAAAGAAATTGATAAAAGTATGAAACGTCACATCAGACAGGAACAATTTCAAAGTTAATCATTGATGGAAGGGACTTCCGGGGAACAACTACTCAGGTGACTCAATTTACCCTTTAGATTTATTTATTTATTTTTAAAGATTTATTTTATTTATTTGAAAGAGTTAGAGAGAGAGGTAGAGAGATCTTCCATCTGCTGGTGCAACAGCTGGAGCAGTGCCAGGCTGAAGCCAGGAGCCAGGAACACAATTCGTGTCTCCCGCATGGCTATTAGGGACCCAAAGTACTGGAGCCATCTTCCGCTGCCTCCCAGGGTGCACATTAGCAGGAAGCTTGAATTGCAAGTGAAGAGCCAGGACACATATCAGTCACTCTGTTATGGGTTGTAGGTGTCCCAAGAGGTGACTTAACTACTACATCACACACCCACTCCGTTCTTTAAATTTAAATGCAGATGATGATGATGATGATGCTAGGACACATCTAATTAGCAAACACTGTGTTGTGAAGCTATTCCGAGTCCTTTACCATGTGCTAACTTTTCAAATTCTCTAGACAACTTTTATTGCTCTCCCTGTCTGGTAGATAAGAAAACAGGGGCACAGAGAGTTTGGTGCTGTGGCCAGGGCCCCTCAGGAACCGTGGTGGGTCACGTCCACCATATTCCGGAGCACTCTTGCAGCACTCAGCTCTGAGATGAGAACAGTACTGCAAGGTCCTGCTATACGTGTGGCAAAACTTCTGCTCTGTAGCCAGGTTAATACAAGATCAAAGTGAACTATAGAGAAAAAATTAACCTGAATCCAGTGTTTTCCTAAACACTGTTATCAACAGTGCCCTGTTGACCCATTTATTTCCTAATCCAGCTTCCCTCAAGATTACAAGAGATTTCTGATGTTTTGTCAGGAACAACTGTGGAAGTGACTTTTTGGGGGTGCACAGTGTGGTGGAAGCTTTGGCCCACATCTGATGTCGATTCCTAGAATCGAGACCGAGGTAAATGCTGCAGCAGGTCCACCTGACTGACCACAGCAGTCCCCGTGTTTCTTCTTTGCCTGTGTTGGGATATGACAGTAAGCAACAAAACTCACTAGAATGATGCCCAATATTTACTGCTTTCTCAACACCTGTAACACAAACCCTCCTGTAGCATATTTTCAGCATTCTCAAATGCACTGGTGATCTACACATTAATCAATATTGATAGTGCTTCATTTTTCCCCTACAGGATTTATTCTGAGGGACTCATCATTCTATAGCATTAAATGAAAGCTGATATAGATCAGAACTCAAGTAAATTACAACTGCTGTGTGAGCACTATAATTTGTTAGACTGATTGGAAAAGATGCAATTATGAAAGAACACTTACATCTACTAAAGTGGGTCTTCCTTATTATTTTTATTTACATGGAATGTTAGACTTTTAAAAAATGGTATATTGGGGCCAGTGCTGTGGCATAGCAGGTGGAGCTGCCATCTGTAGTGCCGGCATCCCATATGAGCACTGGTTCTGATCCAGCTCTCTGCTCTGGCCTGGGAAAGCAGTAGAAGATGGCCAAGTCCTTGGGCCCCTGCACCCATGTGGGAGACCCAGAAGAAGCTCCTGGCTCCTGGCTTCAGATTGGCACAGCTCCGGCCTTTGCGGCCAGCTGGAGAGTGAACCAGTGGATGGAAGACCTCTCTCTCTCTCTATGTCTCTCCTTCTCTGTGTAACTGACTTCCAAATCAATCAATAAGTCTTTTAAGAAAAATAGTGCATTTATTTTATTTGAAAGGCAGAGAGAGAGAGAGAGAGAGAGAGATCTTCTATTAGCTGGTTCACTCCCAAAAGCCTAGGGCTGTGCCAGCCTAAAGCTAGGAGCTGGGAACTCCATCTGGATCTCTCGCATGGATAGCAGGAGCTGAGGTATTGGGTCATCATTTGCTGCTTCACAGGTGCCTTAGCAGAGAGCTGGATCAGAGGTGGAGGCAGGACTTGATCCCAGGCACTCTAAGATGGGGTTGTGAGTCCCAAGTGGAGCCTTAACCTGTTGTGTCACCATGGGGACCTGTATCAGACTTTTATCCATCAAGTGACAGACTCCTTATAGGAAAGTGATGAAAACAATGGTTAATACTTAGCACATGCCTGGCACTGGTCTCCTCTTGACATCTGAAACTCAAAGTCCCCTGCTGTGGTTCCTTCCTTCCGGGAAGACTCCCCACTCCATCCTTTAACAATAGTCACTTTAACAATGACTAAGTCACTGGTTAAGTTGTTCTCTCAGGATTTGCCACCAAGCAGCCTTAAATCACTTTCCACCATGCATGCGCAAAAACGAGAACCAGCCCTACAGATGACTCCAGAACCGGAGTTGTGTCCCCCCCGGAACCAGAAATTGGAGAATGGGCTGAAGTAGAACTGCCAGCTTTAGGAAGCAAGGGGAATGAATACGACAATATCCACTCACTGATCTCGTCTTCATCCAGATCCACACAGGGTCCCGCCGCCCTCAGAAAGTGCCCCAGCCTTGTGCCCAAGACCTTGCTTTTTTTGGTTCACCCCAGCCCCTCACTTGGGGAGACAGATTTGGATTTTAGCCCTGTCTCTGTGATGGCCAGCCACATGTATAAAGCCTTTCTTGTCCCAAAAGACTAGTGACAAAGATTATTTTAGTAGTGAACCTGTCTTGCAGGTTAAAAATGCTTCACTAAACGTTTAATTTGTATGATCTCAGCAAACACTCCTCAAAAAAACCCATGGTGCAGGGGAGGGGGCGGGCCAGAGCTGTGGTTTAGTGGACTAGGCTTCTGCTTGGGAAGCCAGCATCCCATATGGGCCCCAGTTCACGTCCCAGCTGCTCCTTTTCCAATCCAGCTTTCTGCTTATGGCCTGGGTAAAGCAATAGAAGATGGCCCAAGTCCTTGGGCCTCTGTACCGGCATGGGGGGCCTGGAAGAAGCTCCAGGCTCCTAGCTTCTGAACGGCTCAGCTTTGGCCATTGTGGCCACTAGGGACTGAACCAACGTGGATGAAAGACCTCTCTCTCTCTCTCTCTCTCTCTCTCTCTCTCAATCTCTCTGTCTATAACTCTACCTCTCAAATAAGTCTTTAAAAAAACCCATGACCCATCTCTCCTACACCCCACACACACATAGGGAGGGGGTCTTCAAAAAGTTCGTGGAAAATTCCCCATTATCTCTTTTTTTGTAATTTTATTTAAGTTATACGAGTTTCAGGTATTTCATATATATAGATTTAGGAACATAGTGATATTCCCCCCTAACTTCCCTCCCACTTGCACATTATCTTTTAATCCTATTTTCCATGAACTCTTGGAAGTAGCTCCATCTACTTACTGTGTGTACTAATAGATGGCAAATGTATGTGTACATTTACCTTACTTCTCCACTATATAAAGAGCTGTCTCATTGAAATGATTTTATGAAGGCTATAAAAATTCTTCTGGCTTCCCTACCTCGACATGCACTGCTCCCATTTGTCATTTATTTCCTACAGAAAGAATCTTTGTTCTTTAAGTGTTTGCTTATTTCTCCCAGTGAGTTCTATCAGGAAAAACGGGCCTGACATTCAGCAGACTTCCCCAGGAGTCAAAAATTACTAGATCGAACAATTAGAAGAGATTAGAGGAGGGGGAAGGGGATTTGGGAGCTCAGGATCTTTATCAGTACAAACAGCAGCAGGGTCAACAAACAGATCAGGTGGGAAGGGACACAAGGAGGAGTATAGAGGGAAAAAAGATACAAACTTAACTTTGGATTGGAATCTTAGCACTGGCTAAAGGCTATCCCCATTTCATACAAAGGCAACTGGAGAGGTCTGGAACCACTTGAAGTCACACAGGTGGCAGAGTTGGGGATCAGCTGCGGTCTGTCTGATTCCAAAGCCTTCCCACCATTTTTGTTCTCCTGCAGGGCTGCCTGGACCCACTGTGCTCTTATCCTGCAGCCATCTGAGATGAGCTGACTTTATCCAGCCTAAGTCAAGATTTTCCTCACATCTCTTGGAATTCATAGCTAGGAGGAGTGGAAGTAGAAAGAAAAGCCGAGAAGCTCCGAGGCACAGAAGCAGCAGCCCATGTGACCAGTGACTAAGTCTGTGGACTCTGGAGCCTCATGTTTTGGAGTTCAAATTGCAACTTTCTCACTGACTGTTGACTTGGATGAATTACTTAAACTCTCTGTGCATAGGTTTCCCTATCTGCAGGGAGGAAGCCTTAATCATGCCTCCTCCTTTGTGGAGCTGTTTAGCAATATGAAGTCGCCAATATTACAAAGCATGTGGAATAATGCCTTCCACACAGCGAGTGTTCAGCTCGCGGTGGAAGATATTTCAACATACATGGCGAGACACCAGTGTTGTGGTTGGACAGCAGGGCGGAAAGCAGCAAGAGAGCAAAGATCATTAAAATCCTCAAAAATAGAGAAAAATGGTTTAGTGAAAGAGGAAGAAGAAAGAGGGGGACGCACACATACTGGCCAAAGAGTCAACTGAATGTATAAGGAGCAAATGGCAAGCAGTCAGTGGAGGAATGAGCTGGGACAGCCCAGAAAGGTCTAGGGCATGAGTCTCCCTTTTTCCAGCAGCAGCAGAGCCAGGTGAGACTTTGTAGAAGAAGCTATGCAGGTGCAATGACACCTGGCAAGAGCTGGGAGGAGATGGGGGGAAGCTATGGAAACAGAATTAAACACAAGTCTGCCTTCAAGGGGGTCTGGGCCTTGGGGGGGCTCCCAAAAGAATAATGGGAATGGCAGAAAGGAATGTTGAAAGAGCATTTTGTGGAAGAAAACGATGATAATGCATTTCTCCTGGGAAAGTGGGTGGGGAGAACAAGACTGAAGAAGTAATGGAGTAGAGGAAAGAAGTAAGATGTTATATGAGGCAGAAAAGTCAATGACCTGGTATTTCCGTGTAGCAAATGACAGAAAGATGAACCAGGTATATTGCCAAGGTGGAAAAATAAGAGTGGCCAGGTGACAAACATACAACACGTGATCCTGCAGGAAAAGAGTTAGAAATTGCTCACCTGTGAACTCTCATCTCACCAACGCTCTCTGACCGGGAACAGCCACTCTTCTCATGGCACACACACACAGAGTCAAAGCTTGTCTCTCATTGAGAGTGAGTGAGCTGACATGAAATCCCTTTCACACTGTGGTGAGGTGCCAATTTAGGGTGGGAGTGAGCTGTTTGCAAGGTATTAAGCTGCCTGGGTTGTGTTATAACTACTCCGCGCATTTCGGAAGTTCTGACAAGGATATGCTTCTTAGGGTAACCTAGTTAAGGAAGTGGGGTATCAGCCTTCCAGACCTTACAACAATTATCTGGCACATCTAACTCAGAATAGTTCACTTACATTTTGACAGTGATCTGGGCGTGCAGCATCTGCCCCTAGTACAAGGGAATGTAAGCGTGGGTATCCAGGAAGGAAAACAGGTTATCATTGCAAGCATTGGGTTGGATATATTTCTACTCTAGGAATTTATAACATAGGACTTTTTTTTTTGACAGGCAGAGTGGACAGTGAGAAAGACACAGAGAGAAAGGTCTTCCTTTGCCGTTGGTTCACCCTCCAATGGCCGCCGCGGCCAGCGCGCTGCAGCCGGCATACCGTGCTGATCCGATGGCAGGAGCCAGGTGCTTCTGCTGATCTCCCATGGGGTGCAGGGCCCAAGCACTTGGGCCATCCTCCACTGCTCTCCCGGGCCACAGCAGAGAGCTGGCCTGGAAGAGGGGCAACCAGGACAGAATCTGGCGCCCTGACCGGGACTAGAACCCGGTGTGCCGGCGCCGCAAGGCGGAGGATTAGCCTGTTGAGCTGCGGCCCCGGCCAACATAGGACATTTTTAACAACCAGGCCCTTTGTTTTTAGAGTTTTTGCATATGTTAATATGTTAAGTATATTTTCCTTGAAACTGTTTCTATAAACACTGTCAATAATTACTAGCTTATTTTGTTTCTGATTGTCTTGTATGTTTCTCCTACTCCCTCACCCCCCTTTTTTTGTAGCACTTTCCAATCTCCAGAGAAACGGGCTGTAGAAAAAGTATTAAATGGACTCTACAGTAAATATCTCGCGAGCACCTGTTAAATATGCCAGACTTTAAATCTCAAGGCTAATATATTTTCATTTTACACGTTGAATCAAATTCAAATTTCAACTCTAGGTGGCAGTTTACTCCATCACTTACTTGGGTTCTGTTAACAAGCAGTAGATTCATTCACAGTTTTTCCATGAATGCATAATTTTGTGTAAAATTTAGTCCTTGGCTCTTGGTATCTGTTAAAAATAGATTTGATTTTAGGAATAAAATCATGGCTTGAGATGCAGGTTTCCCATATATCATGCCATTCTTGATTTCACTAAGTCGATAGCAAAAAAGAATAAAGATGTACATTTTAACCAACTTTTTAAGAACGAATATAATCCTCTTAATCATGGCAAAAGTTCTACGACAAGGCTGTGTTTCTATCACGAAGAATAAAATTTAGCATGAATAATTTTCCCATGAATATACTAATTTTCAGAAGTAACACCTATATCCAAAACTCTAGGTTTTCTGAGATTGTTTCAGGGTGTTGATTTAACTGAAGGAAGATTGTCCTGTAAGAAAGGAAAATGACTCGTTCTGTGTTTCTTTGCAGTTCATTGATGAGAATTGCCAAAGCCAAAGCATAATTAGGTTGCCAAGGTCCCAAATACACACGCTGTCCATCAAAAGCAATGCCTCCCCCAACCACTTACCCCCACATACACACATATGTGTGTGTGTTGTTGTCGTTGTTGTAAGAGTCCCAACAACAGGACACACACAACTCCTGGGCAATCATCAAGTCATAAACTTATTACACTGCACGTTTCTTTCATTTTTTTTTCAGCCCTAGATGGAGAAGAAGATGGATTTAAACTTTATCCTAAAGTTAGGTTTTCTTTAAAACGCAGATGATAACCACCTACTTCTCCATATTGTTGTGAGCATGATATAAGATTAGGTTTGTGCACAGTGATCAAAGCCTGGCCTTCTGGGATCAGTGATTCTCAGTCTCATTAGTCATTTTTTATTAATAAGGGATTTCCATTGGAATCTCAAAGGGACTGGTCAATATGACAATCTCACGAGGAGCTTTTCTTAAGCAGTTGCTGGCCTTCGGCTCCCCTGAACCTATGCCTGGCTCCGTACACTCCTATGTGTAAAAGGAACACAGGAAAAGCCATATGGCATGGGCGTAGGGGGGTGAGGATATTAGTCACCAGAGTGTGAAAATTAACAGTTTCCAAAATGTGTCTAATTGTTTATGAAAACGAATACAAAACTATTTTTGTCAAAACTTGGAATGGCTTTTGCATTTCTCCCTGATATATGTGTGTTATGTGTATTTATATAGACGTGTGTGTGTGCATATATTCATGCACATATATATTTATAACATGTGGTTTGAGAGTGAGATACACATTTTAATATCATCATCACCATCTGCACTATCATTTTATTGAATGATATTCTTCAGGGTTTGTATAGAAATCAAAGGTACCGATCCCAATAAGAGAATATAATCTCTTGGTTTCATCAAGTTCCATTCATTAATTACTCACACTAAATAGGTCTAAATAAAAATATCCTCTGTGTTACAAGGGAAGTGACCTCACGGCAGAGCTTCTGAACTGGCATGCCACAGAGGGAACAGGTGTAAGGTGAAAGGTGAAAGGTCAGCTCATGGATTAATTCTCCCAAGCTTCAGGGCTCCCAGATGAGGCCTGAAGCAGTTGCCAGGGACACCACTTGTCCTCAGCAGTTAGCAGCCTCCTCAGCTTAACCCAAGGTACTGCACAAACATTGTTACTTGTATTTGTCCTCTCATGGGTGGCAGAGACCCCGGCACTTGGGCCATCTTCTGCTGCCTTCTCAGGCACACTAGCATGGAGCTGGATCAGAAGCAGAGCAGCTGGGACATGAACTGTTGCTTCGAAATGAGCTGCGTCGTTGCAGGTGGTGGTTTAGCTCACCACCCCACAATGCTGGCCCCTCTCCTACACTTTTCCTATCTCATTTCCACATGTCCAAATCCTGTGTGATTCTTATACAATTGTCCCTATTTGGTCCTCTTGATTTCTCCAACCAGAACAAATCCCTTCTCTGTTTGCTGAAATATTTGTTTATGTTTATTTACTTGAAAGGCAGAGTGACAAAGAGGTAGGAAGAAAATGAGAGAGGGATAGAGAGAGAGAGCAAGCTTCCACCTGCTGGTTCATTCCCCATATGGCTGCAATAGCCAGATCTGAACCAGGCCAAAGCCAGGAGCCAGGAGCTTCATCTGGGTCTTTCATGTGGGTGTCAGGAACCCAGGTACTTGAACCACCAACAGGTACCTCCCAAGTGAATTAGCAGAAATCTGGATACAAGCAAAGGGACTCCATTTCAGACACTCTGACATCGGATGCGGGAGTCCCAAGCTGCAATTTAAAGTACTAAACCACAAAGATCACCATAATTCCTTCCTTTTTGAAGTAATAGCAACATTGCATTTGTCTCTATATATTGCTCTTCCTATAGGATTAAGATAATAGTTGCTTAAACCAGTTTTCTCCTCCATATAAATGAGGTCCATTTCCTGCATTCTTCTGTCTTATCATTCTGCCTTCCTTGGAACATGGCTGTAGTCTCATTGTCCAAGATGGTTGCCCAAATTGGAACCTTTACATCTGTAATCCAACCAACACAAAAGTATAGAGTTCAAAGAAGGACATCACCTTTGCACTTTGAGGACCTGTAATGAGTCGATATACCACTACCATTTATATCATGTTGCAAGACTGACTCATATATCCAAATCTAGCAACCAAGGCAGCTAAAACACACAACCTTTATTCCACATGGTCATAGGCTTAGATAAAAATATAGGGATTTGGGCCGGCGCCGTGGCTCAAGAGGCTAATCCTCCGCCTTGCGGCGCCGGCACACCGGGTTCTAGTCCCGGTCGGGGCGCCAGATTCTGTCCCGGTTGCCCCTCTTCCAGGCCAGCCCTCTGCTGTGGCCCGGGAGTGCAGTGGAGGATGGCCCAAGTGCTTGGGCCCTGCACCCCATGGGAGACCAGGGAAAAGCACCTAGCGCCTGGCTCCTGCCATCGGATGAGCGCAGTGCGCCGGCCGAAGCGCGCCATCTGCGGCAGCCATTGGAGGGTGAACCAATGGCAAAGGAAGACCTTTCTCTCTGTCTCTCTCTCTCACTGTCCACTCTGCCTGTCACAAAAAAAAAAAAAAAAAAAGGGATTTGGGGCTGGCATTGCGGCATAGTTCACCAAGCTGCTGCCTGTGACACTGGCCTCCCATATCAGAGTGCCAGTTCGAGTCCCAGCTGCTCCACTACTGATCTGACTCCCTGCTAATGTGTCTGAGAGAGCAGTGGAGGATGGCCCAAGTGCTTGGGCCCCTGCCACCTTCAAGAGAGACCAGGATGGAGTTTCAGGCACAGCTTCAGCCTGGTCTAGCCACTGCCATTTGCAAGTATTTAGGCAGTAAACCAGCAGATGGAAGATCTCTCTCTCTCTCTCTGCCTTTCAAATAAATAAATAAATAAATCTTTTTTAAAAATATGATTATATTACTAGGGGATAAAGAGAGGAAGACATAGGACAATTATTAATCTCTGTTTCATTTATCTGTGAGAAATATAAGCTTTTTAAAGACTCATATTTGATTAAACTTTATAATCCTAGACTCAGAAAGAGTGCTTTGCATATACTGAGTGAATGAATGCATGAACAAGAGAAGGTGTGCGGCTCTTAGTCCTCAGCCCTTTTGTTGACCTCATCATTTCCAGTGACACTCACTATTCAGCTAGACTATATCTGGAGTTGTTCTTATTTTATTATGCTCATTTGACAACACAACATTGAGAACAGAAGTTTAAACATGGGGAAGTGAATTGAAAAGAGATCACTCCAAGTATTTGAACAATGGGAATCTGGAAATCATGCATGCTGGACTTATGTTAACCCCAGATTTTAATATCATTATTGGTTTTGTGTTATTGCTCAGATGGCACAGATTTGAAATTTGCAAATCTGACTCTGGCTGGTTATGTGAAGTCCTGGGATTATCCATTGTCAATTAAAAGAAGAAATGTGGATCACATTTTTTATTTGTTTCTCTCTGGGGTGAGTGCATCTTGTGTCACCTTATCCTTGATAGCTATTTATATTAGAGGGAAATTTCTAAAATACATCCCTCCCCCACCCCCAACTCCCTTACCCTCACCAATGAAAGATGTTGGATTTGGAGGAATTGAGACAAAACTCCTTTAAGGTCACATGGACACTACAATTTCTAACATGATTTCCTTAGTTCCATCTAAGAATGTGATTTGGGTAGAAAAATGGTGAATTTCACTTTCTGGTTCTCTCCATAGGTTGTTGCTTAAGCCTCCAGAACTTCTGTTGTGTTTCACACAGAAGGTTAAAGCATGTCCTTAACAATGCACACATGCATTATTGGAAGGCTGGCCCTTGCATTTGGGCAAGAACAGGAGAGAGAAGAGGGGAGTGGAAACAAAATATTATGGGATTTTAATAGTAAGTGTGTCTATGTCTGATATTCTCTTGATAATGGCTAATATCTCCTAATTTTCTTTGATGTCCTTTTATGTGTTTTTCACCACAATCTAAGTTATCAATAAAACTTAAATTTTATTAGATCTTTTCTGAAGCTCAGAAATTTAATTATCTACGGCCTGGTTCGGAACATTCAAAATTGAACCCACCCATTCATTCAGCAAGTGAATGTGGAAGTCATGATGCTGATGACTAACATCAACACCTGAAGTGAGCAGTGCACACCAGTGAACACCTTATCAGGTTGGCTCCTAAAGACATTGATGAGCACTGGGTTCACTATCCTCAGATTTCAGAGGTTGACAAGTGGTGAGCCATCGTGATGGGGTTTCTCCGCCATGTTTAGCCAGGTCTGCCTTCCATTTCCTAGGCCCCTTCATAGCCACATGTTGTGGGATTGCAGCCTTCAGGATCAAGCTGCAAGAAAGGAGAAGGGGAAGAGGGGCCCAGGTCCTCTGCACCAGTCTCCTGCACTTGCTGAAACAGTGTGCCATGCATCTGCTGACCCAAAACAACAAAACCATCTCCTCTCACGCTGTCGGAGGCGAGAAATCCGAATCAGAGTATGGATAATAAATCAAGGTGTAGACAGGGCCGTGTGCCCTGCGAAGTGTCCATGATAGAACCTTCCTTTATCTCTCTACCTTCTGTTGCCCGTGGTATGCATAACTCCAATCTCTGCTCTTATTCACATGGACATCTCCCCTATATGTCTCTGTGTCTTGAATGTCCAACAGCCTTTGTTTCATAAGGATGGTAGATTTAGGACCACGGTCCCTAAATCCAGGAGAGTCTCAACACCTTTCACCTCATCTTAAAAATAAAGGAGGATAGGTGATATTTCTTAAAAGTTAAAAATAAAGGGGCCGGCGCTGTGGCACAGTGGGTTAACACCCTGGCTTGAAGCACCAGCATCCCCTATGGGCACAGGTTCGAGACCCAGATGCTCCACTTCCGATCCAGCTCTCTGCAGTGGCCTGGGAAAGCAGTAGAAGATGGCCCAAGTCTTTGGGCCCTTGTAGCCACATGGAAGACCCAGAAGAAGCTCCTGGCTCTTGGCTTCACGAATCAGTGCAGCTCTGGCCGTTGTGGCCAACTGGGGAGTGAGCCATCGAATGGAAGACTTTCTCTGTCACTCTCTCTCTCTCTCTCTCTCTGCCTCTCCTCTCTCTGTGTAACTCTGACTTTCAAATAAATAAATCTTTTTGAAAAAGTTAAAAATATAATGGTGTTTCCAGAGGCTGTGTAGGGAAGTGAAGAGGAATGGCTAGGGAAAGATTGATGAATGGCTACCGCCTATGGCTAGATGGGAGTAAGACGTTCTGGTATTCTAGGGCACACTATGGTGACTATAGACAATGTTAATGCACAGTGTATTTCATGACAAAACAATCTACAAGATGGGATTTGGGATGTTTTCACCATAAATAATGTTAAATATTTGCAGATATATTTATCCTGGTTGAACAACATACAACATATACATGCACCATATAGAACCCCATAAAATGTATAGCTTTTATTGCTGTTGAAATGAAAATGATTTTTATTTCACTTAATTACATCTGCAAAGACTAATTTTCTGGTTTCCTTGAGGACAGAACTTTGGGGAGCCTCTATTCAACCCACGATGACACCCCATCACTTTGGTACCACTTCCTGAAAGTCTTGTTACTACTTCTGTTTTTCTCCCATTGAATAGAACTTATTAGATGTCCACATCTAATTACACAGAAGGCTGAGCAATGTAGTATTTATCCAGGGGAGATGTACTCAGTTAAAAACCAGGAATTCTATACAAAGTACAAGCATATTTGATATTGTTTCACTAAAATATTACTTACGAAATGTTACAGGCTCTTAGGACACCCTGACCATTTGGGTAAAAGCCCAATGCTAACTTTAGCTTTGTTCGCTTTAGACAAATAAAGATGTAATGACTTCACATGAAGCAGAACCTTTAAAATCTCTGCTGGCATTTGCTATGTATTCCTAAGGTGTTGTGAGGTTTAGTGAAGCCAGTTATGAGAGCCTCTCTGCTTCTCTTTGTGCTTCTCTGCGCCTGAAGCTAGTTCTGTACCAACTCTGAGAGTCACAGATTTGTTTTCTAATCAGGAAAGAAATAAGTTACATTCAAGAAGAAAAATCTGTGAAGCTTACAGACCTAAAATCTGGGGCCAATAAAGCATTTCTTTTTGAATGGAGCCAATTGACTATACACTCAGTCCAATCAGATGGAACCGTTGCTATAGAGAGAGGAGCAGATAAATAAAACCTTCAGGTTTTAAATGAACTGCACTACATGAAGAGCCATTTCTGGAACTTACAAAGCAGAAAACAGCCTGGTTTTCAAAGCTCCGGGCAGTGGCTCATAGTTTATGAAGCTGAGAAGATGGAAGTCTCCGAAACACCAGAGAGAAACCAAGCTTCTCAGAGAAACTATTCTAAACCTATCGAATAAACACATTGCCTTTGCAATCGGAGACATTTCTTATCAGATTTGCAGTAAAATTTATTTCTTTCATAGAGATTATGTGAGGGTGGCTTTATTTTGTTTTATGAACCAATAATACATTTGGGGTAGCCATCCTCTGCTGCTTTTCCAGGTGCATTAGCGGGAAGCAGGATCAGAAACAGAGCAACTGGGACTTGAATCATCACTCTGATATGGGATGCTGACATTGCAAGAGGTGGCTTAATCTGTTGTGCCACAATGCCTGTCCCCAAAAAACCCTTTTCTTGAGTAGCATTTCTTCTTAACCACCCCCCTCACCAAGAATCTTTGTTTTCTCTCTTTCCTTCCTTCTTTTTCTTCCAACCCTCCTTCCTTCTTTCCTTCCTTCCCTCCCTCCCTCCCTCCATCCAAAAGCGAGTGCCTCCCCCTAAAGAAGCAGCTTGCATTTGCTACATGTTGTTCAGAGAAAACTGGTTTTAATGATAAACAATCCCACATGAGGAGGTTAAAGGAGAAACAGAAAGGAATTTCTACAGGTAAGTTAAACAGAATTTAAAAAAGAAACCCTCAGGGTTGGTGTTGTGGCATAGAGGGTTAACTGACGTCTGCAGCACCAGCATCACATATGGGCGCTGGCTCTAGTCCCAGCTGCTCCACTTCCAATCCAGCTTCCTGCTAGTGCGCCTGGGAAAGCAGTGGAAGATGGTCCAAGTCCTTGGGCTCCTGCACCCATGTGGGAGACCCAGAAGAAGCTCCTGGCTCCTGGCTCCTGGCTTCAGACCAGTCCAGATCCAACTGTTGTGGCCATCTGGAGAGTGAACCAGCGGATAGAGGATCTCTCTCTCTATCTCCCTCTCTCTGTCTATACTTTTGACTTTCAAATAAATAAATCTTAAAAAAAAAAAAAAAAAAAAGAAAAGAAACCCTGAACTGTCAAGGACCCACCAATCAAGTGTAGATTCCTGTGCTCATTTTTACTGTTCTGGATTCAAAAACTGTCCATTAGGGATGACTGACTATGAAGGCAGAGTGAATGCTTTCCTGCTAGTCCAAAGCACCCAGTTCAACAACGTCAGCCATGGAAGAGATGATAACTGCAGGCTATGAAACTAGCACCCTGAGCATACCTATATACTTAGTGTTGTCTGCATTTATTACCGGTTAGCAAATCCAGGTGCTGTTGATAACTACATTTTGTGAGGAATTTTCCATTTAGCAGCCAGTGTTCAAAATAGGCAATGCCTGGTTTTTAAACACCTATTTAGCTTTCAATATCACTAACCTTTAATTCTGCAGTATTAGTCAGACTTACGGGAACTGAGAAAGGGAAGTCCAATTTGCTCATTTCCTTGGAATCAGCCACATTTTTGAAATGAAAAAACTTCTCAATGCCCTTTTAGTATTTTTTCTTTTCACCCTGTGTTCCTAAGCCCACTCAGACCTACCATGTCATTGCCATCTTCCTGTCTGCAGTGCCCGGTGCAGGCCTCCCCAGAGGCCTATCCTACTCCCCAGGCTACCACCATTCCCAGCTGCCCCACCCCCTCTCCCCCAGTGCAGGCTGGGATTTCCAACCCGCATCCTTTGGTTGGGTGTTTTGAGGAAAGCAGTCTGACTGAGAGCTCTTCTGAATTCTGTACTGCCGAGTAGCACTTCGCTTTCAGCTTGCTGATACCCACTGAGAACCTCTAATTAGAAGCATTTGACTCAGGACCATAAAAAGAAATAGGTAGTTCCTACTATAAAATGAAAGCGTTAAACTGGATGGTTTTTTATTGTGTATTTTAAGTTTTCTTTATTTGAAATGCAGAGACAGCGAGAGAGAGAGAGAGAGAGAGAGAGAGAGAGAGAGAGAGAGAGAGAGAGAATTTCCCCATCTGCTGGTTCATTCCTCAAATGCTCACAGCTGGGGCTGGACCAGGCCATAGCTGGGAGCTAGGAATTCTATCTGACTCTCCCACACTGCTGTCAGAAACTCAATTTCCTGAGTTGTTGCTGTTGTCTCTCAGGGTGTGCATTAGGTAGAAACTATTCAGGAGCCAGAGCCAGAGCCAGAGCCAGGAGTGAATCGAGACATTGTAATGCGGGGACGTCAGTGTCCAGCCTCTTACATATTTTATGTTTACTAGTAGCCACATTTTAAAAAGTACGAAGAAGCTAGTAAAATGCATCTTCATGTATTTTATTTAACCCAATATATACAAAATATTCAGCATGTAATTGATACACAATTATTAATGAATATTTCCCAAGACTGGTTTCATAGTAGTTGAAATCCAGTGTTTGTTTTATGCTTATGGCACATCTCCATTCAGCCTAGCTCACTTCATTGTGCTTAACAGACACACCTGGCTAGTGGCTAGCATATCAGGCAGTCTAGTTTTAAAACGGCCAAGACTCTCTACTTGGCTGTACATTGGAATCATCTGGGGACCTTTTACAAGGCCTTGATGTTCCAGCCAAACCCCAGACTCATTAAATTAGATTTATTGAAGTAGAACTTGGCCTCTGGCTTTTTTCTTTCTTTCTTTCTTTCTTTCTTTTTTTTTCCATTCTAGGTGATTGGAATGGGCAGCTAAGGTTGCAAACACTCACAGCAGGTGTCTCTCAGCTTTTGCTTAGAGCAGTTGCAGGAGCCCAAGCTCCTCTCATACTGATGGGATTCTACTTGGTTGGACTTGGGAACTAGACAAAGCTGCTTGTTTCAACCTCCCCAAGATGACAACAACTTCCCCACTGGGTGGGGAAGCACCCTCTGACTCTTCTGAACTTGGGCCTCTATCAGCTCCTTTCTCCCGATCAGCTCGTAACAGGCTTCCAGTTTGCTTCCAGGACTTGCTTCCCAAATTGCACTCTCAGTCTTATACCTAGATCCTTCTTTCTGTTTCGCTACCTAGGACCCCACTTAATACCCAGGTAGCATTCAGTGACCACGGGTCTAAAGCCCTTTGCCTTATTAATTTCCCTTTGAGCATTATTATGTACTTGTAGGCTTGAGCTTTTTTCTCACAGGAGAATTTCAGATACCACTATTGTTGTCTACCTAGGCTAGGAGCATCTTAGATAGCCTCAATTTCCTTGTTGTTGTTGATGATGATGATCATTTTACCAGCTTTCTCATGCTGTAGGACACATACCCTGCACTTACCTCTCCAAAATGCATTGAAACATCACATACCTGCTTAAAACCTTCGCTGGCTCCCCTCTGCCTACAAAAGAGCCCATCCCGAAGCACAGTGCCTAACTAAAGAGTAATATAGGCTGCTGCCAGGGCTGCATTAAGAGCTTCCCATGTTAGAGGATTGCCTCAACCTTTTTTCTCAGCCTCAGCTCATCGTATTTCTGCCTTGTACCTTCTTCTCATCACCTTCAACGTGCACTGAGCATTTGTGTATTTTTTTTTCCCCATCTTGCAGTTCCTTCGGCCAGAAAAACATCTGTTTGTCTCCAGAGTTCAAATAGAGTATCTATTCTAACCTTCTGCAATTTCATTCTTCTTCTATGGATTCCTAACACTGTGAATTCTAGCTGGATGATGAAGATGGTGATTATATAAAATGATCATAGCTTCCTTTATTTGAAAAAGTGTTTTTTTATTTATTTTTTCATCTACTTGAAAGGCAAAGAGAGAGAGGGAGAGGGAGAGGGAGGGAGGGGGAGAGAGAGAGAGAGAGTCCTCCATCTGATGGTTTACTCTCCAAATGCATTCAACAGGCTGGGATGGGCCAGGGTAAAGCCAGGAGTCAGGAACTTCATCCTGGTCTCCAATGTGGGTGGCAGGGGCCCAAGTTCTTGAGCCACCTACTACCTCCTAGGATGCAGTTGCAGGAAAGCAGATCAGAAGCACAGAGTAGCTGGGACTTGAACCAGGCACTGAGATTCAGCAGGCCGGTGGTCCCAAGTGGAAGCTTAACCCACTGCACCACACATCCCCATAGCTTATTTAAAATGATATATGTGAATCTCTTTCTCTCTACCTACTTGGGTAATTAACTGTTGATGTATATTCTGAGAGCATTTAGTGGGAAAATTTATGAAGATTTTAATTCCAAGTTTCTTTTTTTCTTGTCACCAGTATCTTTACCCATAAGCATATTCATTGTCTCAAAGAAAGGTAAGGTAGAACATAGAATAAAGAATTAATGCTGGTTTCTGAAAATGTATGGTAAAGAACAATATGTCAAAGCACTTTGAGTTGTCAGAACTGAGCAATTGGAAGGAGACAAATACCTGAAGTCTTCAAAAGTCAAAGCTTGGAGAACCGGTGAAAGTTTACACTGGAGTTTTTTAAAACATTTTTTTAAAATTAAAGTAACTCACAGAAATATATTTTACATCTTGATCCAGTGTAACACACATGAGTAGTAGAAGTTTTTCAAAACAATACTTAGCATTACTACATGATAGAATATTATTTTCTATCCTATTTGATTCTAAACATCAGGGCATCTTTCTCGCTACTATGAAAAGAGATAAAATTTCAGCGAGGTGGCAAGATGATGAGAGGGACAGGACCAAGATTTGTATCTTGGCTTAGATAGAAACCCAAATAGGTTGAACAGTTCAAGGAAATTGGGAGAAGAGCTTGAGGCCTTTAGAGGAGCTTCGCAAGAGCTCAGTGCTGGTAGAACTTCAGGGCCTACAGTGGGAGGCAGTGCTGAGAGGCACCGGTACACACATTCTGCACAGGAGAGGAAGTCAGCTGGGTGTCCTTGAGCTCCCAAGGGGTATATAAAATGAATGAGTGGCTTAGAATACTGAAACTAGGGTATGGAAATCTCCAAATACACGGGATGAGATATTGTGCCAGGCACCGTGGATATTGGTAGCAGATGACAGCCCCAAATGGCCAAAGGCCAAGCAAGGGCAGCTAGGACACAGCAAATACCAAGAGATGATGGCTGGGAACCAGACAGGACAAAAGGTATCTTTTTTTTTTTTTAATGTACTTGTTTTTATTTGAAGAGCATAGAGAGACAGAGAGAGATCTCATCCATTGGTCCATTTCCCCCCAAATGCCCAGAATATCCAGAACTGGGCCAGGCCCAAGCCAAGAGCTGGGAACTCAATCTGAATCTCTTGTCCAGGTGGCAGGGACCCTACTACTTGAACAATCACTGCTGCATCCTAGGGTGCACATTAGCAGGAAGCTGGAATGGAGGGCAGAGCCGGAACTTGAACCCAGGTCTACTGTATGGACTGCTGGTGTCCCAAATGGTGGTTTAACCACTGCACCAAGCATCCACCCCAGGACAAGAGACATCTAACCTGAGCACAGCTTTTGGACTAGCTTTTCCCTCTCCAGACCCTCAACACATATACACAATGGTTAGCCAATCCCCAGGCACCTTAATCCGCTTAGGGGCCACAAGGGAAGACCAAAGAGAAGAGGGAGGAAGGGAAAATGAAAAACGTTTTTTGTTTCTACCTGAGAGCTGTAAACATTTTAAAGAAGAGTTCAAGATACCAAAACGCCAAGAGCATGAGACTTTTACCATCATTTCTGCACAGTTGAGTAATGACTGGAAAGTTTACACCAGCTGAGCACAGCTGCCAAAGAGATAAGGTACCTAATGCTCCATTGTCTATGCCTGCCAGCAGCACTGGCCTTCTGATTGACACACGGAAGGATGACACTCACCCTGCCTGGTTAAACCTAGACCACTCCAGGAAGGAGAGACAGCACTAGCCAGTGATGATCTGTTGAGACACCTGGGGACCCACAGCAGCCAGGCTAAGGCAGAGGAATGCTGGAAGGCCCATCCATAGAGATGATACTAATCAAGAACACACAGGAGGACTTGAAATGAAGAATTTAGCCAGCACCTTGGGGCAGAGCAACTGTTACAGCCAAATCTCAATAGAGGACCCTTGCAGGGTTTTTTTTTTTTTTTAACTTTTATTTAATAAATATAAATTTCCAAAGTACAGTTTATGGATTACAATGGCTTTTCCCCCCTGTAACTTCCCTCCCACCCGCAACCCTCCCATCTCCCACTCCCTTTCCCATTCCATTCGCATCAGGATTCATTTTCAATTATCTTTATATATAGAAGATCAATTTAGTATAAATTAAGTAAAGATTTCAACAGTTTGCACCTACACCAAAACACAAAGTGTAAAATACTGTTTGAGTACTAGTTATAGCGTTAATTCACATTATACAACACATTAAGGTCAGAGATCCTACATGAGAAGTAAGTGCACAGTGACTCCTGTTGTTGACTTAGCAAATCGACACTCTTGTTTATGGCATCAGTAATCACCCCAGGCTCTTGTCATGAATTGCCAAGGCTATGGAAGCATTTTGAGTTCACCTACTCTGATCTTATTTAAACAAGGTCATAGTCAAAGTGGAAGTTCTCTCCTCCCTTCAGAGAAAAGTACCTCCTTCTTTGATGGCCTGTTCTTTCCACTCGCAGAGATCTTTCATTTAGTTTTTTTTTTTTTTTCTTGCCAGAGTATCTTGGCTTTCCATGCCTAAAATATTCTCATGGGCTCTTCAGCCAGATCCGAATGCCTTAAGGGCTAATTCTGAGGCCAGAGTGCTGTTTAGGGCATCTGCCATTCTATGAGTCTGCTGTGTATCTCGCTTCCCACGTTGGATCATTCTCTCCTTCTTAATTCTATCAGATAGTATTAGCAGACACTAGTCTTGTTTATGTGATCTCTTTGACTCTTAGACCTATCATTATGATTAATTGTGAACTGAAATTGATCACTTGGACTAGTGATATGGCATTGGTACATGCTACCTTGATGGGATTGAATTGTAATCCCCTGGCACATTTCTAATTCTACCGTTTGGGGCAAGTCAGCTTGAGCATGTCCCAAATTGTATATCTCCTCCCTCTATTATTTCCACTCTTACATTTAACAGAGATCACTTTTCAGTTAAATTTAAACACCTAAGAATAATTGTGTGTTAATTACAGAGTTCAACCAACAGTATTAAGTAGGACAAAAAATACTAAAAGGGATAAAGTATTAAGTTGTTCATCAACAGTCAGGACAAGGGCTGATCGAGTCACCATTCATCATAGTGTCCATTTCACTTCAACAGGTTTCCTTTTTGGTGCTCGGTTAGTTGTCACGGATCAGGGAGAACATATGATATTTGTCCCTTTGGGACTGGCTTATTTCACGCAGCATGATGTGTTCCAGATTCCTCCATTTTGTTGTAAATGACCGGATTTCATTGTTTTTTACTGCTGTATAGTATACTATAGAGTACATGTCCCATAATTTCTTTATCCAGTCTACTGTTGATGGGCATTTAGGTTGATTACAGGTCTTAGCTAATGTGAATTGAGCTGCAATAAACATTAAGGTGCAGACAGCTTTTGTGTTTGCCAATTTAATTTCCTTTGGGTAAATTCCAAGGAGTGGGATGGCTGGGTTGTATGGTAGGGTTATATTCAGGTTTCTGAGGAATCTCCAGACTGACTTCCATAGTGGCTTAACCAGTTTGCATTCCCACCAACAGTGGGTTAGTGTCCCTTTTCCCCCACATCCTCGCCCAGCATCTGTTATTGGTAGATTTCTGCATGTGAGCCATTCTAACCAGGGTGAGGTGAAACCTCATTGTGGTTTTGATTTGCATTTCCCTGATTGCTAGTGATCCTGAACATTTTTTCATGTGTCTGTTGGCCATTTGGATTTCCTCTTTTGAAAAATGTCTATTGAGGTCCTTTGCCCATCTCTTATATGGGTTGCTTATTTTGTTGTTGTGGAGTGTCTTGATCTCTTTGTAGATTCTGGTCATTAAACCTTTATCTGTTGCATAGTTTGCAAATATTTTTTCCCATTCTGTCGGTTGCCTCTTCACTTTCCTTACTGTTTCTTTTGCCGTACAGAAACTTTTCAATTTGATGCAATCCCAATTGTTAATTTTGGCTTTCACTGCCTGTGCTTCCGGGGTCCTTTCCAAGAAGTCTTTGCTGGTGCCTATATCTTGCAGGGTTTCTCCAGTGTTCTCTAATAATTTGATGGTGTCCAGTCATAGATTTAGGTCTTTAATCCATGTTGAGTGGATTTTTGTGTAAGGTGTAAGGTAGGGGTCTTTCTTCATGGTTCTGCATGTGGAAATCCAGTTTTCCCAGCACCATTTGTTGAATAGACTGTCCTTGCTCCAGGAATTGGTTTTAGATCCTTGATCAAATATAAGTTGGCTATAGATGTTTGGATTGATTTCTGGTGTTTCTATTCTGTTCCATTGGTCTATCCATCTGTTTCTGTACCAGGACCACGTTGTTTTGATTACAACTGCCCTGTAGTATGTCCTGAAATCTGGTATTGTGATGCCTCCGGCTTTGTTTTTGTTGTACAAGATTGCTTTAGCTATTCGAGGTCTCTTGTGTCTCCATATGAATTTCAGCATCACTTTTTCCAGATCTGAGAAGAAAGTCTTTGGTATTTTGATTGGTATCACATTGAATCTATGAATTGCTTTTGGGAGAATGGACATTTTGATGATGTTGATTCTTCCAATCCATGAGCATGGAAGATTTTTCCATTTTTGGTACCCTCTTCTGTTTCTTTCTTTAAGATTTTGTAATTCTCATCATAGAGATCTTTAATGTCCTTGGTTAAGTTTATGCCAAAGGATTTGATTGTTTTTGTGGCTATTGTGAATGGGATTGATTTTAGAAGTTCTTTCTCCGCCATGGATTGCCTGTGTATACTAAGGCTGTTGATTTTTGTGCATTGATTTTATATCCTCTTGCAGGGTTTCTTACAGTATAAAAACAGTACAGCATGGGGAGACCAGGGTCTGACCCTGGCTGGCCAAAGGAAAAGATCATGAACCATCCAAGGAGTCCACTGAACAGGATCCACACAGAGTACAGGAGCTAGTCTGCTCAGGAGGGCTGGGAAGCTGACATGGTGATTGGTCTTGGCTGACAACATCTGCTCTCTCAACCAGCCCTCTTTGTTCCCAAAGGGCACTTTGCCCTCATGAACCTCCATTCTCATAAACCACTCTGTTCCCTCATCTCGGAGACAGCTGACTCCTTCTCACTTCCTCTCTGCCTTCCTTCAACTTCCAGGACATTAGCCTTCTCTTTCCACCTTCACTTTACCCAGCTTCTGCTCACTGCACTTGCTTCTTTCCAAACCATGTGACTCATGGTTAATGGCCAATCTCTCAACAGCACCTGTAAGGGTACCTTTGCCCTCTCTGCCTGCACACTTTCAACTCTGGAACAATTTCACAACATTTATTTATTTACTTGCTGTTGTATCCAGGCTGCAAAGCATAGAATGGAGACATATCTAAGAATATATTAGCCAATCTTAGTTGATCCTTTAATACTGTGTAGAAATATCATGTGCTTACACAATCTACCCAAAGCTATAGTAATCTGCCAATCCTGTTAATGAATATAAATAATAGCTCATATTTATCAAGCACTCCTTGTGATAAGTGTTTTATAAGTATTATTTAATTCTCACACCCTCGTGACAAGGACTATTGTCAATCTCATCTTACAAGTTAGGAAATTTGGGTTTTTGGGTGGGCTTTTGGCACAGTAGTTAAGCTGCCACTTGGGATGCCCACATTCCATATTGGAGTTCTTGGGTTCAAATCTTGGCTGTGCTCCCAATTCCAGACTCCTGATGTTGTGTACCTAGAAAGGCAGCAGGTGCTGGTCCAATCCTTGGGTTCTTGTGACTCATATGGGGGATTTGGCTTAAGTGCCTGGCTCCTCGCTTTGGCCTGACCCAGCCTTGCTTGCTGCAGTCATTTGTGGGGTGTGGAAAAAGCAGATGGAAGCTATCCTTCTCTCTCTTTCTCAAAATAAATAGATATATAAATAAAATAAAATAATTTTAGAAAAGACAAGACTGTCAGGATTGGATACATTGTCTTTGCTTCATGGCACAATTAGAAGAACCAGAGTTCCAATCAATTTCTTTCTAATTCTAGAAAAACATGTATTTTAACCACTGGGGGGCTTTGCATACTTCTCAAGGGCAAGTCTAAATTGTCACTGTTCTCTCCTGTAGTTCCCTAGGATTCCTGCCCCCCAGTCCTCTGCAGCGAGTGTGCTTAACTTCCTACAGCACTGCAGAAGGCCAGGCTGGCAGACTCTGACTCCACCCCCTGCTCCCTACACTGCCACCAACTGCCCCCAGGATGTGTGTGACAATTATGAGGTCCAGACCCTCTTTTCTCCTTCTAGGTTTTACTTTACCATTTATTCTGGCCCAAATTTTTAACCACTCCCTACTAACTCTTTCCTCACAGTCTGTGAACATGGTCAAATAAATAGAAAAAAAAAAATCATTAACCTGGCCACTCCCTTTGGCTATTTTCCAAACTTCAGGAAATAGTGGTCTAAGACTCTGAGACCCATGAGGACAGAGGCCATGTCTGTCCTGTTTGCTGCTCTCTCCACCAGCCTTTCATGCAAAACACAGCTCCTAGCCTAATAGGTACTTGTTAAAGTTTTGTTAAATTAATGAAAAAATGCGCGGATGCGAGGAAGAAATAAGTAAAATGTCCATCACTGATATCTGTTTGAATACTTCAGTATTCCTGCTTCATTTTAACCCAAACTCATTGTCTCCCCTCTTCCTCTTCCCTCTGATGTCTATACAGCACATTACCAGATGAGTCAGTAGCTTAGCGAGCACAGTAATAAAATGTATTCTATTCGTCCCCCACTGCCTTTTAAATATTTCCTCTGGTATTACTTTTTACCCTATCTCTGAATAAAATCTAGAGCAAGACTCCTGATAACTGATGAACCCTGAAGGCCCAGTTTCCCTGGGGTTGATCTAAAGCATTCAGTCAACAAAAATGACTCTCTCCTTAAGGGAGGCTTTTAGGCCAGCTCTCTGTATGTGTATGTGTGTGTGTGTGTGTGTGTATTTATATATGCATATATATAGATCCACATATGAGTGTATATATAGATCTGTATATATATATATATAGATAGATCCACATAAATCAGTGTATGTGTATATATACACGTATACTTACAAATGAACATAATGTAAATTATACATAAGTGTTACAAATATACATAGTTTAGTATGCAATATGGGTATTGTTGGTTTTTGTCTTCCTGGTCATTAGCCTGATTACCTTATATTAAACCTTGGCCCAGATCTTATGGACTCAAGTCTTTGGACAAGAACTTCTCCACTAGACAGGCTTTCATCTGTCTCCCTTTGCCCTATGCACCCCTTTCCAACGTATGGACCCAGATCTGGATCTTGTCTGAAGGGGAGGGTTTAAAGGGAAGGTGTCAGACTCTTCCATCTCCCCACATGGAACTGCCCTTCTGGCACCCAAACATTGTTTCCAGCACACACATCTTCTTTAGGACCCAGCAAAATACCGAATCCTCAATTTTCAAGCTACCCATGTGGGGTATAGAGTGTTGGATGCATTAAACACTAGCCTGAACTTGAGTTCAGAGAAACTCAAGTTGCAAAGTTACACGCACCATTATCCCTGCAATGGAATGCCACAAAGTCAGCACCAAAATTTGTCATCATCAAACTCAGTAGAATTTTGGGCTGTTCCTCCCATCCCTTCCCATAATGCCCACTGGTGGGCTTTCTAGTTGCTTCTTGCCATGACTGTCCCCATCTTTTCAGCCCTGCTGCCATTCATTTTTTTGGCACCAGTCACTTGGCCTCTGTTTGTGCCTAGGTTCATTATGTGGCAGCTGTTTTCATTACCATCTCATTATTTCACTGAGGGGGAGATGTTTCCATGGTGATACTCAACTGCATAAGTAGAGATTTTACTACACTGAGTTGTGTGTGTGTGTGTGTGTATGTGTGTGTGTGTTATCTACTCAGTGTATCAGTTAGAGGGGAATTGAACTAGAACCTTTCCAAAAGGAAAAGTAAATATAAATCTCCCTCCTATTTTCTGAATCTCTACTTTTTTCCAATGGAGGTGTGCTGTAATTATGAGTTCTTGATGGATGGGAGTCGATGAAGAAAATCAATAACTGCTACTTTTTATTCTAATTAACTTGCCCTTTTCACATATCTGAGAAAGCTTCCAGAATATATATATATTTTTTTTTTGGTGGTAGCTCCACCAGGAAAACTGAATTCGAAGTCCCAGGAAAAAGTCAGGATGAGAACTGGCCCAATTACTAATGTAATCATTGCATAATCTTTGATTGCTTCCAGACACGTGACTGGTTGGGAGACAAAGGTCACAAAAGCTATGAAGTAACTATATAATACTCTCTTCACATGTGTTGAGTGATACTCATTTTTCATTAACTTCTTTGTGCTTAATCCTACATTTGCCAGAGGACTTTATTAATAAATTTCCCCTTGCAGTAAGCCCTTAATAATTTGATCTTCACTGAAAGTAAATCTGTCCATGCAGCAAATTCTTTTTTCTTTAACCTTTTGCTTTTAGATATTTAACTAAATCACACATTTATTTAGCACTTAAGTTTTTAAGCCTTTACATTCTTATTTGACATAACAACACTAACTGAAATGCAAAGACAATTAAATCGTTTAAACAGCATTAATATTGTTAGACTTATTCAAGATATCATTAAACGAAGCCATCAATGATAAAAGTAAATCAAATCAGTTATTGCATGGAATTCAGGTTAATATAGATTTGTTAATGACATGGACCAATGATTTTGATAATTAGAAGGATATTGTTTTCACATACTTATTTATATCTTAATATTACTGCTGTGGACATTTTACCCAATGGCAACTTCTCAACAAATGTAAACCAATAGATGGTGCATCAGGATTCTGTTAACAGAACACTTTTTTTTTTTTTTAAGATTTTATTTATTTATTTGACAGGTAGAGTTACAGACAGTGAGAGGGAGAGACAGAGAAAGCTCTTCCTTCCATTGGTTCACTCTCCAAATGGCTGCAGTGGCTGGAGCTGCGCCGATCTGAAGCCAGGAGCCAGGTACTTCTTCCCGGTCCCTCACATGGGTGCAAGGGCCCAAGGACTTGGGCCATCTTCTACTGCTTTCCCAGGCCATAGCAAAGAGCTGGATAGGAAGAGGAGCAGCCAGGACTAGAACTGGTGCTCATATGGGATTCTGGCGCTGCAGGCAGAGGATTAACCTACTGCGCCACAGCGCTGGCCCCAATTCTGTTAAGAAAGCATTATGTGTTAGACACAGTGGTGGATTTCTGTATCCTGTATTTCCTCTTTATTAGCTGCACCAGCACACAGTGGACATCCTTATTCCCACTTAAATGATGCAACCAACCTTTGGGATGTTAAAGTAACTCATCAGATATCAAACACCAGTAAGTATTAGGACTGGGGTTCAAGTCCATCGTGGTTCTCATCTCATTGGAAAAAAATCACAGAATTATGGAGGTCACTGTTCAAATCTAGGTAAAGTAGAAAGTTTTGGGCAGGGTCTTTTTGGGCAACTGTAAGATGAGAGCATGATGGAAAAGTATAGAATAGGCAGTCAAATCCAGCACAAAAAAATCTGCTTTGATGAGGAATTCTATAATTAATAAACGATATTCAATAAAATGTTTTTTAAAGATTTACTTCCGGTGCCACAACTCAATAGGCTAATCCTCCGCCTGCAGTGCTGGCACACTGGGTTCTAGTCCCAGTCAGGGCTCCGGATTCTGTCCTGGTAGCCCCTCTTCCAGGCTAGCTCTCTGCTGTGGCCCAGGAATGCAGTGGAGGATGGCGCAAGTGCTTGGGCCCTGCACCCCAAAGGAGACCAGGAGAAGCACCTGTCTCCTGTCTTCAGATCAGTGTGGTACGCCGGCCGCAGCATCCTGGCCATGGTGGCCATTGTGAGGTGAACCAATAGCAAAGGAAGACCTTTCTCTCTGTCTCTCTGTCTCTCTCACTGTCCACTCTGCCTGTCCAAAAAAATTTTTTTACTTATTTGAAAGGCATAATAACAGAGAGAAAGAGATCTTCTATTTGCTGGTGCACTTTCCAAATGCCAATGATATCTGGCTGGGCCAGGCCAAAGCCAGGAACCCAGACTTCCATCTGGGTCTCCCATCTAGGTGAGAGGAACCCAAGTCCTTGGGTAATCATATGCTGGCTTCCCAGGCACATTAGCAGGAAGCTGAGTTGAAAGCTGAGTGGCCAGGTCTCTAACCAGCACTCTGATAGGAGATGCGGGCATCCAAGCAGTGGCTTAATCCCCTGTGCTACAATGCCTGAGCCTTAGCAAGATATTTTTGACAAGTAAATCATGTACTGAAATGCAAATTAGGCATTTAGTACAAGAGGATTGATTTGGAAGGCAATTCAAGCTTTGGTACCGTGTCTCCTCTCCATGAATCCTCATTTCAAATCAAAGCATCTGGGGATGACATTGTGATTCAGCAGGTTAAGCCATTGCTTGGGGTGCCTGCATCAGGTATCAGAGTACCTGGTTCAAGTCATGGCTACTCTGCATTTCTGATCTAGCTTCCTGCTAATGTGCTTGGATGGCGGTAGATAATGGCCCAGGTACTTGGGTTCCTGTCACCCAAGTGGGAGACCCAGATGGAAGTCTAGGCTCCTGTCTTTGACCTGGCCCAGCCCTGGATGTTGTTGGCATTTGGGGAGCAAACCAGCAGATGAAAGCTTGGTCTCTCTCTCTCCCTTTCTCGGCCTTTCAAATACATACATACATACAGGCATAAATAAATAATAAATCTTTTTTTAAAAATCAAAGTACTTTACAGTTGTTCACTACTATTTATTATAATCTGCTTGCATTTCAATCCGAGTCCCATGTAGAGGGGAGCAACATCTAGAGCTCCATGAGATGTAACACAGGTGTTCTTCTTCCCTATACGTTCAGATATAACCCATAGAATGCCATAACTTGTGCATCTGGAATAACTGTAGGTCAAGACATGATGTCCTTGTCTTACTATGCCATTTGGCACTCCCATTGGTAATTTGTTAACCCACCGAGCTAGATTATGTGTCATTCTGTCTTTGTTTATTAGACATTCTTATTTCTATTCCCTGAAAAACTTCTGTTTCTACATTCTAAATTAAAGGGAACTTTTGGAGACAATAGTTAAGATGAAGAGCAGGTACTGACGTAGGGTTATCAGCCCATCCTCCAGCTGGGATATTTCCAGAATGTGCACCATGGAACTAACACAACCAAAGCGTTCAGTGCAGTGTTTGTGGAGCTGAGTCCTTTGAAAATTGCCATTATAGACAAGGCAGAGTTCCATTTGACTGCTAGCCAAGTATCACCTGGTGCTATTTTTGTACAGTCTATTATTATCAAGAAATGTCTTCACAGAGAGTGAAAGCATAATGACCTTTCAGTCCTCCAAATGTGGCTAAGAGCTCAATGTCAAAATACATTGCTATGCCTCACCACATAGCTAGAAAGAAAATTAATCAAAATTTTATGTGTGCAGATGGAAATGCTTAAGCCAGTTTTACAAACCAATTACTATTCAGTTCCAAAAACCTGTAACTTGTTTGAGATTTAATACACACTGAACAGCCTCCGAACTCCTTGAAGAATAATAATTCAGACTTAATGCAGAAGATAAGTTGACTACTATTTCTGTGTTCTTTGGTTTCTATATTTTTCAGTTAAGGTAGGTTATAATTCAGGACCGTGTAGCAGATGCCTGTGTGAAATATGTTTTCTGCTGATTGGCCCTTTTACAAAGACTTATGCAGCATATTTTCAATGATGTAGTACCGTTGCTATTAGGGGGCCTGATCCTGCACACTTTATTCAGAATACATGCCCTAACAATCCTGGAGAAAGTCAGCTGAATTTAGGATCAAGAAGCAAGGTTTTAGTTTAGAATTTATCATGGCTAAATCATCAGAATTGCAATCAATGAATCAAATTTGTAGCGTTCTTGTTGTTTTTGCTTAGTAAAACTGTTAATGTTTAGATCAATATACTTTACTATTTTGAATGTTTTCTTACAGTATAAATAACACGTGCTCAGAGCACAAAAATTTGGATAAACACTAAAATGAAAATAAAAATCACTGGTAATTCCTTCCAGATATTGTCATTGTTGAAATTTTAGTATTTGGCCGGCGCCGTGGCTCAACAGGCTAATCCTCCGCCTTGCGGCGACGGCACACCGGGTTCTAGTCCCGGTCGGGGCGCCGGATTCTGTCCCGGTTGCCCCTCTTCCAGGCCAGCCCTCTGCTGTGGCCCGGGAGTGCAGTGGAGGATGGCCCAAGTGCTTGGGCCCTGCACCCCATGGGAGACCAGGGAAAAAGCACCTGGCACCTGGCTCCTGCCATCGGATGAGCGCAGTGCGCTGGCCGCAGCGCGCCATCCGCGGCAGCCATTGGAGGGTGAACCAACGGCAAAGGAAGACCTTTCTCTCTGTCTCTCTCACTGTCCACTCTGCCTGTCACAAAAAAAAAAAAAAAAAAGAAATTTTAGTATTTGATATTTATATCGTAATCTAATTAATATATCCAAAATATTTGACATAACATGCTAATAGGAATGATAGCATTAAAATTTTAACATCTGATAGATCTTTAAAAACTGTAATGTATCATACTGTAATGTTATTTAGTAAGCAATATACTTTGAGTGTTTTTCTACAGTTTCAATAAGTAATAGCCATGAAAATATTACAGACTAAATATAAAGTGCTCCATTTTATGGATCTTCAGTTTTCCATTTTATTACTCCCTAAAAATGTTTTGGAAAATTTAAACACTCCATTGCTAACATTAAGGCAATATTTAAGAGGCTGGCGTTATGGTATAGCAGATAAAGTCGCCACTTGGAACACCAGCATCCCATATGGGTGCTGGATCAGATCCTGGCCACTCCACTTCCAACCCAGCTCCCTGCTAATGGCCTGAGAAAAGCAGTGGAAGATGGCTCAAGTGCTTGGGCCCCTGCCACCCACGTGGCAACTTGGACAGAGCTCCAGGCTCCTGGCTTTGGTCTGGCCCAGCCCCAGCGTTGCTGCTTTTTGGGAAGTGAACCAGCGCTGTGTCTCTTGCTCTCTCTATAACTCTTTCAAATAAATAAACAAATATTTTTTAAAAGGAGGTCACTAAAAGGTGTAAACTTACATAAAGTTTTTTTGGTAATAATGGGGGAAATTCTGCCTTCTTAAGGTTTGGCATGGATGAGAGGTGTGCCTTTCTTTTGTAAAGTGATATTTTGACCATGGAAACATTTTCAGGTACATCAGTTTTAGAGAAAAAATAATTTTTAAACAATTAAGACCTCAAGTTTTCTTTTCATGAATTATTAGTGCTTTTATTCCATATGGAGCACCGTTAAGTAGTCCTAAAGATTCTGAAATTTGAGTTGGACATCAGTGGTATACTGATTCCATAATAGTAAAACATTTACCTAATTAAGTTGACTTAAGTGATTCCTTTTAAGCCATATTCACTTTTTAAGATGGGTACTCAGAGGGGCCAGTGCTGTGGTGCAGTGGGTTAATGCCCTGGTCTGAAGCACCGGCTTCCCATATGGGCACTGGTTCTAGTCCCGGCTGATTTTCTTCCAATCCAGCTCTCTTCTGTGGCCTGGGAAAGCAGTAGAAGATGGCCCAAGTCCTTGGGCTCCTGGCACCCGCATGGGAGACCTGTAAGAAGATCCTGGCTCCTGGCTTGGGATCAGCGCAGCTCTGGCCATTGTGACCAACTGGGGAGTGAACCAGCAGATGGAAAACCTCTCTCTCTATCTCTACCTCTCTCTGTAACTCTGTCTTTCAAATAAATAAAATAAAACTTAAAAAAAAAAAAAAACAAAAGATGGCTACTCAGAGAGAGGAGAAACCCAACAATCCTAGCTTTGCTTATATGTATTTACCTATATTTTCAAAATAATCCAATGATATCAGTTTGTGGATGGTGGAGGCCAGCTCAGTCCCCTGAGTTATACATGGGAAGCAGAGAGGCCAAGAGATGGAAAGACTCTTCCCACACCACCTACATATTTGGTGGACCCAGAGTACCCAGGATTAGGTCCCTGGTGCTTCTTCTATGGACCTAGAGAAATTCTCTTCCATTTATTCCTGAAAGCCCAGCCTTAACACAAACTAGGCTTCAAAAATTCCTAATTGCCAGGTCCAGAAAACCCAGCGATGAGGCCCATCTGCAGACGAGGCCCATCCGCAGATGAGGCCCATCTGCAGACGAGGCCCATGCTAGAAAACGCAACACTCAGGACCTGGGTCCTGCCGTCATCACATCTTTCTGTTTTTCATGGCTTTTGTCAATGTCTGTTTCCTTGGTTGTTCCTTCCTTTGTAGGTTGTCCTCTTGATCTCTGGACTCTTTAGCTTCTGTTCTCCTGGAAACAGGCCAGAACTTTCCTTCCCACGTGGAGTGCCTGTGTTGACAATTCTGTTTGGGGTTCTACTGAGCCTCATGGAAACTGGGCCCCATGTGCCTTCTCAATCCAAGGAAGCCCTAGAGACCCCCAACGAGTGCTTGGGGAGTGTCTGAAAGGTCTTTTCCTCAATTTGCATTCCTTCTAGGTTTGTCTGTGCTGTGATCTGCTCCACTGTCTCTCCTTTTTTCTCCCCTCACAGCATTTGCTTACAAATGCGTTATGTTCCTTTATTACATTTATTTTTTATGGCCACTTTTCTGTCTTGCGACTTTTCTTTATACTCATACATTCTTTCAGCTTTAGTCTTACTGCCTGATTTCTTTCAGAATTCAGTTTTGATTTCATCCAAGCAAGATTCTGATTGAAGCACATTTTTTTTTTTTTTTCCTGCTTGGCCAGGGATTTTGATGTCAAGTTATGCTGAGACTCCAGCCAATTCCTAAAATGGTTGCCTGTAAATCAGACACTTAATCTTGGTGCATTCATATTTGGTTAAGGGGTGTGTGTGTGTGTGTGTGTGTGTGTCCTCAGAGGCTTGCGGTTGTCCTTCAAAAAGGGTTGTAAGCAGCACACAATTTTTTCTAGAAACCGTGTCTTAAACTGAATAATAATCTCACATTTGGATTTTTTTAAAGAATAATGCATTATATTGTGAATAAATGGTCAGGAATAAAGTTTTTTCAATATCACTTTAATGCAAATGTTACCAAACAACACTGCATATTGTACCTGGTTAGCTTAAACAAATTACAATGCCTATACCTCATCCCCAGAAATTGTGATTTCATTGGTTTGGAATGTGACCTGGGCTTTGAATTTTTTAACTGATCCTCAAATGTTCTAAATTCCAGTTATATTTGAAAACAAGAAGTTTGATGGTCACAGAGTGCAACTGCACTATAAATGACTTAATGAAAACTTTCTCAGCCGATATCTTCCCGGGTGGCTGTTAAATTTGCACTGTTTTAAACAACCCTACCAAGAACATCCTTTAAGCAAACCTTTTGAACACATCTGCAGTGACAGGCATACTAGAATTATTGGAGAGAAGTGTGAACGCTTTCTAGCTTTCTTCCAAAAGGACTCAGCAGTTGGGCTTCACAAATGGTGCATGAATATGTTTTTCCTATTCCTAGTTAACGTGGAGTCTTGAATGATTAATTTTTTTTCGATTTGATGAATTAAAAATGACACATTTTCTTTTATTGCTTGCATTGCCAGGGAAGCTGGATTCCACACCTCATCAGTTTATTTAGCCTTTTTCTTGCTTCGTCTGTAATTTATGCTTTTTGTGGGGGGAGGTTCATTTTTCTCTGAGGTGACGCCTGTCTGATTTATTGATTTCTCTTTACATGCTAAAGCTATAGATCCTTTGTCAGACTTATATGTGTTGTACATATATTCAAGAATGTTGCTTTTCATTGTTACTTTGACACACATTTTTAAAAATAAAGTCATACATCTTTTTTGTAATTGTCCTCCACTTAAAGAAAACTTTCATAGTCAGTTTTCTTTTCTTTTCTAAGATGTATTTACTTCAAAGGCAGAGTGACAGAGAAAGAAGGACAGAGAAAAATCATCTGCTGGTTTACTCCCCAAACGTTCCCAATGGCCAGGGCTGGGCCAGGCCAATACCAGGAGTCTAGAACTCCATCCTGCTCTCCCACATGGGTAGCAGGGCCCATGTACTTTGACCATTATCTGCTGCCTCCCAGGCACATTAGCAAGAAGCTGGATCAGAAGCAGGGTAGCTGGGACTCAAAACTGGCACTCAGACCTGGGATATGGGTGGTCCCAGGTGGTGGCTTAACCCACTGCACCAAATGATTGCCTCATCATTATCAATTTTCTAATCTTCAGAAAATAGCTTTTATCAAGACTCAAGCTATTATTTTTAATGGGAAAAAATAGGAAATTGAATGTTGTGTTATGATCTTATTGCAGTAATAAGGTCTAGACCAATGTGGCTGATTCATGTTATGTTAGTTGCATCCAAGTCATGCCAGAAGCTTATGGTACAAAACACAAAATGCATGCCAAAGCTTAACCTTACCAAAAGCTCCCTGACATTGAAACAGTGGAATTTTCCTGGGCGCACTGAACCAACAAGGAAACCATGAAGGCAAAATAAAGCCAGGTGACGTTCAACTGACAATGCCGTTGCTCATTTTGTTTCATAATCAAATTCCAAAACATAAAGTTGAAAAAGGAGTTGGTTCCCCAGAGTGGTACCCTGACATTTGTAGTTGCCTGTAATGTAATCTCTAGATATAGCTCTCGAGTCCTGTGGAAAGTGAGCATTAAATTACTGGCTAATGTTACTGGGGAAGAATTGCGTTCATTGCCGCATGTCTCTGAGCCCACTCAAATATCCTCAGAGTTGTCCTTCAGTTTATGATGCTGAACGTATGGTGCTGTAAGCCCTACAAGAAAATAGCGGAGATGAGATTGCCTTGTAGTCTCATTGAGACAGTTCATTTTATCTTTGTTTTCTTAAGTCACATTTCATTGTGTTTCTCGATGGTGCAAAACTAATTGGCTCTTATCACAGTTACATTACCTTCAAAGGCAGATAAAATTAATGCAAAGTAAAAGATCAGTACAATCAGAGAGATCTGGTTGAAAAGGAGACAGGCTTGCACAAAGTGCTGTGCGATTCACAGAAGGCTCTGGCAGAATAATAAATCATGACTTTCTCCAGGTTTATCATCTCGGGCTTCAGTTCATTATTTTGTATCATTTGTTTTAACCTTGGATTGTCCCCTCTACATCTGCTCTGCGGTGATTAATTCTGCTGATGGAAATAAACTGTCGAAGGGCAATGCTATACTGCATGACTAATTAGCCTACTGAATTATGTCCATAAATTAACATTTTGTTTTTATTCATTTAAATAAATCAAAGTTGTCCAAACCCGTTTTGTGTAGAACATTTTCATGTCAGTTTCTATTTGTAACCTTTTGCTGGGTCAGTTCACTTAATTTTTGGTCAACTGATTCTTGAACAGATTCTTCCCCTAAGTTTTCTAAAACTCCCATAGCTTAGTTGCTGTCTGTTTGCCCAGGAGGAAGGAGGAAGCTTCTCTGCAGTAAGCTGTGCTTTCTACGGGAGCCTCTGTGACAGCCAAGCTTTCTCAGTCCCCTCCGACCCCCAACCTGGCCCATGATCCTCACCCTTTATTCCTGTGGATGATAATGGAAATGGCTACTATTGTGAACGACTGAATCCTTCTTTAGGAGAATCTTCTAGGGCCTTTAATAAGAGGGAAGACTTTGTTAGGTATGAAAGGCAGGAACCTCTCTTTTTTATTTCTGGGAACAGTAATTAGGACCAAGTAGCCTCTCGGTAAACTTTCAAAGCCCACTCAAGAACGCCATGTGAAAGAATTAGCCATTATAAAACCGGGATGATTTCAAGACCAGAGAAACAATGGGGAACATTCCTATCAAATCTGCAACACTGGGTTGCTCTTTTCCAGACTATTTGAAGACTATAGCTGTCTTTGCAGAATACGATTATTTCTTTGGGCTTATTTTAATCAGAACAGTTAGGCTCTTTTCAATAAGGGGTTCACTGCCTGCCACCTCAGGCAACTGAATTAACATGAAAGAAGTCGCAAACCCTCAAGTTAATTTCCAAGAGTTTTCCTGGAGGCTGTCTGTAACTTGTAGGTAGGGCTGGCTCTTGCCAGAGCCCTAGACGCAATTGTACACAGCTGTTCTCAATTTTGTATTCGGCGAGGGTACACTGGTAGCCTGAATTTGGCAATGGGTATATTTATTCCAAGGAAATCTGCAAACACTACAAATCAGGGCTTTTGTTGTCTAGAGAGCTGGTCGGTAAACAGTTCTCAGCACTGCACTGTTTATATGCAAGGTAAGTGATGCTAGGCATGGCTTGCAGAATTTAACCCTTAGCCAGTTTGTAGTAGAAGAATCTTTGCATTTACATCCTTTCTCATATTCTTGCCCAGACCTTACCTTTCCTCAGTTCCTCTGCTCTGTTTAAAAAATGATAATCTTCGAAACTCCTGTATGAAATAAATCTTTTAGAAAATCTGTCTTATGGAAACAATTAGGGGACAATTACTCCTAGGACTTTCAGCTCAGCTGAGTGAGGTGCTGTCCCAGTTACTCTGCCAGGAGTCCACAATGACTGCACCTGCTTCTGCTTTACAAAGGCAGGGTCCAGTTCTGTCTCCCCAGATTTCCAGTTTTGACAGAGAAAAGCATCACATCATCAAATCATTATATCATACAGAACTGGAGCACTACCCAGCTCAGTAAGCACTGTGTTTTCGATGAGAATAAGATTGGCCTTCAGGGCACTTTGTAAACCAAATATACTCATTCGGTCAGTCTATTTCCTGTTGCTATCCTAGGCACTGGAAGGAATACAGGAGCAGAGAAAATGGTCATTTCTTACAGAAAGCTTTGAATCTTCTTGTGAATAACTGGATTATTAAAACATATGAAGCAGCTAGGAAAGAATTCAGTACTAAATTGTTAAAAAAAAAAAAAAGAAAGAAAAAAGAAAAACCTTGGTCAATGTACCAAAGAGATGAATGGATCAGGAAAGATGCTATGTTGAAATTTCTATTGGAATTTGTTTTTGAGCAGTGAGTAGGACTTGGGTGAACAGAAAGATGGAACAAGAGCAGTTTACATGAAACCAACAGCACAGTCAAGGACTTGGCCTTGAAAAAGTCAAGTATGACTACTGGGGCATTATTGGGAGATCTGATTAGATGATCTTGGGAGGTCCTCAAAAGGTAAACAGAGAATTTATTAAATGCAGTAAGCAGCAAGAAGCTACCATAGGTTGAGTGTCCGTAATCTGAAAATCTGAAATCTAAAATATTCCAAAATCTGAAACATTTTGAGCACTGATATAATGCCCCAAGTGGAAAATTCCACACTTGACCTTACGTGACAGTCACAATGAAATGCAGGCATGCAAAAAACACTGGATAAAATTGCCTTCAGACTATGTGTATAAGGTGTGTAGGAAACATACATAACTTCTACCTTTAGCTTTGAGTCTCCTCCCTGAGATATGTCTTTGGTTATATTCAAAAATTCTAAAATCTTTTGAAAGACTCTAGTCCTATTTTGGATAAGGAATACTCAGCTTGTATTGGACTTCTGAGTATCAGAATGATATTAAAATAGTTAGATCATGTCCAAAAAATTGTGTGGGTAAAGAGTCTTGGCAAAGGAACAAATAGAAGTAATTTAGGTGAGCCTTTCAGAAGGCACTTAGAGATTTCAACAAAGAACAGGGAAAAGCCAGAACTGGGTGAAAGGATTCTGCCTTATCATTGATAGTATATTACAGATAAAGCTATGTTTTCCTTTTTTTAAAGATTTATTTATTTAGTTGAAAGGCAGAGTTACAGAGAGGCAGAGAGAAAGAGAGAGAGAGAGAGAGAGAGAGAGAGAGGAGGTCTTCCTGGAGACCATAGGGCTACCTTCCCTACTGTTTCCCTAAGAGGCAAAGCTATGAGATGGAAAAGCCAAATGGTGTGCAAGGAGTTTGAAGAAATACCCAATTTTCAGTGTGTGAAAAAGACTCTACTCATTGCCTCTCCCACAACCAGATACTCTGTAATGCTGCAAAAGGGAGGGTCTCTCCCCCTGTACTAAGCAAAGAGTTATACTAGTATTACATAGCATTTGCAGTGAAACTGGGGTTAACAATGAATGGTTTTCCTAGAAAATAAAGCAAAGGATAAGTATAGAAACAGACAAGAAGAAAACTATGGGTTGCGTAATAATTAATCTGACTAAAAAGCATTATTTAAAACCATTAAATCACATTAAACCATTAAATTTATCTTTTTCTAATTCCTACAGGGTACTCATAAAGATAATGACCCAACTGTATCTTTGAAATAGCATTAGGATTTGGGAAGCATCTTAATAAACACTAACTGAAAGCCACTCTGAAGAAAACATCATTAATCATGTCAACTGGTGAGAGATACTGTCAGGGTTACATTTAGAAATTTATACTCATACCAAATTCCTGTAAACAACCCTGTGTGCCATAGGAATTAGGAAAATGAAACCTTCTTTGTTTACTATAAATCTGAAAAATATAATCCTTGAGCCAAATTTCTCGAAATGGAACTCACCCAGATATAGGGAAACTTTCCAGTAAGCTTCGCTTTGCACAGTGCTTCAAATCTCTCCAGAAAGTACTATTTTCATTGTATCAGTCATGTATTGAAAACCCCACTGAAAAAACTACAAGGATTTCTTAACTGCTTTTTAAGGAAATGAAAAATTTTTAGTTTGGTATTTAAGATACTGACTTAGTTATTGCTTGGTTTACCCATCATTAGATACGGTTTATATCAATTTTAGAAAAATCAGCAAAAGCATAATAACTAGTACTCCACTAGTCTATTTAGTCATTCCACCTTCCAATGATTGATTGGCTCTATGAGCCACACCTCTAATTTCTTTAGTGAATGGTTATCCAGCCACACCCTTGAACTTCCACCCTGAACTTCCTTTCCCAACAAAGAATTTCCTAATTTTAGCACCCTTTGCAATCTGGAGAGACTGAAGCTTCCCAATTCATTAAGTACTGGTTCCTTATTACTTTACTGTTCCTTCTACAACTTTCTATTTTCCTTTCTCATTTTACCATCAGCAGCAAAGAGGAATCAGACTACATCTTCAATAGTTAACTGGGAATTCTCAAGTAAATATCCAAGTTCATCACTTCCAGTTCTGCTTTCCACCCAATTCAACCATATTTTCTGCCACTTTACAACAAAGATAGCCTCTTACTCAGTCTGCAGTAACATATTCCTCATTTCCTTATGAAACCTCCACCAGAACCACGTTTGACATTCCTATATCTACCAGTAATCTATATGTAGTCTCTAAAATGCCTTAAGCTCTGAGCCCTAACTACAATCTCCTTTAACAATTGCGCTTCTGCAATGTATTAAAAAAAAAAATCTAAGCTTTTCCCATCATACACCTCAGCATTTTTCCAGCTTCTACTCATGACCCAATTCCATAGCCACTTCTACATTTTTTGGTATTTGTTCCAGCAGCATTCCATTTCTTTTTTTAGACAAGTTTTTAAACTTTAAAAAATTTTGTTTGAAAGACAGAGAGAGACAGACAGATAAAAGAGATCTTCCATTGACTACTTCACTTTCCAAATACCTGCAACAATCAGGGATGGGCCAGGCTAAAGCCAGGAGCTGAGAACTCAGTCCCAGTCTTCCATGTGAGTGGCAGTACCATCATACATGAGCCATCACTCATGGCCTCCCAGGGTGCACATTAGCAGAGAACTGGAATCCCAAGTGGAACTGGGACTCGACCCAGGCTTTCTAATTGGGATGCAAGTGTCCCAAGTGCCATTTTCATCACTGTACCAAATGCATACCCTGATACCTCACTTTTTTTATAATCTGCATTACTTTCTTAGGACTAAACCAGAGGGCTTAAAGTAACAGAGGTTTATTTCCTAATACAGTTGTGGATGCCAAAAGTCTAGAATCAAGGGCTCAGCAGAGGTGGTTTCCTCTCAGGTTCTAAGGGAGAATCAGTTCCGCTCTCTTTTCTTAGCCTCTTGTGGCTGCTGGAGATGCTTGGTATTGCTTAAATTAAAGATCCATCATCCCAATCCCTATCAGCTTCTCCTCTGTGTCTCTGTCTCTGAAAATTTCCTCTGCCTCTCACTTGTAAGGACACTTCTTATTGTACTTAAGGCACATCCTAAATCCAGCATGATCTCTTCCCTAAATCCTAAATTCATTACAAGGATATCTTATCCAAGTAAGTCTCACAGGCTCTGGGGGATATGATTTGGATATATCTTCTTAGGGACCACAATTCAACCCAGTGAAACCTGTCATCGAATGCCCCCAGATTCATATCTGTCCACATGCGACAAAATACATTCACCACCTCCCAACATCTCCAAAAGTCTCAGGTATTGCATCTGTTCCAAGTCCAAAATCTCATAGAAATATCAGCCCAAAAGTCCCAAATCTCATCACCTAAATCATCGGTAGGGGAGCAACTGAAGTATAAACCCTCCTTGGTCAGAATTCTCTGTTTCTGGACTTGCAAGCACAGAAAACACGTTGTCTACTTCCAAAATAAAATTGTGGGACAGGTATTGTCCTATTTGAAAAGGGAGACATTGGAAAGAATAAAGGTCTCAACTTCGATATCTATTGGGACAAATTTAATTAGGTTTCCAGGCCTGCGAATAATCCTCTGAGGCTTGATGCTTGTGATATGCAAAATGTTTGTATCTCTCCAAACTCATGTGTTGAAATCCAGTGCTCCATTGTGATGGTGTTAGCAGGTGAGGTCATGAGAGTAGAGCCCTCATCAGTGGGATTAGTCTCTTTGCAAATGAGCTTCTCAAGTGCCCCCTCATCCCTGGCACTGGAGGACATGGTGAGAAGAGTGCCATCCATGAGCCAGGGAGTAGGCCCTCACCAGTCTGGGATCTGCCAGCATGTTGATCTTGGACTTCCCATTCTCTGGAGTGTGATAAATAAAAATTCTGGTGTTTGTAAACCGGCCAACTATGGTAGTTTGTATACAGTTCTGAACGGACCAAGACAATGTTCTACCTGCTGGGACCACAGGGCCAGCCTGCTGGCTTACAGTGATGGTTGCATTAATCTTGGGGCCCTTGATGGCAGTTCAGTCTGCTTCAGACTGCCCTCAGTGCCTTGCCAATCTCAGTACCGATTTTGGAAGCTCTGCTTGCGGAGTCATTCTTCCTTCCTCTCAAACAGCAGCACATACTTGTAAATGAGTAGCATATATTTGTAGCTGAGTAAATCAGCCCATGCCTGCCTGTAGAACCCTGGGAGTCATGTCTCAATTTTATCTTTGATTTGTTCTGAGTTTTATATCCTACTTAAGAAGGCCTTCTCCTCTGCTGGAGTATAAACATTATTCCACTTTTCCAGTATTTTACAATTCTGTTTTTCATAGCCATTCTCTGTGATTTTTTTTTTCATTATTTAAGGATGAGATTAAATTTTGTTTTCCCCATCAAAAGCCAGTTATCCAGCAACAATGATTAATCAGTGCATTATTTATCTATGATATACTTTTTAACATATATCTGTATATCTGAGTTAATGCAAATTTACAGAATTCAATCTCTCATTGTGTATACATACACATACACATACATACTCACAAACACTTTCATATACAGTTGTCCCATGATATCAGTAGGGGATTGGTTTTAGGCTCCCCCTGCAAATACAAAAAGCCACAGATGTTCAAATCCCTTATATAAAAAGGTGTAATATTTGTATATAATCAACATCCACCAGTACTTTTAAGTTATTTCTGAAGTATTTACAAAACCTAATACTCATCCAATATGAATGCTATGTAAATGTATGTTAGACTGTATTGTTCAGGGAATCAAGACAAGATAAGGTCTATTCATTATGGCAAGCTTTTTTCTGAACATTTCAAAAAATTAATGCATTTGGGGGAGAGAGAGAGAGAGAGAGCGAGAAGGACCTACAGAGCTCCCATCTTCTGGTTGACTCCCCTAAATGCATGCCAGAAACGCAATCCAAGTCTTTCTCATGAGTAGGAGGAACTCAATTACTTGAGCCATCACTACTGTCTCCTCAGGTCTGCATTAGCAGTAAGTTGGAATCAGAAATAGAGCAGGAAATCAAACCAGCTTTTAGCCACTAAGTAAAAATACCCACCCTTTTCCTGGTTGAATCTGCAGATGAGGATGGTTAACTAATATATATCTCTCTATGTATCTATATATGAATTAGATGTAATTTATGTATATATATATATATATACACAAATATATATAAAAAATTTCCCCCTCCAGTCTCTAAGTGTTGTGTGAACTCCCAGTCAATACAACAGGGTACACCATAGCTTCGACTAGGGAGCCACTACTCAGCCACTCTGATGTAAACACATTCTGCATATGCCTGGTCTCTCTTGTTTGGGTTCTGGAGAGAATTTTGTCCAAATGACTGATTAAGTATGAGGAAATAATGATGGTGGAAATGCTTCTTATAAACAAGTACTACTTTAAGGGATCGTAGAGGCTTTGAGAAGGCTTTTCTGATTTTCAGGATATAATTGAAGAATCAAAGTTAAGATCATCAAGAAGTTAGACACTGATAAATGAAAACTGACACTAAGAAGCCATCCTAAGCATCAGTACAATCTGGATTGCCCAGCAATTGTTTAAGGAAAATTATAAACAGAGCTACTGCAGAAGGCTCATGCTCACTTCAGAGAATCGGAGTAGACAGCAGGAGTGGTTGCCAAGGCATGATATCAGGAAAGCATCTCCACAGGGACTTGTGCTAGTGATTCACCTATGGAGTTGATTCAGTCATGTGCCTCTTTCCAGTAACACAGTCCCTTCGTTAAATAGAGTAGGTGTATACTTAATTCCTGTAAGTTTGCATTGGTCTCTTTCAGGAATCAGAATTCTGCAATATTAATTTATGCATCCATTCCTGCATCAATACCACATTTTTAACTACTGTAGCTTTATGATGTTTTAATATATTGGAATGAAAAAACATGTTCGAAAAGATCTTGAATTTTGTACACTTATATGCTTCCAGATGAACTTCAAGAAAAGCTTGTCAAGTTATCTTTCCAAAAAAATTCCTGTAGGGATTTTGATTGGGTTTATAGTAGATTTTTTTTTTTTTTTTTTTGACAGGCAGAGTGGACAGTGAGAGAGACAGAGAGAAAGGTCTTCCTTTGCCGTTGGTTCACCCTCCAATGGCCACCGCGGCCAGCGCGCTGCAGCCGGCGCACCGCACTGATCCAATGGCAGGAGCCAGGCGCTAGGTGCTTTTCCTGGTCTCCCATAGGGTGCGGGGCCCAAGCACCTGGGCCATCCTCCACTGCACTCCCTGGCCACAGCAGAGAGCTGGCCTGGAAGAGGGGCAACCGGGACAGAATCCGGTGCCCCGACCGGGACTAGAACCCGGTGTGCCGGCGCTGCAAGGCAGAGGATTAGCCTGTTGAGCCACGGCGCTGGCCTATAGTAGATTTTTGAGAACATCACTGTTCTCACAAAATTGTTCTTCCTCTCCAGTTTCTTAATTTATTTATTCAGGTGTTTTCTATATTTCTTAGTATACTGATTTTCAGACAAGTATTATCATTTGGGGTTTATTCCTGGTAATTTTGTGGATTTATTGTGTTAGAATGTGGAAATGTTTTTTTCACTTTTTTTTCAAATATTTTTTTATTTACTTAAAAGGCAGGGCTACAGAGAGACAGAAGGAGAGACAGAAAGAGAATTCCTTCATCTACTAGTGCACTACCCAAATGCCCACAATGGCCAGAGCTGGACCCATCCGAAGCCAGGAACCAGGAGCCTCCTCTGGGTCTCCCACATGTGTGCAGGGGCCCAAGCACTTAGGCCATCCTCTGTTGCTTTCCCAGGCACATCATCAGGGAACTGGATCTGAAGTGGAGCAACTAGGACTTGAACCAGAGCCTACATGGGACACTGGCACCACAGGCAGTGGCTCTATTCACCACACCATAGCACTGGCTCCTCAATTAAATTTTTATATTATATTTTGCTAGTATTTAGGAGAGTTTACCTTACATAAATTCACTTTAACAACTTCTCTTATGAATTCTAACAGTTTTTTTTTTAACAAATAATTTTTACTTTATTTTTGTTTGAAAGGGAGACAGAGAGCAGAGACAGAAAGAGATCTTCCCTCTCTGGTTCACACACCAAAAGCCCACAACAGCTGGGGTTGGGCCAGGATGCATCCAGGAGTCCAGAAATCAATCCAAATCTCCCACGTGAGTGGCACAGATCCACACACCTGAGTCATCACCTACTGTCTTCTATTGTGCACACTGGATGGAAGCTGGATTGGAAGCAGAGGCAGGACTTGAACACATGCACTCTAGGACAGAATATGAAATGTCCTAGGTGACAGCTCAAGTACTTACGGAGCTCCAGGCTCCGGGTTTTGGCTTGCCCCAGCCTTGGATACTGCAGGCATTGGGAGAGAACCACCAATTGGAAGATCTTCCTCTCTTTATCTCTCAAATTTAAAAAATTTCCCTCTAAGCATATGACAATTATTAGATTATACTTTTCTCCTTATATTGTCACTTCATTCTCTGTCTTCACTGTTGAATTATTACATGCATAAAGATTCATGATTGTTGGAATTTATTGGTGGATCAATAAAACTTTTTTTATTAAAGATTTATTTATTTATTTTGAAAGTCAGAGTTACACAGAGAGGAAAGGCAGAGAGAGAGAGAGAGAGATCTCCCATCCGATGGTTCATTCCCCAGATGGCCGCAACGGCCGGAGCTGCGTCGATCCAAATCCAGCAGTCAAGAGCTTCTTCCGGGTCTCCCACATGGGTGCAGGTGCCCAAGTTCTTGGGCCATCTTTCACTGCTTTCCCAGGCCACAGCAGAGAGCTGGATTGGAAGAGGAGTAGCCGGGACTAGAACTTGCGTCCATATGGGATGCCAGAACTTCAGGCCAGGGCCTTAACCTGCTGCACCACAGTGTCGGCCCCTAATATAACATTTTATTTCCAGTCCAGCTCTCTGCTGTGGCCCGGGAAGGCAGTGGAAGATGGCCCAGGTCCTTGGGCCCTGCACCCGCATGGGAGACCAGGAGGAAGCACCTGGCTCCTGGCTTCGGATCGGTGCAGCGTACCCACAGCAACGCACCGGCCATAGCGGCCACTTGGGGGGTGAACTAATGGAAAAAGGAAGACCTTTCTCTCTGTCTCTCTCTCTATCTAACTCTGCCTGTCAAATTTTTTTTTTTTAATTTCAGTATCTTCAGGTAATAGTTTCTGAAAGCATTCATGGTGACAAACTTTCTGAATTCTTTCATATTTGAAAAATACTAAAATTTGACTTTAAATTTGAATGACAGTTTGGCTGGACACTGAAATTTAGGTTAAAAATAATATTTATTTAAAATTATAAATAAATTGTGTTTTGCTTTTTGCAGGAGAGTTTAAATAAGAAGTTTGATAGCAATGAGAATACTGTTTCTTTAAAGTTACCTTGTTTTCGTTATACCCTTTAGGAACTCTTATGAACTTTTGTTTTCTCAGAGACTAGAAATTTCAAATGAAAGGCATAGCACCCTGTGCTCCCTCCCCCATACACACAATGCAGACACTTTACTGGTTGCACTTACAAGTGACAATATTCCCAAGGGGTGATGGCTTAATATAAATCTGAAGTTATTTGAGAGATCAAACAAGTACAGGGAAGGAACATGAAAATTAAATGTTTCATCAAAAAGCAGTACAATGTCATCTAATACCTACTAGCCTGGTGTTAACAGGCCCAGGAAGATTAAGCTACAGCAAAAACCCCTGCCTAAACATTAGAGATTACATAGAAGAAAAGTTAGTGTGCTTTCCAGAAAACTATGATACACTGGCCACTTGGGCCCACTGGGATCTTTGGCTGCGAAGATGTCAAGGTGGTTGGAGATAAAGCTAACTTAAAAGGAGTAGGTATAACCAAGCATCTACAGTCTTCCTCACAAAAGGCAATTCGCTGCATTTTGCTGCCTCCCTTCCCGATCTAGTCACGTGTAATAGTTTCAACGTCCCTCAATCCCTTTCAAACACCTCTACCCAACACCCTCAAAAAACTGAACCCCTGCAGCCTTTGGGCTAAAGTGAAAACTGCAAGGTTCACAAAATATCCAAGCATCTGGAAGGGACTCACCTGGTCCAGAAAATCCCAGCATTTATCTTCAATCTTCTACACCCCGTTTAAAGATAAACTCTGATCTACCTGATGTGGGCCATAGAAAAGCCACACCGGAATAAGATGGGTCTTCTGAACTTCTCAACAAGTAGCCAAGAGAGAAAAAAGGAAAAAAAAAAATAATAACAGGCAGGGTGTGTGTTTGTTGCATGCTATTTTAAACTGAAATAACCCCGGGGCGTTATTCTGTTATAAAGGAACGTGGCTAAACTGGTAGGACACGGACTCCCCATTTTGAGTCCTCCAGATGGCCTCGGCCAGGATCATGGAGATGTCCATTACCTGGATTTTGGGACAGTGCCTCATCTTGTCCTCCTGCTGTATGGTGTTGGTGACCACCACTGCTTCAAAGCAGGCGCCGTTGATGCGAGGCACGGCCGGGCTCGAAAAGATGCCCTGAGTCAGGATGGCGTACACCTTGGTGGCTCCAGACGACAGCAGCTTGTTGGCCGCGTGGCAGATGGTCCCACAGGTGTCGGCCATGTCATCCACCAGGACGGCCGCGCGGCTTCTCACGTCGCCCACCAGCACCATGCGGTCCACCTCACTGGCCTTCTTCCGCTCCTTGTGAATCAGGGCGAAGTCCACGTTCAACCAGTCAGCAATGGCAGCCACCCTCTTGGCCCCGCCAGCGTCGGGAGAGACCACGGTGCAGTTCGTCCACTTGGGGATCTTCTCCTGGATCCACCTCAGGACAGCCGGCTCGGCGTACAGATTATCGACGGGGATATCGAAGAAGCCCCGGATCCGAGGCGCGTGCAGGTCCATGGTGATGATATGGCCCGCGCCCGCTATCGACAGCTTATTGGCCACTAGCTTGGCCACGAAGGGGGCCCGGCTCTGGTTCTTCTTGTCCTGGCGGGCGTACGGGAAGCACGGGATGACCGCCGTCACCTGGCTGGCCGAGGCCGTCTTGCAGGTGTTCAGCATGATCAGCAGCTCCTTCAGGCTGTTGTTGATCTCGCCACAGCCGCTCTGAACGATGTAGACGTCCTCGCCCCGCACACTCTCGCCAAGCTCCACGCACGTCTCCTGGTTGCTGAACTTCGTCACCACCTTGCCCCGCTCTAGGCCCAGGCGGTCGGCAATCTTGTGGGATAAGTCCTGGTGGGAGCTGCCGCTGAAGATTTTGATATTCCGCATCTCGGCCAACCGGCACAGGGACTCTTGGTCCAGTGAGCGCTCACGACTGCCACAGGGCCGGAAGTCCCGGCCGCAGACTCTAACGGCTTCCGGTTCTTAGCCGCTGTGACCCGGGCATCAGGAGCTCTTCCGGGGCACGGCCCTGAAAGGCCGCAACGCATGTGCCTCCCCACCTTTAAGCTAAAGAATCAGATGTTTCCTGTTCGTGGAGTTTTTCTTGTTTCTGGTAATACTTGTATTGGTTTCCTTGAATACATTGAAGCATAAACCTCTACAAATACTACACAACTTTAACAGGAAAATTAGAGAGTGGAGAAACAACGTGGACAGATTTTATTGGGACAGAGTTCCTTCCCTATTTGGGGTACACAAAGACAATCTAATAAAAAGAAAATGGTATAAGAGACAATTTACAGTATATCATATATATATACATATACACACACACACATTCACTGGTCAATAACACACACATATAGATATGAATAAAACTGCAGAAAAAAAGTATTAAAGAAAATGATAATAATTTTCCCACATCAGGTAGCCCAAAATTCTGACAGTGTCTCAGAGCATATAGATATGTAGATTTTGCCATTATGATTTTGAAGGTGAACTGACTCATGTCTACCTCTAAGAATCTGTTCAGAGAATTTTCACAAGCACCCGTGCTGTATTAATTCATTCAATAAAGACTAGTTTATTCAATGAGTGTCTCTTGTATGTAAGGTGTTGTACTACTCTGGTGTAAGAAGGTGAATGGTGGGTTGGCATTGTGGAGTAGCAGGTAAAGCTACTGCCTGCTGTGGGTTCCTGTCCTGGCTGCTCCACTTCTGATCCAGCTTCCTGCTAATGGCCTGAGAAAAGCAGCAGAAGTATTTGGGCCCTTGCCACACATGTGGGAGACCTGGATGAAGCTACTGGCTTCTGGCTTTGGCCTGGTTCAGCTCTGGCCATTGCAGCCTTCTGGAGAGTGAACCAGCAGATGGAAGTACTCTCTCTCCCTCTCTCTCTGTAAATCTGACTTTGAAATAAACAATTTTTTTTAAAGGTAAGTGACAAAAAATAGTAACCACCCTAGAATTGTTTATAAAGTCAAACAAATATCCATCAATAAGTAATTTATCAAATAACATAAATGTTGTACATGAAGTATAGCCATTAAATAGTATGATTTATGTGAAATCACATGGAGATGGTCTGAAGGCTTTTTTGTTTTTAGATATATCTTTATATTTATTTGAAAGGTGGAGTCACAGAGAAAGAGAGGAAGAGAAAGGGAGGAAGAGACAAAGAAACGAGAGAGATTTTCCATCCATTAGTTCAATCTCCAAATGGCTACAAGGGCTAGAGCTGGGCCAGTCTGGAGCCAGGAGCCAGTAGCTTGTTCCAGTCTCTCACATGGGTGCAGGGACCCAGCTACTTGTGTTATCTCCTGCAGCTTTCCCAGGCATATTAGCAGGGAGCTGGATTGGAAGTGGAACATCTAGGACTTGAACCCACGCCCATATGGGATGCAGGCACTGCAGACCTGTAGGAAGTCTACTTTTTAAAAATTATTTTTATTTAAGGGGCCAGCACGGTGGCGCAGTGAGTTAACGCCCTGGCCTGAAGCGCAGCATTCCATGTGGGTGCCGGTTCTAGTCCCGGCTGCTCCACTTCCAATCCAGCTCTCTGCTATGTCCTGGGACGGCAGTGGAAGATGGCCCAAGTCCTTGGGCCCCTGCACCCACACGGGAGACATGGAGGAAGCTCCTGGCTCCTGGCTCCTGGCTCCTGGCTTCGGATCGGCGCAGCTCCAACCGTTGAGGCCTTCTGGGGAGTGAACCAGCAGATGGAAGACTTCTCTCTCTGTCTCTACCTCTCTCTGTAACTCTGTCTTTCAAATAAATGAGATAAATCTTTAGAAACAATTATTTTTATTTAAAAGGAAGAGTGATAAGGAGAAAGACACATGCACCACACACACACACACACACACACACATCTTTCACCTTTTGTTTCATTTCTCATGTGGCTTGAACACCTATGGCCCAGCAAGGCGGAAGCCAGGAGCCAGGGACTCCATCTGAGTGTCCCATCTGGGTGGCAGGGAATCAAGACCCAAGTATTCAGGCCATCATCCACTGCCTTCCCGGGTACATAAACAGGAAACTAGATCAGAAGCAGAGTAGCCAAGACTCAAACTGACACTCAGATATGAGATGCTGGTGTCGTGCTTAACAGGCTGCACCACGATGCTGGTCCCTGGAAGTCCCTTTTTAATGATTACTTTTGAAAAGGGGAATAGGTTGTTGGGAGTTAGGGATGAGGGACTGGCCTTGTACTTAAGACTTAACTAAGATGCCCACATTGCACATCCCAGGCCCTAGTCCAATACCTGGCTGTGAGAGGAAGCAGGTAGGGAGGTGGGTTCCTGGTACTCAGATTGGCCACCTCGATGAGTTCCTGGTTCCTAGCTTTGGCCCTAGACCAGTCCTGGCTGTTGCAGGTATTTGGGGGAGTGAACCAGTGAGTAGGAACTAACTCTCTCTCAAACATATGTACATCAAAATGTCTAGTTGTTGATCCAGTCACATCCCTGTTGACATCAAAGTACTTCTCTCCTCAGTTCAGGCTCTTCATGGTTGATAGCATGTGCTGAGCCCTTTCTGTCCAGAACCCTTCATCCATAGTCTTTCCTATCCAAAAAGCAGTAGGCTCACCTAGACCGTGTAGTTCTTTTCATCCTTAGGAATCCTGTAACTTCATTTAGAAGCACCAAAAAGTACTTTACAACATCAATTAAACTGATTTTTCTTTTTGTGTTCTCAATATGTCACATATTTTTCAGTTTTTAAAGAAAAACACAGGTTTTAAAATATCTTTAATATTACCTAAATAGGACTGAATGCTAATGTAAACATTTAAAACCCAGAGTTGGTTGCATTTTCCTTGAGGTGTTAAGTAGGAGAAATTTTTGTCTTGCTGTTATTTTTGCTCCAAGCACTGGCGGTTGCTATACCTCATAGTTTCAGGGATTTGTCTAGAATCAAAAAATGCTACAGATGGAAATGGTCTTAGAGACCATACAGTGTAGAATCCTAACTCACAGGGAACTGAGGCCCAGAGTAATGAGGCAACTTGCCTGGACTCTATCAGTTAATTGGAGTGTACATTAGAATGTGGAATTCCTGAATTTCCAAGGAGAGATTTTTTTCCCCATTTATATCACTTTTAGATTTTTCGGGGGGAGATTTATCAAAACAAAGAAAAAGATGAAAAGTAGTGCAGAAATATTTGCTTTGGTTGTTTTCTCTTTTACCAAGCAACCACAGCAAAAAACATAACCCCAAACAGGAGACTAGACAATTTTTTTGCTTTGAAAAAAAAAAAAAGAAAGAAAGAAAAGGAAACTTGCAGCTGGCATCATGGCATAGCAGGTTAGGCTGCCACTTGGAATAGCTACATCCTAGATCAGAGTGCCAGTATGAGTCCTGGCTACTCCACTTCCAATTCACCTCCCTGCTAATGCACCCTGCCTTCCACGTGGGAGACCAGGATGGAGTCCTGGCTCTTGATTTGGCCCAACCCTACCCCTTGCAACCATTCCAGGAGTGAACCAGAGGATGGGAATTCTCCCTCTGTCTGTCTCTCTCTGTAGTTCTGCCTTTCAAATAAACAAATAAATAAACAACTCTTACAAAAACACAAATAAAACTATTTTTCATGAAGAAATGAACTCTTAGTAGTCTTGTAGAAATATCTTTGTTATTTTGAACGTTTGGTTACCTGGATCTGTGGCATGGGAGCCAGCTCCTTTGTACTTTCTTCTCTGTAGGTTGACAGAGACATCTGTCTTCTCATCAACTGCTTCTGACAAGAGTCAGAACAACCTATTCCTTCCATTCAAGACATCATTTCTTAATAAATTACTTTGAAAATGAAAACTGTGATACAGAAAAAAAATGCCTTACCTTTGTTTCTTCCCAAGGCAAGTACGTGTAAATGCTATCTCTACAAAGCAGTTGTATTTTGAAGGTCTTTCGAGTCAGTACCCAGAACATATATATTTCCTCAATAATAGTTTCTTGCTTTACTGGTTTTTCTTTTACCCTGCACAGTTCCTCCATAAATAATTCAAAGAGAGCCCTGATGCACCTTGTTCAGCTAAGGAGAAAAGAAATGCAGTCAGTTCTTTCAAAAAAGTAGAGAAAAAAAAATGGTTGTATTTTAAGGGAAGCGAATGCTTTCACTAAACATACTTGCAGTTGACAAAATGCTAGATGTTTAGGTGGCAATTATGACTCTTTGATAAACTGTCAAATCTTGTCACAACACATGTTACAAACAGCGACAGATTTAGATGTCCTTTATGACAGCTTTGTGTAGGTTGGCAGTTAATTTCAAACAAGGAACATATATTTCTTTCCAGCAGTTATCTGCTTGTTTATTAGGAAGAGTCTCTTTGTGCCTTTAATCTCGCTCATTTGACTCACCGTTCCAGATTGTTATTGTAAAATTACCTTCCCTCATTTATTTTGTTCATAATCATCATCCTTCGATCCTGGGAGAAAGCCGTCTCCCACAGTGCTCCCCATTGGCACAAATGCTGTAAAGTTTGTTTTGTGATTGTTTACAATTGAAGTTGGCTACTGTGTGTGTTTACTGAGCTTTTGGTTGGAAATCTGTCACTTTTTATAATAGATGTGTAGATAGAGACTACGTAAATAAAGCCAAGTGAAAACGTAGGAGAACAGGAGAAAATTCTGTGGTTCGGAAATGTGACTTTAACTCGGAGTATTATGTTAGACTCATGAAGATATTTTTGTAATGCATTTTGGAATTTAAAAAACTTCTGGTGAACTTAAAAATCTCAGTATAAAATAATAATCTTGGAATAACAATGAGGCTCTATGAGCTGAAAAATATATCATTGTAGTGACAGACACAATATTACAGAGAGAGGTTCCATAGCTTGTAAATTGTAAATATGAAAATATCTCCCTAATATTTCTCTGAGATATTTGAAAGTCTTTTAAAACAGTTTCTGATCACAGAAATTTCTTTTCTCATGTAGAATAACAGTTTCATGAAAATAATGAGTATACATTAATTTTATTTTGACAAATGTAAACTCTATGTATGCTATTCAAACCGCTTTAAAGAAACTTCTTCAAAGTGGGTTAAGCTGTGGCCTGCAGTGCCGGCATCCCATATGGGTACAGGTTTGAGTCTCTGCTACTCCGCTTCTGATCCAGTTCCCTGGTACTGCACCTGCGAAAACAGTGCAAGATGGTCCAAGTCCCTGGGACCATGCACCCATGTGGGAGACTTGAAAGAAGCTCCTAGGTTTGGTCTGGCCCATCCCTGGTCCTTTTAACCATTTGGGGACGTGAACCAGGGGTTGGAAGAGCTCTATGTCACTCCATCTCTCTGTGATTCTATCTTTCAAATAAACACATAAATCTTGAAACACACAAACTTTTTTCTTTTGGATAGTGGCCATTTGTTTCACCCTTATAATTAGCACTGAGATCAGATGTCCATTCCCAAGAGTCTTCTTTGAAATGGTTCTGCTATTCCTAAATGTTAGGGAAGCCAGGATCACGGGGTGAACAACTTGGAAGCACGCATTTTCAACTCCATCCCCAGTCTCTGATCCATAACCCTGGGGAAGACCACACTCTGGGTTTCTAACAAGGTACCTGGTGTAGCTGGTGCTGCTATTCAGTTAATGACACTTTTAAGAACCTCATGTCCGGGCAGGTGGCGTAGCAGGTAAAGCTGCTGTCTACAGTGCTGGCATTCCAAATGGGTGCTGGTTCAAGTCCCTGCTGCTCCACTTCCAGTCCATCTCTCTGCTATGGCTTGGGAAAGCAGTAGAAGATGGCTGAGGTTCTTGGGCCCCTGCACCCATGTGGGAGACCTGGGAGGAAGCTCCTGGCTCCTGGCTCCTCCCTCCTGACTTCAGATCGGTAAAGCTCTGGCCGTTGCGGCCATCTGGGGAGTGAACCAGTGGATGGAAGACGTCTCTCTCTCTGCCTCTGTCTCTCTGTATAAATAAATAAATATTTTAAAAAGTCATCTAAAGGCCGGCGCCGTGGCTCAACAGGCTAATCCTCCGCCTTGCGGCGCCGGCACACCGGGTTCTAGTCCCGGTCGGGGCGCCGGATTCTGTCCCGGTTGCCCCTCTTCCAGGCCAGCCCTCTGCTGTGGCCCGGGAGTGCAGTGGAGGATGGCCCAGGTGCTTGGGCCCTGCACCCCATGGGGAGACCAGGAAAAGCACCTGGCTCCTGGCTCCTGCCATCAGATGAGCGCGGTGCGCCGGCCGCAGCGCGCCGGCCGCGGCGGCCTTTGGAGGGTGAACCAACGGCAAAAAGGAAGACCTTTCTCTCTGTCTCTCTCTCTCACTGTCCACTCTGCCTGTAAAAAAAAAAAAAAAAAAAAAAAAAAAAGTCATCTAAAACTCCAATTCATTGGCTAGATGCCTTCTATAATATTTATTGTATTTTTAATATCTGTAGCTTCTGTGGCATGATGCTCTTTGTCATTTCTAGTGTGTGATTTTTCTAATTCCTCTCTTTCTTGTCAGTTAATGTCACCAGAAGTCCATTCACTTTATCAGTCATCCCTCAAAAATATTTTTTAAAAAGTTTGAAATCATTAGTGTGGCCGTTGATTGATCATTTTGAACCTTATTGACCGTTAGACTGTTGCTTTCACCTTTTCTTGGAGTTTATTTTGTCTTTCCTTTCTAATTTATTGAGATGTGTGTTTAGCTCATTATTGATTACTATATAAAGCTACAGACTTTTCTTCTGGGTACTGTTTCAACTGAAGTTTTATGTGTCATATTTTATAGTATTACTGTTCTTTAGGGAAATCTATTTTCCAATTCTCATGGCAATTTCTTCTTTGCCTCAAGAATGTTTAGAAGTTTGTCTTTACATTTCATGGGGAATTTCTAGATGTGTTGTTGATCTTGTTTTTGGTTTCTAACTTAACATTGTAGTAGCAAAAACATGTTCTATGTAATTTCAGTGTTTGAAATGTGCTTTTATTGTTATTTATTGTCCTCAGATTTCACTTTTCATAATTGTATCATGTGTGCTGAAGAAACACATACTCTTGAGTGGTTAGTTACAATATAGAAAAGCATACATTAGATCTGTGTTTCTGTGTAATATTACTGACGTCTCCTACAGATTTACCGATTTTTTTTCTCTGCTTTATCAAATACTAAGAAAAAATATGTTGGCCGGCGCCATGGCTCAACAGGCTAATCCTCTGCCTTGCGGCGCCGGCACACCAGGTTCTAGTCCCGGTTGGGGCGCCGGATTCTGTCCCGGTTGCCCCTCTTCCAGGCCAGCTCTCTGCTGTGGCCAGGGAGTGCAGTGGAGGATGGCCCAAGTGCTTGGGCCCTGCACCCCATGGGAGACCAGGAAAAGCACCTAGCACCTGGCTCCTGCCATCTGATGAGTGCGGTGCGCCGGCAACAGCGCGCCAGCCGCGGCGGCCATTGGAGGGTGAACCAACGGCAAAGGAAGACCTTTTTCTCTGTCTCTCTCTCTCACTGTCCACTCTGCCTGTCAAAAAAATTTAAAAAAAAAAAAGAAAGAAAAATATGTTAAAGTGTCCACATTGATTGTCAGTGAATTCTATTTCTCCTTATGAAGGCCTCGCTTTTTATTTCCCTATTTTTTTTATTTGAGAGACATAGAGACAGAGCTCCTAAAACTGGTTCATTTCCCAAATACCTACAACAGGTGGGACTGGGCTGGAAAGAAGCCTGGAGTCAGGAACTCAATCCAGGTCTTCCACATGGGAGACAGGAACCTAATTACTTGAGCCCTCACCTGCTGCCTCCCAGCGTCTGTATTGGGAAGAAGCTGGAATTAGGACTGAGAGGTGGGTGTAAAACCTAGGTATTCCAGTCTGGATGTGAGTATGTTAACCAGTATCTTAACCCCTAGGCCAAAAGCTTGCCATGAAATGCTATCATTTTCTTTTCCTTTTAAAAGACGTATTTACTTATTTGAAAGGCAGACTTATAGAAAAAGAGAGAGAATTTTCCATCTGCTCGTTCACTCTCCAAATGGCTGCAACAGCCAGGGATGGGGCCAGGCTGAGGCCAGGAGCCAGGAGCTTCTTCCCAGTCTGCCACACGGGTGCAGGGGCCCAAGCACTTGGGCCATCTTCTTCTGCTTTCCCAGGCCATAAGCATGGAGCTGGATTGGAAGTAGAGCAACCGAGACTTGAACCAGCACCCATATGGGCTGCTGGTGTTGCAGGCAGCAGCTTAACCGACTGCATCATGACACTGGCCATGCTATCATTTTTTTAAAAATCACACTTTGGAGACTAATGCTGTGATGCAGCAGGTAAAAGCCCCAGCCTGCATGTGCAGGCATCCCAATAGGCACCGGTTCATGTCTCAAATGCTCCACTTCTAATCCAGCTCTCTGCTTATGGCCTGCGCAAGCAGTAGAAGATGACCCAAGTCCTTGGGCCCCTACACTCGCATGGGAGACAGGGAAGAAGCTCCTGGCTCCTGGCTTTGGATCGGTGCAGCTCTGGCAGTTGTGGCCGGAGAGAGTGAACCAGCAGGTGGATGACCTCTCTCTCTCTCTCTCTCTCTCTCTCTCTCTTTCTACTTCCCTCTGTAATACTGTCTTTCAAATAAATAAAATAAAATCTCTTTTTTTAAAAATCACACCCCCCCCCCAGGATTGCTTTTTTCCTTAAGTTTATTTTGTCTGGTAATAATACATTTATGCTGGTTATCTTTTAGATAGTATTTGCTCATGTTCCATTTAGATGGATACTATTGCATGTTTATGGATTAGATATGCTGCTTATAAATGAGATCTAATTAGATTACATTCAGCTTGACCTTATCAAAGCTATAAGTTAATGAACTCCCCTTAGCCTCCTCTCTGGAAATACAAGTCCTTCTCATCATTTCACATCCTTTATCCTCTCCTGACATAAATGGTTGTGGCAGGGATCATCATCTTGTTCCCTTCCTGCCTTTTTTCACTTTCACAATCATGTTGTTATTTTTTATCTTATACAATTAATTTCCTGATATTCATCTAGTACATATCTGTACATTACTCTCTTTGCTCCTCTTTCATTCTTGCATATTAAAACTTCCTCTTGGGATCACTTTTCTTCTGCTTTTTTATTTTAAAATTTTTATTTATTTGAGAGGTAGAGTTTCAGAGAGAGAGAGAGGGAGAGACTGAGAGAAAGATCTTCCATCCGCTGGTTCATTCCCCAAATGGCCGCAACAGCCAGAGCTGTGCCAATGCAAAGCCAGGAGCCAGGAGTTTCTTCCAGGTCTCCCACGTGGGTGCAGGGTCCCAAGGACTTGGGCCATCTTCTACTGCTTTCCCAAGCCATAGCAGAGAGCTGGATCAGAAGAGGAGAGCTGGGACTAGAACCCAATCCAATATGAGATGTTGGCACTGCAGGCGGATGATTAACCTACTGTGCCACAGCGCCAGCCCTTTCCTTCTGCTTAAAACATATCCTGTCAAAGTTTTGAGCTACTAATGATGAACAACTGTGTTTTTTTTTTTTTTGTCTCTTTGATAATATCTTCATTTCATCCTCATTCTTTGTTTATAAAGATTTATTTATGCCGGCGCCGTGGCTCAACAGGCTAATCCTCCACCTTGCGGCGCCAGCACACCGGGTTCTAGTCCCGGTCGGGGCACCGGATTCTGTCCCGGTTGCCCCTCTTCCAGGCCAGCTCTCTGCTGTGGCCCGGGAGTGCAGTGGAGGATGGCCCAAGTGCTTGGGCCCTGCACCCCATGGGAGACCAGGAAAAGCACCTGGCACCTGGCTCCTGCCATCGGATGAGCGTGGTGCACCGGCCGCAGCGTGCTGTCCACGGCGGCCATTGGAGGGTGAACCAACGGCAAAGGAAGACCTTTCTCTCTGTCTCTCTCTCTCACTGTCCACTCTGCCTGTCAAAAAAAAAAAAAGAAAAGATGTATTTATTTATTTGAAAGGCGAAGAAAAAGAGAGAGAGATGTTGCATCTGCTGGTTCACCCCCTAAAAGGCTTCAATGGCTGGGGAGGGTCCAGGCTGAAGCCATGAGCCCAGAGCACCATCCAGGTCTTCCACATGGGTGCAGGGGTCATCCTCTGCTGTTTTCCCAGGAGCACTGGCAGGGAACTAGATCAGAAGCATAACAGTCAAGATGTCCACTAGTACTCCTGGTGTGCCACAATTCTTGCACCTCCACCCCCATTCTTGAAAGATATTTTTTGCTGGGTATAGGAGGGCACTTTCGAATGTTTATGGATAGGTGGAATGAAAAGATAATGGCATTTCTCATGGGCTTTCTGAAGACCCCGGATACAATTCCAGCTGGCAGTTCCTTTTCCTTCAGCCCACGCAAGCCATCGGTTTCCCTCTTCCTGGATTTCACTGTTGCCTTCTAGAACTCGGCCCCCTTTGTCATTGCTCCTTGGAACCTGGTTCATCCCCACCCCCACCCCCATCCCCTCTGGGCTGTTTTGAAGGTTTCCTTTTCTTTCTTTTCTGGTGCAGATTCACTATTGCTTTTTTTTTTTTTTTTTTTTTTTTTGTGACAGGCAGAGTGGACAGTGAGAGAGAGAGACAGAGAGAAAGGTCTTCCTTTGCCGTTGGTTTACCCTCCAATGGCTGCCGCGGCCGGTGCGCTGCGGCCGGCGCACCGCGCTCATCCGATGGCAGGAGCCAGGTGCTAGGTGCTTTTTCCTGGTCTCCCATGGGGTGCAGGGCCCAAGCACTTGGGCCATCCTCCACTGCACTCCCTGGCCACAGCAGAGAGCTGGCCTGGAAGAGGGGCAACCGGGACAGAATCTGGCGCCCCGACCGGGACTAGAACCCGGTGTGCCGGCGCCGCAAGGCGGAGGATTAGCCTGTTGAGCCACGGCGCCGGCCTTATTGCATATTTAAAAAAAAAATTTTTTTTAATGAAGAATTTTTTAAAAAAGCATTTACATGTTTGCGATACATTTGGTTTTGTGAATCCAAGGATTTGTGTTTTTCATGTTATGAAGATGTTCTTATTAATTATCTCTCCAAATTTTGTTTCTGAGACATATGTTTTCCTGGTGATTAAGATGTCTGTTAAGACACCCATGTCCCATGTCAGAGTACTTGAGTTCAATACCCAGCTCTGGCTCCTGACCCCAGCTTCCTGCTAGTGCACTCTGGGAATCAGCAGTTGATGGATTAAGTAATTGGGTTTCTGTCACCCAAGTCAGAGGCCTGGCTGGGAGACCCTTGAGTTACTGGATTCCAGCTTTGGCTCTGGCTCAGTCCTAGGCATTGCAGGCATTCATGGAGTGAACCATGGACAGAGTCTTTGTTTCTCCTTCTTTCTCTAGACTCTCTTTTTTACTACCTCTCAAATAAGTAAATAAATAAATTGTTAAAATTACAATATAATACCCATTTTGTAAGACATAGCTGGTAATTCCAGTATCTTCAATTTTTGGACTCTGTACCTGCTGATTAGATTTCTTGTGTGCAGTAGCTTCATCTTTTTGTGCTTGTTTTTGTTCAGCTATGTACTTTGATGATCACAGAATTTATTTGAGAGAATTCTTTGAAGTCTAGAATGGAAGTTTCTTCTTTCAGAGAGAAATTCCAAAATCTTCTGACTGCAACCTGGAGTTGCTGCCCATTTAAACCTGCACAAGTGCTTTTGTCCTCCAAGAATTCTGGGACATACACCCAGACTGCAGAACTGTTCGAGGTTGGCCCCATGTCACAGCATCTCTGGAACATGCTCCCTACCCCTTCATCATTTTCACTTGTCTCCTGTGCTCACCAACAAATCATTCCTCCATGCTGTGGACATGGAGACAGCTTCGCCTCTGGTTCAACCGCTGTTCTGAAGGTTGCAAGCACTCAGGTCACAATGTAATGATGAGGCAGTGACTCCTTGCCTTGGGGAACCCCTGAGTCCTAACTTCCGGCTCTGCTGGCCAATGAGGTCTGTAGAGGAGATTATAACTAAGTCTTAGCTCTTGTATCAAGAACTGAAGATGAACCTGTGCTCACACCTCCTTCCTGAGGGCTGCATGGAGGGGGCAGGAAGCAGCAGCTGCCACCGGCAGAGATCACCTGTGCCTGGAGGAGTGCCAGTGGGAGCGGAGGCTGAGCTGCAGCGGCTAAAAAAGAGGCTGCAGTGGATGCATCCAGGGGTTCATATATTAAGTGAAAAAGCCCAGTCCTCTGAGACCCTGTCAGAAATAGCTCCTTGTGGGTCACTGAGATGAGCTAAATTTTAGAACCAGCTACTGTAAGATTAAGCTATGATAATTATGACGTATGTACAGTTACAACTCCCTTCTTCCTTGTGTCTTATAGGGCCTTGGAAATCAGGGTTACACTTGCATTTATGTTATGCACAGGTCACTGAGAGCAGACACACAACACAGAGAATAGATATGCATTCCATATGCTACCTTCTGGTGATTTGTCTTTAAAAAAGTTCCCTGTGATTATTGTTGCCTTTAGCAGTTTACTCCAGCAGCAGTCACTTTCTGTGTAAATACATTCTGCTTCCTATCCTTCTATGTTAATTTACTTCTTATCAATTCAATTCATGAGCTCTCATTTCGAAGAAACTACAGTGAAAAACAAGAAACAGCTTATTAGTGTCAATCTGCTTTATTCCTCTTGTAGGCATAAGAAAAAGGTTTTGCCAGCGGTTAAGTGAATTCATGACCTTAAGCTAAGATTTTTAAAATATTTATTTATTTATTTCTATTTATTAGGATAGGATAGGATAGGATAGGATAGGATAGGATAGGATAGAAGAGAGGGGAGGAGGTGAGAAAGAAAGAGAAAGAGCAAACTCTTCTATTTGCAGGTTCACTCCCAAATGCCCAGAGCAGCCAGGACTAGGCCAGGCTGAAGCCAGGATCCTGAACTTGATCTGGGTCTCCCACATGGGAGTCAATAACCTGAGTACTTGAGCCATCACTGCTGCCTCCCAGGTTGCCCACTAGCAGGAAGTACAGCTAAGATTCCAACCCAGGCATTCCAATATGGAATGTGGGCATCCTGACTGGCAGCTTGACTTCTCCACAAAACATCAGTTTTTTTAAGATAACACTTCAATTCTTGAAAATCACATATTTTGGGGGCTTATGCTGTGGCATAGTGGGTAAAGCTGTCACCTGCAGTGCCCGCATCCTATATGGATGGCAGTTCAAGTCCTGGCTGCTCTTCTTCCAATCCAGCTCTCTGCTATGGCCTGGGAAAGCAGTAGAAGATGGCTCGAGTGCTTAGACCCCAGCACCCGCATGGGAGACCCGGAGGAAGCTCCTGGCTCCTGGCTTCGGATGGGCCCAGCTCCAGCCATTGCAGTCATTTGGGGAGTGAACCAGCAGATGGAAGACCTCTCTCTGTGTGTCTCCCTCTCTCTGTCTATAACTCTACCTCTCAATAAATAAATAAGTACATCTTTACAAAATAAAATTATATATTTTTAAAGCAATATTTCACTTTCATTAACTTTCAGGAGTCCTGTCTACTTGAGGCCTAGAAAGATGGTGATTAATGGTCTTTCCCAGTGCGAGGGGAACAGAGAGAGTTGACTTCTTGTTTCCATTAAGCATAAGGTACCTGGAGAGGGGGGGTAGATATGCACACAGTCTCAAGCACCACACTGAGTCCTGGCTCAGTAGCTTAAGATCTGGGTGGCTCTGGGAAAGTTGCTTAACACTAGTTTGCCAAAGCTTCCTGTCTGTGACATAGATAACAACAACAGAGTCAGAGTTGTGCAGATGAGATAAAAAACACTGTAAACCAGTAGGAACTTTATCTATCTTCTATGTCTATCACCTGAACTTCATAAATGTAAGCAATTTTTGTATACAGGATCCAGAGAGTTTGAAGTGTAAGAGTTTGAAGAGTTGAGGTAGAAGCCTGGCCTTCATGGGGACCCTGGTGCTTCCTCACCTTTGATCATCCTCATGGTGCTGGGGGCAGGGAGGTAGAGTAATAACGGTGCAGTAGCACAGGCAAATGATCACTGTTTCTCCCCCAGGGGGTGGAGTGCACTGTGGTACAAGGGCGTATGCTCAAGATGGTTCTGTCTGCCTCCTTGAACAGGCAAGTCTTAGTCCAAGGACTCTTAAGCCAGGGAAGGGTTGGGAAGGCACTGCCCGATCCCACCGTAGAGCCCAAGCTGAAAGTAGAACATTGGGACTGAGCAATGGGGTGAGGGCTGTGCAAACGTGAGAGCAGGATCGTGTGCTGTAGAGAACGTCAAGTGCAATATGGTACATGGTGCGTGTGATGGGGAGAGGCCCTTCCCCAGGTGTCTGAAGAGGACTTTCAGGTGAGTATGGAAGGCCATAGTGCAGCAGGAGTTTGCTTCCTCCCTCAGTGGACTGAAGTGCACTCATCTTTACTTTGATGTCTTAATGCATACCATAGCAGACTCTCTCTGGTTCTAGGGGTAGGGAAAGGTCCTCATTACAAATAAAATTAGGAGTGCGTGTTTAACCTAGTGGTTAAGACATGGATTAAATTACCTGTGTGCCACATCAGCATACCTTGATTGGATATCTCGCTCCAACTCCTGACTCCAGCTTCCTGCTAATGCAGACCTGGGGAGGCAGCAGGTGATGGCTCCAGTGGTTTGGTTCCTGTCCCCCATGTGGGAGACCTGGACTGAGTTCCCAGCTCCTAGCTTTAGCCCTGCCCAGCCCTGGCTGTTGTAGGAATTTGAAGACTGAGCCACTGTATAAGATCTCTCTCTCTCTCTCATAAAAAATTTGAAGTTTAGCTATAGGGCCATTTGGAAAATTAGTGCTTAACCAAAAGAGGATAATTTATCACTTTCATCATTTTGTATTACAGGAATTAAGCATATTCTATTTTTTAACTTTTATTTAGCAAATAAAAATTTCCAAAGTACAACTTTTTCCCCCATAGCCTCCCTCCCACCTGCAACCCTCCCATCTCCCACTCTCTCTCCCATCCCATTCACATTACGATTAATTTTCAATTATCTTTATATACAGAAGATCAATTTAGTATATACTAAGTAAATATTTTAACAGTTTGCACCCACACAGAAACACGAAGTATAAAGTACTGTTTGAGTACTAGTTATGCCATTAATTCACATAGTACAACACATTAAGGACAGAGATCCTACATGGGGAGTAAGTGCACAGTGACTCCTGTTGTTGATTTAACAATTGACACTCTTGTTTATGGGGTCAGTAATCACCCCAGGCTCTTGTCATGAGCTGCCAAGGCTATGGAAACCTCTTGGGTTCGCCAACTCCAGTCTTATTTAGACAAGGTCATAGTTAAAGTGGAAATTCTCTCCTCCCTTCAGAGAAAGGTACCTCCTTCTTTGATGGCCCATACTTTCCGCTGGGATCTCACAGAGATCTTTCAATTAGGTCATTTTATTTTATTTTTTTGCCAGAGTGTCTTGGCTTTCCATGTCTGAAATACTCTCATGAGTTTTTCAGCCGGATCTGAAAAGCATATTCTAAACTATCAATGTTAAAGTCTTCTATTTTCACGCTTAATTCTTATGACTATTTAGGGTATCCAGTTTTTGCGCATTCCATAGCGACAAACGGTGATTGGGAAACATGGTCTTTCCATCCTGAAACTCCACACCGGTCAAGCACTCCTCACAGCAAGAGATCACCGAAACACTTTGAACAAGAAAATATATGCTTTATTTATAACTATCTCCAGAGAAGGAGATTCCACAGGCTCTTTTGATGATTTGTTCTTTTGAAATAGATAAATGGCTTGGGACATGGCTCCCATCTCACATACGTTCTCTGCTGCATGCTTCGTCTCATTCTTGCTTATTCACTGCTCAGAAAGCATGGAGGGCAGCTCAGAGTTTCCTCTTCACACACTTGAAAACCATTATTCAAAAAACCCCTCTGCTGAATAAGCTCATGGCATCAAGGTCTTCATTATTGGTCCTATTTTTAAGTGCTTTGATCATTTTTACTGCTCTCCACGTCTCTCTTAAATATCTGAATCTAAACATTGTGCTCCGTGGGTCTGAGCAGCACAGAATTGTACTGGATGCGTCACCTCACATTCCTAACACTTAGCTACTATTTATGCATCCCAGCACCACACTTGCACTGGTGAGAAGAGTAAAAGCACTAAAGTGGAGTGACCACAGGGTCCCCTAGCATTTATCTATGTCCTAGGTAAACTAAGGCCATTTGAAAACACACACACACACACACACAGAGACATACACACACAGTGTATCTTCAGTGTAAATCATGCCTAATTAAGCAAGTTCTTACCATTTGATAAGGAACAGCACTATATACCGAAACAATGTTGGGTTAATTACTACTTACTACACAATCAAGGGGAAAAAATACACAGGGTGACAAAAGGATGAAAAGAATGGATTTGTAATAATTAATTGAATTGAATAATATGTCTTTTAAAATCTAATAGGTTCGAAATAAGCACATAGCTCTTAAGTTGTACTGTTAGGTGCTACTAGTAGAATGCCATTCATCTTTCCACTTAAAAAGTGGATTGCATGCCTAGTGTTTAGGCTTAAAGTCTGCATCTGTCATTAGTGCAGTTAAACAAAATTGGGATAACCATGTCATGAAACTGGAGCCAAAATTGTCAAGATAATGAAACTTAAGATTCCCTTGACAATTGTTTTGGCCTATCAGATTATTTCTTGAATTTATGATTCAATCCAGAGACCACAGAGCCCGGATTTTCTCGTGTTAAGCTATGATTATGTCCTAGACGGTTGACACTTTGCTTAATGACAGAATTTCACTTGCTGGTTTCATTTGTTTGTGGCTTTGTGTGGTTAAAGAGCCTCTACCACTTTTTAAAAACATTGCAATCAGGATTTTCATAAATCTTTCTTTCCATATTTACTCTCTTGTGTTGCTGGTGAAATCTTTGCTTACTTTTCTTTGGGAAGTTTAGATGATGGCCAACCATTTATTCATAATTTATTTATGATTCAAAACAAAATTGGACCACAAGTGAGTGAAACTGAACACTTGAAAAGTCCCATATGTTTGCGTGTGCTCGGATTATTATTTTTCCCTATAACGAAGTTACAAATCACTGAGATGTGACTTATGTGCAAGCACTGTACGGGATTTCATGAATATTTAGTGCTTTGTTTCTATTTCTGAGTCTGTGAAGTTTCATAAATCAGCACTGTTTTTGCTTGGTGGCTACATAGCTGTGATTTTTGTGCTGAATTTCACACAATTCTCATATGAAAATCATTCCTGGTAGGTAAATACAAACTCCCATCTTGGTTCCATTTTTTAAATTTTTAAAAACTTTTTCTTTTATTCAATAGCCAGAGAGACAGAGAGACAGAATTTTCGTCCACTGGTTCACTCTCCAAATGCCTGCAACAGCCAGAGTTGGGCCTGGCCAAAGCTAGGAGGCTGGAACCCCATCCAAGTGTACCATGTGGGTGGCAGGGACCCATGTACTTGAGCCATCACCTGCTGCCTCCCAAGGTGCTCATTAGCAAGGAGCTGGGACACAAGCCTAGCACTCCCATATGGGATGCAGGTGTCCTGAGTGGTTATTCCAGCCAGCGCACCACAGACCCACCCCTGGATCATTTTTTAACAGTTACGAGCTCAGTAAAATGGAAGGGGAAATATGTTGTTTATGGCTAGTAAACAGTGAGATCTTAGGAAGTAGCTATTTTGAATCTCATAACCTGGAAACCAACCGCTCACCACATATTTTCTATCTAAAAGCTGTACTGGTGGTGTTTCCTGACTGCAAACACTGGCCCTTGGCTGTTCCACGGGGGAGGTGACTTGTTCTAAACCCATGACTCTCAATGTCACCAGTCGTCAATGTTTCTGAAAAATAAATATTTCCAGACCCAGTTTCAAGCAGTATCTCTTCCTCCGCAGTATTAGAATCACCTGGGGAGCTTTACAGGAGCCTGAAGCCCCCAACCCATGAGTGTATTCCAAGTTCATGTCCAGCCTGGTTGAGGTCCATTGCTCTAAACAATACATTTCTAGACCTGGAGTCCAGTGTTCAGAGCTTCCTGCAGTGAACATAGCCATGGCTTACAAATTGCCAATCTCGTTACCATCTTCAACCGCTTCTCCCTTTTTCATTTATAAAAGCCTACTCAAGGCAGAGACCTCCAGGCTGGTTCTGGCCTGCGATGATGCCTGAGCTTGTCTCGCTCAGTAGCAGGAACACAGGACTTCCTTGGGGAAGAGAGGGGCTGTCTCTGGCCAGGTGGAGAGCCCAAAGCCAGGCAGATTAGGGACAGTAGAGTCAACATTTCGCTGAGCCCTCAATAACCAGGAGGTCTGCTTCAGCTGGAGTCGGCTGTAGATAATAACAGCTCTCTTTAACTTGAGTTACCAAGATGGTAAACATTTACTGAGCACTTATATGCCAGACACTTATAATCACACCACTTTTTCACGGGGAAGGAAATGGAAAGCAAGGGGGGGGGGGTGTAAGTAATTTTCCCAGGATCACAGGGCTCCTATTCAGTCAAGACTGGATTTGAACCCAGTCTGACCCCAGGGTCCTTGTGGTTGTGGATGCTGCTGCTCTGGCTAGCTAGTCAGCAATATGGTATAGCAGATACAATGAGGGGTGTGGAGGCAGACTTAAATCAGATCCCACAGAAGCAATGTGAACGTGTGTAACTCTCTTGGATTATCTCAGCTTTAGTGATCCTATCTATAAAACTAGGTCAATGAAAGCTCCGGTTTAATGGAGTTATGATGAGGTTAATAAAGGGTTATCTTGGTGTCTGGGTTATAGAAGTACTAAGGAAATAAATTCTATTTTTATAGGTCGGCACTGTTTAAGAATCTAAGAACATAGAAATATTGGATTTTGAGGTCATTGCTGTTCTCGTGGTAGGCAGGATAAGTAGCAGCCCCAGCTGGGTTATATAAATCAGTTAAGATTTGTTCTAATCCCCAAATTCTCTAATTTTTATAAGTTGGATCACTCACTCTGATGCATTGTCTTGGCAAAATTCCCCCATTCCCATCCTTTTGGTTTTCCATTTAGTTTGTTCAATGCGTTTTATTTTCTTCTTCGTGTGCACAAGAAAAGCAAAGCTTCGTGCTTGTGAGATAGATGCCTGTAGGACAGAACTGAAGACTTCCAGTGAGGAATGAAGAGATAGTTCACATACAAGTTCCCCGTGCCATTGTACCACACCAAATGACAGAAATGAGGGCCAGAATACTTACCTCTCACCCCCTGGCTTCCTTCCCTACATGCTGGGTAATTCCGGGCCTCTCACTCTCTTACATCCTCATTTGCCTTCTATGACAAGTTTAGAAGGGGTATGATGTGATAGCAATGGGTTCTTCTTGCTCTGATATTGTTACTCTGGATATTACAGAGTAGCAGCCAGGATATAGTTATCTACGTACACTGTTCATAGACTGGGGATTGCAGTGCTCACCCACCAGCTCATCTTTTTAGTTCCAACAATTTCTTTCTTATTCTGGGCTTTTCTTTAAACTGAAGAATCAGGATTCTGTAATTTTCTACCTTTTTATGATTTGATTAATTTTTCCTCCACTAACAGATCTGTTAGCTGTTCTCTAGCAACTCCTGGAACTATATGTTATCTTCTCCTATCGAGTCTTTTATTGCCTGAGTATGCTGTTTTTCAAATATTGATTAGAGAGATATACTTGATTGCACAAATAATGGAAATCTTTCCCTAATTCACCAAAATTTGAATTAATATATAGAAAGCTCCTCTCATAAAATAGTTTTAAGAACCTCGGATACCTGGTACCAATTGTTTGTATTTTTTTTTTTAAATTATGTTCCACTTAGCACACAATTGTTTGTTCTGCCTTAGTAAGCCTGTTTATTATCTAGAAAAGAGAGCTAGAATCAGGCCTTACATGCTAACGTTTTGTTGAAATGTGCATCGTAGCACACCTGGAGGGAGAGAAAAGGGAATGGAGGCGGAGGAGGACAGGAAGCCAGTGCTCACCACGTATTTTCTGTCTAAAAGCTGTGCTGGTGGTGTTTCCTGACTTCCAGACTGCAAACACTGGCCCTTGGCTGTTCTACTGGGGAGGCGACTTGTTCTAAACCCATGACTCTCACCGCTACCAGTTGTCAATGTTTCAGAAAGGTAAATCCCAAGGATCACCACTTCCAATGAGCCCAGAAGCGACAGGACTGCTCCTGGGCAGATGCGTCTGCCAGCCGTGCCGGAAGTCTTCAGAGGAGCCGAACAAAAACTGCACCTTGGGACCAGCACAGTGCTTTAAGCTGCTGCCTGCAATGCCGGTATCCCATATGGGCACAGGTTCATGTCCTGGGTGCTCCACTTCTGATCCAGCTCCCTGCTAATGGCCTGGGAAAAGCAGTACAAGATGACCCACATGCTTGGATCCCTGCACCCACGTGGGAGATCCAGAGGAAGCTCCTGGCTTGTGACTTTGGCCTAGCCCTGGCTGTTGCAGTCATTTGGGGAGTGAATAAATGGAAGGAAGATTCTGTGTGTGTGTGTGTGTGTGTGTGTGTGTGTGTGTTTTCCTTCTTGTCTCCCTGTAACTCTTTCAAATAAATAAATAAATCTTAAAAAAAAAACCACTGCACCTTGCAGCAGTCCATCAGAGGGAGAAAAATAAGGGCCTTTATATACTGACTCTCTCCACATTGATCAAAAAATACTCCACAGGCATGAAGCAAGTCAGTTTCAGAAAATGGAACTGCCTTGGAAGGCAGATCCAAACAAGCTCTCACAGAATCTGTCACAATGAAGCACGAATCCCAAGATGCAGGGAACAGTGGGGGCCTAGAGAACACGGGACAGGATATGGATGTGTCTGGTGCAATGTTGGTGTCTCCTGACACGTAACCCAGACCTCAGAATTTCCAGGGGCAGTGCCTTGACCTGATTCCAGCTCTGCATGCCAACAGTATGCTGCAGGTAACACGTTTATCAACTGGGGCCCTTGCTCCACTGTAACAAGCTCTAAAGTAGGGTTCCTCAAACCTACACATGCAGGGGCTCATCCGGGCAAAGGGTATTGCAAATGCAGATTCCGACTCAGCAATATGAATGCACTCACACTGTGATCTGTGTAGCAGCACCAGCATCAGAGAGCTGATGAGGGCTGCAGCACCTCGGGCCTCGGCCCTGAATGAGCCCCTGTTGAAATATTCATTCTACAGTCAGTTTACACCTGTGTTCTTGAACCTGGGAACCTCACTCATTGGGCAGAGAAAAGACTTGTTACCACTGAGAGAAATTACAAAGATCTTTTGTAACATCCAGGTTTCACATCTAAACTTTGTCTTTTATGGAATTTTCCCTACCTGGAAAAATTTCTACTTATCTGTCATGGGATTTCTGCATTATTTCATAAGCAGGTTCATCAGTATATTGCAGAAGCAGAACTGGTTTTTAGGAGATCAAGGTACAAACTTGTTTATGAGGAGCCTTGATGGATAGTTCTGACAATGGATTAAGAGCCCCATGCTCTCTCTTGAGCTGCTCATGTTTTGTTGTTGTTGCTGCTGTTTGTTTGTTTACCTTTTTCTTTTCTTTTTAAAGATTTATTTACTTATTTGAAAGTCAGAGTTACACAGAGAGGAGAGGCAGAGAGAGAGAGAGAGAGAGAGAAGTCTTCCATTTGATGGTTAATTCCCCAACTGGCCAGAGCTTCGCCGATCTGAAGCCAGTAGCCAGGAGCTTGTTCCAGGTCTCCCACGTGGATGCAAGGGCCCAAGGACTTGGGCCATCTTCTACTGCTTTCCCAGGCCACAGCAGAGAGCGGGTCAGAAGTGGAGCAGCCAGGTCTAGAACCAGTGCCCATCTGGGATGCTGGCGCTTCAGGCCAGAGTATTAACCTGCTGCGCCACAGCGCTGGCCCGTTTACCTTTTTCTTAACACTGTCAGTTACCTGATTAAGATGTGGATAATTTGGGGCCAGTGCTGTGGCACAGTAGGTTAATCCTCCATCTGTGGTGCTAGCATCTCATATGGGTAGCAGTTCAAATCCCAGCTGCTCCTTTTCCAGTCTGGCTCTCTGCTATGGCCTGGGAAAGCAGTAGAGGATGGCCCAAGTCCTTGGGCCTCTGCACTTGCATGAGAGAGTTGGTGGAGCCTTCTGGCTTCGTATTGGCTCAGCTCCAGCTGTTGCAGCCATCTGGGGAGTGAACAAGTGGATAGAAGACTTACCTCTCTCTGCTTCTGCCTCTCTGTAACTCAGCCTTTCATATTCCCAATTCTTCATCAGTTTGTTCTTCTTAAAATTTATGTATTGGAAGGAAGAGAGAGAGAGAGAGAGAGAGAGAGAGAGAGAGAGAGAGAGAGAGAGAACCTTAGGAATCCCCCGCAAAATGTTGCCAGAACCTTTGCTCTTTTTTTTTTTGATAGGCAGAATTAGACAGTGAGAAAGAGAGAGACAGAGAGAAAGGTCTTCCTTCCATTGGTTCACCCCCTAAATGGCTGCTACCGGCAGTGCGCTGTGCCGATCCGAAGCCAGGAGCCAGATGCTTCCTCCTGGTCTCCCATGTGGGTGCAAGGCCCAAGGACTTGGGCCATCCTCCACTGCACTCCCGGGCCACAGCAGAGAGCTGGACTGGAAGAGAAGCAACCGGGACAGAACCGGCGCCCCAACCGGGACTAGAACCCGGAGTACCGGCATCGCAGGCAGAGGATTAGCCTAGTGAGCTGCAGCGCCGGCCTCTTTTTTTTTTTTTTAAGACTTATTTATTTATATGAAATTTAGAGTTACAGAGAGGCAGAGAGAGAGAGAGGTCTTTTATCCCTTGGTTCACTCCCCAAATGGCTGCAATGGCCGGAGCTGGGCTGATCTGAAGCCAGGAGCCTGGAGCTTCTTCTGAGTCTCCCACATGGGTACAGGAGCCCAGGCACTTGGACCATCTTCTGCTGCTTTTCCAGGCACATTAGCAGGGAGCTGGATTGGAAGTAGAGCAGCCAGGACGTGGACAGACACCCATATGGGAAGATGGCAGTGCAGGTGGCGGCTTTGCCTGCTAGCCACAGCACCGGCCCCCAGGATCTCTGCTTTTGAGCAGTCAGTTTTTGCTTTGACTGGGCCACTTCCATCTCTTGGTAGCCATTGCTTTGACTGTGTTTTATCTTCTGGATTGTCCTGGCAAAGCCAAGTTCATCTGCTGTGACAATTCTTGAAAGAAATGCATCAAGTTCTTGCTCTTCCTTATTTAAAATTTCCAGTGAAAGCTGTGCTTTTGTTTTCAGCTGCCCTGGGCAAATAGTTTTGGTGCTCATTGAGCTGAAAAGTTTGCCCTACTTTATTTTTCAGTTAGAGTTGTGTAAGCTGAGCCATTTGAAATGTTTATGATGTTGGCTATTGTTTCTGCGGTGAATCATCAACCCTGTGTAATTAGGTCATGAGCAAGATAAATGTTTTCCTTGCAAGTCCATGCGGATGGTCTGCTGCTATAGACTTCATCTTCAACATTGCCTTGTCCCTTCTTAAAATGGGTTAGCATTTTCCTTCGTGCACTATTCCCATAAACTTTTGGTAAAGTATCAATGATTCCACCATCCTTCCACCCAAGCCTCACCATAAATTTAATGTTTGCTTTTGTTTCACTTTTAGCAGAATTCTTGTTTCTCTGATAGAGACTCTTTTAAACTGATGTCTTATGTTCTTCAAACTAGATCCTCATCAGGCAATTTATTTATAACACGTTGGTACAAATTTATTTTGCAAAGAAAATTAAACCTCATAGTTTCTTTTTAAATTAATACACATTTTCCATGAATCTTTTGAAGACCCTTCATATTTCTTAAGATTGAGGACAATCTTCAATGTTACCTTCTCTGGGGTAAATAATAAGGAGTCGACCCTGACACCAATTACAATGGAGTATGCTAAACAGGAAGGCATCTTACTCATGTTTCTGTCCTCATTGTCAAGCACAGTTTGTACCATATAACGATACACAATAGATGGATGATGAATGAGCAAGTCATTCTTGCTTTGGTGCCACATTTCCATTTGGCAACTTGATGAAAGGAAGGAACTTCAAGTGTAATTATAATTTTCCCAAATGGAACTTCTATTTTCTGGAAACAAGGACTTCCTATCAATCCAAACATCAGGAAGTGTGTTAATTGATGTATTCCCTACTACCTAGTCTCTTTATGTCATTCATTCATGCTTACTATATACTCGAAATTATCAAATCACTTGAGAGTCTCTGAGACCAGCATTCTCTTTCACTTATATTTGCCGTTGACTATTTTTGTCCCTCTGCCTAATACACTACTTAGCCTTTAAATGTGGACCTTGGTCGCCACCTCTTTGTGGGGCCATTTCTTTGCTACTGATGCCATCAGGCAGAACCTGAAGACCCCATGTCTGATATCCTCCTGTGTCCTCATTGTAATCCCCTTGACATTGTTTTTTTTTTCTTAACCTGACACCAAAGCAGTGGATGCTGGAGAATAAGCCCAGGTTTTACAAGCAGACAAAACCAGGTTAGATCCTTACGCAGCCACTTTTCAGCTGTGTAACAAAACCGTTACTTAACTTTGCTGAGGGTTGGGTAACTGTTTTGAAATAAGAGTAATGAAGTTTATTTCGTGGGGTTGTTGTGGAAATTAAATGAGGTAACACATCTGAAGGTCAAATACGTAATTGGTACTCAGTAAATGAATGGCAGTGTAGGCACACATTCACTAATGTGCGTTCAGTGACTATTTCTTGAAAAAGTGAAGATGATATAAAAAATTATGCTGATAAGTTAAAAACTCAACATGAATTTTGATACACGGCATTAGAGTTCTTGGAATTAAATTTTTAGGGAGTTATAAATATGAAAGGGATAAAGCTGTTTATTTCTTCCTAATTATCACATTCTTTTTTTTTTTTTTTTTTTTTTTTTGACAGGCAGAGTGGACAGTGAGAGAGAGAGACAGAGAGAAAGGTCTTCCTTTGCCGTTGGTTCACCCTCCAATGGCTGCCGCTGGATGGCGCGCTGCGGCCGGCGCACCGCGCTCATCCAATGGCAGGAGCCAGGTGCTAGGTGCTTATCCTGGTCTCCCATGGGGTGCAGGGCCCAAGCACTTGGGCCATCCTCCACTGCACTCCTGGGCCACAGCAGAGGGCTGGCCTGGAAGAGGGGCAACCGGGACAGAATCCGGCGCCCCGACCGGGACTAGAACCCGGTGTGCCGGCGCCGCAAGGCGGAGTTTTAGCCTGTTGAGCCACGGCGCCGGCCCATCACATTCTTTTTTTTAAATACTTATTTTATTTATTTTATAAACAGAACTTCAGAGAGATATTTTGCATCTATTGTTTTGCTCCCCAGTGGCCACAACAGCTGGGGCTGGGCCTGGCTGAAGCCAGGAGGCAGGAACTCCATCTGGGTCTCCCATGTGGATGTCAGGGGCCCAACCACTTGGGCCATCATCTGGGCTTTCCCAGGTGCATGGGCAGGAAGGTGGGTCAGAAGCAGAGCAGACAGGACTCGAACTGATGCTTCAATACAGGATGCTGGTGTCACAAGCAGTGGCTTAACCCTCTGTGCCACAACAGCAGCCCCACCCACTAATGAGTTTAGCGAATGACCAACAAGTATCTGTCAGAGTCAGATTTCAGCACAACAATTAGAGAAATGGCTCCAAAACCTCACCAAAGCAAAGACTTTCCGAGGAAACTATTCTGGAAAGACTTAATTTAAGCTTTTCCACTTAGCATTTAATGTGACTTATTTTGTACAATGACAAAGCTGCAGGTGTTAACAAAATCTCGGAGTTTAAAAATGTGCCTGTGGTATATTTAAAGTGACCAAAATATCTTTTTTTAAGATTCAAAAATAAACTGTTGACATAAATCACAGGGGAATTAAAAAAACACTGCTTAAGAAATAAGATGTGTAGCCATTCATCATTTTTGTTCTTAATTAAAGGTCCCCCATAATCTAGCACCCGTGTACCTTCCAGACCCTTCTAGAGTTCACCCCTCCTCTGAGAACCTCTACACACCAGTTTAAAGAGGCATTTTTTTCTGCCTTTCATTTCTTCTTGGTCTCTGACGCATTTCCATGCAGAGTCAAGCAAGCCTTCTCACGTCTTCTTTTCTCCAACTCCAGCTGAAGCTCAGGCCTAGCAGGTGATGGATCCTCGGGACACATTGCATTCGTGGTGGGCAAGGCAAGGAGAAGTCCACGTCGGGCAGACATGGAGGACTCAGGCACGTTTCATCCTTGGTGAAACGGCCCGACAGCCTCATGTGATGGGCGAGGCCGGGAGTTGTTGGAGTGGCTGGCCGGTCCCTGCAGGCTGCCTCAGCTGCCCTGGCCCAGTGCCTGATGGGGCAGAAGCACATCTGGAGTGACCGTGGAGCGGAGCTGCACACACTTGTCCTGGTATGGCTAGCTGAAAGTCAGAAGGGGAATCAATCATGAGGCCTGAGACATCACCGCTCCTGCAGCCCAGCTCTGGCCCCAGCTTCTCTAGGAACCCTAGGGAAGGAGTCCGCTGGGCGAAGAGCTGATGGGACATAGGACTGATAGCCATGGAGTGGGTGGTGGATTCTTAGCAGACGGGATGACTCCAGAAGCCTGGGACGAGGCAGCACCGTTGCAAGGCTGAATGGAAAGAATTACTGGCATCCCTGCCTTCCCTCACTGCCCACGCTTCCAAACTACCAAGGGTAAAGAAGTTTCTAGAATCTGGGCTTTTTCTCAGGGAGACCAGAGGACCACACTGAAAGTGCTTTGTAACTCTTGTTAGAAGAAATGAGTTTTCTGTGGGGTCCATCAGATGGAAGAAACCAAATTATGACTTTTCACAATATGGGAAGGGGGAGGCACTTCCTTAATTGAGAAAACATTTCTTTTTTTAGGGTGGATTTTGACTATACTATCCCCAAATTAACATCTGTTCCTGGGAAAGAAAACAGAGCTGAATGCAAGTCCATTCTTTAAAGGAGATTGCACCACCTTATCTTTCGTCTCTCCCTCGCTCAGTCTACGGAGAAGGAAAGTGGATCAGGAATTTGCACAACCTTATGATGACAACAACCATTCTGTTTACATAAAGAAACTTTTCTTTGGGCTGGCATTGTGGTGCAGCGGGTTAAGCTGCAGCTTGCAAAGCCAGCATCACATACTGGAGTGCAAGTTAAAGTGCCAGCCGCTCCACTTCTGATCCAGCTCCCTGCTAATGCACCTGGCAGGGCAGCAGAGGATGGCCCAAGTGATTGGGCCCCTGCACCCACGTGGGAGTCCCTTCTGGAGTTCCTGGCTCCTGGCTTCAGAAGTCTGGCCCAGTCCTTGCTGTTACAGTTATTTGGGAAGTGAATCAGCAGAAGAAAGATTCTCTCTCTCTCTCTCTCTCTCTCTCTATCTTTGTTCACCCCTCAAATAACCATAAAAGCCAGGGCTGGGCCAGACCAAAGCCAGGAGCCAGAAGTTTCATCTTGGTGGATGCTTTCCCAGGCTGTTAGAAAGGAGCTGAATCAGAAGCAGAGCAGCTGGGACACAAACCGGCACCCACATGGGATGCTGGCATTTACCTACTACACCACAATTTTGATCCATATATATACTTTCTCATTCGCCTCACTCACTTCCAGGAGGATTTAGCATTAATCTTGTTTTTAAAAGATTTTATTTATTTTATTTCAGAGGTAGAGTTTCTGACAATGAGAGGGAAAGACAGAGAGAAATGTCTTCCTTCCATTGGTTCACTCCCCAAATGGCCGCAATGGCCGGAGCTGCGCCAATCTGAAGCCAGGAGCTAGGAGATTCTTCCAGGTCTCCCACTTGGGTGCAGGGGCTCAAGGACCTGGGCCATTTTACACTGCTTTCCCAGGCCATAGCAGAGAGCTGGACTGGAAATGGAGCAGCTGGGACTAGAACCGGTGCCTATACATGATGCCAGTGCAGTGGGCGGAGTGTTAACCTACTGTGCCACGATGCCAGTCCCAGCATTAATCTTAAAAATACTGAGTTATCAGCCAAAGTGGAAGAGACTGAGGAACCAACATTCAAAAAATTTGTGTCCTCCCAACAACTCTCTTTTTAACCTCTGAATTTAAAGCATCATTGTCTTTATTTTCTACTATCATGTGACAAAGACACATCATTCAAAGATGTGGCCTTCATCAAAGATGTGGCCACTGATTTCCTCACACCTGAGTGAGCTGGGCACACAGCTACCCTCGAAGCTGGAAGGGTGCCTGGGAGCTCAGGTCTGGGCAAAAGCTCCCAAGGTCACTTTCAAAAGCGAACACATGGATCCGTGGTAAGAAGTGCCTGTCCCAAATATATGACACATTGAATCACACGGTTGTATGATATATATATATATATATATATATGTATATATATATATATATATATTTGAAAATAATCTTGAAAGATAAGTTTATTTTGGTGCAAAATTTTGAAATTCAAGTAGGTTTCTTCCTAATATGCATTTCCACAAACTGTTTGAATACCCAATGTAGACATGCTCCTTGACTTACCATGTGGTTACATCTCAATAAACCCATTGTATGTTGAAAGTACCGATGAGCAAAAAATGTATCTACTGAACATCACAGCTTAAGCTAGCATACCTTAAACCTGCTCAGAACACTCACATCAGCCTACTGCTGGGCATAGGGAGACATTGCTAGCCCCAAGGAAAGATAAAAAGGTAAAGTATGCTTTCTACTATGTATTGCTTTTGCATCTGGTGATATTAAACACCGTTAAGTCAAACCATCGTTAGTCAGAAACCACGTAAAATTAAAAATGCAGTCTCTCAACTGTACCTGGCACTTCTCAGGTACTCAGCAGTCCCCCCTAGCCAATGACAGCCAGAGTGGATGGGGAGACCAGACTGTCCCCAAGCAGCAGGTGAGACAGTGTCTTTGATGCCCGTAGCAGATACATTCAGGCCCTAGTCTCCCCTCTCTGAACCTCTGTCTCAGTTTAAAGTTTCTTTACCCTGCTTTGATGATTGCAAATCAACCCCTTAATAAGACTGACTCACTAAATCGAGGGAGTGGTGCATTAGGTCTCCAGCCTCACAGGATCCTGGATCCTAAGACTCATGAGGTCATTTATCTCCTCTACAGATAACGTCTTAATGTCAGGCCTTGTCTTGACATTAAGTTTTGTTGGTTGTTTACAGGAACTCCAGGCCCTGAGCAAAAAGTAATAACCACCTGTCGGTAGACTCTAGACTAACTGGTGCCCACGTCTGCCATGAAAATTCCCAAAAGCATAGGATTGGCTGTCCTATGGCTGATCAATCAAAGGAGGGCCACGCTAACCTATACAAGCACCGGGAGCTAAGCGTGCATCTGTAGAACCAAACTTTAATCTGTTAGGACTCCTTTATCCTTTAGCACTGGAGGAAGCCAGGAATTCAAGCGATAGCTCCCCACACTCCGTGCTCTCCACTTTGCAAAACAAATTCCTATTTTCTAGCAATATCCAAATGGCAGCAACTGGCTCAACAGGCGCTGGGCGGACCCGACCTAGGTGTGGGAGTGCCACAAAGAAGGGAAAAGTCGTGCACAGGTGGCTGTGAGAACTGTGGGCAGCGAGAGGAACACTGATCAGACGGGAGGGCGAGCAGCGCGAGGGGTTGTGAGCGCCCCCACTCGGTGTGCATAGGGCTAGTGGACACGGGAGAGGGGAGGAGGTCACGCTCTTCCCCACCTGGCCTTACCATTCCGCCTTTGCCTCGTCTGACCGACTGCCGTCTGTGCCCGCGGCCAGCAGCTGCTCCCGCGGAACCCGAATCAACGTCCCGTAGCCACGGCAAACAAGGCGGGTTGGAAGTCGATCGCGCTGCACACCCCGGCTGTATAATATATGTACCTGATCTATTCCAAGGGAAATTTTTCCACGATAAACTTGAGTTCATAATACTTTTACATGGAGCTCCACACTTTCTGTGGAACTTTATGTTTGTCTATTATTTTTAAAGTAAACATTCATTTTTCAAATTTTGAAAAATACAAAAAAGTTTCAATGAATAGGAAACAGTTATTCAAAATCCCACTGCTCATTTGTCATATTCCCTCTTTATTTTTCTTCTTACATACTTAAGGCTTTATCATACATGCAATTTAAGGTCCCATTTTTGCATTTAATGTAGTATAATCTTAATCATTTAAAACACCTAGCAAGGGGCTAGTGCTGTGGCGCAGTGAGTTAAAGCCCTGATCTGTGGTACCAGCATCCCCTATGGGTGCCAGTTGAAGTATCGGCTGCTCCACTTCTGATCCAGCTCTCTGCTGGGGCCTGAGAGAGTAGTGGAAGATGTCCCAGGTCGGAGGGCCCCTGCACCTATGTGGGAGACCTGGGGAGGCTTCTGGCTCCTGGCTCCTGGCATTGGATCAGCACAGCTCTGGCCATTGTGGTCATTTGGAGAGTGAACCAGCAGATGGAAGACTTCTCTCTCTGTCTCTATATCTCTCTGTAACCCTTTCAAGTAAATAAAATAAGTCTTTAAAAAAACAAACACCTAGCAAGCATAATTTTCAAACCCCAAATGAATATTTCTTTGTTTCCTATTCTCATGATATGAATAATTCATTCTAGTTATAGAAATTCCAAATAATATGTAAGTGTGTAATAGCAACAGTTATCCACCACACAAAAACAACTGCAGTCAAGTTTAGTGTATATCCTTCCAAATTTTTGGCCATGCATTTAAACACAAACTTGTATGCATAGATAGAGATAAATATACATGTAAACTAGCAACATTGGGATCACACATTGTATGCAGTCTGGCCACCTGCATTTTCCACCTGATATATCTTAAGATACATCTTACCACCTATCATCTCCATATTTATTTTAAACAGCTGCATAGTACTGTATCCTAAAATGAGTCTCAGTGGTTACATTAAATTGCACTGAAAGGATGCACCATAGTGTATTCAACATTCATTCTCTACCCCCCTTCCACTCTTTCCTTATTGGAGATTTTGTTTGTTTCATAACTTCTAAAACTAAGAGTAATGCTAGACTGAAAAAATAATGCTGTGACAAAGAATTTTACCCCTACTTCAAAGTAACTCCACGTATAAAATTATTTCCTTGAGATAGTCTTATCACTTGAATCACTGATTCAAGAAATGGAAAAGCTTAAGAGTTTTGATAATGGCTGTATACTTTCCTTGTTTTTAAAGTTTCCTTGCTTTTTCTTTTTTTAGTTTTAAAATCGCTTTTCTATTCCAAATTTCACATAAGATTCTTGCAACCACCTCCCCATTAGTTGTTTTTTTTTTTTTTTTAAGATTTATTTATTTATTTGAAAGTCAGAGTTACGCAGAGAGAGGGGAGGGAGAGAGAGAGAGAGAGAGAGAGAGAGAGAGAGAGAGAGAGAGGTCTTCTATCCGCTGGTTCACTCCCCAAATTGCCGCAACAGTCAGAGCTGTGCTTATCCAAGAGCCAGAAGCTTCTTCTGGATCTCCCACATGGGTGCCCAGGCCCAAGCGTTTGGGCCATCCTGCACTGCTTTCCCAGGCAATAGCAGAGCGCTGGATTGGAAGAGGAGCAGTTAGGACTAGAACCAGTGCCCATATGGGATGCCAGCACTGCAGGCAGAGGATTAACCTATTGTGCCACAGCACGGCCCCCCCCCCATTAGTTTTTAATACACTGTATCCTAAAAGTCCTATAAAATGTAAATTTGTAGATCTCTCATTATTTATGAAAGTAGTAGACTTGCTTTTGTAGAATTCAGTTTGAATTTAAGACAGACAGTCGGGAACATGGCTGGCATGTGTATAGAATTTGGAGTTGATGGTGACTTCTAATCCAATCTTTTGTCATCTGTCAGTCTCTTTGGGAAAGTTTAGGACACTAAGTGGGTCTCTAGGGATGACATAACCTATTTGCCAAATGTTAGTTGAAGTTTTCCTTAGGAACCTGTTTGTGACTGAAGTCTCTTACAATCTTCCCCAAAATGTGTGCATTTGAAGTTGAAATTTCATGAGATCTTTGCTCAAGGAATTACTTTCCACCTCAGTGCAATGTTAATTTACTTTACTTGTAAGCAAACAGAACGTAGCAACGCTATTTCTATCCTAGGAACATATGCATGTTGTTCCATTAGTAGTAATATTTTTACCAGCACATTGTTGAACAGTAGCAAGTGATAACATTTGTAGGCAGTGATCAGAGACTTGACAAGTTTCCTCACTAACATTTTTCCTTCTAAGAGGCGAGAGACGTCAATTGAATAGAAACTTCAGAAAATGATTAGTAACTGAGGGTTCATTTGAATACCAAGCTCAAGTTGGATTACTGGTTTCAAATGAGACAAAGTGATCTTCTGATATTGTTGAATCTTGGTGGTTTCAGTTTTTTTTTTTTTAATTGTATTCATTTATTTAAGAGGTAGAGCTACAGACAGAGAGGGAGAGACAGAGAGAGGTCTTTCACCCACTGGTTCACTCCCCAGATGGCTGGAGCCTGGCTGATCCAAAGCCAGGAGTTTCTTCTAAGTCTCCCATGTGAGTACAGGGGCCCAAAGACTTGGGCACCCTCTGCTGCCTTCCCAGGTACATTAGCAGGGAGCTGATTGGAAGTAGCAGTGCTCATATAGGATGCTGGTGACGCTAGCAGTAGCTTAACCTACTGCACCACAATGCTGGTCCCTGTCATTGAGTTTTTTCATTTCTGCTATCGTATATTTTATTTCCAGGGAATCACCTTATTTTCTAAATAAACAGCGTCTGATTGTTGCTCATGGTTACTCTATCTTCTGACATCCCCCTGAAAATATTAACAAGGTAATTATAACGTTTCTTCTCCTAGAATTGTTTCTGTTCTCTGTAATACATTTTTTCTGCTTCATTTTGCATTGCTATTGTTGTTATCACTAGTAAATTTAGTAATTATTAGTAATTTAGAAAGAGCTGCTATTCCTGGGTTGTGTGTTCATGTCCAACAGCTGGGATAGGAAGATGCAATCAGAAGCTCTAAGATTCATTAACAGCAACACTTCCTGTGGAGAGCTTGAACTGGAAGGCCTGCATCTGTAGCTTTAGGTTTTCCTTCTTGGCTTGGTGAAACACGTTTGAGATTTTCCCCATCTCCTCTTCAAGAGTGAAGATCTGGCTGTTGACCTCAGGGGAAGAGAGGATTGTGGTAGGAAGAAAACTGGACATCTCTGCATCCAATCCACCTGCCAGGAATTTGTCTTTCCAGAGTGAGACACTCTCAGCTGTGCCCACACGTGGGTGTTTTTGCCTTAAAACATCCCTCCCATGACATCTTGGTGAGGTTTGTGGAGAGAAGGGAATGGAGAGGTTGTGTTTAGCCTGCCGTCTTTACCCCCAAGTCCCTCCATCCCCTCAGGCCACTGAAACCGCCTTCATGAAGGTTGTCAGAACTTTCTTGTTAGACTCTCTGCGCTGTGTTGGCCTGAGTTCTGCTGGCCCTCTGTGCAACGTTGAATAGACACATCCTCTGCAGCTGATCTTTCCTTCAGTGAAATGGCCCCGCATTCTTCCACTGCCTTCACGCAACAGCCGGGCACCGTCCTTCTCCTGCCTTGCCTCAGATCTCCAATCAGTCAAGCCCTGTCACTCTGATGATCTCATCAGTTGGTGGGTCACTCTCCACCTCTTCCCTCTGATGGATGTAGTACCAGTTCTTCCTCAACTCTGTGTGATTTCACAATGCAGCCAGAGATATAGATAATATAAATCTGATCGTGTCACTTCTATGTGTAAAACATTTCAGGGTTATCTGTCACTCTAAAGCCAATGCCTGTGACCCCTCAGCACATCTGAAGAGCCCCTTTGTTATCTGGTCTCTATATTTGTCTCTGGCTTCGTTCCTTGGGCTTGCAAAGGCTGTTCTATGTCCGCCAAGGTAAGCAGTGGTACGCGGAATATGCCAACTTCTCTTGATCTTGGCTCTCATCTCTATCGCCTGGAACTATCTTATCATTTCCCGTCCCCACTGACCAACCTCATAACCAAGTGCATTTGCTCTTGACTGCAGGCATCTCTTTACTCCAGACGTCTTCTGGGTGCTGTGCAAAGCAGATTAGGTGCCCTGCCACGCGCTCCACGACATCCTGTATTTACTCAGCCCAGTGGTCTTGCTTCTGTGTTCCCAGACCAGCCAACTCGACTCTTTATTTTCTGTGACTTTAATCCTATTTGCTTCATTTATGTCTTCCCCAGTTGTCTGAGGGCCGCATTGCCATTCGTATGCAATTCATATTGTTCACGCCAAGTGCAGTATCTGAACCCTAGAAGTAGACATGCTGGTTATTCTGTTTATTACCTTTTTTTTAAAAAAAAAAAAAGATTTATTTATTTGAAAGTCAGAGTTACACAGAGAGAGGGAGAGAGGGAGAGAGATGTCTTCCATCTGATGGTTCACTCCCCAATTGGCCACAATGGCCAGAGCTGCGCCCATCCAAAGCCAAGAGCCAAGAGCCTCTTCTGGGTCTCCCACGTGGGTGCAGGGGCCCAAGCACTTGCACCATCTTCCACTGCTTTCTCAAGCCACAGCAGAGAGCTGGATTGGAAGTGGAGCAGTCAGGTCTCGAACTGGCACCCATATGGGATGCCAGCGCTTCAGGCCAGGGCGTTAACCCACTGCACCACAGCGCCAGCCCCATCTGCTTATTACCTTACACTCATCCCACCCATCCTTCAAATTTCTCATCCAACTTATCTGCTTGGTTACATGCCCAGGAAGATGACTCCATAGATACATGGGCTCTGTGTCTTCCGTCTCTTGTTGAGTTCGGCCAGTCGGAATGCAGGAAAATGGAAAAGCCGTGTTTTTATTCTCTAATTGGTACCCTCACAGCCTGATTGAAGATGCAACTGTCTTCTACTCTCTTCCATCCTCTGTGCAGTGCCTGCTCTATAAGGACTACATCTTTGAGTTTCCTTGACTTCCTGCTTCCAGCTGGGTTCAGTTTACAGGAATCTGATCAGGATGCAGAGGAGACTGCATTTATTGTGGTTGTTCCCCTGACTGCATCCCTGGAGCATCACCTTGGGTTAAAAGGATACAGCTCCTTGCAAGGTGGCCTCTCTACAGGACTTTTCTTCTGCATTCTGGCAACTACGTCTTTACCTGGTTCTTAAGGCTCCTGGTTCTTAAGGGTCCTTAATGGACCCTTTGTTATTAGCCCTGGAGAACTGCACTATTCTACCTTTGCAGCTCAAGTAAAATTTACTCTTTCTGGAACATGCAGTTCTATTGCTCTTGGCAAATGTCTGAAGCCATGCATTCACTAACACAATCGTGATACGGAATTGTCTCATCCCACCCACAAACTCTCTCACGCTCTCCCCTTGTAATGAAGGCTCTTCTTCCACCCTAAGCTCTGGTGACTCCTGATCTGTTTTCACTCCCTGGAGTTTGACATTTTTCAACAAATCATACAAATGGAAGCATTAAATATGAATGGAAGCGTTAAATATGTAGGCTTTGGGTTCTAGTCCCTGTTGGGGCGCCAGATTCTGTCTCAGTTGCCCCTCTTCCAGGCCAGCTCTCTGCTGTGGCCCAGGAGTGAAGTGGAGGATGGCCCAGGTGCTTGGGCCCTGCACCCCATGGGAGACCAGGAGAAGTGCCTGGCTCCTGCCTTTGGATCACTGTGGTGCGCTGTCCGCAGCGCGCCGGCTGCGGTGGCCATTGGAGGGTGAACCAATGGCAAAAGGAAGACCTTTCTCTCTGTCTCTCTCTCTCTCACTGTCCACTCTGCCTGTCAAAATAAATATATAAATAAATAAAAATAAAAAAAAATATGTAGGCTTTGGGATATGACTTCTTGCACGTAGCAAAATGCACTTGAGATTTGTTTGTGTCGTTGTGGGAATCAACAATTCTTCTTTATTCCTAAGCAGTTTTCCATTGCCTGGATGTGTTTATCAATTCATTGGTTTAAGGATGTTTGGGCTGTTTTTTGTTTGAGCTGATTATAAATATAAACATTTGTGTACAAGATTTTGTGTAAACAAAAGTATTCGTTTCTCTTGAAATGCTTTAAAGTGTTTGAAAATTAGTTTTATCATGGCTTCTGATATGAGCCTCAAAGTTTTCTGGGTGCAATGGTTGCAGCCTACACAAGGGGGTTCCTTACATTTACCAAATTGAGAAGGAGATTAGCATAGCTCAGTTCAGTTAGGTAGTTGAGGCTAAGAGAGAACGGTTCATGCAGGAGAAATGAAGCAGGAGGCAAAACAAGAACAAGTAGAATCCAAGATGCAAGCAAGGAAATGTAAGAAAGGAGTGATAGGGAGGTGTGTAGAGAAGGCAAAATGAGAGATTCAGACCTTCTGGCTATTGTCTCCTTCTACCAGCAGCTTTAAAATAAATTCTGAACCAGGGGAGCACACAAACAGCAGGGCAACCCTCAATGACCTTAACATTAGCTCCTATCTCAATCGTGAACTCTTCACCCAGTAACTCATCTCACCTTGGCTGTGTCAGCTGGTCTTTGGCTCTGCTCTCCTGGCACAAGCCTATCTCCCTTTTAGTTTCCTGCGTAACAATGGACTATTATTCTCTTCTTATTACCACTTGGCAGTGTCTTCTGGGCTCAGCCCACTTCTGGGAGCATTGGCTGTATTGCTGGTTGAGTTGGAGGGCAGGTGTGTGGTTGGTAGGGCAGCCGTCTTCACTGAGTACATAAAGAAACTAAGCATGGAGATATGAATGAGTGACAGACAAAGTTATACATCACAGTCACAATGAATGCACGAATGGTTAGTGCTAAGGTGTATTGAGTGCTTGCTTCGTACCAGGAAGTAGACAAGTGGTTTACAGGCAATATTCAGTTCATCCCTTCAGTGACTGTTAAGTATGTAAAACTATTGTACTGTCTTTTACAGGTGAGGAGACTGAAGCACAGAGTGGTTGTAACACGCTGACTGAGTCATAAGGGATGGAGCCAGGATTTGAACCCGAGGTAGCTGACTCTGGAGCGCCTGCAACTGTACTGCTCAAAAAGACAAATGGAAGAATTACAAGTAAAGGTCTTTCTCTGCTGCTGTCTGTGGCTGATAACCCCTCATTCTGCGCCACATCTAAAGCTGTATTCTAACCGGGGATACAAAATATGCAAATCACGTGGTTCTCATAGTTGGGAAATCTACCAGGCAGAAAGAAATACACAAAATATCTTTATTTGGAGGATGATTGAAGGAAGATGGGACCAACTGACAGAGGCTTTTGGTGGTCCAACTGAGTAATCTGTCACTGTGACATAGATGGTTTTTGTTACCTCAAATACAGTGTTAAAGCATAAGGCACAGAAAGTAATTGATTTTACATGTAAGAGTTTTTTCTCTGTCCATCTGCCTTTCCATACACACACAATACTTGGTGTATTCCTATATAGCTTCAGTTAGTTATAAGGACATTTTAAAACTTGCTCTAACTAAAGAAAAAACACTGTATATTTAATATATGAAAAAGTCTTAGCTAAATTTCTGAAGTCTGAATAAGAAATCTTACAGGTAATTATATATATATATTTTTTTTCCTTTTTCAAAAAAGCACCAATGATACATTCATTGGCTTAGGTGTCCTATGTTGACTCATTCTTAATAAATAGATCCAAATTGTTTCTTCAGAGCCTGACAATGAGCTATGTGGAAAAAAGCATTCTTCACTGCTTCAAGGCCCTTGAAAATACAGACCCGAAAGAGTTGAAACAACTTTTGTGAAATGGTGTGACAATATTCCACATTCTTAACACTTTCTTTATAGGTAATACAAACAGGGGTCTGGACTTTTGAATCTTGACGAATTCAGCGAGAATTAAAGCGGACTTGTCACCTTCGCCAGTGCTCCTCATTCCAATCGGAAACACGAAGGAGGGGAAGGAAAACACTGTGCAATTCTTTTTAGATACAGTGCAGCGCGAGGTGTCACCAGTGGCCACTTGCTCGCTGTTGCTGATTGATGGGGAAGCAAGGACAGGTGCGCACCAGGCGTGCAGATGGTCTGCTTTGCGTGATTAAATCGCAGGAAATGGAAGCCGCTTTCATAGAAGAGTGAAAAACAAAGACTTGGTTTGTAACATCTTATTTTTTTTTCTGATTGTTTTAGAATTTCCATTTTTAGATGAATTTCTCACTTGTGTGAATTTATGAAAGGCAAATTATGATTTCCAGTGTTTTTCTCTCAAGCTACCCACTTAGTTTTCCATTCTACCTTCCCCAAATTATTCCATTCTGTTAGAAATGTTATGTGCGACTCTGTGTTTATGCAAGGAATTAACTGAAAGAGAAGGGTTGGGATTTGGGCTTCTGTATCATAAGCTTCTCTTAAATCGCCCCCCTAATATACTCACAGAAAATTTATGCTCTGCAGGTTATTTGCCTTAACGGCAAACCTGAGCAAATTGGATGTAAAAACACTAGAAGGTGAACTGGGCAAATGAACTCTCTTATTTGCAGAGGATCAATTAGAAGATGTGCAGATTGGAACATGATAATATCCTCAAAGATCAACATGAAGACATTAAGGAGCTCAAATACTTGTAGTGTAAAATTAATTTATTAAATTCATTCATTCAATCAATTCCATCATATGCCTGTGTGCCTGCCCCACACTAGTCTAAACACTTAGGGACACACAAAGCTGAACAAAAAAAACCACAGGGTTTGCATCTTGTGGGGGTGGGGGAAGATACCATATTCTAATAAATTAGCTAAAGAATACAGTACCTCAGATGGAACTAAGTGCCATTGAAGTAAGCAGGGTAGAAGATAAGGAGGGCAGGATGGGTGGCTAGTTTGCAATTTTAAATAGGAGACTTGTGAATAAATACTAAACCATCAGAGAGGGTGAGTTGCACGTATCTTTTGGAAATGCACATTCTGGCACTGGGCCTGGGTGGCAAGCACAGAACCTGGGACGAAGGGAGCCATCTGGGCCAGGATATACATGTAGAAGTCATCCTCTCCTACGTGGTATTTAACAGATAAGATTGGATGGGCTCACAGGTCAATTTCCCAGTTCCAGCGTGGCTGTCTTTTCTCATGGTGATGGGGCAAATGGGTGGATTTTGGGTGTGTGAAGTCTGACTTCGGTTAAATGGAGGTACTTTGCCTCTATTGTTAGCTTCCTGTTGACCATCATCATCGTCAGTGTGAGTGCAATGTTGCCCAGTGTGGCTGGCCAGGAGTGTGCAGCTAGGCCCTCGACCGGGCTCAGACTTTGTTGTGGTTCGAAACTAAACAAAGCAGAGCAGAAAACATCCAACTCCACAATGCATTGGTGAGCAGCTAAGATCTTATTGCCAATTTTGCGGTTTGATAGATAGGAAAGTAGAGATTGCATATCAGGTGGCTAAAATATAAGAATCTGTTTCTTGGTTCTTTTCTTTAAAGTCCTTCTTTTTTATTTATTTATTTTATTTTATTTTATTTTTGACAGGCAGAGTGGACAGTGAGAGAGAGAGAGAGACAGAGAGAAAGGTCTTCCTTTACCGTTGGTTCACCTTCCAATGTGCGCTGCGGCCAGCGCGTTGCTGATCCGAAGGCAGGAGCCAGGTGCTTCTCCTGGTCTCCCGTGGGGTGCAGGGCCCAAGCACTTGGGCCATCCTCCACTGCACTCCTGGGCCACAGCAGAGGCTGGCCTGGAAGAGGGGCAACTGGGACAGAATCTGGTGCCCTGACCGGGACTAGAACCTGGTGTGCCCAAGTTAGCCTATTGAGCCACGGCACCGGTCCCAAAGTCTCTCTTACATTACCTGCTGTGATACCTCCATTCCTTTTTCCCACCCTCTCTTTCACCTCTCAGAATCCACCTAAGGAGCCCCAGAATTCAGGCCTACCTTTTCTCTACCCTCCACAACTAATCTACCAACATTGAACCAAATCCATTTTTTTCACAAAGCAGGTTTTTTTTTTTTTTTTTAAGATTTATTTATTTGTAAGTCAGAGTTACAGAGAGATAGAGAGACAGAGAGAGAGAGGTCTTCCATCCGATGGTTCACTCCCCAGATGGCCGCAACAGCCGGAGCTGTGCTGATCCGAAGCCAGGAGCCAGGAGCTTCCTTCAGGTCTCCCACATGGGTTCAGGGGCCCAGGGACTTGGGTCATCTTCTCTGCTTTCCCAGGCCACAGCAGAGAGCTAGATAGGAAGTGGAGCAGCCGGGTCTCGAACCTGCACCCATATGGGATGCTGGTGCTTCAGGCCAGGTGTTAACCTGCTGCACCACAGCACCGGTCCCCACAAAGCAGTGTTGCAGGCTTTTACTGTAACTCATTTACCCTGTAAGTGATCAATCATCCACAACAAAGTATTATCCAAGTGTCCAGCCGCCAATACAGGTCCCTTTTGATGGACTGTGTATAAGAGACAGTGAGAGAAAGACATGAAGAGGGGACTTCCAAATCCACACACATTTGTTCTCAAATCTGGATAAGGACTACCACGTAGGCTGAAAATGTATTATTTTTATTTGGCCATAATTTGCATAAAGAGCAATATAAAATGCCAAGAACATTTTGATCATATCTTCATAATCTTTATACTCATCTTTACCATCCAATTACTTATTCATGCTAATATAATTATTTTCAAACTCTCTTTCCCTGCCATATAAATCTGCATCATTGGATAATTGGCTGTAACCCGTGTATTTTTTATTTTAACATCTTTCCGTACACCAGCCTTCTCCACCCTTGTGGATACTGTACTGAGCTGTCCAGGCTTCCTGCCCAGGACGGGGGGAATCAGCCCCTCAGCTGTTGGGCAGGATTGTGCTCTGCTGATCACCGCCTCCCTGCCCAATTTCATGCCTTGTTCTCTGGGCAGCCTGCACCCAGTTGGTTGAAATAAGGATAAGAATGGTTCAGAATCTCACCCCAGCTCAGGAGACCCGGGCAGGACCACGCCAGCTTCAGTGCTCCCATGGGGCGGGGCCAGCCAGGGCCTTGCTGTGGCTGCACTGAGGCCAGCTTCTCCATCTGCCCGCTCCTGCGGCCTTTTTCCCCACAGACTTTTGGTCCTGGGAGCTCTGCTTGATCAGCTTTGCACACCAGTTTCCATCTCAGCTCTGTGGGGAAAACGACTGCACTTCACTCTAATTGTCACATTCTTCTAGAATATTCTAGAATATTCATGGATCCTGGTGGCCCAGCCATCTGCTGTTTCTCCTCCTCACATTATCCCCTCTGCTGCTGGCCATTTCCTGGAACTCTGCAATACCACTTTCTTCCAGCAGGGGCCTCTCTAGAGCACTCTCTGTGGGGCCAACTGTGAATTGCACACATCTGTATTCTCCACAATGGCACCCGCCCCAGGCTTCAGCGTGTGTCGGAATTACTGAAGCATTGTGGGTAGCTGAGGCTATTACAACTAAATAAGACTGAACTCATAGTGTAAAGAGAGAAGCACAGAATAGTAAACCTCTCTTTGGAGGACCCTCTTGGATGCCACCCAGGTCTTTCTTTAATTCATGTTCTTTAGGTTGAAATACCTCCCACCCCATTAGCATGCTTTGTTTGGTTTTCCAAGCATCCATAATGTAATGCTTCCTTCTCTTGTAGGGAAATCCCATTCTCAACAAGCGTTTTCTGGAGTGTGCCTCTCATTCCATCTCAGGGTGTGTTTCTCTAGTTGCCAAAGTCTGGGCATCAGCTCAACAGTGGGGCTGGGGTCTGGCACTTCAAACCAGCCCCTGAGTGATCTAATTATCATCAGGATGTGCAGATATGCCTCCTCAATTTCCCCAGTCATGTAGTGACTCCTTAGTATGTCCTCTCCAAGGGCAAATGAAGCCTCTTAGAGTCAAGATGACCTAACCCAATGCCACACCTAAGCTACATGAGACCACCCCCCCACCCCCCCCACCCCCGACACTTGAGATGTGCAGCCCATGCTGAGTGGTCCTGCACACTATGTCACCTCTTGCCAGCTCCATTCCTGCAGGGACCTGCCCTCACAATTCCTGACTTGTGGTTTTTACTTCTGGTTTTAGCTTTATCTGTTACCATGCATCTGTCTTATTTTCCAGCCTCTCAAACTGTGATGTTGTCATCTTCATTCCCATTCTTTTTGTTTCTAGGGATTTATGGTCTCTTAAAAATCTTTCTTGTCATTTTCATGGCGTTTCAGGAGAAACCAAGATAAATACATGTAAAATCCACTATATTTAACTCAAGGTTCCAAATAGAATATTCTCAAGCAGTGGATGTTTTTCTTTATATATTCTGTTTGTAATAAAACTGTAGAGAAACCATAACTATGAAATATAGGAATTAGTTTCCCGAAGAATTCTTCTGTAGCCTTAATATTTTGGCTGCAAAATTGGGGTTAAATCAATTTGACATAGGAGTGAAGAGGATTTCCTATAATTCCATATGAAATATATTTAAATAGCATTTCAATACGAGGATTTGTGGAGATGGTCTATCAGTCGTCCTATAAGTCTTGAGTCCTTTCTGGGGAACTGGCTGCTTCATCCTTTTCAAACTTCTAAGTGACACAAACATGCAGGAAAGATATTTTCCCCAGGAAGCTTTTTTCTTAGCATGAATTTATGTCTCCTGTGCCCTATATTTTATCCCTGTCTTTGTCAGGCTATAAAGGAACACATTTTTAAAGTCATAGATGCATTTCATATTTAAAGATGGTAAATACGTTTTTCTTACTAGTAAGCCAAAGAGTTAGGGAGCGCAGCACTTCCTTCTGGAGTCTTAAATGGGTAAGCTTTGGTTAGGAGGGAGGTAGAGAGAAGAGGATATGTGTGGAAGAGATCTGTCACAAACGACAATGCCTTTTGACAGCACTGAAGTATGCAAGTGGTATGAGGTAACAGCCTAGGAATCAGAGTTGCTGAATTATATCCAAGTGTTTTCAATTGACACTAGAAAGTTTTTTGTTCAAATTCAAAGGATCAACGTCTCATTCTGAGAAGTAAGGAGATACTGTTGATGGTACCAGGGATTTGCAGTCCTCTGGATTCATCCAGACAATGTCTGTTTCCTTAAGGTATAAAGATCAACAGACCCTCAAGAGGCATGGTGCTGACAGTGCCTTTCCGAAGGTCACATAAATACCAACAGAGGAGGAATAATAAGCAAAGATTCAGTTCCAAGAAAGCAGAGTTAATTCAAGCTTTTCCTTACTGCATTTGAGACTAATCATCATTCATCTACTCTTGCATTTTGCCATCAATAAAGCCTATTTTTATTTAATTTTTATTTGTCTAGAAAACAAACTATCTTGTTCCAGTTGTTTATTGTTCTGAGTCACCATGCTAATGAAATAACTCAGTAAGAGATGAACCATATTTTTAATTTCTTTTGCTTTTCTTATATATGGTAGTGAACCTCAAATTTGAAATTTCCTGTTCTTCTAACACTTCACTATGATCTTTACCGTATTCTAAATTTGTATGGTTGTGAGTTGTGAACATACTCTTTTAAAGACTAATAGGAATATTACTGCTTTAATTGTGGCCCCTAAGGACACATTATAATGGAAATAATGCTTTTCCATGACAAGGACTTCAAAAGCAGATAACATTTTGGTTCATAATTTCCATTTTTTAAACTTCTATTTAACAAATATAAATTTTTAAACTTTTATTTAACAAATATAAATTTTCAAAGTACAGCTTATTGATTACAATGCCCCCCCCAATAATTTCCCTCTTACCCACAACCCTCCCATCTCCCGCTTATAATTCCCATTTTTTATTTGAAGGATCCGCTTCTGTGACACTTGCTCCTTGTGATGTCAATGTTAGTATTATGGCATTAGATACACCCACTGAAGACACCCATGTGCATCTGAAGTCAAAACACAGTAATCCTTCCCTCGCCAGTGAAGCTGAGGCTTGGGAAAGACAAGCAGTCCCAGCTACCTTGGATCAAGTAGAATGGGACAATCTGGTATTCTCAGGAAACCTTGAATTCTCGGCTTTGACGTGCTTCCTCAAAACTGCTATCGGGGCCATTGCTGTGTTACAGTAGGTTAATCCTCTGCCAGCATCCCATAAGGGCACCGGTTCTAGTCCTGGCTGCTTCTCTTCCCATCCAGCTCTCAGCAATGGCCTGGGAAAGCAGTGGAAGATGGCCCAAGTGCTTGGGCCCCTACACCCTCGTGGGAAGACCAGGAAGAAGCACCTAGCTCCTGGCTTAGGATTGGTGCAGTTGCAGCCATTTGGGGAGTGAACTAATGGAAGGAAGAACTTTCGTTCTGTCTCTCCCTCTCACTGTCTGTAACTCTACCTTTCAAATAAATAAAAATCTTAAAAAAAAAAAAAAACAAACAGTCATCCAGTCTCAATTTCGTGATGGTGCTGGAGCGACAGGGCAGTTACAGTCAGAGCATTGTGTGGGTGATTTCAGAAGTTTTTAGCCTATGTTACAGTCCAAATAGTAATGCAGATGGCACATTCAAAGGATCAAGGGGTCCGAGGGACTAATTTAGAGAAGTGTGGGCAGGGTTAAAGGAGCCAGCAATTAATTCCTGCTCTACAATCTGTAGGTGTGTGTTGCTGCAGAGGGAGAGCAATTCAGTGGAACCCTATGACAGCTGTACCTGTAGGAGTTTCAGGCTCAGGAGGAACGCACTGACTGCCACACGATGGCCCAGCAGCCACAGCTGGACTTGTTGGTACTAAGTAATAGCACGGGACCTCTCTCAGGGACCCTGTCACTGGTCAAACACAACTAGGAGCATTTAGGTAAGGAAGGCCAGGTGACTCAGTCCGCAAGGCAGCACCCCTTACTGCATAGAGCCAGACAGACAGGTGAACAGATCTACGGGGATGGGTGAAATGCTTTCTTTAAAACTGAAATCATGGCCTGGCGGCTGAAAGTACATAGAAATCAGACTGAAAACGTGAGCCAGGTACTGACTGTCCATTACAGGAAGCCACAAAGGATGAAGGACTGAACACAAATGATCAGTTGAGGTGGGAGTCCAAAATTCATTGGCACATTTGATAATGCACTCGGTCAATATTGTGTTCATCTCTTTGTCTATTCAAAACAAGTGAGTTATTATAGAATGTATAATATATAGATGCATCCGAAGTCTAACTTTAATATTTACTTTTTAGAAAGCTGTCCCCTTTGTAAGTCTATCAGATGGAGAATGTAGGAGTAATAGGAATGAAAAAAATGTACAACATTTAATGTTATGTGATGATGGAATTCTAATTGCATATACAGATATCCCCATATCATTTTATGTTGAAGAGCTTGAGAAAGAAAAGCAAGAGGCAACTGGGCCTGCTGGGGCAAGAGGGAGAGAAGACTGGGCCCTTTGGGATTTCCCTGCTGGGAAAGAATGGGATCAATAACCAGGAAAAGCCTGCAGCAGCTTACATATTTGTTTGTCTATACCTTCTTTCCAGAAACAGTTCCTTACCAACGCATGTAGCTCCTCCCCAAACTGAGCAGTCATAGAAATTTATTCACCCCAGTGTATAATCAATATCAGATTCATTCTTATTTTAATGAACATGGCACCCAATGGAAAAACCACAGGGGTGAGAATAGGGGGAGGGAGCATCATGTTTTCAGTTTGGAAAATAAACTTATTGATGAATCCCGAGTACCTTCCATGTAATTCTATAAACTTGGGCTTTACTTCAGTACACTCCTGCCTTCTCTTTATAATGCATCCTGGAGTGATACAGGTAGAACAAAGAAAGTGACCACGTAGGCATCAACACAAGAGTTGGACTGCCAAGTCTGGTGACCTTAGTTTCTAATGCTGGGGGCTGGTGCTGTGGCGTAGTGGGTAAAAGCTGCTGCCTGCAGTGCTGGCATCCCATATGGGCACCAGTTAGAGTTCTGGCTGCTCCACTTCCGATCCAGGTCTCTGCTATAGCCTGGCAAAGCAGTAGAAGATGGTCCAAGTCCTTGGGCCCCTGCATCCTCGTGGGAAGACTTGGAGGAAGCTCCTGGCTCCTTGCTTTGGATCAGCACAGCTCTGAGGTCAATTGAGGTCAACTGGGGAGTAAACTAGCAGATAGAAGACTTCTCTCTATATATATCTGCCTCTCCTTCTCTCTCTGTATAACTCTGACTTTCAAATAAATAAATAAATCTTTAAAAAAAAAAGAATCTAATGCTGGCCCTCTAGTTACCAGCTCTGTGGCCTTAAGCAACTTACCCCTCAGAGCCTCAGTTTCCACATGGTTGGTAGTGGTGCATTTCTGACAAGGTTATTACTTGGATGGAGTGGGAGAATTCATGTAGAGGAAAATGCCTGACATCTATTACCTCCCACTGAATGTTAGCTGCCTTAGGGGGATGGGATGAACTGAGGACCATTGTCAGAATGTTCTTTTTGATTGTAACTATCTCCAGGCCTCATATCTACTACACTTCAGTTTGGGCAAAATGGCACCATGTGAGTAGGAGTAACACATGTGAGTTATAAAGAAAACTATTATTAAATTAATATTTAAGATAACATTTGATATAGATGTATTTAAGTAAAGAACAATTTGATGTGACTCTAGTTTTGACCATAAATCCCTCCTATGCAAGGAGAAGTAGCTCTGAAAGGCCAGGAATCCAATATGAGTTCATTTCCCTGGTCCCGTTGGTCTTGATCCTTGGTCTGTTTCCGTAATTATAATGTGTTTCACATCTTCTTTATTGGTCTTCTTGGCCTCAGTCCCTAGGAATGTCTCTCTCTATGTTATTATGGATATTGCAAGGGATATATAGATTGCTTTTGCAAGTCATCAAGTTTATTGAATATGTGTATTACTAGAACTTGCTGACTTAGGGCTAGTGTCTTATGAGCTTCCTTTGTTTCTCTCACATTTCTCAACATTGCATCTTTTGTCTTCTGCATTCAGTAAACCGTGGAATAGGACTTTGTGCTGCTAGTTCAGCACACTGGTTAGGAGCTGGGCTCTGGAGTCAAACTGCCTGTGTCTGAATTAGGCTGCATTATTCATTCATTAGCTGTGGGATTTTAGCAGTAATTAACTTTTCTCTGTCTCCATTTCATTTTCTTCAATGACGACAATTATTACTACCCAAATTGTAGGGTTATGGTAAAAATTAAATGGAGTAATCTATGCACTAGAAATCCCTTAATAAATATTATTATAATATTATCAGTACTTTCTGAGGTTCCTCCCCATGAGAGGGTTATGCTTTTCACCCCATTGAAGTTAGGCATGGCCACATGAGTTGCATTGGCCAATGACAGGAGAGGAGAATTAATGGATGTAAATTTCAAGGGGGAGCTTTCCGAGCCAGGACATCTGTCCCTCATAGCTTTGTCCCCTCTGTTACATGGATGCACTTTCAAGATGGCTATGCAGTATGTGTCTAGACCGTGGAATAGAGTCATCATGGAGCTGACCTGCCAAGAACCAGATTCATGAGCATGAAGAGCGTTTGGGGGCTGAAGGAGTGTTTGTAACTGTGTATGAGTGCAAGGAAGCAAATACTCTCCTTATGTCATCAGCATTCATCCTCAGGTGGTTACTTGCTCCCTGTGTTTGTATCTTTAGATCTTTGTGGTTACATTTCAAAGAAAGGCATATCTGTCAATAAACTTTCATAGTAATGTTGGTCATTTGTTCAATGAAAGGCTTGACCTCCAAACAGTGCCACTCTAAGACAAGTCGGTGTTAGCCCTGCTCTGCTCCACCACTGATCTCATGCTCAAGAAGCGCAGCAATTTATGTGTTCAGTTATGCAATTGTGCTGCTTCTCTTTTAAACATTTTCTACCAATGACGTAGACCATTTAAAAGTTGTTTATTGCTATTCTTTTGCATAGAACATATAATACTTATATATTTTATTTCTTTAAAATTATTTATTTGAAAAACAGAGAGAGAAAGAGAGAGAGAGGAGAGAGGGAGAGATCTTCCATCTTGCCATCTGCTAATTGATTCTTAAAGCTGCATCAACCAGAGTTGGAACAAGCTGAAGCCAGGAAGTCCATCCTGGTTTCCCACATGGGTGGCAGGGATGCAAGTACTTGGGCCACCTTCTGCTGCTTTCCCAGACACATCAACAGAGAGCTGTATCGGAAGCAGGGCATGGTAAAGCAGTAGAAAATGGCTCAAGTCCTTGAGCCCCTGAACCCGTGTGGGAGACCTGGAAGAAGCTCCTGGCTCCTGGCTCCTGGCTCCGGACTGGCCCAGCTTGGGCTGTTGTAGCCACTTGGGGAGTGGGCCAGTGGATGCAAGACCTCTCTGTCTCTGTCTCTCTTTGTCTCTCTCCCTCTCTCTCTCTACCTCTGCCTCTCTGTAATTCTGCCTTTTAAATAAATAAATAAATCTTTAAAAAACTCTTATTTGGGGCCAGCGCTGTGGCACTGTGGGTAAAGCCATGGCCTGCAGTGCTGGAATTCTATATGGGCACTTGTTCGAGTCTCAGCTGCTCCACTTCTGATCCAGCTCTCTGCTGTGGCCTGGGAAAGCAGTAGAAGATGGCCGAAGTTGTTGGGCTCCTGCACCTGCGTGGAAGACCTGGAAGAAGCTCCTGGTTCCTAGCTTCAGATCCGCACAGCTCCGGCCATTGCGGCTATCTGGGGAGTGAGCCAACGAACGGAAGACTTGCTTTTCTTTCTCTCTCTGCCTCTGCCTTTCCGTAACTCTCTGTCTTTCAAATAAATAAATAAATAAATCTTTTTAAAAAAATTTTTTATGTAAGTTATATTCTGATTAAAAAAACCCTCTTGTTTATGTGAGTTATTTTCTGATAAGGATTTTAATTCACCAACTACTATTGCATATGTAAGTATAGACACACATATATACAAATATAAATTTAGATTAAAAATCTTTTCTTGCATGGGAGATGACTAGCTGTGGATTTGAGAGATGTAGATCATCTTAATTTGAAATATTTGGATCATGGATGTGAGGGGCTGGTGGTGTGGCACAGTGGGTTAGGTTACCACTTGTGATGCCATGATCCCATGTCAGAGCACCGGTTGGAGTCCTGGCTGCTCTGCTTTGGATCTAGCTCCCTACTAATGTGTCTGGGAAAACAGCAGAAGATGGCCCGAGTACTTGGGTCCAGGCCTCCCATGTTGGGGATCCAGATGGAGATCCAGGCTCCTAGATTCTGCCTGGACCAGCTCTGGACATTTTGGCCATTTGGGGAGTAATCCAGTGGGTGGAAGATCTCTCTCTACCTCTCTGTCTCTCCTCTCTCTCTATCACTCTGCCTTTCAAGCAGATAAATACATCTTTTAAAAAGTGGATAAGAAAACTTCTTTTACAAGAAGCTCACCCTGAAAGCATACATGTATATGCAAAGGCTTTCTAAAAAACTGTTTCATAATTCAAAAACTGGGTCGGTGATCTACTAACATGTGCATGGGACCACTTCTCCATATTTGTATGTGATGAATTGCCATTCAGAGTGTTTCATAAACAGCAATGGGTTGTGATTAAACCTTACCATGACCCACACATTTTTGCATATGAAAGGAGTTATTAAAACAGAGACAGCATATTCATCCAGTTTCCATTCAAAATTTAGCAAGGGAAAAGAAATCCTTAATGGGTCACGTTACAACCTCTCTTACTGAACAGCCCTCTCCTTTCAGTGGGAATTTCTGAGCAGATGATGAGCTGTACAATATCTGCTGTTGCAGACCTAGAAACAGACAGAATTAATTGAGAAAAATCGTTACTAAGCCTCCAGAGGCAGTATTATCAGCCACTGTAAGAAAAATTATTTTCAAGATGAAAAGACTTATAGCAAATAATAGTCTCAGTGAAAACCTGAACTTTTCTGGAGAGGATGACTGACACATCCCAAGATGTTTCTGGGTGACAAACACAACGAAAGCCACCTATTGGGAAAATGCTGCCATGGACATGCAGGTACTGGCATTGCATGCTGGGTAGTTTCCAAGACCAAGGCCCTAGGCTGTGTGCATCCTGCTCCCTTCTGGCTATAGATGCGTGCACTAACTCTGTTAGATCTCACTGGGGCACCTGGATTTCAGAAGCACCTTTCCAGAAGCTCGGTTTCGGGGCGGGGGGTGTCTCTGCACCTGCCCCTGTGTAGCGGCACGTGGTCTTTTATTCTCCTGGCTCCTTCTAACTGTTGCTTTTCACTCTTTCATGCTTGGTAAGACACAGGGCAAGAGCTAGATTCGTTGACTCCCAAAGCCAGTAGATATCCACCACTGTTTTAAGTAGAATACTAGTTAATTAGGAATATAAGGCCTTGGAAGGCATCTGTGCAAATGGGGGTCCCTGAAGACTCACTTACCTTAGCTTCCTGGTAGAATCCACGTCTTGTAGGATGTCTTCTCAAAGTTCATAAAAAGTGCCTACTATGGAGGGACTGTGTATGGATTTCAAAACTTGTTGCACAAAGCATACATTATAAATCCACTTTCTGTGAACATCTTGAATTATCCTCATATAATTCCAGCCACATTTATGGATTTATTTATTTGAAAGGCAGAGTTACTGAGAGAGAGAGAGAGAGAGAGAGAGAGAGAGACCTTCCATCTGCTCATTCACTCCCCCAAATGGCTGCAAAGGCTAGGGCTGGGCCAGACCAAAGCCAGGAGCCAGGAACTCCATCGGGGTTTCCCATATGAGTGGCAAGGGTCCAAGTATCTGGGTCAGCATCGTCTTCTACTGCCTTCCCAGGCACATTATCCGAAAGCTGCATTAGGAGCAGGGCAACCAGGACTCTAACGGGATGCCAGCACTGCAAGTGCAGCCTAACTCACAGCACCACAACAGCAGCTCCTTATTTCTAGATTTTATACCTTTATTTTTTCCAATGGCATCTTCTTAAAATTAATATTCAGAAAAATGATTTACAGTATGTGCCACAGTATTCTTCACACAGTGGGTGTTCAATTAATTTTGTGACAGTCATCATAACAAAAGATGAGTTTTTTTTTAATCCATAAAAAGCAGTGCTTATTTTTGAACATAAGGGGAAAACATTTCAAAACACAAACAGGTCCTAAAAGGCTGCACCCCAAAGGTGCTCGCTGATGAGAACCGAATCAAGCACAGCAGTTGGTGGTCCAATTTCAGGAACTTAGAAAGGATTTTGTAATCAGACTGGAGAGGTTTAAGTGATGTTGTGCTAACAACAATTAGCCGGATCTCTGGGTTATGTCTTGCTCCTGTTTATGTCTTCAGTGATGTGGAGGCGGTCCTGCTCCATGTGGTCTCCATCCCTGGAGAAGTTAAGTGTTTTCTCTCATCTGGAAAACTGCTGATGTAGTAGCTGAGGGCAAAGAGAAATGGAGGAGCCACAGGAAGGCTGCCAAAGCCTCTGCCTAAAGATGGCACACGCGGTGCCCACGAGCATTTTCCATGGCCCATGTCAGTCATATGGCTATGCTGGGTACCAGAGCAGTGGGACATTATGACTTGGGGGTGCCAAAAATATTCCAAGCAGTAGAATCTGTACAGTGAATTCTCCTAAAGAAAGCCATGAGAGTTTCAAAGGGTTCATGGAAAATGAATTTTATGAAAAATGTTCTAAAACTGGGGCCGGTGCTGTGGCATAGTGGGTAAAGCTGCTGCCTTCAGTGCTGGCATCCTAAAAGGGCACCGGTTTGAGTCCTGGCTGCTCTACTTCCCATCCAGCTTTCTGTAATGTCCTGGAAAACAGTATAAGATGGCCCAAATCCTTGGGCCAATCCCGACAACCGTGTGGGAGACCCGGAGGAAGTTCCTGACTCCTGGCTTCGGATTGGCACAGCTCCAGCCGTGAACCAAGGATGGAAGACTTCTCTCTCTCTCTCTCTCTCCCCACCCCACCCCGTGTAACTCTGACTTTCAAGTAAATAAATCCTTAACAAAAAGTACTAAAACTTATCTCTTTTTTTTTTTTAAGGGAAAGTGTTTATTGGGGAAACCAGCAGGCTGGAGGAAAGGGGTGAAGAAGGAAAAAGAGAGAGAAGGAGAGTATAAGAGAGAGAGAGACAGAGAGGAGAGGAGCTAGTGAGGGGAGGAGAGAGACGAGAGAGACAGAGAGCAGGAGAGAGCAGAGAGCAGGAGAGAGCAGAGAACAGGAGAAAAAACTTATCTCTTAATTTTATTTTTCCCTGAATTTTTGAAATACTCTTGCCCAAAACATCTACTAAACCCTATCTACATATGACAGCAAAAGGAAATGTAATATGAAGCATTTTTTTTTCTGCAAAAATGCAAAGAATATTATCAGTTTTTTAAACTAATTAATTGGTTTATTTTAATTGACAAAATTATATATATATTTATTGTGTACAACACATCTTAAAATAGGTATAGATTCTGGAATGGCTGTATTGAACTAATTATTATTATTCTTGAACTAATTGACTCACATTTATCACTTTTTGGAGGTGTGAACATTTAAAATCTACCCTCTTAGAGATTTCCATTTTTGTTAATAATAGTCACTTTGCTGTAAAATAGAGTTCTTGAACTTAATCCTCCAGTGTAAAACAAGTTTTGTATCCTGTGATCAACATCTCCCCAATGCTGCTACTCCATCCTACCCCTGGTAAATACCATTCTACTCTCTTCTTCTAAGAGTTTAATTTTAAAAAATTATTTGGGGCCATTGTTGTGGTGCAGTGGGTTAAGCCGCTGTCTGTGACACCAGGATCCCAAAAGGGGACCAGTTCAAAACTTGGCTGCTCCAATTCTAATCCAGCTCCCTGCTAATGTGCATGGGAAAGCAGTGGATGATGACCCAAGTGCTTGGGCCCTTGCACCCATGTAAGAGACCTAGAAGAAATTCCTGGCTTCTGGATTTGGCCTGGCATAACTTGTGGCCTTTTTGGCCATTTGAGGAGTAAACCAGCAGATGCAAGACCTCTCTATCTGTAACTCTGCCTTTCAAATAAATAAAAATAAATCTTAAAAAAAAAAGTCCCCAATGTAAGGGAGGTTATGCTGTATTTGTCTGTCTGTGCCTGGCTCATGGCACATAGCCTGTGACCTCTATGATGCATGGATGATCCTGGCTCCTGGCTTTGGCTTGGCCCAGCTCTAGATGTCGTGGCCATCTGGGAGTGAACCAATGGATAGAAGATTTCTCTCTCTCTCTCTCTCTCTCTCTCTCTCTCTCACTCTCTCTGTAACTCTGACTTAAATAAATAAATCTTATTAAAAGGTTTTAATTTGCATTTCTTGGATAATTAGAATTTTTGAAGTTTTTTCAATATATCTGTTGCCCATCTGTCTTTTAAGAAATGTCTGTTCGGGTCTATTGCCTGTTTTTTTTTTTTTTACAGGCAGAGTGGACAGTGAGAGAGAGAGACAGAGAGAAAGGTCTTCCTTTTGCCGTTGGTTCACCCTCCAATGGCCGCCGCGGTTGGCGCGCTGCGGCCGGCGCACTGCGCTCCTCCGATGGCAGGAGCCAGGAGCCAGGTGCTTTTTCCTGGTCTCCCCATGGGGTGCAGGGCCCAAGCACCTGGGCCATCCTCCACTGCACTCCTGGGCCACAGCAGAGGGCTGGCCTGGAAGAGGGGCAACCGGGACAGAATCCAGTGCCCCGACCGGGACTAGAACCCGGTGTGCCGGCGCCGCAAGGCGGAGGATTAGCCTGTTGAGCCACGGCGCCGGCCTATTGCCTGTTTTTGAATTGGGTTATTTGCTTTCTGTTTGAGTTGTTGATATATCTTGGGTATTAGCCTTTACTGATGTATTACAGATATTTTATCCATGTATGCAGGTTGTCTCTTCTCTCTGTTGATTGTTTCAATGGCCATGCAAAAACTTCATAGTTTGATTTAATGCTATTTGTCCATTTTTGGAAGAGAGTGGTAGTATTTTGTGCTTTTTTTGGTCTCACCTAAAAAATAATTACCCAAATCAATTTCAGGAAGATTTTCTTGTTTCCTTCTTGTAGTCTTACAGTTTTAGGTCCTGTGTTTCAGTAATTGATCCATATTGAGTAGATTTTTATATATGGTGTGAGATAAGATGTCAGGCTTTGTCAACACCATTGTTCTTTCTTCAGTTCGTGTTCTTGGCTGATTCTGAAAATCTGTTGGCCATAGATACTTGATGTTTTGTGGGATTTCCATGCTGTTCTATTGGTTGACATATTAGTTTACTTTTTGGCTCTATCATTAAATACATGAGGTACTAAACTTCATAAAGGAAAGAGGTCTAATTTGACCCACAGTTCTGGAGATCTGTATTCCCAGATCAGGCAAACCTCATTAGTTCAGCCTCTGGTGGTGATGTTCTTGCTGGCAGAGAACATCTTAAGGCAAGTGACAATGAGCATGTGCCTCTGTGTCTTATCCTTAGAAAGCCATCAAGATTCAGTTATAGAAGCTTCATCTTAACAACTCAACCCAGTCAGCTCCCACAGACCCCACCTTCAAACATCATAATTTGATTAAGTTTCCACATTCTTAGTACCAGTAATGTAACATACTGGGAAACAACCCCTGTATATGTGAGAGAAATATTACCATACCATTAGATGTGCCTGTTTTTTATGTAAATACCATGCTGTGTTAATCCTAAGAGTGTCACAATATATTTTAAAAATCTGAAATATGATACCTTCTGTTTTGTTCTTTTTGCTGAAGATTACTTTGGTTATTTGGGGGGCTTTTGTGATTCTATATGTATTTTAGGATTTTCAAAATTTATTTGAAAAATGACATTGGACTTTTGGTAGAGATTACATTGAAATTGTGGATCACTTTGGATAAAGTGGTCACTTTAACAATATTAAATCTTCCACTCTATGAACATTTATTTGTGTTTTCTTCAATTTCTTTCATCAGTGCCTTACAGTTTTCAGTGTACAAATCTTTCATCTCATTTGGTAGTCAGTGTAAATGAGACTTTTTTTTGATTCTTTCTCAGATAGTTCACTGTTAGTGTATAGAAATGCTACTGAATTTCATAGGTTGATTTTTGTATCTCAAAACTTTACTGAATTCATTAGTAAGTTTTAGCATTTTTTTGGTGGAGACTTTAGAATTTTTCTGTATATGTCCACTTATTTCTTCCTTTTCAATTTGGATGCCTTTTATTTTTTTACCTTATCTAGCTTCTCTGGCTAAGACTTCAAGTACAATGTTGAATAGCAATAGCAGATCTTATTTCTGATGTAGGTGGAAAAGCCGTCAATTTTCAATGTTGGGTATGGTGTTAGCTGTGGGATTGTGACATCCTCATAGGGCCTTCATTAGGTTGAGGTACAATCCTTCTATACCTAATTTGTTGACAGGGTTTTATTATTATTATTGTGAAAGGATGTTGAATTTTGTGAAATGCTTTTTCTCATCTACTGAGATGAATGTATGGTTTTTGTCCTTTATTCTATTAATGTCCTTTATTCTATTAATTTCTTCTATTAATTTCTATATTATGAACCACCCTTGCATTCCAGGGATAAATTCTACCTGATTATGGTGAATGTTCCTTTTAATGTGGTTCAGGACTTCTGCATCCACAAGTATGTTCATCAGGCATATGGATCTGTAATTTTATTTTCTTATAGTTTCCTTGCCAGGCTTTGCTTGTATGGTAATGCTGATCCTGTGCAATGAACTTAGAGATATTCACTTTTTTTCAGTTCTTAAAGCATTTGAGAAGAAGTTATATGATCTGCTTATATTATTGCATCATCTCATATCATCACAAGAAATTGGATTGAGTACAATATATTTTTTACAGATTATTTTTTTTTAACAGGCAGAGTGGACAGTGAGAGAGAGAGAGAGAGAGAGAGAGAGAGAGAGAGAGAAAGAAAGGTCTTCCTTTGCCATTGGTTTACCCTCCAATGGCCACCGCAGCCGGCATGCTGTAGCTGGCGCACCATGCTGATCTGAAGGCAGGAGCCAGGTGCTTCTCCTAGTCTCCCATGGGGTGCAGGGCCCAAGCACTTGGGCCATCCTCCACTGCACTCCCTGGCCACAGCAGAGAGCTGGCCTGGGAGAGGGGCAACCGGGACCAGAACCCAGTGTGCCGGCACCGCAAGGTGGAGGATTAGCCTATTGAGCCGTGGCGCCGGCCAAAGATTATTTTATTAGGGGCTGGCACTGTGGTGACTTGAGGTGCTGGCATCCCATATGAATGCCAGTTCTAGTCCCGGCTGCTCCTGTTCTGATTCAGCTCTCTGCTATGTCCTGGGAAAGCAGTGGAAGATGGTCCAAGTCCTTGGGCCCCTGTACCTGTGTGGGAGACCTGGAAGAAGCTCCTAGCTCCTGGTTTCAGATTGGCACAGCTCCTGCCCTTGTGGCCATCTGGGGAGTGAACCAGCAGATGGAGGACTTCTCTCTCTGTCTCTGCCTCTCTCTGTAACTCTGTCTTTCAAATAAATAAAATAAATCTTTTAAAAAATAAATATTATTTTATTAACTTGAAAAGCAAAGTGATACAGAAAGTGAGAGATAGACAAAGAGAGAGATATTTGCCATACAATCATTCATTCCCCAAATGGCCACAAGGATCAGAACTGGGTCAGGCTGAAACTAGAGCCTGGAGCTCTATGTGGGTCTCTCACATGGGTGGCAGTGGTACGTCAGTAGGGAGCTGGGTAGGAAATGGGACAGCTGAGACTCAAACTGGTGCTCCGATACGGAATGCCACATCACAACCAGCAGCTTAACCACTGTGCCACAATGCCAGTCCAGCACAGTAAGATATTTTGAGAGAGTAAGGCAGGAGACAAATTCACATAACCTTCATGAGAGTATATATTATAATTATTCTATTTTATCAATAATGTTAATCTCATTATATGCTGAATCTATAAGTTAAACATTTTAATAGGTATGTATGTATATAAAAAAGCACAGAAATTTTAGGGCTCAGTACTATCTGCAGTTTCAGGCATCCATTTGTCTTGGGATGTATTCCCTGCAGATTTGTGGTGGGAGAACATTGTATTGATTTTCAAATAGTCTGTCTTCCAGTTCCTGGACTTATTATCCTATTGAATTCTGCTGTTGATGCTCTTTGTTGTATTTTTCATTATATTCATCATATTTTTCAGCTCTAGAATTTCTGTTAGATTTTAAAGAATAAGTTCAATTTATCCATTGAATTCCTCATTTGTGGTTGGTTATTGGTTTTCTTTTTCTTTTCTTTTTAAAGATTTATTATGCAGAGTTACAGAGAGGTTGAGGCAGAGACAGAGACAGAGAGAGAGAGAGAGAGAGAGAGAGGTCTTCCATCTGCTGGTTCACTCCCCAGATGGCTGAAATGGCTGGAGCTGTACCAATCCAAAGCCAGGAGCCAGGAGCTTCTACTGGGTCTCCTATGCAGGTGCAGGGGCCCAAGGACTTGGGCCATCTTCTACTGCTTTCCAGGCCATAGCAGAGCGCTGGATGGGAAGTGGAGCAACTAACGTCCATATGGGATGCCAGCACTGCAGGCAGCGACTTACCCACTATGCCACAGTGCTGGCCCCATTTATTGGTTTTATGATTTGATTTAACTGTTCCTTTGTCTTTTTCTTGAGGTTTTATAAACTGTCTTAAAGCAATTATTTAGAATCCTTTGTCAGGTAGTTCATAGACCTCCATTTCTTAGGGTAGGATACTGTTGCTTTGTTTCTTCAGTGGTGCATTTCCCTGATCATTCTTGAACTCCGTGAGCATGGGTTAACTTGTGCCTATTTGAGTAAGTGGGGACTTACTCAGTCTTTGCAGACTGGCTTTGTTTGGGATAGCCTTTCATCAGTCAGCTCATCTAGAGGGTCTGGGCAGGTCATCTAGTGTAGCTCAAAGGTAGGTAGGCTTACTGCTGGAGTCCTCAGCAGACTGGCCTGGTGTGTAGGCTGCGGTGTTGGGCTTGGAGCTTTGATCCCCTGAGGTGTAACAGTTGATTGAGTTCGTGGGTCTGTGAGTGAATGCATGAAGCCTATATTTGTGGTGCCCAGCATGAAGTAGGGATCTATATGGGACTGACTTGGCACTAGAATAGTCCTTGAGCTTTGGCTTGGTGCTGGGATGGGCCTGAAACCTGGGCTCAGTGGGACAGGCCTGGAGTCTGAATCCATGGGGACTGGATGAGATCTGGAGTGGCCCTGGAACCTGAGTCTGTGATTCTGGGCTTGGAATCTGGGTCTGCAGAAAGAGTTCTGGAGCCTTGATCCACAGTAGTGGCCTGGAACCATATTCTACTGGGGTAAGCATGGGTCCTGGAGATAAAAGAGCCCGGAGCCATAGAAATCAGCTGGGAAATGAGACCAATTTGATGTTTGGGTAGGTGCAGAACCTGACTCCAGAGGGGTCTTCTGGATCCTAGGATCATAGGTGTTACCCTGGTTCCTAGAGACCCAGTCTGGAACATGGAGCAATTGGGGATAGCCTTGAGCTTGGGACCACAGGTGTTATTTGGAATTTGGTCTGTGAGGACAAGCCCAGTCCTAGGGTATAGTGGGGACTAGCCTTAATCCTGGATCTTCTGGAGGACAAGTCCTGCACTAACCTGGAACCTGGAACCTGGAGTGAGCCTGGATCCTGTATCTGTTGGGCTGATCTGGGACTCTCTGGAGCCTAAGGCTATTGGGGCTGGTGTGCACCTGTGGCAGGCTTAGAAAGTCTGAAGAGGAGCCCTGAGCTATGTTCTTAGACTTCCAGAAACACAAGCCAAATAAACCTCTTTTCTTTATAAGTTACCCAGTCTATGGCATTCAGTTATAGTAACAGAAAGTGGGCTAATACACATGGGGTGGGGAATGGCTGGCCTGCAGGCTGTATCATTTGGTCTGGCTCTGTCAAGGCAAATGCAGTTGGGACCCAAAATTCAATAAATCTATAGCAGGCTATTTTTAAGCTGATAATTTAAAAAAGAGATTTATTTATTTATTTGAAAGGCAGAGTTACGGAGACAGAAAGAGAAATGGAGAGACACAGAGAAATATTTTCCATTTACTGGGTTATTGCCCAAATAGCAACAATGGCTGGAGCTGGGCTAGTTTGAAACCAGGAGCCAAGAGCTTCTTCTTGGTCTCCCAAGTTGGTGCAGGGGGTGAAGGACTTGGGCCATTTTCCTCTGTTTTCCCAATCACATTAGCGGGGAGCTAGATCAGAAGTGGAACAGACAGGGCTCCAACAGGTATCCAAATGGGATGCCACCAGCATCAGAGGCGGTGGCTTAACCTGCTACACCACAGTGCCAGCTCCTCATGGGGCTGTTAAAAGAAATTATAATGTTTTCTAATATCTTAAAATATTTGGGTTTCTGGTAGTACTCAGCAGGTACTTTGATAAAAGTCAGCATTCATATATCCAAGGAAGACAGCTCCTTTATGTGAAATGACCTAGATGTGCCTGATGAGTCAAGGCTATTTTCTGTGCCACCACTGTAGAAAGTCAAAACTTGTTTTCATTCAAATTGTGCCACACACACTTTTATCATGCAAACATCTGTTTTGGATAATTAGTGAAGTTCCGATAATTTTTCCTTTTGTGGGAGAAATTTTCTTTTGGCGAGGCAGAAGAAATCACCAAGAAAAAATAAAAAGGCTGGACACTTGACCATTTCAGGACTCCATGTTGAAGGCTCAAAGGTGAAAGGTCACCAGATATTGACACCTGGTGACATCTCTCAAATATGTCAGTCAAGGCCATTGATTCCACCATGAAAGCCCATTACTAGGGAATCTCAGAGAATCCCTCTGTGTGGACAGAGAGGCAGAGCTTCAAGCACCAACATCCTGAGCACACTGGAGAGTGAATTCCAGAATTCCAGATTAGGGCAGAGTGAAGCCCAATTGTGGCCACCACCTCCTTTCAACTCTGTGAATTCCAAAATGCTTTAGATTAAATTACAGATACCCCAGTGCTCTTTTATCTCTGAGTTATTCTGGTCTCAGGCCATTGATAGCTTTTTTTTTTTTTTTTTTTTGGCAGGTAGAGTTATAGACAGTGAGAGAGAGAGAGAAAGAGAGAGACAGAGAGATAGGTTTTCCCTCCGTTAGTTCACTCCCCAAGTGGCCGCTATGGCCAGCGCTGCATTGGTCTGAAGCCAGGAGCCACGAGTTTTTTCCTGGTCTCCCAGTGGGTACAGGAGCCCAAGCACTCGGGCCATCTTCCACTGACCTTCCAGGCCACAGCAGAGAGCTGGATCAGAAGAGGAGCAGCTGGGACTAGACCGGTGCCCATATGGGATGCTGGAGCCGCAAGCAGAGGATTAACCAAGTGAGCCACGGTGCCGGCCCCTGATAGCTGGTTTTAACCTATGTGTTTATCTGATTGGTTGTCATTGAGACCTCAGGCAAATAGATGACTCCCCTGGCAAGGAGGGCATTGGGTTGTCTCTCTCGTTCTTTCTCTCAGTCATCACTGAAAGAGGTGTGTTTTTCCTGACCTAGAGGAAGACCCTAAATGTATATGTAGAGGTATTAGCTGGCACTCCTTTGAGGATCAAAGTGTATAGCAGGTTTAGGATTATACTAATATTCTTTTTTTCATCTTTTAGTTACTTTTCTTTTTAAAAAAGATTTATTTATTTATCTGAAGGCAAATTTTCACAGAGGCAGACGCAGAGAGAGAAGTCTTCCATCTGCTTTGGGCACTCACCAAATGGCTGCAATTGCTGGAGTTGGGCTCATTCAAAGCCAGGAGCCAGGAGCTTCTTCTGGGTCTCCCATGAGGTTGCAGGGACCCAAGGACTTAGGCCATCTTCCACTGCTTTCCCAGGCCATAGCAGAGAGCAGAATTGGAAGTGGAGCAGCCGAGACTTGAACTGGCGCCCATATGGGATGCTGGCACTGCAGGTGGCAGCTTTACCCACTATGCCACAGCGCTGACTCCCACACTTTTTTAAAAAAAATATTTGAAAGGAGGAGTGACAGACACCCACCCACCCACCCACCCACAGATCGTTTGCCTGCTAGTTCACTCCCCAGATGGCCACTACCTGACCCAAAGCCATGAGACAGGAGCTCCATCCTGGTCTCCCAGGGGGCAGACAGACAGACACCCTAGCACTTGGATCATCATCTGCTGTCTCCTAAGCACATTAGCAGCGAGCTGGATCAAAAGCCGAGCAGTTGGCATTCAAACCAGCACTCAGATATCAGATGTTGGCCAAGTGGTGGCTTAACTAGCTTTACTTCTACAAAGAAATCTATAGGGATTGGTGCAGTCTTCAGTTATGAGCAGCGAGAAAACAAACTCACAAGGTAAGAAGAGCAGTGAAGGGATCATCTCTTTAATTCTCTTATCCAACTGCCCTCCTTCCTCCAAAAACCGTTTAACTTATTTGAGAGGCAGACAAGAGAGTGAGAATTTTCTTTCAACCACTGGTTCCCTCCTCAAATGCAAATACCCACAACAACCTGGGCTGGACTAGGCCACAGCCAGGGACCTGGACTCCATGGAGGTCGCCCATGTGGGTGGCAGGGCTTCAGCCATCACCTGCCGCCTCCCGGAGTGCGCATTAGCAGGTAGCTGGAATCAGGAGATGGTACCAGGACCCCAACCAGGGCACTCGGATGTGGGATGCAGGCGCCCTGAGCAGCAGCGGACCCCTGTGCCAAACGGTTCTTCCCCTATCTGGGCTGCTCGGACACTGAGGATGCTCTCTGTGCAGCCTCATGGAGCAGCAAAAACCCAAATCCTGTTTCCAGCCACAGTCATCGCTGCATCTCACGTTTTCGTCTGGTTCTCCAGCGAACCAAACGTAGCCTATTTTTTGCAAAGCCCTGGATTGATTCCTCAAGGTCCGAATCACGGCCGGCCCGGCCGGGGTCCGCCCCACCGGGCGCGCACCCCCCGCCCCCCCAGACTTCAGCCCAAGCCTCGGACCCGCAGGGGAGCGGCCTGGCACTGTAACGCGCACCTGAGCGGCGGCGGCTCGGGGGCCGGGCTCCGCCCCCGCACCGTCCACGGTCGCGGTCACCGGCTCAGCCCATCGCCGCGGGCACGGTGCGGTGCGGCCCGGCCCTTCCCCTGGGAGGCAGCGCTGGTGCAGCCTCCGGCGCTCCGCCACGCCAGCCCGGGCGGCCCGCACTGCCCTCCCACCCGCCTCCCGCGCGCCCGTCCCCGCGCCGCGGCCGCGCGCTCAGGTGTCCCCCCCCACCCCAATCCTCCCGGCCTGCGGGGCTCCAGCGCTCGCCGGGGCCGCCCGTCTTCCCCACCCGGCCCCGCCCAGCCTCCGCCGCGCAGGGGCTCCCGGCCGGGCCTCTCCGTCTCCCTCCCACCTCCGTCCCTCACTCCCCTCCCCTACAAGTGCTATTTTTAGCCAGGCCTGCGTGCGCCGCCCCCCGCTCCGCTCGCGGCTCGCGGCTGCCCTCCGAGCTCGGAGCTCCCCCCGCACGGCGGCGGCGGCGGCGGCGGCGGCGGCGCGTCCCGCACCCCGCGCAGCGCGCACCGAGCCGGCCCCGCCGCGCCCGCCGCGCTCGGCTCCTGCGGCGCCTGCTGCGGCCGGTAAGTCCCTGAGGCAGGACGAGCAAGCCGAGGGTCCCCGAGTCAACTTTCATTGCCCGCTTTGCTTCCTGCCTCGCCATTCTCAGAGTCCCCTCGTCGAAAGATGGCTGTTTGGAGAAGGGGGAGAAGTTAGAGGGTCGCCGGCGCCGGGCGGCGGGTGAGGTGAGAGCGGCCCCTCGGCCCGGCCTCGGCGGGCGCTGGCGGAGGCCCGGGGGGCGGTGGGGGGCCGCGGTCCTGCGGTTGTGCGGGGCCGCGCGCCGCCCGCCCCGCCAGGTGAGCAGCATCTCGGTCGGGACCCCGCCGCCGCGCGTCGCGCGCCTGGCTGCCACCGAGGCCGGGGGCGGGAGAGGAGCCCTGGGCGCGCGCGGCTGGAAGCTGCGTGAGGTGTTGTGCATGTTTGTTGTTTTTGGGGAGCGGGGGCGGAGAGACCCTGGCTGAACAAGGGGTTGGGGGGCTCGGCTCCTCCGCTCCCAGAGAACGCACCCTGATCGCGTCGCCGCCGAGCCTTTGCGTGAAAAGTTTGTTCTGCCAACGTGTTGCTTTAGGGGAGCAGGAGTTAAGTGGGGGCGCCCCGGAGGTTCCGTGGACTTCGGGTCCAAGTCTGGGTGGCAGAACCCTGGGTTTGTAGAAAAGTTCAGGGGGCTGCTGGGCGCGGGAGTTCACGCTCGTCTCTTGGCCAGCGCGGGAGGAGAGCGAAGACCCGCGAGCTTACGACGGTGACTCGGCCCCGTCAGACGCCCCGGGGGACGAGGAGCGCCCGGGTGGCCCCGCGGCCGGCGCCCGCTCTTGCGCTGCGCGAGGCGCGGGTGTCGGTGGCCCGAGGATTGCGCCGGGGCCGGCTGGGGACCGGGCCGCCGCCGCCGCCTCCCAGAACCCGGGCGCGGTGGGCGCGGCGGGGAGAGGTGGCCCGCGTGTGGCTCGGAGCGGGACCTGCGGCGTGGTCTCGGGTGCGGGTGATTCCAGGAAGCTTTGTGGCGTTTGTTTTGCCTGCCAGGTATATGTCATTGCCTCAAAAGGACTTCTCCATGAACTATAGCTATTTTTTCTTTTTTTTTCGGAATTTGTGAGAAATGGGGCAGCTACAGATATCCCATTACATGTGAGTGGTGTGTATGTGTGCGAGAGAGAGAGAGAGAGAGAGAGAGAGAGAACGAACATGGGAAAGGGATAAGATGGGCTGAAAAGTTTAACTCTGCCAGAGGAGAAAGTGATGTTAATTTTGTTTCTCTAACAACGCCTATCCAACTGACCCCTGAAATTTCTCATCAAGAGTTAAGATTTAAGAATTGAAAGTATTTGGAGCACAATCATGTTTTCAAGTCTTGCTGGTATTTTTGAAATCTCGGAAAAGGCAGTAAGTACAGCGAGAATCTATGTTAAAGGAAAAAAAAAAGCCCAACATTTCAGATCTTTGGAAAGAAAACCTTTTGACATTTGGAAAGGTCTGGATGTTATTTTCTGATGCCCCAGAAATCTTTTTAAATCTCATAATTAGTGACAGCACAGAGTAAGTTGCAGTTAATAAATGGGGACAACTTAAAAATCATGTTTGGAAACCATGTCGTTTGAACGACTTGGTGCTTGTAATGTTTACTATGGAAATTACTGTGACTGAAAATTGGTTGATGAATATATTTGCCTTTGACCACACATAATTAGTCCTGCTTATCCTTTTGAAACAACTGGTTCAGTTTGGACCAATTACTCAAACTCAAAATCATTGATGGAAACCATTCGTATTTAAAATGCTTAATAAGAATATTGTATTTCTGAAAAAGCAAACTATTTAGGCAGTTGTAAAACTTGTCTAATTTATTCCCATCTATTTTGTTTGAGTGGGCAAATCTCCAGAAGAGCTGCATTTTCTGGGACTGTGTCATTTTTGGTGCAGGAAAAAGCTGATGTGTTGCTGTATGATTCAGCTACAGAACAGGTGCATGTTCCCGTGGCATTCCTCAGTCTGACCTCGGATGGCTGCCAGCTAGAGGGAGAGAGTGATGCTCTCTCAGCTCTGCGCCACTCGTGATAATCTGCGCTTGACTATGGATGGCAGTTAGAGGCACATAAGCTTGTGCAGAGGGAGGTTAAAGAGTTTTAATCTAAGTACCAATTTATTAGGTAGGAGACAAGTTTTTTGTCTCCCCTCCCCCACCTATAATGTCTTCCTGATTCTCTTCCTGTGCCTGTTGGGCCAGCCTTTGATGGGAAGTCTGACCACCACTCTGGCTAGAGATTGTTCGACGTACTAAACTGCCAGTTTCTGTAAAAATAATGATGCTCTTCTGAAATTAAAAGGCTGTTTTATATGTGCTTATAGATTTTTATGATTGTTTTGTGGCCAAATTAACCATGCCTTTTATTGTAGTAGAAAGAGTTGCTTGGTGAAGCTACTGTCACCATATGTGCATAACTATTTTATATGTTTAGGATGCAGATGAACTTTTATTTGAGGTTGTAAAGAGTTTTAAATCTGAAGGCCAATTGCCAGATAAAAACCTGTTTAATTAGTTTAAGTAGCACCTGTAATTCATCTTTTTATTTGTATCTGCACATACGGACTTTTGGATTGATATTTTCATTTCTTTTTATTAGAATAACTTTTTTGAACTTGTTTGAATATTACAGCATATTATAATTTACAACTGCTCAGTGGGGAAGGTGTGGGCTACTCTTAAGTAGAGAGATGGAGAAATAGCTAACAAGGAGAGTCATTTGAGAAACATATGGACATCATAAAACCCTTCTGTCCGTAGCATCTGTACCTTCTCATTAGTGAAATAATGTAGTTAGGGACTTTTTTTTTGTTATCCAAATGTGACTTTTTATTTTTGCTGTAGCGGACTTTTTTTTTTTTTTTTTTAGTTTGTGTGAAAATGTAGTTTATATTAATGTTTAAGTTGGCGGGGGCTTTTAAAGCCTGCATCACCTTGGGTTTCTATTGCATCCCTCTGCATATATGCATGCTTGCTTTCCAGCTTGCTGTATTAGAACTCTTAGGCTTCCTGAAAGTGTTTCAGAGACAGGTAGTATGAGACATTGTTCTCTTAGGAAAAAGGAAGCAGGTACACTGCTAAACCCAAGGTTCCACAGAGTGAGTCAGTGTGAAGCAGAGGATGGCATTCATGTGCCCTGCATCACAGGTCACAGAGCCAAGTGGTGCCTGTGGCTGGCTTTTGACAATTTCGTAAACAGAAGTTCCTAGGGTTTTTTTTTTTTTTTAAAGATTTATTTATTTTACTTGAAAGGTGGAATTACAGAGAGGGAGGGCAGAGAGAGAGAGAGACTGGGAGTGAGAGAGAGGGAGGGAGATCTTCTATCTGCTGTTTCACTCCCTAAATGGCCTCTATGGGTAGAGCTGGGCCAGTCTAAAGCCAGGAGCCAGGAGCTTCTTCTGGGTCTCCCACATGGGTACAGGGATCCAAGGACTTGGGCCATCCTCCACTGCTTTCACAGGCACATTAGCTGGGAGCTGGATTGGAAGTGGAGCAGCCAGGACTCAAACCCACACCCATATGGGATGCTGGTGCTGCAGGTAGAGGCTTAGCCTACTACACCACTGTGCCGGCCCTGCTCCTAGGTCTTTTTTATTTTATTTTATTTGAAAGGCATAGTGACAGGAATGAGAGGGACAGAGAAGAGAGAGAGATCATTCAAGAGGTCTTCTATCTACTAGTTCATTCCTCAGATACCTTCAACAGCTAGGGCTGGGCCAGGCCAAAGCTAGGATCCTGGAATTCTAGCTGGGTCCCCCACATGGGTGGAAGGGATCCAAGCACCCAAGCTTCATCGCTACCTCAGGAAGCTGGAATGGAAGTGGAATAGCTGGAACTTGAACTAGGAGCTGTGCTATGGGATAAGGGCATCCTAAGTCATGGCCCAATTCAGTTGCTGCACCACAATGGCTGGCCTCTATCTTTTGAAAGTTCACATATATATAGATGTGATGCTCAGTTTATTTTTAAAGAAGATTTTATTCATTTGAAACTCAGAGTTAAAGAGAAGGAAAGAGAGAGAGAGAGAGAGAGAGAGAGAGAGAGAGAGAGAGGAAAACTTCTATCTGCTGATTGACTCCCCAGATGGCCATAATGTCCAGGGCTGGACCAAGCCAAAAGCAGGAGCCAGGAGCTTCATTGGATCTCGTACCAAAAATTTGGGCCATCTTTGGTGTTTTCCCAAACCATTAGCAGGGAGCTGGAGCGGAAGTGGAGCAGCTGAGACATGAACTGATGCCCATGTGGGACCCCAGCATTAAAGGTGGCGGCTTTACCTGCTATGCTATAACACCAGCCTGTGAAAATTTTTAAATTAAAAAAAAAATAAACAACTAATTGACAAACAGACAGACATCACAATCTCATCCGCTAGGTCTCTCTGCAAATGCCTGCAACGGTCAGGATTGGACTGGCTAGAAGCCGGGAACCAGGAATTCATTCCAGGACTCCTAGTTGGGTGGCAGGAGCCCAATTTGAACCATCGCCTCTGACTCCCAGGGTCTGCATTAGTAGGCAGCTTAGGGTCAGGAGTTGCAGCCTGATATTGAGCCCAGGTTCTGTGATCTGTGATGTGTGATGTAGGCATCTTAGCCACGAGGCTAACCTCCTGACTTAGATCAAATTTTAACTTTTGTTGTTTGCTTATTTGAGTGGCAGAGAGACAGAGTGAGCTGCCATCTGCTTGTTCACTCCCTGAATGCCTTCAGTGGCTTCACCTGAAGCTGGGAGCTGGGAACCCAGACCAGGTCTTCCATATGAATGCCAGGGACCCAACTTCTTGGGTACACATTAGCAGCAAGCTGGCAGTGGAGCTAGGACTTGAGCCCACACACCCTCATATGAGATGCCATCAACCTAACTGGGATCTTAACCACAAGACCAGAGTGCTGGCCCTCAGATCAGATTTTAAACCAGTCGGTAAAATAGTAGGGCACGGACTCTTACTACTGCCTGCTAATGAGAGAGAACTGTCACTCTAGTAAAGTAGTGCTAAACACACAAGCACTGCTACGTCTCAGGGGTAACCATTCTTGCAGTCAATCAATAGCCTATGCATTGCTCTGCCCCCCCCCCCCCCCCCCGGCCTCATCTCATCTTATCTACTGTGCACCATGCAATTAACTGATCTCAGCACCCTGTGAGATAGATCAGCATCACTCTGAAGCTTGGAGATCATCAACCTGACCAGTGAGAGCATGCAAAGCCAGGTCTGGGGAAGAGAGTATTGACAGAGGGCAGCAGTGGACAATCCACTCCAGAGCCAACCTGTCGTACTTGGAGGTCACGTTCTGGATGCCAGGAGCTCCTGTTTGTCTTAGTGGCTCTGCTTCTTTGATTGAACTTACAGACATAGAAGTAAGCTGAGGCTTTATGGGATTTCCTAGACTTTTCTATCCATGTAGATCTTAAAGCTACTTGTTCATCTTTTTCTTCATCCCACCAAATCCGGGCTCTTTTATATCTCAGCAGAATCTGTCAGGTTAATGTCCCCATGATCTGTAACAGCCAGGGTGATAGACTTCTGCTATTGTATTTTGAGATTCAGAAGCAGAATATATTATCTAGGATGTGGAAAAAAGCTTCGCAGGTTCATGGAAAATGCTCACATGTAATCTTATGGAAGCGTACATGTGTTTGATGAAAATATTTTTGGCATCTCTGAGTAAGCAGACAGTACTCGGAGCCTTTTATTACATTAATGTATACCACATAAGGTGTATATATATATATATATATATTTAATATCCCACTCTGTCAATGTATGGCTTATAGGAACTCATCCAAATCATTTTAAATGTGAAGTACTGATTAAAAATAAGTATCTCTTCCAGTGTGGTTTGCTGTTTACTATAACTGAATGCTGTTTAGAGCCTCAAACACGGAAGACTCCTCTTCATTCTTTGCTGTAGCAGAGTCTAGCGTGCTAACGGTAAGGTGGAGAGGTGAGATTGCTGGAGATGGTGCCCTCTCATTTCTACAGAAACCAGGGCCAGGCTGTGCACTGGCCTCATTCAGGTACAGTGAGGGTAAGATTTGCATGGATTGTAGACCACTCAAGGTATTTGGAAAGAAGTCATGCAAACTAACTAGTTAGCCTTAGCCTTGCATACAGTTACTAGAGGATGCTGAAGATTGCATTGCCACAAACATAGCAGTTTAAGATGGCTACGGTTTTATTTACCCAGTTTTCTTGCTCGGGAGACCACACAAGGCTCAGTTGGGTCCTTCTGCCTGTTGGCAAGGGTTACAGTCTCATCCAAGGCTCAGCTGGGGGAGGATCTGCCTCCAAGCTCCTTATGTTGTCAGCAAAATTTATCTCCTTGGAGTTGTAGGACCGAGGTCTCCTTTTTCCTTCTGGCTGACAGCCAGAGACCACTCTGAGCTCTTGGATGCTGTTTGCTGTGCTTGACCATGTGACCGTCTCATAGGTACTGTGACAACGTGATGGCTTGCTGTCTTGCTCTGCTCTGGCAAGACAGTCTTATACAGTATATTGTAATAGTGGGAATGATGTCGCCTTTTATAATGACATCCTATTCTATCGTATAATCAAGGGAGTGACATCCATCATGTAGTCATATTTTGTGAGTAGAATCAAGTCGTGTGTTTGACCTCAGCTTAAGGGGAGGGGCTTGAACAAGGACGGGACTCATTGGAGGACACTGTAGGATGTACCCACCACATTGGCCTGCTCGTAGGATCTCTTATGTGGTAAGCAGATCTCCTTTACAAACCACTCATTTCAAAATATGGTTCAAAACCACTCTGCAGAACCAGTTCTTCGACATCCTGTTGCTGCTGGCATGCTATGGCTCTTCTAGAGCAGAAAGAGGGCTCTGTAGCATGAGAGGGAGGATTCTCCATATATATAGGATGCAGTGACTTACAGCAAAAAACAATGTCAGGTGTTCACCACTGAGGAAAAAAGAAAGAACGTGAGCAAGGATTGCTTTGGGAAATGTTTAAGTTTTCGACCCACACAGGGTGTGATAAGCGTCTGGAGATCAGAGTGAATTGAAAAGTGTCTGAGATGTGCAGCTCCTTGGAAAGAAAGCCTTTCTGGGGTTCAGCAGAGGGATGGAAGCCAGGGGTTAGGAATTGTGCTGAGAAGGGAGTGGAAGTGAAGATGAATCCAGGCTTCACGTTACTTCTCGGGGATGACTTAGTCACTGATATATTCTGCATGGTAGAGACTTGAGGGGACTGGTCCCATCAACTTCGCAGGGACCCAGCCCTGAGATTTGGAGCCCTACGGCATGGCTTCCCCTGTGTGGCTAAGGACAAAACAGAACCAAGGCCCACTGCAGATCCCCTGTCCTGTGTCTGTGGCCCAGTGACTGTGGGTGCTGGGGAGGGAGGGACATGGGAGCCTGTTGAACACATAGCCCATTAACCAAGCACTTTATAGGAACAGTTTTATCTAATCTCTGTGCCACCCCCGGCAGCCTAGCTCCTGTTTCCTCTTGTTCTCTTTCCCGCCACTCTCAGGTAAATGCAGACTTAGGTCACCTACCTTGCCTGGGCTCATTCAGGTAGGGGTATCATCAGGATTTGCGTCCCCTGTAGTACACATTTTATGCTTAATCGGTATGTTTCGAAGTTTCCAGAAGTGAAGCCTGTTAATTCTTTAGAGTGAATATCAACTTGCTCTTGGGCTCTGTCATTCACCCAGAGAAACCTGGGTACTGGAAGGTGAGGGTTAAGAGAGGAAAGAGAGTGTGCTGTATCATGCCGCCTTTTATCGTCCCTGCAGGAAGTACAGATTATAGGTCTCTGTTAGATCTGAAAGTAAGAATAGGGAGTGGAGGCATTGCGTTTTTATTTCTACTTATCATTTTGGTTAAAATCAAACACTGCATCTCCTTTCTCTCCTGTATGTAGATTTCTACTGTTGAATTGAAGCAGGAAACATTATGAATTCATTGCTTCTTTGGCCATAGGGTTCTTTCTATAGCTTTTTCAGTAGATGCCACTGTTTTGATCTACTTGAAAGGCCTATTGAGACATTCTTCCTTTGTTCTTCTATTACTCTGTCCCCCTTTCTACTCTGTGGTACATCTGAATTCTATTCATAGCTATTCTACTTTTTTCCTTCTGTTTTATGTACTTAAATCTCTTCTTTAAATGGTTCTACTTCCATTGATCAGAATCATTGGCCCAGATACCCTTGCTGCTCTACTGTGAAATTCAAGTTCAGTGTGGGACCCAGGACGTCTTATATCTTTTTCTGTTAATTTTACTGAGCTGTAGACTCTGCATCCCAACAGTCTGTATGAGAAAGCCTTTTAAGATTGCTCTGGATATTTGAGTCAAAATGTAAACACTTTAAGCTGAACACCTTAAGGAAGCACTCTGATTGGATTGTGTGAGTTCAGGTGCAGACCTGCAGCCCACTCTGTGTTCCCATGTCTGTCTTTTCAGAATGGTACCTTTCAAAAAGAAAAGAAGAGTAAACCACCCCAGCCCCCCTGGGCTTGAGTGGAATAACCTTTTTCAGAGCACAGTGCAGCCCAGAAAATCTTGAAAACAGCATTTTTTCCTTCATCCAGCTTTTATATATCCTAAACTACCCTAGGTCCCATTTGGCTCCCAAAACTCAAAACCCTTAACATGACACCAGTTCTTTCAGTCTGTATCCAACATACCTTTATTTTTTAATTGTTGTCACTCCTTAATTTATACTTAGTAAGTCTTCAAGGATTTAAGTTGTAGGCTTGGAACTTGCAGGTGGTTTATCTTTTAGAGAAATGGAATGAGCCAGCCAGAGAGAACAAATCATCATGTAAAGAAAAGTCAGGATGGGGAGGGAGGGAAGGAAGGAGGGAGAAAGAGAGAGAGACAGACAGACAGAGACAGAGACAGAGAAAGAGAGAGAGAGAGGAGACAAGTACAGTGTTTCGGTCCCTGTATCCGACCATTCTTGGGAGCTCAGTTCCACCGCTGATTGGTTTGAGGTTATGTTATGAAAGCAATAAACTATGCATAAATTGAGTTTCTGCTTCTTGCAGGGTAAGAGTCCTGAATAGCATAGCTTTTGTTCATTCTCTCATTCTCAGTGCTTTTTCTGAATATCTGGCCTCCTGGACTCTGGTTCTATCAGAGCCAGAATGAGACTCTCATTCTTCTGGGGGTTTATTTGGAGAGTGCGCCCATCAGGCAGCTGTACCTTCTCTGCTCTACTTTTCTTCGAGGCCCAGCTTATGTCCCACTTCTTTTGTGATGCTGTCTCTGATGACTGCGGCTCCTGGTGATGTCACCCTTCTCTTCTTTCCTAGAGTAGTTAGGATATGGCCGTGGTTCCCACAGCCTTACAGACTGAATTCTAGTATTGATTGAGAGAAGCTTGAATTAAAAAAAAAAGTAGATGTTAGGTCTTTAAAGACCATTGCATTTTATTACCCACACAGCATCTTTGTACTGGAGAAATAGAGAATATTTAATATACAGAATGATTCACATAGGTATTTGTGGTCTCTTTGCAATTACTCTGTGGTCCACTGGAGATCCATGGCACGATTCCCATCCCAAGCCCCTGGTTCCTAGACAGAGAGGCAGACAAGGTTTGGCTTCCTAGCAGGTACCCTCTCCAGATACAGTGCTGCAGGAGGAGTGGGCTGATTTGAGCTAAGACTACTTCTCTGTACAGTGTAACCTTCTTTTTAATAAACATCTAACTCAAGTTTGTGGAACAGAGGACCAAACATAAATATGTTTGCATATCTGTATCATAAGTTATACTACAGGAAAACCAGTGAACAAATATAAATGTGAAAACTGAGGTGATGAAATGAAAAGCAACAACATGGAATCATGTGACCCATGATATTGTGTTGTTGAAGTTACATATTGCATATGTTGGGTTTGAGAGTATGACGCTTCAACCTTAGATTCTGTTCTTGTTTAATCTTTCTATGTTTTATACTAATATAAGCTCAGAAAAACACCTTTTTAGAGTAGATTAAGAACAGACTTAACTGCAAGGCTTGCTTTGCTGGTTCAGTGCAGTGAGACTTCATACGTGACCAAGTTCTTCCTAGTAAATGCATCAGTCGCAAATGTCAGTTCTTTTTTTTTTTTTTGACAGGCAGAGTGGACAGTGAGAGAGAGAGACAGAGAGAAAGGTCTTCCTTTTGCCATTGGTTCACCCTCCAATGGCTGCCGCGGATGGCGCGCTGCGGCCGGCGCACCGCGCTCATCCGATGGCAGGAGCCAGGAGCCAGGTGCTTTTCCTGGTCTCCCCATGGGGTGCAGGGCCCAAGCACCTGGGCCATCCTCCACTGCACTCCCGGGCCACAGCAGAGGGCTGGCCTGGAAGAGGGGCAACCGGGACAGAATCCGGTGCCCCGACCGGGACTAGAACCCGGTGTGCCGGCGCCGCAAGGCGGAGGATTAGCCTGTTGAGCCACGGCGCCGGCCTCAAATGTCAGTTCTAATGAGATAGCACTTGAGAACCCTGTAACGTCCGTTTGTTCTCTTGAAAACGAGATTAGCGTTGTGAAACTACTGAATTCTCAACCAAATGTGTAAGCCACATCTACTGGTTGCTGGAATGGAGAACAGACTTCTCAAAACTACAAGGAGATGGACTGTGTGCATGGAGACTTCAGCTGCGTTCAACATGATTTCAACCGCTGTGGTGCAGGTACTTTTGAAGGCTTCTGCTACCATGTGTTCTCCTGTGCCTCAATTCATCTGCACTTTTTCTCTACTGAGGCTTTACTTGCTTAGCAAACTGTATTATTTGGCCTTTACCTAACACATGTCTGATTAAAAACCCCACCCACAAATCAAGGAATGAAAATTCAGTGGCAGTACATGGTTTTAAGCTGCTTATTCAGAAATTAATTAGAATCAGTTTATATTTAGATTATTATCCCAATGAAAAGGAGAAAAATTCCACATCAGACCTGTGGCTCTCAGTGTTAAGTACACAGCCCCAAATTTAATAGCACTTACAGCATTTTGCATCTTGCTCTGTGTCGTGTGTTGTTAGCTTGTTTGGAAGCTCCTTGAGGTCAGAGAGAACACACTTACTGTTCTTTGCTTTCTGCCACAGCATTAAGTACATTTTGTCCAATTGGTGCCCAATAACAGCTTGCTGATTGGCCTATTATTTATATCTTGTTATTTTCCATTGTCCTGAGCTCCTTGAAGCTAGGGGACTCTTTGGTTTTAATCTGTCGTCTCTGAATGCCTCACACAGTGACTTGCCCTTGAGAAATGCTCAATTACGAAAGGATGCATGAGATTTCTAAAATCGCATCTCATATACAGGGCACTTCTAATAGCTGTCTCGATCAGTGCTGTCTGGTAGGTCTTTCTGCGATGAGGGAAATGTTCCTTCTCTGTCCTTTCCATTACCAAAGCCACCGGGCACACGTGGCCTCTGTGCACTTGAGACGTAGCCAGTGCAGCCATGGGCCTGAATTTTTTCCCTGACTTAACTTAATTATTAAATAGCCTCGCATTGCTAGCAGGCAGCACAGGTCCAGGTGATAACTGTCTCCATTTTCAGGCTCATTTGCCCACCTATCCCTCATGAATACCATTTTTTTTTTGGTGTTAAGTGGATGTTGCTTTTGGATTTTGTTGTAACTGGCTGGTCACGTCAGGTTTCTTTCGTTCATTCCTCAAATGACCGATAACACTGCCTGCGATCTCTTCACTTACCCCACCAGCAGATCTGAGGGGTTTTATCATTTCCTTATTGGTCTCTCTCAGAGAGGCCTGATGCTCAGTACTGTGCAGAGTAGGGTTCCCTTGCTCTTTTGTCTTTAGCAGCCTGGGTTTCCTTGTTTCCCCTTAGGCTCTCTGTTTGAGCCCTTTGATTTCCTAGTAAGCCCAATTAAGCTTGGGTCATCTGTTTTCTTAGTAGTAAGTAATATCATCATCTTTATCATCCTTGCTGGTGTTTTTGCTGTTCTAGCCTATATTTGATATTATGTTCTGCTGACACTCTGAACAGGTTTGATTATTCCTTCTGTCCTATTGATTTATTGGCTCATATTGCCCTTGTAGCCTGCCTGGTATGGAGGAAAGACAAAGGAACATCCCGCACATGTAAACTCTTCAGCATTCAATCCTTACCTAAGGTGAAAGCCCATTCTGAGTTTCACAGCTGTTGCCGAAGCACATGCAACCCACACCACAGGACTGCCCACCTAGAAAAGCAGGGATTCTGTCTGCAAGTGGCCAATCACTTTTATGCAACTTGGGCTCCATTAGAGCGAGACTTGGATTAAAACCCGGCCTACACACAGTGAGCATTGGTATTGGGTGTATTCACACGTGTGAATACTGAATGCCAGAATACTGAATATAATAATACATGTTGGTTATCGAGGCTTGTGGTGCAGATCAGTTGAAATAAACTCTGCTGATAATCAGAAACACTTGATAGAAGCCCTCATTCATTTTCTGTTTGCTGCTTGAGATTTAATAGTTGTTGGAGACAGCAGGAAATGGATTCACAGACTTCAGCATGAAGACATGTCTGTTGTTCATTATCTTAGCTTAGCTTAGTGGTTCCCAAACTTGGTGTGCAAGAGCAGTCCTGTTCAGGGTGACACACACAAAGGACTGTAACCTACACTGTATGGATGTCGCACCCCCCTTTCCATGGTCGCTCTGTCCATACTGGATTTTCATCTTGGAACCTACCCTTCTGTCACTACCCCTAAGATGCATCTCCTCTGTATTTCTCTTCTTTCCACGTTCATTCTCCTTGAGAGAACTTGTGATGCACTTTTGAATAGTTTCACACAGCAGGAGACAACTCAGAAACAATCTGTAGAATTTTGTACTCAGGAATCCCCAAGTGTGGTTTGATCTGTTTATTGCATTGGCTTGCCTCTTCATGATGAGATGCCTGTACTGCTTGGTTATTTTCTTCCTGACACCTTCCTGATTATCCTTCTCCTAAGATGCCCCAAGGATGTGAATCAAACCTGAAGCTTTTTTTTGGCAAGTTGGGGAAATGAGGAAGGGAACTTTGTTTTGTAACTGGTGCTATAAACATATATTTTTTAATCTTCTACTATCATTTGGATCCATTTTTCCTAAATCCTACATTCAATTAAATATTTGTGTGATCTTACAGTGAATTGTTTACTTTCATTTCCAAAGTTCCAACAAGGCTGTTTACAGTCGAGTTAACTTGTTGACTTACAAGAATGCCTTTTTGAAGTTACTTTTTTCTCTGTGTAAACCAGTGTAACAAATCCAAAAATATAGTGCTAAGAAGTGCTCAACCCCAGTGGGCAAGTGTAAGGTCAGATGGAATGAGGTTTCAGGATAATGGCTACAGGTTTAATTTCTCTAGAATAACAGATCTGAAATATCCTTTTGTGAAATTATACTTTTCAAGAAACTGTTGAAAACCCGTTAAGATTTATCTCCTACTCTGTTTCATGTCTGTTCACCCACACTGCATTATTTCTGTTAAAGTAAGAAATAGAGGCAGGTGTTTGGACCAGTGGTTAGGACACCACTTGGGAGGCTGCGTCCCTTAATTGAGTGCTTGGTTCGAGTCCTGGCTCTGCCTCTTAATGTCGTCTTCCTACTAATGTGCATGGGCTGCTGGGCATTTGGGGAGTGAACCAGTTGATGGAAAAGCCCTCTGCCTCCATCTTTCTGCCTATCCAATAAATGGAAACATTTTAAATAGCAGTAAATAAATATTTAAAGAGATTCACATAAGGAAAACGTGTTGTGTGTTATGTAGCTCACTGTCTCTGGTGCTCTTCAGTCCTTTGTGCATACACCTGGAGTTCCATCTGTTCGCACTTTCCTTCTACCTGAACACTGGTTTTTGGACAATTTCTTGTAGCACAGGTCTGCTGGTGGTAAATCCTTTCAGTCCTTTCAGCTTTTTTAATATTTGAGGGCATCTTTTTTTCATCCATTTTTGTGAGATTCTTACTGGATATAGAATTGTACATTGCTTTTTTTTTTGCTTTTAATTCTTTAAAGATAATTGTTCCACTGTTTTCTTTCTCACTTGCATTATTTTTTAGGAAAAATCTGCTGCCATCTTTATCTTCATTCTCTTCTATAGATAATGTTCTTATAACATTTTCTATTTATCACTAATTTTAAACAGTTTGATTATATGCCTTGATGTATTTTTTTTTTTTTTGACAGGCAGAGTAGACAGAGAGAGAGACAGAGAGAAAGGTCTTCCTTTGCCGTTGGTTCACCTTCCAATGGCCGCTGTGGCCGGCGTGCTGCGGCCAGCGCACCACGCTGATCCGAAGGCAGGAGCCAGGTGCTTCTCCTAGTCTCCCATGGGGTACAGGGCCCAAGCACTTGGGCCATCCTCCACTGCACTCCCGGGCCACAGCAGAGAGCTGGCCTGGAAGAGAGGCAACCGGGACAGAATCCGACGCCCCACCCGGTATTAGAACCCGGTGTGCTGGTGCATCTATTTTCAAAGATCCATCTGCTGGGCTCAGTTGTGCTGGGATCTGCCTGTATCTTCCTCCCCTGGGTGGTGAGCAATGTAATGGAGCCTGTGGGGGAAGCTGAATCGGAGAGGCCTAGAGGAAACTTCCTGAGCCTGCCTTGAAATTGAAAACCTGTCTTTAAGTTTCAAATCCTTGGTAGCAAACACCCTGCCCCAGGGCGCTTCTGCCTAAGGATCATTAAGGTGGTATAATAGGAGTGGCTAGGACCCTTTTGCATCACAACACCCCACCCCTTGCCCACATCCGCGCATCTGCTCTGTACCAGCTGCTCTGTACCTCAGCTATATATACACCTCCCTTTTACAATAAAGTGAGACCCTGCTTCGACTGGGCTCCACACCGCGCCTGATTGTCCCCCCCGGGTTTGGGGAAGGCTGAGTGGCGGGTGGCGCACTTTCCCCTCCTTGGTCAAGGCAAGCTGCGGGCAGCCTGCCTAATTCTCCGGCGGTGGCGAGGAACAGTCACTGCAGGAGCCCAGTCACAGGGCTCCTGTAATCAACTTCCCATCTTTCAGTGGTCATTGCCTGCTATCTTGTGTCTTGAAAACATGTTGTTATTGACGTTTTTTGTATAAAACTTGCATTTGTTTTCAGGCAGAAGGGCAATTCCGTTTCCTCTTACTCTATGGTTAGAAACGAGTGTCTTCGATTCTTTCTGTCTTCTGTGTAAGCTCTTGGTGGTCAGGATCATTTTGGAGACTATTTAAGAATTTAATATTCAGTCTTATCTGAGTTACTGTGATATTGTAGTTTCAAGATTATCTTTAGGCCGGCGCCGTGGCTCAACAGGCTAATCCTCCGCCTTGCGGCGCCGGCACACCGGGTGCTAGTCCCGGTCGGGGCACCGGATTCTGTCCCGGTTGCCCCTCTTCCAGGCCAGCCCTCTGCTGTGGCCCAGGAGTGCAGTGGAGGATGGCCCAAGTGCTTGGGCCCTGCACCCCATGGGAGACCAGGAAAAAGCACCTAGCACCTGGCTCCTGCGGCCACAGCGCGCCGTCCGTGGCAGCCATTGGAGGGTGAACCAAAGGCAAAGGAAGACCTTTCTCTCTGTCTCTCTCTCTCACTGTCCACTCTGCCTGTCAAAAAAAAAAAAAAAAAAAGATTATCTTTAGTGGATACTTTGTATTATAAAGATATTTTTCAATAATTAGCTTTATTTGAAAGCTAGAGAGAGAGAGAGAGAGTGAGAAAGAAGGGAGGGAGGGAGGGATAGAAGGAAGGAGGAAGGGGAGGTCTTTTATCCACTGGTTCATTCCCCAAATGCTCACAACCACCTGGGCTGGGCTAGTCTGAAGCCAGGGGCCAGGACTTCAACCCAAGTCTCCCACACAGGTGGCCCAAGTTTAAATGTTTTCATCGTCAATTATGTCCTGCGTTATGCCTGATGGTTTTATTACCGACTTATCCATTCAGTACCATTCTTAAAGGCAACATAGTCATAAATTAAGTTAAATTTGTTGAACATGATAATTTACATGCTCTCAAGTGGATAAAAGATGCTACTATAGGGAAGTACCATGTTTCTATAAAGGGATAGAAGCCAAGGAGCTTTGAAATAAAATACTCTTGAATCTAGTAGATGTGAATGATCATGAAACAGCTCATAAATTATTGTATTTTAAATCAGAGCATTTTTTATGGACTGTTCCTCTTTTATGTTTATTTAGCAGGTTCTAAGTTCATGGGTAGGCCTTTAGAATGTTCATATATCAAGCAGTAGTGAACTGTGTGCTGGTGAATTATATTTTTAATCCCGTCTTTATTTGAATGAGAAAATATAGTACTGTGAACTAATATGAGAATAAAAGTGTCAAAATTCAGGAGCACATCTTGCTATAGTGAGTACATCTTGTGACTTCAAGAGTTTTCTGGCAGTAAGGGCACAATTGACTGTGATAATTTAAAAGAATCTCTGAGGTGGTATAGTTCCATATGCCATAGGAATATGTCAATGATTTTTTAATTTTGTAATTTGAGTTTTTAATGTAGTCTTTTTGAAAGCTGGTTGTTAAGCATGGCAAGAAGACGAAGAGTTGCTTTAGAATTCGTAGGAAAATAATTTTGTAAGAACAAATTAAAATTAACTTTAACTCTCTTCGGCGCTGTCGTAACTATCAGTGCTGTGAAGCCAGAACTGTGGCAGTGTTACACTGCTGTGTTTCCAATATTTAAACGTAAAGGTTAGGCTCGATTTATATTCTCTTGGAAAACTGAACCAAGATGCAAATAATTCATAGGATTTTAGGAATGGAATCTTTAAACACTGAATGTGGTGGAAACCGCTGGGTCTCTCTCAGTGTTTCTGTCCCCCATTGTCCTCAGACCAAGAACCCCTGGATTGTGGCTGGGGACGAACCTGTAGAGAATCAAGAGGACACTTCCCAGTCTCCCTTGCAGCTAGGAATCGCACCATGTGGCCAAGTGTTGGCTATGGGGTGTAGGCAGATGTGGTCTATTCTGCTGCCAATGGGCCACTGGAGGGTGGGGCTGTGTTCTGTCCTGTCCCTTCTCCCTTGTGGGACTTGGATGTGATGTTGGACTGTCTTAGGCCCCAGAGGCCAGCACTGTAAGGTTGGCAGAGCAGTGAGGATTTCAAAAAAGAGCCAGGAGCATCATGATGACCCCTTGCCACAGAGTTGCTGTAACAGCTTGGCTACACGAATCCTTCCCCCAACTTTTTGTATATAAAATATGTGAATAGTTGCTTTTGAAAACTGTAAGCCCAAGAGAACCAACTGGTCCTGCATCAGAGAGCTAAACTTTGTCAGAGGACCTCGTTTTTTTGTTTTTTTTTAAGATTTATTTATTTATTTGAAAGTCAGAGTTATACAGAGGAGAGGCAGAGAGAGAGAGAGAGAGAGAGAGAGAGAGAGAGAGAGAGAAAGGTCTTCCATCCGATCGGAATCGGCGAACTCAAAATGCTTCCATAGCCTTGGCAACTCATGACAACAGCCTTGGGTGATTACTGATGCCATAAACAAGTGTCAGTTGTTAAATCAACAACAGGAGTCACTGTGCACTTACTCCTCATGTAGGATCTCTGTCCTTAATGTGTTGTACAATGAGAATTAATGCTATAACTAGTACTCAAACAGTATTTTACACTTTGTGTTTCGGTGTTGGTGCAAACTGTTGAAATCTTTACTTAGTATATACTAAATCGATCTTCTGTATATAAAGATAATTGAAAATGAATCTTGATGCAAATGGAATGGGAGAGGGAGTGGGAGATGGGAGGGTTGTGAGTGGGAGGGAAGTTATTGGGGGGGAAACTGTACTTTGGAAATTTATATTTATTAAATAAAAGTTAAAAAATATTTATTTATTTGAAAGTCAGAGTTACACAGAGGAGAGGCACAGAGAGAGAGAGAGAGAGAGAGAGAGAGAGAAGGAGAGAGAGGGGTCTTCCGTCCCCTGTTTCACGGTTCACTGCCCAATTGGCTACAATTGCCAGAACTGTGCCGATCCGAAGCCTGGAGCCAGGAGCTTCTTCTGGGTCTCCCACACGGGTGCAGGGGCCCAAGCACTTGGGCCATCTTCTACTGTTTCCAAGGCCATAGCAGAGGGCTGGTTTGGAAGTGGAGCAGCTGAGTCTCGAACTGGCGCCCTTATGGGATGCTGGCACTTCAGGCCAGGGCGTTAACCCACTGTGCCACAGCACCAGTCCCCTTTGGGAAATTTTAATAAATCCTGTACATGCAATCCTTAGCGTGAATTTTGAGAAATACAGGTTTGGGAAGAAGCAAAACCTAATTTATTCAGCTTTGACTTTGTTTATCATCACCAACTATATTTTCCATTTTCCTGTATTTTGAATTTCTTAGTTGTCAGAATCCAGAGTCCACTGTGCGAGCAGTCAGTGTGAGGTTGCTCCCTGTGCCATTTCCCATTATCTGGTACCTTTCCTCTGGATATGATTGTCCCTGTCCCTGCGCCCTGATGCCTTGCACCCTTATGCTTTGCCCCTCTGCCTCTTCTCTCTCCTTGTCTCCCTCATGGGGTCCTCACTCAGTCCCCGCCTGGCATGTGGCACGTTCTGGTCCTGACTCACTTTCCCCTTAGGAAGGTCACACGCTGGCAGCTTGTGCACACAGAATTTAAAGCAAGGTCAGATTGGCGAATTAGTTGGCAATATTTGAAAAATCAAGATATCCAGCATAAAATCCAGACTTTGGCTTTTGTGGATCAAGGAGGTGCTTCGCTGCAGTGCACCTGTCTTCCCTGTTGCAGCGTTAGGGGGCTGGAGCTGAGTCACAGCTCCTTCCTGCAGATGAGCCGTATTCCTTTTTTGTTTCTTTTTTGACAGGCAGAGTTAGAGAGAGAGAGACAGAGAGAAAGGTCTTCCTTCCGTTGGTTGACCCCCAAATGGCTGCTACGGCTGGCATGCTACACTGATCCAAAGCCAGGAGCCAGGTGCTTCCTCCTGGTCTCCCATGTGGGTGCAGGGCCCAAGGACCTGGGCCATCCTCCACTGCCTTCCCGGGCCATAGCAAAGAGCTGGGCTGCAAGAGGAGCAACGGGACAGAACCTGGTGCCCCAACGGGGACTAGAACCCGGAGTACCGGTACCACAGGCGAAGGATTAGCCAAGTGAGCCACGGCACTGGCCAGATGAGCCGTATTCTTTCTGCTTTGTTCAAATACCCACTGCTCCCTGTTGCTAATGTCTTGTATGTTTTATTTATTTTCATTTTTTGCTGGTATTTTAGGTGTTGAAATTTATGGTGCTTATCTTCCTGTATGATTTAAGTTTTCACTTGTTCTTTTCTTGGGGCCATTTCCTTTTTTGGACCCTTCATTTTGAGTTCCATTTCTTCCCATCCCTACTGCCACTGTCATAATGAAACAATCGGGTTGTCTTATCTGGTTTTCTTATGTTGGAATTCTTTTTTTTTTTTTTTAATATTTATCTATTTTATTAGAAGGGCAGAATTATAGAGAGGCAGAGACAAAGAGAGAGAGAAAGAGAGATAAAGAAAGAGAGAGACAGGGCTTTCATCTGCGGGTTCACTCCCCAAATGGCCACAATGATTGGAACTGGGCCAATCTGAAGCCAGGAGCCAAGAGCTTCTTTTTTCTTTTTCTTTCTTTTTTTTTTTTTTAACAGGCAGAGTGGACAGTGAGAGAGAGAGACAGAGAAAAAGGTCTTCCTTTTGCCTTTGGTTCACCCTCCAATGACCGCTGCGGCTGCCGCGCTGTGCCTGGTGCACCGCGCTGATCTGAAGGCAGGAGCCAGGTGCTTCTCCTCGTCTCCCATGGGGTGCCCAAGGACTTGGACCATCCTCCACGGCACTCCCTGGCCACAGCAGAGAGCTGGCCTGGAAGAGGGGCAACTGAGACAGAATCTGGTGCCCCAACCGGGACTAGAACCAGGTGTGCCGGCGCCGCAAGACGGAGGATTAGCCTAATGAGCTGTGGCGCCGGCCAGGAGCCGAGAGCTTCTTCCTGGTCTCCCATGTGGGTGCAGGGGTCCAAGGACTTGGGCCATCTTCCACTGCTTTCCCAGGCCGTTAGCAGGGTGTTGGATTGGAAGTTGAGCAGCTAGGACTCAAACCAGCACCCATATGGGATGCCAGCATGGCAAGTGGTGTCTTTATGTGCTATGCCACAGTGCCACACCCCTGTTGGAATTCTGATCTTAATGTCTTATCCAGATTCTTTATTCATCCTCCACACCATGTCTAGAATTAGCTTTCTATCTTTTTAAAAGTTTATTAGGGCAGACTGTTCAGTGAATACTCAAGGACTAGTCAAATAAATGTCAGCCTGCTGGAAAAAATAAAATTTATTAGGGAGGGAGGGGAAGAGAAAGAGAGAAAGAGAACTCTGCTGGTTTACTCCCTAAAAGCCTGCAGTGAGGCCAGGACTAGATGGGGGCCAGAGCTGGGAGCTGGAAACTCAATTCAGGTGTCCCACATGGATGGCAGGAACCTGATTCCTTGAGATACCACTACTGCTTCCCAGGGCTTGCATTTGCAGGAAGCTGGAGTCAGCATTCAGAGCCTGGCGTTGAACCCAGGCCCTTGGATATGGGATGCAGGTGGTAACTGCTTGGCTATGTGTCCATCTTAGCATGAACTTTCTAAAATTGAAGTTCGTAAGTATTTCTAATTCAACCTCAAGGTTTGAGCAGCTTCTGTACAACTCCTCAGCATTGGTGTGCATACAAAATAGCACAGCCACCTGGGAAAACAGCTTTACCAGTTCCTCAGAATGGTAAACAGAGTTACCATATACCCAGCAGTTCTGCTGCCAGGTTTATACCCAAAGGAATTGAGAACATATTTCTGAACAAAAATGTACATTTGAATTTTCATAGCCATTTATAATATCCAGATAGTGGAAACAACCCAAATTTCCACCACCTGATGAACTGTTAAACAACATATGGTATGGCTACACAGTGGAATATTACTGGGTCCTCAAAAGAACTGAATTACAGGTTTGTGCTAACATCAATGAGCCTTACACACATTATGGTGGGGGAAAGGCCACACATTTTATGGTTCCATTCATATGAAATGTCCAGAGACATGGGGGTGGACCCTGTGCCTGGGTTTGATTCCTGGCTCTGCTTTGCTTCTGATTCCAGCTTCCTGCTAGTGGGCACCTGGGGGACCCAGCTCATGTACTTGGATCTCTGCCATGCACACAGAGATCTGGGTGGGGTTCCTGACTCTGGCCTGGCCTGACCTATTCCTGATGGTTACGATCATTTGGGAAAGTGAACCAGTGGACGGAAGGAGTTCTCTGTGCCTTCCAAATAGGTGTAACTATATAATAATAAATATCTAGAAGCAAAAAGCAGAGTAGTGGTTGTCAGGAGCTGAGGAGAAGGGAAATGGGATGTGACTTCAGTATATGGGATTTTTCTTTGGGGTTATGACAGTTTTCTGGGATTCTGTAGGGCTGGTGGTTGACAAGTCTGTGAATGCTTTAAGAATCACTGATCTGTACAGGTTAACAGGGTGACTTTTTAGGTATTTGAATTATACCTGGGGAAAAAAATATCTAAACAAAACAAAACAAAGCCACTTAATGATCAAGGTCCTTCGTGTTCTGACTTTGCTGTTCTCCTTGGGCTCATTTCTGGGCACTCGGGTCTTCTCCATGCCGGTGTTCTTGCCCTCTGGCCGTGCCACATTTCCACCAGGAAAATCCTCCCTGCCATCCCCTCCTGACACCCATCTCTTGAATTCCTGCATTGCCTTTGAGTCTTGGTGGGTGCCTCAGCTCCCATGGAGTGCCCTCTACTATGCCAGGGCTGAGTTTCTTAGGAGGGCATCAGCTTGGTTCTGCATAGCCGTACCGATGCACCCTGCAAAATGAGAAGATGGGCCGGCACTGTGGCGCAGCTGGTGAAGCTGCTACCTGCAGTGCCAGCATCACATTTGGGCACTGGTTCAAGACCTGGCTGCTCCATTTCCCATCAAGCTCTTTGCTAATGCACCTGGGAGGGCAGTGGAGAATGGCTCAAGTGCTTGGGCCCCTGCACCCACATGGGAGACCCAGAAGAAGCTTCTGGCTTTGACCTGACCCAGCCCTGGCCTTTGCAGCCATTTGGAGAGTGAACCAGCAGATGGATCACTCTCTGTGTCTCTTCCTCTCTGTGCAACTCTTTCAAATAAATAAATCTTAAAAACAAAGATGAGGAGATGAACTTACCCATATGTGCAAACAGAAAATCTAAGAAGAAGCCCTTTAAATTTCTGGGTCCATGTAAGTGTCATGATATATAGTTTTTCATTTTTTATTTATTTGAGAGGAAGAGAGGGAGATAGTGAAACAGAGATCTTGTGTTGGCTGGTTCACTGTGCAAATGCTTGCAGCAGCCAGGGAGCCAGAAATGGATCCAGATCTTCCCTGTGGACAGCATGGCTCAAAATACTTGAACCATCACCTGTTGCCTCTCAGAGTGTGCATTAGCAGGAAGCTGGGATCAGGAGCGGAGCTGAGCCTGGAACCCAGGTCTCATCTATGGGATGCGGGCACCCCGAGCCCTGTCTTGACTTCTGCGTCAGACACCCATTCATTTGCACGACAGGGTCTTGATTCAGCCTTGCAGCCTCCGCCTCCTGTGCACAACCTGGGGTATTTGTGCCCCCAAAACCTCGGGCAGCCCTTGTGGCCCTAAATGGTGACTGTTTGTTTTTTTGTCTCTGCCTCGACTGGAGTGCTTCTGGGGATAGCTCCTGGGCTTTTTGTTTTTAAGCAACTGTACAACTAAATACCAGGAATTCTCCATTGAAAATGTTACGGAGAGTTTGAATAACTGAGTGGATATTGAATATAGGCATATGGGAGACACTTCTCTCTCTCCCTCTCTCTCTGTGTCTCTGTCTCTTTTCTCTTTCTACCTATCCCCCCCCCCCTTTATAAAGCTATTTCAAAAAAAAGAGAAGAAAAAATATAAGATTTTTCACTTTTCTCTACTTAAGCACCTGAGGGAGGTGTTAGGTTTAAGGCCCAAAATGGTTATTAAAATGACACTTTCCCCAAAAGATTTTTAAAATATTTCCTATACTTGAAAAAAAATCCTTTTTCTATGCCAGAAGTTTCCTAAATGAAAATTCATATGCTAACATTGACTCGCGTCTTGGATTTGTTCACTGTATAGTGGCTGATTAATGTTTTCTCTGCGAGAAATAGGATTAAACTTTAATTATTTGTGCACGATTTCTCAACTGAGTTTTGAAACTTCTTTTCTACCTTCCATCCTCTGGTTCACTCACCAGCTCGCATGTCAGAGCCAGGAACTCCGTCCAGGTCTCTCACATAGGAGGCAGGGACCCAAGCACTTAGGCTATTCTCTGCTGCTTTCCCAGGTGCGTTAGTAGGGAGCTGGGTCAGAAGCAGAGCAGCCTGGGGCTTGAACCAGCGCCCATATAGGATGCTGGACACCATGTTGGAGGTGGTGGCTTAACCTGCTGTTCCACGATACTGGCCCCCAGCTACCATTTTTTGAGCCACTGAAGTTTAATTCTTCTGGGGGAAGCTTGGAATATTAGCCTCCGAATGCTCTCCCCGAGAAGCAGGGAGCCTGAGTGTGACAGCACAGATCAGTTTCCTCCTTAGCAGAGGGCTGCTTCCAGCCTGCAGTGCAGGTCCAGAGAAAACCCTCAGGCGAGGAAGGAAAAGCATTGCCAGTTGAAGTCTGTGGGCAGACGATCAAGTAGTAATGGCCAAGGGGACGTGGATGGCACCACCAGCGTCTGCTATATAAGGAGACAGTGCTCCAGCGTGGGAGGAATGCTGAGGTGTGAAAAAGACCAGCGTTTAAGTGGGGCTTCCTCAAACATTTACTCGGTGCCCACCTAAGTACCTACTGTGTGTTGGTGCTGCGCTGGGTGGTGTGGTCTCCCCATTCACTTGTAGAGGCTCTTAGGCGTTGAAAGCTCCAGTTCTCCATCTATAACAATGACCGATTTTCTTCTGTTCAGGGTTGAGATGCAAATGAAAACGCTGGGGGCTGTTGAAAGTTGTTTTTCAAAGGAAGGATGAGGCTGTTTTTCTTGAGCAGACAGCGCACTGGTGCTTGGTGCTTGGACCCCACCGCGTCTGTCACTAGGACGAAGCACGTGGTCACAGGCGTTTTCTCCCCCTTTTAGGCCGGGTGAGTCTGTCCTCTAAGCTAGTACATTTGTAAGTTCCATCAAAGGACGGAGGTACTGTAGGGATGGGTATTTTTAGCTGGTTAGCAGGAAAGGCATCCCAGGGAAAGTGGGTAAAATGGACCTTAAAATCCTGGGTGGGAACCAGCCAGGTGCAAACAGGCGATGTGTGCAGGACCTGAGTGTCCCAGGACACAGGCAGTGCAGGTGAGAGCACCCGCAGTGCTCAGGTGTTGGCCAGGACAGGTGACGTCCGGTGACTGCTCAGGAGCTGTGTGGTCTCCGGCTGGTTTCTTGAGCTTTCCTAGCTTTTCCCCTGCTCTTAACTACAAGCTGAAGCTGCTAATGCTGCTAATGCTGCTCGCACTGCAAAATTGTTGTCAGGATAAAGGAGGTATTCACTCTCTTCATAAGATACCCGAGACTGGTGATTATTAGAAAGGAAAGGGGTTTATTTCACTTGGTGCCAGCACCCAAGGACCCCCGACTGCGTGCCCAGCATGTTCGTTAGCATTGCTTGGTGGGTGCACGTCTGGGGTGGAGGAAGCAAGAGACCAGGGAGGGTCAGGCTTAGCCTTTCACAAAAGGCGACCGAGTTGGGAGCCAGTTCACCCCGTGAAATCTGCATTACAGTGGGGCCTCATGACCAACTCTCAGGGCCCTGCCTCTGAAAGATCAACCACCTCTCCATATCTTCACACTGGGAACCAGGCTTTCAGCCTTATGGATCTCTGGGGCCACAGATCATTTCCAAGCCCCAGCAGTCGTGGGAGGCAGAAAACACCGGGCAGTTGTCAGCTCATCCAGAATTGATGGTATCTGTGATTTCAGATAACAAGTCCTACAGCTTGAAGATGCACCCCAATGTTTATAGGACATCAGTCCCACATTAATATGTGCAAGAAAAGGGATTAGGATGTTAGGAGAACTTGAGGAACTCTGGGTCCCTCAGGTAGGCTTTGCAAGACACAGATGTCACAGCTCTGAAAAGCTGGGAGTAAATAATCTTTTTTTTCCCACTTTGCTTCATAATTTGTATTAAATTTCTTTAACCACTGGTTCATTTCCCCCACCTTAATGACACAATATCTGTTTGCAGTGGCCACTCTTTGGGAAGTCTAATTTGAAGAACTTCATGTGATGGACTAAGCATGTTGCTGATACCTCTGTATCCACATTTATGTTGGATAAGCAAGTTAGGGAGTTGTGAGTGTCTTTAAATAATATTATGCTCAGATTACTTTTTGAGATTCTTCCTTTAGGTAAAATCTGAATTTTGAGACAATTTATTAATCTGTCTCCCATATAAATCATTAAATCATCTTTTCTGTATTTCATTCTAAATTTTCTATATAGTATTACATCATTTGAAATTATTTATTTATTATAACTGAAGAGTGACAGAGACAAGGGGACAGACAGGGAGAGAGAGCTGGAAAGAGGAGGGAGAGAGAGAGAAAGAGAGAGGCCAATCCTTCTTTGATCCACTGGCTCAGTACCCAGATGACTGCAAGAGCCAGGTTTGGGCCAGGCCAGACCAGGAACCAGGAACTCCATCCTTGTCTCGAGCGAGGGTTGCAGGGGCTGAAGTAGTTGGGCAATCTTTTGCTGCTTTCCCAGGAACATTAGCAGGAAGGTGGATTCAGAGTGGAGCAGCCGGAGTTGGAACTGGTGCCCCTATAGGATGCTGATATTGCGAGTGGTGGCTTAGCCTGCTGCACTGCAGTGCTGGTCTCAGAGTTGTGTCACTTGCCCCAGGATTCCTCCTAGGCCTCAGATCTGCTCAGAATGATGTATTTTTGGCTTCACTTTAGAAAATTTAAAGCACATTCCCCAGATAATTCTGAAAGTCAGCTTGCAGAAATACTTGGAGTAATGCCACCATCATTCAACTAAGCGGGTAACTTTGAAGGTGAGTGTTTTTCAAGGGGACAGGGACGGCTTAGATGTGTTCTTCCTCTGCAGAATGATTGCTTTGGTATTTTGTAGTCAAATATGGGACTCTGAGGTCCAACTGTGTGTCTGTCCCTGTGGTAGATGTCCATTGTCACCTTTTTAAGAAGTTGGTTTTGTTGCTCTGTGCAGTTGGCCTGGCGTAGGAGGAGACAGGAGGCAAGGTGCTCAGAAGGCTGTCGTGTTCAAGACTAAGGCAGTGGCCAGGGGGATGGAGGAGGGGAAGGATCTGAAAGGTATTGAGGGAGGGAGGTAGTGGCAGGGAGGGGAGAGCCTGGGATTCTCCTGCAGGGGCAGGGCTGCATGTTGGTGTCACTCAGAATGATTGGCATTCAGGGAGAAAGGTCCTGAGCTGTGTCCGCTAGATGTTGTATTTGAAATGCTTGTTGCTATTCATTTGTACCTTCATGGATTCCCAGAGTTGTGGGGGAACCACAGGCTGGCCACCTGTGGGGACCTCTTCATTGCACTGCCTCATCCTGCGGAGCAGAACAAGGTCAAGGAAGTTGCTGAACAAAAGACTTGCAAACAACCTGAACAAAAGACTTGCAAACGACCTGATGGGATGAGATACACCTTGACCTGAGACTATGCGTGCCCTTTGATCTGATTGATGGACTACTGGCCCTAGCCCTGGGGGACTGGGAATGGATAAAAGACCTTGTTAGGGGCGGGAACGCGGAGCAGTCTCTTCAGTCTTTCTCCTCCTTTCTCTCGTCTGCTTCCCTCTCTTTCTCTCCTTTCCTACTTCTATCACTAAAAATAAAAGTTCCTTGAGAACCGATCAACAGCGGTCCTTTCGTGGGTGACTCCCTGGGTTGGACCCTTGCTGGCGAGGGTTCTCGACACAGAGTAACCACTCTGTGCTGGATAAAATGCTTGCTTTTGAGGCTGTGGCAAGACTCAGGAAATTCCATGTGCCTGTGAAGCTTATAGCCCAGCGAGAGAGGCAGACATAAGTCATCACCCAACTGATTTCTTAATTCGCAAGTAAATAAGTAAATAAGAAGGGACCTGACTCCTAAGGAGGTCTCCAAGCCCCCAGCTGGAGTGAGGCGGGGCCTCTGGTTGGTTCAGGACTGAGACTTGGAGACTATGAAGAGCTGCTAACTGAAGTCATTGGTGAGGTTGCCCAGGCTGAGCAGGGAAAGGAGGCTGAAGTTGGAATTCCATGTACATTTAAGGCGAATAGTGGATGAATAAGGTCCTAAAATGAAATCAGGAAAGAATGGCAGAGTAGTTGAACTGTATGGAAAGGGCTGGGAATGTTGCCGAGAGGTCATATAAAATAAGCATCAAAAGTTCCATGGTTTTGGAGCTGCAAGGCTGTGTTGGCTCTAGAAAGAGCAGGTGCAGGAGAGCAGCAGGTGTGCCAGCCATGTTTCCATTCCTAAGTGGAGCTGGCTTACGCTGGTTCACGCGAGCTGCATTATGAAGTTGAATAAGCTGATTGTTAAACATATTGTTACTGAAATTAAATGATTACGCTTACATATGTTATATGAAAATAGATGTAATAAATATTTAAAACTCATCCTCCTAATTATTTGACTGTGCTTTCCTCGTATCTGTGCTTTTAAGGTTAGTTGTGTCTGTTTTGTTTGAATGGTGAATGTACTGTATACTGGGGTCTTACTGTACAGTTCTTTTAGATCTTCACTCATGGATTTCATTTCAGAATCTTTAGATTAGCTGTGGTGAAAATACTCACACTATGGAAATTGTTAAATAAATGCTATAAATTATAGAATTTGTTTTTGGTTTCCAAACTGGAGAAATTGTTAAGAAATGCAGAATACACTTACAGTTATGTTGGTTCTATAGTAGTTATGTTGTGAATGGCACTGAAGAAGTATTCTTGTAGTATTTGTAAGGTATTACCCAGTTAAGAAAGAAGCTGCTCCTGTTACTTATGGGTAAGAGCCATTCTGACAGTCACTGTGTCATTTTTGTCTTGTTAATGCACAAGAAAAATCTCAACCAAAATTCCTGCAAGAATATATCAGACTTAGTGCAACGAAAATGTTTTGTAAGAAATGGTTGACTCTGTGAATTTATGGTCAAGGATAGTATATTTATGATTTATAAATTGTGTGCGATTTCTCTTTTATATCATTATAACTTACAAGGAACATGTACTCCTAAGCATCTATACACACATGCTTTTATTTTTATGAGAGACAGTTGCTGGGGGTTCACTAGCACATAATGGCTACATGCAAGAGTACTTTAAAAACTTTGTGGAAAAATGGAACCAAAAGATAACTTTATTTTGGTGCAAAAAACCCTTTTGAAATCCTTGCATACTTTTTGCATAATATGCATTTTCCATTACTTTGTTTTTGAAGACTCATTGTGTGCATGGATTTCAAAATGTTTTGCACCCAAATAAATTTACCTTTTAATTCTAGCTTCCATGAATTTTTTGCAGTGCCCTGGTTTGGGGGATATGTAGAAGAGTATGGCAGAGAAGGGACATTTCCTAGGTCCTTGGTAGGTAGGTAGTCAGAAAAAATTTGCAGGTCTGAGGGTGTTTTGTATTTTTACTTGAAGGGATTTATAGCCCTAAAGGGAGGAGCCAGTCGAGAACGAGAGATGGATGGTCCAAGGGAGGGTGAGAGTAAATGTTGGGAAAAGGTGACAAAGAAATACGAGGTCACTGTTGCAGGAAAATTAGCCTTGAACACAGGAGGAAGCCCTGTGCCTGTGTGGGTGAGGATTGGAAGCATAAGGTGTGCTAAGACCAAGTTCAGGCACATTACCATCACTTACATCAGTGAATCGTAATGTAAGACCTGGGCAGAATGAGTTCAAGAAGAGAAACTCAGGAAGGTATCACATTGATTCATCAGTGAGTACGTTAGAAAGAGGTGAGTACTGTGATGGGCCCAGGGCGAGTTTTCATGGTGATTTCATCTCTGAAATATTATGTTATATTTTTAGTCTGTTTTTCTAGGTTGAAATATTTTCAATAAAAATGAGAGACAGTTTAAAGGCGCCTCATGCATTTAAATGCCAAGTATTATTTCTTAAGCTCTACAATGTAATGCTGCATTTCCATGGACACGGATCGAGTTTCTGTGAGATGATCAGAAATGGTGTATAATTTGAGGTTGACTAAACTGCATTCATTGTATGCATGGATAGTTTGAACACAAGGTAAAATGTTATCCAGACTGCTGAAGAAAACAAGTCTTATTTTGGAACATGACTTTCTTCAGCTTTATAATTTATGACTTTTTCACTTGGATTCTTGCTTTTAACACACTCTTATTTATATATATATGCTTCAGTCAAAAGAACGCATAACATTTTGCTTATACTGTCTCAGTTCTATCAGTTTGTCACTATTAAAGTTTACACTCCTTATTTTGCTCTCAAGTGAAATCGACTAAAATACAGAGCTTTATTATATTTGCATAGTCCTTTAATATTTCAGATCTCTCCCTATCTATTGTCCCAAATATGTATTATTATTTTTTAAAGATGTATTTATTTATTTGCAAGGCAGAGTTACAGAGAGAGGTCTTCCATCTGCTAGTTTACTCCCCTAATGGCTACAGCATCTGGAGCTTGGCCCATCTGAAGCCAGGAGCCAGGAGTTTCTTTTGGGTCCCCCACATGGGTTCAGGGGCCCAAGCATTGGAGCATCATCCACTACCTTCCCAGGCCATCAGCAGGGAGCTGGATTGGAAGTGGAACAGGCAGGACTCGAACTGGCACCCCATGGGATCCTGGCTCTGAAGACGGACGCTAACTTATTGTGCCACAGTGTTGCCCCTCCCCCAAACATGTATTAAATAATTATCCTAAAAATTCAGAAATATTGGTATTGATGCTGAATCTGAGTGTTGATGCTGAATATGCATAGGTAGTCTGTCCTTTGTGTGTCTTTTTAATTTTTTTTTTTAAAGATTTCTTTCTTTACTTGAAGGGCAGAGTTACACAGACACACACACACACACACACACACACACACACACAGAGAGAGAGAGAGAGAGAGAGAGAGAGAGAGAGAGAGAGAGAGAAGTCTTCCATCTTCTGGTTCACTCCCTAAATGGCCGTAACATCTGGAGTTGGGCTGATGTGGAGCTAGGAGTTTCCTGTGTCTCCCTACGTGAGTGCAGGGGCCCAAGGACTTGGGCCATCTTCCACTGCTTTTCCAGGCCACAGTAGAGAGCTGGATCAGAAGTGGAGCAGCTGGAACTCGAACCAGCACCTATATGGGATGCCGGCACTGCAGGTGGCGGCTTTACCCGCTGTGCCACAGCACCACCCTCTCATGTGTTTTTGTAGCTATCATTTTTGAGCTTGACTGATGCTTTTTTCCTCACCCCCTGCAGTCCGGTGTCACCTTAGACATCTGGGTGAAAGATCTCAAGACTTTGGCAGAGTGACTCCCCCACTCTCAGTGTGCACTTGTGGAGGTAGAACATGACTGTGGCCATGTCCAGGCAGTTAGTCTGTGTTGCTTGATGATTTCTGGTTACAAGATGCTACTGCTGGTCTGAATGTCACATTCAAGGTGGAGGGAGGGGGCCGGTCCAGCCACATGTGTGTCCTGGTTAATCACAAAAGCAGAAACTTTGGAGAGAGGCTTCCTGTTCTCTCTAGATCTTGCTGGCCGGCCTAGCTGCAGGAGACTTTAGGATCTGTAGTGGGAGACTGCAAGCTGGAAGTGTGGAGAATGGCTGTTGTCAACCATTTAGCAGGGTTTGCAGGCTCTGTTATCAGGTGAAGTCCTCTTCCTTGCAAAGCACCTTTTGTAGTCTCCTTACCTGCAGGCTTGGTAGGAACGTGTTGATTTCCCTGTAGACTTTATCTTCCGCAGGTAAGTGAAGACCTGAAGCAGGTGCTTCTGGGGCAGAGGATCCATTCTTCAATGTAGGGCAGCCTAGGGAGTAAGGCCCAGGCTTAGCTTACATTAATCCTCTGTCAGTTTCAAGCATGACCACTGGGAAGGCCCCTGTGAAAGCATCACCAGAGAAGAAAGTAATCTGAGAATTTAGCCGATCATTCTTTTATATCTAAATGATTTAAACAAGTAGAGCTGCATTACATTCCAGGGTTCTGGTTTGTGTGGGAGAAGTACATCAAGGATTCTTATTTGAAATATATTGGATTCTTTGCAGCTAAGAAATATTAGGAGAGTAAAATTGAAGGCAGTGCTTGCACTACTTAGGAGCACTCAGAATAGATCCAAAGTGAAGATAGTTCTAAAACCCATGTCTGGGTCAATCTTTCATTATCCACACTTGCAAAAATTTAATACTTTGGATCCTCTAGGGCACATAATAAGTCTTTGTTTTGAATTTATGAGAACAATTTTTAAATGACAAAAAATTGTCAGTACAAGTAAATGGAAAGCCACTTATCAAGTTATTTGCAAAGCTAAATTCTACCATGAAGATCTAATGAGATACATGCTTTTCTGGAGATCTTAGCGAATGCTAATCTTGAGCTGATTCCTGTATATTATGTTATCGCTATGGTTTGGGTAGATATGGCTTCCAAATACATGCAGAGATATAATCAATCCCCAAAGTTTTAAGTTAATGAGACATGGAGGGTGGAATCCTGATTCACTGATGGTGCTGAGAGGTAACCCCGGGGAGAGGTGAGCCTGGGGAGAGGTGAGCCTTGGGGACATGCCCTCGGAAGGTAGTTCTTGGGAGAGTTGGGTCCAGCTGCACCTGGCTTACTTTAGGATTCTTCCTTTGCCTGTGTTCAATTGGTGCTATCCCTATGTCTCACCAGGTACCAGGCTCTCTCTAACATTTTGTGATCATGACAAAAAGCTGCCTAGTGCAATTATTTTATATCCTTGATAGAGTTTTACTGTTACTTCCCCTTTTGAGGAATTTGATGCTTAGAGAAGTTAAGTCATTTGCCCAGGATGCCAGGACAGTAATCTGTAGCAGCTGTCATCTGAAACCAGGCACTTTGCCATACCTGGCGGGTGCAGCCTTGTGCTCTTAATAACAATTAGCCTTTATGTCACACATTTTACAGTCATTTAATCTACTGTCCATTAAAATCCTAGACATCGATACTGTCATCACCGCCCCTATTTTATGGCTGAAAACTGAGAGAGAGAGGTCAGTGGCTGCCTCAGCTTTTCCAAGATCCCCGGGCTAGTGCTTGGCTCAGAAATGGGCCTCTTGACTCCCATCCGCATCGTCATGGCCTCACTGTTCTCTTGTATGTAGTCAGTCACAAGTTTAGCTCACGCTGTTGCAGTTCTCTATAAAATTTCATGTTTATTTCTAAAGAGAACATTTCATCCACCTTGTGAAATTCCAGAAAAGTCTTCTCTTGTTTGTCCATGGTTTCATGTGGAGACAGTTTTCCTCTGATCTAATTTGGAAGCTGCTCTTCTGGTATATGTTAAAAAATTCGATACAGATTGTTCTATTTCTTGCACATATGACTGGAGCTTAGATGATTTCAGTTTTCAGGTGATTGAGTGCCTTTTCCTATATTAAAATTAGCGAAACTTACAAAGGAAAAATCTTGGGATGGAAGAATGTGACACAAAAAATTGAGCAGTGGTGAAGGATTATGCCTGACTTGGAAAGTTACGTTCCATGTTACTTGCTCATGTTTCCTGACAAGGATAAAGTAAGGAATTTGATTCTTCAGCTCCCACTTTGTTTAAAGAATATTAATCGGAAGTACCATGTACCTGCCTTATAGTAGTACTGTGAACTATGATTAGAAAGAAAATGTGATTGCTATTCAGTCTCAGAAATAATCTGCCTCATTACGGAGACATTTGTGTGAAATTATAGTTCATTCTAGATCAATAGTGCTTTGATTTTAGTTCACATGGATCTCAAACAAAATAATACAACTCTGTTACAAGAAAAAAAATCAACTCTGTATTATTCTAGGCACATTTTGTATCCCAACTCTCTTTTACCAAATTCATTGCTCTATTTCATAGTGATTGACTAACAGGGAGGGATCTATGACTTCTATCTTGCTTCATGACCTTGGAGAAAATTGGCTTAAATGTATGAAAGGATATTTCAGGCATTGACTCAGACTAAATAAATGTGCTAAATTTGATACAGTGAGTGGGAAATTTTTCTCACCACATGGAACCGCTAATGAGCTTGGGAAGTAAACACGGTTAAGTAGGCATAGTTGCCTTTTTGTTATAATAATTCTGAATTGGTCCATTAGCGTGAATGTCACTGAACTTCACATTTGTCCCTTTAGGGCTGACTGAAAAAGCAGTCCAAACGCCAACAAAATAAACTGTTTCTAGGTGAGAGGGGCATGAAGGGACTGCTGAACCATGTTCCTCCCTAAGATGCATTCAAGTCCTAGCCCTGGGGACCTGCAGATGTGATCTCAATTGGGAAAAGGGCCTTGGCAGAGGTGAGCAAGTGGAGGTGAGGTTGTGCTGGAGTAGGTGGGCCATGGGTGGGCTGTGACTGGTCCCCTGTAAGAGGAGGAGGAGGAGGAGGAGGAGGAGGAGGAGGAGGAGGAGGAGGAGGAGGGAGACATATGAGGGGAGCATGCCCTGTGACTGCAGCCGTTGCTAGTCGCCTCCAAAAGCAAGGATGGGGCCAGGAAGGATTCTACCCAAAATCTCAGAGGAGGTGTGGCCCTGCTGGCACCCCAATTTCTGACTTCCAGCCTCCAGCACTGTGAAAGAAAAAAATACCTGTGCTGTGGAGTACCTGATCCGTGGGACTTTCTAGGGCAGCCCCAGGGAGGTAGCACAAAAGGTCAGAATGGGGAGGTGATAGACTCAGCAGCTATGGTCGTGCTTAGTGGATTCACTCTTCCTCCTCACCGTCCCATATTGTTATCATCATGTTAGGAAGCTGGGTTCTGTTTCCCCTTCCACCTCCTAATTTCTCTGAATCTCATCTGTCTCATCAGTGACATGAGTTTATGAAACTGTCTTTTGTTAGATGGGGAAAAAACAGTCAGAATTATAAATGGAGGTGGACCCCAGTTGAGGCGATACCAGTTTTTTTGGGTGACACCCAAGGCATTGCCTTCAGGAGCCACTTGTACTCATCAATCCTGATGAGGGTGTTGATGTTGGTCACGTCAGTGTCACAGAGTTCTTTATGGCTGGTTTGATCTGATGCTTGTTGGCCTTGACGTCCACAGTGAACTCCATGTGTTGCTGTCTTTTGTCTTCTTTGTGGCAGACTCAGTACAGGAGGAACTCAACATTGGCATAGCCATAAGGCTTGTTTCTCCTGGGGGCCCTCTTCCGAAGAGGGTATTTGGGCTGTTTCTGGGGTGCTGCAGTGTCTTGGACCACAGGAAATTGGGAGATGTGCACAGTGCTCCCTTCCTCCCTCCTCTCCTCACTTCCCTCCCTCCCTCCCTCAATCCTTCCCTCCCTTTTTGTGGTTATGGAGCCCATTCAGTGCTGCCTTCTTGGCCATTAAAGGCGTTGCTTTGGTGGGGAGGGGCAGGGGCTTCCTTCTCTACTTTCAGTGCCATCTTGGTGAAAAGTGTGAGCTCTTCTGAGTCATGACCAAGATTGTGAATTTTTCCCCGTAACAGGTTCAAGGATTATAGCTTAATACACATTAATTCATTAACTCCTCACAAGATTCCTATGAGAAGTATACCAGGGTATTTTCAAGAAGCTTTGTGGAAAAATGGAATTAAAAGATAAGTTTAAGGAGTGAATAACACATCCATATCTAAGTACCTGGTTTCAATTCTCAGTTCTGGCTTCTGGTTTCAGCTTCTTGCCAGTGTAGACCCTGGAGATAGTGATGATGGCTCAGGGAATTGGGTTCCTGCAACTCATGAGGGAGACCTGTATTACAACCCATGAAGGAGACCTGTATTACTGAGTCTTGGCACCTGTCATTGGCCATAGCCCAGCCTCAACTGATGTTGGCATTTGGGGAGTGAACCAACATATAGGAGTTCTGTCTTTGTTCTTTGTATCTGTTTGTCTGTCTGTCTGCTTCTTAAGTAAATGAAGTTTTTAAAAATTAGCTAATTTTGGTACAAAATGTTTGAAGTCCATTTTTCATATTATGCATTTTCCAAGAACCTTTTGAAGCCCCCTGCATCGTTATAATGATCCCTATTTCACAAATAAGCCTAAGAATGACATTTATCTATGACTTCTCATTTTTTGTGTCCTCACCCAGCAAAGAGATGAACCTGAGATTCAGAGCTGAAATCTTGTTAGTCTTCATGGTTGCTCAATGTGAAAGGTAACTGCAGATAAGGAACTTGACGTGATCAGGGCAGAGTTACCATGGAGACCACTGGAAAGGGTTTTTGCATCAACAAGGTATGCTCAGTCAGGCCATGTCAAAGTTTCTTCATATGTATGACAGAGGTTCTACATTTTCTTCTTAAAAATTCTCATTAAACTGAAAAAATATTTATGTGTTTTTAAAAATTTTCATTTTATGTTGATTTTATTTATATGAAAGGCAAGGCTATGGAGAGAGGAAGAGACAGAGACAGAAGCAGAGAGAGGAAGACAGATTTCAAGATCTTCTACCCTCTGGTTCATCACCCAGATGGTTGCAGAGGCTGGGGCTGGGCCAGGCTGAAGTCAGGAGCCAGGAGCTTCATGCAGGTCTCCCACGTAGGTGGTAGGGGGCCCAAGCACTTGGGCCATCTGCTGCTGCTTTCCCAGGTGCATTAGCAGGCAGCAGGATGGAAGGTAGAGCAGCCGGGAGTCAACTGAAGGTTACGTGGGATGCTGGTGTTGCATGAGGCAGCTTAACCCACTGTGCCACAATGTTGGCATGAACACAGTTCCTCATTTTCTAGCTTGCTTCACAGTTTCACTCTTAGAGCTATTCAAGTTAGGATATAGTTGAGGAGCTTGATGATATAGCCACCATCGTTAACACGCACTGTATTCCAGGTATAGCATTACTCACAGCAACCATTGTGAATGGTGGCATCATTATTCTACATCTTACCAATCAAGCCTTAAAAACATAGCATGACAAACCACTGGTCCTCAGATCCCTGTCTGTTTTGCCTTCAAAGCCAATGTTCATACATTTTTGTTAGGGAGAGATGATACAGACCAACTTGGAAGCAAGGCATATCGGGTCTGAGAGGATATTGACCAAGATAGGTAAGATGGGAAATCAGGAAAAGGGTTGAAAAATGGAGTTCTGAGTTGAGGTAGCCTTGGCTTGAGGATGGGGCACAGCGTTAGGATCCATGGGATGTCAGGATGGCAGTATTAGAGGTAGAACTGGCGTCTTGCACCGTGTATTACCTGAAGGTGTTCTAGAGTTAGACTAATTTATTTTTCACCACTATAATTAGGGCCAAGCAAAAATTAAATATTTTCTATACTTCCTATTTAGCTTTTTGGTGGCTTCTATTCTTTTCAGAGCAGAGTAAGAGAGTAAGATCTTTACACTCTTAGTCTTTTTTTTTTTTTTTCTCTGCTATAAGAATCAATAGTATACCTGGGGCTGGACAATATATAAAGGAAGGAGGTTCATTTATCTCACAGTTCACTCTGGGCAAGAGTGAACTAGGATTTGGTGACTCCATCTCTTCAGCCCCTGGTGAGGGCCTCATGGCGGATGGTATCACAGTCCAGGAGCTTGGGCAAAAAAGATGTAAGAAAGATTCAGGAACCAGGCTTGATTTTTTTTTCCCCTAGCAGTAGCCTGCCCTTGCAAGAGCTGAGGTCCTGTGAGAACTGCATTAATGCCATCTGAGAGTGGCACCTTCAGTCACCTAATGACCTCCAACCAAGTTTCACCTCTTAAAGTCCCACTGCTTCTCACATCACTGCACTGTGGACCAGGCTTCCAGCACTTGGGCTTTTGCAGGGTAAGGTCAAACTCTATCCAAACCAGAGCACACTGTATCCCTAACACTGACCTTTTAGTAAATGGTTGGTGACAAATCTAGAACAGAATCGATGTTTTATCTCAAATCAAAGTGTATGATATGTCCATTCCATGCTGTTTTCTTGGAAGGCAGAGACACCCTCACATGTCTCTAGCACTGAAAATTCTTCGAAAATATAGCAAGCAGGAGTGTTTGAGTAGGTCTTAGAGGCAAAGCTGATCTGACCAAGCAGTGTGTGTTGGTTTGGTGAAATATGAAAGACTGTCTGTTCTATGTCAGCTTTGATGTTTGCCATAGAAAATGTTTGTTATGGCACAGTAGAGAGACTGAAGCTCCCGGTTTCTTGCTGGTTAAATTTGTCTGTCTTCTAGACCCTGGGGAACTGTCAGTCTTCTGAAGACTGGGCAGTGTAGTGACGGAAACAGGAAGAGAGTTTGAGGAGCTTAGCCAGTGGACCAGCAGGATTAAATGGAAAAACACACTTGGACAGTGAACAGACACTGGAAAGTCTTACTGTCTAGTTTGGATCTTCCTGGTAGACCAGTCATGGTGAAGTGAAATATCGGTTGGACTGGGAGCAAGCGTGTCAGTCAGTGTTTTGAGTCATACCTCTGTGACAAATAACTGTTATGTCTAGGAAGTGAGGCTTTGGGGCTGTAACTGTCTTCATCTTTCAGACCCGGGGGGTCTTCACATTCCTTTTAACCCCTCCTGAATGCCTTTTCTACCTACAAGACCATAGGCATCCTACTGAGATGAATGTTATTAACTGTTGCTAATTCCTAGGGGTTTTGCCATGACCTTGCCATGCCTACTGACTTGGCTACTGAACAGTTTCAGGGACAATACCTAGAAGGTTTGCAATGTGGGTCACATCCCAGCTTTTATCTGGAAGCTGACTTCTAGTGGGTGCTGATAACAGTGACTGCCATCTTTTCAACATTCGTCACTGGACATATAAGCAGTGGCCAGTGCAAGGGAAGGTTTTACTCCCTTGGGACAGATGGTGACAATGTCTGGAGATACTATGGGTTATTCCCCCATGGCGAGGTGTGCTGTTGGCATCAAGTGGGTAGGAGCCAGAGATGCTGCTTTGGGTCCTACAATTCATGATCAGCACCTCACACCAAAGCATTGAGTTCAGTGAGGAGCATTCCTTCAGAGGCAGAGCCAACATTCCATTCTAGTGTCTAAAGTCCAGTACCCCTGAATTCAGGAATGATCCCCAACACGACTCCCTTCCCACTTAGCTACCCTTGCAGGTCTCCTTCTCCTTAATTTCACTTTTAACATGGGAAGGTTTCCTGTCCTCTACCAAAAATTTTTGTAGTATATTTGGGTGGGGGTTAGGCCATGGGGAGGAGAGATAGGGGGGTTTGGAGATTTTCAGAAAGTTGAGGTATTATGCTTAAATGTAATATTTTTGGCAAAAATCTGTAGTCATAAGCAGTGTGGGTGAAATACAAAATGTATATTTAGACTTCAGTGTTGCTCATACATATGCATTGTTTTTAGATTAAGAATGAGAGCTCTTCGTTTTTTGCATGTCTTTGTATCTTTCCAAAGCAATTTGATTTGCTCTTCTCTTAGGCATGATGGTGATTTGTAGAGCTGGCTGGTTGTGGAGGAACTGAAGCCTCTTTATGGGTGCTTTAGGCTGAGAGCTATTTCCTTGATGATAGTAAGGTGCATTTGGGTGTTTCGGACTTAGAGCATTAACAGAAGATACCAAGACGCAAGCATGGCCAAACTGCACTTCTGGGAGCAGTGTGGGGAGCGCTCTTGTTTTATTTACATCCCTGATCACTGATAAATTCTAATTTTGGGGTAAAGCCTGGCAGATAAATAAGATTACTGAGGTGTAAGAGGTGGGAAAAATGATTTAAATTATTTTATTGGAAAACTTAATTTTATGAGTGGGAAGTATGGTTTACTGAAGCTGGCAATTTCTACCTTTGCAATGTTGAATTTTTTTTTGTAGCTGCCTTTTGAATTGTGCATACTAGGACTTGTATGTTGAGGAATTCAGACAGACACCCTGTATAGGGTTCTATTTGCTTCTACAGTTATACGCTTTTTTCTTAAAAATATATCATTTATGTTAATTTGAAAGGCACAGGGAAACAGAAAGATCTTTAGTCTGCTGGTTCGCTCCCCAGATGCCCCAGCAACTGAAGCCGAGTCAGGAACCCAACCAGGGACTCTCACATGAATGGTGGGGACCTAAGCACTTGATCCGTCACCCTCGGCCACCTATAGTGCCTATCAGCAGGGAGCTGGAGCCAGGAGCAGAGCTGGGACTTGAACCGAGACATTGTGATGTGGGTGGGATGTGAGCCTTCTAAGTGATGTCTTCACCACTGTGCCAAATGTTCACTCCTAGTTTTACTCCTGCCCAGAGTCTGGTGTTGTTCCGGAGACTTGTGCTTATGGCTGCAGTTGCTTTGGTATTTTGTTTGTTTGTTTGTTTGTTTCATTTTCTCCATATTCATTCTGTCAGTTGCTAGGAAAGGACCAGGTATGTAACCAACATAGTCAGGGTAAGTTGAGTGCTGTAAGAATATGCAAATAAAGCATCAAAATCATCTGTAATGGAGCTAAAAAGTGCTTTTAGTCAGCCTCTGAAAATTGAACGTTTTGAGGGAGCAGTACACAGGGATGTGCTCAGTGTGGCAGTCAAGTTAACCAAAAGAATGAACTCCAGCGTTTTCATGCTGTTTGTGGAGAGTTAAGAACACTGAGGACTGATCCTGATTGTCTCATACTAATGACAGTCACGATTACTTTTCAGGTACTTCCTGGCCAGTGCAATTTGTATTTAAGTACAAAAGGATAATGTACTATTAAGAGTAGTTTTGGGCACTGTGAAACTTAATTCATAAAGAAATGGTGGAAAGTGTCACTGTGTTCTATCATCTGTATATATGAAATATATGAATTTGTATGCCTTAAAAATTTTAAAAATTCGAAACAAAAGAAATGATGAGATTTGTAGGAAGAGATGAGATTTTCTGTATCATATTGCATCTTGATTTTGAATTGCAGTAGTTGACATGTGTTTCTTTGTCAGCCTTTTATGAGATGTATTTCTGTAACGTGCAGTTCCCCAGAAGCCAACTTCAAGGTCCATGGTGTCAGCAGAATTTAAATATAATTTACAGTAATTACAGTACAGGAACGCTCCCGGAGCATTCAGTCATAATATTTCATTTAAGGTAGTGAGAGATAAGTTAATTTGTTTTTGTAAGCAGTTGAAATATTATGCCGGAATAGACTTTGTTTAGAGTCCATATGCATATTCACTGGTAGAATGAACTCTGGTGTCAGTGGGTGAATATTTGGATGTCTTATAGGGGGGCCATTTCTTGCGGGGGAAGAAGGGGATGGAAAACAGTGGAACTGCCATGGAGAGCTTGTAGCTTGAGGCTCAGCGCTGAGGGATGCTCCAGTACATAAGTGTCTCGCTGTCTCTGGGACCAGATGCACCATTGTCACTCTCTACAGCAGGGTAAATAGAAACACAAAGCCACAGCAGCTAGGTGGTACCTTTTCTTGTGTGCCTTGATCAGTTCCTAGGACTGTTTCAAAAACATGGACATTTTTTGGGGGAGAGGAAAGTTTTAGTTGTTGATTGCCTTGAACACTCAAATTCTAAGGCCTTGGATCCATCCTTAAATACTCAGGTAGATTTTTTTGCTAGATAAAATTTTTTTCTTTATTTGGGAGGAAAATTTTCATGTCTCAAAATACTGCTTTGAGCAGTTTTCAATGGTACCTAGAGAGTCATTGGCTACAGTGCAGGTTTACACACAATGGGTGATGATTTCTTCATAAATAGCCCAATTATGATTTAATTTGTAAGATAACTCCTTCTTCCAACAGATAGTACTTTATAATGGAAAGTGGCAGGTTATCTTACTTTTGATTTTGCATTGTTATTTGGGACTGCAAGAGTCATAACCTCTTTTTATTCTAAACTGTTTTACCTGAAATGGCAAAGGAACACTGTTCAATTTAGAGGCAGAAGTCCAAGTGGGATTTTTGCAGCTAATAACTCAGTTTCATCTGTTGTGTATTTTAATTATAAATAAATATGCAATCCCCCAATTTAAAATAGGTTGCATTCAAAAGTTCATTCGGAACAGAGTTGTTTGTAGTTTGAAACATTTTTCCATAGAAACAGTGTTGGGTTTCCAGGCCAACTCAGAAAAGCCAATTTAAACCATCTTGCACTGCTTCTGCTCTGAAATCATGGTGGGGCCCACACAACGTATATAATAATATTTCTACTAGGAAAATGCATTTGGATATTAGTGTGGAATAGTCTAGAACTTCCCCGGGGGATAGAACTGGGCATTTTCAAGTCTTCTTGCCATTTGGACAATGAGAATCTGCAGCACACCTGGCCCCTGGGTGGTAGCTGCGGGTCCCATGCCCTGGGGCAGCTCTGTAGCAGGATGAGGGCTAAGGCAGGAATGGCAACTTCCAGGAGTGGATTCTGGGTCAGCTTCCTTTAGGTTGCAAGGAGGACACCACTCAGCTTGAATAAGAGAGTTGATTCTCTCATGTAGGGTGTTCCAGCAGTGTTCATTTAACAGCTCAGTTACAGCAGTGTTGTAGGTTAGGTTAGTTTTTAAATCTTGATAACATGGTAATGAGCTGTCCAGCGTAGCCACAAGTACAGCCTCCCATGCCCACCTCCCAGAGGTGTGCAAATGGGGCGTGGACTCCGAGAAGGCCCTCTCTTCAGAAGAGAGGCCTGCTCTGAACTAACCACTGGACACGGCATCAGCTTGTTGGACATGCCTTAGCCTCCAAGATTCAGACAAATCACCAATGGTCTTCAGAGGCTGTGGCTGAGCCGACCTGAAGGTGTCCTGAGGAAGAGGAAGGTGGAGTGTCTGTCAAGTGAACATCTTCCCCACTGTCCCCATGGGTCTATCTGTGGCCCGGAGAAGGACAACATCATATCAGCCAAGTCTCCATTTTAGCTTTTCCTGCAAGCTCTGTGACCTTGGAAAACTGTATCAAGTGCATCCCCTTCCTGGGCCCCAGCTTGTATAAAATAAGGAGTGGTGTACATTTGCTTGTTCTTCACTTCCCTCATTTTAACAAGTGTGTGGAGCACCTGCTTTGTTGCAGGCAGCATGCTAGGCACAGAGGCTGCAACAGTCCTTCGGTGCGATTCCACGGGGGGAGCTCTGGTCCTGTAATTCTGTAGGGGAGTCAGAGAGGGATGGTGTGAGACTGCTGATGTGGCCAGCTCTAGGCAGGGATCTGGCTGTGTCCAGTTCCTGACACTTATTTTCATCTGAGAATCTAAGAGAGCAATGTGGACCCTTCCTTCTGTCCTGCCACCAGGATCACGGTGTCTGTTGACCTACAGTTCATTCTGGAGCAACCTGCCATCTCACTGCTGCCAACCCCAAAAGGAGCTGGTGACCTGACTGGTTGTTTCTCAGGTTTCTACAGTGTTGCTTAAAAACAAAAACATTGTTAGCTGCAGAGAAGACAGTGGGTGGTGGCTGGGAGGTGCATCTGTATTCACCTCCCTCTTTTTTCTCTTGTACCTGCAGAGAAAGATAACTGTGTGTAGAGGTTTGAGCAGTGGTCCCCCCCCCCCCCAGTCTTGGGCCCCGAAAGCAGATCTGTTTATACACACACACACACACACACACACTTGAGAGAATTACAGAGAGAGGGAGGGAGAGACAAAGAGAAAGGTTTTCCATCTGCTGTTTCACTCCCCAAATGTCCGCAACAGCTGGAGCTGGGATGATCTGAAGCCAGGAGCCAGGAGCTTCTTCTGGGTTTCCCATGCAGGTGCAGGGACCCAGGTACTTGGGCCATCCTCCACTGCTTTCCCAGGCCACAGCAGAGAGAGCTGGTTTGGAAGAGGACCAGCTGGGACTCGAACCGGCACCCATATGGGATGCTGGCTCTGCAGGTGGAGGCTTAGCCCACTACACAACAGCGTTGGCCCCCTGCTTATATTTTTGAGAAGCAGAACGGAGGAAGGACAAGGTGTGTCGAGGAGCAAGAAGTCCTGGGACAGGAGATCATCCTCTCTTCTAGGCTTTGTCTCAGCTGTCTGCATTCCTGCCATCAGGTTCATGGCCCAGGGCTGGCTGCAGTGTGGGTGAGGATCCAGGGCTGGAGAAAGAAAGGGGCTATGAAGGTGACATCACGAGGAAGCAGTGGGGGAGACATGGGAGGCCAGGAGTTTCTGGGCCTTTCCCGATGGTTTGGTTTCCAAGGGAAAGTATACGCTTATTTTATATATGCTTATCTCAGCTTATAAACGACTATTCACTGGGGCAATGGATGAACACTGGCTCATGGTAAGTATGGTTTGTTTCTTAAACTATGACTCCGCTATGGAAGCAGACAGTCCTGGATGACAGTGTGTGTCATGTGGACTTCCCCTGTCTGGGACAGTGTATCATTGGCGGGGCCATGTGGTTTGTGTTACGTTCATCTGCTCTGCAGCAGAGATGTGGCCGTGGACAGAGGCTTGCAAGTAGTGTGGCTGTGCTCCACTCACACTTTATCTGTGAACAGCCTCCTGGGGTTTCTTTAACTTTCATGTCATTTTCATGTGTCATGAAATAGCTTGCTTTTTTTTTCTCAACTATTGAAAAATGGGGAAACCTGTATTCTCTTGAAGAACAGACCCCCGGGCTGCAGTTTGTCAGCCCCAGGTCTATCTGAACACCCATGTGTTTATTTGTCCATTTACATATTACTCTCCCTCCACGCCTCTTTTATCATCGAACGTGAAGATCTGATTCTGTTACGTTCTCTCTGAGGAATTCTTTCTTATTCATATAATCAACTGCTCTAAAGACTTATAAAATAAGACAGCATAACTGGTTTGTTGGATTTCCATTACAGATTTCACTTTTGGTTTCTGCGGTTGAAGTTGAACTAGCTTTACATATTACTATTATTTTAAAATAGCACATTTGACATTCTTATAAGCAATATGGAATAATTCCTCTGAGAAATATCCTTAAAAGAAGTACATTACATGTCATCCTACATTTCATGGGGATTGTAAAGACATGAAAACCTCAGGTGGGTGATAGTGTTGGGCCGGATTTTACCTCCTGCATGGGGCACTTGCTTTTTCTGAATCGGACGGGCAAGACTTGGATAGATGTATATTACTGTTTGTGAGCCTTATCCTTTACTGCAAATCAAGTGTTTGTTCTACTCCTGAACTTAATTAGCAGCTAAGAGCTCTGTGCTTTGTATTTTAAGGAAGCATGTGATTTGTTCATTAGTTCAAAAGCAGATTAATTATTATATCTTTAGCCACCATCTGTAAACACACGTGTATTGGTGAGCTGTCTCCTGCTGAGTTACCTTGAAATACCCTCTGGTGTTTTATTAGCTTTCAATTCTGTGTTTATTACAGTTGGCTGGAGATTTTTCAATTTAGTTTATTGGCCACAGAAAGTCCAATCTTTCTGTGGAAACGACCGATTTCTGAGTGTGTATTTTTTTTTTAATGCTGGTTATCAATTTGTCCTGAATGTTTCCCCTGAATCAGACTGCGTTTTCCGTTTGGATTAAAGATGCTAGTAGTTTGACGATAAGCTAAGGTTTCAAATACCCTATATATTGTCTGGGTTTAAGGAGGGATAATTGGGATTAATCCCATTAAAAACAGTGTCTTCCTAGTCCAGATCATCCCCAGAAAAAATTAAGCATAGTAGCCTAAGAGGATAAAGAATAGTTATTGATACACAAGTGTTTTGCTATTCTTTAATTCCAGGATTGCAGCAACACTTTTGGGTTCCCAGTGATTGTCAGGGAGTTTAAAGAATCTGAGTTAAGTTGGCAGTGGGGCTGGGGCGTGAGTCAAAGCTGGTGTCATTTAGGATCTTGGGTCCTCCTCTCCATTCTTGAAGTTCCCAGATGAAATACAAGACACCTGGTTACATTTGGATTTTATATTATGAAGAAGTTTTTTAGGACAAGTATGTTCCAAATACTGCACGGGACATACTTATACTAAAAATGTTTGTTTATCTGAAATTCATATTTAACTGGGTTTCCTATATTATGATGATGGTGATTATCGTTAGAGCTTGCGGAGCCTGGCCACCTTTGTTGCGTCCCTTCGTGCCATCTTCCCTGGCAGCCACCCCCATGGCCCAGGCTGCTGCTTCTGGTTCATTAGCCCCCGGCTTTCCCTTTCTAGTCTGAATTTCACCCGTCTAGGACCTTTAAGTAAGGGCCTACTCGCTCTGATTTTCAAAATATCCGTTAACTAATCTGATAGAGTAGTGGGAATTAACAGCATATTTCCCAGAGCCAAAGGCTTCATGCATTATTTCTTCCAGGTTGCAAATTTATTTAATGTGACTTGCTGGAGTTAATGCTTTTATGCAGAGTGGTTGTAGAGCCACAATTTCAGACCCCAGGCAAAGAGAGTGAGGTTTTGCAACTTTTTCTTTTTGTTACTCTTTTTTTTTTTTTTTTTTTGACAGGCAGAGTTAGTGAGAGAGAGAAACAGAGAGAAAGATCTTCCTTCTGTTGGTTCACCCTCCAAATTGCTGCCACAGCTGGCGTGCTGCGCCGATTCGAAGCCAGGGGTCAGGTACTTCCTCCTGGTCTCCCATGCAGGTGCAGGGCCCAAGCACTTGGGCCATCCTCCACTGCACACCCGGGCCACAGCAAAGAGCTGGACTGGAAGAGGAGCAACTGGGACAGAACTGGTGCCCCAAGTGGGACTAGAACCGCAGGTGGAGGATTAGCCTAGTGAGCCATGGCGCCGGCCTCTGTTTGTTACTCTGGTAGTGTGTTTTTCCTTATAGAACTTCAGTTTGTGACTTTATCTAAAATTTGATTCTTATTGGGTTTGTTTTGGCTATTGATTATGTGTACTTCATAAAATTTGAAGATGATTTTGATACATTTTGTAAAACTGTGTTGTAAGAGACTTTAGCAAATTTAGGGGTTGATTGAGAGCTCTAACAATCCTTATGCTGTACTTTCACTTTTGGTAAGAGGTCATGTCTTTGTGAAAAATCTTTAATTTTTTTGGCACATCCTGCTAGGCAGCAGAAATGGCTTGGGTACCTGGGCCCCTGAGACCCACTTGGGAGACCAGGATGAAGTTTTGGCTCCTGACTTTCACCTGGCCCATGCCTGGCTGTTGTGGCGGTTTGGGGGAGTGAACCAGTGGATGGATAATCACTCTCTCTGCCTTTCAAATAATTAAATAAAGCTTTTAAAAAGGTTTGTGGGAAAATAGAATTACAAGATGTTTGTTTTGGTGCAAAACCATTTTGAAATCCATGCTTTTTTTTTTTTTTTTTTAAATCATGTGCATTTTCCATGGACTTTCTCAGTGCCATTGTGCACTGGAAGGAATCCATGTTCTCAGCACTTGACATTTTAGCCATATACCTAGGTGGTAGCAGACCCAGGGACTCCCCGGTGAAGTTAATCAAACCAGGGCCTTCCACACTGCGCCAGAGTTCCAAGAAATTTGTTCCTTTACCAAAAATGTCTCAAAGTCTGGACTTGGGAATCACTGGGTGTATGAGGATGATTACTGTATTGTTCAGTTTCCATGAGGATTTCAACTGGGGTCCTTAACTCTTTTCAGACCACTGAGCAAGAGTAGTGTGCTGTTAGCTATACCATGGACCAACTTATTTCATCTCTCTGGCCCTCGGCTTTTCCATCCTTACAATAAAGCAGGTTTAGGCTGGGTAATCACTAAGGTGTGTAGGATTTTGTTACTGGCTCCAGCCGAGGTGGGAAGCCCTAAATCACAGGCAGCTTTTTCAGAAGTGCTTCTCAGGACTCCTTCTGAGAGCCGAGTGGTTCCAAGAGCTGTGATGGTGATGTGCAAATCCCCCAGAACAGAAGCAGTGGGCCTGGCAAGGCTGTCCCCCATGGTCCCTGACGGCAGTAATGTACTGAAGTGTGCCTGCAGACCAGGCTGGAAAAGTCACAAGGGGAGTGACCTGTTTTAACCACATGATGGTGTTATGGAAGGTGTCTTCTTAGTGGGTTTTTAATTGTGCCATTCTCTGTATTCCTGACAGTTAGTGCCCCTGAATCTGGAGTCCTTCTCTTCCTCCCCTAACTCCTTATTTCTCTTCTTTTTCTCCCTCCTTCTGTTATCCACTAGTCTAACAGGATGAGAACAGGACTTTAGGGGATGATCTTCAAGAAATATGTAGTTATATCTCTGTGGTGGAATGAGAAGGCCATGCCAAGATGGCTGCTGGCAAGCAAGCGTCAGTTACTCAGGAATGGCTTGGAAACCCACCTGGCAACGGAGCCTGCCTGGCAACAGGCTGTGCTTGGATGGCTTTGGATACTACCTGGCAACAGGCTGTGATTGGTTAGGGCATAAACTGCCCCTTGACCGGATTGGCTGTCTTGGCTATTTAAGCTGCTGTACCAACTGAAATAAATGAGTCTGCGGGCTGCTCTCACCCCACTTCTGGGGTCTGTGTGGTGACTCTGCGCCTTTTGCTCCCACCATGCTCCTCCTCTCAGAATGATTCTACCTCAACATATCTCTTCATTTGGATTTCCGGAACTCATTTTTTTTTTGTCCCCTGTGGTTTTCACAAGAGAGAAGACCTGAATCATCAGCCCTTTCAAGTATTTTGGGGAAAATGGTGCTATAATTGGAGAAAGAACATTAGGGTTCGAAGCCAATAGCTTCTTCCTGCTTACTATTTGTATGACTTTCAGAGAAGTCACTGAATACATTTCTTTATACCTAAAAGTTTAATATAATCCTATTAAACTCTTAGATTCTTTTAACCACGGAAGCATTATGGGAAAGCACTTTTTAAACTGGTATCTGTTGTGTAAATGATCCCTCACATTCTTTGGTAGGTTTGTCCTTTCTCTGTAATTCCAGAGTTCTAATATCTTTGCCATGTTTGATTTTAATTTCATTGAGAGAAAGATATTGTTTGATTCATCTTATTAACCCCAAATAATAGCTCTATAGAATCTATAAATGAGTAAGCCTTTATTGTATTCTTGTTATACTAATGTCTGCAGGCATGCACATGTACATTTGACTTTTTTATTTGACTTAATGACTGTCCAGTTTTTAATATTAAAATGAGAGATGAGTAGAACATTAATTTTCAAATAATTTAAAAAATTTGAGAGGCAGGGACACACACACACACACACACACACTTAGATTTTTCATCTACCCAATACCTACACCATCTGGTTGTATCCATCTTAGCTGAAGCCAGGAACCAGAAACTTCATCTAGGTAACCAACACAGGTGACAGGGACCCAACTAGCTGCGTGAGCCATCATCTGCTGCCTTTCGGGGTGCACATAACCAGGAAGCTGGAGTCAACAGCAAAGCCTAGATTTGAAGCTGGACACTCCAGTGTGGAATGTGGGTGTCTCAGCTGGCATCTTAACAGCTAAGCCAAATACGTTCCCAGGATATTTAATTTTATTATTATGTTTGGTTAACTTTTCGGTTGCATGTTCATTTGCTTTTCATTCTTTGCTCCCAAGTCTGTGCAAGTAGGTGCTATCTTACCTTCAGTGTACCGACTCATACCAGTGATATTATTTCTCATTTCCCACCACACTGTTAGCAGCATCCCAGGTTCACAGTTTCCATGTTGTTAAATGCAGTAGTAAAATTTATATTGATGGGAACTTGTTTTTCTTATCACCTGTTATTATTAAGTGCTTAGAAATCTTTACAAATCGCCATTTAGTTTTCTTTTGTCTGTTGTACACACAAAAAAAATGCTCTCTTTTCTCAAAAAGAGTTAGGAGTCTTGAATGAAACTTTTTAATGTAAGAGACGCATTGGACAAATGTTCCAGGTCCCTTTCAAATAATTTTGAACTGTTGGATGAGATGTGTAAATAATACATGCTCAGAATCTATCCCAATGATACTTTAAAAGTAGTTTTTTGTACTTTAAAAATAGAACCGTGGGGTGGCATTTGGCACAGGGGTTATGTTGTCTCCTGGGACACCTGCATCACATGTCCAGAACCCAAATCAGAGTGTCTGGTTCAAGTCCCAACTATTCAACTTCCAATGCAGCTTCCTGCTGTTGTCCACCCTGGGAGGCAGCAGGTGATGGCTCAGGAATTTGTTAGCCATGTGGGAGACCTGAATGGATTTCCTGGCTCCTGGTTTGGCCTAGCCCAGCCCTGGCTGTTGTGTGCATTTGGGGTGTGAACCAGTGGATGCAGATTGATATCTCCTCTCTCTACTCTTCAGATAAAATGAAAATAAATAAATAAATATTTAAAAAGAACAGATAATTTGGTGCTCAATACTTCTTGCATATGAAATTAATAAGTATTGATTGATACTTATTAGCACTGTCTGGTTGTTGGTTAGATATCCATAGTTGGCTGAAAATTAGAATGTTGTGATTGAAAAACCAGTTTAGTTGAATTACTCAGAATCCTTGGTTTTTGGGAAATTAGGAGATTGCTTCTTTCCTGGTTAGGAAAGAAAGTTGAATATTCACTTTCATTTATGTTTGGCCAGATCATTTGTGGGGTGGGGGTGGGGCGTAGAAAGCAACTTTGGGAGGCAGAAAGGGAGAGTAAATATCTTTGGCAGGCCACAGAGTTAGCTATTCTGATCCTCCCCGATAAGGAAAGGTCTGAGGTTAGGAGCCAGCTACAAGGGTGAGTGGTGTAGGAGTAGGGTGATGGAAGGGATGGGATCTTGTCCTCAGAGGAAGCAGGTCCTGCCAGCTGTCAGGCTCACTTGTCTTTGGTCTTTGCAGTTTGCACAAATACAAGCTTTGGATGTGATGGTTGCAGTGATGGATAATTAGAGTTGTGACAGTTGGTTTCAGGCAAGGAGGAGGCCGCCATGTAGAATTTAGGAGCTGTTGCAGCTGATGGCAGTAGAGAGCTAATGGAGAGGCCCTGCCTGCTCTTCTGGCCAGGTGGTAATTACTGGCTTAGCTTGGAGTTGAACACGTTCCATTCTCTAACACCGCACATTTGCTTCCCTCCCCTTGCTCCCAAGTCACAGCAATTAAGGGCTTTATCTTGCCTTCAGTGTGCCAGCGGGTCCCCGTGACGTGCCTTCTCTGTTCTTTCGACAATTAGTAGCTTCCCAAATCTGCAGTGGCTTCCAAATTGCTAACTATAGAAGTGCGACAGAACTGTGTTCAAGGTGTTTAGAAACCTTCATGGAAGGTTGTAGTAATACGAGGAACAATAGGTAAAATATTTTGTCATATCAGAAGATACTCAGAAGTTGCAATTGAAGTTTTTAACTTACTCTTTTTGAGGATCGTGAAACTTAAAATTTGTGAATTAAGTGGAAGCAATGAATAATGTTCAGAAGACAGTATGTTCCTTCTATGTAAGGAGAAAATGGCAGAGAATCATGAAATGACCTTGGCTGAGTCCCTTGGTCCTGTGAAGCCTTGCTTTTCGTATCCAGAAAATAAAGTTTGGCCTGATTTGGTCTTAAATGAGGTACAGAGTGCAAGGCTGATGAAGAATGGATTTTCAGATGATATTGGTCTTTTTAGGTATCAGAATCCCAACGTCCCTTCCTCCCTCCTCTGAATAAGGTGATTTTCTTCTTTACCAGGAGTGTTCAGAAAGTTCATGGAAAATGCACATTATAAAAATGACTGTGCATCTATTTCAATTTTTTTGCTACCAAAATAAACTCTTAATTCTGTTTTTCCATGTACTTCTGGGAGGATCCTTGTATTTTGTTTTATTTTTATAAAATAAGGCTGATTGCCTCTCAGAACAAGTCTCCGATTTAAATGGACTTGGCTGTGAACTTGGAGCTCTAGCTAGCCTGTGGGTTCTCAGGCCTCTCACGCATGGGAAACTGCTCACCATGGAGGCAGCTCAAGGCAGCTGTCAGTTCCTCCAGCAGAGCAGACCCTGATGCAGATTTGAATTCTCTGCCCTCGACTCTCCATCCTTATCCTTGGTCACAGATTGTGTTGGAAATTCATAACACAGAAACAGAAAGGAATGAACTCAGGTTCAGAACCGAACAAATTTTCATCAAAATTGCCCATGGTGTGCAGTTAAAAAAAAAATGAATCGCAGGAAATAATCAGTCTTTGGACATATCACAACCTCACAGTATTTCAAGCTGCTCGTTCTTCCTATCACCCTCTTAAGAAAAAAAAAAAAAATCCACTGCGCTTCCCGTTAAGCACTGGTGATATTCCGCATGGCATTTGAGAAGTCTTGTCAAGTAGCCGTGACTTGAAACGAGAAGCAGCGTGACTTCTTGTCACGTTAGGGAGACTTAGGAACTAAGTCTGGCAGCTTCGGCATCAGCTTATTTTTAGCACTGTGTGATGTCTGTTTTCTTGGTTATTATCCCAGGGCTCAATTTTGCAATTAGAGGACACAGCCATCATGCAGCAGATCGGAACATTTTCACTTAGCAAACTGTTCCGTGAATACCTTCTTAATGGGCTCGGATTTGGTTAATTGTTTTGCATTGACAGTACCATTTGAGACAGATGACCGAGAGCATAAAATGGAAAAAAAAAATGATGATTGTAGGGGAAAAGAAAAAAAAAAAAAAAGGGAAAGCAACATGTTTTTGTAAATGCTTTCATGTTGGTTACTCAGAGAAAAAAACCATTTGACTAATGGAAATTGCTGGGAAACATGCAGTATTTCTGTGGTGTTATGTCTTACTTTCTCATTTCCTCATTTGAAATTTTTCTTTTGCGGACATCTGTATGTATCCGTATGTATCTGCGTCTGCACACTCATATCCTTGAGGCCATCATAGACCTCTTCATCCATTCATAGTTTTTTTTTTTTCCAAAATATCTGAGTGCCTCTTCTTAGGCTGGGCCAACAGAGTAAAACTTTGCTTTAATTATAGCGTTCAACCTCCTGGAATCGTTCCATTGGAACCATTGTGTGAATAACTTTGTGGAAGCTTCCTGTAAATGTGCTGATTCCTTGGCACTGTAGACTTTATGCTGTGGGACTGCTTGAAAGTTCAAGTCTCCTTAGCAAGAGGCATGGTATTTCAAAGACTCAATTCTCTGTGGCTGAGCAATCCCAAGTAGATCTGCTTTGTTCCCATGTCTGCTGTGTAGAGATTTAGTTTTCATTAATGTCATGGTCTGTATTAATTGAGAAGTGTTGTGAAGGGACTGCAAGGAAAAGAAATGAGCCTTTGGGTAACCATATGAATTTATTTTTAATTCTGATGGCTCAAGATCCAGTGGAGCTGGTAGTTAATTTCTAACATTAGCTGGGCTTATGCTTGGTCATTATCAAAATTCATGGGTGGAATGTGGCTTAGAGATGCTCATGCGTGGCCTTATCGGAATCAGTAGAAATTGCATGTGAATCTTCTGAGGTAGAAATTTGTCATGAGGACTGTTGTAACAGGAGCAAGAAGAGGATTGGTCACGAGTTGTCAGCACAGTGAATATGACTGCCCATTCTGAAGCCTTGAGTGTGAGTGAGTCCGAGTCAGATGTGTATTTCCAGCTTTCACAGCCTCATCACCCTGCCCATCCTTGTCCTCACCTAAACAGTATTTGACTCAAACCAGAGATATCCCTCTCCTTCTCTCTCTCCATTTTCTACATCAGGGACTTCAGAGGAAATTCTTTTCATCCAGAGAAAAGAGAATCAGGCCAGTTTTGAAAAACTAAAAATAAAGCTATGCAAAATTGTTTTCAGAGTGGAATTCATTGGCATTTGTTTTTATGCATGACATCCCCTTAGAATATAGTATTGAATCAAACTGATTTTGACTTCAATGATTTTTGTAGCCAGTTAAGAAGATTGACTATAGATTTTCTTATATGGCTTATATCATAACAGAATAAATTAAAATCCCTGTTGCATAATAGTAATAGTAATAATGATAATGATGGCAATATTATGTACCGAGTTTATGATGTGTGCCAGACTCTGCTGAATTATTTCTCATCACTTTTCTCTTTAGAGTCTCATAACTACCTTTCCAAAGGGCATAATGTTAGCCCCATTTAAAATGTAACAAGATGGAAAACGTCTTAGCGGTTTGACAAAAATGATAAAAATATCTTTCTAGGGAAAGAATTGTGTTTGTCTTGCCGATTGTCCTGTTAAGCATTCTGGGAGAACTGGGAGGCCTTTATCTGCCTACCTGCCTCCCCTCTCCTTTCTTTTTGTCTGTTGAAGATTTACTTTATTTGAAAGGTAGAGTTACAGAGAGGGAGAGGCAAGGTCAGAGAGAGAGACACACACAGAGAGAGACAGAGAGAGATCTTCCATCTGCTGATTCACTCCCCAAATAGCTGTAAAGGCTGGGGCTGGGCCAGACTGAAGCCAGGAGCCAGGAGCCTCTTCCGTGTCTCCTATGTGGGTGCAGGGATCCAAGGAATTGGGCCATCTCCCACTGTGTACCCTGGTGCATTAACAGGGAGCTGGATCAGAGGTAGAGCAGCAGGGCTCGAACCCGTATGGGATACCTGTGTTGTAGTTGGCAGCTTAACCTGCTCTGCCACAGTACCAGCCCCTCCCCTCTCCTTTCAAGGAATTCTTTTTGCTACAGCTGAGTTCAGAGTCAGAACTGTATTGCCACATGGTGATAGGAGAGTTGCTGATTTAGAGTTGCTGGGTTCCATGGAGGGGGTGTAAAGGTGGAGATGAGAGATGGGGAAAGAAAGGGAGGCAAAGAGCAAGGCAGTGGGAGAGACTTTTAGTAGAGAGAGAGGGAGAGACGGACAGATAGACACTGGATATATGGGTTCTTGACCCAAGAGTTACAGTGCTGGAGAGATCCCAGGAACCAGAGTATGGTAAGCTGCACCCTCTCCAGAGCTGGTAACAAAAGAAGTAGGGTTACTTTGGACTTGTACCAGCCAAAGAATGAGTGGTCCAAGTCTGTTTCATTATGAGTCTCAGTTGACAGGGAAGTGCCCAGAGACATGTTTCACATCACAGATGAAGAAATTGAGGGCAGGTGCTATGCCTGAAGTTGCTCACTTAATTCAGGGGCAAGGCTGGGGTGTGCACCTGGGTCTCTCACTTCACCAGACGTTCCTGGTGTCTCAGATTAGTGATTTCTGTCCTGAGAGGTGGTCACATTCCAACAGAGAAAAATTACAAATATGGCTGTGTTTACTGGCAATCCTAGTAATCTTCCACGTGTCAGCTTTGTACTCACGTGCATTTAAAGTTTTTTTTTTTAATGATATACTTCAAAGTAAAAAGTGTGTTCAAGAACATTTAATTTTCTTGAATATTTTCATTATACTATTATAATCTGATAATTTTATGACATTTTATTGTCTGGCCTCGGGCAATTATGGAACCTCAGATGTTTTACTTATTATGTTTTGCTATTCCTTTGTGTTCTCAGAGTCAGGAAGAAATAAATTGGCAGGTTTGGATTGTACAGTACACCTGTAAGTAGGCTAAATTATGGCACACCATAAAATATCCACATTCTGACCCCGGAAACCTGTGAGTGTTACCTTTTATGTCTGAAGAGGATTTTTTTTTTAATTTATTTATTTGAAAGGTAGAAGGACGGACACACACAAACACACACACACACACACACACACCCCAATTTGTTCTATCTATTGGTTCACTCTCCAGATGGCCACAATGGCCTGGGCTGGGCAAAGGCTGAAAGCAGGAGCTTTGAGTGCCATCTGGGTCTCCCATGTGAGTGCCAGGAACCCAAGCACTTGGACCATCTTCTGCTGCTTTCCCAAGTGCATTAGCAGGGAGCTGGATCAGTGGCAGAGAAGCCTGGACTGGAATTAGCATCTTAACCCATTGCACTGCAACACTAGCTACTACAGAGGATTTTTTTTGAAAATATTAATTTAAAGAACTTGAGATGGGATGATCGCTCTGCTTTTTGGGGGTTAATCTCAGTGGTCCTTAAATGCAATCACTTGTGTTCTTTAGGCTGGGGGGAGGAAAGTTTGACACACTCAGAAGATGAGAAGGCAGGGTGACCAAGAGGCAAAGACTGGGGCCACCCTGTCCCAGGAAGCTGACAAATTATTTATTTATTTATTTATTGACAGGCAGAGTGGACAGTGAGAGAGAGAGAGACAGAGAGAAAGGTCTTCCTTTTTGCCGTTGGTTCACCCTCCAATGGCTGCTGCGGCCGGCGCACCGCGCTGATCCGAACGCAGGAGCCTGGTGCTTCTCCTGGTCTCCCATGGGGTGCAGGGCCCAAGGACTTGGGCCATCCTCCACTGCACTCCCGGGCCACAGCAGAGAGCTGGCCTGGAAGAGGGGCAACCGGGACAGAATCCGGCGCCCCGACCGGGACTAGAACCTGGTGTGCCGGGGCCACAAGGCGGAGGATTAGCCTGTTGAGCCGTGGTGCCGGCGGAAGCTGGCAATTTTAAGGAATGGGTTCTACCCTGGAGCCTCCGGAGGGAGCATGGTTCAGCTGACGCCTTGATTTTGGCGTCGTGAGACTAATCTGACTTCTTGCCTGCAGCATGGTGGAAGCATCAGTTCTGTTGCTTCAGTGCACCAAGGTACATCTGTTGTGGCAGCCACAGGAAAGCAAGACAACACCAGGGAGACGTCTGAGGTCTCCAGTGACCCCAGTCCATGCACACAGGATGATGATGGCTGCGTAAAGACTGCCCCCACTGCCCAGGGAAGGTTTGCACCATGCTCAAGTGGTATCTCCAGACGTCCAGCAGCCCTTCTCTCGGGGAAGGAGGCTCTGAGGGTGAAGCTGGGACAGCAGGTCAGGCTCCTGCTGGCTGACAGCGGGGTTATGGCTTCTGTCTCCAAGGCAAAGGCAGAGATGGTCTAAAAAAGATATTAAACGTAGAGGACTTTGTGGCATTTTTAAAATTTGGAATATCCATGTCCATGCTGTTGTAGAGGGGTTTCTTGTTGAGCCTGCCGCAGTAAGAAAAGTAATAATGTATGTCCCCTGTCCCCTTCCCCAGAACTCTTTAAAAAAAAAAAAAAAGCTGTGTGTTACTTTTTGACTGAATCTAGATAGCATCCAATCTCTTACTGCCCATTTTAGTTCAACTAAACAAATTAGGACATTGCATCGCATTGATGCCTTCCTTGCATTACGTAGGAGTAATTGTTAGTAATTATGTTTAGACAATAGATTACTCAAGATTCTCCTTTTTTTAGCTGTGCAAATAACTACGTCCATCTAATTATAATAACTTAGATTTTTTGTTTTTAATTTGAGAAGCAGAGAGAGAGAGAGAGATGGAAAGCAAGAGCAAGAGAGTGAGTTGCCGTCTGCTGATTCATTCTGCAGATGCTTACAGCTGCTGACCGGATGAGGAGCCTCAGCTGGGAGCTCGAAACTCAATCTGATTGTCACACAAGGGTGGCAGGGACCCAACTCCCTGAGCCTCTTAGGGTCTGCATTAGCAGGAAGCTGGTGTTAGAAGCAGAGAACCCAGGGTACGGAACCCAGGTGCTCTGATCTCAGACATGGGCTTTTTTTTTTTTTTTTTTTAAGATACTTTTTAGTTTTATTTATTTGAAAGGCAGAGTTACAGAGAGAGAGAGAGAGAGAGAGAGAGAGAGAGAGAGAGAGATTTCATCTGCTGGTTCACTTCTCAAATAGCTGCAGTGGCTGGAACTGGACTGATTCGAAGCCAGGAGCCAGGAGCTTCTTGTGGGTCTTCTATGTGGGTACAGGGGCCCAAGCATTTGGGCTATCTTCCGCTGTTTCCCCAGATGCATTAGCAGTGAGCTGGATTGAAAGTGGAGCAGCCAGGACCAGAACCGGTGCCCATATGGATGTTGGCATTATAGGTGGTGACTTTACCTGCTAGGCCACAACACTGGCCCCAAGACATATACTTTTTAATAGGTATCTGAGCCACCAGGTCAAATGCCCACTCCTTAAAAATTTTCAAATAAGTTATTATTTGGCATTCAATACTTTGAAAAAAAATAGAAGTAATTTTTCTTTCCTATACCATGACTTTTAACCTATAGACCTTTTCCATTCAATAGATGCTATTCTTTTCTTTAAATATCTTGAGTAATGAAATATCAACTTAAAACGGAAGCAGTTCTGTGGACACAGGATTTAATTGGGAGTTCGCTCATGTTTTGCAGGGGAAATCAAATGCTAAGTTCTTTGTAATTGAGTGGCTACAATAGCATTTGACTTCCTGTGCCTTCATAAAGCTGAAGTTCTGAATGAGCAGCATTTTTCTCTGGACTAAGCCAGCCACTCTGAAAAAGCAGCTTCCTCAGCTGGTGAGACGTGTGCCCTGATTAGCAAGGAGGCCACCCCAGGCTGCCAGCATTTTAAGGCTGAGCTCAGGGCCCTGCTGCCGAGTAACTTCTGTTGTTCCTAATGAGGACTTTGCAGAGTGCTTTCAAAGTCAGGTGCATTGTTCCCTGGCCAGCTCCACCACATCTGAGTTGAGGTGATTACGGCTTCTTATAATGTACTTTCAGAACTGAAGAAAAATGATCTATTTGAAGAAAGATTTTTTTTTTCCTTCCTAGGTCTGGTGATAAATTTTAAAGCCTGAATGTTGCGAGAGCACCCTAGCACGGGGTTTAAAATGATCTGAGAAGGCTGCCTTTGATCCCAGGTGCACTGAGTCTAAAGACGCATCAGAGCCTGCAGGCAGAGCTTGGCTTCCTGGGCTGTTGAGGGGGCAGGCAGTTTTGCATAGTAAATACTTCAAAACTTTGGTATTCAGAAAGGAGTACCAAGTCCAGTGCAGAGTGAACATCTGCATAAATCGAGCAAATTTTCACGAGGCCAGGGTTCTTAGTATGTCGCCAGTGAGGCAACCTGCTTCATCATAGAAAGTTTTAAGCTGCTGGGGCATGTGGAGCCCACTTGTGGCTTTTGATGAAATATCTATGGGGCTCTCAGATGCTGGAGGATTAGAACTAATTTTCTACCTCCTTCCGTTTCCATAGATCCCTTCCTAGTTACTTGTGTCATTTTATTATTAAGTCGAAAGAACCACAGCTTTGGTTATGTTCTAAGGTATTTTTATTAGAATATTTGCTTCATGCATTTAAATATCTCAGGGTAAGTGGTGTTTGGAAAACTGCAGGCAAATATTTAATAGGACCGAGGGCATTCTGTCATGATTTTCTCACACAAATCCTTATTTCATTTTTTTTTTTTTTTTTAATTTGAGAAACAGAACAAGGGAACTCCCATCTGCTGGTTCACTTTCCAAATACCCACAATGGCCAGCCAGGGCCTGCTAAATCTGGGAGCCAGCAACTCAACCCAGGTCTCTAACATAGAAAGCAGGAATCCAATTACTTGAGTCAACTGCTGGCTCCCAGGTCTGCATTAACAGGAAACTGGAGTGAACCCAGGTATTCTGATTTGGAAATGGGCTTCTTAACTGGCATCTAACTTGATAGGCAAAGTGTCCATCCCCATGGGCTTTTTAAAACATGTATCTTATATTTTATAAGATCTTACTAGATCATTTATTTGAAAGGCAGAATGACAGCGAGAGATTATCTATCGATCTATCTATATGTATCTATTGATCTATCGGTTCACTCTTCTCAGCCTGGAGCCAGAAACTCTATCTAGGTCTCTCATATGGTTGGCAGAGACCCAAGTAGTTGAAAACATCATCTGCTGTCTCCTAGTTGCATTGGTAGGCACCCAGATCAGAAGACGGATGCAGGACTTGGGTCCCAAATGCTCTGATATGGAATCTGGATGTCCCAAGTGGTAGCTTAACCTTTGTACGAGTGTCCACTTTGCCATGGGTTCTTACTTTACTGAGTTGACTCTTGTCCTTTATTGTCTCAATACTTTCCCTCAGTCCTCACTGAGTGAGGAATTCTTGCCTCCCCTTGCTGTGTGCAGGGGTTGTTCTCAGGAAATTGGCGTATCCCAGGCACTTGGATTTCTTGTTTACTAAATCCCTATAGTGGCATAACTGCATTTTTTTAGTAGCAAATACTGATACTGATTTTTTCCCCAAAACTTGGCAAAAATATCCTCAAATCAGGAAATGGAATTACACCTATCGTTAACCCTTTCCACATAGCTGACTGTTGCATTTTTGAGACAGCTCTGTAGGCACAATTCAGCTTGAGATCAGTCTGTCTGTGAAGATAGTGTGTTTTTTTAAACTTTTTTTTTTTTTTTAAGATTTCTTCCTTTATTTTAGATGTAGATTTACAGAGAGAGAGAGAGAGAGAGAGAGTGAGAGACAAACTGGTTCATTCCCTAAATGACCACAGCAGCCAGAGCTGGACCAATCCAAGCCAGGAGTCAGGAGCTTCTTCCAGGTCTCCCATGCAGGTACAGGGGCCCAAGAACTTGGGCCATGTTCTACTGCTTTCCCAGGCCAAAGCAGAGAGCTGGATCAGAAAATGAGCAGCAGGGTTACAAACTGGTGCCAGTGACTCAGGTGGAGGCTTAGCCTATTGTGCTAACAGTGCAGGCCCCGAAGATGGTGTGTTTTTATGAGCAGCTTGGCCAGGTGTTGGCAGAATCTGTTTAAATTGCCATGTCAAGATCTCAGGCATGTAAAGGAGGTGAATTACTGCTATAATGAAGTAAAAATTAAAAGCAATTCATGTATAGGAAATGAGAGTTCCTTTTAGTATACCCATTAATTTGATGGTGAGTATGGTTTTGCACGATGTATTCTTAGAGTCAGTATTGCTGTGTGGTAATAACCTTGTTAGAGAGGGAGAGAAAGTCCAGCTTGACATGGATCACCTGGGAGTGTCCAAGTCCTCTTGACTGGTGGCTATATTTATGCCAAAAAAAATCAAAAAACCAAAAACCACCCACTCCAAACCTCCTAAATCTATCTACATGTCACACCTCAGTTTGACTTCAGTGCTTTTGAGACTCCTCAGTGAGAAGAAACAGATAGTAAAATTGGTTCTGCTGGGAAGTTTTGGGAAGGAAAACATTTTCTGAATCTGAGTAACACAGGCACATTTTAGGAAGTTTGAGAATTAAAAACATTACCCTGCATATCAGCTCTCAGAGGGAAGCGTTTACGTTTATAATGTATTCTGTTTCCTTAGTTCATGGAAAGGGAATGCTTCTCAGCTGGTTGCTGCTTCTCCTTGGATCATTCATTCATTTGGGAGGAAGAGAGAGAGAGAGCTCCTCTCCTATTCACTGGTTCATCCTTCAGATGCCTCCACTGGTCAGGACTTGGTTAGGTTGAGTACCCAGTCCAGGCCTCCCATGTGGATGAGAGGTCCCAGTTCCTGAGCTGCCTGCCAGAGGCTCCCTTAGCAGGAAGCTGGAGCTGCAGGCAGGGATGAAAGCCAGGAGCTCCGATGTGGCACGTGAGCATCTTCACTGGCGTTTTAACTGCTGGCCCAAACACCTGCCCTGTCCTTCATTCTTATTACTGATTTCCTGATCCATCTTGGACCTTCTGTGGTATTATTTATTAGAATATTCACTTAGATGTCCTAGGATAAGTAATGTTTGGAATACAGGGACCGATATTGAATAGGACCTAGGACCCTCTAATCAGCACATGGAATCATGATGTTTCCACACAGGTATTTGGGTTCTTAATTTATTGATTGAACTCTAGTCTGTTATTGTCTCAGAGCATTTATCCCGTGTCCCTCTTCATCTTTGGAATTTACTGCTCCTACTTGGAATGTTCCTGTGCCCCATCCCCTGTGGACTAGCCACAACCCCACTATCATAATTCAGTCTCCATTTATCTCTTGTTTATCTTATTTATCTATCTCTTATTTATCTCTTATGCCACCCAATCCTCTGCTCCCAGTCATACCCCATTGTGGTATATGCACCATTCTGGGATTAGCCTTTCCTATGTTTTCTAAATGGTAACTCAGCTATGTCATACTCCTGTTGAAGTCCATTCAGCATCTCCAACTGCCCTGCTTCTCATGATCTGCCCAGCGAACTTCCCAGCCTCGCTCCCTGCTTCTCCCCTCCCAGCATCCCCGTAGCCTTCCCCTCTGCCACTGGCTAGCACTTTCTAGTCCATCCTCTTCCTCACGTCTGCCATGGTTAGACCTGTGTCCTGTACCTTTGGTGCTTTCCTTGCCATTCCCTTGAGTTTTCAAACCCCCCCAAGTTCTAACAAGTGAAACAGAGAGATCTTGTGATACCGCACGCTCATTAGAAATCCATATTTTCTGTGGCATCTTTCTGTTCCTCCTCTGGGACTCAGCTCATTGTCACCAACTCTGGGACCACTTCTTATCCATAAAGACTATGTTTTCCTTGTTTTTGTCTTTCCACAGGTTATGGACAATACTTAGGTACAAAAGAATTAGGTCTGGATGGTACTTAGGTCAGTATGAGATGCTGAATCTTTGTGCCGAGAAGCAATATTTTAGTTTTATTGTGTTTATGGAATGTCTGTCCTGTGCCATGCATTGGGCTTTGCTTCCTGTGAGTTAGACATGGAGTTTAAAGTCTGGTTGTAGGAGACAGTCAACAAAATGCAGCATCTTGGCACAGTGATTTCACATGGAAGTAAATCATATGAAGTGACTTATGTTGGGTGATGTGATGGGACTGAGTGAAGTCAAGTTGCTTTTAGAGTAATAGCCAACAGGGCCTCCACGCTGTGTTGTCCATGCCAGCGTATGGTCCAGGTGTGTATCCGGCATATCCTAAGTTGACATTGGTTGGTAGTGAGAGCCATGCACATATTTGGGGCCAAACATAGTGGGGTTAAAGCCTTATTTGAATAAGCAGAAGGTATAAATTAAGATTTGGAGGAATCAGCCCTTAAGGCATTCGGATCTGGCTAAAAAGCCCATGAGAGTATTTCAGGCATGGAAAGCCAAGACACTCTGGCAAAAACAAACAAACAAACAAACAAACAAAAAACCCAACTTAATGGAAGATCTCTGCGAGTGATATCCCAGTGGAAGGACTGGGCCATCAAAGAAGGAGGTACCTTTCTCTGAAGGGAGGAGAGAACTTCCACTTTGACTATGACCTTTTTTTTTTTTTTTTTTTTTTTTTTTAACAGGCAGAGTGGACAGTGAGAGAGAGAGACAGAGAGAAAGGTCTTCCTTTTGCCGTTGGTTCACCCTCCAATGGCCGCCGCAACAGGCGCGCTGCGGCCGGCGCACCGCGCTCGTCCGATGGCAGGAGCCAGGAGCCAGGTGCTTTTCCTGGTCTCCCCATGGGGTGCAGGGCCCAAGCACCTGGGCCATCCTCCACTGCACTCCTGGGCCACAGCAGAGGGCTGGCCTGGAAGAGGGGCAACCGGGACAGAATCCGGTGCCCCGACCGGGACTAGAACCCGGTGTGCCGGCGCCGCAAGGCGGAGGATTAGCCTGTTGAGCCACGGCGCCGGCCTGACTATGACCTTTTTTAAATAAGATCGGAGTTGGCGAACTCAAAAGGCTTCCATAGCCTTGGCAGCTCATGACAAGAGCCTAGGGTGATTACTGATGCCATAAACAAGAGTGTCAATTGTTAAATCAACAACAGGAGTCACTGTACACTTACTCCCAAGGTAGGATCTCTGTCCTTAATGTGTTGTACAATGTGAATTAACGCTATAACTAGTACTCAAACAGTACTTTATATTGTGTGTGTCTGTGTGGGTGCAAACTGTTGAAATCTTTACTTAGTATATACTAAATCGATCTTCTGTATATAAAGATAATTGAAAATGAATCTTGATGTGAATGGAAGGGGAGAGGGAGCAGGAGATGGGAAGGTTGCCGGTGGGATGGAAGTTATGGGGGTGGGGGAAGCTACTGTAATCCAAAAGTTGTACTTTAAAAATTTATATTTATTAAATAAAAGGTTTAATAAAAAGCTTTGCAGGAGATAGATGTTGGTACTTAAGCAATCAGGTGGCGATGTAACATAACAAGGAGATTCTGAATTGCCCAGCAGACTGAGAGATGGCCAGTCTAGGGGGATGTCTTTTAAATGTTTATAATTTACCCAACAGAATGGATGTGGTGACTCTGATAGGAGTCAGAGGTGGGTGGGGATTTCCTCTGCAGCAGAGAAGAGAATCCTGGGCAGTTTCAGAGATGCCTGCTGTGTTAGGTGTCAGGACTTGGACCCTGGGGTGAAGTGAGAGTCAGAGCAGGAAGAGCCTCAGACGGTGTGAGTGTGAAGGGGCACGTAGCAGATACGTGGTCGTGTGTCTCTGCCGACCTAAGAGCTGGTGAGCTGGAAGAACAGAAACAGAGAAGGACTGGGTCTTCCGGAGGAAGAAGCACTGGGTCGGGTGATTTTGGAATCTTGATGCATTAAGGTTCTAGATAAACAGGGCATCAACCGAAAAGATAAGATTTGATTACAAGTTAATATCTCGTGGAGATATTTGTTTGTCACTATTTTTTTAAATTAATTTATTTGAGAAGCGTAGAGACAATGTGGAAGAGTAAGAGTTCCCATCTGCTGGTTCACGCCCCAGATGGCCGCAGCTGCCAAGGTTGGGTTATGGCGGCAGTCAGGAGCTGAGAACTCAGTGGGGTTTCCCATGTGGGTGGCAGGAACCCAGCTACTAGATCCATCAGCACTGCCTCCCAGGATCTGCACTAGCAAGAAGCTGGAGCTGGGGGTTGAACCTGAGCTCTCTGATATGGGATAAGTAGTTCTTACTATTCACACCTTTGATAATACTGTGTGAATTAATCTGGAGTAGTTTGCTTAGCCTTCATTTTAGGCATCATGCTAGGGCAAATCATCATTTTAATTTTCCAAGTGGTTGGTTGAGGCATAGATTTGTTTTTGGACTTAGAATTGGCTTGGTCAGGGAGACAACAAACTCTCTTCAGAACTGCTGGTGCTGCCTTTCACCTCGTGGTTGGCATTTTGGCAGAACAGGCATTAAATAGTGTACCACCCAGAACCAAAAATAATTAGTTTTCTCAGGTTTAAAAGAAAGAGACTTTGGTTTTCTAAGAAATTAGGTAAGCTTTATTAGAAGAACAATGTGTTGTAATAGAATGCTTTTGCTTTTATTTTTATCTCTGTCATTATGTATTTAAGTTACACATTACTCTAAGGTCATTCTTGGGTTTATTTTTAGTTTCAGTTTTTGAAGTTATTAATGCTTCCTAGAGAAAGAGTTAAAGTTTTCCAGTTCAGGAAGAAAAGTAGTCGGAGTGGAAAACCCCTTTATTTTTAACATTTTCCCAAGAAGCAGAAGAGTCATTTCCTAATCTTTACAGAGTGCCTTGGAGGCATTAGACAGTGCCACTAAAAAATAGAAAAATAAGAACTTGAGTGCATTTGATAGAAGGATAAGTGAAAGGGGAAAAATACCAAACCATAAAAAGTAGATAGGTTTTCCCTGAATGTGTCTTTTAAATCAAAGGTTTGTTCTCCTTGATGGGGAGGTGGACAAGGCTCTGCAGAATTGTATTTTCTCTCCTTCACAACTTATTTAAGCACTGCTTTTTCTAGCTGAGCCATTGCAGCTTCGTGTAGGGAAGGTGACAATGTGTTTACTGCGATCCATTTCCAAAGTGCCCACTTGCAGATAGGCCTCTTCACAGCCAGGTGTGCCTCTCTGAAGAAGGCAGACGAAATCCTTCCAATGTGAATTAATGCTTGACTTTTTAGACTTAAGATGAAATTGCTTAAAATAAAATGAGAAAAATAAAAACCTGCTTGTTTTGGTGTTCATTTGGGAGGTTACAGAAATTGGGTTAAATATTGATATTTGCTTTTTGGCATTTTTGTCTTTTCATTGGCAAGTTAATAGGTCTGCTTCCTTGGGTGAGATCACTTTTTGTGGACTTGGGAAGGATCAGTTTGCCTGTGGACACATGGAAAATACATGATTTGAGCATATGTTGTTTATTTTTTTATGCAATACTTCAGTAATTCAGAAAAATGTGAATAATAACTAAGAAATGCTCATGTACTCATGAGAGATCCTTACATTTTGTCTTATTTACTTCAGGAATTTTTTTTCCTTTAATAAAACGAAATGAAGTGTTTAAGATTACTGTGATGGGGATAGGCATTTGGCCTGGTGGTTAAGATACCCATGTTCTACATTGGAGTGCCTGGGTTCTGTTCCTGGCTTCCTGCTGATGCAGACCCTGGGGGGCAGTGTTGTTGGCTCAAGCAGTTAGGTCATTACTGTCCATGTGGGAGACCTGGACTGGGTTCCCGGCTCCCAGCTTAGGCTGGCCAGGCTTGGCCATCCTGAGTATTCAGGAAGTGAAAAGGAAGGCAGGAGCTTTCTTTTTGTCTCTGTTCTTCAACAATAACAGACACACACACATGCAGACACACACACATATACACACGGTGTACTCTGTGTATAATTCACTCAGTCTTAAGCGTTGCCACTATCCTGATTGTGATGTTTATCATTCCTGTTTATTTATTCTTTTAACTGTAAAATATTTATTCACAAATATCATTTTACACATTTTAGCATATCATATATAAATCATTATTGTTTCATTAATGGACCATAAATATGAGATATAATCCATGTGAATACATAGATTTCTTGGACCTTTACATTACTATTATGTAGTTGTCTATTATATCAGTTTCTAGAGTTTTCTCATCTACATCTTCATCCTCCTGTTGGACCCTTAGATTGTTTCCAAAGTTTCTGTTCTTTATAGTCTTGCTACGAACATTCCCAAGACATTTAGAGTTTCCCTAGGGAAGAATTGCTGAATCATCTGCCTCCTGTTGCTGATAAAATAAATTACCCCAAATGTTATAACTTAAAATGACACACTTATCTAACAATTCTGTACATCAGATCTGACACAGGTCTCAGTGGGCTAAAGTCAAGGTGTGGGCCAGCTGTTCCCCTGGAACCTGTAGGGGCGACTCCACTCTCGAACCTTTGCAGCCATAGAGAGTGTTCCTGATCCTTGGGTGGTGGCCTCATTCCCTCAACTTCAAAGACGGTGATTGCCGGCGCTGCGGCTCACCAGACTAATCCTCTGCCTGCAGCACCAACACCCTAGTCATGGTTAGGGTGCCGGATTCTGTCCCGGTTGCTCCTCTTCCAGTCCAGCTCTATGCTGTGGGCCGGGAATGCAGTGGAGGATGGCCCAAGTCCTCCCTTCACCCGCATGGGAGACCAGGAGAGGCACCTGGCTTCAGATCAGTGCAGTGCACCAGCTGCAGTGGCCATTGGGGGGTGAACCAGCGGCAAAGGAAGACCTTTCTCTCTGTCTCTCTCTCTCACTGTCCACTCTGCCTGTCCAAAAAAAAAAAAAAAAAAAAGACTGTGATGTTGGGTCTTTGTGTTACTCCACGGCCAATTCTCTACCTGACTCTCTTTCTCTGTCTGTTCGAACTTCTACAAATCCTTGTGAATAAATTAAGCAGGCCTGAATAATCCAGGACCATCTCCCCATTTAAAAATTCATGTTATCAGCAACCTTAATTCCATCGGTAGCCTTAATTCCCGTTGTGAATAAGGGGGCGTGTAGCCACAGATTCAGGGTTTTACATTATGAGCTTCTTTGGGTGGGTTGTAGGCTACTGTACCCAGTGCGCTTGGCTGTGTCTTCAGTTGCTGTTGCGAATGGTGTGTGTGTGCATTTACACCCTTCTCTGAAAGTATACATGGGAATTTCAGTTGTCCCGTGTCCTTGGTAACAGGATCCTGAAACTTGACAGCATTACTCTATCTGATAAGTGTGGTTTGTTTTCTCATTGATCATTGTTCCTTGTTGATTACTGGCTGCTGAAGTTTTCTTTTTGTTCACTTGCCTATTGTGTTCCTTTTCTTATTTCTAAATTGTTCTTGTTTTTTTGTGCTCATTTATAGGTGTTCTTCAAATAGTCTCATTACTGATTTTTTGTTGATTACTTGGTTTGCAGTTTTCCCCCTCAGTGAGATTTATCTTTGCCCTTTTTAAGGGTGCCTTTTATTGCACAAAGGTTTTCATTTTGAAGTTGTTAAAATCTGTCATTTCTTAGTTGAAGTCGTGATGTCCCTCTTTATTCTTCAGATGTTTGTGTAACAGAGCAAATTACATATTTTCTTTATATTGAATACATGTTTCTGTTTATTTTTTGGAGATTAGCAGCAAAAAAGTCTGATCGGTTGAGTTGGCTCAGTTTTATATAGGCTGAGAATTGCATAATTTAAAGAATAGTAGGCTCATGAAATGTTATTGCCAGGAAGAACTTTAGATTTGGTCTGAAACTGGTTCCCCGGAGCGACCGGGAGGGACACTTCTAGAAATCCATGCATTAGTGGAATGACCAGAGTCACTGCATTCCGTTTTCTTCATTGGCTTAGGGTCCTGCCTTGCCTTGGAGAGACGCTTTGGTGATTACATCCCTGAAGGTAAAGCAATGTTTCCACACTAGAAATTCTTGTGAGCAGGCAAAGAATCACCTTGTTTGTAACCAGCATGGGAAGGCAGCAAGGACCAGTGCATGACTGTGGCTGTCACTGTTGCTCATCCTTCAGTGTTGAGAGAAGGATTATCAAAAGAATCAGAGATCAGCCTTGCTGAGAATCTTCTAGTTTGTGGTGGATCTGAAGGGTCTTTGAAAAGTGCATGGAAGGGCTGGTGCCGTGGCGCACTAGGTTAATCCCCTGCCTGCAGTGCCGGCATCCCATATGGGTGCCGGGTTCTAGTCCTGGTTGCTCCTTTTCCAGTTCAGCTCTCTGCTGTGGCGCGGGAGCGCAGTGGAGGATGACCCGGGTGCTTGGGCCCTGCACCTGCATGGGAGACCAGGAAGAAGCACCTGGCTCCTGGCTTCGGATCAGCGCAGCTCTGGCCATTGCAACCATTTGGGGAGTGAACCAATGGAAGGAATACCTTTTTCTCTGTCTCTCTCACTGTCTGTAACTCTACCTGTCAAATAAATAAATAAAAATCTTTAAAAAAAGTGCATGGAAAATGGAATTAAATGATAAATTTATTTCAGTACAAAAAATTTTTGAAATCTTTGCGTATAAGAGGGTCTTCAAAAGGTTCATGGAAAATGCATACCTGTGTGTAGATTTCATATTTTCTTTTCATTTTTTTTCACCAAAATAATCATATCTTTCAATTCCACTTTTCCCTCATAATTTCTGAGTACCCCCATATTTTCTTTTGAAAGGCTTTTGTGGGCCAGGTCCACAAAAGGAAAGTCACTTTGGCAAGGCCCCACAACTTTTCTGTCTGGATTCTCATTCTCACTACGACCTGAACCACACACTGTTCCTCTGCCCGCTTGCTGAATACCTCCTTCATTTTCTCAACATCACTCCATTCTCAGACTCTCTAAGCTCAGCGATCAAATTAAGAGCATTACTTATGCCCAAAATAAGTGTCTTAAGATATTTTCTCACTATTTTTTTTCCCTATAAGAGAGTATTGCAGAGGAACTTAGGAGTGAGTGACAGTTGACAGAAGATGCTGTTGCCTGGCAACTGGCAATTTAAATATCTGGGAGCTGATATGATTTATCAACCTGATAAACAGCAAGGACTTTAATATAATCTAAAGGGCTGCTACAGATGTTGCGTTGAGCTATTTATAACTACTGCTCTGTCTCAGTCTATTTTAATATATTCATATATATATATATATATGCACATATTTTTTTCTTACAGGCCTAGCACATGAAAGCCAAGACTGTATCACTCCTGTGTGGCATTAATAGACATTGTCTCCAATAGCATCAATTGTTTGAACTCTTGTTTTTGTATCGATTGCCAGTTTCAAAGGAGGCATTCTCCCAGAGAGGGAATCAGTGACCTGTAGCTGGAGTGCTGAGTGGGTTTTGAGTTCTGACACTATTTGTGTTCTCATTGTTACCTTATCTTGGCAGGCCATGCCATCTGAAAAGTTTTGAAATTGGAGTTTCGCTCTTGTTCTTCTCAGGAGTAAGGAGGTTCAGTAGGATTGGTTCCAGGCGAGTTAGCTTCATCGATGAGCCTGTTTCACGAATGCGATCAGGAGGAGGACTGTTAGCTTCCCTGAGCAGGTGCAGCTCCATATTTGTGACCTCCTAGACTGTCAGTGGGCATAGCTTACGTGGTTCTTCAAGAGTTGATAGAATAGCTGCCATCTATGTTGCATTATTATAATATAATAGTGATCCAAAGAGTGCCCCCTTGCCACTGCTCCCATTTTGAATATAATTAACTGATGGTATAATCGAGGAGCAGGCTGTGCACAGTGCTGCCATCTCATTGGGAATAGACTGTGTTACATAAAGCAGCTGTCAACATCCTGTTTTTAGCATAAAGATTTAGAGAATTTTGAGAATAATTTGGACTTGAAAATATTTTATGGTAGGGGGAGTATAAAAATTGGTCATTTTCATCACAAGATAGTTGAAAGACAAGGTGATTTTAAAGTTATCTTTAACATTTTTATAAATTTTTGGAAGTAGGATGTGAGGAACTTTTTCCCCCCCAACCATGTATGACTGATTAAATTCAGTATCCTGCAACTGTATGCCAGTTTGTTCAGGGTGCCTTCCCTTCTATTGCTAATCACCACTAAAACCCCTGTCTCCAAATTCCTGTAGCATTTGTGCTATTCCATCCCTTTTAGGAGATGTTTAGTAGCAAGGCTGTGGTGCTTTACAGTGCAGGCAGGCAGCTTGCAACAGAGGCCTTGCCTATCACAATGATATATTGATTGAGTACCATGCTAAGAATTTTGAGAGGCAGAGAGAAGGGAGAGAATGTGCCTGTGTGTGTGTGTGTGTGTGTGTTCCCATCCTCTGGTTCACTCCCCATTGCCTGTAATGACCACGGCTGCTGGGCTGAAGTCAGGAATTCAGTCCAGGTCTCTGACCCAGTTACTTGAGCCAAGACCACTGCCTCAAAGAATTTGCAGTGATGAGAAACTGGAGTGAGGAGCCAGAGCCTGGAGTTGAACCTAAGTACTCCAGTATGGAAGTTGGGTGTCTTTTTTTTTTTATAGAAAACCTTTATTTAATAAATATAAATTTTGAAAGTACAACTTTTGGATTATAGCGGTTCTTCCCTCCATAACCACCCTCCCACCTGCAATCCATCCCATCTCCTACTCCCTCTCCCATCCTATTTTTCATTAAGATTCATTTTTAATTATCTTTATGTATAGAAAATCAACTCCATATTAAGTAAAGATTTCAAGTTTGCAGGAAGTTGGGTGTCTTAACCACTAGGTCAAACGCATGCCCGCATGCTAAGTATTTTAACGCAGTGTTGTTAATTCCTGTTAACTTTGAGTAGCTATTAGATCCAGCAGCTACCTGGTAAGGAAATGGAAAGTCAGAGTGGTAAAGTAATTTGCCAGGAAAAATACTGCAGGAAGATCAGAGGGGTAGAAGTTGTGTTCGGCCAGTCAGACTCCTAAACCAGAGCATTTTACACTCTTACTCCCTCTCTGTGTTTTGCCGTTTTTTTCCCATTGTTCATTTATGTTGGCTCTCCAGTGGTTCTCCTTTCTCTAGCTCAATTAAAATCACCTTGGAAGCTTGTTAAAACTGCTAGTTCCTGACCCTTGTTACAAAGATTCTGATTCAGGAGATCTGAACTAAATCCCCGGTGTCCGAATCTGCATTTTCCTTGGACCACACTCTGAAAAATCACTGGTGTGTAATAGGAGAGGCAGGAACTTTCCCTTTCGGCTCTGAACTGAACAGCCAGAGCCAGCACTCAAGAAGTGTGTGTTGCAGTCATGTGCAGGTAAAGTTGTCTCTGTAGTGCTGAATATAGCCCACAAAGTCCCACTGCGTGAATCAGCTTTGTTCTCTACTTGCATATAAGTGTGTGCAGCTTAGAAAAGTCAGTAGTAGGCCGGCGCCGTGGCTCAACAGGCTAATCCTCCGCCTTGCGGCGCCGGCACACCGGGTTCTAGTCCCGGTCGGGGCACCGGATTCTGTCCCGGTTGCCCCTCTTCCAGGCCAGCCCTCTGCTGTGGCCCGGGAGTGCAGTGGAGGATGGCCCAGGTGCTTGGACCCTGCACCCCATGGGGAGACCAGGAAAAGCACCTAGCTCCTGGCTCCTGCCATCGGATGAGCGCGGTGCGCCGGCCGCAGCGCGCCGACCGCGGCGGCCATTGGAGGGTGAACCAACGGCAAAAGGAAGACCTTTCTCTCTGTCTCTCTCTCTCTCACTGTCCACTCTGCCTGTAAAAAAAAAAAAAAAAAAAAAAAAAAAAAAGAGTCATTATTTTAAAAACCAGGTCTTTAGGGATAATAACTGAAACAAGTCATTTATAAAGGCTTCTACTTCTGAAAATTCAGGCACCATTAATTGTTTGTGATTTTTTAGTAAAGACATGTGATGAGAAGTCATCACCAAATGGATGGGTGAGGTTGTACGCCAGGGCAGGGCAGGTGCACTGAGCCTGGGATGACAGATCAACTGTAGAGGGGCGGCTGTAGGGTGGGTATGCTCCCAGCAGCGATGTCGACTGTGCCTATCCTGTCCTGGTTTGTGCTCAAGTTGTTTACCCTCTTGTCCATAGCTTCTGTCAGCCTAGATAGCCACTCAATAGATGAACTTCTGCTTCAGTTAGCCATGGTTTGGCTTTGCTGGCAAGCAGAAATCCTAAAACTACAAAACACGATCAAGGAAGAGGAGCTACGGCTCATAAGGGAACGTGAAAGTTTTGATTTGTTCAGGTGCTGGAGATGGAGAAGAAATAAATAAGAACCCCGCTAATTTTTCTAGCTGAGAAATTGGCAACTTTTCATAGGTAGCTGTGAAATAGCTGACTAAGCAGTTGGCTTCTATACGGCAGGGTGCTGAAGCTGGCACGTGAAGGGAACTCAGAAAAATTTATGATGTTGGAACATACTACATGTGACTATTTCATTGTACAAAAAAAGGAAAGAGAGAGAGAGAGAGGGTGAGAGAGAGAGAGGAAATAAATAAATCTATCTGGGCAGGTCACTTGAAAGTTGGAAGTTTAAGGATGACTCAGCCGTTGGAACCACCACCACCTGGACTTCCTCTTACCTGAACTAGTACATTTCCTTGATTTGTCAGTTGAACCTGTCAGTTACTTTCTATCAAATCTATCTTCCAGGTTTACCAAGGAACTTGGGTCCTCATCTGCTCAAGGAGAAGGAGGATCTATATGTGCCCTGGTGCCTAAAAGTAGGCAAAAAGGGAGCCTCACCGATTCCCTATGGGTGGGTGAGTTATTTTAGGGGCCAGGCATTCCAACGCTGGGCTGCCCAGGCACGAGTCTCACACTCTCTTCCTTAGGGACACCCACCTCCTGGGCTCTCGGCCACTTGTTTTTCCTCAGCGTCCATGGCACAAGCCCACAGTGCCCCGCCTCTTCTCTCTTCCCCAGCATCTCCTCTCCACTGCTGCGAGGGCGTGAGAAGCTGCAGACTCTTAATGACTAACTGCACACACCTGGGAATATGACATTATACTGTGAAGTCATCCCTCTGTGGGGTAAATCTTTGACCAGTAGGAAACAGGGGCTGCCAGATAAATTCTTCTCTTTGCTGTCCCCAGAAAGACTTTGCAGAAATTCTGTTCACGTGGCCTCTCCAAAAATGGTCTTGTGAGACAGTTGCCTGGAAAGCTAATGGCAGCCAACACTGTAGCGCTTGTACTCGCCCTGGTTCCTTCTCAGTTTCATTCCTATTTCGTTATCTCCACTCCCCTGGGCCTGCACTCCCTGAGAATGGATTTGAACGGAAGATTTTATTGCCTCAGTTTGCTGCAGAAGCTGCTCTGATATAACCCTGACATTTAAAATATATCAATCACTGGTTTCCAATCATCCTCTTATATTTCACTCTCAGCCCACATCTTTCCCCTAAATTTAAAATGTTGTAGTATTTTCAAGTTGTATCTTACAGCTTTATGCATAAGGCTTACATATATTAAATAATTTAGGGGACAGTCTGGGAAACAAAATAGTATTTTTCTGGACCCAGACCCAAAGAGAGGTCATTTTATTTCCTACCACTCTCTAGTTTTGATGGATTTTTTTTCCCTCATTGCTGGGCTGTGACATACTCCTTGGTAACACAAAGCTTTTGTATGCATTCTCAATTTGTATTTTATTTTATTTATTTATTTATTTTATTTTATTTTATTTTTTTTTACAGGCAGAGTGGACAGTGAGAGAGAGAGACAGAGAGAAAGGTCTTCCTTTGCCGTTGGTTCACCCTCCAATGGCCGCCGCGGTTGGCGCACTGCGGCCGGCGCACCGCGCTCGTCCGATGGCAGGAGCCAGGAGCCAGGTGCTTTTCCTGGTCTCCCCATGGGGTGCAGGGCCCAAGCACCTGGGCCATCCTCCACTGCACTCCTGGGCCACAGCAGAGGGCTGGCCTGGAAGAGGGGCAACCGGGACAGAATCCGGCGCCCCGACCGGGACTAGAACCCGGTGTGCCGGCGCCGCAAGGCGGAGGATTAGCCTGTTGAGCCACGGCGCCGGCCTGTATTTTATTTTATTTAAAAGGCAGTGAGAAAGAGAGAAATTTCTCATCCAGCGGTTCATTCCCCAAATGCCCACAATATCTGGCCCTGGGTCAGGCAGAAACCAGGAACCAGGAACTCAGTGTGGGTCTCTTATGTGGATGGCAGGGACCCAACTACTTGTCCCTACCTGCTGCCTCCCAGGGTGTGCAGGAGTGGGAAGCTGGACTCAGTAGTGGAACAGAGCCTCCATCCCAGGCGCTCTGATAGGCAATGCAGGCATCCCAAGTGGCACCTTAACCACTGCACCAGACTCCTCCCTTGTGGTTTTGAAAAGTCCTTACTATTCATAAGAATTCTTTTGCAGTCTTGCAACACATGCATGTTGATTAATTTCTCTCTGGGCTCTTGATGGGTCCATGACTCCCAGTCTTGAGTAAAGACTCTGACCTTGGTCTTCCTTTTCTTCGTTCATTAAATACGAATCTGTGTTAGGCAGATAGTGACACAGTTCATTATCAGAAAGCATCCTAGAACCTGAGGACCTTTTCTACTGGCTAAGACGACAAATCTGAAAGTAAGGGTATCACTGCATCTCCTTTCCTCCTCACACTTCCACTTCTCAACAGCACTGATAAGAGAAAAGTGAAATAAGAGAAGTGTTTTTGGCTTTTAATCTAAGTACCTCCTGTTAAAGCCAAAGCTACTGATACTTAAAGTAAACCTTTGGGGCCAGCGCTGTGGCGAAGTGGGTTAAAGCCTCAGCCTGCTGCACCAGCATCCCATATGGGCACCGGTTCGAGTCCCAGCAACTCCACTTCTGATGCTAATGGCCTGCAAAAGTGTCAGAAGATGGCCCAAGTGCTTGGGCCCCTGCACCATGTGGGAGACCAGGAAGAAGCTCCTGGCTTTGGATCAGCCCAGCTCCAGCCATTGTGGCCATTTGGGGAGTGAACCAGTGGATGAAAGCCCTCTCTCTCTCTCTCTCTCTCTCCCTCCTTACTCTGCCTTCCAAATAAATAAGTAAATCTTTAAAAGAAAAAAAGGATTAACAAAAACATTTGTTTTCTCAAATGAAAGTTTGGATTTAATGGCTTCTTTCTATATGATATGTTGATGCTCCAAGTTTTTGCTAATAACTATTTGTCTCCAAATGGCAATTCCTATGTATTCACAGAAACAATTATGCAGAAATTACTCCTAATACTCCTGTGTGAAAACAAGACTTAGGGAAACCAATCCAAGAACTCAAGATCATGATGAATGCTAAAAATGGAAGACAAGAAATGAAAAGGAATATATGGTTGGCTCAAGTTAATAGCGTAATTGGAAATTTTATTTATTTTTATTTGAAAGGCAGTGAGACAGAGACAGACAGAAATCTTCCATCCGGCCGGCGCCGTGGCTCAACAGGCTAATCCTCCGCCTTGCGGCGCCGGCACACCGGGTTCTAGTCCCGGTCGGGGCACCGGATTCTGTCCCGGTTGCCCCTCTTCCAGGCCAGCCCTCTGCTGTGGCCCAGGAGTGCAGTGGAGGATGGCCCAGGTGCTTGGGCCCTGCACCCCATGGGGAGACCAGGAAAAGCACCTGGCTCCTGGCTCCTGCCATCGGACGAGCGCGGTGCGCCGGCCGCAGTGCGCCGACCACGGCGGCCATTAGAGGGTGAACCAACGGCAAAGGAAGACCTTTCTCTCTGTCTCTCTCTCTCACTGTCCACTCTGCCTGTAAAAAAAAAAAAAAAAAAAAAAAAGAAAAGTCAGTAGTAATTGGTATGGTGAAGTTCTGTTTTTCTTACATATCAGAATATTTTGGAAATCTGAGTGTATGCATTTGTTTACAAGAAAGCCTCTGTGAACGAGGGGGGAGCCTGGTCTGCAGGAGAACCAGGGGGCTGGAACTGAGAAAGGTCTTATGTACCTAGGGGCCGAGAAGGACCTGAGGCTGGAGATGTGAGTGGAGGGTCCTGGGGAAGCCTGTGGAAAAGTGGGACTAGATGGAAGGACAGGGTGTAAGTGGATTTGTCACCAAACCTGCTGCTCTCACTTCCTGGTCAGTAGAAGTCAAAACCTCTGCCAGAAGTGACTGTCACACAAAGGGAACTTATTTGCAGCAAATAAGGAGGTGGCAGGGAGTCATTTCCAAAGCTGTGGCTACCGAGCAAGGGGAAAGGGACAGCTTTCATACGAGGGGAAGATGGATGTGCAGGCAAGGCGACATCAGCATGTTTCGGGGGTGTCAGCTTGCACAGGCATATTCATCACCTGTTGTGGTGATGAGATGTCAGCTCCTACGGGGTGGCGGGCTTGGCATCCAAATGCAGGGTGGCCTTTGGGCACCTTTGGTCGCACCTGTGAAGCACTGTTAGGTGCTTTGGACGCTTTAGGGTCTTGAAACAGGAGTGAGTCACAGCAAAGACTTTTGAGTTGCTTGGGGGCTTAGCTGGTGACGATTCAGTGAGAGCGTGGATCTTGGTTAGGGAAGAGCTCACTTTTTTAGGCAGGGGCTTCAGTGGCTCAAGGCCCAGCCCAGTTCCCTGCTTCATTGTTTGGGCAGTCTGCTGCTACTGTTTCCTCCCTTAAGGAATATGCCCGTCCACATCTGGAGCTGTGTCTTGGCTGGTTTGGAACTAGGTGAGTCACTTAACGATAGCTAGAGCAGAGAGTAAAGGATTGGTGAAGGCTTGTTCCCCGAAATAGAAAGAGGGGCCTGAGAGTCTGCTGAAGTTCCCGAAGGGCTCTGTGCAGGTGGTGGAGAAGTTCTGTAGAGCAGCATCTATGCAGCCCTGCGGGAACAGACTTCTACTGTCTCTTCAAATTTCTGCAAAATGATAGTTGGTCCCGACTTTCTATTTCTAGTATTTTAATGTTTTGCTTTCCAACAACACCCAAGTGGTTTTTTTTTAAAATACGAGTAAAAGATTAACATCCATGAAGGATTAAAGTAAGCATATATTCAAAAGCACAGCATCTTTCTTTAGGGTACACACTTGCCTTTTAAAGGAAAGAAAGGGAAAATGTAATTATATCCCTGTGTAAGCTTGGGTAGACAGAAAGGTGAGTGGCTGAGTGCAGTGCCAGGCACCCTGGGTCACTGTTCTCAAGGGGTGGGATTTGGCCTGAAGGAGAGCAGTGATAATGAGGCTACTGATAGCCAACATTTTTGAGACCCTTCTCCTTAGGGGTTGCCTCACCTTACATCCTGTATGCCTTGCATTGACCTGGTAAGTTCAGTCATCTGTATTTAAGCAACCGAGAGGTTAATTGAGTCCCGGCCCAGCCAGCTGGTGAGACATTTCACAAGGGCACTTTCCTGCAAGTTGGTATTCTCCCATCTTCAAGAGGTAGGTTGCCACATGAAAGAAATCACAGCATTTTTTTTTTTTAATGTACACATGATTGAAGCTTGAAAAAGAGAACCATGCCACTCTAAATTACAGTGATGGATAAAGGTCTTTTGTATTTGGCTAGCTGATCACAACCCGAGCCTGCTCGCTGGGGAGGCAGTAGACTGGGGGAGCCAGGTTCTTTCAAGCAGGTTTGGCCAGGCAGGTTTCTGCAGGGAAGGTTAGAGTGTGTGAGCCACAAAGCCCTCCTGCTGCCCAGGTATCAGAGGTTGTCTGTTACAAGTTCCTTCACTTCCACTGTTACTTCCTTTTCACAATTCTATTTTGGACTTCTGTCCCATGTGTATTTATGGTAGACAAAGCTCTTTTTTTTTTTTTTTTTAAATAGTCCCTTTGCCACCAGTTGAAAAGGAGCCTCCTGTATCCTGCAGTTTCTGGGCATTGTGAGTTTCTTTTTAAACTCAGAATTGGCGATAATGGGGACTGTGAGTCCCTATTGTCCAGAGAGGGAAGTTACAGATAGGGGCCTTCAAAGATGATTCAATAAAAATCAATGGAGTAAGGCTTTTTGATGAAACGGTCTGTTATTATAGGGAGGCTGCTTGGGATAAGACTTGGGTACTGGACACCCTGGGGCCAAGTCCAGGGTTTTCAGAAATCCAAGGCTTACTACAGAAAGGCCTGTTTTCATTAGTGCAGGTGCTGTGGTTGGCAGAATTTCTTCTTAAGAAATGAAATATCCAGCAGACCATTCCTGATTATGTTATGTATTTTTAGATGTTACCACTGAACTATATTTATAGTATAGACTACTGAATCCTATCTTAAATATGCAAAATAGATGCATAACTAACCTCCCAAGCTGCGTTCTCTGCTCCATATTACACCCTGCAATGTAGCCTGTGCTTAAATAGTTCTCCTCAGAGTCTTGGGATGGAACTTATTGTTTGCTTTTTAGCATAAGTACAGAGTGTGCATACAAGCTGTGTGGCCCTCCGGGTGACAACTTCTGCTCCCAGCTGTACTCGAAGGGTTCGGTCAGCAAACCACTGGCAGTGCAGCTGGGGAGTGAAGCCAACAGCGCCGGGTAGATAAATCCCCAGAGAGCCAAATGAGCCAAAAGGAGAATGCCCCAGTCTTTGCCAGTGTGGTTGGTGACTCAGAGTATCGGGTGTCTGTTGTGGCATCAGAGGTTACATCTCTGGCTGCCTCCTGGTGGGACTTTGCCTTGTACCTGACAGTTTCCCAGAACGCCCACCATCCTATTTCCTAGGGTAACCTAAGTATTGTTCAGAGCATGATGAGCACAGTCCTGGCTTCTGCTGCTGGCGTTGAAGGGGAGCAGGTGTCCTGCAGTCTCTGCATTCCATTCCCCTGTGTCTTGATGAAGAGTGGTTCTGTTGCTTAGCTGGAAGCTTGAGTTTGTAGAGCTCATCTAGTAAAGAAATTGATTTTCTTGGGAGCAGTAACAAAGCAGAGGCCAATGAAAAGGTGAGAAACTGAACGCTTCCAGTGATTTGAATAACCATGTTGATTGAAGAGCCTAGGGATTGGTGTGATGTCTGGTGTTACCCTCAATTCTTTTTTTTTTAATATTTATTTATTTATTTATTTGAAAATCAGAGTTAGAGAGAGAGAGGGAGAGAGAGAGAAAGAGAGAGAAAGTTTTCCATCTGCTGGTTCACTTCCCAAATGGCCGCAATTCCCAGGTCTCAGCCAGGAGCTCAATCTGGGTCTCCCAGGTGAGTGGCAGGGGTTTTTCTCAGGCACATTAGCAGGGAGCTGGGTTAGAAGTGGAGCAGTTGGGATTCCAGCTGGCACACACGGGAGATAACAGCATCACAGGTGGTAGCTTTACCAGCTACACCACAACAGTTCTTGAAGGCATCCCACCCTTTTTGGGTTTGCTCTGTGTTCCAGTTATCCAGAATTTGGTAACTAACAATTTGGATAAAGTGATTCTGCCCCAAGTTCCAGCAACTCAGATTCTTTGTTTGAGCCCTTTCTCCTCTGTTCACTCCTTCTTTAAGGTTTTCTTGTGCACCTGCCCTGTAACAGGCTCTGTGATAGGTGTTGGAGTTACTGAGATGAACGTGGTAGGTACAATCACTAGGCCTGGGTACATAGGCTCCTGGTGATGACAAGCCACATAAGAGATGGCACTGTAGTCTCACGCATGAGGCACCATTGTATTGTGTAAGACACAGTGGGAGCATAGATGAGGAAGCCAACCTGTTACCTAGAGTGGTTGGTTGAGGATCCTTTTTTGAGCAAGGCCTTAACAAATTTAGGATGGGAGGAGAAGGGGTGGGCAGACCCTTTGCAGAGGGAGCTCAAGAGTGTGAAAATATGAATGTGAGTGAGACTGTACAGAAATGCTCAGGATGCCGAGCTGATGTGCTTTAGCTTAGCTGTGCTGGTGCTCACGGAAGCGTTCATTCTGACTAGCTGGGGCTTGAGTCTCAGGGCAAGTTCATGATGTTGATCATGACTCTCAGAGTAATGACAGACTGGCACAGAAGGAAACAAAGGTGGGAGAGAGAAAGGGGTGGGAGGAGATCACTGAGGAAGGAATTTGAATGCCATCTAAGGAGTTTGTGTTACCAAATTTGTTTGCTCATTCATGTATTCCCTGAAGACTGGGATACCCAACCGAGAGCTAGGTCAAGAATCCAATCAAGAACAAGCTGTGGCATGAGCCAAGATGGACAGGAGCGCACACATATGAGAGATGTTTTTGACGACCAGTGCTCTGGGAATTGCAAGAAACTGAGAAATGAAATAAAATCAGGGTTTCCATTCTCGGTGGAAGAGCATCTCATACGTAGTCGGGCAGGGTTGTTGAATGGGATAGAATGTTGGAAGCATGTTCCTTGTGCTTTTCTCTGAAGATGAAATCAGGTCTCGAGGTACAAGAGAGAGATTCTGGGTCTGCTGCGTGTCCTGGCACTTACCAGACGGGCTCAGGAGACTGATCTCACCAGTAAGCTCTGCGGGTAGCGGAATTCCGTGTAGCAGAATCAGGGCTAATGGCTTCATCCGACAAGAGGAGGACCTGCAGATGCGTGTGAGTGGCTTTGTGGACTGAACCGTGCTGCTCCTCCTGGCCTGAGTCTGGGAAAGATGTATCCGAGACACAAACACAAGGTTTTTGGTAGCAATGTAGACCCTCAAAGCTTCTACCTTCCTAGTATCACCCTGTTCAAAATAATACCAATTGCCCCCAAAGAGAAAATAAACGCACTATTGAAGAAGGTCAGAATATACTTAACAGTCAAAAAGAATATTGCAATATTTAAAGAACATGAAGTCTGAGTCAGATCGAGAGCTCCTACTGTGAGATGAGTTGTAGACAAGTATTCAGCTTTTGAATGGATTCTGTCATCTCCGTGACTGACTTCTAGGTATTTAGTGGCCAGGGAGGTTCTTTAACTGAGAAGACCAGTAGCTCACGTTGTGTGGTGTCTAGCAGTTCAAACAGCTGATACGTTTTCAGCAGGCTGTGTAGGGGGAATGGTTCAAGGACTTGCAGAAAGGTCCCCACAGATGTTGTTGATGAGAGGAACATGAGCTGGGGCAATGCAGCGCATCTGTGCCCTCTGTTTGGCAGTGTGGGCAAGCTCAGACATTGCAGAATGTCACCCCTCTGGCTCTTGCCCTCCACTGTAGTCCAACATGCTGTTGCAGTGACTTACTTGCAGAGAGCTGACCAGCTTGTGGGCAGAGATGATCTTTCTGAAGCAGAGACCCTTGTCCCTGATTGCATACCCAGGTACCTGGAGGAGTACGATCGAGAGCCAGAGCCACCATTGGTGGATCTGAAAAGACAGCCTTCAGAGCAGCAATTTTGTTTTCACTGAACTTAAGTTCATTTTTTTCAGCTTGCACCTGGGTATATTTTACAGGGCAGGCAAGCTCATGATGAAATTAATTGAAACTTTTGAGTGGAAAGCAGATACATTTCTGTTGTGTGCTTTGATCATCTGTATTCACAAACAGTATACATTATTTACATTATGCTTCTGTTTTTTTTTTGTTATCTACCATCTTGAACTCTATTTCCTTTTATTTCTAGTTTGGTATATCAGAAGAATGACTTATGTACATGGGAGAAAGCTTCTCAGTTCTGGGCAATCTGTTTTTTATAGCCCACTTGGATAAGATTTGAGATTAGGTTGCCTGTTTTCATGAAGACATGTTGATCACTGATCCCCCTCTTTTCCAAGCACCTAAAATGATCTTAATTTGTGTCGAATTTAGTGTCAGTTTTGTCCCTGATAGGTGTGAATCCCCTGATAATCTGTTGATTTTGTGGTCACGAGGGGTGGCAACCGTGTATGTAGTGCTGCATCTGTACACTTGATAGACATGTGTGCACAGTGGATTAATACCTGTGAAACATTTAGGAGAACTCTTCTGAGTGACAGTATTCCAGCGTGCCGATAACTTTGGTCTTGTGTGATTTATTGGAAGTGGAAGTACAGATACATATTTCAACACAGAAATGCTGGTTAAATTTCTTTATAATATGTTCAGATAACAAAGCTTTCATAACGTTAGAAGAATATATCCTGATTAGGTAGTTATTGGAAGGGTTGAATTACAAAGAGAGTTGTTTAAATCTCAAAGACAGTTGACATTTGAAAACCAAACGGATATTTGCATCCCAGATTTACTTTGTGTCTCAAGTCTTGAGCTGTGAAGTCAAAACTCAACAATTATATACCTAAGCCACAAATCAACATGTCAGATGGTTGTTATAAGTGCTGTTTGTAGAAACAAGTGGCAGAGGTTACCACCGTTAAACTGTTGGAAATTATTGGTTACATTGAGTTGTATTTGGAGATAAGTATCAGTTGTACTAAGTGACAGTATAGATTAAAAACCTTTAAAAAAAAAAAAAGACAGAGTAACTGTGCCCTTGACTGAAGGCACCTTTCAGAGCTGTTTCATTTGCATTCTGTCCCTTTCCCTTGCTGTTAGTGTTTTTTTTTTTTTAATTAATTTTTAAAAATTTATTTGAAAGGGAGGGAGAGAGAGAAAGAAGTATCTTCTGTCCAGTGCTTGACTCCTGAAATGCCTGCAGTAAACAGGGCTGGGTTGGAGCTCAGTCTGTGTCTCCACTGTGAACAGAGAAGCAGGTAAGCATCACCAGCCGCCTCCAGGGTGTGCATTAGCAGGAAGCAGGAATAGAGAGCCGAGCTGGGACTCGAACCCAGGCCCTCTGATGTGGGATGTGGGTGTCCCACATGGAGGTTGAACTGCCAAACACCCGCCCTTTTTGTTCTTAATTTAAAATCTGCCTGTGTCACTGAGAAAGAGGAACGTATCAAGAGCATTTGTGACATGTTTCTGGCTATAATGTAAAAAAAGAAAAATGACAAAAATCTCAAAGCCCACATTTGTTAATTTAAGACAGTCTATAAATTCAGATCCCAGTGAATTTAATTTCATATTGAAGCAGATGACATCTTGATTATCTGTGTATCCGGTGGGGGAGGAGGGATATAGAGTTACAAGTTATCTATGCCTGGTTCTTGGGGAGATAATAGAGAAGATGACAGTATGTCTAAAGTGCTTTGTAACTGAAAAGAACCATATGAATGGTGTTATTATAACAAATATGACATTGACTTGTCTTTACTTAGAAGCCTGTGTCAGATTGTCCTTTCCTGATACAAAAATTAAAAAAAAGTTTTTGCTTTTAATTTTTCCTATTCCTTATATGGAGGCATTCCTTTCTCATTGACATGAAAATAAAGATTCTTTAGATAATGCTAATAAAATAAACATCGGTTTATACATTTTGAGTGAAATTTATTAAAAATGCATTTTTATTATGACAAAATCTCAATACTTATCGAGCATTTTGGATATCACAAGAAGTAGCCCAGTAGGTCTGATGACTCTACCTAGCTGTTTTCATACTAAAGAGCATATTTCTATTTAGAGACAGTTTAAAGAATTGTAAGTACTCTTAGTGGTATTATATAGTTCTTCAAGGAAAATATGTACTTATACCAGGCTTTGTGCATTTGGGCAAAAATAGTAATGACACTTTCAAAATAATGGTAGCAAAACGAGTCACAATAAATACATTGGATTCCCGAGATAAAGAGGTGTATAATCCTCAGAGCTGCAGCATCTGTTTGTAAAAATAGTGCAATTTGGCTGTACCATTTTAGAAAGCAACTCACTAAGTACAACTTTAAAAGCTGCTTTTTTTTTTTTAAAGTTTGACATTCCGGTAAACTATCAGGAAAATGCCCTTCCAATTCCCTTTCCTCTTAAGTGTCTAGAAGTGGGAGTACATTCAAATTAAAAGCAGAAAGTCCCTTAAATTCCTTTCAAGAAGTCCATCCTGTTAGTGCCGCTACTAGAGGGACTGTGGCTTGTTATTGCTTTTGGCTGGAATGAGATTGCAAAAGACTTTAAGAAGGAATAGAAATTGCAATGGGAGTTCTCTGTCACTCTTACAGTTTATGGCCCATTCCTTTTTTTAGTCTGAATTTTTTTTTTCATCAAGAGATCCTATCTCTAGAAGGAAATATTTAACAGTGATCATAAAAAGCGCTATGTAGTGAGACACGTGAAAAAAAAAAGATTCAAAACTTCAGCAGGAATAACAGCAAGCAAATGATAGTGAATAAGACAGTCATTATGTGTAGTGTTTTCTCACAGTTTCCTCTATACTTATTGTTTTGTTTTACTCATCGCAAAATTCCTGTGCTTTGAGCAAGACAATACCTGTGCTCTCTCATGCATGAAGACTTACACACCTGGGAGGCTGTGACTGCCACTGTGTCTCACCGTTGAGCCCTGGCTAAGACTCAAGCTCGTTTTTTAAGTTTCTTCTCCAGGGTGACTTGCCATAGCCTGTATCTGACACCTTGAATTTTGCTTACGTTCTAGGTTTCTCCTGGGCCAGCCCCTTTTGTTCCAGTGCTAGCTGAACCGAGGCCGTGAACCTGCAGCCTAGCCCATCTCTTCTTCAGATTCCCATGATGAGCTCGCCAGTACAGCCTGGTCAGTCTGGTTTGTTTTTTCAACCATTAACAGATTTTTATGTGAAAGATGTTGCTTTACATTGCTTCAAACCAAGCCACGTAAGGTGTAAAGAAGCATTTTTTTTTTTTTTGCTGATGAAGATTGGGATGATATGGTAATAAATACTGAATTTTATATTTTACAGCTAATACTCTCATTACTTAATTCACTTTCTGGGCAACTTGTTTCATTTTCGTTGTCGTCTGAGCACTGAGATATAATTCGTTGCTTCTAATGTAACCTTCGGATATAATTTTATAATTTTATGAAGCTGTGTATATTGAATATGATATAATAATCTGACTCACACCCATAGTCTTTCTGACCTAACACGTGTCTGTGTGTTTTTAAATTATGCTGTGGGGTTTGGACGTCAGCATGTGGATTGACCCTGCCTCTTTGACCACAGGAAGGATATTTTTCCTCCCCACCCTTCTTTGCTGCCACTCCTGTTTCCTATATACATATTTAACTATAATCTCAGCACCTGCTTCCTCTGCGTCCAGAGTGGTGTGCGTAGCTCATACAGTGCCGCGATCAGCACAGCCAACACCCATTCCTCCAGGAACAGGGTGTCACTTTTGGAACAAATACAATACACGTTTTCAGAATGCTGGAGGAGGGTCAGATACCGTGTGTTAATCAGAAATTTTCAAAGAATTTTTGGCATGGATCATTATAGGAGCATTTCTTTCCAAGCTCGTAGATGTTTTAGCACGTCAGTAGCCTTGAGTTTTCTAACTCTGTGGGTCCAAGTTAATGTAATATTACCTTCAGGGCTTATAGGGGGGAAATATTTCCCAAGATTGTCACTCCCTAGCATTCTGTGCTCAGATCAGCCCCTCTGCAGTTTCATGGTCTCATCAACCTCTCTGCACATTTCCAGCAGGTTTCCAACGTGTATGTTGGATTTGGACCTGGAAATTGTTGGAAAGGATAACTGTGATTATTGATCCTTAATAATGCAGTAAAGCTATCTCAGATTGTAATCACAGCCATGGTTTATGATTGATACCATGTCATCTGGTTAAGCACATGGAGAGTTCCCTAGGTTTCTTACCGTGGGTCCCCACAACACAGGCAACTGGTTCTCATACTTTAGCCTGCAGTAGAATCACTTGGAGAGTTTGTTGAATCAAACCCTATACCTATAGTTTTGACTTACACATTTTTACAAGTTCCCCTAGGGTGATGCTGTTATAGTCTGGGACCACACTTCGGGAACCACAGGTCTGGTGTTCAATACCTATTCCTCTCTCACTCCCCTTTGTCTTCCACAGAGAGACTTGTTCAAGGGTATTTCTATGAGCTGCATTGTTCATTACAAGTGAAGTGTTGTCCTTTTAAATTGAGGTAAACTTAATGTCTGCATTATATATATATATATATATATATATGTGATGTTTAAATATATATGGCATATATTTATTATTAGGTATTATGATTATTATATTTATTATTAGGTAAATTAAGTGTTTCAAATTACAGTTTGAGCCCCCACCATAGTCAAATGCTTTTTTAGACATGATAATCTTTGGCAGTGGAAGTGGGCATACCGTGCCTCCTGAGGAAAGTTGATTTTATAACATGAAAATATCCCTTGAGACTGCTCTATGGTGTGGAAGCTATTGCCATAATAGTTGTTCACGTAGGATAAGGGAAAAGTGGGGGATAAATAGCTTGTGTGGCTTTGGGGTCACTAAAATTCCCATGTATAGTTTTCTTATGATCATAGAGGTCTTAGCCCACTCTGAAAAGGTTTTGTGACTCACAGTGTGAGCTTGAGGATAGTCCTAACAAATGAGCCAGGTGGGTAGGAATTCTGTTCTTTTTATCTCAGTCATAAACCTTGATCAGAGATCTGAAGTGCACTTTGCATGTGTGAACATACACGAAACTATTCTTCTGCTGTTATTAGCTTGTGTCTTAGTGCCTTACAGATACTACTGGTGAGAAATTGCCTGATTGTTTGATTTAGAAAAAAAATGTTTTCCTTTTAGGTCTCTTTTTTATTTCTTTGCTATCTATAAAGAGAATTGGATTGATCTTATGCAGTCACCATCCATTTATTTTGCTTTTGTTCCACAAATGGCTCTAAAGAGTTATTTTGCACTAGAAAGAAAAATAGACTCACTCCAGTGGTTCCAGAAATTCTTTAATAGGGTTTCAGACTGAGCATTTATGTTCGCCTTGAAAATTGGTTTCTCCATGCATCACAAAAGTTTTCTTCATCCATATTCAAATTCAGTTGATATCAAGTATAAAATATTACTGTGATCATGTATTTGAACAATCAATGCTAATTTTTCTCTATAGGATTAATTAGTTTATGTTTTCATTTTGCTACCCCAGAAGTATTCTGAGTGAAAGCATTGGGTCTTTCTGTTGAGTGGTGAGGCACCTGACCGCAGGGTTGACTTCCTGGATATGGTTGATGTGGACTGCTTCAGTTGAGTCATTCATTCATTCATTCATCCATTCATTCAAAACTTAATAAACCTCTGCTTGATGCCAGCCAGGGTGGTAGTCCAATGGGCCACACAGAGCACTAAAACGTGATTTCCACCCATAAACCACCCTTTAGTGGGAGAGACAGAAATGTCAGTAGTTTTGATTCATTCAGTGTCTTAGATATTTTTGTAAATAAAGGACCAGAAATTAATTTTTTCTGTCAACTGGTATGGATGCTATTTCTAATAACCTAATTTTTGTGGAGGCTGCCAAATCTCGCAAGGAAAGATGTTAGTGCCCGTCTGATCTTTCATTTTACCAAATGTATCAAATAAGAAAAATCACTCAGGGTTATTTCTAAAAATACACGCTCCTCTACTTCTCTCATGAAGACTCTCCTGCCATAGCCCTGAAGGAGCTGGGTACCTGGTAATGTTGGGTACAGTATTCTTCAGTATCATTTGGCAAAGTACAGAAGTGCTCTTATCTGTCTAACAGCACTGGTACCTCTTATTTTGAGTTGATAGGAAAGAAATCAAATACATCATTCAATCCTATCTCAGTATAAGTATTTGTCTTCTGAGTTAAGATGGTAATTCAGTTATCTTGCTCTCTGATGATAAACAAGAAGCAATTTTTGTTGAAATCTAGAAGAGTTAATCATTTGTGCGAGAATTCTAGTGGCTTACAAGTATTCTCTGCTGTTTTTAAGGAGGTGGACCTAAGAAACTCTTTTTTTTTTAAAGGTTTTTTTTTACTTGAAAGTCAGAGTTACACAGAGAGAGGAGAGGCAGAGGGGGAGGGGAGGTCTTCCGCTGGCTCAGTCCCCAATTGGCTGCAAAAGCTGGAGATGTGCCAATCAGGAGCCAGGAGCTTCTTCCAGGTCCCCCATGTGGGTGCAGGGGCCCAAGGACTTGGGCCATCTGCTGCTGCTTTCCCAGGCCATAGTAGAGTGCTGGATTAGAAGTGGAGCAGCCGGGACCTGAACCAATGTCTATTTGGGATCCCGGCACTGTAGGCAGAGTCTTTACCTGCTACACCACAGTGCCGACCCCCAAAGAGACTCTTATAGAGAAGACTTTTTTCCCTCAAAAGAAGTGTAAACCTGTTATAATCCAGAGCAGATTTTCAGTGTGATCCCATGATTGTCGAAAATGTGATTTGAGCCTGGATGTTTTCAAAAGCTGATAAAATGGGCTGTGTGTCAACCCTAAGATGATTCTAGGATGACTTTCAGTTTTGACAAATTGACTTTTTATGATGTCATTGTGATGAGAACGTATCTGAAGAGACATCCCAAGGGCTGAACGTGGATTGTGCCTGATGCCACCTAGAACCATGCAATGCTGGGGTCTTATGGGCTTCTAAGTAGTTTGCATGCATGAATGGTCATAGTTGTGTTGTGAAGCTGTGTAACATTAATTTTTAAAAAGCCAGTTGTATGAAAGTAGTCTCTTTCCCTTTTCTTTATCATCGCATGAACACTTCAAACAACTTTCCCCCCGAATGAAGTGAAAAGGTCAGGCTATTCATATAAGCTGACGATTTGAAGCAAGAGCTCATATTCTATTCATTTTCTCATTTTCTGTTCATTTGCTCGTTGGCAAATCTTGGGCAAAAATTAGTTAAGAGATTTCCCTTCATGCCTGCCTTTTGCTGCACAGCTGAATTCTCTTATAGAAATGTAGAGTAGATTTAACTAATGATCAAAAAGTTCTTTGAAATATAAATTGTTATGGAAATGCTAACTACTATAAACAATTTGAGGGCAGGCATTAATAAAAGCCTCACTGCAAGCGTTTTTAAAGAGAACTAATAAAAGCTTCACGGTTCAATTAATACAGCAGAACATTGGGTTTTCTAGAAGCATATGGGACCCAGAAGGCCTGCCCCTGTTTTTAAAATTTACGAACTCTTTAATGATTCACCACTTTTCCTCCAGTGCATTACCCACTGTGGTGCCATTTAGTCATTAAGTAGGAAACTAAAACCAGGACAAAGCTACAAACAAATATCATAATGTCCAAGTGGGTAGTTTTTTTTTTTCCAGTTTGTTCACAATATGTTAACATAAAAAATGAACGTTAAGTGAACAGAGAGTCTCAGGACAGATCGAGAAGGTTATGGCTTCCCCAGATGAGCTGAGTGTGATCAGTTGGCTTTTTCATGAAATACAGGTCAAATCCCATCACAAGAAGCTCTGTATAGCTAAAATATATTCAGGCTCCTGGCCAATTATCTATTTTAAGGAATAGTCAAGAAAAATATTCCAAGATAAGATAAATTAGTCCCTTGAAGTTTGTTGCAACAAAATTTAATCTCAGAATATGATATTAAATGAGAAGGAGTACATGTTAAATTTATTAAATATTATTTTGGAATTTTTTTCCACTTGTTTAACTTCAGTTAAGGGATTCATTCTTCGGCTACTTCTTTCCTAAACTTTCATTTGTTTACATTTTTATTTGAAAAGCAGAGCAAGCAATAGAGAGGAAAATAGACAGAGAGATCTTCTATTTATTGGTTGATTCCCTAAGTACCCAGTACAGCCAGGGCTGGGCCAGGCTTTGACCAGAATCTCAGAGACCCTTCTGGATCTCCCCCGTGGGTGGCAGGGACCCAGTTGCTTGACTCATCATCTGCTGCCTCTCAGAGTGTGCATTAGCAGGAAGCTGGATCAGAAGCAGAATAGCCAGATCTTGAATCTAGGTGTGCTGGTATGGGATATAGTCGTCCAAGTGGCTTCTTAACCACTACATCGAATACCAACCCCATTCTTTGGCTATTTCTGAGTCTGGACTTCTCCAATCTGGTACTCAAGGTTGGAGCATAAACCAAAGAAATCTTTGTATTCTTCAGTTCCTGCAAGAGAATGCTTTAATAGTGAGGTACTCTCCTTTTCCCAGTATGTCCAATATAAATTTATTTTGTGTTTTATTCTGAAATTTGCTTTGCCCAATAAATTTTACAGGCTAATTCAATTTATATATTTCTCAACTGTTTTTAATATTATAACACTACAAACAAACCCTTGTAATGTAATTCAAACAAAAAAGAAAATTCTCAAAATATAAAGACTAAACTTATGGTTTTCTTGAGTGCTGGGTGGCTCTTTTCCCAGGGGCTTTCCAGGGCCTCAGACAGCTTTGAACATTTTGGGCCACACTTCGTCACCTTATGGCTTCCAAGGTCAGTGTGCATCTCTATACAGAGCTGTAGGAAGGGAAATGGGAGAAGGCAGTGGTTTGTGGTAAGTCTCCATAGACATATCACTTATGTTACCATTTCATTGGGTAGCATTTAGTCACATGACCACACATACCCACAAAGGAGGCTGGGAAATAGCATCTAGTGGTTATCCAAGGAAGTGGGGAAACACTTCTCAGGAACAACTGGTCAGTCTCTGCTTTGCTTATTCCTAGGAGTGCAAGGCTGGCTTTGCTTACAAGAGGTAAAGTATTTAAGAATGTGCTCTTGATTAAGCCAATGATTAAAGAGTTAATGTAAGTACGTTTCCTTTGAAGATAGAGAAACACTTTAAAATCAGGGCAAATTGGCTTGCCTGCATCTTGTGAGAGTTACCTAGAGGTCTGTCCATGAATCACGCTGAGTGGATAACGCTAGCGCAGCTGTTAGAAAATTCAAGTTCTTGTTAGTGGGAATGCTCCAGAAAATAGCAATAAAATGGATGGTGTAGAATACTGTGCATCTTTTGTTACTACATACAAGTCAGGTCAGTTTATCCAAAGTTGTAATTGCACATGTACTAAGAAAGAAGTCTGTTAAACAATATTTGCAGTTCTCACATTTACTCTGTTAGGGCCATGTTTTTAAACTCCTTCATAATAAAATACCATGAGAAACATGTAGGCCAGGTAGCCAGTACTTGATAAATTCTTGTTTTACATTGATCTTTTCAGGAACACAATTCTAAAACAAGGCCGTGCTCTGTTTCCTGAAGCTCCACAAGCAAGGTCTTTGTATCTCTGCAAAATACACTTGGACAGCTCTGTTGACAGTATTATTTTGGGGTTTGCTCCTTTTTTTTTTCCAAAGATTTATTTATCTATTTGAAAGTCAGAGAGGTAGAGAGAGGTAGAGACAGAGAGAGAGAGAGAGAGAGAGAGAGAGAGGTCTTCCATCCGCTGGTTCACTCCCCAAATGGCTGCAATGGCTGGAGCTTGCGCCGATCTGAAGCCAGGAGCCAGGAACCTCTTCTGGGTCTCCCACATGGGTGTAAGGGCTCAAGGACTCGGGCCCTCTTCCATAGCATAAAGCAGTGGAGACTTGAATCGGCACCCATATGGGATGCTGGCATTGCAGGCGGTGTCTTCACCCACTACGCCGCAGCGCCGGCCCCTGGGGTTGCTCTTAAAGAGTCCCAGAAAACTCTGTGTGTGTGTGTGTGTATGTGTGTGTTTTTGTGGCAGTGCCTTAATTACTCTAAAGTATTAAAGAGGCTTATAGAGTTATGTAACCTGCAGTTAACTAAAGAACCCCTCAGTGCTTTATTTTTATGTGATTGGGTATATTTCTTAATTTTTATCTTCTGTTGAGACGGTCAATAAATGCTGAATTCTCCATTTATAATTTACTGCCTCCAATTTGTTTTGGGATTAGAAAGCTAAGGACTATATTAAATAAAGCTTAAGATAAGTTCTGAAGCACAAAGTTCTCTTTTATGAACAAAATACATGTGTTTACTTTTCTTACACATTGTGTAATTGTACACACCTTCCTTTACTTTCTTGTTTTTTTTTCTTTTTGTTTGTCTTTGCTCTATAGATTTATAGACTTTTGTGTTTCCAGTAGGTGAGGCATTGGTATGATTTTGATTTTGATGTGCTTGCCCTTGAAAATTTGATTGGTAAGTCTTACAGTGGGTACCCATGTGCTAATTTATGTTGCTTTGGAACTTTTTAAATTTTTATTTATTTCTGCTTTTTTTTTTGAAAGACGAGAGAAAGAGGTGGGGGACAAACAAATGAGGAGAGAATTTCCATTTGTTGGTTTATTTCCCAAATGACTACAACAACCAGGGTTGGTCTAGGCTGAAAACAGGAGCTCGGGACTGTATCCTAATCTCTCATCTGCGTGGCAGGGACCCAAATATTTGAGCCATTGCCTGCTACTTCCTAGCATGCATATTAGCAGGAAGCTGGAGTTATCAGGTGTGCTGGGATTTGAACACAGAGCCTCTGTTAGGCAACACAAGCTGTGTTCTAACTGCTGAGCCGAATGCCTGCCTCTGAAGTAGTTTCCTAATCAGAGCTTGTGACCAAATCATTGGTGAGCTTTCCAGTGGAGAAACTCTGAGCTGGTCTGTGAATTGTCTTCCATCTTTATTTTTGTAAGAACTTTCTAGAACTTGATCATAGAAGGCTCGTTCTCCTCTTCAGATACAATTTGTGTGATTAACCTTTTCTCTTCTTGCATGTTGCTGGCTTCCAGGAGTGCTTTCTCCCCTGGTTGCTGCTGTGGTTCCCCTGGGACCTGTTCCAGGTGAGCTGGGGGTTGGCTTTTGCAGTTGGCGTTTGCCCTTATACTTTCCCCACTCTTTGGAAGACTTTGGAGAGTCTAGGAGAGGGCAGATAATCATGGCGGGTCCCCTGTGGATGTCCACCTTCTGTCTTTCACTGTCAGAAGAACTGCGTCTTTGGCAAGAAATGTTGAAAGGATAGAGAAAAGCTAGTGCCTCGTTTGAGACACCCTGGGCATGCTTGGTAAAAGCCAGTGACTTGCTCCCGGTGTAGTGTTTGTGAAGAGCTTACTTGGCTTTTCCCCACGTTTCTCCAATTTTGAGATTCCCAGTGCTTTCTGGATGTCCTGCACTGCTCTGCAAATGGGCAAAACCAGAACATTATCCTGAACTCTTCTTTTTTTTTTTTTTTTTTTTTGACAGGCAGAGTGGACAGTGAGAGAGAGAGACAGAGAGAAAGGTCTTCCTTTTGCCGTTGGTTCACCCTCCAATGGCCGCCGCGGCCGGCGCGCTGCAGCCGGCGCACCGCGCTCATCCGATGGCAGGAGCCAGGTGCCAGGTGCTTATCCTGGTCTCCCCATGGGGTGCAGGGCCCAAGCACCTGGGCCATCCTCCACTGCACTCCCGGGCCACAGCAGAGGGCTGGCCTGGAAGAGGGGCAACCGGGACAGAATCCGGCACCCCGACCGGGACTAGAACCCGGTGTGCCGGCGCCGCAAGGCGGAGGATTAGCCTGTTGAGCCACGGCGCCGGCCTGAACTCTTCTTTAAAGAACGCCTACCTGATAAAAAAGTGGTGTCAGTATTGGAGTCACTTGTTTAGTTAGAAGCTCAGATCTAACATGTGTGTGGTGTGTTCAAGGATGGGCTTCTTAGGATAGGTCTCCGTCATTTGGGGTGTAGCCTGTGGAAATAAGTGAGTCAACCGGTGATGGTGAAATAGGTCTTCTAAAAATCCTGTCTCCTCTCCTTATGTATTATATTATAAAAAAGAATTATGATTAGGGGCCGGTGCTGTGGACCAGTAGGTTAGTCCTCAGCCTGCAGTGCCGGCATTCCATATGGGTGCAGGTTCTACTCCCGGCTGCTCCTCTTCCAATCCAGCTCACTGCTGTGGCCTGGGAAAGCAGTAGAAGATGGCCCAAGTCCTTGGGTCCCTGCACCCACATGGGAGACCCGGAAGTGGCACCTGGCTCCGGGCTTCAGATTGGCACAGTTCTGGCCGTTGTGGCCATTTGGGGAGTGAACCAATGGAAGGAAGGTCTTTCTCTCTCTCTTCCTCTCACTATCTGTAAATCTACCTCTCAAATAAATAAATAAATAAAAGTATTATGATTAGAGATATTTTTAAAAATAATAAAAGTATATACCTATGGAAATTGTTTTTGGGGTGAGTTTTATGATTTTTGGATGTGTTTGCATCATTGAACCTCTGTAATCACACTTTGTTTTTTGATGGAGGGTTGATTGAATCTTATTTATTTGAAAGTCAGAGTTATACAGAGAGAGGAGAGGCAGAGAGAGAGAGGTCTTTCATCTGTTGGTTCACTCCCTAATTGACTGCAACAGCTGGTGATGCCCTGATAAGAAGCCAGGAGCCAGGAGCTTCTTCCGGGTCTCCCACGTGGGTGCAGGGGCCCAAGGACTTGGGCTATCCTCTTTTGCTTTCCCAGGCCACAGCAGAGAGCTGAGTTGGAAGTAGAGTAGCCGGGTCTCGAACTGGCGACCATATGGGATGCCGGCACTTCAGGCCATGGTGTTAACCTGCTGTGCCACAGCGCCAGCCCTAAGGGTTGGCTGTATCTTACATTAGCTTTATGTTTAAGTGAAACAAAAACTTGGAAAACTGATGTTAAAGCTTCATGGTGTATCACTGTAAAGGGCTTAGCAGTTAGAAAACATTTAGGAAGTCAATTATAGGAAAAGGAAAACTAACACCTACTCTAACTTGGGGTAGGTAACGTGTGCTATTGAATCTCCAAATTTCGGCAGAGTTTGGCACAGTGGGGAGTTCATTTTTACCTTCTGTGGGGAGAGCAGCCAGCCTGCTGACCCGCCTGCCTGTCTGCTTTTCTTACTTTGCTTTATTTTTATTTTCCCTGTTCTCATGCCAAGAAGGATTTGGTATCTATATAACCAGTGTTTAAAAAGTGAACTATGTGAGGAGGAAGAGAAGTAAGGAAAGAGCCGCTGGGCAAAGTAAATACTCTTGGTACTAGGGCCAGATGGGTCTCTGAGCTTTCTGGAAGCAAGTGTGTGCTTAGCCATGAGACTGATCTCCCTTTAGCCTTTAGTCTGTCAGCCACGGCCCCGTGTCAGTGACTCCTCATCCCCTGTGTCCTAGGTAACCAGGACCTGTATCCTTCTCAGCCTGTCTTCCCTTCTCACTGAACCCTCTTCTCATCCTCCCATGGCACTGGGTGGGTGCCAGCTTTCCTGTCCCCAGGCCTTTGAATACCCCTTGCACACCGACGTGAGTGCTCTGCTTCTTCTTCTTTCAAGACCCCGAGCCAAGCTGTTCTTCCATGAAGTCTTCCAGGGTTGGTCACCCCGACCTCTGTTCACCCTATGGAATCTGGAACCTTCCCTCTTGGAGTTAGGAGTCTACACCATTCTGTGAATCCTTCTGTGGTAGCCCTGACATTTGTTCTCATTGATTCCAGAGCCTTCCGTCCTGGCACTAGGTATCCTCTAATCCGCAGATTTGTTGTTGTTTTTTGAGGACAAGGGGCATCTTCCTCAGGTGTTTCTCCTTATTTTGGTGTGAAGTAAAGCATTTGGCTATTTTGTTCACCGTTGCTTCCTTAGTTACGTTCTACACTGCCAGGCACATTACAGGAGCTAAATGAGTGAGGAAAGAAGGACCCTTTGTGTGGGGGTGATGGCAGGGGGACTGGGCTGTGGAACTGGAGAGGGGGAAGGGCACGGGGGAAGTACCTGAGCAAAACCTAGTTGTGTCATCTTTGTTGGGAGTCACGCCCCTTCATTTCATTTCTTCTTCTTTATTCACTTGATGGCCTTCTGTTCTTTTCACCACTTCTGAGTGACAGTGTTGACGGACCCTTTCAACCTCTCTACCTCATGCTGCTCACAGACATGGTTTTCTCTGTTCCTGAGGTCACGTGTTTGTTCCGTGAACAGTAAACATCAACGTAGGGCAGCCATTGTTTTCAAGACTTGGGGCCTCCTCGCGAATTCCCTAAATGTGAAGAGGCCGAGTCTGGATCTGCTTTAGCCGGCACAGTGATGCAGGCAGACCCAGTACGCTTCCTCCTTTAGCAGCTTGGGGTTCTGCCGTTGCCACGCTTAGAAGCCACCTCCCTCCCTGTAATAGACACACATGGAAGTTAACATTTGTGCGATGTCATAGGATATCAGGTTCTGGTTGTGTGGGAAATGGTTTTAGATTAGCTTAGAATCCTTCAGTTTGACATTCTTTAAACTTAAAAAAAAGTTTGTTTTTCTCTAAATTAGGGGGAGAACAGATGTGGAGCAGGCAAGCACTGCCTGCCTTCCACTTACAGCTCCCCAGGGGAGCCTCCTCAGGTTGGCTTTTGTTTGTCACACGCACACAAGTCTGTCTTCATCCCGCATGATGCAACCGTCCAGCCTCCTGTGGGGTGACAACATCCACTGACAATAAAGCCGTACCCATTAGTTGATCACAGGCTCTCTCAATCTGCAGGGACTTGTCCCAGTCCAAATGAGTGACTAATTCTTAAGCTCAACGCAAAGCTGAGGTCCTTAGGGAGCAGGGACATGTTAAGGTTGGACTGTTTATTTTGTTTGCAATAACTGCAGGATCATTAAGGAAATGTTTATATCCTGTTGTGATAGGTTCTCAATATAGGTGAGGTACTTTTAGTCTTTTTTCTGCTGCTTCTCTCATACAAGGGCAATTCAGAAATCTCTTGGAAAAATGGAATTTAAAGGTAAGTTTGTTTTGGTGGAAAACATTGAAATTTGTACATAGTTTTTTCATAATACCTGTTTTTCATGAACTTCCTGAGGATCTCCTCATATGCATAGATTTCAAACTTGTTTGGTGCCAAAATAAACTTTATTTCTTAATTCCACTTTCCATGCTCTTTTTGAAGAAGCCTCATCTTTTTTACTCCCCACCCCTAAAGAAAGTGTTTCTCTTCATTGAGTCTAAATAATCTGTTACCTCCTTGTTTTGAGTATTGTGTTACCTCTTTTATTTGTTTATCAATGAGGAAATATACAAATGCATTTCTGAAGTCATAAGTAATGGAAACATCTGTCCTTTCATCTGTTATTCACTAAATCTCTCTTTGTGCCGATTTCATCATTTGGAAACTATGTCCTGAATTTGTTACAGTGGCCCATAAAGGGCGTGATTGTAAAGAAGGACGTTTCAGGTGTTCATGTGCAACTATCACACGTGAACTAGTGCTCTTTTCCTCCCAGCTGAGATCTGTAATTCTCCTTTGGAGAGCATTCCTGTGAATTTGATGTCTGAAGATTTCCCTGCATTGCTGAGATTGGTGCCTAAAGCCATCACCTTGCAGCACTATCACAATTCCCGTTTTTCTCCTGACATCAAGTTTTGCTCACTTTTCGGCAAACAGAATTGTTCCATCCCTCTTTTTCATTGTATGCCAGTTCCCTACACTGCCCTGCTGCACACCCCCACCCTCCCAACAATGAGTGACCTGGTTGCTTGCTTCCTCATTGGTGGGTTCTTAGACTGTTTTCCAGGCGAGTTTCCCTCCACCCCCAAGCACCAATGGGCATTTCCGCTTGTGTGTTGATTACCTGTGCTTAAAGCAAATATTTGCCATAAGTACCTTCTTGGACCTTGTAGTAGACACTTTGTCTTGTCCTTTTGGTCAGCTACTATTGTTTTTTTTTTGGGGGGGGGGGTGGTCAATTTTTGTTAAGCCTGAGGTGTCACTGAAAGCATTGGTGACTAGGTAGGATTTACCATTGACATGTGATGCCCAGAGTTAGACCCAGAGGCACAGAACTCATGGACTCTTCAACATGCAGCATAGTGAAAGAAGAGCAAGATGGGCAGAAGTGGCCAGGAAATCCTCAGGAGAAACCCAGCTCTGCCCTACCTGACTTTGGGGCACCGACCAAGTTGCTTTACCTCTCTGGAGATCAATTTGACATCTTGTATTCGTTGCCTGTGGCTGCTGTAATTCATTTCCATGAATGTGGTGACTGAACCAAGAGAAATGTATTATGTCAGTGTTGGGAGCCAGAAATCCACAGTTTGGGTTGAAGTCAAGGTGTCAGTAGGGCCATGTTCAGCCCCTCCAAAGGCTCTAGGGGGAGAATCTGTGTCCGGTCTCCAGGGCTGCTTGCTTTGTGGCTGTTGTCACTCCAGTCTTCACCCCTGTGGTCACAATGCCTTCTCTTCCGTGTGCGTCTTCCAAGTCTCCCTCTGTCTCTGTCTTATCAGATGACTGCATTTAGAACCTGTCTAGATAATCTGGAATAATTTCCCCATTTCATTTAATTTAAGCACATCTACAAAGTTCCTTTTTTTTTTTTTCCTTAAGCAGTCCTTATCAATCTTGGCTGTGTGTCATCATCAACAGCAGAACCATGAAAAGTCCATGCCAGTTTCTCCTCTGTACGTTGTGCTTGGTTCTGGGTGGCGCCCAAGGGGCTTTGTTTCAGAAGTTGGTCCAGAGATCCTACGTGCCGGTGGCATGGAACACAGAGAACCTCTGATGTGACAAGAGGAGTAGGAAAACAAGTAGGTACTGATGACAAAGCAGGACGTGCTATAAGTTCCCTTAAAATTCATAGAAACAAAATACTTCGGACACTCAAGAGGAGGATGGGGTCATGCCTGGACCAAGGGAAATTTGGAGAAGGAAGCTTTGAAATATGCTTGGTGGATTTCTAATCTGTCAGCAGGCCTCATGGGAGAGAGTGGTGGGAGGAGAATGGACAGAGGTCTGGAGTTGGGGGCAGAGGGCAAGGCCAGACTCTAGATACCCCCTGAGAATTATTCTTTTAAACCAGCCTCCCATATCATAGTGAACGTGTGTTTTCGAGGTAGGAGGGGAGAACCAGTTCACATCTGATAGATTTATTCATTTAAAATCTACAAGCTTGGTAGCTGGGCTTCGATTAGTACTATTGCCCTATGTCCTGTGAGTATTAGTAGAAAGTTTCAGTGAGAGGAATAAAAATGGAGAGGATGATTTTATTTAATACAAAGGGTGGATATTTGGGGTGGATGTTAAGACGTTGCCTTGGACACCCATATTCCATGTGGGAGTGCTTGAATTTCCAGCTTCCTGCTAATGGACACCCTGGGAGGTGGCAGTGACGGCCCAAGTACTTGAGTCCCTGCCTCCCTTGTGGGACACCTGGATTGCATTCTGGGTTCTGGGCTCCTGGCTTTGGCCTGGCCCAACCCCACCTGTTCTGGGCATTTGGGTAGTAAACTAGTAGATGGATTTTCTCTCTCTTTTAAATAATATAAATGAAATAAAATAGGGCCAGTGCTGTGGTGTAGCAGATAAAGCCGCTGCCTGCAGTGCCAGCATCCCATATAGGCACTGGTTCGAGTCCCAGCTGCTACATTTCTGATCCAGATCTCTGCTATGCCCTGGGAAAGCAGTCGAAGATGGCCGAAGTCCTTGGGTCCCTGCACCCATGTGGGAGACCTGGAAGAAATTTCTTGCTCCTGGCTTTGGATCAGCGCAGCTCCGATTGTTGCGGCCAATTAGGGAGTGAACCAGTGGATGGAAGAATTCTCTCTCTCTCTCTTTCTGCCTCTCCTTCTTTCTCTGTGTAACTCTGACTTTCAAATAAATAAATAAATTTTTTTAAAAATGAAATAAAATAGCAAGAAGTAAAATGCCTCAAGAGAAGCATAACCAGGGTGTAGTGACTAAGAAGGCCGAAAACACAGTAGGAAATAATAAAAGTTAATTTAGAAGTTCAAGAATGATGATAGGGTTAGTTCACGTGAGGGGCATTGGTGGAAAAGGTGGCTGTTATTGACTGAATTCATTCCACAAGCCAGAACTTCTCCTCTACCTTTTCTTTACGTCGCTGAATTCTTTTCCTAACCCTTGAGAATAGGTAACTGTTCTTAATCCCATTTTACAGGTAGGGAAATTGAGACTGGGAGAGGTTAATATCTCCCACTGTCTCGGGCTCACAGTAAGTGGAGTGAAAACTGTAGCTCTCTGCTGGCCCAGTTACCCCTCGTCTGGAGTTTGTCTTGTGAACCACAGTTCTGCTAGTGGTGAGAACAGCTTGAGGGGGACGTCGAAGAGGAGAAGTTGGGCCAGAGGCAGGAGCTTAGGAGCCATCTGAAGAGACATCGCAGTTGAGACCCAAGGTCAGAGCAGCAGAGAGGGCCTTATCTAAAAAGGAGAGGGAAGAGGGAAAGCAGAGGGGCTAGGACCAAGCCTCAGGGAGACGCTCTGGGACAGTGTCTCACCCAGAGTCCGTGAATATTTAAGCAAATGAGCCAGACTCTGCATCCTGAGTTGTCCCGGCCTGGTGGAAGAGTCTGTGTGCTTAATTACAGTGGCCCAAAGGAGACACATGCTATTCTCATCTGCTGTCTTTCTGTGAATCTGATTCCGTTTCATTCCCTAGGGCTTTTCCTGGATTCCATTTGTCCACCTTACTCAGTCTGTTTCTGAACAGGGCAGGACCGATTTTGGAAAGGTTATGTTAGCCTAAGAAAATTGGAAGAACAGATCACCATTTTTGTGATTTTACACAGTTTGCAAGCTAAGATACTGAGACAACAAATAACAATAGTGAGGTATTTTCTTTGTTGAGTATCTTTTTCTCCTCTCCCTTCTGTCACGGTGCCATGAAAACAACTTCATCCTACCATTTTTACATGAGTAAGCATAAAAATACCCTACGAAATGACACACGATAATAGGGTTATTCCCCTTAAAATATATAAATTGTTACTTTTATTACCTGTCATTATAACCAGATAAAGTTTTTTATGCATGTTTTGTTCCTTCAACCCTCAGTATTTCACAGTCAGAGTCTAGCTTTTCATTTGAAGAGGATACAGTGATAGAAAAAAAGTGTTTCAGATCAGTGAGTGATATGCTTGCTTTAATGTGATAACTTTGTATATCTTAGGCTGGATTTATTACCATCATATTTTTCTCATTGAAGCTTTAATTTCAGTCATTACAAACAGCATATTACCTGCATTCTTTTTCTTTTTAAAGATTCGTTTTATTTATTTGAAAATCAGAGTTACACAGAGAGAGGAGAGGCAGAGAGAGAGAGGTCTTCCATCCATTGGTTCACTCCCTAATTGACCCAGCAGCTGGAGCTGTGCTAATCCGAAGCCAGGAGCCTGGAGCTTCCTCTGGGTCTTTCCACGCGGATGCATGGTTTTCCCAGGCAATAGCAGAGAGCTGGATCGGAGGTGGAGCAGCTGGCACTTGAACTGTTGCCCACATGGGATGCCGGCACCGCAGGCGGCAGCTTTACCCACTGTGCCATGGCACCAGCCCCTTTATCTGCACTCTGAAAAAGCACTTCAGCGCTCGCACTATTCTGTGTGCTGTGTGCCCTATTTTTTCCCAGAACTGCAATTGAGTTCTGTGTGTAGTGTGGTCTTCCTACATAATTCATCCCGCCTCACTTTATTAGAGAAGTTAATGGGAACGTGAATCTCAGAAGTGTTCTATTAGAATCAAGGCAAATCAAGCAAACTTGAGATGAAGGTCAAGATTGGTTTGCAGGGCAGGTGACTTGATGATCAGAAGTGAAGCCACTTTATTCATAGACATCGGTCACCCAGGCAGAGAAGCCCATCGCTGGTGGTTTGAAAGGCGTCTGGGAAGCCATGGGTTCTCGGTTTGTTCTGTGTATCAGGATCTGGAGAGCTAAAACAGCAGCAGCAGGAGCTGCACCAGCACCACTGCAGTGGGGACGCTGACTTAATGGCACTCAGGGGTGGCTTAGGCAAGGCTGCTTCTTAAACCTCCTCAATGGCTAAGATACGACCCGGGGTAGAGAGCTGCTGATCACGGAAAGTACACAAGAGCTGCATCAAGGAAATGTGTCAAACATCCCACCATCCAGGAGATGAAGGATCCTTTCTAAAAGGAGAAATACCGTCTGATTAGTTAAGAATACTGTGCTCTTAGTTCTGTTTTGAGGCAAATTAATCTCATTTAGATATTGTTACAAGGTTGTGTGAAGCACATATTTATACTTTAGAAAGCCCCCCTTTCTGTATGCTTCTAAGTTTATTTCCTTATGTTCAAGATTACTGAATCTCAATTATGGGCCTAGTCCTGGCCTGTCCTTTACTCCATTTTACGGATTGAAATTACATCAGTTTACAAACGAATAATTCAGAATCGTGGTGTGAGTGCAGCATTTGCAGTCAATGAACAATTCAGTGATTATCTGGGGGGTGTTGTCTGCTACTGGGAAGGGTGGTCACTATTATATCTTGCATTTGGTCACTTGGTGCAAAGCATTTTGATCTTCACAGGCCTAAGCACTTTCTGTGCAGGCTGGGAAACTAATCTTTGCTGAATACCAGTTCCCAGTTATTGAATGCTCATTTGTTTCAGATTCCAAGTGTGCTGAGTGCTTTCATGTGCTACCTCATTTAATCATAGAAAAACCTACATGGAATAAGTGCTGTTTGCTTAATTCTGGGTTCAAGTATGGGAATCTGAGTCAGAGGCATCTTGGTCCGGGATGTGATTTTCAGCCATCGGAACACCTAGTGCAGTCCTAAGAAAGTAATGGTAACCCACCATGAAGACAGTTTTCCTCTTTAGCCAACTGGCCAGCACTAGAAATTAAAGTTTGTACCTTCTTTTCAGGGAAGCATTCCAGAAATGCTGTTCCAACATTTCTCAGTGGAATAACGGACTTTCTGTTGATGGTAACAAGGAGCAGGTGAGCTCCAGGCGTTAGCAGTGCGTTCGGCCCTGGAGCCGTAACAGGATGAGTGAGTGCTGTTCGGTGCCAGTTGGGTTCTGAGGAAGGAGCAGGACTTGAAGTTTCCCAAAGGCCACAAGGCTCTGTTCCATTCTTCACTTCCAAACCTTAGGCGAAACTTGGGGTGGGAGTATTAACATGGGTTGGCTTGGTGAAGCTCAGTGAACTTGGTGGTCAAAAGAACCTCTGTTATATTCCTGCCCCGTCACTCATGCCCTGAAAGTCACTCACTCTTTCCGAATCACCATTTGCTCATCTTTAAAATGGAAATGATGGAGGCTGGAGTTGTGGCGCAGCAGGCGAGATTGTGGCATCCTGTATCAGAGCTATGGTTGGAGCTGCTCTGCCTCTGATCTGGGTCCCTGCTAATGCGCCTAGGAAAGCAGTGGAAGATGGCCCGAGTCCTTGGACCCCTGCCACTCATGGGGGAGACCAGGATGGAGTTCCTGGATCCTGGCTTTGGCCTGGCTCAGTCCTGGCTGTGGTGGCTATTTGGGAAGTGACCCAACAGATGGAAGAACTCTATCTCCGTTATTTCTCCTCTCTCTCTCTCTCTCTCTCTCCTCTCTCTCTCTCTGTCCGCTATCTCTTTCTCTTTCTCTCTCTCCCTCCCCCAGTTTCTCCTCTCTGTGTCGCTCTGCCTTTCAAATAAATAAATTTTGAAAAAAAAAATGGAAATGATGGTGTAGTTACTGAATTCCTTACCTCATGGAGCTGAAGATCCAGTAAGATAAATACACTGTAAAAACTCTAAATAAAGCATGAGATATTTTTGAAAACTGTTATTGTTAATAAGACAGATTTTTGTTTTGTAGCTGGAATTATTTACTGCTTTAACAGGCAGAATAAAAGCACCCTAAACTTTTATTTTACAAAATCCTTCAGTTAGAAAATCCTCCCCAAACACTTGGGTTTACTTTCCGCAAGTTTCTAAAACCCTGAAACATTTAAGAGAACTCCAAGTATACCAGTTACTGCCCAATGGGCAAATCCCATGTTTTTTCTCCAACTTCAATAGAAGTCGTAATTCACTCATTCAGCTGATGTCATTGAGTGCCTATAGTATCTCTGGAATGGTTTCAACTCATTGGAAAGAAAAATCAGACTTTTAATCTTATTTAGTCTTCATGGCATAGTTCACCATAGCCTGGAACTGAATCTTTGACAAGTTTTTAGGCTTAGCAGCAAATATAGGTGGTTGTTTGACTGGCAGGTGACCACATCTTGGCCTTTTGGCTAAGGTCAAGTGTAAAACCTTTTTAAAAACCTCTGATTCACTCACATGAGATACTTTAAAATTAGACATTTTGAGTGTGATCACCTAATGGGAATACTAATTCATTTTTTCCTTTCTTCCTCCATCCATCAATCCATCTACCATATATTCATTAATTTCCTGCTGTGTATACTGCCAAAAGCATACACATACGATTAAGCTTTGGCTACCACCTTGCTATTCACTGCACAACATTTTCTCAAGGCTGGAGGAAGTTAAATGAGGTCTGTGTTACCATCTAAGATTGATTGACTTCAACATGAAAATGCCTGCTTTTTTCACATTGACAATCTTTTAAATATGTCACCTTTATTCTCCTGTTACTGAGCATTGTGACATTTGTCAATCATCGTCATACTGAGTTTAGCCATGAAGCAGAGGCTCCAAGGTCTGCAGTGAATGGAATGCTGCCTTTCCTCCCTGTGAGACAGATAGTCCTGGATATATGCTCTTATGTAGTCCCCTACCCTGCTATATTGGGCCACCTCCAGACCCTAGTTACCTCCTGTACAAAGCTGGGTTGTTTGGTTGAGTGTGTTGCACCTGCTCTCAGGGCTCCTTCCTTTCTTGGTGGCGAGGGGAGCAAGAGAGGCTGTGGTTGCCCTTGATGATGGCAGCAGCCAGTAGAGTCACAAGTCAATCCAGTGTCCCTTACCTCTTCATTGATGGGTCTCAGACAAATTATCTGTCAGATGTGTAAAATGTGGAGCATACTGGCTATTGCATAAATTTTATCTGTGGTGAGAAGTTTACTTTGCTTTCACCACCAGTTAATATTTGTTGAGTGTAACCAACTGATAATATTTGCGGAATTATAGTTACAGAAATACTTGAGTTTATTTCTTTACCTGTTGGGTTCCCTTGTTAACCTTACTCATGCCTTCATGCAAGGTCCATGATATGCATCTTTCTTTAGAATTCCCAGTATTTAGTGTGCTGCTTATGTAGTGAGGAACTATTGCACTTTCATGTCTTGTCATCATGTACAGTCTTCATTTATCTCTCTCTCCCTATCACCCAAATACAAAGCTCCATGGAGGCTTAGAAAAATAGGCTACAATAAAACCTACAAGTTGATCAAAAGCTTAAAGGGGACATAGTGTAACGTAGTTTGCACCATGAGACTGAGTATGAAACAGAAGGACTTCAATTCTAGCTTTGCCTTTTATTAGGTGTGAAGAAAAGTTCCTCAGCTTGGCCAAGCTCAGTTTATTCATCAAATAGTCTTTGCAGACTTGATAAGCATGCAGTGAAACCATGCAGTAAAAACAACATGGGAAGGTTTTCTGGGAGTTTTATCACCATTTACATAATGTTGACACTGGTTCTCAATTCCTGAAAGAATGATGTGAGGCCAATCCGGAGAACTCTGTGAATATCATTCTTTGTTTCGAATGCATTTCCTTGTGGTAGGAAGATATAATGACACTCCACAACGCAGCAGCAAGTGAATGAAGAGGAACTGTGTGATGTTTGCTTTTCCTCCAGAATTAGTAGTTCAAAAATTAAAAATACAAGTGTGTCTTGCCAAGTTTGCAAAATTCACAGAATGCTTTGATTACAGGATTACAATGGGCCCGATTTCTTGACATTTGCATTTCTTTGATATTTATGAATTGAAGTTCTTTTAAAATTTGAAAATGGAGGCTTTATGTTTTCTAAACTATAATGATTAAAAAAATCAATATGTCATTAACTACACGTGGACTTGATTTCTTCTTTACTCTGTGGATTTAGAGCCTGAGGGAAGGTTTAGAGTTAAGCATTCAAAGTCATTGACAAGCACAAATAATACTGTTAGGGTTTCATATCAAGCTCGAACTGCCTTAGAAGAGACGATCTTTTTGGTGGTTTTCAAGCTATGATGGGAAAAAGTAAACAAGGAATTTCCTCAGCTATGCGCTAGGCAAAACCCGAGTGCTTAGACAACATTGCTTGGCTCCCACGCCAGCTGTGTTTTCACCAACACACCTGCTTACCTCTGAAGATGAGGAGAAATGCGTCAGTGTATGTAGTGTGTGGTGTGTGTGTGAGTCTGCAATTGTGTATGAGTGTGAGTGTATGAGTGTAGGTGTGAGTGTGTGGTGGGTGTGTATGTAGTGTGTAGTACGTCTGCATGTGAGTATGTGTGTGTGTGTGAGTATGTGAGAGTGTGAATTTGGGTATGTAGTATGTATGTGAGTATATATGAATGTGTGTGTAGTATGTGTGTATGTAGTGTGTGAGTGTGTATATGATTGTATGTGGTGTATGTAGTGAGTGTGTGTGTGTGTGTAGGGGCCAGGGGGTGTCATAGGAATAGGCATTATATTAGGAAAATCTCCAAGAGTAACAATAGGTGTTATTCTAGAAAGTCAGAATGTTTTTATTTCAGGGAACAAAGCTGTAGTTTGGAAGGGAGAGTGCAGCTTCTTTGAAATGACTTTCATGAAAATCCAGAGTCATGTGCTTTGCTCCTGCTGTATGTCCCGGATGTGCCTTATCAGAAGCAGAGACTCTAGGACTCAAACTGGCACTCTAATGCAAGATGTGGATGTCCCTAAGTAGTGGCTTAACCCACTGTGCCACGGTGTCCACCCCATTATTTTTCTTTTAATGAACTAAAAAGAAATACTGCAGTCCAGTGTCTTCCAGAGTATGTATTGTGAGCTGTTAGTGGGTCAAAAAATCAAAGTTGTAGGTGCAATTGAAAAATGAGGGTATGGGAAAATGGAATTATAAGATGTTTGTTTTGGTGCAAAAATTTTTGAAGTCAGTGCATGGTTTCTTCATGGTGTATATTTTCCAAGAAATTTTTGAAGAACCTTTGTACAACATACTAGAGTATATACATGTGCGCGCACACGCACACACACACACACAGAGTGCAGGGTTAGGTTTGTACAACCCACGTTTGAGTGTTGTGTAGATAAACCTGTCTCCATTTAATAGGAATTCATTTCCTGGTGTGAGGAGCAGTTGTCACCGCGATAAGTCACTGATGGTTTCTCCCATTTTTTTTTTTTTTTAACATAAGACCCTGAAAGACCCACTCATTTAAACTCAGTGGGTCTCCTTAAGGTGGCCTTGTTGTTAGCAGGTCTCTCCTCTGGTTTGGATCTTTGATCACTCATGGATGCATCTGCTTCAATTTTTTTTTTCCATGTATATATGATCTTGGATTTTGGTGACCAGGAATTGGATCAAACTGGGATTCTGGGAGATGAGCCCCAGGTTGGCCACTGCAATACCAAATGGAAAAAGCAGAACACTTACAGCTCTCTCTGTCCATAAGCTCAGGTATTTTCCATAGGTCACAGCAGCTGGGAAGTTAGAATAATCTAGATTTCATCGATAGAGCCAAGTAATCTTTATTCGCTTCATCTACTTGTTTCAGCACAGCTCAGCAAAAATTTATTGAACTCCTCCATTGTGTCCGGTGTTTTGCCAGCTACTTGCTTCCTCCTTAATATGGGGAATGAAGAATTCGGAGAATACCTCGATGCCTCTGTTTCCTTATGGTGCAAGTGGAGAGATTTACTCATGTTCTGTGATGTGTGTTCGCCAGCGTTGAAAGAGATGCAGTTTCATGCTTTCTAATGCAGTGTGCCCTTGGGAACTCTGTTGAGCTTTATCTAGAAGTGTTCCTAATATCTTGAACTCACCCTTGGATTTGTGAGGAGGTCCTGTAATGATAAAGTTCACCTGAAATGTTTTTGTCCGTCTGCTTTCATAACACATTGATTCTTATTGAACTTTCTCCCTCTTGCTATTTACTCAGTGTCAGTCCTGCGCTGTGAGCTGATGGTTTTCTTTCGCCAGTCTCTGACAACCTGAGAATCAAGGCAGCAGGACCAAGGGGGCCCCTGTCTGATGCCATCTGGGACTTTGTCATTCCCACATTGATCCCGCTTCTTGTTTGCTTCTCCGTGTGGCACTTCCTGGAGGTGCTGCACTGTTTTCTGTCTCCCCCTTTTGTTTTTAAAGTGTTTGTGGAAAGCGTATTATTCTGTTTTTAGTTTGCTTGCTCGTGGGGTATTGGCCATGGAACTCGTTGCCGGAGGCAGTGACAGCGTCGGGGAACAGTCCCCAGATGGCACCAGGAGCCTGCTTTTTCTTGATGGCTGTCAGTGCACAAGCACACCCTTAGGTACTCGCCAGAGGAGGGAGATAGAGAAGCAGAGCCCAACCCTGTCATGTGTCAGCTGCTTTTTATTTCTGATTACAGTCCTTTAGATCTTTGCCATTTTGAAAGATCGGACGTGGTATTTTCTAGTCATTTTTACTTGCATTCCGGATTATTAATGGTTTTGAACATCCTACCCTAGCTTCATTGGATTTTCTTTCTGCTTTGAATTTCTGTTTGTGCCCTTGGCTCATTTTGTATTTTAGACTGTTCTATTTTGTTCTTTGTTTATAAGATTCTTTTGTATATTATTAAAAAATCAATTGTTTAAATTGCAGCTAAATGTTGCCATTTTAATTCTTTTTGAGCATGGACTTTAGTGCAAGGGTGGGGAACCTTTTTTTTTGACAAAGGCCATTTGGATATTTATAACATCATTCGTGGGCCATACAAAATCATTGACTTAAAAATTAGCCTGAAATAGATTTATTGAATTTCAGCTTCTGCCTGTGGTTGCTTTGGCAGGGCCAGATCAAATAATTTCCTGGGACTTCTGTGGCCCAGGGGCTGGACGCTCCCCCACCCCTGCCAGTGGCATGTAGTTCATTCATGGTATCATGCTGTCAGCACCACTGTCTTCTTCCAGAACTTTCTCATGTGAGCAAAACCATGATTAGATGCCATGAAGCCAGTGGCAGTGCCCTGGCTGTGCCTGAGTTGTGCAAGCCCAGGGACCTCTCCCATCTACGTCAAGAGAAATAGTTATTGGTTGCTGTTATCTCTGGTTACTCCTTTGCATTCAAAGCTGCCATGAGTTTATTGCTGCCTCCTTGTAAGAGATGTATTCCTGCCTTAAATTAGCAGGTGAGCAGGTGTTCTTATGGGACTGTCTCAGAGCCAGTTCTGTTTTGTGGCATCCTTCTTGTCCCCTCCATGTTGTATTTAATCTACGAATGTTTGATGTTTTCTTCACTTCCCAAGGTGGTATTTCCAGCTGTGCGTGAAAATTAATTTTCTGTTTGAATAAACAATTCCAGGAAGCTATCTTTTAAGATTATAAGAGGCAAAGAGAATGTTGCTTTATGGGTTGTGTGTGTGTGTGTGTGTGTGTGCGTGAGAGAGAGAGAGAGAGAGAGAGAGAGAGAGAGAGAGAGAGAGAGATTCTTGGTGTTATAAGTGGAGGAGAGTTTTGATAGAAGAGTTCATGATTAGCAGTTGCTTTTGTTTTTTTTTTTTACCAAATATTTTTATTTTAATTTTTTAAGGTTTATTTATTTGAAAGAGTTACACAGAGAGAGAAGGAGAGGAAGAGAGAGAGGTCTTCCACCCTCTGATTCACTCCCTAGATGGCTGCAGTGACCAGAGCTGGGCTGATCTGAAACCAGGAGCCAGGAGCTTCTTCTGGGTCTCCCATTAGTACAGGGGCCCAAGGACTTGGACCATCTTCCACTGCTTTCCCAGGCCATAGCAGAGAGCTGGATGGGAAATGGATCAGCCGGGACTTGAACCGGTGCTCATATGGGATGCTGGCACTGCAGGTGGCAGCTTTACCCACTGCACCAATTGCTGGCCCTGCCAATATTTTTTAAAGTACAATAAACCAACATGGGTCACAGCATTGGCTATGTGTGGCATTGAAAACTAACCTTCTGTTTGGTAAAACAATTCTAACTGGATCTTCCATGGAGTCTAAAATCTTCCTTGTGTATCTGGGTGTTTTTTGAAGTCTTGAAATTTAAGGTGCACACACTCTGATCCAAGACCCTAAGGATTGATGTGTATTTTGGGATTGTAGTTACTGGATTTTAAAAAGGTAGTGTGATTTTAAAAATGTATTAGATTTTAAAAAGAGCCATTTACCCTGTATCACTTGTCACCATTAACAGGATCTAGGATAGCTCCTCATTATAAAAATATGAATGTTTCTGCAGTGAAATTCTTGGATATTAATCCTAGATGAGATGAGGACAGTACATAGCCTTCTGTCTGTTTAGGGCAGTTTTTGCTACCAGATGTGTTTAGATTTGTCACCAGATGAGTTCTGGACAATCTTTCATTCTTTAGGATTAAACACAAGGGACAAACACAATTTCACCTATGCGTTAGGGGCTTCTAACTTTCTGGGTTAGAGGTCGCCTGGCCCCTTGCTCCAGTCGTGCCAACTTTCGCCCAGCCTCCTCAGGTTGTGGACCCAGCCTTCTCACTGCCACGGTCATTTCTGCTTCTTGATTCTGTACCTGTAACTCAGTGATTCCTCTGCTGAACTGAATGCCTTTGTTTTCAGCTGCTTTGTGCCTTGGATCTGATTCTTTATATCGAAGTTTGCCACTGCGTAAATATTTCACTGAACCTGACCCTGTTGTTCTCTGACTCTGCTCTTTGCAGTGATTATTCTCAGTATTAGAAATGTGGCCCGGGGGCTGGTGCAGCGGCTCAATAGGCTAATCCTCCGCCTGCAACACCCCGGGTTCTAGTCCTGGTCGGGGCACCAGATTCTGTCCTGGTTGCTCCTCTTCCAGGCCAGCTCTCTGCTGTAGCCCAGGAGTGCAGTGGAGGATGGCCCAAGTCCTTGGGCCCTGCACTCACATGGAAGACCAGGAGAAGCACCTGGCTCCTGGCTTTGGATCAGCTCGGTGCGCTGGCCACAGCGGCCCCTTGGGGATTGAACCAGTGGAAAAAGGAAGACCTTTCTCTCTGTCTCTCTCTATCTCACTGTCCACTCTGCCTGTCTAAATAAATAAATAAATAAATAAATAAATAAAAATGCCTTTTCTTTTTCCTTCCTCCTGCCAAGTTCATGCCCTACCTCACCATTCTTCTAGCATAATTTAGTTTCCTTCTTTCTCTTTCTCTCTTTCTTACTTATTTATTTGAGAGGTAGAGTTACACAGAGAGAGAGAGGGAGAAACAGAAAGAAAGATCTTCCAACCGCTGATTACAATGGCCAGGGCTGGGTCGATCCAAAGCCAGGAGCCAGGAGCTTCATTCGGGTCTCCCGTGCAGGTGCAGGAGCCCAATCCCTTGGCCATCTTCTGCTGCTTTCCCAGGCCATTAACAGGGAGCTGGATTGGAAGAGGAGCAGCCAGGACATGAACTGGTACCCATGTGGAATGCCGGTGCTACAGGTGGAGGCTTAGTCTATGCCACAGCACCGGCTCCGCTTTGGTTTCTTACATTGCCCTATATAACCCAGCTATATAAGCCAGCTCCGCTTGGCCTGCTGACCTTCCCTCTTCATCAACCTCCTTTATGAAAACATCCATTCTCTACTACACTCCCTCCTGCATTCTCTGTACTCCCTTAGAGCTTTGCGTCTACCTGTCTTACAACACGCACTGCATTGCTCCATGATTACTGGAATATTTCTCCATCTCTGCCATCACACCGCAAGTGTCTTGAGAGCAGCACCTCTGTACATCCCTTGTCTTGTGCCCTGCTCAGCGCATCAAAGATGCAAGGCTTTGCAGTCCAAGGTCGTGCAGAGGGATGTGCAATAGAGATGAAATAGTGAACGAGATGGAGTAATACAGAGTAATGGCAGCTTATATGCACGTGAAGATTGCAAAAGTAAGAGATTTAGGTGGTTTAGAGAATCAGAGACGCTTCAAATGGCAATGAAGTTTGAGATGAACCTTGGCAGATGGATACGGGGGTAGGTGAAACATACACAGTGCTTTCCTGAGGACAGTGTGTAGAAGGGGGGGTAGATGGTGGGTGAGGGAGATATTTATGGTATTGGACACTTACAATGGAAGTTCTGCATTAGGAGAGTCTTGGAAGGAAAAGGTAAGTAGGCCATGTGGAACTGGATCCTGGAGAAGTGTTTCTTAAGAAAAAGAATCAGATCTGTTCAGAGTAAGATAGAACAGAAATGATGTGATTGAAAACACTTCTGGAGGTTAAATATGTTTGCAACCTACCCAGTGATGCCTGAATTAGAAAGTGTATGGGGGGGGCGGGGAATGTAGGAAGATGGGACTGGTTTATGTCTTTTGCAGAAAATCTGTAGGAGATCCTAAGTCCCTGGACTGAAATTGTTTATTTCTTTACTTTTTCTTATTTGAAAGACATAGAGAGACAGAGACAGAGGCTTTCCAAAATCTGCTGATCTATTCTCTTAGTGCCTTTAACAGCTGGGGCTGGACCAGTGTAAAGCCAGGAATCTGGAAATCAATCTGGGTCTCCCACATGGTTGCCAGGGATCCAAGTACTTGAGCCGTTGCCTGCTCCTCCCAGGGTGCACATTAGCAGGAAGCTGGAATGGGAAGCAGAGCTGGGAGAACCCAGACACTCCAGTTTGGAATACAGGCATCCCAAGCAGCATCTGAGCTGCAGTACCAGCTGCCTGTCTGCGGACGAGAAACTTCAGAAGTAAAGTCATTTTGTAGTGAAAAATTTTCTGTGTTAATCTGACTGGGCTGTGGGTGTCCATCAGACTCAATTTCTCTCTTTCTCAGAACTAATAAGGATCTTCTGTTGGTTCTGTTTCTCTTGAGAACTCTGAGCAATAAACAAAAGTATGGAGAAGGGTTAAATATGGGAGCCACAGCAAGGAGGGAGAAATTCAGAGGTGACTTGACCTTTGCCTTGAGCGTTGTCAGGAGAGCCTTAGAGGGTAGGGACTGTAGCAGTAGGAACAGGGGAGTTGAAGGGGCTGATGATTTTGGAGGGAGAATGCGTTTGCTTTCCTTTCTGTTGACTCCAGTGAGCTCAGGGGTTGCAATGATGGTGTTTTCAACAGCTGCTGCAAGGTCTGTGGCTGGTGTGAGTGTGTTGTCTTGGTATCCTCTGCAGCAGGTGAAAGGAAGTCACAGGATAGACCCAAGTCCACAGGGGAGTGAGAGGCGCAGCAGAAGGCAAGACTGGTTGAGGTTCTCCAGTGGGAATCGTGATTCTAGGGGAGAAAGAAGAACCAGCGCTTACTGAAGAATTGTTGGTAACTGGGCTATCTTGGCATTGCGTTGCCAACCTCCTGAAGCCAATAGTTTACTTGTTTACTTGCTGCCTTTCCCTGGATTTTAGGGTTTGGCTTTGATGCCTGATGCTTGTAGACACTGTGGGATTTTTTTTTTTCCACTTGGTCAAGCCTCTTTTCGAACTGAAGCAGGAGTTAGGATTTCTTTGCTCCAATCTTGACCTTGCATTTAGATAGAAAGATAGATTGAGGTTTGACATTTTAATTCCTAGGACCTGGATTTCTTTCCCCCAAAATGAGGAGGTTGGGTTAAAAGTTCTTAAGGATTACTCACTGCTCAAAAATTCTGAAGAAAACTCTATAGACCAAATACTGTTCTGTGCTATGAAAAGTGACCTTTTATAAGTAAATTCAAGAAAGTAAATTTGAACAACAAATCATCTTCCCTACCTCTTTTCTTGAAGTTTTTATTAATTTAATTTCAGCCAAAATATTTAGGTTAAATAAATCAAAGCTTTTCTAGAAGCAGTTTTGGGCTACAATTTCTTTCCTAAAATATTAAAAGTGTGATTTAAAGAAAAATCCTTTACAGAGGCCCTGACTGTAGCTTATATAAATCTAAATTAGTATAGCTGTAAAACAAAAAATACAACATCCTTTTTCTTTAAATTTCGACACCATGAAGAAATTTTGGTTCTTATGGAAATTCTATTCTATGTCAAATCTTCTATCTCTAAAATCCGCACAGAGATTAAATATGTAATTGAAAATGAAAAGAGAAATTCCTGGTTCATATGTTCTCACATGTTTACCATAGTTCACCCAAAATTCTATTTTACTTCCTTACACAATTCTAGATCTATATTAATATCACGCAGTCTTACAATATGCGTTTTTGTAAGTCTGAGATGCAGAGAGACAGACACGTAGAGATCTCATCCACTGGTTCACCCCCCAAGTGCCTACAATGATTGGTGCTGGGCCAGACCAAAGTCAGGGACCAGGAACGCAGAACTCAACCCAGGTCATGGTGAGGGTTGCAGGAACTCCATGGCTTGAGCCAGTACTGCTCACAGGGTCTACATTAGCAGGAAGCGAGAGAGCAGGAAGCAAGAGCACTTCACTGTGGAATGTGGGCATGTTAAATAGGTAGCCCACATGCCTGCTTTACAGTGTGCATTTTTAATATATTCAAGAAACTTCCTGTTCTGAATAGTATATTTCTCTAGCTGTATCCAATATATATTTGGAGTATTTCATTAACATATGATGTTTAAAATAAGGGGGGGATGTTTACAAGGTACAATGGTTAGGTCATTGCTTCCTATGCCTGTGTCCCAGGTCAGAGTCCTGGATTCGACTCCTGGCTTTATTTCTGATCCAGCTTCCTGCTAGTGTGCATCCTGAAAGGTAACAGGTGATGGCTTAAGTGGTTGGGTCTCTGCACCCTACATGAACGATCTGGATGGAGTTCCTGGCCCCCAGATTCAGCCTGGCCCAACTTTAGCTGTTGTAGACATTTGGGGAGCGTATCAGGAGATGGAAGAGAGCTCTCTCACAGTCTCTCTCTGTTTCTTTCAAATAAATAAACAAAATTTAATATATAGTCTAATCTTCTTGACTTATCATTCAAATCAAAGTATGATGAGTTCCCAAAACTAGTTTGGAAAAAATTCGTCCTTTCTATTTTTAAAATGTACGTGTGTTTTGGTATACAGGAGCTGTTGAACAGTTGAGGAATAGGTACCATAAACTTCAGTTCAAAGGCATCAAACTTACTAGCATCAAACACCAGTGTTTTCTTTATGGAAGAAAGCATGGTCACAGATCTGCATATTGCGTGGTAGGAGTTGGCACCTCTGACTGTCTAATGACTTTCTGAGATGCCAGGGCTCTTTTCAGAGCCCTCCCTAGCTCAGTGACCCTCTCCACCACGTACAACTTCATCCCGAAGTGATCTACCTTGAACCACCAAAGTGCTGATGTTGTTCCTTATCATCTAATGTCTCTTTTATTTGCCTTGAAGTGCCTTAATTGAGGACAATTAACTGCTAAAAATTCTCACAGGGAATAGATAGTCACAACAGTAATCAGCTTTGTACTTTTCAGATGTAATTCCTCCATCTCTAAAGTCTACAGCTGTTACTGATTTCCAGTGGAGATATTTTAAAAGTATTTTTATTGTGTACCATCCCAGATTTCTTGTGAACTGGAGTAGTTTATCCTTGGATTTACTTTGGTTTTGTGCATATTTAGCTCCAAGCCATTTAACCATTCATTGACTGGTAAGTTGAAGTCTTGGTTCAGGTGTTGTGTACAGTTGTATGGACACAAGGATCTGCCTCTATGGTTTACTATGCAATCAGATACTTAAGAGAATTTTAAAAAGTAGGGCCTATGTATTCAGGAACATTATAAAGCACGAGTATAACTTTTTTGTAACAACCTTGCTCCATTGATAAGTCACACTAATGACTGCTTTGCTTCTCAGTAATTTTCCATGTGTAACATTTTATACCTGGATACACAAATGTAATGCAATTGAACAAGAAAACAATTATCTGTCTGGTGGAAATAATGTACTTATCTCATTGAAACAATTGACTTGTTTAAAAATACACAGAAGTTTTGGTTCTGCTCCGAGTGCAATTAACCGTAATTGGTAATGAGTTTCTAGGAAGAGTGAACATGCCCTGATGTACTTCGATCAGCAGTTGAACCCACTGGCTGTGAATGATAAATGGGCATAGTTTCCCTCTGATACAAAACTCCATTTGGAAACATTGTGGATTTGAGCTGTTTCAGTAATCAATGAGACTACACTCAGAGACGATTTCTTCCAGGGGAAGCTCCGTGTTGCTTTGTGGGTTCTGTGTCTCAGGAATGCTCAGCACTTTCTGGCCTGGTTCTAACATGTCCTGGCATTTTCTGTGTAGGGAGGCTCATCTTATCTATAGGATCAACCTGGATTCTAGATAAACCCTAAAAAGCTGTGTGTACGCCAGTGTAGACTCTATTGGGGTTTGGTACTGGGTAGGTAACATCATTAGGCAGCTGGGGAGAAAATACTGTTCATGATGCTTCTGTCATTGCCATTGTTTCACACCATAATACAAAAGGATAAGGGCACTGAGACTGCTTTTCTTTTAGCCCGGTGCTGCTTTTTTATATCTGACCTTTTCACAGAAGTCAATGTCCTGTTTTAATTCCTTATTACAATTTTCGCCTTCCTCAGCAATTTCTAATGCTACTGCCGATCAACAGCTTTTATTCTTCCTTCTTAAAGTGAGGTGGCTCTGCCTCTCAGCTGGCTTCAGTCTTAGGATGTAGACCTGTTTTGGGTTTTCATGTTTTTACCTTTAGTTAAAATGTCCTAGAGGGCTGGAGCATGCAGGTGCCCTAGAAATGGTTTACTTCAGCCCATTGGTTTACTCCTGAGGGGAGCCAGGCCCTGTTCTGTAGCTCTTAACTGGAAACTGGTACCATCGGGCTGAGGCTCACGCAGGTCCACCTATAAGGTTGCGTGCCTGCCCCTGTTCTTGGTCTCAGAGTTTGTATCTCAGGTAACTTTCCTCTTTTTCTTAAGTTTTTAAACTTTGCTCCCTATACTACTGTTAATTTGGAAAATGTCTCAAACGTTTGTTGTACATTGGATTGGGATTTCATCTTCCTTGTGTTCTAAGGTAAGAGGTTCCAGCAGTCACCAAGAAAGAAATACAGGATAGAGAAAGAGATCAGATTGGCAACTTTGTTGTAAGTCATGCTGGCTTTTAGAAGGATGTGGACCCAAGGCTGAAGCTCGCTTCCTGGGTCTTCTCCACCTCCTGTATGCTTAGCCACCAGTTGTGGAGCTGTAGATCTGTCAAAGCCCATCTGTGGGCAACCCTCAGGGACTCTCACACCAGCACCCCAGAGACTCCAGCCTCCCACCAGGGCCTCTGTCCCGCTCAGGCCACGGGGCAGCCTCCTGCAGGAGCTCAGAGTCTGCCTCTTCCTTTCTCTTGCTTTGTCGTTCCTGTTTCCCATGAGCCTCCTGAAAACATCGTCATCTACACTTCGTTTCCCTGTGAGATGAGTTAGTTTCCCATGATCCCTGAATAGAGTTGCAAAGGCAAAGATAGCAGGGCCAGTGTTGTGGCTTAATGAGTCAGGCCCTGCCAGTGGTGCCAGGATCCTGTATGGATGCCAGTTCGAGTCCCCGCTCTTGCACTTCTGATCCAGCTCCCTGCTGATGGCCTCGGAAAGCTGTGAAGATGGCTCAACTGCTTAAGCCACTGCAACGTACATGGGGGCTCTTGGCTCCTAGCTTTTGCCTGGCCCGGTCCTTGCTGTTGCAGCCACTTGGGGAATGAACCAGCAGATGAAAGATTGATCTCTCTTTCTTTCTCTCTGTAATTCTGCCTTTCACATAAATAAAAAATAAGTCTTAAAAAAAGGCAATGGTAGTGAAAGCAGCCTGGGCAACTGATTATTTACAATGGAGGAAGATAAGTGAGGATGAGGTAGCTGTGATGAGAGCTGGCTCTTTGAAGATGTGCTCAGAATACCTCACAGACATGGGAAATGAGACCTTTTCTCTCCCTCCTAACCAGGTGGTGGTTCGTTCACCATTTTTGAGAAGAGGAAGCTGGGGAAGACCTTTGTCCCTTTATTTAACCATCGTTAAGCTCTAACCCTCTGCCAGCATCTCGCTTCTGAATTCTCTTTTAATAAATGTATTCCCAGCTATCTTTGGGAAGATTCAGATAAGCTTGTTTGGCTTTTGTTTTCCAGAGCTGTGAATTACATAAAATTTCAGACTTTAAGATTTTTAATTGAGTTACATCAGTAGGGTTCTACTAAGTATCACTGTTTTATTTATTTTATATTATTTTTATTTTTATTTTATTTGACAGGTAGGTTTTAGACAGTGAGAGAGTACTCATTTGCAGGCTAGTAGATTTTTTTCAGTTTCTTTCTTTCTCTTCTTCTTTCTTCTTCTTTTTTAACATTTAACCTGTTAAAACTTAAAATATTCAAGTGTCATTCTTGGAATTAAAATTATCATTAAAATGAATTGTTTGTGAAGAAGTGTTTTAAATATTATTTATTTGAAAGAGAAGGACAAACAGAGACAGAGACTGACAAAGAATGGTATTCCATTTGCTGGTTCATTCTTTGAATGCTTGTAAGCCAAGGCTGGGCCAGGATGAAGCCAGGACCTGGGAACTCCATATAGGTATCCCATGTGGGAAACAGGGACCCAAATACTTGTGCCATCATCTCTTAGGGTTTGCGTCGGCAGGAAGCTGGAGTTGGAAGTAGAGCGGGAACTTGAATTCAGGGACTCATCTGTGGGCATCTCAAGTAGCATCTTGACCACCGTGCAAAGCTTACCTCTGAAGAAGTCACTTTAACTACTTTATCTTGAGTCCACTGTCATTTTGTTTGGTGGACTTGTCAAGTATCTGCCTCCATAGCAACTGAGAGCGGGCACATGGGAAGGAGCTTAGCGGATGTCACAGGGCATCTGGGTGATCCCTGGTAGACGGGAGGACTTGCAGAGAACATGGATTCTGGGGCCGTGTGCGTGGGTTGGAACTCACTTCCAGCACTGCCTGCCTCAGTCTCTCCTGTGCCTGGTTGCTCACCTGCATCATGGGTATACTAATCAATGATGTATATCTCACATGTCCTTGTGGACATTAAATAACACAGTACACATCAAGCACTTTAGAACCAAAAGATTGTGAGTCTTATTTTCAAGTTATATGGCATTAACAAATAACTCTTTGGTAGTCTGTATGAAATAATTTGAGGATTTCTGGCAACTTGTTTTGCACTGCAATCCTGGATGTGGTGTCTTCACTGCTGGCTTGGGTTTTGGCGATTACAGTATTTTCTCCAGTGACTGAGGTTGCCCAGTTATAATAGGAGTAGTGAGAAAGGCACCTGATAGTTATCCACAGATCTCAGCAAGCAAAACGTGATTGGGTATTTTGGAGGGATGTAGAATAGTCTGTTACCCAGGGACATAACATCCCACAGAGAAAATTCCCTGATATAATAGGTTCGTGTGTGTGTGTGTGTGTGTGTGTGTGTGTGTGTGTGTGGTATGCATGGGAATGCCACCATAATCACAAAAAGCATATTGAAGGGAGAGTTTTAGGAGAACCTGCAAGTTTCACTTTTGTTTGCTTAATAACTGACTTGGCCACATAAATACCAGGGCAGTTATTAGAATAATAGATTATGTTGAATTCCTAAAGAGGTATGTTTGGCAACTTTTTTCTGTTCTCCTGGCACACCAGATGTGTCTCCTCCCCAGTGGAGTTGAGGGAACCCCTGTGGTCACTGCATGGCAGGTATCCTCATTTGGGTTACGTTTAAGAAAAGTAAAACGGCCGGTGCCGCGGCTCACTAGGCTAATCCTCTGCCTGCGGTGCTGACACCCCGGGTTCTAGTCCTGGTTGGGGCGCCGGATTCTGTCCCGCTTGCTCCTCTTCCAGTCCAGCTCTCTGCTGTGGCCCAGGAGTGCAGTGGAGGATGGCCCAAGTGCTTGGGCCCTGCACCTGCATGGGAGACCAAGAGGAAGCACCTGGCTCCTGGTGTTGGATCATCGCGGTGCGCCGGCCGCAGCCGCCATTAGGGGGTGAACCAACGGAAAAAGGAAGACCTTTCTCTTTGTCTCTCTCTCTCACTGTCTAACTTTGCCTGTCCAAAAAAAAAAAAAAAGGTAAAAGTACAAGGAACGTAGTATTTTGCAGATGTGACAGGGTAGCCTGCTTTTTTTGGGAACTATCTACTCATCAGGGTTCTTTTCCTAAAGCTGTGCCCAACTAGTGACTGCAAACAAATCAAAGTTGAAGGTGGTCCTTTGCTTTTCCCAGTTAGATGCCTTGGGCCACCAGCAGGCAGATGCACCATGAGGGTTGACTGAAGGGGAAATCTGGAGAAAGTGACCGGGAAAGTTCTTTTGTTACTTTCCTACTTTTCAGCTTGCTTGTTTGATTAGTTTGCTGTTTTTTAGCTCAAAATCAGCCTTTGTTCTTGCCCTCCATGTGCAAACTGTTCTTCTTAGGCATTATTGTTTTGTCCTTACCATGTTTACCTTGCTGATTTTTCTCATCGATTCTGAGCCTTCAATCAGTTTATATGGCAGAGCAACACCATGTCCCAGAAATGGTAACTTCTGTTAAGGAATCGGTTTGGTTGCTAGCTTTGGCCTCATCTGTCAACTTCCCTTGTGCCCTAATTTTGCACTAATAAATAAACTATTACTAATAATTTATACAATTATAACTAGCATTTTTTTTCTCAGTTTTTCACTGCAGAATAGACAGAGATACAACCAAAAAGGAAATGTGTGTCAACATTCCCACCAGTGCCTGCCCTTTGTTTCTGTCCTTCCCATCTATACTGGTGTGATCCAGGACGATCATTCTACTATTTAATCACACGGTAATGGTCCCTCAGAAGTCACTGACAGTCCACAGCTGACTAATCATTTCTTTATTTTATTTTTTAATTTATTTTTAATTTTTTTTTGACAGGCAGAGTGGACAGTGAGAGAGAGACAGAGAGAAAGGTCTTCCTTTTTGCCGTTGGTTCACCCTCCAATGGCCGCCGCGGCCGTTGCGCTGCGGCTGGCGCACCGCGCTCATCTGATGGCAGGAGCCAGGTGCTTCTCCTGGTCTCCTATGGGGTGCAGGGCCCAGGCACTTGGGCATTCCTCCACTGCCTTCCCTGGCCACAGCAGAGAGCCCGCCTGGAAGAGGGGCAACTGGGACAGAATCCGGCGCCCCGACCGGGACTAGAACCCGGTGTGCTGGCGCTGCAAGGTGGAGGATTAGCCTAGTGAGCTGTGGCGCCAGCCTGCTTAATCATTTCTGTGATGTTCCAGATTAACATTTATGCTTTGCTATCATAAATTACATCACCATCAATGTTTATTTCTATCTATCTTTTCTCCGTCTCTTGGAATTATTTACTCAGTTTTAACTTTATGCCTGATAATATTAGGAGAATATTTTTACGGGTCACAGAGTGTGATTTTTAACAAACGGCTTTTGAAGTGCTTTGTCAAATTCCTTCCTAATGCAATTGCAGCAGTAATGGGTGGATTTATCAGTTTTACTTTTTCAGGAATCTGTACAGCATTGAGCATGGCTTTGGAATTTTTTGTTATACAATTAACATAATGGTGCTTTAGTGTTTTAATTAGTATTGGCTTAATAAATAAAATGTTTATTTTTTCTTTGTGTGCTTAATAATTGTATTTCTTCTTTTGCATGCTCCTGTCATTGGTTTACTTTTCCTCTGGAGTTTATGATTTTCTGTCACATTGTTTATCTCCTCTCTGTAATGTAGATGTCAACCTTTTATATTTTGTGTTTTGTTAATAAACATATTCATGCAGGTTTCTTTTTAATATAGCTTTTACTTAATATTCAAGATTGAACTGTAACAACACTTTTTGTTTCTTTCTTTTTTTTTTTTTTTTTTGACAGGCAGAGTGGACAGTGAGAGAGAGAGACAGAGAGAAAGGTCTTCCTTTGCCATTGGTTCACCCTCCAATGGCTGCCGCGGACAGCGCGCTGCGGCCGGCGCACCGTGCTCATCCGATGGCAGGAGCCAGGTGCTAGGTGCTTATCCTGATCTCCCATGGGGTGCAGGGCCCAAGCACTTGGGCCATCCTCCACTGCACTCCTGGGCCACAGCAGAGGGCTGGCCTGGAAGAGGGGCAACCGGGACAGAATCCGGCGCCCCGACCGGGACTAGAACCTGGTGTGCCGGCGCCGCAAGGCGGAGGATTAGCCTGTTGAGCCACGGCGCCGGCCCTGTTTCTTTTTTGACTTAAGGTTTAGAGAGTTGTCATTGGGTCAAAAATTACATTATTCTCTGTGCTAATTTTTATAAATAAAATTTTACGATGTAATTTTTAAAAAATTTTATTTGAAAGACAGTCGGAGACAGAGACTTCCACCTGCTGGTTCATCCCCCCAGTAGCCGAAATAGCCAGGACTAGTCCATACCAGAATGCCATCCAGGTCTGCTATGTGGGTGGCATGGCCCCAAGTACTTGAGTTACCACCTGCTTTCTCCCAGGATGTGCACTTTAACTGTGCTGGATTGGAGGTGGAGTAGCTGGTGACTTAACTGCTTCACCCAGCATCTACCCCTAAGCTAAATTTTACAGACATGTGTATACACATACACACACACACACACACACACTCACAGAGATACATAGAGGAAGAGATAAATATTAAAATGATAAAATATGGCATAAACTGCATTTCAGTTTCCCCTTAAATTATCACCCAGTCATGGTAATATTGTTTATTAAATAGCTTTCTTCCTCTCCCTAATTGTTTTGAATTTTTAATCATATTACATTCTCATACTTAGATAATGACCTTTCTGTTCTTTTTAATTGATGCCTTTCAAGTGAATATTAATGACATTTAAATTATGATGTTAAATCACATTGTTTAAATGCTTTATGATGTGGATTAAAATCTTTACCCCTTTTCTCCAGGAAATATTGAGCTTCTACCATGTGATAAAGTATGCATATAGAAATTAAAATTGCCAAGTTTTCCCACTCTGGTGAACAGTCTTATGGGAAAACAGACAGGAAAGATGTAATTATACTGTAATGTGATAAAAACTATGAAGGAGGCGTGAACAAAGAACAGTCTATTTTCACCTGTTTCCTCTCTTTTTTAGTTCTCCTGAAAGTCCTATTATGATTCTAATGCTCTCTTATTATGTCTATAAAATAACTTGCAAACATTTGATTTCTTTTTTATGTGTAATTTTCTCATGATTATTGCCTATGTCATCTTTATTTCACAGTCAAGTTCTATTGTCTTCTGTAGCATGAAATGCTTGTTAGAAAATTTTCACATTAAACATGTACACGTTAGGAATATTATCTGAAATTACAAGTAATTCTGTGTTTGATTTATTTCTTTAAAAGTTCCCTGTTTTATTAGATTTAACATTCAAAAGGAAAATTGGAGCACAAACTCCATTAATATTTTTGTTGAGTTTGGTTGCTCAAAATAGTTATTGGCAATACTTCTAGGGGTTATGATAAAGTTTAGTGCACACATACATATAAATATATAAGTGGCCTTGAAGTTATTTTTTTGAATAATAGTGTTTAGTAGTAAACATTTGGGTACTTACTATTTTAAATCTATGATAGGCCAATGAGCACCTCTGATGCCGAGAAAGATAGCACCCATGAAAACTTGATTGCAATTTATGGAAAACAGTCTGTGTCATATGCAAACCTGCAACTGATCTTTTTTGGCCTGTGAATTATAATTTCTATCCTTGCAGCTGTTAATTGGCAGTATGGAGAGGATAAAAAGTGCTAAGGAATTTCAGAAAATAAAACTCTGAACATCAATTCCTATTCATCTTTGGAATTCTACTTCCCTTGGTTGCGTAATAAATTTAAAAACGCGGAATAAAGGTTATTCCATTATCTTAAGTTTCTACACTACTTTATTTGAAAACATTTTTATATTTGCAAATTAGGTCAGGAGTAAACACAACCTCAGTGACGTAAATAAACAAATCTCAGTGGAAAACTGTCTTCGGACTTTCTCTCTTGTCTACTTCTTTTTATACGGGAACACGCCACTTGGCCAGGAGCCCATTATCAAAGAGAAAGGGTGGGGTGTGCAGGGAGTATTCCCAAAGAGGCTTCTTGGATTTCAGTCTTTCAATTACTTGATTATTCTTGTGGTTACAGGACATGGAAGAATAACGAGGAGTTTGTTTTCTATGTGAATCATAAGAAAGTAATAGAAATATATGCAGGACCGCTGGCTTGAATACATGGATGACCTTTGAAAAATTATTTTTCTGGTGAGACTCTGAGTGTTTTCTGGGGACACACAAAAGTCTCTTAAGTGATCTAAGTTCTGTGTTTCCAGAATGGGGTCAAGTGCATGAAGGGAGCAGCAGCGACTTGATCAGAAATTTAGTGGAAGTGCTTATCTTATTTAATTTATATGCTATCTTGTTCAAAAATGATTTAAGAAATATGATGTGAACTTACTCAACTTGATGAGAAAATCTGTATAGAAGGAAAGGTATATTATTAGGAAAAATCTGATTTAGTACAAAGTCCTAACTAGAAGAAAGAAAATAAATATTTTAGTGTCTATGTGCTTGTCTTGCTTTGGTTCATGATTTATTTTGACCTGAATTTTTAAAAAAATGTGTCAAAGATAGATACAGATGCTGGTCTTTGCTACACATTCACACACACACATTTACTGTAATTTTTTTTTTGTTATTAGACCTTTATGTTGTTTTTTAAAGAGCAAATTTCATGTTCTTTAGGAGTAATAGACTATGTGAATCTCTTAATTTCTAAAATAATTTTCTCATGCAGACAAGATGGTGCATATGTGATGTACAGTTGTATCTTTTGGTGGTTCTGTTTAAAAGAACTGACCTGGGGTGGGTGTTGTGGCAAGTGGGTAAGCTTAGAAAGCTTGCCTCCTGCATTTGAATGACTGGTCTGAGTTATGGCTACTATGTTTCTATGCCAGCTTCATGCTAATGCACAGCCTGCATCTTAAAGGAAGATGGCTCTAGTACTTGAGTTGCTGTCACCCACATAGTAGCCCTAAATTGAGTTGCTGGCTCCTAACTTTGGTTTGGCCCAGCTCTGACTGGTGAGTGGGCATTTAGTGGGTGAACTAGCAGATGAAAGATCTGTCTGTCTCTTTGTCTCTGTCTCTGTTTCTTTCTGTCTATAGCTTTGCCTTTCAAAGAAATAAAAATAAATAAATTAATTAAGAATCTTAAAAAAAAAAAACACACAGCGAAAAGAACTGACTTACCTGTGGGTAATTTCAGAATGACCCATCAGTCACCTGCTTTAAGAGTTGAGGAATGGCTGGTGCTGCGGCTCACTAGGCTAGTTCTCCGCCTGCAGCGCCGACACCTTGGGTTCTAGTCCTGGTCGGGACACCGGATTCTGTACCGGTTGCTCCTCTTCCAGTCCAGCTCTCTGCTGTGGCCCAGGAGTGCAGTGGAGGATGGCCCAAGGCCTTGGGCCCTACACCCACATGGGAGACCAGGAGAAGCACCTGGCTCCTGGCGGTGCGCCAGCCGCACTGGCCACTGGGGGGTGAACCAATGGAAAAGGAAGACCTTTCTCTCTGTCTCTCTCTCTCTCACTGTCCACTCTGCCTGTCCAAAAAAAAAAAAAAAAGAAATGCTCGGGAGAGAGAACAGACCTGATTGTAGACCTGAGGCAGCACAGGCACTGAATCCCCTGTTTGAGAGACAGCTTCACTTGCTTCTTAGTGCTTAGTCACCAGCTCACCACCTTGTACGTTTTCTTTGTCAACATTTGGGTTCCACCTCTGCTCCAGGATCATTTGCCATCACCAAAGCGAAGCATAACTCCCCAATCTGGAATTAGCTCTAACTTGCGGAGTGGACCCAGCCTTTTGTGGACAGAATGTCTTGGTTATTCTGAATGATCAGCAGACTCATTACTCATAGGTTTCTGTGTAGAAGGCAAATGTAAGGGGAACTTTGGCTTGGCTGTCACTGAACAGAGGAGCGGGCTGAGTAACAGTGAGCAACAAGGAGGGGCAGTGCAGTAAGATGCTGTGCGCATGGCATGGCTTGTTCGTCTGAGTGAGAGTCCTGAAATGATGTTGAGTCAGAAAAGGATCCATGCCTTCCTCAGAGATGCATTTTCTGCCTTTTTTAATGCATAACCGAGTTGTCCCTTCCTTAAGCCTTAACCCACTGAATAAACAAAGTAACTGTACAGATAAGCCTATTTTGCAGCTTTTTCTCTTCTGCGATCTTGTTTATTCTGTCATTTCCAAGCTGCTTCAGTCCTTTTGATCTATTTACCCACATACTGTTATCTTCATGGGCATTTTTATGGGAAGAGCTAGTGGCTCTTCTGAATCTGTGACCGCTTACATTTTGATGCATCAACACTTTATGTAATAGGAACTGGGCTGAGAGCTTTTGCTGAGTCATCACATATCACTTCTCATCAACAGCCTGGGAGCCTGATTGCTAAAGGACAGTGCTGAACCCAAAGGCCCGTTGCTGGTCGCTGCTGAGTTCTGGCTCAAACCCAGGGTCTTGCCCTTGAAGCCAGTGTTCTTTCAACAGTGATGTTTGCTTAAGAGAAGTTCTGTTCTCTGTTTATTAATGACTCGTGGTGAAACACAATCTTCTGCTCCATCTGAGGCTGCTCTTTTCATCTGCGCCAACTTGTGGAATTGGAACCCGAGATGCAGATGCAGTTCTGTTGACAGTAAAACAGTTTAAGAAAATCCAGATTAAATTCTGTCTTGGTTGTAATCAGGGTAGTTGGGGTTTAATAAAGAGTCATAATTGTCTGTTTAAGGGCAAAAAGTATTTAGTTTTTTTGACATTCATATTGGTGGTCTTTTCTACTGTTTTTTAAAAAGGATTTCAGTTATTTATTTGAAGGAGAGTGTTATAGAGAGTAAGGGAGAAAGAGTGAGAGAGCGAGAGCGAGCACTTCTATCCACTGGTTCACTCTCCAAATGGCTGCAATGGCTGGGCTGGACTAGGCAGATGCCAGGAGCCTGGAACTCCACCCCAGTCTCCCATGTTGGTGGCACATAGTTGGGCTATCTTTAGCTGCTTTCCCAGGCACATCAGCAGAGAGCTGGATCAGAGGTGGAGCAGCTGGTATTTGAATTGTTGCCCACATCGGATGCCGGCGTTTCAGGTGACAGCTTAGCTCACTGCTCCATAGTGCCCATCACCTGTTAAGGACAACTACAAACACTATGTACTGTGAACTTTTTATCTGGTTGAATGAGGACACTGAGGCACATCATGGGAGTTCTTTAAAATTTAGTTGTGCTCATCAGACATTTATTGGACTTAAAATATCATTGAGATCTTCCACTCCATTCCACGACACAGCCGTAAATAACACAAGGCATAGACTTGGCTCTCAAGATCTTTGTGATCGAATGGGGAGACTTTGCATTTATAATGAAATTGCCAGTTTTCTAGAATTCAGATTGAATAAAAGCTTCACCAGCTTTGAATATTTATCAGTTCTCTTCTGGAGTATGGAAGCCTCCACTTAGCAGGGACAATGGACAATATGTCAGCTTGTACTATAGTTTAAAACATTTTCAAATGTAATCCACGTTTTACCTTTAGAACTAAAAGCTGCTTGGGAAGAGTTCATTATCATATAATAGAGCCACTCCCAGGCCTGTTTGAAGCTGGTGACTTCCTTTGCTTCCTTCACACTGTGTGACAGAGACTTCCAGAATCAGGGAAGTGTTGGAGGTTTTTTTGTTTTGTTTTGTTTTTTTGTTTTTGTTGTTTTTTTGGTTTTTCCTTTTAAAAGATTTATCTGTTTACTTGAAAGGCAGAGTTACAGAGAGGCAGAGGCAGAAAGAGAGAGAGAGAGAGACAGAGAGAGAAGCATAAGCGAGAGAGAAGTCTCCCATCTGCTGGTTCACTATTCAAGTGGCCAGAGCTGGGTTGATCCGAAGCCAGGAGCTAGAAGCTTCTTCCAGGTCTCCCACATGGGTGCAGGGATACAAGGACTTGGGCCATCCTCTACTGCTTTCCCAGGCCATAGCAGTGAGCTGGATCAGAAGTGGTGCAGCTGGGACAGCAGGTGGAAGTTTTACCCACTATGCCACAGTGCTGACCCTGGAAATGTTGGTTTTGTTTCTAGAGAGTTGCTGTGTTGTGTAAAACCAAAACTAAGCTGGTAAGGCCAGTATTTTTCAGCTCAAGGTAGTCAATTAAATTGAAATGCTCATCTTTTCTAAGTGCAGGCACAAACTAGTTTCTCATGTTTTATAAAGACCATTTTTATTTATTGATAAGGAAATAGTCTATTTTATTTATAGCCAAGATCTCATATTTTTAACACTTAATCCTCCATGACAGTGTGGAGGAAAGGAAACTTGGCAGCTACTCATTATCAGCTGTTTTTACCATCAGCAGGTATTTATTTGTGAGCATGGTAGTGACGTCAAGGGCAGGGATGGGGTACTCCCTGATGTTTCTGTACAGGCTGGCTTTTCCTTTGGAGTCAGGATGGTAACTGTGACCGTAATTACTTCAAACGCACACGTGGAGTTACCAGTCAACATGTGCATAGTGCCCTTAAGATGCAACGGCACGTACTTCCTGCCATGGAAAAGAATGTCTAATAGTAAAAAGAGGAAACGTCAGTCTTGGGTCTGGGACCCCACTGGTGACTGTCTACGTGGCAGTGTTTCATCGGCAGCTTCACGAACAGAGCTCTTGCTGGCCTGCGCTTCAGCACCTCTGTGCTTTTGTAAAGATCTGCTCATCACAACCACAGCGTGACAAATATGAGGGCTTAAAAAATAATTAGTTGTTCAGGCCCCGAAAGCATCTAGAGGTAGCATCTAGTGAGTCTCTGAAATTGTTGGTTTTAAGCTGAGAGGTCTGTGGTACATTAAGGAAATTCTAAAATAATGGGCATCTGAAGTGATTTGGCGTTTTGTCCTTGCACTTGAACGTGATAAACTTCTGTGCAAATACCAGTGTCATCACAATTTCCTTCTGCTGTGGTCCTAGTATTCCATTCCTGTTGCACAACTTGGTCCTCTGACAAAATGACACAGGCATTCAGTGGTGCCTACTTATTGGTGATGGAGAAGAGAACTGGATATTCAGACTGTGTGCCTGGTTTTGTGTTCAGCAGGCATGTTTCAGTGCTGGTCCTTGTGCTATGCTCTGAGGATACAAAAGTGTGTAGGGAAGACCTGGCCCCCTATCATGGCAGGGTTTACAGCCTGGCTGGAATGATGCAGATAGGGAACACTTAAAGTCGTGGACAGCAGAGGTTTGTTGATGGGAAGGTAGCTATTGTGCTCATTTCTGTTGGGGTGTGGGCAGTGTGTTGTGAGGGTGAGCAGTGGGGAGGGAGTTGCAGTGGCCCTTGTAGGAGGAGCAGGGTGGGGGCTGTGTCTGAGAAAGATGAGTGGAAAGGAGGCTTAGCAGGTGTGCAGAATTGGTGGGGGGAGGGAGGTGCAGCGGGATGTCGAGGGAAAAAGGATGACTGCAGTCGCCTGAGGTCAAGGACGAGGTTCAAGGACTCCCTTGGGAGAAAATTCTGTGGTTCCTGAAAGGCTCAGCTGTCAATGAGTCCAGTGATTGATTTACTATTTCTTTGGACAGAAGGCTTTGAAACCTTGGATGCCCACGTCTGTCATCATCCAGATGTTCTCTTTGTGTTTTTATCCAGCACCCAAGTCAGACTGCATCCTAATTCAGTGATTAGGATGATGATCAATAGGAAAATGAGGATTTGCACTTTAGCAATTTAAATTAGAAAAGTTTCTTTATTATTTCTGATCTTTATTATTACAAGATTTAGTTCCAGAATATTCTTATAAGCTTCTTCCATCAAAATTCAGGATTACCTCTTTATGTAATATTATTACTTTTTTTTTTTAAAAAGAGTATTTATTTGAGAGGCAGAGTTACAGGCAGAGAGAAAGAGAGAAAGAGAGACAGAGAGAGGTCTTCCATCTGCTGGTGCACTCCCCAAATGGCTGCAATGGCCAGGAATGGGCCAAGACAAAGCCAGGAACTTCCTCCAGGTCTTCCATGTAGGTGGAAGAGCCCAAGCACTTGGGCCATCTTCTACTGCTTTCCCAGGCTATTAGTAAGGAGCTGAATTGGAAGTGGAGCAGCCAGTATTCGAATTGGCACCCTGGGGCTGGCGCTGTGGCTCAGTGGGTTAATGCCCTAGCCTGAAGCGCCAGCATCCCACGTGGGCACCGGTTCTAGTCCTGGCTGCTCCTCTTCCGATCCAGCTCTCTGCTATGGCCTCGGAAAGCAGTAGAAGATGGCTCAAGTCCTTGGGCCCCTGCACCCACATGGGAGACCCAGAAGAAGCTCCTGGCTCCTGGCTTCGGATCAGCGCAGCTCTGGCCATTGCGGCCATCTAGGGAATGAGCCAGTGGATGGAAGACCTCTCTCTCTCTACCTTTCTCTGTAACTCTTCCTGTCAAATAAATAAAATAAATCTTTAAAAGAAAACAAACAAACAAATAAACAAAAAATTCTGGTACCCATATGGGATACTGGCACTGCAGGCAGAGGCTTAGCCTACTATGCCACAGTGCCAGTCCCTATTATTACATTTTCTAATGATAACATGAGTTTAAGCAATTCATTATTAACATGGAATGGGGACTTGGCCAACTGGTTAAGATGCTTGCATTCCGTATCAGAGTACCTGGGTTTGATATCTGCCTCCAGCTCCTGACTCGAGCTTCCTCTGATGCAGACCCTGGGAGGCAGCAGGTGATGCTCAAATAACTGGGTCCCTTTCACCCATGTGGGAAACCTGGACCGAGTTCTTGGCTTCTGTCATTGAACTCAGTCAGCACGTATTGGAGACATCTGGGGAGTGAACCAGCAGATAGAAGGTATCTCTGTGTCTTGTCTGTCTGTCTGTCTGTCTGTCTCTCTCTGTTTATCTCTTTCTCCTTCTCTTCGCTTCTCACATAAATAAATAAATATTCCTTATTAAACCAGTTGTTGTGAGACACCATCATCTCGTCATTAACAGCTTAAGCTCAGGAGCCAGAGTCAACAAATATGAGCTCCTATTGCATTTCCCATTGACTTACATTAAAAATTTTATTTAGCAAATCTAAACCTTTGCATTCTTCTCTGTAGACTGGGATAATAATGGTGCCTGTTATCCCAGGATGGATAAGTTGATGCAGTCGAATTTCTTGTTGAGGTATCTTTCTTGGATTATTTGTATCTTGGATTATTTCCTAAGAGGAGACATCTTTTCTTTGGCCTTGCCGTGGAATATGGAAACAGCCAAGGAAGAGTCAAGTTCTTAAAAATAGATTTCAGACTGTCCCATTCAACTTGCAATCTCTCCTGTCCAACTAGAGTCCATGCCAGAGTGTCACATAAACCTCTTCCTAATCAGAGGTGGTCGTTCATTTATTAATGTAAACGCCCTGTGCCTTGGATGTGTGGGCCCTAAAAATACACTTCCAGGGATAAAAATAGACCCCTGGGAGTTCTGAGATGCAGCTTAATCAGAACCAGCTGCAAGCTGTCTAGAACATGCAAGTTATAGGAGCCAGATGGCTTTTGCCCTTTTTGCTTGAGACAGCATGTAATTTGGATAACTACAGCTACAGTAATACGTTTTGCCAGTCACACTGTTTGATAAACATATTCGTTGGGAACAGCCACTTCCAATTAGAGACCCAGTAAAATGTTAATTTATTTTAATAATTTTCTCTCTAGGGTAAAACAGAAAATACTTTTCACAGGTTATAGAAATATCTGTACACTATCTGTTCACAGGAGGTGAGTTATTGTATGCCAGTGGCTATCTTTCTCTCCTGACATTTAAATAGTGGTGGGGAGTGTGAAGACCCTACTCCTTCATTCTTCTTCTTTAAGTCTAGTGTATTTATGGCGACCAGCATGTTCCATAGTTACAATTATGTTTGTTTTACTTGTAGAAGGATGGCTAATTTTTAACTTTCTTCTACACAGATTCAATTACTAGAAACTGATGATAGCTTTTAGATTATCATTTGCTCAGAGATCATTATCAGTGTGCTAGTTCCGGGGCCTTGTCTGGTGCGTACTTTGAGAAGGAGTTTTCTCTTCCTGATCGAGGTCATCGTGACTGATTTTCATTGCTTGAGGACTGCAAGCACGGTCACGGATGCTGGCTAAATTCTAGTTTGATCCAGTGCTTCCTCTATTCAGATAAAACAGCTGACTAAATGCTCAAGGTACACTGTAAGACCTGGACTGCGCTACAGCCTGCTTTTAAGAGATGTGAAAGCGGCAGTTCTATTTTCACTAGCGGCAGCACTTCTTGGAAAAGCATTGTTAAGTCCTGGGCAGTCCACTGGTTGCAATGAAATATCTTGTGCTTTGTTTCTTGAGGCATCTGCCGGGCAGCGTGGAGCAGATTGCCGAGTGCTCAGAAGGATCTCTTGTGCCGTAATTTTCCATAGTTCCAAGCTGCCTAACAGTGTAGTTTAGTAATCTCGCAGCAGTTGTCTTTCCTCTCTCTGTTTAAAGAGGAGATGACATTTCATTCATAGGACTAGTGATGCTCAAACCTAAACTGCATAATAATAGCCACAGGTTATTTACTCTTGCTATTGTACCAGACACTCTGATAATCACTTTATATATTTTTGCCTGCACCCACCACAACATCACAACATCATCAAGCGTGTGTTTGTACCCTGTTTTACAGGTAAGATTGCGGTTTCTCTGGAGTGTAACTAAGTACCACCCAGAAAGTGTCAGAGCCAGACTTCAAAGTTGCTCTTGTCTTAATGGACTGTCTCGCTCATGATGTTGTTTTGTAAAGAATTGTTATTATTATTTTTTTATTTGAAAGGCAGAGTTACAGAGAGAGAGAGAGAGAGAGAGAGAGAGAGAGAGAATCTTCCATCTGTTGGTTCATTTCCTGAATGGCTGCAATAGCCAGGACTGGGCCAGGCTGAAGCCAGACTCCTGGAACTCCATCTGGGTCTCCCATGTGAGTGGCAGAGGCACAAACACTCGGGCCATCTTTTGCTGCTTTCCCAGGCATGTTAGCAGGGAGCTGGATCAGAAGAGCAGCCAGAACTCTAATCAGCATCCATATGGGATGCCAGCATTGCCGGTGGCAGTTGAACCTGCTGTGCCACAACACTGATTCATGATCTTTAATTCTGCCCATTAGGCTGTGAAAGTTGGCAGTGGACTTAGCCAGAGCTGTTACTGCAGATGTGAGCTTGTGTTTCTGTCCATCCTCGTGTGCTTCAGGGAGTTTCTAGGGTTGCATCTTAGCATTTATTGTAAGCTCAGATGAATATGTGGAAGGATCTGACCCCTCACACCCCACCTTATTAGATACGTTGTAACTGGTGCACTTTAAAAGGCATTAATATCTTTGGGGAAAATCTCATTCTAGTGCCTTTCCAGTGTGTGATTAAGAATTACATGGGAACGCGGTTTGGCCTCCTGGCTAAGACACTGGTTGGGATATCCACATCCCACAGTGGAGTACCTGGGATTGAGTCTTGGCCCTGTTCCTGATTCAGCTTCCTACTAATGCAGTTGCTGGGAAATGGTGGTGATGCCTCAGAGGTTGGATCCCTGCTATGTACATGGGATACTCAGATGGAGTTCTAGACACCTAGTGTAGGCCTGGCCCAACCTCAGCTACTGTGGGCTTTTGGGGAGTGAACTTGTAAATAGGAGTTCTTTCTGTCCGTCTCTATCTCTATCAAATATATAAGAAAGTGAAAAAAAGGCATTTCTGCTGATGGGTAGTGCTTATAGAAAATAGTAAGCAATTGTGTGATATGAGACAGCATAGGAAACTAATGTGTACAGAATTTGCCAAAGCTAAATCTATTTTTATGCCTTTAACACCGTAAATAATAAGGCAACTTCTTTTATGAAAGCAGCAGGTTGTCTTTGGATATTGTGTTACAGATAGCAGGAGATGAAGCAAAACAGTATTTATAAGGACCATCAGTTAAAATTCTGTCCACCGAGGACAAACTGAGAGCTTATAGAAAATACTTGATTATTTCTGACTCTTTTGGAAGGATGTACTGTTGACATTGTTTTTTTTTTTTTTTTATGGAGCCATGAAATGCTACTTTTTGAGTACAATATGAGATAAAAGTTTGTACTTGTGTACTGTGGTTTAGTAATGTGCCTAGGATGTGCGCCAGTGAAGACTTGAATTGATTTGTTGTCTCCTGGAGATGGTAGGGAGAAATGCACAGAAAACATGACTTTCTAGTAAATGCACTGTTATGCTCTATTTTATTCTGTCATATAATGTATGTAACCAATCAGCCCTGTTTTTCATATTTTACACACTTATTCTCAATTGTGATCCAGATTTGCATCTGAAATTGGATAACAGCTTGATCCAGTTGAAAAAAGGCCTTTTGGGGTTGACTGCCTGCAACACTGGCATCCCTTAAGAGTGCCATTTCCAGTCTCTGCTGCTCCACTTCCCTTCCAGCTTCCTGCTGGTTCAAAGCTTGGACCCCTGCCATCCACATGGAAGACTCGCATGGAGTTCCAAGCTCCTAGCTTTGGCCTGTCCTGTCCCTGGCCATTGTGGTCATTTGGGAGTGAACCAGCTGTCTGTAACTCTGCTTTTCACATAAATAAATAAAAAGAAGGAAAACATGTTGATGTCATTGGCTGAAAGACATTCTTCAAGGCTTATAGCCTCTTTGTCGTAGAAGTAGAGAGAACTGTGTTGAATGAGGCACAAGGTTTACGCCACACACACACATGCATGAAGGATCTTCAGAATATTCATGTAAAATGTAGATTATGAAAACCGTGCATGGATTTCAAGTTTTATTTTGCACTAAAATGGACTTTTTGATTCTGTTTTTCCATAAACTTTTGTCCCTTCGTGTATCAGGCTGCTGTGGCTGGTGCCGCTCTGGGAAGAACTGTCACTTGAAAAGTGATTTCTTCCAGGTTTCTCCGTGTTTATGCTAATGCAGGTGATACAGTAAGGAAGTGCTGAGCATCTGAAGAGGCCACCATGTCCTTGTCCTCAAAGGACCTCTGGCACCAAAAAGAGGCTTTGTTCTCCCGTGACATAAAATGTAGTCCCAGAAAAGTGTAATTCTGGAGGCTTGTGACTCCTGAGAAGATCGTGCAGTTCAGGGGAACACCTAGTCTTTGCACCTCTTGCTGATGAGAAGACAAGCATGGGGCAGGAAATGTTTGTTACAGACCCCTGCGCTCTCTTGGCATATTCCAAGCTGTCACTGTCAATCATAGAAATACATATTTAGACAGTTTCTGAAACACTCTCAGTTCTTTGAAAGGGAGAAGTCACTCATCTCCATCATACCATGATGATGTGATCATGTGATGGCTTTATCCAGAGCTGTGTCATTTCTTATCCATGACTTCCTCCGTCCTGTGCCTTGTCAGAAGCCCCTTCCCCCGACCTCTGCTGTATGTCTCAGCAAGTGCCATATGTTATTTTTAGATATGCAGTGGTAGGCATGCGTGTGTGTAGGGGGGTAGAGATTGATTTTATGAATTGATCGGTTAGTTGTTTGGTTGTAATTCAGACTTCTCTCTGAAAATTTCCCAACTGTTTTTTGTTGATGTATTGGAAAGTTTGCCAAAATCTTCTTATTTTTCACATAAGTCTCTTGGGATTTTTAAAAAGTAAGCAGCAATAGTATATGTAGGCACAGAAAACCATTCCCCAAAGTAAAGGCCTCAGAGGCAAAGTTTCTTTCTTTCTTTCTTTTTTTTTTAGAGATTTATTTATTTATTTGAAAGTCAGAGTTACACAGAGAGAGAAGGAGAGGCAGAAAGAGAGAGAGAGAGAGAGAGAGAGAGACAGAGAGAGGTCGGTCTTCCATCTGCTGGTTCACTCCTCAATTGGCTGATCCGAAGCCAGGAGCCAGGAGCTTCCTCCGGGTGTCCTACAAGGGTACAGGGGCCCAGGTCTTGGGCCACCTTCTACTGCTTTTCTAGGCCATAGCTGAGAGCTGGATTGGAAGTGGAGCAGCTGGGATTCGAACTGGTGCCCGTATGGGGTGCCAGCACTGCACTCCATCTGCTGCCTTCTGTTGACAGCAGGCGGCGGCTTCACCACTGTGCCACAGTGCCAGCCCCAAGCAAAGTTTCTGTCTGACCTCCTTTCCCTCTGTTAGTTGGGATTATCTTTTTAATTTCATTGGAGTTTTAAATTATTCAGCAGAAAATACTGTATTTACTACTGTTTGTAAATCTTTTAATCTGTGCTGTGTGAAAGATTTTATCCCACTTTTGTTTTCTCATTTTATTTCTTGATCTTTATCCTGAGCATTGGGGTTTGCCTTTTCTTCCTCTTCAATTTGTCCTTCCTATATCTTTGGCTTTTTTTTTTAACCATAATGTACATGTTTTACTGGTTTTTGGAATGAATAATTGTGTTTAGTATTTCTTTCCCCAGATTTGGTTAATTCCCTTTTCAGTTATTTATTTTGATTGAAAGGAAGACAGAGAGAGAGACACACAGAGAGAGAGAGAGAGAGAGAGAGAGAGAGCGCGAGAGCTTCTAGTCAGTGATTTACTCCCCAGATCCCCAGAAAGCCAGGTTGAAACCGGGAGTCAGAACTCAGCTGGGTCTCCTACATGAGTGGCATGGACCGAAGCATTTGAGCCGTAATTTGCTGCCTCCCAGGGTGCACATTAACAGGCACTGGAATTGGAAGCAGAGCCAGGACTCCAACTGAGGCATTGTGATATGGGATCTGGGCAGCCCAAGCATTACCTGCCCCTAGTTTGTTTGTTTGTTTGTTTGTTTGTTTTTTAGCTTACATCTTACCAGTTTGTTAACAGAAAGCAATAATCTGAGGAGTCCTGTTCACAGATGGTGACCATGGAAACCCCCTTCCTGCAGGTGGTGTCAGAAGGGCCAGGGTTGACATCCTGTGTCTGCCTGATTTCATGCCCAAGTGGGCAAGGGCTCTGAGAGCTGGCGGGGCCCCAGGTCCAAGGGTGTTGGTTCCATTTCCTCCTGCAGCCCAGGTTTTGCCATGTAGGGCAGTGATGCCCAGTGTCCTGTACCACTGGACCACATCCTGGGCTACCAACATGGCGGTATAAGGTGAAGCTTCCTCTTGGTCAGCCTCCATCTTCATCCCCCATCATTCAGCAAATGACTTGATTGCCAGAAACATCTGTGTCATGCACAGAATTGTCACTGAAGGATGCAGAGCTGTGGCCGACACCAGGCACCTTCTCTCTGTCAAGGTCCAAGGCTTATGACCTGCTCTTCCTTCGCCTTGCGAGCTGCCCTTGCTGTGCTTTCTCCCTAGACTCTGCCACTGGGAAGAGAGTTGTTCTGTTTTTTAAAAACAAAAACTTTGCTTTGAATGTTTAGTTCTTTATTTGTTCTAGGCTCCTGCCTTCAGCCTGACCCAGCCCTGGCTGTTGTGGCCATTTGGGGAGTGAACCAGCAGATGAAAGATCTCTCTGTCTCTGTCTCTCTCTCTCTGTAACTCCACCTTTCACATAAGTAAGTACATAAATAAATACATCTTTAAAAGAAAAGAAGTGACTACTTCTCCATCTGCTGCCTTCTGTTGACTGCACTTAGCAGGATAGCAGATGGGGATGCAAGGAAGGGGCCACCACACACAGGGAAAGATGTCACCATCCCATCATCATTCACCTTCCAGGATTTTTTCCCATACCCTAACAGCAGATCATAAACATTTTTCATGTTAGGAAATAATGTTCAAAACTGTGACTTTATATGCCCACTCAACATGCATTGTGTGGGCAGGCCAACTTATTTTATCAGTCTATTAACATTAATTTATCATTAGGTTGTTTTGAGTACTTGATCATTATCAATTATTTCTTATATTTTCTTGCACATAAACCCTAGAAATGATATTCCTAGATCAAAGCATATAAACATTTTAGGGCTTTATACACATACTGCTTAAATATTCTGTAGATATTTGTACTAAATTTGTCTTGCCATTGGCATAATACAAGTGTGCCTAGCTTCTTAAATCTTATCAATATTATGTACAATATTTTAAAAAGAAGGCTGAAAGAGAACATAGTACATTATTGTATTTTAACTTTTTCTTTGGCATGCTAATAAGCTAAAGGAATTATTTTTCCTGAGTGTGTAGCATTTTTTCTCCTTGATTTTTAAAGATGTATCTTTGTCATGATTATTATAAAATGTATATGATATCCCATTAAATGTATTATTTATTTTTCTTTGAAAATGCACTTCATTGGACTTTTTCCACTAAGGCTATACAATCAGAATGTTCTGTAGTGTACAAGGAATTATTGAACAATATTTGAATGACTTAAGCACGTTCAGAATACTGTGTACATTGGTTTTATGGTTTCAAAACTAAGTTTCCTTAACTTACATTTTATTGCTTGAACATTTGCTGGAATAATAGGTTAAAAAGTGAGAAGATGCTTGCTTTCAGTTTTGTTGTCAGCCATCTGCCGAAATTTGGTGAGTGAGAATTGAAGAACATTTGTCAAGGGTAACAGCATAATTGAGAGTGGTCTAGTCTTAAAAAAATAAAGAATGCCCGTTTGATAGAACAACTGTTATTACTTGAAAACTTCTGCCCATCTCCTCTGTTCCTGGGGTTCTTGGTATAGTATGAAGCAGTGTGCTTGCTGAACTGTATTCTGAACTGTCCGGAGAGGCTGGAGCAGAGTGCAGAGAGGGTGCAGCTGGAGCAGAGTGCGTCCTTTGGGGTCTGGAGGTCTTTTTTGGTAGCTCTGTTGTGTTGGTAGGAAACTGGATTGAAGGCAGAGTAGTCAGATTTTGAATCAGCCTTCTGATATCAGATGCTGGTGTTGTAAGTGATGGCTTAACCCACTGTACCACAATATTGGCCCCAGAAATGAACTTAGCATAAGATACACATACTGCTGGGACACTCAATGCAGGATACCTGTATGAAACAATAAGAAAAGCTATGGAAATGTACCCTATTCTTTAAAGGTTTTATGTATTTATTTGAAAGGCAAAGTGACAGAGAGGGAGTGACGGGTTGGGATGGTAGAGTGGTGGGGAAGATCTACTCCTAAATGACTGCAACAGCCAGGTCTGGGCCAGGCTGAAGCCAGAAGCCAAGAACTCCGTGCAAATCTCCCAAGCACTAGGGCCCTTTTCTGTTACATTACCAGGCGCATTAGTAGGGAGCTGGGTCAGAAGTGGAGCAGGCAGGACTTTGATCCAGCTGTCTGATACATGCCACAAGTATCAACCCTGGAAATATTTCCTGTTCTTAACATATATAATCTTCCTAAGTTCTTAGCAACATGAAAAATTCAACGATTTGTGGGTAAATATTAAGTTTATGCTCTAAAACCAAGAGTATATGTGATTGGGAGTAGGGGAGTAAATACCTCTTTTTTTTTTCACCAGTGAAGAAATTTTGCAGCTGTTAGGTTTCTGCAAAAGTTTGCTTTAGGCTTCACAACACAATGTACTAGCTAACACTTTGCTATTCAGACAAAGCAAGCTATAACCATGAAGATGAAACCCTGTGATGTGATGATTTCTGTGGATCCACCTCTAAATGCATAGATAGGGATGAATTTGTCATTCAACTGTGGAAGGCTGAGGGATGCATGGGACTCCCATTCGATTTGAAGAATGGATTGGCTTGCAGAAGAGTAAGGGGGAAGGGGTATTCTAGGCCTGAGGTGGAGTGCGCACCTGCACAGGTATCCACGTGGTGCTTGGCTGCAAGTCAGTGAACTCACGTGGAGTAGGGAGTTTGTGTTTGGAATTCAGTACGGACGAGGGAGGTGTAACGAGAATTCTGAGAACCTTGACTGTCAAGCAGGGGATTAAGTAGACTGTGGACTACGCCTTGAAGCTTTTGGAGCAGGAAGTGTTTAAGGGAATTTCACGTGGGAGAAGTGACACAGGAGCTCTGTCATTATTGGATGGAAAGATACTTCCGAAAGACCACTGGATAACTCCGGAATGAGGCGGGCTCCCAGCACTGGAACATCTCTTACCACTTCTGTCCTGAAAGCAGCATCTGGTGGAGTTGTCTTATTAATATATTGTTAAAGGGAGGCCAATACTGTGGCACAGTGGGTTGAAGCCCTGGCCTGAAGCGCTGGCATCCCATGTGGGCGTCGGTTCTAGTCCTGGCTGCTCCTCTTCTGATCCAGCTCTCTGCTATGGCCTGGGAAAGCAGTAGAAGATGGCCCAAGTCCTTGGGCCCCTGCACCCATGTGAGAGATCTGGAACAAGCTCCTGGCTCCTGGCTTCGGGTCGTCACAGCTCCGGCCATTGTGGCCATCTGGGGAGTGAACCATCAGATGGAAGACCTCTCTCTCTGTGACTCTGTATTTCAAAGAAACAAAGTAAATCTTTAAAAAAAATATATTGTTAAAGGCAAATGAAATTAAAATGTGAAATGGCTGTCGCTTGTCTTTGGTTGACCTCGCCTTTTCTTTTTAACCATTCTGTTTTTCAAGGAGTCCAAGAAACACTTACCGTGGAAAGCATACGCATACAATTATACAATTATATGTACTGTGTGATTTCACAGTTTTACCCTTTTTTGGTACATTCACTGTGAATTATCCTGGCTACAAACAAGCTGGAGAGGAGACAGCATTGCTGTTGTGTTGGTTATGCATGTGAGTCTCAGCATCTCTTTCAGGCCTCATGCCATCCTGATAAACGCAGGTGATGTCACTCCCATCGTACAGGTGTGCACACTGACTCTCGCACAGTTACACTCCTGCAGAGTGTGAGTGCAGCAGGCTGTGCTGGTAACACCCAGCTTCTTAGGAGAATCTGGGGACACACAACTTTTCGACAGGAGAAATAAGGACTAAACTAAGAACATTAAGGTTCATTTTTTATTTTTTTCAAAATAGGGAAGTCAGTCTCCATCAGAGGAATTTAACTCGATCCCTTTTGGGGGATGTAATATCTAGTTGTGGCGCTGTTCCTCTGATTCCTGAGGAAGTGAAATTCCTCACTGGTGTGGGTGGTGGCCTTTCATATTGAAGTATAATCGGAGCTTGCATTAGTAAAAAAGTTAAAGACCAGGAGAAAAGCAGCATGTCTGCTCTGAGTAAGATTCTAGGGCCCTGCACGGATGCAGAAGAGTTATCTTGCTTTGTTTCCACTGTAGTGGCCGTGAGCTTTACAATTAACTGTAGTTTCTTTTTTTTTTTTATAAAGCTTTTATTTAAAGATTATAAATTTCCAAAGTACAGCTTATGGATTACAATGACTCCCCCCCCCCCCATAACTTCCCTCCCACCCGCTACCCTCCCCTTTCCTGCTCCCTCTCCCCTTGCATTCACATCAAGATTCCTTTTCAATTCTCTTTACACACAGAAGATCGGTTTAGTACATATTACATAAAGATTTCAACAGTTTGCCCTCACATAGAGACACAAGTGAAAATACTGTTGGAGTACTAGTTATAGTATTAATTCACAATGTACAGCACATTAAGGACAGAGATCCTACATGATTTTTTTTAAAGAATTGATTAATTATCTATGCAATTTCCAATTTAACACCAAGATTTTTAATCAATGTGAAGTAATGCTATAACTAGTACTGAAACAGTATTTTTACACTTTGTGTTTCTGTGTGGGTGCAAACTGATGAAATCTTTACATAGTATATACTGAATCGATCTTCTGTATATAAAGATAATCGAAAATGATTAAAAAATAACTGTAGTTTCTAAAAGAAACGGATGGCGTTGCCACTAACGATATGAGTGACTTCTCCTTTTAAAGACTCGGATGAAAGGTGCAGGGTTTACGGGAGATGGGGAACTTCTTGGTTTCTAAAATACAAAAACCAGCTTTGGAAGCCAAATGAAATTGGCCCTATTCCTGTTAGGACTTCTTTAAACGCTCTGCCTGACACAGTGTATAATTGTTGGTTTCAGGTACCAATGGAGCTGTTACCTGTGATTTCAACCCTGACCTGAGAAACATGCTTATGAATCCCTTTATGAGTTCCTCTATTAATTATAGTTCTTCGAGAAAGGAAGTTAATACTTAAGTCTGTATCAGTTCTTGACAAGGACCTTATTAAACCTAAGCAAAAAATGTTTTTAAAAAGGCAGGTAGCTGTTAGCATTATGTGAGGATCTGAAACTGGTAAAGTAATTATTATGAGGTTTTAAATCTTTTATTTAAAGTAGAAACGTCTTTTTTTTTCTTAGGATGAAAGTAATTGTTAAATGTTAAAAGTGTTTAAATAAAGTTGCCCAGTACACATTGAAGCGGAAGCGTTCCTTGATCTTAGCCCATCCCGATGAGCACTGGTAACAGCTGAGTGTATTCCAGTTGAACAGATCACAGTGTAATATCCTTCCAGAACCTTTCCTTTGAGAGTATGAACCTATATTGCTGTCTACCTATGTTTTTAATAGGATTGGCTATACTGCATGTGCTAGTCTTCTACTTGCTTTTCCTTATTTCAGATTGTTTTTTATGTATATCCTCTTCAGTAATAACAAATCTGCCACTTAGGGTCTTGGCTTGTTTTGCTGCTTGCTTGCTTGCTTGCTTGCTTGCTTTCTTTCTTTTTTTTTTTGACAGGCAGAGTGGACAGTGAGAGAGAGAGAGAGACAGAAAGAAAGGTCTTCCTTTGCCTTTGGTTCACCCTCCAAAGGCCGCCGCGGCCTGCGCACCGCGCTGATCTGAAGTCAGGAGCCAGGTGCTTCTCCTGGTCTCCCATGGGGTGCAGGGCCCAAGCACTTGGGCCATCCTCCACTGCACTTCCTACCCACAGCAGAGAGCTGGGCTGGAAGAGGGGCAACCGGGACAGAATCCGGCGCCCCGCCCGGGACTAGAACCCGGTGTGCTGGCGCCGCAAGGCGGAGGATTAGCCTATTGAGCCACGGCGCCGGCCTGTTTTGCTGCTTTAACAACCATAGGAGGAAGTACCTCTTTTGTATGTTTTTCACACTCCTCTATTTCCTTAGGCTGAATCTGTGCCAATAGAATTGTTAAGGGAAAGGTAATGCATATTTAAATTTCCATCTACCTTCATACGATGCTCTTGAAAGATTTGTCCCAATTTATGGTCTCATCAGTATTGCCAGATAGAAAGTTTTTTTGCCATACTTTTTTTTTTTTACAGTGCTGTAAATAAAATATTTTACTAGTCAGATAAGAAAGAAGAAAGGCATTTCTTTGGTTATTGAGCTTGAAAACAATGTCATATGTCTAGGACTTGATATTTCTCTTGGGAAAGAGCTTGATAATGACATTTGCCTTGTTTTTCTGAATGCTTGGTTTTCATATTGAAGAGCTCTTCGTATATCTTTTGATATGTATGTTGTAACTATTTACATATTTTTCTTTTATGTCTACTGTGATGATGAGCACATTATCTAATACCTGATATTTGACTTGTGCACGTTTGCCATTCTTTCCCTTTAGCTTTTTTGTGCATGCTAGGAGTGAAAACTCCAGCTCGCCTTTTCTGGGTACTGAGATGCTTTTTGTGTGTGCTGTCACTGAAGCCTCACAACAGTCCTATGGACAGGATACCATGAACTTCCTTTTCCTAGATGATGAGTGAGTAAGTAAGAAAGTAAGGTTTTACTGTTTAGTGATAGTGTCACTATTCAAATATAGGCAGTCAATAACTCTAAAATTATTAATACAAATAAGCTATCCTGTATTACTTCCACTTTATATTTTTTCCCTTTTTATTTTATTTTTTTAAAGATTTATTTTATTTATTTGAAAGACAGAGTTACAGAGAGAGGTAGAGACAGAGAGAGGTCATCTACCTGCTGGTTCACTCTCTAGATGGCCGCAATGGCCAGAGCTGTGCCGATGCAAAGCCAGGAGCCAGGAGCTTCTTCTTGGCTTCCCACTTGGGTGCAGGGGCTCAAGGACTTGGGCCATCTTCCACTGCTACCCTAGGCCATAGCAGAGAGCTGGATCAGAAGAGGAACAGCCGGGACTAGAACCGGTGCCCATATGGGATGCCGGCACTTCAGGCCAGGGCGTTAACCTGCTGTGCCACAGCGTTGGCCACTTAGGTTTCCTTTTTTAAATCTTTGTATGTTTAGTCTCCATGGAATTCATCTAAGTGTTTACTTTCATTTTCATCTTATGCTAAATGTACTTCTATATCCATATTGCTCTATACATTTCCTTAGAATCTCTCTCTCTTTTTTTAATAATAATTGTGTTCTTTCTTTGCTGGTCTCATATTGTTTACATTAATCTGGTTTTAGAATAACTTATTGTAAGGGCTTATTTATTTATTTGAAGGAGTTAATAGAGGGAGAGGGAGAGGGAAGGGAGAGAGAGTGGTAGAGAGAGAGATTCCATCTGCTGGTTCGATACCCAAATTGTCACAACAAACAAGGCTGGGCTGGGCTAAACTTGGGAGCCAGGAGCATCATCTGGGTCTCCCACATGGATGCAGGGGCCCAAGCACTTGGGCCATTTTCTGTTGCTTTCCCAGGCACATTAGTAGGAAGTTGGATCAGAAGTGGAGCAGCTAGAACTCAAACCAACACCCATGTAGGATGCCGCTGTTGCAGGTGGTGGTTTAACGGGCTACACCACAAGGTCATACCCTAGAGTGATTTTTATGTATAAGCGGAAGTCTTCCGCATCTTTCCTCTCTTTAAAACCCCTCTTGAGGGGACAGCACTGTGGTGTAGCAGGTGAAGCTGCCGCCTGCGGTGCTGTCATCCCATATGGGCACTGGTACAAGTGCTAGCTGTCCACTTCCATCCAGCTCTCTGCTAATGCTCTCTGCACCCACGTGGAAGGCCCTGAAGATGGTCTTGGCTCCTGGCTTTGGATCGGCCCAGCTCCAGCTGTTGTGGCCATTTGGGGAGTGAACCAAAGGATGGAAGACCTCTCTCTCTCTTTATCTCTCTCTGTTTTTGCCTTTCTTTCTCTCTCTCTGTAACTCTGCATTTCAAATAAATACATAAACCTTTAAAAACAACAACAAAAACCCTCTTGACTCTTCTCCTGTACTGTTTGCTTCCAGAACCTATGGATCGAATTCAATGTGCAAATTTGCCCCTTAAAATAGTTTGTAAATTGCACTAATTATAATTGCACAATTAGCATCATTAAATATTGATCTCTGATTCAGTAAGATGATATGTTTTTTAATTAGCATTTTTAGTAAAGTTGTACAATTGACTTCATTTAGATTTTAGACATATGATTCGAAGTAGATCCCTGAGTTAGATTTTGATTTTGCTCATTATTGTTCACATTTATGAGAGCATGCTCCTCTGACAGTGGGGTTAAGTTAACTGTCATTAATATTTATGAGGCCAAGTCTCATTCTGTGCATATTACACTATTTCATGTCCTATTTTGTACTCAATGTCAGGGTGGCAATAGTTTCAGTGTTTTGATGATTGGAAGTTCTCCTGAACCAGGCGTCAGTATTGAAAGGATTTTTTTAAAGATTTATTTATTTTATTTGAAAGGCAGAGTTACAGAGAGGCTGAGGCAGATAGAGAGAGAGAGAAAAATGGAGAGAGAGAGAGAGAGGGAGAGAGAGAGAGAGAGATAGAGAGGTCTTCCATCTGCTGGTTCACTCCCCAGATGGCTGCAACAGCCAGAGCTGCATCTATCCGAAGCCAGGAGCCAAGAGTTTCTTCCAGGTCTCCCACACGAGTGCAGGGGCCCAAGGACTTGGGCCATTTTCCACTGCTTTCCCAGGCCATAGCAGAGAGCTGGATTGGAAATGGAACAGCTGGGACTCAAACTGGCACCCATATAGGATGCCGGCACTGCAGGTGGCGGCTTTACCCTCTACACCACAGTGTCAGCCCCAAAAGGCTTGTTCTTGTAAAATTGTATTTGAAACTCTCATGGCCAATAGGGGTCTGAAATTCTTCAGAACTGAACTGAAAGTCACATTGTACCAGGGAAGAAAGCGGAATGTCACATTTCAGCTGTGAGCACAAATTCACCGAATGAACAGTTGTGTTTTTTTTCCCCCCAGTTGTAGATTCTTTAGCCATACAGGTGAGTGATGGGCTTGGTATTCTCGGGACTAAGGGTCACACTGACATCACACACACCATGCGTAGAAGCTCCTTACTATTGCTCTTTGTCTCAGATAACCAAGGCAAGGAGGCCTTTCTTCACATAGCTTAACCAGATGCTGGGGCATTAGAAGTACATGAGGCCTGTCCCGTGGCTCAATAGACTAATCGTCTACCTTGTGGTGCCGGCACACCGGGTTCTAGTCCCGGTCGGGGCATTGGATTCTGTCCCGGTGCCCCTCTTCCAGGCCAGCTCTCTGCTGTGGCCCGGGAGTGCAGTGGAGGATGGCCCAAGTGTTTGGGCCCTGCATCCCATGGGGAGACCAGGAGAAGCACCTGGCTCCTGCCTTCGGATCAGCGTTGGCCATTGGAGGGTGAACCAAAGGCAAAAGGAAGACCTTTCCCTCTGTCTCTCTCTCTCACTGTCCACTCTGCCTGTAAAGAAAGAAAGAAAGAAAGAAAGAGAGAGAGAGAGGGAGGGAGGGAGGCAGGGAGAGAGAGAGAGAGAGAGAGAGAGAGAGAGAAAGAAAGAAAGAAGTACATGAGCAGTGAGTTAGAACTTGCACTTTTAAAAGGAATACTAGTCTGAGAAGTCTTTACAAGATTGAAAGAAGGGGAGAGGAAACCAGGAGAGAGAACAAGGATAATATAGAAAAAAGGAAGGGGAAATGGTGGACATTGAACAACAACAACAACAACAACAAAACCAAACCTTGAGAAGAAACTGGAGGATATGGGACATAGAAAGGGAAGAAGGAGGCAACACAGGAGGAGACAGAGCACAGTGCGATGATAAAAATATAGTAAAACGCACTGATATTACAGATACAATTGGCTCCAAACCCCTCTTGTCTCCTCCCCAAAAAATGCTTCACTGATCTGCCCCTTTAAGCTGCTGAGTATGTCGGTAAAGAAGTTGCTGATTTCTCTTTCACAGACTATTTTAGCAGTGCCTTTTGCAGATTTCTTATGGGACATTGGGATATTTTACTACCTGACTGAAAGTGAATAAACAGAACTGGAGGGTTTCTGCTTTGCCCCCTGTGAAGCGCTCCTCTCTCCTTATATAGGTAAAGAGAGAAGTTCGGCACCGCGTGTGCCAGAGTGGCCACAGGCTTCACACTTGCACTACCTCTTTTTATGAAGCTAAATTTGGAGTTTTCAAAACCTCCTGTTTAAAAATACATCCCCGAAGACTTCTGCTTATTGCACATTTTGTTCCTGTCCTGTGCAACTCAGATCTACTTTTATAACTCTTTTAGGAATGCTTTTCCTTTTGTTGTAAATACAAAAGAAGCTGTTAATATATAATCATTTACTATGCTTTATGAAGTAGCCGTGTAATTCTCAACTTTTGAGAACATATACTTTTTTTCTATATAAATCTGTTTATATAGGCATCCTAAATTTAAAATGACAGATACTTTAGAAAAAAAAAACACTCCCTGACACAGTTTTCTATCATATGATTTATATTTTGGATTCTCTATTTTATTATTTTATCAAGAAAAAAAAGTTGTTCTTTGACTTTATACTTCAAAAAAATTCTAGGGGCCAATGCTGTAACATAGTGGATAAAGCCACCGCCTGCAGTGCTAGCATTTCACATAGGCACTGGTTCGAGTACTGGCTGCTCCTCTCCCTATTCAGCTCTTTGCTATGGCCTGGGACATCAGTAGAAGATAGCCCAAGTGCTTGGGCCCCTGCACCCACATGGGGGACCTGGAAGAAGCTCCTGGCTCCTGGCTTTGGATCAACACAGCTCTGGCTGTTGCGGTGATTTGGGGAGTGAACCATTGGATGGAAGACCTCTCTCTCTCTCTGTCTTTGCCTCTCCTTCTCTCTTTGTGTAACTCTGACTTTCAAATAAATAAATAAATAAATAAATCTTTTAGAAAAATTTTACTCATTTATTTGAAAAGCATGAGGAGAGGAGGGGAATGAGGGAAGGAGGAAGGGTCAGACAGAGAAAGAGAGAGACTGACGGAGACCCTGCATGTTCTGTTTGCTGCTCCTATGGGCTACTTCACTCCCCATTTACTTGTAACAGCTCAGGTCTGGGCCCAGGCTGAAGGTGGGAGCTATAAATTCAATCTGGGTCTTCCTTGTGGGTAGCAGGGGTCCATTACTTGAACCCATCACCTCCTTCCTCCCAGGGTACACAATAACTAGAAGCTGGAATTGGGAGCTGGAATGAGGACTTGACCCAAGCACTGTGACATGGAATGTGGGTGTCCCAAGAGGAGTCTTAACCACTCCACCAAGTGCCCACCCCTGATTTTAGATAAGCCATTCAGAGGATGTTAGTCCTTTAAAAATATATAGTTAAACACAAATAGTAATGTTATGTTATGAATTTTTTTTTCTTTTTTTGACAGGCAGAGTGGACAGTGAGAGAGAGAGACAGAGAGAAAGGTCTTCCTTCGCCGTTGGTTCACCCTCCAATGGCCGCCGCTGCCGGTGCGCTGCAGCCGGCGCACCACGCTCCTCCGATGGCAGGAGCCAGGTGCTTCTCCTGGTCTCCCATGGGGTGCAGGGCCCAAGCACCTGGGCCATCCTCCACTGCACTCCCTGGCCACAGCAGAGAGCTGGCCTGGAAGAGGGGCACCGGGACAGAATCCGGCGCCCCGACCGGGGCTAGAACCCGGTGTGCCGGCGCCGCAAGGCGGAGGATTAGCCTGTTGAGCCACGGCACTGGCTATGTTATGAATATTAACATCTCTTCTTTGTTACATTTTATAAAAGATTTTAAAGATGAGAGTATCAGAAAGTCTCAAATTGTAATAACTCATTTTTCCTAATTATTCAAAATGTAATTCAGGAACTAACTCAGTATTTTGCTTTCCAAAATGCTAACTTATGTGTCTTCCCAGCTGTCTTAAACTAGGCCTCTTTACCTGTGCAACACCTTATTGTGTGTCCCTGGGTAAGATAAGATTAGAGTATGTGAAATTGGTCTTTGAACTGTTTTTCAAATGTGTAATTTTTCTGCAGTGAGCTAATGGAGGAAAATGATCTGCAAATTAGTGAATTCCTAATGTGCTAACTCATCTGTTTCCAATTTAAGATTTATTTAAACAACTTATAGTGCCATTAATAGGAATTTAAATAGTATGTCAGACTGATAGCCAGAGTCTAAACTTTATTAAGATAGAAAATGTTGGATGATTGGCTATATTAAGCAGCTACAACTTAATTGAGTAGTAACAACAGTGAGAGAATGATGGATAAGACAGAAGTGTAGGATCTAATTATTTAATCATTTATTCAATCAACAACATTTATGAAGTCATCCCCACTGTTGACCAGGCAGTTGCTCGTACAGGGACTACAGTAGTAAATCTGATGACATGTATTTCTCTTCCTTTCAGAGACCTTATAGACTAATACCAAAGGCTGCACAGAATTAATTGTATTTCAAGGGGCTTAAGATTGACCACCAAAAATGATTCCTAGCCTTGTGTGATTTCTGAGCCAGCTGAGAAGAGAAAAATAGTATGTCAGGTGGGAAACACAATTGTCACCTCTAGACTCACAGGGCTGCTGCTGGTGATTTCTGATACAGTCTGGTTCCCCTGTCCTCAGATTCAACCAACTGCAGATGGAAGCTGTAGCTCAGCTGACGATGGCTGTGTGTTCACCAAGCATGTGCAGACTTTTCCTTGTCAGCATTCCTATAGTATGACAGCTGTCTGCATAGCATTTACATGGTAGTAAATCTAGAGTTGATTTACAGTATTTGGAAGGATGTGTGTGGGCGATAATGCAAATACTACGGACTTGAGCATTCTCGGAGTTGGGTATGCAGTAGAGAGGGTTCTGGAACCAATCTGCGTATCCCCGATGAATATGGAAGGATGACTGCACTAAACCTCAGGATTAGAGAGATTTATTTACCCATCCGGTTCTGGGCGTGGTGAACAACCACAGGCTCCCATACAGGGAGAAAGCCCTGGCTCTAATGAGACTCATGACAGCAGAGCTAGGACAGGTACCCCGTGTGGGGGAAGAGAGGGCGAGAGCCAGGTTCCTTCTTTGGGGAGGAGTAGAAGCACCCAGGAGCAGTGCTTCCTTCCTCTACGTGCAGGAACTGAGCCCTGAGGAAGAGACATCTCCCAGCTCCAACAATGCCGGTGTGTGTAAGCTAGTGTTTGAGAAGCAAAGCTCAGGATGTTAGGGGGCAAGCCTCGCTCCAGATTTCAGTCATCTTTGAGCCAAAGTGACAGACAGGGGAACGGAGTTTCAGGCCAGAAGAGGGGCAGCTTGAACCATGTGTGGGCTTTAGAGTGATCGAGCCCGGCTGGTTCTAGCCTAGACTCTGAGGCAGTAAGGAAGGGAGTGCATCAGGGTGTGTGGGCAGCGACCAGCTCTCAGAGTGAGGAGATTTGGGTGGACAAGAGGTAACCAGGAGGATTTCAAGCAGAGCAGTGTTACAGATCGTATTTATGTTGTTGGGGATGGACTGGCCTGTCATTTTTGTTACTTGAGGCAGGCTACCTTTATGAAGAGGCTTATTTAACTCACGGTTTTGGAGATTCAGGGCCCTGGCATCAGCTCAGCTCTGGTGAATTGCCTCTTGGCTGTGTCACACCATGGCAGGAGCACCTGTGTGAGGCAAAGGGACACACGGCCATGCAGGAAGCCAGAAGAGCCTGGATCCTGTGATCCGTTCTGAGGGCACACCCGAGTGACTGAAGATCCTCCCACTAGATCCTGCCTCTTAAAAGTTTCATGACTGGGGCCAGCGCTGTGGCATAATTGCTAAACCTCTGCCTGCAGTGTTGGCATCCCACACGGGTGCTGGTTCTAATCACGGCGGCTCTTCTTCTGATCTAACTCTCTGCTATGGCCTGGGAAAGCAGTGGAAGATCATCTAGCTGCTTGGGCCCCTGCACTTGTGTGAGAGACATGGAAGAAGCTCCTGGCTTCTAACTTCAGCCTGGCCAAGCCTTGGTCGATGTGGTCATTCAGGTGGTGAACCAGGGGATAGAAGACCTTTCTCTCTGTCTCTCCTTTTCCTGTCTGTAACTCTGCCTCTCAAATAAATAAATAAAATCTTAAAAGAAAACAAACAAACAAAAAGAACCCACTAAGTATAACAGGTGACCACTTAGGGGCTGGAAAGGGACTTCCCATACCCCTAAAGCACTAGTCCAGTCCCCAAGAGATGTGTGCGGGAGGGAGACATTTGGAAAAAAATAATAAAGTTTGATGACTTCCCAGCATCACCATCCTAGCAACCAAACTTCCAATACAAGAAATCTTGGGGACATGTTAAAACCACAGTGCGGCTGGGAAGACCATCCTGGCTGTTGCCTTGGGGGAAGCAAAGCCAAGGAGAGGACTTGTTAGAAGACTGCAAGGAAAGAGATTTACAGAGGAGATCTGTGGGAGATGAGTGAATTTTATTCTTGGATTAAATGATTCAGCTAAAGCTGTTTAAGCAGTTAGTTGGGTACACATGTGTAGCCCTTAGTGCATGCCTTTTATTTGAAGAACTGATTAGTAGATTTATGTTAACCTAGAGGGAAACGCCATAATACTTTGAGTCTTTTATTTAGTTTTCTGATTAATTTAATTACTTATTACTTATTTTTTTGGTTAGTTCATGTCTTTTATTAAATTCTTGAACACAGTTACTTTGTTTTTTTGAGACAGTTAATCAGACAATACTTGCCACAGTAATGCCTGTCAAAGTGACTGGCCATCACCACTCCAGTGTCACATTCATCTGAAGGGCAGTTCTCATGAAGGCAACTCATTCTGCCATTCTCATCCTCCTTCCTGCTCCACAGGACAGCCAGCCTAGACTTCCTTCTCTTCTCTTCTCTCTCTTTTTTTTTTATTTGACAGGTAGAGTTATAGATAGTGAGAGAGAGAGAGAGAGAGAGAGAGAGAGAGAGAGAGAGAGAGAAAGGTCTTCCTTCCATTGGTCACCCCCCAAATGGCTGCAACGGCCGGAGCTACGCTGATCCGAAGCCAGGAGCCAGGTGCTTCTTCCTGGTCTCCCATGCGGGGTGCAGGAGCCCAAGCACTTGGGCCATCCTCCACTGCCTTCCCGGGCCACAGCAGAGAGCTGGACTGGAAGAGGGGCAACCGGGACTAGAATCTGGCGCCCATATGGGATGCCAGCGCCGCAGATGGAGGATTAACCAAGTGAGAAATGGCGCCGGCCCCGCCTTCCTTCTCTTCTGCTTGTTTGTCCTGGGACTGGTGTGAGAGGACTTCTTCCTTTCTTAGCAGCATCTCAGAGTCTCAACACAAGTTGGAGCGTGGACTCCGTTTGAATGTTGTAGTCAGGTAAAGTCCATCCGCCTGCCAGATTGGTTTTGCTGATCAGAAGGACTTCCTTCCTTTTCCTGGATCTTGGCCTTTCCACTCTCCGTCCTACCTGAGAGTGGGTTCTACCTGCAGTGTGATGGAATTCCCCGTGAGGGTTTTTACCAAAACCTGTGTCTTGATGGTAGTCCCAGCACAGATAGCAGATCCGAAATGAAGTGCGCACACCAGCTCCTGATTAAAACTTTGTTGAGGATCAGAGGTTTAGCTTAAGTGGTTGAGCTGCCCATGGCCCATGTTGCAGTACCTGGGTGTAGTTCCCAACTCTAGCTCCTGACTCTAGCCTCCTGTCCATGCCGACATTGGGAGGCAGTGGTGATGGCCTGAGTAGTTGGGTAAGTACTACCCATCTGGGACATCTGAATCTGGATCCCAACTGTGGCCCAGCCCTGGCTGGTCATTTGGGAAGTAAACCAGATGAAAAGTACTCCTGCTCTGTTTCTCTCCTTTTCTTTTCCCTCTCCCTTTCTGACTCCCAAATAAACATTTTTTTTTTGTTTGTAAGAGTATATAAAAACTCACTGCTTACTACCATGATTTATTGTAAGATACTGTTGCTATCTTGTAAGTGCTTTGGTTTATGGGTGAGAACAAAGGAAAATTTAAGTTCATTTTTTTAAAGGATATTTCCATTGAAACTGAACGTTTAAAAATTGCATAATCAACCTAGAATTCATTGTACAGCAAATTCTGAGCAGCCACTCATATATAACTATTTTAAAACTGTATAATCATAATTTTTAAGTCAACATTCTTAGGAACAAATAAAAAGCCTGAAACTATTTCTGATAAAACCCTTCCAGATTTACATAAGAAAATCTTTTGCAAAGACACTCTTGAATTGCTTAGCTAAAAGTCCTTCACTATCACCTAACAACATAGCTCACTGCCTGCTGTCATCTTTCTTCTATTAGAAATATTACCATATTATTATTTTTACACCTTTTGTGTATTGTTATAATAGCTTCTAAAGAATTTCTACTAATATTTTGAGAACCTTTGTTTGCAGTCTTGATTTGAAGCAGTGAGATCTGTTAGTACTTACCAGGTGAATTAAATGCTTTGAATGTCTCTTTTTCTAAGCCGCTGTGCCAATACATTTTTAATTCATTTTCCGTTGTGCTATAATGATTATGTTTAAGTCTCATGGCAACCTTCTTTAGTCTATATGTGCTCAAAAGATTTATTTGCAATTCTATCCAGAATAAATCAAAATAAAATTTGCTGGAAGTGGCATCATGCATATTGTTTTTTAGATTGCAATTCGTAATCACTGTGCTTTGTCTGGAGGAAATATTAATGCTTGATGGCAAAAAATTGCAACAGCATGAAGCATGCCTTCACTTACAAACACTTTCACAGAATAAAGGTGGGTGCCTAATATTCCCGGAATTCAATACCTATTCCTGTTGTGATTTTGTTATTTGTATTGTTGCCAAGTGGTTTTTTTGAAGGAAAAATCATCTCAGAAGTAGATAACGTCACTGTTATATAAAGCCAATTGGGGCCTGGCACTGTGGTGGAACAGGTTAAGCCTCCACTTACAGCGCCCGCTGGCATCCCATATAGCCACAGGTTGGAGTCCTGGCTGCTTCCCTTCCGATTCAGCTCCCTTTTAATGTGCCCAGGAAAGCAGTGGAAATGACCCAAGTGCTTGGGCCCTTGCACCTGTGTGGGAGACCCAGAAGAAGCTCCTGGCTCCTGGCTTTGGCTTGGCCCAGCTCCAGCCATGGTGGCCATTTGGGTAGTGAGTGAGTGGATGGAAGATTGATCAATCTCTGTCTGTTTCTGTCTCTATCTCTGCCTTTAAAATAAATAAAAAGATGAATCTTTTCAAAAATAAAGCCAATTAATTTGCTAGAAAGGAAAATTCAACCTCAGTTTTTGTGGTATGTGCATACTCCTTTGATTAAAATCATCTTGAGTCCCTCATCCCCTAAAACACAATTCCACCTATTCTACAATCTTTAGGTCTCTGTCACTGTTGCAAAGGAAATCCATGTCATTAGAGGGTAACCTTTTGAGAGAAAAATAAGCAAATTGCATTTCCTTTCCCCAGTTCCCCCATGAGGTTTTCTAGAAAGTTCCTGCTGGCTCTTAGGTGGGGCCAAGAAGTGAAAGGTTCTAGACTGAGAAAGTTGCCACAGTTGAATGACTGTTTGCTCCTCAGTACACTCTTCCTGTCTTCATCTTTTCCTTTCCTGTTACCCTAGAAGCGACGCTGGCATCTGTGTGCTCGTGAGCCCTTTATGCTTTTCGTGAAGAGGAAGGCCGGGATGAGCAGTACGACTCTGAGCTCAGGGAAGGGTTTAGCCTGAGAACACTGGGCAGGACTGGATAAAGTTTGCAACCATGCAGACTGGTCCTGTTCTCTGTGTAAGTCTGTGCAGTAGACTGTTTCTAGCAGCATCCGGTGGAGCAAGCTGTCAGTCTGGAAGGCGCTCTGTCATTCTGGAGAGGTGGAAAAATTGGTTTTGGTAGTCCCTGTAGGGGAGGTTCCTGGTGCTGTGAGTCTCCTACAGTGGAGGGTCCACTCAAGAAAAGGAAAACAAAGTTACTGAAAAGGGCTCAGAAGAGGCCAACGTAAGTAAAGGGTCCTGAACTTAAGCTTCAGGAATTCCCCGTAAATCCACCTCGGAGCTCCTACATAAACCTGCATCTGGTCAGTTAAATCTGAATGGATCATCAAGCTAAGTATTTTAAAATAAGTAGAATGTCACATTCTTGGGGAAAACGTCCCCAGTTCCTTTCTTTGGATTTCACTGTGTCCTGTATGCACAGCGTGGCACCATTACTCTTCCAGTGGCCCATGGGATTCTAAGCTGCAGACAAGTGAGGGTGTCCTGCCAGGGCTGGATCTCTTGGCCTAGTGCTGTGCATGGAAAATTGCAGTGGTTCCAAGTACAATGGAGGGTCGCCAGGGTCATGGCAGTTTCAGACCTATTCCAACAGCAACTCTGCTGCCTTACTTGATGTGTGCTAATGGAAGCCTCAAGTGCTGTTCCGTGCTGGAACACTGTTCATCCATCAACAGGACGGCAGCTGCCAAGTTCTGTTTCGCTTGCAGGGTGACCTTTGGGAAAGTTGTCTTTCAGCTATGTACCGGAATTCGTCAAGAATAGGCGGGGTATCCATCCTGTTAGGAAGGAGAGGTCATAACAGGTCTGAAGGTGGGATAAGGTGTACAAATTGCTCTCAGAAGATATTTTTATTTGTCTTATTTCTTAAGACAGATCAAGGAGGAAAGACATGGAAAGCATAGTTCAGGTATCAAATTCTTCAGTTTGGTGAAATCAGCATCATCTAACTGGATAATTGTTTTTTTTTATTTTTAAGATTTATTTATTTATTTGAAAGTTACACACAGAGAGAAGGAGATGCAGAAAGAGAGAGAAAGAGAGAGAGAGAGAGAGAGAGAGAGAGAAGTCTTCCATCCACTGGTTCACTCTCCAGTTGGCTAGAATGGCCAGAGCTGTGCCGATCAGGAGCCAGGAGCTTCTTCTGGGTCTCCCACATGGGTGCAGGGGCCCAAGGACTTGGGCCATCTTCCACTGCTTTTCCAGGCCATAGCAGAGAGCTGGATGGGAAGTGGAGAAGCTGAGACTCAAACCAGAGCCCATATGAGATGCTGGCACTGCAGGCAGCAGCTTTACCCGCTATGCCACAGTACCGACCCCAGATAATTGGTTTTACAGATCTTTCAGCCGAGATATATAGTAGTATCTAAAAATTGTCATAATAGATATATTATTTCTGGTGAAAGATGTCTTCAGCTTAAACGTATGAATGGGGAAAATAATAGTGTTTCATTGTTCCCCAGAATAATTCTATTATTGCTTAGGTTTAGAGTTTATAAGATTTCAGTTGGTGAGTGTTGGGGTGAGGGTCTGCATAGTATGATGTATTTTTTTTTAAATCTTTATATAATCCTTGGATAAATTCTACAACTGGTGTACCTGATAATGCCAGAGGAAGAACAGCCTAGATCAAGAAATTCAGGGGCTGCTTATCTAAGGATTAGCTGTATGAAAGATATCAAGACTGACTATGTAATTTGCAGTGCCCAGTGCAAAATCAAAATCTCTGAATCCTTGTTAGCATTTTTTTTAATACTTCAAGATGTCAGCAGCAGAAAATTAAATAGAATGTGGGGCTCTTGCAAGATTGGGGTGCTGTGCAGCTGCCCGGAGCAGGTGCTCACTGGATCTGAAGACACCCCTGCATGGTCTATGAGGGGAGCCTGTTGGCTGAGTCACCTGGTGAATTGGGAAGAAATGGTCATATGATGAGTCATTCTTTGATTTCAGCACCGTAACAGTGTTCATCCCCAGAGATAGCCCAGTTAGTTCCTTTCATTGGGTGCTATGGTTTGCACAGCAGTTGGCTCCCAGACTCATTCAACCCTAGAGTCATAAGTTAAAGGTACCAATAGAGTGGAAGTAATCTAGTTATGGTGATTAAGGGTGGGTCCTGGGCACTGGGTCTCTAGGACACTGGGAACATGCCCTCAGTAGGGAGTTCTCACTACAGGATTGCTTATGGAAGCCTGAGTGGGCCCAGCCACCTCCCCTGCTGCCTGGCTGGCTATGTGCTCCTTGCTCTGCCTCTACTTCATGCCACATCATTGTCATCCTCATCAGAGGCAACACCAGTGGGAATCCCCAGTCTTGGATTTGAACTGAGGAACTGTTTCTGTTGGTAAAGTTAGCTTTATCAGGAATGTTACTGTAGCAACAAAAACCTGACTAATATATTGGACAGCAGGATCTGCTAGACTCATGTGTTGTGCTGTGAGGTGGTTTTCCTAACTCTGGGTTTCTGACATCGTTTCTTTGTTAGTTGACTTGATTCTACATGAAATTTTAGTGAGTATGTGTGTGTATGTGCATTCAAATCCTTTCTTAAGAGTAAGAGAGGGGGCTGGTACTGTGGCATAGCGGGTAAAGCCACCACCTGCTGTACCGGCATCCCATATGGGCACCAGTTCGAGTCCCGGCTGTTCCACTTCCGATCCAGCTCTCTGCTATGACCTGAGAAAGCAGTAGAAGATGGCCCAAGTGCTTGGGCCCATGCACCCATGTGGGAGACCTGGAAGAGGCTCCTGACTTCAGATCAGTGCAGTCAATTGGGGAGTGAACCAGTAGACGGAAGGCCTTTCTTCTCTCTGTCTCTGCTCTCTCTGTGTAACTCTGTGTACACCTTATTTCAAATAAATAAATCTTTTTTAAAAAAGAGTAAGAGAATAAGTACATAAAATTCTTCAGAGTGGTTTTAAAAACTGATTTTTGAAAATCTGTCATCATCAATATAGTTGTAATAGCTCCATTAATGAAATTAATACATTCCAACAATATAATTATAGAAATGATCTGGGAAGCAGAACGATTCCAGATAAGCAAAAGTACACAGCAGAATTTTAAATAGCAAGAGAAATAATTTAACCTTAAGCAAAAGGTTAGGCAGTCGAGGTTAAAGGAGACCAAGGCTTAGAGATTGGTTTATACTAAGGAAAGGAAATTCCAATGGGGACAAGCTGGAGTGGGGAGGGACCTGCCGATAGACATCCCTTTGCTGGGACAATGCAGGCTCACTCCAGGAGGTGGGACACACATGCTTCTGTTCCCTAGAGTTTGCAGCGTTCCCAAAGAGTCGCAGAGCCAGTCTGACTTATGGGGACCATGCTTTGTGTTTGCGTCCCCAGATGATCCCAGGAGAATTTGTTTGGCAATCCTTCAAGTAGAGCTGTGGTGGTGCAAAATTTTCTCCCTGTACAGATGCCCTGGAGGATGGGTGCACAGCATCTGAATTTCTCCCTGCTCATGACCGTCAAACTGTGCATCCCTTCTCATGGGGTTGCACCACCTCCCCTTCCAGGGGCACTACCTGGACTGCTGTTGAAGACCACCCACCAGCCAACTAAGTAGTCTCTGGACAGTTAGGTTTCCAGAGCTCTCTTCAAAGTGAGAAATGCCTTCCTTCATTAATAGTAAACATATTTCCAAGTAGAGAGTGCTAAAAATGAAAAGTCTTCAAGTTAATTCACAGGAAGAATGAGTATTAATTAAAATGGAGTGATAAGACTAGTAGTCATTTTATACTTATGGGGTGTGAAGAACCAGTTTCGTATGAGAGCTGGAGGCTAAGGGACAGGCAAAAGATACGCAGTGTTTGTCACTACATTGGCATTGATTTTGGCACCTCCTCCTCAGGGGATTTTTAATTTAGCTACTACTTATAATTATTAGCTTAAATACTATTTGATTTGACTGTAATATTCTCTATATTGGTTTTAGATAAAAAATATCCCATTGTTAAACTAGGAGAAAACATAAACCATGCATGGACAGATGGAAAGATACACACTGACGAATTAGGTAGTATTTTTGTGATAGCAAAATGAGGACAAGTTCATTCTCATTGAAAGTGAAATACTGAGCAATGATGAGAAGCAATGAGCACACTTTTGATCTGCGCAGCCTGCTCATCATAAATGTGAGAGTTGATATTTGAGTCCATTTAAACCATGATTCAACTTGCACTTTCACATTTAGAGTGCTGGGATCCTCTAGGTAGAATTTCCCATTTCAGTGACTACAAGGAATAGTCTTCTTTCTTGGTGCCATTGAGCCTTACCGCCTTCCCCGAAAGTAGGTAGCGTGCCTACTACTGGCTTGCTATGGGCTCAGTGTGTTACCAGCAGTGCCAGAATGAAACTCCCTAGGGCTGTATTCTGATTAGAATACAATACAATATAGCCTCACTTTGGACTTTGCTTCTCCAGTCTGTCTGTCTGTCTTTCTTTCTTTCTTTTTTAATTTATTTGGCAGATAGAGTTAATCAGAGAGAGAGAAACAGAGAGAAAAGTCTTCCTTCCGTTGGTTCACTCCCCAAATGGCTGCAACGGCCGGAGCTGGGCTGATCCAAAGCAGGAGCCAGGTGCTTCCTCCTGGTCTTCCATGTGGGTGCAGGGGCACAAGCACTTGGGCTATCTTCTACTGCCTTCCTGGGCCACAGCAGAGAGCTGGACTGGAAGAGGGGCAACCGGGACTAGAACCCAGCACCCATATGGGATGCTGGCACTGCAATCCAAGGATTAACCAGGTGAGCCACAGCGCTGGCCCCTGGTGTTTCTTTAGTTTCAAGTACTTCCTGAGATATAACTTCTAACCACTAGCCAAAGCCTCTACATTTTAGGAAAATTCTAGAATTCTCTGTTGCTGTCTTTTCTGTAAAGCATTCAACCTGTTCTGAAGTAATCACTTCCTCCCTGGTGCTTCCTAGAGCCTCTCAAGTTTTACTGTTTTATCATAGTAATTTCTGTTCATGTCTTTTCTCCCTATTAGACTTCAGGGTCCCTGGAGACATATATTCAAATTAATCTTTGTATCTCTATTCCTCATGACGTTAGCAAAATGTGTATTGGATGGAAATAATGGTGTTACATACTAATAGTTCAGGGACATACATTGTAAATTTTTCCCCCAAAAGATTTATTTATTTGAAAGGCAGAATTACACACACATACACACACACACACACACACACAGAGAGAGAGAGAGAGAGAGAGAGAGAGAGAGAGAAAGATCAACAGAGAGGATCTTACATCCACTGGTTCACTTCCTAAATGGCCAAAGCAGCCAGTGCTGAGCCAGAATGAAACCAGGAGCTATGAACTTCATTTGGGTCTCCCACATGGGAGTCAGGGTCCAAGTACTTGGGCTGTCTTTCCCTGACTTCTCAGGTGCATTAATGGAGCTGGATTGGAAGTGGTGCAGCCAGGACTTGAATCAAAACTCCAGGCTGGCACCGTGGCTCAACAGGCTAATCCTCCGCCTTGCGGCGCCGGCACACCGAGTTCTAGTCCCGGTCGGGCGCCGGATTCTGTCCCGGTTGCCCCTCTTCCAGGCCAGCCCTCTGCTGTGGCCCGGGAGTGCAGTGGAGGATGGCCCAGGTGCTTGGGCCCTGCACCCCATGGGGAGACCAGGAAAAGCACCTGGCTCCTGCCATCGGATGAGCGCGGTGCGCCGGCCGCAGCGCGCCGTCATCGGCGGCCATTGGAGGGTGAACCAACGGCAACGGAAGACCTTTCTCTCTGTATCTCTCTCTCTCACTGTCCACTCTGCCTGTCAAAAAAAACAAAAAACAAACAAACAAACAAAAAAACACACTCCAATATAGGATGCTAGTGTTTAGGTGGCGGCTTAACCCACAGTGCCACAGCACAGAGCTCCATGGAGAACAGGTTGTCTGCTGCTCTGTGGAGCTACTTGGAGTTACTGCTGGCATTCTTAGTCCATATTCGTATAATGAGATGTTTAATACACGTTATCCAGTCCCTGAGTAAATTCACTACAGTCTTCACTTTTGTTGCCTTTTCCACTCTGCTCTACATGCAAACCTGATTTGTATGAATCTGTCAGCATAGACTAATCATCAAGAGTTTTGTTTTCTAGACTGTTCTTTCAGGTGTGTGGGAGACTGCTAAACCAAAGGAACAAGCAGATACGTTGCTAAGTACATACTTTTGTAAGATTGCCACCCCAAAAGGGTCTTTAAGTGTTGACAGAAGGCCAGCACCATAGCTCAATAGGCTAATCCTCCGCCTGCGGTGCCAGCACCCCGGGTTCTAGTCCCGGTTGGGGCGCCAGATTCTGTCCCAGTTGCTCTTCTTCCAGTCCAGCTCTCTGCTGTGGCCTGGGAGTACAGTGGAGGATGGCCCAAGTGCTTGGGCCCGGCACCTGCATGGGAGACCAGAAGCACCTGGCTCCTGGCTTTGGATTAGCATGGTGCGCCGGCTGCAGTGCGTTGGCCGCAGTGGCCATTGGAGGGTGAACCAAAGATAAAGGAAGACCTTTCTCCCTGTCTCTCTCTCTCACTGTCCACTCTGCCTGTCAAAAAAAAATGTTGACCGAGGCATGTCTGGAGCTTTCTTATCAGGCTCCAGGGAGCACAGGCTTCCAGAGAGTTCTGATGGCAGTGCTGTCAGGGAGGCCCAAGTCCATCAGGGATCACCCACGCCAGGCTTTTCCTTCAGTGAAACAGCAGTGTCTAATAGCGTGAGATGAACTTCTGATGATTTTAATGGGATTATTCTGCTTCTTGGCATATCGAGCAATTTATTTTACACCTTTACTCATTATTTTTCATTTTTGAAATGAAATTTGACTAGAAGCGACGTGGCAGAACAGGAGTTCTGTTTCATCTCTCAGACCATTAATTATGCCATGGCGTTTTCGGGACTGATGAGAGCCCAAGAGAAATGAATCTTGTCAGGTCATAGGCAGTTGAACGGATTTCACTCTTTATCCTTCAAACAGGTTTTCTTAGAAAGTCATTAATCACTAAACTATGGATTAACTAGTGACAATAATGGAAATATAACCCACAACAAATTGTTCATGGTTGGCTTCTCTCAAGGTTTGACAGCTAATTTATTAAACAAGTTATTTTTGTATAGCAGGGCTTTTGTGAGTAAAGTAAAACTGGTTTGGCAAAATGCTCAGCCTTATTCTGTAGCCTGTGGTGAGATGATACAGACATCAGTCTTCATCTTTCTCTCTGGACTCTTTCTTCCCTTGGTTTCTGCAAGATTTCAGTTTGTATATCTGTCCTGACTCATCATCATGACGTGTGCTGAAATAATTAAGTTGGGTAGTATAATGGCTATGAAACCTATTTTATCTTGTCAACCCAGGGGCTTGTTGGAGAGCTCCCCTGGCTTATTTTAGGAAACTTAGCAAATAGGCAAAATGAAATTCAATTTTTCTCTTGAGTTTAGTTTTTATTTTCTCTAAACAAAAATACTCGTTTTTGTTTCTTTAGAGGCAGAGAGAGAGAGAAAGGGAGGGAGGGAGGGAGAGACCGAGGGAGGGAGGGAGAGAGCAAGAGAAACAAGAACTTCCTCTGCGGGTCCCTCCCTGAATGTCTGCATGGCTGGAGTTGGGCCAAGGCCAGACCTCGCAGCAAGGAACACATCACAGGTCCTCTCCGTGGGAGGGGGGAACCCAGTTACTTGAGCCACCATGTGCTACCTTGCAGAGTCTGCATTGGCAAGAGGCTGGAGTCAGGAGCTGGAGCTGGGACTCCATCCTAGGCATTCTGATGTGGGACACAGGAATCTCAACTGCTAAGCTAAATATGTGCTCCCTGGTGATCATTACAATGCAGATCAATACAGTGATCTGCATTGGTTACATTGACGGTTCCATATCCCAAACGTTGACATGTGGTACAGAAGTGGTTTTTTTTTTTTTATTCTGGAAGTTTGTTCCTTTGCTGGCCCTTTGGTTTGCCTGGTTGGGTGATGTGAGTCAGATTTTACTGTTGTAAGGATAGGCAGAGTAAGAGCTTGTATCGCCTCTCTACCTGCACCTGTTATATCAGAGAGGCAGTGTTCTGGGGACTGGAGGGCCAAAATCAAGACTATAGTTAGGATATTTTCATCTAGGGCCTTGGGGAACACAGAAAATTATATTTAAAATTGTGACTAGAGTTAAAAATAGGGTGGAGCATTAGGGTAGTGGAATGTCCCCACCTTTCAGAGATTGGGCCATTTGGGAGAAAGCAGAAGTTTGAGGATTAAGGATTCTGTTGCTGGAGGGTCGGAAATTTGGGACAGAGAATAGTTCAGTCCTTTGAGAGGAGCTGGGGGTTCCTCCGTAGCTCCACCTGGACCCCTGTGTGGGACCCCCTAATGCGCTCTGGATCCTTCACCCAGACCTCTCGCTCAGTTTCTCACAAATGCCCCAGCTGATTTTTGTCCCACGTTAGCTGGAAAACTCAGTACTGCCAAAGAGTGCTTTGGTAAGATGCCATATTTGTTTATATTTGAATATGTTTTGCTTAAATGATAACTTTTTTGTAGTCTAAAAGAGAAAAGTATGCTTGTTGCTTTATCAAAACTGGCAGTAGAACTGTACCTGTGAGAGGCTCAGCGTGTCCTTTAAGCAGTGTTATGCCGGTACAGAGGGTTTTCACGCCAGCTCGCTGAAATTTAGGGAACAGGACAGAAGTTCTGATTTGTAGCACCTGTTGGTGTTAGGCTGCCATCCTGATATCACTGTACGTGTGTCTGGGAACAGATGCATGCATTGGATTCAGTTCCTGCTGCCGATGAGTTTGACTAATGAGTGATGATAGTATTGGAAGTATCAGGGGGTCTTAAGAAAGTTCATGGAAAATGTGTATTATTAAAAAAAAAAAAACCTGCCTGGATTTAAAAATTTTTTTTTGCACCAAAATAAGCTTATCTTTTACTTCAAATTCCTCTGAACTTTCTAAAGTACCCTTCTACTGGCAAATGTTTGAAAGACAAAAAATGCATATATCTCCATATTTGTAGATTTGTAATTAGTTAGGTTGATGTGAAATTTTATTTTTCCTGGCACAGATTTTCGCCTCAAGTCTAGCCATGAACCATCTCAAAGCATATGGTACATTACCTTCAAGTCTTGCGAATATTCTGTAAAGACTGCCGTGGCATGGAAGTTACTATCAGATCTGTTTTATAGACAAGTGAACCGGGAGCTGATCAAGAAAGAACTTTCCTAGGGTCAAATGGCAAATAAGAGACAAAACCTATTTTTCTCTAGGACTGGGCAGGTCATTTCTCCTCTTTCTCTGCACTTGATAATTACTGTTTGACAATCTGTGGGATGCAAGTTAGAGGAGGTGTATCTATCTACAATGCCAGGACATTGGCGCTCTGGGTAGAGCAAAACGCTCCACGATGTGTTAGTAGAGGTGCTGCTGCATCCACACGTTTCCAGTGTTTTCCTGTGTGACCTGTCCCTGAGGGGACATGGGTGAGACATTCCTTTATCACACAGTCACTGGTGCTTCTTGGCTTGCCACACAGAGAAATGACAAGCTCAAGGGAGATGATTGAGAGAGTGGAAGAAGACTAAGGAATTGAAGTGACTTGGAAGAGACCTCCTCATAGGCCAGTGGTTCCCAAAGGATGGTCCTTGAGACCAGCTGCGTCAGCATCATGTGGGAACTTGCTAGAAATGCAGATTCCTGGGCCCTGGCCCTGGTCCTGCTCAAGCCGAGCCCGTGAGGCTGCTGCCTAGTGACCTGCAACTGACAAGCCCTCCAGTAAATTCTACTGTTTGCTGAAGGCTGGGAAGAGTCTTAGGTCTTCTCCTGATATTCAGAAACCCTGGAAAAGTTTGTGGGATCTACAGGAAGTGACAGTCTGGTTCTCATTCCAAGCTGATGGAGTTTCAGTCAAAGTAACTGAGTAATCACTAATTTGATTGCATGTACTTGAAAGGACTCAATTAAATTGCCTGCTATTAGCTGGAATTGGGGAGTTGAAGGTAGAAATTAAGTTCGGCTTAAGGAAATTAAGATAGTTACACTTCATACACACCTGGGATTGTGGCTTATGAGGTAGAATTTCCTATGTATGCTTTGCAGATGTGTGGAGTTTTCCTTGGAAGGAACCAAACAGATGAAGCAAACGGACCTTAAAACCTCATGGAGTCTCAAGTGGCATTCATACACTTGACTGAGTTAAGACTCATTAGGCCTGGCTGTGAGCATGCAGAGGCAGAGCACTTGAGACGGCAAACTGTGGCTGGAGATGGCTCGTGTGGGTTGTCCTTGGCCTTGACACTATGGCCTCTGGCCTCCTTCCCCATGGCCTTGACTTCCCTGGTCCAGTCGTGCTTGATGTTTCTCTTCTTCAGTTTGCCATAGGTCACCGTGGTCTTCACAAGGCGGCCAGCACATCCCAGCTCGCCTGAGACTTTGCCAAGCTAACAATGCAAAGCCTTACACTCCAGCAACTTAGGCACTCTATTAAAAATTACTTATTTATTCGAGAGGGGATGGAGAGAGAGTGAATGAGCCTCTCATCTGCCAGTTACCCTCAAAGGCCAGGACTGGACCCAGTTAAATAGGGAGCCAGGATCTTAACCTGGGTTTCTTATGTGAGTGGTAGGAATCCAAGTGTGTGCTGCCACCCAGGGTCTGCATTAGCAGGAAGCTGCAGTCAGGAGTCATATTCAGGACTTAGCTCAGCTGCTGAGCCAGACACCTGCCTGTCACCCCTGCTGTTAAGCCACTTGACTTAAGACTGTTGCTTGCTGTTGCCTTTGCTTCCTGTCTTTGCTGAGCTGGAGACCCCAGCTTGTGGGGCTCTGGGGGACTGCAGGGCAGCTGGAGAATTGCCGTGAAATAGTCACTTTGACTTCTTGTAGACATAAGTGATATTTGTACAAAGCATGAGCTGAAGATATTTTTAGGTTGTGTTAAGTATTTCTTACTGATGTGGAAATACCTGCTCGCAGCCAGGTCACTAACTGCGATTTATTAAAACTTGGACGCAGTTTGCTGCGGAGTAACTGTAATTCAGGAAACTCACTTCAGGTGGGATTTGAAAGCTTGCCGTGGCCCTGGGGTATGCAGTCTTGATGTGTGAAGGTGGCATCTCAAGAAAATCAATCCTGCTCTATGTGGAATAGAATAGAGGGATGAAGAGGTATGGAGGCTCAGGAGGAAATACATGGTTGTCCAGGATTGGGATGATAAAGGCACCAAGGGAGCTAATGGCCAGAACAAAAAGAAACAATTATTGTAGGATATTTAGAAAATAGAATGCATGACATGTTAAGCTGAGTGACTGAGTGGTGATGCCACGGACAAAAGATAGGAAAGTCTACATTTTTTAAAGTTTTATGTATTTATTTATTTGAAAGGCAGAGTTGGGGGGGTGGGGAGGAAGGGAGTGAGGGAGAAAGAGAGATCTCTTCCATGTGCTGGTCACTTTCCAAATGGCTGCAATGGCCAGGGCTGGTCCAGGCCAAAGCCAGGAGCCTGGAATTCCATCCAGCTCTCCCATGTGAGTGGCATGGGCCCTAGCACTTGGACCATCTTCTGCTGCTTTCCCTGGCATATTAGCAAGGAGCTGGATCAGAAGTGGAGCAGAGCATCCGGGACTCAAACTGGTACTTGTATGGGATGCTGGCTTTGAACGCAGTGGCTTAATCTGCTGAGCCACATTGCTGGCCGGTACATCTACATTTGGACACCAAAACGAACTTGTAGGAATGGTGTTAGGAACTGAGATGACCGAGCGTTTGGAGGCTGGGGTTAAAGCCCAGGGGGCCGTACGTGTCCACCTGTGTTCTGTCAATGGTGAAGCCTTGGAGATGGCGTGGAAGCCTTGCATCAGCATGGAGGGTGATCATCTGGGGCAGGCAGCTGAGCAGAATAGTGTCCACACCCTTAAATCCTTTGGTTATTCTTCAGTACATTTAAAGAAAGTATGATTCGTTTTTCATTTTATTTGAAAGACATGTAGAAAGAGAGATTTTCCATCTGTTGATTCATTCCCCAAATGCTCGCAGCAGCCAGTGCTGGACCAGGTCTGGGCCACACTAACGCTAGGAACCTGGAACTCCAGCCAGGTCTCCCACGTGGGTGATGGGAACTCAAATACTTGAATTAGCACCTGCTGCTTCCCAGGATGTGCCTACTAGTAACCTGGAAGCAGGGCAGCTGGGACTTGAACCAGGCATTCCGTGATGTGGAATATAGGTGTCCTAAGCAGAGAAGTAAGATACTGTGCCAATGCCAGTGCCCATGCCTACCCCACTCAGTACATTTTGATAAAATGTAGTTAACATTTATTGAGGATATTGTTGTGGTTCCTTCTCTGTTATTTTTTTTTGACAGGCAGAGTGGACAGTGAAAGAGAGAGACAGAGAGAAAGGTCTTCCTTTGCCGTTGTTGGTTCACCCTCCAATGGCCACCGCGGCCGGCACACTGATCCCAAGGCAGGAGCCAGGTGCTTTTCCCTGGTCTCCCCATGGGGTGCAGGGCCCAAGCACCTGGGCCATCCTCCACTGCACTCCCGGGCCACAGCAGAGGGCTGGCCTGGAAGAGGGGCACCGGGACAGAATCCGGCGCCCCAAACGGGACTAGAACCCTGTGTGCCGGCGCCACAGGGCGGAGGATTAGCCTGTTGAGCCACGGCCCTTCTCTGTTATTTTAGCAGTGAAGTTTCAGTGAACCGATTAGAACAATGAACTTGATTGCACATGTTAATGAAAGACTTCTTAATTAACTTCTTAATAATAAAGACCTCAAGTTTCTCAAGAGTCCTACAATAATGAGATTAGAGTTTGAGAATTCCAAGAATGGTCAAATCTCTTTAATTTCTAGAGCATTTATATTTGCAAAGCATTTTATCATTTATTTCGTTCATCACCGGCCCTTTGGAATGGATGGTTGCATCTCTGATTTCTGTGTGAGTAACCCGAGGCTCAGAGTGATGGGACTGCTTGCAGAGACATAGGGTAGAGTAAACTACAACCAGGTCAGGGCTATTGGTTCCTTGACCAGTGCGTGCTCTTTGCACAGCGCTCTCGTTGCTGGCTGGCACACTCGGCACTAGAGCAGTGTGGGATTGCTCCGGCATTTGAGAACTTGAGAACCGATGAGATGACAGGCTGCATCAAAAGGACAGGTCCTCCAAATAAGGAGGAAGTTTCTGAGGGAGAATCTTTCTGACACTGCGACACGACTTTAGCACCATAAGGTTCAGAGTCTGGTGTCTTCTCTGAGAGCCCAAGAATAAAGTCAAACTGATGGAGGGCAGGAGAAGGTTGAGCCAATTAAAGAAGAACCCTGGGAAGCCAGGGTGAAGTCGCACGAGACGCAGATGAGTGAGCTGATGAAATTGCCCCCCTTGCTGCAAAGCAGCACGCTTGGGGTACAACCAGAGAATGTTCCACTAACGTTTAGCAGTGGGAGTCACATAATCCAATAATTAATTGCCTGTAGCTTCCAGGCAGATCGGGGAGTTGCTGGGCTGGCTCCAAAGGCAGTTCAGGGACTTGTGTCAGTCAGGATCATCGCTGCTGGCACCCGCTTCCCATTGGCAGTGTTTATGCATTGTTTCTCCCAGAATTGCCTGTCCCTGGGTACCATCCTTCTCCAGCTAATGGGTATGTGAAGTGTGTCTTTAAGATTTCTCATCAGCCTTCCACTTTGTGGCTGGAAATCGCCTAGTTGATCCCAGCATTGCCAAGTGTCAGATTCGGCCCTTGTTTTTGTTCCCCTAAAAGACAAAATGTAAGGTTGAAAGACATCTCCGCCATGCCGGAGGAGAACCCAGGTCCTGTGCCCACCAGAAGGTCCAGCTCCAAAAATAGTTTAAGCTGCCGTTAGAAGTAGAAGGAAATCCATTTTATATGGGTGACTTTGAACAGAGCTGGCTCACAAAGGACGGATGGAAATGTCCCCACGTGAACAGGAGGAGCCCCTTGGCCACAGGTCCTGGTGGGGAGAGGTTGTGGAGAGGCCGCAGTGGGTGCAGGCGCTCAGTCATCAGGGGCCGTGGGTTTCCTTTTGATGTACATAAAAAATGACCAAGGACTTTGTGACAACTTTGAGCTGCTTTCCTGTCCGCCTTGGTTTTTTTCCTTCACCCAAAGATCAGCGTCATTGACAACCCGGTTCTTTTCAAGTGGTGAAAAGAAGTTAAAAATAAAGTTCTATTTTAGAGGTACCTTTGATTCTCTTCAAAACCATCTCCTATGATAGGAAAAAGAAACACAGTGACAAATTTCAACAGGGAGCTGGCAGGGTCTTCCCATCGTTTGATCAGAAACAGGCTCTGCTTCAAGTATATGCAGTTGCCACTGGAGAAGGGGGATGGCTTTTGGGAACAATTAATGGTTCCCGGAATTCTGCCCTCCTTTTGTCATAGCGCAGGGTAAAAGCTCCAAGGTAAATAAAGACAGATAACACTGAAAGGATGGCTGCGTGAGATGCAAGAGGAGACCTGCTGGGAAGGCGTCATCCCTGCACAGCTGCTGCTTTTATCCAGATTATTTGGACTTTATCCAAGACAGCAAATTCCGGTGTTTCTGAAGTCCCTGTGGTCGGTCACCCTCTTCTCCTTAAAGGTATCAGGGCAATCTCCCCAGCTTGGGAAAGGTAGTAGATGATATTATTTAAGACATAAATATGTGCATTTGGATCTAAACACAGGCATTTTAACTTCTTTAAACAATGGCTCTTTCCTAGATTTATAACTATAAATATTGTACAGTTAAAAATACCAATGTATTCTTCATGATTCTAGATCTTAAAGGACAGGACACCCTGGCTATAAAATGGGCTTTCTTTTTCTTTTCTTTTATAAAGATGTATTTATTTGAAAGGCAGAGTTAAAGAAGAGATTTCCATCCACTGGTTCAATCTCAAAGGGCCCAACAACCAGGGCTGGGCCAGAGCTAAAACCGGGAGCCAAGAACTTCATCCAGGTCTCCCACATGGGTGGCAGGGGCCCAGGCATTTGGGTCATCCTTGATTCCCTTCCCAGGCGCAGTAGCAGAGAGCCGTATCAGAAATGGAGCAGCCTGGACTTGAACCAACATTCATACGGGATGCAGGCGTCACAGGCAGTGGCTTAACCTGCTGTGCCACAATGCTGACGCTGAATATGTAATTTCAAAGGACAAATACTTCCTGCGGAAACTCTACTGTGTGTCAGCTATGTTACTGTGTTTACTTAGTTGGTTAACTGCTGCTTTGTAAAATCAAGTGCATACTGAAATTCCAGAGAGCACATTTCTTCTCAAATGAAAATATGATCTAGCAGTATTTTCTTTAGGAACTCCTTCTGGGTAAAGGCCAATATTCCCATAAATGGGTTTGTAGCCTCCCCTGATACTGAACAGTGAAAAAAATGTTTTCCACTTCCATTATCCAGAGCTCTTTTCTCTGTATTTTGTTTGTGTGTTGTTTATGGCTGTTTCTGACAATTAAACTATGGCCTCCCCTCGTGGCTTCCTGTTGCTTGTTTTCAGTCTGTGTAGACCAGACCCTCGCAACAAAACAAGAGAAGAACAAATATTATTTCCTCTTCTATTAATGATTTAAAAGACCAAGTCAACATTTTAGTTTAATTTAGCTAGGGACCGTCTGGTTTCTTGGATTGCCCATGGCTGGCTACCAGGTTAGTGTTCCTTGATGCTGAGTCTGTCTGAGTGGCATCTGCTTGTGCACATGACCTTATGATGTTGCCAGTTGCTGTATCCATGTTGACATGCTAGTGCTAACAGAATGGAGGGCCAGAAAATGGCATTTGCTTTTAAAAACTTGCCATAAATCTGAGCTGTGAATGGAGGAATATATAGCAGAGCTTTGGCTATGGGGCTGCGTCTGTTCGGTTACCATTAACACTTGGTTCTGGGATTCAGCAGATCTTTGGGAACCACATCGGTTGAGTTTGGGATTTTGTACATTGAACAGCTGGCTACCATCCATTATGAGGCTCTACCTGCTTCTGATCCTGCTGGATTCTGTGTCTCTCCCTTGTCCATGGTAACAGAGTCGGGCTTGGACACCTGCCTGTCATACCTCAGTATGTGATGCTCTGCCACGTTGTCTGACTTAGAATTTCCCATCAGTGTTTTCTTTGTCAGCTGTGTTCTTTGAGGAGCTTCCTGAGCTTACAGTAACACTTCCTATACTTTGACTAAGAATTGAAATAGCATGTTTCTAGTTACGATTTTCTGATTGTTTTTCTTAGACTATTTTTGCATGAAAGAGTCATTATGAGGTATTATAAGAACTGGGTTACTGGAAGAAGCAGGGGTACAATTGATTTGCTCTGAGAAACAGGACTAGATAGCAGAACTAGGAATATAATATAGAAGGAAGAAGTTCAACTCTGGAGGTGATCTAACCTGTGCCCATATGGGATGGTGGCCTCATAGGTGGCAGCTTTATCTGCTCTGCCACAATGCTGGCCCCTGGCATTCCATTTGCTTCAGGATTAAGGCTAGTTAGCATTAATTACTTTCTCTTTAATCTGTGTCTTATAGTGATGTCAGAGTAGAATTCCACTTCAGTTGTCTACCAAAAGCTTTTTCTGTCTTTCTTATCCTGCCTTGAACTTCTTTCCTATAGCCCTACTTCAGATGCTTCTCTGACATTTTCCTTAAATGTTTCTGTCAAGGGTGTGAGTCTCTACACTTGAGTTTCTACTGCTATTTTGGTCTATTAGTACCTTGAAAAAAGATCAGTCAGTATCTTTAACCATTGCGCCACACGCCCACCTAAGAACAGTATCTTTAGAAAAACATCTTTATTTGAATCATGCTCATTGATAGATGCAGACTTTCATGCTGTATAGTTAAGTAGGCATGATAGCACGAACTAATAGATGCTGGGTGATTTGATTTCTTGAAAACAAGTTTTTGTTTTAGCTATTCGTATATGAAGAAATATGATTGAATAGTCATCAAAACTTTAATTATTTGAGAGTTAGTTTTCCTCCCTTCTATTTCATTCATTCATTTTTGTTTGTGCATTTCTTGGTCTAATTTTCTATCATATTAGTGTTAAAAGCAAACACTAAGTGGGAATATACACATGAAAAAAGAAAATCCCTACCAATGTGACGACATAATTGTGAACTGTTTGATTTTGCTGCTGATGCTTCAAGCATTGCTTCCCTTTGGTTGTGAAGATTAAGTTTACTGCTCCCCTCCCTCCTTCTTTGGAAGGCATAGATTATGTCTTCTTCTTAGTGTCAAAATAGGCTGCATTTTGTCAGTGTGGTCAGTGAAGAACCCCACTTTGAATGTGCTCCGGTCATGAGGAAGGCCCAGGAAAATGGCAGTGGCCTTCATTCTCTGGGTCTCTATGGAGTAGCAGTGTTTCTTCCCAGCTCCACTCCACATGGGGTCCATTCTCTGAAGTGTCATGTTGAATCTCTGCTAAAGCATGTGGCAAAATCCAGACAGAAAAGATGGGGGAAGAAAATACTGACCTAGGCTAAGATCTACCTCCCCTGCCTCACTGCCGCCAATGTGCTTGTGTTTGCTTGAGGGAACTAGGGAGCTATTTTAAATGTCCTGTACCATGACAGTATCAATAAAATACAGCTTAGTTAAAAAAATATATTTTATTTTTCCATTTGTGATCACATTAAGCTTCTGTGAAAATGGAACACACCAGTCTCACAGCAGGAGAGGATAGATATAGCAAGATTAGAGAGGCAAGATGTTCAGGATTAGAGGGATCTAGTGCCTGAAAGGGAGGTAATGATAATGATTATGCGATAATAGTACTGTTGTGCTGTTTTATGAGGCAGTAATCCAGCTCCCAAAGCAGATGAACCATGGGGGTGAAGACTTGAGTTTATCCCATGGAGGGGAATAGATTGGTGCTGAATAGCCCAGCATGACAATAAGGCTTTTGCTTTTCTGAGGCAGGAGCTCAAAAAGTATGTTTTTAAAATAAAATGGGTAACTCCCCAAATATGAGCAGGCAAACAGCTGAGAAAAGGTAAAAGAAAAGCAAATCATGCTGGAGAGCTGGGGGTGGAATTTTCTCCTTCCTTCCTTCCTTCCTTCCTTCCTTCCTTCCTTCCTTCCTTCCTTCCTTCCTTCCCTCCCTCCCTCCCTCCCTCCCTCCCTCCCTCCCTCCCTCCCTCCCTCCCTCCCTCCTTCCTTCCTTCCTTCCTTCCTTCCTTCCTTCCTTCCTTCCTTCCTTTCTTTCTTTCTTTTTAATGCAGTAGAAACTGGAGTTGGAGTAATGGGAGAAAGAAGTCCCATGACTAAAACCAAAAAGCAAAACTCCTCTACTATGCAGATTGGCAGCTGAAATGAAGTGAGATTTTTCTTTTTCTGGAAAAGTATTAAGCTACTGCAAAATGCAAACAGATTTCCATTCTTCTCATTTTAATTCACTGATCATTTGTTTCTTGAAGAGTTGTTATGGGGGACGGACTGCGTTAATTATAACAGCAGCTGCAAGTGAAGGACTCTCCTGGACTTCAGTGAACTTGTAGATCCCTGTTGTTTAATCAGATGTTGAAACAGCTAAATCTTTGGTATTTCTTTGCTAACCAAGAGTGACCGGAGGTCAACTATCACTCTCTCATTCCTCCTACCTCTATATGACCATCCTATGACTTTCTAATTCAAGAAAATAGAGTTGGGTGGATGTTTCTCTCTGTGCTTAAAATTCATACTGCCTGGGACACGCACATTCCCTACCTGGATGAGTGCATTTGAATCCCAGCTCTGCTCCTAACTCTGACTTCCTGCCATTGTGTATATTGGGAGGCAACAGGCAATGGCACAGATACTTAGGTTCCCACCTTTTATGTGGGAGACCCAGGTGAAGTTCCTGGCTCCTGGCTTCTACCTGGCCCAGCTGTTGGGGTTGACTAGGGGAATGAATCAATGGATGTTAGATCGATCTCTGTCTCTGCCTCTGATCTCTCTCTGCCTTTCAGATAAATAAAATAAAAAAATGGAAAATGAAAAATTGTGCAATGTTGTCTTTAGGCCATTCTGGTCACTTCTCCTGGGCCATTTCTTTAGGCATGTGGGGCCAGTGTGATTTGCGTGGCTGCACTGGCAGCTGGTTTCACTCTGGGACAGCTGGGAAAATTTTGCTTCATCTCCCAAAGCTTTGGTGCTTAGTTCTAATTCTTGCTTCCCCCCAGGCTGCCAGCAGGCGTCCCTTGTGGTGTTGTCACCTCAGAGGCTGTGCTAAGAAGTGGGCTCTTAGATCTCACATGCTGTGGAATTACAGCCTCTGTCTTTTCTGTGTGTTTGGAGACTGTGAGGCCCCCCCGAGAACATGCAGCCAGTTCCCACACTGAGACCTCCTCTGCTGTTCCATTTTCACACCAAAGTTTTCGCATAGGCTCGTTTAGAATTTATCTTTGGGGGAACTCATCTAGCCACCTCACACTTCTTTTAATTACTCAAAAAACAGTGATTTCCAAGACACTGCTACTTTCTGGGGAATTTGAGAAAAATGGAGTAACTTCTCAGGAGATTATTTTGCCTCACTGCGTTCTCCCTAAAGCATTAGGAGAAGAGGGTGTATTGCACCTGTTTGTTCACCTAAACACATAGCTAGTTTCTTGCTTACAGTAGGTGTAAGATATAATTTTTAATGCATAGCAAATGAATCAGGCTATAAAAGTTACTTACTTCCAGAAGTTACTTACTGTGACTAGATCATTCATTGCCCATCTCTGCGGACATCAAAGAGCATTTATTCTCAGAGAGTTGTGGAGGGCTCATTGCACCCAGACGCACATCTGGGCACTTGGAGTCCAACACTACATCCAGGGGACAGAGGCCCCTGCTCTCATGGAGCTTTCATTCTAGCAAATACAGAAGTGGGGCCGGTGCTATGGCATAGGGGGTTAAGGCCCTGGCCTGAACCGCTGGCATCCCATATGGGCGCCAGTTCTAGTCCCGGCTGTTCCTGTTCCAGTCCAGCTGCTATGGCCTGGGAAAGCAGTAGAAGATGGCCCAAGTCCTTGGGCCCCTGCACCCACATGGGAGACTGGAAGAAGCTCCTGGCTCCTGGCTTTGGATCGGTGCAGCTCTGGCCGTTGCGGCCATCTGGGGAGTGAACCAGCGGATGGAAGACCTCTCTCTCTGTCTCTACCTCACTCTGCAACTCTTTCAAATAAATAAAATAAATTAAAAAATGCAGCAGTAAACTGTGAATACACTGAGTAAGTAACTTTTTTCTTTTCTTTTTGTTTTTTTTGACAGGCAGAGTGGACAGTGAGAGAGAGAGACAGAGAGAAAGGTCTTCCTTTGCCGTTGGTTCACCCTCCAATGGCTGCCGCGGTCAGCGTGCTGCAGCCGGCGCACCGCGCTCATCCAATGGCAGGAGCCAGGTGCTAGGTGCTTTTTCCTGGTCTCCCACGGGGTGCAGGGCCCAAGCACTTGGGCCATCCTCCACTGCACTCCCGGGCCACAGCAGAGGGCTGGCCTGGAAGAGGGGCAACCGGGACAAGTCCGGCGCCCCGACCGGGACTAGAACCCGGTGTGCCGGCGCCGCAAGGCGGAGGATTAGCCTGTTGAGCCACGGCGCCGGCCAGTAACTTTTCTAGTATGTTAGAAGGTAAGTGTAGATAGAAGCAAAGGGTGGAGCAGGGTGAGGGACATACGGGGTAAAGGGTAGTTTACATTCTTAAACAGAGTAGCCTGGGCTGACACCATTGAGAACATGTGGAACCATGGCTTGTAGCTGGAAAGGAGCAGTCAGGTGGGCAGTTGGGGTGAGAGGGTGCTTTTGGCAGAGGAAGCACCTGCAGCAGACGTTGGAAGTGATTGGCACTTAAGGCTGGTATGTTCCAGTACGTGGAGGAAGTTTATGGTGGGAGAAAGTCAGGGTAATCATGGAGAGCTGAGGTAGATGCCTTGAAAGCCATGGTAAGGTCCAGGGCTTTACCTCTGGGTGATGTGGAGAACATTCTAGAATTTTAAATAGTCTGTGGAAGAGTGGTGTGTGTGTGTGTGTGTGTGAGAGAGAGAGAGAGAGAGAGAGAGAGAGACAGACAGACAGACAGACAAGGTGAGAGGAAGATGGATGGGAGATTACCAGTCATCCAGTGCAAAACAGGGTGGCAGCAGTGACAGTGCTTAGGGGTGCAGATTCTGGAAACTTTTTAAAGATTTATGTAAGGCAAAGTTAAGGAGAGAGAGAGAGAGAGACAGAGAGGTCTTCTATCCGCTGGTTCACTCCCCAAATGGCTGCAACGGCTGGAGCTGGACTGATCGGAAGCCAGGAGCCAAGAACTTCTTCCGGGTCTCCCACACGGATGCAGGGGCCGAGAGACTTGGGCCATCTTCCAGTGCTTTTCCAGGCCATAGCAGAGAGCTAGATCGGAAGTGGAGCAGCCGGTTCTTGAACAGGCGCCCCTATGGGATGCTAGCAGCACTTCAGGCGGTGGCTTTACCCACTACACCACAGTGCCAGCCCCCTGGAAGTGTTTTGATCTAAAGCTAACAAGATTTTCTGATGGATTGGATTTGGGTATGAAAGAAAAGAAAAGTCAGGGCTCATCCTATTGATTCCAACCTGAGTAACTGGGAGGGTGAAGTTGTTCTCAAACTGAGACTGGGAAGCTGCAGCGGGAGCAGGTTGGGGGAGCAACATCAGGATATGGTGTGGGGCTGGTTAGGTTTGAGGTGTTTGCTTTTTTCATATAAAAATATCGATAGCTGGATGTGCATGTCTGGAGTTCTAGTAGGAAGTCTGGGGTGGAGAGATAAATTTGGGAGTAATTAGCACAGAGGTGGTATTGAAAGCCTTGCTGGTGGGAAGTCACCAAGGGATTGGGTATGAACAGACAGTGAGAAGAGCACAGTTGCTGAGAACTAGAGTCTATCCTCCTCCTGTTTTTTGTTTTTTGAGATTTATTTTATTTGTTTGAAAGGCAGAGAGAGAGAGAGAGACAGAGACAGAGAGAGACAGAGAGAGAGGTCTTCCATCTGTTGGTTCATTCCCCAAATGGCTGCAAAGGCAGGAGCTGAGCTGATCCAAAGCCAAGAGTCTGGAGTTTCTTCCAGGTCTCCCATATGGGTGCAGGGGTTCATGGACTTGGGCCATCCTTTGCTGGTTTCCCAGACGCATTAGCAGGGAGCTGGATCAGAAGTTGGGCAGCCGTGACTCAGACCGGCACCTATATGGGATGCAGGCACTGCAGGCTGGGGCTTAAACCTGCTGTGCCACAGTGCCAGCCCCTTCCTTCCGGTTTTGTTCATGTTGTTTTTGTAGATTAGCTTATAACTTTCCCCACAAAAGTTAAGAAACTTGACAAGACTTAAGTTTTTGAAAAAAACCTTTTTAAATGGTTTATTTATTTGAAAGGCAGAGTTACAGAGAGAGAGAGAGAGAGAGAGAGAACACTAGAGACAGAGATCTTCCATCCACTGCTTTACCCCTCAGATGGCTGCAAGGGCTGGAGCTAGGCCGATCTGAAGCCAGGAGCCAGGAGCTTGCTCTGGGTCTCCCATGTGGGTGCAGGGGCCCAAGCACTTCGGCCATTCTTTGCTGCTTCCCCAGGCTCATTAGCAGAAAGCTGGATCAGAAGTATAGCAGCTGGGACTCGAACCTGTGGCTATGTGGAATGCTGGTACCAGCCCCAGGTTTTGAAAATTTTGAAGTCAGGAGGAGAATATCTGAGTAGCTTCTGTTCCTAGTACTTTGGATAAACAGGAAATTATGTACAATGCTTATTTTAAGGCCTTTACAATACTTTATTTAGGTACATTAAAATGTATTATGTATAACTTAGCTAATAAAGTTGTGCCTGGGATAATTAAATTTTAAAAATATGGTAGATTAAGAAAGCAATTGCAGATTTACTAATTGAGTTTGCTATTTGATGTTTTTAATTTTTTAAATCACAAATGGGGTTTTAAAGTTGCTGAAGTAAAATGAATTCAACATTTCTTATTTGTTCCAATGCTTGAGAAGCAGGCACACATGTAAAAACCATCAATACCAGCATTGCAGATAAGTAGATTTTTTAAAACTGTTTTTGTGCTGTTGTGACACTTAAAAATTTGGAGACAAATTTTCCTTTTTTTAAAGATTTATTTATTTATTTTTATTTGAAAGGCAGAGTTACAGAGGGAATGAGACAGAGGAGGACGGGTGGGTCTTACATCTGTTGGTTCACTCCCCAAATGGCTGCAATGGCCAAGACTGAGCCAGGCCAAAGCCTAGGGCCAGGAGCTTCTTCTGGGTCTCCCACATGGATGCAGGGGACCAAGCACTTGGGCCATCTTTTGCTGCTTTCCCAGGTGCTTTAGCAGGGAGTTGGATTGAAAGTGGAGCAACCAGGAGTCAACTGGCATCTATATGGGATGCTAGTGCTGCAGGCAGCATCTTAACCTGCTATACCACAGTGTCAGGCCTGAAACAATTTTGTTTAAAGTAGCTGTGTAATAAAGGAGATAGAATCTTTACATATATTGGAAATAATATGTTGAGATGAAGCTTGCTGGAACTGTTTGCAGATTTCAACAAGTATTTATTTGAAAAAGAGAAAAATGCAGAAGGGAACATTTAGATACATAGAGAGAGGTCTCTGTCAGGGTTCAGTCCTTAAAGGTCCATTAACAACTGGTATTGGGACTGGGCTGAAGCCAGTAGCTGGGAACTCAATCCACGTCTCATGTGAGTGGCAGGAACCTGCGTGAGTCATTACTGCTGCCTCCCAGGGTCCATATTAGCAGGAATCTGGAATCAGACCAGAGCCAGGACTTGAACTCTGGTACTCTGATGTGGGACATGAGCTTCCTAACCAGTGTCTTGATAATTACGCCAACTGCCTGTCCTTTGTAGTTTTTTAACCATCACCTTCTGCCATATATTCTGGAGCAATGCTTCATACCCAGTTCCTTTTGGTATAGTCCCCTTCTCTATCATTCAATAGTTTTCACAAACTCGGTGTTTCCAAGTGAGGGTCAGTTTTTTTCAAGTACATGTGAGATGCAGAAGTCTTGGAGGGCTGGTTCTGCAGATATCTTTTCACCAGGTTCTGGGAGGGGACATTTTATCAAACATTTATTGAGGACCTCCCTATGTTGCAAGCATTGCCTTAGATGCTGTGATGCAAAGATGTGAGCTAGGTTCATTTGTTCAGTATTAATTTATTCATTCAATATCATCTATATAGAATCATTATTCAGATAGCTAAAGGAATCAGTAATCTGTAGCAATTGCAAATAAAAATGAAACTTATTTTGATTCACAGTTTAATCAAATAAACGACTGTGCTATGTGCTGTAACTTGCCTTTCTGGTTTCCAGTGTTAAATGCAACTTACTTGCAGGTAGAGTCTTATGGATTTGGGTGAGGAAAGACCTGTTATATCTGTTGTCGCAAAGCTGCTAAGAAAACTCTTAATTTGTTTTCAGTATTCCATATTACTTGTATTTCTCTATTGTATTAGTCAGCTTCTTGCTTTAGTGAACACAGAGAGGAACAACTTAGGGAGAAACAGGCTCACGGGTGTGGAGGTTCACAGTCTAAGATCAGGTGGCCCCATCAGTCTGGAGTCTGATGAGGGTGGTGCATGGGGGAATGTGTGCCAAAGGAGGGTCACATGATCAGGCAGGAAGCAGAGAGGGATGGGGCCGTGCTCTCCTGTGTGGCCTCTCCTTATAGCCACAGAGATTGGATAATGGGAGTTACACCCCTGTGACTTAATCTAATCTCTTCCCTAGGACCCCGCCTTCAGGTGGTCTCTGCTCTTTATCCTTTAACCATCAGCTTGGGGGACCGAGCTTCTCGTACAGGAGCCTTTCCGGTCACGCAGGCTCATACCTAAACTTTAGCTTCTATTTTAGGATACATGTTTTTTTGGAAAATTTAACCAATTTTTAAATAGAATATAGAATATTTTCAAAAAACCTTTCCAGAATATTTTAGTGAGTAGTTTTATAGGTAAGAGGTTATTTCTTAAAATTTCTAGAAGTAGGAAAATCTATCAGTGATGGCTGCTGCCTACAGTTATCTACCCTCTCACCCCTAATTAATTCTCTTATATTAATGAGTGGACTTTATATTTTTCCTAAGGAAAATACTAATTAAGTAATTAGGTACCTACTTTCTTATTAATATCTGCTTGTCTTTCTTCCTCCAGCGAATAGGTTACATCCCCTCTGCAGGTAGAAAACGCAAGTGTGATGTTGTAAATATTTTTAGAATAAGAGTGTAATTCATTATTAATAGGGCTGCTAATTTTAGAGGACATCCTGCCCTAGGAACTGGAGCACTCCAAAGAAAATGGATGTGTTTCTCCAGCTGTGAAGTAAGTAGCCATCTAGTGGAACAGAATAAGGAGCTGCAGGTTGTTATTCAGGAGAATTGCATTACAAAGCCCTGCCTCACCCAGTGCTGGACTGTTGCACTAGGAAGAAATACCATGCTGTCCTAGTCTGGGGGACAGAAGGGTTTATTAGGCTCACAGTTTTGGAAGTTTAAGTCCAAGATCAGGCGGGCCCCACTGACTGGCCTCTGGTGAGGTCGTGCCCAGCATTACTTGGCAAGAGACAGGGAGCATTAAGGGTCCATGTCCTTGTGGTCTCTCTCTGTCATGTTAGAAGATTTATATTCATTTGAAAGCCAGAGTAACAGACAAAGAGAGAGGAGATGGGGAGAAGGAGAGAGAGAAATTTTCCATCTGTTGATCCATTCCCCAAATGGCCTCAATAGCCAGGCCTGGGCCAGACCAAAGTCAGGAGCCTAGAAGTCCACCCTGGTCTCCCACATGTGTGGCAGGAACCCAAGGACTTGGGCCGTCACCTCCGGCTTCCCAGGTGCATTAGCAGGCAGCTGGATTGGAAGTGGGGCAATCAGGACCGGAACTGGCACTCAGATTCTGACATTACAGGAGGTGGCTTAACTTGCTGTACCACAAAGCAGGCCCCTGTGTGGCTTCTTATAAAGCCCCCAGGATTAATGCTGGGGAACCTTCACCCTCATGATCTGATCTGGCCACCACCCAAAGGCCCTACCTTGAACCGCTATAATTCAATTATGTATCCATCCCCTTAGTATCATTAACATGTCTCTGGGGCACCAAAACCCTGAGTTTGGGATGAACATACTTCAGCCACAGCCATGACATATTTAGATATATGATATTTGTGTAAATGTTGCAAAAATGCTTTTATTTCTCTGCCTTACCATATTATTCAAGTTGGGAATGGGTGTGCATAACATAAATCAGAAGGAACAGAAGAACAAACAGAGGAAACATCTAGAAGGAAGTGAGGATTTTGCCTGCTCTAGTACTATAATATCTTAGTAAAAGGTTACATTTCCTGGGCTACCAAAATCGTGCCTTGTGTGTCCTTCTGCTACTGTGTGAATCCTTAATAAAAAGAGAGTGCTTCTGAGCAGCCTGCGAAGCTCTCGAGCCTTCAGCTGGTTGGTTGATGAAGCTCCCTCTCCATCATCCCTTGGGTCTCATTGCAGCTTTGGGCTTTCCACGGGTGTTCCTGATGGAGCCATCACTACCAAGAAGTCAAAAGTAGTAGATGACCTTGGACCCTTCACACAGGCTACACAGAGGCCTGACCCAGAGTCACTGAGTGCTCAATAAATTTTTTTTTAGTAAGTGAATTTCCACCCAAATATCAAACCCTTTACTGTCTTACAACCCAAGGTGGACTTTGGAGTATGTGAGGAAAGGGAGGTTCACAGATCACATTTTTCTGAAACTATAAAAACAAATGAAAGCAACACAAGCAACTGACCCTTTGGGCTTTTTCTGGCTGAATTTTATCTGAAATTAAGAAAAAAATAAAACGGGATGAATACCTTTTAATTTGTATCGGGTTAATACTGTCTCCTCCATGATTCAAAGCAATAGCTGGTGACTGACTTTTGTGTTTGTGGGCAAATGTGGCTTGGAGGTTTAGATATGAGGATACTTCACAAAGTTTGTGACAAATAAAATTAAAAGATAAGTTTACTTTGCAAAAATTTTGAGCCCATTCACAATTTTTTTATAATATGCACTTTCTGTGGGCTTTTTGACGACCCCTTCTATTTTTCAGTTCTGCAAACTACAGTTAACCTAGCATTGGGAATTTATTTTGTTATAGTTGGAGTATGAACTGAAGGAAGGAAATGAGATGCATCATACATGTTTATGTTCTTTGAGGGTGCACTTTCCAAAAACCAGTACGTTGCATCTTTTTATTTCCCTAGATTTTCATTTCTGTTGCTGTCGTACAAGTAGCCATAAGTAGTTTTACATGCTTGTGGAGCTAGTCTTGAGAGCAATCAGCATTTGCTATCACTGAGCAAGATAAAATAAGTAAAATATGAAGACATCTACCTTCCTGAAGTTAACATTTCAATAGAGGAATTTGGAAAAAAATATGAAATATTGGATGCCAACCACCAGGGAATATGTAGTGATCCTCATGTCCTGGGAGCTGGCAGGGCTCAGTGTGGTCACTGCTTCCAGGATTGGGCTGGACAACCATCAACTGATACATAATAGTAGACAGTGTGTCAATAGTATCATGAACATGTGAGCACGACAGATATGTTAGACTTTAATCTTTTTATAAGCAGCAGCTTAATTTTATATTTAATGTAATGAACACATTCTACCTCTACATATAGGATGTATATTTGTGTTACAAGTGTAACCTATACTAGTATATCCTAAGATGCATGAAACTTAGGACTTACTTTAGAAATATAAAAGTTGAGAATATTTTATTGTTATGTTTTGAAGGTAAGATTTTTGGAGCTGTATATAACCAATATTGTGACACTTTTTTTGTCTTATGCCTGCTGAAGACTAAATTACATTCATAAAAGCTCATAGTACATTATGAAAAGTAATTATGTCTGGGTGATTTGTACATGAAATTACATCATTTATTTACAGGGTGTTTATTCAAAGAGAGATTAACACAGTGTGGGCACTTAGTCAAGCGATTAAGACACCCGTGCCCCTACCTGTGTTTGTTTCCTGGCTCTACCTCCTGACCCCAGCTTCCTGCTAATGCAGATCCTGCAAAGCAGTGCTGAAGGCCAGTACCCATGTGGGAGTTGAGTTCTTGGCTCCCAGTTCCAGCCCTGGCTACTGAGGACACTTGGGGAATGAACCAGTAGATAGGCAGAAGGGAACTCTCTCTGTCCCTTTCTTCCATAAATAAATGCAATTTTAGAAAATAAAGAAATTAAGTGACTTATTCATGTTTACATTTGAGCAGATAAATATAAATAAAAGGCTCAGACCTTGATTGGTCTATACAATGAAGACTATTTTTCACCATGTTGTCATCTGGTTTGAGTTGGTGCTGGTGGCAATGGAGCAGGCACTGGGAGCCTGTGTGGCACGCAGCCATTTAGGAATTCTGGCTTCTTTGACCGAGTGGCTTCACTGTGAGGGAAGGCCCTGACATCCCCAGGGGGGATGTATCCCCAGATACACCCTCTGTATCTGGCCTCTCAATAAGGGAGGGAAAGCTTGGAAGCTTGTGTTGTGTGGCGTGTTTCATTCCCCACCTGGACATGCTTGTGATCACTCCTTCCCTTGGCCACAATTTAATCACACAGTTCCACTTAATTTAAGAGAGCCTGGGAAACGTAATGTAGTCTTTTGCCTGGGAGGAAACAGGGTTTGAAAGCATGAAACGCTATTTAAAAGCAGTGCTTTTATTTAAAAATTTCTGGACTTTCCATATTCTTCAACATTTTCCAGTTTAACACAGTGTCAGTGGATCAGATGAAAAAGGAAAAGACCAAAACAGAACAAGGCATATGCAATGACTTGGCCAATTTGGAAGCATCTATATTTAAAGAAATGGCTGTCCACAGACAGTTCAAATGGAAACGAAAGGAAATTAATTCAGTGTCTCCAATCTTAGGATCCTAAATGGGAATGTGTAGAGTTAGATATCTGGACATTGCCTTTAACTAACTATGTACCTTCGAGGGAGGCACTTACTCCTCTTCCCTAAGACTTGATTGCATACAATGCAAAGCGTAGATGATTCTCGACTTTATCCTTGCTGTGAAACAAAATCTGGTATCTGGGGAGGTTATGAAATATTAATTGCTAAACAGATTTTATTTCAGGCTGGGTTGTATGAAGGAAAAATTACTTTCAGGACTTCTTCTGCCATTCACCTATGACTCATGGGTTTTCAGTTGGCATTGAGTAGCACAGAAAGTCTTCCAAATATTGTAAAATGAAGGTTTATCTGAGGTAACCTTTGCTGCTTGTTGGAAGTGTGTGGTTGAGTAATAGTTCAAAAATAGCAAGTTATTTTGAGGAAGAACATATGTTCTTTAACAAATAAAATAAGTGTTCTGAGGAGACATTTTATAGCATATTTAATCACACATTTAAAATAATTTGAATCATGCAGTTTTGAGCACTCCATATTTTGATATGAATTTAAGTGCTTTATTAAGTGCAGTAATACTAAGGAAAGTACTATGATGTGAAGTTGCGTTTTATGAGTAGCTCTTATCAACCTCTGTGAAGGAAAACCATGCTGTGAATAAGCAAAACCAAGACTCCCAGACTAAATGCTTTATATATTTAATATGTATTTTGCCAAATTATGAATATATACCTTATACCCACACATGTGAGATACTTTAAAAAGTTATTGGAAAATGGAATTAAACAACTATTTTTAAAATCCATGCATGGTTTTCTCATAATATGAGTTTTCCATGAACTTGTTGAAGACCCCTTGTATTCGTATATATTAAAGGTGACTTATTTCATAAGTCAAACAAGCTAAAAACCTTCTCTTTGCTTTCTAGTGACCTGTCGAGGCATGTTCCAGTCGTCTGTGGCTGTGTTCATGTGAAAGACATATCAAGACTAAATTGTAGGGAGTAGGGAATCCAGTAGGTATTTTCAGGATTTAACAAAAAGCAGCCATAATATCCTTTGGGGGAAGTAGCCAGTTAACAGACCACAAGACAAGTGAAAACTAGTATTTTGTGAGGACTCAGAAGGCAGAAAACAAGTAGAATAAATGTCACCGAGTGAGATTTCTTGTAGATGGGAGAAGAGCAACAGATAAAATATATGAAAGGAACATTTTCATTGATTGTTGGAGGATGTACAGAATTTATTGGTGTGACGTGCATGAACTGCACTTCAAGCAGAGCACATGACAAGTGGATGACAAAGAAGACATTTGGTTTCTCTGGAGAATTAGATACATTGAGGAACCAGCTTGGAGATGGCTTGTGACCTGACCGTGGATAACCTTAAAAGCCAGGCAGCTTATGGATAGTAGCAAGACCACTGATGGGTTTTCACTATGAAGTGACAGGAGCTTTGCAAGGGCACCTTTAAAATCTCAGTTTCTGAGATGATGTCATGACTGTTGTAGACCCTTCCAGAACCCCTGCCAGCCTAGCACATCAATGACTTCTGCAGTAACTTGAGGGGCTAATGTTGTATGTGTGGAGTTTTAGGTTCTATTTTTTTGTACCTGAGATGATGATGCAGTACACACAAAAATATAACAACATGATGTTATAATAACAATGCATAGCATTTAGGAGATAGCCAATAATTAGTACAGAAAGTAAGTTTTATAGGAATTCAGAGTTGTGGTTGGATTTCAGTGGAGCTCTGTGGAAGAATTGGAAGGGATCTTACCTCTCCAAAGTGAATGATGAGATTGTTGCGTATGATCAGCTAGCTCCTAGAAGATCAAACAGACAAGGAGGAGGAGAAGGAACCCCTCCTACCACTCCAGATTTTTCTTTGGCATTGTTATAGGATAGTCCACTGTCATCAGTAAGTATAATGATAGTAATGTTCTTTGGAACCTAGATTTTCTTTTTTTTTATTGAAAACATTTTTCTTTATTTCATCTAGATGAAATCTGAATATAAAAAGTAAGATAACTCCTTTTTATATATATATGTAAGAAACACAAAAACAAGAGATTTTTAAAAAAATAAAATTCTCACTTGTTCTTCAAAGATATATACAGCAAGGGGCTTTTAGTTATTCAGCAGGCTGGAGTGATATTTATAGAGAAAATCATTTAAGAAAGATTTAAGTGCAATTGTGTATATTGGGTATATTTATGTCTGCGACAATTAATTGAGTTGGCTGCACTTTTCTGAAAGGCCAGTATCCTAATCTGAGTTGTTGTTGTTTTTTAAGAGATCTTTTCCTGATGCTAAAGTTTTCGCTGAATCTCATACCAGTTATTTTCAAGATATAAGAGTATTACAAAATGTCTGTGGAAGAGTAGAATTTGAAGATAAATTTACTGGTGTCCCAAATAAATTGAAATCGTACATAATTTTTTCATTGTGTGCTATTTCCATGAACTTTTTGAGACCCCCTAAAATTTCTTTGTTTTTAACAAGAAAATGGATGACTTTATGCAAAATGATCCATAATCAATGCTAGAAAAACAAATAAAAAGTTGAAAAATATCTTGTTAAGAATTGAAGGTGAGGGGCTGGCGCTGTGACTTATCAGGTTAAAGTGCTGGCCTGTAGCACCGGCATCCAATTTGAGATTCGAGTCCCAACTGCCCCACTTTGGATCCAGCTCCTTGATAATGTGCCTGGGAAAGCAGTAGAGGATGGCCCAAGTCTTTGGGCCCTGCCACCCAGATGGGAGACCCAGAAGAAGTTCCTGGCTTCTGGCTTCTGATCAGCCCAGCTCCGGCCATCGTGGCTATTATAGGAATGAACCCATGGATGGAAGACCCCCACCCCCACCCCCACCCCATAACTAACTCTTTCTAATAAATAAAATAAACCCTTAAAAAAAGTTTTTAAAAAATCGAAGAGGGAGAAGAAGAAAATGAATTTATCAATTTTTACGTGATATAGAAAATCCTAGCTGCAATGTATCCTACCAAAATAATACCCAGATTTAGAACCAGAATTGATTCAACATTTCATATAATTTGTTCCACATGGTCACAGAATATTCCTGTGTTTTTCTGTATTGGGAAACTTCCCATCTTCAGTAAGGTCCTTGATCTCATTAGAATGTAAAAAAATTTGAGTTATACTCAGATCTTTCTTCTTCATTGATTTGAGACCCTTGTAGAATTTCTTAAAAATAATAAGTCAATTAATAAAAATTAGCGTTAGCTGCTTTTGTAATTTTTAAAACAGATAATGGGGCCAGTGCCGAGGCTCAATAGGCTAATCCTCCGCCTGCAGCGCCGGCACACCAGGTTCTAGTCCCGGTTGGGGCACCAATACTGTCCCAGTTGCCACTCTTCCAGGCCAGCTCTCTGCTGTGGCCAGGGAGTGCAGTAGAGGATGGCCCTGCACCCCATGGGAGACCAGGAGAAGCACCTGGCTCCTGCCATCAGATCAGCGCGGTGCACCGGCTGCAGTGCGCCGGCCACGGCGGCCATTGGAGGGTGAACCAACGGCAAAAGGAAGACCTACCTTTCTCTCTGTCTCTCTCTCTCACTGTCCACTCTGCCTGTCAAAAAAACAAAACAAAACAAAACAAAACAAAAAACAGATAATGGACCGGCACAGTGGCGTTGTGGGTAAAGCGGCTTCCTCTAGTGCTGATACCCCATTTGGGTGCCAGTTTGGGACCCGGCTGCTGCACTTCTGATCCAGCTCTCTGCTATGGCCTGGGAAAGCAGTAGAGGATGGTCCAAGTGCTTGGGCCTTTCATGCACTTGGGAGACCCAGCAGAAACTCCTGGCTCCTGGCTTCAGATTGGGGAGTGAACCAGCGGATGGAAGACCTCTCTCTCTCTCTCTCTCTTTGCCTCTCCTTCTTTATGTAACTCTTTAAAAAAAATAATTCTTTAAAAAAATGTTCATATGTGGACGGATTATAGATGAGATTGTGCTGAAGAGTTGCCATTTTTTAATAAATAAATGACTCAAATATTTGTGAGTTTCCTAGTGGGCACAGTGAAGAAAATAAAATAAATTTACAAGATTGCTATTGTGTGGGATATAAAACAGAAGCCAGCTACCCAGGCATAGCACAACTCTTCCTAATACCAAGTCCAGGGAGAGATCTTTTCTGTAAATCTTCTAAAGAAGCCCTGTAGAAGATAATGAATTCTGACAAGCACACAGGACCAGCTTGTCTTAGGACTTTTTAACAATATGTTTTTGTAATGCTTTGGTTAATTGCATAGTGCCCAAGCAGCACCCAAGGAAAACTGTTCTGTAGGACCAAAAATGTCTCCCTAAGGCAGACTTAAGGAAGGGATTTTAGAACTGGACCAATCAGAGTGCGATTGGATGGCCAGCAGCCTTGGCCTCAGCTGGGGGCTTGTTGGAAATGCAGAATTACAGACCCATCTCTGCCTGTTGAGTCATAAGCTCTCAGGGCACTCTCAGGAAGTTCAGATTCAGAGTATGGAAGGTGACTGAAGGACAGGCAGGGCAGGCACTTAGCCTCGTGGTTAGGCTACCCATAGCCCTTGTTGGGGAGCCTCAGTTTATCTGCTCAGGGCCTGATTGCAGCTTCCTGCTAATGCAGACCCTGGGAGGCAATGATAGTAGCTCAGATAACTGGGTTTCTGCCACTGGTGTGGGTGACCCAGATTGCATTCCTAGCTGCTGGCTCTGGCCCTGGCCCAGCCCCAGGCCCAGCCCCAGCCTAGCACTTGTAGACATCTAGAGAATGAATCAGCTAATGGAAACTCTCCATCTCCCTCTGTTTTTCTTTCTGTGCCTTTCAAATCAATTTAAAAAAATTTGAAGCACAGTATTATTTCTCTTACCTGAATTTTAGATAAATGCTATTTATCAGTGAATTTGTGACAAAGTACATGAAGTCTATATATATTCTTTTACTGGTTAAGAGTAGATTGGATACTTTCTTGCCATGGTCTAAGCACTAGGGAAAGTGTTAGGCATTTAGCTGCTGACTAATATGTAGGAAATGCTGGGTTAAATGTTTTGGAGGTACAAAGATGAGCAAGACATTAACCATTTCTAGTAGCACTTTTAGGGGAAACTTAGTTGTAAACACCTTGACAGGATGAAATAAGAACGCCTTGGTATAAGCAAAGTACTGTGACACATACTTCTTGGCTGTAGTTTTTTTTTTTTTTTTTAACATAATTTAAGTAGCTTGGAGAAATAACTTGTTTTCAGCCATACTGGCAATATATAATAAATTTAAGAATTGAACTCAAGGTCAGTGTGATCCTAAATTCAGTTCATATTTTTTAAAAAACAGCTTCTTAGAGAAACAAATATGAAAGCAAGAAAAGTCTTATAAATATCAGTAGACTTCTCCATTCAACTCTAGTACATTAGACAAAATAATAATTTTGAAACATTTCCTGGAGCAAGTGCTGTTTTTAGTCAGTATAAACTGAGGCGAATCCTGTAGTTTTCCTCAGGAGGTAATTAAGGGGAATTCAGATTTTGCCAAAACAAAGAGAACATCATGATTGCAATTTCCTCCCTAAAATAAAAACAAGATTTTGTTGATACGTGAAAAACCATCTTTATCCTTGAGTGTTCTATGAGGTCTGGGGAATGAAGTATTTACCACACAGTAGGCATTCAATACATATTTATTAAAATTATTTACTTTTGTATTTTTTTATCAGAGAGAGAAAGAGGGAGGGAGGGAGGGAGGGAGGGAGGGAGAGAGAGAGAGAGAGAGAGAGAGAGAGAGAGAGAGAGAGAGAGAGAGGATTCATTTATTCCATCCATTGGTTCACTCCCCCAAATGCCTGGGAGCCAAGAACTAAGTCTGGGTCTCAAGCATGGGTGGCAGAGACCTAAGCACTTAAACCGTCATCTGCTGATTCAGAGTGTGTACATTAGCAGGAAGCTGGACTCAGGACTGGAGCTGGAACTCCAGCCCAGGGAGTCTGGGAGGGATTGCGGGCAAAGTGACATGGTAACCATTGCATCAAATGCCCACCCTAAGTAGATAAACTGAATATTTATCCTTGAGTTCACCTTTAGTGCTCACTTTCACTGCATCATGAAAGAGTGGCATCAACGGAGCATATTCAGAATAAAAATAATATTACCACCTTTGGAAATTTTTTAAAAAATTGTATTTAAGGTATACAAGTTTCATGTATTTCATATATACAGATTTAAGAACATAGTGTCACTTCCCTCCTACCTTACCTCCTGCCTGTGCTCCATCCCTTCCTCCTCCTCCCTCTCACATTCCTACTCTTAATTTACAAACACCTGAATGTTTATGAGATAGGAGATCGCCATCTCTAAGTTCTTATCCATCAGTTGGACTTGACAACAATTTCCCCGTATCATACTGATGTGTATTTTTTCTTGTAGTCCCACAGTTATGTAAGCCTCTTGAGGGAAATGTGCATCTTTCCTGAGTAGAGTTGAGTTAGGCACATGAACTCTGTAGATACCCAGTAAATATTGGAGTAAAGTAATGATCACTAGAATAATTGTAAGTCATTCCTGTTCTAACAACCTGTGCCTTTGAATAGTACCCAGTGAGCTATGTTTTACGTATTTATTTTTAAAATTCTTCTTAACATTTTTTGAATTTTATTTGAGATGGAGGGAAGTGTGTGTGTGGGGGAGAATGGAATATGAATGAGAATGCACACGTGTGCTCCCACCTGCTCCCTGCTTGTCTGCAGCCAGTGGGGCGGGGCTAGGCTGGTGGTAGGAATCCATCGCCTGCTGCCTCCCAGAGTGTGCATTAGCAGGGAGCTGGAATTGAAAGTGGAGTTGAAATCAAACTCAGGCACTCCCATGTGAGGTGTAGGCATCCCAACCATGGCTTAACTGCTAGGCCAAAGGCCTGTCCCTGGCTGCCTTATCGACTTGGTCGAAGCCTTACTGATCAGAAGAGTTCTTTGATGCTGCCTCTGAGAAGCTTAGTAGTTACAGCCTGTTTAAGTCAGTGCCAGACACTGGTTTTAGAGACTTAGAAATATGTAATGTGTTCAGCACAAAAGTCTTAGGAACTCCCCTTTTCTCCACTTTGAGGACAAAGTGAGGTTTTTAAGGAGGTAATACTTTATGCAAAGTTGTGAAGTTAGTAGGTAGTGGAACTGGGATTTAGTGCTGCTAACTGTGCTCAAGGTTAAGTGCAAATGAATAACTAGGAGGTAATAAATGACTAGGCCATCTATTCGCAAGGTACATGGATATATAAAGTAAGCTGATTGGGGGATAGTACACCACTCCTGGAAATTGGCTTTGGTGAGCCGTCCAGACTAGCACTTGGGAGGTCATACACAGCTAGGTCGACACCACCATACCAAGAATGTAAGGCGCCATGTGTGTTAAACCAGCCTTATCATAGGGATTTATGGATCTAAAACACAAAGTGCACATACAGGATGACTTCATAGTTGTTTCACACAAGGACTTGAGTAGGGACCCTGCTCAGCTTCACTGAGGCCAGTTCTACTCACTTGGAAATAGACTCTGAAGAATCCCAAGACATACGTGCCAGTCCTCCCACTGGGCAGTGTGTCAGAGGGTAGCACCCACATCCAGAAACTGTTGGGCTAGAACTCTGTGAGAGTCACGGGCAGGGTTCTTGCTGTCTGTCCCACTCTAAAATAGGGCTTACTTTTAGATGTAAGGTGCAACGGAGAACACCAGCTCAAAAGGGTTGTGGCTTCTGGAGAAAGCAGCTGTGACTTGGGATGGACAGCCAGGGTGATCATCTTGTCATAAAGATAAACGTTGGCTGTCCTTCTCTGCTAGTGTTTAGAACTTTTGCCAGATGGAGTTAGTGAAATCAAAGGCATACTCCTTTAGATTTTTGGTTGTTATTGCTGAAATGAATGAATGAGGATTTCATGTGTACATTTTGGCTACCTGTCTCCAAAATAAACTAATACACCTACTCAGAAATTTCTTTTCTAATTCATTTAACCGTGCAACTTCTGCTTATTAAGACTATCCTGCCAAAAAATATTAGCTGTAGCCAAGCAGGTTGGCCTATTAAAGATAAAAACACATCCTCCAATATGTTCTTACTAAGGAGTTATTTTAAGACCAACAAGGGTCATTTAAGAATGAATAGTACTGGGACCAGCACTGTGGCGCAGCAGGTTAAGGCCCTGGCCTGAAGCACTGGCATCCCATATGGGTGCTGGTTCTAGTCCCAGCTGCTCCTCTTCTGATCCAGCTCTTTGCTATGGCCTGGGAAAGCAGAAGAAGATGGCCCAAGTGATTGGACCCCTACACCCACGTGGGAGACTCAGAAGAAGCTCCTTGCTCCTGGCTTCAGATCGTCACAGCTCCGGCCATGCGGCTATCTGGGGATGAACCAATGGATGGAAGACCTCTCTGTTTCCATCTCTCTCTGTAACTCTGTCTTTCAAATAAATAAAATAAATCTTTTAAAAAAATCAACAGTACTAAATGCCGTCAGTGATTTTATTTTTTCCTCTTGAAATAAAATCGGAAACAAAACAATTAACTGGGAAGAGTATATTAACCTAATGCAAAGGTTACATATTTAAATATAGAGGTGCAAGGGAGGATAAAAGTAAAATTTCAATCATTAAACTCATTGAATTGTGTGTGGCATATTAAATTATACATTTAATAGCCTACTTAAATGCATATAAAGTTTAGTATAACTTAAAGATTGTTAACCTGAGGGCTTTATTTTTGTCTTTTTTGGCTTATTTGTGCTCAAATTTATACTTTACATTTTGCCATTGATTTTTCCATTTATGATCCTTTTTACCTTTCCAGAGACTTAAAAAACATTTCTGTTGTATTGACCTCTGATCATAACTACATATCAGTTGATAACTCAGTTTATTTCAAAATTAAACAATGCCAGGTTTAATAAAATTTCAAAAAAAGACTTATTGTATCCAAACCATGATCATCAGTCAGTTTTAAGCAAGATAGTTTTTATTAACTCAGAGCTCCGAAAGCAAAATGCCAACATACTAATTTTCATTGGCTTAACATGAAATTCAATAACTCACCTTAAAAAGAAGATTTTCATTTTGCAGACAGTTTAATTGGGACACACTTTTACAGTATGTGAATTGTTTTTGGCATGCCAGATTCCTACATTACTTTCATATGTGGTAAGGCTTGTCTTATCTAAATGTAGCTAGGGAAAAGTGGAAGATGACTAATTGATCTCAGAAATGCCCTGGACCAAGTCTCTTGTGAACTTTAGTAAAAGGATTGAGTGTATTTGATGTTCTCATTTTCATCCTCAACGATAAGGCCTACAAGATGTCTTGTGAACAGGAAGACAGCACTGGAAGTATTTAATTATTTCATGGTAAGACCCTTCAACAAGCCTGTGAAGTCAAAGCCTTTGGTTGCAGAATCCCTTCTCCAAATGAACTTGTTATTGAGATTGGGTGAAAACTGCACGGGGAGAAGCTCCAGAAGGAGATGCTGACCTCTGTAGCTTGATTTCTAATCAGAAGAGAAAAGCACTTTGGCATTTTCTGGACATTGTCCTCTTTAACAGATGGTTTTATTGAAGTAGGTAACCTTTGTAACATTTTGACTTTTAATGCTTGGATTGGGTTCTGTGCTTTTAAATCATCTGCAGATTTTGCAGAAAGGACTTCGTTCTGATGAGCATAGACTATAATTCATTCAGAGATAGGCAGAGAAATATTAGCTAATGGAAAAGCACAATCTCAAAATAAATTAAACTTGGTGAGATTTAATAAGAATTCATGTTGTGGGTACTTTATTATCTTGTTTTTATGAAAATGAAACTTTTGGGGGTGGCCATTTAGTCTGGCAAATAAAATGCCAGTTAAGATCCTCATGCCCCATATTGGAATATCTGGGTTCGGTACCCATGTCCAGCTCTTGACTCCAGCCTCCTGCTAATGCAGACCTCAGGTGGCAGTGATCATGGATTTCTACCACCCACGTTGGAGACCTGCACTGAGTTCTCAGTTCATGGCTTTGGCCTTGTCCAGTCATGGGGATTGTTTGGAATTGGTGCATGAACTGGGAGATGGAACCTCCCCTTTCTCGGTCTCTCTCTCTCTCTCCCTTTCAAATAAATAAATTTCAAAGAAGTTATAAGCACATGGAAATGCAGAGTTGTGAGATGCCTACCAGAGCACTGACTCCATGGCATAACACCCAGAGAGCCTCTTTGCAAGGGCCAGGAGAGCTACTGGTCTGAAGCCACTGCAGTCAGTCTTTGATTCTATTGTTCATGCGTCTGTCTGAGCATTAGCTTCAGTGACTGCACATGACAAATGCAGACCTTAGAGACTTAACTCAGGAAAGTCACTAAGCAAGCAGCAGTGGTGGCACTGGCAAGAACAATAAGAGCCAACAGCCCAATGTGAAAATGTGGTTCATATGCAAGGGGAAAAGCAGTGAATAAAACTGCCCCTGCGGAAACCTAGACATTGGCATTATTAGACAATTAAATCAGAAATTTGCTCAAAGAATTGAAAGGCGTCCATGTCTAAAGAACAAAAGGAAGGTCTGAGGATGTCCTGTCATCAAATGCACAATATTGATCAAAACTGAGACATTACTAAAGCAGAACTAAATAGAAATTCAGGAGTTGAAAAGTCTAATAACTGAAATTAAAAACTCTGCAATTAATACACAGTTATTCTAAAGTGTTGAAACTTAACTGAAAAGTGATCCCTGTTAAATATGAGAGTGGGAATAAGAGAGGGAAGAGATGTACAATTTGGGACATGCTCAAGCTGACTTGCCCCAAATGGTAGAGTTAGAAACTTGCCAGGGGATTCCAATTCAATCCCATTAAGGTGGCATGTACCAATGCCATTTCACTAGTCCAAGTGATCAATTTCTGTTCACAGTTGATCATAATGATAGGACTAAGAGTCCAAGGGATCACACAAACAAGACTAGTGTCTGCTAATACTAACTGATAGAATAAAAAAGGGAGAGAATGATCCAACATGGGAAGCGGGATACACAGCAGACTCATAGAATGGCAGATGTCCTAAATAGCACTCTGGTCTCAGAATCAGCCCTTACAGGCATTCAGATCCAGCTGAAAAGCCCATGAGAGTATTTCAGGCATGGAAAGCCAAGACACTGTGGCAAAAAAAAAAAAAAAAAAAAAATTTTAAATGACCTAAATGAAAGACCTCTGCGAGTGAGATCCCAGTGGAAAGAACAGGTCATCAAAGAAGGAGGTACCTTTCTGTGAAGGGAGGAGAGAACTTCCACTTTGACTATGGCCTTGTCTAAATATGATCAGAATCAGTGAACTCAAAAGGCCTCCATAGCCTTGGCAACTCATGACAAGAGCCTAGGGTGATTACTGATGCCATAAACAAGAGTGTCAATTTGTTAAGTCAGCAACAGGAGTCACTGTGCACTTACTCTTCATGTAGGATCTCTGTCCTTAATGTGCTATACATTGTGATTTAATGCGATAACTAGTATTCAAACAGTATTTTTCACTTTGTGTTTCTGTGTGGGTGCAAACTGTTGAAATCTTTACTTAATATATACTAATTTGATCTTCTGTATTTAAAGATAATTGAAAATCTTGATGTGAATGAAAGAGGAGAGGGGACAGGAGATGGGAGGGCTGCAGGTGGGAGGGAAGTTATGGGAGGGGGAAGCCACTGTAATACATAAGCTGTACTTTGGAAATTTATATTCATTAAATAGAAGTTAAAAAATGAAGCAAAGAAAAGCTAATGGAAAATGTGTATTTGGAAAAACTGAAAAAAATTATTATACAGACTTAACAGGCAGAAGAAAATAATAGTGAACTTGAAAAAAGTTTAAATGAGATTATTTAGCCTAAGGACCAGAAAGATGAAAGAATGAGGAATAAGGACTAGATCCTCAGAGAGCTGTGGGATATCTTCAAGTTAGGCATAGCGGGATTTCCAGAGAACAGGAGAGAGAAAGAAGCAGAATTAATATTTCAGTAAATGGAAGTTCACCAGTTTTGTTGATAAGCAATAATCTACATATCCAAAAAGAAAAAAAAAACCTCCAACTAGGACAAACTCAAAGAGAACCATCCCTAGAAACATGATAATCAAATTGATGGGGAAACCCCCAACACAGAGAAAGAGAGAGAGAGAGAGAGAGAGAGAGAGAGAGAGAGAGAGAGAGAGAGAGAGTCTGAGAGTCTCGAAAGCAGCAAAAAGAGAAGCCACTGATTGCACACGAGTTCTTTATAAGACTGAAACTGATTTTTCTTCATTAAGCCATGGAAACCAAATGACAATGGCATGGCATGTTCAAAGTGCTAATAGAAACACTCTCCACAAAAAGTTTCATATCCAGAAAAAGTCCTTTAATGTTGAAGGAGAAATTAAGGTATTCTCAGATAAATAAAAACTAAAAGAAAGTTTTGCTAACAGGCCTGCTGTACAAGAAGTACTAAAGGAAGCCCTGCAGGCTGAAATAATAGGATGTTGAACCACAATTCAAATCCACATGAAGACATAAAGAACACTGATGAAGGTAAACATATAGGTAAATATAAAAAAAAGAAAAATATGTATTTTAAATGCTTTTTCCCCTCCTGATTTAAAATAAAACTACATAAGCATTAACTATAAACCTGTGTTGATAGACTACAACTGCATAAAGAAATCATTTGTATGGCAGCATTTATGCAAAGGGTAGTGAGGGAAGAGCCATAAAGAAGCAACTTTTTTTTTTTTAAAGATTTATTTATTTGAAAGAGTTCGAGAGAGCAAGAGACAGAGAGAGAGAGGTCTTCCACTCACTGGTTCACTTCCCAAATGACCATAATGGCTGGGGCTGGGTCAGGCCAAAGCCAGGACATAGGAATTTCTTCTGGATCTCCCACGTGGGTGCAGGGGCCCAAGCCGCTGGCCATCTTCACCTGCCTTCCCAGGCATATTAGCGAGAAGCTGGATCTGAAGTGGAGCAGCCAGGATTCAAAATGGTGCTGCTGCTGGTGGCTTAACCCACTGCATCACAATGCCGGCCCCTGAAGCAAACTTTTGTAGACTATTAAACTTACGTTCCTATTATTATAAATTAAGAAGAAAGTCGTAATCCCCCAGAATTAGGAAACAATTAAAAGGATGTGTTAAAATAATGATTAAGGCATTAAAGCAATATACTACAAAATACCTAACGCAAAATAAGATAGTAATGGAAGAATAGGGAGAAAATGACATGCCATTTGGAGAAGAACAAAAATGGAAGACCAAAATCCTGTCTCATTCAGTCATTTATGTAACATAAGTAGATTAAACATTCTGATCCAAGTGCAGATACTGGAAAAGTGCATAATAAAGCATGATTTCTTTATGTTCTGTATGTGAGAGATGTGTTATATTCAGAGGCATGTATTGGTTAAAAGTAAAGATTTACCATGCCTACAGTAACCAAAACAGAGCTGGAGTGAGTAGACTAGTATCAGTATATTGTGTATTAGACACAATGGACTTTGGTAGGGCTGATAGAAGACCTGCTACCGTGATGAGTCTCAGCCCAGGAAGCAGACATAGAAATCACAAACGTAATGCATCCAAAAATAGAGTCTCAAAACATATGTAGCAAAACCTGACAGAATTAAAGGGAGATATTAAAGTATAATACTTGGAGAATTCACTCCTCCACTCTCAATGGAATATTTACAATGAAAAGAAGGCTTGAACAGTGCTATAACCATACAGACATCTGTAGAACACTCTACCCAACAGTAGAGGAAGGTACATTCTCAGTGAACAAGGGCCATCCTCCAGGGTAAATCACATCTGCTGATCCACAAAATAGGTGTCAGTCAGGTTAAAAGAACTGTCATGGGAAGCGTATTCTCCAATGATAGTGAAATGAATTCATAAATTGAATCCAGAATGGAGTTTAATAAAGTCACAAATAGGTGGAAATTAAACACACTTCTAAGTAGTCAGTTGGTCAAAGAATAGCAAAGCTGCATAAACATTCATGTATAAATATGAATGAATTAGGTTGTGGACACATAATGGTTTCTTAAAATCTTGTTGGACTGTTACATAAGCAAAGTAATTTACAACATAGTGAAACTCCGGCTCTAGCTTGCAGAACTTGACAATACACACACCCATTATATAAAAGGGGACTGGGGCCAGAGGCCTGTGATCTGCTCTAAAGAATGATACATGTGCTTATTTTGAAAGGATGATTCCTGTTAAGATATTCTCATACATTTTTGCCTGCTATATGGATTTTGGTTTCAAGGAGAAGATGAATTGACTATACTATCTTATAGTAAATCTCTAAGCTTTGCTTCAAGTTTATGCTCCACTTAGACAGAAATTACATTGCATGAAAAAGCTGTTATCATATAAGTAAGCTTATAAATTTAGCTATTTTTGTAAAAAAAAAAAAGTGCTGACAGTACATTTCAGTTTCATGAAACAGTCCACATCTTTTTCATAGATGTGTTGTTGGATTTTCAAACCTTGTGCCCAGAAATGCCTGTGTTTGGTCTGTCTTGTTGAATAGTGTGCAGAGCACAAGGGTTTAGGAATCTTGATGCTGGTTGAAGAACAGCAAGGGACTCTCACAAATGGTGGGTGTGATTTAATTTTGACCTCTTAAGGTGGTTAAAATCACCGGTCCTGAAAATATTATAGAAATCTTGTTTCTTCAGAGCAAGGAGAAATCGATATTGTGTGTGTATGTATGTGTGTGTGTGTGTGTTTTAAAGATTTATTTATTTATTTGAAAGAGTTACACAGAGAGAGGAGAGGCAGAGAGAGACAGAGAGGTCTTCCATCTTCTGGTTCACTCCCCAGATGGCCGCAACGGCTGGAGGTGTGCTGATCCAAAGCCAGGAGCCAGGAGCTTCTTCCAGGTCTCCCAAGTGGGTGCAGGGGCCCAAGCACTTGGGCCATCTTCTGCTTTCCCAGGCCACAGCAGAGAGCTGGATCGGAAGAGGAGCAGTCGGGTCTCAAACCAGAGCCCATATGGGATGCTGGCGCTACAGGCCAGGTCGTTAACCCCGCTGTACCACAGTGCCGGCCCCTTGTGTAAGTTTTTTTTTTTTTTTTTTTAAGATTTTTTTTTAAAGAGGTTAATGCTGTGGCGTAGTAGGTTAAGTCTCTGACTGCGGCGCCGCCATCCCATATGGACGCTGGTTCGTGTCCCAGCTGCTCCACTTCTGATCCAACTCCTTGCTGATGTGCCTGGGAAAACAGCGGAGGGTGGCCCAAGTGCTTGGGTCCCTGCACCCATGTTGTAGACCCGGAAGAAGCTCCTGGCTCCTGGCTTTGGCCTGGTCTGGACCCTGGCATTGTGGCTATTTAGGGAAGTGAACCAGCAGATGGAAGAGCTTTCTCTGTCTCTGACTCTGCCTCTCTATCTTAACTCTGCCTTTCAAATAAATAAAATAAATCTTAAAAAAAGATTTTAAATATTTATGTGTTTGAAAGGCATAGTTAGAGAAACCTCAGGAGGACAGGGGAGGGAACTTCCATGTCCCTAAATGGCTACAATGACCAGAGATGGGCCTGACAGAAGCCAGGAGCTAGGAGCTTTATCTCCGTCTCCAGATGACTATAGGGGCCAAAGCACTTGGGCCATTTTCTGCTGTTTTCCCAAGCAAATTGGTAGGAAGCTGGAGTGGAAGTGGACACAAACCGGTGCCCGTATTGGTTGCCCGTGTCCCAGGCAGCAGCTTAACTCACTATACCACAGCGCCCGCCCCTAGTGTTGGGTGTTTCAGTGAAATGAATGGACTTTCAGTTGCAGTAATTCCTGTGCATGCTGAAAGACGGTCCACAGCAAAATTAGGACACACACAAAAATGTTGCTGAGAGCAGTATCTTACCTACTCTTGCTGGTTTTGGCTGTTGCTATTTTCTTGCTCAGAACTTCAAGGTTAGAGATCACACATCTGAAAAAACAGAAATAGTAAAACAAAAACCAAAATACCCACAAAGGAAAAAATATTGTATCTGTTCACAGGTAATTTTCTTTCCTGTCAAAGCATCTCACTAGTAAATAATAGAAATAAGAATTGGAATCAGAAGGAGTCTGAACACATTCTTTTAGTCTGAGAGTTTCTTTTCCCCCATGATAGTTAGTACATTCCTATAAATGATCTTTTGATTTATCTTTTCTCAAATAGAAATATTTTAAGATATTTACTTAACCATAAGAACATTACACATTAACGTAAGACATTTTTAGTGAAAATTGCTGTATTTTAAAAAGATTCAGGGAGAAGAGTAGGATTGTTCACAATCCTGCAAAGTATGTTAATATTTAATTAATACAAGACAGGTGGATTTTCATATCTGCTTCTCCATTCAGCCTGAAGCAGTATTTCTTTTGACTGGAATATATGGCTTTCTGCAGATGTGTTTTTGAAAAATAAGAAGTATTTTGAGTGCATTTCCAGGTAACTATGCATATCCTTCTGCACTGTACTAAAATGTGAGAACTGGTAATGTCTTAAAGGTGAGTTGGAACGGGGGATTTGACACCATTTGAATTTTTTCATATGCTGTTAAATTAAAATCCATTGATCTGTCTTTCACCTTAAATGAGGCATTTACCTCTGCACAGTACTTAATTCCTTGTTGGGGCAGGTGTTAAGGCTCGGCAGGTTAAGCTGCTCCTTGGGACACCCACGTCTCACGTCAGAGTACCAGAGATTGAGCCCTGGCTACTGTGTTTCCATCCAGCTGACTGCTAACGTGCTAGGAGGCAGTAAATGTGGACCCAAGTGCTTGAGTTCCTGCCACTGATGTAGGATACCCAGATGGAGTTCCTGGTCTCTGGTTTTGGCTTGGCTCAGATGTGGCTGTTGCCAGCATTTGGGGAAGTAAACTAGTGGATGGGAGGCATCTCTCTCTTTCTAAATAATTAAATAAATCATAAACAGTAAAATGCACTTATCATTTGGAAAAGTAATTTCACTAAATTACACAAATTTTGCCAAATGCTGACACACTACATTATATAACAACCACCGCATTAGCTAATTGCATCACGTGTCTCATCAGAAATGTCTTAAGTATTGAAAAGATATGATGATTAATCCAAATTTTTAAACATTTGAATTTTTGCTTGAAAACTCTGAAATATTTTATCAATTGCAACAAGTAGTCACTTTTCCTTGCAAGTAATAGGTCCATTTTTAATAAAATATGTACTAAGTAATGAAGTTTGAATAATCAACTAATTTGACCTTTCAAATGAGAGTCGATTTTTTTTTTTTTTTAAAGTGGCTGGCTGGCTTACAACTCAAACAATTGCAGAAATGTTTCAATGTCCAATCTCATCAACAGAATTATTAAAACAATGCATACTCAAAAGCTGAGATTTAATAAAATCAATGCTTTTTTAAAATGATTTATTTATTTGAAAGAGTCACACAGAGATAGAAGGAGAGGCAGAGAGAGAGAGCGAGAGAGCCAGAGGGAGAGAGGGAGAGAGGTCTTCCATCTGCTGGTTCACTTCCCCGTTGGCCGCAACTGGATGGAGCTGCACCTATCTGAAGTCAGGAGCCAGGAGCTTCTTCCAGGTCTCCTAAGCAGGTGCAGGGGCCCAAGAACTTCTGCTGCTTTCCCAGGCTATAGCATAGAGCTGGATCAGAAGTGAAGCAACTGAGATTCGAACTGGCCCCCATAAGGGATTCTGGTACTACAGGCGTCGTCTTTACCCACTACGTCACAGCATCAGCCCTAATCAATGCTTCTTGATTCATCATGTGCACTGATGAATGAAATGTGTCAGGCTGTGGTGTTTTAGGAACACTGTGATTACTAATAGTGTGGTTGGGCTGCCTCGTTTCTTGAGAAGGCACCAGCAGTTTTACCAACCATTGCTTTTACACAGTGTAGGAAGTGCCAGCATTAGTACAAGGAGAAACTTGAAAATAACATCTTAGTGTCATTATGAAAGTAAGTTGACTCCCAGTGGCCCACACATGATACTTCTTGAGAACTGGTGCTATATTTAGAAACATTAATTATAGAACTATCCAATTTTAGAGAGAAAAATTACTAGGTGCATGTATTTTTTAACTACAATACAGAAGAAGAATATTTTTAAAGCTTTTATTTAATGAATGCATTTTTCATAGGTATACCTTTAGGAATATGGTGGTTCTTTTCCCCATACCCACCCTCCCACCCTGACTCCCATCCCACCTCCTGCTTACTCTCCCATCTACCTATTCTTTATGGTTCATTTTTAGTTTAATTTTATATACAGAGGACCAACTCTATTTTAAATACAGATTTCAACAGTTTGCACCCATACACATACTCCATATAGAGTACAGTTTGAGAACAAGTTTTGCAGGTAATTCTCATAGTACAACTCATTAAGGATGGAGGTCCAAATGGAGAGTAAGTGCACAGTGACTTCTGTTGTTCCTTTAAAAATTAACACTCTTATTTAACAATAATTTTCAAGCTGAAAATAAGGTGTTCAGAATTACACAGATTTAGCTTGCGTTCTGTGATGATGAAATATGAAAAGAAAAACAATTTAATTAATATTAGTTCTGAGGGGACCAATCTGTAAGCTTACTTACTCCACATTTTTCTAATTCAGTTCATGACCAAACGACTTGACTTTATCTTGTTATTATAGTGTAGAAACTCCAAAGATTCCTTTGTTTTAATGGACTAAAACTCGATACATTTATCACAGAGGGCTTGTTTTGAAATATGCATACATTGTAGAATAGCTAACTGGAACTCATTAACATTTGAACAACCTCACATACTGTGTGTGTGTGTGTGGGGGGGGAATAGCATTGGAAAGCTACTCCTAACAATTTTCAAGGACACAATGCACCATCTTATATGAATATCCTTTTAAGCTTATTCCCCTAACTGAAAATTTGTGTTCTTTGACCAACATCCCCTGAGTCTCCCTGTCCTGACCTCCAGCCTCTGGCAAGCTCATTCTTCTTACTACTTCTGTGAGTTCAGGTAGCTTAGATTTTGTATATAAGGGAGATCTTGTGGCATTTGGCCTTTTGTGCCTGTCTCATTGCACATCAAATAATATTTTCCAGGTGCATCCATGTTGATACAAATAACAGAACTTTCTGCTTTTTCAAACATCTTGTCTTTTTTTTTTTTAAAAAAAGATTTATTTTATTTATTTGAAAGGTAGAGTTACAGAGAGAGGAGAGGCGGGGGGGGGGGTGTCTTCCATTTGCTGGTTCACTCCCCAGATGGCTGCAATGGCCAGAGCTGCACCGATCCAAAGCTGGGAGCCAGGAGCCTCCTCCGGGTATCCCACGCGATGCAAGGGCCCAAGGACTTGGGCCAACTTCTACTGCTTTCCCAGGCCACAGCAGAGAGCTGGATCGGAAGAGGAGCAGCCAGGACTAGAACCGGTGCCCATATGGGATGCTGGCGCTTCAGGCCAGGGCTTTAAACCCACTGTGCCACAGCGCCGGCCCCTAGAACTTTCAGCTTTTTAAGACAGTGTAGTATTCATACATATCATGTTGTCCATTTCTTTTATCAATGGATTAATAGTAGGTTGATTCCATTTCATGGATATTGTAAATAATGCAATAACCATGGAGAGCAGATACTCCTTGGATATGATTATTTCATTTCCTTTAGATGTCTATCAGTGTTGAGGTTGTTGGATCTCAACTAGAAATATTTTGTGTTTCTGGTTCTTTCATATAGCTGTTTAATTTGTAGACCATCAGTATTAGGTATATATATACTATTAAAATCTCAATAAAAACCCATGAAACCATTCTTACTGTACATTTCCAGTTTTACCCTTTATTTTCTTAGTACTTGGTGGAATACTGAGCACCAAGAATGAACATAATCAATTTAATTGATGTTGGTGCTACTCATAATTAGTAGAGTAACTTAAAATGTACATTTCTTGATCCAATACTATTTTCATGAGAACTTGGTTTTTAGAGCTCATAAAAGCAGAAAAACCTATTAGACTATTGAGCAACAAAGGGATAGAAAATTCTTCTGAAATAGAAATTGTTTTCATGGCTAATTTCAAAAAACTTGTTATCAATGCCTGTTTTTAATTGATCACAGATATAAAGGAAGCATAAATTACTTGAGTTCATCACTTGTGTTTTTTGGTGACCGTGTACTCATAGTATCTGGCACATAGCATTTGCTTAACATGAGCTTGTAGAATATCTTGAATTTTATTTCTCAGTTTGTGGGTATTTAAGTTTGAGAACTACATTTCCAACTGAGTTGAAGAGTTGTCAAACATCTGACAGGTTGCTACAAACCAAAGTTTTTTTTAAAAAAAATCTTGCTAAAAATCCCTTCTTAGGTTTAGGCTCCTCAATTTTCAAATGTAGTTGACTTTAATTAAAGTTTAAAAGGAAAGAGAAACCATTGGAAAGATATTGAAACTAAATAATTCGCTCCTCTTGAATAGAGAGCTTGTAGTTTGCATTAGTGGTGTTCATTACACTGATTAAAAGCAGTGAGCCATTTTGCTCCTGTTTATTTTCCAAACTGGTGTTTTCAGTAATGGGGGGTGGCTGGTATTTGATGTTTTAAGTGATGAGGTATTTACTGATGAGCTGTTTTGACTTCTCCGCTTACATTGATAACGACTTAAAGGGAGCTGATCAAACAGAACGGTTTCTAGAGCTGGACCATTTATTCCAAATTCAGACAGTAAGAAAACAATTGAATGACTTTTATCGCCACCAGCTGTGCTATGGTATTTGAACAAATGGAAGACTGAAGTAATTGTACAATCTCATTATATACAGTGTTACACAAGATCAGGATTCTGTTGGCTAGTACCCACTGCGTGTGGGATTGAAGAACTTGTCGTTGATGGGGTTTCCATTGCTGTGTTGCCTTCACTGCACTGTGATGGCTCCTGTGCCTCCATCACAGCTGCCTTCTAGAACTACTGAGGATGAACTACTGCAAGGTTTGTAGCAAATTCACGATTATTAGTCTTGCAGATCAATGTGTATGTGTGTGTATATCCACACATGCCTGGATGTGTACATGAGGAAATGGAATTTGCACATTTATCAAATCTGTACAAATGCAACAAACTGTCTAAACATTGGAAGTGTACTCTTCCTCGTCAAGGAGTTTCAGGTTTTATATCACTTGGCTACTCTAGGGCTTTGGGAAACATGAGAAGTGGGTGTTTAAATGTTTTAACAGGTAATTTTCCAAGCAATTGAGCAGGTAGTTAAAAATACCTTGTTTTCATTTTCCTGCCTCAGAAATTCCTAGCATCTAAAGGTTTGAAAGAGAGTAGAAGAAACGACACTCCTTGGGGTCTGAAGCATACAATCTGGAGAACAAAATCTCCACACTTAACCACTTTGTAAGGTTTATTGATGAGTGCGAGGGGCCATGGTACGGGAAATTCGAGGATAGGAACCTGATGGCCTCTTGCTGATTAGGCCATTCTGCTGACCTCAATGTGTAGCTGCATGGTGAATGTTGGTGTACCTGTTGATTCTTTTTTTTTTTTTTTTTGACAGGCAGAGTTAGACAGTGAGAGAGAGACAGAGAGAAAGGTTCTTCTTTTCCATTGGTTCACCCCCCAAATGGCTGCTACGGCCAGTGTGCTGCGCCGATCTGAAGCCAGGAGCCAGGTGCTTCCTCCTGGTCCCCCATGTGAGTGCAGGAACTCAAGCACTTGGGCCATCCTCCACTGCCTTCCCAGGCCACAGCAGAGAGCTGGACTGGAAGAGGAGTGACCAGAACAGAACCGGCTCCCCAACTGGGACTAGAACCCAGGGTGACGGTGCCACAGGCGTAGGATTAGCCTAGTGAGCCGTGGCGCCGGCCAACCTGTTGATTTTTATTACTTATTTAATGTTGAAATTTGGGTGGGAATATCTCTGGATATTTGACAGAAGTGGGCAAACCACAGGAAAGCCCAGACTGGTGTCTCAACCTCAGGGTTGTTGACATTTTGGGCTTTGTTGTGGGGATCTGTCATGTTTACTTTAAGATATTCAGTGGCTTCCTGGCCCCATCCACTAGATGCCAGTGTCATCCTCAACCCACATTGTGACAACTCCAAATGTCATTAGGCATTGCCAGATGTCCCGGGTGGAGGGACTTGGGGAGAAGAAATCATCCATTGTTGAGAACCACTGTAATAGACAAGTGACAGTGGTTCTCATGGACATCTGCACCCTCTTGCATAGAGTTGGATGGCAATGTTTGCAGAAAGGAAAAAGACACTGTATCTTAGGGGAAGGAAGTTGATTTATTTTTCTATCACTCTCTCTGCCACTGACTTTTCATGTTATTAATAAGACAGGCATGGACTAAAAGTATCCAATACCATATTCTTTATAAAGAGAAAAAACTCACAAAAATACCTTAATGCTAATAATTTAGAAAATGGCCAAATTAATATGATGCACTTCTTCTGTGGGGTGGTGTACACCCACAAAATAGTTTTCTATCAAGTCTTTTAAATGTACTGTTTTTGTAAAAAGTAGGCTAGAAACGTATGATCAGTTTAATATATATGTGTGTATAGTTTTGGATCTATACCTATATTATTTTTAGATGGAAAAAGCTTAGGATAGAAAATATTAAATTATTAGGCATGGTTGCTTTAGGCAGTTTGATTAGATTTTATGTGTACCATCTGAAGATGCCTTTTTTTCTTTCTTTGGTCTTATGAAAGGCTAAATAAATAAGTAGAAAGGCAGCCAAGTTAGAGTGGATTTTTATATCATTATTTAAAGGGGCATTTTCTACAGTTTTTAATGAAAAGACAAAAATAAATTACAAGTTACAAAAATTTCATTGTAATTATATTATGTGATTCTGTTGTAACATTGTTTTTGGCAAGAACAAATGTAGCATTAAAAATGGTTCCGTGTGCCAAACATAACCTGGAAAGAATGCTCAGTGTATTTAATAGCCATTGTATGGAAATTCCTTAAAATGTAGAAATTTGACTCTACTGCAAACACTACTGTGCAGTGTTGATCGTCTGTCACCATTCTCGTCTGTCATCTCATGGTAAACTATTTTAACAGAAATTATAATTGGAGAGGAAGTATAGACACTGCAGGTGTACAGGCTGTGATTTGGGAGGAGTTAAACATTCTTAGTGGAGGAGTTCCCATGTGGCTGTGTACTGTACATTTATTCCATGTGTCTACTTGTAGGTTGAAGTAAGGGTGCAAGGGATTCTTTGGGAAATTCATTCCAGATCTGTCGCCTAAGCACATTTCAGGTCCATACATATTTTCTTAGAAGGGACAGAGCCTAGACCCTGAAGAATTCCCAGTCCCCTGTCATCATCATGTTTAACCTGAAAGTCCATGTGGTGATGTGTATTCCAGCTGCGGCATATGTTACTGAGAAGTCACAGCTCAAACACTTGGTCACACTTTCCCTCTTGCTTCCTTGATCCCGTTGTCCAGACTAACTCTGCATGGTTTTGTATACCCCAGGTCTCAGCTGGAAGCAGTTTCTTTTGCACTAGTGCCTACATTTCCTTCAAGCCTTAGCTTGAACAGCACTTTCTCAAGATGGGCATCCCGTGTGCCTCTTGCCTGTGGTGCTGAATTGTGCCCCCGACACCCTGTTCTTCAGCCTTGCTGCATCACTTTGACACCTGCTGCAGTCTCCTTCGCACCTGCCTTCTCCAGGTACCTGTGACCTCTGTGAGGGCAGCGGTGTGGCAGGTTCCATTCAGCACAGTGTCTCCAGCATCTGAGAAGGTGCCTAGCGGCACATGGACAGTGTTTAGGAAATACTGGATGACTGGAGGAAGCCTGGGTGAAGGGAGGAATCCTGGTTCTAGCCTCTTCAGGAGGACAGAGTTAAGATGCCTTAGACACAATTCTCAAGTAGTATAGAATACCACCACTCCAGGGCACGTCAGGAGGTCTGTAGAAAACAGAACTGACACGTAAGTTTACTTTGGTGCCCCCGAATTGGTAACCCCATGCACAGTTTTTTTTTATAATATGATCTTTCCATGAATTTTTGAAGTCTCCTGTTGTGTGTAGATTTCAAAATGTTTTATGCCACAAAATTGATTCAATTTTCCAAGGACTGTTTGAATTACCCTCTTAGTTATTGAACAATGACAGAGCATCAAGTGCGCACTTTTTCTTTCACCACCATTGTTGTCATTATCAAATGTTGCATATTGGTAATGTGAATTTTAGTGGCTTAATACATGTGGAATAGCACTATTCCAAACTCCTGCCTGCCTGCCTGCCTTCTTTCCTCCCTTCCCTTCGTTCTCCTCCCTTCCCCTCCCCTCCCTTCTTCTCCCCTCCCCTCTCTTCCCTTACTTCCCCTCTCCTCTGCTCTTCTCTCCTCCTCTTTCTTCAGAAAGAATCCTAGCTATCTCAGCAATTGTAGTATTCATATTTATGGCAGACATTTTCCAGTAAAAGAAAATGGACAGTAGCAATGCAGCCAGTCTTCCGAACAGAGTTTAACTTGTATGTAGAATGCTTTCTTGACAGGAATGCATTTAAGCTTTTGTGTAAGTAGGGTTTTGTAGCCAATCTGCTGCAAGGAGACAATGGGATGCAGTGATAACATATTTTTACTATAATACATATTCTCAATTTATATTATCATGAATCTTAGTTTCCTAAATATGTTTTTAAATTTTTATTTCTAGGTTTTAGCTTTCTCTTGTTTTGCCTAAGGGTCTGCCTTCTGCAGCCCTCTTTTTATACTGTTTGCTTTGAAATCGGTCTCTAAACATTGTGGGTAATTCTTGCCTGCATTTTTCTCATGTTATAATCTCATCTCAATTGAAAATAAAACAAAATAATACCAACTAGTATGTTTATAGTTCACTGTCATTATTTAATTTTATTTCTTATTTACATGTCACAACATTTCACAGGAAGGGGATTAGTCAGTTTGCCATTCATTTATTCATCATCAATATGCATATAAGGAGCACAAAATGTATAATGAGATGTGTATAAAAGGAATCAAGAAGATATATTTCCATAGTGAGAAAATGAGGATATCTAACACTAAGCACAAAAATAAAAGAAACCCAGGAATAAGTCTAATAAAAGATACACAATAATCTTCATGTACATTGTGTATCTTTGGAACAGTGATCCTTATGGAAGTCATTTGAGAAGATTTAAATAAATAGTGATAGATACCGTTTTCATGAATTGGAGTAGTCCATGTTATAAATTTGTTATTCTCTTCAAATTGAGCTATAGAGTCACTGAAATTCTAATCAGGAATCTAACGGAATTTTTAAATGAAATTTGACAAGCTAATTCTCAGATTTATGTGGACAAGCAAAGGACTAGAGAAAGCAGTTTTGAAGAAAAAGGATAAAGTGAGGGGTGAGTGTTTGTTGTGGTAGTTAAGATACCATATGAGATCTCATGTCCCAGCTCAGAGTGCCTTTCCAATTCTAGGTACTCTGCTTTCAATTAATGCATTCCTGTTAGTGAGTTTCCTATTAATGCACAACCTGGGAGGTAGCAGGAGATGGCCCAAATATTGGGGTCCTAGCCACCCACTTGGGAGACTCAGGTGGAATACTTAGCTGTTGGCTTCAGCTTTGCCTAGCATTGGTTGTTGTGGGCATTAGGGAGGGCGGGGTGAGCCGGCTGTCTCTGCCTTTCACATAACATGAAGATAAATAAATTTTAAAAATTGAAAGGAAGGATAAAGTGGGAAGAATGACATTAGAAGCACCTTAGCTTCTTATAAAATTATAGTATTATATATTGTGGATTTCAAAATTGACCAGACTGGAGAACCTAGAAGGGGACAATTTGTGCTTGGATACCAGATGTGACACAGGTTGCATTATTTATTGGTGGGAAAGGGGTGAGTTATTTCTATAAGTTGTACTGGAACAAACAGTTGAAATTGTACTTTTACCTCATTAAAGCACCAAAGTAATTCCAGATGAATTAAGGATTGAAATTGGAAATGCAAATTGGAGAATTTCTTATGATATAGAGGAGAGGATTTTCTAAACAAAAATTTAAAAAGTACTAATCCCCAAGAAAGAGGTTGATAGTTATGAACAAAGATTATAAACTTTAATTATAGTATAAGATTAGTATTCAGGATATCAAAAAGAAATGGAAATAACCAAATGGAAAATAGGACAAATAAGAATAGTCCTGATAAAGTGAGACCCAAATGGCTAATAGTGAAAATCACAATCAGGGAAATGCAAATTAAAATTGTAATGATATATAATTTCACACAGCTGCCACATTGGCAAAATGATGAAGTTCAACAGCATCAAGTGTTGGTGATGATACGGAGCAGTAGGGGATTTTATGATACCCAGGAGTGTAAATTGGGAAATCTTGGTAGAGTAATTTTACATATATGTAGTTAAGTTGTATGTCTTAGTAGATCCCAGCAATAGTCCCCAGAGCTGTAGTCTCCAGAAATACTCTCTCATGTATGCGTGAAGAAGTATGTACAGGGATGTTCATCCATCATTATTGATAATATTGAAAAATTGTAATCAAAGTATCCATCTATAGGAAATAGTTGAATACCTTGATATATTTTAATGCAATGGGAATATTATGCCCCTTTGATAATGAATGAGGTAAGGATACATATATCATGTATAAATCTCAAAAATATGTTTATAAAAATAAGTTACAGAAAATTATGCATATTTGATCATTTCCATGCAGTTTGAAAACATGCTCAGAATTGCTGTGAATAGTTTTTCGGCTGTAGACATCTGGAACAAAATGGGAGGGCATGCTTAAGAATGATAAATGCTAAATTCAGAAGCTGATTATTTGTGAGGAGGGATGGAATCAAGCTTCGAATGTCTGTCACAGAATACTTTTTTTAAAAAAGTCATTTTTTTTAAAGATTTAAAGAGAGGGAGAGACAGAGACAGAGATCTTCCATCTGCTGGTTCTCTCCTCAGATGGCTGCAATGGCCAGGACTAGGCCAGGCTGAAGCCAGGAGCCAGGAGCTTCTTCCAAGTCTCCCATGTTGGTTGGAGGGCCCAGCACTCACACTATCTACCGCTACTTTTCCTAGGCCTTTACCAAGGAGCTGGATTGGAAGTGGAGCAGTCAGGACGTGAACTGGTGCCCATATGGGATGCTGGCACTGCAGGCAGCGGCTTTACCCCCATTCCACAACTCCATCCGCTGTAGTAGATTTCTTACCAGTGGCACCTTTGCGTGTGTTTGCGTAACAGCAGCCTTGAATCAGTGTGTCTAGCACAGACAGCATTCCTCACATCAGGCACAAATAGCCAGATGTTCTGATCGTTTGCTTAGATGGCCAAGCCGGACCCCAGCATCCCACCAAAATGCCTGTGTGCACAGTCTTCCCCAACTCAATGCCCCATTCTTCGGATTGCTAAGGTCACAAAATTTGCAGTGATCTTTGTCATCTTTCCTTCATATCCCAGATCCAATCAGCCCACAATTCCTTTGGCTGCAACCTTGCAACATAACCAGTTCTGCTCTTCCTTGTTACTCTATAGCTGCCCCATAGATCTCTGCTTCCAAGATCATCTGCTTGGATTTTTAAAATACCCTTCTAACTGACCTCTCAGCTTTCACCACATCAACTCCTTTCAGTCCCGTCATCTGTTCTCCAAGCCGCTGCCAGAGTGGTCCCTTGAATAGTTGTCGCATATTAGTCTAACTCAGAGCCCACCAGTAACTCCCTGTTTCCCTCCCAGAAAAAGCCAAGTCCCTATAGTGGCCTCCAAGACACCACATAGTGTGGTCCCTGGTGTCTTCCTCACCTGCTACAAGCTTAGCCCGTATTCACTGCACCTGTCTCTAGTATTCCTGTGCACCTAGCAGGGCACTTTGGGAAGTTCATGGAAAATCTGTGTTATTATAAGAAAAATGCATGGATTTCAAAAAAAAGTTTTGTACCAAAACAAGCTTATCTCTTAATTAGCTTTCTCATGAACTTTTTGAAGTGCTCTCACGGTTTTGTCCTTGAGGTTCCCCCCTCATTCTCCTTGGCTCACCTTTCAAGTGTTTGTTTACCTTCTTCTATTATTTTTACAAAGACCACCTTTCCAGTAAGTTTTACACTGGCTACACTGTTTAAAATTGCAGCATTCTCATTCCATGTTTCCTTTTTATTTATTTATTTATTTTAAGTGTCATGATTCTCTTCAAATAGTTGTGTTGTTTGCCTCTGGTGGGTACATTCTGTATCATCTGCTTTCCATGCTAGAATGTAAACTCTGGGTTTGCTAGGGGTTCATGTTTGTCTTGTTCACAGATGTGTCCTCAGTACCCTGGAGAGTACAATAAATATATGTTGAATAAATGAATGAGTACACTGTTCCTATGTTATTCTGTAATCTACAATGTGATAATTTAAAGAAAGTATCCAGTTGGGAAAGAAACCACAGTTATTGGTAGACACTAAAAATAATGACAAACATATTGGATATTTATATTACATTTTACACCTATTCTTGCACTAAAGATTGACTCCATTTTTTAAAATAAATTATTTGAGAGGCAGAAAGAGAGAGAGAGAGAGAGAGAGAGAGAGAGAGAGAAAGAGACTTCACTTACTGGTTCACTCCCCAAACGCCCACAGAATCTGAGCCTTGGTCAGCTGGAAACTGGGATCTCAGTTCAGGTCTTGCACCTGGGTGGCAGGGAGCCAACTCTTGAGCTCAACACTGTTTCCTGGATCTGCAGTAGCAGGAAGCTGGCATCAGGAAGCAGAGCAGGTGTAGAACCCAGGCACTCTTGAAGTGGCTTGCAGTTGTTTAACCAGCACCTTAACTAGTAGGCTAAATACCCACCCCTTGACTTCATTTTTTTTTTTTTTTTTTACATTTTAAGCTTTTATTTAGTGAGAAAGATTCATAGGAGAGTGAGAGCTTTATCTAAGAGAGAGAGGGGTATGTCTGGGTTCATACCGAGTACCAGGAACCAGCCAGGAGGAAGAGCATCTAGACTAGGAAGCCTAGGGCAGGTGGCCCGAAGGCCACGCACCCTGGAGGCGTGGGGCTACAGCCAGCCCCCTCCTGGCAAGAGGCCAGGGAAAAGAAGAGAAGAGAGGGAGATAAATCTGGGTTCATACCGAGCACCAGGAACCAGCCACGTGGAGGAGCATCTAGGCCAGGAAGCCTAGGGTGGGTGGCCCAAAGGTCATGCCCCCTGGAGGCACGGGGCTACAGCCAGCCCCCTCCTGGCAAGAGGCCAGGGAAAAGAAGAAGGTGGGAACACACCGTGTCCTAGGCTTTAACCCCTTCCAAAGTGCAGTGGTTAATTAACCTGATTGGTGGTCCTAGGTGTGACCTGGTAGGGGCATGAGGTCACATAGGATCGTGGCAAAGACTTCATTGTTTTTAAAGTTTACTTATTTAAAGGGCAGAATGAGAGAGCTGTCTTACCCTTGTTGGTTCATTACCCAATAACTCCAGTACCCAAGGCTTGTCCAGGCTAAAATCAGGATCCAGGAACTCCATCTGGATCTCCAAGCACTTGAACCAGCATTTTCTGCCTTTCCAGGGATGTCAGCTGGAAGCTGGGTTGGAAGCAGAGAACCTTGGGCTCTGGTGGAGAATGCAGGCATCCGAAGCTGAGGCTTAGCCCACCGTGCCACAATGCCTACCTCCTTTTGAGCTCCTACGTGGAAGCTTAGCAAAGCACACAACCATCTCGTTTTCTGCAGATACACGTTTGAATTCCTTGAGTAATGCCATCAGCTTGTGTCAGATTCTTGATATTTAATACATCTTTCTGTAGTTGGTTCTAAGTGTGGCACTTGAGTTTTCAGGAACATTCCGGGCCGTGATTGATCACTGAGCGTGCATCTTGAATAGGGCCATCTGTCTCTGTTGCGTGTTGTGTCTTCAGATGGGCTTGCCAGAGCACCTCTGGCAGGCACAGGTTTTAATAAGAGATTCTGATTTTTTTTCTTCCATGGAAAATGAGTGGTGTTAAAATTTATAATGGAATAATGCCGCATTAGAATGGCAGCTTATCCAATTTGCTTTTCTGCTTGAGCCAAAGAAATGTGCAACTAGAAACAATGGTTATTCATCTTAGCGTTCCCAGTATTCACTTTTCAAAAATGTTTTAACAGGTTATTTACTGAGTAACCTTGCTTATAGTCACAGGTGACAGCAACAAACTGACATGTTTGTTTCCTCTTAAATTTTTCTCTTGTGTATCCTCAACTGTTTATACTCTCTTTTTTTTTTTCCTTTTTGACAGGCAGAGTGGACAGTGAGAGAGAGAGACAGAGAGAAAGGTCTTCCTTTGCCGTTGGTTCACCCTCCAAAGGCCGCTGCGGCCGGCGCACCGCGCTGATCTGATGGCAGGAGCCAGGTGCTTCTCCTGGTCTCCCATGCTGGTGTAGGGCCCAAGCACTTGGGCCATCCTCCACTGCACTCCCTGGTCACAGCAGAGAGCTGGCCTGGAAGAGGGGCAACCAGGACAGAATCTAGTGCCCCGACTGGGACTAGAACCTGGTGTGCCGGCGCCATAAGGTGGAGGATTAGCCTAGTGAGCCGCAGCACCGGCTAATGTTTATACTCTTAATTCATCCTGTATCCTGTGATCGGAGCAAATTTGCCTTTCATTTGGAAACATGTTGGAGTTTTTAATATTAATTTCAAACTTATTTTGAGATTCGCGGTCATTCAGTAGCCACAGCACAAGGACAAAATAAAAATGCCGGTACAAGGACGACTGAATGGGCTTTGGGTGGCCTGTGCCCTGGAGGAAGCCCCAGTGAAGTGAGAGAAGTAGACGAAAGCCCCTTGCTAATGACTGTGGAGTAGGCTTAGGCAGCAGCATGGGGGCCTATGGCCCTGAAGGCGCAGTGAGGAGCTGTGCTTGGAGAAGGACACTGGGTAAGCGAGTGAATTGACAGAGAGGATGAGAGAGCCACGTCTACGAAGATGCATGTGAGCTCACCAGCAAAATGGAAGAGGAGGTGCAGCAGGAAGTGCACAAAGGGGATGGAGTGAGGAGTTTGGTCCTGTTGAGAGAGAAGGGCATTGAGGCATTACTCGTCCCTGGGGTATTTGGTGTATAGGAAATGAGAGATGAACATGGAGATGTAGGATTTTCATTTATCCGTAGCATTTATAGCTCTTCTCTTTCATTTCCATCATTTTGACCTAGCTCTCTCTCATTTCTTGATTTATACCCTTTTTTCCACCAGACATTCCTAGTCATCTGAAGAGACTCACCAGTAGTCCCTTTTCCTATCTAATTTTCTCCTTTCCTAACTTCTTTTTTAAACTGTGTTGATTAATTTCCGAATATGGGAATTCATTTCAGTTATCGGGTTCAGAAGATTTTATAAGGTCTTATGTGATCCAACTAAATGGTTAGCCAATTAACTGATGTGTCAGACATTTAAATCAGATTGATTAATTCATTTCTTTGCTTGGTTAATTTAACTGTTCCAGTGGCGAAGCATTCAAGAAATTTCATAATGAGGAACTTTATGCAACTAGTGAGGGCTAGTCCTTGCTCACGTCCATGTCACTGCACTGCTTCTGCAGTGACTTCACAGCCTTCACCCAACTGGCAACACCCAAAGACTAAGAAGGGACACCATCCTGAACTGTGGTTGAAATTTCTTCCCCGTTGACGAGTTTTTGAATGTTACCTAACCATCTGTTTCCCATTCCTGGATATCTCGGTGAATCGTTAGAACACTTAGAAGTCATTTGCCACTTATTTCTGTGGCAAGAAATTGCCCTTTAATTTCACAGTCCTGTGCAAGTTCTGTGAAATGGGTATTCAGTTACCTAAAACACCTCCCGAGGTTAGTTCATATCTAGTGTCCTCGCCTAAGCAGTTCAAAGGTAATTTTTTTTTTCACTTTTAGCAATGATTAAAAAAAAAAAGAAAAAAAACTTTGAATGGACTGCTTTATTAAAATAATGGAAGGGCTTTGCTAAAGGAAGAACTCCTGGGGAAGAGGTTAAATAATATAAATAGCTCTGCTGAGAGTACAACAAAGTTCTTTATTGTGCTGTTGCCACAGCAGCACCAATCATTCAAAACAAGGAAATGGAGTCTCATGTTTAATATAATACAGACTTTTCCCTAGAATTTCTGTGGTCTAGGGTTTTTTGGGGATCGGCGTGTTTATCTACATATGTCTAAATTTAGACATGCCTTTTATGTAATATGGTAAAAGAGAAGTGCTTAAAATTCTATAAGATGCAGTTATTTCTTAAGCATTTTTAGGGGGGTTCTAAATTGACTTTAAAACATCAGGAATTTTCCATGCTGAAATACATGCTCCAGGACATTGTGACTGTGTGCACGAGAGGGGAGGCCTAATCTTTTATGCATTTCACATTCGATTTTTAAAGGTCACTTTGAGAGGTATGAAGAAGCTGTTTAGTAATTCAAGAAAGAAAAATATTTTTCCTATTGAATATTTAACCCTATAACAAGATCTCTATCTGCTCTGGAAGCAAGGACTCTATTCTGAAAATCAAATTCTGGAAACTCAGAAACATGGATGTGGAGGTTTCTGGGGGCTGCACTGAACTTTATGACATACAGAAAATAAAAACGGGAAGATAGGGAACTGCAGTCTCAGTCCCTCATTAAATTGAATTCATTATTCAGTAACTCACAGCCAGAGCCCCTCCCCCACAAACAATCCAGCACACAATAAAAGCTTCCTTACCAAGATAGGGTTGGTTGTGACAAATGGCTTTTTGTGAAAGGTACTGGACACTGCTCAGTTCAGATGGAGATCTGCTGGTGAGAGCTTACTTTATCTCACTGTGTGAGGAGACTTGACACCACCAGTTTTACCCTGGTTCTTACTAAAGTGTGAATATGTCGTCAATTCTGATTGTTCTGGGATAAAAATAAATGATATGGGGGCTGGTGCTGTGGTGTAGCAGGTAGAGCTGCCACCTGCAGTGCCAGCATCCTATATGGGCACCGGTTCATCCTATATGGGCACAGCTCTCTGCTGTGGCCTGGGAAAGCAGTGGAACATGGCCCAACTCCTTGGGCCCCTGCACCCATGTGGGAGACCCAGAGAAAGCTCCTGGCTCCTGGCTTCGGATCGGCACAGTTCCAGCCTTTGTGGCCAACTGGGGAGTGAACCAGCAGATGGAAGACCTCTCTCTCTCTCTGCTTCTCCTGTCTGTGTAACTCTGACTTTCAAATAAATAAATAAATCTTTAAAAAAATAAAAATATAATAATCAATGACATGATGAGGGGAATTCTCATAATCTGATCCATTCTACTTGCTGAAGATGAAGAGAATGATGCAAAAACCTTGGTCAGATGTGTACCCAGAATGCATGTGTGCTTGTGTTGGCACTTTTAATAAGGACAAATGTTGCCTGGAAACTAATTTCACAAAGGCCTAATTTATGCACTGTGTGTAAATTGGCCAAATATTATTTCTTGCATGAAAATTTTATTAAGGTATTATGAGATCATTTTTCACTTATCTCCTCTGTCTGGTGTTGAAAGGGGAGTTCTGAGTGCTGAAAGGGGAATTGTTAGAGCTTTAAGAAAACAGCTGTGAATCACACTTAAAAATGATTGAAAGGTTTAAAAGGAAATGAAAATCTGTTAAGGTCCTACCTCTGTCAGTCATGTTTCTAGGCACTGGAATTAAGTATTAAAAAGACAGGATGGGCACCTACCTGAAAGTTCTATATTATAAATATTTAAAGGGTATATGTGGATAACAAAATGATCTAGTGAAACCTTCCAGTATTAACACGATTTCTCCTTCCTTTATTCTTTTATTCAAGACCATATAAGTATGAGCACACCAGCATTTTATCATGGGCTCTTACCTACCTACTTTTTTTTTTTTAAAGGATTATTTATTTGAAAGAATCATACAGAGAGTGAAGGAGAAGCAGAGAGAGAGAGAGAGAGAGAGAGAAAGAGAAAGAGGTCTTCCATCTGCTGGTTCACTCCCCAACTGGCTGCAAGGGCTGGAGCTGTGCTGATCTGAAGCCAGGAGCCAGGAGATTCTTCCAGGTCTCCCACATGGGTGCAGGGGCCCAAGGACTTGGTCCATCTTCCACTGCTTTCCCAGGCCATAGCAGAGAGCTGGATCCAAAGAGGAGCAGCCAGGACTCGAACTGGCGCCTATATGGGATGCCGGCACTGCAGGCGGCTGCTTTACCCACTACGCTAGAGCCCTGGTCCCTCTTACCTACCTTTCTTCACCAAATCTTTTCCTAGACCTCAGAAGGAACTTCTTTTTAAAGCTTAAATGAGCCTCGGATGCTCTTTGAAAAGAGCCAGGATTGTGCATCCCAGACCTTTGTGTTTTTCCTTCTTGATGCTTTGCAACTGAGGGGCTGAGACACAGGGTGGGACAGAGTTGAGTGTGCATGGAGAAACAGGGCCAGGCGGTGAGATACGTTTCCTGGAGGAAAATAAATACTACTTGGCTTCACTGAATGTGCTGTTATTGAGCCTCAAGACTATTTCTTTGACTTATATTCATAGGTTTTTCTCAAGGTGAGGAAAATAACACGTGGGCTTTGCAGTCAGCCTGCCTGGTCAGACTTTCTGTGCTCCGTGGAGCATGATTTTATGGGTGTTCTAGTTGAGAGACAGAGACCTTGACAAAGGATTGCATGACTTGTCATCTTCAAATGATCAGAATCGAGGAACTGGTGGGGGATTTCCGGAATCCTCTTCCTTAATTGATCCTTTTTTCAGGTACAATGTAATTCAGAGGATAGCATCTATTGAATTTGACTCTAAGCTTCAGCACGGATAAGAAATTCTGGCTGAAATGTATATGGCGAAAGCTCAGTTACCTCAGTTCCTATTGAGACGCATTCTGAACACCTTCCACCGTAACCGTTACCTTGCACAGAAGTCTGTATTTTTAGCCTTTAAGCAGAGCTCAGGCACTGTATTTAGACATCTGACTTGAAGACTAAAATTTGTTCAGTGAGCAGAACAAATGTTCAGAAAATAACATTTCAAGGTTAGAGTTAGTGTCCTGAAGAAAATCTCTTTTCTTCTCCTTTTCCTTATTGAATGTAGCATAAATAATATACCTTGACGGGCTTTCAAGATTAAAAATCAGAATAACAGCGAGCTTGCAGAGGGAAGAAGGAGTAATTAAAAACTGAGGGACTTCTGGCGAACAATGGCTTTCTTGGAACAAAGTACACGTTTTATTCCCAATTCAATAGGATTATGGATCTTAAAAGGATTGCTAAAACTGCATAGTAAAGCTTCGAGAAATGGGGCAAAATGAGTGTACAGCACTGTAGAAGATACTGCGAGAACCACACACAGTTATCATATGTATAACTCCCTAGTGTGAAGAGGAGAGAACCGTTTAGGTATTATCACTCATTATAGAATCTATACGTATCAGTGTTTATTTACAGTGTGCAGGGCACCACACAAGGGCTGTTTATATCAGCAACCTTATCTAATGTTCTAAAGCAGCTCTCTGGAATAGGAATTATAAGCCTCACTTGATCAGTGAGGAAATCAAGACCATAATCTTTATAGTGTTCCTAGGACGACATAGATAATGAGAGCACATCATTAATATTTCTCAGAGAAATCCCAAAATGGTGCCGACACTCCCTGGCACTCACAGTCTTTTATTCCACTCTTTGCTCCCAGCATTGTGAGGCTGCAGAAAGGGTATCAGTGTGGAACTTGGACCTTGTGTATTCAAACCCTGCCTCACGTAGTTGCATTGTACAACTTGGTCGGTATCTATACCTGCGTTTTCTTAAGTGTCCCTGTGATTTTTAAAAATGTGAGTAGGAAGAAGTATGAAAGACTTCCAAACTGTTAACAGTAGACTTTTATTTTGTAGTGTGGGGTTACTAGGCAGGTTTTTGTCCTTTTTTTTTTTTTTTTGGTATTGTTTTTATTTTATGATCATAATATTATTTGTATAATCATTAAAACTTTCCCTTTGAAGTTAATAATAATGGGGCTGTTGTTGTAGTGGGTTTAACTGCCTCCTGCAACAATGGCTTCCCAAAAGAGTGCCTGGCCCCTGCTGCCACCTACATGGGAGACCAGGATGTTTCAGGCGCCTGGGTTCCTTCTGGCCCAGCCCTGGCCATTGCAGCCACTTACAGAGAAAAACCAATGGATAGATCTTCTCTGTTGCTCTGTAACTCTGCCTTTCAAATAAATAAATAAATAACCCTTAAAGATAAAGTCATTAAGAATGATTTTTAATATTGTTATCACAAATGATGTACATGATGCCAGTTTACACATAGGCAGACACATAAAGACACTTAAACAAATGTTGTGGCGGGTTGGTGTTTGGCCTAGTGGTTAGGAGACTGATTTTAGGCTCTCTTGTCCCGCTTCAGAGGACCTGGGTTGTTTTGATTCCTGGCTCCAACTCTGCAATTCAGCTTCCTGCCAATGCAGACGTTGGGTGGCAGTAATGGCTCATGTAATTGGGTCCCTGCTGTCCATGTAGGATACTGGGATTGAATTCCTTCTCCTGGCTTGGGCCCTGGCCAGTCCAAGCTGTTGTGGACATTTGGAAAGTAGACCAGTGGATGGGACTTCTTTGTCTGTCTGTATCTTTCTCCCTTTGCCTCTCAGACAAATTAATATGCTTAATAAGTTCTTTGAGGGGCCGGTGTTGGTGGCATAGCGAGTTAAACTATTGTCTGCAGTGCAGGCATCTCATATTTACACCTGTCCAAATCCAAGCTGCTTCCTATCCAGCTCCCTGCTAATGCTCCTGAGAAAGCAGCAGAAGATGGTCCGAGTGCTTGCATCCCTGCCACCCATGTGGGAGACCTGGATGGCGTTCCTGGCTCCTGGTTTCAGCCTGGCTGAGCCCCAGCTGTTGGCAACCATTTAGGGAATGAACCAGCAACCAGAGGATCTGTCTCTCCTCTCCCCTTTTCTCTGTAGCTCTACCTTTTAAGTAAATAAATACATCAAAAACAATTAAAAAGTCCTTGAAAAATATTTTGAAGCAGCTTATTTATAATACATGTTTTTTCCTGAACTTTCTGAAGATGTGTACATGGCTTTTAAAGCTTTTTGTGCCAGAATAAACTGATCTGTTAATTCCATGTTTTAAAAAACTTTTTTTCATCATATATAATTATCTTTTACTGAGCATATGTAGTACACGTTAGTTGCAAAAATATCAGAAACTAAGAGGAAAGAGTAATTACAACACAGAGATTACAGCTGGCTAATATCTGTCCAGCCACTTATTTATGTATCTGTACATATGTATGTTTGCATACTTTTTTTTACAAAGATGGGGCCAGTTTATTATATTTGAAACTAGCATTTTATACTCAATATATTATGAATATATTTTGTTGCCATTAATTATATGTCATTTTTAAAATTTTTTTAATTTAAGATAAACAAATTTCATGTACACAGTTTTAGGAACATGGTGATACTCCCCACCCTATCCTCGCTCCCTTGCATGTTCCCACCCTGCCTCTTCCTTCATCTCTTACTCCCTCTCTTGATTTTTACAAAGATCTATTTTCAGTTGACTTTATACTCGTAAGATTAACCCTATAAAGAGTTCAACAAATAGAATAAAAAAAAAAAAACACTGTTCCTCAACAATAGAAACAAGGGCTGTAAACAATCATTGTCTCTCAAAATGTTAATTTTATGGCTATATATTATATTTTTGGTGCTCTATTAGTTATCACAGAGCAGGGAAAACATGATATTTGTCTTTTTGAGACTGGCTTACTTTACTACTTATAATGGTTTCAAGTTGCATCCATTTTGTTGCAAAAGACAGTATTTCATTCTTTTTTACGGCTGAATAGTATTCTGTACTATATCTGTATCACAATTTTTCCATCATGTCTGTCTGTTTGTCTTTCTCTCTCTCTCTACACACACACACACACACACACACACACACACACACAGGTTTTTTTTTTTTTTTTAAACGAAATGCCGACCATGTGGTAACAACATGAGACTGCTTTAATTTGGCATGTTCAGATCTTACGGTCAAACTCTTCTTTCAGAAAACATGGGCTCTGTTGTATACTCAATTGTATTCTTCTCATCTTCCACCACTATAACTACAGAAAAATTATGGCATGTTATACCATAATTCTTAATCTTCTTTATTTCTTGATCCTTGAGGATTTTGTTGTTTAAGTTTTCCCTAATTTGAAGACAACTAGAGGTTAATTATCTGGATTCCTAAAGCAATGTCTTGGTGTAATGGTAAACACTGGTTTTGTCGTCAGCATGAAGTGCAACTTTTTTTTTTAAAGATTTATTTATTTTTTTGAAAGAATTACACACAAAGAGGAGAGAGAGAGAGAGGCCTTCCATATGCTGATTCACTCCTCAATTGGCTGCAATGGCCAGAGCTGAACCGATCCGAAGCCAGGAGCCAGGAGCTTCTTCCGGATCTTCTATGTGTGTGCAGGGACCCAAGGACCTGAGCCATCTTCCACTGCTTTCCCAGACCACAGAGGAGAGCTGGATTGGAAGTGGAGCAGCTAGGTCTCAAATCTGCACCCATATAGGATGCTGGCACTTCAGGAGGCAGCTTTACCCACTATGCCACAGCTTTTTTTAGTCCTCCATTTGCCAAATATGAGACTTTGGATAATTTATCTAATCTTTGGGTAACTTAATCTTCTAGTTCTGAAAATAGATGTAAGAAACCTTAACCTTGCAATTGTAAACTGAGTTAAAGTTTGTCAAGTTTCTGGTGTTATGGGATTGCATAAAGGTAAATTTCTTATTTTTTCTTTTCTTTTCTTTTTGACTTAAATCCAAAACTCATTGTCTACTGCTGTCCCAGGCAAGAAATTTTCTTACTCATTCTGCAATAAATTGGATGTCATTTTTAGTTTTCTGTTTTGGAATTAATCAGATTTTTGATGGAGTGACTAAGATGATGACCAGCTAGCAGTTGCTTCGTTATTAACCTGAGGTTGATTTCAGCTTAAACCTTCTGGCTTCCCAGGCAGGCTTCATCTTATGAAAGAGAATAAAAATCCATAAAGCCAAAGTGGAAAAAATGAATTGTGGAAGCTAAAGAACGAGCTGAGAACACGTACTTAAAATGTGGGTGTTTCTTTTGGTCCACTTTCTATGTAATGTGTGGGAAAATTCTCTGAGTGTGAGGATGAGAATGCCATGTGTGTTTGTGTTCCAAGTGTTGGATCAGAATACGTAGGGTATTTTGGTATTTTTCCTTTTACTTAACCTTGTTCTTATGAGCTGTGGTAAATATTACTAAATATTTGCAGTATTGTGATTTATAGAGATGTGTGTGATAGCCCTTCCTATAACCATCATTTCTTTGGGCGTGCAAGCTACTCACAGTTGTTCAGTGGTATTTTGAGTAACAGAGTAATGGACATTCATTTACATAAATCACCATGCACGTCTTTGATTTTTTTTCCTTTCTAAATGATTCCTAGAAACAGACTCAGTCTCAAGGAGTGTGAACTTTTCAGACGATTGTTGATTTTCTCTGACAGTTTTTACCCAGAAAGGGTGTACCAATTTGCAGTCCTACAGCAGTGCTTTTCACATCAAATACTTGACATCCTTTTCTGTTAGCATCAGTTGATGGGTAAAAATGTTAATATATCATAATTTGCATTAATTTGACTACAGTGAAGTTGAAGGTTTTGTTTACTGAAGAACACATAGGCACACGCACAGAGGAGCTCTTTCTTTTCAGTAATTGGATATGTTCTGTTACAATGACAAGTTTTAAAATTTACTTGAATATCTGTCAATAAGAAAAAACTTGGCTAAAAGTAACCTCAGCAGTAAGTTTGGTCAAATCCCTGAAGAGACTGAATTTGGGAAGCTTTCCTCTGAAAGATGTGTGCTACATGATGTTGAGGCGTATGAAATTTTCCTATCTTCTTTTATGCTGGGAAGTTGGTCATTGGGTTTACCTGGGCTCCCCAGCTGAGCTGAAGGAGCAGCTTTCCAAGGGGCCAACATCTGCCTTTGTAATCCCAGTTGAAAGTTGCAACTACGGGAGGGGAAGGAAGGGTTTGGTTCACTGGCTGATGAGTCTGTACAGAACTGAAGTGAGTCAACGTGAAAACGTATTTAAGGACTCAGGGTCCAATTAGCCCATAACTTACGGCAGGAAGAAGGGTGAATTTCCTCTCAACTAAGCACCTATTTCCTAGAAGACAAAAAAAAAAATACTATCTCAAAGTACTGGATCTTCACTTGCACACCCATTACTAGGGTTCTAAAAGTGCCTTTCCATACGTTCTAGGGATACGTTGTTCTAAATCAGTAGTAATTACAGAGTTTTTGGTGGGTTAGATATGTTGAAAGTGCTACTTGTGCAATCTGTTAAAGTTGAAAGCTTGTTTTTCAGGATATATATGTTTGGTACCCACAGCAGCTGGCTTTGAAACATTTCTAATTGAATATTTCTATTTGGGGAAAAATGCTCTTTTATAAGAATAAAATACTATTTGAGTCTTCATTAGAATGAAGGTTAAGGCTGGATTATAAGAAGAGATATTTTATAAAGTATTTTCAAGCCTTACAGGAAGTTAATAAAATAATTTTATGGAATTCAAACATGACTCAGCTTCTAATATTAATTTTGTAAATAGGAAAAAGGTAATTAAATTACTAAAGCACCTTAATTTGAAAGGCTAACTTTATTATTATTATTCTTTAGCTCATAGGGAAATTTATTATTATTTATACTTCTTTTAAAACCCTAGGTCTTTTTTCATTGATGCACAATTATTTGAGTGTTTACTGTACCTTGCTCTGAGACTTTGTGTGGGCTCTGGCTGTCTAATGAAGGAGATAAAATACTGACCTTTCTCCAGAATCCAAACCAAGAAATCCTGTTATGTGGGCACACATCCCTCTTGTGATTTGTGACTTTTACATCTGGTCTTCAGCCAATGGTTGAGATGGAGCAGAATTGATAATCTGGAAGGAATTTAGTTTTCTTGTCCATTTTAACTGTCGCCCAAATGTGGAGATAACCAAAGAGTGCTCCGTAGCTAACTGCCCTGAAGTGTATAAACTAACATAAGCTTGCCATTGCTTATTTCTTGTAGTACAACATTGTGAATTAGTTTTGAAAATTTAGACTATATCGAAAAATAAAAAAGAAAAGTGAAAAGAATGATATTTGAATAAAAAAAATCCCTGAAAACACATTGGCAGGTCCTTGAGAACTAATTTTATGTAATTTATAAGCAGTTTTTTTTTTAGATTAAAGTTATTAGTCATTTGCCTTTTTACTATGGAATACCATATCTTTGTTATTACTTACTTTTTAAATTTATTTGACAGGTAGAGTTATAGACAATGAGAAAGAGAGACAGAGAGAAAGGTCTTCCTTTCGTTGGTTCACTCCCCAAATGGCTGCTACAGCTGGTGCTGCGCTGATCTGAAGCCAGGAGCCAGGTGTTTTTTACCTGGTCTCCCATGCGGGAGATGGCTCTTGGGCCATCCTCCACGCATTCCTGGGCCACAGCAGAGAGCTGGACTGGAAGAGGAGCAACCGGGACTAGAACCCGGTGCCCATATGGGATGCCAGCGCTGCAGGTGGAGGATTAACCTAGTGAGCCATGGCGCCGGCCCTGTTATTACATATTTTGTTAATGTTTTTCAAAGTATTTTTCTTGAGCAGTTAGTGTTGGTACAAAGCATTTTGATCAAGCAGTTAATATCAGGGGCAGAAGATTTTCAACCTCGAGACAAATTTTGTGTAGTCTGAAGAACGTTTGACAGTCTTTTGAAGACAACAGTTGATTTCAGGGGTTGGTGTTGTGGTGCAGCAGGTTAAACTGCCAATTGGAGCCCTGATCTACCGCCATGTCTGAGTGTCAGTTCAAGTCCTGGCTGCTCCACTTCTGATCTAGCCTCCTGCTAATGTATCTAGGAAAGCAGCAGTTGATGGCCCATGGACTTGGGTCCTTGCCACCCATGTGAGAGACCCAGATGGAGTTCCTGGTTCCTGGTTGCAGCCTGGCCTTCAGTCTTTTGATCTTCTCACTGTTGGCATGGGGCTGGCTCTCTGCTCCTCCCCTTCCACTCAGGTTTACTCACACGTGGTAGGGTGAGCATCATTGGACTAATCTGTGCTCCTGCCTGGAACCACTTCCTTGATTTACAGACGTTTACTGTATAGAGTTGGTGGTGTCATCTGTAAGTTTCATTTTAGGCTGATGAAAAAGGTATTACATGAAATACTTATTTCAAAAGTGGGGGGAGGCAGGGCAGGCATTTTGCATTGTAGTTAAGGTGCCAACATCACATGTCTGAATGCTTGGGTTCAAGTTCTGGCTCCATTCCCACAGTGATTCTAGCTTCTTGCTAATGCAGACTTTGGAAGGCAGCTCAAGTACTTGAGTCCCTGAACCCACATGGGAGACCTGGATAGAGTTCCTGACTTCAGCTGGTCCAGCCCTGGCTGTTGTTGGCATTTGGGGAGTGAACCAGTGTATAGAAGATCTCTGTGTCTTTCTGTTTCTCTGCTTCTCAAGAAGAGAAGTGAGGCACTCAGCCTCACTGTGACAAGCCTTTGCAGGGTTTCTCCCATTAAAGATAAAGAAATAAATGGGTTGAAGTGGGGCTTTTTGTTTGAAAAGCTTAATGCCTCTATGTGAGCATCAGAGACTGTGTACATATTAAAAGAGGCCCACCATCTTCCAGAGAGAGGGATTAATTTATGGGTAGATGGCGAGGATGACAAGATGTGCTCCAGCATTGCGGGAAGGGGCAGGAGTGTGTGTTTGAATACGGAGGAAGGCTTCCAGAAGAGGAGGCACGGAGCAGGTGCCTCTGACCCTGGATACAGTAGGTGCCTCTGACCCCAGGTGGAGCAGGTGGCTCTGACCCTCCGAGGGGCAGGTGGCTCTGACCCCGGATAGAGTAGGTGGCTCTGACCCTGGGCGGGGCAGGTGCCTCTGACCCCGGAGGCTGAGAGCCTGTGAGGAGTTTGAGAGAAGGCACACTGAGGGCATTTCCTTTTCCCTTTGTCCTTCTCTTCTTGCTCCTTTAGAACTCTGTCTTTCCCTCTTCCTTCCCTGGAGATACAAAAGCTACAGAGGAAAGAGGAGCTGAAGTCACAGGGCCATGGTTAAGAAGTGTTGGTTTATTCTCATCTTAAACTCAGATTCATATAAAGGCTGGGGGGTCAGAACCGTGCCCTTCTTGCTCTTTGGGAGGAACTGTTGCTGATAACTCAGCAAGGCAGTGCTTGCATTTCCCTTCCGTAGAGTACATTTTCTAGATCTAAGCAGAAAGCAGGCTTCTGGACAGGGAACATAAATGACAATGAGCCAGCCTGCGCCTCGGCTCAATAGGCTAATTCTTTGCCTGCGGCACCGGCACCCCGTGTTCTAGTCCCGGTTGGGGTGCCGGATTCTGTCCTGGATGCTCTTCTTCCAATCTAGCTCTCTGCTGTGGCCCGGGAGTGCAGTGCAGGATGGCCCAAGTGCCTGGGCCCTGCACCTGCATGGGAGACCAGGAGAAGCACCTGGTTCCTGGCTTTGGATCAGCACGGTGCACCAGCCGGCCATAGCAGCCTTTGGGGGGGGGGGGTGAGCCAATGCAAAAGGAAGACCTTTCTTTCTGTCTCTCTCTCTCTCTCTCTCTCTCTCACTGTCCACTCTGCCTGTCAAAAAAAAAAAAAAAAGAGAGAGAGAGAGAGAGAGAATGAGCCTCCAGGTGTTTTCCTCGCTTATCTTATTAGTATTGAATTGGGGGGTGGGGATGCTAAGCACAGACAAGTGACAGAACTGCTGGTTGCATTCGGCGGCCTCAGTTTACCAAATCAAACTTTTGTGAAGCCATTGCCTTGTGTGCGTCAGTGGTCGCGGTTAGGGTTTCCATTTGTCAGCCAGTCACCAGCGAGGCTTCGTGAGCCTTTTCAAAGTGTTTTGGTTTCCAGACCTTCTCGCTTCTATCCCCACAGTCTTTAGGCATGGTGGGAAACACACCTCAGAGTGAGTGGTGCAGACTTAATTCAAATGCCACCGTTTGGCGTAGCTCAGAAAATTGCATGACCTGGGGTTCTGGAGTGACAGGGTTTTACATGTTGTGTCACATTTAGAGTTTGATCGATGGAGTTTGATTGAAGCGTCGAGCATTTATTTCATTAAAATCTGTCTGTGTTTTCTTTTCTTTCATTGCCAATCTTTACACCTTGGAAACAGCTCATAGCTTCTTTGGAGGATGTTGAATTTTCCCTCATCCAGAGGCACGTACACTTGCTGCTTTGTCTTGGGTTTCAGTTACCCAGTTCCAGAGGAACAGCATCGGCCGAGCCAGGGCTCCAAGTTGTGGAAGTGTTTATATCCGGGAACCTGGCTCCATTCCAGAGCAGAATAATTTATCCACAAATGAAGCACCAGCCACTTCCCACTGGTCCGCTGATTGCATTAAAATCACTCCCCTTCCCACCCAAACCCACTGAGCTTGGTGGAGCTGAGAGATACTCCCTTTCCTCCTTCCCCTCGTCTTGTTGTATCTCTGGTTTCTGTAGTTTATTAGTCTGCTTATTAATAGTCATAAAATCTTCATTCCTTCAGCATTTCATGCTACAAACTAGATGTCGCCAAGTTTTTCTGCCGTTATGAACGTCATGCAGTAGCAGGGAAATGAGCTGGAAAACTGATTTTGCGTCTGTAGCATCAGGTACTATTTAACCAGTGGGAGGGACTGATAAAATTAGCAAGTTGACTAACCACTTCCCTTCCTTGTGGCTCTTTAATATTATAACGGATACAGAAAAGTTCAGAAGGACTGGGCTAGTTTTCGAAACCACAGCACATTTTGGCCAAGAGGGAATGCACAACACAACGGGTAAGTTTCTTTCTTTTAATCTTCTAAGAAAAGGATATCGGGGTGGATGTTTTTCAGTTTGACTTTGCAGATGGTCTTGAGCAGTCGTAGGCTGTGGATCGGTAGACCTGTTAGAAGGAGGGGAGCAAAAGGCCTCCCAACAGCAACAGCTGGAGCAGCAACAACAGAAAATTAGAGTGAACAGAAACGGCAGCTCTGGGAGTGGTTTTCTTGTTCCAGTTAGAGAAGATGCAGATCCTGGGGGTGGGAGTGATGGGAGGTTTTAGGATGAGGAAAAGTTGTTGCTAAACACATTTCTGAACTCTCTGGTCTAAACACTCAGACTGGAATCATCCACAGAGGTGTTGTCTGCTGAACCTGAATTTGCCTGTGCGTTCGGAAGCAGCTGGAGGTCTTCAGCTGTCTTCTTTGTAGTTGGACATTTCCTTATGTTTAGCTTCGGCATGGAAAATTTCAAGCACAAACAAAAGCAGAGCGAGGAGTATATGGATTCCCTGTGCACTGGCCACACGGAGTTGGTCAACTCAGGGCCCTCCATGCTTTTTGTCCACACCTCTGTGGTGCGCACTCCACTTCAGCCTAGTTGAGTTGCAACATTTTGAAATGTGCCCATTGTATCCTTAATTGAAAGAGGCCTAATATTGCCTAAAGGTTCATGGCAGCTCAGTAATTTAAGTTTTAGAGAAATATTATTGCATAAAATTGAATTAGGAGCCGTAGAAAGCAAGGCTATGTTTCCAGTAGTTGGTGTACCAGTGGGAACAGAAACAGGGGATAGCGGTTAAGATTGCAGATTCTAAAACCAGACTGTTTGGTGCCGTATTGTGGTTGGATTTGCAATAGAGTCTCCTTGGGGGGATGTTTCACAGCCATTGTATATCTCAGCTTTCTCATTTGAACGTGAAGACAGCCATGGTACAGGTTTCCCGGGGGTGGCGGACAGGGAGCAAGTGTGTGAGGATTGTGCCAATTCAGGGAGCTCAGAGGGTACTCACTTAGGTGGTGCTGGGGTTGAGATTTTCGAGTGCTGTGTCTGAGTACACTTGATTGTCTTCTGCCCCACGCTGCTGTCTCCTGGTGACTTGACGCTACGAGGCCGGGAAGAATCTCTGTGGAGCGCTCTGGCCCGATCCCAGGCCCTCAGGCCCTCCTTGGTCTTGCTCTCACCACTCTGGAATAATTCTCTGGAAACAGAATGCCTCAGACCTTGCCTTGGCCTCTCTCTAGGGGTGAGGGAGTAGAGCTTTGTCGACACTCCCAGAGCAAGGCATAGAACGTGTGAGGAAAGAGCTGCTCCTTGGGCACCCCTCATCCGTGCCAGGAGGTTGTGGTTGGCTATAGGCTCTGAGCTCTTGCCTCCCTCTACCCGCCAGGAGGTCTGCAGGTGTGCCTGTGCTCTCTTCCAGATCTTCAGGCTGCCCGGATACTCTTTTCTTGGTGAAATCCTGAGGTTGACAACAAATGGGGAAGTGAGGGTCTCCCTGACTTCATTGTTTCTCTATATTATTACTCAGATAGTCCTGAATTCCAGTGGTTGGGCATTTCCTGTGTGTCTGGCACTGTACTGAGTGGTTTCCTCATTTAATCTGCCAGTATCTTTATGTGGCGCTTGTTGATAATATCTTCATTTTATAGATAAGGAAACTGAGGCATGAAGAGGTTGAGCAAGCTTGCCTTTGATCCCACAGCTGATGAGACAACCAGGGTCTTGTTCCAAGTCTGGTTGCGTGAGCCCCTACTTAGAGCATTAGTAGTATGTGAGAAATAGGTTTTACGCAAACCTGTTTGTGCAATCGAAGCGCATTCATGGTTTTGCTCTTGGCCTTCCTAAACTGAGAAAGTCTTGACTGTTCCTTTAAAGCACACTAAATGGAGAAGCTTTTGCCTAACGATAGTTTTCCCACAGTGAATTTTCATCATGCCTAATTATAAGCTGGAAATTTGTCATAAATCTTGACAAATCCAGAGGCTTCTGAGGATGGTTTGGGGGAGTTACCACTGTAATGAAGTAAATATTGAGCTGAGCGAGTAAAAGAAGCAATGCTCTATTAGTAAATCAACCATGTCTTGGTGGTGGATTTTGTTCTTTAAGGCCATTTGTCTCTCTTGAGTTTCTGTAGAGGATGAGTGAAATTTATCTGCATCAATTTTCAAGAACATGCAGTGTTGTTGTAAAACAAATGATAAACACTGATGTGCTGCAGAAATAAAAATCGGCTGAATCCTCTGGAAGATACTGAAGAGAACTGGGACATGCACAGTCAGACGTTTTACAAACCTGCAATTGGCTTTCCTTGCCTTTTCTTTTAGATTCTGCTGCTACTACAAAGATAGAACCAAACCTGTGAATGAAGAGAAAGGTTAATCTCACAACTTTGCAGATTTTTCTTGCCATTCAGTAGAGTAATGGTGCTTTAAAAGTTTTCCTTTTATTGAAGGGGACACTTACTGGAATTCGGAGCTAAAAATGCAAGCAGTTCTGAAATGATTGACCTGTGTTTTATCAGACAATCTGATACACACGCAACCTGCAATCTTTCATTTTTACTTTATGTTTCCCCAGATTGGCTACATATTTTGGTCATCTTGATAGGATCGGCGAAGCTTTACCTGTAAAAGATGACGCAAGTGTAAAAATATTGATTGGAAGGGACTTGAAAGCATGTTTTTCTGTTTACAGAGAAGGAGAGGGATAAAGGGAGTTAGAACTCTTGTAGGAGACAAGGTGCAGCGGGCAGGGTCATGGCTACAAAGCATCCTTGGGTCCTTAGACCATCAAGAAAGCAAAGAGGCATTTTAGTATTGACGATTGCCAACAGTTTTCCAGAATGATTCCATCATTTGCCCCTCCTCCCCACTCCTGCCAACATTTTTATCTCAAAAGAATATTATTACCCATGACTTGTTACTGTCTGTGGTTACAGACAGGTTCAGAAGTGTCCTCTGGCTTTTGAATGTCCATTCTTTGTATATTGATGTATTCTCAGAAGGGCTTGGTCAGACACTGGAGTACTGAGTACCAGTATCCTCATGTTTCCAGATCCTCTTCTCTCCTATTTTTTAACACATATCAATGCTTTTATGTCACTCTTGTCTGGAAATATTGTTACAGCTAATCTTTAGTAAATTAAAAAATATATAATGGCCTCTTTGATGCAAGGAGTTGAAACATGTAAAAGGCAGGAGCATTACTCGGAGGTGTTGGCAGAATCCAGAGCTTGCTGGGCTAATAGATCACGGGAGGGAGCTGTGTTGTTCAAGTGCAGTAGAAAGCGATCTAAAGGCCTACGCAGCAAGTTGTATGACTGGCATAATGTTTGTAAATTAGTTGCAGAGTGGTTAGTAGATTGGCAAAGCACAAAAGTAGACTCATAGCAACAAGTGGGAAAACTACTTGCTCAGAAATGATAGTGGCCCGGCCCAAGTATTGGCAGTATGGGTAAGGCCAGTGGGCAGACTGGGAAACCTGGAACAATTAAGAAGACATAGTGGCCAGAGGAGAACAAAAACCAGAGTGTTGTCATTTGTAAGGATGGTGTAAAGAAAGAAGGAGCTGTCATTGTGACACAGTGGGTTAAGCCCCCTCTTGTGATGCTGGCATCCCATACTGGAGTGCCGGTTGAATCCTGGCTGCTCCATTTCCAATCCAGTTTCCTGCTAAAGTGCCTGGGAAAGCAGTGGAAGATGACACAAGTGCTTGAGCTCCTGACCCCACTGAGAGACCTGGATGAAGCTCCTGGATTCAGGCTGGACCAACCCCAGCCATTGTGACATTTGTGGTGCCAAGCTGTGGATTGGTCTCTCTCTCTTTTTTGTCACTCTGCCTGTCAAATAAGCCAAATAAATCTTGAAAAAAACACAAAAAGTTGATAGCATATTCAAAAGGAGTAGTTACCCACGGCAAATGCTAAGGCTAAAACATGATAAAAAATTATCATGGGATTGGTGACAGTAGAACTTATTGATATAAACTAAATAGGAAAAGTAAATAAATTATATGGCATTTTGACAGATCAGTTTTACTATTGACTAATTGAATGAAGACATGAAGATTATAAAACTGTTAGGTTTCCTCAAGTGGCAATATATTTATAAATCATTATATATTATATATAATTATTGTATCTTTATTTCTATTTTCTTATAGCTGTGGAGTAGTTAAGGAGATGATAGTAAACTACTTATGCAGTCTAAATTTGTTTCTGTGGAAGTGTAAAGTGTTTAAACTCAGCACTTTGTCTTCCTGCATGTATTCTGTCAAGGCTGTTGGGTGGTGTTCTTGAGGGAACCGGTAGGGGGTGCTGTTCATGTGGCTCAGTCCTTGGCTGGTTTGTCCCCTGGGGGGATAGCAGCCCTCAACAGTTCTGTCTTCCAGGACAGGTTTGGCAATGTCTGGCTGTGTGATTGGTTTTTTCACTAACACTTGTGGCACAGGTGTTAGCGGCATGTGATGGGGAAGGCCGGGGATGCTGCTAAGCATCTTTTGGTGCACTGGACAACTCCCAGAGCAAAGAATTATTTGGGGCAAAATGTCACTAGTGCCAGGGTAGAGAAACCCAGCAGACTATGTATGATACAGACCTTCTTCCTTCCTAGCATCAGACATGGGCCGTGGTCCATCCTCATTAGAATATTCCTGGCAGAGTGTGGCTGATCAGTTACAATATTTTTTTTTTGATCTACCAGTAGGTTTGTTTAGTAACTGATCCATGAATTTGGTGTTCACCTTTAGACTGCCATGTAGAGAGAAGTGAATAAATAAAACAGTGTGCATTCATATGAAACATTTCTGCAGAATTAATTCTCCACAGAATCATCTACAGTATATGGTTAGAAACAGAGGCCAGTGCTCCACCCTATGGATGTCAGACTTCTTTCATCGGAACTGAGCCCTTTTATGTAGCGTTAGCTCCTCTGTTGTTTTTATTAAGAAAGTTTTTTCTTTTTGACAAACTCATGATTTATTCAGTGTAAGCTGATCATCATTTAACCAGCATGGCTGAATGCATGATACCAGATGAGAGGCTGTGGTGTCACTGTACTTGTTGTCTCCATGGGGAAGTTTCAGTATTAAAATACCATTTATAGATGTATTTGATTTGTAGTATTAACAATCTGTGAGAGTATATGTATTCTTTTAAAAATAAAAAAATATTTTCACTTATTGTAAAATGCTTAATATCTTTAATATATTATATTAATATATTAATTGTATAATCGATATATTAATGATTATATACAACACAATTATATAATTAATCATCTTAATAATATATTATATATTATATTAATATATTATATAGTATATATTAATATTTTAAAATGTCTCTGTGGAATGGATTGTCCAGGAAAGGAGTAGAAAAATTAAAGCAAGTTCAGTGACTGTTTGAGAAATGCTGACCCATGGCGGTTAGCTCTGGCACCCAGGATGGGGGCAGGGGCACGATGAGAGAGGAGTAGATATCCCCCCTGACTGTCAGCACCCCTGGATAAAGAAGGAGCATGTGGGTGAGTGCTTGGTTTGGCAGTTAAGACCCTGCTTGGGATACCTGCCCCTGTGCCAGAGTGCCTGGGTTTAAGTCCCAGCTTTACTTCTGATTCTAGCTCCCTGCTAACGCAGACCCTGGAGGCAGCAGGTGGACAGCTCAAGTAGTTGGGTCCCTGCCACCCATGTGGGAGACCTTGCTTGAGTTCCTGGCACCGGACTCAGCCCCTGCTGTTGTGGACATTGGGGGAGTGAAGCACCAGATGGGAGATCTCTTTTTTTCTCTCAAAATAAATAAATCATTATTATTTTTTAAAAAGAAGGTGCCTCAGATCAAGAGGACAACGGGGTTCTAAATGCAGTGGTGGAATGGAGGCTTTGTTAGGAGAACCACAGGAGGAGGCAGAGGAGGAGAGACACAGAGTGAGGGGGGCTTTTGTGCTGTACTTTCCTTCAGGAAATTCAGAGTAGCAAGTTTATGATCTGGACTTGGGGTTGACTTAGGACACCCAAGAATTTGCCCTGTCTGGACAATTCAAGAGAGGCTTGTAGTCATGGACGAGGTGGTGGAAGATGGGGTATTTGTTTGAGAGGCTCCAGTGTGGGTACTTGTTGAAGTCATATCAGAGGAAGAAAGACAGGGACCAGGGACATAACACAAAGGGTGTCAAGTTTAGAGAATGTCCATAGGACATGTTGGGATTAAAAACACACATGAGCTGTTTGCTTATTTTTATTTTAAAGTCCCCTACTCATTTATTTCTGTTTTCATGCTTTCTCTGCCTGGCATTATTGATGGGACTTGGAACAAGGTTTGAGTCCTGATACAAAAGAGCTCAATTCTCCAAAAAGCCTGGAGCGGCCTCACTGCCTGTGCAGGTGGGACACGAGCCAGCTTCCTTTCTAGGGCCATGTCTCTGCTTGTCATCCATCCCTGTGGTCCTAAATGTCCTCATCCACAAACCAGAAGGTGGTCCAGGGAGTGTGGAGGATCGTCCAGGGTTTTCTCTCCTGTCACCCTCCTGACATCCCGCATGTTAAAGCCAGCTTGCTCCAGTCTCTACGCCGATTTAAAGTGTTACCCTTCTGCTTCTGTTTTCTCCAAGTCCTGCTTGGTGCTCCAGCTGATGCATCGAGTGTGCAGGATTAGCAGCACTTTACCATTCATTGTTGTTGGGTTAATATGTTCTCTCCCAGGTGGTGTCTACACTGGCCTCCCTTGCTGGACTCTGGGCAGGTGTAATCGGAATAGGAATAGGGAGAACTTGATATTGTCATGCGCCCTTTTCTGCTCCGTGTGCATTTAATCCTTATAACCATAGTCCTAGAAATGCTAAAACCTGAGTATTTGCATCTTTCTTATTTGAGATGGTTTTCAAAAGAAGTTTTGACTTGCAAAGCAATTAACGGTCTTTTATTTAGCTTGTCCCAGGCTTGTTGATGTCTCAACATTTACGTAATCATTTTGGACGCACTAGTCATGCGCTACAGTTGCCAGTGGTTTTACTTATTCCATATGAAGAGTTATAAAAATAAACACTAAACCCATTATTACAGATTTACAGTAAGAAAACGGAAAATATTTTTCCCCAGAAAACTTTTATTTAAGGTATACAAACTTCATGCATTTCATAGATACAACTTTAGGAACATAATGATTCTTCCGCTTGTCATCAGAATTTTGTGGGTTTTTTGGGTGCACATCATGGATGAAAGGGAGTAGGGGAAAAAGTATTTTTTATTATAAAATTTAGATATTTTAGTTTTTGATGGGTTCAGTATAGTTCATAGGTACAGTTCTGAGAATCTAATGATGCTGCCTTCCCCTCTCTCCATTTCTCCTTCCCATTTTCCCTCCCACTCCATTTGCCCCTTCTTACCTTCCCTGAAAAAGTGTCTTTATTTATAATTAGGATTGAATTCATTTGGTTTAAAATGACAGGAGTTAGATTTCAAACTCTTTGTTTTTCAACTTTCCTAGGGGTACCAAATGAATAAAGATATTTATATAATTAAAATTCAGTTTGTTATTGAAAACTGAATTAAGATGGCAGTGAAAGAACACCCTCAGGTATATGACTCTGCATTATAAAGTAGTGCATTTAATGTTTATGCAAGAGTACGATTTAAAAAAATTATTTAAAAAAGTGATTAGCACCTTGGCTGTACAGTTCCTACGTTGTTTTTTTTTTTTTTGTTCTGTCACACTGCATAAAATTTGAAGTTCTTTTTTTTTTTGCTTCAAAATTTGACCTACTCAAAAAGTTGTGATAAATTCAACGTAAGATATCCTGTCCGTTCTGGAAGTGCCTTTGACAAATGTGCTGGAGAGATGGAGAATCTCATGAAGCGGTGTAATGCAGCCCATCGCATTTCAGGATGCATATATATGTTTTGCTACTGCTTCTGCTTCAAATTTAGTTCTATGTTTAATGACACCAGGCTCTACTGGCCAGGGTCCTTTTCAAACACTCTAACTCCCTGCATACAGAGTGTGTTCTTGGTCTGGTTGCCATGGCACATCTATTCTTTGCAATGAGGTGCTTCACAGACAAAAAAGTTCTGCTTCACCTTGAGCAGTTCAAGGAAGAAAAGTTGTCAACTAAATCAAAGGCCTGGCTTGACACCATTGGGAAAATGGATGGGTGCCTCATGGGAGGCAGAGGCAAATGCTGGCTTGGTTGAAAGTGTGGTTGCTCAGGTTGTATAGAAAATCTCCAGGCTGTTCATTTGGGACTGCGTGGGGGAGAGACCCCAGCTGCCTGGAGGGCAGGGTCCCAGTCCATTCCCCTCGGCGAACGTGCTTCCCCTGCCTTGATAACAGTCAGCTGCATATTTTAGTCAGAGAGCTGGCAGATTTTGAAGACTTCCCAAGAGACTCTTGACAAGTGAGACTTCTTATACTGTCTCCACTTTTATCGATGAAACACTGGAAGTTCCCAGAGACATGAAGTAACCCAGGAACGTAGATGTCACCTACAAAAAATCCAGGTCTCCCTCCTTCTAACAGAAGATGGTCCAAGTTCTTGGGTCTCTGCATCTACGTAGGAGATCTGGTAAAAACTCTTGGCTCCTGGTTTCAGCCTGGCCCAGCCCTGGCCATTGCAGCCATCTGGGGAGTGAACCAGCTGATGGAAGACAACACTCTCTCTGCCTCTGCCTCTCTGTAACTCTGCCTTTCAAATAAATAAATAAATCTTTAAAGAAAGAAATTAATGGTAAAAGACATCTAATGTTAAGAAATGCAAACATCCTAGGTGAAATACTTCTTTACTACAATGAAGTTTCTTAAATAAAGTGGTTATTTATGTACATTTTGATAACCTATCAAAGTCATTTCATGTGAAATTGCTTAAAAGAATATTCTCAAATTAACTCATTCATTTGGAACTTTCCTGCTTCTCACTATAAGCATAGAGTTCTATTTTAAGGTTGTAGTATCTTGTCTAAATGATCTGAAGATAGAATATCTGTATTCTCAGATGGAGCGAATTAATTCACATATGGTAGTTATAGGTATTTTATAATAGAACATGAAGTTGTCTTTTTTCTAACCTTTCATTGAAAATAATTATAGCAAAAAGCAATGTAGACACCATATAGATATTTTTTCTTGCATAAAGTGATTTAATCCTCTGTTTCATAATAGAGACTTATTTAGGATTCATTTAGAATCCTGCTGGGATAGTAGATGGCTTAGTACTTTCTTTCCTGTTAGTGTCTAAGTGTTTAAATAGAGATCAAAACTTTGATTCCTACTGCATTTGATGTGTGAACTTACATACATATATATATATATATGCATATATGGCAATAAACATGTTTACATGACAAATTTTTTAAAAGATTTATTTATTTATTTGAAAGAGTTACAGAGAGAGAAGGAGAGGCAGAGAAAGAGAGAGTTCTTCCAACCGCTGGTTCACTCCCCAACTAGCTACAATGGCCGGAGCTGGGCCAATCGGAAACCAGGAGCCAGGAGCCTCCCCCAGGTCTCCCACGGGGGTGCAGGGGCCCAATGACTTGGGCCATCTTCTACTGCTTTCCCAGGCAATAGCAGAGAACTGGATCAGAAGTGAAGCAGCCGGGACTCGTACTGGTGCCAATATGGGATGCAGGCACTGCAGACGGCTGCTTTACCCTCTATTCCACAGCACCGGCCCCACGACAAATTATTATATTATCTCTTTTGTAGTTCATTCTAGAGAGACCAAAAGGTCCCAGTGAATTGTGTCCTTAAGTGAGGACTGCTGGCCTCAGTCCTCCCTTGTCTGCTTGTGACACTCATGCTTAATACTGAAAGTAAATGAAGCATGTGGCTGACATAGATCTGTCTTTGTTAGAGGGCCTCAGATGACAGTATTAACACACCTGTGTTTTCCTGATCCTTCTCAAGCACCACCGAATTCAGTATTTCAGGAAGTGGATCTTGTGTATGTCTTTGGACTTGGTTGTTTTTGTGCCTATGCATTTGACAAGGCAATTCATTTGAATGTTAAGGGATGCTATGGTTTTTAAAGTCATATGTCCAGTTGTCTAAAGTCTAAAATATTCAGGTGTTAAGAACAGAAGCCTCTCTAGTTGTTGGTGATTTCATTCAGCAGGAACATAAGTGTTTGGATTGAAGAATGTTGGTTGTCGAGCAGTTAAGCAGAAAATGTACAGGAGATCAATCATACTCCCCTGTCTGCTTGGCTGCTCGCGTTGTTGGTTCTGTGATGCTGATCCCATGTACTTAATTGGCACTTGTGAGGCATGCCTGTATGCACGGTTCTGTAATTGTCGTTCCATTGGGAACTCTCTTAGCATATTTTTAGTGCATCACTTCAGCCAGAAAATGAGAAAAAAAAATCCAGAGCATGAATGTGTAGGAGGATGTGGTTGGATCTGGAGGTTGGGCCTTCATGGGATGGGCAGTGGCCTTGGAACGAGAAAGGTTTGGGGTTTGCATGAACCAAGCTGAGTGCCATTTGCAAACTGACTTTCCCTTTGACTCTGACTTTCCTCGTCTCTAATGCCTACTTTGCAGTGAAGCAAAATGAAAAAATTTATATAGTGCTTTCAGCTGACCTGCTAGAAGACAAGTTCATCTTACCTTCACAAGTCTTAGTGTTTTCATCTATGATGGCTGTTAGATAAGGTAGAAGCAAAAGAAAAATGAAATAGTTACATAATGCAAGGAACCACCTTTCTAGGAAACATAGACAGGTCCATTCTCTCATGCAGTGCTTGAAGGAAGAGTGAGTGATTAGTCATAATTTATTTGGATAAATTGAGGCACTTGGAGTGTGGTAGTGTGTGTGCATCTTAGTTCGATGCTCTTCTTTTCCTGGGGTTCTCTTATCTGGTTGACTTAGTAGCTAACAATATTTAAGACTATAGGTAAGTAACTTTTTTTTAGGTTCTAATTTCCCACATATATGATATTAAGTGTGGTTTTGTTCATTGGTCTTTTCATGGCTTTTCCCAAAAGCATATGATTTCACTGGATGAACTAGCATAAAGAAGCCATTACAAGCCAGCGCTGCGGCTCAATAGGCTAATCCTCCACCTAGCAGCTCCGGCATGCCGGGTTCTAGTCCCGGTCGGGGTGCCAAATTCTGTCCTGGTTGCCCCTCTTCCAGGCCAGCTCTCTGCTGTGGCCTGGGAGTGCAGTGGAGGATGGCCCAAGTGCTTGGGCCCTGCACCCGCATAGGAGACCAGGATAAGCACCTGGCTCCTGGCTTCGGATCAGTGCGGTGCGCCGGCTGCAGCGCACTGGCCGCGGCAGCCATTGGAGGGTGAACCAACGGCAAAGGAAGACCTTTCTCTCTGTCTCTCTCTCTCACTGTCCACTCTGCCTGTCAAAAAAAAAAATTGAAAAAAAAGAAGCCATTACGAGATTGATAGTTTTTCATAGGAAAGGCAGGACACCTCTAATTGTAATTGTTAAGTATGTGGTGAATTTATCCCCACTGTCACATGAAAATGTAGCTGAAGCTGAACTCAGGGCTCACTTAGCTAGGGTGCTGTTATTTCCAGTCCCTGTTTGAGGCAGGCGTGGCTCAGATGATGATCCTGTGAGCAGTTGTGAGCAGTGTGAGGCCAGCATTGTGGCATAAGCAGGTTGAGCCGAGATGTAACCCTGGCATCTGTGTTGGAGCACTAGCTGGAGTCCTCGCTGCTCTGCTCCCCGTCCATCTCCCTGCTAATGTGCCTGTGAAGGCTGTGGACCATGACCCAAGGACTTGGGCACCTGCCACTCATGTGGGAGACCTGGATTAAGTTCCAGACTCCTGGCTTCTGCCTGGCTCAGCCCTGGATGTTGTGGCTATTTGGGGAGTGAACCAGCAGATGAAAGATGTTTCTTCCCCCCCTGCCGCACCCCTAACCCTTCTCCTGACTTTCTCACTGCCTTTCAAGCAAAATGAATATATTGTAAAAAAAAAAAAGTGAGCAGTGAGTGTCACTTCCATGTCTGTGCTTTAAGATGCCAAGTACTCTCCGTATTCCTTTCCCATCCTGCTAGCTAGAACCCTGCGTGGTTTTGATCCTCATCCAACTGTGCATGGACAGCTGTGCTCTCTGGGAAATGCGAGGGCAGCAGGGTAAAAGGAACCTTGGTTGCTGAAGGCCCTTTCAACCTGCAAGTTGTACAAGAAAGACAGACATGCCTTCATTGGTTAAACCCGCTGTGTTACTTGGTGCCTTTGTTACAAGAGCTGAGCCTAAACCCTGCCTCGTACAGAGTCCCATAAAACTTGGCTCATCTGGGCTGTGCCATCATTAGCAATTAAAAGTTTCGATTTGAGTCCCCAAGCTTCAGTGTCCTTGTGTTTCACATGGTGCTATGATGGAATGTCCCAGGCACTGTGCCTTGTATACACTGTCATTTAATGCTCATGTCCAAGTTGTGAGTTGGGAATGAGTATTTGCATGCTAGAGATGGGAACTTTGGGGAGTGATGGCTACAAATCATTTTCCTAAGGTCCAAAAGCTAGTGACAGAGCCACATTTTCAGCCCAGGCTACCTGACTCCAAAGCTTAAACTCTGCAGCAAAATCAACAGCTCTTAGCTAGCACAGTGCCTGGAAAATATTAGCCATTCTGTTAGTGCAGGTAGGGTCATTCTTTTTTTTTTTTTTTTTTTTTTGACAGGCAGAGTTAGACAATGAGAGAGAGAGAGACAGAGAGAAAGGTCTTCTTTCCATTGGTTCACTTCCCAAATGGCCACTACAGCTGGCGCACGTTGACGATCCAAAGCCAGGAGCCAGGTGCTTCCTCCTGGTCTCCCATGGGGTGCAGGGCCCAAGCACTTGGGCCATCCTCCACTGCCTTCCTGGACCACAGCAGAGAGCTGGCCTGGAAGAGGAGCAACCGGGACAGAACCCGGCACCTCAACTGGGACTAGAACCTGGGGTGCCGATGCCGCAGGTAGAGGATTAGCCTATTGAGCCATGGCGCCGGCATGGGTCATTCATTCTTGAGCAGACCTTAAGTGAGTACCTGTTACAGGTATGAAATTATGGTTGGGACTGTGGGGACCCCAGGACTCTCTGTAAGGGGACACAGTTACATAAACAAGTCAGTACAGTGCAAATGCTTCCTGAAAGTCAAAGAGAAATTGCTTCTGTGTGACCAAAAAGGGAATAGGGATCCATGAATCCTAGAAATTATGTCGTCTACCTGATACCCTTTGCCACACCCTCCACTGCTTGCATGAAGTTAATATTTGAGGGTGTTTGCATGTATTTCCCTGAGGGCACGGTGAGGAAATAGTTTGTACACATCTGAGAGTGAGTATCATGATGTCTCTGAGATTCTCCAGCAGGGTGGTGGGCGGGACCCTGAGTGGAAGAGCTGGAACCATGAGGCGTGTGGTGTCCGTATTTGCCCCTGCTTTCCCCTGTGACTGCTTGCCAACAGGGGAGCCTGCCATTGCTCTCATTTTAATTGGAACAGGGTAAAGCTTTCAAAGGCTGGAGTTTCTAAATGATGTTTCTTGATAGGAGAAGAAATCCACATGTTGCTTATGTGATCATCTTTGTGGAGGGAGGAGAGACCTTCCATAACTGGCTCCCTCTCTGAAGCCCCTTTCTTCCTGGTTATCTTTATTTTTCTGGGATCTGTGTTTTTCCTTCATAGGCCAACGTTTTATAATTCTAGTGTTGTTTATGTTTTTGTTTCACGTACATATCTTCTTGTGAATCTGCCCTTGATAGACATGCCATCAGAGCAGAACTCTTACCTCTCGTATCCTTAGCCGAGGTGCCCAGATCTGCTCAGCCTCTGCCTGACACATAGCAGGTGCTCAATGAACAGTTGTCAAAAAAGAACACTCAGGCCCCGCGCTGTGGCTCACTTAGCTAATCCTCTGCCTGCGGAACTGGCATCCCATATGGGCACTGGGTTCTAGTCCCGGTTGCTCCTCTTCCAGTCCAGCTCCCTGTTGTGGCCCAGGAGTGCAGTGGAGGATTGCCCACGTGCTTGGGCCCCTGCACCCGCATGGGAGACCAGGAGGAAGCACCTGGCTCCTGGCTTTGGATCGGCACAGCGCTGGCTGGGTGAACCAATGGAAGGAAAACCTGTCTCTCTCTCTCCGTCTCTCTCTCTCTCTCTCACTGTCTGTAACTCTACCTGTCAAATAAATAAATCTTTAACAAATTGTTAAAAAAAAAAAAAAAAACCACAGATGCACAGTAGGAACTTTGAGTCAAAGGAGGGCAAATTATGGGGCGGGTGCCGTGGCTCAGTAGGTTAATCCTCTGCCTGTGGCGCTGGCATCCCATAAGGGCTCCAGTTCTAGTCCCGGCTGTTCCACTTCCAATCCAGCTCTCTGCTATGGTCTAGGAAAGCAGTGGAGGAGGCCCAAGTCCTTGGGCCCCTGCACCCACATGGAGAACCAGGAAGAAGAACCTAGCTCCTGGCTTCGGATTGGCTCAACTCCAGCTGTTGCAGCCATCTGGGGAGTGAACCAAAGGATGGAAAACCTTTCTGTCTGTCTCTCCCTCTCACTGTCTGTAACTCAAATAAATAACTCTCAAATAAATAAATAAATAAAATCTTTTAAAAAAGGACAAATTGTGTTAGTGTCTTCTATGTTCTCAGCTCAGCCTGAGAAGAGGGGAGAGTGGAAATGTTATCTGGGACAGTTTGCTTCCGCTGAGAACCACCTCCTCTCGCTTGGCCAGCCCCTGGATGTCCCAAGAACCCTGTCTGAACACTGAGCAGACTGAGATGTGACTGTGGCCCTGCCCTTTCTTGTGCGTCAAGGGAGGTGGGGATCGATAACTATTTGACACAAAATTCTGCTCTACCCTTGGGGCAGATGCAAAGAAGCAAAGTGTTTGATCCTTATTTGGGGTCCTATTGCTTCCCGGGTTATGCAAATGCTTGTCTTTCAAAAAGTAGAAGAAAAATAAATTTCTGAGACCCACAAATATACATGGATGTGGAAACATTACAAATATAAAAATTATTCGTTGTTTGTATTCCATGCAGTGTTAAACATTTTGCCTTAGTTTATGTTAAATTCCCAATTTAAACATTCTAACAGTGTCAGTGACGGATATTGAATGTTGGTAGCTTTTTATCTAATTAATGAACTTGGTTCTAGCCATCTAGTTATACTTGATTAATTGGGAAATGTGCAAAACAAAGCCTACTGAAGATATTTTTAAACATCAAAGGGGGGATAATCCCCACTATTTTAACTCTTTTTGTTTCATAGCTATATCCTTGTACGTTTGTTTAACTATGTACAAGAAAAGCACTTTGCCTGTGAGGGAAACAACTTAAACCTGAACACTGTTCTGTGATTATTGCAACTTCGGGACACTCATTATCAGTCTATCATTTACTCTAACTATATCACATTGGGGCCAGCATTGTGTCATAGAGGGTAAAGCTGCCATCTGCAACGCCAGCATCCCATACCGGGCTCTGGTTTGTGTCCTGGCTTCTCCACTTCTAATCCTGCTCCCTGCTAACGGCCTGGGAAAGCAGTGGGGGATAGCCCAAGTAGTTGGGCTCCTGCCACTCACATGGGATACCCAGAGGATGCTCCTGGCTCCTGGCTTCAGCCTGTCTCATCCACGGCTGTTGTGGTTGTCTAGGGAGTGAACCAGCAGATGGAAGATTCTCTCTCTCTCTCTATGTATATATATATATATATTTTTTTATTTATCTCTAGATATATATAATCTATCTATTTATATAGATATCCATATCTATATAAATCTAACTCTGGATTTCAGATAAATGAAGAAACTATGATTTTCGGAAGACAGATATATTATGTATATACATACATAACATACATGTATATATATAGTGATAGTTGACTATACATATACATATATGTACAGTGATAGTTGTATACATATATATGTATATATATAGTGAGGGTTGACCTGCCTTTTATACCTACTTTTGGGCTTTAAATATTTTATAGGCAAAAAACTTCTTGGCACCTCTTGTAGATGATCAGAGATAACACTTGTTTGTCAAGAAAGTACCTTAGTTATGTCTGACCTGGAGAGAATGTTCTGTTAATCCTTTTTTTCTGCTGGACTTGGAACAAATCAAAGTGCAGAGTATACAGTTGTGGAAATTGTGGGTATAGACGGTTGCTAGCCTGTGTTTACCCTTTCATTGCTGTAACCGATTTAAACTTCAGGGTGAAGTTGCATGGGAAGGCAGGAAAATAGGGCCCACCCCCTCTTCTGGTCCACTTTCTAAGTAGGTTCACCTGCCCTTGTAATGTAGAAACCGATGTCCACAGGCACCAGGAAGTATACACAGAGGTACGGCTGGAGAGGAGAGAGTTAGCATCGGCTCCAGATCCCAAGCTCCCTCTTATATTTGTGGAGGTCTCCATATCAATGTCACCCACGTTTCATTGCACAATGGCAAATTTCCTGAGACTTTGGCCAGAATTATTTGAAGCTGGGCCTGTTGTATGGCATTTGGGAAGAATTGAAATATGTCATTTGAAGGACAATGAGATGTTTAGCTTTTTATGTGGTATTCATTTCCCTTCCTGAAAGTACAGTGATCCTCAGTTTAAACACCTATTTCCTTCAAGGTCTTTCTAATGAGACCTTGCGGGTTTTCCAAAAAAATATACCCTGTCAGTGACAGCTTATTCACCTTACTTACATAGTTCGAGGAACTGCTTGTTTAAATTTAGATACCGTCTCTGATGAAATGTTTTGACAAAGTAATACCAGCTTGATACTATTTAAAATATTTTGACAGATGGGAAAATTGTTTCAGACTGAGTTGAGCAATTCTTTATTGCAGTATTTTGTGAGTTAGGAAAAAAATGGCAAAGGTAGCCTCACTGTTTCCAAAAATAACACCCTCCCATTCTCCCCAAGAAGAGCAAGGCCTACATTCAGTCATAGATTACAATATGTGTGCTGTGTGTATGTTAAGAATTCATGCAATTTAAACAAAAGCGAACATTTGGGGATTATTTCCAAACAGGGAACATTATTGTTCTGTAAGCAAACACAGCCTAAAGAACTTTCCGGAGCTTTTTGGGATAGCACATTGTGTCGGAAACATGTCATGCCCTCTCAATTCAAAAAAGGACATCACTAGGAGAACAGGTCTCCAAAACCATTACTACCGTATCTAAATCTTTTTTTCAGTAGTGCTTTTGTAATAATAAAGAAATGCTTAAATCTTTCAGTTGCAAAAGGATAAAATGCAGGCAGTCTTTGTGATGTTAAGCGCATGTATTGAAGCCATATGTTAGGGCTGTGGTCCTCCAAGGGTGGTCCCCAGACCTGCAGTATCAGTGTTGCTGGGAACTTGTTAGGAATGCTCAGGGAAGATGGTCCCAGTGGGAGACCCAGATGGAGTTCCCAGCTCTTGGTTGTGGTCGTTAGGGAGTGAACCAGTGGATGGAAGATCTCTGCCCACCCCCACCCCCAGCTTGTCCCCACAACTCTGCATCTCAAATAAATAAACCAGTCTTTAAAAAATGATGAAATAACTGCTCGCCCAGGTGTTCTGAACCTGACTGGAACCCGGCCATCTGGATTTCAGCAGGTGTCCCTTGTCAAGCTGGTGCACACCCTGGAGACTTTCCAGCTGCCCCACAGAGCCCCTTCAGGGTCTGCTGCATGGAAGAAGGCGACACTGGAGGGGAATGATTGAGAATGATTCCTATGCTGCCCCATGGCTGTTTCTACTACAGAAGCCTTGCTGTTTTGTGAATGTATCAGAAAGTTTGATATTGAGTTCTGAGACCAAACTTAGTTTTGAAAACCACTGGAATAAGCCTTTCTTTGGGGGAGGATGTATACTGGCCCAGAAAATCTGTAAGGGGCTTTGATATCTTTTACTGTGTCCACATTATTGTAGCCATGCCTGTGGCCTGCAGGTGGTTATCATCAGTAAACCTTTTTGGCTTGTGTGTCAGAGACAGCCTCTTCTAACCTGACTCTTAAGGAACTAGGAAGGCCAGTTCTGTCTTTCTGTTACAGTGAGAGGCATCACTGTAGAGACTGTGCATGCATGCGGGTTTCATTCCTGATCTTCTACCTGTGCACAAGGTAATACTTAGAGTTGGGGATATTTGAACAGTCCCTTGCCCAGTGTTTGAATTACCTATAACACCAATTCAGGCATCTGCCTCAAGAAACTATTACACTTAAGATGAAGAATTCATACAGGACTGGTACTTTGCAAATATAAAATCAGAGGGAAGGTATTTCTCCAGGTGTTTAGGACTATCTGTAAGCCTTTTCCCCCCGAAACACAGAACACACACGAGTTTCCATTTACCAGCCTAGTGCCCCTAAATTCAATGTCCTTCTTGTATCATGTTGCAGAAACTTCCTATGTGATATATTTCTAACTCACATTTTTAAGGAATTTTACAAGTAAATCATTGATAATTAAAAAGATATTTTAATATAATTCATGAAATTTCAACAAAAGATTTATGTATTGGGAGGGGAGAGTAAGAGAGAGCCAACGAGACTCTTTCATCCATTGGTTCACTCCTTCAATGGCCCCAATAGCAGGGCCTTGTCCGTACCAAAGTCTGAAAAGCTGGAAATTGCATCCTGGTCTCCCATGTGGCTAGCAAGGACTCAAACACTTGGGCCAGCCTCTGCTGCTTTCCCAGGCACATTAGCAAGGAGTTGGATTGGAAGCAGAGCAACAAGGACTGTGCCAAAACACTGACCCCTTTAATATCACTTGCTGCAGACATCTATTACATATTGATTTATGTTTACTTCTTATTTCTGCAGGAAAATGATGACAAAATAGATTACTGTTATTATAATAAAGTTTATGTAGCTAACATGTACAGGGCTTTGCACCAAGAATTTCTGAATATGAGGGTATTTCAAACAAATTCTTGGAAAAATGGGATTGAAAGAGAGTCTAGATTTTCTGTGAAGTTTTTGAATCTCTCTTGTACAGGTATCCCTTCAGTTATGATAGGGTTTTGTTCTGGTGAACCCATTGTAAGTCGAAAAACAGTGTTTAAGGCTGGCACCGCGGCTCAATAGGCTAATCCTCCTCCTAGCGGCACTGGCACACCAGGTTCTAGTCCTGGTCAGGGCGCTGGATTCTATCCCGGTTGCCCCTCTTCCAATCCAGCTTTCTGCTGTGGCCAGGGAGTGCAGTGGAGGATGGCCCAAGTGCTTGGGCCCTGCACCCGCATAGGAGACCAAGAGAAGCACCAGGCTCCTGGCTTCGGATCAGCGTGGTGCACTGGCCACAGCGTGCCAGCAGTAGCAGCCATTTGGTAGGTGAATCAATGACAAAAGGAAGACCTTTCTCTCTGTCTCTCTCTTTCTCACTGTCCACTCTGCCTGTCAAAAAAACAAAGGAAAAAAAAAAGAAAAACAGTGTTTAAGTCAAATGCATGGAAAGCCCCTAACTCATGGGCCACCCTTGCACAGCACCATGTGGAGGGTTGGTTATGTTCCTGGAGATCCTGGGACTGCTTGAGAGCTATGCTCACTGCCACTTTGCCCAGTCTCACCAGAGAGGAACGCATAGCAGTAGGCTGGGAAAACATGCAGAGTCCACATCCAAAGCAGGGTTTCTACTGGATGTGTATCATGTTCCCACCACTGGCAAATTGAAAAATCACAGGTCAGACCATTGCACGCTGGGGACCATCTGCACTTACTGTTTGTTCGTCCATTTTATCTTAATCCATTTTATCTTCACAGTCAATCTGTTCAAGGGCTTTTATTTTATACATGATCTTCAATAAAAACTTGAAACTTAGTACACACTTCCACTGCATATATTTTATTTTATTTTCAAGAAGGAGGCTGAGAGAGAGAAAGAGAGAGAGAGAGAGAGAGAGAGAGAGAGAGAGAGAGAGAAAGAGATAAAAGAAGAGAGGAGAGGAAGGGAGGACAGGAAGGGTGGGGTCAGATCTTGCTTCCACTGGTTCACTCCCCAGTCCAAGCAACCTCTTAACTGCTTCATCAAATATGCACCCCATAAATCAAATAATACATGATACCTTCATTTGCTTTCCATTCCCTTTTATTGTGTTTCACTCCATTAAAAAAAAGTACCAGTTGACATTCAGCAGGTAGATTTCATTATTCACACCAGTGGGTGGCAACCTGCAGAATGGGATGCTGGGCTATCAGATAATGTTGTTATCCGTGTTTTACAGGCAAGCAAGTAGGTACCTAAGTTGGGCACTTTTGCAAAATGAGTGGCCAGATCAGCGTTCAGACTTGGCCTTGTGTTCCCGAAGCCCTCATTCCTCACACTGTGTTCTGTCTCTCCTTCTTGGTCCTTTCTGATTGTAGTGCTGTATGAGGGGGGTCATACCCAACGGGGGAACTTTCCTCCTGGGGGTGTGGTCAGTGTAGTGGCAGGCTCAGCTCGTGACTGGCAGTCTTTAGAGCTGAAGGTGAGTAGCTTTTTGGCAACCCTCGCACTGCAGGCATCTTTTTACTCTGTGTGTGTGTGTGTGTGTGTGTGTGTGTGTGTGTGTGTGTTTGGGAAGCTTTTGTAAAGAGGCTGATGGAAGATCAGGACAGGAAATGACTTTTGCCACCAAGCCCCTGTCTTGGCACTGACATGGGAAATTGACTTTAAACATTCCGTGGAGCAGTAGGTGGGAACCTGGGGCTCTCTGTGGAACTTCTGGTGAGGAGAGCCTGAGAATTCAGCGGGGCGTGTCCTGACTCCTGGTGCAGGCACTGAGACACAGGTGGCTGACCTGGCTGCATGGTTTGGGACACAGGCCTCACTCATTCCCCAGTGCTGCTGAATATGGTTTAAAGCATGTTAGCAGTTTCACAGGTACAGGAACCAGAGATTGGAGAGTCACGGAGTGAGGCATTCATGGCCCTCCCTTTTTCTCCTTCATTGTTTCTCTCCCCTCAGACAGTCACTGTGGTCTCTCTTATTTGGTGTGGTCTTCCAGAATGATGTGCTCTAGGGGTGTGTGTGTGTGTGTGTGTGCATGCGCACAGTAAATAGGAATGGATGTAACACATCTCCTGAGCCTTGTTTTAATTTCTCTTCCAGTATCTCTCACGGTTTATTCCACATGTGGAAATGCTTCCTACTTCTTCCTACTTCTTTCTTTTCACAGCAACACTGTATGCATTTTTTTTTGTTTTCAAAAATTATGTATTTATTTTATTTGAGAGAGAGAGAGAGAGAGAGAGAGAGAGAGAGACACCAACCTCCCATCTGCTGGTTTACTTCTGAAATATCCAGGTGCCAGGAACTCAATTAAGGTCTTCCACATAAGTGGAAGGGACCCAACTACTTGAGCCATCGCCTGCTGTCTTTTAAGGTGCACTCTAACAGGAAGCTGGAATTAGAAGCAGATCCAGGACTTGAACCCAGGCACTGTGATATGGAATGCAGGCGTCCTACGTGGTATCTTAAGCACTGTCCCGAATGCCTACCTCTGGATTTTCTGCAATTTACTTAACAGGTGCTCTATTAGCAGCCATTAGGTAAGTCGTCATCTGCTTCAAGCCTGATTAGTTTTAAGTGCAAATTGCCCTAAGGGTTATGAGTCCAGTGTGTGGTCTCCTTTTCCTGGCAGCAGCTTCCTAACCGTCCAGCCTTCAGCAGGGATGGATATGGTAAAGATCAGATTGCTGAATTAGGTCAGGTGTGTGCCCAGAAGTCGCTTGATCTCCGTTTTCTCGGATGGCTATTTTTAGCTTCTGAGCAGTAATCATGGTAAGAAATTTTTCTGTCTGACCCTAGACCATCTTCTCTTGGAAGATGAAAAGGGCCTCCTTTTAAAGGGTTCAAGAAATTCAATTTGCTAACAGTTTAATGGGTGGATTAGAGACACTGAGTGTTTATTTCTCGAAGGAAGAAAATTCTGTGCTCTGGAAGTTGTATCTGCTCTTCTCCACAGGCATTGAAAACTGCTCAGATTTGGTTCCCTGTAACTCCTGGAGATACACCAGACACATGTTTCCTTAAATGCATGGTTCCCTGTGTCTTCGTGTCCTATTCTTTGAAGACAGTTCTGGGAAGTTCAGTTCACTTTTACCAAGAAAACGTTTCATTGCCATCTGAGTTTTCTGTCATCCATGCATTTTAAGACTGTTTGAAGAAAAACATACCCAATATTAGTAAGTGACAGTTATATGAGAGATAGACTAGCAAGACAATCCAGTGACAGGTCAGTAGAAATGCATGGCATAGGGGCCTGATTCATCCTGTGTGTTTCTGACTCAGATGTGTTCACATTTTGTCAGAGATGAGAACATCAGTGCTACATACCTGCCCCTTCCCCCTCCCGGAAAAAAACAAACCATGCTCAGAAGACGACAATACTGCAGATGTTTTGGGAAATCTTTTAGAATTTAATATTGTTCCTATCAGGAGATTTATGACCTGACACTGAGAATTATTAAGGCCCAGATGCAAATACTTAGTTTGTTTCCTCTTGCTCAGCATTTGGTAAAGATGTAAGACCCACAGGCCAGCCAGCTATCAGTTAGTCAGGCTCAAGATTCAAGATTTGATATCCTTGTCACCATGTGCGAACTTCAGAATATTTGGATTTTAATATATGCAAATGCTTTTATAATGTGCGATGTGTTAGGTGAAAAATGATTATACATGCCAACAATTTAATTTAAAATGCTGCTCTTGAATATTTTATAAACCACTGGAATAATAACATACCCTTAATGACTATTAGGATGTTTCTTGTTTCTTTGTTTGCTAAATCGTGTAGCCCGCTTGGTACTTAATACACTGCCTCAATGTATCCTTTTCTGCTCCAGACTTTATGTTGGAGCAGAAAATAAATAACGAGTCAAGTTGCGCTGTGATCACGTTCACTTGGGAAATTTCACTTCGAGACATTTAATACAGTTTTGGAGGGATGTCAGGGATCTGCATTGGTTAATTTGAATCTATAATTTGGTTATATTTAAAATTAAAGTTAATCTAAGTGGACAGAATCAATCCTGTTCTGAATTTAATTAGATGGCTGGCATCCAAGTGAGAGATTATTCTTTGCACTCCCCTCCTATCCTCTATCCTTACAGGGTGAAATAACTCCTTTGCCAAAGCATGTTGGACAGTTCCCTGGTGACAAGTTCTGTAGAAACTCATAGCTACATTGTTAGCAGGGAGAGGCAAAGGGGAGGGAATGTGGGTGAGCAGGAGATGGTGCTCTAGGGGTAGTGACCCCACTGCCCTATCTCCACATCTCCACACAATGGGACTGTGTCCCATTGATAGTGGATCTGCAGTGATTGTTTCTAAACCAAACTCAGAAAACACAATGGTGCTGTTTTCAGGCTGGGCAGAAAGTTCCAGCACAGAAAGACAGGAAGAGCAGGGAGATAAATGATAAATTAGACTGGACTTGCAGTCGGAGGACACTGCTATTTATTTATTTATTTTTAAAGATTTTATTTTTATTTATTTGAGAGAGTTACAAACAAGAGAGAGGGAGGGAGGGAGGAGGGAGAAAGAGAAAGGACCTCCATCTGCTGGTTCACTCCCCAAATGACTTCAACATCCAGAACTGAGCCGATCCAAAGCCAGGAGCCAGGAGCCTCTTTTGGGTCTCCCACGTGGGCACAGGGACCCAGTCACTGGAGCCATCTTCAGCTGCTTCCCCAGGCCATAGCAGAGAGCTGGATCAGAAGAGGAGCAGCCAGGACTGGAACTGGCACCCATATGGGACTCTGACGCTGCAGGTGGAGGTTTAGCCCACTGCACCACAGCACTGGCCAACCCTGCTATTTATAGTTATGTTTAATATGGGATGCCTGGAAATGTGGCAATAGATTGAAGCTGAGGTTTTATTTATGTCTGCGGGAACATCGGTAAGACAACCTACAGGAGGAGTTTTAGAAGGATTAAATGGTGTCACCTTCATCCGTTTTCACATTTGTGGCCATGATCTTAGTAGGCTTAAGATGCCAGTTTGACTGTAGGCTGGTGGAACAACCGGGTTGAATCGTTATGATTGGCATTGTAGAAATGACTTGACAGGGGGGATGAGTTTTTAACAATAAACTTAAAATAAGTTTAGTAATTAAGGTACAGGAATATTGTTCTGTTTTTGGAGCTGGCCTTTCAAATGAATGCAGTCTGAAATTCGGATTTTTCTTCTTCCTCTTGCACTCTCACAGATAAATAATGTGCGGAGGATTAGCCTAGTGAGTTTTTTATGGGATGGGTCTTGTTAGAATTCTCCCCTTGAAGCAGGTACAGTGGCTGAGCCATGGCATGGGTCCTACATGGCTCTGGGTCCCAGAGCTCACTGATGAAGCTTGGCTGGGAAAGCAGTCAGTAGGACTTTAATCTGTATGCTTTATTCTCTGCCTCTTGTTTCCTAATAGTTAACACCTCTCTGCTATAAATTTAAATACACATTTGGTCTGCCTTGGTAAAATACAGGCATTAAGCTAGGATCAGAGACCTGAAAGTTATTTTCTGCAGAAAATGCTGAGACATTATTTTGATGCAAATATGCACAGCACTACATAATTTAGGTGATTAAATCAGTCCCCTTTGCGGGTGGTTTCCAGGGGGATGATGCCCTAATTTTGGAAGCTCCGAGCTGCCTGCATGTAAGTGGGCATTTCTTCTGCCTCCTCTCTCTAGCCGCAGCTCCTTATGATGAAGGCACCTGTCGCAGATCAGCAGAGATTGAGTCTAAGCCTTGGGTGTCCACGCTGCAGAGGGAGCTCTAGAGATGCTGTGGACGGTGCATTTGTTTTCAGGGCTGGTGCTCGCCAGTTGCTGCTTTGCATTTACACCAGTGGATCTCACAGGTCCTGTGCACCAGAATCAGCTGGAGGACTTAGAAGATACACAGGGCACCAGTCCTACCCACCAAGAGATTTTAGTTTAGTAGGTTTAGGGGCAAGAGGCTGATGGACTGGCTTTTCTGAGCAGTCCCCACTGAAGGGGAAGCTGCTGGTCTGGGGTTCACAATTTGAGAGCCACTAATTCCCTCTACAAATATAGGTGGAAGGAGGTTAGGTTCCCTCCTCTGTCTTCCATTTGCTCTTAAGCCAGCACCCTGTTCTTCAAATGCCTGTGCATTTTTAAATAAAAATTATGAAATCTGATGAAAAGATTGCTTAAACCCTGGGAAAGTCCTGGTAAGGATCTTAATATAAATGTAGTAAGATACAGAAATTCTAATAATTGATTTCATTTAAATTTTTTATTTATTAGAGAGAGAAAATGAGAGAAAGTATCTTCCATCTCCTGGTTCATTTCCCAAATGCCTGCAATAGCAGGAACTGGACCAGGTTGAAGCCTGGAGCCAGGAACTCCATCCTGTTCTTCCATGTGGGTGACAAAGAACCAAGTACATGGACCTTCAGTGCTGCCCCTACGGTGCACATTAGCAGGAAGCTGAAATTGGGAGTGAAGCCAGAAATCAGCACCAGGAAATGAGATACGATCTGTGAGCATCCCAAAGGGAGTTTTTACCATTGAGCTGAATAGCCAGCCCAGTTGACTGCATATATCGGGCATACTTTACTAGGCCTACTGCTTATCCAAGAGGCCTTCAGGGAGTTCATGGCAAATGTGAGCTATGAGAAAAACTCTGCATGGATTTCAAAATTGTTTGGTGTGAAACTAAATTTGTCCATTTTTCTATAAGCATTTTGAAGTCCTGCGTATTATCTTACCGAGTAAAGCAACAAACACAGAGATTGTGTCTATTTAAAAAAAAAAAAAAAACCACACAGCTTTCTCAAGATTACTGATATATTAAGAGGGAGAGTTAAAATTCAAATATAGATAGTGGTTAGATTTCCAATAGCTTTGCTCTTAATCGCCAATGTTTCACAATTGATTGAGATGAGCTGGATTTCGGTTAGAACTAGGGTTTCATCTTTGTTTGTAATTCTTTTGTTAAAGCTGTTAAACATGTTAAAATCAGTAGGGAAGAAAAATTTCATGACTGCAGGTTTTTAGAAGGGAATATGTCCATGTCAGTTGCTGAACAGAGCGTGCCTTTTATTTGTAGAGGTCCCCCTCAAGTCTCAGGGTTAAGGTGTGAATGTTGAGAAAAATTAAGTAGGGGCCAGGGTTGTGGTGCACGCTACGCCATTGCTTGCCATGCCAGCATCCCATATCTGAGTGCAAGTGTGAGTCTGCTGTGCTTCCAGCTCCCTGCTAATGTGCCTGGGAAAGCAAAGGATGATGGTCCAGGTACTTGGATTCCTGCTACCTATGTAGGAGACCCATTGTGGCTCTAGACTGGCCCAGCCCTGGCTATTGTGGCCATTTGGAGAGTGAATCTATGGATAGAGAAGCTCATTCTCTCACTCTTGCTGTTACTTTCAAATAGATAAATCTAAAAAAAGCTTTTGTGGGTTGAGGTTTCTGCCTTTCGATTGTTTGTTTACTTCTAGACATAGGAGAGTACTGTAAGAAGTTTGTAGAGGAAGGGAATTAACAGATACATTTATTTCAGTGCAAAAGATTTGGAAGCCCTTGCCTCTTTTTTTTTTTTTCCTTTAAATATGCATTTCCTATGGCTTTTTTAAAAAAAGATTTATTTATATATTTGAAAGTCAAAATTAGAGAGATCTTCTGTCTGCTGGTTCATTCCCCAAATAGCTACAATGGCCGCAGGTGGGCCAGTCTGAAGCCAGGAGGCCAGGAGCTTCTTCCGGGTCTCCCACGTGGGTGCAAGGGCCCAAGGACTCGGACCATCTTTCACTGCTTTCCCAGGCACATTAACAGGGATCTGGATCAGAAGTGGAGCAACCAGGACTCAAACTGCCACCCATATGGGATTTTGGCACTGCAGATGGCAGCTTATCTCGCCATGCCATAGCTCCAGCCCTCCATGAATTGTTGAAGACTACTGGTACAAAAGGATTATAGCTCAGGCCAAAGGATTAACTGAAAGAATATTTGTTCTGTGTGTTTCAGTTCAATAAAAAGTGATAAATAAATGTAATTTTTTAAAAAAAGATGAGATCTTTTCCCTCGAGCCCACGTGCTTGCTCGGCCACCCTCATAGTTGACTATTTTCAGTAACACCTGGAATGCAGAGAGTGTTTGTTGCAGCAGGTTTTCTACTTAGACAGCCGAACAGATGAATCACCTGTAGAGATTTTGAAACTATTTAGAATTCTCAATTCCTGCCACATTCATAGAAAAATAAATACACTGAGATGGAGTTCTAAGCCACTGGATTTTAAACCACTGTCTTGAGGGTGTGAACCAGTTCATTCTGGACTGGAAGGTTGCTAGTAAGTCACGCTAACTCCTGCTAATGACAGATTCTTCTTGGGCGAGATGAAGGCAGTAAGTTAGTGTGGACAAAGCCTGGGCTTTACCTTCACAGAGACATGAGGTCCAACTTTGGCTCATTCCTTACTCCTTGTGTGAAATCTCTCTCCTTCTGTTGCCTTGTGTGATGGGTGGGGATAACACATCCTGTATCACAGGGTGTGAAGAAGGTTTTGCACTTTATTCAGTTATTTGATTAATTTTGTAAGGTAGAGAGGCAGTGATAGATCTTTCGTGTGCTGCTTCACTTCCCAAATGCCTGCTGACAAGACAAGGCTGGGCCAAGCCAAAGCCAGGAGCCTGGAATTCAATCCAGGTCTCCCAGGTGGGAGCGGGGATCCAGTTACTCAAGCCATTTTCTGCTGCTTCCCAGGTTGCACATTAGCAGGAAGCTGGATGGAGAGAGGAGTAGCACTTAGATAGGATATGCAGATATCCCAAGTGACAGCTTAGCTTTTGTGCCAAATGCCCGCCTGCCTCCAGCAAGTTTAATGTACACATGCCTATTGCTTAGTACATTATAGGCGTTTGCGTCTCAAAATCTGCTCCTTAGATCAGCAGCAGCAGCACCTCAGGGAGCTTCTGGAAATGCAGATCCCTAGGCTGTCCCAGGCTTCTTTCATCGGAATCTGAGTTGTCCTCTTATTCCTTTCTACATTGAAAGGGCAGAAGTGCAGCCAACACTGTAGTGTAGCAGGTAAAGCTGCTATTTTCAGTGCCAGCAAGTAGCCCCAAATGGGCGCTGGTTCGAGTCCTGACTGCTCCACTTCCCATCCAGCTCCCTGCTAATGTGCCTGGGAAAGCAGTGGAACGTCGTCCAAGTCCTTGGGTCCCTGTAGCCACGTGGGAGACCCCGAAGAAGCTCCTGGCTCCTGGCTTCGGATTGGCCCAGCTCAAGACCTCTCTCTCTCTTTCTGTCTCTCTCTCTCTCGCTTTCTCTCTGTGTCTCTCTAAATCTGCCTTTCAAATAAATAAATCTTAAAAAAACCAAAAGGGCCAAGGTGCCAGTACAGACAAGAACTACGTGTTTATCAGTGTAGTAGTGTTTGTGTGGAGTGTTGGGTATTTTGCAGTTCTCAGCTGATGCTCAGAAAGCCAGGATGGTGGAAACAAACACATCCTATGCTATTTGCTTTTGGAGTTTTCCTTTTCTATTCCTGACTTGACTAGTTTGTGCTGCTGGTGAAGGTTGGTTTGGGTTCGGTAAAACTTTGAAACTTGCCTCTCAGATTTTTGTTCTCTCACTCTGTCTTTTTATGTTTGTGCATGTAAATGTAAACTAGAAAGCCAAAGAAGCAGTTAGAGAGTAGGCATAATGTATCTACAAATAAAAGCTCATCTAGCAACCAGTGAAGTGGAAACTTGAGAATGTTTTAAGCAAATTTCCAGCCAGATTAAAAAACATCAGATCAAATGAAATATTTGGAAACCATGCTGTTTGTTGATGCCTATAAATTTAAAAATAAGTCAAACAAATCTGCTATTCTTGCAAAGCCTAAATTTTATGAGTTTCCCGTCATTATTAGAATGAGAGATTGTTGTAAATGTTGTGTTTAATTTCTTTATATAACTTTTAAAAATCACCAGTATATTGCTTTGTCATTTAGCTCTGGCAAAAATATAGAAAAAGCTTAATTGAAGAGGCACTTCTTGGGTTACTTAAAAGAGGTTCTAGCAATACAACTTCGAAAAGAAGATAAAAGATGTATTTCTCACCCAAAACTAGGCTTTTACATCTATATAATATATATATTATATTTACATATGTATATATATATATATGTATGTATGTTACAGTAGTCACGGCAGACAGTTTTAACATTCACCCAGTATTTGCCTTTTTCCCTTGGAGCACAAACTGAGTGAGAAAAATAATTTTATTTTTCACAAAAAGAATATTCTAGTTCATGGGGCAGGTTGTTGTTGTGGACCGATCTTCAGATCCACAATTTAACCTTCACAGCTCGGGGGTGTGGGAACAAAAGATTTTTCTCTCACTCCATCACCCAGTTTATTTCAAGGCTTTTAACCTTGCCCACCAGTAAACCTGTGCTGGAAATTCAACCACAGGCCAGCAGCCATCAGGGATGCTTCTAAGAAGAGCCTGTTACACTCCATCATGGATGAGATTGGTTTGCATTGATCAGACACTTCCCCATAATCTTTATCTTCTTCCTTCTGAATACTCTCCTTGGTTGGTGGCTCATTAAATCCACTAGTGACACCTGCCGAGGACATCAGACTCTGTCTTTAACAGCCAGGTAATGGAGCAGCTTTCCTGTGGATGGCAGGGATCTTTACTTTTTAGAACTGGGATAATGACTGAGGGTCAAAGATCCATGCGTTGTGTCCCCAGGAAGAGGGGTTGCTGCAGGACCTGTGGCTTTGTAAAGGATCCCTGCTGTCAATCACTTTGACTGATCACCAGCAGAGGTTTCTTGAATTTGGAAAACTTGGGATAAAAAAAAATGCCATTAACTCATGGAACTTGAAGGAACTGTCATTCTTTCTGCTGACTCATTTTTTAAAATTCCTTCGTTGCTCACGAAGAGGAAGGGAGCTGTATCTTTGTGGATATGATTTTGGCCCTCAGTGAAGTTCTCAGCGTGCAGCTGTCTGTGACATTTGCTCTTTCTCTCACTTTGTTTCTCTCCCAGGACACCCCTGCCGACTACCACAGTGGCGTTGTGCAGGGGGCACTTGGCGTGGGAAGAAACGTGTAGTGCATCCATGGCTGGCAGTGTGACCTCCAGTAGCTGTATTGCCTCTCGTGGCAGGGTTGGGGGGAAGGGGGGCGTTCCAGTTGTCCATTTTCCAGCATATTTATCTAAGTAATGCCTGGAAGGAGAGAAGAGCAGAGATGGTTAGAGACAACTAGTGTTGACTATAAGAAAAAAATCTGTCTTAGGTGGAACTATATGCAAGCACGACTTGTGTAAGCCAAGCCACTTTATATAGATTCCTCTGTACACACCCAAAAGCCTAAATTAGACTCTGGTAGATCAAAGCAAGTTCTGTACAGGTCAAGTCCCAGGTGCAGCAGATGGGAATTGTTCTGAGTTTTTAGAACAGTTCTCCTAGCTCTTCCCTTTGATTTTATTTTCTCTCCATCCTCGTTAACTTTAGACCTGCAGAATCCTCAGGCTCTTTCCATTCCACCCATTCCTCATCAGGCCATCTACTGCATTCATCCCCCTGTTTTCTTTCTTTTTTTTTTCAAGAATTATTTTTATTTATTTAAAAGAGTTACAGAGAGAGGTAGAGCCAGAGAGAGAGAGAGGTCTTCCATTCTGCTGGGTCACTCCCCAAATGACTGCAATGGCCAGAGCCGTGGTGATCCGAAGCCAGGAGCCAGGAGCTTCGCCCGGGTCTCCCATGTGTGTGCAGGGGCCCAAGGAGTTGAACCATCTTCTACTGCTTTCCCAGGCCACAGCAGAGAGTTGGATCAGAAGAGGAGCAGCCGGGACTTGAACCAGCATCCACATGGAATGCCAGCACAGTAGGCTGGGGCTTTAACCTGCTGTGCACAGCGCTGATCCCTATCCCCCTGTTTTCTAGTATTCACTCTGTTTCCTGGGAGAAATAGCATGTGAAGATGAGCTAGAAAATGGTGATAAACTCAAGAACAAGCCACTGCAAATAAGTGATGGCTATGCCTTCATGTTGCCAGAGGAATTCCATCTTTGGGCCATCACTGTGGTATGGCAGGTTAAACTGCCCCTTTAGACTCCAGCATCCCATATTGGTTCTAGTTCTGGCTGATCTGCTTCTGATTTAACTTCCTGCTAATGCTCCTGGGAAGGCAGCAGAAAATGGCTCAAGGAATTCGGCCCCTGCCGCTGATGTGAGAGACCTTGATGTAGTTCCTGGCTTCTGACTTTGGCCTGGTCTAGGCCCAGCCTGTATGGCCATTTGGGGAATGAACCTGAAGATGGAAGATCTTTCTCTGTCTTTTCCCCTTTCTCTCTCTGCCTTGCAAATCGATCAATCAAATTGGTAAAATTTAGCATTTCCAAAAATATTTTTAAAATAAAGATTCTCCATTTTAACTACAGAGTTATTTTGTAGACTTTGAGAACAATTGTCTGTGTGATTGTAAACTTGAAGGAATAAGAAAATTAAATTAGAAAGTGGTTGTTTGATTTAGTTCTAAAATGGTATATATTGGTAAGTTCTGGAAAGATGATTTCTTTATAAATTGTGCCCTTTCAAAGGCTCAGATTCCTGTCTGATTGCAGGTAAGATGAATAATGGCCTTATTAACTTTTCTTCTCTTTGCTGAACAAGTCAAGTTCCAATCACACTTATAGTGAGGCACAGGTGAAATGTGCACTGGTGCACAATAGGACCATATAAATGTTAGTATCTATTTCCTTCACATTGGAGAGCTGTGACTTTTTTATAGTTTGAATATTTCATGTAGAATTTCTATAAAAAGTAGGTCAGAAATTGAAATATTTCTGCTCCCTGTTATGTATTAGCCTCATTTTCAGAGAGATCTTTCACATTGCAAACTAGTTAAACTTACTTAACTCTTCTTTGAGGTGAGAGTTCCTTTAAGATTTCTAGTAGAAGTGAACAGCTCCTGTGTCACTCTGCCTCCCAGAGTCATTTCTCCCTTATCTGAATAATCACAATAAGGTGTGGAAATAAATCATCTGGAGGTAAAGGTAAAGCTCGCATATTCTCTTTTTTCTCTGCAGGTTTAGGAGCATTATATACTGTGCATCTGAAAAGTTGTGGGATAATCAGAAAGTTATTTCCTCTGCTTCCCTATCAGGATTTGAATATGAACATCAGGTGTGTGTTACTCAGCTTGCCCCTTTTTCATAGTAGCAGAGTTTGGCTGGAGGAGAAAGGCGGTTTCAGATCCTGAAGAAGGGATATTGACTGTAGTTTCCATAATCATCAGCTAGCACCAGCTGGCTCATTCGGGGGTGCTTACCAGGGATTACCACATCAGATGCCAGAGAGCCCCGCATCACACCAGGAGTGTGGTTGCATCCGTCTTTGGTTTGTTTGTGAAAATGACTTTCAGCTTGTGGTTAATGGGAATGTATTATTTTTGATTCAGTATAGCTCTCACCTCCTACTTGGCAAGAGATTATGTTTTCATAGTGAAATGGTTTATTTCTATAGACAGAGGCAGAGCTGTCTGTCCGTCTGTTGTTCGTCTGGATGGTGTGTTGTTGGGGGTCATGCTGATTGCTGAGTTGAAGGGATGTTTTTCTAGTTTGGGATATAAAAAGCGCAAGCACACAGAATGGCTAATAGCACAGATTTTAAAAAGTATTTAAAAGTCAGTGAGGTGTGTGTGTGGGAGAGAGGGAGAGAGAGAGAGAGAGAGAGAGAGAGAGAGAGAGAGAGAGAGAGAGAGAGAGAGAGAAAGAGAAAGAGAGAGAGAGAAAGAGAAAGAAATCTTCACTGGTCCACTCCCCAAATGTCTGCAGCAGCCAGGGTTGGGCCAGGCTGAAGCCAGAAGCCAGGGGCTCCATTCAGGTCTCCTGTGTAATAGGGACCCAAGTATTCTGCATCATCTGCTACTCCCAGGATATGTGTTAGTGGGAAATCCAGGAGTCGAAGCAGAGCTGGGACTTGGAGCAGGCACTCTGATAAAAGACACGAGCATCCCAAGTAGCAGTTTACCCTGCTGAGACACAACACCTGCCCCAGAAAGCAGACATCTGAAAACAGGACTGGGGCAAAGCGGGGGTGACTGTAGGAGAGAGGAGAACAGTTGCTACTGCAAGGATGGAGCAAGAAGCAACACGAGCACCTCCTTGGGGGAAGAGAAGATCGGATAGGCACTGGGAAACGTTGGGAAAGAGAGACTTTGGGAAGAGCCTGGAAGTTGGCTTAGGGGAGAGGCGGTTTAAGGGAGGGGAGAGTAGGGCAGGGGGCAGAGGCCGCATTTTAGACCACACTGGCTGTGAGTATGGTTGGCCTGCTTCTGGAGTGAGTGATGTCAGATTTCATATCTCTTTTTCCTTCTGTAGTCTTCCCCCTCTTCGAAAGGAGCAAGCAGAGTCTGCAGTCATTCAGAAGGCTCGTTGACCCATTTCTGTCTCCCAGACCCCATAGCCAATCATCTTCAGTTCTTTTTGGTGCTCCTGTGAAAAATATGTCTAGGGACTTGACTGTTTCTCATCATCTCCATTGCTGCAACCCTGGTCCACACCTCTATTCTCTCTTAGCCAGATAATTATGGTAGCTTCTGACTTGTTGGGCCCTTGTCCCCTGTAGACTGTAATTAACCCATCAGCTGAGGGGATCTTGTCACACCCCTCCTCACCCACCATGAAGCTGAAGTCCTCAGTGTCCTTGGACAGTCGATGTCAGGGCATCGCACCTGGCAGCACATGAGAGTCCTCTGCAGAGATTTGAAAACATGCCAGTGCCTTGGCTCCAACCCAGACCAGTCAGGTTTGAATCCCTGGGGGTTGTGGCTTGGCAATTCATCTTGTAAAATGATCTGTCTGTCTGTCTATCTAAAAAAGAGACAGAGTCAAGACAGAAATCTCCCATTCCCAACTGTCTACAAGAACCAGGGCTTTATCAGTCTGAAGCCACGAGCCAGGAACTCTGTTTGGTTCTCCAACATGAATGGCTGAGAACTCAAGTACTTGAGCTATCCCTTGCTGCTTCCCACAGTGTGCATTAGCAGGAAGCCGGAATTGGGGTCAGAGCTAGGACTCAAACTCAGCACTCTGCTATAGGATGTGGGCATCTTACTCACCATGCCAAATATTCACCCCAGTTGTATCTTTAGAAAGCCCCCACGTTCTGCATATTAGGTATTTACAATGGATAAGGTCAAATTCCAACTCTTAATTTTTTGATGCCTGGCCTGAAAGATCAGGGGACTGACATAAGTGTATCACTGTTTAGCAAGTGCCATGCTGGAAAGGTGAGCAGATTTCTGGTGGAGAGGAAAGCAGGTGTCTTAGTCTGCTCAGCCTCCTGTACCAGAAACCCCACAGACTGGGTGGCTTTGACAAGAAGCATTCGTTCCTCCCAGTTCTGAGTCTGGACAGTCCAAGATTCAGTGTGCCATGTGAGCTGCACAGACACTGTCTTCCCACCACATCCGCCCACGAGGGAAGTGGGTAGGGGGCTCTATGAGGCCTCCATAAGGGCATGGATCCACTCACAGGACTCATCGTCATGACTGATCACCTGCCAAAGGCCCCACCTTCAAGTAGTGTCCCATAAGGACAAGGCCGCAACAAATGAGTTTCAGGGGTACATAAATATTCAGTGTGTTAGACCAAGAAGTGACACAAAGTGCAGGGAAGTCAGAGAAAGGGCTTCCTGCTGGGCCTTGAAGGATGAGCAAGATTTTCCCAGAGACAGGAGGAGAGAAAGTACATCCAAGATGACTTCATTGATTGTGGCTGCAGAAAGGAAATGTGTTGGTGTGATTATGAACTGAGACTTGGAGCCAGGAAAACTTGGGTTCAGTAGCTTAGACAAATGGCTTCACTTCTCAGGGCCGCCATCTCCCTGTGTAACAGTGACCGTAGTAGTACCGTCTTTGTTGAGAGGTGACAGGTACCCACTGTGTTTGGCACACCCTAGCTGCTTTGTAATAGTAACTTTCTATAAAAGCTAACAAAGATTTTTCTTAAGGAAGACTGAAATAGCTGTGGTCCATGGGTTTTGTTGGGGCGCTGTGTACCCTTGCTCTATACCCTTGCTGCTCACAGTGTGTCTCGGACCAGCAGCATTGGCCAAATGTTGCAGCTGATGGAACTACAGTGCTTCCCTCTGCATCACAGAGCCACTGAACCAAACATGCATTCCTCAGAAGATCCCCAGTGAGTCAAGTGCACCAAGTTGGAGGAGCAGAGAAGGAAGAAAGAGCTCCTGCCCTGATGGGACATAGGGTCCCCAGACAACACTCGTCTTTGCAGAAGTAATTACAATGTGGGATGTAATGGGAAAAGTGACATGACACGTGCTCACCAAATGCTAAAATACAGCAGATTGTTTCCAGCTCAAATTGAAAATAGTGTAAAGTCCTTTTTCTGACTGATAAAGTCTGAATACTCTGAAAGTCACAACGACACTTTCTCTTTTCTGCCATCCTCCAAATGCCGTGGATCACAGAGCTTCTCATAGATCTAAGTGCAGAGCTAAATTTGTTCATGCACTTTAGGGACAATTGGCCAACACGTACAAGTTGAATCCACTGCCTGAAAGAAAAAGGACAGGAAGCACCAGAAGGTAAGAAAAGTGATTCTGTAATTTTACATCTGTGTAAATCAAGCACTCTCCAGGTAAGGTCATGATTAAGATAAGCATGTGAATGGGAATAGCACGATTACCTAAATTTTTGATGCTTAGTACTCTGCTTATAATTAAAATAATATTTATTTGAGAGGCAGAGATACATCTGGAGAGACAGACAGACAGAAAGCTGTCTGCTGGTTTACTCCATATGCCCACAATGGGCAGGGAGTTGAAGCTTGGAACCAGGAACACAATCCAGGTCTCCTGCGTGTGCAGCAGGAACCCAGTCACCTGAGCCCATCGCGTGGCTCCCAGGAGCTGTAGTAGGGGATAGCTGGGGTCAGGAACTGGACATGAAACCCAGGTTACAATGGCTTCATAGGTGGCATCTTAACTATAAGGCTAAACACTTGCCTTGGAAAACCTTATTTAAAAAAAAAAAAGATATATATATATATATAAGCAATAGATAAAAGAAACAAAAAAGATCTATAGTTTTCCCTGTTAACATTATAAACAAAACAATCATTTATTAATAATTCTTCTTTTATTAGTACTAATTTCATCTTGTCCAGTTTGCTATCGCAAGTTACCGTAACAACCTGACAAAAAGCCATTTTGTGAGAAGATTAACTTCCACCAAATCATTTCAGTGTACTTTGCTATTTTTATTATTTTTGACATTTGTTTTGCTTGTCTTGGATGATTCTACCAAATTTTCGGGGTTGGCGATATTTCACTTCAAAAGCAGGTGGCCTAGTGTAATAAAGAGGTAAACAGTAATTTGAAATTGGTGTTTGTTTCGGCCACTGGCTGTAATTAGTAATGTTTAATAAAGCTGATTAAGCTCAATAGGGATTCTACTCTTGACTCACAGGTGTAAATATGAAAGCACTTTTTGGGTCACGTATTGTATCAATGTGATTTTGATATGAAAGTAGGGACATTATTCATAATTAAGTGTATTTGATTTTTGTTGTTGACAATTGTAAAAGCCTGTTAGTGTTTTATTTGGAGTTATATTTTTGCTAGCTAAAATTTTGGTTTTTATGTCTCAAGACTTAATTCAAATTGAACTCTCCTGCAGATATTTTTCAAGTAATGCATATTTGAGTAAAAGAACACACTGATCTTAGGAATGAGAATGTTAAGATTTTTACAAACTGAGAGAAGGAAAACTTGGGGGATATGTATGCATTGGATAATAAATGTTGAGAAGTATTAATATTGTTTTTTTGGTTATTGTATGATAATGCAGTGAATGGCTCACTTTCATTTTAGGAGTTAGTTAGGTTCTCAGTTCCTCCTTGCCATTTCCATCTTTCCGATTTCCTCCCAAACGACAGGACAGGCTGGCATAGTACCTGGCAGGGTAGGTCTGCTTGGAAGGAGGAGCATATTGGGTATGCGGTGCTCTGTGTGCTTTGGATTGGTCATCACTTTTCTGTAGTTCAGCGTTCCAGAAACTCTCACGAGAAAGGCTGATTGGGAGTTGTGCACTGTGTGGCTATGTTCTTTTGATGCACTTTCTTTATTTGTATTTCTTTGTGTATGGGGTAAAAATCTTGCAGAAATCTGAGGTCTTCATTGTTAGAATCTGTAGGAGAGCTGATGTGAGGTGGCCTGTGAATAATGCAGTCCTGCAGGTTATTCCGTGAGTAAGGATCTTTCCCCCGAGCACCCTATTTTCCATCCTTTCACCATCTTAATATGATTTCGGATGCTTCAAGGCATCCTCAGAAAAGTGATAAGGGTGGAAGGACTTGTTTTCACAGTTCCCAGCTGTCGATGACCCATAAAAATCATTGCACATATGTGCAGGTGTCTATAAATGAATTCTTCTGTTGATTTTTATGTGATCTGGTTTTACATTTGACTTATTTTATTTGAATTACTTCACTTAATAAGGAAACATCTTTTTCATTTTTAGTTGGTATGTTAAGGCTTTATATGATTACGAATAGTTTTTAGGGGCATAAACTCCTTTTCTGTGATGTGCAGAGTTATTTACCATACTTTGTGTAGTAAAAATGTCATTTTTTTATTTTACATATTAGAAACTAGGTAATAATGGTCAGAAAATACATTGCTATAATACGGCTGATTTGTAGTATTTTTTGGTGAATTTTAGCTTGAGTCATATGAAATTGCTATTTGGCCATTTCTTACTTATAGGTATGGCAGTCATATATGGATCATCTGAATATTTAAAGCCAAAATATGGACTGTCACACTCATTAAAACAGAAAATAAAACACAAAATGGGTGACACCTCCTCTTGGGTGCAAATTTTTATGCTTAAAAAAGAACAAGAGAAAGCAAAGGAGAAACACATATTTCTGAGGAAATCGTTGTTTTTATATCATCACATAAATGTGAAAAAGCTAATTAAAACTATTAATAACCAGAAAATTGGAGGCAAAGTTGAAGAGCTTGTACCAACTGGAGTTGGATAAATAACCAAAAGTGGGAGTCTCTCTGAAATACTTTTCTGTTTCCCCCAACCTTGAAGCACACCAACCTTCCTAATTCTCTTTAGTGGAGAACAACTTCTGGGTTATTACGATCTACTTTGGGTACTTATTTCCTTTTTTGTTGTTCTAGAACTAGGTGAAATAATAACATCAGTTTGCTGGTTGGTAAAAAAGGAGGTTGGGCGAGAAGCATTCTAAGGGGCCTGCCAGCTAATAGGAAAAACCTGACACAGTTTAAGCACTATTTATTGCAGCAGTAATTCTAACGGGAAACATCAGAGTGGAAATGAGGTATGGCTGGGAACGCTCCTCGCTCCAGCCCGTGTTTTCATGAGTCCGTTAAAACGAAATGGAATTGTAGAAGCTGACCCCATGACTCTTCCTCTCTCGGAACTTCAGCTCTTGGTTCACTTGGAGAGGAAAAGCACACAGCAACTTCAGCGTGGTAACGGGGGAAAGACGGCTGTCCTCCGGCATTCACAAGGTGCCATTCCCTTTACACCTCTCTGGATTACCAAGTGCCTGTTTGGCACTGGGGCTGGACCCCAGGTCCCGCGGTGTAGACTTAGCAAAAGAGATCAGAGACATCGTGCACAGAGATATACTTGGTGTAACATATTGGGACCAGAGCTTGCCTAAACTTAACTTCACAAGACATTAATGTATAAGCCACAAGGCGAGTAGCGTGGTTTATGATAAGAATTCTTTGCTCCTACTTATTTAGAATACACAATAAGTGGACTCGGCGCTGCCTCACTGCCAGTTACTCCCGGGTACTCTCTCTCTTGGGGACCCATGTGGACTGAGAAGCCCATTAGGGGAGTAGAGACTGCAGAGTGAGTGGAGTGAATTATGTGAGTCAATGTTTGATGATCTCTGCTGTTCTGATGCCCCCGTCTCCACAAGAGTGATGCACCTGCCAGAGGGACCAGATAACACTGTGGGCCAGAACATGTTTCCAGCTGGCAGTGCTTGCTTTCCTTACTGCCTCAGTATTTTCTTTTTTAAAGATTTATTTATTTATTTAGAAGGCGGAGTGACAGAGAGAGAGGGAGAGACAAAAAGAGATTTTCCGTCTACTGGTTCCCTCCCTATATGGCCGCAAGGGGCAACACTGGGCAGCTAAGAGCCAGGAACACCCATCTAGGTCTCTTACATGAGTGGCAGGGGCCAAAGTAATTCAGCCCTCTTCTGCTACTTTCCCAGGTACGTAAGCCGGGAATTAGATTGGAAACTCTGATAGATGTTTGTGTGGCAAACAGTGACTTAACCCCCTGTGCCACAATGCTGGCTCCTGAAAGGTTCCTAGCCCAACTGTCCAACTCAATGTTCAGCTCCCCCAAATACTCCAGAATTGTTTAATCAGTCGATACTGCCTTCCAGCTGTTTGTAACTTTTGAGGAGAGTTCATAAAGTTTGTGGAAAATGGAATTAATAATTTTATTTTGGTGCAAAAGCATTTTCAGTGCATGTATATGTGAGAATTCTTCAAAAAGTTGATAAAAATGCACACTGTGGAAAAACCGATCAAAATAAATTTACCTTTTAATTGTATTTTTTCATGAATATGTAGAAGTAAGTACCCTCATCTGTCTTTGCTCTGGCAATAGCATATGGTCATAGGCCTCAGAGGTGTTTTATTGTTTCATTCTAAGACTGTGTTTTCTCACTGGTGTGAGGATGATAATACCTTTCTCTCCTGCCTCGGTGCTTTGGGAAACTAGAAAGTTTTCAGATTATATTATTTTGTAAGGGTTTTATATATGCATATCAATCATTTTTGGTGCCAAATAAAGCTTTAGATTTTGAAGGTTCTTTCCAGAGGTAAATGTTCAAAATGAAATGACATGCAGTGTCCCTAATTCTTCAGAACTCTATGGGGTGACAGCAAGCCCTTGTGTAGCAAGGGCAGCCCTCATCCTAAACAATGACAGGTTACATTTCAGATGCTTCCACATTTGCTAGGAATCTGAAACTTGCTGTCTCTAGTCTGATCTTCACTATGTGTAATTTTTTTTTCTCCTAAAACTGCTGTTCATCTGTGAAAATTAACACAAAGTATGTTGTCTGTAAGTACAATAGATAATTTTAATATTTGCTACAATATCCCATGGCATTAGTCTACAATGTGGACTAATGATCTAAAAAAGGATACTAACTTCAGGAAAAAACAGGCAGAATTAATCTCTCCAAATACTTCTGCAACCACCAACTTCTGTTTTTTGTTGTATATTTCTATACCTCAAGAAAACAAAACAGCATACACAACCAAAAATTATTTCCCCTCCATCCTCTTCTCCTTTTCTAAAAATAAATTCACTTTTGGTTTGTTACCCTGTAACACATGCCAAAATTCAGCCCAGAGTGAATTTTTGTAACCAATTTAGCACCCCAGAATAGAAACTGCTGACAGTTCCTTAAATACAGTAACACTGGCAGGTGCCCTGGTAATAAATTCACAAGCTTAGAATCCACAAAACAATAAAGTCATGCAAATTGGAGCACGTAGGAAGAATAATCTGAAACAAATGGCACAGCAGTAAGTTGTGCACTGTGGCATTCTGGTTTTAATAACATGAGGCAAGACATATAACCCCAAGGGGCATTGGGGAATTTGGAGATCAAGGAGGGCTACACAGACTTAATCCCTGAGAACAGTTGGAGCTGACCAATCAATTGATTTCTGTGTGGCCACAACCATCAAGAAGCACGAGAAACCGATTATAGATTTTTACATTTCATGTATCGCTCCCAAGAGGCGAATGGGAAAGAGACCCGACTTGACTGTGGTTTCAGAGTCGCTTTGTTTTAATTGTTCCTTTAGCAGCATTCCCATCAGTCATACTCAGACTGGGCATTTAATCTTGCTCAAAGTCAATCCTGCCATCCACTTACGAGTTTCATTGCTTTTAAATACATCTACTTAATTTAAGTCTGTTACTAATTTAAGTCTGTTACTAATCTTTGATACCTTTGGAAAAATGGAAATTTTTTTTAATAAAGGGAAAAAGTAATAGAGCCAGTTAACCTTTTTAAGGAAATATATGTATTTCAATTAAAACTTAAAATCACTCTGATAATCTCAGGCAGAAATGCAGCTGAGAATTACAGATTAATCACAGTAAATGGTAACTTCTTGTTTATGCACTATTGCTTGCACAAGCAATAGCTTTTTCTTTTTTTTTTTTTAACCAACTTTAAGTAACTCCCAAAGAAGTCAAATATGGCTATTGTGTGCACAAGAAAAACAAGTATATTTGTTTTAAGAATTTTTTAAAGCAGTTTTTTTTCTTAAGAGTTATTTATTTAGAAGAGTGACAGCGAGGGGAGGTGAGGTGGGGGGATTGGAAGGAGAGAGATCTTCTATCCCCTGGTTTGTTCTATAAATAACTGCATCAACCAGGGCTGGGCTGAGCTGAAACCAGGAACCCAGAACTCCACCCAGGTCTCCCACATGGGTGGCAGGACTGAAGCACTTGAGCCATCTTCTGCTGCTTTCCCAGGCACACTAGCAGGAAGCTGGATGGGAAACTGAGCAATCAGAGCTCCCATATAGCATGTGGGCATCATAGGTGGTGGCTGCCACAATGCTGGCCTCTATTTGAAGTATAAGAAGTCAGTCATCCTATTTCAGAAAATTGTGGACTATTTGTTGCAAGTGTGCTAAGGACATGGAACATAAGTACCCCAAAGCTGTGTGCCATAACTCAGTCTTACCCTCTGGTACTTTGCTTCTCAATAGACATCACCTGAAATAATAATAATATTAATAATAATAATAATAAAAGCCTCACCTGCAAAGTCAGGCTCACAAGAACTAAGTTTGGTAGCATGGTGGCTGTCACCTGTGCAGAGCTACTCAGGAGACCGAGTGTCACTAACTAATTGTTGGCCCATCTTGCTTTGCTCCCTTGCTTTTAGCAAGCTCTTGTGTGCCCTCGATGTCATGAAAGCCAATAACGAGACCAAAGCTGGGCTTTGACAATGGAAACGTTACTCAGAGGTCAGAGAATGGAGATGCGGGAGAGTAACCTGTGTATTGAATTTCCAATCTGCTGTGGGTTGGGGAAGCAGGAATAAAGGGGAGGGAAATGCTGGTAAGTAGCAGGAGCATTCACGGTTTTTCTGGAAAGGGGTGGCATAATTCTTCTTGTCCTCTTACAGACTCTTCTGCTGGTTTTCCTGATGACTGCCAACCACATGGCACTGGTAGAGGTGTTACTTGACAAGGAAATCAGACAGCGAAGATTGAGGTCTTTGGGTGGGTTCCTAGGTGGCCACATGGGGGCTAGCAGGTTGTGGCTGGTTAACCTGAAGGGCATCTTTTGGCTGCAAGGGCTCTTGTTCTCAAAGAGAAACAAGGTTAGGGTAGGGTGGGAACAAACACTGCCCCAGGTCTCAGGAAGCCCAGAGGAGCATCTTGCGGGAGATGCTCAGGTCACAGAGCCAGGCTGGCTGCACATTCTAGACTCAGTGGATCCATACCTGGCATTCATTCAGATGTGGGCACTTGTTGTAAAACAGTGCTATCGATTTTTTTTCTTTGGCATTCTAATGAAAAGTCTTTCTCAGGAGTGAGAATGCATACCGATCCTTGATAAAGTTCCTGGATTATTTCCTCACTTAAACATTTTCACAACCGAAATAGTCTGGTGGAAACAAGACCAGAGACTATTTTAAAGTGGCCTGGGTGGCCAGAGTTTTCTTGAGAATTCTCCTCATTTCATCTCAAGGATGATTGTTAACTTTTTTTCCAAATGTCTATGAATTGTAGTTAAGGTTGTATGTGTGTGTGTGTGTGTGTGTGTGTGTGTGTGCCTATGTGTCCATATGTGTGATTTTAAAAAATTGAAAAAGAAACCCTCCCTAGTTACTTTTCTTCTGGGATACAGTTTTCCTAACATAATCAATGAAAAATATTTATAGTTAGTGTGTTCCATGATTGAATTAGTAAAAGGAGGGACCACATGAAATGAGACCATAGCACCTGTATTCAAAATAAATAAATAAATAAAAGTCTGCCTTTAGCTGCCCTATACTAGAAGTGGGATGATAGACAAGACATTACGCTTTCATGGATCTCAACTAATGCATCAATAATAAGATACTTTAAAAAATCAAGATAGTGGTGATTTACATGATTAGGTGCCTTAATTTGGCCTGTTTTGCTAAAGCTAAAGGAAGATATTCACTTTAGCATTCAGTTGACTGTGAGCTAATGTTTTAAGTAAAGACTGAGGAATCAACATGTATCTTCTAACACTGACAAAGCAGAAAGAAAACCCTGTGGGGCTAGTGTTGTGGCACGGCTGGTTAAGCTGCGTGATGCTGGAGTCCTATCTGAGAGCCAGTTCCAGTCCCAGTTGTTCTACTTCTGATCCAGCTTCCTGCTATTGTACTTGGGAAAACAGCAGAAGATGGCCCAAGTGCTTGGGCCCCGTCACCCACATGGGAGACCCAGATGAAACTCTTGGCTCCTGGCCAGCCCCAGCCATTGCAGTTCATTGCAGTTCATTGAGGATTGAACTAGTGGATAGAGGGTCTCTCTCTTTGTAACTCTTCTTTTTAAATAAATAAGTCAATCTTTTTTTTTTTTAAGTATAGAACACTTTGACAGAAAACATTTTATTATGAGGAAATAAATTCACATAAAAACATCCTGTTTCCAAGTATTTACTGTAATGTGAGAAGTCTGAATTTACATTATACCCAAGCTTATGTTTGCAACTTGCAAAATTTAGTTGCTGATATTGCTGTATTTTAATGTGTGTGTCAGAAGATACTATGTGTATCATATTGTGTGCTCAAATGTAATGAAACCAGAAATGAATAGCAAAAATTATAATACAAAATAAACAACTACTTAGAAGTCACAGGCCATTAAAAACTGCTGGGTCAGAGGAAATTAAAATTATAATCATCGATTATTTAGAAAATAATAACAGGATTCAGGGGAAAACAAATCAGAAATCTTCATGAGATACAGCCAACGGTATACCCCTGGAAAATGTATGGTTCTGTTTCACTATGAGATGAATAAAGCAAAGAAATAAACCTCCAAGCCCCGAAAATACTTCAGGAATTAAAAAAAAATACATAAAATTTAAATATCACATAGTGATATTAAGGGGGACAAGGTACAATAAAAATTTAAAGAAACAGTAAAAAGTAGAGTTTATATATGCAAGAACTTTTTCTTAAAAAAAATTATTAAGGAGCTGGTGCTGTGCCATAGAAGGTTAAGCCTCTGCCTCCAGCACTGGCATCTCATGTGGGCACCCATTGGAGTCCTGGCTGCTCCTCTTCTGCTCAGCTCCCTGCTGATGAGCCTGAGAAAGCAGTGGGAGATGGCCCAAGTACCTGGGCCACTGTACCCACGGGGGAGACCTGGAAGAAGCTCCTGGCTTTGGTCTGCCCCAACACTGGCTCTTGTAGCCATTTGGGGAGTGAACCAGTGGATGGAAGGTCTCTCTCTCTTTCTCTCTTTTTCCTTCTCTCCCTGTATTTCTGACTTTGAAATAAATTAAAAAAATTAAAAAATATTGTTAAAACTTCTGAAAGTGTAACTTGTAGAACAAGAACAAAGCAAAATTATTTTTAAAAATTAGAGGACAGACTTTTAGCCCAGTGCTTGAGACACCAGTTAGGACACCAGTGTCCCAGATCAGGAAACGTGGATCCGATTCCCAGTCCAGCTCTTAATTACAGCTTCTTGCTTATGCAGACCCTGTGAGGCAATGGTGATGGCTCAGGGAACTGTGTTCTTGCACCTGTTTGGGAGACCTGGGTTGAATTCCTGCCCTCCAACTTTGGTCCCAGAGCAGCCTTGGCTGTTACCGGCATGTGGGAAGTGAGCCAGCAGATGGGAGCTGTCTCTATCAGTCTGTCTCTCTTTCTTTTTCTGTTTGCCTCTCAAATAAATAATAAAAGGTTAAAAATGAGTCAAGAAGTTAAAATACAAATGTGAATTAAGGGGCTGGACCTGTGGCACAGTGGGTTAATGCCCTGGCCTGAAGCCAGGTTTTGAGACCTGGCTGCTCCACTTTCTGTCCAGCTCTTTGCTGTGGCCCAGGAAAGCAGTAGAAGATGGCCTAAGTCCTTGGGCACCTGCACCTGTGTGGGAGACCGGGAAGAAACTCCTGGCTCCTGACTTTGGATCGACACAGCTCCAGCCGCTGTGGCCATCTGGGGAGTGAACCAGCGAATGGAAGACCTATCTCTCTCTCTCTCTCTCTCTGCATCTCCTCTCTCTGTGTAAGTCTTTTAACTAAATAAATATTTTTTAAAAAGTGTGAATTTAAAACAAATTTTAGATATACCTTTAAACATGATGGTTTAAAATCAATGAGTAGGGGCCGGTGCTGTGGTGCAGTGGGTTAACACCCTGGCCTAAAGCACTGGCATCCCAGATGGGCGCTGGTTTGCATCCCGGCTGCTCCACTTCTGATCCGGCTCTCTTCTATGGCCCGGGAAAGCAGTAGAAGATGGCCCAAGTGCTTGGGCCCCTGCATCCGCGTGGGAGACCCGGAAGAAGCTCCTGGCTCCTGGCTTCGGATTGGCTCAGCTCCGGCCATTGTGGCCAACTGGGGAGTGAACCAGTGGATGGAAGATCTCTCTCTCTCTCTCTCTGCCTCTCCTTCTCTCTCTGTGGAACTCTGCTTTTCAAATAAATAAATAAATAAACCTTAAAAAAATCAATGACTAATTAGAAGCTAGAAAATTATAATATTTCAAGTGGAAGAAATTGAAAAAAATTCATTTAAGTCTTTCTACTCAAAGTGTTTTTTACTAGTAAGCTTTTCAAATTTTCAATATATTCTTATTTTCATGAATATAAATTGATAGAAAGTATTCTGATTAATGATTTTGAAAGTGACATAATCCTGAATCTAAAGCATGCTAATATCTTTGTACAAATATATCTATAGACCAATCCCTTTTTAAATATATAGGCAAAAAGTCTAATTATAAAATAGCAAGCTAAATTTAGTAATAGCTGAAAATAATTCTCAAACCAGAATGGCTGAGAGTCAGGAATTCATTAGTGATTAATCAAAGGAATAGATCAAAGGAAAAAATTCACTACAGATGTATAAAATGTATGAAATTAAAGTTTTCAATCCCTGTGGAAATATTAATACATGAGAAATAATATAATTCTCACCATACTTTTTATGTAAACGTAACTCATTCAGTATGATAGTTGTGCATGCAATGCCAGAGGCATCGATACGATCAGAATATCTCTGTCTCACATTTAAGGACCTATTAAAGAGGGTTGGTGATGGTTGGTTTTTAAAAAAATCAAGGAACTTTTCTGGTATATTAATAAAACATATGTTTACTAGAAGCTCCACTAAAGTTACAACCCGGAGATTTAAAGTAAACCCACAAGAGACAGAGTAAGGTGAGTGCTAATTGTAGAGGCTGTGTCCACAGGTTTTTGGATGATGTGAAGAGGGTAGAAGAGTTAGTTACGGGGGAGAAATTCAGATTCAGTATTTCCAGAGACTAGCATTGAGAAGGAAGAAACTTTTTACCCTAACCTCGAATGGGTACAGGAATTACAGGTACCGAAATGTGTCTTCATCACCCTGTTTGTCCTTCTCTCTGCCTGTCTTTCTTACCACGCCACACACTAGGAGATGGTCCTTTCTCCTGCACTGCGAGGCTTGAGAATCTGATTATTTGAGGAAATTAAACCACAGAATTCAGAGATTTGGAGAAACCAGGGATATGGGAAGCTGGGAAATAGGAATGGGTTGATAAATAGGAGATTAAGTGGAAGTTTACATACTAAGTATGAGAAAGATTAGTGTACTTGCTGCCTGGAAAGCATCCTTCAGAACTTCCACGCTTCCCACCCTAAAGAGAAAAGGAAAACTTTGAAACAGGAAAAAAAAAAAAAAAAGGAGGAACTCAAGAAATACAATCAACACAGGAAATTGAAGACTCCTGGAGCCAGTGTTGTGGCATAGTTTGTTAAGCCGCTGCCTGCAGAACCAGTATCCTATACAGGCACTGGTTTGAGTCTCAGCTGCTCCTCTTCTGATCCAGCTCCCCGCTAAATCACCTGGGAAATCAGCTTAAGATGGCCCAGGTGCTTTGGTCCCTGTACCTATGTGGGAGACCAGAGTTCAGATCAGCTCAGCTCCAGCCATTGCAGCCATTTGGGGAGTGAAGCAGCAGATGGAAGATCTCTCTCTCTGCCTCTGCCTCTCTGTAACTCTGCCTTTCAAATAAATAAATAAATAAATAAATAAATCTTTAAAAAAGGTTGAAGATTTTCAACAATTTAACAGTAAACCTATAGATAAGTACTTTATATGAATCAAACAGGAGAATACCACTTTTGCTCTGTGGATCCGTTCTTTCTGCTTTAGAGTCAGTTACAGTGATCCCCATATTTTTTCACTCTTCCTTTATGGGACTCTGTTGATTTCTTAATTGCTGGTTCTGTACACTGTGAGGGGATCCTCAAAATGTTCATAGGAAAGGTATACTTTGAAAAAAACCATGCATGGCTTTGTACATTTTTTTACACCAAAATTATCTTTTTTTTTTTTTTTTCTGACAGGCAGAGTCAGACAGTGTGAGATAGAAACAGAGAGAAAGGTCTTCCTTTTTCCGTTGGTTCACCCCCCAAATGGCCGCTAAGGCCGGGGTGCTGTGCCGATCCAAAGCCAGGAGCCAGGTGCTTCCTCCTGGTCTCCCATGCAGGTGCAGGGCCCAAGCACTTGGGCTATCCTCCACTGCCTTCCCGGGCCAAAGCAGAGAGCTGGACTGGAAGAGGAGCAACCAGGACAGAATGTGGTGCCCCAACCAGGACTAGAATCCGGGATGCCGGCGCCGCAGGCAGAGGATTAGCCAAGTGAGCCACAGCACCGGCCTCAAAATGATCTTGTAATTCCATTTTTCCAAGAAATTTTTTGAAGTACCCTCACATACCACCAATAATCCTAGGTTCCAGTATCCTGGCTTCTACAGCAGGTACAGATGTGGCTGAGAGATCTCACTTCTTGTTGTCTGGAATGTTCAGTGTCATATTTCAAAGTTAAACTAAGCTCATCAGAAGCTTGGTGCAGGTGGATGTGCCACTAACCCTTTGTCTGACAATAGGAAGGCTATACAGTTGTTTTTATTTTTCGTGGTCTTAACCTCCAAGATTCTGTTGGAGCCAAGGAGAAGGAGGTGGGTTAGAATGAGCTATCTCTAATTTTAAAATTATAGGAAGAAAACTATTGAAGAGACTAATGGGGAGGATTAGATTCATGAATGGGGAGAAATACTGAACTGCTTTTTATCTTTCTAAGAATGCTTCGATGTCTTTCTCATAGAAGGAAGTAAAGAATGGTGGGCGGGACTGTGAACCATGCTGTGCATAGGATGATGCCAGACCATCACTTTCCATCTCCATCAGCAGAAGTGATGAATGGGCAAGGAAGTATGGCAAGTGCAATGGTGGAACAGGGAATTTTACCTTTTAGAGATCCAAGTGGCATTTGTAGTTTGTAATTCTTTTTCTTGTTTATCATACTGTGCATAATGCTACATTGATGGTGTAAATTATCTAAGAATATTTAGTTCAAAACAGTGTAAAGTCTGATGTTAGGATAATTAGAAATTCACTTTCTCTAAATCCGTTGCTTGCTAGGGAGTGGACCTTGGACACATGTTTTAGCTTCTTGTGCTTTAGTTTCCCCATCTGTAAATTAGAAACAGTGAAAGCATTTAGCACCTGGTGTGTCAGGTTGAGTAGCTATCATTATTACTATTGTTACTATAAGCATTTGGTCTAGCCTCATTTTACCTGCCCTGTGAAATGTTGCCAAGCTCTGATTATCTGTGTTTATTTCTATGTTCTCATTTTACTTCTCATGTTTTCACAAATAAAAATCCAAATTTAGTCTGCTTATAAAAGTACAGATAACAAACAAAGCTTTGCAAAGGATTCTATAAAGAGAGGGGGCATCAATATGTTGTCCCCTAAATTGTGAATAGTGTATTTATCTCAAGTAGATATTTCTCATTTGAATATATATAAAATCGTTTATATATTTTAAAGAATCGAACTGGTAGATGGTACAGGAGTGTAGTTGAGTTGTTAAGACACCTATATTTCCGACACTGGGGTACCTATTTTCAGTACTTGACCCTGGCTCCTGACTGCAGCTTCCTGCTAGTGTAGAAACAAGAGGTGGCAGGTGATGACTCAGGTAATTGGATTCCTGATACCCATGCAGGGAGACCTGGATTGGGTTCCTGTGTCCTGGCTTTGGTCCTTGCCAGTGAGTGTTGTAGACATTTGAAGAGTGAACTAGCCAATGGGATTTCTCTGTTTCTTTGTTTCTCTGATCATCTCTGTCCTCAAATAAGTAAGTAAAAATTTAAAAAAAAAGAAAAAAAAGAAAAAAACCTAGTATGGATTTGGCTGCAGTCCTAGCCATCTAGGTAAGATTTAATTATTATCAATAGTTGAATCTCATATTAAATATCTCTAAAAAACTACTCTCCAAGTTGAGAATGTTTATTATGTTAATTTCCTGTTCTGTAAGATGGCAGACTATTGCTTCTGTTTGTTCTTCATCTATTTTTCTTTTGAGGAAGCTAACAGAACGATGTTTTTCTTTAAAAAATAGTGGTGGCATACTACCTACTGTCATTATTTAAAAACTGTGACACAGCCTGCGCCGCTCACTAGGCTAATCCTCTGCCTTGTGGCGGCGGCACACCGGGTTCTAGTCCCAGTTGGGGCGCCAGATCCTGTCCCAGTTGCCCCTCTTCCAGGCCAGCCCTCTGCTGTGGCATGGGAGTGCAGTGGAGGATGGCCCAAGTGCTTGGGCCCTGTACCCCATGGGAGACCAGGAGAAGCACCTGGCTCCTGCCATCGGATGAGCGCGGTGCGCTGGCCACAGTGCACTGGCCGCGGCGGCCATTGGAGGGTGAACCAATGGCAAAAGGAAGACCTTTCTCTCTGTCTCTCTCTCTCACTGTCCACTCTGCCTGTCAAAAAAAAAAATAAAAATAAATAAACAAAAACTGTGACATTCTGACAGTATGTCAAAAAAATGGTGGCTGTGTGAAATTTACATGCCGAAATTTATAACTAAAACTAATTTTGTCATGTAATATTTTATAATTACCAAGTTAAAGAACTGAATAATTAAAGCAAAATGAGGCCTGCATGTTCCTAGCAGCGTAATCTGTTGGTGTTTTGTTAGCTTTTCTCGGTGGTATTTTTTTTTTGTTGAATATACTTTTTAAACTTTTATTTAGTAAATATAATTTTCCAAAGTACAGTTTATGGATTACAATGACTCCCCCCCCCCCATAACTTCCCTTCCACCCGCACCCCTCCCATCTCCCGCTTCCTCTCCCATTCCATTCACATCAAGATTCATTTTCAATTATCTTTATATACAGAATATCTATTTAGTATATATTAAGAAAAGATCAGTGGCATTACTCTGCAATAGATGTATATAATTTTCTCCAGAAGTGGTGACAAAATAAGGTTATTTTCCAAAGACTTGCCATCATTTGGGGAAATCCATGAACTACTTGCTATCTGAAATATTTTCACAATAATTTAGTGACTTTGAAAAGAGGAACAGCGAATCAACCAGCTTTCAAATGCCCCCCCTTCTCACACTTCTCCATTTTATTTATAGTAGAGGAAAACCTTTCTTCATTTCTTCCTGTCAGCTGTGCAGAGGCAGCACCACTAAAATTGGGTAAAAGCGTCTCCAAAACACACTTCAGTGCTTTGAGGTAGTCTCTGTTAAATAATTTGAGTAAGATGGTTATTTTTCTAACTAAGTTGACTTCATGGTTCTATGATATAGGTCTATAAAGCAGCTTATTTTTAGACTTTCCTGTAGAACACTTAAATCATTCAGCAAGAGGACTTTAATTTTATAGAGTAGTTTTGAAAAATTGCAATGCATATTTCTTATACTTTGCATTCTCATATTACAATCATATGCATTCTTAGGTGTCTTATATAATGTTCCTCACAAGGGACCTTGCTGGTCCTTTGGCTGGTCTGATCATCTGTTAACATGGTGAGACTTGCTGAGTGTGTGTGTTCTCTGATGAGCTTTATTGCTGTTGGCCAGAAAGCCTTTTAGTCACATTGGAAAGATTTCATTTTGAATGCGTTTGAAAGGGCAGTTTTAGGAAATAACTGTGCTTGTGCCACCCATTCAAGAAAGTTGATTCCTATTTAGGAAACTATCTCCTGAAACCTGAAGGAGACAGATAAATACTATCTTTGTTTGTGTGGCCATTGAATAGCCTGTGGATGATGGGTAAGTCACTTAACCTGTCTGGACCTCACTTTTCTTATCTGTAAAATAAAGATACTGCTACCCTTATGTGGAGCTCAGAGAGTTAAAAAGGGGATAATAAGATAATAAGAAAATGCTTGGAAAAACATGAAGCACTGTGCAGGGACAAGGCATTATCATCATCATCATCATTATTATTAAATTTTTTTTTTATTTGAAAGGCAGAATTACAGAGAGGCAGAGGCTGAGAGAGAGGTCTTCCATCTGTGGTTCACTCCCCAAATGGTCGCAATGGTTGGAGCTGAGCTGATCTGAAGCCAGGAGCTAGGAACTTCTTTTGGGTCTCCCATGTGGGTACAGGTGCCCAAGGACTTGGGCCATCTTCCACTGCTTTCTCAGGCCACAGCAGAGAGCTGGATTGGAAGCGGAGCAGGTGAGACTCGAACTGCTGCCCATTATGGAATGCTGGCACTGCAGGCTGCAGCTTTACCTGCTATGCCACAATGTCAGCTCCATAAAGCATTATTATTTTTTACTTTTGTTCTGTTATCTAGATTACAACAGAGTTAAGTACTTTTCTTGTAAACAAGAAGGGAAATAGGAAATTACTGTGTTTAAGCTAATTCACTTTTAATAAGTAGAAACACAGTGTGCCCTGGCCTGTGATGACAGAAGGGTCAGTTAAATGTAATTAATTGAATATGCAGTAACAGCTTACAAGTTGACAAAGTCAAAGTGGGTAGTAACATGCTATTGTTATTCAACAAAAGAGTGGAGTGGAAGAAGAGGAATGAGGATGATGTTGTTGTGATAATGACCGTTACATACCTGGAGCCTCCATAGAACCAAAGGTTTTGTCTTTCTTTCCATAGGTTTACTCATTTGCAAGAGTTAGTTTTAGGGATATGGTAGATATTTAATATTTGATGACATTAGCAGATGAATAACACTAGGAGATATAGCCAAAATTTGCTCCTGTTTCCAAGTAGCTCCTCAAGAATGTATTTGGAGGCCGGCACCACAGCTCACTAGGCCAATCCACCGCCTGTGGCGCTGGCACCCCGGGTTCTAGTCCTGGTTGGGGCACTGGATTCTGTCCCAGTTGCTCCTCTTCCAGTCCAGCTCTCTGCTGTGGCCTGGGAGTGCAGTGGAGGATGGCCCAAATGCTTGGGCCCTGCACCCCATGGGAGACCAGGAGAGGCACCTGGCTCCTGGCTTCGGGTGAGCACAGTGTGCCGGCCATAGCGGCCATTTGGGGGTTGAACCAATGGAAAGAAGACCTTTCTCTCTGTTTCTCTCTCTCACTGTCTAACTCTGCCTATAAAAAAAAATTTAAAAGAATGTATTTGGCATTTTTTCCACTTCTGTTGAAGTGTCATGTGGTCTTTATTATTTATTGTGTTGATATGGTAGCTTTTATTAACTGATTTTCAGAGGATAAGCCTATCTGATGTTACTAGAAAGAATCCTACTTGGTCAAGGTGAATAATTCTTTGTGTTTTATTGAAGAGTGTTGTTTTAAATTTTTATTTCTTGTAATATGTATCAGGATAATGCTGTTCTCATGTAATGAATTCAGAAAGTTCCCTTGTCTTCAGTTTTCTGGGAGTTTACATAGAATTGGTATAATTTTTTTCCTTTAAATTTTTCATAAAATTGAATAGTGAACTCCCTGTGGGACTGAAGATTTCTTTATGTGGAAGCTTTAAATCACAAATCCAAATTCCTTCCTGGTAGGTATTTCTTCTTGAATTTGGTAATTTGTGTGTTTCAATAAATTTTTTCCATTTATTCTAAATTTTCCAGATGTATAGGCATAAAGTTGTTGGTAATAATTTCTTCTTTTAATGTGTCTGGAATCTGTAGTGACATCATGGCTTCCATTCCTAATGTAGGTGATTAGTATCTTCTTTTTCCTGTGATCAGAATGACTAGATATTATTATTATTAGAGTGATTGAGAAGGAGAAGGTGGGGGGAGGGAGAAGGAAAGAGAGAGAAAGAGCGAAAGCGATCTGCTGGTCCACTCCTGAAATGCCCATGGTGGTTGAAATCCAAATCTAGGAGCCAGGAACTCCATTCTGGTATTCCAGAAGGGTGGAAGGGACCCAGCTACTTAAGCAATCACTGCTGCCTCCCAGGGTCTGCAATAGCGGGAAGCTGGAATCTGGACCTGGAGCCAGGATAACCCAGGCACTCTGATGTGAGATGCAGGCATTTTAACCACCATGCTAACCTCTGGGTCAGAAGCCTGCAGCTGGGTTGATGTTTATCGGTATCATGAATCCCATGAGTCCTCTCAAATTATCAGCTTTTAGTATAATTTCTTTTTAAAATTAATTAATTTTTTATTTTTAATAGAAAACTTTTATTTAATAAATATAAATTTTGAAAGTATAACTTTTGGATTATAGCTGTTCTTCCCCTGAACCACCCTCCCACCTGCAAACCATCTCCTACTCTCTCTCCCATCCCATTCTTTAAGATTCATTTTTAATTATCTTTGTATACAGAAGATCAACTCTACATTAAATAAAGATTTCAACAGTTTGCACCCACAAGGACACACAAAGTATAAAGTATGGCTTTATACTTTTATAGTTTTCCATTAATTCTCATAGTACAACACGTTAAGTACAGAGGTCCTACATGGGAAGCAAGTGCACAGTGACTCCTGTTGCTGATTTAATAACTGACACACTTATTTTTGAAGTCAGTAATCACCCAAGGCTCTTTTCATGAGCTGCCAAGGCTATGAAAGCATCTTGAGTTCACAAACTCTGACCTTAATTTATTTTTTAAGGAATACAAATTTTATATGTACAACTTCAGGAAAATAGTTATTTTTCCCACTATACCTGTCCTCCCACCCATTCTCCCACCCCCCCTTCCTAGTCTCATTCTCCATTAATATTCATTTTCAATTAACTTTGTACACAGAAGACCAACTATATACTAAGATTTCAACAATTTGCACACACATACACAAAACTGAGAACAAGTATCTATTACAGTTAACTCTCATAATACAACTCATTGAGGACAGTGGTCCTGCATAAGGAGCTAGTGCACAATGACTCCTGTTGTTAACAATTAACACTCTTATGTATGATATCAGTGATCACCTAAGGCTCTTGACATGAGCTGCCTAGGCTATGGAAGCCTTTTGAATCCACAAACTCCATCAGTATTTAGACAAGGCCCTAAGCAAAGTGGAAGTTCTCTCCTCCCTTTAGAGAAAAGTTCATCATTCTTTGATGGCCACTTCTTTCCATTGGGATCTCACTCACAGAGATCCTTCATGAGGGCACAGTGTCTTGGCTTTCCATGCCTGAATGCTCTCATGGGCTTTTCAGCCAGACCAGGAAGCCTCAAGGGCTGATTCTGAGGTCAGAGTGTTACTTACAACAATTGTCATTCTGTGAACCTGCTGTGTGGACTGCTTCCCATTGTTGGAACATACTCTCCTTTTTTATTATATCTACTATAATTACCCCACACTTGATTCTATTTATATGGCCATTTTAACACTTAATCCTATCTGTATGTTCACTTTAACACTTAATATGATTACTTTATTTTTCTGTTACTTTTCTGTTTTCTGTTTCACTGATTTTTATTCTGGTCTTTGTTACTGCCTTTCTTCAGCTTGCTCTTGTGTTTCATTTGTTCCTCTTTTCTTAAGGTATACTCTGAGGTAATTGACTTTAGAACATTCTTCTTTCCCAATATAAGTAGGCATTTGCTGCAAAATTTCCCCTAAGTAGTTAGTACATTAATTTGTGTAACTGTAGTAGTCACTTCACTGTGTATATTCAGAGCTTTATATTGTTCACCTGAGATGTACATAATAAAAAACAAAAGTTAGAAAATAAAAATGACTTCCTACTTTTTCTTTTATTCTTTGAGCCACAGATTACTTAACAGTGTTTTATTTATTTTCAAATATTTAATAAATTCCTCATATAATATTCTGTGAATCATTTTTTAATATTATTTATTTGAAAGGCAGTTGCAGAGAGAGAGAGAGAGAGAGAGAGAGAGAATATGAATCTCTTCCATCTGCTGGTTCACTCGCCAAATGGCCTCAATGGCTGGAGCAGGGCCAGTCTAAAGCCAGGTGCTAGGAAGTTCCTCAGGATCTCCCACGTGTGTGCAGGGGCCCAAGGACCTGGGCATCTTCTGCTGCTTTCCCAGGCGCATTAGCAGGGAGCTGGATCAGAAGTGGAGCAGCCAGGACTGGAATTGGTGCCCATAAAGGATGCTGGGGCCACAGTCGGTGGCTTTACTGACAATGCCACATCCTGACCTCTCTGTGAGTCATTTCTAATTTATTCTATTGAATCATGAAATGACTTGTGGGATTTAAACCGTTTTGCATTTACTGCAACTTTATTTCTAAACATAGAATGTGGTATGTGAAATGACATTTATTGGTAGTTATTCTATGTGCACTTGAAAAGAATGTGTATTCTGACACAGGGTTCTCTCTCAGTGTTAATGAGGTCAAGTCTGTTGAGAGTGCTATTCAACTCCGTTACATCCTTAATGATTTCCTGTCTATTTTCTATCAGTTATTGAGAAAAGTATATTGAAATCTCCTGCCATAATTTTGGACTTGTCTGTTTCTCCTTGCCATTTTATCCATTTGCCTCATATGTTTTGAAGCTTTTTTGTTAGGTCCATAGTATTTAGGATGGCTATTCCCTCCTGATTAATTGATCCCTTTATCTTTATGAAATGATGACTTAACTGTAGTCATTTTTTTTTTTTTTGTACAGGCAGATTGGACAGTGAGATAGAGAGAGACAGAGAGAAAGGTCTTTTTCTGCTAGTTCACTCCCCAATGGCCGCTGCACCGTGCTGATCCGAAGCCAGGAGCCAGGTGCTTCTCCTGGTCTCCCATGAGGGTGCAGGGCCCACTGACTTGGACCATCCTCCACTGTACTCACGGGCCACAGCAGAGAGCTGGACTGGAAGAGGAGCAACCGGGACAGAATCCGGCGCCCCGACCGGGACTAGAACCCAGTGTGCCAGCGCCACAGGCGGAGGATTAGCCTAGTGAGCCATGGCGACGGCCCAGTCATTTTTGTTTTGCAATCTAATTTGACTCCATCACTATTGTGAGCATGACATACTTTCCCCAGTGCGTTTGCTTTTATCCTGTTTGTGTCATTATATTTATAATGAATATCTTGAAGGCAGTGCATAGTTGAGTCTCATTTTTTTACCTAACTTGGTAATCTCTGCCTTTTAATTCGAATGTCTAGATCATTTATCATTTAGTATGGCTATTGTTGTGGCTAGGTTTAAATCTATTATTTTTCTGTTTATTTTCTACTTATCTGTTCCTTGTTCCCCTTTCCTTTTGTACTTTGTTTTGTGTTAATCATTTATTTAAAAAGATTTATTTATTTATTTGAAAGTCAGAGTTATAGAGAGAAGGGAGACAGATCTTCCGTTCTGCAGTTCACTCCCCTGATGGCTACAGTGGTCAGGCAGAACCAAGCCGAAGCCAGAAGCCAGTAACTTCTTCTGGGTCTCCCATGTGGGTGACAGGGGCCCAAATACTTGAGCCATCGTCTGCTGCTTTTTTCAGCCAATTGTCAGGGAGCTGGATAGGAAGTAGAACAGCCAGGACACAAGCTGGTGCTCATATGGGAGCCAGCATTGCAGGCAGAGGCTTTACCTGCTATACCACAATGCTGGCCCCTGTATTAATTCTTTAAGAAAAGATTCCATTTCATCTCATTTTGTTGGCTTATCACCTACAAGTTGATGTTATTTTAGGGTTTATATTATACATCTTTAATTTATCATAGTCCATCATTAAGTGATAATATAACATTTATGTATAATATGAGAACTTCACCTACATTGTAATTCTATTCCTCTTCCTATTGTGCTGTTATTGTTCTAGATTTCACTTCCGTATTAGTTGTAAATGCCACATTGCATGTTTGTGCAATTTGTGTACACATTCATTATATGTAAAGAGTTGTAATTAATAAGAAAAACATGTCCCATATAGTCACTCTGTGTAGTGATTTATATTTCTGTGTCTAAGTCCATTTTTTATGTTATCATTTTCCTTCTGAATAAAAGACTTCCTTTGACATTTCATGAAGTGCAAATCTGCCAGTGATGAGGTCCTTCAGCTTCTGTTATGTCTAAAAAATATTTTTTTGGAAAGGTATTTCAGTTGGGTATAGAATTCCAAGTTGAAGTGCTTTATTTTTCTTCTAGTGCTTTGACTCATTTGCTTGCTATGATTTTAATAGGATATGATTCTCAAACTCATGCAGCTGGTTCAACTCTAAGTCATACATTAAAGGCATGAAGGAGGGTATAAACAATTCAATTACAGTGTTTAGGAAGTGGGTCAGCAAGAGGTCATGAGGTCTCTGTGGCAGGCTCTCAAAGGGAAGGTAGTTCTCTCAGCAGTTTGGTTATGAAAGTTCAGTTGTACCCTGTTTCTCTCTCTGCATACTGACTCACCTGTGATTCCTCCTGTACCTGAGCTCCCTCTTGCCATATGAGGCTCTGAGCTGCATTAAGACTCTGCCAGCAAGAATGCCATCAGCAGAAGCTGTGCATCTCCAAACCAGAGGCTGAAGCAAACCTGCTTTCCTAAGTAGCTGGTGCCAAATGTATCATTATAGTACCAGGAATCTGAATAATACATTGTTTCACTGTTGTCCTGTTTAGACTGTTTCTAGCATGAAGTATGCAGCAATTCTTGGTTCCTGCATATTTGAAGTATGTGTCTCCCTTCACTTCACAAACCTGCTGCCAGCTACTTTTAATAGTACACTCTTACCTCATGAGTCTTTTGGAGCAACTTGATGATAATATGTACTGGGATAATTTTACTCTTATTTATTTTGCTTTGTTTTTGTTGAGCTTAGAGGATCTGTGTATTTACAATCTCCATCAGAATTTGTAAAGTTTTTAATCATTATTTTTTCAAGCATCTCCCACCCTCTAGGGGCTTCAAAAATATGTATTTTAAGCCACTTGAAATGATCCCACATGTTGACAATGCTCTTGTTTTTAAAAAAAAATTTGAAATTTCTTTTCTGTTTGTGTTTCATATCACTAGCATCTGTTGCTGTGTTTTCCAGTCCACTTATTTTTTTCTGCAACATTTATTGGCTGTTAGACTCATCCAAAGTGGTGTTCATCTTACACAGTGTAGTTTCTGTTTTTAGAGCTCATTTGCTTTCTTTCTAATGTTTTTCATGTCACTCCTTCAGTTTCCGAATATGTGAGATACAGTTCCCTAACTGTTTTAATGTAATTTTTTTCCAGTTACTTCTCATATCTCTATCAGTTTGGGACTTGTTTTGATTGCTTTTTTTCTCCTTCTCTATGATAATATCTTCCTGTTTCTTGAATGCCTAGTAATTTTTGTTATATACCAAATAGTGAAAATTTTACCTTCTTGGGTACTGATTTTGTGTGTGTGTGTGTGTTCAACTGTTCAACTTTATTCAGGGATGTTAGTGTTTTAAAACAGTTTTATTCATTTGGTTATGTTAGGCATCACTAGGATTGTGCTGTGTGTCTTATTATTGAGGGAGACTCCTTCAGTTTGCTGTACCTACTGTCTTGTGCTTCATGAGGTTTTCCTCTCTGGTTGGTGAAAACAGGTGCTATTTCTGGTCCTGTGTGAATGCTGGGCTCTCTCATCTCTATCCCTTTGTGATGATTCTTTCGCCAACTTCAGTTCCTTTCCTTATGTGTGTGTCCTGCTGAGTGTGTGCTCTAGGAATTATGCAAGGAAAGGCCTTCTGTCCAGGTCTGTCCTGCTGCTGCTGCTTTCTTCTGGCTCGTGCTCTCTCCTGTGAATACTTTGTTGTCCTAGGACTTCCAGCTTGCTCTCCTCGATTTGAAGAATCTGCCACAGTCTTCTGGGTATTTGCTTATTCTGCCAACAGAGAAATCTTCATTCGTACAGGTCACCTCTCACAGGAATGGAATCGCTTCTCGTTGCTTGTTGTGCAGTTTTTTAAAAACTGTAATTCAGACATTTTGTCTAGTTTTGGATTGCTTGATGCTGTCTTGAGAGGAAGTGCACGTTCCAGATTCACAGTAATTTTTATGTCATAGGGATAATTTTTTAAATGTTTACTTTCCCCCTTTTTGCCAACAGGGGTACATATTTCACTTCTATGCCTCAAGTCCCTTTCTATAAATTTGGGACTTAGATGTGCCTGCTTTCAAGGTTGTTGAGAGATTTAAACAAGATACCATGGTAAAGCCTTGAGAAAACACATACAAGGCTCCTATAAATTACTTATTGTATTATCATTATTTTTGTGATACATATCATGTGTATCTCTTAGATGCATGTCTATTTAGGTTGCATTCAATTTCTCTTTGTTGAATAGTTTAAATATGTTACATGCAAGCAAAAGCTTAATTGGATCTATGGAGTGAGAAAAAAGAATCAGGTAGCTTTAGAGACAGACAGGTGATAACTCTGAACATAGTTGGGTAAAGTTTCTTGGGAGAAATTTTATTAAGTTCACTTGGTGCTCAGAATGTTCTTCTGAGAAAGAAAGTCACTATCCAGACAGATTCCCACCACTTCTACCAAGTCATTTATTTGTCATTTGGACCCTCTTTGAACCATCTGGCATAAAATCTCCCCTGTAAAGGAAAATGCACATTTAATCCCATCTCTCTTAATAGAAGCTGGGCTGATTAACCAAACAAACCTGGCAGCATGGGACTTTAACATATCTCTCTGGTATCTTACTCATCAGTTTTTAAATGCTTAGGTCACCAGAGTACACAGTGAGAACAGTTTCAGCATTCCCTAAGGTGAAATAAAGAAGCTACTTACTAGTAAATACTTCATGTCTTATGAACTTTTGGCAAGGGACGTAATTAGTTACTTGCTATTTAAAACCTCCAAGGGAATTTATGGTATATAAATTCTTCACACACAGTTATAATGTATTAGCCATGATTTAATGGAAACAATACTAGGCATACTCGAAATTGTCAGGGTATTCAGGTGATTTGCAGAAAAGCTAGCCTGTGTGTATGGTATGTCAACTCTGCTGTGTGTCTTTGCATAAGGTTGACAATGAGAAGCAAACATTCCTTACACCAATATTAAAATTAGAATCTGCATTCAAATCTGGAAAAACATAGGCTGTGATGAAAATGTATCCTTTTTAAGAGATAGCAAAGTATAAAACATGGGCATCAGTTTGGTCTTGAGTAGAAGGTTCTTTTGCATTCTCTACTTTTCTGAGATTTGATAATAGAACCCCCATTTTAGCATAGATGTAATCCATAGTAACTGGCATTTTCTTAAGAAAAAAATATGTGCTTAGTAAATCCACCTTTATTTATGGATTTATTTCCACCACAAGGAATCATAGTATTTTAACACAAAATAAGAATGAAGGATATTTATTCTATGATATCCACTTAAGTAATAGCCTAATATAATTCATATATATTTTTGGGGTATCTATTTTCAATAATCCAACTATACTGACCAAGTTATACCTGTTATACCTGTCTTCCAAAGCAGTGAGCAGTTACATGGGAATGTCTTTTTTTAGTAAAGTCTAAATGGATAGTTATTTAGGGGGAATGGTATCTTAGATAGAAAGCATCTAATTAAAAATGAGTAGAGTTCCCATTATAAATAGTGTCCAAAATCAGGGCAAATCCAGGTTAAAAGTAAAAGCTGGGAATTCTTCTGAAACTCCTCTCCTTAGGCAGCTGCCATGGTTAGTGTCTTGAATCAAGTATGGACAAGTAAAATACCATGGTAAGGGTGTCATTTATTGAATACTTGACTGTGTGGTAGGAATTAGGTTAAGCACATCATAGATAATACCTGATTGACTTTTCCCAACGAGGCTATGAGGCATTATTATCCTCATCTGACAGATGTTGAGTAGTTAAGGATGTTGGTTAAGTAGCAAAAAAGAATTTTGGTCAAAGTGTGCAATTTGAAAGACAGATGGGTAGTTAGGTAGCTTCCAGGAGTAGTTCAGGTATTATTAAAATAGCAAAGCAGCAAATTAATCTATTGATCTTAAAAGCTTTTTTTTTTTTTTGCATTCAGAATTATCAGTGCAGAGTTGTCAGGGAAGATGGGAACCACATATTTTGAGCCTTTGTTTTGGCAGAAAAAAAATAGAAGCTAAAGATTTGCAATTTGTTCAAAGTGCAAATATGCGGTGGCATTTTGGCATTGTCCCAAGGGCACAGATTTAACTCGGAATTTTGGTGGCTGTTACTGGAAATGTACTGTTTATCAAATTCAGTGTTAACTGCACAGTTGAAGATTTTCTAGCAAAACTTTCTCTTTTTAGCACTTAAAAATCCTTTCACCAACTTCTAACAGTTGATAAGTGAAATCCATCCGGAGCCAAGGACTTTGATGAGCAAATCTATTAAAGGATAATCAGTGAGGTCATTCCACAGGGTTTGTATAACTGTATATTGTCTATTTGTAATTTGTATAATTGTATATTGTGGCCTCCAGGCTGGAATCTCCTGACCTGGCATCTTAAGAAGTAAGAGAGGCCGGCGCCGTGGCTCAACAGGCTAATCCTCCGCCTTGCGGCGCCGGCACACCGGGTTCTAGTCCCAGTCGGGGCACCGGATTCTGTCCCGGTTGCCCCTCTTCCAGGCCAGCCCTATGCTGTGGCCTGGGAGTGCAGTGGAGGATGGCCCAAGTGCTTGGGCCCTGCACCGCATGGGAGACCAGGAGAATCACCTGGCTCCTGCCATTGGATCAGCGCGGTGTCCCGGCTGCAGCGCGCCAGCTGCGGCGGCCATTGGAGGGTGAACCAACGGCAAAGGAAGACCTTTCTCTCTGTCTCTCTCTCTCTCACTGTCCACTCTGCCTGTCAAAAAATTAAAAAAAAAAAAAAAGAAGTAAGAGAGGATGAAGTGGCTAGCCCTTGACTGTCTTCCTGAGATCACCAGCCAGCAAGCACCTGCCAGATGGCCGTAGGTGCTCCCGAGAGCTTTGACAGGTGGAGCATGAACCCACTGTCCTGGTTAACTCTGTAACCTGAAAAGTACAGAATTTCCTTTCTCTGGATTCTGCCGTGTCTCTCTATATAGATATCTTCAAATGAAACCTTATGAAACAAGGAGTATATTTTAGCCTACTGTTGAAAATATTTCCTGGCTTACTTCTTCCTTGCTTTCAGAAATCTCTCCCTCCTTTGTGCCTCACAGTTGGGAATCCATGCAGAACCTGTGAAAAGCATCATTCCCTCTCATGCTCTAGAGCAAACGTCGGATGAAGTCATTGACAACCGAAGTCGTGACTCTCTCAGCCTGTCATAGAGCACAACAGATTTCCAGAAACTATTGATATAATGCACTTTTTACTCACTGGAGGTGCATGAGTGTTCTGCTGGACAGTTAGTCTCTTTATTAGTCAACAGAAAATGGGAAAAAAAAAAGATGAAAATTTCTTAAGGTAGTAGCAGCTTATATTTGCTCTTTATGTTCCCCAAACGTTTGTTAATTTGTTTTTCAGAGTGGATGAGGTGAAATTCCAAATAATCTTATCTCTTTGGGCCAAGGTGCTGACGACTCTGATTTTCACCCTTTATTGGGCTGGGTGACTGATTCTCCTTTCTTTCTGGATTAGTGCTGGCTGTTTCTTCATTGAGCATTTTTCTTTTATTTCATCTGTATTTTGGGGATTTTACTCCCCCTGCTGGCCCCTGGCATATATTAAAATTGAGTCTTTTCCAAGGATTCTCAATGGTTTCTGTTTCTTTTCAAAAAGTCTCCTGCGTGTTTGGTTCCAAACACAGCAGCAGCTACATGAGTTTAAAGGTAGATATTTTAAGTTTTCTGGAACTTGTTTTTCGCACTTTTTTTCCTAGAGAGACTGGAGTAGAAGAATTCGAATTTAGAGCATATAGAAAAACGTTCTAAGGTTTTAGAAGCTAAATTTAATGGCTTTAATGAAAAATCACTTGCTAAAGAAAAGCTGTATTCTAGTTAATCATGAAGAAAGTTTCTCCCTTCTATAATAGCAGTAATTGTGCTATAAAATGAAAACAAAATGTCTTAATTGTATAAGAATTCTTAAAGCTTTGAAATTGATGGCCTTAATGTTGCAAATAAACTGAGATTTCAAAGTACATTTCATTAAACAATGCTATGAGTGGAGGAGTAGCCATTGCCATTACATCTGTATGGCCCTTTCTTTCTTTCGTCTTTCTTTCTTTTCTTTCAATATTTTATTTATTTATTTGAGAGGTAGAATTACAGACAGTGAGAGGGAGAAACAGAGAGAAAGGTCTTCTGTCCGCTGGTTCACTCCCCAAATGGCTGCATCGGCCAGAGCTATGCCAATCCGAAGCCAGGAGCCAAGTGCTTTTTCCTGGTCTCCCACGTGGGTGCAGGGGCCCAAGCACTTGGGCCATCTTCACTGCTTTCCCAGGCCATAGCAGAGAGCTGGATTGGAAGATGTGCAACTGGGACTAGAACCAGCACCCATATGGGATGCTGGTGCCGGTGCCGCAGGTGGCGCCGGCCTCTTTCTTTCTTTTTTAAGATTTACTTATTTGAAAGGCAGAGTTACAGAGAGGCGGGGGGTGGGAGGGAGAGATCGTCCATCTGCTGGTTCACTCCCTAGTTGGCCACAACTACTGGAGCTGCACCGATCCGAAGCTAGGAGCTTATTCTGGGTCTCCCTCGCGGGTGCAGGAATCCAAGGAATTGGGCCAACTTCCACTGCTTCCCCAGGCCCTAGCAGAGAGCTGGATCAGAAATGGAGCAGCAGGGACTTGAACCAGCTATGGCTCTTTCTTTATGAAGGAACTTGGATAGTTTAAATCTCAAAAATTGTCACATGCCATTTTGGCTTTTGTAGTTTTGGGTTTGTGTGATGCCTCAACTCCCATTACACAACTTCCTCTTTTGCCTTTTATTTCCCTTCAACTGAAAGAGAAATGTGAACATTTCCCAAGAACCATTTGTTCTAGGCTGAACAGAGGAGCTGCAGTTTTCATGCCGTTGTTTTCTTGTCATTAAAAGCAAAAGATCATCTGCCTTGGGAATAGTATTTTTGGTAAATGCACTCCCAGAGCTTTCTTCCTATCTGAAAATCTTCAGGCTGTTGTTCTTTGCCAGCAGTCAGTGGACTTGAAGGTACTTTTTCTTTCCATGTTTGTAGTACACCTTGCTGTGTTTATTATTAACTCCCGTGGGTTAATATTCTCTGGCATCACACAACAGCCTGGGGAGCTGGGAACGAACATTCAGGACATTTTCTGAGGAGAGTGGAATAGGCACTCTGCCACCTGGCCTTGTTTCCTGGATCTGTTCTCCCTGTCTTTGCTCTTACAAGGCAGTGGCGATGGGGGGTGGAGGAGGGGTCTTGTGACAGCACGAATGCCTAATCAGTCAATCTCTTTACATCACATCATGAGTTGAGAGCTTAAAAAAAAATTGCTCTCCTCTGTTCCCTGCACTACGCTGAAAGAATATGGGATTTCTTTTTTAGAACACCGAACTTTGTGAAAAATGCATTAATTCACTGTTAATGTGACAGCGTCCAGTCCCAGCTACCAGCACTGCGAAGTCTGCACCGCTCAGCGATCACCAGAATATACAGCTGTGCGTATTTTTAAAGCACACTGAGACATGACTGTTTTCCCACTCTTAGCAGGAGGTCAAGGAAGCAAGTGCTTCGTCAGCAATCTCATGTTACCAAGAAATAAAGTATGAAGTTTCTAGATATTATAAGAACTTGATTACTCCCTGAGGGTAGTTAGAATGGAATGCTTTTTATAAAGCCCACATAGAAACTTCCAATATCAGAGCATCCTTCCTTGGACATTTACTTGGATTCATATCCAGGCATGGAGAAACAAAGACAAAAACCACTCCCATGTCAATTGTGTTTTTTCCCATTCAGTTAAAATAAGTGAAAGGAGTTAAGGCAAAGTTGGTCACTGAGACGTTTTCAAAATCCTCATTTTGGTCCCTTTTCTCTTTGCAAAGTGGGGCAGCAAGTGTTATCTTTTTATTCATTGATAGAGGGTTGAATGGGCCATACTTTCTTACCGGGTCTTCCTTAAAGAGGGGAGCCAGGTAACAGTTGTAGTTGAAAGGGTCGTTTGTGCCCAAGGTAGTATTTCGTGAAATTCTCTCATCAGAAGAAATCTCCTGGATCTCTTGTTAACAACTTGTCTGTAAGTTGATCCACTAAAGAGCTTTTTGTCCTGTGGTAGGACATGGAAAAGAAGAAACACAGTGCTTTTACTAGGCAATAACTGCTGGTTTTACTCATGCGATACATTGTGGATGTTGCGATCTAATTATCTCCATTAGGTGTTTGTGTTGTAAACCACGTTCTCCTTAGAAATCACAAATTTGATCTGAGCCAGGAAAGGTGGGCAGCTCTTCTGCTCATTGTCAACTTCTTGCCATGTGACTTCATGTAGGAGAGCACCCCTTTAGCTACACACATACACACACAGACACTGCCCCCTGTCCCTGCTGGCTTATTTTATCTCTATAGTAGTGATCCACAGCTAATGTCTTGTATGGTTTTTCTTAATTTATTATTTATTCTCCCCATTGAAATGAAAGTCCTCAAGAACAGTGGCATTGTTGGTGTTCACTGCTATAATCCCATTGCCTAGCATGTAGCAGGAGCTTAGTAGCTATTTGAGCAGTGAGCATTGAATTGGGAAGCCATATTTTTAGGTTACTAATGTAATCTTCACAGCATTAAAGCTGTACATATGATATCTTGATAATTACCCTAATACAATCTGTACTAGCTGTACTTTTCATAACAAAATGTATTGTTGGATTTCAGTTTTTGTGCTAATAGGAATATCATTATGCAAAATAGAGAAGCTCTCTTTCCAGATAAATTGATTTATGTAATTTTTTATTTTTGAGTCTTTTCTATAATTTTATAATTTATTTATTTGAAAGACAGAGTTACAGAGAGAAACAGAGAGACAGAGAGATAGAGAACTTTCATCCACTGATTTACTCCCCGAGTGGCCATTGACTGTACCAGACTGAAGCCTGAAACCTGGAACTCCATCTGGGTCTCCATGTGCGTGCAGGGGGCCCAAGTTTTGGGGCCTTCTTCCACTGCTTTTCCAGGCACATTAGCAAGGAGCTGGATCAGAAGTGGAGCTACGGGGACTTGAACTGGTGCTCATATGGGATGCCGGTGTTTTAGGTGGTAGCTTAACCTGCTGTGGCCTCTAAATAAAATATTTGAATGAAGGAGTAAGATCCATTACTCCAGTAATTGTCTGTTCAATGTTAATGCACTGTATCTTCCTTGCTCTGTTTTTTTTTTTAATAATCTGAACATTAGGAGGTATGCGAGTCTATATTACTTACGTATCACTTCAGTATTAGGGGGTACTCTAATTGCTGATACTCTCCTCGCTGATAAACTCTTCCTAGGTCATCATTAGTAGTAGTATTATGTAAATATGCTAATGCTAATTCAATAGATTTCCAGGGTTTTTTTTTTCTATTATTCTATTTTACTCTGCAGTTTACCATTATGGAAAGTTGGATTTACAGTATCTTGAATTATTGCATATGTATAACTCAATAATTTGAGCATATTTTTGTCACTTTGTCTTTCATCTTAAAAAATTAAGTTCTGACTACATCATCTCATTGAATTTCAAATAATGCTAATGTTCAGTTTTGAAAAGCTGTGTTTTTTTTTTTTTTTTTGAGGCAGCAGTTTTAAGTGAAAAAAATCAGTTCAAAAGCTAATGTATACCAGTTTTCCTGGGGTTTGAGCAAAACAGCTTTTAGTGACTCAGTGGTGAAGTCCAAAGGATTTCTCTTTGTTCCCCACTGCCAATTATGTCTTCACCAGGGCCAGTGTTCCAGTTTCTTCTTGCAGGTATCTTTCTTTCTGCGCGTGTGCCTGGTGGCACCCACCCCTTCTCCTCCTCTTTCGAGTTACTCTGCGCCACAGTAATAAGCTAGGATGTCTAAGATACGAGTCACTTTGGAACTGAGGAGGTGGCTGCTTATACATGTGTTCTGCGATGGGGGTTTCCAAGGCTGTCCCACCGGGGATGGTTACTGCATTCCATAGGTCTAAGGGAAAAATCCAAATTTCCCAGAAATAAAGGTCAAGAGACATGGAACAAGTTTTTTATTATTTGCTTTCAAAACAGAGGGGATATGATTTATGTCGGATCTAAGCTTATGTCATAGCCGTGCAGGTGCTGCCGTGAAGTGTGACCGCGGTCTAATCCCCATGACGACGCTGGCCATGGAGCACATTTGCTTTGTAGTCACCGCACTGCTTTCCCAGGAGCCTTCTCGTTACTGAGCTGAGCCGCTGGGTGGCTGCCTGGCTGTGCTTGGTTCGAGCTTGTTGTTTTCCAAGAGCAACCTGAAGTGCTTCTTATAGTCATTGTCTGAGTTAGGTGACTTTGGGTTTGCAGGGGTGCCTCTACATGAATACAGAAGTTTCCTGCTAACTTGTCTTTTTCTTCACCAGCTAGCTCTCAGGGGTGGCTTTTCCTATCTATTTTGCTTTTTTCCCGTCATTGCAGAAAATGTAATCTCATTATTTATTTCAAAAACAGCAAACAGTTGCGTGATATTTAAAAAGAGAAAATGTATATTTTTAGTGCTGACTGTTAAGTCAATGGCTGATCTACTTATATAATTCATTTTTTTATTATTGAAGGAGAAGATTAATAGTCTTCTATGTTATTTCAATATTTTTTGTTTATTCTTACCAAAAGATTAATGACTTAGTCACTGTTGTCAAGTCGTCCCCGAAATCTTGTTTTACTATTTTATTCTGCCTTCCAGTGTTTTGATTGACTGGAGGTTTAATATTTTAAAGCTTTCTGTGTACTATGGATTGTGGGAGGAGAGAAAAAAACTAAAACTACCTTCGAAGCAGTGACTTTAAGTCTCTGTAAGGTCTTTCTGATGTGAGTGTGTGTGAGTGGCCACGGGATGTCCCTATTTCAAGTTTCTATTTCGTTATATTCAGGACTCTGAAGCTCAGCTGTTTGTCTTGAATCTCCGCTCCCTTCCATCCAGCTCTGTGATTGTGGGTGAACTTTCTGAGTGCATGCTTTTCGTGACTAGGTTCTGAGCCATGCACCCAGGCACACGGGTCCTCACCGTTTTACTGAAATGTTATTAGTGTTGTGTGTTGGAAGTTTCAGACTGACAGTGAGTCAACCAACACTGACAGTCCCCCGAACTGTGCCCGATTTGAAGTGTCATGCCGCGCTGCGGAAGTGGATCCCACAGCTATGGAGAAGCAGTGCTCAAGAAGAAAGGAGTTCCAAACAAGTCTGTGTGTTTTTCTCGTAATGGCTGTGGGCACCCTTCAAGTCTGGTGTGGTGAGGACAGCATAATTAGACAGGAAAGCATTCCCTTTCTCGGATGCTGCTTTATGTGCCCGTTAGTCATCTCTGCAGGCTCTCTGCTTTGCAAAGCCTTCCTGAGGCCATCAGAGTTAGTCTGATCTCTCTGAAAAATGTGCATGAATAAATAGGCCCTCCAAGCAAAACCAGATTAGTGTTTATCATTGAGTAAAAGCTGCAGCAACGATAATACTGTTGAGCTGGACAAAAGGAAATGAAGGACCTTGGCGCTGGAACCTTTTGCTCAGGGGAAGGCAGTGAGTTGGCCCTGAGTTTTAGGTGCATATTTTAGACAACACAGGCAAGGATCAATGGAGCAGCCAGGTTCCCAGCCCTCCCGTGGTGAGCTGCTTGGAAGTCAAGCCAAGGAGTGCCCTCTGGAGGGCAGTACAGTCCCACATTTGTTACGGGAACTTCTCATTCTGCAGAAGTTCACCTCAAGGATTGCTGGCCCTGTAAAATGTGAATCATCCCCCCCCCCCCCCTTTTTTTTAAATACTCAGAGGAGATGTAAAGATCGTTGTGAAGTCTTTTTGGTTCAGGTGGCTAGCCTGGAGATTGGGAGAATCAGATCTGAAGCAGGTCTGTAAAGCGCCATATGGAAAGCACGTCTCCAGTGTTGGGTGTGCGTGGCTGGAGCTGCCTGATCTTTGTCTGTTAGCCCTCCTCGATTCAGTATTTGCGTCCCCTGACTTTTCGTGGTCTTTGCTTTGGCCTCAGCTAGCTCTGAAATGCCAGTCTGTATCTTTCAAGAAAATCTGTTGACAGGCTCACTCTGTAGGGTCTTGCACAAGGTTAGCCCTGCAGCCAGCAAAATATCTCCCCATACCTTAACAAATCAGCTAAATATTTTGAGAAATGCTTTACTTTTATGAACAAATACCCTGATGGTTATTGGATTTGTCATAGCATCTAAGGTTTCTCTCATAACCATACTGACCTTCACGTGCTATTGTGTTACGAAACCGACTCTATGTCATCAAACCAAAGGAAGAATGCTTAATTAGCCATCCGTGACCCCGCATTCTGAGACAGGCATGCAAAAGTTATTTCTTTAGCACTATCTAACTATTAGGCAGAGAAACTTCTGGTTACAGTAAGACTTGGGATATTTGATGTCTTGGGAGTAAGGTTATCTGGGGAATTTTTTTTTCTCCCCTTATGGCTGTTTCAAGACTTTTGCAGAGGGAATACTGGGCACCTTCAGATCTCATAACTCCTGAGCATCACAAAAATGTGTTCATTCCGAAAGACTTTTCTCCTGAGCGAAGCAACTGTGGGTGTACTTCAGCTCTCCATCCTGGCATAGTCTTGCTCTGCCAGAAAGCATTCAAGAATGTAAACTAGATGACTTTTCCCTCACCCTCTGCACCTCTGAGGATAGCTGTTAACGCTGATGATTGCTGCCTAGCAATCCGAAAGCTGCTGTCACAACCTTTGTATTCCCCAAGTGCAAATGAATCATTTATGAGGTCACTGAAGGAAACCATTGACGTTGTTTGCTGCATCTTGGGGAGCAATAGCAGAGAAATGAGAAGCCCGGTGAAAGGGCCAGCCTGTGTGACCACGCTCCCCATCTGAGTGTGACTGGGAGACTCAGAAGCTCTTCCCCTGCCTGGACAGGCTCTGCCCCTTTTGTTTTGTGGTGTGATGGCAGGTTCACAACTTGTAACACTGATGTACTCCTCATGCTAGATCACCAGCACATGGCTTAAGGGCTGTGCTTTGGCTTAAGGGCTGTGCTTTTTGGAAACACAAAGGACCTGAACTCTTCTATTTTGTTTTTTTCCTTCTTTGTTTTAATGCTATCTTCACAATCTAAACACTAACCTGTGTCACATTTCTTTTATTGGGAATGCTAGGAAATGCACCTTCTAAGCTAGGAAGTTCTTGCAGTTGAATCTCACCATGTGGGACATAGTGAAATCGGGGTTGTATGTGTTAAGGGGAACACAAACCTATTTATAATCAGCTCTACTGGATGAACTGTAATAAAAGAACATTCATTTACTTAGCGAGGGAAAAAGTCATCTTAAATACGGCCGTTAGTTACTTTTCTTCTCATTTATTACATTTGCCACTTCATTGTGACCTTCCTGTGACCTTGTCGTTTATGGGCTAAAGGTAACCGTTATGCAATAACGAAAATATGCAGACCCAGCTCACCACCTAGGAAAAATTGGTTTCTTATATTTTGTTTAAATTAACACTCTTTGCTGTTTATAAAACTCTGCTCCATGGTGCAAGAAAGAGGAGGAAAGCATAATCGCAATTAAGGTGCAGATTTGGGCTCTTGGAGTCGGTGTTTCGGGAGGTGAGTCAGCAGGCCCGGGTAGGTTAATTACAGTGGTTTTGATTCACAAACATACACTATGTTCCTAAGTTAATAATGCTTTAAAGCCCAAATTGTTTAGGAAAAAAAGGAGAGCCTAAACACCAACCTATTAATACTCACCTTTGCTGTCGTGTATGGCTTGATTTGTTCTGTCCTACTCCTCCAGATCTGAATTTATTCCACATTCCCTTGCCAGAATCCCATGATCTGTTCTCTCCATTTGGATGTGGTGGGGAAATTCTCTCCGACGTGGGCAATGCAGAAGCAACACCAACAGTCCATCCACATGTGGCACACAAGCTCTAGACATCTTCTGTGGGGCTGGGGTTTGCATTCTCCCTGCTTTGGTCTTGGGCTTGGAAATGAATTGAAATCTTAGCTGGCATTGAAGGGTTTATAGTCACTTGGTCTTCCACAAACATGGGATATCAGTCTGCTTATTTCCAGTTAGTTTTCTGCTACCAGGCACAAATCCGCTCCTTATTCTCAAGTAAAAATGCTGGTTATTATTCTTGGAGAAATAGCTCTCAGATAATGGCGATAGCAGTTGCTGTAAGCGCTGTCTTCCAAGTATAGTTCTCAACACTTTTGTACCTGAAATACAGACTTGTACAATCTCCATTCCACCATGGATATGTGACGTGTCCTATCCAGGGTAGCCCAGTAATTCCAGAGCTGATTCCCACCCCAGAGGAACCTGTGGTCTTAACCTCCTAGGAGCCTGGTTGCTGAGAGACTTTACCCTTTCAACATGGGTTCTCTGTCACACGGCTAGGAATAAACTCTTCCTGACATGGTTCAGATTCAAGGTAATTTAAAAGCTCATTTATAAAGAAGGCAGTAATTTAGGATTTAAAAAAAATATTTGGTTAAAAATGGGTTGCTTATAACCAACGAAGGCAAATATTTAAGACACGGGTCCTTTGTAGAACCTTGGGATGCGAATCTTTGAAACAGACTGTAGACCCTTCCCCTGCAGACAGTGGGGACTGCTTTGGCATCACCCTGAAGTCTGTGTGAGGTTCCAGAGGCCCAGTGGGAGATGCTGGGAATTAGGTCTTACCAATGTTTTCCCCCGAAGTTTGGGTTGGTAGGAGGTTTAGTGCCTGTTTCACCATGCTCGGCAGTGATCAAAGTACTCTTTTAGGAAGAGCATTGCCAAAAGGGGCGATCATTTTGATAGTCACAGAGTGTTTAATTCCAGAGCTCTGTGTTTCAGAAATGAAGTAAGGGACATATCTAGAGAGATGTGGAAGTCTCCCCTTGGTTTCCAGGGGCTCTGCCTTGAAGGGGTACTGGCTGTAAATTGGAAGGAGGGATTTTATTGGGGTGATTGGAATGTTCTAAAACTGAGTTGTGGTGAAACGTGCTAAAGAAACCAATTCTCAAGAGTGGTTTGAATTGTACCCTTATAGTGGCTGAATTTATATTTTCTTTCAAGTTGAAAAATACACATCAGAAACTAAAAATGATAAAAAGGAGATCCAGGGTTGTATTTTCAGACAGCACTAATTATTGACATCCAATTCAGAATTTCCTCTCTTTGATTGTTAAAGTCTGGTACTACCCAGAATACTAACACAAAGACAGCAAAGCTAAGGAGCTCCTGCCTGGATTCGTTATTCCCTGTCGCCTCTAGGGGGCAGCACATGTGTTTTCATTTGAAAGATGAAAATGACTTCTCAAGAAATCTTACTTTCCCATAGCAAACTTAAGTAACTGTCAGGAATACCAAGTGAATGCAGCTGACCCCTTTTCAGGGGTCCATCTGAGACCTGAACAGTTGAGAGCCACCCTTTCGCCACTCCTGGGAATTCTTCCATTCTTCCCTGTCAACTGCTCTATTCCGCGTCTCAGTTGTGAGTGATGTTCTGGGAACGTCTTTTGGCCCCTCTCCAGGGGGCCCTGGGGGTGATTTCTGCCAAGACTTACACACTCTTTTCCCTTTAGAAAGCTGGATTTTTAGGGAAAGGCAATAATCAAAGAATAAAGCTGGCGTTTGCACATGGGGACAGGTGAAGGCCAGGAGAGTGTATTCAGCATCTCTGAAACTTTTTACGTTTGTGAGATTACCCTGGGAGAATCAGGCCGTTCTCCAGGACGAATGTGATGCCAAGGTGAATCGTTAGGAATGCAGGACTTAGCAATCTGTGAGACGTTTTTTAATGGTCATAGCCTGGTTTGTGTTGTTCTTCTTTTCCTTGAACCGTTTGTGGTAAGTCTTGTACACAGCAGGAGTCATGAAGTCATGATCATATGGTCAGAAGGTAAATTACCTAGCATGAAGTTGTGTCACTGGAGGTCATTTTAAGAAACGGCTGCTTCTCCACCATTGATTAATTTTCCTTATGGTCACTCGATTTAACAAACACAAAATATCACCACTCGGAGATCTTACAGGATTTGTAGAAGCTGACTTTGGGGTCGAGATCTGAAGCAATTTCAGACCCCGTCATTGTGTGCATCCTCTTTACTGTGGTTGAGAAATTCTTCCTTTGCCTGTATATCCAGGCAGTGTTGTTTGTGAAGAAGAAGAGGCATGAAAGAAAGAAAGACAGAAGGAAACACAGAAAAAGGAAGGGAAGGAGGGAGGGAGAAAGACAGGATGAGCCTAAGAGACCTCACAGCCCAAATATATACAGAATTGCATGTGGGTGATCCTCATACTTAAATCGACTTTTCCCCCTCCTCTTCTGTTTCTTGTCCGCTCCATCTCTTCTCTGTGTGCTGGGCATGGGTAGATTCCACCTGTCCTCCTGCCATGGTGAGGACAGCATCAGTGTGGAAGACAGAGGGAAAAAATGTGAACAACAAAGAAATATGTCAGTGTGGTTCAAAAATGATTTTAAAAGAGCAGAGGGGCAGGGGCTGAAATTCTTGGAGCCAGTTTTGACGAGGGGTCAGGAACGGATTGCTGAGGTGACTTCGGATGGCCCCAGTGACCAAGGATGGAGCCAAGAGTTCCCTAGGGTGAGGAGGAGAGTGGAAGAAGGCTTAGAGTCGGGAGGGAGCTTGGCTGGTTGTACACACTGAGCCGGTGTCTGGGGTCTCGGTGTGGAACGGGAAGTGGGCTGAGCTGTGGCTGTGGAGGTGAGGGTAGGACCCACAGGTCTCTGTGGGGAGTTTGAGTCTTCTGAGTGCAGTGATGGCTCCAAAGGGAAAAGGAAAACAGTGACTTCATTGTCTGCTTTAGCTTTTTTAAAAAAATTATTTATTTTAGTTTTGTTTAAAAGGCAGAGAGAGAGAGAGAGAGAGGAGAGAGAAGAGATAGAGGTATCTTCCATCTGCCAGTGTACTCCCCAAATGCCTGCAACAGCCAGGGCTGGGCCAGGCCAAAGCCAGCAACTCCTTCCAGGTCTCCCGTGTGGGTGGCTGGGACTGAAGTACTTGAGCCAACGGCTGCTGCTTCCCAGGGTCCACATTAGCAGGAAGCTAGGACTGGGAGTGGAGGTGGAGCTCAAACCCAGGTGCTCCAGTATGGGTGGGAGCACCCCCGGAGGCGTGTTAACTGCTGTGCCGAATGCACCCTGATCTAGTTTTGAAAAGGTAGTTTTGGTTGCTTCGTGGAGAACAGATTGGAGAGAGCTCAAGGGAATGGGGGAGAAGTAGCTAGGAGGTGTTGTAATACCGATAGAAATGTTCTAGCAACTAAATTTCACCTGCGGGAGTAATGTGTGAGTCCACTGCTGTTCGGAGCACAGACACTGATATATGGAGTGGAAGAAAACGCTCTTTGCTTACATTTAAAGGTATGAATAATTTTCAGCTTACTAAATGTAGTTAACAATTAGTTGGAAGTTTAGAGTAGTTCTGGAAACATTAATTTCTTGTGTTTCTTGTTTTATGTGAACTGACATTAAATGTGAGAGCTGAAGTGATCTAAATGCCCTTGAATGAATTTCTGTCTTTGAGGGCTGGAATTTGGAAACATCCCAGTGAAACAGAGAACACGAACAGCTTGATAAGTGTATTTACATATCTCTTAATATCATTTTGTCAAGAACTTGTCTTTTAATCAAACACAGGAATTGACTGCTAAGATTTAAAATATATATATATAAAAAGAACCACTGAAACAAAAACCTGTCAATAATATTGAAGTAGCCAAGAAAACTTTGTAAACTTTGTACACATTCATTGACAAAAAATATGTTTTATTTGAAAGGCAGAGTTACAGAGACAGAGAGAGAGAGGGAGAGGGAGAGAAAGGGGGGTCCTCCATCTGCTGGTTCACTCCCCAGATGGGCAGGGCTTGGTCAGGCTGAAGCCAGGAGCCTGGAACACCATTCACATCTCCCAAGTGGGTGCAGGGGCCCAAGTACTGGACTTCTGTCTGCTGCTTTCCCGGGCTCATTAGAAGGAAGCTGGATCAGAAGTGGGGCAGCCAGGGCTCAGACTGGCAGCCACATGGGATCCCCTGGCCCCATGTTGTTGCTCTTGATAGAAGCAAAAGTGATATAGAAATAACCTTTGGGATATTCCTCATGGCCACTCTGTGCTATTCCTTCCTGCCATGGTGGACAAATGACATAGCTCACGTAGTTGGGTGGCAGACTCACATAGTTCCCTTGTAGCACCTCCAGGAAACCAGAAGACAGCAAATTATGCAGTAGCAGCAACTCCTGCTGCCATCCTTCCAATTCAGTGAGGTGGTGTGCAGAGGGCCAGAGTGCTCAACCCTGGAGGTGACCTCTGTGGGATCAAACCCTGGCTCTGAAGCTTATTAGCCTTGTGACCTCAAGCAGGTTATTTAACCCTGCTGTCTCAGTTTCCCTCTCTGTTTAATGGGAATAATAAATGCACCTACCTCTGACAGCTCTTAGAATGATTAACAAGAGTTGCTATGTGGAAAGCACTTAGATCAGCATCTGGCCAATGTGGAGGTCAGCGTTGGTCACGTTCACGGTCGCATCAGTCTGTGAAGCCAGATTCAATGCAAAATGTATGGCATGAGGTGCTTCAGCAACTTCTTAGAGAACTCAGGATTGATTGTTTTAGGCACTGTCATTTTCTATTGCCAGAAACGAGGTGAAGAGCATGGCTCTTAGCTACCATTAGGATAAAAGGTTGTGCAGAGGTTAATGGCCAAGCCTAAAGGACTGGTATATTTTGTATGCCGTATTGATAGCTTTTTTTTTTCTCATTTTTGAAAACTTGAAGATGCGTAGAGAGAGACCCACCTTTCTGAATATCAGCCACTCACCAGCACTGAGCAGTGGCTGTTCCTCCAGCCTCCTCTCATAGCTGGGGGTGGGAGTGGGGGGCATTTGCCTTTGCCTGTGAGCCAGCTCTGGGTTGGATGTGTGGTCGGAGGTGTAGAAGCTGGGATTGAGAAGCTGTGCCTGTACGTGAGGAGCTTGTGCTCACGGAGCCAACGTTGTTATGGGGCGGCACCTTCTGCAGCTAGGTATTTCCTCTCTGTGTCCTCCAGCAGTTGGGAACAGATTCCTCAATCAACAGATCGAGGTTTGGTCCCTGGCTTTATACTTAGACCCCTGCACCCGCATTGATCTCCCCGAAGTGGAAAATTGAGAGAGAACACCCACACTGTGCTATTCATTGTGAAGATTAAATAATGCATGTCGAGCCCCTGTCACATAGAATTCCAGACTAAGTGATTTTCCCAAGCACAAGAGCTAATACGTGGCAGGACCAGCGTTTGAACCCACAGGATCAGTGCTAATACCTGCGCTTTTGAGTTCCCCGTCCTTCTGTTTAAAATAGTTGGGGGTGGGGGAAGGCCAGCCATGCACTGTTCTCTCCGGATGATCCACCTTCTCTTCTCAGCGCTCATTTCCATTTCTGCAACTTCAGAAGGAAATCTTGGTGAGAGTTGGGGGAGGTCTCTGTGTTATGCATGTTTGTGCTACGCATCCAGTTGTGCTGCCAGCGCTTTTAGATCTGGTACTGATATCCTTGCTGCATCCTCACCCCTCCGTGTCTTCCAGCGTCTCCTCTTCCCTCTCGGTCCTCAGCTCGTCTCCTTCCAGGCTGTTTTAAGAAACTTCTTAAAACATTCCTAAAAGTTCTTATCCATTCCTAGACCCAAGTATAATTTCTATTTAGAGATTAATCTCCAGTCCTAACCTCCTCCTGTACGTAGATTCTTACGTTTTCAATTCCTTTTAAACATCTCAGGAAAAAACCCATCTTGTCTTTCAGGAAGCAGGCTTCCTTCCTTCCTGCCATCATTTTCCCATCCACACAAGCGTCTTCTGGAAATTCTTGGTCTACTTTTGTGTTCGTTCAGACGCGTACTCCCAGCCTTCCTCGGTAATATCTTGTTAGTATCTTTTTATTTTATTTAAAAAAAATTTTTTTTTGACAGGCAGAGTGGATAGTGAGAGAGAGAGACAGAGAGAAAGGTCTTCCTTTGCCGTTGGTTCACCCTCCAATGGCCGCCGCGGCTGGCGCGCTGCGGCCGGGACACCGCGCTGATCCAATGGTAGGAGCCAGGTGCTTCTCCTGGTCTCCCATGGGGTGCAGGGCCCAAGCACTTGGGCCATCCTCCACTGCACTCCCAGGCCACAGCAGAGAGCTGGCCTGGAAGAGGGGCAACCAGGACAGAATCTGGTGCCCCGACCGGGAGTAGAACCTGGTGTGCCAGTCTGCAAGGCGGAGGATTAGCCTATTGAGCCCCAGCGCTGGCCCTTTAGTATCTTCTGTATTTTCACTGCTCCATGAGCACTTGTCATCCACATGACTTAGGCTTACTGTAATCTTACAGTTCCCAGAATGCCTCTCTCATCAGAAGTTTCCAAGGGCTCCCTAATTGCTACAGGAAGGAAGAAAATGCAAGAGTCACCATTTGTCCTCTCTAGTGCACACCCTTCCACTGTCACGTGAACCTAATCTGCTCTCTGAAGATCTTTGAAGATCCATTGTCATCTCCTCTCTGAAGATTTGCGTTTTCTTCCTTCTCTTTAGTTACTGTAGCACTCTTGCTGTTACTCCTTTCAAAGTTACTACATACTATGTTGTTGACAATTTTTGTTTGTCTTGTTGTACCAAGATAAGTGCTTACTTTTATCCCAAAGTAGTTCTTTATGCAAATATGTTTACCTTTGCAGTGTTTATGTTTTTTTTTGGCTCTGATTCCTGATTGACAGATCCACTCTCCTATGGGGAAAGCAGCAGCAGAAATTATTCTTGTCCAGTATCAGTTTTGTTGCATGCCACAGTTGATAGGCAGATTTTCAGTTTAGGACTGGTGCTGTAGTAGGTTGGATCACTGCCGGTGACTCCAGCATCCTGTGTGGGTGCCTGCTCAAGTCCCAGCAGCTCCACTTTTGATTCTGCTCCCTGCTAATGGCCTGGGAAAGCAGTGGAAGATGGCCTATGTGCTTAGGCCCCTGCACCCATGTGGGAGACTTAAAGAAGCTTCTGATTGGCCCAGCTCCAGCTGTTGCAGCTATTTGGGGAGTGAACCAGCAGATGGAAGACCTCTCTCTGTGTGTCTCTCCCTCTCTATCTTTCTCTCTCTGTAACTCTGTCTCTCAAATAAATAAATCTTTAAAAAAAAATTTTTTTTTTCAGTTCACTGGGTGCCTGATCCCTAGAGTTGAATGGTGGTTCTCTCTGCCAGTAACTATGAGAGTGGTTTACCTCTCCAAGTTTGGGTTTTCTTCCCCTTCTAGCTGGTTCTTTGTCTCTCTACCTTCTGACTGCTAATGCCAATATATTTTACAGAATATACTAATGTTTCTTAAAGGCAGAGAAGGGGGTAGTTGGTGGAGGGAGCAGATTTATTCCTTTCTCTGGCCAAGCCTCACAACAAAAGAACCTGGGCTTTTGCGGCCGTACTCAGGTGAATAAAGTAGGTGGGAAGGGCTCTGATTCACACAAGCCTTGCTCCTGAAGTTACCAAGACTAGTGCTTTCTGTCTCTTTAAAACATTTAATCTATTGCATGCAATTTCTTGTTTGGGTAGTAATTTTTTTTTCCAGGAAGAACTTAAAACCTTTAAATTAAATTTCAATTCAAACATTCTCATTCTGTGTATTTGGTAAATAATTACATTCAGTTATGTTACACCAGGGAAACCAAAAGAAACATTCATTTCTCTCATTTTAGAAACACTTTAACGGACTCAATAGGCATAAAATTTTACTGAGGGTTAGATTTCTGTTGAATATATGGTTAATACTACTTCTGTTTTAGGAGAAAAGGCCTTAACTTTAATTCATACGGCAATGCTCTTGCAAATGTGTAATTTTCCAAATTGTCCATAGTCCACAAAACACTTTAATGTACTGTTTCCTTTACTGCAGAGAGAGAAAGGAAAACTGTTTTGGCAGAAAGCCAGTTTATTACTGATACACTCCGGAGACCCACCACCAGCACATGATACACTGTTTTCCAGCAAGGCCTTCTGTTTCTTCCCTTCTCTTCTTGTCAGCTCCCCAGCCTTCTGGAATTTCTTGGTTCAAGGACAAGTGTTGACTCAGCATGGCCCAGTGTCTTAGGGGAAGTCAGGGCTTCCACTACTTGGAAGGAGGTGCCTTCGGGGAGGAAGTGGCGCACCAGCGAATTCCCCAATCCTCCTAGGAGCTATAGCTCTCCTCCCTGATTATGAATTGTTTCTGGGCGAACAGAATGAGCTGTGAGGCTGCAAATGATCTAACGTTTTGTACCGGACCCTGTGGACTTTGGCATTCGTCATGTCAGTCTTCCTTCCCAAATGGTACTATGTGATTGCAGGCATCAAAGGTCCTGAGGTGCTTAGGTGTTTCCACCGGGTTTCTCCGTGTACCTGTGTTAGAGGGAAGTGAGATCTCTTTTTATTATGCATGGAGAAGAACTTTGGTTTTCAATCAAAGTATCAGGCTTGGGAACTTTGGATGATCAAGTCAACAGAGCCAGGATATAAATTCAAACACCACAGAATTTCGAGATGTATGGTTCATAAAGGCAAGAAAAAGCAATAAATATGTTTAGGCTATGCAGGTGTAAATAGCTTGGCATTATTATGACAAATGTTAAGTGTATAAGCAGTCATTTTTTTTTTCAACCAGAGTAAAAATTGGCCTAGAAGTGATGGGATTTTTTTTTCACAGCTTTTTCTTTTCTGTTTTGCATTATTCATCAACTTACCTTACTAATGATTTTTAAATTTCATAAACTGGCTTTCATATTACATTTATCTCATAGCAAGAATCACTCATATTTGAAGGCAGAACAATCTTGAATGGTTAGGGGTCTGGGTTATTTAAAAAAGTTCAGAAAATATGCTTTATTATGTTTAGCTTATTTCTTTTTCTTGTAAAAATCTCCCCAGCAGTTACCAAAGTGTTAAATTTATGAAGAAAAAAGAAATTTATCTCAAAGTAATTCAGGTACTTAGGTGCCAGTTTTAGACATGTGTTGATAAAGCATATTAAAATAATAAACTCACTAATAAGCATTTTCCATTTTGGATTGATTAAAGAATGTTTATGTCGAGGAAAGCACATTATGAAAGTAATTACCAACATTAATTATAATTAATTCTATTTATCTCTCATAAGGAAGGATGGATTTAATAAGGTGGTTTTTCATAGAGCTTTAATCCATGGCTTTTATTTTAGCCACAGTAGATTTTCATATAATTTCCTTCCTCACTTTTTCTTAATGTCAAATGAGGCATATATCTTTTGTAACTTCCTGGTCTCTGATCTCAGATACTTTTAAAGCTAATTGTGAGGATTAATGGGCAAAACTTCTATTAATTTTATGTTGTAGAAGAAACAGACGTGTATTATTCCTAGAGAAAGAACTGGGAAAATGGTGCTCATTTTGTAGAATTTGGGCTAGATTAGTCAAAAAGATTAATAATAATTAAAGAATTTGGGGAGGGGGCTTCTGGTGGTTCATTCTCTTAAGAAAGAAAACATTTTTAAGTGTGTGTTTGGTTCTATGCTGTGTGGATAAATCAGTGGGATCTAAGTCAGGCTTGATTTTGCAGTTCTGTTACTGATTGTCTAAGGACCCCTAAGTCCCTGCATCTGTTTTCTATTTACTAAATGGGATGTTTTCTGCTTCTGATTTGCCCCCTCAGAAGTGCAGCGCTATATGGATTAATCAGAGGAAGCCACTTGGCTGCATATTATGGAAGACAGAGAAAAAGGCAAAAAGTGACTTTACCAGGTGTCTCCTCTTTCTGCGTGTGGTTGATCTCCATTCTGGGACTCTTACTTTGGCATTTTATACAAAGAGCTGGAAGTTCTGTCATTTCATTCAGTGACTTGCATCGTAAGGATATGAACTACCCCAGAGCACATTTGATTTTTCTAATGCAATTCCTCATTATGAATATTTCTTTTCAGGGTGCCGCTTTTCCTAAAGCTCTAAAGGTTCAGGAATTTCATTCTATGAATTGGCTGTGTCTGATTCTTGGGTGATCCATTTATTCCTGTACATTGTTCATGAAACTTATTGCAAGAGTTCACAATCCTCTCTGTAGCCCTTTACCCCTGTTTTTAATCACACTTTTTGTTGACTCTTTATCAGGATGCAAGGTTGACATCACTGACTGACTCTGGGTGCTTGGACAGCATTAGGACGAGGCAGGATCATTGGGATTGAGATCCCAAGCTTTCAAATTAAGTTACTTGGAGCTGAATCTGCTCTGAACAGGCTGTGCCCTGTTGGTGACGGTACTTTAATTTCACCATCTGTAAAATGAAAACCAATGCAAGGCCTGCAGCACCGTGATATAGATGCTCGAAGTAATACTATGATGTGTATTAACATCAGAAACATTGTAAAAGTTTAAGACATGGAGTCGGTGCTGTGGCACAGCAGGTTAACACCCTGGCCTGAAGTGCTGGCATCCCATGTGGGTGCTGGTTTGAGACCCGGCTGCTCCACTTCAGATTCAGCTCTACTGTGGCCTGGGAAAGCAGTGGAGGATGACCCAGGTCCTTGGGCCCCTTCACTGTTGTGGGAGACTGGAGGAGGCCCCTGGCTCCTGGCTTTGGATCAGTGCAGCTCTGGCCATTGCTGCCAATTGAGGAGTGAACCAGCAGATGGAAAACCTTTCTCTCTCTCTCTCTCTCTCTCTCTGCCTCTACGTCTTTGTGTAACTCTGACTTTCAAATAAATAAATCCTTTGTTTTTAAAAAAAGTTTTAAGACAAGGAAGAAAGGAATTCAATACAAGGAGACTGAAAAACAGCAATCAGAAAATAAAGTGAACTAGCATGGGGTGTGTTTTGGATATCAAAAGATAAGAGAGTGATTTAAAAAGAGACTTCTGTGTAGTTTTGCTACTCAAAGTGTGGGCCATGGACCAGTAGCCAGGGCATCACCTGGAAGCTTGATAGGAATTCAACATCAAAGGTCCCAGAAAGCCCCTAGGACTTTATTTTTTTTTAAGGTTTTATTTAATGAATATAAATTTCCAAAGTACAGCTTATGGATTACAATGGCTTCTCCCCCTCCCCCCCATAACTTCCCTCCAACCCGCAACCCTCCCCTTTCCCACTCCCTCTCCCCTTCCATTCACATCAAGATTCATTTTCAATTCTCTTTATATACAGAAGATCAGTTTAGTACATATTAAGATTTTCAACAGTATGCCCTTACATAGCAACATAAAGTGAAAAATACTTTTGGAGTACTAGTTATAGCATTAAATCACAAAGTACAGCACATTAAGGACAGAGATCCTACATGATATTTTTTTAAAAAATTGATTAATTTTCTATGCAATTTCCAATTTAACACCAAGTTTTTTTTTTCTCATTTTCAATTATCTTTATATACAGAAGATCGATTTAGTATATACTAAGTAAAGATTTCGTCAGTTTGTACCCACACAGAAACACAAAGTGTAAAAATACTGTTTCAGTACTAGTTATAGCATTACTTCATATTGGACAACACATTAAGGACAGATCCCACATGAGATGTAAGTACACAGTGACTCCTGTTGTTGATTTAACAATTTGACACTCTTGTTTATGGCGTCAGTAATCTCCCTAGGCTCTAGTCATGAGTTGCCGAGGCTATGGAAGCCTTTAGGGTTCACCGACTTTGATCTTATTCCGACAGGGTCATAGTCAAAGTGGAAGTTCTCTCCTCCCTTCAGAGAAAGGTACCTCCTTCTTTGATAGCCCCGTTCTTTCCACTGGGATCTCACTCGCAGAGATCTTTCATTTAGGTCTTTTTTTTTTTTTCCAGAGTGTTTTGGCTTTCCATGCCTAAAATACTCTCATGGGCTTTTCAGTCATATCTGAATGCCTTAAGGGCTGATTCTGAGGCCTGAGTGCTATTTAGGGCCTCTGCCATTCTGTGAGTCTGCTGTGTCTCCCACTTCCCATGTTGGATCATTCTCTCCCTTTTTGATTCTATCAGTTAGTATTAGCAAACACTAGTCTTGTTTGTGTGATCCCTTTGACTCTTAGACCTATCAGTGTGATCAATTGTGAACAGAAATTGATCACTTGGACTAGTGAGATGGCATTGGTACATGCTATCCTGATGGGATTGTATTGGAATCCCCTGGCATGATTCTAACTCCACCATTGCCCCTAGGACTTTAAATTTGAGTTTGAACAAGATCTCCAGTGGAATTCAGTTTAAATTTAGGAAGGCCTGTCTACAATGTCAGATGCAACCAATTAGACAAAAACCAAGTTAAGAACAAACTAACCATGGAAGTTCCACCTGCTAGACCTAAAGTAGAGAATCAGAAACCATGAAGAGATGGCTAAAAGAGAGGGAGGAACACGTATTGATAATTCTGAAACTTAAAAAATCAAATAGGGTTGGAATAAAAATTAGATCGGACTTTAAAATGCAGCAGAGTTTAGGGGAACTTCTTATTATAAACAAGAAAAATCTGAGTACATATTTAGGTCGAGCTAAAGTGTCTCACAGAGGGTGAAAGATTGGAACATGATGCATAAATGAAGGTATGGATAAGCAAAGAGATGAGGTAAAGAATTTTCAAAAAAACATCGATGGCTGGTACATTTGTGGAAAAATGCCTCTTCGACAAGTGCAAAGGTGGAAAGAGTTTGAGATTAGTTAGAAAAAAGGCAAAGGTAGTCTAATCAGGTGTCTTTCAGGTTGTTTGGCTCTGCGTAGAGTTGCAGGAATATTATTGGTAATGGATGTTTTGGTAGATTTGGAACCACTATAGTGAGTGAGAAAGGACGAGGGTGGTCAGATTCTGTGGGTTCTGATTGATTGGTGGTGGAATGTTGTGTTGAGCAGGAGTCTGAGACCGACATAGTGGAACCAGAGAAGAGAGCTCTGCTTGATGAGCAGTTTCTGACGTTGCCCATCAGAGAGAAGTCGGGGCATGTTTGCCATATGTTCACTGTCCCTGTGTATAAAGGATCTCTGGACACTGAATGAAATTACTGGATAGAACTAAAGAAGTAACTGAAGCATGAATTTGTGGGAGATCATTTTGTGCAGAATTATTTGATCTGTCTCCGGAAATGCTCAGCCTGGGCATAGGAAATGCAGTCAAAGGAATGAAGAGAGTTAAGTTTATTTTTTAAATGCCTTGGACGTCTGTTTTCCATGCAGAAGCAAATAAAGCCTGAACTTGAACAGGTCCACGTATTCAAATGGAGTAGACATGGACTAGGGAGTCTGAACACCAGACCACTACTTCTAAGCCATGTCATGGGGTAAATCATAGTTAACCTTTCCAAGAGTAAAAAACTCAGATTTCTCATCTCTAGGATAGGAATAATGATAGATGCCAAACAGAATTGAAAATTAAATGCATGAAACTTCATCCTAATGCATTAATTCCTATTAATTCCTTTCCCCTTTAGTATAATTTTCAACTTTTTTTTTTAGTGAATTTATCCTTCATTTAAAAAAAAAATGTTTGCACTCAGCACCCATAGCAGTCAGGATGCATGGGTTAAGTTGAAAAATGAAATAGCAGACTGGTGTTACAGGCGTGATTTTCCACTGCTGTAACTTAATTCTTATTCCTAACCTCCTTAATTGCTGTTTTCTCTGTGTGTTATATATGGAGATAAATTTGAGGAAAATCAATTATGGGGTGATGTTGCTTTGCAGAATCATTTTTAGCAAGGCTTATCCAGAAACTGACAAATCCTTTACCAAGTGACTCATGGATGTGGAAGTTGTATCATAATCAGGGTCAGTTATTAGCTGGCAGGATCCTGTGTGTATGAGAGGAAAATTACAGGCTGGCATAGCCTAGGACCTTGGGAATAAAGTTTTCTTGAACCACAGCAACTGGTCTGAGATATAAAAGCTAGATTTTGAATCAGTTCAAGTCTTTGCCCCAACATAATTTGCTATGATACTAATCAAGACTTGTGCCTACTGTTCTTCTGGTCGCTTTTGATGTAGAATCTTCTTTGTCAATGAGCTTTTACATGAATGCACACTAAATGAGCATAAGCAAGAGACAAAAGGAGGGATGTGTAATTCTCTAACTACCTCTTCCTCTTATTTTTCAAGAAAAATCAGGATTATCTGATGCAGACAGATGATCACTTTATTTATTTATTTATTTGTCAAAGCTATTAGGACTTTGCTGTATGACAGCTTTCCATCTTTGTAGTTGCAGAGTTATAAATAACTTGGTTTCCAAAAGAAATGATCTTAGCTGTTCAGCTAGCTCATTTTCCATGCTCAGCTTGAAATTCCTGTAGATTGGCTCTTACTTTTTAAAAAAGATGTATTTATATTTATTTGAAGGGCAGAGTTATGCAGAGGCAGAGGCAGAGAAGGAGGGAGGGAGGGAGGAAGGCTGAAAGAGAGAGAGAGAGAGAGAGAGTGTGTCTTTCATCTTCTGGTTCACTCCCCAGATGGCCACAACAGCCAGAGTTGCACCGATCTGAAGCCAGGAGCTTCTTCTGGGTCTCCATGTGGGTGCAGAGGCCCAAGGACTTGGGCCATCTTCTACTGCTTTCCCAGGCCATAGGGGGGAACTAGATCAGAAGTGGGGTAGCTGGCACTCAAAACAGCGCCCATATGGGATGCTGGCACTGCAGGTGGAAGCTTTACCTGCTATGCCACAGCGCCGGCCCCAGCTCTCCCATTTTTGTGTCAAATGATGCTTTTACTAAGATGGCCACATCTTCTATATATCGTGTGCTGCAGTTTAGTAAGGGAAAAAACCTATTGAAAATGTTTTGGGGTGACCATGTTTCTCACTATCTTTGCATCTGTATGGGATATCCTCATTTTCTTTCGTGACATCCATCAAAATCATACTTTCGTTTCTTTATCATAGGTAAAGCATGTTCATTTCAAAAGAACAAAAGCAAAGATAAGCAAATAGAAGAAATAAAGTCATATTTAATGCCAACATGCAAGAGAGCCATTGTTAATTCTAGGGTGTTCTAAGGCGTTGCAAATACAGATGCTTCGAAAGGCTAAGGTGATGCAATGAATAAATGGATCAAACTGGGCAGGGCATGAGACCAGAAAGAGCAGTTTCCTTAGCTCTGTCGATTCTTGCACTGTGCAGTAATGTAGACCTAACCTCACTGGTTCTTCCTATTTTCCAAGAGAAGGAAGGTGCCAGATTTGTTTCTCATGTATTTCATATTAAAATTTGAGTGACGGAAGTTAGCGAAGACCCTATGGAAACAAAAACAAAAGAAGTCTTTAGAAAAGTGCAGCCGGCGCTGCGGCTCACTAGGCTAATCCTCTACCTGCGGTGCTGGCACCCCGGGTTCTAGTCCCTGTTGAGGTGCTGGATTCTGTCCCAGTTGCTCCTCTTCCAGTCCAACTCTCTGCTGTGGCCCAGGAAGGCAGTGGAGGATGGCCCAAGTGCTTGGGCCCTGCACCTGCATGGGAGACCAGGAAGAAGCACCTGGCTCCTGGCTTCGGATCAGCGCAGTGTGCAGGCCGTAGCGGCCATTTGGGGGGTGAACCAACGGAAGGAAGATCTTTATCTCTGTCTCTCTCTCTCTCACTGTCTAACTCTGCCTGTCAAAAAAAATGCAGACATTTTTCTTTCTTCTGTGTGTATATAATGTATCATAAATTTTAATTTTACGTATAATTTTTAAATGTAGGGCTTATACATACAGGTTTATATATTTATAAACAGATTTATAAGCTTGATGTGTACACACAGATTAGATAATTTATAATAACATGAACACTTGTGGAGGCCAACATTGTGGTGTTAATGGGTTGGGCCACTGCCTGTGACCCAAACATCCCAGGGTACCAGTTCGAGTCCCAGCTATTCCACTTCCAAACCAGCTCTCTGCTGGTGCACCTGGAAAAGTGGCAGAAGATGGCCTGAGTTCTTGGGCTCCTGTACCCATGTGGAACACCTGGAAGAAGCTCCTGGCTCCTGGCTTTGATGTGGTACAGCCCTGGCTTTTGTGGCCATCTAGGGAGAGCACCAGTGGATAGGAGACCTCTCTCTCTCTCTCTCTCTCTCTCTCTCTCTCAAACTCTGCCTTTCAAATAAAAAAAGTTTAATTACATGAACGCTTGTGAACCATGAAACCACTACACAACTTTGAATATCTGCAGGGGTCTGAATCATATTAATCCAATCCCATGGTAATTACTATCCCCTTAAATCTGTATCTCTAATTCCCATTTATTTCTTGTGAGAAGGTCCTATATATATACATCCCAAAGCCATATTTAATTTAGTTTGTTTTTGAAACTTTGCAAGCATGGCATTATAAAGAGTACTGTCTTTGCAACTTGATTTTTTTAATTGCCTATTATGTTTCTAAGTTTATTCTAAGGCTATTAGGTATAGTTGGAATTCTTTTTTTACTGCATTTTAATATTTCATTAGTTGAATAAATTGCATATCCTTCTCTGGTTTCTCTTTTAGTCTTTTGCTAGTATGACAATACTTTTTTGACCTACCCATGTATTTTCTTGACACATACATTACTTGTTCCTGGGTTATGGTAGAAGTGAAATTACTGAGTCATAGGGTGATATGTATTCAACTCAGTAAGTCAAGTTATTTTAAAAGATTGTTGAAGCCAATTTATCTGCCTACGAACAGTGTGCGAGAGTTTCAGTTGCTCCATATTTTTCCTAACACCTTTGTACTTAGATTTCTTCATTTTTTGAATCTGGAGAAGAATCATATGCTGTTAATCTACACTTCCATGATTATCATGAGCTTGACTATAACTTGACTTTTCATTTATTTTTATGGGAAATGCCTCTCGTCAATACTTCTTTTGAGCAGTTTCTATCTCTTGTTGACTTATGGAAGTTGCTGGAATAACCCGATGACTAATCCTTTGTCAGTTTTACGTTAGCAGTATCTTTCTCCAGGTTGTAGATCATCTTTTTCACTTTCCTTAGATAAACGGAAGTTTTTCATTTAACTGATTCAAATCTATTTATTATTTAACATTTGATACTTTTATGTGTTTGAACATTCTTTCATATGAAAGATCTTAAGGATGTCCTCATGTTTTAGTCTAAAATTAATGTGACTTATCATATTTTACCTTTTAATCCAGCTGGTATTCTTTTGTGTGTGGCATGAGGTAGGGATCCAGTTTCATATTGTTTTCCATGTGGGTAATGAGGTATCCAGGACTCCTCAGCGGGCTGCAATGCCACCACTGCTATAAATCGTATTTGTCATGTATCAAACATACAGCTGCTTGTGGACTGTATTTGATTCCACTGGTCAGAGTTTTGCCTCTCATGCATACTTTTTGCTTGTTACAAAATATTGTTTTATTAAATCGTGCAGTACATTTTGAAAGCAAATTAATCTTAGGAGAAAAAAGGGTATTAGTTTGCTTCCCACTCTCTCTTCCATTTCCTCTGTATTGGTTGTGAGGATCCACCAGTTCACTGAGCTTCATGGAGATCCACTTGAGTTACCTTGGAGAAGAAAGGGCACGTGCAGGTTCAGACACACACTCAGGGTAGCAAAATTGAATTTAAAAATTCTGGAATAACAGGTGGCCAAGACAAAGTGGCAGATGGTGCGCTGTGGTGCCCTGAACAGGAACTGAGGTTCTAACTGATGAATTCACTTTGTAAGTTACAGCCTTGTGATCGGATATATTGCTAACAAAAATTCTTACAAATAGCTAGACACAGTGATTATCAATTATCCTTTGTTGTGTTTTTAATGTTTATTGTGTTTGTTTTCATGTACTTGAAAGAGAGAAAGATAGAGTGCTAGAGATAGGTGGATAGATAGAGATCTTCCATCTGCTAGTTCACTTCCTGAATGCCTGTAACATCCAGTACTGTACCCAGCTAAAGTGGGGAGCCCAGAATTCTGGTTCTCACACCTGGATTGTAGGGACCCAAACATTTGAGCCATCATCTACTGCCCTCCAGCACATTCGCAGGAAGCTGGATTGGAAGCAGAGGAGCCAGAACTCAAACCAGCACTCTAACATGGGATGTGGGTGTTCCAAGTGGCACCTTAACCCAGTGTGCCACAACACACACACCTGTAAATTAACCTTTTATCCCATCTGCTATTAGTTTAAAATCTCCTCAGTCTACTTCTCAGCCCATGAAAATCTACTACCTGGCTGAGTGCTTTCACATTGTTTATATATGGGGAATTTAGAGTTTCCTTCAAATAGTTTCTTCTTTGTGCACTTTGATATCCTCTGTGTACTTGAGATGAGTAATATTCCCACATTTTCCTTATCTCTGACTATTTAAAATAGCGACAGGATTATGCTGTGGCTCCATCTATTTTTCTGATTTAGACATGAAATAAAGTCCTGGTTTTTGCAAATGAATTATTTTCAGAGTCTGCACTGTCTTGGAGTAATAGCAGGATGGTGAAGTGCTTGTGTAAGCAATTTTTTTACACTTTAAAAAAAATTTCTTTTACTGAGATCAGCTTCCAGAAAAAGGTAACTAGCAGTTTATGTTACTGTTATCTGTAATGGTATGTGGAATATTGTAATAATATGCTACGGTGAAAGTAGACTGAGAGGTTTACATTAAAGGCGATTTAGTCTGGTTTTTTTTTTCCTTTCCTGTCCTTTTTGTTTTTTCTCCATTTTCCTTCTCCTTCGAGTATTTTTAAGTTGGTGTTTTTGCATTGACATCTGGAGACTATTTTGAAGCTCCTATCTGGTGCTTAGTGAGTTCCTGACACCTTCAATGAAATTTCTACTAGTTTGTGAAACAGGTTTTCCCCAAATGCTGAGGATCTTGCAATAAAGGAGGCCATGCACAAGGCCGGGTAACTCAAGACGGCCTGCAGGATTGTCCTAAAAAAATCTTCTTAGAGTGGAGCTAAGCCAGTCATGAAAAGTGTTTCATGGTTGATCAAGGAGAGGAAGTGTGGAGCTCTCTGCCTCTGTTCCCGCCAGTGTCTCCAAATGGGATTCTTTGCATCAGTGTAACTGCCGCTCTGAAGGGGGAAAAAAAGTTTACAGAGAATCTTTAAATGATTCTAGAGTAGGAAGGAATTATAAGGTCAGCTTTCCCACCACCTGCCAGTGCAGCAATTTTTTTTGCTAGGTTCAAAGCATATTCAAGAAGAGTTTTTTTTTTCCCCCTAAGATTTTTGAGACATGGGTTTTTATCTCCTCCCTTTGCCTTTTTTTTTTTTTTTTTTTTTTTTGGTAACTGCAAATGCAGCTTATCAATGAAGATACTGGTCCTACAAAGGAAAAAAGGATATCAGTTTCCATATTCTGGAGCACAGTTATTAAAAAAGTAAATTTATTCTTTTAAAACCTCGTGTATGTATTTCCATAGGTTCCTCTAGCCCCAAGTGGGTTACCCTTCTTCCTGTACTCTCTAGCAAGCCCGTCAGTGTGGTTCTACTTAGACTCCCATAAATCTGTAATATAATTAATTGCATATCCTTTCAAGCTAGCAGTGAAAGGAGTAACACTGGCCAGGATTTTGATGTTTTGCCATATTCTAAAACCAACATGATGGTATACGACACTGCTGAAAACATTAATTTAGAGGGTGGCTGGAAATTGCTGAAAATATTGAAATCCAGCTGGTGAACCCAAACATTCTCATTTCTTTTCTACTCCTAGATCAGAGAAATCCATGTAGTTAAAACTTCACTCCTAATCGAATTCTCTGTTTCAAGTACATATATGCATAAAGCCATATTTTTTTGTTTAGCAAGCTGAACACTGCTTCTTATAATATAAGTCTGTAAATCATAAGAGCAAGGTGATTGGATCATTGTGTTCTGTAAGAAGTGAGTCCACCAGAGCTGGTTTATTGTATTTGACTTTTATCTAGCTCTCGTTGGCAATATCCTGGATTTTGTTTGACGCATTTTGCATGAGGGTTCTATTTGGCCTATAATGGTTTGCATAATGAGCTATTTGTGTGCTTCTAGATGGCTTGCAGTTGCTTCAGACTATAATGAGATGTCAGGTGAATTGCACTGATTGGCACTGATGCATGGACTTGTTGAAATATTGCAGAGTTCCTTGTGGGGCCGTGGAGGAGAGCGGCTGTGCACAGGTTTGGGTCTCCTATGCATAGAAACTGTAATCACATAAACAGAACCACTTCTGCAGGTCTAAGGTGCCATTGTGAATTTTCTGGCTAATCCATCCATTCATCTTGATGGTCCAGACTCGCGCCTCGTGTCACTCGTTGCCTTTGTTCTGCACTTTGATCTTTCAAAATGTCTGTCAGGAGAAAAGTGTTTATATTGAATTATGTGTGGAAAGGGGTCGGCTACATACTTCAGAAGCCTGGCATGAAATTTGCTGAACAAACCTTGCCAGTTGTACTGCAGCAGTCGTCGAGGTATGCATTTTAGTTTAACAATGTGTAGGTGTGCATATTTCCCCGGAAAAGCAACTTGAATATGGACGTTTTGTTGTGAGCAATTTTAGTTTTTCCTTTAGATTGTGCCCAATACCCCTGTTATTCACTTTTAGAATGAATGTTAAAAGGGAAGGTAGTGATCTAATTCAATTTTTTTCTGATAGAATTCTGATTAAAAGAGTTTAACTAAATGAATGCTATGTTAAAGTATCTTTTTAATGTATATTTTAGCTCATTGATTCTAGAATTCTAGAATAATCTAGTATGTCTGTTTTTGGTAGTTATTGTTTTGGTAGTTATATCTTCTACAATACATGTGTTAGGACATAATAGGAATTCTAAAGCCAAACCAAAAACAAACAAAAATAGAAACTAATTATATTGAAAGTACTAAAGAGACACAATAGTAAAAAAAAAGAGAGAGAATGAATTATTAATTTCTACATTTTGTCCCAGCTGTACATTCTCTCATTTTCCCCATATTTTTGATAGTTATAGAAACAAACTTTTGTGGGTTTTTTTGTTTGTTTTTGTTTGTTTGTTTTGTTTTTCTCTGTAAAGTGCATCCGATAGTGTGAGAACTCTGAATCAGTTTCCACAGGAAGGATCCTGGGGGTAAGAACATACATATTGTTTCTGTTTTTCAGAGGAGCTTACTTTGTGACAGGCAGAAGCAGAATTCAGAGATGTTTGGTCTTACGCATGTGTGTCTCTCCTTTATTTGGAGGTTGATGTATTGGTGCTGCGTGTTGCTATGCCCTGCACTTCTTGAGTAAGGGCAAGTTCTGTACCACCTTAGGACCCTTTGAATTGAAATTGAATTATTTCCTATAGTGACACTGGTGATCTACATGAATCAGCTGTTGTCACTGCAAATAAGGCACTCGTGGAATCTGAGTGAACTTAGCTTACCCTGTAAGGTAACTCACACTTAACAAGCTCTGGTCTTCCGTGAGACCAGAGCTCCCTGGTGAGCTGATTTCCAGTATTCAGGCAGAGTTGCTCGCTGTTGGCTGTAGAGACGAGCCACAGCGGTTGCACCCATAGGCGAATCAGACTCCCAAGGCAGAATGAATTACGTGCACACCAGCGAGCCACTGAAGTCTACAGCCATACCACTCTGAATGCACCCAGTCCTGGCTGCTCTCAGAGGCTAAGCAGGCAGGCCTGGTTAGTATTTGGATGGGAGACCACTGAGCCGTTAAGAGTAGGGTACCCCGCTGGTCTTCCAAGGGCTCCTCCATCCTGAGAACAGGACAGCATGGGACGCCAGCAGTTGAACCCCAGAAGAGAGCTTGAAGACAACAGTACATCTGTTTTGCAGGTTGGTATTTCCTCTGAGGTCAGCGTCATCTCAGGTGTGAAGTCAAGATCTGGGTCTTTTAAAGGTTTTGACTTGCTTAGCGTGGGGATTCTTCAAATAAGTTTAGGAAATAATGGAATTAAAAAGTGTATTTTGTTGTAAAAATTTTTGACATCTGTGCATATAAAGGAATCCTGAAAAAGATTATGGAACTGTGGATTACCAACAATCTATGCTTGGGCCTCAAAAACTTTCCTAGCACCACAGTAAACTTTTATAATTATATCTTTCATGAACTTTTTGAAATACCCTGTACTTCTTCCCACTCCTAGGGTTATTCTTGAAGGGCTGGCAATGCTTTGGTAGAAAAATAAGAGGTAGCAGAATTACAAATTATTTCCTGCAAAATCTTTTTTTTACTTTTACTTTTTATTTTATTTTTTGACAGGCAGAGTTAGACAGTGAGAGAAAGAGAGACAGAAAGGTCTTCCATTTCCATTGGTTCACCCCCTAAATGGCTGCCATGGCTGGCATGCTGTGGCCGGAGCACTGCGCAGATCCGAAGCCAGGAGCCAGGTGCTTCCTCCTGGTCTCCCCTGTGGGTGCAGGGCCCAAGCACTTGGGCCATCCTCCGCTGCCTTCCCGGGCCACAGCAGAGAGAGAGTTGGACTGGAAGAGGAGCAACCAGGACAGAATCCGGCGCCCCAACCAGGACTAGAACTGGAGGATTACCCAAGTGAGCTGTGGCTCCGGCCTCCTGCAAAATCTTAAACACCAGATAACCTGGGTCCAGACCAAACCTAGTCTACTCTTTGATCTACCAGAGGTGGTAGAAAATAAAGCTTTCTAGAGCAGCTGGAGAGCTCTGGTAGACTTGGCTGCGTTTGGTGGTATTGGCAGTTTTGGTGGCGTTGCTATGATAATAGCTAGTTGTTAGAGTTTGGAAAGACAAGGTGTTGTGTCCAGGTGAGCGTAGTAGAGAAACCACATAACTGATTTCTCTATCCGTGGCAGTGGGTTTTAATAAACTGGAATCTGTATTTTCTTATTCATTTGTCTAATACTTGTTTAAAACAAATGAGTTGGGGTCAGATGACTTGAGTTTTACATCTGTGGTCCTGGTTCTTTCTGCCACTTTTTGTAAGATTATAAGAAAAAGGTAGATGTTTGTTTCATTTCACATTATGTACGTTAACCTGGTATGGTTTCCTAAAATGTTTAATGGGGATCTATGGTATATTTGATTTAGAAAAAGGATTGTTTATATGTGCCTCTCTGACTCAGTTTGCTAATCTGTGAAGTGGGGTTATTATGATGCAAAGTAAATATAGTTGGAGGGTTTAACAATGACCTTTAAACATCTACTCTTTTGAACTTTGTGTGCAACTAATTCAGAAACCAAGCATGATGAACTTTATTTTGCTTGAATATTGAATGCATTTTGCTCTTTAATGGGATTTTGTAGTAGGTTGGAGATTCTATTCCAGGAAATGAGGTGTAAATGCCACATTTGCAATGCTGTTTCCTTTGATATTGGGTGAAACTGAAGGAGCTTGGAAAGGATCACACCCAAACCTGAACTCCACAGGAACCGTCCTTTACTAATCATTGGCATTGTTCAGTTTACCCTGAAATTTCATTTGATTTGGGAACAAAATTGCTAATGTATTTTTTCTGGCATTGAAGACCTGCTAACTTTTAAAGAGAAACAGTACACTTACACTTGTGATTCATTTTTTTTTTTTTTGTGGTTGACACTTGATATTTTTAGAACTATGAAACATACTCTATAATTAGATTTTTAACCTGAGCACTTCTAAAAATAATGGGGCAGATACTAATTTACTAATACTGTAAATTTTTTAGAATGTAGTGAATATAAAACTTAATTATTAAAGCCATGAAATAGAATTAAAATACAACTAGTTTCCTAACAAATGTGGTTCTTTTAATTAGTGTTTATTCACTGAAGCATACCACACACATATTTGTCTAACTATCAAGGATTCTTTAGAAACATTATGGAAGATAGATTTAAAAGATAAATATTTTGGTGCAAAATTATTTTTTAAATCCATGCAAACAAGTGATCATCAGAAACATCATGGAAAATACATATTATGAAAAGATTATGCGTGGGTTTTCATTTTTTACATAAAAATAAAATTATTCTATTTTTATATGAAGTTTTTGAAGTACCATGTATATATGTGTATGTGTATATATATAAATATATATGATATATTGTATGATTCAGTGAATACATATTATATTCCCTATCCTGTCTCATTCCATAGCAAAAATAGTAGGAAGCAGCAGTGTCCCAAGAACGGACAGTCAGAGTCAAAGACAGACAGGCTTACATGGTTTTGAGATTCTTTTTTCTGTTTATTAGCTGTGAAGCCTTGTCTAGGTCACTTAACTTCTGAGCGTGTTATAACCTACTTTGTCAGGTTGCTTCAAACAATAAATAAAATGATTTGTATATGTGGTTGGTATACAGCAGGCATTTAGTACGTTGGCCTTTCTCTTTTCCTTGGCTGGGCCACAGCAAGGTAGTCTGCAAGTTGGCACCCAGATGAAGTGGGTGCTCACGTCCGCCTGCCCTTCTTTTAATTTGCCTCCAGCCCTGGTGCGGAACTGTCTTCTCACTGGTCCAGCCTGGTGGCAGCAGTGCCCTTTCAAGCCCTGTGATGAGGATTTGAGGACTGAATCCTGGCAGGCCCTAAGTAGCCACACAGCCCTAGTCATGTTACTCAACACCTTGGCATGCATTCCCTCAAATATACAAAAGGCATAGCCCTATCTGTTCTCCACTGCTGATCCTGATGTTTTTTGAAAATGAAATGCACTGGTGACTAGAAAAGAATAATTATAAAATTGAAAAAAAAGAATAATTACAAAATTATGCAAGTTCTGGTGTCTTAGTTGTTTTGTGTTAGTGCAGCACAGGCAGGATCATACCATGTTTTGATTATGCCATGGAGAGTTATTATTGAGTTAGGTGAATGGTGTTAAAAAGAGCCCAAGGGATCTTTGTGACTCTTCTGAGCCAGAGCTGGGTGTGAAGAGCAAAGGAGCGGGGATGAGCCCAAGGAGAAAATGATCTAATAAGTAAATGCAGTGGGTGGAGAGAGGGAGATGCGAGGCCACTGTGGAAAGCAGTGATGAGAGCAGGACACTGATGCAGCTTGGTCACAACGGACTGAAGAAAGTAAGCAGGTCCTCTGCTCAACTATAAAATTTATCAAAGTAAATGCAGTCTAGAAATAGAAGAAATTTCTCTTTAAATAAGATTTTCAGTGTGTACATCTGTAATAATTCTTTACCCAAGATATGGATATTATTAAAAATTGCTAAATTTACCCCTAACTTTGATTCTACAGAGTAAATTGTACTTTCTCATGCATCATATGCAGAATGCTTGGGTTCATTCTCTTTGATATACTGGCACCTTAAACTGATGCATGTTTCCATTTTTTTTTTTACTATTGAATTATTTAGTGTCTATTTCTCTTGCCCTGAGAGTCTGGTGTTGATGAAGTAGTTCTGGCATCATGTTGACATGGAACTCATGTGACGCAGTTGTCCCTTTGCTTGAATGAAGAGTTAACAGAGACACTGAGGTTGAGATTTTGTTGATAGTAGCCAAAGGAGCTGGTGTCAGCCTAGTGGTTGAGACATCCCAGCACCTTGGTTTGATTCCTGGCTCGGGCTCCTGACTCCAGCTTCCTGCTAATGTGCACCCTGGGAGGCAGTGGTGATAGCTTAAGTAATTGGGTTCCTGCCCACCCACATGGGAGATCCAGATTGTTTTACTGGCTCCCAGCTTTGGCCCTGGCCTAGTACCAGCTGTTGTAGGCATTTGGGCAGTAAATTAGTGGGATGGGAGTTCTGTGTGTGTGTGTTTGTTTTTTCTTTTCTGTCTCTTTCTACCTGTCAAATAAATGAAAGTGGAAAAAAAAAAAAAAGAAATAGATAGCCTGGATGGTTTGTACCAACTCTTCATCTTTAGCCTAGAATTTTTACTTATGATCCTTATTTCATCAATAACCCCATGGTTTTTACCTTTAAGCAAAAAGTAGTTGTGTCTTAGTTCAGGTAGCTTTCATAAAATAGCACAAACTGGATGGCGTATAAACAACAGAAGTTTGTTATAGCTCTGGAGGCTGGAAGTCCAACACCAGCATGCCAGCATGGCTGAGTTCTGGTGAGGGCCTGCTTCCTCGTTCATCCATGGTCACCTTGTCCCTGTGTCCGACATAGTGGTCCAGGCAAGGGGGCTCCTGGGATCCCTCTGTTGGGACAGGAGTCCCACTTATGAGAACTTTGCTCTGATGAACCCTTTGCCTAGTAACAGCCCCATTTCCTGATCTCATCACATTAGCGGTTGGGTTTCAACATATGAATTTTGATGGAATTCAACCTCAAAGGCTGAACAGCAACTGAAAATTTGTTTTTCTGAGGCTGGTGCTGTGGCACAGTGGGTTAAAGCCCTGCTCTGAAATGCTGGCATTTCATATGGGTGCCGGTTCCAGTTCTGGCCGCTCCCCTTCTAATCCAGCTCTCTGCTATGGCCTGGGAAAGCAGTAGAAGATGGCCCAAGTCCTTGGGCCCCTGCATCTGTGTGGGAGACTAGAAGAAGCTCCTGGCTCCTGGCTTTGGGTCGGCGCAACTCCAGCCATCTGTGGCCATCTGTGGCGTGAACTAGTGGATGGAGGACCTCTCTCTCTGTCTCTGCCTCTCTCTGTAACTCTGTTTTTCAAATAAATAAATACATCTTTAAAACAGAAAAAGAAAAGAAAATTTGTTTTTCTGTATATTTCCATTGAAGATGAACATTATTTTTACCTACAAATGCTGTAGGTATTTTACTAGTTAGTAGCATCTAATAACCATAGTAACCATTTATTTATTTTAGAAGATTTCAATTATTGTTCCCTTTAAGAATGGAAAATATATTCAATGTGTCTAGATACATATGACCCCCGATTTGTTGAATCTAAGGTATAGTAAAGATAATAATTTAATTGTAACTCTTAAAAATCTCCTTAACAGAATGAGTGTGGGAGTACATTTAGTATGATTTGAAATTTAAATATCAGCCTCAAGAATTCAGACATACTTTATTCTTTCAAAAATTTGACACACAACGAACATACGTTGATTGGCTATTCTTGTCTCTCTCCTATGTTTGGTCCCCCAAAGATAATAATGTAGTAATGATTCATTAAGGATGTGGTGACATTTAAGCCTTTAAGAAATCTAATTATTCAGGGGCCAGCATTGTGTTGTAGTGAGTAAAATTGTTGCCTGTAATGCCTTCATCCCATTTGGGTGCTGGTTCATGTCCTGGCTACTTAACTTCTGATCCAGCTCCTGGCCAGTGGCCTGAGAAGAGCAGGTGAAGATGGCTCAATTGTTTGGGCCCCTGCCACTTACATGGGTGACCCAGTTGAAGTTTCTGTCTTCTGGCTTCAGCTGGCTCAGTGCTGGCAGTTGTGGCCACCTGGGGAGTAAACCAGCTGATAGAAGATCTCTCCCTGTGTGTCCCTCTCTGTAACTCCAAAATAAATAAATTCTTAATAAATAAATAAATAAATCTAGTTGTCCAGAAGGATTTTTTTTGTTTATATTTGCTTGTATTCTTCAAATTAAAAGTAGGAATTTAGTCCTTTCAATAGACAAGGGAACACATAAGTGGTTCAGTTTTACACCTTGAGAAATACTCAACTTTAGTGCCATAAAATCTGAAGGAGATCTCAGATTCCCTAGTAGGTGGAACAAAATTAGTAAATTTTGAGACTTGAAAATAAAAACAGATGTTGCTTTAAATGATGTCAGCAAAATGCAAGTAGTTGAAATTTTTTAAAAAATAATTAATTTAAAAGGCAGGCTGACAGAGGGAGAAAGGGAGTGAGGGTAGGAAAGAGAGAGGGAGAGAGAGAGAGAGAGAGAGAGAGAGAGAGAGAGAGAGAGGCAGGCTAGGCTAGACTGCAGCCAGAAGGCAGGAATTCCATCCAGGTCTCCCATGTGCGTGGCAGGGACTCAGGTGCTCGGGTCATCATCTGCCGCCTTCCCAGGCACATTAACAGGAAGCAGGGCTGGAAGAGGGGCAGCTGGAACTGGAGCTAGCCTTCTGATGTTGGATTCTGGGGTCCCAAGCAGCAGCATTACTGTTTAAGTCCTGACACCCAACCCCACTTGGAGAGTTTTGAGGCAGCCAGAAACACAGAGATGTAAAACTCAGGTTTTTCTTTTCCCAGTGAGCCCATACTGATAACACGCAGCACCAGCACATGTGGCTGGATGATATGGGGCAGATTTAGGACAGTTTAAGAGACTAAAGTAACTGGCAAGTTACAAATCAAAGGAGTTTCAAAAGCAAATACACTTTTTTTTTTTAGAATAAGCTAGTGCCGCAGCTTAATTTTTGAGCTAGCAAATCACCTAGTATATATTTAGACTTATATTTATATATTCATATATATAAATTTAACAACATGTGTTCATGTATATATTTGGAAAATATTTGGCTTTATTTAATTACTGATCATATTAAATATAATTTTTTCATAATAATGCCAGATAAAAATATCTGAGAATGTGTTAAATTCACATTAAGAATTGTTAGGGGAAAAATGCTATCACAGAAGGTCAAGTTTTAGTAATCTAAGTTCTTCCTGTGGATATTTAACAGAGTTAAATTAAATTATAGACACACATACACAGTCTAATTGAAGATATTTGTTTATGCATATGTTTATATGCATATAAATATGTTTATGTATTTTGCATAGTATCTATTTTGGAGTAAACATGAATTTTATAAAAGTGAAGCTTGTATCAAAACAAAACCAGGCATCTTATCTTCCGTGAATGAGAGCAATTGGAGTGATATAGAGGACTGTAGAGAGAACTCATTTTTATTAAATGGCATTCGTATTGTTTTCAGTAGAACTAAATATGGGAAATCTCTTAATTTTATCCAAAGCTGTAATTGGCTATTTGGTCTATGGGCATGTGAGTTTTATTCAAGTACCTCAAACACCTGCCAAAGTAAAGCTAAGGATTTTGTTTAGAAAGATTTATAGTTAAAAATCAATATTCTTCCTGTACTTAGAGATCCATGTTTTCAGTTGAGGTGCAGTTACTTAAAGTTACGGAGAATTTCTGTATTTAATAGTACTTTTGAAAATCCATCACGCAAAACTTTGGTCCTACGAACAATAAAAAATGCACTTAAGGGTGTGAGTACAAGAGCTCGTCTGGTTTCAGTGGGTCATCTGTTTATATTGGTTCTTAGGTAAGTATGGATTAATCTGTAACTGCATGGTTTTATGTGAGTGGTTACTGGTTTTTAGTAGCTCCATCAGCAGGGCCAAGCATTAGGTTTGCTAACATAGCAAATGGTCCTCAAAGTCAGGTATATTTGTGGAGGGACAACTGTTTTGTCTTACAGTGAGAAACCTCTTTTTTATGTGAGCTGCTTCTTGGTAAAATCCATGCTAGTTTTTCATGGTTCCTTGAGCATGCGGCATTATTCTGCCTCTAAATGGCTGCCTGGCTTATGTCAGGAATTCAACTGTGATAGGTAAGGAATTGAGTAGCCTACCAATTATGCTTTATTGAACTCATACACACAAAATGTAGCTTCATGAGCAGCACTTAAATTCTAAGAAGATTAGCATTGAGTATATAACCTATTTCTTTTTTAAAAAAAGATTTATTTATTTAAAAGGCAGGGTTATAGAGAGAGAGGTAGAGAAAGTTCACTCCCAAAATGGCTGCAGTGGCCAGGTCTGGGCCAGGCCGAAATCAGAAGTCTGGAGCTTCATCTGGGTCTCCCACATGAGTGCAGGGGCCCAAGCACATGGGCCACCTCCCACTGTTTACCCAGGCCATTAGCAGGGAGCTGGATCAGAAGTGGAGCCGCCAGGACTGGAACCGGCGCCATATGGGATGCCGGCATTGCTGGTGGCAGCTTTACCTGCTACCCCACAACTGCAGCCCCCATGAAGCTGTTTTTGGCTAAGTTTCAGGATCTGTCACAAGGACACTGATCTTTTCTCTCTCTCTCTTATTTGTTTTTGGATTTTATTGAGAGGATTACTGGCTTCTCTCTTTGTGCAGTGGTCTTCTGGAGTTCACAGTGCATTCTTGGTAAACAATGATAAAGTCTCTGTTCCCTGAGCCTAATTTGTGGTTTCTGACTGCATCTAAGGAACCTCAGTTCCACATAGAGTCTGCAGAATTCCTGAGGGATCAGTTTGAATTTCCTGAGGCACCCTTGGGTTTGTCTCAATGTGAACTCTTGTTCAAGGAAACCATTAACCAGTGGGAGTGAATCCCTCACTCCTTTTTCCATCTGGAGTTCAATGAATATAGTAACTCATTTTAGTCTTGCTCTAAGACCAATTGAGTTTAAAAGCGTTTCTGATACCTAAGTAAAAAAGACATTTAATTACACAGGAAATACAAATGTATCAAATTCCCACTTTACAAGTCTGAGGCTATCTTCACATTAGGTTAAAAAAAAAAAAAGAAAAAGCCTATTTTTGAAGGGCCTAAAACAGATTATAATCAAATAATGGATTAAAATGTATCATTTTTTTAAAAAAATTCTTTATTTATTTGAAAGAATTACAGAGATAGAGGGAAAGGGAGATTGAGAGAATGCTTCTATTTGTTGGTTCACTACCCAGGGAGACAACAATGGCTGAACCAGATGGAAGCCAGGACCAGGAGCTTCATCCGGGTCTCCCACGTGGGTACAGGGGTCCAAGCACTTGGGCCATTCTTTGCCACTTTCCCAGACCTTTAGTAGGAAGCTGGATCAGTACAGGAACAGTTGGGACACAAACCAAAGCCCCTATAGGATTCTGGCATTACAGGCAGCAGCTTTACCAGCTCTGCCACCATGCTGGCCTCAAAATATTTCTTAACTGATACATAATAAATTAGGAAAATTATATAACCACTCAGACTATAGGACTAAAGCATAAAAATCAGCAGTAAATAAACTTATTTCTCAAGAAACATCACACTGAGTGCACAGTTGTGATACTTCATATACCAAAGAAACAGAAACAAGCACCAACTTAAGTTATATTGAATGAATGTGTGAGCAGCTTCGCGATTAATAGTAGCAAGGGGAAGCCAAAGCATTGGTGATTTGCCATAGAAGTTGCCGAGGGTCTGTGGTTCAACAGAAAGGAGTTGGCTATTCAGGGAGGAAGGACGTTGGTGCCTTTTTCCCCATCCCCAGGACAGCTGCCCATGACCTTGTACAGATGGAGTGCAGCGTTGGTCCTCACGTCTGGAAAGGGGCTGTCCCTTTCTGGGAGAACTCTGACTAAGGATCAATAGTATCAGCAGGCTGCTCTTGGATGGGTTGTTTTGTTTTGTGTCTTTAAAAAAGTGCATCATTTGCAAAGCTGTATCCTCATCTGGGAGGTAAGAACCATTAATGTCCTGGGTTTCCCCAAAACTCTTTCCTTCCCATTCTCCAAAGTCCTAGGAAGCGATCTCTTCATATTTATGATGCCAGAATTTTGAGAAATACGATGAATTCTGTTAGACACTTAGTTATTCTGGGTCTTTGACAAACAGTTGGGAAAACATTAGCAGATATAATTAATATAATTATATATCCCAAACTGGAAAGAGCTTAGTTTATGTTATCTGACCACACAACAGTAAAGTATAAATTAATAACAAAACTTAAAATAAGAAAATTATTATAGTCACAAAAGAAAACCACTTTTCTAAACTTTTGGATCAAAAAGAAACCAAAATGGTAATTGATAGCAATTAAGAAAATAGTGGCAATGATGAAATAAAATATAATATATGATAGAATGAAACTACAATTAAGAAGGCAAGGGGGCTGGCACTGTGGCATAGTGTAAGGGTAAGGCCACTGCCTGCAGTGCTGGCATCCCATATGGGTGCTGGTTAGTGTCCTGGCTGCTCCACTTCTGATCCAGCTCTCTGCTATGACCTGGGAAAGCAGAAGATGGCCCAAGTGCTTGGGCCCCTGCACCCATGTGGGAGACCTGGAAGAAGCTCCTGACTTCCTAGCTTCAGATGAGCACAGCTCTGATCTTTGCAGACAATTGGGGAGTGAACCAACAAATGGAAGATCTCTCTCTCTTTCTCCCTGCCACTTCTTCTCTCTGTGTGTAACTCTGACTTTCAAATAAAATAAATAAATCTTTTTAAAAAAAACAGGCAAATTTCAGACTTGTGCATTTTTATTAAGAAAAAGAATAAGCCATACATTTAATACTCAATTTCAGGTAAATGATGTTCCTGAAGAATATGAAGGAAATAGTTTCTAAAATAAAAACTTGATTAGAGACTAATTTAATAGGTAAGGAGCATATTTTGTGAAAATACGTAGTGACGTGCAGGTTGAACTTAAGGTCTGGCAGTACATTCAACAGTAGAAAAGACTTGAATGCTTTACATTCTCCTTTGTTTCATATTTTCCCCTGCAGTGTTTGGGCTTTTGGAGAGGCCATGAAAGGCTTTGATGCCAGTGGCTTTCTGAGGTTACGGGAAAACGTGTGTGGGTAATGTTTTTATGAATTGCGTCAATGTTAGTATCCCAAAGTGCTATGGAAACCAACACCATCCCACAGTCCCTCACAGATCAGTTATTTGCAGCACAGAAACAGCAGACAAATGGAGAAAATCCACGTGGCAATCTCTTAGGAAGTCTCCCAAGTAGAGTCACCCCCATTCTACATTTAAAAAGACAAATAAATAAAACAAGAGGTATAAATAAGTAGCTAGAGGAAGTGATTTCTTAAAGCAACAAGTTACTTCCAAGCCAACAGCTAAGCATTAATTGTATCTAATAAGGAATTGACAATCTCAGTGTAAAAAAAAAAAAAAAAAAAAGGAAAAATGTCCACTCCATGTTGGGGTTCTAGTGAAAATATACCAAGGCAACACAACTTTGAAATATAACTCTTAGAATAGGGGTGGAAGGGCTAGCGCTGTGGTGCAGCGGTTAAAGCCGCCGCCTGTAGTGCCAGCATCCCATATGGGCGCCGGTTCTAGTCCCAGCTGCTCCTTTTCCAATCCAGCTCTCTGCTATGGCCTGGGAAAGCAATCCTTGGGCCTTTGCATCTATATGGGAGACACGGAGGAAGCTCCTGGCTCCTGCATTCGGATTGGTGCAGTTCTGGCCATTGTGGCGTGAACCAGTGGATGGAAACCTCTCTCTCTGTCTCTACCTCTCTCTGTAACTTTGTCTTTCAAATAAATAAGATAAATCTTAAGAAAAAGGAGTGGTGGCAAGGGCCGGCACTGTGGTGTAGTGGGTTAAAGCCCTAGCCTGCAGTGCCAGCATCCCATCTGGGCGCCGGTTTGAGTCCTGGCTGCTCCACTTCCAATCCAGCTTCCTGAAAATATGCCTGGGAAAGCAGCGGAGTATGGCCCAAGTCCTTGGGCCCCTGCACCCATGTGGGAGACCCAGAAGCAGCTCCCAGCATTGGATGGACTCAGCTCTGGCTGTTGCGGCCATTTGGGGAGTGAACCAGCAAATGGAAGACCTCTCTCTCTGTCTCCCCCTCTCTCTGTAACTCTATCTTTCAAATAAATATTTAAAATAAAAAAAAAGAAATAAGGGGGCCAGTGTTGTAGTGCAATGGGTTAAGCTGACGCCTATGATACTGTCATCTCATATGAAACTGGTTTGAATCTTGGCTGCTCCACTTCTTATCCAACTCCCTGCTTATGCACTTGAGAAGTCAGCAGAAGATGGCCCGAGTGCTCAGGCCCCTCCCACCCACATGGGAGACTCACATGCAGTTCCAGGCTCCTGGAGTCCACCTGGTCCGTCCCTGGCTGTTGCAGCAATTTGGAGATTGAACCAGCAGATATGTGATTTCTCTCTCTTTGTCTCTGTGACTCTGCCTTTCAAAAAAATCAGTAAATCTTAAAAAAATGAAGAGAACATTGCCATTGTTTGAATATTTCCTTTCAATCATTAATGAAATATTTTAATGAGCATCTACCATGTAGCCAGGGCTGTTGTGGGCATTAGAGATCAAGTGTGCCCAGGGCAAGGTAGGTCCTATGCCTATGTGGAGGAAGGCAGTGAGCAGGAGAACAAGTGAGCCAGAAGACTCCAGGAAGTGACCTAATGATTGCAGACATGATGTCAGTCTCCCTGTAGAAAGTCAAAGTTCATTAGCAGGAAGATGATCAGGAATGAAATGAAGGAACAGTAAGGTGGGAGGATGTGAAATACATATGGAAGTAACAGTTTATTAAAAATCATGTTCAAAATATAGTAGAGAGATAGCTCTGTTCATGATAGCGACAAATTATACATTGCAACAAGCTCAACAAGGAAGTGTTGAAGATATAATGAAAGCTGTGTGTATGTGTGTGTATATATATGTATATATATCTGTATATGCACGTCAATGCTCATACACATACACGTTGCTTTCTTAAACTGAGAGAATTATGACTAAAGGAAGTCACTTATGTTTCTGGCTAGAAAGACTCATTGTTGTAAAAGATGCCGTTTCTTCTCATATTTCAAAAATAAACTTACTGTTAGAAGTGAATGCTAAGGAAACTCTCTAGGCAACTTGTGAAGAGAATGTAACATTTGTCTGAAATAACGAACGTGAGTGAACAGCAGTAAATAATTTGATTATGAAGAGAAATAAAAAGGGCACGTGGATTACAAAATACATTCTGGACAGTGGCAGTGGACTTGAGTTAGAACACCCAGGCCCCCACTGACTGGGGCGGGGATGGCACATTTGTGCCAGTTACTATCGTCGCCCATTGTGCCACCACGCAGATGGCCGCTGCTGAATGGTGCTGGCACACATCCCTGCCAAGCCTGGACAAGCCGGCAGAGTGTTCCAGCGGGCTCTCTTCGGCTCCACGTCGGCACACGGGTTGGAACATTTTGGAACCCTGTGCAGGTAGATGATGAAAGTGGCATTTAAATTAGTAAAGAAAGGAAGGATTACTTCAGAAATGATTCGGGGGGAACTGGCTAAGTCTTTGGAAAATACAAAGTTAGTCCTGTAGTTCATATTATAAACTAAAATAAATTCCAGATGGATCAAAGGACTGAGTGTAAAAAAGAAAGCAGGAAGAGATTGAAGATAATATAAATATTCGTCTCACATCAAAGTAAAGACAGTCTTTCTAGCATGAAAGCAAAGGAAGAAATCAATAACAAGAGGATTGATGTATGAAATTACTACAATATTTTAAATTTCTTTAAGTCCTAAAAGCACTAGTTACAAATCATCCTAGGTACTTTTGAAAATAGTATTTGGAATTATATGTACACACAAGACTTTATATACCTACTAAATAAATTACATTGAAGCATACTGAGGCTGGCGCTGTGATGTAGTGGGTAAAGCCACCGTCTGCTGTGCTGGCATCCCATATGGGCGCTGGTTTGAGTCCTGGCTGCTCCACTTCTGATTCAGCTCTCTGCTGTGGCCTGGGAAAGCAGTAGAAGATGGCCCAAATCCTTGGGCCCCTGCACCCGCATGGGAAACTTGGAAGAAGCTCCTGGCTCCTAGCTTTGGACTGGTGCAGCTCTGGCTGTTGCGGCCATCTGGGGAGTGAACCAGTGGATGGAAGATCTCCTTTCTTTCTCTCTCTCTCTCTCTCTCTCTCTCTCTCTGCTTCTCCTTCTCTCTCTGTATAACTGACTTTCAAGTAAAATAAATAAATCTTTAAAAAAATGAAACATACTAAAGGGTTTTTAAGTCATTCATTACAGTTGGAGAGATTATGGGTAATTTTAGTTTTTATTTTCTGCAATAAATGTTACTTTCAAAAGAAGTATGTATGAGGCTGGCCCCGCGGCTCACTAGGCTGATCCTCCGCCTGTGGCGCCTGCACCCCGGGTTCTAGTCCCGGTTGGGGCACCAGATTCTGCCAAGGTTGCTCCTCTTCCAGTCCAGCTCTCTGCTGTGGCCCAGGAAGGCAGTGGAGGATGGCCCAAGTGCTTGGGCCCTGCACCCGCATGGGAGACCAGGAGGAAGCCTGGCTCCTGGCTTTGGATCGGTGCAGCGCGCTGGCTGTAGCAGCCATTTGGGGGGTGAACCAATGGAAGGGAGATCTTTCTCTCTGTCTCTCTCTGTCTAACTCTGCCTGTCAAAAAAAAAAAAAAAAAAAGAAAGAAAGAAAGAAAGAAGTATGTATGAAGACTATGAAGGGAAAGGTGGGAAACTCATATAATCTTAAGTATCTAATATTCAGTATTTTTACCACTATTTCTGAATTTTGTTAATAATTTCCTAAACTATGTAATAATACTCTGCTTTTAAATATGAGGAAGTGAGGTTCAGCGAGATTAAATAAATGCCTGGAGATCACTCAGGTGGGAGGTGGCGGGGCTGAGTTGGGAGCCTCCAGGTGTGTGATTCCCGGTCAGGAGAGTGGTGGGGACTCATCACCAGCATCAGTTTGGGTCCCAGTTAGCTTAAGTACAGGCCTGACCTTAAGTCACCAGAAAGGGGCTTATTATGTCCCCCTTTCTGTTCTGTCCCGTTCCGTTCCATGCACCTCCCGTGCCGAGCCTCGAGGAGGTGACGGGACAGGTGCCGTTTCTCAGTGATGCTAGGCTTTTGAGAGGAACCCTCACAGTCCAGTGAAAACTGGGTTCCTTCTGTTTCTGTTTACCTTGGCAAACGTGAGCCTGTGCTTGGAGTTAGCCCTTTGAGCCCCACTTTCCTGGCTCACCACTTGTGTGAGTTCTTGTGGTTGCCAAGAGCATTAAAAAAAAAAAAAAAACAAAACGCTTTGTTTCTGTACCAGAGGCTTTCTGGAGCCCTTAATTCTGCCCGTGGTAGGTGCTTTCCTGCCAGAGAGGCAAAGGGATGGATTCAAGAGCATGCGTTGCAGCTCAGGGTGAGAAATAAGCACTTCTTAAAAGCAGGTGTGTGCTCAGATTGTTAATTACACCGATATGTGTGTGCCTGAGAAATCCCTCCTCTCTCAGCACGCTTACTTCTCAGAGCCCATCCTTTCCTGTTGGATTCTGACATCATATGGAATGGGATTGTTTGTATTAAGAAGGTACTGGTGCCAGCGACTAGCTTTCAATTGGGGTCTGAGCTACTCACTTGTTATTCTCTGCAAGGAAATTTGGGTATTTTTGAAAAGGTGTATGTTTACTGAGGGGTTATGTTGTTTGGGGACCTTCTCTGCTGTTTCTATTTGCAGGAGAACATTATTTAGGAACTTCTATGTGGATTTCAGATGCACTCTGAGGGCCTGAGTTATATTTAGCATATTGTTCTTCTAGAACTATTTGTTGATTTAAGATAGCTTTAGAAAATGGGTCCAGAAAGTGTGATAGCAACCACTTTGTTGCACAAACAAAACCTAGTAAAACCTCTGATGGTGTTTTCCTTTTAAAAATCAAAACTTATTCTATTTAAAAATTTTTTTAATTTGTACTTGAGAGACAGAGAGAGAGAGACGGACAGAGAGGGACAGAGAGGGAGTAAAGGAAGGAGCATGGGTGAGAGAACTCTCTTCTGCTGGTTCGTTCCCTCAATTGCCTGCGAAGTCCAGGACTGGGATGGACCAAAGCCAGTGACTGGGAACTTGGTTCAGACCCCCCACTTGGCTGGCAGGAACCCCAGTACTTAAGCAATCAGCACTGCCTCCAGGGTCTACATCAGCAGGAGCCAGGGTCCTCTGATGGACCCAGGCAGTCTGATGTGGGATGGGGGAGTCTTAACCACCAGGAGGAGTTCCCCTTGACCTTTCTGTTTTTAAGTTCAGTTTATGACCGTGCCGCCGTTACAGGTCTATCTGAGAGCTGAAGGAAAGAATTCCCCAGCCTAGGCTGGCTAAGTAGGCTGTGGTACAAGAGAGTGCTTACCTGCAGGAATTCTTTTCCACCTGCCAAGTCTTCAGTAGCTTCCCCATTGCGTGCGCAAAAAATAAATAAATAAATAAATAAATAAATAAAAATAAATCATATAGTCCATGTAGTCCAACTTACCTTACAAGTCGTTTTATTATTTAACCTACTCTTTGTTCTGGCAAAAGAATTGTAGCATTTGATATTCAGAGGACAACACTTAGCTGTTTTCTATGTACTCATCCCGTTTTCGGTTTGCTAATATCTCTCCCTACCCCCAGCCCCCGCCCCTATCTCTTTCAGGTGAGATCCACCTGCCTGAGTAGCCCAGCTTCACACATCAGTGAAGTTTCCCTCCTCTGGGATGCTGAGCTCCCACAGATGGCTTCTTTGTACTGAGGATACCTTGCACCTTGCTTCTGTCCTCTATGCATTCTCTTGCCATCCCAATGAAGCCTGTGGTGGCCCAGGATATGCACCCTGGGCCCCCAGGTCATGGGCTGCTGTCCTCTCAGTTCTTTCTCAACACCATTTACTTGGATAATTCTCCCCCCTCACCTCCTTTGCTTTCTGTTTTCCTTGTCTCTGGTTTTACACCTTTAAATCAGGGTCTTATTTTCATTAACAGTCTCATCTTGAAATGTTAGATTGGCAGCAGCCTCTCCAGAACAAATCTTTTGGCTCTGTGTGTGTCACCTTAGTATCTTCTGAGGCCACTGGTACTTGAGACCAAACCCTGACCTGAGACTCAAGTAGCCGTCACCTTGAACTTGCCCACCTAGCAGAGGAGAAGAATTAAAGGCTTACAAGAAAATGACATCTGACATTGCACTGCATACAACAGCTTCCCAGCTCCTTTTGTGCTGACCTAGCATAATTGCATCTCAGCCAGAAGGGGTGATGTTTGCCTCTTTTTTTTTTAACTTTTATTTAATGAATATAAATTTCCAACGTACAGCTTATGGATTACAGTGGCTTCCCCCCATCCCATAACTTCCCTCCCACCCGCAACCCTCCCCTCTCCTACTCCCTCTCCCCTTCCATTCACATCAACATTCATTTTCAATTCTCTTTATATACCAAAGATCAATTTAGCATATATTAAGTAAAGATTTCAACAGTTTGCACCCACACAGAAACACAAAGTGTAAAAATACTGTTTCAGTACTAGTTATACCTTTACTTCACATAGTACAAAACATTAAGGACAGAGATCGTACATGAGGAGTAAGTTCACAGTGACTCCTGTTGTTGACTTAACAAATTGACACTCTTGTTTATGGCGTCAGTAATCACCCTAGGCTCTTGTCATGAGTTGCCAAGGCTATGGAAGCCTTTTGAGTTCGCCGACTCTGATCATATTTAGACAAGGTCATAGTCAAAGTGGAAGTTCTCTCCTCCCTTCAGAGAAAGGTACCTCCTTCTTTGATGACCTGTTCTTTCCACTGGGATCTCACTCGCAGAGGTCTTTCATTTAGGTCATTTTTTTCTTTTTGCCACAGTGTCTTAGCTTTCCATTCCTAAAATACTCTCATGGGCTTTTCAGCTGTAACTGAATGCCTTAAGGGCTGATTCTGAGGCCAGAGTGCTATTTAAGGCTCTGCCATTCTGTGAGTCTGCTGTGTATCCCGCTTCCCATGTTGGATTGTTCTCTCCCTTTTTTTTATTCTATCAGTTAGTATTTTCAGACACTAGTCTTGTTTATGTGATCCCTTTGACTCTTAGTCCTATCATTATGATCAATTATGAACAGCAATTGATCACTAGTAAGATGGCATTGGTACATGCCACCTTAGTGGGATTGAATTGGAATCCTCTGACACGTTTCTAACTCTACCATTTGGGGCAAGTCTGATTGAGCATGTCCCAAATTGTACATCTCTTCCCTCTCTTATTCCCACTCTTATATTTAACAGGGATCACTTTTCAGTTAAGTTTCAACACTTAATAACTGTATTAATTACAGAAATCAACCAATAGTATTAAGTAGAACAGATGTTTGCCTCTTTAGCTTGGGACCGGCCATCCCTGCTCCTGTCTGTCTGCAGAGTGCAGAGGATTCCTCACTGTTTTTGTATTTTCAGTTCTGTTACCGAGTTCCGCTCCTGGAATGTGATCCTGGTCTTCTTGGGGACACGCGCATGGTGATGTTCTTTCTCTCCTCTTGGCAGGGAGCTCCCTCATGGGTCCTCTCTTGCTGGGTTCTCCCTTCCCCCAGTTCAGCGGCTCCTCTGCCTTTTTATGTCTTTGTGCCCTCCGTGTCTCGCCTTCTGTGCACATTATTTGTCTCAGCCCTGTCCTGATCCACACAAAATGATGAGCTCCAGCTTCTTGGCATAATGGTCCTCAAAGGAAGGCTCCCTCTTGCTGGAGAAAGTGCTTGTCTCTGGATTTGCTTTGAAAGCTCCCTTTTAGGGGTGGTCAGTTGGCTTGGTGGTTAAAACTCCCATATCTTCCATTGGAGTGCTTAGGTTTGATACATGGCTCTGGCTCCTAACTCCAGCTTCCCATTAATGCATCCCCTGGGAAGCAGTGGTGATGGCTAAAGTAGTGTCCACAGGGGACACCTGGACTCAGTTCCTGGCCCTCACACTTTACTCCCAGCTCAGCTGTAGACCAGCCCCAGCTGTTGTAGGCATTGAGGGCGGCGGGGTGGAGCGGGTGAGCTAGCAGGTGGGAGCTCTGTATCAATCTGTCTCTGAAATAAATCATGAAAATTTTAAACAAAACTCCCTTTAAAAAAATAAAATACCTGTCACCTTCTCTGTTTCAGAATGGGCTGGGTCGGCAGGGGGGAACCACTCTGTCACATCTTTTCTGTTCATGACTGGGCTTGTTGCATTCATGTTGAATGTAACACATTGGCACCCAGTGTGGAGTTTTGCATACAGAAGGTGCTGCATTAAATGCTGTATTCCTAAGTCTACCCCCACTCCCTTTTAAATTCTCACATCTTATTCTTTTCTGCTATTATAGAATCTCCAAATTGCCTGTGTTGTAATTCTCAGTCGGAAGCTTGCACAGAATATTTTAAACAGTTGTCGTGTGGGCTTCTCCTGAAATGCCATGTCACTCCAAAAGTGATACTCTGCTATTTTGACTACTCACAGAAAATGAGGAAGGAGGTAGGCTGAGCAGAGAGAAATTCCAACTGAAATAGTATTTGTAGCCAAGCCAGTGGTAGAGGAACATTGCTTATCTTTAGAATTTTAGAAATAACTAAGGCAGCCTGAACTTTTAAAACTCTTTCCTCTCAGTGGCAAAATAAGTGATTAAACAATAACAGTAGTTGGCATAGGAATCAACTATTGAATAAAACATCTCCTTTCTTGGCATTTTTGTACTAATTCCAGCAGTACTATGTGGTTATGTGCTTTGTTGGGGACTATGGATATGGGAGAAAAGTAACAAATTACATTTTCTCACTGTCTGAAAAGCACCTTGGCATTGTTTTTGTATGCCTTAAAGTTGATTACCTGGGACAAAATACTCTGTGGGGAAAAAAAATTCATTCACGTTTAACTACAGAAACTCAGTGATCTGTACTTCAAAGGGTTCTTGAAGTTGTTGTTTGAAAATGTTTTTTAAAGATGTATTTATTTGAGAGGTAGAGTTATAGACAGAGAGAGGTCTTCCATCCGCTGGTTCACTCCCCCAAATGGCTGCAATGGCTGGAGCTGGGCTGATCCGAAGCCAGGAGCCAGGAGCTTCTCCCAGATCTCCCACATGGGTGCAGGGGCCAAGCACTTGGACCACCTTCCACTGCTTTCCCAGGCCATAAGCAGAGAGCTGGATCGGAAGTGGAGCAGCCAGGGCATGAACCTCGCCCTTAGGGGATGCTAGCACCAGAGGTGGAGGCTTAGCCTACTAAGCTACAGTGCTGGCCTTTGTTTGAAATTCTAACAGTAATCTTCTAAATGATATGTAGGATATGTGGATTTATCATGTGCAAGAGAGAAGAAAAATCAATATAAGTGTTTGGACAGAAACCGTCCTGCTGTCCTTGTGTGTGTGGCTAAAACAATCACATGGCGTTCCTGTCAAAATTGGCCCTGGGGCAACTTGTTCATGTTCTCAGCAGCCCTCTAGGTGGCCCTCTGGGAGAGTTCCCCATGGACCTCGATCTCTGTGAGTACATCTGCAGTGGACGTGGGGAACGTGCCCATTTGGGGCCTCAGTAGGGTTCCGAGCGCCTTCCCATTGGTTTGAGTTTGGAGCCCCAGTGCTGTTTTGTGCAGCCTCTGAGGATGGAAGATTTAGGAAGGGAGAAGTGTTTCAGAGGACTAACTTGAGAGATTCTGGTCAGGCTGCTACTGTCCCCATTGACCCCTAGTTTCTTTAAAGGTTCAAGTCCCTCAGAAAGTTTGTGGCTTGTTGGGCTGGCATTGTGGCTCCGTGGGTTAAGCCACTTCTTATGGTGCCGTTATCCCACATGGGAGTGCCAGTTTGAGTCTGGCTGCTCTGCTTCCCATCCAGCTTCCTACTAATGCACCTGAGAAGGCAGCAGCAGCAGCAGCAGCAGCAGACCCAAGTACTTTGGTGAGGCCTGCGTGGAGTTCTTGGCTCCTGGTTTTAGCTTGGCCCAGCCCTGGCTGTTGGAGCCATTTAGGAAGTGAAACAGTGGATGGAAGATTTCTCTCTTTCTTTCTCTGTTTTGCTCTCGCTCTCTTTCTGTGTTTCCCTCTCTGTCACTCTGGCTTTCAAGTAAATAAAACACATGAATATTTTACAATGATACCAGTTCCTTGTATTTGCATCTCATATCATTAAAAAAAAAAAACACAAAAAACAAAACATTGTAGGTTCTGATGTATCGCTTCCACTCAGTTCCATGGCCAGGTTTTGCACGGTTTAGTTCTTAGCTTTACCCTTTTTCTTTATTTTTTATTTTTATTTGACAGGTAGAGTTAGAGAGAGAGAGAAAGAGAGAAAGGTCTTCCTTCCGTTGGTTCACCCCACAAATGGCCGCCACAGCCAGAACTGCACTGATCCGAAGCCAGGAGCCAGGTGCTTCCTCCTGGTCTCCCATGCGGGTGCAGGGCCCAAGCACTTGGCATCCTCCACTGCCTTCCCAGGCCACAGCAGAGAGCTGGACAGGAAGAAGAGCAACTGAGACTAGAACCTCTGCAGGCGGAGGATTAACCAAGAAAGCCATGACACCAGCCCCAGCTTTACCCTTTTTTTCCCCCTTCCATCTTCCATGTTTCCTTCTCTACTTAACAAAAGCCATCTTGAGGGGCCAACACCATGGCTCACTTGGTTAATCCTCTGCCTGTGGTGCCGGCATCCCATATGGGGACTGAGTTCTAGTCCCAGTTGCTCCTCTTCCAGTCCAGCTCTCTGCTGTGGCCCGGGAGGGCAGTAGAGGATGGCCCAAGTGCTTGGGCTCCTGCACCTGCATGGGAGACCGGGAGGAAGCACTTGGCTCCTGGCTTTGGATTGGCGTGGTGCTGTCAGTAGGGGCCATTTGGGGGAGTGAACGAACGGAAGGAAGATGTTTCTCTCCATCTCTCTCCTCTCTCTCTCTCATTGTCTATAACTCTACCTGTCCAAAAAAAAAAGCCATCTGAGTCTATCTGAAAAATCCAGAAGCATGAGAAGCATGAAGGGTGGCCTAATCTACCTTATTACTTTGGGCAGTCAGATAAGTCTTTTGGAGTAAATGGAACATTTTAATGTTTGATTTTTTTTTTTTCAGGTCTCTATTGTCTTTCACCTGTGCCTACAAACTCACTTTTGTCTGAACTGATTTTTTTCTTGTTCTGTCTCCCCATAACATCTTGTCCTATCTCCTCAAAAACATCATAGTCTTTGGAATCCTGTTCCTGTAAGAGCTACAGTTTCCATAGGCACTGGGCTTCAGTTTCTGGAAATGTCTTCAGGTAGCCTTGGTTGCCAGTATTCCACTTTGCTATGTCTGCTTTCTTGCTATCTGATTCTGCTCACTCAGCCCATATTAAAGTTTTGGGCCTTTTTTTCTGGTCCTGTTCTATTTCAGACTGTCAATTCAGTGTCTCTGTTAAGATGTGCTTGTGTGATAAGATAGAGACTGTGAAATAATCAGTGGATTCTACGGCAGAATTTTATTTCTCATTTCTAGAAGAGAAAAACATTTTCTTGGCTAACCAGTGGTTTCCACCCCAGGGTGGTGAGAAACAGTTCATGGGGGTGAAGGATGTGCATGAGACCCTGAGTATCTTAAATGCACTTGAACTTCAGGAAGACATGATTAGGAGCCAGAAGATGAGAAAGGAACTGGGAGCTGATGATTGATATTATGGGATATTCTGAAGGGTGTAATTTTTTTTAAATGTAGCAAAGGGAATATAGGGTTAAAAGTTGGCCTCTGTGCTTGTGTAGTTTAAAGAGTGTGTGACTTCCCGAGGATAGGGTATTTTATTTATTTTGGCATTTTGTGAACATGACTAACATGTCCTCCATACACATCAGTTAGCACAGTTGTTTTGAAAAAATAAGGTATTTTTAGATTTTGGTTGTGCTTGCCCCTAGAGAAAGAAAGAGGACACACACACACACACACACACACGCACGCATGTAGTTGAGAAGAGAGGCTGTAGGGATGAGGGAAGGGTTGAAAACTGAGATTTGTTCAAATGTCTGAACGTGATTTCCTTGGCTTTTGTTGGAAAAGAATACGCTACACTTAAAAGTAATTCTCAGATCATGACGAAACCCAATTAGATGCTGTCATGTGGATCTTGGCACCCGAGCACTCCCTGGAAGAAGCTGACAGAGCTCGAGTGGGGGTTTCTGTGCCAGCGCTTGGCCCTTCCAGAGTTAGAACCATGCTCCTCATAGGTCAACACGTTCTGCCTCTCCCAGCACCTCCTGGCTCCCGCCAGCTCTCTAGGTCTGCTTTTGTCTGGAGTGTCTGATTTTGTTCTTGCTTCCTGCCCTCTTCTCAACCAGGCCCCTTTGCTTAGAAATGGCAGAAGTTCTGGACTTTGTTTTTCCAAAAGTGCTCAGGTCTCGCCACTACAGAAGATTCCGTGCCCTGCTTTCTTCCACTTGTGAAAACTTAAGGTGCTGCACATGACCATGGGGTACATTTCTGGATTTCTGACTATCTGTGCCTGGGCAAGGCCAGAGGTCTTTAGTTCTGGTTGTGAAGATGTCCCTTAGAAGCTGCAAGTGTCCCCAGCTGCTCTGAGAAGCAATAGCTGTTCTTGGACAAAGATGATTAGAAATCGTTGTGCCCTATATGTTTGTCCCAGTGACCTAAAATTGTGCAGTGTTGTATTTTAACTGCTCTGAGAAGTCCTGCCACAGATTGGCCTGTTTATCTGGGTCCAACCCTACGTACTGACCATTTGATCCTGTAATTCACACAGCACATTCACATTCTAAACAAATAGTGTCCCCTGGGAGACACACATGGAAATAGTGAACCAGAACTGATGACATTAGGGACCTTCCAAAAGTTTCTCCACTTTTTCGTCATGATTGCTTATTAAGAACAGCAGCTCTAGGGACCAGCATTGTGGTATAGCAGGTGAAGCCACCGGCATCCCAAATGGATGCTGGTTTGTGTACCAGCTGCTCCACTTCTCATCTAGTTCCTTGTTAGTGGTCTGGGAAAAACAGTGGAGGATGGCCCAAATCCTTGGGTCCCTGCCACCCACCTACTTGGGAGACCCAGATGAAGTTCTTCGCTCCTGGCTTCTGCCTGGCCCAGCGCTGGCTATTGGGACCCTTTGGGGAGTAAACCAGTAGATGGAAGATCTCTCGTTGTCTCTCTGTGTGTGTAACTCTGACTTTCAAATAAATAAAGAAATCCTTAAAAAAAATCTGAAAGAGCAGCATCTCTGGTTCAGACACCTGGATATATACTTACTTACTACCCAACTTTCCCTCACATTGCACAGGCTGCCTGGGGCCAAGGACTCACTTTCTGTTTTGCAATTTCTCCTTGTGTGCCACTGGAGTTGTGACCTGCTAAAGGCCTTTTCAGGCTGAGCTTATGCAGGGTTAGTGCTCAGAGCAGAGCCCGCGGGCAGTGAACCCTAGGTCAGTGTGTCTGGTGACCGTTGGTCACAGCTCCTCCTTGGGGCTTTTGCTTTCCCTTCCTTTGTCTTTACTCAGAGCCTGTCCCGTCCCCTTCAGAAAACCACTCTGACATCCTCATGGCTGAGCCAACGCCTTCTTAGGTGAACGATAAGCAAGATGCAGCGAGAAAAGCAGGTATTAGGGTCACACAGATTGGTTCGTGTCCTCTTGCCTCAGTTTACAAATTGTGCCACCCCAGCCTTCCCCGAAGGTTCCCTGGTGAATCGGGGTTATTGTGTCACCTGCAGATTGGCTGTCAATATTCAGTTGTGCCTACTCTGTCTTTCTGTCAAATGAGAGACTGTAGGAACAATGACTTAAACTATTGATCTGTCTTGGCTTAAACATTTTTGAAGCCTCTATGTCTTTTCCGTGAAATTTTTGAAAGCCACTCACGTTCGTTCCATGTGGGTGTTGCTAATCTCAGTTTCCAGCATGCCGAGATATTTGATAAATGGAGAGTGTTGCTATTTTTATGATTATATTGCTCTCTTAAATCCTATTCTCATACTGTCACTTTCTCTGACAGCTGAAGGCCAAGTAATATAATTTTCCCAAAACTGTAAGTGCTTGATTTGTTTCTGTTAGTCATCCCGTCATTTTATTATTGACACTTTTCATGTTTTGCCTTATCTCAACTGTGTCTTTGAAGTTTGCTTTTATTTTCCTAGATGATGTGGTATTTTGCTTTTCCCTTGAGTGAGGCTCAGTTGGATACAATTTGGCCTAGAACAAGCTGGAGGCGGACTTGGGGGGGAACCATTGAATGTACTTTGCTACTGCCCCTGCTCATTTAATGGACCTCACATTCAGACTTCACAGTGCACCTCGAGGGGCAAAGGGCACGGAGGGCAGTGGGTTCTGAATATAGGCCTGCCTGTGATTGAGAAACTAGAATTGGAGAAGTTAGTAAAATGACCAAAATTATACCAGGATTCCTATAATAAATCTGGAGGTACATACAAACATTATTGCAAATGGATATGGGCCTAACATGATTTAATTAGGGAAATGTAAGCCATAAGGAAATATGAAAAAGTGTGATATGATAATTTTTAAAATCAGATTAAAAGGAATTTTTCTTTTAAAGGGAAGCATAAATTGACTCGAAATGAAATAGGAAACCTAAGAATCAGTGCAAAAGAAGTTAATGAAGGCTACGGGGCAGAGCGAATGACACCAGTTAAAGAACATCCAGATTGTCCTGAACAGGAGACCAGACATACAACTGGGCAAAATTGGAATGAGGAAAATGAGCTTTGGAGGAGAGAGGATTCTGGCCTGGCAGGGTCAGGGAGCTTTCCACAAAATGGCTAAGACCTGGATGGAGAAGGTGGGGCAGGGACCGAGGAAGGTGGTGCACAGGTGGCAGGATGTTACCTGTGGGAAATCGGGATGTTTCCCCTGATTTGTGGTTCTTGGGCAGATGTTTGAAATGTTCACGGACTTCAGAAGAGTGGCTAGGAGAGGTGAGGTGGAGGGCATGGAGGGAGGACTGGGAGGCAGCGCCACACCTGGAGCTGGATTTTGCTTGGAATTGGGGTTGGGGTGGGGGAGCACTGTGCTGAGAGCCTCTGTGTCTCAGTGTGAGGCTTAGAATCCGGACATCTCCCATTCCTCCTGCTCCAGCAAAGCTGCTTCTACCTCCCGGGCGCAGGAAAGCGTAGGGAGTTTGGGGGCTGGTTTTGTTTTCCAAGTGAAATCGCTTTGGCCTTCCTCTTCTTGGCTATGGGAAATTGTTTCAGTGAAAATTTCCTACAGGCTGCTTCACAGCAGTGCCTGGAACAATGGGCCTTGTGGCAAGCGAGATGCGTGTGGGGAAGTACTTAGAGTTAATGTGAGTTATTTTTATTTCCATTCATAGACATGTCTCGGTGAAGTTCAAATTATCCCTTGGACAGTAGAAAGCAGTCTGTTAATTTAAAGCTAGACTTTTTTTGGTTCCATAAAGCCAAATTTAGGATAGATTTCAGAAGCAAAATAAACAACAGTCTACCTCCCCATTAAAAATGAGTGTGTCAGGTTTCTGTGTAGTTAAGTCTTTAAATAATCTCCACTTAGCATTTCGACAAGGGGCTGTGAATGTTTAGGAAGAGGCTATTCTTTGCTGGCACGCAGTGTTTGTTAGAGGGGCACTCACAGGTAGCGGCTGTTTTAACCTTGTTACTAAAATTCTGCCCGGTTTTCACAAAATAAAATGGAGGCTGAGAAAATTGTGTGTCCTGGGACTGGTGTGACAGTTGGAGATACTGCTCAGCACACATTTTCTGTGATACCATAAAATATTATTTTAAAAATCCTCAGAGGAGGCACGTGTTAAACTTTGTAGTGCTGATTCTGAATCTTGACTCTTAATCAGAATCCTCATGGCGCTTACAAAGTAGAAATATAGGGTCCTTTTTGGAAAATTCTGCTTAAATTTCTGCTAAAAGTTGCTCAGGTGGCCCTAGTACCTGTGTGTGTGTGTGTGTGTGTGTGTGTGTGTTGTGTGTAAGTTCTACAGGTTCTTGTGTGTGTATGTGTATGTATGTATGTGTGTGTAAAGTTGCATAGGTTCTCCTAAATCAGATCCAGGGATCATGGACTGTCACACTAAAGTTCTTCTCTGTAGAAATCTATGGTGGAGGAACTACTCTTCGTTTTCTGCATGCCCAGTTGTAGCAAAATGACTGCTCCCAAGATTGCAAAGTAATTGGTACAACTATTTGGTATGTATGTGTGTGTGTATCTTTGTGTCTATATATCTATATCAAAGGACACTTTGCAAGCCAGTCCATATAGTTATAAATTTATTTCCCATGTGGTGATATATTTAGTTTTCAACATTTCAATTAACATAATTTAACAAGATTAAGCAAAATTTCCCCTATATTAGATACACAAATATTAGGACATTTAATAATATTCCAATTAGCATGATGACTGACAGGAATTACAGACAAATTTTAGTCAAAATAATGCAGTCATTTTTTAATGTGGTTATAAGTGGAGAATTACACTATGTTTATCTTTTCCCTGAAAGAGGAGGATTTTTTTCTTATCAACACGCTGTGGTATATGGAGGCATTTATGGTAAACTGGTCAGACTGTGCAGGTAGGAATAAGTTCAGACTTAGAATTCTGGTTCTGCCATTTCGCTGTGTGATTTGGCAGGTACTTCAGCCTGAAATAAGGTTGATTTTATGAAGAGGGTTATTTGAAAGATTAAAGGAGATAATGTGTGAAGATGCTACCTGGATGTGGAACAGTCATGAATTGTTTGCGGTGGACACACATTTTGCTTTCTGTTGGAAGCTATGATCACACGGGCCCGTGCATGGTCACGGTGTGTGTAGATTGTAGGATTGCAGAACTGTGACAAATGTTCTCACATTGATATTTTTAGCAACCTCAGCCTCCAAAGAGGAAACAGCTAAGCATCTTGGCACTGTTTGGAGGAAGGAGAACATTGTTTTTTAGGATATTTCCAGGTGTGATTACTTCCCCCCAAAGACTGGATTTCCTCATTATTACTTAGTTATAGAAAAGCTGCCTTTGTGTGTGTGTGTTGGACATTTGACATTGCCAGCATACCTTAGGCGTTTTCAGATCTTGTTTGCTTTTTAAACTTTCCACCTCTGTTTTCCCAAGGTCCTTACCTTATTTCAGAGAAAATGCCTGAGCTTTTTCATTTTTGCCTTAGAATCGTAGAGCTGGATAATTTCATGTTGACACCATTAGCATTTAATACAACTTTTCTATGTGAGAAAAACTCTTTTCAAAATGTAAATACAGGTCTCCTAGTTGATTCTTTCCTTCTTTTTACTATTTATTTACCTATTATATTTTTGGAAGACATGGGGGGAGGGGGGGAGGGAGGGAGGGAGGAGAGATTCTTCCAATTGTGGGTTCACTTGACAAATGTGTGCAATAGCTGAGGCAGGACCAGGATGAAGCCAGAAGCAAGGAACTCAGTCCGTTTCTTTCCTGTGCATGCACGGGACCCAATATTTGAGTCATCACCTGCTGCCTACCAAGGTTTGCGTTGGAGCCTGGGCTGAAACCTGGGCATTCCAGTGTGAGATGCAGGCATCTCAGCTGGCCTTTAACCACTGGGCCAAAAAAAGCCCCTTGTAGTCAGCTGTATTTTTGTTTGTATTTTTTTATGTAATGAATTCTGTTTTGGAATTACACTTTTTATTTTATTAGGAAGAATGTAAGGACACGACAGTCTTTTATGAGCCATTGCAGGTTAAGCTAGTGCCTGCACCACAGACATCAGTTCATGTCCTGGATGATTGGCTTCTCATATACCTATCTGCTAATGCACCTGGGAAAGCAGTGAAGGGTGGCTCAGCGTTTGGGCCCCTGCACCCATGTGGGAACCCTGGAGGAAGCTCCAGGCTCCTGGCTTTGGCCAAGTCCTACCCTGGCCTTGGGGGCCATTTGGGGAGTGAACCAGTGGATGGAAGCTCAGTCTCTCTTTCTCTTTGCCTTTCAAATAAATAAATACACTTAAAAAAAAAAGCAGCCTTTTTATATGATTACTAGTTAAGTAGGTTGTCCTGCTCATGATTGTCAAATAATTTGTCATTTCACCCTTCCTCCCTCCCTCTCTTCTGTTGAGACAGACGGTCATAGATGGTTATGGAAATGATATGACCTTAGGGATTAGCAGGTGCTGTTGTAGTGGGACTAAAGGATGCTGTAGTTGATCTTGTCCCATTGCATGCCACCAAGGATGTACTCTTTAGTTAGCGATTGTCCAGTTGGGTTATTGATTGTACATTTGGATTATTGGTTGTATAGTTAGGTTATTGATATCCCCAGAGCTTGGGAACCATCAGCCGCTGCTAGCTACCCTCCGTTCCCTGCACATCCTCCTTGTTCCTTTGAGGAGAGCCCTGGAACGGAACGGCTTGGAGACTGCTCTTTTTATTTGAACCTGATCCGAGCGCTGTAAGTTGTTTTAAAGGGTAAAAGTCAAGTTGTTCATTTTACCCTTGACTGATATCCTTAAGATATGGTTCTCCTAGGTTTCACATTCCTTTACGGAGACTAGGTTCAAAATATTCAAGGCATCTGATTAGTGTTAATAATTGTGTTTTGCCAATTCACGGGAGACTGGGAATTTTACCTGAGAAGTGTACTTCAGTTGGCACGGCCACACGAGCCCTCCTCACATGTTTTTTCATACTTTGTTGGGTGAATTTCCTTGAGCCAAAGATTATAACTTTTTTTTTTTTTACAGGCAGAGTGGACAGTGAGAGAGACAAAGAGAAAGGTCTTCCTTTTTGCCGTTGGTTCACCCTCCAGTGGCCGCTGTGGCCGGCGCACCGCGCTGATCTGATGGCAGGAGCCAGGTGCTTCTCCTGGTCTCCCATGGGGTGCAGGGCCCAAGGACTTGGGCCATCCTCCACTGCACTCCCGGGCTACAACAGAGAGCTGGCCTGGAAGAGGGGCAACCGGGACAGAATCTGGCGCCCCGACCGGGACTGGAACCCGGTGTGCTGGTGCCGCAAGGCAGAGGATTAGCCTATTGAGCCGCGGCACCGGCCTATAACTTTGTTTTAAATCAAATGTCTTCATCTGTCTGTGATTTATTTTTAATGAATTTTGGCTTTCTACACCCCCAGCCCCCGGGAGTCAGCCTTGTAAGTGAGAGAAATCAATCCTATGTTGGAACAAACTAGTTGTTTCTGTCTTGGAGCAGAATGAGGAGGCTGTTGAGAATGGATGTAGGAGGCATGACAGCAGGTGGATATGGGACGTGATGGCAGACACGTTTTAATTGTGTGAAGACATGAAAGAGAAAGGGGGCAGAGGATGGTGCTGTATATCAGCATTAATATAGTTTGTGTTTTCCACAAAAAGAAAACTGATCTTGACATATTAACACCAAATTAATTAAGAAATTTATTGATAGAAATGCCAGTGGATCTTCAATTTGGAATGTAGTATGTGCTAGTGTTGCCTCTTTATTACAGAAACACACATTGCAGAGTGTGGAAGTGGCAATCTGAAATCAATAAAGCTCTTTATCAAGCACCAGCTACACAGGGCTTACTCCCTAGGTGAGTTTTTGGCAGGTAGAGTATATACTTCAATCACTATTTTGGAAAAACTTAAACAGGACCACCATCTCCTCCCGTGTTAGTGGGAATTTTCGAGAAGGCAAAATTCTGTTAATGTTAAGACACACATACCTCGGATATCCAATTTATTTTACTATGTGGCAAAATTAAAATAAAAGTGGTCTTTTTAAAAAAGATTTATTTATTTACTTGAAAGTCAGAGTTACACAGAGAGAGGAGAAGCAGAGAGAGAGAGAGGTCTTCCATCTACTGGTTCACTCCCCTAGCTGGCTGCAATGGCTGGAGCTGTGCCAGTCTGAAGCAGGAGCCAGGAGCTTCTTCTGGGTCTCCTGCCCAGGTGCAGGGGCCCAAGCACTTGGGCCATCTTCTACTGCTTTCCCAGGCCATAGCAGAGAGCTGGATTGGAAGTGGAGCAGCTAGGACTAGAACGGGCGCCCATATGGGATGCTGGCACTGCAGGCAGCGGCTTTACCCACTGCATCACAGCGCCGGCCCCAGTAAGTGGTCTTTAAACTTCGTGCCATATGGAAACATGTTTTCCATAGCCTCCTTCCTCTGTGACCTGATAACAAAAAGCCAGTGGTGGTGAAGTTTACTGCGGAGTTCAAACGACAAGCATTCCATGTGCACAGTTATTATTAACTCAGCCTGGAGCACTGAATCCGGCAAGACAGCCAGAGAGGGAGCTTTCCTGGGTGTGGTTTTCATAGTGTCATCAAGTAGTAGCCTCCCAAGCCCCGGATTTTCTGTGCATTTCATCACACAAAGGGAGCCCTGCAAAGGATCTTGGGAGTCACGAAGCCAGCCCCATCGTCTCAGGTGATGGGCTAAGAGATTTTTTTCCTAGCTTACAATAAACAATCTTAAATTCCAAGTTTATTCCAAAGTAAATTTGTATTCCATGGTGGCACCATTTATTTCTTAACCCTAATCCTAGAAGACATCCCCATGGTTATAACTTCTGAGCACGTTGCCTAGCTGCTTCACTGAGCTGTCTTTAGGCACTCAGGGATTCAGGACGAATAAAAAGGACTAAAAACGCCACTCCAAAAGAGACTAGCACGTGTTAGCATCATTTAATAGTGAGCGCCATTTTTTTTTTATTGATTCAGTGTTTTTTGCCTATTTTAACTGATGATTTCTTTGGAAAAAAAAAAGATAATTTCCATATGAGCATTGGTGAAACTGAGGGTTTGTTCTTGGAAAGTTGTTTGACTTCAAAGCTGAGTTTTTTTTTTTTAATCTCCTTAGATCTTTCCGTATTTGCCTGGTTATCCTGCCTCAGCACGTTGGGGTGGACCGTGTAGGTCCTTAGACAGGACGAGTGGAAGGATTTCAGATTGTAGCTCTGATCCTCTGTTCAACTCAGTGGTTGAGCTGTGTTAGCCAACTGGACTCTTTAAGACACATTTCAGTCATAATTTTATCACTTAAATGTGGCTGAATTGAGTTTAGCCAATTCTGATACATTTTTAAAAAGAATGTGGTGCTGAGCTAAGACTCTCTATGCCATATTTCAGCCCCAAGCAGATTTTTATGACAAAGTAATAAACCCCTGGAAACAGGTTTATAATGGAAAATGCAACTTGACCCTTAACTAGAGGAGCCCAAATGCACCTTACAAAAGGGCTCGTTTTTTGAAACCTACAAAATCCCTTTCTCCCAAGGGTGGTGTCACAGGAGAAAGGTGTATAATAATAGCTGTATTTACCATAAATACCTGACATATTTTATGATGATTTGATTGTATTAAAAAATTTCACCTTATAGATTTTAATAAAGCTGCCTATGGGCAAGGTTATTGCAATTGAATTTCTTTTCCTTTGCCCTACTGGTCTCGGTGGAAAGAAGCAAGCCACCCTTATAAAAGGCTTTAGTTTTTAGTACCTGGTTAATAAAAAATAATTTCCTCTCCTTTGGACTTGTTCATGAAGCTGAAAAATGACTCCACGGGTCAGTGGTGTGTGGCAAAGCTAATTTCTATAAGCTTTTTATCAGGTGGGACTGAGTCGAACAATATGGGGAAACTGAACACCCCCATCTCCTGCACTAAATCTCAACGGTCAGAGTTAGCCCCAGTGTCACAGAGAGGGGGAAAGAAATGACACTTTTTTTCCACCTCTAGATTCCTAATAGAACAACAAAAAGTTCCGAGCTATAAAAGGTACAGTAGGAAAAAAACTAAAGCCTATGGAAACTCAACGCTACATTTAGATGTAAAAATCTGACACAAATGAAAGCACAATGACCCTCAACGTTTACTTGTTTTGTTGACAAGGGAGCCTCACAGCACTAGCAGGAGCGAGCTGAAGCACATCCTAGCAGTCTGGAAAGCCATGGCCATTGAGACAAATTACACTCCTTGGCAAGATCCTGTTTCCCCAAGCACCCACGGACTTCTCAGAGGAGCTTTCAGGGACATCCTAAGACAAGGCTGTCCCCTCCCATGAGGTTCAGCCCCGTGTTTTCTGTGTTGGCTTGCAGAGCCTGGTAGAGGATTGTTGATCTCTCCAGCTCTCCAGTAGCAGGCCCTGGAACCTTGCAGGAGGGGAGATGGGAGCAGGGCTGTGTAGAGCTGCCGGGCATCTGTGTAGCTGGCACCTCTGCTCCCAAGAAGCTTGACGTCGCATTTCTTTTTCTATGTCTTCAGACTGGGCAACCACCAGGATGCACAGTAGCAATGTCTACTTTTAGCAGGTCGCATGTCCCTTCTTTATAATTCTTGTGTGAAGGTGCCCAGGGCACCCTTGCACTGGCCTGTTCCTCTTTGAGCCCAGAGGAGGAATCAGAAACCACAGGAAGTTGGAGAGGTGATGGGTGAGTTCGTCTTTGATTAGCTTTGTGTGAACAGCTGGCATGGAGGTGGTTTGGTGGCAATATTAGATGGTAGAAATAATGTACTCCTTGGAGCTGTATCTCAGAGGAGGGTGAATTTAGTAAGGCAAGTGCAAGACCTTTGAAGAGTATAGCCAAAGGGCTTATTCTCCTTAGTTTAGGTAAAGGCATGTGGTATATAGATGTGGAGAGAGGCGGTTGCATCATCAGTGGACACACAGAGAAAGTTGCAGATACAGCGCTGACTACCAGCTGTACGGTTGATTGAAACTGTGACTGACGGGGAGGGAGAAGGACACATCAGACTAGTGAGTAATAAAGATGGGTGTGGACTCAGACGTGGGTGTTGCAGGAGCTGCCAAGAGATGACTTCTTAATTTACTGTGATGTTGGACCTGTAGCCATGTCACTGAGAGGATGTCCAAGAGGTGTGAATGGAGACTTGAGAAAGAGCTGAATGGATAGGAGTTGAGTGGGCAGTTCCTGGGGTGGGGTTGCTGACAGTGGCTTTAAGGAAACTAAGAGCTATGTTTCACATCCTGCCTGATGTTATGTGTCTACGTGGAGGAAGATGGAGATGAATGAGAGTTCTGCTGGATAGGAAGCAAGAGGTGTGATGGAAGAAAGTCATCTTGAGCCTAGAAAAGGAAAGGTAGCCTTTAGGGATAGTCTGTTTTCAGACCTGGAGATTGTTGTCCTGTCAATCAAGTCTGTATTTTGCCTCTTAGGGTTTCTTTCTTTTTAAAGTCTATTTTCATTTACTTGAAAGGTGTGTGGGGGGGAGCTGAGAGAGAGAGATTGCTCTTCCATTTGCTAATTCATTCTCCAAATGACTGCGACCATCAAGGCTAAACCAGGCTGAAGCCAGGAGGCTGGGACTCCCTCCAGGTCTTTCACATGGGTGACAGAGACCCAAGCACTTGAACCATCCCTTCTGCCTCACAGGGTGTGCATTAGCAGGGATCTGTATTGGAAGAGGAAGTAGAACTTGATCCCAGGTACCCCCATAGGAATTGTGGCATCCCAAGAAGTTTCCTTTTCCCTAACAGAGTGGAACATGTGTGTGTCGATATACTATCAGATGTTAAATAAACACAGTTAAAGTTGAGCATCCTTAATCTAAAAATCCCAAATCTGAAATGCTCCTGAATCTGGAATGTGTTGAGCACAAACATGATGCTACTGACTTTATGTGACAGTGTAGGGACTTCAGCGCCCTCTGGAAAGGAAAGAAAAAGCATACATGAGGTAACTCTCCAGGAGCCCTGAGGAAGGAGGAGATGGGAGAAACATACACAGTGTAATCTGCAGCTGTTGCTGAGTCTGCAGAACCTGCCTGACTGAGCACTCTGCAAGCTTCTACACAAAACAGGCTAGGTCAATATCAGTTCTCTGATTGGTTCATGTAGAATACCTCATTAGCATATACCTCAACCAATCCGAGAGAACGCTCTGCTTTAGAAACAAAAGTCCAAGTCAGTCAGTCTTGAGAAGCAGTGTGAGGCAAGCAGCCCTCCCGGACAGGCCGCACTCCTTACGTGTTCATGTGCCGCACTCTTTGTGGGCACGAGATGAAACCTGGCAGGCAGGGGAAACTGTGGCATGAATTTGGCAATGCCTGACAAACCAGCAGAGAGGAGAAGCTGTGACCCCATGGCAGAGAAGAGGGCTGTGCCGCAGAGACCTGCACCAGCAGAGCTGTGCTGCTCCAGAGAATCCGGTGAGAAGAGTCTGCTGAGTCTGACTGAGACAAGACGCAGACCCAGCCAACTGGAGCTGCAGGCTCCCCCCGCTACCACTCCTGCAACACAGATCTCAGAACTCCTGCAGCAGCAGGTCTCAGTCGAAACACAGGCACACTGAAAATACTGCAACCATTGCCAGTTGCCATCAGGCTCTGTTATAAGAGGTGCATCAGGGACCAGTGCTGTGGCACAGTGGGTTAAAGCTCAGGCTTGAAGAACCAGCATCCCATATGGGTGCCAGTTCGAGTCCTGGCTGCTCCTCTTCTGATCCAGCTCTCTGCTGTGGCCTGGGAAAGCAGTGGAAGGTGGCCCAAGGGCTTCAACCCCTTCACCCATGTGGGAGACCTGGAAGAAGCTCCTGGTTCCTGACTGGATCATCTCGGTTGTGACCGTTGTGGCCATTTGGGGAGGGAGCTAGTGGATGGAAGATCTCTAACTCTAACTCTAACTCTAGCTCTAACTCTAACTCTAACTCTAATTCTCTCTGTAATTCTGTTTTTCAAATAAGTAAAAATAAATCTTTTTTTAAAAGAGAGATGCATGAAGAATAAAGGATTTTGTATTTAGACTTGGGTCCAATCCCCAAAATATCTCATTATCTGTGTAAAATAGTCTCCCATCCAAGGATGTCTGAAATCTGAAATGCTTCTCATCCTGAGCCTTTCAGACCAGGCCTTTCAGTCTCGAGGACTATTTACGTAGGTCGGCGCCACTCGCTTCACTGTGGCGTGGAAATGTTGGGGGAACTTAGTTTGAGCTGGAATCGTTTTTAGATGGTGTGTGGCTCTCAGGAGCCTTATGTGTCTTCCTATTTCTTGTCCAGCTTTTATCCTTTGAGTTCTGCCATGTCAAAGGCCTCTTAGATTGTACTGGAAAACCCAGAGGGGGTTACAGGCAGAGAAATGGCCAGGGTCAGTGTGATGGAGACATGAGGTAGCCTGGTGAGAGGAACCATGGGCTTTCCAAAGTCCAGTGGAGTAGATGACACAAGGATGGGTGAGGTGGGGGATGGGCTCAGGCTGAAGAAAGGGCCTTCCATGGATGGCTTTGATTGCTGAGCCAGGGAACTCCGGTTTTGCCCGAGTGTCCTGATAACTGGCCCTCAGAAGCTTTCCAGCAGATGAGAGGCACGGGAAGATTGTCCATTTGTAGAGCTCACTCTGGTGGCCGTGTGGATAATGAATTTGAAGGCAGGGGGCTGATTCATACTTGGTATTGCTGAGGGCTGTAGTCAATTTTGAATCTACAGCCAATGAGGAAAGGTTGCTTTCATGTCCTTTGCTGACAAAGGCACTGCTTTTAAGAATAAATTCAGCATGGGTACAGAGTGTTTAGTTCATTAATAGCACTCTGTGCATAAGTCATTTCCTTTTACCTATTCTTACCTGTCTTTTCATATATTCATTTGGTTCATTTGGCTTTTGTGTGCATTGCAGTAAACCAAAAAAATAATAAATTCAATAAAAAGCTATATATATTATATTCATTTTCTGAGAAAAAAATTTGGGTGGCGTAGCAAGTAGAAAGAATCCAGCAGCAATCTGATGTTCTAAACAGAGTGATTATATAAAACACTGGCTTGTGGCTCAAGTGAATGCAATCAGAGTTGCATAGCTGTGAGTCAGCAGCAAGCCTGTCCTTAAAGTCCCTGGCTTGCTAGTAAATTAGTGGCTTAGGGAAATGTATTTACATTTCATTCCTTATTGTACGTCTGATTGCATGTTTTGAGAATCAGATAGAAATATCTGTATTTACAAATTTGGAGCAGGGAAATATATAGACTGTGTACACATACAGACTTAAATTTCTCAGTTAAATGTATAACTTCAGTGACGTATATACTTACACAGTAAGATATTGCTCATTTGCCACTTTATTTCACATATAAATGAAATCCAAGTTCAGTGACTATTATAGTAAAATCATCATTTCTAAAGAGTGACATATTAGGTCTTTCGATTTAGTCAACAGTGACGTATCAGTGAAGGGTGGGACCAATTTTGCTATTTTTTTTAACTGTTTCTTTCCTTTGCTTCCATATTTCTTTCTATCATAAAGCTTAGATGCCCAATATACCCATCATTTTCCTGTGCCTTTCTTCAGACTTGACTACTTAGATGTGTGTGGATTGAAGGCAGAGCCTGCTGAGTATTTGCTTGTAGCCTTCCAGTCTAGCACACTGCATAGTCATAGTAATTACTGCATGTGTATTTGTTACAATTTATGAAATAATAACTAAATGAATGAGTAAATAAATAAATGAACTCTAGGTGGGTCTGGCCTCAGTCCCGAACACTTATTGAGTGGGTACTGTGTTTCCAGTTCTGAGGAAGTGCACCATGGTGAGACAAACAATTCTTGCCCTTAGAGTTTGTGTTCAAGAACAAGACAGAAATTAATCAAATAACTGCAGAAGAAAATATGCAATTCAGACATGTCATAAGCATCAGGAAGGAAAAGTTGAGCTTACTGTAAGGATATTTAAAGTCTTGACCTACACTGGGGAGATGAGGTAAGTTTGTGTGAAGATGAAACCTTCAGCATGAGACCTGATAATGAGTTAGCGTTGATTAAGTGAAGAGGGGAGAGACCTTCCAAGAAAAAGTAAAAACTACTGGAAGCTACGAGGAGGCTAGGAGGGTAGCCTGTTGGAGGAATTGGTAGGCAGATGCAGAAAAGAGATGGTGGATAGAGCTCAGTCAGAAAATAATATGCATGATGGCCAGCCAATGCAAGGGTGTAAATTTCTGCTTTGACCTCTTGCACTTGGAATGTAGCCGTGAAATATACTGTCATGTAATGCAGTGATATTGCAGTTGTATTTAATACCTAGTTAGTTCACCCAAAAGGAATCTCTGATTAAGGGCCAAATTGAAGGCCAGCAGAAATATAAGGAGGAATTGTGTCCTCAAGAGGTTTAGAGTTTACGTAGGAAGGACGTGCTTAATGTGTTTTTCAAAAAGGACATAATAAATCATTTAAATGGCTTAATGACTGGAAGAATCATCAAATGAGAAAAAGGACAATGAGAATAGGTTCTGTGTTGAGGAATCATGCATCTTCACATTTAGCACTTAATTATGCTGGCCGGGAAGTTCTTCACAAGCAGGGGCTAGGTTAAACTCATTACCATGTCCTTAGTGTTTATTGCTCAGCAACTGTACAATGTAATTGTTAACAGTTTCTTTGTATTTTTGAAATTTCTGACTTCTTATACTAGCTGTGCTTAGTAACACAAAATAAGCAGCTTCCTTTGGGGATGAGACTCTGGGAGACTTCTTTATCCAACTCTTCCTTAAAATAGAGCTGCTTAAAACTTGGATTACATCCCTGTTATTTTTTAAATTTTTTTTATTTTTAATTTTAATTGGTTGTAATGGATTCAATGTGATTCATAGATAACGATTCTAAGAACGTAATGATACACCCTCCCTTCCTTTCTTCTGGCCTTTGTTTCCAGGCATTTCTTTGCCATATAATTCTGATCACTGATTTCTGTTCTAGGTTTGTTTCATTGTCTCTCTAAGATATTTTTTCACATAACCGTTTCCATTTCTCCCCAAGTGAAAATACAGAAGTCAAGCCTCTACTACATGGAAGCCATGGAGCAGTGGGGAAAGTCTTTTAGAAAGTCTTTTAGAAATGACTTTTAGAAATCATTAGAAAAAAAAAAAGGTAATGAAAGTTGGGACATGAAAAAGGTAGTAGTTTTTTTAAAATATAGAAGGGATACATTTTTAAATGAGAAAAAAAAGGACAAATACTATATATTCTCCCCGGTCTGTGATAACTAATAGGGTACCTAAAAGGTAATCTGTAGAAGTAAAATTGACACTTTGAGATGAAATGACTTTGAACAACCCTTATCTTGACTGTTGAGGAACATTTTTTTAAAATATACTATTCATTGAACTCTTTGCTTAGTATAGGGTTAATCATATATCTATAAAGTTAATTAAATCTTAGTAAAAAAATAAGAGTGGGAATGGGAGGAGAAGGCAGAAGGGTAGGAGTGTGGGTGGGAAGGCCGGGTAGGGTAGGAAGAATCACTGTTTTAAAGCTGTAGTTATGAAGTGCATGAAGTTTGTAGTCCTTAAAGAAAAGGTTTCTAGGGGGTAGGGAAGCATCTGGGGAAGGACACAAGGCCAAGTTGTGTTAATATGTATGGATGCTTAGAAAAGTTCAGGGGAAATGGAGTGAAAAAATGTTTGCTTTGGTACAAAACTTTGAAATCTATGCATAGTGCTTCGTGATATGCATTTTCTATGAATTTTTTGAAGATTGCTTATATGCATGGATTTCAAAAGTTTCAACCAAAATAAGCATATCATTTAATTTCATGTTCCATGAACCTTTTGAAACATATTTGAATTTTTTCTTTTGAAATTTTAATTGTGGAAATAATTGAATTTCATCTTCAAATTAGCACATCTGACCTAAAGAACTGCTTTAGCACTTCAAACAAACAAACAAACAAACAGAAAAACACGCAATTGAATAAACAACAAAGCAAACATTGGGTTGGACCAGATTTGCAGAGTTGTTTGTGGCTGGCTTCTCTACACTTGGTTTCCAGCAGAGTGAACTGTGGTTGGTGGGCAGCTGTAATCTGATAGATCCCTGGGTCATTTGTCTCCCCTCTGCTCCCAGCATCATGAATCTTGCCCACAAGAGGTTGTCACACAAATTCTAGAACCTTGACAGTTGTCAAATGTATTTCACATATAAAAGCAGCACAATTTGTTACCAAAATTATTAGAGTATTGAAAATCTTCTTTAAAAATACTGGTAATCTTGTTACTCTGATATAAGTAAGGATATCATTTTTGTTTATAAATCACTTGTTTCATAATTATATGACTTTTCCATAATTATAACTGTAGTAAACACAAAATATTGTCCTGCTTTCTCATCCATTTTTATATGAGTAGAGTTTTCCATTCTTGCTAAAAATTCTTTTGTATATAACATTTTGGATGTCTAATTTTGATCTTGTAACTAACTATATCGAATATAACATTTCTCTTATAACTAGAGTTTTAGGGTCTTTTGTTTCTTCTCTTTTTTGATATTTGAAATCATACAACATTTGACCTAGCAATTCTAAACCAGCCCACATTGGAGTGCCTGGGTTCAGTTCCTGGCTCTGGCTCCTGACTCCAGTAGTCTGATAATACAGACCTGAGGAGGCAGCTGTGTGATGACTCAAGTAGTTGGGTTCCTGGATGTGAGGGCGATCTGGCTGCGACATCTGTCACCCCATTGATCGCCAGGGTTGATTCGGCTGATCTGGCTGGCTAGGCGGGTATCCCCTTCCTTCCTCACCGCTCCATGTGTGTCCCTCCTGAAGCTGCGCGCTTGGTCGAAGAGGACGACCTTCCCCGCTAGAGGAGGACCAGTCTTCAGTCAAGGGTATACGAGTAACTGCGCTCCCCTGCTGGAACCTCCAAACAAGGTCTCAAGTGGTTGGGTTCCTGCTACCCACATGGGTATTGAGTTCCTGGCTCCTGCCCGTTGTGTGCATTTGGAGAATAAACCAGCAAAAGAAATTGATTTCTCTCCCCCTACCAAATAAATCATTGATAAAAATTTAGCAATGAATTTGTATACATAAATATATATGATTTATAATTATTCACCTGAGCTATGTTTTCCTAAATAATCACCGAGAAACAGCTTGGTTATGTGTCCTGAAAATGATCGTGCACTCTAACCTATATGCTCATATTTGTAAGTGATTAAAGGTGCACCATTAAATACGGGGCCCAGCTGGGGTGGTCCTTCCTAACTGCATTCTCTACATCTCCCTGTGTATAGTTCTTTATAAACCTCTCAGGGCCCAACATTGGTTATCTTCCCCTTTATACTCAGTCTCACTTCCCTTTCCGTGTATTGAGGAATAATCCACTTTCCTAATCTTTGGATTTTATTGCCCTGTTTATTGGATTCCTCACTCTCTTTCAAAAAAAAAAAAAACCAACTTCTGAGTTCTATTTGATTATGGATTTGGGGGCCTAAGAGCCACTTCTCTGCCAAAGGAAAGTGTGCTTTGCACACACCGGGCAACAGGTCTCACCTGTCCACCCGGAAGGAACATGTGGTGCACTGGACACTTGCCTCCCTAACTGATTCTATTCTGAGAACTCAAGTAACAGACCTCAAAGTGGAGTGACATAGACTTAGGCAAACACAAATTCCAAATACCTGTGAGTGTCCAGGGGAGCAGGAGATTCAAAGTCAGAGTCCATTGGTCAATTACTGGTCAATTCATGAGGTAAGATCTCTGATGAGACTGTCCCCTTTCTCACACAGTCCCCAGCACAGTATGTCTAGGCGTGGAATCCATCACAGGCGACCCAAATCTTCAAAACCCTGTGATGTGGGTGTTAAGTTCCATAGAACAGTCGGAAACCCGCACGACTGTTGTTCAGATCAGAGCTGGGCTCTGGAGACTTCAGGAAGAGGATGCTGCGGTCCACAGTTGTTCAGGGAGACCTGCTTGTGTTTCCTGCTGTGTAGCTGTGCAAATCCTTCTGGCAACATCGGCAAACAGGTTGAGAGCCTCCAAGACTGGGCCCTAAATTATTATTTTTCAGAGAGAGAGAGATGATGAAGTTTTAAGAAGTAGTTTGGAGTCTAACAACAATGGGTTTGAGTTCCACACATGTTCAGTTACTAGTCAGTGGGCAAATTATTTAGTGTCATCCTACTGCAGGGCACCAGGGAATTACAAAGGTGATATATGTAGAATGTTTATAAAGCATTATATTTTACTCGAAGTTTCTACTCAGCACAGACTAATTATTGTTGTTTTGTGAATATGATAGTAAAAAGACTGAATTCTGTTAAAATTGGCAAATAGGGAGGGACAAGCCTGTTGAGGCTTTTCCTCACTAGATTAATCAGATACATGAGGGCAAGAATGTGTTGTCTGTCTTCTCATTCTATCTAGTTCCTGCCCTATGAGAGATACTTAATAAAATAATAACACATAATAAAATGTAAGTAAGTAAGAAAGAATAAAGAAAGAATGAATGATTGAATGAATGAGTTCCCAACTTGTATCCATCTGTTGCCCCTTGATTGTATGGGTCTTCTCCCAGCCACAGGAACATCCATCATCGTATGCCTGCTTGCTTTCTGCTATAAATCTCTTCATTTTCCTCCTGGGAGTCTAGTTCATGCAAACAAAACTCTGGAAAAAGGAAATAGCTCAGTCTGGTACTGTAAGTTCAGAAAAATAGCCAATTTCTGAATATGGCAGTGATTCTCAGTGCGACAGAGGGGCTGGGACTGTGACCACAGACCCTGATGAGTGGCTCATTTTCTGAGATGGAGGTGGCCTGGAGTTATCCTCTCAGAATGTCATTAGGAGCCATTCCCATTGTCCCAGATGAGAATTGAGAGGCTTTTGCTTTCTTGCTATGATGTCGTTAGATTTCCGTATTTCGTGGCTCCCACACATGGGATCATGCTTTGGATACTAACAACAGATTATCCTGATAAACATATAATAGTTTTTAACATAGACTTTGGTTAAAAAGACCAAAACATACAGCACATGCCTGTAGCACAGCAGCACTAGAGAAGGCACAGGTTGAATCTGAAACAGGAGCTACGGAATCCAAATAAAACTCGTCAGGTAGCAGCTTCCTGAAGATAAGTGCTTATTTAGAACGTCACATTTTCCCCAACTGTATGCCCTCCATAAGGACGTCATTTTCAATATACATTTGTCTGCTTTACCTCTTGGTGATTTTGATAAAAAATAAAATCAGCTCTGGATTATAGTTGCCTTGCAAAAAAAAAAAATTGAAGGTAATATTTTCTAGGTTTTGCTAACTCTGCCTTGGAAGCAGACGAGTTATGGTGCAGGACTGTAACTTTGCCTACTTGTTAATTGGCAGGTTAAACTTTTATGAGTTTCTGGTACCCTGGTGATACATGACTATTAAAATTTGCAGGTGGTTCAAGGGGAGAGAGATGTAAGTTCCTGTGCTAGTAATATATCATAAAAGTGTGTATTTCATGTGCCTGTTGTGAAAATGGAGACTTTAATACTCTTTCACAATATAAGCTGATTAAGGAATCTTTATGGATCTCATTACCTGTGGGCCCTATTTTTTTCATAGGAACATGGAGAGTGTAATGCTTACAGACAGAAGCAGGGGAGAAAATAATTAGCCCAGTGGTACCTCACTGCGAGGGCGAGTTTACCGACACCCTCTGCGTTCACCTCCCAACCCTTGGAAATGGCTCTGGCTTCAGAAGTTGCTTCCACCACATGAAATGCTGTTGCTGTGGCGTTTTCCTCTTTCCCTTCAGAAGAGGATGTTTGCTTCATTCCGCTTCTATCTTACATCCCAGTGTCAGCACGTTCCCTTTTTTTGAGTCTACCTTTTCATTAGGAAATGTCAAGCTATGCACTCTGGCTAGTGATGGGATTCCACAGAATTCACTAAGTCTTGGAAAATGTCTTTATGTGATTGTAATTCTTGGATAGCTGTATGTTCTCATGTTTTACACGTGGACTTAGGGTCTAAATTGGTCATTTCCCCACCAAACCATAGACGTGGCTCTTTATAATTAGGATTATAGCTTGGTTTTACATGGAGAAAATAGTGAAATGGGTTACTTCTAGTTTAGAAAAGAGTAGAAATGTGAACAGTAAAATTTGTTTTACTTTGAACTTTTAGCCCAACATTTTCCTTTACACATTTTTTGAGGGGGAGATTTTGTTTGTTTATCTGGTATTAAATCATTTAAAATAGTTGTTTTAGAAAGATTGTGATTTAGTTTTTTAGTCATCCAATAACTATTTTGTTTGAATGTAATGCATTGTCTTTTAACTTGGTGCTGAGAGAAAAAAAAAAAAACAGAATCTTTCTTTACCCCCATTAAAAAAAAATGATTTTTTTCTAAGTTAGTTCACCTGTTGTCATGGTGAAGACACAGCAAAGAAGACACAGAAACAGAGCTTGGAATGTAGAGTGAGAAGCTGAAGCCTAAGAGAGAATGGGTATCGGTCACCATTCTAGATGGATAAATGGGTTTGTGCTGCATTGACAATCCTACTGGGGCTTGTTGTTCTGTCATCAGTACTAAGAACTTAGTTTCCAGAACTCTGCCTGCCAAGATCCTGAAGAAGTAATTTCTTTTGACAAAGAGTGCTTTCTGATCAGGACAATTACACACCACACATGCACACACACACACACACACACAATTGCATGTGATTTTCTTGTGTATATACAAACTGTATTATGCATACATACAGGTTACTTCAAAAAATTCATGGGAAATGGTATGAAAAAATAATTTTATTTGGTGCAAAACTTTTTTTAAGATTTATTTTATTTATTTGAAGGGCAGATTTACAGAGAGGGAGAGGGAAAGTGTCAGGGAGAAAGGGAGAGAAAGAGAAAGAGAGAGTCTTCCATCTACTGTTTCACTCCCCAAATGGCCATTGTCTGGGCCAGGCCAAAGCCAGGAGCCAGGAGCTGCATCCAGGTCTCCCACATGGGTGCAGGGGCCCAAGCATTTGGGCTGTCTTCCACTGCTTTCCCAGGTATGTTAGCAGGGAGCTAGCTCAGAGGTGGAGCAGCCAGGACTGGAACTAGTGCCCATATGGGATGCTGACATTGCAGACAGCAGCTTAACCCCCTATGCCAAAGTGCCAGTGCTGTGCAAAACCTTTTGATATCCATATATTTGTTTTAAATATCCAATTCCCATGAATCTCTTGAAGACTCCTTGTATGCATGGATTTCTAAACTTTTTTTGTACCAAAATAGACTTATCTTTTAATTCTGTTTTTGTGTGGACTACTTAAGTACAGTACACAGTGTTGTTCGTGAATACACTAAGATACTATGTTTTTATAAGAGCTCATGAATTGATTTATGACTTTCTTTAAATTAGTTTAGTTTTCAAAATCTCATTATTAAATGTGTGACAGTAGAGCGTGTAATACAGTTGACAGGAATATGGTCCTTTAAATATTTGTTCCTCTTGCCATAGCTTTTTTTTTTTTTTTGCCTTTAAGAATACATTGCTTCAGGAAGGAAGAAGGAGTTTTTTTTTTTTTTAACTTTATGAAATACAAGAGGGTGGCAATAAAAGTAGTTCTCAAAGCTTCTATCTAATTTTTTTTAATTGCAAAAGTACTGCGAATGATGTTCTAGAAAAAGTTGGCAAATTTTATGCTTTACAGAAAATTCACTCTTTGGGTGATGTCTTTGGGAAGCTGGGGTTTAGAGGAAAGATTTTTTTCTTTCTCTAAGAAAAAGAGGTAGCTTTAGAGAATGATAATCCCATCAGGGAATAGTGGGAATCAAAGGCTAGTTTTGAAAATCCACTTCTTGCCAGGTGACAAGGTGCTAAGCCTCCCTGCAGGGGGTGGTTGGCAGCAGGGCCTGTGTGTCAGTCTTTCAGAGGTGCTAATAAGCCAATAAGCCAGGAGTCCCAGCTGGAGGATTTGGTGTATCCCTGGAGTGCTTGTGTATAGCTCCCCTTAGGACAGGATGCAGGTTGGTCCCCAAGGTTTCCTGGGGATCCACTTTGTATATACATGTCTTTCTCTAGGTGCCTATATGGAAGAAAAAATGTGTTTAAAAACAGATAATTGGCCGGCGCTGCTGCTCAATAGGCTAATCCTCCACCTGTGGCGCCAGCACCCCGGGTTCTACTCCCGTTCGAGGCATCAAATTCTGTCCCGGTTGCTCCTTTTCCAGGCCAGCTCTCTGCTGTGGCCTGGGAGTGCAGTGGAGGATGGCCCAAGTCCTTGGGCCCTGCACCCGCATGGGAGACCAGGAGAAGCACCTGGCTCCTGCCATCGGATCAGCGCAGTGCGCCGGCCACAGCGGCCATTGGAGGGTGAACCAACGGAAAAGGAAGACCTTTCTCTCTGTCTGTCTCTCTTACTGACCACTCTGCCTGTCAAAAAAAATTTTAAAAAATTAAAAACAGATAATTGAGATATGTCTTCTCTCATACTCCTATAATCTTTTATTTTCCATTGCAAACACATACAATACACACACAGAATAGTACACCAAGCACCTGATAAAAGTAAAAATCTGAAAGAAAGATGGCGTTTATCAGAGCAGAAGGCTCCCCACACCCCCAGCCCACCCCATGGTGCTGTAATATGTGGTGGGAGTGATTGCTGCTGTTTTGTTGGCTGGCTTTGTGCTAAGTGTCTACTACTCAGGTATTTTCATCATTTATTCTGGTACGACTTCTGTGACTCTGCTGATAGATGAAGATCCTGCAGTTTGGATGCATGAAATAATCTGCTGGCCATTGAGTGCCTAAAATACCCATATCTAAAGCCTGAGCTCTTGACATGACAGAAAATACAGTGGCTGTTACTCAAAGTAGACATGCGACAGGGGCTCATATCCCCAGCCGTATATGGACATTGTAACATACAAATTTGAAGGACAGGGGCTGTCATTTGTCCTACTGGCTAAGATGCCTGCATCCTACCTCAGAGTGCCTGGGTCTGATCCAAAGCTCAAACTCTTGACCCCAGCTTCCTGCTATGTAGGCCCCTGGAGGCACCAAGTGAGGGCTCCAGTAGTGAGTTCCTGCCACTCATATGAGAGAACTGGACCGAATTCCCAGTTCCTGGCTTTAACCCTGCCCAGCCACAGCCATTGCAGTCAGTTTTGGGTGTGAACCAAGGGATGGGAGTGCCCTCCCTCTTCCCTCACCCTCCTGTGGCTCTCTGCCTCATAAATACAAAGACTCTTACAAATTAGAAGGAAAGATAGTCTAACTAACCAAGACCCTTTATCTAGTGAAAACTTGAAAAAGCATAAAGGAAAAAGAAATTATCCATTTTATATCTGTATTATTTGAAGTTTCTCAAATTTTTGTTAGATGAAGAGTAGTTAAAAGAACATTGATTTTAAGTACTTTCATAATGAAAATCAAATAATTTCATAATAGAGTGTTATTTTTTAAAAAAAGAAGCAAATATGAAAATATCTGTGACACATTATCTCAAAGTTTTATCATGCCTACCTTCAGATGAACTGAATTACAATATTGTTTAGTTTAAGAAGGCAATCTGAAAACTTTGCTGTCAATAGTATCTAGTAGAACTCTGTTTAAAAGCATTTATTGGTTTTTTAACTATGAACTAAATAGAGAATGTATCACACTAATTTGAAAGATTTGTCAAATAACAGCATATACCAGAAATATTTCAGTTATGAATTGGTGTTTGATACAATATCACAAAAGGAAGATAGGGCAGAAAAAATATCTCAACTTAATTTGAGAAAAGAATATGTGGTAAGGGTAATATAATACCGATTCTCTAAGTTCAACTAGAAATCCATAAGGAAACAGGAAAGAATCTTTGGAACTCTTGATTCTGACTTGAAATCTATCTCTTGATGCATAAAGATCCACCAAAACACTGGGGCCTTGTTTATATTTGAAAAAATTCTCATGCTAATACATTTACTCCCAATAAATCAATATTGAATGTAAAAATTTTTTGTGAGTTTGCACTTGTTATTGCATTAACAGTATAGTAACTTTGTCTCATGTGTATCAGAATTTCTGATTGATTGTGACATGTCTTTGAAGTCACGTTATTCCTTACTCAACAAAATTTGCTTGGTTGGCAAAACATTTGAAATAGAGAGTGCTAATGTGTGTCAGGAAAAGGCTGAGGAATCATTGCTGTGTATGTTCTGACCTCTGAGTAAAACACTATGACATACCTCAGTGCAGAGCTGAGGCTGAAGCTTATTGCTACATGAAACTCAAAATAGGGGACGGTGCTGTGGTAAAGTAGTCCAAACTTCCTCCTGCGGTGCAGGCATCCCACATGGATTCTGCTTCGAGTCCCAGTGGCTCCACTTCCCATCTAGCTCTTAGCTATGGCCTGGGACAGCAGTAGATGACCCAGATCCTTGGGCCGCTGCACCCACATGAGAGACCTGGAAGAAGTTCTTGGCTCCTGATTTTGGATCTGCCCAGTTCCGGCTGTTGTGGTCATTTGAGGAGTGAACCAGCAAATGGAAGACCTTTCTGTCTCTCCCTTTCTATGTCTCTAATTCTGCCTTTCAAATAAATAAAATCTTAAAAAAAAAACCCTCAAAATATTTAGAATTATATTATTAGTTAATAAGGATGGATTCTTTGGTAGGTGCTGAGTTTGTGTTGGGCTAAGAATACTTTGTCAGTACCTCCCTTTGAATATATGTGTTAATTAATTGTGATAAGAGATTTCAGTGAATGTGCTAATAAACTCACCTTAAACTAAGACCACACATGAGAAACTTCAAGTCCAAAGGAAATGAGAAGGCCAGAGGAAGACATCGCAAATAAACAAATGCTGTTTCAAGCTGAAATGCTCTAACTGGAATACTGCTAAGATACTAAAATACTTAGACTTTCAAAGGTGTGGATATTTGGCATTTATTGTTCATATATACTTAAGTGAAAATTATTTGAAAATTATTTGAACTAAGTCTAACTTCCAGATTCATTTTATTAAAGGAAGTATTTTGTAAAGATACAGTGATGATATTAACCATTCTCTTACATGATGTCCATTGAAGGACAATAGCAAGAAAATAAGTAACTTCTGTTTTCTTTCTTATGAAGTAATGGGAGCTACATCTCTTCCTACCTCAGTTTTCACGTTTCTGCTTTGGCCTACAGTGATCAAAATTGAGTGATCACCTGCTGTCAGTAATATACCTTAGTCTGACTATAGGGCATTCTTTTCACTGTATTTTATTTGTCTTTTGAATTGTGCAGTAATATATTTAATTATAAGTGGTTCTTTAACTCCTTTTTTATATGTTTATAACAAATAAATTATAAAGAAATGGCTCCCAAGTTACAAATTTTGTATTTTCCTATTTCTAACTTACTTTGTTCTTTTAGTGAAAAAAATAAGTTTGTGGGCAAAATATCAAAATGTCAACATAAACACAAGCTTTTTTTTTAAATTTAAAAGACAAAGTTATAGACAGAAGAGGAGAAACAGAGATCGATTTTCCAACTGTTGGGTCACTCCCCAAATGGCAGCAATAGCCAGGTCTGTGCCAGGCAGAAGCCAGGAGCTTGAAGCTTCTTCCTAGTCTCCTACATTGGAGGCAGAAGCCCAAGCACTTGGGCCATCTTCCATTGCTTTCCCAGGCACATTAGCAGGGAGCTGGATTGGAAGTGGAGGGGCCGGATTTCAAACTGGTCCCTATATGGGTTGCTGATATTGCAGGTGGAGGCTTAACCTGCTGTGCCACAGCACTGGCCCCCAAACACGCTCCTACATACAGAATATTATAATGATAGGCATAAACACTTCCTGGAAGAAACTAAGAAAAATACAACTTAAATTAATCGGACCAGCTACTCATTAATTTTAGAGACTACCCTGGTAGAGTTTATGTACAATGGGGAAATAGGGAGTGATTAACTTTGGTATTTTGGTTCTCAATTTTTTTCTCCTCATTCTTATTTTGGAGAGTAGTCTTACTTGAAATGCTGCATGTTTAGTCCTTACTCCATACTTTCCCGTGCTTTCTACCATGCCCCGTCATTCTGTGACCTGTCTGCCTCTCAGTCCTCTTGCCTTTTGCTGGTTCCTTATCCTTCTTGTAGTTAGGTCACAAATCCTTCCCCTAACTTTGCAGCTGAGAAAGCAAATCCTGGGAAGATCAAAGTAGCTTGGCAGAGTTTACACTGGGCTGATTGGTCAGAACTGGGCTTCCTGGTGCCCTGTCTCTCCTAAGCTTCTGATGCGGTTACTTAGAATGTGATGCCATAGACTGTGGTGTACTTCCTGGTGGCTTCATGTATACATATTTCTTGATATAAACTGGAATGTCCATGGGGTTGATTTCCTTCAGGTTCTATCAGTATGATTGTTCCAGCTTTAAAAAATATTTAAAATATCTTCATCCTGGGTGTTAGGTGGGCCTTGCTTCTTGATTGTACCTCCTCCTAGCAGCCCGAGTGAATCTCTCTGGAACCACTGTCAACCAATTTGGGCATTTAGTGACCAATGGTTGGGCAAAATGATCAGTGAAACCCTCAGGTTTTCATAGAGAGACATGTTCTCTTCCACATTTATCTTTTTGGTTGGATTCATTCTCATAATAATGATGAAAGAAAAGATTAACTCTCCTAAAAGAATGCTGATTTCAGGTTTTAGTTTTTGAAAAATTATTAACAGTAAGCAGTATCTGAAAACAGTATTCAAAGAAGTGGTTATGTAATATCAGATGTGCCCTTTAAGTTTTTCAAAGGTTTCTCTTCAGAGATTATTTAAAAATTCTAATTCTGAAATAGCTTGAGTTATCTGTATCTATCTTGAAATTTCAAGTATGGAAATACTGTTTTTATGTATCTAAGGTATCCTTACTCTTTGCTTTTCAGTTGGCTGATTTGAAGAATTGCACTGCTGATTTTTCAAATGTTAAACCATCCATGAAATTTGAGATTATGTCCCACTTGTCATAATGTATTATCGTTTTTCTATATTATTAATCTCTTAACTTTTTATTTAAAATCTTTGCATCTGTGTTCATGAAAGATGGTTTTTAGTTTCTTGCAACATCCTTGTTGCTTTTGATGTCAGAGTAGTGCTTCACTGGGCTTGGATAGTATTTCTTTCTCTTCATTTTTTTAGAACAGCTGTATAAAATTGGTAATATTTTTGCTAAATAGTTGACAAAGTTTTCAAGTGAAGCTATCTGGGTCTGAAGTTTTAACTAAATATTCAACAACTATAATAAATAATGGGGTGGCCAGCTTCTTTCTTCTTCAGTGAGTTTTGATAGAGTTCTTCAAAGAATCTATTTCTTTTAACTTTCCAATTTATTTGAAAATATTGCATTCATAGTATTGTCTTATTATGTTTGCAGTTGTAATAGAATAAGTAGTGGTGCCACCTTTGTATCTTTTTCTTTTTTCCAATACATTGAACTAAAGTTGATCCACTATTGCTCCGCTCATATTGCTTTTTAAAAAATATCTGCTGTCATTCTTATTAATTTAATTAATTAAATTCTTATTAATTAATTAATTCAATTGTAAATTATGTGAGTTTTTTTACTCTGAATTTATAAAATCTTTTCTCTTTATTACTGATTTAAATTTTATTATGATATATTTTTGTATAGTTTTATTTACATTTCTTGTGCTTCTTGGATTTGTGGGTTTATGGATTTCATCAAATTTAGATAATTTCATTCAGTTCTTTTTATGTCCCTCCCACATCCTTCAAGGGCTCCAATTGTAATAATTACGTAAGTTACCCCAGGGATCACTCATGCTTTATACTATTATGTTAGTCCTTTTCTCTATGTGTTTTGGTTTAGGTACTTTTTTTATTTCTGTGCTTACAGGGTTACCAGTCTTTACTTCTGCATTATCTATACTGCCATTTAGTCAGTCCATCCAGTGTATTTTTCATCTCACACTATACTATAAATTTGCAGAAGTGAAATTTCTGTTGTTTTGGTATTTTCCTTATTTCAATTTAATTTTTTAAACAAATGTGATGATCTCAATGAATGTTCTAAAGGTTCATATGTTTCAGTGCTAGATCATTTTTCTGTTTGGTTGTTTTTTATCCTATCTATGGGTTTTATTTTTCTGAGTCTCTGAATGCCTGATAATTTTAGATTAGAAATCAGTCACTAGGAATTGTTTTTAAGATTTATTTTTATTTATTTGAAAGTCAGAGTTACAGAGAGAGGGAAAGACACACACACACACACACACACACACAGAGAGAAAGAGAGGGAGAGAGAGACAGAGACAGAGACAGAGGGAGGGAGACAATTTTCCATCTGCTGGTTCGCTCCCCAAATGGTCACAACAGCCAGGGCTGGGCCAGACGGAAGACAGGAACCAGAAGTTTCTTCCAGGTTGCCCGTTTAGTGCAGGGGCTCAAGGATTTGGGCCATCTTCTGCTGCTTTCTCAGGCACATTAGCAGGGAGCTGGATTGCAAGTGGAGCAGCCAGTGACCATATGAAATGCCAGTGTTGCAGGTAGTGACCTTACCCACTATGTCACAATGCCAGTCCCCTGGTGAATTTTAACTTGTTGGGCACTGGATATTTTTGCAGTCCCTTGACTCTTTCTTTGTTCTGGGGTGTAGTACAGTTCCTGGCCAACAGTTTTATGCTCTTGAGTGTTGCTGTTAAGATCTGTTTGTCCAAACTGGACAGGTGGCTTTGGACAGCACCGCTTCGGCTGCTCTACCAAATGCACTTTACATCCCGAGGCTTTCTGGTCTGGCTGTAGGACTAGCAACTCTTCTTGGTTTGCGTGAGTGCTGGTGACCCTTACCTCTAGTTCTTTGGGTTGATTCTGTTCTCTGTCTCAAGTAGTTCCCCACATATATGAATTTCTATTCTGCTGAATAGTTGGTAGAGACCCTTTATAGATTTGAGAATTCTGAGTAGTTCTTCTCTCTATGGTACTCTATCCAGAAAACCGATTGCTTTGTTCTCCTGTGGACTGTAGTTCTGTATCCTCAAATCTAGAGTCCACCAGATTCTTCCTGGACATTCCTTCCCGATGCCATCACCTAGAAACCTTCTCATGGCCACAAGCTTGGACACTTGTAGCGCTCACCTCATTTATTTTTCATCTGTCAGGATTACCATCCTTTCTTGCCTCAAGTCCAAAGTCTTGTAAACCATTGTTTCATGGCTTTAGTTGTTTCAGCTAAAAGGGCCAGTTCTGTTCTCACTGTTCCACGTAAGTTGAAAGGAGGCATTGCTTGACACCTGGGCAGGCATGAGTTGGGGAGACCCTGAGACCAGATTCTGAAATGCCAACCTCAGAGAACAGGCTCAGCACAATGAATCCTAGTATTTTTGCATGAGTACATCTTTATACTTAATTTTTTTTTCTTTTCAGAAAAAAAATTGGGAAAACATACAAACCAAAAAGTACAGCCACACTAGCACCTAAAGTGCTCTTTAATAAATTAGTGAAATAATTGTAGGCAAGTTGATAGATTGTGTAGTTGGTTACCAAAGTCACGTCCCTTTACAAGTACTTATCTTCAAGGATATCTTTACCAGATCCCAGAAGGCTTAAAAAAATAAAGGACGTTTTTCACAGAACCTAACTAGTTCCATTGAAAAGAGTTTGTTTATTTTTGACTGTGTCTTCCTACCTCATTAGTGATGAGCTTTCATGCTTTGAGAAATTTATTATGAGAGAGGTTGGGTGTTCAGGATTTTTGTCATTTTTTTAAAGTCAGACTGATAAGAGCAGGGCCCATCCTGTGTTAATTCGCCATAAAATGTTTGTTTTACATTCTATACTTGGGAACAATTGCTTAGTACAAACACTCAGCACTGCCCATTTTTATTCAAACACTGACTAATGGAAGACTTTATGCAGCAAGGCAAGTAATGTTTCTCCTTTTGAGAATCCTTATTTTAGGGACTGTGTTTTCTGTCCTGTACAGCTCAGAGAATCTTTGTGCATAACAGGACATATCTGAATGGCCAAGTTGTATCATCTCTATTTTTTCCTCTCTTTTTACTCTGTAGAACATAAAGTTTGGAGATGGAGTTTTGGTTTTATCATTTTCTACTATTGTTTCTCTCTCTTGTCTAACAAGAAAATTGATATTGTCATGAATATATAGCTGGCGAGAAAACTCCCTTCTTAATGGTGATGCTGATTATGCTAAATATGTGTCAGTTACTGGTGTTCTCAGAAGTATATAGTAACTCATCACAGTTCTGGGTGGTGACCACCATTATTCCTACTTCACCCACGAAGAAATTGAGTCTTAAACAGTAAGCTCAATGGGCTGGTGCTGTGGCTTGGTAGGCTAAGCCCCCACCTATGGCACAGGCATTCCGTATGGGCACCAGTTCTAGTCCTCTGCTGCTCCTCTTCCAATCCAGCTCTCTGCTCTGGCCTGGGAAAGCAGTGGAAGATGGCCCGGGACACCTGGAGGAATCTCCTGGCTCCTGGCCTCAGATCAGCCTGGCTCTGGCCATTGTGAACCAGCGGATGGAAGTCCTCTCTTTCTGTTTCTCCCTCTCTTTGTCTGTCACTCTACTTCCCACATAAATAAATAAATCTTTTTTTTTTTTTTTAAGAGTAAGCTCTGGAGGACACACAGGTCTCTGTGCTTGGCTAGCATGCTGCCAGTGGTGGCAGTGTTACTCCCAGACGCTGCTCAGAATCTCCAGGGAGGAGACATGACTCCACCCTGTGCACTACTCATTGCTGCTGTTGCAGTCTTTTTATTGAAAGAGGAGAAGGATAAATCACACTCTTGTTGCAATAAGCCTTTTAGGCCTGTGAAGAGGATTGGAAACCAAAGAAAACAGACATTCCCGAGGAAGTGTGGCCTATTTTTTTTTTAAATAAATCTTTTCTTTTGCTGAGATCTCCTAAAAATATTTCCATTTTTATAAAAGCCTTCTGGTTTCTTTGTGAAAATAGCTGTGAGGATATGTCATTGGATAGGTTCATTAAAAATTACAAGCGCACAGCATTCCTGTGAACAGTCCCTGCACGTTGGGATGGGTGCAGCTTTCCAGCGGGGGCTGCCCATGGATCGTGGAGGCCTGCACCTGCAGCTTACCGCCTCAGGGCACTGGCACCGTGAGAACAGCCCTGATTTTGTAAAACCGAAAAGCTCTGCTGTTCTACAGAAATGTTTGGAACACAGAAACGGACCTCAGTGAGGTAAACAAAACTCATAAAGCGCTGAGATTAGAGAGATGGCTGGAGTTGTGGGGAAGGCCAGGCAGGAACAAACACTCTCTTCCTAAATGTAGTTTTCCAGCACTTGGGACAAGCACACTATCTGATTACCCAGGGTGATTTATTTATCTTTCTGCACTGTTGACGTGAGGTCTGAATTTCAGGCCCAGGAAAGGTGTACTTCCTGTAGTTATTTTGTTTGCAGACATCATAGACTTCTCTCAGAGTACTTTTTGTGATTGCTGGAGTTAGCAGCATCAGAGCTAGCGTAGCCGCCTCTTGTGTAGCAGTACAATCTCAGTAAATCACTCTGGGTTTCAAGTGTCGTGCCTGGCAGAACTATCTAGCAGTAAACAGAGTACCTGTTTTGGTTTGGTTTGGTTTGGTTTTAGCTACAGCCTGTATCAATGATAACTCAGTTTCTTCTTTTCTTTTATTTCTTTTTTAAAGATTTAATTATTTATTTGAAAGTCAGAGTTACATACAGAGAAAAGGAAAGGCAGAGAGAGAGAGAGAGAGAGAGGTCTTCCATCCTCTGGTTCACTCCCCAGTTGGCCACAATGACCAGAGCTGCGCACATCCAAAGCCAGGAGCCAGGAGCTTCCTCCGGGTCTCCCACATGGGTGCAGGGGCCCAAGGACTTGGGCCATCTTCCACTGCTTCTGATATAGCAGGGAGCTATATCAGAAGTGGGGCAGCTGGGTCTTGAATCAGTACCCATATGGGATGCTGGCACTGTAGTCGGTGGCCTTACCCTCTATGCCATAGTGCCGGCCCCGGTTTCTTCTTGATTATGATTTTTCATACTAATCACTCATAAAATTCATGCTTTGGGGACACTGAAGGTCATCTGAAGGCATTCATTCATTTGTTTATTCATGGCCTTCACACATTTTTCTTGAATACCTCGTATCTGATAGGCATTCTTGTTGGGTCAGGGACTCAGTGATGCAAAGAAAATTCAGATTCCTGCTCTTAAAGAGTTAATGTTTTAATTGGGGGAGGGGAGGTGTTGAATAAAAGGAGAATAAAATAGACTTGAAAATCCGATGGTGAGAAGGCTCAGAAGAAAGTAAAACAAGGTTTAAAACAAGTGGTCAGGGCCGGTGCTGTGGTGTAGTGGGCTAAGCCTTTGCCTGCAGCACCAGCATCCCATTTGGGCACCAGTTCGAGTACTGGCTGCTCTTCTTCCAATGCAGCTCTCTACCATGGACTGGGAAAACAGTAGAAGATGATCCAAGTGCTTGGGCCCCTGCACCTGCCTGGGAGACCAGGAAGGAGCTCCTCGCTCCTGGTTTTGGATCATCTCATATCTGGCCGGCTGTTGTGGCCATTTGGGAAGTGCACCAGTGGGTGGAAGAGCTTTCTCTCCGTGTCTCCCTCTCTCTTTCTGTAACTCTGCCTCTCAAATAAATAAATAATTTTTAAAAAGGCACTGGCATTGTGGCATAGCAGGTCAAGGTACCACCTACAATGCTAGTATATCATGTGGGCTGCAGGCTCGAGTCCCAGCTGCTCCACTTCAGATCTAGCTCCCTGATGATGCCCTGGGAAACCAGCAGATCCAAGTGTTTGGGTCCCTGCCATTCACATGGGAGACCCAGATGAAACTCGTGGCTCCTGGCTCCTGGCTCCTGGCTCCAGTCTAGCCCAGTCCTAGTCATTGTGGCCATCTGAGGAGTGAATGTGGATGGACGATATTTTTCTGTCTCTGTCTCTGTCTCTGTCTCTCTGTCTCTCTGTCGCTGTGTGTGTGTGTGTGCGTGCACGCATGTGTCTGTCTCTCCCTTCCTCTCTGTAATTCTGCTTTTCAAATACATAAATTAATTTTAAAAACCCAAGATTTAAAACAACGTCAATTCTGTGCATCTGGAATCTTCCTTCCATTGCATGGTCCAAGACATCCCATCCAGGAAGGTGGCTTGCACATGGATATCCAAGGCAGCAACAGGCTGTGGCAAAGGTCTGGAAAGAGACCCCAGGCAGAAGTAGCAGCTCATGCAAAGATGCAGCGACCGTGAGCACCTGGCTGGATGCATAACCTGTCACCTTGAGTAGGACTCTGGTTTCATCTTGCTGTTACTCTTCAGAATTATTCTGAACTCTGACCCCATTTCCTTCACCCTTTGGAGTTGGTGTTCATAATAAAAAGAACTATATTAGCGGCAGGTACTGTAGTGCAGCAGGTTAAAGGGCTGGTCAGCAGTGCCTGCATCCCATATGGGCACTGGTTCAAGTCCCGTCTGCTCCACTTCTGATCCAGCTCCCTGCTAATGTGCCTGGGAAAGCAGCAGAGGAAAGTTCAAGTCCTTGGGCCCCTGAACCCACGTGGGAGAACCAGAAGAAGCTCCTGGCTCCTAGCTATGGATCGGCTCAGCTCCAGCTGTTGCTCCATTTGGGGAATGAACTAGCAGATGGAAGGCATCTCTCTCTCTCTCCCCATCTCTACTTCTCTCTCTAACTGTCTTCCAAATAAATAAAATAAATCTTAAAAAAAGCAATATATTATATGACTATAAAGCTATTGTCTTATATCATTGGTTCTATAGTTTTTTAGGAAATTATTTTCATATTTTGAATAATCTTAACAAAATACTTTAAAAATGGTTTCTTAAGAAACCATTGCTTTTCATTCAGAGCATGCATTAAAATCAGCAAGTCCAGCATCTCTCAAATATAGACCAGAAGAAGGAAGTGTGGATGGAAAGAAGATAAATTCTTTTTTTTTTTATGTCTGGGAAGATGTAGGGAACTTTGCCCCCAGTGAGGTGACTTTGGAGCTGGGAGAGAGATTCCCATGTTCAAAAAGTGAAACTTCTAGGGCGTCATTTCCCAAATTGTTTCTTTCACTGCCCTCTTGGTAGCTCAGTGTCACGGATGAGTGCGCTTACCTCACAAGTAAGCATTTAGCTCCCTGAGAACAGACTGCTAACCTTCGCTCGCCACGTGATTCAGCCCAGGGTGAATGCACAAGATTAATGAGGGTCCTGAGCAGAACAGTCTCCCGTAAGGGCAGCACTAAATCTTGTAAGGCTGGATGTTATTGTTTGTGGAGGCTCAGCCCCCTGCCCCACTGCTAGAAGGGATCACTGTGGCGGCTCCTGAAGGGAAACGCCTTGCTTCTGTGTCGCTCGATTGCCCCTGTGTCGTTCCTTGTTGGAATCTGTTTTTAGGAGACACCCCACTTCTTCGTGTTTCCTCACTCTGTCTAAATGGGAGTCTTAGAGTGCTACTCTCATTCCACCCCTGTTTCCAGATGATAGGAAGAAGACGCATTCCCACATCTGGAAGTTAATGTTTTCATTCTACTTGACTGTCCCTTCAAGTCCACTAAAGATTTTCCTTTCTCAGCAGTGATCTTCTAGTGGACAATAAAATGATGAGAAAAAAAAATGTCTTTTAATATTTCCCACTCTTCACTTTTTCCCTATCTAGTATTTTTTCTCCACAATCCTATACCATTTCAGTAAAGGCAACGTGGGATAGTGGTCTTTAGGGAGAAGGGACTTCTACAATGAAGCCATTGGCAACTCAATGTCAACCAGGTGCTAGCCATGGAGTTAATATCCTCAGGCAAGCCAGGATGGTTTAAAATGCATATGCAAATTACAAACATCAAAAACAAAGGCACACACAAGGAATATTCTGAATGTGCTCCCCTGTGCCCAGTTTGCATCAGTGAGCTACTCGTGGTCGTCTCCGCAGAGCACCGTAACAGGCAAGAATGAGGCACTTATTTTATAAAACAGAATCTTCAAAGGAGAGGGGAGCTGGGCCTGCCAGGAAGGAAAGCAAAAGTCTGGAGATAGGTCGTGGGAAAGGAAGGAATCACTGTGGGGTCTGGACTTGCAGAGAGAAGGAAGTAGCAGCAGGCCACAGCCCAACCTGTCATTAGCTTAAAGTTTAAACATGCACAGGCATACACACACACACACACACACACACACACACATGCACAGGGCGGGGGGAGGAGAGAAAAACAAGCACAAAAACTGTCACTGACCTCACAGTGGTCTGGGCTGAAGGTTATTTTTCTCCTCTCCAGACTCATTCCCTATCTTAAGTTCAGACGAACAGTTTCACTGCTTCTTTACAGTCTCAAGTTTGGGGATGGAGTGCTGAGGTCTTAATACTTCCAGTCTAATAGTTCTGTTTTGCCCCTGACGTGTTATGTTCAAGGGGCTCTGTGGTGCTAATTGCTACAAATACATCAGTTTTCTATCAAAACTCTTTTTATAGCAGACTGTTATTGGGTAATTGAGATGCACTTTGCTGAAATTATAACAGGTTTAAAGTAGGGGATTTTATTAATACTTATTTTTGTTTTACAGTCCAATTACATGGAACACTACACTTTATTCAGAACAGGTATCTTTTGTTTTTATTTTTAAAAACACACTGATTATATTTATAGATATTTCAAAATTAACAGCTTTGTATGCTTTTGCAGAAGGAACATTTCAGCAAATTGAATTTTTTGTTTTTCTTTTTGGGTGTATTTTTCTTGTGCTCCATTTGTACCATAGGTCTATTCTGTTGGGGATAGCATATATATATGGTTTAAGAGGTTTAGAAAATCAGTAATCCTAATTTATTTTATCTCTGCCAATTGTAAAAGAGTTAAGTTTCTAATTACTAGATCTTCCATCAAGAGAGAAGGTACCGGCACCGTGGCTCAACAGGCTAATCCTCCACCTTGCGGTGCCGGCATACCGGGTTCTAGCCCTGGTCGGGGCGCCAGATTCTGTCCCGGTTGCCCCTCTTCCAGGCCAGCTCTCTGCTGTGGCCCAGGAGTGCAGTGGAGGATGGCCCAAGTGCTTGGGTCCTGCACCCCATGGGAGACCAGGAGAAGCACCTGGCTCCTGCCATCAGATCAGCGCGGTGCGCCGGCTGCAGCGCCCCAGCCGTGGCGGCCATTGGAGGGTGAACCAACGGCAAAGGAAGACCTTTCTCTCTCTCTCTCTCTCTCTCTCTCTCTCACTGTCCACTCTGCCTGTCAAAAATAAAAATAAAAAAAGAGAGAAGGCTTCATTCATAAAATAGTGTAAGGTGCTTCAAGCAGTGGCTTAAAAGAAAAGTTTTCGTTAAGCACTGATTTTCCTTTTCTGAGGGTATGTAAAATATTGCATCCCAAGTGCAGTGATTTCAAGCACAGCCAATTATTTGTGTATGGCTTTGTGTTTTGCACAGTGCTGGGCAGAATACCTGTGTCTGCTTCTGTGATACTGAGCTAAGACCTGGGCTGGCAAGTTCAAGGTGGCTGTCTCCATTTAGACCTCCTCTCTTTCAGAGTCCAGAGCTTCTTACCAGAGGGTAGATGCTACAGGAGTAAACGCAGAAGGTGCCAGGCCTCTTGAAGGCTAGATCTGGTGGATGCAGCACCAGCAGTACCACATTCTGTTCACCAACACAAGTCCAAGGTCAGCAGCTATTCAAAGGGAGGTAGAATGGACTCCATGTGGTGTTAGGAGGGATAACTTGCCTTGTGCAGGGAGGGAAGACAGTGTTTGTCACCATCTTTGCAGATTAGAGCACAAGTCTCCTTACATAGAATAAGAAAACTCCTTAGTTCTGAAAGTCTCTTTTAAACAACAACCTGTAAATAGCATTCAGGAGCTTCATATTCACCCTTAGTTTTGCAGTGCGAGCTTGTGTGACCTTGATCTGCAGTTAGGACATTCCACATTATTGATCTTTGACAATACGGAGCTGCACTTCTCATGCAAGTCAGGTAGTTTCCCAGTGTTCACGCTTGCTCTCTAGGGTCTAGGCAGTCAGCTGAGTTATTTTTGAAAACCTTCCCTTCACCATGGTGTAGTGAAAAGAATCTGAACCCCAATGCATTAAGGTTCAAATGCAGATCCAGTTTCATTGACTGTGGCTATTTGAGCAAGTTAATTTAAAGTCCTTGTGTTTCATTTTCCTTGTTTGTATAATGAGAATATTTACAATGACTTCTTCAGGTTGGTGTGACGATTAAGTAAAATAAGTATATGTGTCACATGGTACGATCACTGGGACACTATACTGAGATGTCACAGCTGTCCCCTGTCCCTGTGTTCCTTGCAGGTAGTAAGTAACTAGATATCTTAGCTTTCCTCAGGTTGGAGTTGATTTTTCTAGTAAGATCTTATAATAAATAAAGCTATGATAATTCTCTTCCCTTATCTAAACATTTAGAGGCCAAAGGAGAAAGCAATATTCAGATTGATTACAGTAGAGAGGTCCCATCATTTGTTTGGTTTTGCCTGAAAGGTAGAGTGACAGAAAGAGGTTTTCCATCTGTTGGTTCAGTCCTCAGATGCCAGCAACAGCCAGCAGCTAGGTCAGGCTGCAGCCAGGAGCCAGGGTGGCAGAGCCCCAAGTTCTTGAGCCACCACCACTGCCTGCCAGGGTGTGTACCAGCAGAAAACTGAATTACAAGTGGATGTATGGGGTCAGCGCCATGGCCTCGTGGGTAAAGCCGCCGCCTGCAGTGCCAGCATCCCATATGGGTGCTGGATGGAGTCACGGCTGCTCCACTTCTGATCCAGCTCTCTGCTGTGGCCTGGGAAAGCAGAAGATGGCCCAAATCTTGGGCCCCTACACCTGCATGGGAGACTTGGAAGCAGCTCCTGACTCCTGGCTTCGCATTGGCCTAGCTACGGCCATTGTGGCCTTCAGTGAATGAAAGTCCTCTCTCTCTCTTTGCCTCTGCCTCTCTGTACCTTTGCCTTTCAAATAAATAAATCAACCTTTTTAAAAAAAGTGGATGTGGCACTTGGTTGAAACCACTGTGATATTGGATATGGGTGCCCTAAGTGACGACTTAACCCTCTGTAACGAAGTGTTTGCCCCACATTTTAACATTTTTATTTGTTGTTACAATATTTGTGTGGGAGTGTCATTTCTCAGAGTTCTTACTTTTTTATAAATGGCAGCTTCCTCAGAAGTTGAAAGTGTAGCATACTGTTTTGATTTTGCCTTTATAGTTACTACATGATTGTATAACATTTAAAAAAAAGATTTATTTATTTATTTATTTGAGAGGTAGGGCTACAGACAGGGAGAGACAAAGGTTTTCCATCTGCTGGTTCATTCTCTAGATAGCCACAATGGCTGGAGCCGGGCCATTCAGTAGCCAGGAGCCAGGAGCTTGTTCTGGGTCTCCCACCTAGATGCAGGGACCCAAGCACTCAGGATATCTTCCACTGCTTTCCAGGTCATAGGCAAAGAGCTGGATCAGAAGAAGAGCAGCCTGGACATATGGGATGCTGGTGCCGCGGGTGGATGCTCACTTAGCCTGCTATACCACAGCACGGGCCCTGATTGTATAGCTATTTTTTAAAAAATATTTTAAAAATTTATTTGAGAGGTAGAGTTACAGACATAGAGAGGGAGAGACAGAGATAAAGGTCTTCCATCTTCTGGCTTATTCCCCAAATGGCTGCAATGGCTGGAACTGAGCCAATCTGAAGCCAGGAGCAAGAGAGAGAGAGAGAGCGAAAGAGAGAGGAGGAAAGGTCTTTCATCCAATGACTCACTCCCCAAATAGCCATTGGTTGGACCAGGCTGAAGCCAGGAGCCAGGAGCTGCATACAAATCTCCCCTGTGGTTGCAGGGACCCAACCACATGGAACCATCTTCTGCTGCTTTCCCAAGTGCAGTAGCAGGGAGCTGGATTGAAAGAGGAGCAGCTGGGACAGAACCAGCGCCCATATGGGATGGCAGTGCCACAGGAAGAGGTTTAGCCTACTATGCCACGGTGCTGGCCCCCGATTGTGTAACTTTTACAACAAGGTCATCAGAAAAACTAATGAAGTATTTCCCCCAACTAGTGTTCAATAGTTAAATCAAGCAATAGGAATGATAATACATCTCATGATTGGCTAGTTCAGAATGCCCTATTATTGTTTATTCAGATTATATCATCCTCATGTGCTTGTGCCAAAGATATTTGTGCATTAGCTATGAGAGATTTATGAACTATTTTAACTGTAAATTTTAATCTCTAGGTATAGTAAATCAGTTTGTTTCTTGTCAAAAAATAGCCTTGAGAAACTTGAACCTTGGCTTTCACTGAAATTACTTGGACAGGAATTATATAGACAGCTTGCAGGATTGTGTCCAAATATGTGCAAAAGTTTCAGAACAATGCAAAATGTTGATTATCAAAATTACTACTGCAGATAAGTTTCTTCAAATAGTTGCAAAAATAGTTCTAAAATGCCAGTTTACAACTGAAGTATATCACAATGGATCTAGTATATCACAATGGATCTAGTATATTACAATGGATCTATTTTAAAGTATGAAAAGCAGCAGAAGTTGTGGCACAGCACGTTAAGTTGCCCCTGAGCCTCATGCTCCCCATGTTGGCACACGTAGTTCAAATTCCAGCTGCTCTGCTTTGGAGACGGCTTCCTGCTAGTGCATCCTGTAAGGCAACAGCTGATGGCTCAAGTGCTTGGATGCCTGCCATCCAGATGGGAGACCCAGATGGAGTTCTTGGCTCCTGGCTTCCGTCTGACCCAGCTACAGCCATTGCAGGCATCTTGGGAATGAGCCAGCAGATGGGAGAGGGGGCTGGCTCTTTTTCTATTTTGTTCTGCCTTTCAAGTAAATAAATACACAAGCATTAAAAAAAAGGAAACTAAGATTATTCAGCAATTATTCATGTCACCGTTAAAGAAAAATGCAGACCTGAAGGTGGCATAACACATTTTCCCATTTACAGCTGAGTGGGCAGGTGACACGTCTTGGGAGAGCCCACATTCTGTTTTTCCTCTGATGAAACTTGTCAACTCCATTGAATTCCAGGGTTTTCAAAATATCAGAGTAGATGGAATCTCTGGTGTAATTAAACATTTAGGTAAATCTCACACATAGCCAGAGAGAGACCCTCTTTCTCCAGTTAATAAAAGTCACCAGTGCTTAGCAGCCAACAATGTGCCATGTTGGTTGGGATTTTGGAGAGTTAATATTGAAATACTCATTGTACATTACGTTTCTGGAAAATATTGAGAAGAAATTTCTCCCTGGCTAGCTCTAATCCAAGGTCTGGGTTCTTTGTAGAACAAATTACAAATTCCTGTAACACTATTCTTGTGATTTGGTTGTCGAGGTGAGATCATCATGTCTTTTAACAGGTCCATTTGTACGTCAGTGATAATGAGTGTATCCCCTTGTGATGAATTCCAGCCCAATGTGCTTTGTACTAAGCTGGCCTGCAGTTTTAAACTTTGAGATAGCATAACATAAGAGAGATTTGTTTTCACTTTGGACATGACTGAGTCCTTGCTGGCTCTCAGTAGGAAATAGACTCCATCTATGTCATGTCTTAGCACAGCAATATGTGGATACACAATCACAGAAATGCGGACTCATTGTTTGCATTTGATTTTTGGTATAAATTCTCTCCTGAATTAATCAGGAATAATTATGAGCCATTTGTAACTAATAACTAAACCAGGGAATTGATTGGCATCTATGAAGAACTTTAGAAATGTCATGGTTTATATTTATTATCTTTTGTTCCTGAGAACCTCTGAAAGCAACTGCTGCACTCCAGTCATTTGTCATTCTTTCTCCCAAGTGCCAGTTTGCCAAGAGACTTTTTTTATACAAGTGGCAGCATATACACAAAAAGCTACTACAGTTACTGAATTTTGATGAGAAGCAGAGAACCTGGTTATTTTATGAAAGTACAATGATAATGGCACTTAGTGTATCAACTAGCAACTTTTATTCAAGAATATCAATGCAGTCCACAGTTGAATTGGCACAAATTATTAACAAACATTAAGGGCACTGGGTTACTGTATTAAACCATAAATTACCTGACATATGAACACACGAAAGGAGATGTGAAATTTTCATTCAGTCTCTTCAAAGACTAGAAAATGACTACCTCAGGCATATAATAACCAAGTTGCTTAGTCACACCCATTTACATAACCATGGAATCATTCTTATTTACCACTCTCATCCTTACTTCAAGTCTAGTTGTATACTTTATGAATCCACAAATGATTGCCTTTATTGAAAGGTTTGTGTTATTCAAGATGACTTGTAAAGTTTACTCAATCTTCCCTAGCAAGGGAAACAGGAAATTCCAGAGAACACTAGACTCAGCAAACCTATAAAATCTGAGAAAGCAGACCATTATTTCTGGAGACATTTCACATAACACTTTGGGAAGCAATGACTAATTAGTTTTCGGTCTTAACAATTGCACTTTCAGAAGCTGTTTTCCCCCTTTTATGGCTTTCATATTAGGAAAAAAAGCAAAGTCACTCAGATGATGAAATATTGGCAACGTATGCACTAGCTTCTCTGTAGGAGCTCAGAGCTTTGATCCTTGGTACAATTACCTGGTGTTTTCCAGTTGGAGAGTAACAACCAATTGTTGCAGGCATGACAGCATCCGAGGCTGCTTTACCTCTAATGACAGACTGAATATTTTAATGGAGGCCTCTGCTCTCTATATACCTAAATTCCAGTTGTGGTACCTTAAGGCCTTCAAGAAGTGCAGGTGTTTGTTCATACCAAGAGCCTCATCTTTTCAATGGCAGTCCCTTTCCCAGCCACCCTGTCCCCCAAGCCAGTAATAAGATTTCTTGAGTTCTGCACATGAAACATTTGCATGGTATGCATGCTTTAATTATTTACTTACCTACTTACTTATTTACTCATTCATTTTTGAATTTCGCTTTCATATGTGTGTCTTAACTCAAGCAGCCTTCTGTGAGTCTTATTTCCTCTCCCATCCCACAACCAGTTTATCATCAAATCCCATCTGTTCTCCCTCCGAGGTAACTCTCCTGATGCTGGCCCACACTTTGGCACCCTTGGATTATTGCAGTGGCCTGCTAATTGCTCTCCTAGTTTTTCCCTGAATCCATCTCCCCTTTGCCTTCACCCATGGCTGTGGTTTCTTGTTTTAAAATGTCCTTAATTCTTGTGAGAGCATTTAAACATGATGTCTGCTACCTTAACATTTTTTTTTCAAACTGAGAAAGATTTCATTTTTAAACAAAGATTTTATTTTTAAAACAAAACAAATAGCATTAACATACATCCAATAGCCAGTGTTTTACAAAACACTGGGTTTTATAAAAGAGAAATCTACACTCCAGTAGCTAGGAAAACTAGAGTCATTGAAGAATGACCACTGATTCTGATGACATGGGGGCAACATGTGCTTGTCTAAGAGGTTGTCTGTGTTCACATCTATGTGCAATGCATGGCAAGAATGAAGCAACGTAGGGCAGTGTGGCACGTAGGCAATGCTCAAGTCCCCTTTCCCCACTCCAGTGGGCTTTTTGCTCTGCTGTTGAAAATTAAAGGAATCAGCAGGCCATTTTGCAAAGAATTTGAATCTCAAAGAACATGTTCAAAAGTCTGAACTACATTGGAGGTCATGGGGATACAATGGTTTGTGTTCTCAAAAGCCCTATTTTATATACTGGCAGTGAATCTATCTAGACTATATAGACTATGGCAACTAGAGTCAAATATACAATCTTTTTCTATACTAATAGCAATAAATGGACAGTATTTTATACTGTGGTATTTTCTTTGAGATATCCAAGTGATATATGAGAAAATAGTTTTGTAAAATCCATTACTAAAAGTCACAAGTGGTGATATAGTCATAATCTTAATGGAGAAGACCCTGCAGACTGTGAAAGTTTGTGTAATCCTATTAAGAATTCTTGTGAGCAGTGGGAAACGATTCTTTAATTTCATTCATTTGCTGTTAAAAAATCCATATGTGGTTGTTTTGTTTTCACAGTAATTTCTGATAGACTGATCCTGATGAATCCATCTGTTTTTAATGATTTTCAATTGTGGAATTGTCATGAGGGTGTTTGGTGCTGTAGCACCAAATACAGCACACACACACACACACACACACACGCACACAACATAAATATTGAACTATTGCAAAGGTAAAGGTTACAATATTTTGCATCAATTGTGAAGGATTTCACCTTGTGAATTGTAAATTCAATAGATTATGTTTTCATAAAAAAATCACATTTTCTAAAAAACTGCATTTTAATACATAGCTTACTGTCTGGTCTGCCAGGTATGGATGACTGAACCGTAGAATGAAATGTAGATGGTGGTTTGGTGTCGCTTATTTAGTGAGGGAAGAAATAGATGGATAAGGGAAAGATTTGGTATGATAGAAATAAAGGATTTGCTGGTTATACACCACTGACTGATGAATAAATCCAGCTATACTAATACCGGTAACATACACATTATTAAGTAAAGCTTCTCTTTAGGATGACTGTGAAATGGAGAGGCATTTCAAGGACTCTCTTTCAGCAGGACTGGAGGTTTTATATACTACTTAAAACTCTATAAATATCATAGTACTGGCCATTCAGGATCAGGTTTTCTGAGCTGATTTTAATTAAACTTGATTTTGAGCTCAATTTCACTTCACTCAAAGCTAAAATGGTCTGTGGAAAGAAGTCTTTTATGTATGAGGGTAAAAGGAGAAATTTTAAAGAGTGAATGTATATGTGTATGTAGCGTGTGTGTGTGTGTGTGTGTGTGTGTATGTATTTATATGTGTGTAATGTATTCAAGAACACTAAGGTGAAGCCAGCCAAAAATATCATATGGCTTTTTTGTTATTGAGGTTTGTTTGAGCTCCTGCCAGGAGAACTGGAACCAACTCAACTCAGAACCCTGGATCACTTGTGTCTGTCTCTCTGTGACCCTGGACAACCCATTTAGAACCTCCGCATCCCAGTGCTTCTCTGCCATCTGGTTTTTAAAACCCGCTACCATCAAAATATATACTTGAGAAGCCACAAAGGAGGAGAATGCAAATTTGACATGTTGAAGATATAACATATGTATTAGATATTGGTAACTATGTAAATATGTGTTATAAATGTATAAATAATATATGAAGAGTTCCCAGAAATCACAAAACTCAGTGTAAACATGGAAGAGGGATATGCAAACACAGCAATAGAAGAAGAAATTCAAGTGGCCCATAAACAAGTGATACGTGCTTACATTAATAAGCTATCCAGAACAGGATGGTGTTTACTGTAGTAGTGAAGGGGCTGCTTAGGACGCCTGCATCCCATATTGGAATGCCTAGGTTCAAGTCCTGCCTCTCCCCCTAATTCCAGCTTCCTGTGCATGTACACCCTGGGAGATGTCAAGTGATGGCACAAGCACTTAGGTCCCTGCCACCCACATGGGAGACCTGAATTGTTTCTCATATTCTTGGGTCGTCCATCTAGCCTGTCTACAGTGGATATTTGGGGACTGGACCAGGGAATCTGAAATCTCTTTCTGTCTGTCCCTCTGCCTTTCAAATAAGTAAATGAATAAAATTAGAACAAATATGAGATGTCTATTCACCATGAGGACTGATAAACATTTTTTAAATATTGGCATTAGTCCATGTTGGTAGTAGTATGGGGAACTGGGCATTCTGGTGTGCTAGTAATAGTATTTTGGTGGCAGAATTTTTATTTTAAGATGTTAAATATACTTTACCAGCAATTTGACTTCTTAGAGACAATGTATCATTGAGAAATATTTATACTATGTACAAACTCATGCACATAGGCTTTTGTTTGCAATTACAAAACAATTGGAGAAGGATTAAACTATGATACTATGATATATTAGAATGGGACAGATCTGTGTCTAGGCATCAAAGATATCCAGGGGCGAAAAGACAAGTTATATGCTGTACATGCTATATATAATATGATGTATATGTGTGTGTATGATGGATGTGCATACATGTGTAGAGAAAGATGTCTGGAAGGACCCACAGCAAACTCTTACACTTGTGAATCCTAGGAGGGAGGATCTTCCCTTTTGATTTCATAAGCCTATAAATTGCTTTGATTTTATGGAGTTACATTTTAATAATATTTAAGAAGCCAGTAGACGTCTGAGATGACCCCTGTCTGCCTCACAGTGATTATAGTGGATGCTAAGATTAAGGTGATTGTTGAGCACTGCATGTGCCAAACAATGTGAGTGCATGTTGTGGTCTGACTTGATCCGTGGTGTGTGAACTTACGGAGAATATGCTTGTTATTCAAACGGGGTGAGTTTGAATAGCTTCTACTAAACAAGCAGTTGATTTATCCTGCAAAACTCATTATTTATTGGGTTTGGTGAATGATGCTAAATATTTTCTGGTCACCGAAGAGGATAAAAATTTAAAGATTGTCAAATACAGGAGTTTTTAATCCATGCTTCATTCTCTCTGTCTCTCTTTCTATGGCTTCTCAGTTTGTTCTCCCACTTTCTGCCTCTCTTTTTTGCATTCACACCCAAAAATAGTTCCACAAAAATACTAGAAGCAAATCACAATTTGATTTCCTAATAGTAGTGTTAAATTTAAGATTGGTTAAATCAAAGCAAAAGCGTTGTCTGGCTGTCAGTCTTAATGTAGTCCTTCTACCTTGCAAACATGCAAGCTCTTTTATCCGTCTCATGTCTACTGCATCGGGTGTTCAGTGGCCTCTGCACGTATGATACCAATGTGCCTGTCTCTGCCGTTCCCCTCGACTCCAAAGAGTCCTGGGAACTTCTTGTGCAACAACTTGAGAGGTCCTAGCCCTCATTTCTGTCTTCTCACTGACGGAGGGACTCAGCCATAGTTTGGTAAATCAGTTTAATGGCTCTTACATGTAGTAAGAGAGATATCATCTCACAAAACTTGAATTTCTCTCTCTTTCTACACACACACACACATGCTTGCTTGCAAACATACTCTATACATATATGTACAATTTAAAATGTATTTCTTAATGTGAATTGTGGTCAAAAAATTAAAAACAGTCCCTATAAGAACAAGAGAGAGGCAAACAGACAGCTCCTATCCACTGATTTATTGCCTACATGCCCCGCAACATCCCTTAGCTGGGACTGAAGCTGACAGGCAAGAACTCATTCTAGTTTTCCCACAGGACTGGCAAGGACCCAATTACTGAAGCCATCAACTGTTGCCTCCCAGGGTGTGCTTGGGAGCTGGAGCCAGGTGTCAATCCTATGTACTAATGCAGCTATCTTAAATGCAAAGCCGAAAGCCCAGCCCCACCCCTATGTTTTGAACTGCCGTCACTCCAGTTCAATCAGTGAAAATACCTTTTACGTTTATTAAAGCTTGGGCATAAAGCAAAATATTTTATGAAATTTCATCATGACTTGAAGTTATTCATTACATCACTTCATTGTGGAGAAATTCTCTATTGGTATTAATATAGCTGATACTCTTATTTATTTTTATGTTTGGGACATTGTTAATATGGTTCTCACCTAGAGTTAATTCTTTATATTGTAGGAGTAGGATGTGTTTGTGTGATCATTCTTAAGTGAATATACACATGTTTTCTTGGGTCATGCATATCACTTAATTTTGTTATTATCTGTGATCTCATTTTTGCCCTTAAATATTATCCTTATTTCTAACACCATTTTATAAACCTGTTCTTATTTTCAGTGTTATTACCATTGTAGGAAATATTAAATGCATCTTCTAAAATAACTTTTTTCTAATATAAGATAAAAATAGATGTATGCAGATGCTGAAGATCCTAAAAACCATGAGCACTGTTTGTGATAATAAACAGACACAGCAGACCATTTCTGACTTTCTTAAAGTTTTTATTTAATTATTTTGAAAGAGTTACAGAGAGAAGGGGTGAGGGAGAGCGAGAGAGCACAAGCAAGAGAGCTCTTCCATCTGCTGGTTCACTCCCCAACTGATCACAACAGCCAGAGCTGGGCCAGACCAAAGCCAGGAGCTAGGAGTTTCTTCCAGGTCACATGGTTGCAGTGGCCCAAGCACGTGGGCCATCCTCCACTGCTTTCCCAGGTGCATTAGCAGGGAGCTGGATTGGAAATGGAGCCACTGGGACTCAAACATGTCCACACAGGAAGGTGGCACCAAAGGCGGCGGCTTTGTCTGCTAAGCCACAATGCCAGCCCTGCAATTTTTCTTTCTTAATATAATGTCACATATATCTTTTTGGACTCTGATAATCAAAAAGAAAGCTTCTTGACTTCCAGGCTTTCATATTAATATTTAGTAAGCCAACTCCACAATGCAAGTTAACGGAATTACTGCGTGAGGTGCATTAGAGGAATGAGATCCAGCTTCTAACTTTACTGCTCTGCTCTGGGAGAATTTGGCCCCTCAGTAACCTTCTCTGAACTGTGTTTCTTCATCTGTGAAGCGGATACATTAATATCAAATATTCATAAAACCCAAAGGTTTTTCTTCCTAGACACTTGACATCCTTTCAAGACCTAACATTTGTATATCTGGGACCATGTCCCCTACTATTTTGTTGATGGGAAACTTTAGCTGTTTCATACCCACGGCTATATAGACATCTGACCTTTTTTTAAGAAACAAAAATGTATTTTATTGCTGCACCCATATTTTCTGTCAGTTCTCATTATCATATTATGCTTGAACATTTGTCTCTTCATTTTTTGCTTTTGTCTTTTTTAAGTTTTAATATTTTAGCACTTGTATGACAGTACAAGATTTTTAAATTTTAAATAAATATATTTAGAAGTATTTAGACATATACACAGTGCATACACATGCATATTTAAAATCTATATTTTTCCTCCATAGTGATATGACACTTGCTTGGGAATAATATGTTGTGATTTATCTCAGCTTTCATTTTTGCATGTGCATAATATACGTTGCAAATCCTGCTACATTCTGAAGACAATGTTCAGCCTTCACCTGTTTTGAGGTGAGACTCTATGGAGACTTATATTTTAGAACATAAAAAAACACAAGAACACAAATCACAGAAGGGCTGCCCTTGGTTTCTGTCTTCCACCGGAGTGGAACTTACATAGTTAGAAGGCTGTGGAGACCCACAGTCCTTACTTCAGGAACTCATCAAAGTCAGACAAACCGAACAATGATAGATGACCACCAATGACAGCAATTATGATGTTGATATTGTGTACATGATGTTTTTCCTATCAACATTTATCATTTTCTACCCCTTAATAAGATATGGGAAGTGAATGGGAAGAATTGCAATTTTTTTCTCTGTCTTGTTCATCCTTCTTAAAATATAATTACTTTATGTAGCCTTAAGATTCACATTAGGGGCCAGCATTGTGGCATAGTGGATTAAGCCTCCACCTGCAACGCCAGCATCCCATATGGGCACCATTTTGTATCCAGGCTGCTCCACTTCCAATCCAGCTTCCTGTTAATGGCATGGGTAAAGCAGTGGAAGATGGTCCAGGTACTGAAGCCCCTGCAGCCAGGTGAGAGACCCGAATGAAACTCCTGTGCCAGCACTGGCTGTTGCAGTCATCTGGGGAGTGAACTAGCAGATGGAAAATCAATCTTTCTCTGTCTCTCTCTCTCTCTCTCTCTCCCCTTCCCTCTCCCTCTCCCTCTCTCTTTCCCTCTCTCCTTTCTCTCTGTAACTCTGACTTTCAATTAAATAAATAAATCTTTAAATAAAAAGATTCACATTAATGCTTGGAAATAAGGAATTTGCAACTGTAGGTTACCTGCGCATTTACTCCCAAATTGCTGGACCTAGTTTCCTGCAAAGCAAAGAGTTGTACACTTTGGTACATCTTGCTCTTCAGCCTCACCTATCTTTTCCTTAGGAATCCCTGAGTTCATTCTGTTTCCAGAAGGGGGGCCCATAATCCACTAGGCACCTCTGATTTTTAGCGGGAACATGTGCATTGAACTGCCGCAGAGTGACACCACCCTGTTACTTTGTAGTATCTGTTTATATTCCTTCCTGCTGTACTGCCATGGGGAAGCTGGATTTCTCTTCTCACTGGGGTTTTTAGTGGTTGGGTAATCAAGGCAGTGCTTGCTTGGTGAGAAGCTTTTTGTCCAGATCACCAGAGGCTCAGTGGCTTCCAGTCAAGCCACAGATACTTAGCTTCAAATCAGGGGAGGTGTCTGCAATGCAAGGCTGAGATTTACAAGGGGAGACATTAGGAGATTCAGTAACAGTCAGTGGTTTAGACCTGTAGGCTGATGGCTGCTTGCCTCTGAACACCTGAATTATTCTCCAGAATCACCACAAGTCAGTGGGGCCTGATTGGCTGATTGGCTGGGTATCCTCCACAGATTCACAGCTGTCCCTGTGTTGACACAAACCCATTCCCCCGGAATTGAGACAGATTCTGAACAATCGCAGAGTAGCCAGGGATGGGCCGGTCCCTATCGTGCTTTATTGATTTGAGATTTTCTGAAGGAAAACTCGTCTCATTGCTTTCAAGGCTAAATTTCCACAGGCATAAGATGTTACACATTAGCATTAATTTTATGCACTATGACAGAATGATCAGGGAAAATTATTCCTTGACTTCATATTTTCTCTGAACAGAAAATTCGACCAAAGAAGACCAAGGGTTTAAAACCTCACCTCTCATAAATACCAGTTGGAAACTGATTGTGTTACAGAGACCATACACCTACACCTCCATAGAAGGAACTAGAATTAAATAAACAGGAAGTAAGCACCAGTTACACTTTATTTTTTAAGTCAGCTTTTCAGGTGTTAGGGTCTATTCTAAAAACATGTTTTGCTCTTATAATTATAGCCTTGAAGGTGAATATTAATGAAGCTTTCAAGACAGCTTATGTTTATATATTTGGTTTAGAACCAAATGTTTAACCTTGGCTGTTAATTTGCAAAGCACCACCCTTCATTCAGAAAATAGAATTCAAGAGATTCAGGGCAGGTGTTTGGTGAAGCAGTTAAGACACCCTGGGACAACCTGCATTTCGTGTTGGAATACCTGTGTTCAAGTCCTGGCTCCGCTTCTGCCTCCAGTTGCTGCTAATGTACATCCTGGAAGGCAGCAAGTCATGGCCCAGTGGCTGAATCTGCATCCACATGGGAGACTCAGATTTAATTCCTGGCTCCTGGCCCAGCCCTGGCTGTTGTGTACATTTAGGGAGTGAACCAGAGGATGAAACACCTGTCTTTCTCTTTCTCTCTGTCCCTCTGCCTTTCAGATAAAAGCAAAATAGGTAAATAAAAATCTGAAATGAGCTTAAATGTATTTTGGATGACAGAAGAATCCAATCTGACTTTGTATGCACATACACATTTAAATATTATGCTTTGTGTGTATATTTATATACATTTTTATATTTATAAAATATGTTTATGTATCTACCTAGCTGCTGTAAAGGTGACGATTTACTATTAGCAGTAATAATTAAGTCTGAATAGAGTTCTTAGGTATTTTTGACACACTAGGTGGTATATCTTGTAGTTAGAAGGGGAAGCTGGATCATTGTATTTCATTCTTCAAACGTTGTATATCCCATACTAATCTTAGTATTTAAATTGTTATTTCCAAATATATTCATTTTTAAGCATGCGGGAGGAGACGCTGGTATCCTAGATACACAGAAATCTGGTCATTTCACTTTGTTAGAACTTTTTTTCTGCTTGCAGATTTATAGTGCTTTATACTGTGCCATGCACAGGAGGTACTAATACACAAATAAAATAATGCCAACTCTGATGTCAGATCCATGTTTGGTACCAAAATATAAATGGTTCACATTGAGTAACTACAAACATTGTCCTCTTACCATTGTTCTCAAAGTAGGGTTTGCTAACTGCTCTTCTTGCTCGTTATCATCAAGTCCTATTTATAATTTCTGTCGCAATGTGACTTCCAGCCATTTAATTTGTATGTGCTAAGAATAGAAATAGTATGTTTCTCTTCTTTTCCTTCAATGACTAAATTCTCATAGTATATGCCTATAGCTGATTAAAAGACTCAGGACTGGAAGTGTTAGCTACAAGTGCATTCCTTAATTTATGTAAGACCTTGATCATTTTATGACCTGAGACCATTCCTGCTAAGTTGCATGTATATGCATTGTGGAAATGCACACGGCTGCATTCACTGTATCTAGGATATAAGAACTCACAGCTTCAGAAAAATGAATTATACATACTCTTGAAATGATAATCACATAGCAACAGATTACATACTTAATCAATTGTAATCAGCTTCCACTAATCATGAAGGTAAAATTAGTTCTACTAGCTCAAGTCACAGCCCTCTTTAAGTAGAAATATAAATACAATTACACTGAGTTATTTTAAATTCTTTTGGTGAACATATCATTGTTTTCCACCATAGGCTGTTTTCGAATGAGTTGTTGTAATTTGTTTATATGTTTGGGTTATTTGCTATATGATGGTGTTAATCAACTTTAAATATTGAGAGGTTGCTCATTTCCTGCTCACCGAATTATGTCTCTGACTGTGTTGTTACAGTGCACAGAAGTGATGCTAAAGTACTTGGAGGCAGGGTGGTTCCTTGTTATTTGTGTTGCAAGTTGCATCTCCCATTGTTGAGTGAAAGAAGTACATGTGACAGTATGTCGGTGTTCCAGAACTTTTTTTTTCTTAAGATCTATTTATTTATTTGAAAGAGTTACAGAGGCAGAGGCAGAAAGACAGAGAGAGAGGTCTTCCATCCACTGGTTCACTCCCCAGATGGCCACAATGGCCAGAGCTGTGCTGATCCAAAGCCAGGAGCCAGGAGCTTCTTCTGGGTCTCCCATGCAGATGTAGGGGCCCAAGGACTTGGGCCATCTTCTACTGCTTTCCTAGGCCATACATAGCAGAGGGCTGGATCTGAAGTGGAGCAGCTGGGACTTGAATTGTCCTGTATATGGGATGCCCGCACTGCAGGTGGTGGCTTTACCCTCTACGCCACAGCGCCGGCCCCTCCAGAACTTTCTAGGACATTTTAAGAAGATTTTAACTCAATACCATCAGTGCCAGACATTGCTCTCCTACATGTGATAACCAGGCCTCTCTGTTCCCAAACACCCAGAGGTGTTATTTAGAAACTTCAACTTGCCTGAGTCCACTACCTCCTTTTCTACCTGGTTAGTTAGATTGGTCAAAAAGGTATAGTTGACAGCAGTATTTGGAAAAATCCTGAAAAGAATTTTTCATTAGGTGCAGGAGATCAAAGCACAGGATAAAAAGATTTTAATTTAACCTTTCAAAACAGAAACCTGCTTACCAGTCAGTTACCTTGTGGGAATACGCAGCCACTGCTGTTGGCGTGGAGGCTCTTGTGCTCCTTAAAGAACTGAATTGGAGCACAAGGAAAGGAAACCTTCCCTTGGAACAAGGAAGCTCTATTTAAAAAGTGTAAGTCTCTATTTAGAAAGAGTGGGGCTGGCACAGCCTCTGTCATCTGGCCAGCCAAGAGGATAACGTGAAGAGTCATTTAGATGCAGCGGGACAAACACTGCCCTTGGCTGGCTGGCACACTAGCAGACACACACAGAGCTTGCACTAAAGTTAGAGAACTGTAGCTAATTTGGAATTCAGAAGATGGCCAAGAATAAATAGTTTATTGTCATATTCAGATTGTATTTGCGGTTTTCTAGATGGGTGTGTGACATCACCACTCCAAACCCAGCCATTCATTGGCATTAGTCACTATTCTTCCACATCCCTAAAGAGGGGTGGGTTTAAATAAAATAAAAAAAGCAAATGTTTAGCATGGATTTGTCAAGTCTTCCTAGAAGAAGACTTGGATATATTCTGGAGTCACATCTTCCTCTTTACCTGACCTTGCTCATGATAGAAAGTGTATTTAAATATTTCAGATTTTTAGTTATAAAAATATGTATTTATTATTTAAAATTTTATATTATGAGTAACTTCTTTATACTAAGTAATTAAACTCCCTTTCTGTATTCATTTCCCTTGGGGAAGTACTGTTTGTATGTTTTTTTTTCCAAATGTTTTGCTATGCATTTGCAAATATACAAATTCTGATTTCTCTGTTTTTGTGTATGTGCACATATCAATCATAGCAAAACTCTTCATGGAGTTCATGCAAAATGTGTATTTTGAAAAACTATTCATGAACTTCAAAATTTTCTGCACAGAATTAAATTTTGAATTCAATTTTCCATGAGGTTTTTGAAATACCCTTACATATGTATACTTTCTTTGAAGATGCTTTGGTTTTAAAAGCTCAACGAAGCCTCAAGGGCATCCCTAAATGTTAAAAGCTATAAATGTTCTCAGAGTATTTTATCACTTGCTTATCACTTGCATACAGCTACACATTGTAGCTATAGTATGATTAACCTTTTTCCTAATGTTGGATATTTAGTCTGTACTTTTTCCTTTGTTACTTAAAAAGAAAAGCCCCAGTGAATATTGTATACCAATTAATCAGCAAATGCTTCTAACTATGTGACTATTGCATTCAAAAAGTGCTCCGAATATTTGGGTAAATGCTGAATTCTCATGTTGAAAGATTTTTACTTTTAATCCTACCAAAGAATATGGGATCACTAATGTATTTGAAATAATTTAAATGCTTATTGGCTCTGTTATTATGTCTGTAGCATCCTTGAGAGAACTCAAATCTAGATGTGAGTCAGTGCTATGAAAATAAAAATGAGTTTAAAATGATTTATGATGAAGGATATTGACAGCTAAAACAAACTGGATGTGAAGAAATGCTTCACACTGTTCCTTTAATATCATTCGTGTCTTTCACAGAAACGTTTCGAATGTTCCTTGCCAAAATTGAGGTCCCTTTTTTATTTCAGAGGTACAAATAAGGACTGATAATATTATGCTGCTTATAAAAGAGAAGATATTAAGGTGTGGGTAATTTAACCATCATTGTGGAGGCATCTGTCTTATTCATGCTGTGGGGAGAACAGAAATGCAGCTAAGAATGTCCATCACTTCTTAAATTTTTGTGTATCCTAGAAGTTGAAACACATGAAAGTAAACATCACAGTAATAATCTCAGCTCTACACATTTAAATGCTAACGTTGAGATTCTTTTCACGAATATTAGAAATAAGTGCAATTGCAGCTCTCACGAACTCTGCTTTGCTCTGTAGATGGAGTAGTGTAGCCAGAACTTCATGATTAGCCATCAGATACACCTCAACAGGTTGATGTAAATGTTATGAAATCCCCAAATTTGATTGTTTAAAAACTGCCCTGGCTTCTGTTATGTGCGTATCCCTATTGGACTGAGTATTAGGAAGGACACAGCCAGCATGGAGCAAAGAAGAGCAGCTAAACGCAGACAGCCCTGGAGCCCTCTGCAGATGTCACAGGCAGAATGGTTGGAGGAGAGGTGGGCATTTGATGTGGCAAATATCCGCCTAGGACAGTCGTGTCCCATATCAGAGTGCCTGGGTTTCAGTGGTGGCTCTATTCCAGATTCCAGCTTCCTGCTACTGCTCACCTTGACAGGCAACAGGTGATGACTCGAGTAATGGGGTTCCTGCTACCCACATAGAAAACCCAGACTGAGTTGGTTCCTGAGTGCAGCCTGGGTCATCCCTAGCTATTGCAGCATGTTGGGAATAGACCAATGGATGGGAGATCTGTCTCCCTGCTTTTCAAATAAAATGAAAATAAATAAGTAATTTTTAAAAAAAGTATTGTTGAAGGAGCTGGGGATGTTTAGCCTATAAAGAAGAGACCAGCATCACTTATAATATCTTTCAAGAACTCTCATACAGGAAAAAAGTCAAATCTATTCTGTGTAGCCATATAAAGCAAAAGTAAGGGAGCCCAGTGCTGAGGCGTAGTGGGTAAAGCTGCTGCCTGCAGCACTGGTTCGAGTCCCGGCTGTTCCACTTCTGGCTGTTCCACTTCCCATCCAGCTCCCTGCTAATGCACCTAGGAAAGCAGCGGAAAATGGCCCCAGTGCTTGGGCCCCTGCACCTGTGTGGGAGACCTGGGAGAAGCTCCTAGTTCGGCCCAGGTATCACATTGTGGCCATTTGGGGAGTGAACCAGCACATGGAAGATTCTCTCTCTCTCTCTCTCTGTAACTCTGCCTTTAAAATAAAATAAATAGATCTTAGGGGGAAAAAAAGCAAAACTAAGACCAACAAATAAATATTAAAAGGGAAACAGTTTACTTTTAGCTGGATTTTCATGAGTATTTTCTTCTTATGCAAATAATGACTATTTATTGTACCAAATGAAAGTGTTAGAATGAAAATATCACCTTTGATCTCAACACCAAGAACTAGAGCAGTTTGGTTTATCTTCTTTCTGTATTTTATATGTGTACAGATGTATTCAAATTAGTTGAATATTCATTCAGTGACTCATAACAGTAGTTAATCTGGGTGAGGAAGAAGGAATGATCGTAACCTAATTATTTCATGGTAAATGGAATATATGCAGTTTGCTTCCATTCAAATTTTCCTCCTTCCTAGCACCACATTGTTTAACTGACTCATTTGTCAGTTTCCAGACGTATTGATTTCTGGATGCAATTAGACTCTATTAGGAAATATATTACAAAAATGGTACAAACTGATTTGCAAAACTTTTTTGGAGGGAAAAGAACAGAATTGAATCAACTCGCTGCAAATGACATTGGAAAAACAATTTGGATGATAAAACTCCTACAGTTGTGTTATTCTGTTAGAAATTATGTTGTTGATAGCTCAGTAAGATAAACCCTACAAGACTTGTAGCATGGAATTTGCTTTAAAAATTGAGAGGAAAGAGTGGGCAAAGAGAATGCTTTGTATGTCAGGGTAGTATAGAAAGCTCTTGAGAAAATTGATAAAGCACTAGATTTCTTTTGGCAAAACTAAAGACTGTATTATGAAGACTTTACCTTATTTCCTTATTTAATTTTTGGCTTATAGTAAGTCTGGACATGTGCATATTGTAAGACCCATCATATACTGAAAAGTGTTGGCCGGCGCCGTGGCTCAACAGGCTAATCCTCCGCCTTGCGGCGCCGGCACACCGGGTTCTAGTCCCGGTCGGGGCACCGGATTCTGTCCTGGTTGCCCCTCTTCCAGGCCAGCCCTCTGCTGTGGCCCAGGAGTGCAGTGGAGGATGGCCCAGGTGCTTGGGCCCTGCACCCCATGGGGAGACCAGCAAAAGCACCTGGCTCCTGGCTCTTGCCATCGGACAAGCGCGGTGCGCAGGCCGCAGCGCGCCGACCGCGGCGGCCATTGGAGGGTGAACCAACGGCAAAGGAAGACCTTTCTCTCTGTCTCTCTCTCTCACTGTCCACTCTGCCTGTAAAAAAAAAAAAAAAAAAAAAAAAAAAGTGTTTACCAAAAATACATATACAGCCCCAAAATGGAAACAACCTAATGTGCCTCAATATTAGGATGGATAAGCAAATTATTCTGTATTCATAAATGGAATGTCACATAGCAACAAAAAGGAACAAGCTACTGTTACCTAGAAAAACACTGAGGGGCTGGCTCTGTGGTGCAGTGGGTTAAAGCCCTGGCCTGAAACGCCAGCATCCCATATAGGCTCCGATTCTAGTCCCGGCTGCTCCTTTTCCAATCCAGCTCTCTGCTGTGGCCTGGGAAAGCAGTAGAAGATGGCCCAAGTCCTTGGGCCCCTGCACCCGCATGGTAGACCCAGAAGAAGCTCCTGGTTCCTGGCTTCGGATCACTGCAGTGTTGGCCACTGCGGCCATCTGGGAAGTGAACCAGTGGATAGAAGACCACTCTCTGTCTCCACCTCTCTTTCTAACTCTTTCAAATAAGTTAAAAAAAAAAAAAAAAGAAAAACACTGAATAAGCTCACAATGCAACGTTGAATGAAAGATACCGGACCCAAGAGTACATGTTGTGTAATGCCATTTTACCAAGTTAAGAAGCAGGCTACACTGGTTTGTGGCATCAAGCCCCTGCCAGTCCTTGGGTTACTTTGAAGAAACGATTGGCTGAGAAATTTTGAGGATAGCTGCTGTGGTGCTGGGAGCGTCCAGTTCTATGGTTAAGGATTCAAGTCCAGTGCTTCCTGATGTCTCTCTCACCTTTGCCATTGTTTTACAGACAGACGTTTGGGCGCATTAATAGTGATGGGAACCTTTGGGTTTTGGCAGTTTAGTAGACAAGCTAGCTCCAAAAATGTCTATATGTCAAAATGGCACAAAAATTTGTACACTTCTTTCCAGTCTGTGGCATCCCTTCACAGCACTGGGTGTAGGCTAAACTCTCGGTAATCTTCCCAGGGGGACGCAGGTGTTTTGTGATTCCATCCTTGTTGGCTGTTGTTCTTCCTTTAGGCGTGAGTGAATACATTTGATTAAGGCAGTAAGAAGCAAGTGCTTTCTTATCTCAAGAGGGCTTCTCTTTTGTCTTATTGCACCAAGTGGCACTTTCAGTATTTCTTCATATTTACATCCCAAGTAATATTTTAATAGCACCGTTTTTTATTCCACGTTTCTTTGTGGTTTTAGGAGGAGATGACGCTCCAGAGGCTATATTCTCATTGGCCAGTTGGTTAATCAAGAGGAAGCAGACTTGAGGTGTAGGTCTCTCATGTTGACTTTCTGAGTGCTGGACAGCAAGTCAAAGTGAAGGAAAAGTGTCAAGGAGGAGGGAAGCTCGTCGGCATCAGATGGCACAGGAGTTTCTCTATGGTGATCTGTCTTTTTCAGAAAGCCCACGGAAAATGCTTATCATGAGAAAACTGCATAGACTTCAGGTTTCTTTTTAGACCAAAATGCATTTTTTTTCTTTTAGTTCCATTTCCATGAACTTCCGAAGCCCTCAAGGGGAGAGAAAGAGTAGTCAGATGAGTTATAGTATCCATCTGTGACAAGGACTTGCACGTGCATCATACTGTGTAGACTGTGGCACTCAGGACAACTCAAGAGACTGTTACCCTTGCTTGTCAAAGCAAGCTGGCCCTTACTGTGACGCAAAAAGTTAGAAAGTAGGGCCGGTGCCGTGGCTCAACAGGCTAATCCTCCGCCTTGCAGCGCCGACACACTGGGTTCTAGTCCCGGTCAGGGCGCCGGATTCTGTCCCGGTTGCCCCTCTTCCAGGCCAGCTCTCTGCTGTGGCCCAGGAGTGCAGTGGAGGATGGCCCAAGTGCTTGGGCCCTAAACCCCATGGGAGACCAGGGAAAAAGCACCTAGCACCTGGCTCCTGCCATCGGATGAGCGCGGTGCGCCGGCTGCAGCGCGCCGACCGCGGCGGCCATTGGAGGGTGAACCAAAGGCAAAGGAAGACCTTTCTCTCTGTCTCTCTCTCTCACTGTCCACTCTGCCTGTCAAAAAAAAAAAAAAAGGTTAGAAATTGCTCATGGAATCAATTTATATCTTCCAGCTGGAATCTTCCTTAAAGACTTCTCTAAATGACGCAGTGAGGGTGAACATTGCTTTTTATATGTCTGTGTTTGAAAAAGATCAGAATGTGCAGTGTATCATTTTACTTTGCTTAATATGGTGATCACCTGCATCTTTGGTATTATCCTAGGTTATTTCTAGTAATAGTAGCCTCTATTGCTAGGTGTGATGATGATAAATATACAAAAATCAGCATGGCTGAAAAGAGAGCTGTGTGTTCAGTCTGGGGCTAAAATCCTTGTAGCTAAGCTGATCAAGAGCATACCCTAACCAGCTAGTGCATCCCCATGATGGCCTAACACATAAATAAATAAGCAAATATTTCTCTCCTTGCATGGCTAATACATAATATTGCTAGCAGCTGCCTGGGTCCTAGGTTCAGAAAGGGGCTGAGGCTTGGAGAAAAGGAATGGCCAAGTACTGGTGTAGGGGTGCCAAACTAGTGGCTAGGAGGTTGCTAGTCCTGGTCTCACAGTTTTTCTCAACTACTATTTAGCTAGTTTCGCTGTCACTCTGTGGGGTCCTAAGTTGTTTCATGTTTTACGTTCTCTAATTTGTCTCTAGCTATTACATTACTGCTGATCATTTTTGTACAGATTATTACTTACCAGTCAATGTCAGTTACTACGTGTGGCTATCTGGGACTACAAGTCAACATTTGTGGATGAGATCTAATTCAGGCAATAGACTCGCCCAGACAATCTACAGATAACTCTCAGGGGCCCATTTAGACTTTCCTGCAAACAAAAGGGAAGGGATTCATATGTTTCGAATAAATTGGGAAATGGTTCCTTTTCTGTCCAGTTGCAGAAATACTTGTTTAGCATATACCAAGATATTCTCAGAACTAGATTATGCATTGAAATCCTCATAATCTAATATGAAAATAGACAAATTATTCAGAAAGTATAATTGCCTAAATTAATAATTATAGAATTTGTAACAGTTTCTGAAGTGTTAATTGTGGAATTTTGAAAGCCATTTTAGACATCACAAAAAAGATCTAGGATTTGTCTGATACATTTATTAATTTTACAGCAATACTGGAGATTTACAAAATTAGTTACTTTTAATTTTTGAGCTAAAAATCTTTGAATTAATAACTTGATGAATTGCTATTTTTCTCAGCAATATAATTAATCTTCTAATTTTAAGTAGGTCACTCCAATTTGGAGATTAAAACTGTAGGAAATTTTATAATAGCAATGTTTTATATTTGAACAACGCTTTACACTTTGCGAACTGTTAAGTTTTCCAATACTTTACTTGGTAATATAAATAGGTCAAGTTCGCCTCCATTTTCCATGTAAAGCTACTGTGACTCAGAAAGTTTAAATCAGTTACTAAAGTTTGCAAAGCCAAAAGAGTTGGCAGTCAATTCCAAGTGTTTTGGTTTTTGCTTCCAAATCCTTTCTTTATGTTACATTAAGTCCAACTGAATGCATTCTTGAAAACAGCTTAAAAATGTAAATCATGGGGCTAGTGCTGTGGCTTAGTGGGTAAAGCCACCGCCTGCAGTGCTGGCATCCCATATGGGTGCCGGTTCCGGCCCTGGCTGCTCCACTTCTGATCCAGCTCTCTGCTATGATCTGGGAAAGTCTTTGGGCCCCTGCACCCACATGGGAGACCCAGAAGAAGCTCCTGGTTCCTGGTTTCGGATCATCCCAGCTCTGGCTGTTGTGCCCACCTGGGGAGTGAACCAGTGGGTGGGAGTCTCTCTCTCTCTCTCTCTTTCTGCCGCTTTGTAACTCTGCCTTTCAAATAAATAAAATACATCTTTTAAAAATGTAAATCATAATAATGACAAATGAAATTTTAGTCTTTTACTTTCCTAAACGCCCACTAAAATAAGAACTTACAAAAAGCAGGAAACCTGCTTTATTAAATTAAATTGAACAAAATCATCTTCTCTCTTATTATGCAGCTGTTATTTTCAGCATGTATCCTAAAGGAAAAAAAAAACCAGCATTTGATAATTAAGTTATTACACAAGTTTAATTTAACAATTCTTTTTCCCCATTACTGGTTTAAATATAATTTTTTTTTGTAACTGGGTAAAGTAGAACATCATAAATTAATTTTCTTTCTGGAGATTGTTTCTTGCTGAGAAACAAATAATCAAAATGAAAGTTTTGTTTGGCTTAAAAATGGAGGAAGATGGTATCAAAATTTATTTTCTCTACTCGTATCTAATTCCTTGCCTCTGAGATCATAGATCATACATGACACAGCTGTCTGTTGTCTGTGAGTTTGCTTTCCTGTTTTTTTCTTTCTTTCTTTTCTTTTTTTTTTTTTTTCTTTACATGTTCATTTACTTCAACCAAAGCCCAGTATCTTTGGACAATAAAATGGAGTTAGAGACATAGAAATTAAATGTAGTAAAAAGTGCAGAACTTCTTTGGTTTGTTCTGAGAAACTCGATATTCAGTAGCTCAAGTATAATCAAGAAAATAAAAAAAAATATAATTACTCTTTCTTCACTTTGCATTCTAGGTGATATTGAAAGTAACTTTTAAAATACTGTCTAACTCTATGAATTCTTTATGACTTGAACTAGTCATATTTATAACTATATTTGATACCCTTGGTCTCTTTTTCCATTTTTATGAAATTTTAGCCAGAACACTGATTAAAAACATTTAAATGAAGTGGAATAAAAGGAGTTTGATATTGGTGTTTATCTCTTCTCTTCCAAACTCAGAAAGAAAAATTCTTGCAATGAGAATGTTCCAGACAGATCTGTGTTTTTGTAATAATCAGAATTTTAAAATATATCATAAATAAATGTTTCTATTTAGTGTTTTTCTCAAAAGATGGGTCAGGCACAAAAATCTGTTGCACACCCATAAGATAGTGCAAGAGGAGTGGGCTGGGTTGGGTTGTAGCCAACCGTCTAATTACTCCAATAGATTCACATCATAAGTTGGGTCACAAATTATGTTTCTAAACTTAGGCAGTGCATCTCCACCATAAATTATTGAAAAGCACTCTGTGGTACTCCACTCTCCATTTCCCGCAAATTAGATTACTGAGAGCTATAAAGCGTCTTTAGAAAGTGTTTTCTTTGCTGTTTTCAAACTTTCCTTTATCATCAGTTAGTGCCAAATTTGAAAGCATCAGCTGTAATCAGAAAACACTAAAACCAAAGGGAAAAGAAACAAGGAAATTATTTCTAAAAGACATAGAAGATTTTTTTAACCTGCCGTGAAGACTTATTAATGAAGTATTTGTGGGTTTTTATATCTCAACTTTCCTTGGTATGTCGAAATGTGATAACATGCCGCATAAATACTGTCCCCACAATTCATTTCCACATTAATATCAGTTGTTCCTGAAATAATCATAGTTGACTAAGTTTTGTTGATAATTTCATTTTGCTGTGAATTACCCTCTTGTATTACTAGTGCATGTTTAGTTTTTGAGATTTTATATATACCTATCACTCATAAGATTCATGAACTTAATAAAAAGTTGATGGAACATACCAGAAAATAAGGTTGTAGATAATAAACACTGCACTAACTTAAGAAGGTTTGACTACTCCACTTGGCTTAAGATATCCTCTGTAACATCTGTCCTTGACTCTATTAAGTGGGTGAACAATCACTCTTGTATACTTAGTATTTGTGAAGTCAACAGCTATGCTCCAACCCAGCCCATTTCTCTTGCACTGTCTTCTGGGCATTCATCAGATTTTGTTCTTGGGTCTGTCTTTGGGGAAAATATTAAATAAAGTGATCAACCAGCTTATGATTAGCAAGAAATTTTTGAAAATTGTTGTTTAGATTCTAAATCAAATATATACAATGTGCTATTGAGGAATCCCTAATTCCAAGTTAAAAAATGTCCAACTCAAACTGATTAAAGTTAAAAGGGCATGTAAATCCAGGCCCTACAGGTTGAGATCACTGCATTCAGACACTAACAATTGTGCCATCTTTAGTTTTTGCTACCTACTGTGTTCAAACTCAAGTTTTATAGTAAGCTGTCAGTACAGCTGAAGTACCTGCACGTTCTGAGACCTTCCACTGGTAGGAAATGCACAATTCCCTTTCCCAGGATTCCTTGCAGACACTTGCTGAGTCTCAGAGTCTCTGTTTAGCTCGTGAGTCCATTTTAATACTTAACCTTCTTCTAATGAATAAGAAGAGAATACCTTTTTAACAGCACCCACACGATGTGTGTGAAGTTTGCTTTCTGTTTTTCATACAGCATTTTGAGCCGATTCAGGGTCTGAATCAGTTTGTGATTCTTTAATTTAGGGTTAAATCAAAGAGTTGTTAATTAAAAGGAAGAGTGCTTTTACTGAATATAGGAGTAAAGAAATAAAACTTGTGAGATGTTATGAAGGTATTTGCTTTTTAGAGTTTAACATTTTTAAATTACAAACTATGATTTTTCAAAGGAATGAATACATCATTCTGAGAGTTTTAATTGTTTCTTTCTGATTAGTTACTGTCCGTGTCTGTGTCGTTAACCTGTCCTATTTGCAGATTGTTTGTTTTCTGCATATGGGCTTTGATAGTCTTATAATTATGTTATAAAAATCTGCTCTAATTAACTTTCTTTTATATCAACTGAACTTGACATCCATGTTGGGGGAATTGGTGAGGCTTTTAAATTTTTCTAATTAGTAAAGTTCAATAGAGTTTAATCTGTTGTTTGGTCAAAAGTATTGTTAAATGGGCTTGACTATACTTACCAACAGTTTTTCAGGGTCTGAGTATTTTTACATTGGTTCTTCTTCACCCCTGGATACATCTTATCCTGCGAGGGATAAGTTAGAGCCATGCCATTGGCAGATACTGTGCAGGTGTAGCTTAACTTGGGACACACGTAAATGCAAATATACCTGCTGATAGTGAGGAACAAGGTACTGTGTGTGGGCATGCCTGCCTCAATGGGGGTTCATTTCTATGAAAATGTTAGGGCTGTCTTGCATTTGTTTTGTGATATTTGCTGCCTCATCATCAAAGATGAGATACCGTGGTGGTGAACACTCCTGGGCATTTTGCCTCCATAGAAGTGTTGCACTATCCACAGATGTGCCAGTGTGCTGGGAATTACAATGTGGGCGTTGACCGCAACTCATGGGAAAACATGATTAAAAGAATACATGGCAATGAAAACCTCAACTAGGCAGAGTTATTTCAAATGGGCAAGAGGTGAGTGCTCTCAGGCTTGTTAACTTAGATGAGTATATATGAAATGTGGCTAATGTTTCTGAATAAAAAATAGTAGATACTTTGAAATGTCCCCTAATTATGTGGCCTCCAGCCTATACCAGTGAGTATGGAATTTGGATTCATTTGTGTTAAAAGCAGTGCCAAATAATGCACTGGTGTTGTTAATATCTTTGTGGTTTGTTTCAAAGAAACTAAGATTTACTGTGCTTTTGAAGTCTGCATACCCATTCATGGAGACTGGACTTACTGAGAAGTTCATAGCCAATGCTACTGTGGTTTAGCTATTGAAGTTCATCTCGTACTGCTGTCTTCTACAAGTATATATTGATAAGAAAAACTTTGTGTTGTTTATCTGACCAAGACCTTGAGCTCCACCCAAAGCAGTAGCAGAAAGACTGAAGGTGGTGGCCCCTGCTTGTGTCTCCTACATCCAGGGAGGGCCTTTCTCCCTGAACATGACCTTGGCACCTTAGCAGACCACATGTGGACCCTGAGTCTCAGGAAGATTCAGAACTCACCTTGTTTCTTTGGCTTTGAGTTGAGCATGAGTGGGCAACTTGCTTTCCTAGGCTGTTTGTCAGAACTGCGGTGAACACCAGCTTTGGCCAAGATGTGCTTGACCCAGTTTTGCCATGGGCAACTGAGCAAGGTTCCGAGGGTCGCAGGTTGCAGCTGGTATGATGAACGGAAGCAGAAGGGCCAGCTGGGCAAACCCAGACTGGGTAGCTGTGTCTTTCAGTCTTTTTTGCCTCTCCCTATTCTTTTTTAACTTCTCACCTTGGGCCTTCCTCTCCTCAGCCCCAGGTGCCTGAAACATGTTACTTCCTAGTAAGTTTTAACAGGTAAGTCAGATGGAGGCTAAAATGTTAAGAATTAGCTCCTCTACTCTTTCCAGAAAATTTGATTTATCAAAGATACTGTAGTGGGGAAAGAATTGGATAGGAAAGCATAAAATTGCATTAAGGAGAGTGAAAGGAACTTTCTATGAAAATGATGAGTAAATAAATCAAATAACATTTTAGTAGTATGTATGCCCAATTGGATTATTTTTCCAGACTGTCTTTAGAGAAGGCCATTTTTTAAAAAAGGTAACACAAGCTTCATTTTTCTGACTGACTAACAGTACCATAGAAAATTGCCTTAGCCTTTAATTTTTGCTCATTGCCAGTGAACTAGCCTGCCTAAGGTGATGATGTGATTTTCACGGTATTCAAATTACAAATTAATGTTTGCGGGTGTAGATTTGGGGGATTGTGCTGAAGCCTGGTAGAATCCTCTGAGGATGGTGTGTCTCCTTGGGCTACATCATGTCACTTCCTTATTAAGTGAAAGGAAATTGCATTTGGGTTTCTACACATCACATCTGCCAGCCCTCGTTTTTAAGAAAGACATTCAGGGGCCGGCACTATGGCATAGCGGGTTAGGCTGCTGCCTGTGACACTGGCATCCCATGTGGGCCCTGGTTCTGAGACCCAGCTGCTCCACTTCCGATCCAGCTCCTTGCTAATGGCCTGGGAAAGCAGCAGAGGATGGTGCAAGTACTTGGGCCCCTGCACCTATGTGGGGGACCTGGACAAAGCTCCTGGCTTCTGGCTTCAATCTGACCCAGCCTAGGCCATTGTGCCATTTAGGGAGTGAACCAGTGGCTGGAAGATTTTTCTCTCTTTCTCTCTCCTTTGAGACTCCAGCTTTCAAATAAATAAAAGATAAATCTTAGGGAGGGGGTGGAAAGGAAAGACATTCAGCTATCCTATTCAATCTGCAAACTCCTAGCTTTATCTGTATCAAAATATTTCAGATATTCAGTTTGCACACTATTTATGGATGAAGTTAATCTGATTGCAAAAACCAGTGGTATGTGTGCTTCTAGTAATTGCAGTTTAGGAGAAAAATGTGTAATTCTAGGCTGCAACCATATTGATGATAAATTCTTGTATAACTTGTGTCTGTTTTTAGACATTATGGAATTATAAGGAGGAAGCAAAGCTTTTGACAGGGTTAAAGTTGGTTTCAGGGGAGGATAAACAGTAGTTTGTTCAATAACATAGAATTTTGTGGAATTCTGATATGTAACAATTAGATTTGGGGGACAAAATTCACAGATTTCTCTGTTTTATGATTTTTCAAGTTTATTATGTGATATCAAGAGTATGTTTTCTGGAACCCTTATAGAAAATATTTGGAGGGAAAGACTGATGTGTTTTCCTGTAATGAACATTGAAGAGAGAAATTATAAAACAATCAAATGCTCTACTGTGACTAACATTTGCAACTCAACCTCTTTAATGGACTATGGAAAATAAACAGTGATTCCTAGTGAAGAGTGAAAGAGCCAAGAAGAGAAAATTAAATTAGTGGCACTGTTTCTGTGGGGAAACCAATTACCTGTGGAAAAGAATAACAAAAGTCAATCAAATAAAGTCTACCAAAAAGTCTTTGTGTGTATGTGTGTGTATGCGCGCGTGTATGCATGCATGCACATACATATACATGTAAATGTTTCCATCAGATGTACATGGAATTTGCAGTCAGAAAACAATTGGAACCCAAAGTATTTTGTTAAGTGCTGGAAACTGGAACCAAATTGGTTAATGGAATACAAGGTGTTTCTTTCTTTCTTTCTTTTTTGACATAGATTGAGCCTGTTGTAAAATTATAAAATTCATGACACTCAAAACTCTGTTGTGCAATGCTAAAGAAGGTATTTGATCATTTTTTTTTTAAATGTTTTTATTTGAGAGGAGAGAGATAGAAGAGGAGAGAGCTGGTGAGATCCCTTCCTTCTTCTGACTCACTCCCCAAATTTATGCAACAGTCAGGACTGGGCCAAAAGCTTGGAGTCAGGAATTCAATCTACATGTCCCATCCAGATGGGAAGGAACCCAATCACTTGAGCCATCACTCATGCCTCCCAGGGTGTGCATTAGCCAGAAACGAGTCAAGGCTGGGCTGGGGAGGAGGGCTCAAGATTGTAGTTCAGTGGGTTAAGCCACCATCTGTGACATCCCATGAGCTCCAATTTTGAGTCCTGAGTTCTAGTTGCTCCATTTCCAATCTAGCTTCCTACCAACATGCATGGGAAGGCAGCAGCAGCAGATGGCCCAACTACTTGGGCCCTTCACGAATGTTGGATACCTAAATGGAGTTCCAGGCTCCTGGCTTTAGTCTGGCTTGGCCTGGTTGTTGAGGCCTTTCTAGGGGGTGAACCAGGAGAGGGAAGATCTCCATCTCTCTCTGTTTCTCTTTCTTTGTAATTCTACCTTTCAAATTAATAAATAATCTTAAAAAAAAAAAAAAGAACTGAGCTGGACAGCTGGGCATCCAGCAAACTCAGGCCCTTTATTGTAGGGTGTGGGCATTCTAAAAATCATTTTAATCCATGGCTACATGCCTGCCACACCAGATTTTCTTAAAATTAGATTAAATTAAAGGGATTAAAAAAGAGAAATTTTAATGAAAATGTTTCTTCTAAAATTTAAGTAATTTAAAATATTTTGTCTATAATTTTTTTAAAGATTTATTTATTTACTTGAAAGTCAGAGTTACACAGAGAAAGAAGAGGCTGGGGGGGTGGTGGTCTTCCATCTGCTGGTTCACTCCCCAGATGGCCACAATGGCTGGAGATGTGCCGATCTGAAGCCAGGAGCCAGGAGCTTCTTCTGGGTCTCCCCAGTAGAAGTCCCAAGGACTTGGACCATCTTCTACTGCTTTCCTAGGCCATAGCAGAGAGCTGGATCGGAAGTAGAGCAGCTGGGACTCGAACCAGTGCCCATATGGGATGCTGGCACTGCAGGTGGTGGCTTTACCCTCTATGCTACAGTGCCGGCCCCTGTTTATAATTTTTTAAGAGACAAAAATTTCAAAAGGGTTTAGTTAAATGTAGTATTTCAGAGCTGGCACTGTGGTATAGTAGACTAAGCCTCCGCCTGCAGCGCCAGCATCCCATATGGGTGCCAATTAGAATCCCAGCTGCTTCTCTTCCGATACAACTCTCTGCTTAGGGCCTGGGAAAGCACTAGAAGATGGCCCAAGTGCTTGGGCCTGTGCACCAGAGTGGGAGACCCAGAAGAAGCTCCTGGCTTCGGATAGGTCTAGCTCTGGTTGTAGCAGCCATTTGGGGAGTAAACCAGCAGATGAAAGACCTCTCTTCCTGTCTCTCTGTACCTCTGCCTCTCAAATCTTTTAAAATGTAGTATTTCTTAACATGTTTATAAATTTAAAATCTACTAGGATGCTATTTAGCAGTTTTATGCTATCTGCTGATAACAAGAGTCTTATTAAATTGGTGTGAGGCAAAGCAACCATCTTGGGATGTGAGGCAGGCCAGTGGGGCTCGGAGTCTGTGGACCCCTTGTGACATAGGTAGAATGTCCATCACAAGCAAGCTGTCAGCTGTGGCTGGAAAGCCTGTCGCCAGGCCAACTGGCATCTCCCCTGCTAATAGCTTCTTGTGCTGCATGTGTGACCTTGTGGCCTCAAATCACACCTTCAAGTTAATTGTAATCTTCTACCCAGAGCTAGCAGAGGAGGGGGCTGAGCCCCTAAGGAGACAGGCAATCTCCAGGAGACCCCCACTATCTCCATAAACCCCAAGCCAATCAACATACATATGTGAAAAGCCCTGTCCAATGGGCACCCCCAGTAGGATAACCCAATGAACTGACAGTAATGCCTTAAAAACCCAGGACACTTCCTCAAAGCCAGTGTTCCGCTCAGGCACTCCGCCTGCTCGCTTCTCCAACCAGATGCTTTCTCTTTTACTTGCCAATCAAATAAAAGTTTCTGCCTCTTTGCAAATTATTTCCTGGCTTTTTATTTCTATACTAAGCTGAGGAAAAGAACCCATGGAACTCACTCTGGCAACCACCTTCCCCTCCGTGACTGGTAACAGGATGTACATTTGTTCTAGAGCTTGAGACTTAGTAAGAGGCTCCTGACCGCTATCAGAGTACATGGGTTCAGTGCCGTCTCCTAACTGTAGCTTCCTGCTAATGTGCACATCAACAGGATGGCTCAAGTAGTTGAGTCCCTGACTCCCTGGTGGAGACCTAGATTGAGTTCCTAGCTCTGGGCTTCAGCCTCTGGCTGGGGCCGGCCGTTACACGCATTTGAAGAGGGAACCCACAGGAACCCACTCTTCTTTCTTTCTGCCTCTCAAATAAATAAAAATCAATTTGGCCAATTTGGGCTATGAATGTGATTTTATTAAGAGTTGCAGTACCTATCTGTAATCTTCAGGGCAGCATCCCAATAGACACTCACCTGGTTATTTTTTTATTTTATTTTATTTATTTATTTGAGAGGTAGAGTTACAGACAGTGAGAGGGAGAGACAGAGAGAAAGGTCTTCCTTCTGTTGGTTCACTACCCAAATAGCTGCTACGGCCAGCGCTGTGCCAATCCGAAGCCAGGATCCAGGTGCCTCTCCCTGGTCTCCCATGCAGGTGCAGGGGCCCAAGCACCTGGGCCATCCTCCACTGCCTTCCCAGGCCACAGCAGAGAGCTGGATTGGAAGAGGAGCAGCCAGGACTAGAACCAGCGTCCATATGGGATGCTGGCACAGCAGGTGGAGGATTAACCTAGTGTGCCACGGCACCAGCCCCGCTCACCTGGTTATTTTAACACCGGTTTTATTGCCTGACCATTGGAAGATTTTTTTTTATCCTCTTTTAGATAAAATGTTTTCTTGTTTGATTTTTTTTTTTAAAGTCAACCAAAATCAATTTCTGTGTTTTTTGTTTGCTTAATGTTGGGCGACTTATCTGTTACTATCTAACTATGGCAGTTAAGTAGAATTTAAACATTTTTAACAAGAGCAGTCTTTTAGCGAAAAAAAATTGGCTTCCTTCACACATTAATTGCTTATAAAGTGCAGGTGGGGTTGATAAGAGGCTTGTACAACTGTGGTCTGGACAAATGGGACTTTTTCCTCTTATTTAACCGAAGGTAATACATTTTGAATAATCCCACTAAAATATGTTAAAATGTGTTTATACTAATATGACTTAGTCAGATTTGAATGACAGTACAAGCTTCTATATAAATGGTACTCCTATGTGGTAGGCATTATGTTAAACGTGTTCATGAATGATCTCATTTAGTCTTCCTGGGTGTTACACTAGGATGTGGAAATGGAGACCTGAGAAGGTATATGTTCAACGTCACTAAATCCATAAGTGATTCTGTTTGACTAAGTACTGCTTATCACTTAATGCTGTATATCTCCTTAAATTAATAATAAACTCCACTTTTTAAAGCTTCTAGTTCTTAACATTTCAGAGAGAATGGCCTGGAACTTATAAATCTGTCTTATAAACATATGTCTCAATATTTTAAGTAAAGATGTAACAGCAATTTCTTTTTTGTTGTCACCTACCAGTGCTTAGTGTCTGATAAATGGATTATTGTTTGCTAAGACCTCTTGTCTTCTTTCCTATGTGTAGGCTTCCTATTCTCATTCACTCTTTTGAATTTTTTTTTTTTAAATTTATTTGAGAGAGGCAGGGGGAGAGGAAAGGAAGATAGAGAGATGGAGAGAGAGGGAGAGAGAGAGAGTGGCTGAGAACCCATCTGCAAGTTCAGTCTGCAAATGGAACCCAACTTGGGTCTTCCATGTGGCTGGCAGGAACCCAGTTTCTTGAATCACCACTGCTGCCTCCCATGGTCTGCATTAGAAGGAAGGTGGATTTAGGAAAGGCGCGGGGTATTGAACCGGGTACTCTGACATGGGACATGGGCATCTTAACTAGTGGCTTAACTGCTAGGCTAAATGCCCACCCCTCCTCCACTCTTCATAGAACTGCATTATGGTATCACTCAGCAGGTTCACATTATTATTCTCTTGTATGGAAAATACTGTTAAAAGTCACTGCTTTTTTTTTTAAAGATGTATTTATTTATTTGAAGGGCAGAATTGCAGAGAGAGAGAGAGAGAGAGAGAGAGAGAGCGAGGTCTTCCATCCACTTGTTCACTGCCCAAGTGGCTGCAACAGCCAGATCTGGACCCATTCAAAGCCAGGCGCCAGGAGCTTCTTCCGGGTCTCCCACATGGGTGCAGGGTCCCAAGGACTTGGGCCATCTTCTGCTGCTTTCCCAGACGATAGCAGAGAGCTGGATCGGAAGTGGGGCAGCTGGGACCTGAACCAGCACCCATATGGGATGCCGGCACTGCAGGTGGAGGCTTTACCCACTATGCCACAGCACCGGCCCCAAGTCAGTTTTTTTTTTTTTTTTTTTTTTTTAAACATGAGGTCAAACCTGCATGCTGAAAACTTACTCAATGAGTATGTCCTAGTATCATCCTCTGGATGAAGAAACAGAGCAAGAGCAGCACTCTGTGTTTTCGGTAATCAGTAATCCTGGGTCCAGCATTATTCCCTCAAAGGGAATCTCCATCTTCTGCTGCCATCACTTCATGTTGCCTGTTTTCATCCTGTGTGAATGTCATTCTGTTTAGGTATTCAGCTGTGACTGGGGTTTTCACTGCGAGTGTGTGAGATTGCACCTCCGTGTGTTTCACAGCTGTCCTTTGTTAGTTTGCAGCACTGCAAACTAACTCCCAGACTGTTTCACAATTTATTTACTCTGTTCCTACTGCAGGGTGTTTAGGTGTCTGTAGTTTTGACCATTTGAGACTGATGTTGTTCTTCGTGCATGTTTCCCTGTGAATTGCCATTTCCTGGTGCATAAAAACATAATGCTTCATATCAAACAGTAGACCCCAAGAGATTCTGTCAATGTGCAGTTCTTCCAGCCCTGTTTGAGAATGCAACTGGTCACACCGTTTTCTTGTTAACACTTGGTGTCCCCAGTGCTTTTAATTTTAGCCACGCCAGTGGGTGTATAGTTTTGGTTTTAATTAAAATTTCCCCGAAGAGTCCTGTGACTAATAGAAATTGGAGCTATTTTTAGCTGTGATTTCCTATATTTATTCAGCATTTGAGTGCCTATGTTCATGAATGAGATTAGTGCGTAATTTTCCTGTCTTGAAATTCTCTTGCAGAATTGGTACCATGGTAGACCCACTTAATAAGTTGGCTAGTATTCCTTCTTTTCATATTTCCTAGAAACTTTTGGTGTTATTTCTTCCTTAACATTTGGGTATAGTTTTCTGATGAAATTATCTGGACCTGAAATTTTATTTGTGGGAAGATTTTTAATTGCGGGTTCAAATTTCTACGAGTTATAGGACTACTCAGATTTTCTACTTATTTATGAGTTCTATTTTGTATGTTTGGCTCTTCTCGAAAGGTGCCCATTTTATCTAAATTTTCCATTTTTCTTTTTAAACAGAATATGCTATTATACGCTCAAAGTCTCTTTTATATTCCTGAATTATTCTTTCCACATTGCTGATTCTCCTTGTAGTTGCATGTTTCTTTCTATGCTTTTTGTGGCTGTTTTATTTTCTTTCAAAAATCTTTTTGGGGTTTAACTTTTAGTTTTCTTCCTAATTTTCTTATTTAGTTGATTGCTTATTCACTTTTATTCTTGCTTCCTTTGTATATATATGTATATATTTAATTTTATTTGAGAGGTAGAAAATTGCAGAGAGAGAGAGAGAGAGAGAGAGAGCAGAGCAAGCGCACTTGAGTGGTAGGAACATAATTACTTGAACCATCACCGCCTCCCAGGGTGCACATTTGCAGGGAGCTGGAGTTGGAGCCAGGTATTGAACCCAGGTACTCTGATGTGAGTATCTGCACTAGCATCCTAACCGGTAGACTTAATGCCCACTCCATTCCTTCCTGAATCGAAGACTGTGATTTCCCCTGTAAGCATTATGTTTTAGTTCTTACCGGTTTTATTATCATCCATTTTAAAATTATCTTTTATTTCCCATTTGAGTTCTTCTCTGCTCCCTGCGTGTCATCCTTATGTTACAATCACACGGGTATATTTTCTTTGTCTTTTATTATGGATTTGGAGTTGGATTCTACTGTGAGTGTAGAATATAGTCTGATTTAAACCTACAATTTTTGAGACTCCTCTGTTTAATTATTATAGAAGGCTTATATGTACTTCAGATAATATATTTAAATATTTGTCTGCCTTTATATAATTTAGAGAAGTGTGTTAAAATCTCCCAGAGTATGAATTTTTCTATTTTAACTATTTCAAACATTTTTATTTTCCCTTACATCTTTTATAATTATTCTTTCATGATGCTAGTTTAATGACATTGGTTTTCTTTTGATTAGTGTTTGCATAATATATCTTTCATCCTTTTACATCAAATGTTCTGTATCTATACTAAAGAATTGCTGTAAGGAGCATATTTCAATCCAGTGTGGAAATATTTTTCTCTTAAAAATTGTAGTAGTTGACTCACTTACATTTAATATAATTATAGTTACATTTGGGCTTCAAACTATCATCAGATTCTTCTTTAGCTCTTGGAGCTATGTGGTGACTGGTAGAAGTTCTTAAGCTCGTCTTTTTCTTTTTTGTATTAAGTATTCTAGGATTAATGTCTATATTTGATAACACATTGTTTGCAGGTTTGCCTATAAAATCTATTATTCTTTCTGGTTTTGATCATTTTGTTTCGCCTCTTCACATGCCTATTTTCAATTGTGTGTCAGACAGTCTATATCAAAATTCCCAGAAACGATGTGAAGCCTGACCCTGTTGTTTGAAATTCATGATTCCTTCTGCAAATTACAGAGTGCTGTAGCAGTACTGGATCAACTTAATTCAAATTCTGAGAATGAAATAATCCATGCCTTCTAGCAACTTCTCCTGCTGCCTTTTATTTCTGAGTTGTAACGCCTGGGGGTCTCACGCATTACATGAATCCAAAATGTTTTTGTAGCCCCCTCTCTGGTGGGCCCTGGACTCCAGTGTATGCCCACCATGTTCTGTTAGGCTGTGAAACCTCTTTTCAGCCTCTCAACTACCTCTTCTGGAATCAACAGTTTAACTAAGGGTGAATGTCAGGGTTACCTCCCTGAATTCCTTCTCATTCTGATCTTATCCCCTTTATCCCTCACTGTTTGAGGTCCTTTGTATCTTTATGTCTTTCATCAGCTTCAGTAGCTTTAAAAAATATTTGTAAAGCTCTTTTAGTTCTTTGTACAAGTACTGGTCCATTTTACTTGATACACTTGATAAGAAGCATAATTCCCTATTCTAATAAGGTTTTAAAATATTCTAAAGTAGGCCAGTGTTCTACCTTGGAGTACCTGGGTTTGATTCCTGGTTCCAGCTCCTAATTCCAGCTTCCTGCTAATATGGACCCTGGGAGACAGTGATAGTGGTTCAAGTGGTTGGATCCCTCCCACCCATGTTGGAGACCCGGGTTGAGTTCATAGACTTGGGACATTGGCCCCAGCTGTCCTCATCAGTGCTTGCATTTGGAGGGTGAACCAGCAGATGGGAGCCCTGTCTCCTGCTGCCTCTCAAATAAAGAAAAAGAAAGAGGAAATCTGTAAGAGACTCTGATTTCTATGGAGGGGGGAGGAACTTGCAGATTTTGCAACTTTCACATAGAATTTTTAAAATTTATGTTATTTATTTAATAGGCAGTTACAGAGAGGCAGTGAGGGGAGGGGGAGAGAGAGAGAGAGAGAGAGAGGTTTTCCATTCTCTGGTTCACTCCCCAAATGGCTGCAACAGCCCAAGCTGAGCCAATCCGAAGCTAGGAGTCAGAAACTTCTCCTGGGTCTCCCACACGGGTGCAGGGGCCCAAGGACTTGGGCCATCTTCTACTGCTTTCCCAGGCCATAGCAGAGAGCTGGATCAGAATTGGAGCATCTGAGACTGGAACCGGTGCCCATATGGAATGCCAGCACTGCAGGCAGCGGCTTTACCTACTACGCCATAGCTCTGGCCCACATAGAAGTTTTTAAAGAGAACAATACGCAGTACAAATACACTTTTTCTGGGCTAGTGGTGTGTGTTAATTGGGAATAGGAGTAGGGTTTACTCTTTAGAAAGGAAAATCTGGGAAATTCCTCATAATTCAGATCAGAATACTAACCAGTCTCTTCTGAATCCCATTTTTTTTTTCAAGTTTCATCCTCTGGTTCGCTACTCAAATGTACACAACACCCAGAGCTGGCAAGGCAACAATCAGGAGCTGGGAACTCAATTCACCTCCCAGGTGGATGCAGGGACTCATCTTCCTGAGACCCCATCTGCTGCCTCCAAGGATGTTCATTAGCGGGACTCCGAAGTCAGGAGCAGAGCTGGGACACAACCCCAGGCACTCTGATAGAGGATGTAGGCATCTCAACTGTGTCCTGACTGCTCAGGGGAGCACCTGCCCTGACCTTGACAATCGACACCGTGGAATTCTCTCAATTTGAACGTGTCTCTTTTTCTTAAAGCCACTGAGCTGATGGGCTTTGGGAGGAAGACTATGGAGGTGGAGAGCTTTCGCCCTCACATGATATTGGGGGCACATATCGGCTTGGTTTAGCTGTGATGATATTAACTGTAAGCACCTGGTGGAGGTGATGCTCGCTAGATTCCCTCACTCTAAGTTACTTTTTCTCCCCTTCCATAAACCACTCATTGGAAGCAACTCACCAAGCACAACTTATAATCAAGGGATTGAAAGTTAATTGTTTCCTTGAGATGGGAATGCCTATATAAATTATTTCGAATTCTTCCATTTCACTGATTTGTCTTTTCTCCTTTTTTTAAAATTTAACTACTTACCAGTATGCACATACAGATATTTATTGTATTCTTGGTGTTACAAGCAAATACTATTTTATTTTATTGCACAAATTGTTACAGCCTTAAACTGTTGGGACATTTTTTAAAAATATGTCTTTTTCTGATTAGAATACAAACTCTGGGAGGAAGGGTGTCACGTCTGTTTTAAAGGAGAAGCCTTTAGACTGGCAGCTAAGATATCCCACATCCCTGTTCCTGGGCTTGATCTCCGGCTCCAGCTCCTGCTGTAACTTCCTGTCCTTGCAGACTTTGGGAATCAGCATTGATGGCTTACGTGATTGATTTCCTGCCACCTATGTGGAAAACCTGGATTGAGCTTCCAACTTCTTGCTTTGGGTCCAGCTGTTGTAGTTGGGAAGTAAACCAGCAAATGGAGAAATGGAGACACTGCTCGCTCGCTCTCTCTCTCTCTCTGCCTCACAAATAAATAAATAAGGGGTGAGCCCTGTGGCACAGTGAGTTAAGCTACCCCTTGGGACACCAACATCCTGAATCCCAGTTCCTGGGTCAAGGTCCCGCTGTACTCTGCATTTCCGATCTAGTTTCCTACTAATGCTCCTGGAAGGCCACAGATGGTGATGGCTCCACTATTTGGGTTCCTGTCATCGTCATGGCTCCTGACTTGGGCCTGGCCCCAGTGATGGCTGATGTGGGCATTTGGAAGGTGAACCAGTAGATGGAAGTCCATCTGTCTCTCTCTGTCTTTCCCTCTCTATAACTCTGCCTTTCAAATACATAAAGAAATAATCTTAAAAAGATAAAATTTTAGTCAAAATCCTGGTTCCTGGTGGAAATTAGTATTTATTTCATGCATGAATGAAAGGGGCTGGTGAAGATGAGGAAACACAGTTGTGCTTACTTGTCATGAAATGATTCCAGCATTGTCTTCTCAGCACCTGGTTACTATTTACATTCTCTGATGGGATTGTCTACAGGTGCAGGCTAGAGGATTCAAAAGTATATCTAAGGAAACAAATCTATGAATGATCAGACTTGGGTTGCAAAGGATGAACTGACTTTTTAAGAATCATTTTTTTAAGAGAAAGAGAGCAAACTTGATGTATTGCACAGATGTACTTCTGCCTCTTTTGCGTTCCCTGGTTGTCCTGCCCTTCTAGCCATCCTGTGATCACCTGTGCATTCATTCAGGCTCCAGTGTGATTGTGGTATCCTTTGTGACTTGCCATCGATGGCCACCAGGTTCTTAAACTCCAGCTGCAGCTTCCTTGGCTGACATGACGACCAAAACCTAAGAGAAGGAGCGTGAGAAGGTTTTTGTTTGTGGGCCTACTTATGTGTATGTGATTGTTTTTGGCTGAGTGCTAAAAGAGGAATTGCGTTAGCTTATTTATAATATTCTGCCATTTTCTCTTTGGGGACCAACAGTTCATGCTCATGTCCAAATTTGAGAACTTCTCACGATTATTCATCAAGTACATAGCTCATGCATCAAAGAGCTGTATTAAATGTCATATTTATATATGCACTTTCTGGGAAACACCCGATCTAATGTTTTTTGGGGGAAAACTGTGGGTTTACCTGCAAAATTTACATTAACAAGTCATGTTAAATGATGACACATATGACAGGGAGCTTCAAAGAGCAAGACACAATGTGTAGGTGTTCATTCAGATCACCTGGTACTACCTTTGTAATTTGTGCATGGGAAAAATTCACAGAGGTGCCACACATAGGACCTCATGCAAGAACATAACCATCTAGCTGCTTTCTTTGTCATTCATTGTATGAATGTTTTATTCATGCCAATGAGGGGCAGGAGGATCCTGGTTGCTGTGAAAATAAACATGAGTGTGGTCGGTGGGAACTCAGGTCTTCTGGTTGAATTACTCATATTGTCTAATATTAGATTCATTTGGTATGCTACTCACTTAATGTAGTACTCACATTGTCTATTACAGTACTAATGAATTGTAGGTGAATCAACTTTGAGAATGAAACTCTGTCATACACAACCTTGCACTTAGGAAGCCAGTTGTGAAGAGAACTAAGAGGGAATATATGAGAAACCTAATAGAAGTCAAAACTGTGTGTTGCCAATGAGGGATTTTATAAATGTTCCATTATTCCTACAACAACTCTATATTTCTTTAAATGTAAGAAACAACTAGAAACAACAATACCCTGTCTTAAGAAACTCCGATTTGCAGGAATCATTTCAATGTTTCCTTGTGTTTACTTTCATATGCTTAGCCAGTGGTTGGGTTCTTTTTTTTTAGTATTAAAATAAACTGTTTATCTTTTAAATCATTAAAGTCCAGAGGTGAAAGTAGCTTTTGCTGTAACTTTAGACAGCCTGCGTGTGACTCACTTAAGAGGACCCAGGAAATGTTTCTGGCTTTCTGAGGCTATCCGGTATCTGTCATAGTGACTTGTCTGTGCTGTTTAGCAGGAAAGCAATCATACATAGTATGTAAATAAATGGGTGTGGCTATGTCCCAATAATATTTTATTTGGAAGAATAGGCTGAGGTTTTACCCAAGCTTTGACTTAAGGCATTCATTAAAAACTCAGAGACCAAGTTCTTTTTTTTTTTTTTTTTTTTTTTTTTTTGACAGGCAGAGTGGACAGTGAGAGAGAGAGAGAGAGACAGAGAGAAAGGTCTTTCTTTGCCTTTGGTTCACCCTCCAATGGCTGCCGCGGCCGGCGCACTGCGCTCATCTGATGGCAGGAGCCAGGTGCTAGGTGCTTTTTCCTGGTCTCCCATGGGGTGCAGGGCCCAAGCACTTGGGCCTTCCTCCACTGCACTCCCGGGCCACAGCAGAGGGCTGGCCTGGAAGAGGGGCAACCGGGACAGAATCTGGCGCCCCGACCAGGACTAGAACCTGGTGTACCATCGCCGCAAGGCGGAGGATTAGCCTGTTGAGCCAGAGACCAAGTTCTTAATACCTCCCTGAGTCAAATTCCTGAGAGATAAGCCCTTGTAATCTCCATGCTTCATCAGGCTATTATTAATATTAAAAATAACATAATAGTATAAATATTATTGCTTACATCAATGTTTGAGGACTTCTAGCTCATTTACCTCTTGGGAAAGCTGACTTTTATAAGACTTTGTAATAAGATTTACTTATATATTTATATAAAAGGCAGACAAGCAGAGAGGGAGAGGCAGAGAGAGAGAGAGATCTTCTTTCCACTGGTTTATTCCCTAAGTGGTATAACAGCCATGTTTGGACCAGATTGAAGCCAAGATCCTTGAACTCCATCCTGGTCTTCCATATGAGTGGCTGGGGCACAAGTACTTGGGCCGCACCTTGCTGCCCTCCCAGGCCCATTAGTAGGGAGGCGGATGGGAAGTGGAGCAGCCAGAACTGGAGGTGGCACTCTGATGTGGGATGCTGCCATCACACGTGGCGTGTTAACCTGCTCTGCCACAGTGTTAGCTCCTAGGCATTTGTCTTGATGCTATCTCTGAGGGGTTTCCAGCATGAATTCTTACAAAGAGGTTTGTGATTTGTAACCTTGTGAGATGGAACCTCTATTTCAAATAGCTGGCAAAGAAAGTTTGAAGGAACATTTCTGATGAGTTAAAATCCAAAGATGGAAACTAAGAGCATAAGGATGTTTCTGTGCCCCCCCCCCCCACCGCCACTTGTACCTGCAACTGTGCCAGATGCAGGGAGGAAAGAGGTTTCGAGAAACGATTGTGTCGATTGCGTCGTGAACACCTTTTCACACCTGCTTACTGTCAGCATACAAGGACACCGTAAATCCAAGTGGCCTGATACATGACATCCCAGCAAATCCAGCCTTGGCTTGCTCTTTTGAATGACTTTGAGATTATGAATCCGTGAATAGTACTCACAGCTCCAAAGCAATATTTGTACTATTAATGGCTGTATTAGCTGAGGATATAGCTATTCGCAGTGATCCACAGAAGCCAATACTTCCAACCTCAACATAGAGTATACTTACTAGTAAAATGGGCTGGGTGAGCCTGGTGCACCAGAGGCCATCCCTCTGGTCTCTGGAATGCCACCTAATGTCACTCAGCTTCTCACCTTCTCCTACTTTCAGGCCTTTGGTTATGCTGTGTTTTGTGCCAGCTTCAATTCCTGGAGAGAGACGGAGATTGGCTCAGCTGAGGTTCAGTCCTGTAGTTTAGTTTAATTACTTGGCGAATGGGTTAGGGGTACCATTATATAACCACCCTTGTGGAGAGAAAATAAGAGAGTATTACCAGAAGGATGTGGGAGAAAGATGCTGGGAAGACTCATCTGGTTTAGACATGTTGATTTTGTTGCCCCTTTTGTTTGTGTTCAACCTGGAAGTGGCTGTTTACACTCTGGTTCTCCAAACTCCATTCCCATGTTTTAAATTCTCCTGTTAATGTAAACCAGGCTGCAGGCGTCTAAGAAGCCTATGCAGACATTTCTCTCCCTGCTGCTGCTGCTCCACTTCGAGCAGTGCTGGGCTGGAATTGTCACAGACTTCCTCTGAACTGGAAGATTTGATTTGGAACCTTTGCGTTAGCTACTTTTAGCTGGAAGATTTGATTCCGAGTGCTGTTTTTGCTTTTAGATTATATTGATTTATAATGTCTACTCCTGCCTACTTCTAAGAAACAGTGGCTACTGGCAGGTTTCAAATCAAATTCCACAGAAAGAAATGGCACAGATGATATTCAGACTGCTCCCTCTAATCTGCTCACCTCTGGCTCCACCCTTGCTTAACTGCCCTAAGACATGCAGGGCCCCAGCTTGGTCCTGGACTCAGTTCACAGGGTAGGGGCTCTTAGACAGAATAAAGTCTTTCCCACTTGATGGCCTCATTTCCAGAATGCTGAACCCCTCCTTAAGATCTCCAGCTCTCTCTTATTATGTATGTATGTATTTAAGTAGTAGAAAGAGCTCCTCTGTCTGCTGGTTCACACCCCAGATGCAGGAAGCAGCTGGGACCCAGCCAGTTCAAAGCCAGGAGGCTGGAACCCAATCTGAGTCTCCCTTGTGGGTGACAGGGACCCAAGCACATGAGCCATCATCTGCTGCTTCCCCGGTACACGTTTGCAGGAAGCTGGGATGGGAAGAAGAGCTGAGACTGGAACCCAGACTCTAATGTGGAATGTGACCGTTCCAAGCAGAGTCTAAACTGCTGTGCCAAACACCCATCCTTATCTCTTATTCTTTCACTGTAGGCAAGGGCTGGCCAGTTCTGGCCACTCTCCTTTGCAAAATGTCTGGGACACCTCTCCTGTCTCATTCCTGTGATGCAGTCCCACTGGCCCGCTTGCTAGTTCAGATGCACAGAATGCTGATGTCTCAGCCTACAATAGCCCTTTCCCAGGTGCTTACAAAGCTGGCCCCTCTGTGTTGTTCACAAATCAGCTCAAATGTAACTAACTTAACAAGAGAGGCCATCTGTACCAGGCTTTCTAAATAGGCTGTGCCTCCTACGTCACTCTGTATACCTTTGCCCTGTCTTATTTTAATGCGGCAATGATGACCATCTAGAAGCCTACTGCTTTGTGTACTGGTTTGCTTCCTGCAGTAGAGTGTAAGCCTCATGGAAACACCACTCTTGGTTTTGGAGTATCCCCAGCATACAGAACAAAGCATGCTCTGCTGGGTACTCAGTTTGAACACTGAATGAAGGAAGTTCACTTGGAAGTTTCCAGATCACTTTTGATGCACACAGTCCACGTGTGCAGGCATTCAGATAGAACTAACTCTGGAATACGTCAAAGCAAGGGAGAGCACATTCACCAGTCGGGACCTTTGACTGGGGGCAGCTGATATCTCTGGGCTCTCTGAATCTCTGGTTCCAGGAACGAATGCAGACAAGGATCACGCGTAATACTTAACACCCATTCAAGTGAAGGTGTTGGGGATTTGCAGCAACGTTTATACCCATGCTCTTGTGTTGCGCTTCTCAGGATCTGTGCCAGCATGTTTGCAGGGCTCAGCAGAAAATTCTGCCAGGCTGGGAAGAAGTAACATGTGGAAGGTGTGATGGAACCTTAGCACAAAGCATGCTTTTGCCATTAACTCAGGGGACTTATTTTTGGTTTGCCCTTGTATAAGACCCAGCATTTCTATTTTCTGCTAAATCAACTGTTCCTATACATGTATCAGCCTCACATAACTTTAAGAGTCAATACTTCTTTTTGATTTGTTTGTGTACCCATAGCTAAAATGCACTTGTTCATGTACATACTCACCAGCAGTTGCATTTTTTTTTTTTGACAGACAGAGTGGACAGTGAGAGAGAGACAGACAGAGAGAAAGGTTTTCCTTTGCCGTTGGTTCACCCTCCAATGGCCACCGCGCTGATCCGATGGCCCAAGCACTTGGGCCATCTTCCACTGCACTCCTGGCCACAGCAGAGAGCTGGCCTGGAAGAGGGGCAACCGAGACAGAATCCGGTGCCCCGACCGGAACTAGAACCCGGTGTGCTGGCGCTGCAAGGCGGAGGATTAGCCTACTGAGCCACGGCACTGGCCAGCAGTTGCATTCTTTTAAAGATTTCATTTATTTTTTGAGAGGTAAAGTTGCACACCACCCAGAGAGAGGCTGAGGCAGAAAGAGAGAAGTCTTCCATCCACTGGTTCACTCTCCAAATGGCTGTGATGGCCAGAGCTGAGCTGATCTGAAGGCAGTATCCAGGAGCTTCTTCTGGGTCTCCCACATGGGTGTAGGGACCCAACGACTTGGGCCATCTTCTACTGCTTTTCCAGGCCATACCAGAGAGCTGGATTGGAAGAGGAGCAGCTGGAACTCGAACCAGCGCCCAACTCGGATGCCGGCACTGCAGGTGGAGAATTAGCCACTACGCCACAGCGCTAGCCCCCAGGAGTTACATTTCTAAGTAGTGCTGGCATTAGCCAAACTATACCATAAGTAACTAACAGGACTTATGCAATATAAAGAGTGATTATTTTGGAAAAATTTTAAGGTAAATGTAAGTGACAAAATATATGTTGAGGTTCTTAAAAAAGTTTATTTATTTATTTATTTGAAAGGCTGGATGATAGAGTGGAAGAGACAGAGAAAGATTTTCTGTCTGCTGGTTCATTCCCCCAAATGGTTGCAACAGCTGAGGCTGGGCAAGGCTGGAGCTGGGAGTCAGGAACCTCATCTGGGCATCTCATGTGGATGCCATTTGCCACCTCCCAGATGCATTAGCAGTAAGCTGGGTCAGAGCAGAGACAGGACTCCATCCTAGGCACTCTGATAAAGGATGTGCATATCCCAGCCAGCAACTTAACTGCATGTCACAACACCTGCCTCTGTGTCACCTCACCTGCCTCTGTGTCACTGCACCTGCCTCTGTATAACCTCACCTGCCTCTGTGTCACTGCACCTGCCTCTTGAGTTATCTTTTAAAATCTTGTCTTTTTTTCCTCCAGCAGCTTTTGTGCATCTTGCTTAATTATTCATAGCAATCATAATGTGTGATTGGCTCCCTTCTCACTGACCAGAGACTTGGTACAGTGTTTTCCTTAGAGCCTCATGATGATGGACCCACTTGTTGATGAAATGGTCTTAAATGGTCTTAAAATACTTCACAGTATTCTCATATGCACCTTGTGCTATAATTGCTGTATAATAAATAGTGCTATAATAATTCTCCTAATAAGAGTTTATTGTGTTCCATTCACATCACTTAAATCATAGAAATATAATATCTAATTTTTAATTTTCCAGACCCTGGCACATCTCTCTTTTTTATCTGTGATTTTGAAGGTTACCTAAGGTTAAATGGAGGGAGGGAGGGATAGCATTGTGGTCTTTGTCTGGGGAAGATTGTTTCTTTCTACTCAAGACTGATGTTGGCCCTTGGAAACATCAAACAGCTTTTATGTGTCTACAGCCATGTGTGCATTGGATGGAAGCTTTATTAAATTAGAATTAACAGCAATATTATGGGGGCCAGCACTGTGGCATAGTCAGCTAAGCCTCTGCCTGTGATGCTGGCATCCCATGTGGGCATCGGTTTGTGTCCCGACTGCTTCTCATCGAATCCAGCTCCCTGCTTATGTCCTGGGAAAGCAGTGGAAGATGGCCCAGGTTCTTGGGCCACTGCACCCAGGTGGGAGACCTACAAGAAGTTCCTGGCTCCTGGCTTCTGATCAGCTCAGCTCTGGCCATTGCGGCCATTTGGGGAGTGAACCAGTGGATAGAAGACTTCTTTTTCTGTCTCTCCCTCTCTCTGTAACTACCTCTTAAATAAATAAATCTTAAAAGAAAAGACCAGCATTATTTTATGGCACAATGTTAAAAATGGGTTGAAACTTTTTTAGGGCAAATGAAATCCTTTGTATTCTTCCTATTTTTTATTTTTTTAAATTTTTATTTATTTATTTTTATTTTGACAGGCAGAGTTAGACAGAGAGAGAGAGAGAGAGAGAGAGAGAGAGGAGAGAGAGAGAGAGAAAGGTCTTCCTTTTCCGTTGGTTCACTCCCAAAATGGCCTCTGTGGCCAGCGCGCTGCGCCGATCCAAAGCCAGGAGCCAGGTGCTTCCCTCCTGGTCTCCCATGCAGGTGCAAGGGCCCAAGCACTTGGGCCATCCTCCACTGCCCTCCCGGGCCACAGCAGAGAGCTGGACTGGAAGAGAAGCAACCAGGACTAGAACCCAGAGCCCCCATGGGATGCTGGCGCTGCAGGCAGAGGATTAACCAAGTGAGCCATGACGCCAGCCCCTGTATTCTTCTTAAACCTTTTCTGCAAGTTTTAGATCATTGAAAAAGTGTATAAGGAAGCATCAGCAATATCCATTGGAGTCAGACTTGGGCTTAGCAGCTCAGCTGTCCATCCAAGCTGCCTCCTTCTGGTTGACCCCAGCACTAGTTATTTTAAGGGTTGGCTTTGCTGAGCTGATGAAATGAGAGACATAGAAAAATAAAAATTTCATGAAATAAAGCTGATATATAATTTTTAAAATGGATCAATATTTTTCCCCCAAAGAAACTTTTTATTTAAGGAATGTGGACTTCATGTATTTCATAAGTGCAACTTTAGGAATATAGTGATTCTTCCCACTGTACCCACCCTCGCACTTACTCTCCCACCCCTCTTCCCCCTCTCTCTTTCCCAGTCCCATTCTCCACTAAGATCTATTTTCGATTAACTTTATACACAGAAGACCAACACTATACTAAGTAAAGAGTTCAACAGTTTGCACAGAAAAAAACAAAAGACAAAATAAAACGTAAAAAACACTGTTCCTCAACAGTAGAGACAAGGGCTGTTCAAAGTTATTGCATCTCAAGTTAATTTCACTTTTTTAAAAGAAACTTGATTAACCTTAGAAAAGAACCCAAGAATGATACATCTTTTGTGAACACTTAGACATAATTATAATGCAATTCTTTGAGGACAGAGGTCCTGCGTGAGAAGTTAGTGCACAGTGACTCTTGTTAGTTTAACAACTAACACTCTTAAGTATAATGTCAGTGATCAGCCGAGGCTCATGACATGAGCTGCCTAGGCTATGGAAGCCTTTTGAATCCACAAGCTCCATCAATATTTAGACAAGGCTATAAACAAAGTGGAAGTTCTCTCCTCCCTTCAGAGAAAAGCACCTCCTTCTTTGATGACCACTTCTTTCTGCTAGGGTCTCACCCACTGAGGTCCTTCATGTAGGACATTTTTTGCCACAGTGTCTTGGCTTTCCATGCCTGAAATGCCCTTGTGGGCTTTTCAGCTAGACCAGAATGCTTTAAGGGCTGATTTAGAAGCAACATTTAAACACAGTTGATTTTGACTACATTCATTTATTTGTATGCATTTTCATTATTTTGAACTACATATTTTTCCTTTGTGGAGTAAGGAAGCTCATTACCAAATTCTAATAAACCTTTCCTTCTTAGGTAGTTTACATGTGCGTATTTGAAATCGATAATGATTATTTGATGCATTTGTCTTGAGCCAAATTCCATATGCTTTGGTTTCAGGATGTTAGAGAAGTACCTCTGAATAAATACACACTAGAAATCTCGAAGTCAAAGACACCAAAGTGGGGAGATTTAAACACATCCCTAGAAAACAAAAAGTGAGCTAAAAAACCACTGTGGCAGGAAGGGAGGGAGTAGAAGAAATGAGAGGAAGAAAAAGGAGAAGAGAAACAAGAGAGAAAGGCAGGGAAGGAGGGAGAAAGACAAAGTGGGCAAAGAAGGAAGCAAGGGAGGAGGGAGAGGGGACAGGAGGAAGGGCAGCTCTCTAAAGACTCATTGTGGAGATCTTGCTGTCTCGACTTCCTGGGAAGTGTATAATGTAGCCGAAACACAATCAAAATAAGTGTTCATAGAATTCTAAAATTCATGGTTCAGAGTGGGATTACCCTGTGAGATTGTAGAAGCTCAGGCTGCAGCAAGACCTGCTGTAGTGTTGGGGTCAGGCACTGTCTTTTGCCTAGCAAAGCTGGGAAGGGTCTGGAGGGGTTGGGCGGCAAGGCCTGACCCACCCACCCAGGTGAGCAGCCGTCTTAGCAAGTGTCTGAGAAAGGAATGGGAGCTGTTGGCTCTCCTGAACCCGTACAGAATGCCATTCACCAGACATTCTATTTCTTGAACTAGTGTGGAATCGTTCTGTCTATATAGAATGAATGCATTAAATTCTCACTCTCTTTGTCTCTCTCTCTCTTTTGGGGATATAAGGGTTAATCTTACAGAGGTATCAAGCTTCTTAGAAGCAAGATTCTAGACAATATGTTTCATTTCTGTCCCCTCCGTCCCTGAAGATACCCCACTATCAAGATCAGAATTGCCTTTGATTATTATAGAAAAGGTTCATTCTGTAGTCCCCCCCCCCCCAAAAAAGACCAAGGTAGCAATTGGACAATAAATCAGTACTTTAGCTGTCAACATGGAGAGGCATTTCTTCTAATTTTACTAACACTCCAGCCAGGCACCATGCCTCCCCAGTCCATGCAGCTGCATAATTATACATCGGATCTCCAAAATGAATTAGTTTATTTTTAAAACAGCTAATTGCCTTAGTGGAGTCATGTTTTACCAGAAGCACAAAAGGGTTTTGTTCATTGCGGGAAATTTTCTTCTGAAATGACTGTGCTTGGCTCCAGCTTCTATGAACGTTAGTCAAAACCAGCAAAATATCAGCACCATCCGCTCAGCTCTCTCCTATTCAGAGCGCATCTTGTGCACTGCACGTCACTCTATGCCACCTTCTGATGAGGACTGTATACCTAGGGATGGATATGCTGTGGCACAGTGATAATGTCAGCACACTGAAGTCCACTTAAATCATGTCTCTTGAAACCCAGCTGTGTATCTGTAATCAGAATCTCCATTGCATGGTTGGTCTCCTTGATGGATGCTGACCCAGTCTTTACAGTGAAGGCTAAGCCTCCGTTTGAACTTTTTAACTTGGTTTTTGGACACTGTTTGTCTGAGTCTGTTTTCTGCTGGGGTAATAGAATACTACAGAGTGGGTAATGTGTGAACAAGAGATTTGTTTGGTTTGTGGTTCTGGGGGCTGGGAAGTACAAGAGCCTAGCACTGACATCTGCTGAGAGCCTTCCAGAGAAAGGACAGCCCAGCAAGCCTGAGGCAGAGCGCCAGCTGGGGCAATGCCGGTCCTTTGATCAGGAACCCACATTTGCAATAACAGCGTTAATCCATTCATGAGGGTAAAACCATTATAACCTCATTATCTCTTAAAGGTCCTGCTTGTTAATATTGTTATGATGACAATTTCAACTTCAGTCTTGGAGGAGACATGGAAACCAGACCTCTGTTGTATTGAAATAGAAGTAGCAGGTGGAATGTTGATTGTGTCACTCAGAGAGCATGGATGGAAGGATGATGGCAGTAAGTCCCCACAGGGTGGCATGGCCTTGGCAAGTTCACACCAGCAATGTCCACAAAGACTAATGGATTCGGCCCTACGGCCAAGTGAATAGTCACAATGAAAAGTCTTACTCTGAGGGCCAGTGTCCTCATGACCTCTGACCAACACATTCTGGGAAGTCAGAGTATAATTAGAAGGATGATGGCAGAATTTTGACGGTTGGTTCTGTGGTATGAATGTTTAATAGCCTGAGCCTGAGCTGGCTGCATGGATCCGCTTGTAGGGGACCCAGATGTGGTGAGACCTGCCCAGAGAGCCTCAGCTCTGGCCCCACACCTAACATGAAGAAGTTTCTGGACTTGCTTGCATTGCCCAAGGCAAATTTAACTCGTTAAACTTTAAAGCTTAACATATTAGTTGTTTACTTGTCAGAGAGAGAGACAGACAGACAGACAGACATTGTATCATCTGCTGTTTCACTTCCTCAAATGCCCCGGAAACCCCAGACAACTGGAAGCCCGGAGCTCAGTCCAGGTCCCTGGCTTGGATGGCAGGAACCAGACCACGTGGACTATCACTTGCAGCTTCCCAGAGTGAGCAATCACAGAAAGCTGGAATTGGGGGTGAAGCCAGGACTCAAACCCAGGTATCCCCGCAGGGAACATGGATGTCTTAACCAGCCTTTTAGTGTGGAGGATGAAGGTCTAATCTTTAGTGAATATTTGAATCTAATGTCATGTATGAGACGCAAGCTGAACAGTTTCCACACTGTAAAACTGCTTTAAAAATACCCAGTAAGCACCCTGTTCCCTTCCGTAATATTCGACGCTGGCATCTAATAGCCTTCTCTCTTTCTCCCTCCCTCCCTCCTTCCCTCTCTCTCTCTCTCTCTCTCTCTCTCTTGCTCTCTTGCCCTCGCTCTTGCTCTCTCGCAATTTCTCCTGTAGCGCTCTCATTCTCTGCCCACAAAGCTCCCCCAAAAATATGTTGCATTGCCTTGAACAATTAAGTTCCGGCCCTACTTTTGTATTTCCACCCAGAAAGGTCAAGCCTGCAGTGAGCTCAGCCCGTGTGATTGTTTCCAGAGTTTCGCCTTTTAAGTTTGCCCTCTGGAGATCTCAATTTCATGCCAAAGAATTCACCCAACAAATGCTAGGAAATCATTCTCCTGCTGAGAAAAGTAAGACTTTCTATTTATAATTATAGGGATTCACCTGCCCCTGGGACTGAATGCCTCTCCCCAAACCAACACTTGCATGGGGCCTGATGTTGTTGACTTTTTCATGGCAAGTTTGCCCTGACTCCAAAGCCAGCTGCCATCCCTTCTGCGGGCTCACTAGATTAATGTAGTTAATTAGCTTGCATTTGACTACAATCTGAAATCTATTGTGTATTTTCTAATTCATGTTAGCTTCCTAAGAACTTGAATTTAGGGAAATAATAATAGCTCTGAGACCTGACATTCTCCATATGAACTGACAGAGGTTTTTTTTTTTAAGATGATTTTATTTATTTGAAAGAATTACAGAGAAAGGTAGAGACAGAGAGGTCTTCCATCCGCTGGTTCACTTACCAGATGGCCACAACGTCAAGAGAATTGCTGATCCGAAGCCAGGAGCCAGGAGCTTCTTCCGGGTCTCCCACGTTGGTGCAGGGGCCCAAGGACTTGCAGGCCATAGCAGAGAGCTGGATCAGAAGAGGAACAGCTGGGACTAGAACTGGCGCCCATATGGGATGCCAGCGCTTCAGGCCAGGGCTTTAACCCCCTGCACCACAGCACCGGCCCCAAACTGAACTGACAGTTTAATAACAGACACGAGATGAGAAGAAGCCACCAAGACTGACACAGAAGGTAGCCAGATACATATGTGGGTACTCCGGAATGTTCATGGTATGGTGGGAGTTTGGTGCAGTGCATAAGGTACTGATTAGGACACCCACATCCCATTATAGCAGTGCCAGGGTTTGAGTTCTGACTTTTTTCCCTAGCTTCCTGTTAATGTGTACCCTAGGAGACAACAGGCAATGGCTCAAGTACTTGAGTCCCTGTCACCCACATGGGAGAGCCACAGAGAGTTCTGGGCTCCTAACCGAAGCCTGGTGCAGCCCTGGTTGTTGTGGGAAGATCTCTCTCTCTCTGACTCTGTCTTTCAAATAAATTTTTAAAACGGGGAAAGAAAGTTCATGGAGAATGAAATTAAGAGATGAGTTTATTTTGTTACAGAAAATTGGCTTTCCATGTTATATGTTATATGTTTTTGTGAAGTTTTTGATGACCCCTCATATGTGTGGATTTCAGAATTTTTTGCACGAAAGTAAAATTATCTTTTAGTTTCCTTTTCCATGAGTTATTTGAAGTACCCTTGTATATATAACAGAATAACAAACAAATACACACAGATATATGTATTTATCTCAGGAACCAGAGACTGCTTGCAAAGTACAGTTGAGATGGTACTATTTATTAAATTAAGACCAAGTGTATCCTTATGGAGTAAATGCTTCTTTATTAATGCATTATTTTATTTAAGAGTTTTAAGATGGTCTCAAAATTCTTCTTCTGTTAACATTTCCTGCTATTGAAACGTAATACTTGTGAGGAGCAGGATGCCCAGAATTTAATATTACTTTTATTCTTTTTTTTTTTTCTTGCCAGGCAGAGAGTTAGAGAGAAAGAGAGAGAGAGTTATAGACAGTGAGAGAGAGACAGAGAGAAAGGTCTTCCTTCTGTTGGTTCACTCCCCTAATGGCCTCCACGGTTGGCACTGTGCTGAACCGAAGTCAGGAGCGGGGTACTTCCTCCCGGACTCCCATGCAGGTGCAGGGACCCAAAGACTCGGGCCATCCTCCGCTGACCTCCCGGGCCACGGCAGAGAGCTAGACTGGAAGAGGAGCAACTGTGACTAGTACCCAGCACCCCAACCGGGAGTAGAACCTGGGGTGCCAGCGCCGCAGGCGGAGGATTAGCCAAGTGAGCCACGGCACTGGCCTGTTACTTTTATTCTTAAAATGTACCATTATTCACAAATTAAAAGTATCACATGCATTTAGGAAAATCAAGACAACTTTAGAAGAATTTTAAATGATGTTTGATCTATTAATAGCCTTTCATGGGTTATAACTATTCCCGCCCTTTCTCCCAGAGACGTGTATTTATTGAGATAGTTTTGTAACGTTTGTAGTAGTTTTCATTTTAAGTTAAAACGTATTGGTCTATCATTGGCCTATCTGCATTCTAGAAGTCTTCCATTTGATTTTGGAAAACAAAGATCTGTCAATATTTTAATTACTGGAGGGCTGTAAGTGAACTTGAAGCATCTTAGGATGGCATTCATTTTTAGAAAAGAAAGTGTCCTTTTAAGTGCAATTTATGCATTTTCTAATTCTGTGCTGTACTTTTGAGATGATGAGCTTTTCATTAGCTCTTTCCTTTTATGTTGCATTACTTAATTTGAAAATCAACTTTTATTTCAGGTGCTAGAGTTATTTCTCATTGTTGATAGCAGAATTATAATGAGAAAATCTTGAAAAGAATATATTTAGCTTAAAGTAAGCACAAAAGAAAAGAGGAAGATAAACTTAACTAAGATTCCATTCAGGATTTCACCCAGAAAGTTTAGTTTACCTTGAAAAATGCAAAATGTTGCCACTTCAAATGGAAATTTCTTCAGAAAATCTAGACTTGGTAAAATGAAATGTTTGTAACAAGATAAACTTTCACTATCAGTATACCACAGTCCATATTACTCAACATTCTTACCAATACTTGAGGTTATTAGACTCTTCTCCCCCTGTCCAGTGTGTTTAAAATGGTACCTCCTTGTGCCTTGGATTCTCATTTCTTGGTTACCAGTGTGCTTGAACCAATTTACTGCATGGATTGGACATTAAGGTTTCTTTTTCAATGAATTGTCTATTCATGTATTTTGCCAGCTCCATTATTCGGTTGTATATGTTCTAACATTGTCAATATTATTAGGGTATATTCTGAGTACTAATCAGTGAATTAAATGCATTATAAATGTTTTCTTATTTTGAAAGATTTACTTATTTGAAAGGTAGAGGGAGGGAGGGAGAGAGAGAGAATGAATGAATGAATATCCATCCACTGGTTTATGCCTTATACGACTGCAACAGCCAAGGCTGGGCCAGGCCAAAACCAGGAGTCTGGCACTCCATTGGGTCTCTCACGTGAGTGAGAGCCCATGCACTTGGGCCATCTTCCACTGCTTTCCCATATGCATTAGCTGGTCTGGAAGTGAAGCAACTGGGACTCTAACTGGTGCTCATATGGGTTGCTGGTGTAGCAGGTAGCAGCTTAACCTGCTGCATCTCAACACTGGCCCCAATGTTTTCTTCTATACTGCCTTTAAATCTTTTTATTTTAAAGATGTCTTTGCACAAAAACTCTATTCTTATGTCATGTTTATCCATCTTTTCTTTTATGATTTGTTTCTTCTGTTTCATCTAAATCTATCCCTAATCTGAGGATTTGTATTCTTTTGTATTTTTTCTTACAGAACTTTTAGGTGGTTCTTTGTATTTGGGTGTTTAATCTATTTAGAACCAATTCTGTGCTTGCAAGTTGGTGTGTGCATGCATGCATGCATGTATGTGTGTGTGTAGTTTAATCCAGGGATCTAATAGCTTAACACAGAGAACTAATACTGTAGTACCAGTCATTAAAAATCTCCACTTGGGGCCTGAGCTGTGGCATAGCAGGTAAAGCTGCCACCTACAGTGCTGGTATTCCATATGGGTGCCTGTTCGAGTCCTGGCTGCTCCACTTCCGATCCAGCTCTCTGCTATAGCTTTGGAAAGCAGTGAAAATGGCCCAAGTCCTTGGGCTCCTGCACTTGCATCGGAGACCTGGAAGAAGCTCCTGGCTCCTGGCTTTGGATTGGCGCAGCTCTGGCCTTTGTGGCCAACTGGGGATTGGACCAGCAGATGGAAGATGTCTCTCTCTCTACACCTTTCCTCCTCTCTGTGTAACTCTGACTTTCAAATAAATAAATGATAGAAAAAGTAAAATTTAAAAAAAATCTCCACTTATCTGTAGGTAAATTTCCCACAAATTCATGTATCTAATCTTTGTGGTATGTTCTGTTGTCAAACTTATTTGTGTATATTTGAACCAGTATAGCTCACCAGAAATCTGTGAGGACACATACTGTCATTTTGAGCTCCTTCAGTATTGGCATGCCATTTCTTAGAGCTTTGCTATGTCATGTAAGTTTTGGAATCAACTTGAAGAGAATGATATTAATATTATTTATTGACTTTTCTGCCCATGTACCCAATCTACCTCATTGTGAAATCCTTCATTTTCTTTCATGAGTTACTTTTTTTTAAATGAATACTTATTTGTTTATTTGAAAGGCAGAGTTACAGAGAGAGAGAGAGAGGAAGATCCTCTGTCCAATGGTTCAGCTCCCCAGAGCTGAACAAGTGCCAGGGATAGGCCAGGCAGAAGCCAGAAGCCAGGAGCCAGGAGCTTCATCCAGATCTCTCACATGGGTGGCAGAGGCCCAAACACTTGGGCCAACTTCTGCTACTTTTCCCAGGCCATTAGCAGGGAGCTGGATTGGAAGTATAGCAGCTGGGACTTGAACCAGCACCCATGTGTGATGCCGGGGTCTCAGGCAGCATCTTTACCCACTGTGTCACAATGCCTGTCCCCATCAGTGACTTCTTAAATGAAGGTTACTTGATTTAAGCTTCTCTCAGGACTATCTTTATTTACATTATTTTAATATATAATGTGCCAGTGGTTTATTACTCTATAATATTGAGATGTAGATGTAGATCTGTGTGAGCCAACAGTCAGTTATCTTAGATAGCAAGGCTGAGGTCTGAAGTTTGCTAGTTTTAGCTCTTCTTCCTTTTCCTTCACTTTGTGAGCTCAGCTCTGAGTTTCTCCTCTTGAACATTGTGTGTTTTTATAGCACCCTCTCCTTTCTCTTTGTTTTACCCCCAATCTATTGCCAACAAATTCTTTAGAATTTTGTCTGCAATTTTAGTAAATAGATTTAGGGTCTGGATTAAGACATAGTAATTAATTAGCTCACAATGGTTTGTCTGAAGGATTTTTCTACTTTATGATGATGTGTAAGCCATATGGCCCTCAGTAGGAACCACACTTGCAGTTTCGGAACGTGGGCTAGCACCATGTAGTCCAGTTCTCTCCTGCTAGTGGGCAGTGGCAGTAAGTACAGCCCCCTATCAGCCTTGTGGTCCCAAGGGGAGCAGCTGATACTCTGCCTTGTGCTGTGTGGCTGAGCTATGGTTCCTGGTGGTTTAAGTGTAATAAGTTCATTTTTGGCCTATGGTAGTTTTCAACTTACAGTGGGCTTACTGGGATGTAACACCATTGTAACTTAAGGAGCATCTGTATTTATTGCCAAATACCATGCTTAAATGTTTGTTTTGAGTGCTGTCTGTCATCACAGCAACACCAGTGTTGGGAATGTATGGTCCTAGCTGTATGTAGAGAAAACAGGATGACCCACCCAAGGTCATGAAGGTGGAAATCCGTGAACTTTTGTCTTTGCTTTCTTTCTGGAACCATCCTGACTCTAATACATGATGAGATGTTGAATTGGAAGCTTAGCCAGCGTCATTGTGATGTACGATTCTGAAGATAGATAACCTGATTCTGGGAGGGATCATCAACTTCTTGGGTCCTCTGGGCCATGGAGCTCTTGATTGGCGAGGGATCATCAACTTCTTGGGTCCTCTGGGCCATGGAGCTCTTGATTGGCCAGGTTTCCAGGGGTGGGTGGTTGGGTAGATGGGCTCCAGGGGCTGGAGCTGGAGGAATCCTGTAGAGGTGACTGTGGCCAGTTGAGGAAAGCACCTTGAACTTCAGAACTGTGACTGAAGACAGGAAGACAGCAGTTTTAGGATCTTTGTCTGTTCTGCTACAGCACATATCCCTGTAACACAAATTAAGTCAACTTTGATTGCTAAGTAAGGGAGATGGGAATGCAAGTGATGTTGGCTCGTTCAGGATTTTCTCTTGTAGGCCTGAGGAACTGGACAAGTTGAAATGTAATGGTAACTTTCAGGAAGAAACAGTGGGAAAAGGCCATCCAGGGCTGCTGCACTCCCTGCAGAGCCGTGTTGGGTGCATTTAAGAAATGAAAAAACTAGCATCAGCACCGAGAGTGCTGCTGCACAGATGCACGTGCCCAGCCCTGGTGAACACTTTCTGCATGCCCACCTGGACTACAGCCCCCTGCCTCGAGCTCCACAGCTCCACTGAAGGAGCCTCTGCCACTGTTTTTCTGCATTTGTTCATCCCCGGTGGCAGCCTCTGACCAAGAGGAGCTGTTGGGTTTGGTGGTGGTAGTGGGGAGAATTCAACTTATTTCCCCTAATAATAATAATAATGCTAATAATGATGATAATGAAGATGGACATAGTAGTACAGTCACAAAATAACTTGGGTTTTCTATGGCTTACTGATAATCCTATTAACTCAAGTACATGCTATTTCGAGTATAAATTTTCTCTGGAATGCAATTATTGTGTTTTAGCTACATAATATAGCATTATAGGCCTATTTCCTTCATGATGTTCAGAAATTATACACGATGGACTCGACTTCGATGTTGCTTTGGGGTTGCTTGAATGAATAATGTTAACTTCAACAATGCTGTCAACCACTGAATGTGATCGGACAGTTTTATAATGGTTGTGCTTGGTTCTGTTTATCATGAGTGTCAGAGTTATTGCCTTCAGTAATCCAATTGTATCACCCCAGTATCATTACAATACCTAAAAAGTTTCCAACTGATAGTGCTGGAAAGATTTAGCATGAGTTGATAAACTCTGCAATGGCCCATTTTCCTGCCTAGGTAAAATAAACAAAATTATGTATGACAAGTGATGAGTCCTGATATGAAACTTTCTCTTCTGGGTGGACTCACACTATTGCATGATGATTTTTATCTGGTTGTTGCTTCCTCATGTCCAGATCCTTGTTACAGTTTGCAGGAAAATGGTTAGTATTTCCATCTGCAATTGCCCATGGCTCATTTTACATGCTCAGTCATCAACAACAGCGTTTCCAAGAGGGTTTTTTTTTTCTCGAATACATTTATCAAACGCCTGTTGGAAGCCATGTTTCCTGAGGCATGATCTCTCAGCCAGGAGCCTGTATAGCTATAACTATGCTCCTCATTTTCTGTGCAAAGTTAGGGCTGCGTAAGAGAACAGATTCTGTTCTTTCTGCCCAGAGGAGAAGAGATTCGAGCTGAAATCGGGGGAACCCCAGAACCCCAGCTTGCAGCTTGCCCTGTCACACTCTCAAAAGATCTTCTTGGATAAAATTCTTGAAAGATTCCTTTTCGACTCCTTCTCCCACATATGGATAGTGTTTATATTTCCATCTAGATCTCAGTTATCTTACGGCAATAACTACTTTGCGATATTATTGTACAAATCAAATCTGAGAGATGAATACAACAGGATAGAAAAATTATGAAAGGATTAAAAATGTGGGTGATGGAAGCAACATAACTAAGCAGTGCTTTTGTTTATGTATTTTTTCCTGGACCGAAATGGCACATTTTCAAGAAAACTGTTGTAGGACTCAAAGGGCATTTCTCTTCCCTCCGGTAACATCAGGAGAGCCTGGCCCTGGAATTCATGGACATCCTGTCCTGTTACACACAGCTGCCCTGCTCCTTCTTGCTTTGTTTGAACACCTAAAGCCTTTTTTCTGAGCAGCCCCTGAAAGAACTAAAATGTATCCAGCAGATACTATCTTTTGTCTAAAATATAAGTCCCTTAAGTAAAAATGAAGCAAAGGCCAAGGGATAGCTATGAAGAACCAGATCTTTCTAGGGTATTGGTCAGAAGTATCACTTTTGCCACTGTATTACAAAAGTATTACTTTTGCTACAGTTTTCCCAGTAAGAAAATTAGGCACCAGGTGATGTGTTTGATACCCACTGCACAGAGAGATGAAAGGAGAAAGGAGCTTGTATGTTATAGTTCAGAAATGTATGGTTAGGTTTAAGGCAAGAAGAAAGTCGGTTTCTGATTTCTCCGTGAGAACACAGAGGTGTCAGTGGGTAGCACGTGCATAACTATTTCAAGAAACAGGCAGCTGTGGCAGGAATGAGACAGAGCGCTTAATCCTCCAGAAATGATGTTTTCAGAGATGAGTGTTTGGCCTAGAGGTTACGATGCCTCTTTAGACACCTGCATCCATATCCAGTGGCCTGGGTTGGAGGCCTCAGTCCATTTTCCTGATCATGTGCAACCTGAGAGGCAGCAGGTAGTTGGATCCCTGCTGCCCACTTTGATTGATGGGGTTCCCAGCTCCATGCCCCATGGCCATTGCCAGCGTTTGGGGAAGGAATTGTGAATGGAAGCTCTCCCTTTCTCTGCCTCAGATAAATAAGTAAGTTTGAAAAAATAAAAGAACGGCTATCTATTAAGGGCTCTTTTTAAAAAGATTTGTTTTATTTATCTGAAGGGCAGAGTTACAGAGAGAGAAGGAGAGACAGAGAAAGAGATCTTGCATCCACTGGTTCACTCCCCTAATGGCCACAGCAGCTGGGGCTGGGCCAAGCCAAAGCCAGGAACCAGGAGCTTCTTGTTGGTCTCCTACATGAGTGCAGGGGCCCAAGCACTTTGGCCATCTTCTGCTTTTCCAAGCTTATTAGCAGGGAGCTGGATTGGAAGTGGAGCAGCCAGGGAACTCCTGTCTGGGATGCTGGCATCAAAGGGGGAGGCTTTACCTGCTACGCCACAACTCTGGCCCCTAAGGACTTTTTTTTTTTTTTTTTTTTTTTTTTTTTGCAGGTGGAATACAGGGGTTTTGAAGGGCCTAATTAAAAAATGAGGGTTGGGGGGTTGTATCCAAGATGGCGGAATAGTGAGGACGCGCACTAGCAGTCCGCAAAAAGATAGTTTAATAAAAACAGAGTTACTGTAGCCTCAGGAAAAATCTCACGGAAAAAAATGCAGTGGAAATTCTTCCGGACCCAGTGAATGAGACGCAGAGGACCTAGGGGAAAGTAAGTTTGCGAACGGCAAATCGTGCCTTAGGGCACGGGAGCTGCCGGGAGGGACGGGAACCGGACGGAACACAGTCGCCATTAGAATCGAGCGCTTAAACGGGAGCTGATACAGGGATCCCGAGACACTGGCGGGGGGAAGCAGACGCCACGGGGGAAACAGCACAATTGAGGCGAGCCCACACGGACACTAGCCTCTTTCGTCGCCCACTCTGCTAATTCTAGCTGGACTGAACGCAGTGGGACGGCGCGCGCCCGCCGGCTGAACCGGAAGCCGGGCGGAACACAGTCGCCATTGGAACTGAGCGCTTGAACGGGGGCCGATACAGGGATCCCGAGACACTGGCGGGGGGAAGCAGACCCCCCACGGGGGAAACAGCACAATTGAGGCGAGCCTGCACGGACACTAGCCTCTCTCGTCACCCACCCTGCTAATTCGAGCTAGATTAAACGCAGTGGGACAAGGCGCGCCCGCCCGCCCGCCTATCACTGAGGCAGACGGAACCAAAAACCCGAGGCTGTAGAAACCTGAAGGGGATCCAAAAACTGGGAACACACCGCGCACACAAACTCCGTTACCTTGACAACCCAGAGAAAGAGTGTGGGGAAAAAAAAAATGCCAAATAAAAACAGATTCCGAGGGAGCAAGATCAAGGAAGACGCTATGATGACCCCAAACGGAAAAGACACCCCAAGCCAGGATTATGAAGATAATGAGATAGAAGAAATGCAAGAAGCAGATCTCAAAGAATTGATAAGAACATTAAGAAGTTCTCAAAAACAAATTCTTGAACTACAGAAATCCTTAATGGATAAGATAGAAAATCTCTCTCGCGAGAATGAAGTACTACGGAGAAATCAAAACGAAATGAAACAACTAGTAGAACAAGAAGCTACGATAGTGACAAAAAATCTTAATGAATTGAAGAATTCAATAGATCAAGTGACAAGCAATCTTGAGGGCCTTAAAACCAGAATGGGTGAAGCAGAAGAGAGAATATCGGACCTAGAAGACAGAGAACAGGAGAGGAAACAGTCAAACCAAAGACAAGAAGAGGAAATTAGAAAACTAAAAGATATCGTCGGGAATTTACAGGATACTATTAAAAAACCCAACATTCGGGTTCTAGGTGTTCCTGAAGGTATGGAGAGGGAGAAAGGATTAGAAGGCCTTTTTAGGGAGATACTAGCAGAAAACTTTCCAGGCTTGGAGAAAGACAGAGAAATCCTAATCCAGGAAGCTCATAGAACCCCTAATAAACATGACCAAAAGAGATCCTCTGCACGACATATTGTAATTAAACTCACCACAGTGAAGCAAAAAGAAAAGATCCTAAAATGTGCAAGAGAGAAACGTCAGATTACTCTCAGAGGATCTCCAATTAGACTTACAGCTGACTTCTCAACAGAAACCCTACAAGCTAGAAGGGAATGGCGAGACATAGCCCAGGTACTTAGAGAGAAAAACTGCCAGCCCAGAATATTATACCCTGCAAAGCTCTCATTTGTGAATGAAGGCGAAATAAAGACCTTTCATAACAAACAAAAATTGAAAGAATTTGTTGCCACTCGTCCAGCCCTGCAAAAGATACTTAAAGACGTGTTACACACAGAAGCACAGAAACACGACCATCAACATGAAAGAAGGTAAACGAAGGGAACCTCACGGCAAAAGATCACAGGGAATTCAAAGCATACATTAGAAAATATCTGGCAAATGGCAGGGCAAACTTACCACTTATCAATAGTCACATTGAACGTTAAAGGTCTAAACTGTCCTGTTAAAAGACAGAGATTGGCTGATTGGGTTAAGGAACAAAAACCATCTATTTGCTGCCTACAAGAAACACATCTTTCCAACGAAGATCCATACAGACTGAAAATAAAAGGATGGAACAAGATATACCATGCCAACAGAAATGAAAAAAGAGCGGGTGTAACCATCTTAATATCGGACTACATAAACTTTAACACAAAAACTGTTAAGAGAGACAAAGAGGGGCACTATATAATGATTAAGGGATCAATACTACAGGAAGATATAACAATTCTCAATGTATATGCACCTAATTACAGGCCACAGGTTTATTTAAAAAATTTGTTAAGAAACTTAAAGGGAGACTTAGACCCCAACACAATAGTACTGGGGGACTTCAATACTTCACTCACAGATATTGACAGATCGACAGGACAGAAGATCAACAAGGAGACAGTAGATTTAAACAACACTATAGCCCAAATGGATCTAACAGATATCTACAGAACTTTTCATCGTACACGTAAAGAATTCACATTCTTCTCAGCAGCACATGGAACCTACTCTAGGATTGATCACATATTAGGCCATAAAGCAAGTCTCAGCAAATTCAAAAGAATTAGAATCATACCATGCAACTTCTCAGACCATGAGGGAGTGAAGTTGGAAATTAGCAACTCAGGAATCTCTAGAGCATATGCAAACACATGGAGATTGAACAACATGCTCCTGAATGAACAATGGGTCACTGAAGAAATCAAAAGAGAAATCAAAAATTTTCTGGAAGTAAATGAGGATAACAGCACAACATACCAAAACTTATGGGATACAGCAAAAGCAGTGTTAAGAGGAAAGTTTATATCAATAGGTGCCTACATCAAGAAACTGGAAAGGCGCCAAATAGATGAGCTTTCAATGCATCTCAAGGATCTAGAAAATTTGCAGCAAACTAGACCCAAATCTAGTAGAAAAAGAGAAATAATCAAAATCAGAGAAGAAATCAACAGGATTGAATCCAAAAAAACATTACAAAAAATCAGCCAAACGAGGAGCTGGTTTTTTGAAAAAATAAACAAGATTGACACCCCATTGGCCCAACTAACTGAAAAAAGAAGAGAAAAGACCCAAATCAGTAAAATCAGAGATGAAAAAGGAAATATAACAACAGACACCACAGAAATCAAAAGAATCATCAGAAATTACTACAAGGACTTGTATGCCAGCAAACAGGGAAACCTATCAGAAATGGATAGATTCCTGGACACATGCAACCTACCTAAATTGAACCAGGAAGACATAGAAAACCTAAACAGACCCATAAGTGAGTCAGAAATTGAATCAGTAATAAAGGCCCTCCCAACAAAGAAAAGCCCAGGACCAGATGGATTCACTGCTGAATTCTACCAGACATTTAAAGAAGAACTAACCCCAATTCTTCTCAAACTATTCAGAACAATCGAAAAAGAGGGAATTCTCCCAAATTCCTTCTATGAAGCCAGCATCACCTTAATTCCTAAGCCAGAAAAAGATGCAGCATTGAAAGAGAATTACAGACCAATATCCCTCATGAACATAGATGCAAAAATCCTCAACAAAATTCTGGCCAATAGACTGCAACAACACATCAGAAAGATCATCCACCCAGACCAAGTGGGATTCATCCCTGGTATGCAGGGATGGTTCAATATTCGCAAAACAATCAACGTGATACACCACATTAACAGACTGCAGAAGAAAAACCATATGATTATCTCACTAGACGCAGAGAAAGCATTCGATAAAATTCAACACCCTTTCATGATGAAAACCCTAAGCAAACTGGGTATAGAAGGCACATTCCTCAATACAATCAAAGCAATTTATGAAAAACCCACGGCCAATATCCTATTGAATGGGGAAAAGTTGGAAGCATTTCCACTGAGATCTGGTACCAGACAGGGATGCCCACTCTCACCACTGCTATTCAATATAGTGCTGGAAGTCTTAGCCAGAGCTATTAGGCAAGAAAAAGAAATTAAAGGGATACAAGTTGGGAAGGAAGAACTCAAACTATCCCTCTTTGCAGACGACATGATTCTTTATTTAGGGGACCCAAAGAACTCTACTAAGAGACTATTGGAACTCATAGAAGAGTTTGGCAAAGTAGCAGGATATAAAATCAATGCACAAAAATCAACAGCCTTTGTATACACAGACAATGCCACGGCTGAGGAAGAACTGCTAAGATCAATCCCATTCACAATAGCTACAAAAACAATCAAATACCTTGGAATAAATTTAACTAAGGACATTAAAGATCTCTACAATGAAAATTACAAAACCTTAAAGAAAGAAATAGAAGAGGATACCAAAAAATGGAGAAATCTCCCATGCTCATGGATTGGAAGAATCAATATCATCAAAATGTCCATTCTCCCAAAAGCAATTTACAGATTCAACGCAATACCAATCAAGATACCGAGGACATTCTTCTCAGATCTGGAAAAAATGATGCTGAAATTCATATGGAGACACAGGAGACCTCGAATAGCTAAAGCAATCTTGTACAACAAAAACAAAGCCGGAGGCATCACAATACCAGATTTCAGGACATACTACAGGGCAGTTGTTATCAAAACAGCATGGTACTGGTACAGAAACAGATGGATAGACCAATGGAACAGAATAGAAACTCCAGAAATCAATCCAAACACCTACAGCCAACTTATATTTGATCAACGATCCAAAACCAGTCCCTGGAGTAAGGTCAGTCTGTTTAATAAATGGTGCTGGGAAAACTGGATTTCCACGTGCAGAACCATGAAGCAAGACCCCTACCTTTCACCTTACACAAAAATCCATTCAACATGGATTAAAAATTTAAACCTACGACCCGACACCATCAAATTACTAGAGAGCATAGGAGAAACCCTGCAAGACATAGGTACTGGCAAAGACTTCTTGGAAAAGACCCCAGAAGCACAGGCACTGAAAACCAAAATTAACTACTGGGATTGCATCAAATTGAAAAGTTTCTGTACTGCAAAAGAAACAGTCAGGAAAGTGAATAGGAAACCGACAGAATGGGAAAATATATTTGCAAACTATGCAACAGATAAAGGGTTGATAACCAGAATCTACAAAGAAATTAAGAAACGCCACAACATCAAAACAAACAACCCACTTAAGAGATGGGCCAAGGACCTCAATAGACATTTTTCAAAAGAGGAAATCCAAATGGCCAACAGACACATGAAAAAATGTTCAAGATCCCTAGCAATCAGGGAAATGCAAATCAAAACCACAATGAGGTTTCACCTCACCCCGGTGAGAATGGCTCACATTCAGAAATCCACCAACAATAGATGCTGGAGAGGATGTGGGGAAAAAGGGACACTAATCCACTGTTGGTGGGAATGCAAACTGGTGAAGCCACTATGGAAGTCAGTCTGGAGATTCCTCAGAAACCTGAATATAACCCTACCATTCAACCCAGCCATCCCACTCCTTGGAATTTACCCAAAGGAAATTAAATTGGCAAACAAAAAAGCCGTCTGCACAGCAATGTTTATTGCGGCTCAATTCACAATAGCTAAGACTTGGAACCAACCCAAATGCCCATCAACAGTAGACTGGATTAGGAAATTATGGGACATGTACTCTACAGAATACTATACAGCAGTCAAAAACAATGAAATCCGGTCACTTGCAACAAAATGGAGGAATCTGGAAAACATCATGCTGAGTGAATTAAGTCAGTCCCAAAGAGACAAATATCATTTGTTTCCCTTGATTGGCGATGACTAACTGAGCACCAAAGGGGAAACCTGTAGAAGTGAAATGGACACTATGAGAAACAGTGACTCGATCAGCTCTTGTGCTGACTGTTGTTGTACAATGTAATACTTTATCCATGGTAGTATTTTTTTTTCTTTATCCTAGTACTAGTGGTTGAACTCTGTAATTAACACACAATTATTCTTAGATGTTTAAATTTTAACTGAAAAGTGATCTCTGTGAAATATAAGAGTGGGAATAAGAGAGGGAGGAGATGTAAAACTTGGGACATGCTCAATCGGAATGGCCCCAAATGATGGAGTTAGAATTGTGCCAGGGGTTTCCAATACAATCCCATCAAGGTGGCATGTACCAAGGCCATCTCATTAGTCCAAGTGATCAATTTCAGTTCACAATTGATCACACTGATAGGTCTAAGAGTCAAAGGGATCACACAAACAAGACTAGTGTCTGCTAATACTAACTGATAGAATGAAAAAGGAAGAGAATGATCCAACATGAGAAGCAGGATACACAGCAGACTCATAGAATGGCAGATGTCCTAAATAGCACTCTGGCCTCAGAATCAGCCCTTAAGGCATTCGGATCTGGCTCAAGAGCCCATGAGAATATTTTAGGCATGGAAAGCTAAGACACTCTGGAAAAAACAGAAGACCTAAATGAAAGATCTCTGCAAGTGAGATCCCAGTGGAAAGAACGGGGCCATCAAAGAAGGAGGTACCTTTCTCTGAAGGGAGGAGAGAACTTCCACTTTGACTATGGCCCTGTGGGAATAAGATCGAAGTCGGCTAACCCTAAAGGCTTCCATAGCCTCGGCAACTCATGACCAGAGCCTAGGGAGATTACTGACGCCATAAACAAGAGTGTCAAATTGTTAAATCAACATCAGGAGTCACTGTGTACTTACGTCTCATGAGGGATCTGTCCTTAATGTGTTATCCAATGTGAAGTGATGCTATTACTAGTACTGAAACAGTATTTTTACACTTTGTGTTTCTGAGTGGGAGCAAACTGATGAAATCCTTTCATAGTATATATTGAATCGATCTTCTTTATATAAAGATAATTGCAAATGATTAAAAAATCTTGGTGTTAAACTGGAAATTGCATAGACAATTAATCAATTTTTAAAAAAAAAAAATCATGTAGGATCTCTGTCCTTAATGTGCTGTACATTGTGAATTAATACTATAACTAGTACTCCAACAGTATTATCATTTTGTGTCTCTATGCGAGGGCAAACCGTTGAAATATTTACGTAATATGTACTAAATTGATCTTCTGTGTATAAAGAGAATTGAAAATGAATCTTGATGTGAACAGAAGGGGTGAGGGAGCGGGAAAGGGGAGGGTGGGGGGAGGGAGGGAAGTTGTGTGGGGGGGGAGCCATTGTGGTCCATGAGCTGTTCTTTGGAAATTTATATTCTTTAAATAAAAGCTTTATATATAAAAAAAAAAAAACACACACAAAAAAAAATAAAAAAAAAAAAATAAAAAGTAAAAAAAAAAAAAATGAGGGTTGGGCTAAAATAATAATAATAATAATATAGGAACAGTAAACACACAAGGGACAATTAGAAAGAACTATAAACAATAAATCTGTTTGGTAGTGCATGTGTTTTGGTGATTGCTTATGAAACGTGTCAGCAGATGTCCGTGCAGGAGTGGGGAGCAGGTCTGTGGTCTGATGCGTCTTTTTTATTCTGCTCACCCAAGTTAGGAAGCTGAATTCTGGAAAATGTAAAATTGCTTCTGGATATGCGTGGCAACTTCTGGGGGATCTTATTTTCGTTTAGACAATACTCATCATTAGAAATCAGTTTATTTCTTTTGATGTCAAATTTCTAAAACTGGCAATTCTGTTAAAAGTAAACAAATTTTAGTATCAGAGAAGATGATGAGATATCATGACTGCCTGTATACATTGTATTAATGGCATAGTTTCAAAATTTTGAGTATTAGCTTTTTTTTAAGGATGTATTTTATTTATTTGAAAGAGTTACAGAGAGAGGTAGAAACAGAGAGAGAGGTCTTCCATCGCTGATTCACTCCCCAGATGGCCACAACGGCCAGAGCTGTGCCGATCTGAAGCCAGGAGCCAGGAGCTTCTTCAGGTCTCCCACATGGGTGCAGGGGCCCAAGGACTTGGGCCATCTTCTACTGCTATCCCAGGCCATAGCAGAGAGCTGTATTGGAAGGGGAGCAGCCGGGACTAGAACTGGCGCCCATGTGAGATGCCAGCACTTCAGACCAGGGCGTTAATCCACTGTGCCACAGCGCCGGCCCCTTGTATCATCTTAATCTTTCTATTTCTTATAAAGTGTTTTGAATCCTGTAAACTTGAAATCCTGAAAAACTATATACTATTAAATGATTCAGATATGCTTGAGATGTTATCATAATTCATGATTCATTTGAAAATGGACAAAAGAGGCCGGTGCCGGGGCTCACTAGGCTAATCTTCCACCTGCAGCGCCGGCACCCTGGCTTCTAGTCCTGGTTGGGGTGCCAGATTCTGTCCCGTTTCCTCCTCTTCCAGTCCAAGATGTTATTTCCTTCCAGTGTCTTCTCTCTAGGTTATAAAGGAAAAAGCATTAACTTAAGTTTATGGATAGACTGCCTTCCATTTAGCCCTGAGAATACTAACTGCACCTAGGTTTTAGTTCCCTTTAACCGGGTTCAGTTCATTCAATATATAATTATTAGGCCGGCGCCGTGGCTCAACAGGCTAATCCTCCGCCTTGCGGCGCCAGCACACCGGGTTCTAGTCCCGGTCGGGGTGCCGGATTCTGTCCCGGTTGCCCCTCTTCCAGGCCAGCCCTCTGCTGTGGCCCGGGAGTGCAGTGGAGGATGGCCCAGGTGCTTGGGCCCTGCACCCCATGGGGAGACCAGGAAAAGCACCTGGCTCCTGGCTCCTGCCATCGGACAAGCGCGGTGCACCGGCCGCAGCGCGCCAGCCGCGGCGGCCATTGGAGGGTGAACCAACGGCAAAAGGAAGACCTTTCTCTCTGTCTCTCTCTCTCACTGTCCACTCTGCCTGTCAAAAAAAAAAATTAAAAAAAAAAAATATATAATTATTTGTCATTCAAATGATGAAAAATTAGTAATGTTTCACTCATGCAGCAATTGGAATTAAAAATACTGGAATTTGGTGTCCAAGAGACCATTTCTGTAGCAAAGACCATTCAGAATTTCCTGCAGATGCAGCCAGAAGGCAGCAGCCCCATTGCATTACAGAAAGTAGATTGTCAACAACTTCTGGTGAAACAACTCATAGTAGCTACCGTATTGATTTTTGTCAAGGACTGGCCATGCTATCTGGGAAGAAAACATTCGCTGGGGTCAGGGTCATGTACTGGTGGTATTTCTGGGCCTTCACTGACTGGCAAATGCATTCAGTGTGCCCAGTGAAGGATCTGTGTTCTGCGTGTATCTGTGTGTTGATGCCCATCTCTAGTCTTCATATTAAAATGTCAGATTTTTGTCTTACAAAGAGCATATAGCAAATATTCCATCATGCACCATCCCCTTTGGAGTCACTGTTGCCTTGTCTTATTTTGCAGTTAGGAATCACATGGCTGATTTAGCAACTGGAGAGGGATATTAATGTGATGAGAATTTCTATTCTGTTTTTTCTTATCTAACACACACAGAGAGACACACATGCACGCACTTTTAAGAAATAAAGAAAACTAATGCAACTTCTACTCTCTTTTACAATATTTATATACATTGATTGTGAGAAATAGGAGCTGTCTTTTTTTTAAAAGATTTATTTATTTACTTGAAAGTCAGAGTTACACAGAGAGGAGAGGCAGAGAAAGAGAGAGTGAGAGAAGGAAAGAGAGGTCTTCGATCCACTGGCTTACTCCCCAATTGGCCACAATGGCCGGAGCTATGCCAATCCGAAGCCAAGAGCCAGCAGCCTCTTCCGGGTCTCCCACGCAGGTGCAGGGGCCAAAGGACTTGGGCCATCTTTTACTGTTTCCCAGGCCATAGAGGAGAGCTGGATCAGAAGTAGAGCAGCGGGGACTCCAGCCAGTGCCCATATGGGATGCTGGTACTGCTAGGCGGCAGCACCACTCAGGACAGCACAGTGCCAGCCCCAGGAGCTATCTTAATTCAGAAGATGACACATGTTAATTTTCCTGTTTTAAGATGAGCGATGCTATAACTAGTACTCAAAGAGTATATTTCACTCTGTAATGCTATGGGAGGGCAAATGGTTTAAAATCTTTTCTTAACACATACTAAACTGAGCTCCTGTATACAAAGAGAATTGAAAATGAATCTGGATGTGAATGAAAGGGGAGAGGGAGTGGGTAAAGGGGGAGGGTAGCGGGGGGGAGGGGAGGTATGGGTGGGGAAGCCATTGCAATCCACAAGTTGTACCTTGGAAATTTATATTCTAAATAAAAAAAAAAAAAAAGATGAGAGAACAGTGACTTAGGAAAGTAACGAGGCAAAGGTTGAGGTGCAGCAGGTTAAGCCTCAACTTGAGTCACTGGCATCCCAGATTGGAGCACCTGTTCAAATTCCATCTGCTCTGCTTCTGATGCAGCTCCTGTTAAGGCACCTGGAAAACCAGCAGAAGATGACCCAAGTTCTTGGGCACCTGCGACCCACATAGGAGACTCTGGTTGGCGTTTCTTTATCTTAGCAGATGTGGCCATTTGGGGAATACACCAGCAGATGGAAGATTCCTTGTGCTCTCTCTCCCTCTCTATCTCTCTCATTTTGCCTTTCAAATAAGTAAATAAATAAATAAAAGTGAATCTATTTTTAAAAAAACAAAAAGATAAGTTAGCTTACCAATGTTGTCTATCTCATAACTGGTCAATAAGTGGCAGAGACAGAGTTGAAATAAAATTCTGTCTCAATCTCTAGCTTCCTCTCCATATAACGTCATATAATTTATTTTATTTTATTTTTTTATTTTTTGTGACAGGCAGAGTGGACAGTGAGAGAGAGAGACAGAGAGAAAGGTCTTCCTTTGCCGTTGGTTCACCCTCCAATGGCCGCAGCGGTTGGCATGCTGCGGCCGGCACACCGTGCTCATCTGATGGCAGGAGCCAGGTGCCAGGTGCTTTTCCTGGTCTCCCATGGGGTGCAGGGCCCAAGCACTTGGGCCATCCTCCACTGCACTCCTGGGCCACAGCAGAGAGCTGGCCTGGAAGAGGGGCAACCGGGACAGAATCCGGCGCCCCGACCGGGACTAGAACCCGGTGTGCCGGTGCCGCAAGGCAGAGGATTAGCCTGTTGAGCCATGGCGCCCTGGTCTTCTTTTTTTTTATTTTTTTATTTATTTATTTTTTATTTATTTATTTTTTTTGACAGGCAGAGTAGACAGTGAGAGAGAGAGACAGAGAGAAAGGTTTTTTTTTTTTCCATATAATTTTGAACATTGCGCCCCTGTCCTTCATGTAAAAGAGATACCACGATTCTAATGAATCGAATCTAAATTAATAATGAAAGCTGAAACTATAACATTTCCCATATATTTCTCCTGTTGATCTAGAACATACAGGAACATAAGACCCCTCCTTCAAAAAGGTTAGAGGATGTAGATTCCTGTCAATGAGAATGGTAGGTGGACTCTTTTTGTGTCAGAATTTCGATGCTGTCGGAAGAGACTCATTGGGGTGTGCTGTTGGGAAACCGCAGGAGGAGCCAGCGTGGTCACTGCACAGAGCCAGGGAAGCAGCAGGGAACAATTGCTAATGGTAAGAACAGAGAAACAATCATTAAATTTCCCAAAATCCTTTTTTAGTAAATAGGATGTCCATATATAGAAATAGAAGTGATTTAAATAAATTATCTGACATCTTGAATTTCTGCTTTCTTGTGTTTATTTTTTAATCTATCTATTTATTTATTTTTGAAATGCATACAAAGGGGGAGAAAATATCTTCTGTCTTCTGGTTCATTCCCCAAATGCCCACACAAGTTGGGGCTGGGCCAGACAGAAGCCAGGAGCCTGGAACTGCATCTGGGTTTTCCATGTCAGTGGCAGGGACCCAACTGTTTGAACTATCACCAGCTGGTTGCAGATTAACAAGAATCAGAAGTAGAGCTAGGACTCAAACCCAGGCACTATAGGCATCCTAGGGGACTTTTTTCTTTTTTTAAAGATTCATTTATTTATTTGAAAGGCAGAGTTAGAGAGAGAGAGAGGTCTTCCATCCACAATGACTGGAGCTAGGCCAATCCAAAGCCAGGAGCTTCTTCCCAGTCTCCCATGTGGGTTCAGCGGTCCAAGCACTTGAACCATCTTCCACTGCTCTTCCAGGCCAAAAGCAGAGAGCTGGATTGGAAGTGGAGCAGCTGGGACTCGGACCGGAGCCCATATGGGATGCTAGCACTGCCAGGTGGCGGCTTTACCTGCTACGCCACGGCACTGGCTCCCCAGGGGACCTCTTTTTTTTGACAGGTAGAGTTATAGACCCAGAGAGAGAGAAAGGTCTTCCCTCCGTTGGTCACTACGACCGGTGCTGTGCCCATCCGAAGCCAGGAGCCAGGCGCCTCCTCCTGTTCTCCCATGTCTGTGCAGCAGCCCGAGGAGTTGGGTCATCTTCCCACCGCTTAGCAGCCAGGACTCAAACAGGCACCTATATGGGATGCCAGCACTGCCGGAAGGGGCTTGAACCCGCTGCACCACAGCACCGGCCCCTGGGCAGACTTTTAAAGGAAGAAGAGGAATTGCTGCCATTTGCTCCTGAGAAGCTCGCAAAGCAGCAAGGTGTGCAATCTCTCTTCTGTGAACTTACCAAATGCAAGAAACATCTGTAGTGGAGAAGGAGGGAAAACACGGAAGTACATAATCTGTATAAAAGAGAGACATGCCTTCAATAAAGATATGGATAATATGAAAATAAAGGGCTAGACAGATTTCTCAGAGGCAAATAATAATAAGAAAAAATTTGGGCCGGCGCCGTGGCTCAACAGGCTAATCCTCTGCCTTGCGGCACCGGCACACCAGGTTCTAGTCCCGGTCGGGGCACCGGATTCTGTCCCGGTTGCCCCTCTTCCAGGCCAGCCCTCTGCTGTGGCCCAGGAGTGCAGTGGAGGATGGCCCAGGTGCTTGGGCCCTGCACCCCATGGGAGACCAGGAAAAGCACCTAGCACCTGGCTCCTGCCATCGGATGAGCGCGGTGCGCCGGCCGCAGCGCGCCGTCCGCGGCAGCCATTGGAGGGTGAACCAACGGCAAAGGAAGACCTTTCTCTCTGTCTCTCTCTCTCACTGTCCACTCTGCCTGTCAAAAAAAAAATTAAAAAAAAATTAAAAAAAGAAAAAGAAAAAATTTGTTGTATTAATGTTGAGACCAAAAATTATCTGTAAGCAACAAGGAAGGTTATTATATATTGATAAACAATAAAAAGATTGCCCTAGTGGGAAACAGTGGAAGAGGATTCTGGATTACATGCAAAAGCATGAAGGAATGAACAATTTGTATGTGTAATACTAATGAGTTGTGCCTATTACATTGCTTTGGAAAAGAAAGTGAGGGATTAAGCTCCTAAAGCAGAAGGAGGTTAGTACGTGAATGGCCTTAAAATCCATTTGTATCTGTTTTTGAAGCAAACATCCTGAAATAGAAGTGGGATGTCTGATAAAAGTGATATGGCCAATGGCGCATGTTTGTATTTTAGTTATCTGCCATTGCTATAAATATTTTTAATCTGTCAAAAATAAGTATGTGTTAGGTGCTTTCTAGTTCTTAAATTTGTTAGTTGGCATCCAACTAGTTTGAATTATAAAGTCAGAATTTAATTGCAAGATTAAAATGTGTTGTTGCTGTTTTCAGAGGTGAGCATTCTAGAATTTTCTTGATGGAATTTGGTCATGGTGTGGTTTGGTGACTGTCAGCTTGACCTTACAGCAAGAAATGAGGAGAAAACTTGGGTTGATTTTCTGATATATGCTATAATTATATCAGCATGTGGAAAATTAGTCTTATCACAGCTCTCAAATATAGTATTTATCCACATGCTACACATGACTGAATTAATTTTTGGTGTGCAGAATCCCATTTATTTCCAAGTTGGTAAATATGAATGGTACAGCTACATAAAAAGGAAGCTTATTTTGCAGCCTCATGTAAAATTATACATTTGATGCATACCCAGTAGCAAAGATCAGAATGCTAATACTTCTTGACCGGCCAGGTAGAATTTTTATTTTCACAGCCTTGCCATCAAATATAGTGACTGTCTGGAAGCTGAGAGATCTCTTAAGAGCTTAGCAATCATGAACAACTTGTGTGTGTGTAGTCCAGTCAACACAGGATTAGGTAGTCAAGGATGATTTGTATTTCATAGTAGATGCTGTTAAATAGAGAAAACAGTGTCTCATTTTCCATGGGAACCATTACATGCTATTTAAAGCAAAAGCAATGATTCTTGGTTGATACGTGCTGACACATTTAGGCATATGTAGTACATGCTCCAGTGCAAAATGATGTTAACTTGCTTAGTTTTTATATGTGAAATACTGGCTTTACAGTTACAGATATAACGTGTATTGAAAGTGTAAAAAATTGTGTTATGGATTTATCGAGTGAACTGTGGAAGAAGGGAAACATATCTGAGTTCATCTGAGTTGTCCAATGTATCACTCAGAATTTTAAAAAAATATGCATTTGTTTATTTTAACGGCAGAAAGAGATATAGACAAAGAACTCCCATCTAATGGTTTACTCACCAAATGCCCACAACAGCTGGGACTGGACCAGGCTGAAGCCAGGAGCTAGGAGCCAGGAGCCAGGAGCCAGGAACTGAATCCAGGTTTCCCACGTGGATATCAGGAACCCAACAGCTTAAGCCATCCCTGCTGCCTCCTAGCGTGTGTAATAGCAGTGGGCTGGAATGGGCAGTGGAGCCTAACACTAAGCTGTGAGATGCAGGCATCCATCCCAAAGTGGCATCTTCACCAGTAGGTCAGATGCTTGCCTCTCTTTCCGATTTTTGAGTAGAAGTGGTGTAGTCAATGGAATTTGCCAATTAAAGATAGCATGTGGACAGTAGTCAATGCAGCTTGTCCCCTGAACCTTGAAGAAGCTTTGCCATTGCTGCAGAGTTACCAAATCCATTATGGTAAAGTGGAGCTACACATGTTTTTTTTAATATCTATTTTTTAGTTTCATCATCTTTTAAATACCTCATAAGAAATATATTTAATTAATAGTTCTCTCAAATTGTACTTATGATGACCAAATAAAGAGGCCCATGGAAGATCATTTTGCTACTGTCCAATGCCTGATTTTTTTTTTACTGGTTATTTCTATGTTGTGGGACAACAACAAGATGAGAAAAATGTGAATAATGAAATTGCAGTTAAACTACACTTGACCTTCAAGACAAGAGTATTTTTTTCAGATATGTATTTACTTATTTAAAAAAAATACTTATTTTGGAGATAGAGACACAAAAAGTACAAAGAGAGGAAACTCCCAGCCACTGTCTCACTTCCCGAATGTGGCCAACAGCTAGGAGCCAGTGTGGCAACTTGAGTGGCACACGTGAGCAGAGTAACCCACACCACTGCCTCCCAAGGTCCCACCTTAGCAGGAAGCTGGAGTCGTTAGCCAGAGCTGGGAATTTTACCCAATTGCTCCAATGTGGGTCATGGGTGTGTTAATGGACAGACTAACTGCTAGGCTAAACTTAGTTGCCCTGCACTTAGCTTTTTACTTATTTTTAAATTGATTTTTAATAAGAGTATTTTTAACAATAAGAAATCGTAATGCAATGAGTAACTGTGAAATCCTAGAGGTTGAGTCATGTATTAACGATTTACTCCAAATCAGCAGTCACTTAATAGAACCTTCTGGAGAAGAAATCATTTATTCATTGTGGAAATATTGAGGGACATACTGTGTGCCAGATACTATGCTTGAGTCTGGTGATACAACAGGAAGGAAAGTGGACTCTCCATTCAAATTGATGAATGAAGCTTTTATAGCTGTAAGGAATTCAATATTTATCAATTACAGAAGTTTCTTTATAATTTATACAGTTCCTTAGGAAAATAGATTAGTAGCAGCATTTCAGAGATTCAATAACCATGAATGAAAGGTCCTTCAAGGGGTATTTTTATTAGTACTAGTTAGAGTAATAATAGCTACTATTTAGTGAATGCATTTTTGCCAGGTATGAGGTAATTCTCTGTATTCCTTACCACCCTGTGAGGTTTATTGTTTTTGCACCCATGGTTATAAAATAAAAATTAAGGAAGATTAAATAAAATTCAGAGTTAAAGAGTTCCTGATCACACTATAAATTAATCATCGTTTTGGTTGTGTGTGTTCTAAACCTGAAAATTCGATGAGACTAGACACTGTCCTTCTTGTATACGTTAGTATTTTCAGGGCTTGCGCTGGAGCTGAGAAATAGACCCAGCTATGGTCAGTATACGCATGAATGACTGTTTTTTAAGATTTTTATTTATTTATTTGAGAGGCAGAGTTAAAGAGAGAAGCAGAGACAGAAAGGTCTTCCATCCACTGGTTCACTTCCCAGATGGCCGTGAGGGCTGGAGCTGACCCATCCGAAGCCAGGATCCAGAAGCTTATTCTGGGTCCCCCTCCCCACCCCCCGCCATGGGTGGAGGGGCCCAAGCACTTGGGCCACCTTCCACTGCTTTCCTAGGCCATAATAGGGAGCTGTATTGGAAGTGGAGTAGCTAGGACTTGAACCGGCACCCATATGGGATTCCGGCTCTGCAGGCGGAGGCTTAGCCCACTATGTCACAGCACCAGCCCCCCCCCCCCCCCGCCTCCCCCAATGACTGACTTTCAAAGAAAAAGAAAATCCCCTTGGTGCTTTAAAAAGGCCATTAAGTCTTGTCCCTCTGATTACAGACCTGTGCATGACTAGAGGGATATCTCCAGGGCTGGCTGCTGTGAGCTGTGCCTGAAGAGGCTGATGGGGCAAGTGGCCAGCACTCAGGGAGATGGAATTATGAACAGAGTATCCCCACTGGGACAGAGGGGCCCCATGCCAGTCACCTTACCTGCAGCACACGGGTCTGGTGTGCACACTGCAGGAGCTCTTTCCCCACAGTCCCCCTCGTTCCTTTCATTCCTTGAATATTAATGGCCTTGTTCTTCCGTCTCTTACCTAGGTTAATTATTTTCATTTAAAAAAATTGTTCTCTAATAATACTGGCTAATTTGAAATTGCACTAAAAAATACTTTATCCATTTATATTTTTAGCCAACTAATTACTGCTTTGGAAAGAATGAACTAATCTTGCCATTCTCAAACTTTATTGTATAGCAGAATCACTTGGAGGGCTTGTTAAAATACACACTCCTTTCAGAGACTCCAATTCAGTATTTCTGGGGTAGGGTCCGATTAATTAACAAGTTTCCAGGTGGCCTTGATCATCTGTAAGTCCCTAAAAATAGAATAATCATGGGTCAACACATCCTTTTGGAAGGGAAGAGTTAGGGAAGCGATTATTTTCGATCATATCAAAGCCAAGTGATTCTAGAGTATTTTTGTTGTTGTTGTTGATTTGTTTTGTTTTAATGTACAATCTTTCTGGAATTTCATTGCAAGTGTGTTTTCTCCAGCCCTCTACCCGCTGATAAATTGAGGCAAAGCTTTCTTATTTGAAGAGAGACAGAGACAGAAAGGACTCACATCTGCTGGTTCACTCCCTTAAATGCCTACAACGGCCGGAGCCAGGAGCCAGGAGCCAGGAGCCGGAAGCTAGGAACTCAATCCTGGTTTCCCACATGGCAAGAATCCAGTTACTTGAGCCCAGGATCTGCATTAACAGGAAGCTGGATCTGGAGCCAGAGGCCAGGAATGGAATGAACCCAAGCCCTCTAACATGGGTTGTTTTAACTGCTAGGCTGAAAGCCAGCTCCTGTTTGGACTTCTTTACTGGAGAGAAATCACTTATTAGTTGAGTATCCAGATTTCACTAAGAATAGGTGCTCTTCTTTTGGGAGAAAATTCAGACAAATAAGATACTGAGTGAAAAACAAAACTACACGTGGTGCTTTACTCGGGAGTGCAAGGGAACCCAGCCTGTTGACTGCAAGCGAATATGTTTAATTATCTTGCTGCAACAATAGCTTGAGGAATGTGGGGTTGGAGGCGGGTGTCAGTGAGGGGGTGGAGGAGCACCAGTTGTTGGCAGCTGTATTTCAGTATTTCAGGTAAGCAAGTTTCACATCTCATGTTCCAGAATCATAGGATTTGGTACCCCTGGAAAAGTGTGTGCCTACCACTGAATCCAGGGTGCATTACTGTTGTAGAAGAAAGCGGGTCCCACCACCCTCCTTGCTTGTCTCTAAGGTGTCTTCAGTTATCAACTGCAAGGCTACTTCAAAAAATCCAGGAAAAAATGAGATTAAAATATGTATTGTGGTTCAGAAATGTTTTGAACTTCACTCCCCTCCCCCTCCCATAATATGCTTTTTCATGAATGTTTTGAAGGCCAATTTCATTTGACTGATTTTAGAAAGGGTCATTGTGAGCTGGAGGTCTGAAGATGCTTCTGGAATAGGCTTTTTAAACATGTTTTGTTTTATATGGGTACTTCAAAAAGTTTGTGGGAAAGACTAATTAAAAGATAAGTTTGTTTTGAAGCAAGAAAATTGGAAATCTATGCATAATGTTTCATAATATGAATTTTCCTTTAACTTTTTGAAGTCTCTTTGTATTGACCTGCATAAAAAGGAGAATTACCATAAATTTGAATAAAAATTTTGTAATAGCATTTTATTCCCTCTTTCATTTTAAGCTGACTGCCTAGTTTTGTTTTTTTAACCTTTTTTACTTTTTCTTTCACCTGTATGAATATAAAATATAGGTAAATCAATTTCAAAAATGCTTATTAAATTGAATTAGAATTTATTAGATTTTTTTTTTTTGGACAGGCAGAGTTAGACAGTGAGCGAGAGAGAGAGAAAGGTCTTCCTTCCATTGGTTCACCCCCCAAATGGCCATTACGGCTGGTGCACTGTGCTGATCTGAAGCCAGGAGCCAGGTGCTTCCTCCTGGTCTTCCAGGCAGGTACAGGGCCAAGGATTTTTGCCATCCTCCACTGCCTTCCCAGGCCACAGCAGAGAGCTGGACTGGAAGAGGAGCAACTGGGACAGAATCTGGCGCCCCAAAAGGGACTAGAACCCAGTGTGCCAGCGCTGCAGGCGGAGGATTAGCCAAATGAGTTGCAGCGCCAGCCTGGATTGAGATTTTAAAACTACTTATCTGTTCTCTCCTGAAATTTGTATAGTATTAGCTTGTTATTGTTCCTATAAAGTATATTTCCCCCCAAATCAGTGAAGTTGTTTTTATAATTGTCCCAAAAGAAACCTGGTCACATTTCTTTACCAAGGCCATTGGGATGATGTGAAAAGAATTGACGCCGCATTCTTAATATCGAAGTTCTTGAATAATGGAAATATGGTCATCATTATGCTTGCTAGTTGTTTTATGTTGTTTATTTTTCTTTCCAGAAACAAGTGTGACATATTTTATGATGTGTCCAATTCCTTTTTGCTCAAAATAAGGTTCTCTGATCTAGAGTTAAATGAAAAGCAAATCTGCTAATGAAAAAATTGCTGAAATAATGCAATAACATATAAAAAAAAACTTTAGTGAAGTAACTTGTTTTAAATGAAAAAGACATATTATTGTTTAATTTTTTAAATTATTTAAATATTTATTTATTTGAAAGGCAGAGAGAGAGGGAGAGATTGATGTTCCATGAACTGGTTACTCTTCAAATGGCTGTAACAGCCAGACCTGGGCAAAGCTGAAGCCAAGAACTCCATCCTGGTCTCCCACATGGGTGCCAGAGACCTACATGCTTAGACCATCCTCCACTGCTTTCCCACTCCCATAGCAGGGAGCTGAATGAAAAGTGGAGCAGCCCAGAATGGAACAGATACTCACTCTGAAATGGGATGCTGGTGTTACAAGTAGCCGCTTTATCCCCTGCGCCACAAGGCTGGTCCCAAGACACATTATTTATACGATTTTATGTAGAATTCCTTTTCTTGGAAAGTCTGAGAAATCAGATAATAATTAACTCCCTTTTCTGATATTTTATTTTACTTTATTTTTGTTTATAAATATAAAAGCATTGGGACCCTTTCTGTCAACTGTGGTTTGAATGTGTAATTTGAATGTAAAATGACTGAAGATGTATAGTTATATCACTGTTGTGTTTTAGTTATCCTTGTATGTTTATCACAATCTTTGTATATTCTCTCAAAAACTACTCTGAAGCCAAGGATGGTTCTATTTCTCATCAGTAAATCATATTAAAATTTATCCCAAATACCTCACATAATCATCGGATCATTCTATAAAGGAACAAGAAGGGGGACTGGGGAACATGAATGTTAAATCTGTATTTTTAATTAAACTAGGCTGTTAGGCCTAACTCCATTAGTGAGGGTTTTTGTGATTTTTCATAACCATCAGCAAATCTCTTCAGTTTCTCATTTATAAAACAGGGAGCTAGTTTGGACTAGATGAGTGGATTTCATTTGTGTTTTTTCTTAATAGAATTAAGTCATTGTTTTGTAGTGCAGAGAGAGAGTGTAGGAGAGAGAGAGAGGAGGAAGGAAGAGAAGTGGATCTGATAACTGATTAAAATGATGGATAAGAAATTTGATTGTGATGATTATTCCACAGTGTGTATGCATATCAAATCATCAAATTATATTCCCTAAAAATATATGTTCTTGATTTGTCAAAAATGCTTCATTTTTTTAAAAGTTTTTAAATAAATGGTTGGTAGGAAAAAGAAAGTCACTGCTGAAAGGCAATCTTCCATCTGCAAATATAAGTGCAGAGAGAGAAAGAGCTTCCCTGGTTGGATGGGGAACCTCTTCTGGGGGAAACTGAGGCTACCCCTAGGAACCCCAGGGCCTTAGTGCAAAGTCTTAGTTCCATCTGAACCTCTCAATTTCTTCCCAGGTCTAAAAGGCTATGAGTGCTAACTACAGAAGCGCACCATCCCCAAGGGAAATGTAGACCCACACCCTTTCCAACCCTTGACATTTAGACACAAACCTCCTAATCAGAAGTTTATTTGTAATATCAAATGAGATAATTTTTTTTCAACTGGCAGAACATAGTTATTTTGTTTAGCTTAAGTCAAATGCAGTTTGAGATAGCTACTTGCAAATGTTTATCTATCCAGATATGATCTTTCAAGTAGTGTGTTCAACAGGAATTAATCTACGAAAGAAGAGCAGTTCAGCAGTGGGATCTCTGATGAGTGATTTAACCTGTTTCTCCCCTTCCTGTATCTATTCCCTGTCTCCTACCCCACATTCTGGGGCTGACCAGGATCTCTTCACCTGCTCTGCCAACCTTGCAACAATCTGCTTTACCGCCTTCCTTCACTGTTACCAGTGATGCCTGATGCCTTCGGTATCATTTTGTCCTTGCTAATCAAGTTTAGAAAAGGGAAAACAACCCCCCTGACCAGTGGATCTACCACCTTGGGGGCTTGTCCTTGGTTGTGGAAAGATGCTAGATCCCATCCTAGGAATTTATTTCTCACACAGACCATGAGGCTGTAAATGTATACCAGAGACCCATAGAACTTGGGTACTATCTACTGTAGTTTGTTTATTAGTGGATGTCATAATGTGTGCTGGCCTGAGACTATAAAAAGTCAGGTCTGTATTCAAGGTGACCACTACAGATGAACACAGAACATTTATAGTTGGTTACTGACCTTATTTGTTCATTGATCGACAGGTGCGTAGTATTCAGTAATTCTGCATCCATATGAATGTATTATAAGAAAATACTAGCCTGTTCTTTTGTTTGTTTTTCATTTTGCATGTAAATTGGATTTAGCCTGAGAGGCTGAAAGGAGGGGGAATTTTGAGGACTAACCCTTCACCCTTTTTTTTTTTTCAAGGTAGAGGAGCAACTGGATGCAATAAAATTGATAGGTAGTACAAAGGCCACAGTGGGATTTGTGGCAATGGACAAATTGCATTGCATAAATGGCAAGTGAAAAATCAAGCCAGTCCTTCATACAGATTTTATCCTGGGGTGTGCTTGTTTTCCGAAACTACCTCTACTAAATCTCCTGTCAGTGCTGAAACTAGAAGGCAGAAAAGCTTCTAGAGCTACAGCCAACTGCAGTGTAGCCAGAGAAACAGGCAACAAAAATAGAACACCAGGATTGCTGTGCGTGGGTGAGGCAGAAACCACATCATGAGCAAAAGCTTCCAGTATTATTTTAGAACCAATACAGAGCTCTGCACTTCTCTCCTCTTCCAAAAACACACACTACAAAAATAAAATGAAATGAAATGTATGTGCATTTGCCCTCTTAGAATTATGATTCTTAATTTTTTTTTCCCTGCCTTCCTTGCTTCAGGAGTGAACTGCTAGGATGGAAACACACTGTGCAGAGCAAGCCCAGAGGGAGGAAAGAGTTAATTGCTGTTAAGGCCTTGCAATAGAGAATTATGGTTTGAAAGATAGAGGCTGGACAGCTGGGTTTGCTGGGGTATTTTTAAATGCATTAATGCAGGCTCCAATCACTCGGCCATGCTTGACCTATTTTTGGCTCAGGCCGACCATTGTTCTATTTCTGTGCCTGTGGGCCATGCTGTTGTTGATTCATATGCAAATGGATTATCACTAGCTTTCGCCAACTTGAGCTGAGAGAGGCTGAGAACCAGGGAAGAGAGAGCCACAAGCAGATAGGCGAAGGGCACGGCTGGATCCTCTTGCAGGGCTGCAGGTTCTTGCAAGGATACCCTGCAGCCTGAAGAACTCTAAGCCAGGTTTAATTGGTTTCTTTTTCTCGTGGGGAGAGTTCATATTTTTTTTTCCTACTTAATTCTGACAAAGAAATCAGCCCGAAGCACGTTCCTATTTCCCACCTGCTTTTTGTTTCCAGGATAACCTTAAAGTGACATCCACCCTGTCCTTTCTGCCCTGCACACAGGTTGGTAGCGCGGGGAAGTGTTCAGGGCTTTGTAAAAGTGTGTGTCCGTCTGAGCAGAAAGGAAATCGCTGTCGAAGTTGATCCTCTGCCGCTTCGCCCCGCTCAGGGAGGAGGGAGGACCAGCCAGGGGAGCTCCTGGGGCCGGTGCGCTGAGCAGTGATGATTCTTGCATGCAGCTGAAGTGAGAGTGATTGGAATATGCTGCAGACAATTTACGAGCGTGATTCCTGTTTTTCCTCAGATGGGGTGGCTGGACGAGAGCAGCTCTTGGCTCAGCAGAGAATGCACAGTATGATCAGCTCAGGTAAGATCCTCTTTCATCACTGACATGTTTCTGCTTGAAAGGGGGCTGGCTTGGGAAACGCAGCTTAGAAACAGCCCCTCTTCCTTGTGGATGTTGCTGTTTTCTTGGAGCGGCCGTGTGGGGTTTAACTTAGATCCCTTCCGTGGTTGTTCCTGTGCATATTCTAAGTCTGCTTCTGAATGAAGCTGCAAACTATTGCTTCTGATGAAAGATGAGACTGAGAGCAGCAGTCAAATTTAGTTGAGGGTGTTGTTGCCTTACTATGCAGCTGGGAAAAGGAGGTCTCCACTGTGTGTAAGCGCCACTGCAAGCGTGTTTGGATAGGACTTTACCCATCAGGTAAGTTTACATGGGGGCTCGGGTTTTAATTGCAGCCTGATGGTTTTATGTTTACAGTTTGCATACAGAAGCACATCTATTTATAGAGCTATCTTCTGAAATGTGTTTTTCTGCACAGTTGTGAAGGTAGTTTTACTCTCTCCACCGTGTGCCTTTTTGCTCATGAGCCCAAAATGAAACTGTTGAGGATGAAATGGAATTATTATTAGCAGATGCTTATTTTAATTTTTTCTCCCAAAACACTTGGGCAGCCTTCACATTGTCGGGCAGATGCCATGGCATCACACGCAGAGAAATGTGTTAAAAGCAGGTGCAGCCTCTTAAGGATAATGGGAACAATTTCTGATTCCTACTTTATCCCTGTGTTTGTGCCCTGGAGGAGTAGGGCTATGGATGGGAGACCTAGCTTGGCAGCTCTATCGATTTCTGTTTGGTAAATGAGCATACTCCCCAGGCAGTGTCACCCCGAAGAGTGACTGCTTTTCATATTTATTTCCTACAGCCAGTCCGCAAAGCTTTGGGGACTCTTTGTTCCTGTCCCCTTATCAATGCTTCCTCCTAAATTGGCTTAAAGTTCTCCTTCAGCTCCTGCAGGTTCCCATGGGGGCTTCATTGTAGCTATCCTAGATCCCTTTGCTCATGCTCATGTTAGGAATGCCAGGGAGAGCTCTCCGTGAGAGAAATATTCCACAGGTTGGCTGGCCCTTTTATGTCGATGCATCTTAGAATCTATGGATCTGTGTTTGAGACAGGTTGTCTTTAAACCCGCGTTGGTTGTTATTACAATTTTGAAATATTTTTGTGGAATCAGAATTAAACATTAATTTGGAACAATTGGGGTTTATCAATTGAGTTTCTGCCCAATCAAGGCAAAGTCTCCAGAACTTCAGTGTATTTTGTTACCATCTTCACATAAGGCTGGCAAGGCTCAGGGAGGGGCATCTCTGTTGGAACTGGTCACTGCACTTAGCAATGTTTGGTATGAATATGGACAAACTTGTTGAGAAATAGCAGATTTTAAGAGTGTGTTCAGTCCTAGGCTTTGTCATTTCAGTCCATGCCTGTCAGTGACAGGATTACTCCTTCCTGCCCATGGCAGAAAAACAGAGCTGGCTTCCCAGTGGTGAGTGGGTGCCGATCCTGGGCCTGGTCACAGGTGTTCCCTGGGGTTGCCCTGTCCCATGGCTTGAATCATCACACACAACTTTCCCCCCCATCTCCATGGAGATGGTCATTTTTTTTAATGTTTAATGACATGTACACAAAGGAATAAGGTTTTTCAAAGTGGGAAGTTCTTGAGAGTGCCTTTGCTATTGCCAGGTCCACAGCAAGCAGCATTTAAGCCACATTTGGCTATTAAATGAGACATAATGTAGGTTAACACAAACTCCCAAACCTGTCTGCTGTAAATAAGGAAACTCAAAATTCTATTTACTTTAAAAATTAGAAACATAAAAAGAATTGCATCTTTCCTACCGTGCATGCAATGATTGATTTTGTTTTATATAATATGCCCTCAAATTGTTTTTATTTTTTAAAGATTCGTTCATTCAAAAGTCAAGAGTTACAGAGAGAGGCAAAGACAGAGAGAGAGAGGCCTTCCATGTACTGGTTCACTCCCCAAGTTGCTGCAAGAACCAGGGCTGAGCCAGGCTGAAGCCAGGAGCCAGGAATTTCATCCAGGTATCCCATGTGGGTGCCAGGGACCCAGACACTTGGACCATCCTCCAGCACTTCCCAGGCCATTAGCAGAGAGCTGGGTTAGGGAGCAGTTGAACCAGCGCCCATATGGGATACTGGCGTTGCAGGCACCTGCTGTGCCACAATATTGGCACCTCAAATAAATTTTTAAAAATATTTATTTATGAGAGAAAGCGAGCAAGTGAGCTGTCCCATCTGCTGGTTCATTTCCTGAATGCCCACAGGAACTCAGTCCAGGAAGTGTTCTGTGTGGGTGGTATAAACTCAGCTACTAGAACCATCATCACTGCTTCCCAGGGTCCACATTAGCAGGAAGCTGGAGGCAGGAACCGGAGTCGGGTTTAGAATCCAATTACTCCCAGGTGAGATGCTGGCATCCTAACCTCTATCCTAACTGCTGGGCCAAAGCCTGCCCCAATATGCCCTTAAATTTACTTCACTCAGTTTTTATTGTGTGCTGCCTGGTTCTCAAGTCTGGAATCACCAGAGATGTTTTACAAAATATGGTGCCTGGATACCCACCTGAGAGGTGTTTTAATTGATATGGGAACAGTGTGGACACTGGGGTTTTTACATTTCCCCAGCGACTGGAACCATCAGCCAAGGAAGGACCACTGCTGTAGGGTGAGCAGTAGACGGCTGTGCTGGTGAACCATCATCAGGATGGTTTGTCCATTGATTTGTGCATTAAGAGTGCATTTGTCTTCATTTAGCTATGCATCTTGTTCAGCTCCTCTTTGGACCTGTGGCATCAATGTGATTGATAGGCTTATCAACTGATGACATCTTTGGATTTCAAAAGGGGAAAACACTTAGGGCAGCCATGGAGAGAGAGTACTGTTGGTGGGGTCAGAAGCTCTGGGTTCCAGCTGTTGGCCATTTTGCTCAAGCTGGAGAGTGATTGTGCGTGGCATTCCCTGGAGGTTCCAGTGTGTGGACATGTCTTTGCTGTGTACATCATTGTTATTACCATCATTTGAGTGAGTGACCCTGTAGCTCTTGCTCTTCAGTACCAGATCACTCAGATTGTGGGTCACCTGGGGAAGTGATTTTTTTGTTTTGAGTTACCTTGTAAACCAGCTGTTGATTTGGTTATATGATCTGATAAGAATTAAGTCCCTGGGGCAGGTATTTAACCTAGCTGTGAAGTCACTGGTCAATGCGGCATCCGAGGGTCAGGGTTCACATTCTGGCTGTGCTCCTGACTTGCTTTCTGCTTTTGTGTACCTGGGAACCAGGAATGATGGCTCAAGTAATTGGGTCCCTGCCGCCTACATGGGAGGAACAGGTAGAGTTCTCTGGTCTTGGCTTTGGCCCAGCCCACCCCTGGCAATTGTGGGTATTGGGGAGTGAACCAGCAGATGCAGATGCTGGGAGTCTTCTCTTTCTTACACACTCTCTTGTTCTCTGTGTCTGTCAAATCAGTTCATTGAGAAATCAATAAAATATTTAGAACTTCATGAATCTTAAAAAAAGTCCTTTCCTTATACAAATTGTATCACATCAGGTATGTGTGTGCTGTGAAATCTCATTATGTAATAATCAAAAGCAAAGAAATTATGAGTATGTGGTTGAACACTGAAACTCATGTAGCAGATTTTTTTGATCAGTTATATTTCTAAAATTGGTTTTCTTATGTATTTGTTATTAGCAGTTGCTTTAGCATTCCCATGTGTTATTATAGTTATACTTGATGATGTCAATTAATATTGATGAATTTTTTAGAGCTCATTATATACTATTGGATTATAAGTGTTTTATTATATGGTTACATGATTTCTTAATATTGATCCAACTAGGTAGGCATTTTTGGTATAATTAGATTCTGTAGTATGTAGTCTACTACCATCTTTTTTTGTTTAAAAATTCCACAATACTGACTCTTAGAATTCAGTGTGAGTGACACGTTTTGCCAAGTTCATCTCCACTTTTGTGGCTTGTGTGGGCCAGAGCAAGCGATAACGGTGGCAGAAAATGAAGTGTATACAAATATTGATGCTGGTCACACAGCAGGAGCTGGCAGAAGTAGGAGTGTCCTACTTGCCAGGCACACCGCTCAACATGTTGGACAGCAAACTGTTCCAGGCGACACTGGGACAATTATTATGAAGGAAGTTTCTGGAGTTTGTACAGAATTAACGTAAGCCACATTTACAATAAGGCGAACTTATTGTTTTTCTGTGTCTTCTTATTTTAGGCTGTAAAAGAGAAAAAGTTAAATCTAAATTCTGAATATCTCTTATATAAAATTATCTTTACCCTTTCTGAATCCTTTTGTTCCTTGTTGTGTGATGTTGAGAGAAAGGGAGCATTTTCAATTTAGTGTTCACTTATGTCTACTTGAAAAGCAGAATCTAATTATGAAAATGTACGTCTGTGAAATGCTCCTGTCATGTCAAGAATCACTTCCAGTATTTTCCTGTAATTACTGTTTTGCCATTCCCTAACTCAGGTTATCTTCACTTGCAAGTCTGTTACCAATCAGGAAAGTTGATAGGTATCAATCAAAAAGCAAGTTATAAATGGGCCCATTGAGAATGGGATGAGAATAAGTAGTTCAGAGTCCTTTGGGTGCCACAGGTGGCATCATTATTGTTATGTCTGGTTAAGTAAGGAAATTCAATGGCACTCTTCAAAAGATCAAAATAAACCCAAATTCTGAATGAAAAATTTCTTTCAAGGGTCATTTTGATTTTGGAGATGAGAGATTTGAAAATGTACCACATAATGTCTTACCACGGATAGATAATAACACAAGCCTCAAATAGCCAGCAATTAGACAACCCCACCTGTACCCCTCTCCCCAGGATTCAACAGAAACTGGGTAAAGAGAGTGGTGTAGCCCAGTGCCACGTGCCTTGGGAAAAAATAGTGAAGGAAAGTATAAAAGCTGGAGTTGTTTAATCAGAACTGAGACTCTTCCTCCTGGGCTTTCTTGAACATTTAATGGAAAGTATATGACTTCCTGAGAATTTTTAGAACACTCCCCAATCCGAAGAGGAGTAAGCTGAGAGGATATCCTCAGCATTTTTTGGGTGTCCTTGTTTTCTTTTGTTAGTAAGGAAGAGTATAAAAAAGAAAGACCAGGAGAGAAACAGGTGAAATGGAGGAGAGTGACCAAGTACTGCCTCTCTGGAGTAATGAAGGCTTTGGGAAAATGACCCATAGCTTCTTGGAATGAAATGCTTGTCTCTAACTAATCTTAAAGAATCCACCAAGACAGCCGGCGCCGTGGCTCAACAGGCTAATCCTCCGCCTTGCGGCGCCGGCACACCGGGTTCTAGTCCCGGTTGGGCACCGGATTCTGTCCCGGTTGCCCCTCTTCCATGCCAGCTCTCTGCTGTGGCCCGGGAGGAGTGCAGTGGAGGATGGCCCAGGTGCTTGGGCCCTGCACCCCATGGGAGACCAGGAAAAGCACCTGGCACCTGGCTCCTGCCATCAGATGAGCGCGGTGTGCTGGCTGCAGTGCGCCGGCCGGCGGCCATTGGAGGGTGAACCAACGGCAAAGGAAGACCTTTCTCTCTGTCTCTTTCTCTCCTCGTCCACTCTGCCTGTCAAAAATTAAAAAAAAGAATCCACCAAGATGAAAAACATCACTCGTTGAAGACTTGGGGTTGTGTAATTGCTTCCCACAATTGGAGTAACTTAACAAGATTGTAAAATCACGAAAGCTCAAAGATAAGATGACAAAATAATAGAATGAGATGAAAACAGAGCCTTGGGGCTAAGAAAATGAATTGAACATGAAAATATGATAATTATAAATCAAGGAAGATTAATTAGAAATAGCAGGATTTAGGAGCCAATGCGGTGGCACAGTGGGTTAAGCCAGTGCCTGAGACACTGGCATCTCTTATGAGTGCTGGTTTGGGTCCCAGCTGCTCCAGTTCCCATCCAGCTCCAAGCTAATGCACCTGGGAAAGCAATGGATGACCCAAGTCCTTGGGCCCCTGCCACCCACATGGGAGACCCAGATTAAATTCCTGGCTGCTGGTGTTGGCCTGGTCCAACCCCAGTTGTTACAGCCATTTGGGAAGTGAACCATAGCATGGAAGATCTCTAACTCTCTCTCTCTGCCTCCCCCTGTCTCTGTAGCTCTGCCTTTCAAATAAATAAATGACTTTTTAAAGAAGTAACAGGATTCAGAATAGACCCTAGTAAAAAACTTTACCAAACAAGAGGAAAGCTGTGAAATTCGTAGGAGTGAATGAAAAAGAAAAATAGGTTAATATAGTTGCAAGAAGGTCAACCTTGAAAGACAAATGAAAAGATCTCTGTGTCCCAGAAGTTGATATTCCAAAAACAATAAAACAGAAGATAACTTTGCAAAAATGAAGAATGATAATTTCACTGGAAAGGGAAAAAAAAGTGAATCTGAGACAAAGGATTCCCCATATTTTAGGAGATTTTGATACAGATGCTGAGCACAGAGTCATGTTCTGAGTGATTTCTGCAGAGATGGACAATTGTTTAGGAGTTCAGGCAGCTATAGCATGGCCTCAGGTGCAGGAGGACGACCACAAGGAGGCAATGACACCAGACTCACAAGGCTCATCAGACCTACCCAACTTTCCATGGCAGCGGGCAAAGAAGAATGATCTCTGAAGAAGTGCATCTCAAGCTAGAAATTCTCAGTCAACAAAGAGATTACTTGACAATGAAACCCACACCATGAAGAGATGAACTTCAGTACCAAATTCTAGAGCAGAGGAAACAGTAAAAGTCCTCGAGGGGGCATTGAATCCATTTCAACAACTATGGAGTTGTGGTTATAGGATGGAAAGAGAATGCTATGGTAGGGCCATGCAGTATTAAGTAATATAACTAGTTAACAATATAAAGTGTGGGAGGAAAAATATTGATAATGTTGACCAATCTTGGGTGTTGAAGAAAGGTGAGATGAAGAATGTGAGAAAGTGCTAATAGCCCTCCCTTTCTGAGCAGGGACAGACTTCCTGCTGCTTAAAATGGAAACACATAGTTTTAAAAACCAGATTCCAAACACAGATTATTTTTAAAGCAGTAGTTTATTTAACCTTCGATCTTTTTGGACATAGCATCTCATATGGCAAGGAAGCATTTAGTACTTTTAGAGTTCCATTGCAGTTTTAAATCTGCTAAATTTAGTTGAATTTAAATTCAGTTTCTTAAAATAAAAAAAATTCAATGATATGATCTTATTTTTATAGAATTATTTTTAAAATCTGTGCATCCATCTCCCCCAAAATTCATATACCAGTGTGCTTTAAGAAGTTCACGGAAAACATATATTATGAAAAAACTGCATGGATTTCCAAATGTTTTACATCAAAATAAACGTATATTTTAATTCTGTTTTTCCTTGAGCTTTTGGAAGTATCCTCCAAGATAAAGAGAAATTAGTAAAGATTTTGTGCTTGTGTTTGGATTTGGCATTAGGGGAAGGGCTTTTGATGTTATTGTTATAACTTTTTGCATTGTAAGAAGTTTTGTGATAGGCATATGTATTCTAAAAATGTTTCTTACATGTTCATACACAAAGCTGTTATGCCAAAATACTAACAATGACAAATTGAAGATAGTAGATACAGTAGTTAGGTTGATCTCCACAACAGGTAAAAGAAAACTCTAACCATAACAAATGGGACATTTATCATTTAGTAAAAGAGCAGGATAGTCAGGTGCTGCATGGTGTCATTAGCATACAGGTTCTTCAGAGTGCTCCACCTGCCTGCCTGAGCCTTGAGTTGTGTGATATTAGATTGGTCCCTGCAGTGGTCACAAGTTGACTGTAGCAGTTCCAGACATTAGACCTATTCATGCATGACAAATTCCAGACAGAGAAGGGAAATTTTGCTTCTTTGGGGTCTCTTTTTACAGAAAAATCTTGCTCAGAACTTCCCAATCAAATCATCCTTCATCTGCCCACACTTCAGCCAGTTGTTGAAAAGAGTGGACACCTATGGCTAAGCCAGGGAGGGTGGACACCTAAACCTAATCAATTTTTTGGGGGGAAGAATAAAGGGGAGAGAGGAATAGCTCTTGACTAGGTACCTGCAGTGTTTTCTAGAATTTCTAGAATTTTCTTTAGTTTTTATTTTCTAGAAGTTACACAGTTAACTCAATTGAATGGCACAGTTGTGTCATTTTCATGAAGATAGTATAAAAAAACCTCAAGAAGTTCATGGAAAATGTGTATGGTTAAAACAAATCTATGCTTGTGTTTCAAAAATATTTTCTTACCAGAATAATCCATTTCTGTAGACTTTTTGAAGTTCCCACATTCATGTGTTTAAATACTTTTTACAAGTATGGGGTAGATTGCTTTTCTTAATGCTATCCATTGTTAGAAGGCGCCCCCAATGAAAGACTGAAATAATTGTGGAAGAAAGCTGATTCTCTGGGTTGTAAGTAATTTTTTTTTTAGAAATAAGAAAAGTCAACCTTGACTCTGATGCATAATAAGCATTTATTGTGAGCTTGAATAGAATATACCTTTAATGTTGGCTTAGAGGGATACGCAAAACTTTAAGAGAAACTTAATAATGTGTGAGTTGTTTTCCATATATGAAAAAAGGATTGTCTTTAAAATATTCAGAGTGCTGTGCCTTCTCCAGTGGGTTGTCATAGTTATTGCATTTTAAGAATAGGGAACCATTTTTGCAATATGGAATGATAACTATTTTAACATTTTTTCTGAATTGGAATACTTTGCAAACAATTTAATTGAAATAAAAGCTCATGAAAATGAGTTTAAAAATATATTTTCAGGATGACATTCAAAGAGATGTTGGCCTGTGCTTCTGATCATTGTGGCTCTGCACTAGCCCACTATAGGCTTGGGAGGAAGTGGAGTACCAGTGGTCAGCCTGGGATGCGTGATGTCCTTGCTGTTGGCAGTTTTCCCCCTTTCTAGTCCCAGGAGGCTGGCAATGAGGAGGAGGAAGGATGAGAAAATACTTTGTGTTCCTAGTTCCATTCTTCAACTAAGCCAGCTGCGCAAAACACATTTAATTTAAACAACATTTTTACAACAAGAAATGACCTACACTTAAGTGGTATCAGAGACCATTATGTTGAGGATTACTCTAACCTACTGTGGCTCATGAATAGAAAACTTCTTAAGTAATTCTTAGGTTTTCTTAAGAATATCTTTTTCCATTCATTATCATAATGTTAACTTTTCCAGTAAAATAAGTGATGTGCCTTTTATGCATAGTGCTTTTAAAATACCCAATAATTAAATCCAATGAAAACCACTTTTAAGGAAGAAAGAAATTTACCAAACCACAAAGTGTAACTAGTCATTTACTTATGATTGAACTCTTTGCATGCTGATAAGATTGGAAATACCCACAACTTTATTTTCCTGTTTCTCCTCATGGCCCACCACTTGTATTAGAAACTTTAAATTCATGACTTGAGTTCATTATTAACCCAGTTACAGGCATGTGGATATTATGTTCAGTTTGATTGAGGTAAATTTGGTGAATGTCTAAGGCATGACATTTCCAAATTAGGTTCAAATATGAGAGTGTCGTGAAGTTGTTCCAAAATGTGAAGCTCAAAATGAAAAACAAACAGGAAAAGCTCATTTACTAACCACCAACAACCCCCCCTCCCCCCGAAAAAAAGCAAGAAAATTTTACTGTATTTCCATTAAATGACTATAGCTTGAGAGTTAGTACATTTGTAAACATTTGTTTGCCCTGGAAGTTTTCAGAGAATCCTATATAGGGAGAACACCGTATTAACTTTATTCCCGTTTTCAAAAACGAATATATTATTTGAAAGGAGAGTAACAGATAGACAGGGAAGGAGAGAAAAACAGTATCTTCCACCCACTGGTTCACTTCCCAACTGCCTGCAACAGCCAGTGGTAGGCTAACGCCAAGTCAGAAGCCAGGAACTCCATCCAGGTCTCCCATGTAGATGGCAAGAACTTGGCCATCATCCACTCTCTTCCCAGATGCACTGGCAGCAAGCTGGATCTGAGCGAGGAGTAACTAAGACTTGAACCAGGCACTCTGATTTGCAATACCAGCATCTCAAGCGTGGGTTAACCTACTGCACCACAACTCCCACCCCTTACTTTATTTTTGATGGTGCTTTAAGAAGCTGCTTAAAATTAAAACTTGTGTGTATTTTGATTTTGTGATTTCATAGTAAGATCTATTTACTTTAGATTATGAAGAACAGTTATTGTACTAGTTATCTTTTTTGTTTTTTCTTTCTGCCATGTTCTGTTCTGATCTTCTAGTTGTTCATTGATTTCAGAAATCAATGATGGGATAAATATTTTGCATCACTTTTTGCTGTCATTTTTATATAATAGGTAATGGCTTAAGAGTTTTTATGTACCAGGCCTTGTTTTATCTTTTTTTTTTTTATTGGAAATGCAGTTAGATGGTGGGGGTTGTGGGTAGGGTATCTTCCTTCCTCTGGTTCACTTCCCAAATTCTTGCAACAGTCAGAGCTGGGCCAGGCTGAAGTCAGGAGTCTGGAACTCTGTCTTTGTCTCCCATGTGAGTGGCAAGGGCCCAACTACTTGAGTCATCACCGTTGCCTTCCAGTGTGCCTGTTGGCAGAAAGCTGGAATTGGAAGTGGAGCGGGTTCTTTCATCCAGGCACTCGGATAGGGTACGTGAATGGCCCAAGCACCATCTTAACTGCTGCTCTAAATGGCTGTCCCCAGCTTTATCATTTAATCCTCACCACAATTGGTTGAGACATGCACTAGCTGTAGCTGCATCTATATGAAACAGTAGAGGAAATTGGTTCCGAGAGATAAGAAAATTGCTGATAGTTCCTATGAGTAGGGTCAGGTTTAAACTCTTGCCACTTGGTCTTGTTTGGTGCCAAAAGTATAGAAACAGCTATATTTATAAATAAGCATTTAGGCAACTTCTTTATCCTGGTAGGTTTAAGACACAAATAGGCAGCTATGCTGGAAAATCCTTTATTTCATCTTCACAGTGCTTATAATTAAATGGGAGAAAGTTGACACCATCCAGGGCTGAGTCAAGCTTAAGGAAACCTTCGAGGTTCTGCGAGAGAAGTCTGTGCAGCAGGTCTCTGGACAAGTATTCCCAGTGCATCTGACATTTGTCTGCCAATATGCAGGTCATCAGGGTAGAGTTAGCTGCAGTCCAGGAGGGCTCCTTATTGCTCATGTATTAGTCAGCAGAAAGCTTATTTTTTTTTAAATATCAGCACTATAGGGTTTATTTCTTTGACAGAAATGTTTGAATTATGTCTACCTTGGTCTTTACCTAGAAATATGTGTGACAAATAAAGTCAGGGTCTCCACCCAAATCCTGATGTCAACATGCAATGTGAAAATCTTGGGCCAGAAATCAAGATGTAGCTAACAAAATTCAGATTCTACTTATTTGGAATATATATTGGTCCAACTTGAGTTCAGTTTGGACATTTTGAGTGAAAATTGGATGAGCAATTTTATATGTGCAGTTATGCTAGTCAATTTTACTTTATCTTGTTAAATTTTACAGCATTGGAGAAATATGTGTTCTACAGGTGACTTAAGCATAAAATTCACCAATTGAATAGTCATATAGTTATGCATATACCAACTATTTGGTTCCCATGAAACTTTTATGGTCTTATTTGCTATTATAATCTTCAGCCTTCTTGAGGAATCAGTACATGATTGATTGTCATGTATTGATTATCATGTTAATGACTAACATAATTTAATGCCTTCCTAGAGGAAAGAAATTTTTGGAAGATCATTAAATACTTTAAACCTGCAGAAGCCCACATGTCTGTGCCTCTCTGTAGCAGGCTGAGTCCTTTGGGTCAGTTATTCTTAGCCTTGGTATTTCTATCTTATGGCATCGCAGGTCTAAGATTAGCTTGTTAGGCGTTATCATGCCATCTGAATTACCTCCTAATATAACTCTACACTGGAATGATTATTTATAGAAAGAGCATTCTGTCATTTTTGGGTTATTTCTAGTAGTTTAAATAAAGAAGAATAACATTCAAGTGAAACCACAGATTCCTTCCTGCTGCCAAAACAACATGATAACTGTCTGCTAAAGGGGCAATAATGTTGTTTAAAGGCGTGGGTAGGGTGATTACAGAATTCTTTTTATCCCTGCCACCTTGAGAGAAAAGGGAGGGCTTTGGGTAGTGACGTATAATGCTTATGGAAAGGCAGAGAGGTGGCCTTGATGCTTTCTGTCATAGAGCACACAGGACTCGGGTTGATGATGACACCAAGAGACATACAGGGTTTATTTTTAGAAACAGACATTGCTAAGCTCTCTACTTGGTGCTAATATCTCTCATACACAGGGCTGCTTCGGCTTGTGATCCTATCCAGCGAGGATGGCATTACACACACAGTTTTCTGTTTTTACTTTGCAAGAATGATTATTCTCTTATTATAGGATAATTTGCATTTTTTAAAATTAAGAAATCTCAATTCTATTTTTTAATCTCATTAAGATTGACTTTAAGAAATATTTTATGAAAAATAACCAAATGTCGCTTTGTAAGCACAATGAATATATCTGTTGACCATAAGATGTAGAGAAAAAGGTGAATATCATAAATAACTTTTTTTTTGACAGGCAAGAGTTAGACAGACAGAGACAGAGACAGAGAGAAAGGTCTTCCTTCCGTTGGTTCACCCCCCAAATGGCCACTACAGCCGGCACACTGTGCTGATCCAAAGCCAGGAGCCAGGTGCTTCCTCCTACTCTCCCATATGGGTACAGGAACCAAGGACTTGGGCCATCCTCCACTGCTTTCCTGGGCCACAGCAGAGAGCTGGACTGGAAGAGGAGCAACCAGGACAGAACCTGTGCCCCAACCGGGACTAGAACCCGGGGTGCCAGTGCTGCAGGCGGAGGATTAGCCTAGTGAGCTGCTGCGCTGGCCAAAAGAAGGCCATTTGTGAAAATATTCAGAGGTGGAAGTGGAAGCCATTGGAGGAACAGCTTAACAAGCTGCATCCTGACCATTTGTTTAATAGCAGGTTGAACATGGAGTATTTGAAATTCTTTGAAGCTTTGGGATCTGAGATGAATTGGTCATTCATCTGTTCCTTTTTTTCACTTAAAAGTATTTGAGAGCCGACCATGTGTCGGTCCTCGTGGAGGGTACAACTGTGAAACAAGACAGGTAGACACATGATTGGTTGGTTAATTGGTGAGTGGGGAAGACTGCCTTAGATAGTGGCAAGCACTGGAGTAATATGAAATAGAACAATGGTTAGAAAGTGACTGATCGGAGCAGGGACAGTGTCAACGAGACTGTAAGTGAAGTCTTTTTCAAGAGTCTAAGCCATGAAGGACATCTTTCCAAAAAAAAAAAAGGTTTTCCTGCAACATCGCACTTGATCTAAGTCACACAGAATGGAGTAGAAGCGATCTGGATCTGTTTCCACCCCCAGTTACCCCTGCATTATGGAAGGGAGAGGGATGCTTTAGCAAGTAGGTGAAGTGAAAGAGCCGGGGAAAGGCTGTTAGCCCTGGATTTCTGTTGTTCCTGGAGAAAGACTGTGGAATCAGGTGGCTTCCCTCTCGCATTAGACCTTTTGACCAGAGGTGAAGGCCCTGGTGGAGCTTCTTACGTTTTGTCATTCCTGGACGTTTGTCTTTGCCCCTCATTCCAAATCTGAACTCAGCTGCGCTATAACTTCTTACCCACGTGGGATGAGCCATTGCTAGTAGTTCAGTGACGCAAATAGTCCCTCTTTCCCCTGGAGCCAAAGACAAGGGGAGCAGTGTGTTCTCATCAGTGCAAGTCGGAACAGAAGTCAGAGAGCATTTTCTCATCAACACAGTTATCACACACTTTTTAAAGGGTGTAAAACACCGTATTTACTACACAGCATTTGTTGCATCTCTACAGGGTATATTTAGTTCAGATAACTCATGAGTCTGATAGTACTTTTGTTAGTTTTTTGGAGGACTGACTTTTATAAAATATTTGGGTGCTGGTGCTGTGTCGTAATAGGCTAAGCCTCCACTGGTGGTGCCGGCATGCTGTGTGGGCACTGGTTCAAGTCCCTGGCTGCTCCACTTCCCATCCAGCTCCCTGCTAATGTGCTTGGAAAGCAAAGGAGGATTACCCAATTGCTTGGATCCCTGCACTCATGTGGGAGACCTAGAAGAAGCTTCTGGCTCCTGGCTTCAGCTTGGCCTAGCCCTAGGCATCACAGCCATTTGAGGAGTGAACCAGTGGATGGGTGATTGTTTGTCTGTCTCTGTCCCTCTCTCTCCTATCTCTGTAGCTCTGCTTTTCAAATAATAAATGAATCTTTTTTAAAAAAAAAATTTGGAGTATAGTCATCATTGTGTTGGCCAGTGGTTAGTTTTGTGACAAATGATTACAATGGCTGAGTGAGGAAGTCTTTTGTGAAGGTGACAGATCTATTTTTGAGAAAGGAGAAATAGCAGCATGTGCTCAAAGCTATTTTCCCCACATGTTGCACTCTCGTGTGGATAGGGGTCGATGATGGATATGCACGGGGGTTGGTTGGGCAATTTTGAGGATCTGACATTATCTCGCATGCCTGGTGCCTCATGGGGTTTTCCCTTAGCATTCCAGTAGGCTTGGGTCAAATGAAACGAAAGCACAGATAGAAGAAGGCAGGAAGTGTTCCAGAGCTATTTTCATCTCCCCTAACTTCTGCCTTGTGGGAAGGGTTGGGAAGCTTTGATGAGCAAGTAGCTATGATTTTCTCCAGCCTTGGGAAGGCTGGGGTCAACCCAACTTCTGGCCAGTGTGCTTCATGGATTCAGAGGAGCTTGGGGAAGATAGTTCATAACAACTTGTTTTTTTGTCCACTGACAGATTCCATTGAATCAGTCTTTGTTAAGTACTTGTACTGTATTTTCAGTTAGTTTTCTACTAGCTTATCTGTTATTGTTGTGTGTGTGAACTAATAATAATCAGATGTTTCCTTTTTTTCTGAAATACTTTTCTGCCCACTGCTCTTCCCTGGGGAGAATCAGGATTCTTGCCAAGTCTGAGTCCTGTGTTCCCTGGAGCCAGTGCCCTCACTGGTTTTGCTTTTCTCTGGTAACGATACCCAGTGCTGTGTGTTTTCTTCTCTCCTTAATCCCCATTGTCCTTTAGAGTCTCTTACAACTTTTCCATTTTCTGTCTTCCCCTGCAGTTATTTACGTACATGTGAACCCATCCCCCCAATTAGGTATATTACAAGCTCCACGAGGAAAAGGATCATGTTTTCCTTCTATTTTTATTCCTTACGGTGCCTAGGACATAATGGATCTCTAAGACAATTTTTAGATGAATGAATGCGTGATTAAAGGGTACTGTGTTATTGCACAAAGTCTGTTTTTATAAATTTTATATACATATGTATTTTTAGAAATGATGTCTTCATCTGTGTCGGAAAATAACCCCTCTGTTTCTTTGTAAATTTGAAAAGTGTAGGCATTTTGGGGGTGTCAGAGTCTTTCAGTCACAAATGACAACAACTCATTGTAGAATGTCAGTCAAGAATGACCTTCAGGGGCTTGGTCATTTGGATGGGACCCTTCAGTGTTGAGTTATTCTTAACAAAGGGAATTTTGGAGTATTCTGATTTGGTTTGGTTTTTCAATGAATAATGCCAATAGAAATTTCATGAGATGTGTGTCTGCATTCAGAATGTGAAGTGTGAAATAGCTAATTTAAGACTGCCTGAATATAAATGCCTACTTTTTTATCCAAGGAAAAGAATAAATTTAGCTGTGGAAACGATTACAGGTGTACTTTTATGTTATTCAAATACCACTTCGTATTTAATACTATTTTTCTCTTCTGTGACATTTTTACACAGAGACAATTTTCTTAGTTACAAGACAAAAATGGATAGAATTTTTTTTTCTGTGAACAATTGTATCGATTTGGAAATAATTCTGCCTTAGGACTGCGATTTAGAGTTCATCTGCACTTATCCAGGTGGTATTTAATTGGCCATATCCTTTGACAAGGAGGCAAGAAAGATTTTTTTGATAAACAATTTAGTAAGCAAATTTGAATGCCAGTGGTATTCGTAATTTTCAAAATTATCTAAAGTAAAATGTCAGAACAGGGAAATCACAAAGTGAGATATTAAGAAGACACAGATGGAAGGGGTGAATCAGTCTGTATACACAGCTATTCAAAGAAAATAATTAAGTAAATATATTGATGTCTAAGTGACAAAGAATGGTAAAAGGGAGTAAGATGTAATTTAAGTAGGGAAAGATGTCATTTTTTTGAGGCAGTCTTTTTGCTCTGTTTTAGCCTTGAAACTCTGCATACGTTAGAATAAGGGTGTTAAAACTCAGAAAATTGAGTTAGTTGACAATGAAAGTAGGGATCAAGAAAGGAGTTGTATAATAAAACCAAATTTTACAACACAGATGTTGAACTCAGCTTGGTAGAGCACAGTGGCTGAATGTGTGCCAGGGGCCTTTCAGCAACTTTGTGAATGCTGTGGTTGGGTTTTCTCATCATGGTAGGGCCAAGAGAAGTTTCCAACTGGCATAGTAATCATATGGAGATAGCAAGAATCAAGTTTGAGCTGACCACAGGATTAGAAGTTTTCCATTTTTAAATTAAGCATTAGCAAGAAGTGAGGATTTGTTCGAACAGCTTTCCAGGGGTTTTTAATTTCTGGACTTATAAGCTGAAACCATGTGAAGAACTCATTTGTTTTCTTTTCTGAAAGATGAATATAAAAATGTTAGAAAAAATATTATCTGATATCATCTTTAATTTTTATATTTTAAGAAGGAAAATAAACCTCAAACAACTGATGATTAAATGTAATAAGAAACAGTGCTCTTAATCCAATATCCTGATAATTAAGTGGAAATTCTCCCATTTCATTGACCTTGAAAAAATCAACAGTCCTGTTTTCTTTCCAACAAATCGTCCAACACTTGAATTTGGAAGCACCTCTAGAAACTCTGATATAAGTTCCTTTTCAGATAACTAGACGATCTCTTAAATTTCTTTGTGGACATGAGAGACAAGATCTTTCTATTTCAGTACCTTCTGTCCAGTCAACTTTTGGGCACTGAACCAACATGTAGTAAAGATTATCTTTATACTTCACCAGTCATAGATGTGAGATGCATTTTCCCCCCATCTCTGCCAACATTGGAGATTATCAGACTTCAGATATTTCTGCCAAACCAAGAGATGAAAAGTGGTAAAGTACTACAATTTTTATATGAATCTCCCTGACAAGTGGTGGGGCCGTTTGGGTCTTCTTTTATGGAGAGACAATTCCAAGATGCAAGAATGGTTAAAGGGGAAAAGTCTACCAGTGAAGGTCACCCTAGTAATTGATAATAGATTAAGTGAAAAAAATGCTAAGGTCAACTCACCAGCTGTAGAAAAAACATTGTATCAAATTCACTACCCTTCCAGGACAGAAGTCCTTATTAAATGAAAAATAGAGGGGCCAGTGTTGTTCTGTAGAAGGCCAAGCCTCCAACTGCAGCACCAGCGTCCCATATGGGTACCAGTTCAAGTCCTGGTTATTTCTCTTCCCATCCAGCTCCCTGCTAATGGCCTGGGAAAGCAGAGGAAGATGTCCCAAGACCTTGGGCTCCTGCACCCTTGCAGGACACCTGGGAGGAGCTCCTGGTTCCCAATTTCCCATGGGCCCAGATCCAGCCATTGTGGCCATTTGGAGAGTGAATCAGTGGATGGAAGACCTTTCTCTCTGTCTCTCCCTCTCCTTGTCTGTAACTCTACCTCTTGAATAAATAAATAAAACTCTCTAAAAAATGAAAAATAGAAGAGGAAAGTAAAATGTTAGTGACCATAACACTACCTGAAACTATATTTAACAGCAAGATTAAAATACATTCTCTTTGATATCATGAACCATGTATTTGAATGTCTTTGTCTATGGTGGAAGACATGAACATCAAATTGGGTGTGCATGGAGTCTTCAGAAAGTTCATGGAAAATGAGTATTTTGAAAAAAGTATCAAGAATTTTAAAATAATTTTGCATTAAGCATTTAATTCTATTTTGGTGAACTTACTAATGATAGGAATTCAAAAGGAAAATAAATTAATTGAACTAATAAAAATTTCAGTTACCTGAGACAAGGTCAGTACACCTTCCAATTGGAAAGGATTGCTTTGTACTACAGATAGCCAAATATAAGATGTATTTCAATCTGATAGTGTTTATGCCAACATCCAAAGCTTGTGTGGAGGAATTTGTCAGGTTACTGAAGACCATACACAAAAACTTCATCAGTTGGCTAGCGCTGCAGCTCACTAGGCTAATCCTCTGCCTGTGACGCCAGTACCCCAGGTTCTAGTCCCAGTAGGGGTGCCGGGTTCTGACCTGGTTGCTCCTCTTCCAGTCCATCTCTCTGCTGTGGCCTGGGAAGGCAGTGGTGGATGGCCCAAGTGCTTGGGCCCTGCACCCGCATGGGAGACCAGGAGGAAGCACCTGACTCCAGGCTTCAGATCGGCGCAGCGCGCCAGCTGTAGTGACCATTTGGGGGGTGAACCAATGGAAGGAAGGCCTTTCTCTCTGTCTTTCTCTCTCACTGTCTAACTCTGCCTGTCCACAAAAACAAACAAACAAAAAAACAAAACAAAAAAACCTTCATCAGCTTTCAGAGATTCTGTATTCATGAATAGGAAGATTTCATCTTTATTTGAAGTCACTTCTCCCCAAATTACTCTAGGCATCCTCTTTATGTTTAAAACTGCTTTCGTCTTAAAAATACATACCTGGTGCATTATGATGTAACAGTCAAATGTGCTACATGTCATAGTGAAAAGTAAATCTCATTTGTCTACCAGCTGTTAATTTCCTGCCTCAGAGAGCTTAATACCAATTTTTTCTGTACTTTACCATGTAAGGTTAAAAATCTCATTGGTGGAGGAGGGAGGGCATTTAGCCTAGTGGTTAAGATACCTATTAAAAATGCCTGTGTCCGTGTCTGAGTGCTGGGTTTGATACCCAGGTCTGGCTCCTGGCTGCAGCTTCCTGCTAATGCGGACCATGGGAGTCTGACAGTGGTAGGTCACGTAGTCAGGTTCTTACCACCCAAATGAGAGACCTGGATTGACTTCCAGAGTCCTGGCTTCATCCTCTCCAGTCCTGCCCATTGTGGGCATTTAGACAGTGAAGCAGTGGATGAGAGCTTTCTGTCTATTGCCTGTCCTCTCAAAAAATAAAAAATCTGTGAAAAAATAAGTTAAAATCCAAATAGGACCCATCAGAAAGCAAGGCACGCTATTTCGAAAATTCAAATGGCAGAGTGTGTACAAATAAGAGTTTTGTGCAAACAATAAATGAGGAGAAGGGATGATTAGAAATCTTGTCATATAAAGCTGTAGTATTAATGATTGGTTTGCACAGAGACATAATGAAGCAAGGAACAGAATATGGAGTTGTTTTTAATTACTTTGTGACTGAGTTTGTATCACAAATCAATAGAAAGAGGAATTGTTTTGATAACAATATATTCAGTTTGTAAAATCACAGCCAAATGATGTACTCAAATGCTTTTTTTTTTAAATAAAGGATTTATTTGAGAGAGAGAAAGGGAGAGAGAGAGAGAGAGAAAGGGAGCTTTCCTCCACTCGCTCACATTGTAAATGCCCACATGGCTGGGAGTCTAATGCCAGGAGCTGGAAATCAATCCCAGGTCTCTCACTTGGGTGGCAGGAAGCCAGTCACTGGAGCCACCCCTGCTGCCTCCCAAAATGCACATCAGCTGGAAGCTGGAGCCAGGGGTGGAACTCTGTTCCTTTGTGGGATGCTAGCAGTGTAACCTGTGTTAACTGCTAGGCCAGATACCCTCCCCAAATGCCTGCTCTTGTAATACAGGTTATCCTGCTGTGGAGGTTAGTACTTAACCTGCAAAGCTGGTATATTTTGGCCCCGCATTTTTGGAGGAATGGGAAGGAATTTTAGTTAAGTGGACCTAAGCTAGATAAGACAAGTTTTCAATAATTTTATAGCTGGGTGATTTTCAACAGATAGTTTGAGACTACTTTAAATAATACTTGAAGGTGACAGTGCAGTCAAAGATGAATGGGAGATGGCTGGGTTCGGAAGTTTCGTGACTGTTAGCCACTGAGTCGTGCCTGCAAACACCATTGAAGTAGTGGCTTTTAAGCTGAGGCCTTAAAGAGCCTAGCTATATACGATGTAAGGAAAGGAATTCCCGGCAGCGGGAACAGCCATTGCAAAAGACTACTCAGTTCCATGTTTGTCTGGTTTCAGAATGAAGGCCAGTGTAGTCACAGAATTGCCAGCCACCCAATCAGAGGGACTTTCAGGGGAGTTAGTCTGGAAGTTGCTGCTGGCTGTGTGACGGTGTGGTTGTCTTTCCCTGGTCTCTGTAAATGATGAGGGGTTACCTAGATCACTATTAGGGTCACAGACCTTTTAAAAAGATGAGTAGTTTGATTTTTTTAGTTGCCTGTAGTAAAGGAGGTTGCAAGACTATCTCTTTGTCATAGTCTGAAAGTAACTTGGATCAATAGGCAAACAACTCTGATAATATAGCTGTTTGATACTATACATTTTTAATACCATAGATTTTAGACTTAAAAACTCGTTCAACTCCAGCTTGTTTGAGCCTTATTCCTTATTCTGAAGCCTGTGTGCTGTGTCTAACTTTGTTACCTTTTCTTAAAAGTGTGGTCTGACCACATTACAAGGACTGTTTAGGTGGCCTGTGTTGTGTGGGGCACTGCCTGTTAAGCTGCTGCCTGTGACAGAAAGGGCTGATTCAAATCCCATCTGCTCTGCTTCTGACTCAGCTCCCTGCTAATGTGCCAGAAAGCAGCGGAAGATGGCCTGAGTTCTTTGGCCTCTGCCAGCCATGTCGGAGTTCTAGGTTCCTGTGGTGGTTATTTGGGGAGTGAACCAGTGATGGAAGATCTCTCTTTTCTGTCTCCCTCTGTCTCTCTCACTCTACCTTTCAAATCAATAAATATTAAAAAAAAAAAAAAAAACCACAACTATTTAGTAATTGGTATCACCTACCTAGCTGAATTTGATATTTAATAAAAACCAATTTCTTTTTCTCTATATACACAGTTATATGCTGCTTAACAACAAGGATATTTTCTAAGACATTGTGATTTCTCCTTTGTTTGAATATTGTTGTAAACCTAGACGACATAGCCAATTATTATATATTACTCCTAGGCTACATACCTGTACAACATGTTACTGTACTGAATTCTGTAGTCAGTTGTGACACAATGGTAAATATTTGCTTATTGAGCATATCTAAACAGAAAAAATGCAATGAAAATACTAAGTAATAGCAATTTTTCAAGCTCTTTCATAATTTTTTTTTAATTTGAAAGATACAGTTATAGACAGTGAGAGAGAGAGAGAGAGAGAGAAACATCTTGCTCCTGGCCACCATAGCCAGCACTGTGCCAATCCGAAGCCAGGTGCCTCTTCCTGGTTTCCCATGTGGGTGCAGGGGCCCAAGCACTTGGGCCATCCTCCACTGCCCTCCCAGGTCACAGCAGAAAGCTGGACTGGAAGAGGAGCAACCGGGACTAGAACCTGGCACCCCTATGGGATGCTGGCACTGCAAGCGGAGGATTAACCAAGTGAGCCATGGGGCCAGCCCCTCTGTCATAATCTTATGGAACCACCACTATTTTTATGTGGTCCCTGTGTTGATGACAACGTTATATAGTACATGACTCCCTCCGTATGTGTACAGGTATGCCTGAGTCACAATTATAATTTCTTTTTCTAACTCTGTAACAAGAGTCAGGTTATCATTCTAGTAGAAAGTGAAGAACATAGAAGGAAAATGACTGTGTACTACATTTCTTATAGCTTAGAACTAGTTATTTCCATTTTAGTAGTGAAAATTATCTTTTGGTTGGTTTTAAGAAATTAGATTATCTGATCAGTCCTGTTTTCTTCATGTTTGCCCTTTAGATCTCATTTAGAATTGCATTTCCCTATTAAAAGGTGGGACTTACTTTGGACTAATAAATATACCAGAAATTTCAGTGTAAATAACATTATAACATGTGGCCGGAGTTGTTGCATGGCAGGTTAAGCCACTGCCTATGATGCCAGCATCCCATATAGATGTGGGTTCAAATTCTGGCTGTTACACTTTCCATCCAGTACCCTGTTATTGCTTCTGGGAAAGTAATGAAAGATATCCCAGCCACATGGGAGACCTGGATGGAGTTCCGGGCTCTTGGTTTTGGTCTGGCCTAGTCACTGCTCTTGTGGCCATTTAGGGAGTGAACCAACCAATCAGTGATGTCTCTCCCTCTATGCCTTTCCAATAAGTTAATAAACCTTTTTGAAAAAGCACTATTACAGAAATTGCTGTAAGGAAGCAGAAATTTCCGTCATGTTCCTAAATGAATGTTGAGGTGTACATTAATTCATATAATATAACTGAATTAATGTAATGCATTGCTTCAGGTCAACTGCTTAATAGATGAGGAATTATCTTCAGCTTTCTGTTCTCTCCCAATGTATTTTAATCATAATTTTCTGGATAAAAGCAGTATTTTGGAATAAGTTCTGCACAGTCCTTAGGAAATTTTTTATTCATAAGTTTTTCTAGCATTTATAGTTTATCTGGTTAAAATTTAAAAAGAAAGAAGGAAATTATATTGGTGACTGGTTGGAAAGTCATATTTTATTGGGTTTTACATCTACCATGGGTGATATTTAAATGATGCCAAAGCTACATGTTGCAATCAAGATAACAAGAGTATTTTTTCCCTCTTTCTCATTCCAATCTTTTGAAATGTAATGCATGGAGATTTTTCTTTCATATGTTAAGTGTGTCTCATTGCTGAATATAGTGTGCTTCACTGAAGTGCTCACTTCTTTGCCAAAAACACATCAGTCATTCACAAATATTCAGTATTCTGAGAATGAAATTTTTTTTTTAGCTACTTGGGTAGTTGGTGAAAGCCAGTTTGCAAAGATTCTAACTCGCCTGGTGTTAGAACTATTATGTGGCATCTAGGGCTAAGTATTGGCACCTAGCATGTGAGATAGAAGATGAGATGCAGGACTCTGCAGGCTATGAAATGTTGACTAAGACTTGCAGCCATGGAGCAGGGTCATTGATGCTCATCAGTCTTCTGTTTTGTCAATGAGGCCAAAAAAACACTACAAGGCCGTCCCCGCGGCTCACTAGGCTAATCCTCCACCTTGCAGCGCCGGCACACCGGGTTCTAGTTCCAGTCGGGGCGCCGGAATCTGTCCCGGTTGCCCCTCTTCCAGGCCAGCTCTCTGCTGTGGCCTGGGAGTGCAGTGGAGGATGGCTCAAATGCTTGGGCCCTGCACCCCATGGGAGACCAGGAGAAACACCTGGCTCCTGCCATCGGATCAGCGCGGTGCGCCGGCCACGGCGGCCATTGGAGGGTGAACCAATGGCAAAAGGAAGACCTTTCTCTCTGTCTTTCTCTCCCACTGTCCACTCTGCCTGTCAAAAAAAAAAAAAAAAAAAAAAAACCTACAAATTTGGAAAACTAAATGTAGTCCATCCCTGGCCACATTCATTAACATTTAAGAAAAATAATTATAAATATATATATAGAAGTAAAATCTCTACATTAATTAAAATACAAAAACTCAAGTAAGTAAATCTTAGATCTTGAAGAATGTCTGACATGTAATAATTGCTAATAAATGCTTGTAGCATGGCTGAGTAATTGAACTGAGTATCATCCTTTGCAATGATTATTTTGCAACTGCAGAAACACACTTGTACTATAATTGTCTAAGAAATACATTTCAAAAGCTACTCTTTCATTTTAAAAATTGAAGGCAGGAAAAGCTTCTCTTCCTTTTAATGATGCTTTTCTTAAGGATCATTATTTTATTTAAGTTACTATTTTTGTGAACACTAACAATGTGTTCAGATATGGAGGCCCTTAAATGGCACTCACAATTTTGGGGAGCTGTTTCCTTCAGACACAATGATGCAATAGTCATGATTTTAAATTCTTCATTCTGCCCATGTCTTCCTAGTGGGCCACTTTCTATCATCCTCATTTTTAATATGTAGTATATGTAGAGAATAAAACATCAAATGACCAAGCTTCTAAGGCATGAGTTAAAAGACCTTGAAGAAGGATTTCTTCTGGGTAAAATATGCTCAATTAGGTTTATATTCATAGAAGATGTAGTTTGGTCAAAAAGAGTTCAAATGCTTGAGTGTTTGGTGTATTCTGGATTGCTGAGGCTTTCAGAGAAGAGAATGTGTCTTGTAGTCTTCCTCCATGTCCTGTTTTCCCTGAAAACACTACCAGGAAAAGCCAGTCAACCATCCCAGCATCTACTTCAGAAAACAGCTCCCTGGAATATTCTGGTATGTGTCATTCAAATTCCAGGAGAATAATACGGTGAGTATCTAATCTGTCTTGGCTGAACAATTGTTGTAAATAATTTATCCAGGAAAAATATTTTGAAAGACCAACGTCTGACTTGAGGTTGCTGCTTCTGGAAGAAAACAATGGGAAAAAAAAATGCCCAATTAAGCTAACATTCTCGATATTTCTGATTAATCTTTAAACTAATGCGAGTATTTGGTCTAAAGGCTAATTTCTTGGCTGCAAACTGGTGACCTCACACTTAGAAACATTTCCTTTCTTGTATCTAAAGATATGTCTGGAAAGGGCATCAAATGTTCATGGGCACTGAAGGCTTCCCATTGGTTCCATCGTCATGATGGCATTGTCTCACTGCTTGTCACCTGTTTCCACAAGTGACAGAAGTTCACAGAAGACATGATGAAAATGAATTCTGAGGATGTTTTATTTACCTGCCACTTCCTATTATAGTTTCCAGTGAAGTGTGATCCTTTGTACATGGTTAGGGTCCCTTTTATTGATGGGCAATGGACAAATCAAAGGATTAGCTTGTGAGATGCTGGGGCAGAGTTGAGTCATTTCCTCCCCTTGATTACTTCTCTCTGACATCAGATGGTAGCACAGCCACCGGCATTGTTGTACACATTTGTCCTAAAGAATGAGCTGTTTCCTGTTCCACATCCTGGGCTACTTTTGCTGTTCTGTTTTCAGCCAGGCTTCTTTTCCCAACACTGATGGGGCAAAATTTATCCACCTTTCAGGATAAGACCTAGCTGGTAGAATAGGACAAGGGAAACAAGGACACCCTGATTTCAGAAGAGGATCTTGCCCTTTGTTTCTTCCATTCTCACTCCTCTGTTTTTGCCAAGGATTGGGAAGGCAGGACTGAAAATGGGCTCTAGAGTTGACAAGAAACAGGACTCTGAAGAAAAGCCGTCTCCTTGGATATGCTCAGGAACTTTTTCTTTTTTTAGAAAGAGTGATAGAGAGAGTGAGAAAAGGTGTGGTGGTGGAGGCGATGGGAAGGGGCTAGGGATCTTCCATCTGCTGGTTCACTCCCCAAATGTCCCTGATGGCCAGGCCTGTTCCAGGTTGAAGCCAGGAGCCTGGAACGCCATCCAGATCTCCCAGATGGGTGGCAGGGGCCTAAGCACTTGGACTGCCGTCTGCTGATTTCTCAGATGCGTTAGCAGAAAGCTGGATCAGAAGTGGAGTAGCTGTGACTACAGCCTGCACCTGGATATGGGATACTGGTGTCATAAGCAGTGGTGAACCCTCAGTACTGGCCCCACTAAGGACTCTTGACTGTACTTGCCCAGTGGTGAATGACAGCTCTTTTGTGACTTTTTGTGTTTTAAAAATTCAAATTATCTTAAAAAGTATTTACTTTTAAAAAGATTTATTTATTTATTTAAGACAGAGAGAGAGAGAGAGAGAGAGAGAGAGAGAGAGTCCACCTGCTGGTTCACTTCCCAAATGACTGCAACATCCAAGACTGAGCTGGGTCAAGTCAGGAGTCCAGAAGTCAATCCATGTCTCTCTGCCTCATGAGAAGCAGAGACACAGGTACTCGAGCCATCACCAGATGCTGCTCAGAGAGTACATTAGCAGGAACCTGAAATTGTCAGTGGAGCCGAGACTTCGAACCCAGGTTCTCGGTTGTGAGGTGCAGGTTGTGTCCCAAATGGCATCCACTGTGCCGAAGTCTGCCTTACCCTTTCATTTTCTTTTCCCCATTCCCACACTCATCTTCTCACACTTGCAGCATTATATTATGTTCACACATAGATTTTTTTCGTTATTTTCCCATGTGAAATGATATCTCATGAACAATTTTCACTCTAGAAACATAATTGCATATTCTGTATATTTTAATTGAGCATTTAAAGAAGTATTACTTATTATGCAATCTGGCATTCACTGATTTACTGTCTCTCATAGAAGCTGATTACTTCTATTTGTGTTTTCTACCTATAGTAACTTCTACTAATCACTCACTTATTTGGGAACTTCTTCTATAGGCACCAAAATCACAAGTTTGAAGAAACCAGAAAGGGACTAGGACAGCTTGGGGAATCCATGATCAAGTGTTCAGTAGTCCTCAAATCCAAAGAAATTGTCTGTATGCTAATATATTTCTGTACCTGGTGATTTTTCCTTGAGAATGTTCAGGTCTGATTCTCAAGGAAATTTTTAAATCTGGTAAATGTAAATGGTCATTTTTATAAACAGGAATGATAAATTTCACAGATAGGTTCTCAAACTCTGGATTACAGGGTACAGATTAAAAGCAAGAGAAGGCGGTACTAGAGTTACTTACTGACAGTACCCAATAGCAAGCAAGAAGTATCCCTGCCACTGCCAAATATTGAAAAAGCTGGGCTAGAACTAAAAACCAACAACCAAAAAAAGGCTGCCTAACTATATAAGAACCAACTGTTGTACATAACAGGTATTGAAGGCACAGTTACAACTGACGAGCCTCATGGTGCTTCTAGGTCCACCATATTAGTGAGCATCTTTAAACACAGACATGTGTATAACGTGTTTTAGCACAAGTCCCTTAAAACAGTAAAATAGAATTATTTTTGATCTTCTAGAGAGAGTAAGTTCAGACTTCTGAAATGTTTGCCTTGTAGAGTTATTACTGTGAAATTAAGTAGGTGTATGAAGCTAGGAGAGGTGTTGTTAGTCCTTTGTAAAGTTATACTATGGTTTAAAAAATTACCCTTTACACCCAAAAATCCAGTACTATTAGTTGTACAAACACTCCAAGTGATTATTAAATACTTAAAGCCATACTTCACAGATCAATGTGAAAAAGATGATAGCAGAAAATATAGTTTACATACATCTCTGTGGAAGAAACTTTCCGTTAATGTGAATGAGCTTGTGAGTGAGGTCATCCCAACTCATTCTGGGAAAGATGTATGCCCGTGTAATCCTATCTGGAGAAAGTTTACGAAGAGTGATGGTTGACTCAACATTCTAAGCCAGAAACGAGTGACAGCTGACAACATTGTGTTTCACTGAATAGCAAGCAGATAGAGAACAAGCAGAAGAGAGTTACCCCAGATTGGATTCATGACATTCCTAACTTAGAACAATTGTGTCATCTAAACCAATAAGAAATACCTATAACTCAGTGAACAAGAAATGGCAACAGTCCATGCAGAACACATTCAAAGAGGAAAACAAGAAGAGTGGCTAGTAAACACGAGTAAGTGGTCCTTCCCTCGGGCTGGATATCAGTGAGGGCCATTTTTGTATTTGTTGTATTCGTGAAGATAGAAAAGCCAGTGATATTCAGTGTTGGTGAGAGTTTGGAGCAAATGGACATCTTCATGCCTAGTAAAAGAGCACACTGAAGGAGCATCTGTTGAGAGTACTAACACAATTTAAAATCTGTCTGCCCTGCAATCCAGTCATCCCATGTAATTGTTGACAGAAAAACTTGCAAAATGTACTTGCATAGGAATTTGTCTACCGTGAGATTTCTCTCTGTCTTTAAACAAATGTTGTTGCTGCTTCTTCATCTTTATCTTCACCTTGTTTTTTTTTTTAATTTTTTTTTTTTTTTGGTTTGTTTGAAAGGCACAATTACAGAGAGAGAAGCATCTTCCACTGCTTTCCCAGGCTCATTACTAGGGAGCTGGGTTGGTACTGGAGTTGCCAGGACTTGTACCAGAGCCCACTTCGGATGCCATTGTTATAGGCAGCTTAACCTACCGCCTCATAGTGATGACCTCCACAATGTTTCTTTACGGCATTCTTTACGGTAATGAAAAATCAAAGGCAATTTAAGTGTCAGTTAATTTGCCATAATCCATATATTTGAAATGGTATACAGTGATTACAATTAATAAGTAATGTCTGAATATATTAACATAGAAGAAAGGGCTGGATATATATATATATATATATATTTTTTTTTTTTTTTTTTGACAGGCAGAGTGGACAGTGAGAGAGAGAGACAGAGAGAAAGGTCTTCCTTTTTGCCGTTGGTTCACCCTCCAATGCCCGCTGTGGCCGGTGCGCTGCGGCCGGCGCACCGCGCTGATCCGATGGCAGGAGCCAGGTGTTTCTCCTGGTCTCCCATGGGGTGCAGGGCCCAAAGACTTGGGCCATCCTCCACTGCACTCCCTGGCCACAGCAGAGAGCTGGCCTGGAAGAGGGGCAACCGGGACAGAATCCGGCGCCCCGACTGGAACTAGAACCCGGTATGCCAGTGCTGCAAGGTGGAGGATTAGCCTATTGAGTCGCGGTGCCGGCCCAAAGGCTGGATATATTATTGGGTGAAAAAATGTGGAACTATATCCATTACAGTATGATAAGCTCAACTAATTGATACACAGTGTTATTATTGTCATTTTGTTGTGGTGGTAACAGTAGAAAAGTAGTGAAATAACAATATTTTAACCCAAAGAAAAGTGTTAGAATGAAAAACTGCAGTTAAAGAGAAATTTCAAAATCCATGATATACAATTTAAAGTAGGAACGTTTCTATATCAGTCTTTTAACTTAAAAATCAAGTTTTAATACAATTACTTCAGTCATAGATCACACTTGTCAATGAGAGTCTTTTAATATAGATCAAAATACTTTTCCTTGTGAAGACCACCTCTTGCAGAGAACTTTTATTTACTTTGTTATACCACTCTATTCTCTTGTCTTTACTTTCTCCACAGTTCACATTATGGAAGAAGTGGGTCACCTGTTACTTGCAGAAATGTCACTATTAATATCACTGTGCAACACAGAAAAAATTTCAGTACAATTAGAGGCAACCAGCCTGCGTAGAGTTGGTTAATTGAGTTATAAAATTCTAAGGGAGGATGATGAACTAAGTAGACATATGTATTTAGAGCTTTCTGTTCTGCTTTTTTCATCAAATGCTTCTGGCACCTGGGTTTGCTCAACTGCCCTTCTGTTGAAGATGGTTTCTGAATTGATGTCAGGAAGAGTCATATGCCATGGACCAGTGAGCTCCTCAGTTGTAGAGTAAGGATGTGTCAGTGTGCACTGTCCAAATGTACAGGCCTACTACCCTCAGTGTCCTGGAAGGAGTGATCTGATACCCAGAGTACAGAGAGCAGCCCAGAGTCTTGGTCGGACACCAAGCTGGAGAGTCTGTGAAAGCAGATAGCCCAGGAAGCTGGAGCCCTGCTCTGCTGTGTCGACACGTCTAGAGCTCAGAATAAAACTGAATTTCCTGCTTTAGCCGTAGCTGGGTCTTAAAATAACCTGAAGAAATTATAGTTCTGATTACATAGAAAGTGAAGGACTTAGAACATTCTCCTAATAAAGCCATGGGAATGACACAAAGCTTAGTCATCGGCAGTCCTTCTCCAACAGGAATTTTAGAGAGAAAAATAGAGCTTTGAAATTGGATAATTTGATGTGAAAACTTGCCTAATTATTTTAAGAATGCAGAAAATCTTTTTTTTTGGGGCCAAAAAAATAATGATCTGGAATTCAGTTATGAAAGAACAGGCTTTTAAAATGTTTGATATCTCCAGTAATGGAGAAAAAATCATGTCTTATAATTGCATTCTGCTGGAAATCTCATTCTTGGATGTCTTGCTTCTTGCATTTTGAATGGACGAATTTAATGTGATTTCCTTTTGGAAACGTGGCATTGGAAACGTTAGATGAGATGTTTAATTCTGTGTTGGATCCTATCTACCAGGGTACAGATTTTAGGAACAAAAACACTTCTTATTTCATTTTAATTCCCCAAGAGAGATATGGGACTTAACCAGATGCCTTGAGATTGTCACAACATAGATCATTTACTCGGAATCAGTGCCCAGTCATCCTTCTATCTGATTTAGCTTGCCATGAATAATATAAGCACAGCAGATAAAGCCTCTAATAACCCCAATTTAAAATACTATTATTCTCTATTGCATCTCCCCATTAATATGCTGTCACAAACAGCATTTATCATCACACTGCCTCACCATGTTTATTTGTTTACTCTCGCTATCCCAGGATGCAATCAGTTCACATAATATTTGCAATGCAACTATGTCAGTGATATGACCAGTCATAAATGGTAGTCTAGAGTTTCCAATTTTTAGAAAAAGGATCAGACAGCAAGTTATAGAGAGTCTTTACTTTCCACTTACACATATATTTTAAAAACGTTCTATTAATAAAACTTCAATAGGTATCCTGAAATGGTTTTAGTTATCCTTACTATAAAGTTAGCTAGAGCATCACAGAATTTTTCTGAGATTTCTACATGTGATTTAGATTTGACTAATCCTTAGCACAGTGCCTTGCAACAGGAGGTTGAAGGAACATTTGTTGAAAGGAAAAATCAGTTATTGAAATATTATGTCTTCTGTTATCATCCATGAGAACTAGTGGTGAGACAACTTAGTAGAAGTGGTATACAGAAGACTGGATGCAAGTCTCCAAGGTAATCAAGACCATCAGGAGGATGTTAGACCAAAATGAACACCGTGAGAAATGTGTTATGCATATATTACAGCCCACGTGTGGAAATCTGTTCATTTATAGAGAGACTGCCTCTCTGTGAATGGCGAAGTTGGCTCTGCCAAGTACAAAAAAAATTGCTTAGGGCCATTCAGAAGTAACACCACACACGCCTAGAGATTTTTAAATCAGTAGATTCCTGATTAGTAGGTACCTGTTAAGATGTGGGAATGGAAGTTTCAACAAAGAAAGCATAGGAATGTGGAGGGCTCCAGAGGTGAAACTCCAGGCTGGGACACCCTGGGGAGTCAGAATCTCCTAAGAATATATTAAAGGCTCACCTCTGCTGCCTGGCCACATTTACATGTCTTCTCTTTATCCTGAGGATTGATCATCTTTACTTGTCAGATTTCTCCCAAGACCTATACCTGGACAAGGCACAGTATTTAATCTTCTGTTCAGCTGCATCATCAAGCACATTTAGTAACACTGAAAAGAAAATAGGAAGGTTATAAAACAAAAACTAATGAACAAAATGTGCCTCCATTATTTCTGGTCCCAGCTAAAATTTTAGGCCCTCTGGGTCAGGCAGTTGAAGTGGGTCAAGGATATACCTTAGGAAGGAATCACACTATTCCTTGAGCATCTATTAAGCGCCATGAACTCCCAGGGTATTGTTTCATTCAGGCTTCCAAAGACCTTCTTTGATGTGCTAAGATCATTTAACAGATGAAGAAACTGGGCTCAGAGAGGCTATGTATTTATAGATGTCCACCATGTGTAGGCCAAAATGAGTGAGGTCTGTCTTGCTTCCAGAAACACACTGTCTAGAGTAGAGGAGAAAAGGTGAAGCAGACATAATGTAGTAGGTCCCCGGGCTAGCATAGGTGTGATTGAGCCAGCCTGGGATGCTTTCCAAAGAAGATAAATGAAGATAAGCATTTTGGCTACTTTTTTAGGGTGGTTACTGGACATGGAGGGGTTACTTGCCATGACAGGAGATGAAGCTGTAAACTAGACAGCGGGCGGATGAAGAGCGGCCCTTGAATTCTCTGCGTGGATGTGACTGAGAACTTCTAAAGAACTTTAAGTGGGGGAGCTGTGTGATCAGAAGTACTCCTTGGAAATGGGGCTCTGGCTGCAGTGTGCAGGACGGGACACTGCTTTAAGCAGGGTATGGCATTATCACCTAACCGTTAACTATTAACGACAGTTGCTCAGGCAGAAATAGTGACAGAGTAATAAGAGAAAATTGGAAGGACAGAAACAAAGAACCCAGGAATGAATGCAGAAGGTAGCGGGCTTCATCTAGAGTGACTGTGATGCCGTTATTCATCCATTCAACATGTCTTAAAATTTTTTTTTCTTTAGTTTAAATTGAGAGGCAAAGAGACAGAGACGGACCTATCTCCCATCTATTGACTGATTCTCCAATGGCTGCAGATGAGCCAGGCTGCTGCCAGGAGCCAGGAACTCAGTCCAGGTCTCCCATGTGAATGGCAGCGACCCAGGTATTTAAGCCATCACCTGCTGCCTTCCAGGGTGTGCATTAGCAGGAAACGGAATCAGGATTGGAGTCAGGACTCGAACCCAGACAATTCAATGTAGGGTGTGGGTGTCTCGTTTGGCATCTTAATTGGCAAGCCAAATGCCCTGTCTTCAACAGGTATTTTTTCATGTCTCTGTGTCAGACGTGGTCTGATTGTCTAAACAGATAAGTGAACAAGATGAACAACTTTGTATACTTACCTTTGCGGTCCTTGAACTCTGCGTACTGTGTGTGTGAGTGTACATACATGGATATTTCAGAAAGTTCAGGGAAAGTTGAATTTACAGATAAGATTATATTGGTAGAAATATTTTAAAATCCATGAATATAAGGAATCTTCCAAAAGTTCACAGAAAATACACATTATGAAACAATTCTGCATGGGTTTCAACATTTTTCTTTGCAAGATAAACTTATCTTTAAATCCTGCTTTCTGTGTTCTTTTTGAAGAACCCTCACATGTGTGTGTCTGGACCCAGATAAATTATATGGTTGGTTAGAAAGCAGTAAGTTCTTTTAAATAATAATAAAAAAGATAGGCCTGGGAGATGCAAGTCTTGGGAGATGGGTTAGGGAGTGTTGCAATGTTTAATAGATGGCGAGAAAAGTTTTTTTGGTGAAGTTCAGTTTTTCATTAAAAGCTTCAAGGATGAACACTGAGATGAGGAAACAGCAGAAGAAACAGATTGGGAGATTACTCACTTAGGACTTTCAACTTTCTAATTATTTTCCTTTCCATCGCCTGCACTGGCAGAGGTGACTGTAGAGCTTGGAGGGGAACGCTGAGTAATTTTCACAAGACATGAGAGTAAAAAAAATATGTTTTTAAAATAAAATTTATTTATTTGAAAGTCAGAGTTACTAAGAAAGAAAAAGAAATATCTTTCCATTCACTAGTTCACTCCCCAGATGGCCACAACAGATAGACCTGGACCAGGCCAAAGCTAGGAACCAGGATCTTCATCTGGGTCTCCCACATGAGTGACAGGGGCCCAAGCACTTGGGCTGTCTCCTGCTGCTTTTCCCAGGCCATTAGCAGATGCCCGTATGAGATGTTTGCATTGCAGGTGGTGGCTCTACCTGCTACGTCATAATGCCAGCCCTGAGAGTAGAAAAATATTAAGCAGTGAAAGTATAGAGGGAAAGAAGCCCTCAGATTCTGCCAGTTGATTTATTCTCAGGGTAAATGCACAAGGGTAAAGGATGTGTAGATATCAAGCCCTAGAGCGTGTGCACACACACCCTTACATATATACCTATTCTGGCATATGTGGTGAATGGAAGAGTGATCCTTCACAGAGTTCTGTGCTGTGTGTCTTTGAAGACTGAAAGTTAGCCATTTTGTGTACTTGACCACAACTCTCACGGTGGTGTCAGACAGAATTACTAGTGAGTAGGGAACCTGAGATGTGAACTGTCATGTTTTCTCCCGTGGGAGTGTGAGAGGGCTTCAGCCGTCTACTTTCCAATGAGGCCTGCCCGCAGAGCTGGCTTCAGAGGGGTCACTCTGATGTTAGTGTCCAAGTAATGACAGGCACACAACATGGGCAACCGTGTGATTAGGTGTTGTGGCTTCACGTATGGAAGCCTAAAATGAGTAGTGTAATGTGCTTTAAATAATGCCAATGCAAAGAAAACAAAGTTCAGTCTTGGACAGGAAAGAAGAGAGTATGGATATGTATGTTCTGGCTCTTGAGATTGAGATTTTATATATATATATATATATATATATATATATATATATAAATAAATAAAATATATTTATATATATATATTATATATATATATATATTCTCACTCTTGATTGAGACAGATTAAGTGTTAATTGGAGGCACCAGCACTGTGGCATAGCAGGTTAAGCTACCTCCTGCGACACTAATATCCCATAGGGGCACTGGTTCAACTCCCAGCTGCTCCACTTCTGATTCAGCTCCCTGCTAATTCACCTGGGAAAACAGCAAATGATGGGTCAAGTACTTGGACTCCTGCCACCCATGTGGCAAGACCCAGATGAAGTTCCTGGCTCCTGACTTCAGCCTGGCTCAGCCCGGGCCGTCGCGGCCATTTGGGGAATGAACCAGTGGATGGAAGAGCTCTCTGTTTCTCCCCTCTCTCTCTGTAACTCTGCCTTTCAAAGAAAAAATCCCCCAAAACAGAGTTAATTGGAGTGAGTGATATGAATAATAACAGTGCTTAATAGAATATTGCTATGCCAATGTTTAGGTCAAAGTATACAAAGAGAATTTGAATGTAAGATATTGGGGAGAAGGAGATTATAATAAGCAAAGTGATTGAAGCATATGTGAACCAAAGGCATTCTACACAGGAAGAAGCACAAGACTATTTCCAAAGGATTCATGGGAAATGGAATTAAAAGATGAGGTTATTTTGGTGCCGAGACATTTTGAATTCCATGCTTATAAGAGATCTTCAGAAACTTCATGGAAAATGTGTTCCATGAAAAAAAAAAAAAACTACGCATGGACTTCACAATGATTTTGCACCAAAATAGACATATTTTAATTCCATTTCACATAAAACTTTAATGCAAAGTATATGTATACAGAGGACAGTTGGTTTTTCTAAATGTATTTGAAGACTCTAAAATTACTTCACGATTTAATGACAGTAATGCCATTAATTTTTTTAGTGTGTCACTCTTTACAAACTGTGAAAAGCTGAGTGCAGAGTGGACATTCAGTGGCTGAGACTGCTGCATCCCACACTGGAGTTCCTTGCTTCAGCTCCTCACTGCAGCTTCCTGCTGGTACTTCCCTAGGAGGCAGCGATAATGGTGAGGGAATCGGGTCCCTGCTGCCCTCTTGAGAGAGTTGGATTATAATCGGGTTCCTGGCTCCAGCCCTGACTTTAGGTTGACCCATTGATGGCCATTGTGGTCATCTGGGGGGCAAATCATTGGGTGAAGAGCCATCTCTTTATATCTCCTTACATCTCCCTCTGCCTTCTCAAATAAAAAAGGAAAAAGGAAAAGGCCAGTAAATTGCTTTGAATCAGTTAAGTGTTCTGGATTTACATGGTATCCTGTGCTTCCTCTGCTATTCTTACAGGGGAAAAAAAAAAAACCAACTTCTAATTATTTAGTAAATTTAATTTCAGAGCAAATGTGTTGACAGTTTTAAAAAAAAATGTAATGATTTGGACAGAGACCAGATTTAACACTAGAACAAATAATACTGGTAACTTCTAAAAAAAATAACAACTCATGAAAAAAAATCACACTGCATTCAGTATTTTAAAGTGACTAAAAATACCAAGTGTTTCTTGATTCCCTTTCCTTCTCAAGATTTCTTAATAGCTTTGATGATCATACAAGACTAATCGTTAAAATTTCTGAAAGTATTCCAAAAATAAATCTAATTCTGTCTATTAAACTGTGTTCCTCTAATTCATCTGTAATCTTTAGTAAGATAATTCATATAAATATTAAATAATGTTTATTCTAAACAATTTTTGCTTAATTCCTCCTTTTTGTAGACAGAATTACTTTACTTTTTACCAATGTATTTATTTTTTCTTTGAGAAACAGAGAGACAGAGTGAAAGCTGCTGTCCTCTGGTTAACAACCTAAACACCTACAAAGGCCAAGGCTGGGCCGGGGCTGGAGTTGGGAACTCAGTCTGGGTATCCCATGTTGACAAAGTACTTGAGCCGTCCCTGCTGCCTCGCAGGTCTGCATATGCAGGAACCTGGACTTGGGAGCTGGAGTAGGGAATGGAACCTGGGTATTCCAGTGTGTGGTGAGGGCATCTCAACTGCAGGTCCAATGCCTATGGATGCTTTGCTTTTTTGAGCTACTGATTTTACATATTCCTCTCTCTCTCTTTTTTTATGTAGAATGTAAGGTGTCATTTAAAATCAGAAATCCTGCTGAACCATGGAATATATTAATGGCTTGTTGAAAACAGGGCAACCGTTTGAGTTTAGGATTGCTGTTTGCTGTGAAATAACACTGGCTTTACAACACAGAGCACAGGGTCCACACTGTCTGTTTTCCAGAAGTTGGAGCCTTTGTCCTGTATTCTGTTTCACTTTGAAAAACCATGCCTTCTGGTCTTTCTGTGTGTTTCTTTTACTTTCTGCATATGATTTCTTGCTCAGCGAACTCAACTCGTGTGGCCAGTCTGGTCTCTGTGATAGTCTCCTGGCTCTGGCCACCTGAGACATACTAATGCCCTGTCAGCTGCCATTCTGCACTGGGTGAAAGTCATTGTTTTAGGTGTGTTGGAGAGCACTTGGAGCCTCACTACCCTCATGAAGCCTGCAGTCTGCATGGGAAAGTGTCACAAAGCAGTGCTAAAGTAATTTAATACGGTTATGTAGTGGTTTGTTGCATAAGCTTCTTGAGAGACAGTATTTTGCTGGAATTGTGTAGCCATATTTTTCAGCCATTGCTGTTCGAGAGTTCTTATCCTCAATCATTTTTCTCCTAGACTGATGGTAAGAATCCTACCACTAATCACCCCAGCACCAAAAAGGAGCATGTTGTGATCATTGCAGAGTGAATAGTAGAACATCATGGCCACTACGTGTGGGGATCTTGAAACATTAAAGGGCTGGTGTTTTGTAAGTGGTAGAAAATTCTGTTTTAGGTCATTCTACTGCCACTGAAGATCCAGGCTCTAGCGGCCGTCATGCAGTCATTTTTAAAGGTGGGGAAATCCAATTCTTGTCCATGTGTCCCCAAACACATTATCAAAGTAAATCTCCAGCGAGGAAGTGAAAGTTGTTTTTGGCTGCATGCTACAAGAACTGACTGAACTACCTCAGGAGCTGACTGTGTACAGCAGCGGGAGGCCTTCCGTTCGTGGCACCTGTTCTATTTGTAGTACAAAGGATCTGTGGCTTAGCATAGCCCAGCACTTAAAAAGAAACAAACTCAACTGGATCCTAGCAGTGTCCTGAAGTCCAGCCAGAGAGAAAAGGATATACAGGGTCAGCTGGGAGCATGGAGGATGGGGACAGACTCAGAGCTAACGGGGTCTGAGGTGGATGTTAAACAATGTTGTGTGTAGTCAATATGAAGTTCAGCTCAAGTTGCTTTGGAAGAAAGGTAAGCCAAAAGGTAGACGGATGCTATCCCACGTTTGAGAGAGTCCAGCAATAAAAGCAACGTAAAACGCTTTAGCAGAGAAAAAAGGTGAACCTTTAGAAGAATGAGGGATAGGAAGGAATTCTTGAGGTTGTTAAGTAGAAATTCACATGGATTTAATAGTGAAAGGGCATTTTTATATGAATCTGACCTGGCCTGTTTCTTGGACTACAGTTAAAGGGGAAAAATGGGGGAATATAAGGTAAGGAATTGGGGAGTTTTAGGGACTCTTCTGATATTTTTGTTCCCATTGAAACTATACCATATACTAATTTTTGATAAAACTTTGTTACAAAGTGAAATTTGCAAGTCTTTTGCATGGTTTCAGTTAAATGATCAAAATTTTACTATCTTTATTCTTCCCACTTTGCCTCCCTTTCCTCTTGCTATAGGGACTGCATCTACTGAAATATTTTAATGTTAAAAATTTTAAATATTGAGAAAATTTTGGGGAATCTCTGAGTTAATGTCATAAAATGAAATTTGAAAGCCACTGAAAGAAATAATGTGACTCATTGAGGAAGTTGTTATATTTGTAAAAACACTAAAAAAAAATCTTATTGATTTTCTCTAAGTTAGCATTACAAAACAAAAGTCATTCTAAGAATTTTAATTAGAACAAAACAGGATATTTTGTATAGAATTTAGTAATTATTTTTATTATGTAATTTTTATAGAAAATGGTCAAATTAAAATAAGTTTTTTAGGGATCAGCCAATGAATTTCCTACATTAATATATTCATGTGGGATTTAAATGATGAGTGCTTTTTAATGTATTACTCTTTAGAATTCTAAGTCATTTGGAATGTTTATCCTTATATGAGGGTACTTCAGACACTTGTGGGAAAACAAATTAAAAGGTAAGTTTATTCTAGTTTAAAAAATGTTGAAATCCATGCCTACCAAGTACCTGCAGAAGACTCATGGAACAGGAATTTTATGAGAAAACCATGTGTAGATTTCACCATTTTTAGCACCACAGTAATCTGACTGATTTTTCCATGAACATTCTCAAATAGCCTCATTTGACTGTATGTATCTAATCATAAAAATAATTTTAACTTAGAAATTATTCCTAAAACAACTTCATGGAAAGTGTCTTCTCTAGTGAATATAGTTTCCGTGAAGTGCCATGTAAAACATTTCAAAAGTCAAAATTAATTTGCTTTCAAGAAGATAGATTTCGAAACTGGTAAATAGAAATGATAAGTGCTAGTGGAGCATTTTAGGAGAAGTAATCTTTTTTATATAAGTGGATGCAGAAAAAATGATTAAGATAAGCCAATGTATTCATAAGCCAAGTTAAGAAGATGGAAAAAATTGTCCTCTGAGTCTTCACACCAAATGGATCTTCTGATCTTTTACTTAAAAAATTGTTGTAAACATCACCTTTAAAATGAATGCCTTTTTACTTACTTTTTACTGATCTTTAATGGAGCATTAAAAATTACTTAACAAACTACTAATCACGTACCAGGATTGTTGTCCTTAGTAGAAATTTTATTCTAGGAAATCATTTCTGCAGGTGATATAATTTTACCAGCTAATAAGTAGTTGGTACTACTATTATCAATAATAATAATAACATTTCGTAGTAGTGACAGCTGCAGCAGAAGATAGGAATGAAGAACAAAATTTGTGTGGTGTCTAGCTGACCATGCTTCAGCATACTCTTTCTTTCTTTCTTTCTTTCTTTCTTTCTTTCTTTCTTTCTTTCTTTCTTTCTTTCTTTCTTTCTTTCTTTCTGTTTTTTTGTTTTAAAGATCTATTTTATTTATTTGAGAGACAGAGTTAGAGAGAGAGGTAGAGACAGAGAGAGAGAGAGGTCTTGCATCCACTGGTTCACTCCCCAGATGGCTGCAATGGCCGAAGCTGTGCCAATCCGAAGCCGGGAGCCAAGAGCTTCTTCCGGGTCTCCCACGCGGGTGTAGGGGCCCAAGGACTTGGGCCATCTTCTACTGCTTTCCCAGACCATAACAGAGAGCTGGATCAGAAGAAGAGCAGCCAGATCTTGAACCAGTGCCCACATGGGATGCTGGCGCTTCAGGCCAGGGCATTAACACGCTGTGCCATAGCGCCAACCCTCAGCATACTTTTTCATCTCCAGTGTTCTTCCCTTCAACTTCAGCAACTCCCTATAGTGTGAATGTTTGGAATCCTATCTATTTGCAAAGGAACCGTGTAAGTGAAAACTGGGGTAAAATAACTGCTTTCAATCATTAGGGTTTTCCTAGGGTACTTAGATTACCTTTCTGTTTTCTTGCTAATGTCTTCCTTTTTTCATTGTGAATCTCTTGATTCCCAAACATTTATCTGGATGTAAAGTCTTTTTCCTCCTATGAGTCTATAAGATGACCTCAAACAGCTAAACAAAACGAGGTGGTTTGGGGAATCCCTGTGGTCAAGAAGAAAATTAATAATAAGCAGGAAGTCACTAGAGAGGGAGAAAGCAAAACCTCTGAGGAGTGGTCAGATGGCTCCCAGATGACCTTCCAGATCTTCCTCTTGCTGGTCCTTCCCGGCCTTCTAAGGGCATCAGCGGGTACAGGTCAGAAGACAGTAGGAAGTGGATCTCACAGAGGACAGTGAGGCACTTCTTTAGTCAATTTTGAGACAGTTCCTGTCAAGCACTTGGTTTGGAGCCCTTGTTGTGATCCGGTGAATGCCCCTGTGGATTGGCAGAGTTAGCAGCAGAACACGTTGCGGGAGTGAGCAGACTGATGGGAGCTTGGTTTGTGAAAGGAACCTGACAAGTCCCTGCAGTACATTAGCTTAACGGAGAAGAAAACTGGCCATCGTGTGCTTTTTCTGTCTTGATGCTTATACTCCTGACGTAGTTTGTTTCATCCATTGGCTTATATTCTATGAGTTATTTCTTTGTTGTTCGTAGAATTAGGGAAATTCAATCATACTTGGTTGACAAAAGACTTGAACTAATTGGATACATTAAATTTTTAAATCCTTGCTGGTTTCCATTGATCTGATGTGGTTCATGATTTCTCATGACATCCATCCTTTTAATATGAATCAGGAAATTCTGCATTTTGATGCATTCTCCCGTTTGTCACTTCCCTGGCCTATAAGAAATCCACTTTATTTCTGATTTTGTGTAAGTATACATTTAGTGCTCTAACAATGGCACATCTATAAAATAGTGACTATTGCACCTAAAATCAGCCTTGTTAACATCATATGGAAGTTGCTTCCAGAACTGAAGGCAACTTAGATGTGAAGCTGGCTAGTGTTCAGGGTGTTGAACAAAACTGACATCCTTACAAATGCTACTTCCAATGCTGTGTGGCCGCAAGAGGTGATATCTAGTGGCTTTCCACTCCGAGATGACAGAGTTTTATAGATAATACAAAATCTTGTAAAAGAGAAAAGCACACAAACTCTCGACGAGAAATCTCTGAAAGGTTGTAAAGTTTCATATTTTACACTCATTAACTTTTTATTTTATTCAAAGTTCAGAAAGAGGTTATCTGTCATGCCTTGTGAACTCATCGTCTTGCTCCTGAGGGATTCCCCCTAATGTCACACACTTATGAGGCTGTATCTCAAGTTTGTGAAAGTATTGGGTGCTTAACTTTATATATAAAACATACGTGTGTGTGTTTATGTGTGTGTGTGTGTGTGTGTGTGTGTGTGTGTGTGTGTGTATATAGTACTAGTAAAGGGATTGGAACCTTAAATATAAATATATAATTTTTAAAAAGAGTATAGGCAGATCTATGATGAAAAGAGATTATCTTCTATCTCACTGCTACTTACTCCCAGGACTTGCTTCCTGTTTCACCCTATTTTAACAATTTCTTGCTCGTAATGCCTCTACTAACAGTACCTCCAAACAAAACATTTTATTTATTCACCTTTCCTCTTCTCTCTCCCACTTCCTAATATAGTTGCATCACCTGTTTTAGTCTTCCACTTACTATATTTGTTTCTCACCTTTATTGGTGTTCAGTAAACCCAGGAATAATATAAGGTTCTTAAATTGCATAAAAGTTGTATGGATTTGAATGATTTGGAACGTACATAAGTAGCCTGACAAACTATAAATAACATGTGCTTTATTAAGGGGTAAGCCTATGCTATAATTATTATTTTAGTTAAGAAAATAAGAGTTTAAACCTCAATATAATCTGCAAGAAAATGTTGAATGATTTCTAGTCATTTAATTTCTTCTAATTCTTTCCCTCTGGTGTGCTAATATGGTGTGCATAATGAAGAAACAAATAAGATATGTCTCTTGAAGAACACTTTAAATTTGAAAAGCACATAATAAAAAACTTACAACGTGGCCTTTTTCTCTGAAAAATAATCAACCTCAGAGTTAATGTATGATGCACCTTTTTTTTTTTTTTTGCATTCCTTATAGACAAAGTGATGGATTTCTTATAAATAAGAAAATAGGGGAAAAAGAAAGCAGCCCGTCCCCTCCTGCTTTTCTTCCTGATTCATCAACTGTACAAATGTAATTTAACCTTCATGTGCTTGTGTAAGCAAAACTCAATACTCAATACCTTCAGCCCTCCCAGAACCACACTCCTGCTGTCTGACTTATATTGAACTCAATTTCCATACAAACAAGTAAAGGAAATTTGTAAAAAGTCGATGTGCAATGAGAAATGAACCCTATGCTTTGTCAAAATGTTGATGATTCTGGGAAAAATTATAAAATAGATTTTTTTCTAAAACTTTGGTCTTCTATTTAATGAGTTAACAGACTTACATATTCACATTCCAGCTCTCCAGGGGCGGTGTTCGATTTAGCAAGATCACGGGCTCTCCTAAATGTCGATGTTTCTAAAGCTAGGCTGAAACACTCGATTCTTTACACAGTAAAAGAATGGGAAGAGAAGAGATGTGACTAGAATGGACCAATTCTGAAAATCATCTTTTATTTCCTTATTAAATAATACAATTTTCATGGAACATCATAAACATCTTCCTTATACCCCTTTATTTCTCATTTCCATATTAATAGTTCAGGCTTTCAATACTGAGTCCAAGTTTGGATTCCCTGTGTATTAATAAACAAAATTGTCAAAATGTTATGCATTAATCCTGTATAGTGTTTTTTTTTAAGATTTATTATTTACTTGAAAGACAGAGTTACACAGAGAGAAAAGGAAAGGTAGAGAAAGAGAGGTCTTCCATCCACTGGTTCACTTCCCAGATGGCTGCACGGCCGGAGCTGCACTGATCCGAAGCCAGGAACCAGGAGTTTCTTCCGGGTCTCCCACATAAGTGCAGGGGCCCAAGCACTTGGGCCATCTTCTGCTGCTTTCCCAGGCCACAGCAGAGAGCTGGATCGGAAGTGAAGCAGCTGGGAATCGAACCAGTGCCCAAATGGGATGCCAGCACTGCAGGTGGTGGCTTTACCAGCTACGCCACAGTGCTGCCCCCACCAAGTATTGTTCTGTATCAAACTAAGGCACGCATTTAGAGTCAAAAACCTAATGATGAAAGCAGCAGTTCTCTGCCCTGCCAGTTTTCCTCTCTACAAAGGCAACTCTCTTCAAAAGTTCTTGCTTCCTTACTTTTTTTCATCATCAATGCTTCCGTACTTTGTACTCCTGTAGCAAATTCTTAGCTTATACATTCATTTTAAGCATTATGGTCTATTTCCTTGCCTTGGGAGATGAAGAAGTTCCTTTCAATACTAATATACATCAAAAGTTCATAGGAAATGGAATTAAAAGGTGTTATTTTTATGTAAAACTTTTTGAAGTCCATGTATAATTTATCATAATTCACATATACTGTGAACTTGGGTAAAGATTCTTTGTCTATGTACACTCGTATGTACCTACACATGGAATTGTATTTATATATGCATGTATAACACACACATACATACTCACACCTATACTTTTTCTCTACATCCACCCCAGTAGGTGTACCAAGTCAGCATTTAGTATTTGTATCAGTGTAACTAGTCACATGTCATTCACTGTCCTAGCAAGTTGTGTGCCATAGCCATGCATCTTCCTTGTTCACCTCAGCCCTTTTCCTGGAGTTTGTTGCTAAATTTTATCCCGTCATTGACTTCATATTTTTCTATTTTTATTTTTATTTATTTCAAAATCAGACAGAGATCTATCCACTGCTTCATTCCCTGGTTACTCACTAAAGCCAGGACTGGGCCAGGCTGAAGTCAGGGTCCTTGAACTCAATCCAGGTCTCCGACGTGAGTGGCAAGATCCAAGTACTTGGGCCATCACTGCTGCCTCTCAGAGTGTGTAGGATGCTGGAATCAGAAGTGGAGGTGGGACCCAAACCTGGGCACTTCCGTATGAGATGTGCATGTCCCATGTGGTGTCCTGACTGCTGTGCCAGGTGTCCACACCATGTGATTTTCTGTGCTTTGCTGTTCTGCCACATGCTTATAAATAGTATTTTCCATACATGCAACACTTCCTCTCTGTTTTTCCCTGAAATTTTCTTCTTAAAGATTTATTTATTTAATTGTAAGGCAGAGTTAGAGATAGAGATAGAGAGAGGTATCACATCTACTGGGCTCACTCCCCAAATGGCTGCAACAGGTGGGCCTGGGCCAGGCTAAACTCAGGAGGAAGGAGCTTCTTGCAGGTCTCCCATGTGGGTGCAAGGGCCCAATCACCTGGGCCATCCTCGGCTACCTTCCCAGGCCACCTGCAGGGAGTCGAATCAGAAGTGGAGCAGCCAAGACTCGATTGGGCCCAAATGGGATGTCAGCATCACAGATGATGGCTTAACCCTCTGTGCCATCATGCCAGCCCATTCCCTGATATTTTCAAACCATGGTCTCTATTCAGACCTGTCCTGGGCTACCCACTCACCTGTTACCCGGGCTACTCACTCATCTGTTAGATTGTTGGTTTAATCCTTGTTTTAATAGCTATCCCATAATATCCTTGTTTTAATATTGTTCCTGGATTTTGTACCTTTCTGAAAATGACATTTTTTTTCCTATCCTTGCCAGCATTGCAAGTAGATTTGTGTTACTGGGCATGGAATGCTGCTTCTAAATCATTCTGAGCCCTGGTCCTAACTTGATTCTTTCTATCTCTTAAGATTTCACAATGTGTCTTAGTCTTACTCATCTCTCTGTGAATTCTGTGGGCCCTTTTGACTGGAGGCTTGCCTCCTTCAACACCTGAATGTGTACTTCCTTTCATTAGTAGAACTTCTCCTTTGTGTTCTCTGCTCTCAGAATTCCAGAATTCTTCATAGTTGAAGATTAAATTTTTTTTGCTTTATTTTTATTTCAGGTAGATTTACCTTACCTTATCTAGTTGCTGTGTTTCTAATTTTAAAGACATCTTCATTTTGTTAGGCTTTCCTTGATCAAGGTATATAGTCCTTATTGTAATGTTCTAGATCACTTCCCATATTTGATAGAAGCTTTTAAGTGTAATTAATCCCATTTTAATTTTTCTGCCTGCACTGATACCTTTCCTCTGCTCTCCTTCTTGTATTTGTTTTGATCTTGTCTGCATGTTGGGTGCTCTTGTTTTGAAGCGTGAGTACTTGGTAACTGGAAGCCCATGGCATATGTGGCAAGTTTGTGGACTAAAAGGCTTCAGATCTAGGCAGTTTGGGAGTATGGCCATCCTTGGCATGCATAGGTGTGTGTGTGTCTAGAGAGACAGAGAGAGAGAAAGAGATCTTCCATCTGCTGGTTCACTCCCCAAGTGGTCGCAACAACCAGATCTGGGCCAGGATCGAGCCGGGAAGCAGGAACACAGTCTTTGTCTCCCACATGGGTGGTAGGGACCCAGGCTCTTGGACCATCCTCTGCTGCCTTCTCAGGTACATTAGCAGGAAACTTGAACTGGCACATGGATATGGGATGCTGGGTAAAGCAAGTAATGATTAACTCTCTGTGCTACAATGTTGTTTTCGGAGGAGCTGTTGGACTTCGCCAGAGACAATTTTACTGTCTTCCACTGGAAGGGGGACAAGCTTAGCTGAACAGGGTTGAGCGGGTAGTTGAGTGCTGGGCCATTGACGCTTGTACTCAGCTAGCCAGTATGCAGCTCTCCTTGTGTCCCTGTCCAGTCCTCTAGAGATGGGGTTGACTCATATGAAGGGTGGGAATGGACCCAGAGAGAAGGAGACCTGGCTTGGCTGTGGGAGGAAGGACATGGTGGTATACAGACTCTGTAATCAGGCTGTAAAGCAGTCCCTGAGCTTTTGACCTTGCACTTGACCACTCATCTGCCTTGGTGCCTGTATCTGCAGGCCCTGAGCCCCTTGAGGATTCTCTGGCATGCGAGTGTTGCCTCTCATTCATTCCAGTTCCTTCAGGTTGTGTTGTCTCCTCTCCACGTGGCTGATTCTCATCCTTCAGCTCACATTCCTTCCCAAGAAATTCTTTGAACTCTCTCTCAATCATTCTTGTCATCTCTCCCACTGTATTTTTCATGGTCGGCTTTTATAGCATTTTAATTCCTTTCCTGCCATTTTATGGCATTTCTGAAGGGAATAGAAATAAGTGCATTTGATCAGTTCTTCTCTTTTATTCAAAAGACATACAGTTTTAAAAATAAGGATACTATTTATTTATTTGAGAGAGAAGGAATTACAGACAGAAAGAAGGAGAGACAGAGAGAGGTCTTCCATCCGCTGGTTCACTCCCCAAATGGCTGCAAGAGCCAGAGTGAGGCTGATCTGAACCAGGAGTCAGGAGCTTCTTCCAGGTGTCCCACATGGGTGCATGGCCCCAAGGACTTAGGCTGTCTCCTACTGCTTTCCCAGGCCATAGCAGAGAGCTGGATCATAAAGGAGCAGCTGGGACATGAACCAAGCGCCCATATGGGATGCTGATGATGCAGGAGGAGGCTTTAGCCCACTATGCCACAGCACCAGCCCCCATAGTTTTTAAATCATCCAGATTATCAATGTTGTTGTTGTTGCTCTTCTTATTTGTAACATAGGGTATTTTAAGGCAATAGTAGAGTCTTTCTAGGAAATTTCCCAAAATAGACTATGGAAGAAGCTATTATTGCCATAGACTTGGTATTTTTACATCCCTGATTATAATGGGGGTCTCATCAGATTAAAATGTGTGATCTCTGTGGATGTTGTATTTATATCCACATAGATTCATTTTAGAAAAAGCTCACCCACCGGAACTCAGCTATGCAGCAATATCATTTTATTTGCAACAAATTCCAGAACAAAGACAGCATCTAAGTGGCTTTGAGTCTACAAATGCTTCTCAAGGGATAGTCTGTAAGGTCATAAAGCAAAAAAGCATTTATTTCTACTTCTAACCAAGTACAATGGCTTTTGGAATTTACAAACCAAATTCTCAATAGTTAACAACAGAGGAAAATAAGAGAAGTCACCCCGCCCCCCGCCACCCCAACAGACAAAGGATAATTGGTGCGATACACAACATGGAAGAAGAAGAGAAGGGAGCCAGAAATGTAAACAAAGGACCTCAGATTCCTGGGAGGAGCTTGTGGCAGAAGCTGTAGGTGCTGTCTCCACATCCCCCATGGTTCTGTCAACTTTATGCCCCTGGTCTGGCTCTTACCATCAGTGATTTCTCTTGGAGTACTTCCTGTAGAAGTTGAAGACTGTGTTGAAGACCTGTGACAAGTGCAGAAGTCCTGGAGGAAAAGCTTCCAGAGTTAGCCTGCCACTGATGACTTACAGGAGTTAATGACTTATAGGAGTCTATATTTGTGCCACCTGATTAAGACTAGAATATGTGTTGTGCATTGGAGACCACACGTCTGCAGAGGGAAGAAACTCCCTGTCTCCACCTCAGTAATTTGCTTGCATAGCTTTTGGTTGCTTGCCTTTGCTATCTCCTTTCTTACTCCACCTTGGACACCGTTGGCAATAAACCACATGCACTAACATTTTTGCCTTAGGTTAGGAGAATGTAAAACAAAAGAGGACTATCAAAGAGAGCATTTTGCATAGTGGCTATGATGCCTGCATCTCACATTTTGGTGTACCTGAGATTGATTCCTAGAGGATCTCGCTTTTGTTATCTTGCAGTTATCTATTTGCTCAGTTAATAAGAGAAACGGAGAGTGGGGGTGGAGCCTAGAGGGTAAGGCACCTGTGGTCCCAATTGAAGTGTCTGAGATTGATTCCTGACTTTGACTGCTGACTCCAGCTTCCTGCCAATGCAGACTCTGGGAACCAGCAGTGATGGCTTAAGTAATTGGGTTCCTGCCTACTGCCTGGGAGACATAGAGTATGTTCCCAGCTCCCAGCTCCAGCTCCAGTTCCAGCCTAGCCTTGGCCATTGTGGGAATTTGGGAAGTGAACCAGTGTATGGGAGTACCCTCTCTCTTAAATGAATAAAATAAAATAAAATAAAAAGAAGGGATTATAGTTGACTTTTGGTATCCAGGGGTATTTCATCTGAGGATTCAACCTCGGATTCAAACAATCACTAATTGAAGTGTATTTTTTAAAAATGGCATCTACACTGAAGAAGTACAGAATTTTTTCTTGTCCTTCATTCCCTAAACAATACACTATAATGGCTATTTTCATAATACTTGCATTGTATTAGGAATTAAAGTCATATATGGATGATTTAAAGTGTGAGGGAGGATATGTACAAATTCTGTGCAAATACCTTTTATAGAAGGCACCTGAGCATCCTCAAACCTCGATATCCTTTGGATTTACATGGGGAACCTTGCAACTAATCCATGCAGATAATAAGGGACAACTGTATTTAGAATTGGGAAATAATTACATATTCCTCAGTAGGACATTATTGTATGTATAAAGTGGAAGCTATTTAATTTTCAGGAAGATCCAGTGAGGAAATATTCATTTATATGCAATTCATTTTGTTTTAGAGCATGAGAATTATATGTATATTTAAGGCAGACTGTCACTTAAAATAGCTAATAGATTACAGTTCCAGGGTTTGACTTTTACTTACATGGAAATTTAAACCACCCTGAATGAGTCATCTGATTAAAATTCTGCATATCGAAGATAATGTTGTGAATGTGAAGGTGCATTAAGGAAATAAGAGATTGCTAACTCAACAATGTTCAACAGAAGCCTTCCCAAGCCCTCTGTAAGTTATGAGAGGGAACTAGCGAAGGAATTAATGAGGTCGCCATAGTTCTATGGAATTGAGGATCTTCTGAAGTGTTTAAAATGCAATACGTTTATAAAATAAGTGTTTGCATGAAATACTCTGTGTGTGTGTGCACACGTGTGCTTTCTTCCAGCTTCTCCTGGAAGCTGGTTAACTAGATCCCATTCTTTTTTTTTTTTTTTTTTTTTTTGACAGGCAGAGTTAGACAAAGACAGAGAAGAGAAAGGTCTTCCTTCTGTTGGTTCACCCCCCTAATGGCCACTACGGCTGGCACTGCACCAATCAGAAGCCAGGAGCCAAGTGCTTCCTCCTGGTCTCCCATGTGAGTGCAGAGGCCTACGCACTTGGGCCATCCTCCACTGCCTTCCCGGGCCACAGCAGAGAGCTGGACTGGAAGAGGAACAACCGGGACTAGAACCTGGGGTGCCAGCGCTGCAGGCAGAGGATTAGCCTAGTGAGCCCTGGCGCCGGCCAAGTTCTCATTATTTCTGATATGTATGCACATCTTCTTAACTCTTAATCTGAAATGTTAGACAGACTTGCTATCACTGCACAACAACAATTTAGCTAACAGGAATGATTGTAGGGCAAATATTTGAAGTGTAACTTGAAATAAAAATGTGTCTCCCTACTTCTCCTTCCTGCTTTCTCACCTCCTGATGGAAAGCAGAGGAAAAGACTCGGGCCTGAATCGTGAGACAGGTGTGGGAGAGAGGTGAATGTTTCTTCCAGGAGAATGGAAGAAATCCATTTTTGGTTATAGTTGCTCCTGGAGGAATGGAACTGGATAAAGAGGGATGACACAGGGTTGGGAAAAATGATAAGAGGAGGAGCTAATGGACTTATAAGTAAACTCATCTCTAATTGGTGTTTTACAGTGTTTTATGCTGTATTCTCCATCCTTAATTCTACAATAAAATCAAATACTTGCCAACAGGCTTTGTATGACTGGGTTTACTTACAGAGATCAAAAGCCGAAACTAACTTCCTTCTTTGCTCCCTTCCTTTCCCTTCCTTTCTGCTTCATTCCATGACAGTCCTTCCCCCCTCTCTCTCCCCCACACCCGCCACCATCCCCACCCTTCCTCCCTTCCAGAGAAGGGTTATTTCTGTTAACAAGAGGATCAGTGCCAGGGCATGGATGGGGGTGAAAATGCAGAGCATCAGACAGTAATTTAGTGGAGAGAATTACAGCCAGAAGTGACTCTTAAGGTTGTCATGCCCTATGCATTCTCTAACATATGAGGAAGACCGTTAGACTTGGCATGTTGAGGCTGGCGTGGCTCACTAGGCTAATCCTCCGCCTGCGGTGCCAGCACCCCGGGTTCTAGTCCCAGTTGGGGTGCTGGATTCTGTCCCGGTTTCTCCTCTTCCAGTCCGGCTCTCTGCTGTGGCCCAGGAAGGCAGTGGAGGATGGCCCAGGTCCTGGGGCCCTGCACTAGCATGGGAGACCAGGAGGAAGCACCTGGCGCCTGGCTTCTGATTGGCGCAGCGCCAGCCGTAGTGGCCATTAGGGGGGTGAACCAACAGAAGGAAGACCTTTATCTTCTCTGTCTCTCTCTCTCTCTCTCAGTGTCTAACTCTGCCTGTCCAAAAAAAAAAAAAAAAAAAGAAAAGAAAAGAGAAAGAAGATGCCCAGATTCTTATGTTTGAGTTCCCTCAGTTTTGGCCCCAGAGGGAAGAAGATGTGGGCCAGCCTCTTTCCATGGGCCTTGCCGCCAGCCCCTCGGTCACCCCTGGTCGGTGCTGTGTCTGTCTGTACCTAGCACCTCCCCTGCTGTGGGCTGGGCCCACAAGTTGGCGGGACCTTGCTTTCCAGGAGGCCACTCATGCCCCTGTGGCGTTGACTGTGTGCCCAGAGAACTTCAGTCTTTTTTTCCCTTCACCGTTGTCTGCTATCATTTTCTGTTCACGTCTCTGGCATCGGCCCTACGAGTTGCTTTTCTGCTCGTGTTTTCACATTTGTTCTCCCTTGACTCAGTGCTGTTGATCTGTGCTGTCTTGTGTCCCCAGCAGCGACAGAGCCTGCCCATCGACGTGCTGATTGGTGCACCACACGGTCACAGCCTTGTGATAGGAGCACGCTAGTTCAAGTGTATTGGTGTGTTAAGGAGTGAAGGCACAGTACAGGAGAAACACTGATGAGAATTTATTGTCTCATTTTTTTGACATTCATTTTGAGGTAGACGGAAGGATAGTCTGGTGGGAAGAAAGCATGTATTTGAGAATCACACATTCATGGACTTGGATTTTCCTTCTGTCTGTTAATAACTCACAGCTGTTAGCTCCCCGAACCTGTTTCCTTGTAAGATCAGGATGGTGTTAGAGTCTTGTGTGCAGTGACTAGTACGTGGAAATCACCTTTGACACAAAGCCTTTCACATGCTCGTGATGTAGATCAGTTAACGTTTGCCTTAGTGTGGTCGTAATGGTGCTTTTACATTAGTCACTCCTTTCCTCTGAATGGAGTGTAGGGAAGGGAAGATTGTAGTGTTACTGTGGAGAAACCTGGCAGAATTCTCATAACAGAGAGACCAGTGCAGATCATGTGGATCTGCTGCACTTCACTGTGGTGAAAAGGGCACTTCATCCTGTACTTTGTTCCCCCAAATCCATATTCTCAGCATAAAACATCCCAAAAAACTCCAGTTCAGAAGCATTTGGTTTTATTGATTGATTTTTAAAAATATTTTATTTAATTCTATTTATTTGAAAGGCTGAGAGAAAACCAAAAAACAGAGCTCTTCCATCTGCTGGTTCATTCCCCAAATGCCCTCGAGGCTGGGGCTGGGCCAGGCTACAGCCAGGAGCCTGGAAGTCAGTCCCAAGTCTGCAAGGCAGTAGTGGTAGGGACCTCACTTCTTGATCTCTCAGCTGTTGCCTTTCTGGAAGCGCATTAGCAGGAAGCTGGAACTGCAGTCAGAGCTGTGATTCAAGCCCAGGCACTCCTTTATGGGATGCAGGCATCCCAACAGTGGTGTCTTATCCACTGTGCCATATCCCAGCCCCAGGAACATTTTAGAAAACACTTGAGCAGTGATCTTCAAGAAGCTATGGCAAACAAATGCCACGTGGGACCCTGCATTGGGTCTTGGAATAGTAAAAAGGATGTTAGTGGAAACTCGTGAGTTCTAAAGAAAATCTGAATTTCGTAAATAGTATTGTACTCATGGTAATTTCTTAGTTTTGACAAATGTCTTATGATTATGTATGACGGTATTTCAAAAAGTTCATCGAAAAGACAGAATTAAAAGATAAATTTATTTTGCTACAAGAAATTTTTGAAATACATGCAGTTTTTTTCAGAATACGCATTTCCATGAACATTTTGAATCATTCTTTTTAGGTTTTAACCTTAGGGAGAAACTGGGTGAAATGTTGATGGGAACTTGATGTACCATCTTGGCAGTTTTTCTCTAAATCTGAAATTAGTCTAAAGCAAAAGGAGAAAAACCATTTTTGTTTAAATTGAAAATATATGTGTGTACATGTGTGTGTGTATGAAAGGCAGAGAACAAGAGAGATCTTCCATATATATATATATATATATATAATATATATATACATCTTTCCTGTGTATGCACACACACATATACACATATACATAAACATAGATAAACACACATTTATATACCCACACAGTGGTAGAGAACAGTGGTTGCTGGTGTTAGTGTAGAGGGAGCATGAGGGAATTTTAGGGGATGGTTATACTCATCTTTATTGTGATTATGGTTTTAGCAATTTGTGCATGTATTAAGTGCACAGACCAGCTTACCAACAAAAAAAATAAAGTCAATTTTAGTGTGTTCTAATTTAAAAATATATAGTAATGTAAAAGGAAAAAAACATGAAGAGGAAGAAGAATAAAGTGCCATTGTAATCAACATGCCAGAAAAATGTTGGCCCCTTCTTACATGTAACACTGTCATCATCAAATTGCTAAAACCTTCTCTAATATATTTTATCCTTTGACTTAAGAAATTTATATGATTTGGGAATAGTCTGAGCATCCCCCAAGACTTCACGTGTTGCAGCTTAACCCTGCAGTGAGATTGTGAGTGAGTGGAAACTTAATCCAACTGTGGTGTTCATAGCTGCAGCCTTGGGAGTTAGACGAGGAAGGTTAGATAAAGTCATTACGGCGGTGGGAACTCCCCCCCCCCCCCCCCCAGTCCTGGTGGCTTTATAAGCAGAGGGGAGGGGAATGCAGACACAGATGTGCACAAGCCCTTTCTCATGCAGTGTGCTGCCTTGGGACTCTGTTAGCAAGAAAGCCTTCACCAGGTGAGGCCCCTAGATCTTGCACCTCCAGAACCATGAACCAAAACAAACTTTTTTTTTTCCCATAAAGTAACTACCTCAGGTATTTCATTGTTGAAACAAAAAACTAGACTAAGATCACACCTATTCATCAACTCCCAAAGTCAGACACTATGCCCAGACTTGAAGGTGGATGAGAAGTTGATGGGTTCCGGATGTTGGAGGAAGCCCTGTTCCAAGACAGGCCAAACATACACCATAAGAGAATTCCTGTGACGAGTCAGGTTGTGGACATGAGAGTTAAACAGCAAGGAAACATTACTGAATTTCCAGATATGGTCGGTACTGTATTAAGCCAAGTGAGCAATCACGGCATAAATTTCAAAGGAGATGTAAGACCTCCTTAAATGAAGAAGAGATTTTCATGAAGGAGGTGCGAAGAATGTAGGAAGGCCTGCCTTCTTTGTGATACAGGGCTGTTTTTATTTAGGGAAGAAAGGTTGACATTTAAACTTTATGGTGTTTTCATTTCGAAATTTAAAGACATTTGTATAAGGACTTTTCATGTATGCACTGACATGATTCTTGCAAGAACTCTGGAGATGGAAATGATCATTTTCCCCAGTGTAGAGGAAAAGAAAACTGACTCATCCAGTGTCTGATGTAGCTCAGATCACATGATTAGCAATCGGGAGCCTGATTGAATCCAGATATCAAGTTCCACCTGACCTAAGCCATGGAGTCTATAGTGATGGTTGTTGAACTTTCCCAGCTGGAAATAAACATAAAATGTGTCAAATACCCAAGAAACTCTAATTTTTTGAAAATAGTCTTTAAAATACAACTGTTTATAACATTCTTTTTTTTAATCTACAAGGAAATAGCCTTTGCCATGCCTGCCAGTTGGCACCCTACCCCTTGCTAATGCATCGATGGTGCCTTGTACTTTGTTGCCTGCCAGCTGAACGTGACCTTGGCAGCCTAGCGTGCCAACCAGAATTCCAGAACAGCAAAAGTAGCACTTGACTTCCTGGAGAAACGCTTTGAACCACCAAGAATGCCCTGCCACGTCTACCCACGTGGCAATAGTGCTTTCACAAGGTGGCTCATAAGCTAATGATTCCAAGTGGAACTTAATTATTTCTGAGTGTTCTTAGAATGCTGTTGTGATTCTAATATTGTCTCTCTCTAATTTTGTGGGTTTTTTTCCATGGTTGGAATTGCTTTGTCTAAAATTCTCTATTCTGGGCTATGTAAGACCTCATTCGCTTGCAAGCATTTCAATAGCAAACATAGTAATTAATTCTATGGGATTTTGTTTTGAAATATTTCTTTTGGAACAAAGACAGGAATTCTAATTTCTTCAAACAATTACTAAAAAACAAGGGTCCTCTATACATGACTTATATGTGTCTAAGTGTTCAGATTTTATAATAGTCAATTTAATTCTGAAAAGCTTAATAATATATTTAATACCAAGCTGCCAGTGAGTGGAGTTAGATAACAACATATGTTCACAGTGTTCAAAATGTTAATAGCACTATGTCTGGGAAAACTTGATCTAAATGGATATATCTATATGGAGCTTGGAACTCAGAAACATGGTATAGGCCAGAGAGAAAGATTTGGTATAAACATTATAGTCATATCGTGAAGGATTGTATTTTCATGGGACTGGCCAAGTCCTTGTTCAACAGCATCCCTGACCTCTCCCTACGGGACACAAGGAGCAGCACCAGCCCTCTGTTACATCAAAGATGTCTCCAGGGCCTGGCATTTGGCCGAGTGGGTTCTTTGCCTGGCTGCAGCTCCTGACTCCAGCTTCTTGCCAGTACAGACCCCGGGGGCAGCAGGTGATGGCTCACTTACTTGAGTTCCTGCCACTTGGATTCAATCTGGCCCAGCCCCTATCTCTGCCCACATTTGGGAATAAACCAATGGATGGGAATGCTCTCTCTGTGTCTGTCTCTCTGACTCTCAATTAAATAAGTACCTCAACTTTTATTTTTTTTTTTTAAAAAAAGATGTCTCTAAAATTGCCTTTAGGTCATTAAGTACCAAAACCATACCCAGCTAAAAACTACTGATTAACTTGTTCCATATGTTTATGAAAAACAACAGCTACATAATTAAGTCCATTTTCCTTCCAGCCCATCTCCTTCATAGAGGTCAAGAGCAGGTGTGAAGCAAACTTTGTCATTTTTTTTTTTTTTTGGTACATGTGGAACTTGATTAAGTTACTAAATTTTTCCATTCCTCAGTTTCTTTATTTATAAAATGAATTTGTTAATAAAACCCCTTTTGCAGATATGTTGTTTTGAATGAACTAATATGTATAAAACATTGAAAACAGTTCCTGGCACATAGTCTGCTTAAGTTAATGAATGTTTGTAATAATTAAGCAGGAAAGCTAACTGTTAGCAATAATCATACAATACAGGAAAACTCCAAGATTCTTCTCTCCAAAGCATATGCACAGACAATTTAAAAAGAGAGATTAACATGTAGCAATAAACACACCAAATAAAATTCAGCATCGCCAATATCCAGGAAAATCTAACATAAAATTATGATGTACTGCTTAATTCTATTAAATGTGGAACGATTTAAACATTTTCAACCTTTATAAGACTGTGGCAAAAGCTCTCAGTACACTGATAATAGGAGAAGACATGGATATACTCTTTCTGTCTGGAGGATCACTTAACAGTAAGCATCACAGCTGTAAAATATTTATATCCTTTCACAGAGTAAATCTAGTTACAGAAATGTATCCTAAGGGAGTATTATGCTCAGAAATTAATACATAGGCTTAATGATCACTCAGTTATTTATAATGCCAAAGTTAGAAGCAACCTAAAATCTCAGTCATTGCTCATGGTACATGTATGGCATACAATAGGTAGGTGTCACATTTTCAGAAGGAAAAATGCTTTGGCTAAGATGGCCTTTGATTCAAAATGTCCCTATAACTTCTAAGATATTAATTTTGTGACAATTCATGTAAATATAAAGCTCACTTAAGTGATGAAAGCAATGTGAGGTGTTTATCACATATAGTAGGAAAGTCTGAGTGAAGTAGAAGCCGTTGTTGAGCCTTAGAGGTATTAAAAAGTGACCCATTGGTCCAGATCCTACCTCAGGGCAAACAACTGTTTCATTGATATGAAAACTGAGAATAGTGGGGAGTATGTGTGTGTGTTATGAGTTTATAATAATACAGCTACCAAATAAGTGTATGAAATGAATGTAGGTTTACATATGCTGAATATATTTCTCTGGCAGAGAGAGCAAGAAAAATAGCCAGCCAGACAGAGCTTTCATCTGTTGGTTCTCTCCCCAGATGCCCACAATAGCTGTAATTGGGCTAGGACGAAAGCCAGGAGCTGGGATTGCAATCCAGATCTCTTATGTGGGTGGCAGGAACCAACTGGTTGTGCCATCCCCTGCTGCCTCTCAAGGTGTGCATTAGCAACCATGGGAGCTGGAAATTGAACTCAAGTCCTCCCATATAGGACGGGAGCATCTTAACCTCTGGGGTAAACACTCACTGCATATTGCTATTTTAATAATGCACTTTTTCTGAGTTAACAGAAAGGTTGAAGAGATAACATGAGAGAACCCTGAAAAACTAAAGGAAAAATAAGAAGTGTTTGTCAGTCATTTCAGTATAGTTGTATAAGTTATGTAATGAGCTGTTGGAATCAACCTCTGTCTTTATCACACCTCAATGGTAAAGGAACCAAACAGGACAATAAGAAAATTAACAAGAGCATTAAAAACATTTTACCAAGAAAGATGTACAAATAGCACATGAACACTTGAAATGATCATCCACCATTGGGTAAATGATATTATAACCACAGCGACGTGACAAAATACACCTATTAGGATAGCTAGAATAAAAAAATAGTGACAATTACCAAATGCTGACAAAGACTCAGAGAAATAGGATTACTCATACATTGCTGCTGGGAATGTAAAATGATACTGCCCTTTTTGAAAACAGTTCAAATGTGTCTTTAAAAATAGAAAAATATACTTACTATGTACCTAGAAGTTGTACTGTTGGAAATTTAGCTTACAGAAATGAAAACTGTGTGTTCGCTAAAAGCTGAACAAAATTTGTTTTCAGTTTTATTTGTATTAGCTGCAAACAGCAAGCGTCCACAATGCTCTTAACAGGCAGATAGCTGTACTGTAGGTCTGTCCATCCCAGGGAATCCAGCACAGCATTAAAACTGAATGACCTGTCTGTACAAGCAATAGCTTGGCTGCTTCCCAAGGATACTATGCAGGAAGAGACCCTATTTGAAAAGTTCACAAACTGTGTAATTCCATTTATATTACAGTGTATCAGTGTTAACTTCCTGGGATCAGTATGGCACAGCAGGTTAAGCCACCGCCTTCGAAGTTGGCATACCATATTGGAGCGCTGGTTCAAGTCTTGGCTGCTCCACTTCTGAACCTGCTCTCTGCTAGCAGAAGATGGCCCAGGTCCTTGGGCCCTTGCCAGCCACATGGGAGACAGATGGAGTTCCTGGCTGTTGACTTCAGCTTGGCTCAGACTTGATTGTTGTGAATATTTGGGGAAGTGAACCAGCAAATGAATGATTTTTCCCTCACTCACTCATTCAGATTTTCAAATAAATCAATAAATCTTACTTCCTGATTTTCATTTTGTACTATCATTATGTAAGATGTAACCATTGAGAAAACTGGGTGAAGGATACACAGATCCTCTCTTTTTATTTTTTTTCAACTCTGTGAATATGCAATTCCTTCAAAACAAAAAAAGGATTTTTAAAGGAGTCTTACTTTGCACGTTCATACTATTTCTCATTGGGGGGAAAGGTTGTTTTGGAGTAAATTGAGAATGTAAGCATTTCCGTTATTCTTGATCAAATTCTTTGTCTCTTTTGGTACAATGTTTTCTTTTTTTTCCTCTAGCAAGGGAGGAGGTGGGAGTGCATAGAACCTTGAGATATGTTACTTTTCTCCTCTGGGAATAGGATGCCTTCATTTTTAAAAACGGTTTATTTATTTACTTGAAAGTTAGAGTTAGGCAGAGAGAGAGAGAGAGAGAGAGAGAGAGAGAGAGATCTTTCATCTGCTGGTTCCACTCCCCAGTTGGCCGCAATGGCTGCAGCTGGGCTGATCTGAAACCAGGAGACTCCTCTGAGTCTCTCACGTGGGTTCAGGGGCCCAAGAACTTGGGCCGTCTTTTACTGCTTTCCCAGGCCATAGCAGAGAGCTGGATTGGAAGTGGAGCAGCCAGAACTCAAACTGCCAATCATATGGGATGCAGGCGGTGGCTTAATCTGCTATGCCAAAACACTGGTCCCAGTGCCTTCATTTTTGAAAAGCTGTATTTTTGTACAATCACTGAGTCCCTTTTGGCTGATTAATTTTACTCTGATTGTAATTTAGATGTATAACTTCTTTGAAAAATGCGGATCATCTCATAGCTATCTCACTGTTCTGTAGAGTCAGCTGTTTTTTTTTTTTTGTACCTATCTATTTCCTGTTTTAAATCACTAACTTTCTATGTGAGTCTCTAGTCTGCTCTGTTCTTTTCATTACATTTTCTAATTTGCCCAAATCACATCTATCCCATTCATTATATTCTATTCCATTGTACTCAATAAATCTTACTGTGTGTTTGATACATGCCAGGTATTTTTTTTTTTCTGTATGGCTTGGCACATACCAGTGAACACAAGAGACAAAAATGGATGTTTTTCTAAAGATTGCATTCCAAGAGTAGGAGGCAGTATTAAATATAGTACATAACTAAATTGTATTATGCGTTAGAAGTTAGGAGGTGCTGTTGAAAAAAGGAAAAGTTAAACAGATGGGAGGTAATGAATGAGGAGGGGGGAAATGTAGGAAAGTTACGATTTTCTCACCTTGTGAGGTTTGACAAACTGTGAGGTGGTAAGGTGTTCCGCCATCAGTTATCCAAGTATAGCCAGGCCAAAGGCACTAGGATTTACCATACCTGGGAAGCATAAGGTCTGGAGCTCAGCGTGGGAGGGGAGTAGCTGGGGGAACTGTAGGCGCTTGGCCACAATGACTGTTAGAGTCTTGCTTTCATTCTGAGCAAGACGGTCAGCTATGGCAGTGTTTTCAGGAGAGGACCACACGATCTGACTTCCAGTTTAGGACCTTGGTAATCATGTTGAGAAAGAAATTGGCTTATTCTATAACGTTAGCAGTGGAGGTAGAAAGAAGTGGTCATATTAGTAGCAACAACAAAAGTCATTCTCTTTTGAAGATAGAGCCAAGGGAGTTTCTTCATGAATTGAATGCAGATTGTGTAAGAATTGAAAAGGATGAGAGATGGCTGTAGGGGTGTAGCCCAGAGCAGCTGGAAGGACAGAAGTGCCAAAACTCAAGATGGAGAAAACTACATATGTTGCAGGTTTGACACTGAAAATCAGGAGTTCTTGTGTAGACATGGGAACTTTGATGTATCATTTTGATCTACAAGTGGGCATTGCTTGTAGGAAGATGGGTAGATGACCGTGGAGGTCAGGAAAATGGTCTGACTACAGCTACGTGTTTGAGAACTGCCAACCCATGGTGATATTCATCATGAGATTAGATGAGCTCATCAAAGAAGTGACTGTTGATAGAACTGAGGACTAAACTGGGAAACTCCAGAGATATGAGATCAGAGAGGAGAGCAGAATCCAGCAAATGAACCAAAGAGCAGCAGCTACCATGAGGAAACCTAAGAGAGTCCTCGAAGTCCAGTTGAAGAATATATCAAATATGATCCAGTTACTAAGATGTATCTCTTGCCACCATGCAGGTGAGTGTGATACGATTCAGTATTTTGCTGGCCCCTTGGTCTTATTTTCATTCTATTTTTAGACTGGGAAGTAAGGATACTTTTTGTTTGGAATTTAGCCTGTTAAGGAAAAGTATTTTTTGTTGTTGTTTATTGCTCAAGTTTCAATCAGAAACGCAAATTAGGTTTGGTGTCAGTATTATTTTTGTGATTATTTGTTTATCTGACTCGTTAATTAGAGTAAATGATCAAGTGATGTCTTAATAAGGTGCTCATTGCACCAGTTTCTGGGGGCTAAACTGACATATGTTGACATTACAGGGAAAAGAAACGAAGCGGCTTTTCTTCACCACAATTATGTGTTATTATTAGTACATTTTATAAATAACATTTTTGGTCTATGTTCTCTTGAGTGCCTGTACGTTTTTTTTAAAATTAAGCATTTGATGTGGCATTATCAATTGTGTATACTCTGTAGTACACTTTCCAAATTGTCAATTAACGAGCAAGCTCTACGGGACACACATATTAATGTCACAAACTAAAAAAATAAAATCACCAAATAAATAATAAAATCAAATCCCTGCACACCTAATGGGCTGGACTGTTGAGAAGAGCTGAGAACAGAGCCGAAGAAACACAAGCTCCCTTTTTTGCATCAAGTTCCAAACTAAGCAGAAGCTGCTGCTTTATTTCAGGCAAGGAAAAATAATGGCCGGGTTTTCTTTATTTTTTCTGGGGAGCAGTTTAACTGCTGCCTGCACTTGGCATCGTCTCCCACTTCTCTTGTTGGAATGTGGCTGCAAGGGTAGGTGTGGCGTTCACCACCACCACGTCTGTTTTCTTTACCGCATCGTGTGCTTGCAGCCCTATTTCCTGTCTTTCTCCGAGCTGTGTAGAAAGCCGTTGTCTGGAGAGAAACTGAACACCAGCACTGGAGATGCAGTGTGTTCCAGGCGTTTTGGGGTGTGTGTGTGTGTGTGTGTGTGAGTGTGTGTATATGTGCATGTGTGTGTATGTGTGTGTATGTATGAGTGAATGTGTGTGAGCATGTGTATGTGTGTATATGAGTATGTGTGTGTATGTGTGTGTATGTATGAGTGAATGTGTGTGAGCATGTGTATGTGTGTATATGAGTATGTGTGTGTTAGTGTGAGTGTATGTGTGAATGTGTATATGTGCACATGTGTGTGTATGAGTATGTATGTGTATGTGAGTGAATGTGTGTGCAAGCATGGGCATATGTATGTATGAACTGTGAACCTGTGTATATGTGTGAATGTGTATGTAAGTGTGTGTATGTATGTGAACATGTTTGTGTCTGTGTGCCAGCATCTATATTTGTGTGAGCATGTGTATGTGTGTGAGCATGTTTATGTGTGTGAGCGTGTATATGAGTATATGTGTGTGAATGTGTGAACAAGCATGTGAATGTGTGTTATGTGTATAAATGTGTATGAATATATGTGTGAATGTGTGTGTATGTGTGAATGTGTATGTGTGAATGTGTGTGTGTGTGAATGTGTGTGTGTGTTGATAGAAGGGTAATCAAGGAGAGACAGTTTTTTTCCCAGATGGCATAACATTAGTGGAGATGGCTAATGCTCACATGCTTGAAAATCCTTCCTGATCCCAGATCCTGGCTGGGTGTTTGCAAAAGTAGTCAAATTAACTCCTTGAACCTTTTCTTCTTTCCTGCTTTTGCAGTGGACTTTTTGAAAGGGAGATCAGCCCAGTTGTGTGGAGTGTTGAGCGTGTGCACCTCTGGGTGTGTCTGTGCTGTGTGTGAACCTTGGTGTTTTTTGGCACAGCTCACATCAGCGAGAATGCTCTGCCATGGAGCCTGCTTTCATCCTCTCTTCCACCCTCACAACCTTCCTGTTTTACGATAATCCTGAAACTTAATGCTCCTGCTACTTTTAACCCAGAGCTGTGTTTATTTGCCCGTGGCCTGTTTTATTGTAAAATAAAATCCTTAAGATCCTTGTGTTTTTAGGGTGCTTCCTCCCCCCCCGCCCAAGGGGAGTATGGTTGTCTTAAAGACTAAATGACTGTGTTTTAATGGTCTGTAAAGATTCAGTAAAAAAAATAATAATAAATCATGGCAATTTTGTTTTAAGAAGAAACTTTTAAAAGTACTACATGGTGCGGACTTCAAAAAGACCAATCCAACTATTACGCACAAACTGGACGGTGTCACATTGGCATTTCACTCTGCCTTTTTTTGTGATATGTTAAAGCTAAGTGTGGCTGATGGCGCTTCAATTCCAGGGGACCATCAGTAAGGGATTTGGGTCACAATTATTGAAAAATAAGTTTGTACAGATCTTGGCTATCCCTAGGATTGTTTTCACACCGTGGCGAGTGGTGGAGGACATCTAAGCTGATTGGATTTCTCTGCCCGTGGGAACTGTTAGTTACGTGGCTGCTGTTGATTTTATTGTACTGACTGACAGTCACTGCCTCACCATTTTCTCACAAAGCACCTCACGGTGATGCGTGGCTAACACTGGAAGAAAGGGCAAGTGAGTTGGAGATGTACTCTGGACATCTTACTGGCTTTTGCAGTTACTCATTGTCATTTTAATCTATCAGGAGGTACTCAGTAGTTCATGTTAATTGGATGTGATGAGGGCAACAGATTTGTAAAAATCCCATCTTTTCCTTCAGGAACTTAACAGTCTGCTCAGTGTTTCTTTAGAGAGCAGGGAAGGACTCTGTCAGCATTTTAGGTGGGAGTGATTTTTTTTAACTTAATTGATTTTTAAAACTTTTTAAATGCTGGCCGGCGCCATGGCTCAACAGGCTAATCCTCCGCCTTGCGGCGCCGGCACACCGGGTTCTAGTCCCGGTCGGGGTGCCGGATTCTGTCCCGGTTGCCCCTCTTCCAGGCCAGCTCTCTGCTGTGGCCCGGGAGTGCAGTGGAGGATGGCCCAGGTGCTTGGGCCCTGCACCCCATGGGGAGACCAGGAAAAGCACCTGGCTCCTGGCTCCTGCCATCGGAGGAGCGCGGTGCGCCGGCCGCAGCGCGCTGACCGCGGCGGCCATTGGAAGGTGAACCAACGGCAAAAGGAAGACCTTTCTGTCTGTCTCTCTCTCTCTCACTGTCCACTCTGCCTGTCAAAAAAAAAAAAAACAAACTTTTTAAATGCTTTATGTTTTTGTGCTAATGTGATATTAATACAAAGAGAACAGATTCAATGTAGTTCATAGATAGGATTCTTTTTTTTTTTTTTTGACAGGCAGAGTGGACAGTGAGAAAGAAAGACAGAGAGAAAGGTCTTTCTTTTGCCATTGGTTCACCCTCCAATGGCTGCTGCGGTCGGCGCGCTGCGCCCGGCGCACCGCGCTCATCCAATGGCAGGAGCCAGGTACTAGGTGCTTCTCCTGGTCTCCCATGGGGTGCAGGGCCCAAGCACCTGGGCCATCCTCCAATGCACTCCTGGGCCACAGCAGAGGGCTGGCCTGGAAGAGGGGCGACCGGGACTAGAACCTGGTGTGCTGGCGCCGCAAGGCGGAGGATTAGCCTGTTGAGCCACGGCGCTGGCCCATAGATAGGATTCTAAGAAAACGATGATACTCTCTTTCTCCCTCCATCCCCTCCATCTCTCTTTTTAAGTTTTTGAGAAGTTTTGTCAACGTTTGTTTTATATCTTTGTTAAACCAATTGTTAAGAATGACATGCTACTATAGTTTTAACAATCTGTGATTTTTTTTTTTTAAAAAGATTAGTTATCTGCAAAGTCAGAGTTACAGAGAAAGAGAGAGGAGAGGAGAGGGAGGAGGGGGGGGAGAATGAGAGTGGGAGTGAGAAGAGAGAATCTTCTGTCTGCTGCAATGGCTAGTGTTGTTCCAGGCCAAAGCCAGGATCCAGAAGCTTTATCCAGGTCTTCCAGGTGAGAGCCAGGGGCCCAAGTTCTTGGGTCATTCTCCACTACTTTCCAGATGAGCTGGATTAGCATTAGCAGGGAGCTGGATTGGAAGTGGAACAGCTGGGACTCCAACCTGTGCCCATATGGGATGCTGGTGTCGCAGGTGGCAGCTTTACCCACGATGCCACAATGCCAGCCCTGGGTATGATTCTTTTCTGGTATGAGACTAACCCACATATTGTGGGAAATAAGGCTTCCCTAGCCCCTGTCCTATGAATGTTAGTAGCACCATTTGTTATTGGGACACTAAAAGTATGTCCATCCTTATACTTAGTAGATTTCCTCTGAGCAGGTGTTAGCTACAGCCATGCCTCCTCAGGAGAGTTGAAAGTTCTGAAGTGTCCACTCCATGGATCGAAAATGATTCAAGACAGTGATGTTGACACTGTGCTGAAGAAATGATGCACATCATGAAACCCAGGAAAAGGCAGGATGGGGAAGAAAATGCTGGGCAGCTGCTCTACGTGTGCCGTATTGTATCCAGACCACTTTTGAAGCTACAGCTTGTATTTCTGCTATCACTTGCCTCTTCTGTCTCCTTTTTTTATCCCCCTGGATAAATGCTACTTAATCAAATCAGCTACATTGATAAAGCTTCCAAGAAGCTTTGGTCGACTTTTTTTTTTTTTTTTTTTTGGTTTTGATTTTTTTTTTGACAGGCAGAGTGGATAATGAGAGAGAGAGACAGAGAGAAAGGTCTTCCTTTGCCGTTGGTTCGCCCCCCAATGGCTGCTGCGGCCTGCGCACTGCACTGATCCGAAGCCAGGAGCCAGGTGCTTCTCCTGGTCTCCCATGCCGGTGCAGGGCCCAAGCACTTGGGCCATCCTCTGCTGCACTCCCGGGCCATAGCAGGGAGCTGAACAGGAAGAGGAGCCACCAGGACAGAATCCAACACCCTGACCAGGACTAGAACCTTGTGCCTGTGTGCTGGCACCACAGGTGGAGGATTAGCCTATTGAGCCACCGCGCCAGCCTTTGATAGACTTCTCTGTCTTCAGACTGGCTTGGATGAGTCTGAACTTTGCTCATTTAAGTGCTTGGATGTGGTTCCACCATTGCCATTCCGTGTTACTCTGATGGTGTCTGTTAGGGATCTGTTTAGGAGCATGTCAGTATACTGTATGCTTATTGTGGGCAGGCACTTGGCTGCATCTAGTCTTTCCTACCTAGTTAAGTTCTGTTTGTTTAGCATATGTTCAATTAACTCTTCCAAACTTGACAGGTGAATATTGGAAACACATAGCATTGTATGGTTTGACTATTTCTTAACATCATGTGAGGTTGCATTCAGAAATCTCCTTGAATGTAACTTTGCTTGTTCTAAAACCGTTCTCCAGCTCCACGCTTGGAAATGTGATTTGGTGCATTGCTTTTGGAAAGTCATTTGGCAGTGTGTATCAAGGGATTTACAAGTTGGTGGCATTTGATTCATTAATTCCATTTCTGGGAACCTCTCCTAAGGAAACAGTTCTAATTATAGAAAAGGCCTTATACACAAAAGTCACCATTTCAACACTTTACTAATAGCAAATAGTTGAGGAGTCTTCAACAAGTCTGGATAATAAAAATGGGAATTTTCTAATTGTTGACAAACCAACTTTAATGGATAATTTTGGCTCAGTTACAGGACATTGTGTGTTAATATGATCTTACTTTTAGATAAGGTACAATTATTTTGAAATAGGAAGGTAGAGAATGTTGACCCATAAAATAATATAGTTACAAAGTGTCCATTATCTCATTAAGTATACATACACAAACACAAACATATACACACAGATGTGTGTATACAGAATAATTCAACAGGGTAAATGCCTATAAGATCTTGACAGTGCTAACCTCTGTGTATTGGAAATTAATGTGTATTTTTCTAATTTTTATTTATATTTCCTAATTTTCAACTGAATCCAGTACACATTTGTAATAAGAAAGGAAATGTGAAAACATAAGGATTAAAAACAATTTAAATGTCAATAACATATTTATATATACAAATTAATTGTTAAGAGTCTTCATCATAGTTTATTTCTTTATATTTAAAGATAGCATTTATGGCAGCTTTTAATTCCATGGCAAAGTGTGTCTCTTGCAATATTCAGTGAAAACAGCAAGTCTCATTATGTATAGACTCCAAAAATAGATCTCACAGTGATTCTTACCAAGGTGCTAAACTCCTGGTGTTCTGTTTTTATTGTCTTATATCTTCTTTTTTCTATTATGAATATATAGATATATTGTGGCTTCTTAATTAGGAAAATATGTATCATCAAAATGCTATTAGAAAAGCTAATACTCATTTTAAAATATTTAGTTATTGTTATAGACAGTTAAAAAATTATAATGGCAGATGATGCCTGTATTTTAATAAAAGTAACCCTTCATGTTAGAAATACGTGTTAGGAAGAGTTAGTCTGTTTCCTGTCTTCTGTAAGCATAAGGTAAGAAGGGTCTTCTTGCTTTGCACTTTGTTAAACTTATTTGGTGAAGCATCAAACCTTTGTATTAATGTAAATCTAAAATATGGTATCTCAAAAAGTAAGCAAGGAAAGGAAAGAGGGAGGGATGATGGAGAGAGGGATGCAGGGAGGGAATATTATTATAAGAATAGTCTCTATGAACTATTTTTCATTTGTGGGAAACAAATTAAAAATACAAAAAAAATATAAATTGGATACAAAAGAGTGGGTAAGTTCAGATGGTTACAAGAGTGGTCCTATGGCTTGGAAGTTTGGTCTGCAACATATAGATGTTGAGGCAGTGAACCGCCTAAGAAATGGAGCCTCATAAGAGATGACTGGGGTCTTGGGGCACCACACTTCCGAGGGGTTAAGGCCTTTGTTGGGGCACTGGACTAGTTACCTCTGGAGCGGGATCTTACTGAGTGAAGCTGTCCGTGCTGATGTTGGCCTCTTCCACATGTGCTGCCCCTGCTGTCAGCCCCGCTCCTGCCCTGTGGTGCCATCTGCTCTGTAACGACACAGCCTGAATTCTCAGCCCTCACATCCATGAGACAACATCAAGTTCTTTCCTTCACAAATGACCCAGCTCCAGGCACTTTGTTATAGCCACACAACACAAAATGGCTAAACGGTTCATTGATTCCTAGATTACATATCTGAGAAGAGCTTCTCAGGAGGGGAGAGGATTTATTTCGGCGTTCTCTTTGGAGAGACATATTCCAAGATCAAATGGCCCTGTTGGTTCAGGTATCTGCCGAGGCTAGTGGATGGTGCAGGGCCGATCTCATGCCAAGCTAGGAAGCTGAGAGAGGTAGAGCAAGCGAGAGTGAGCATGCTCTTCATCCTCTCTGTGTGGCCTCTCCCTGTGATGCCACGATTCAGGCTGCAACCTAATTCAATCTGTTAGCACCCTAAAGGCTCCACCTTCAGACAGGTGTTTCGGTCAGATTGCAACCTCAATCCATGAACATAGACTTTGGGGAACAAGACTTTAACACATGGGAATCTGGGGAACACCCGGATTGTTTTTCAAACAGCAGCACCCACAGTTATCCATTGAGCATGGTCTTGGGAGCTAGGGATTCAGAAGTAAGAAATGTTAGAAGAGATAGCCCCTACAGACTTTTCTCTTACCTACGGGGCATAATTGAAAGTGTCTTATGACAGCAGTGTTGTATATGATCTCAATTCCAAAGCATCTCTCCCATCTGAGTGGTATTTACTGAATTTCCAGATGTTCTCTCAGCTCTTTAATTAGATTGCCTGATTTCTGTGTCTTTCCAGTGCTGAAGTAGGCAGCCGAATGCCACATATGGAAAAATCTTCCTCTGGCAGTAAATTAAATATTTGAAAATTTACTGTCACTTATCTTAATATTTAACTTCGTAAAACTTCTGTTTCTCAGTACTTCTCCACACATTTTCATGTGTGTGTTAAATTGTTGTTAATGCTACATAATTCCACAGAAAATGAAATGGATTCTTCATCATTTAGAGTGGTTTTACGGGTGGTGCGATAAATCATTCCTTGGAATAAACAAATAAATCCAGGGAATTCTGTTTGATATCTTATTGGATTACCCACACTATTTATTGGTTTCCTGTATGGGTAGTTCAAAACGTTACTAAAACTACTGTTTGTTCACAGGGTGTCTGAATATCTATCAGAGAGATAATTTACCTAGTGATAGTTCATTAAGAAATCCAGGATAGTCAGGAAGAATTTTTAGAAAGGGTCTCAAGTAACATTTTAACTTCTGAGCAAGATGATTCTGCTATGAAATTGCCAGCTACTTTATGAAATGTATGACTGTGGTTATTTTTCAAGCCAGAAGAAGCTACTCAGGAGTCCTGTTATTTTAACATTTAGATCTATTTGGCCTATGATAAAATTTAAAAAGCAGATGTAGGTCAAAGGGGATTCTGCAAATGCTTTTGGTGGTTTGTCCTGCGGCTCTGACAACCTTAAAGCAATGATGCGTTTTTCTTTATATCTCATCTAAATGCTTCTGATATACTTTATTTTCCTAAGTTTTCTTTCTGACACATGTAAATAAAAAATGTAACTCATGCTCATTCTGCATTTTAGTGATGATATGTCTGTCCATAATACACAGAAATAGAAAGATAAAATTTCATGAAAGATAGAGATGTCTTGAAGTATATACAGAAACCATTAATAGGAGTAGCAGTAAGAGGTAAGGAGTGAGAAAAGGGATTTTACCCTTCTGTTGCTCTTTTGTATAATTGAAATGCTTTGTTTTGAGCATACTGTTACTTTAAAATTGAAAACAAAGAAATACATTTTTACTTGTTTCCACATAAATTATAGGTTCTATTAGGCCTTTGAAATATTTTTTATAATTTTTTTATTATTAGACAGGCAGAGTTAGACAGTGAGAGAGAGAGAGAGAAAGGTATTCCTTCCGTTGGTTCACCCCCTAAATGGCACTATGGCTGGCACTGTGCCTATCCAAAGCCAGGAGCCAGATGCTTCTTCCTGGTCTCCCATGTGAGTGCAGGGGCCTAAGCACTTGGGCCATCCTCCTCTGCCTTCCCAGGCCAGAGCAGAGAGCTGGACTGGAAGAGGAACAATTGGGACTAGAAACCAATACCAATATAGGATGCCAGTGCCGCAGGTGGAGGATTAACTAAGTGAGCCAGGGCGCTGGCCCCTAGGCCTTTGAAATATTAAGAGATTAATAAATGCTTAATTGAATTTCAGCATTTACTTGTATTTTATATTTACAAGCGAGCCTACCAGATCTTCAACTTGAACAAATCTAACATTTAGAAGTTTTAAACAGTATATGAGACTTAGGATAAACAGGCATAAGCACAGTAAATGTTTTTAAAATGTTTTTTATTTCGCTATCACATTCAGGATCGACCCCCTACATCTACACACTGCCTTCTGCAGATGTGGAAACCAAGGCTATGCTTTGCCTAACACACTAATGCTTGCTTCTGAGAATGCCACGATGCTACAGGGACTGAGTCCCTCCCTAGGCTAATTTGTGTCTCACAAGTGGTGTCACTTTTGTGTGTCACGGTGTGTCAACGGCTAGTAGACTTTTGTCTTTCTCGTCTGTCCATTCAAACTAGGACTGAATAAGAAGTCTGACCTGCCACCTGGGATGAACTGTGGGCTCCCATAACATCTGTGGACATGTTCAGATGATTGAAAAACATCCAAACACTTTGGCCATCAATGGTCTCACTTCAGTGATAGCCTATCCGTCAAACATCAGAGTTTCTCCATTCTTCTAGCTTAGAACCATTGTCAGGAAAAACCTGTAATAGAAAAGAAAGGTTGTGGTTGGCTCTAGGGTTCCCCAGCTTCTGTCTTCTCCCCTAGCTTGGTAAAGGTAGTAAGCTTTGGGAGCCAGGGCAGATGGGTGAGAAGGCAGGGAAGGGCCCAGTGTGTTGGACGAGCTGACACACCCACCTCTGGTGGGTGATTGAAGTGGGCTATTTGGTGTGCCTGGGGTTTTCTTTAGGGTTCACTCAACCACAGGTCCCTGGTCCCAGTGAAACACTCCATTACTGGCCAGTTATAACTCCTTCCCACATTGGTGCTAGCCTGTACATTTCTAGAATATTCCTGCTGAAGTCTCCCCCCACAACTAGATGTCCTCTCATGGGCAGACTCTAAGGCCCTCCCAGGCCACTGTTCTCATTGTCTTCCTCATCTGGGCAGATCTGGTCCACACCATACACACACCTTAGTCCTGCTGGGCAGGTGGGGCTCTGTGACTTCTCTCCCTGGGCTTTCATCCTTTCAGTTTCTCAGACCTGAGTTAGACACTGCTCCAGCCATCTCCAGGAGAGAACACAGCCTCTCTAGGTGTTTTCTTTGACCTCCTTCTTAGTGAGGAGTAAGTAAGTCTCACCATAGCACGAAGCTGGGGGCAGTGCTGGAACACATTGAGGGCTCTGTCATAGACTTCTCCATCTCTTTTCTCCAGTTCTCATCAGCTGCACTGTAGCCCTTTAATCCAGCTGAAAAGTAAGGCACCCAGGGGCTCTGAGCTGGCCTTCAGTTACTACTTTTGGATCCTGCATAGGTGGTCTCGAATGAGGGAGGAGCTGACACCTACTTTTCTGGGGTCTCAGCCAAACTGGAAGCAACTATTTAGTCCTAGCTTTGGAAATACAACTTTTCCAGCCTTAATGTAGTCTATGAGAGTTTTTTTTTTTTACAGTCAAATATCATTTTATGAGTTCTTTTTTTTTTTTTTTTTGTATTTGTGTGTTAGAAGCAGTAATGCTGGCTGCACAACCTAGATTTAAGTTTAGATTTTAAAGAGGAGCCAAGTTGACCCAAATCTTAAATTTTTCCTATGTTTGTTTTGATTGATTATTCATTCATTTGAATGGATAATACATAATGTGGTATGAAATCTAAAATATGCAGAAGAATATATAATGACAAGTATGTCTTCCTTCTGCTCTGGTATATCTCAGTCACTCTGTTCCTTTTCCAAGGGGGAAATGTTTCATCGTTATTTTTAGGATTCTTTTTTTTTTTCAAACATTTCTGGAAATCTCGAGTTTCATGTGGATAAGTTATAAAAAATAATTTTCTAATTGGTTTCAGACTGACCTGACTTCACTCTACATAGGTGCTATCTGTTAGCTAGGAGATGTCAGAGTGGGAAGAAACTGACCCATGATATTCCATCTGCAAGGTGGAAATCCTAATATAAGTGAAGTCATGGGAATTGTGGAGATCGTGGGACTAGCTCACCTGGAGTCAGGGAGGATTAACTGGCGTAAGGAGGAAGCAAGAAATTTAGGCAGAAAAGCAAAGCCAGGAGGCCAGGGAACTTAGATTTCACATCCCATAAGTTTTGCTTGGGCTGCTGCTTCTCTTCCCCTCTCTCCCAGGTATTGGAGAGCAGCTCTTTGGTTAAGACACTGGAGCCCTTGACGGGAGACCCCCTAAAACGCTGCATTCTGTATCTGTTAACCTCTCAGAGCCGAAGTGCCAGGCCATAAAAAAGGAACAAGAAAGTGAATCGTTTTTCTTTCTCACTCGAAAGAAAGTTGCCTTAGTTAAAGGATACAGTCAGTTATCTGAGGTGGCATTTTAAGTCAATGCTTTAGTATGGGCTTCTTCAAAACAAGATAGTATGCATTGAATTAAAAATGTAATTTTGGGGCAGGTGTTTGGCCAGGAGGTGGACACTGGTTAGGGGACCCTCATCCCACATTAGAGTATCTGGATTTGATCCTCTCTCCAACTCCTGACTCCAGCTCCTTGCTAAAACAGATCCTGGGAGGCAGTAGTGAAGGCTCAAGTCGTTGGGTTCCTGACACCCGTGTAGATTGTGCCTTGGGTTCCCAACTTCGGGTTCCTGACTGTTGTGAGCATTTAGGGAGTCAACCAGTGGAAAGGAGCTTACTCTGTCTGTCTCTTTCTCTCTCAGATAATAATTTAAAAAATAATTGGCCAGCGCTGCGGCTCACTAGGCTAATCCTCTGCCTGTGGCGCTGGCACCCCGGGTTCTAGTCCCAGTCGGGGCGCCGGATTCTGTCCCAGTTGCTCCTCTTCCAGTCCAGCTCTCTGCTGTGGCCCAGGAAGGCAGTGGAGGATGGCCCAGGTGCTTGGGCCCTGCACACTCCTGGAAGGCCAGGAGGAAGCACCTGGCTCTTGGCTTCGGATCAGCACAGCGCAGCGGCTGCAACATGCCAGCCGTAGTGGCCACTTGGGGGGTGAACCAAAGGAAAAAGGAAGACCTTTCTCTCTGTCTCTCTCTCACTGTCTAACTCTGCCTGTCAAAAAAATAAATAAATAAATAAAAGAAAAATATTACCTTAGAGGCTGTAGTGAGAACACTAATAAGGCATTAATGACTTTCACCCAGCACACTTTAAAATTTCTAAAGAAAATGTAATAGTTCCTAAGCGATTAGCTTTAATATTTCTGAAATGAAATATTTTGTTCTACATATTATTAACCTTTTGCTATTCATAGATCTTGCTTCATTTGAGCAATTTAAATTATTTTAATTTAATGTGATTTAGTATATTCACATGGTTGTACAACCTTCAGAATGTTAGAATACTTTTGTCCCCACTGAAAGAAACCTCCTCCCCAATTCCCACTCTCCCTTTTCCTCTTCTCAGCCGTAGGCAATCACTGGTGTACTTCTCTGTCTCTACACAAATCTGCCTATTCTAGACATTTGAGTAAAGGGAATCATGTATCTGACCTCTTGAGTCCTTCTCTCTTCATTAGGCAGTTTTTTCAAGGTTGATCCATGTATGTTAGTACCTTGTTTACTTTTATTATTGCCAAATAATATTCCATCGTGTAGATATACCATATGTTATTGATCCACTCATCAGTTGATAGCCATTTGGGTGGTTCTTCCTTTTGTCTATTATGAATAGTACTGCTATGAACTTTCACATACAACTTTTATGTTTGTGTCTTTTAATTTCTTTCATGTATATGTGAGAGTAGAATTGCTGGATCGTAAGTGCTTGCCACAGTTTGTTATTATCTTTGGGTTATGGCCATTTCAGTGTGTGTGAAGTACTATCTCGTTGTAGTTTGAATTTGCATTGCTCAGAAGACTAACAATGTTAACCAACTTTTCAGTGCTCATTGGGCATTTGAATACGGTCTCTGGAGAACTGGCTTTCCTAATCCTTTGTCCAGGCTCTCATTGAATTGTTTGCATTTTATTATCAAGTTGTAAGAACTTATTATATATACCCTGGATCTTATACAGACATATGATTTACAATTATTTTCTTCCATTCCATAGATTGGTGGTATCACTTTCAGTATATATATATATATATATATATATACACTGTCCAGCTTATCTATTTTTCTTTTGTCATTTGTGATTTTAATTATCTTACCTAAAAGACCGTTGCCTGAATCAAAGGACACGAAGACTTACTCCTATGTTTTCTTCTAAGATTTTAAGAACTTTAGCACTTAATATTTTGGCCTGTGAACCGTTTTGAGTTAATTCTTTCCTAGCACCATTCCTTAAAAGACCATTCTTTTCCCATTGAAATTTCTTAACACTCTTATCTAAAATTAATTCATCATAATGTAAAGGTTTATTTCTAGACTCTAAATTCTGTTGCATAGATTGTTGGATCAATCTGTCAATGCTTCATTGTCTTGATTATTAGAACTTTGTAGCAAGTTTTGAGATTCAGATGTGTGAAGCCTCTGTATAGTTCTTTTTAAGATTGTTTTGGTTATTCTGCGTCCCTTCCATTTCCATATGAATTTTAAGGTCAGCTTGTCAATCTTTGGGGGAAAAGTAGAATTTTGACAAAGAAGCCTTAAGTTTGTGGGTCAGCTTAGGAAGCATAGCCATCCTAATAATAAGAATTCGTGAAAATGAGATGGATTTCTTTCTACCTAGATCTCCTTTTAATTTATTTCCAGTGTTTGTAATTTCAGTGTACAGGTGTTATAGTTCTTTTGTTAAATTTATGTCCAAGAATTTTATTCTTGTTCACACAGATCAAGGTTTTATTGATTCATTATTTGATTTGCTTGTATCACTAGTCAAAGTTATGCAGAATTTATAAATACTATAATTTAGTTATGGACAACTAGAGCTCCCATTTTTGTCTCAAATGATTTTGCAAAAAAATTATATGTTCTTTTGTCCTATGATTTTAATATTTTTTAAAAATTCAATGTTTCTTAATGGTACTACAGTTATCTTAAATATAACTGTGTTTCTAAAAAGGATTCCAAATTGTTTCATCCAATTGGTCTTTCTTGTGCTGACTATAACTTGAAAGCGTCTCTCAGATTGGTCCCGTCCCTTCTATTCTGTCTGGATCTGTTAGCCCAGTTATTCACTCTTGTTATCTTCCTCTTCTGTTGCTGTTGTTATTCTTAGCTTATTTTAGTTCTCTATCATCCAGTCTCTAATATCTCATGATCCCTATTTCTGTGATTTTGTTAGTGTGCTTAAGATGCCTTGCATAGTATCTTTCATGGAGAAAATGTTCAAAAAATGACACTTACCACCATTTATAACTACCCATTCAAACTGTTGGCATAGCTTTATCATATTCTAGGTCTTCATCTTCTCTTTCCTAGATTACAAATGTTTTGATAGCAATGACTATATGTTCTCACCTTTGCATTTACTAAGTCCTCAAGTTTTAAGAACAAGGAAACTGAATAAATTTGCAGTAATGCAATTGAAAAAGAAATGTTCATGATTAGAAATTAATCTGTCCTACTTTTACATCTGTCAATTTTTGGCTAATACTAAGTGTTGACAGTTTCATTGATAAGTGGATGAGAAATTGGAGTTTTCTAAAGTTTGAATAATCCTTTGACTTGTCTATTTCTATTAAACTCCTGAATTTTTTCTAAGAAAATTGTATTTCCAGCTTTATTTGACAGTTTGTTTTTATCTGTTCTCTCTACTTGCATACAGAGGGCAAGCACAATCTAAGCTAAGTGAAAAATAAGTGTTCATCCTAATATACAAAAAGGGATAGAAAATATCAATTAAGTCTAAGACCTAAATGAAAGATCTCTGTGAGTGAGATCCCAGTGGAACGAATGGGGCCATCAAAGAAGGAGGTACCTTTCTCTGAAGGGAGGAGAGAACCTCCACTTTGACTATGACCCTGTTGGAATAAGATTGAAGTCAGCGAACCCTAAAGGCTTCCATAGCCTTGGCAACTCATGACTAGAGCCTAGGGAGATTACTGACGCCATAAACAAGAGTGTCAAATTGTTAGATCAACTTCAGGAGTCACTGTGTACTTACGTCTCATGTGGGATCTGTCCTTAATGTGTTGTCCAATGTGAAGTAATGCTATAACTAGCACTGAAACAGTATTTTACACTTTGTGTTTCTGTGTGGGTGCAAACTGATGAAATCTTTTCTTAGTATATACTGAATCAATCTTCTGTATATAGATAATTTAAAATGAAAAAAAAATCTTGGTGTTAAATTGGAAATTGCCTAGAAAATTAATCAATTTTTTAAAAAAATATATCATGTAGGATCTCTGTCCTTAATGTGCTATACATTGTGAATTAATACTATAACTAGTACTCCAACAGTATTTTTCACTTTGTGTTGCTATGTGAGGGCAAACTGTTGAAATCTTTACTTAATATATAGTAAACTGATCTTCTGTATATAAAGAGAATTGAAAATGAATCTTGATGTGAAGCAAGGGGAGAGGGAGTGGGAAAGGGGAGGGTTGCGGGTAGGGGGGAAGTTATGGGGGGGGAAGCCATTGTAATCTATAAGCTGTATTTTGGAAATTTATATTCTTTAAATAAAAGTGTTATAAAAAAAAGGAAAAAAAAATAAATCTTTTTAAAAAATAAAAAAAAAAAAAAGAAAATATCAATTAAATTATTTTTCATGCTGAAGAACAGTCTGTGCACTATAAAATTTTTGTTCCTTCCACTTACTTTGTACCACATGCTTATTATTTATTTTGGTCAAGATACTGCTTTTATCCTAATATTCTACCAATATCATTTATTGAAATATTATTCATAGTATTTATCATTCAATTTTATGCTTTTTTTCCCTGCAAGTCTTAGCAAGTACCCTTCTCCAGAACATTATTTTAAGTTCACCTTTGGGCTCCTGTTCTCTTTACTTCTCATCACTGAAAAAAAAGTATTTATTTATTATTTATTTGAACAACAGGGTTATAGAGAGAGAGGGAGAGACTAAGAGATCTTCCATCCACTGGCTCACTCCCCAAATGGCCAGAATGCCTGAGGCTGGGCCAGGCAGAAGAGCTTTTTCTGGATTTTCCATGTGGGTGCTAAGATCAGAATACTTGAGCCGTATACTGCTGCTTTCCCAGGCACATTACCAAGGAGCTGAATAAGAAGGGGAGCAGCTGGGACTCAAACCAGCACCCATCTAGGATACTGGCTTACCCCTCTGTGCCACAATGCCAGCCCTGTAGGTCTCATTTTAAACTATAAAATATTAGTATAAGGAACAGATCTGAGTTTTCATTATATCTTAAAGATCTAGGCCTACATTAATTAAATGCAGTTTTAAGTGTATACCTTGGTTTGTTTTCATATAATTTAAAATCAAGGATCCAAAGTAGGGTCATTTCTGAGAGTAATGTTTTCTAAGCTTCTTAATAGCACAAGTCTACTTGCTCTCAAGAAGACAGGATGACTTAATCAGCACTGTATCAGAGACAGCTTGCTGTGTTTACCATTGTGAGTTGGGCCAGCATATGTCCAAAACAGTTGGAATGAGAAAAACAGCTTTGACTTGAAGCCAAATTGGAGGAGGAAGGAGGAAGAGTTCTCTGGCTGTTAAACAGGAATGAGTGCTTTGGACAGTGTAGGGTACTTCTGTAGAAAAAAAGCAAGCAGTAGGGATTCTTCCAGCCTAGAAAGAAATAAAAGGTACATTTTGAAGTGCTTAAGTGCACTACATAATAAACGTAGTTGGTGATGTTGCTTTCATCTTATTTGTATAAGCCTTTGCAAGTCGTGCAATATTTTTATGTTAATCAAAAAGGTAAATTCTAATGTAGACAATTATTTTTCCAACTTTAGTTTTGTTGTTTTGATTCCTGATAATTTTCAGTTGCATTATTAAGTAATGTGGGAGCCCTTGAATGACCATCACATTTCATAGAATTAGAGAAATATTCTGATTTCTCTCAAAGTGGGTATTGTATTGCCACACAGCAGGGGTCCAGAACATCCCGCCAGTGGGCCACATAAGGCCCAGTAAGGCATTTGGTCTGGCCCTACCAGGCAACTGCAGATGGGACTCAAAATTCAGTAAATCTATAGCAAGCTAATTTTTAAGTTGTTAATTGTAGATGGCCTGTGAATGTTGTTATAAATATCTAATTATCCCCACCCCTGCCAGAAAAACATAAGTGAACACAGCATCTTTTTATTTTCATAAGTAATGATGTATATAGAGAGTAGATTTTATTTTTACATCACACCCCTTAAAGGTCAGTTCTCCTAGAAAAAGATATATTTTCATTGAAACAGAACATGGAAAGTATTGTTTTGCTGCTTAAAATGGAAAGTTCAAGTAGAAGTTTCCAAGCATCACAATCAAGGAATGAAACAATTGTGAGCATAATTGGGTTTTATATCTAAGGCAAGTCCTGCCCTAGGGTAAGTTTTAATCAGGAGTTCCTGTTTTACATTCTCTTTCATTTCTTACTAGGTGGGGGCCCCTCTCTTCGCTCCTAAGACCCTCCCTTTGAACCTTCTCTCTCTTTTTTTTTTTTTACTGGATATGGATTTACCTAAAAAAGATCAATGATGATCAATAGAGTTCGCTTTTTGTTTCTGATCGAGACTAAATCATAAAAACTAAGCCCCCCCTCCCCCCCCCCCCCACAGGCACACGCTATGTAATTATTTTGCAATGGAGAAGGAATGGTATTGGCACTTCAGGGAGTTTGGAAATTCTAATTTTAGCACCTTTGTTTTCCACTTTACTTTTTTTTCTTTTTTAAAGATTCACCCATTTATTTGAAAGTCGGAGTTACACACAGAGAGAAGGAGAAGACAAGAGAGAGAGAGAGAGAGAGAGAGAGAGAGAGAGAGAGAGAGGAGAGAAGTCTTCCATCCACTGGTTCACTCCCCCACTGGCCACAATGGCTAGAGCCGTGCTGAACCGAAGCCAGGAGCCAGGAGCCAGGAGCCTCCTCTGGGTCTTCCCATGCAAGTGCAGGGTCCCAAGGATTTGGGCCATCTTCTACTGCCCTCCCAGGACAAAGCAGAGAGCTGGATTGGAAGTGGAGCAGCTGGGTCTCGAAATGGTGCCCATGTGGGATGCCAGTACTGCAGGCGGTGGCCTTACCTGCTATGCCTCAGCACCGACCCCTTGTTTTCCACTTTAAAAGCCCAGGGCCCACAGAGTGGTGATCAAGACTAAAATTGGTGCCTCAGTGTTCTGTCTGCCACAGTCTGCTCCTAGCCATTAGCAAGAGATCGGGCATTTGCCAGCAGCCTTAAGAAGACTGCTAGATGGGTTCATGTGTTCATTAATTCCCTAAAATACCAATATCCTGCACTTGAGAGGATCAGGTAGGACCAAAACTCAGTCGATGCAATGCGGAGGTTACTGCTAAGTTTGGTAGCTGCATTTCCAGAGAAGCTCAGGAGGAAGAAGCAAGATTTGCACCTAGAGAGCTGGGCGAGAGCGTGCAGAGAGCAGGGATGTGCCATGTATTGAGTCACAGCTGAGTCATGGTTATCAGGTCAGGTGCTTCCTGTCTGGCTCCCTCTTGTCTGATGATGGATTTTTCTTCGGAGGTGCCTTTGTCATTTATGCAAATGAATGTGTGCAGTGCTAGTCCCACCTGCTCTCCAGACACACCCAGAGATGCCTGAACCTTGGCCTGACCTGTGCCGTGTGTCCTGTCCCGTCTACTCTGGGGAGGAATAAACCTAGGTGAACTGCCTCTGTAAGACCAATGGAAGCCTCCTTGACATGGCAGTTGAGTTTCCTGCTGAACCATGGAATCACATGAAGTTCACTTCATCACGTGAACTGAATTACATGCAGTTTTACCATCATACTTCTCCTGTACCCTGGCAGGGTGAATGAACCGGAATAACCCTTACACCAGGGTATTTCTCATGGGATCAAGAAAAACTGCATCTGTTTTTGTTCCCATTTATTTCTTCTACTTAACCATACCAATATATATATTTTACTGTATTTTCATGGATACAGATTCTAAACTATTCATTTAAAGAATTATAAAAAAGCTAGAACTTAAGATCTTGTGTAGTAAATGAGTTTTCAAGCTGTTCGAGTATTCTACTGGCCTGATCTAAATTATATTAAATGATATTATAAACCCTGTGGAAAATAAATAAAAGCCATTGGATTCAGAATGGCTTTGCTAAGCTCTGTGATTAGCAGTGCATTTCCTATGATCTGGCTTTACATTAATTTAAAATTGCATTGATATCTGGAAGAATGCTTGGATAACTCTTTTTTTTTCCATATTTTTTTTCCTACAATGCTCAACTACCAGTACTATTTTGTTCGAGGCACCCAATTTCCTTAGTGGTTTGGCTGCAGATCTATCCTTGGAGCGTAGGAACCAATCTTACTGTAGTATTACTGCAGCTTTGAGGTACATATGATGGTTCTTTAAAACCTTGGGGTTTTGAGATACTCAGTGTAAACAAAATCAACCCACACATTATTAATAGAATTTAAATGTCAAATAAACACAATATCCTTTAATTTCCAAAAATTCCTTTGCTAAACCCATTCAAGTGTTGATTTCTGTAAGATATGCTGGCCTTTTTAGTTTATATGTATATATGCACACACACATATATGTATCATATATTCATTAAAAGCTTGGGAATTGTATAGCAACTGCTACATAGATTTGAGCAGTCTATCTTTTGTTGTATTTTACCAAATGAGATTTCAGTTGAACAATATTTGTTCTCCAGTTTGCTTTTGGCAGGTATATTATCTCTGAGAGGTAAGCTAGGAGAAGAATCCACCTGAATTTTTAACATGGAATATTATATAACATCTTTCAATTAATGCTCTTTCTTTCTTTGTAACTTCATATTTTATATTTTTGAGATTTTTTTAATGCTTTTGATTTATATCACGGTAAAAGGCTTAATGTTTTTACTGAATAAAGAGTTCAACAAATAAATAGCAAAGACCATAGTCCAGGAGGAAAATAGGCAAGGGCTATGAATGATAATCACATAAAAAGATGTTCAACATTACTCTTAAGAAATTTGAAAATATTCATAAAAGCATTATCCCCACAGTAATGTATAATTCCTAGCAATTTATTCCTAGCAATTTATTTGATGGAGATTTAAAACAAATTAGCATCATTTTGAAATTAACATTTACCAAGTCTTTGGTAAGCAACATATAAAAGGAACACGTTAAAAAATACTGTATATGTGACCTTGGCAAACTTAGCTCTGACCTGTCTGCACTCATCTGTAAAATGCCATAGTTAGTTTGCTGCATGCAATGAGAGATCCATGCAAAAATCATAGCCAATTCTTGGCACAATCCTGCTCATTAAAATAGTCATTCTTATTTATGTGTTTGCTGTCTCATTAACTGCCTAATGTGAAGACAAAGTCCAAAATCAATACATCAAACTCATGACAATACTTAGAGCTTCTTTTCTGTGGGTTTTTCTTTGTCAGCAAATTCTGTTTTCTACTTATTTTATTTTAGATAAAATATGCTATGGTTAAGTTTTACCATTTTACACCAAGCCAGTAGTGTAGAGAGGTAGCTTGCAAGTTGGATTATTACAGGAAGGTTCCTCTGTGTGAGAATAAAAATTGGATAGAGATCTGTGCAGCATTGGTGGGCAAACATTTTCTGCTGGGGCAGATGATAAATATACCAGATTTTCAGATCATGCTTCCGCTGTAGCACTCAGCTCTGCCTTAGCAGGGCAACACCAGCTGTAGACAATGTGGAGATGAATTGAGTGGCTGTGTTCCAGTCACACTTCACTCAAGAACACAGACATTTTAATTTCACATGTCATGAATATTTTTTTTAGTTTTTTTCCCAACCATTAACAAATGTAAAAATTATCCTCAGGTTGCAGTACCAAAATTATCCTCAGTACAAAATATGGACTGAATTTTATTCTAACCATAGCTTGCTGACACTACTGTACAGCGTTCTCATCCTCTTTATCCTTTTGGTGATTTATCTCTTTATCCTTTTGGTGATTTCTGATATTTTTGTTTGTATCAAAAGGGACCGCTTCAGATTGCAGACTGATTCTGTCAAAGCTGGGCTTAAAAAATGGGACTCATTCTATAAGGCTGACAGTTCTCTCAATGAAGGCTAGTTCTATGGACAGTTGATATGTGTTCCGCCAGAAATAAAAACTTAATGAGAGTCTGATTAAAAAGAAGCCGCAGAGAAAAACTGTTACATTTTCTTATAACAAAGTATGGGTGTTTTTAATTAATGCACATTTATTTATTTATTTATTTTAATTAATGCACATTCAGATGATACGTCAGTACATCCAGTGGGTTATTCCTGAATAGCCAGTGAATCTCTCTCATAATGTGCAGGGAATCATGATGTAAATAAAGCACTGGATTAAGAAAAAAATAAACCCCAGACGTCGATCCTGTCAAATCTTTTCTCACACTGTCAAAAAACAGCTGCCTCTTATTTTTGTTACTACTTTCTTCAATTAAACGACAATCTACAGATTTATGAGCAGCCCACTCAAACCTCATTAACAGTGTTTACAGTTAATTATGAACCAGTATGTCTAACTCTGATACACTCCCGTGGGATTTTGCGAATCAAGTACAGAGACAATTTCATTATGAGGAGTCTTGACTGTGAGTGAGCCGATTCACAGGTAAGAGTAAAGCCGTGGGGAATTGAAGGAAACAAAACTGAGAAAGAAAAAGAAAATTGTCTTGATGAAACAAGGTTTTATTGTACGGCTAAAAGAAAATGGTGACATTCCAAATTTGGGATTCCTACATACAGAACTGTTTCTGTAAAGAGCCCCGAAACACGTGTTAAGAAAGGCGCACAGAGTCACCTGAAAATATACACGTGGAAGTCTGTTCAGTTACACATCTCCCTGGGGAATAAATTCCCAATTACACATACATGTATTTCTTCACCTCTGAAAATTAAACTATGTAATGTTATTTTAACAAAAACTTTCTCAATCTCATTTATACCAAGTCCTATTCCGCAGCAAACTGTGTGAGTTGTTTGTTGGACTCCCCAGGGATCAGAGTGGAAATAATGGTGAAGTTCGTGGACTCTGGGGCTGCACTGTGTGTGCTGTAATCGCTGCTGCGTCACTAGGTGGCCGAGGGACCTTGGCCAAGTGCCCTGTGGCCTCCATTTTTCTCATCCACAAGTGAGACTCATTCTGAGGGCTCTCCCGTGGATTACAGGTAGTGCACACTCAGTGTTGTACACAGAACAAATGGATTAGCATTTACTTTACAAAGCATTCAAAGCAGTGTTTGGCACCTGATTAGTGCTGTCTTACTGTTGGGTCCATAATTTACATTAGAATACAAACTGCTCTCTCCAAAGCAACCCACAATATGCTAGTACTATTTGTCCTTCCCAAATTTGGAAAGCCAAACTTGGAATCAGTATAGGGAAGTTGCTTTGTATTTGGATACTTAAGACCTGAAAGCTCACTCTTATAAAACGCACATAGTCAAAAGTACTTCCTGACAAAGGGTAGTGGGTATTTCTATTTAAAAGCAAACATGGTGCCACCATGTGGCAGTAACTTAAACATATCTGCCAATCCGCTTGATGAGGCTCAAAACTGCAACATTAGATGAATTTCTGTTGCAACATTTGCTTTTTTTTCTAATTTGTATACAGAGTGCAGCTTCATTATTTTCTGTTCAAATTTTTCAAATTCCCACAATCCCAGTTTCTATAAAATAAGAACGCACGTTTTCGATTGAAAGAACAGTAGTGAGATTTGCCCCTGTTGAATTTAGCAGAATAAACTAAGAAATAATGACCTTAGAATAGTGGTTTTTCAAGCTGAGTTCCAGGAGCCTGGATTCTGGTGGTGGTGGTGGGGTTGGTGGTGAGGCATTAGTTCCTCCTCCTACTCCCCAAAACATTTGCACTCTTTTCTGGTTTTATATGGCAGAACTGTTCATAAGATTTTATTTGGAGAAAGTGCCCAGCAAGCTGTTGAAAGAAATACTTTTTAAGAGCCAGCTCAACCCTGTATTAGAAGGTTTTAGTACGACTTTAAGACTTTTTTGGTAATAAACATTTCCTCAGCAGTGAGGAAACAGTGGAACCCTGGAATGAAAATAATGGACATTGGCTGAAGCCCTATTATCAGCCTAAAGGACTGAAAGATTAGAGAGAAGAGAACAATACACTGGGAATCAGAGTGGAAAAGTAGAATGGCAACATGCTTGCCATTTCTGCTTTTCTGCTACTTATCCTGTGTATTTTAATATATGAAGGTACTTTTCAAAACTCGTGGAAAAACAGGATTAAAAGATAAATTTATATTGGTGCAAAAAGTTGAAGTCTTTGCACAATTCTTTTTTTCTAATGTGCATTTTCACAGACCCCTTGTATGTATGCATCCCCAAATTTTTGTAGGATTAAAAGTACATCTTTTTTTTTTTTTTTAAGTTTATTTATTTGAAATGCAGAAAGAGCAAAGGCTCTCATGAACCCTTTCCCCCAGTGTGCAGTGCTGACCCTGGGGTTGGATCAAAGCTGAAGTCAGAAGCTGGCAACTGAATCCAGGTCTTCCGTGTTAGTGAGAGAAACCCAGTCACTTGAGCCATCCCTGTGCCTCCCAGGGTCTGCATTTGCAGGAGGCTGGAGCCAGGAGCTGCTTCTGGGAGTCAGACTCAAGCCCTGTGAGGAGGAATGCTGATGTTTTCACAGCTAAGTTACAAGTCAGCTCCAATTTACACTTTAATTCCATTTTTCCACAAACTTTGTGAAGTGCCCTTGTGTACTGTTGTCTGACTATAGGAAACAGTAAGGCTTCCAGAAAATCTCGAGCTGTTTCGTAACTGGTTAAGGATAATTGTTTCTTGCAGGGAGAAGACAAGAGTGATAAAACTGTTTTTCCAGCAAATAGCACACAGCCAGGTGCTTCTGTTCACAAGTTTCTGGCAGAAACATTGGAACACAGTCTTTGAAAAAGTTTAATTTGCTGAGAAACTGGTGAAATTTGTCCAGACAGAGCCAGAACTAACTGTTGGGGAGCCTTTTAGTCAACCAGTATTTATTAAACTTGGATTATGTGCCACATTACTCAATTCCCCCAGGGGTCCCATGGCCCTAAACATTAGATCTTCACGAGAGGGAAGCTTTGCCAGCCATTTTCAATAGTAATGATGCAGTTAGTATTTGTCTATAAGCTAGAAGAAATTATTAGTTGTAGAAAAAAAATATGGGAAGGGGCAGTTTGTCTCACCTCCATTGTAGTGTTCCATTAAAAGTCAGTTTACCCTGCATGCCACATGACAAGGGTTCTGTGTGGCTAGACTAATAACTCTTAGATATATTTTAAAGGAAGAGTTAACAGAGAGAGGGAGAGATAGGGAGAGGTAGACAGAGAGGTCCACTGGTTCACTCCCCAAATGGCCATAATGCTGGGGCTTGGCCAGGCCAAAACCAGGAGCCAGGAGGCTCTGCTAGGTTTCCCATGTGGGTACAGGGGTCCAAGACTTGGGCCATCTTCTGCTGCTTTCTCAGGTGCATCAGCAGGGAGCTGGATTGGAAGTAAAGCAGCTGGGACTTGAACTGGCGCCCATATGGGATTTCTGCACTGTCAGCCTTGGCTTAACCCGTTATGCCAAAATGCCAGCCCCCTATTTTCTATTTTAAAACACTAAAATTTCTGATCTACAAAAATTTTACTTTCAGGCTCCTTTGTATTAGATTAAATTTTTGTCTCAAATTACAAAATTGCATAGATTAGGTTCTTAACTCCTATTACCTTGAAGTTCCATAAATTGGCTTGGTTTTGTTTCCTTAATGCATGGAGCTCAATGAAGCTTTTACTCAGTTCTCAAAAGGATAGAGAACTAGCAACGTGGCAGTGCTGGAGGACTAAGTGTGTATTACAAATCTGTTGGCAATTCATGTTTGTGTTATGGTTTGTTATGACTGCTTAATTCAAAAGCATATTTGCAGAGAGAGAGCTTGAATTAAGTAAATCAAAATAGTAAAGGCTTTGATTAAAAAGTTAGCTTGCTTTAACTTAAATGTTGATATTTCAAGGCCTACTGATATTTTAGTCATTTGTGGTTATTTTTATTTCCTGTTCAGACCCCTGGGAAATAAGAGAATGGTAAATCAAAGACCAGATTGCTTTTTGCATTTATTTTCTTTTCACTTATGCCATGTATTAGTGCACTTTAAGAGACTAGAGACATGTGTAACGAACAGAATGGCTTTAAGGAAGAATTATACATCTGGACTAATCAATTCAAATAATTCTTATTGTAGCAATTACTCTTTTCATGTTTGACAATTTACTAATTTTTTTATTCTATGATGGTGCTATCACAAACTTTAACAGAGGGAAATAAGAATATTTCTATTACTAAAGTGAAATTTTGGCAAGATTGTTATCAGACTGAGACTATAGGCTTTTGTTTTCCCATTTCTCATTTTTGATATTAGGCACACTCAAATTTTGAATTATTTTTCAGAAAAGAAGTACCTTCCAAAACTGTATATTTTAATGAAGAGCCTTCAATAAGAAGCATTTTTGGTGTTTTACAAAAATTATCAGCTACTGGTTATTGTTGACAGAATGTCAAACAATTTTGTTTAAATAGCTTTAAGAGGGCTTATCTTTTTATATTTACATGTATTAGTTGAATTCTTCACCTTTCAAATTGGAGATTTGAAGAAAACTTCTTGTCTTACAGTTAACCAGTTCTGGTCTGAGTTTCTAATAATGGACACGAGATGTTTATTTGTGAATTAAGTACTATTGTTTAGATGATTCAGGAGGTGAACTCGGTGATTCCTAATGAAGCAAGCAGCCCAAATGCGTTAGATTCGTTTTCTTCCACGGCCTCTTATGCAGCTTTGATGGTTGTCATGTCAGCACTTCAAGTTTTAAGAGAATGCAAAAATGAAAACTTGGGTGGAAAAATTTTTGAGATGTTCACATAATTACTATTGTGAGAAACTTAACTCACTTACCAATAACTTAAGCAATAAAGTAGTATATATTTGTAATTCACATGGTTAAAAAGCCCGATATATAATTGCTGTAGAATTGTCACTGGATGTGTGTGTCCATGTGTGTGATTTTGTACGTGCAAATGTGCACATCTGCTTCTAATTTTATTCCTGTAGTGTTCGTCTATCAGCCACCCATTCATTCACCTACTCACTGATTCATCCCAGGCATGCATTGAGGCCTTACTATGTTGTTTTGCTGTGCTAGGCACTGAAAACATAGTATTGACCCTCGTGGAATTCAGAATAGTAATGAAGATGGGCATTGAATAAATGTTACAGAAAGAATTACCAAATTTAATGGGACAATACATCCTACATCAAGTCAGGTTTTAGCTAAAGTATGAAGGGTGAGTAAGAGTCAGCCTAGAAAAATGGGTTAGGATTGGAGGAAGGGGTTTTAGGAAAATACCTGGAGACTTAGAAGAGCATCACATGGTTACAAAATGAAACAATGACCAGCATGTCTCCAGGAAAGGGAGGATGGGTGATTTTGAGGCGGAAGTAGAGGTAGAAAGCACACAGTGTGGGAAATGGGCCAGAAGTGTGGAAGTGGAGCCTCCACTGACATCTGTGAGTCAGGAAAGTTACTGAAGACTGAGGCAGCAAGACAGACAATGGTGGTGTGGAAACCTAATGGGTTCAAAACCATTTAGGCACAGAAAGGTTTACTCCCATTGTTTGGATCTGGATAAACAAAAAGGAGAGAGAAAAGCCAAATATCACTTACTAGAGGCAAGTGGTGATGGAAAAAGTGCTGTGGGTGACAGGTAAATGGAGAGGGACAGTGGTCCCTGTGCACGTGGTTCCCATGATTGCAGTGGATGTGTAGAGTGTGTGGAAGGAAGATGGAATTGGATCTCATAGGAAGCAAATGCTGCCGTGGGAATGGACCACCACAGAGAGTTCTGGGGAGAAGACGGAAGCAGGCCCAGGAGGGCCTCCACAGAGTCAACCATCAGTGATGTGCTCACCGCGCATGTTTGCTGCATGGGTTTCCTTGGCATTTCATCAGGCTTTGCACATATTTACTGCATCCAAGAATGCTTGGGAAATGTCAAGTCCACCTCATGAGTCTGACAGCAGCAACTTCAGTGTTATCTTAGATGCACATGCCCCCTTAGATGGTCTCTGGTGTGTTCTTTAGAGAGGGGAACACTTAGGACCTGAGTCTGCAATGAGGCTGCAGTGAGGCCAAGAACTAGAGGAACAGGACACAGGCACCAAGCAGAGCCCTGTCCTCAGTTTATGTGACAGTGCAACCAACAGAACATAAAGAAGAAGAAGAATGCATCTAAAATTACACAATTATATTTGATTAGTCTAAACGGCTGTTGAAAGGGAGGGTTGGGATGTAGTGGCACAATTTCAGGCAAGGGAAACAGTAAGGTGGTTGCAATGACATTAAAAATAAAAACTAAGTTCTACTTATTTCCCAGAGGCTGAAAACTGTCTCCTGTGTGTTGTTACTCTGCCTGCCCACTTCTGTTCTAATTCCTTAATCTTATGGAAAAGTAGGAAACACAGAGAAAGAGGGAGGAGGAGAGGGAACGGAAAGAGGCAGAGAAGAGAGAAAGAAAAAGGAGGAAGGAAAGAGGGAGGAGGAGGATAGGGATAGAGAGGGTGGCAGGGAAGAGAGGACTCAAGAGAGACAGAGAGGGAGTCGGTTCCTCCCTTTTGTTGCCCTGTGGTGTCACACTTTGCACTGACACCAGATACAAAATGTTTCGTCATGCCTTGCTTCTCCTTTAAATTATTTGGTGTCAGTTGGTGCCCACAAAAATAGATAAGGGGAGCTTACTTTAGTCTCATGGACTCCTTGGAGCTAGGTTAGGCCAGACTTTGTGAATGAGTTAAGTGTTGCATCACCTGGCTCTCGGTGGTCCAGCTCTGGGGTCCTGGAAGCCAGTTGTAGTTTTCTTTTTCTAAAAAAATATTTATTTTATTTATTGGATAGGCAGAGTGACAGAGAGAGAGAGAGAGGGAGAGATTGACTTTCCGTCTGTTGGTTCACTCCCCCAAATGGCTGCAATGGCTCGGTCAGAGCCAAGCTGAAGCCAGGCGTGAGGTCTCCCACGTGGGTGACAGGGGCCCATGAACTTGGGTCACCATCTGCTGCTTTCCCAGGCACATTTGCATGGAGCCGAATCGGAAGCAAAGCAGCTGGGACATGAACTGGTACAGGATGCCAGCAACACAAATGGTGGGTTCACTTGCCATGATACAAACCTGGCCCCTCCGGTTCTTGTTTCACATGTGCCGTCCTCCCACCCTGAGTTAACATTTTTTGCCTTGTTGACATAGGGAGTGTCAGACAAATGTGCTTTCTCTGTGAAGTCTTTTCTGGCTCTTCTTGTAATAATTAGTGGCTTGTCTTTTTAAAATTCCCCCTGTTAAAAATAACATAATATGTTATTTTGCAGTTGTATGCTTATGTCATTCTTCCCTAAGCCACAGGACCTTGTCACCTGCCCACCACACACGAAATGTGCTGAACTGTGAGCTCTACCAAATTGGGTTCACACCATACTTCCCATCTTTATTGCCATTAACTTTAGTGGCATGGTAGCTTATATTTTAAAATGTTTGTTCAATCAAATAAGTGTGAATAAAAAACATGTGGGCAAGAGGATGTGGAAGGAAAAGGTAAATTCACTGTTGGTGGGAATGTAAACTAGTGCAGCCATTGTGGAAGACAGTATAGAGGTACCTTGGAAAGCCAAAAATAGTTCTACCATATGACCCGACCATCCCACTCCTGGGTATTTACCCACACGAAATGAAATTAGCATATTAAAGAGTTATCTGTACCCCCATGTTTATTGCAGCTCAATTCACACTAGCTAAGATATGGAATCAACCCAGATGTCCATCAGGCACTCTGGTATGGGATGAGGAAGTCACAGTGGTAACTTAACCACTAGGTCAAATCCTGCCGCTGATCAAAACCAAAATTATTTATTTGTATTTCATCTGATAGGCAGAAAGAGGAAGTGTGCATGTACCCACGTATGCACACGCAAGGAGAGAGAGAGAGATACAGAGAGAGAGAGGGAGAGAGAGATCTCATCCATTGGTCAAGTCCCAGATGCCCACAACACCTGGGGCTAGGCTAGACCTGAAGCCAACAACATTGATCTTGATCTGGGCATCCCATGTGGGCTCAGGGAACAAACTGTGTGTTAGGTCCTCCCAGGGTCTGCATTTGAGGAAGCTGGGAACAGAAACAGAGCTGGGACTGGAACCCTCTCCCAACAGAAATGCCAGCATCCCAAGTGGCCTGTTCCCTGCGGCACCAAATGCCCACTCCACATTATTTTCAAAGCTTTTGCAGATGCCCTTCCGACTTCCACCATCACCCGCTTTTTGTGGATCTTGGCAGTGAGACCACCAAAACTCCTTTCCCAGAATTCTCTGTGTGGAGAAGGAGAGGTTTTCAGGTCTGGGGCATTTAGTGACATTAAACTGTGAAGAGCAAGGTAGCCACTTCCCCAAGGTGAGAGAGAGAAATGACAGGTTCTCCTGGGCAGCCTCACAGCGCAGATTCCCTGATGTCTTTTTCAGCCAGGAACCTTGAGCAAGTGTCTGACCTCTTCACACCTGGCAGCCGGTCGACGCATGCACTGGGATGCACTTTCCCAGCAACACTGGGATGCACTTTCCCTCTGTTTTCTGTCCACCCTCAGTAACTTTTCTGTGCAGACAGAACTGGGAGGCTCTTTCTTCTCCCTAGGGTATAGGGACACAGCCTCGGAACTTTGTGATCCTATCAGCATAATTAGCGACACAACTCCAAGGCCAAAGTCATGGTCAGAAGGAAATATGACTGATGTGGAAGATCAAGCCACGACCACTCGCCAGTCAACATGAAGAGTGGCAGTGGAGGCAGAATGGTAGACTCTCACAACGAGAGGTGGTGTTGGTTGTTGTACCAGAGCAAACTCCGAAAGATGCTTCCAGGGAGGCTGGAATCTGAAACATGAGGTGGTGTGGTTGGGATAGAAACACACTGTGCTACCAATGGGTCTTCTGTGGCCCAGTCTCCTCAAAACTTCATTGTGTCCATTCTAGAAGACTCCTGGGGAGAAACATACTTGGGTTTTCTGACCAGATGAGCAGCAGAATTGCGTATGTGCCTGCAAAGAGTTTGGTTTGCAGAAACTTTAGACCATGTAACTTCCTAGTTGGGATTGGATGCTGCTGTTCTTCCCTATGGATTTTGGTTTGGGCAGAAAACACGGAAGCAATAAGACAAGGCAGCACATGGCCTAGAAGACAAAACCCTGTCTGATACTGCCTGATGAGCTAGCATCAGTGCACATCTTGGTATTGCCCAGTTTCAGAGACGACATGAGGGCAACATGTGTTTACCGCAAATCGTGTAACTGACGTAAATAGGAGACAGTTAATAATACTCATGGAAGATGGCACTCCTCCTGCAGAATTTGCCATGTACTTGAACTACCCTTGTGAGCTATCCTCCCAGGAAGCTCTGATGACATTTAAAGGGGGCAGCTATTCCACACTCACTTACGGACCCTGAGTTGCCCACACTAACTGTGCATTTGATTGGATATTCGAGCACACAGCGTCTTCCAGTGCACAGTCAGCAGCCCAAACTCTCACAGGTCACAACAAGAAAGGAGGGGCAGAATAAGCAGGATAGATGATCAGGACAACATGTATTTTTCCCATACCTACAAATCTTAGTGCCCCTGTCCCCTTGCTGGTGGACATGGACAGCCATTTCCTTGGTAAATGGAACTTAAGCATCATCTGGTTCTGGTCAACACTGTTGATGTTGTCTCTTGAGCTCTGGTCTCTGTTATTATGAATATTAAGTGAGAGCCTTAAACACAGTTCCCATGTTTATAGAGAAACCTTGGACATACACTGATCACCACTGATACTGTGCCTGTACAATTTATGTGTGTATTTGTTTTGTGAAACTGTGTGTTGTACTCTGTTGCTCTGAGAAGATCTTGCACATGTGTTCAGCTGTGGTGACAGTCAGACATGAACAGAATTGTGCATTCTCAGCACTTCGCCATCCTTGGAGTTTATAAATTGCTCACTTAGTTCATTCTTTTTAGATTTTTAAAAAAAAAAATTTTAAAGATCTTTTTATTTATTTGAAAGAATTACACAGTGAGAGAAGGAGAGGCACAGAGAGAGAGAGAGAGAGAGGTCTTCCATTCGCTGGTTCACTCCCCAGATGGCCACGTTGGCTGGAGCTGCACCGATCCAAAGCCAGGAGCCAGGAGCTTCTTCCAGGTCTCCCACATGGGGGCAGGGGCCATCTTCCACTGCTTTCCTAGGCCAAAGCAGAGGGCTGGATCAGAAGTGAAGCAGCTGAGACTCGAACAGGCACCCATATAGAATACCAGCGATGCAGACCAGGGGTTTAATCCGCTTTGCCACAGTGCCTGCCCTAGGACATTCTTAAAACGATGAGTCTATTTGCAAGTCAGTTGATGAAGCAGAATGAAGTGCCCTGTTTTGGGACATAAGAACTCTCTCCCTGCTTACCTGTGCCATGAATAACAGATTTAAGATGAAGAATTAAGAATTTTTTCTGAATTGACTATTTTTCTTTTTTTTTTGAGATTTATTTTATTTATTTGAAAGAATTACAGAGTTACAGAGAGTGGCTGCAATGGCTGGAGCTGAGCCATTCTGGAGCCAGGAGCCAAGAGATTCTTCTGGGTCTCCCACAGAGACCCAGACTTGGGCCATCTTCTACTGCTTTTCACAGGCCATAGCAGAGAGCTGGATTGGAAGAGGAGCAGCCAGGACTAGAACCAGCACCCATATCAGGTGGCAGAACTGCAGGTCTGGGCTTTAATCCACTGTGCTGCAGCACCGACCTCCTGGATTAACTCTTTTCAAAGCCTTAGTGTTAAAAAAAAAAGTCCGGCCGGCACCGTGGCCCAACAGGCTAATCCTCCGCCTTGTGGCGCCGGCACACCAGGTTCTAGTCCCGGTCGGGGCGCCGGATTCTGTCCCTGTTGCCCCTCTTCCAGGCCAGCCCTCTGCTGTGGCCCGGGAGTGCAGTGGAGGATGGCCCAGGTGCTTGGGTCCTGCACCCCATGGGGAGACCAGGAAAAGCACCTGGCTCCTGGCTCCTGCCATCGGACGAGCGCGGTGCGCCGGTCGCAGTGCGCTGGCCGCGGCGGCCATTGGAGGGTGAACCAACGGCAAAGGAAGACCTTTCTCTCTGTCTCTCTCTCTCTCTCACTGTCCACTCTGCCTGTCAAAAAAAAAAAAAAAAAAAAAAAGGCCGGCGCCGTGGCTCAACAGGCTAATCCTCCGCCTTGCGGCGCCGGCACACCGGGTTCTAGTCCCGGTCGGGGCACCAGATTCTGTCCCGGTTGCCCCTCTTCCAGGCCAGCCCTCTGCTGTGGCCCAGGAGTGCAGTGGAGGATGGCCCAAGTGCTTGGGTCCTGCACCCCATGGGAGACCAGGATAAGCACCTAGCACCTGGCTCCTGCCATCGGATGAGCGCGGTGCGCCGGCCGCAGTGCACCATCCGCGGCAGCCATTGGAGGGTGAACCAACAGCAAAGGAAGACCTTTCTCTCTGTCTCTCTCTCTCACTGTCCACTCTGCCTGTCAAAAAAAAAAAAAAAAGTCCATCAAAGAAATTCAATCAAAACATATATTTTTGCTTAATTAAATTTATAATTACTATGCCTCTATGTGATCTAGTGTTTTTTTTTTTTTTTAAACTTGAAATGAGAGATTTTTTTTTCACATACAACCTCATTAAAACTAAATACTGCTTCTTTCAAAAATGGGGGATCAACATTGTGGTATAGCAGATAAAGCCAACACCCGTGATGCCGGCATCCATATGGGTGCCCCTTGGAGTCCCAGCTGCTCCACTTCCAATCCAACTCCCTGCTGCTGGCCTGAGAAAAGCAGCAGAGTATGGCCCAGGTGTTTGGGCCCCTCATGTGCAACTTGGAGACCTGGATGAAGCTCCCGGCTCCTAGCTTCAGCCTGGTCCAGGGGCTGGCTGTTGCGGCCACCCAGGGAATGACCCAGCAGATAAAAGATTTCTCTCTCTCTCTCTCTCTCTCTCTCTCTCTCTCTAATCCTGACTTTCAAAATAAATTAAAAATTTTTTAAATGGCATGAGTTGATAAATGTTCAACAGAAAAAGGATGAACTATCAATAAACAAACGAAAGAGGCTGTAAAGAAACACCACGGTTTTGTAGAGTGATGATGAAAGTTAGTTAATACGTATATGGGAATGATCTGACTGGTATCTAATAGAATAATTATAAAAATAACAGATATATGTTTGCATGTATTTGCAATCTCAAACCAATAAAGTGAGTCTAAGTAAAACTGGCTGTGTCAGGTTACCTTCTCAGGTGTGCCGTGAGGTCGTGAGGGCTAACACTCTTATTGGTTGTCATCAGCTTCCTTCCAACTCATATGTCACTGGCCACCTGTTCTAAGGAATGTGCCTGTTTCCAGATAAGGAGGGTTGCGAGTAGAGATTTCCTCACTGTTAAAACTGGAGGCAGATTTTTCCTTGTGAGTTGATTATTTCTGATGATGATAATGGAGCAGCTATGGACAGCTCCCTTTCTTTCACAGTCTGTAATAGGCGAGTGACTGTAACCTGTGGAATCTCAACCCTGGCGTTATGTTATGATTATTGTTCTTGGGAAAGCTTATTAGCCTGTCGCCAAAGATAGAAGAAGAATCCAGCGTTGCTTTTGGAATACGATGAGCCTTTGTCACCCACAATGTAATAATGGTAAAGATGGAAAGAATGGCCATGATAGGATTATGATTAGGCAGAGATGAACTATTGTCCAAGCCGCAGGAACTAATCCAGCAGGCCAGAGATGACCTGCACAGACCATCAGTTTGCTGATTGCCGTTGCTGAGTTTGATGAAATATTCATGCCTGTGCTCTCCTCCCTGTGAGCACTATTGATTTCTTGTATAAACGCTGCTATATTTAGTCTAGACAAATGGAATGTGGATTGCTGCTGAATAAATTGGATGAAAGACTGGGATCCTGCCTGCCGCGTTCTCTCAGTCTTGGGCAATTATTTATAATCAGGAGCAGTTTTTGTAAGTTGAGGGTGATTTTTCACAATTTAGTGATTAGTCCCTGAACAAAGGCAAGCAGTTAGACACAATCATTTCTGTTGGGATAGCAGGTTAAGAAGTCAAATTACCCTCTGAGGTTTACAATAACTGTTTCAGAGACTCATGGGGACTCCCTCCAAACCTTTGTACACACCCCACTGTACATGCACACACACACTTATCTTTTTTCGGGAAATTTTTTAGTGGTTCAATGTTAGTAGTTTATGAATAGTGAGAAGGCTGGCAAGAACAAACCCTGGGGGCTCTTGAATTTTTACATTTTGTCTTTATGGGGGTTAAAGTCTGACCTTTGTTTATGAAGATTTTCTTGTAAAAACTGAAGGCTCTAGTTTGGCCTTTGTAATGTAAAAAATGAAATAAATCATTAACAACCACTGCTTTTATTTGGAGTTATGCCAGCCCTTTAAGTTAGTGTTCCAAATCTTCTGTTCCTCCACAGCCTGGACTCCAAGTGCTGCACTGGGCACTGCAGCCTAGAGTACTTATGGATCCTCATCTTCATTTGCTTCAAAATTTGTTGCATTATTTTCTTTTACAGACATCATTCATTAGAAGGCATTTCCCACCAAAATCTTAATTTATTAATAAACTTTCCCATTTTCATTAAAGAAACACAAGTGAACTCACAGTAAACTTCTGATCAATACATTGAAAAATGGCCAGTGTTGGGCACCCAAGGTTGATACCAGTCTACATGCAAACGCATATGCAATCCAAACAGCAAGCGAGGGCATTTAAAGTTTTAGTATTTAAAGCCTCAACATCTGGGATCAGCATTGTGGCACAGTGGGTTGAGATCCCACCTGTGATGTCAGCATCTTATAAGGGCTCTGGTTCAAGTTGTAGCTGTTCCACTTTTCAGTCCACCTCCCTGCTGATGCACCTGGGAAAGCAGTACAAGGTGGCCCAAATTCTTGGGCCCTTGTAACTCAAATGGAAGAGAAGGATGTAGTTCCATGCTCCTGCCTTGGCCTGGCCCAGTCCTGGCCCTTGCGGCCATTTGGAGAGTGAAGTAGCAGACGGAAGATCTCTCTCTCTCTCTCTGATTCTCCCCCTCTCTTTGTGCCTTTCAAATGAATAAATAAATAAATCTTTTTTAAAAAAGCCTTACCATCTACAGATAAGATGTCTGTTGGAATTTCTTGATTTACTGATAATAGCCCTTTAATCCACATGAAATACTAACTTTGTAGATCTCAACTGAGAATCTTGAAAATCTGTTAGTTCCTGTTTTTTTATTTTTTTTTAAAGGTTTATTTATCTGAAAGAGTGACAGAGGAGAGACAGAGAGAGGAAAAGATCTTGCATCTGTTGGTTCACTCCTCAAATGGCTGCAAGGGCCAGAACTGACCCAAGCTGAAGTCAGGAGCCTGGAACTCCATCCAGGTCCCCCACATGGGAGGCAGGTGCCCAGATACTTGGGCCATCTTCCACTGTTTTCCTAGGGCACATCACCGGGGAGCTGAATCAGAAGTGCAGCAGCCCAGCCTTGAACAGGTGCTCATATGGGATGCTGTAATCACAGTGATAGCTTAACCTCTGTGCCACAATGCCAGCTTCTACTTTAGTTACTTATAGTAATAGTAGTCATAGCTATGTTCGATTTGGAAAAATGTATAGAAAAATAGAAGAACAGAGAGAATCATTTCTATTCCCATCCAAAAGACAACTGTTTTCAGTAATGTATGTCACCAGTCTTTATTATAAGAATTTAGAGACCAATACAATTAAAACCCCAATCTATGCTCACTGGGGCTGCAATTCTTACAGTTTTTGAACCCCAACAGCTATAATGAAGCCTGGTGCTTAGAGCTCAAAAAATGTATATTGCTTTGATAAACTATAGAGTTTATTTTAAATTTCTTTCATTTTATTATTTAAGGAATTCGTTAACACAGAATCTCAGGATCACACCAAGTGCATGATAATCATTACAACACAATTCTCCTCAATTCTCCTGTTAATATGATATTAATACAAATAGAACATTCAATGTAGTTCATAGATACAATTCTAATAATATAATGACATTTCTCCTTATCTCCTTTCCTCTAAAGGCAGAAAGACAGAGAGCTCTCCCATCCACTTGTTCACTCCCCAGATAGCTGAAATGCCACAGGATCTATAGCCAGGAGTCAGGATCCTCTTCTGGGTCTCCCATGTGGGTGCAAGGACCCAAGGACTTGGACCATCTTCTGCTGCTTTCCCAGGCCATAGCAGAGAGCTGAATCAGAAGTAGAACAGCCGGGACATGAATCAGCACCCATAAGGGATGCCAGCACTGCATGTGGCAGCCTTACCCGCTATGCCATTGCACTGGCCCCCCCAAACAGTATTTTAACTACTGCCAAACACTGCCCCTTATTTATGTAGTTTAATTAGTTATCATGGTCTCTATGTTGCTTTTGTTCCATTTTTTCACTTAATGTAACAGCATTTTTAATGTACATTATTTGAATGATTGCATATTTTTCTGCCAAATAGATGTGACATATTTTACTTAGACTTTTTTTTGTAGTTGGTGATTTCAGTTGTAGTAATATTCCTGTAAACAATATGATATTAAACTTTTTTCTCTGTATTATCCCCTTATTATACATTCCTAGAGTTGGCAAACCTGAATCAAATGGTAGAAATGCTTATGGGCTGGCATTGTGGTACTGCAGGTTAATTAATGATGCTTTATTTTTATATCTAATTTGCATTTTTTACTGGTGAAGGTGATTTTCAGTTGCTTAATTGTATTTATTTCTTTGTCCATTTTCTAAAGATTTTAGAGCTTTTCTTTCCTTTTTTTTTTTTTTTTTCTTTTTGGACAGGCAGAATTAGTGAGAGAGAGAAAGAAAGAAAGGTCTACCTTCCATCGGTTCACCCCCCGAATGGCCGCTATGTCCTGGCGTCCGAAGCCAGGAGCCAGGTGCTTCCTCCTGGTCTCCCATGCGGGTGCAGGACCCAAGCACTTGGGAATCCTCCACTGCCTTCCTGGGCCACAGCAGAGAGCTGGACTGGAAGAGGAGCTACGGGGACAGAATCCGGTGCTCCAACCGGGACTAGAACCCGGTGTGCCGGCGCCGCAGGCAGAGGATTAGCCTAATGAGCTGTGGCACCGGCCTCAAGCTTTTATTTTCTAACATTTAATAGAAATCATAAATCATCTTACTTTAATATTTGTTCCTATTTTTGCCTGGCTAATCACTCACTATTGAGGATTTATATTATTTTATAGGAAATTTCTATTTTTGTGTAATTTAAGCAAAAGCAAAGCATTGTGGAGGGATGCATGCTATATGCTGTTTAAGTACTTTGAATGGGTGATCAAATTTATTCCATACTGTGATAATTTCCACTTACCAGAAGAGGGGACTGAGGCAGGGGGAAGTTAATAGCTTCCTCAAAGATACGCAGGAAGAAGAATGGGGACAGACATGCAGGCACTGGAGCAGATTTTGAAAAGTGTCACACCCACGTCAGAGTCCACTTCCTGGAGGATGTTTCGTTGCTGTTGTTCCCAGAGTTTAAGTCTTCCAAATAATTTTTTTTTCAGTTACAAATTAGGTTGCTTCTATGTTGGTTCTTTTCTTGCTTTTTCATGTCCCAGTAATAATTGGTTGGTGCTGAGGAGTGGCTGAACCATGCAGTCCACTCTGCCACAGCTTCCCCTTCAGAAGCCCAGTCATCTGTGACTTAGCCTCTTTTTCTTAGCTACAAAACTTTGCGGGCCCCTTAGGGAAGGGGCGTCCTCGAAAGAGTCCACTGCCAGTTTGGCAGGGACAGTGAGCAATGCTGTAAACCGCTGGCACATCTGGACATTTCCCTTGCTTGTGGTTCTCTTTGTCAAACCACTCCTTCAGAAAGCAGCCATTTTAATCTACTAGGAGTGGTGCTGAGAATGTTATAAGCATTAACTCCTTTGATTTTTATAGAATTAAAATTGAACTTCTGTTATTGTTCTCAGAGCGTCAGATCTTGTTTGCATACTTGACTTGGACTAAATACTTGGCCCAAGTTTCCTGATGTCCTGCCCTTTTGTTTGTGTCAGGAATGAGGTGACCAAAATATTTCTGATTCCTGTGTGAAGCCCAGCACTCAAAAACTTGGCCACGATGGCTCCTTGCCCTTTGGATCCGGCACCTGTGCTGTGGTGCACATCACAGTCTCCCACGATAAAACGCAGACTTCTAGTCTTCCTTTGCTAGGTCCAATAGCCCTGTAAATGCATTACAGGTTTACTCTTTAAGGTAGATTACATCTTCTCTCTGTGATTTAAAAAAAAAATGTTCACAAGTGCTCAAATAGAGTTGCGGTGAAGGTTTTCTCTTAAAATATGACATCTTTCAATAGGGTTGCATTTTTTTGGTCCAGATAGACTCTGTGTTTGTAAGTGGTCCAGCATAATACATTTTTTTTTTTCTGGATCATGTTGGTACCAGTGAAAAACGGAAGTCATCTCTTTGGAAAAAGGGAAATGCGGGGGTTCTACTGGAGAACACCGCTGGCTGTCCTGAATTTCTCACCCGGCCCATTCATCACAACCAATGCTCAGAAGGTGGTTGTCAACAAACAACCAGAGTCACTGCCACAGGGTTTGTCGTGCAGGGTGCACTACCTGTCCTCTCCTGCCTGTCTTCAAACCAGTGTGCTGATTTCTCTTCCCCGCCTTCTCTCTTCCTCGCTCCGCAGTGGATGTGAAGTCTGAGGTTCCTGTGGGGCTGGAGCCCATCTCGCCCTTGGACCTGAGGACAGACCTCAGGATGATGATGCCCGCCGTGGACCCCGTGGTCCGGGAGAAGCAGCTGCAGCAGGAGCTACTTCTCATCCAGCAGCAGCAGCAGATCCAGAAGCAGCTCCTGATTGCCGAGTTTCAGAAACAGCACGAGAACCTGACGCGGCAGCACCAGGCTCAGCTTCAGGAGCACATCAAGGTAGCAGAGGTTTCTTTGTCTCTGGTCTCTTCCCCAGGCATCTGCATGGTGCCCCGGGCGCGCCCGTGGCGGGCGTGGGATAAAGGGAGTTTCACCGTGGTTAGGACACGCAGGTACGGCTTAAAGGACATTTTGATCATGCTAAGGAAAACGTTGGGCAAGTGTCTTCTGAAAACCTGCTTTGCTGTTTAGAAAGTCTGTTGTGGCTTATTTTGAGGTTGTTAAAGCAAAAATACCCGAGCTTGAGTAATTTGCAAAAGAGGCTTATTTGGTTCGTGGTTCTGGTGGCTGGAGGGGCCTTGACAGGTGGTGCCAGTGTCTGGCCAAAGGCCCCCATGGTAGCATGGCAGCGAAGGACAGAGGCTGAGAGGGCACCAGCCATGGGCAGAAGGGAGAGATCACAGGGTGAGAAGCTCGCTGTTTAGATAACACTCCAGTCTCTCTCTCTCTCTCTCGCTCTTGCTCACTCTCTCTCAGGGGAACCAGTCTGCTCTACTCCCACAAGACCGTGTTAATCCATTTCTGAGAGTGGAAACCCCATGACCTAACCTGCCAGTGCGTCCCACCTCTTACAGGTTCTACCCGTTACCACCACACGGGGGACCAGGGACCCACTCAGACAAGGTGTTGACCAGAACGGGGCCTCTACCACTCTTTCCTCCATTGATCATAGACTCCAGCATCGGGAGTAGTAGCTTCTTACCCTCATTTTGGATCCTGCCCGCCATGATTTTGCTCCTTTACCTCATCTCTTCTGCAAGAACAACATCAGCCCTGAAAAACGTGGTACAGAGTGTACATACACCGTTGACCAGGGAGGATGAATTCGTTACTTCTGTGAATGCAGAGATGTTTTTTCCCCTTTCAGTCTTTGGTCTAGAAGTATATATTCTGAATATATCCATATCTTCTTATAGAAGAAAATCATAATATATATTCCAGATAATAACATAATAAAAAGCTCAAGGTTTTAGTATATGGGGAAGCTAGTTCAAATATTTCCAATGATTTTATAGGCTTGTAGAAAAAAATTTTTGAAGCAAATTTGGGAGTTGAAAATTTGAGATTTAAGGAGTTTAATTTATTCTTGGAGACATATATCCATATCCCAGAATTTTTTTGATGGCTAGTTTTATTACTAGATTATTTCAGATGTGCTATATATTTGTTTTGTTATCTTCAGAAATTAATATTACTTTACCTTTATTTGTAACATGTCTTTAAACTTTTTAAAAAAATCATTTGAAGATAAGGCTATTTTAAAGTGATTAAGTATATATTTAATTTGAATTTCATTTGAAGTATATGTTTAATTTGAAATTGAATTTAATTTAAGTACATATTTAATTTGAATTAAGTATATATTTAATTTGATAGTGGTTTGAAAGTAGCGAATATTTATAATTTCATTTTATATCCAGTTCCTTCAAACATGTCTTCAATATGCTAATTTGTTAATGTAAATTTTTGTTATATTATGTCATGTTCTATTGTTTTGTAAACACTTAACAGTTTCTTGATATCAGGATTACACACACTAATGTGGGGATAATACAGACAACTAATCTAGCTGAATATTATATAATTTTACCACATCAATACTACAATGCTTGAGAAGGCCAAAATGCTCTTTTCCCTGTGTTCCAAGCTCTGCCAGAGTCTTCCTCAGCTTAGCATACCTAGATTATTTTTCTAAATACTTTATATAAATAAATACATTTTTATCTTTTATCTTTTACTAGTGAACTTTAAGAACTCTTGCATGTTATTAACCTAAAAGATGTCTTATTTCTAAGAGTGAACATTTTCTTTAGGTCCTCCATGGAATCTGTAACTTGTAGCTCTGTTTTGAAGTTCTGGTGCCCATCAGGTAGTTCATAGACCTATTTTTGAATGAATGCTGAAACACTGGACCTTTGAAGCAATAATGGGCGTATTGATGTCTAGATCTGTCTGTTCGGTTCATCCCAGCATGCATATGGAGTGAAAGTACATTCCTCTCCATACTTTAAGATCTAAGGATCTATCTAGTTTAGTTAGCTGCTGTATGTGAATCCTGTTGCCCTGGGTACAAGGCAAGTTATTTCTTTATGATTGGTGCATTCTGTAGCTGTACAATTAACTTTTTAGAAGGTAATTATGTATTTGATTTTACTTAAAAGATAATAGTAGTAAGTAGGTAATTGTACCTTTGGACCAAGCACAATTATACAGCAGGTGTATTGAAGCCTAGAAAGTATTGGAAAATAGACTCCTGAGAAACAGAGGATTTTGAGGTAGCCTAAAGGAAGTTTTAGCTTTTAAAATAGTTTTCTAAAGGAATAAATTGTTTTCACAGAAACTGAGAGCATACTTAAAATTTTCTTTTATGATTAGCACATTTTCATTTAATTTTTTATTTAGTTCATCACATTCTTATGAGTAAGGCTAAAAGTTGATGCTTGTAAATATACTCTTTTAGATTTTACTTCTATAAAACAGACATAATACATGGTAGATAAACTAAATTAGCTTTTTTGAATCTTTGGCTTCTTTAATAATCAAGAGGCGTTGAGTTAGAGTCTGTCGTCCCATTTTTCTACCTTGCAAACTGAGGTAGGGAGAAATAAGGTAACTGCTTCAAGGTATACAGCCAATAAGGGGTTGCTCCAAGATTCATAGTCTTGCCTTGTCTGCCTCCAAACCTCTAAAGTCACCCTACCTGTCTCCTACCTCAGAACATTTGGAAATGAAGGGGTGAAATTTTTCTATTTTTAAATGTCATTTCTGCAGTCTTTGGTAATACATAGCAGGTAGGATAATTGTGAGCTTTTCTAGACCCCGAGGCAGATTAAAGTTCAATTGCACTAAAACTCTGGGGAAGCACTGAATAAATTTGTCCAACTCTAATATCTATGTAGAATTAACATTAAGGCAGAGTTTAAGCGATTGAGTATTCTGCTGCAATGGAAGACCTAAAATCATTCACTGAGGGACCGGTGTATCAGAGCTAAAACAGCTAGGAGCTGGGTAGCATGGGTAACCGGAAATGCTACTAGCCATGTGCTCCTGGGAGTTAGCCTTTTGTGTTTGACAGAGTGTGGGCTCCAGTTGGCTTCCTGATGCCGCTCCTTATAACTTCTCTCTGTTCACTTATTTTTCAGTATAAATTCAGAGTTACCTTACAGATGTAAAAAACAAATTATATACTCACTTTGCTAGTATCTACAATTACAAATGGTAATAATAATTAAAATGAGTGCGGTTCAAACCTAAACATTATCTGCCTTATGACTCTGATGCACGCGACTGATTTTTCTGTGTATTAAGGTCAGGGGTGTCAGGTTCTGAGCAGTTTAGTAGCTTGGCCAAGCCCATGTCTTGTAATGTTAAAGCCCAGGTGAAATTCAAGGGGTTCAGTTGTCCTTTTGTGGGCACAGTGACTGTTCTTCCTAGGAAACTGTTAAGAATGCCTCATATTCATCTTATTCGTTGCTTGGAAGTGAATTCAACAGTTGTAGAGAGCCAAACAATAATGCATTAAAGTGTGGTTTTATGGAAGCAATACTTTCCTGACTAATGAAGATATATATGGCCTGAGTGAAAGAATAACATTTTTTTGCTATTCTTAGGGAAGAACCTATTATGGATATATCGATTTACATTAGTCTCTGGAGACCTTTATACATTTTTAAAACATTTTTGGCATTTGTTCTATTTGTTTCATTCTGTGTGTTTTTAAAAAAATAAGTTAACAAAAGTGTAAGAAAAAATGTTTTTTATTTGCATATTTAAGAATTTATACTAGGATAGGAGGTAGATTTTCTCCAGATCAACTCATATATCACCATTTTACTCAGATGATTTTTGTGCCATTTCTCAACTGAGAGCTTTGATTGTTTATTTATAGTGGAGAAATGTTGTAAAATGGATTTCTGGGCAGTGCCTTCCACATATTTCATGTGGACAAAGCAGAATTAGTGAGGGAGACTAAAGATTTAATTGATAGAGACAAAAAGACATTAGCGAAGCGAGTAATTGATCGGGAAGCACAGGAAAATGGAGCTACTTGGAAACTTGCTTGTTGGTGACATTAAGACCATCGTGGCCTTACTGGCTTGTGTTCTGATTGAAGGATGTATGGAAAAGCGGGTCAACTATAAACTAAAGCAAATGAGTTCCACCAGCTCATAATGTTGGTCAGTGCTAATGATGAAGCCTAAAGAATTTGCACACTCTCATGTCTTTCTCTTCTCGCAAGTTGCAACAGGAACTTCTAGCCATAAAACAGCAGCAAGAACTCCTAGAAAAAGAGCAGAAACTGGAGCAACAGAGGCAAGAACAGGAAGTAGAGAGGCACCGCAGAGAACTGCAGCTTCCTCCTCTCAGAGGCAAAGACAGAGGACGAGAAAGTAAGAGGCGCCAGGGTAAACGATGGGCTCTTCCCTCAGCTTTAGCCGATCTCCATTCAGAAAGAGGCCTGATAAACAGCGCGAGTTAACTTGCCCAGGTTGTCGGTGTTTAATTCGGAGAAGAATCGTACACGCCTGTGTACAGCCTTAACCTTCACCTGCCGGCCCCTTGATCTAGGCTGCAGAGTTCCTCAGCGTGGCGTTGTGTTGGCAAAGATGCTGATTTCCCTTCTTGTGAACGTAGCCCCTCATATTAAAGCAGTCCAGGAGAAGCCCGTTTGCTTAAGAACCCTGTTAAGTCCACGTCCCCTCTCTTGGCTTTCCTTCCTCCTGCCTAAGCAGTAATTGCTCCTTAAGACAAGCCATGGCCGCTTGGAGTGTCTGCCTGCTCAGATTCTTGCAAAAAGAACTCTCCACAAGAGGGAGACATAGCCAAATAATTCCTCTCTGGTAGGTCAGTTCAAAATCAGGTCGTACAGAGGTTTAAAATGTGATGACTTGGACTGGAATTGTCAGCAACATTTATTTGCTTAATACTCAGAGGGGCTTAAAGAAAAGTTAAATTTTTCAAACCAGCAACTCAGGTCATTTTAATGTATTTAAAGGATACAGTATGGTGCCCAAGATTCTTGATTTCTAGAACTGTTTTTTACGTCAGTGGTGTTTTTTAAAAAAAGTATTAATTCTGGGAATTCCTTTTCTGCAAAAGTAATTAAATCAGCCATTGATGGTCTCTTGAAAATTGGCAGTTGAAGCTGTCGTTTCAGAGCATCACTGTGCCATTTTCTAAAGCCTGGCTAGGCTCTGGTTTTTCTTTTCATAGGAAACTTTCTATGCTGTGAGCAGTGATGTTGCTTCTTCATCTTGTTAAATATGCCAAGGCAGGAGAGGACTGGACTCACAATCCGCATCTGTTTCTGTGTCTCTGTGTGTGTTTCAGGGGCAGTGGCAAGCACAGAAGTAAAACAGAAGCTTCAAGAATTCCTGTTGAGTAAATCAGCAACAAAAGACACTCCAGCTAATGGCAAAAATCATTCCGTGAGCCGCCATCCCAAGCTGTGGTACACGTATGTTGAGTACTTGGCAGTATTTGCTTGCAGGGGTAGTGGGTTTCGCCAGCCTAGGCTTAAATCCTGGGTCTGCTGTAGCTCAGTGGCCCTGGGCAAGTTTCTTTTGAATCTCTAAGGATGAGTTTCCTTCTCTGTAGAAGAGGCATACTGGTCAGACCTGCCCCCTAGAAATAATATGGTGAAGGCGATCACGGACAGCTGTGCTTAATCAGTGTTAGTTAGTACTGAGCTCTGAAGAGCAAGGACCTACGCGAGAAGCCTTCACAAAGTTCATGGAACATAATAGTATAGAAAAACTATACGTGGTTTCCATTTTTTTTATTGCAGCAAAATAAAACTTAATTTCCAGTCTTATTTTTCCTGAGATTTTTCAAGCGCCTTGGATGTGTTCTTTGTTGAATGAGTAATGGACATAGGGGATGGGACATAGAAATTAATTTGCATTTTACATTTTTCTGTTCTCAGATGTAATATCTATACAGTAATTGGTGAAGATTTTGCAGACTTTTTTTTTTTTTTTACACTTAGCTAGATGTAAAAAGGAGGTCAGAACTCTATAAAACTGATTTGTTTATTTTTATGTATTTGAAAGGCAGGGCAACAGAGAGAGGAGTGAAAGGGAGGAAGCCAGAGAGAATGGCAAGATGTTCTAGTTGCTGCTCAAAGCCAGGAGCAGCACTACATCTGTATCTGTCATGTGGGTGATAGGAATGGAAGCGTGTGAGCCCTTTGCTAAAGCCTCCCAGGGTGCGCATTGGCAGGAAGCTGTATGGGAAGCAGAGGCAGGAACCCAATCCCAAGACGTGGGCCTCCCAGGTGACAGCCTTTCCCTGTGCCACAGTGCCTACCCTAGTAAGAGATAGTTTTAACATGTGTAAGATATTTGCCTCAGCTGAAGGAAACAAAGAAAGAAAGGATGAAAGATAAAGAAGGAAAGAAAGGGAAGAGAAGGGAGTTTACCCCTGCCCAGCTCACCTCATTTCTTCTCATGCAATACAAAACTAATTTGGCTGTATCGCACAAGCTGACAACAATGATACAACAAACTGTAGCACTACAATTTTGTAAGTAAGTCCCCTAAAGATGTGTTATGCAGTACACAATTCATTGTAAAAAATATAAAGAATGTCATGTTTTTTCTTTTAATTGGAGCAAAGAGCTAATTGGCTAATCTTATTTGGATAATGGACTAGCAGTTAATAGTTTAATTTCTCTCATAAATGTATTTACTGAATGAACATAGGCTTTTGTTTTTTTTTTAAAGATTTTATTTATTTATTTAAGAGGTAGAGTTACAGATATGAGAGAAACAGAGAGAAAGGTCTTCCTTCCATTGGTTCACCCCCCAAATGGCCACTATGGCCGCAACTACGCTGATCTGAAGCCAGGAGCCAGGTGCTTCCTCCTGGTTTCCCACGTGGGTACAGGGCCCAAGCACTTGGGCCATCCTCCCCTGCCCTCCTGGGCCACAGCAGAAGCTGGACTGGAAGAGGAGCAGCCGAGACTAGAACCCGGTGCCCATATGGGATGCTGGTGCCTCAGGCGGAGGATTAGCCAAGTGAGCCATGGCACCAGCCCCCAACATAGGCTTTTATAATTACACATTTTTTACATATGCCAGTCACATCATCAATATAGGAAATAAATACTTAATTCTGTTTGATTGAAATTGTCAGCCTCACAAGAGTTCTAGATCAAGAGTTACTGTATTTGAAAGCATATTTTGTGCTTCTCTTCATCCAAAACAGTATAAGCAGCAGATCCCAGAATGCTTTATAAGTACTTTAAAAACTATTTACATAATTTCTATTGTGCATATGGGCTGATTCAAGAAACCAGTTTCTGAGGGAAATTTTCAAACGTTCAATTAATATCACAAAAAATTTTAGCCAACAGCATTTTGTACCTAAAATTACATACATAATTATTACTAATTGATAATTCCTTCAAAAATAAAGTCTGTTTTAAGAAAAGATTATGTCATATTGTAATGAGAGATTGCTACTTGCAAACAGTTCTTCAGCTGAAAGTTCTTTAGCTATTCTGCTGGGTATATGAGAATACTTTTAAAAGTTTATGAAAAAATGGGATTAAAAGATAAATTTATTTTCATGTATAATATTGTGAAACTCATCTCTGTGAATAGCCTTCAAGAAGATCTTGGAACTTCATGTTATGAGAAAAGTATGTATGGATGTCAAAGAAATTTTGCACCAAAATAAGCTTATATTTTAATTGAATTTTTCCATGAACTTGTGAATTACCCTCATATCATATATAACTCTTAGATGTTGCTTACAGATCCTTTTTTGTTTGGAAGGAACTGAACTTGAGTAGGGCGAAACTCCGGAGAGCTATAAATCACCGATTTATGGAATCTGAATTTAATGCCGCTTTGGCTGGATGTAGCTAGATAAAATATAAACCAGATAATTTTTGAGAATGTATGAGTCTAATAAGTGACACTGGGAAAAACAATTATGGTGGTGGTAGCACCATGTCCTGTCCATTCTTTGCAACATATATAATAATTGTAGATGTTTACTTTCACTGGGTGATCTACATTCAGACCTAGAAGCTATACTGTGGTAACACCACTGTAGCTCTCACTATATTTACCCAAGACAGAGAAAATAGTTGTAAAACCCTCCCATTTAGGAGAAAAAAACACTTCCATATCGGAGAAGAGTCCCAACTCTATACCTTTGGAACTGCTATAGAAGTCAGGAGATCCAAGCCTGCTGGTACAGTATTGTGTTTTCAGTATAAAAGCCGACCTCGTGGCCTTGTCTATACTTCTTAGCAGTTCTTAAAGAGGAAGTCCTGGACTGTGAGCACCATGATGCCTTTTCGCTATTGTGCCTTTTAAGGAAACAGAACCCAATAATCTCAGATTGTCAAAAGCTTGGGCTGCTGGCAAATTCTGTTAGTGAGTGAGCAAACGTTTCTATGGGCCTGTATGACCAGTCCGTGGGTCATTCCATCACATATTGCTGCAGTGAACATGGGTGTGAGGCTGTGGTTTGTGTACACGGAGAACATAAACAGCTGAGGCACGTGTCCAGCATGTGCAACTGATTATTGCTGACCCGCCCGCTGGAAAATGCCAGAGCCAATAGTAAACCTTCTTTGCCTCTTGCAGGGCTGCCCACCACACGTCATTGGATCAAAGCTCTCCACCCCTTAGCGGGACGTCGCCATCCTACAAATACACATTACCAGGGGCACAGGATACCAAGGATGATTTCCCCCTTCGAAAAACTGGTAAGTTGCTTTTAACAAGAACCTCACCTGCTCTTGTGTAGCATGTGTGTAGCTTCATTTTACTGCACCTGTAAAAGAAAATCAAAGGATGTCAATCATACACATTTTACCCCTCCCTGCCTGCTGCAGAAACATGCGCATAAGCATTTACCTGTGAGCGCATACACACACACACACTCCTGCTAATTTCTGTATCAGTTGATCTATATAATCAGAATATCTGTTTTTTAAATTTACAAGTTTATTGTATTTGGATTTGAGCCCAATTATTTTCCTATTAGCAATACAGGGTACAATGAAGAAAATTAGATTTCTGATTTTGCAGAAACTTTACTCCATTAGTGAAGGCCTCTATAATTTCCTCCCATTTGTGTGTTTTTTTTTTTTTTTTGCTGAGTTTCAACCATTTACTACAAAAAGTGGGAATAATAAACTTTTTACACCCTGACAATTGTCTTAAAATCCTACACTGTAATTGTTTATCTGATAAAAACAGGTAAGGCCCAGGCTACATCTGAGGAAGTGACTTGCCTAACATCTCACAGATTCCGGAGAACTCAGAGTGAAGATTTGTACCTAAAAACCCCATGCACTTGTGTTAAAAGTTGATGAGTAGAACTGGGACAATGGAGCTTGTATTTGCAGTTTAGTCAGCAGCCCTGGACTGACTCTGGCCTGTTTTTGTTTTCCCATCTTCTCCTTCCTGCACTCTCTGACACATGTGTATTTAATGTTAAATGTTCTAACTACTATAACATACATACATACATATATATATATATATAAACTTTAGCTATTTTACATAGTTTTTGTGACATTCTGTTCTAAATCCTACAATGTTTGCCAAATATAGTCCTTTAGAGACAGATTTTTTTTAAAAAGTTTTATGGTCCCCACTGATCTGAAAAAGTGTTCGTGGAAGATGGTTTCATGTCTCCTCAAAGTTTAGGTCTATATAATTTGTATATGAAATACACAGAGCAAAAAATAATTTCAGTACTTACATTCCTTTCCCCAAGCAATTTTGAGTAATTAAAATTGATATGCATTATAAAACCACTTGCGGAAGCTGCTTTCTCTCATATAATTGGCTTGTAGCATCATGAAAGCTTAAAAATAAAATCAGTCATGAATAAGAATTTATTATCTACCACTTAGCCTATGTCACAACAGATACCACAAAAAGGATGCTTTAACATTACTAAGCGATCGATGCCTTTTCTTGTATAGCAGCCTAAAGATTTTTGCATTTTAGCGCTAAAATGATAGGTGTAGTTCAATTCTTTAAGAGTAACCCATGCAAAGGCAAGAACTGAGTTTTACATCTTGCACCAGAATTTCACACTGTGATCTACAAGGCAGATTGCCTTTCTTATAAATAAACTCTGGGATAAAAGAACGAAAGCAGAGTAGGCCTGTATCCACTTCTGAAACAGGGAGTGTAGTTTATGAAAATTGACCCATAAAGGACATGAGTTTTAGAACGTGGGACTTTCATCTACAGCCTTGACATTTGGTTGTGCCAATGGCATGTGTGGGAGCTATTGACAGAGATTATGTGAGTATTGCCCCAGGCCTCAGGGCAGTGACTGGCATGCAAGAATCCAAGGAGTCCCTAAAAGGAAAGAAAATACTGAGTCCCCTTATGGTAGGAGGTTGCTGATGAGTGATTCAGTTGCATTCACAGGGCAGGATTTGTGTCCTGCTGAGCACAAAGCCTTTGAATAGATTCTTACCACTGAGAGATGGAAAACTGACTGCAGAGCTGATGCTGACTTTGAAAAGAGGTGGCATTTGAGAGCCCTTTGCATCCAGAAAGAAAATCTGAACTGTTTCTCAATATGTAAGGACCAGTACTAAAAAACTATATTTGGTGTCCCATGGTTTCCATGAGGACAAGCTTAGAGTTTTTCCTCGGTAAAGAAGGAATCACAAGTTGCTACTGGAAATTCTCAATCTGCAACAAAATTCAAAGAGAGATCCTGCTCTGGAAATACGTTTCAAACCTTAATCCACTTTGTGCAGATATCCCGGATACTTTCTGTGCCTGTTTATGTGATATCTATATATAGTGAAAAGCATTGGTCTTTCCCAGCAGTGTATTTTCTGTATTTGTCCAGTATGTCAGGTTGCTTCCTTTTATATTGAAAATCTGATATTTATGAAGTGTCAGGCTGTTGATCTGTAAAACCAAACATTTTCAAGCTTTGTAGCGATAAAGTTCTTGAACAGCCGTTAATACTTTAATATCTCTATAGGGGTTTCAAAATATTCCTTAATTCAATTCTCATTGTCTGTTTAAGAAAAGTACGATATAATTAAATACAGATGTTTCCTATACTCTATATGAGACATTTAGAGATCCCCTTCATTAATTATAAATAGGTGAAAGTCTTCCAACTTATAGAAATATAATCTACTTGGCATATTTTCAGTTCCATTGTGAGAAAATTTTGACATGTATTTACATTATATAGAGGAGCATTGATAGGTTGTCAAATAATAAGTTTTGCTTCTGTCTTTGTTACATTTTGGTAACTCAACAGTCATTACAAAGAAAGTAAACCATGAAGTTTTACCATTAGAAGACATACATGATGATTAGGGCCACTGTTGAAGATAGCTGTTGTGTAAAGCTGCACCATAGTAAATAAAATCTAGAGTACTGTCATTGATCATGCACCACAGTAAATAAAAACTAAAGTAGCGTCACTGATCCCAGAGCGTAAATACCAGGACAGCTGTTAGAGACATCCTGTTCTATTGAAGCCAGATTTGCAACCTCTGTTTTTAACTTGCATTGCATAGAACTCCATCACAGGTTTAGATGAGTGGATTATATCTTTTGATCCGCATATAATCCTAACCATATTTAATTTCTTTTGTATCTATATCCATACTGAATTGTTAATATGTACTTAGCAAGATGTAAGAAAGTAACACTGGAACCAGGGGAAGAAAAGTCCCAAAGATCTTAAGTTGATTAAGGCCGCCCCAGGGACTTCCCTGAGGCACTGAGCCCAGTTTGGAACCTGTCCTGACCTCTGGGGACCTTTCCAGACAGCACCTACCCAGGAACAGTCAACTACAGAGGCTCCTCTGCCCGCAGACAGCTGACCTTTGCCATGCAAAGTGGACCTTTACTTCCTTCCCCGTAGGAGAGCCGGGTTGCTCCTAGAATGTGGGCTTTTGAGAAGCATCAGAATAACGGTTAGAATTGGCTCTTCCTAATTCACTCTCTTTTTGAATGTAGTAACTGAGTGTCAGTTTGCTCCTCCTCTAACAATTGGTCTTTCTATCACAGGTCTTGAAGTTGAGAACTGGGTAATTGTTTTTAAGTTTCACATTGTTGTCCACAATTAAAGTACTACTTCCTTCTAGATTGACACTCTGTGATTTCTTTTGCTTCTTAAGGCAAGGATGTTTTGATGTGGAAATTTGGAATATTTTACCGAATTTTATATTTTGACTGAAAATAGTGCCAAGTCTGTAGTAGGTGACATTTTTTCCCCCTTGTGTAGTACAGTGTTGGCCTGATAAGGAACTATAATCCAGGGAGAGGAAGCTTCTGGGTTAGACACCATTGAAATAGCATAGATTTCTCACAGTTATTGCTGATGTGGTGACTTTGAACTGACCTTCAGAATCATTTGAAGTGGATTCTGCTCCAGTGAGTGTGTGCATATGTTTCATAAAATGGAATGAAAAAATTTTCTAGAGGTTTTATGCTCTATTATATTATTGAGGTTTTACCCAATGAACTTTGCCTTTCTTTGAATGTTACAGTCTTTCCATTAAATACTTCTGAACACAGTGAGTTGGCTTGCTAGATTAACCTCTAAAAGTGCACAAGCCATATAAAGCTTGGCTTGGGCTAATGAGACTGTTCCAGCCCCACTGAAATATTCATTTTAATGGTCAACAGCACTGGAATAAGACTCAGAGATGGAAAGGGTCCAAAAATAAGTTAAGGGTTTGGAAGGCCAATGTCATTTTCCACACTGAGTAAATTGGAAAGAAAGCAGAGATGAGATATATAGCTTATGACTCTCCCTTCAGAATGGCCGTTATGTTGTGGTACCTTGGTGACCTGTTCAGGTTGCTATAATACAAAATTAAGACATAGAGATATAAAAAAAAAAACAGTCTCCATGTCCCCCCATCTGTGTCTTTCTTATGTTACATACACACATACCCAGATGAAAATCCACACATTTCTATAAAGAGAGCAGAAAGATAGCACTTACGCTTATATAAACACTTGCCTAAAATATTATTCCAGTGGTTCAGATGCTTGCTTGGTCCACATCCCGTATCTGAGTGCCTGGGTTTGAATGTTGACTATATTCCCAGCCCCATCTTCTTGCAAGCATGCACCCTAGGAGGCAGCTGGTACGTAGGTTAAGTACATGGGTTCCTGCTAGTCTCATGGGAGATCCAAATTGAGTTCCTGGCTCCTGGCTTTGGCCTGGCCCAAATGCAGCTGCTGCGGGCATTTGGAGAGTGAACTAGTGGATGGAAAAACTCTGTCTGTCTCTTGCTGTCTTTTTGTGTTTCGAATAAAATGACACCAAATGAATGATTGCTATTAATTTTTAAAAAAATCATATTACAAATTGACAAACACTGGAATGCTTTGACATATCTTTATATTCTGTCTTAGCCACATCAGTGTGACTAATCTTGCTTGAAAGGATTGAAGTGTGTTTCTCACTGTGAATTTGACACAAGTGTTCTCTGTGTTGAGAGGTAGTGTGGTACTATAACACAGGTTTTCAGTTCACACACACTAAGTTGAAATCTGGGTCCTCAGTCATGGGTCATTAATTTGCCCTTGTTAGAGCATGATTCCCACAGTTGTAAAGTGAGGATAATGATTGTACTTGATGTGCAATTTTTTTGAGGATTCAATTAAGTATTGCCTATACAACACTGGGAAGAATCCTTAATATTTATTAAGTTCTTAATCTTTGTTTTTTTTTTAAAAAAGATTTATTAATTTACTTGAAAGAATTACAGAGAGAGAGAGAGAGAGAGAGAGAGCCACCTGGTTTACTCCCCAGGTGGCTGGATTAGCCATGGCTGGGCCAGGCTGAAATCAGCAGCCATGAGCCCCATCCAGGTCTCCCACGAGGGTGGCAGGCACCTAAACACCTTGGCCATGGTCTGCTGTTTTTCCTGGGGCAGTAGCAGGGAGCTGGATTGGAAGGGAGCAGCTGGCACAAGAATTATCACTCGTGTGGGATGCCAGGGTTGCAGGCAGTGGCTTTACCTGCTGCGCCACAATGCCATCCTGAGTTCTTTTTTAAAAAAAAAAAGAATTATTTTATTTATTTGAAAGACAGAGGAGTTACAGAGAGCAGTAGAGCTAAGAGAGGGAGAGAGATCTTCCATTCTGCTGGTTCACTCCCCAAATGACTGCAATGGCCAGAGCTGAGCTGATCCAAAGCCAGCAGCCAGGAGCTTCTTCCGGGTCTCCCACGCAGGTGCAGGGGCCCAAGGACTTGGGCCATCTTCTCCTCCTTTCCCAGGCCACAGCAGAGAGCTGGATCGGAAGAGGGGCAGCTGGGACTCAAACTGGCATCCATATGGGATGCCAGCGCTGCAGGCTGGGACTTTAACCTGCTGTGCTATAGCACTGGCCCCCAGCCTGAGTTCTTAATCTTGACTTTATGCTTGTGGCTGATCAAGAATTAAGTCTCATTTACTTTCCTAAGGTTAACTCCGAGTCCTTTATCTTGTAGGAGGTCTCGGCAAGATCTTGCAGTCCTCTTGCGTTCATTGAGAAAGCACTAAGTGGAAGAAAAAGTAATATTATCTTTACAAGCCATGTGCAACTCACAAAGCTGATGTCAAAGTGAGAATAAAGGCATTGGTTCATTTTGTACATTCCCTGGCATTTCAGAGGCCAGTATGGTGCCCAGAAGATGTGCAGGCTTGTCTCTGAGCTTTACCATATGATGAAGTGTAATTGATGCTCCATAGTAATCAAGCCCAAACTGAGTTTGAATTTCTTCTTGTGATTTAAGTTTTAAATAAACAGGTGTTTATTTAATGTTTAAATAATATTTCATGTTTAAATAAACAGATGTTACATTTTGAACAGTTTTAGATTTCAAAAAAAAAAAATTAGGCAGATATTACTGTATTGCCACCTCATACCACTCTCTGGTTTTCTACTTTTAAAATTTTGTCCATTTATGTAATTAAAAGGCAGAGTGAAGAGAGAAAACTTCCATCCACCACGTCATTCCCTAAATGCCCACAACAGCTGGGGCATGTAGGCGGCAGGGTCTCAAATACTTTAGCCATCACCTGCTGCCGCCCAGGGTGTGTGTTGGCAGGAAGCTGGATCAGCAGTAGAGCAATGCCTTGAACCCAGGCACTGGGCCATGTAATGCAAGCACACCAAGGAGTGGCTTAACTGCTGAGACCAATGCCCACCCAGTTTTCGGCTTTTGTTCATGTCTTGCATTACTGTGTTAAAATTTCTCCAGTTTTTATACCTCTGTTGTAACATTATTATAAACACAGTCCATAGTTAAAGGTTTAACAAATACTTAATGTCATGTCTTGGGATTACCATTACAATACACTATAGGATAGTTTCACTACCTTCAAAATTCCCTGTGTGTAACCCACCCATCCCTTCCTCCACTGGACCTCTGATAATTTGTCTGCATAGTTTTACCTTCCACAGAATGTCATGAAGTGGAACCATACAGAATGTGATCTTTTCAGACTGGCTTCTTTTACTTGGCAGTGTGCATTTTATATTTCTTTTTGTGACTTGAAGCTCCTTTATTTTTATTGCCGAGTAATATTCTATTTTGTGGATAAATCACAGGATTTTTTTTCTAATCAGTCTGCCTATTGAAGAATATTTTGGTTGCTTTCAAGTTTTGATGATTATAAATAAAACTGCTATAAACATCCAGGTGTACATAATCAATTGGGTAAATACTTGAGCTGGATCCTATGGTAAAGAATGTGGTTAGTTTCATAGAAAACTGCCAACTTTGTCTTGCAAAGTGGCTTTCCCGTTTTGCATGCCCACCAGCCACGAATCAGAGTTCCTATTGTTCCACACACTTGCCAACTTCAATTTCAATTTTTAAAAAATCTTTTATTTAATAAATGCAGTGTTCATGGGTACAACTTTAGGAATCTAGTGTTTTCCCCCCATACCCACCCTCCCTCCCCAACTCCTGTCCTACCTCCTACTCCCTCTCCCATCCTGTTCTTCTTTAAAATTAATTTTTAATTAACTTTATATACAGAAGACCAACTCTATACTAAGAAAAGATTTCAACAGTTAACACACATACACATATACAATGTAAAAAGTACTGTTTGAGAACAAGTTTTGCAGTTAATTCTCATAGTACATCTCATTAAGGACAGAGGTCTTACATGGGGAGTAAGTGCACAGTGACTTCGGTTGTTAATTTAACAATTAACACTCTTATTTATGACTTCAGTGATCACCTGTGGCTCTCAGTTTTGATTTTTTCAAAGCCATCTAATAGTGGTTTGTCATTATATGTTTAATTTAGAATTTTTAATAACATGTGGTGCTCAGCATCTTTTCATATAATCATTTGCTTTCTGTATGTCTTTTTTGGTGAAGTGTTTATACATTTTACACATTTTTCATTGCATTGCTTGCTTTCTTATTCTTGAGTTTTAGGAGTTCTTTGGGTATTTTGAATACACACTAAATATGTAGTTTGTAAATATTTTTAACCCAGTATGTGCGACTTGTTCTTTAATTCTTTGATCTGTGTCTTTTTGGTTAAAAAAAAAATTATTGGAGCCTGTGCTAGGGCACAGCAAAAGCCACAACCTGTAGCGCCAGCATCCCATATGAGTGCTGGTTTGAGTCCCAGCTGCTCCACTTCTGATCCAGCTCCCTGCTAATGCACCTGGGAAAGCAGTGGAGTGTGGAGTGTGGAGTGTGGCCCCTACACCCACGTGGGAAGCCTGGAAGAAGCTCCTGACTCTTAGCTTTGGCCTGACCCAACCCCAGTTGTTGGGTTGTTTGCAGCCCTTTGGTGAGTGAACCAGTGGATGGAAGATTTCTCTCTCTTTGTCTCTCCTTCTCTCTCTCTGTAACTCTGCCTTTCAAATAAAGAAATATTTCTCTTTTAAACAACATTTTTAAATAAATAATCTTTATTTTAAAAAAGATTTTTAAAGAAAGATGTGTTTATTTATTTGAAAGACTTAGTTGAAGAGGTGAGGAGGGCAGGTGGGAGGAAGAGAGAGAGAGAGAGTGACTGATTTTCCATCTGCTGTTTCACTCCCAAAGTGGCCAGGGCTGGGCAGGCCACAGCCAGGAGCCAGGAGCTTCTTCTGGGTCTCCCATGTGTGTGACAGGGGCCCAAGCACCTGATCCATCTTCCACTGGTTTCCCACGCACATTAGCAGGGGCCTGGATTGGAAGTGGAGCAGCCAGGACTCAAACCGGTGCCCATATAGGATGCCAGTGTCACAGGGCTGCTAGCTCTGACTGGTGCCAGTGTCAAGGAGCTGCTGGCCTCTTACTCGTGTCTTAAAGTTTCATGTATGAGTATTCTCTCTCATGAATCACACTTTTAACTTTATATCCAATAGCTCATCGCAAAACACAAGGTCGCTTTGATTTTATCCTGTTTTCTTCTAGAAGCTGTATAGTTTTACATTTTACATGAATTAATTCTAGTGAAAGATATAAAGTCTTTGTCTAGATTTGTTGTTTCACATTTGGATGCCTACAATTATTGGAGAGACTGTCATCCTTTCTGGCTTTGCTCTTTTAAAGAAGGTCAACTCCCTGTATTTGTGTGGGGCTATTCTGGACTCCCTGTTCTTTTCCATTGATCTGTTTTCTGTGAATTCCACACTGCCTTGAATATTATGGCTTTATAGTGATTTTAAAGTCAGGTTGCATCATTCCTCCAGCTGTTCTTCAATATTGTGTTGGCTAATATGCATCTTTTGCATTTCCATATAAACCTTTAGTATGCCTTGATACCCACCAAATAAATATGGAGATTTTGACTCAGAATATATTGTATCTATTGATCAAGTTTGAAAGAGTTTTCATTTAAGCATTGTTGTTCTACCCATGAACATGAGTGATTAATGTTTAAAATTTAGATCTTTTATTTTCCTCACAAATTTTATAGTTGACCTCATATAGATCCTGTTCTTAATCTTTTAAATTGTTACTCATCCATCTTATTTTTTGGAATTAATGTAAATAGTATGCTTTTAATTTCATGTTGTAGTGTTTCATTGTTGATATACAACAAAGCGGTTGACTTTGGAATATTAAAGTTATGTCTTGCAAGTTTGCTGTAATACCTTATCAGTTCCAGAGGTACATTTGTTACTGTTGGTTCTTTGGTATTTTCTACATAGACAATCATGTCATCTGTGAAAAAAAATCATTAGTTTTATTTCTTCATTACCAACCCGTTTACCTTTAATTCCTTTTCATATCTTATTGCACGAGCTAAGATTCAAAGTGATGTCAATGAAGAGATGTGAGAGAGGACATTCTTGCCTTGTTGTCCATCATAAGGAGAAAGTATTTTGTTTTTCAGCATTATGTTAGCTATAGATTTTGTGTCTCTGTTCTTCATTAGATTGTGGAATTCCCTCTATTTCCAGTTCCCTGAAGGTTATCATTAATTGACATAGCATTTGTGAAATGCATTTTCTTTATCAAGGGCTTTTTTCATATAATCTTTCTTTTTTTTTTAATCTGGTTGATGTGATCTTAAATGTTGAATGAACCTCATATAACTGGAATAAATGCAGATTGCTTGTGTTATATGAGGGTTTTTAATCCATTGTTGGATTTGACTTGATAGTATTGAAGACTTTGGAATCCATGTCCATTAATTTCTATAATGTCTCTGTCTGACTTGGTAGTATGGCCATGCGCTTCTCAGGAGATTCCTTCTCCTCTTTTCCAGAACCAGGTAATAGAGTATTAACACTGTGTCCTTAAATTTTGGATAAAATTCACCAGTGAACCGCTTGGACCTGGTATTTATTTTTTGGAAGATTATTAGTTATTGATTCAATTTCTTTCAGTAGATATAGAATTACTTAGATGACCTGTTTTTCTTTGTAGTTTAGTATTTTGTGTTTGTCAAAGAACTGGTCCATTTCATATCAGTTTTCAAGCTCCTAAGACCAGTGTTATTCGTAATACCGTTTTCTTATACTACAAAGACAAAAACTGTAACCTCTCTTTCATTTATGATGGCAGTAATTTGTGTTTTCCCTGTTTTTCCTCAATTAGTCTCAATTTTTAGTTTTATCAGTTGATATTTTCAAATACTCAGTTTTTACTTTGGTTGATTTTCCCTATTATTTCCTGTTTTTTTCTCAATGAAGTTTATTGAACAATTCTCCCCTTTCCCCATGTAGTTTTTTTATAGTTTTTAATTTTCTTTTTTAAAAACTTTTATTTAATAAATATGTTTCCAAAGTACAACTTTTGGATTATAGCAATTTTTCCCCCCATAACCACCCTCCCAACCCACAACCATCCCATCTCCCACTCCCTCTCCCATCCCACGCCTCATTAAGATTCATTTTTAACTATCTTTATATACAGAAGATCAACTTAGTATATACCAAGTAAAGATTTCAACAGTTTGCACCCACACAGATGCACAAAGTATAAAATACTGTTAGAATACTAGTTTTATCATTAATTTGCATAGTATTATACATTAAGGACAGAGATCCTACACGGGGAGTAATTTATGACGTCAGTAATCACCCGAGGCTCTTGTCATGAGTTGCCAAGGCTATGGAAGCCTCTGGAGTTCACATACTCCGACCTTGTTTAGACAAGGCCATTATCAAAGTGGAAGTTCTCTCCTCCCTTCAGAGAAAGGTACCTCCTTCTTTGATGGCCTGTTCTTTCCACTGGGGTCTCACTCACAGAGATCTTTCATTTAAGTCATTTTTTTGCCACAGTGTCTTGGCTTTTCATGCCTAAGAAACTCTCATGGGCTTTTTAGCCAGATCTGAATGCCTAAGTGCCCGAGTGCCACTTAGGGCATCTGCCATTCTATGAGTCTGCTGTGTATCTCACTTCCCATGCTGGATCGTTCTCTGCTTTTTAATTCTATCAGTTAGTATTAGCAGACACTAGTCCTGTTTATGTGATCCCTTTGACATTTAATTGTATCTTTGTGATCAATTATGAACTTAAACTGATCACTTTGATTAGTAAGATGGCATTGGTACATGCCACCTTAATCGAATTGATTTGAAATCCTATGGCACATTTCTAGCTCTACCATTAGGGGTAAGCCTGAATGAGCATGTGCCGAACTGTACATATCCTCCCTCTCTTATATTTAACAGGGATCATTTTTCAGTTAAATTTAAACACCTAAGAATAATTGTGTGTTAATTAAAGAGTTCAACCAATGGTATTAAGTAGAACAGTAGAACAAAAAAATACTAAAAGGAATAAAATAGTAAGCTGTTCCTTGACAGTCAGGACAAGGGCTGATCAAGTCATTGTTTCCTGATTTTATTACTTTTTCATTCATTTTCATTTTTTTTCCTCTGCCTGTTTTCAGCTTGTATTTATTTTCTTCCCCTCTTTTTATAAGATGGAAATATAGATATTTCTAATTCTCTTCTAATATATACAGTCAGTGCTCTAAATCTGCCTCTGATAGTTTCTTTTTTTTTTTAACTTTTATTTAGAATATAAATTTCCAAGGTACAACTTGTGGATTACAATGGCTTCCCCACCCATACCTTCCCTCCCCCCTGCTACCCTCCCCCCTTACCCACTCCCTCTCTCCTTTCATTCACATCCAGATTCATTTTCAATTCTCTTTGTATACAGGAGCTCAGTTTAGTATGTGTTAAGTAAAGATTTTAAACCATTTGCCCTCACATAGCAACACAGAGTGAAATATACTCTTTGAGTACTAGTTATAGCATTAAATCACATTGTACAGCACATTAAGGACAGAGATCCTACATGATTTTTTTTTAAATTGATTGATTTTTATGCAACTTCCAATGTTTTTAATCATTTTCAATTATCTTTACAGAAGATCGATTCAGTATATACTAAGTAAAGATTTTGTCAGTTTGCACCCGCACAGAGACACAAGGTGTAAAAATACTGTTTCAGTACTAGTTATTGCATTACTTCATATTGGACAACACATTTTTGTTCTAGTACTATTGGTTGAAGTCTGCAATTAACACACAATTATTCCTAGGTGTTTAAATTTCAACTGAAAAATAATCCCTGTTAATTATGAGAGAGGGAAAAAGAAAGGGAGGATATGTACAATTTGGGCAAGCTCAATCAGACTTGCCCCAAATGATGGAGTTAGAAATGTGCTAGGGGATCCCAATACAACCCCATCAAGGTGGCATGTACCAAGCCATCTCACTGGCCCAAGTGATCAATTTCAGTTCACAATTGATCACACTGATAGGTCTAAGAGTCAAAGGGATCACACAAACAAGACTAGTGACTGCTAATACAAACTGATACAACTAAAAAGGGAGAGACTGATCCAACTTGGGAAGTAGGGTACACAGCAGACTCATAGAATGGCAGATAGTTTCTTATAGTTAGTGTATTTACACCATTCACATTTAAAGTAACAGATGATATAATTAGATTAATATCTGCTATGTTTATAATTATTTTTGTTTGTTATACTGACTTTTAAAAAAATAATCCTTTCTTTCTGCCTTTTTTATCATGGGGAATTTTATATTATTCCAACTTTCTACTGTTTTAGCAAAAAATTATACCCCTTTAAATTTCTTTTAGTGGTTTCTCTAGAGTTTGACATGCACCTTCCTATACAGCAAATCTGCAAACCTTCAAATAACAGTATATCACTTTCTAAGTGATCCAGGTATCTTGCAACTCTATACATCCTAATTCCACACTTTCATCCTTTATCATCTTCCTGTCATTTTTCCGTTAGCTACAGTCACCCTATGTATTATTGCTGTGGTTATTTTGAACAATTATCTATTGGATCAATTAATAAGAAAAATAGGGACTGGTATTAGCCTGGAGGTTCAGATGTCTGTGTCTTCACCATTAAATTGCCCAGGTTTGATAGTTGGTTTTGTCTACTGACTCCAGCATCCCCCCCATGCACACCCTGCAAGGCAATGGTGATGACTCAAATAATTGGGTTCCTGCCTCCCATGTGGGAGACCTGAATGGGGCTCCCAGTTACCCTGGCTTTGGCCCTAACCCAGGCCTGGCCTTTGCAGGCATTTGTGTTTGTCTGCTCCTTTCTCTGTGTGTCTCAGATAAATATAATTAAAGATTTTATTTTGCCACTGTGGTTCTTCCCTCAGCCATGTGCAGTCTACTGATGAGTCTATCAAAGATGTTATTTATTTCTGTTACTATGATTTCTATTTCTAGCATTCCCTTTTCCTTCTTTCCTAGAGCTTTTGTGTTTTTGTGTACATTACCCATATTGTCCACTTTTTCCATTAGTGACATTAACTCATAGTTAAAGTTTGCTATCTGATAGTTCTAAAATCTGTGTCATATTTGAATCTGGCTGATACATGCTTTGTCTTTTTAGACTTCATTTCCTTGCTTTTTATCTTGCTTTACAATGTTTTATTAAAAGCCAAACATGATATATAGAAAAATGGGGAGTGAGTAATTACCATTTTTGTTGTGAGGCCTTAATGTTGATCTTTTCGAGTGGGTTTTCTTTTTGTTAATCTGGCTTGAGCCATCTAGCTGCCGCCAGCCTCTGTGTAACACTTGCTGTTACTGTAGATGTCATAAGGTTCAGTTTACTTGTTTACTGGTTTCCTCTGTTTCGGGTTTCCCTAAGAACTACTTCTTAAGTAGGCCGTGTCTGTCAGGTCTGTCAGTTCTGCTCCACCGCTGTTGTACTGGGACCTGTGACTGTTGTTAAGAAGAATGTTTTGGGCCGGTGCCGTGGCTCAACAGGCTAATCCTCCGCCTTGTGGCGCTGGCACACCAGGTTCTAGTCCCGGTTGGGGTGCCGGATTCTGTCCCGGTTGCCCCTCTTCCAGGCCAGCTCTCTGCTGTGGCCCGGGAGTGCAGTGGAGGATGGCCCAAGTGCTTGGGCCCTGCACCCGCATGAGAGACCAGGAAAAGCACCTGGCTCCTGGCTCCTGCCATCGGATGAGCGCAGTGCACCGGTCGCAGCGCGCCAGCCGTGGCGGCCATTGGAGGGTGAACCAACGGCAAAGGAAGACCTTTCTCTCTGTCTCTCTCTCTCACTGTCCACTCTGCCTGTCAAAAATAAAAAAAATAAATAAAAAAAGAAGAATGTTTTGAATATATTTCAAAGTTGTTACTCTTCTCCTGAGCATGTTTTGAAATGACTATTTTTCTTCTTTCTCTTCCACCTGTACTCTCTCCCATCACTTAAGCAAGAGAGGATTTGTGTACTCCAATTCACTGAGAAAACCCCCTTAGGTTCCTGAAAGTCAAACCTGTGGAAGTGCAGGGTCCCCTACAAGTTCGTCCCCTAGAGATTTTAATGCTTAAGCTAATCTACACTTAGCCTCCTGCAGTTTCTGCCACCAGGAATCCATCAGAATGCCTGTTTTAAGTGTCCCTGCCAGTTACTGAGTCCAGTAACTTACCTATTTCTGGTAAGCTAATCTCAGTGGTGACTTTTGTTGGTATTCTCCCAGCTCCCCAGTTTCATGGTGACCCCCTGCCTAGAGTCCTTATTCTCTGATGGGTTTAAGAAATCAAACCCAGTTTGATTTTTGATTGCTTAACCTTTTACTTGTGATGAGGATGGGAGTGAAGAATTTTAAGGTCTTTACATATTGGGGGTAAAACCAAAAATGTGATACTGACTTTTAAACACAGAACATGATGAAAATAGATTTTTAAAAACCCAGATTTTCAGTTCTTTGACATGATCTTTTCATATTTAAGGATGTTAGTTTTAGAAATAAATGGTTTTAGCTTTTTTTTTTTCTTTTTTTTTTTTGACAGGCAGAGTGGACAGTGAGAGAGAGAGAGAGAGAAAGGTCTTCCTTTGCCGTTGGTTCACCCTCCAATGGCCGCTGTGGCCGGCGCGCTGCGACCGGCGCACTGCGCTCATCCGATGGCAGGAGCCAGGAGCCAGGTGCTTCTCCTGGTCTCCCATGCAGGTGCAGGGCCCAAGCACTTGGGCCATCCTCCACTGCATTCCCGGGCCACAGCAGAGAGCTGGCCTGGAAGAGGGGCAACAGGGACAGAATCTGGCGCCCCAACTGGGACTAGAACCCGGTGTGCCAGCGCCACAAGGTGGAGGATTAGCCTGTTGAGCCACGGCGCTGGCCAGTTGTAGTTTTTTTTTAAAATGAACATCAGTGACTGAGATTGTTTCTCTTCAGCCTGATCATGATTAACAAGTCCCTGTGCTAAAAACTGAGACATATTGGGATCAGTATTGTGGTGCAGCAGGTTGAGTCTCTGCTTGGAACACACATATCCAAAATGAGAGTGCCTGTTCAAGTCCTGGCTCCTCCACTTATTTTTTGAAGATTTATTTATTTATTTGAAAGCAGAGTTACAGAGAGGCAGAGGCAGTAAGAGAAAGAGAGAGAGAAAGAGAGAGAGAGAGAGAGAGAGAGAGAGAGAGAGAGAGAGAAAGAGAGGTCTTCCATCTGCTGGTTCACTTCCCAATTGGCAGGAATGCCTGCTGAGCTGATCTGAAGCCAGGAGCCAGGAGCTTCTTCTGAGTCTCCCACCTGGGTGCAGGGGCCCAAGGATTTGGGGTATCTTCTACTTTCTCAGGCCAGCCCCCTCCTCCACTTCTGATCCAGCTTCCTGCTGGTACATCCTGGGAGCCACTGGATGATGACTCAAGTGCTTGGGCCCTTGTTACGTGTGTGGAAGACTAGGATGGAGTTCCTGGCTCCTGGCTAATGCCTTCCCCAACCTGTCTGTTGGGTCCACTTGGGGGGTAAAACCAGAGAATGGACGATCCATCTCTCTCCCTTTCTCTACCTCTCCAGCTCTCTCTGTTGTGCTCTGCTTTTTAAATGCATAAATAAAAATAAATAAATATGTAAGTAAATATATATTTAAAATAACTGGTTAGGAGGCTGAGATGATTTTTCTACATTTTGGAAGAAATGCCATACTTCATGTTAAACTCTTTTGCATAATGCTTTAGTCCATGATTTTTTTTTTTAATTCTAAGCCCTCTTTTATGTGTCATCATCCTCTTTACTACATTGCTTTTTGTTACTTTAAAATAAGTTTGATAAAATACAGAATTAGAACAGACTATAAATAGTACTGTAAACAATACTTTGGAATTGTAAAGATTTCTAGTTTATATTTGTCTTTCCTTTCTTACAATATCAAACACTGGAGATTTGGTAAGTTAAGAAAAATCAAATAAATCTTTGATCCTCTAAAATTAGAAATTTTAGCTTCTTTTTTTATTTTTATTTATTTATTTATTTTTTATTTATTTTATTTTTTTTTTCTTATTTAGAATATAAATTTCCAAGGTACAACTTGTGGATTGCAATGACTTCCCCGCCCATACCTCCCCTCCCCCCCCCGCTACCCCTCCCCCTTACCCACTCCCTCTCCCCCTTCATTCCCATCCAGATTCATTTTCAATTCTCTTTGTATACAGGAGTTCAGTTTAGTATGTGTTAAGAAAAGATTTTAAACCATTTGCCCTCACATAGCATCCTAGAGTGAAGCACCCTCTTTGAGTACTAGTTGTAGCCTTAAATCATGTTGTACAGCACAGTAGGGACAGAGATCCTACATGACATTATTTTTTTTTTAATTGATTGATTTTTATGTAACTTCCAATTTTTTTTATCATTTCCAATTGTCTTTCCATACGGAAGATCGATTCAGTATATATTAAGCAAAGATTTTGTCAGTTTGCATCCGCATAGAGACACAAAATGCAGAAATACTGTTTCAGTCCTAGTTATTGCATTACTTCACCTTGGACAACACATTAAGGACAGATCATACATGGGCCGTAAGTACACAGTGACTACTGTTGTTGATTTAACAATTTGACACTCTTGTTTATGGCGTCAGCAATCTCCCTAGGCTGTAGTCATGAGTTGCTGAAGCTATGGAAGCCTTTAGTGTTCGCCAACTTGGATTTTGTTCTGACAGGGTCATAGTCAAAGTGGAGGTTCTCTCCTCCCTTCGGAGAAAGGCACCTCCTTCTCTGGTGGCCCTATTCCTTCCGTTGGGATCTTACTCGCAGAGATCTTTCATTTATGTCTTCTTCTTCTTCTTTTTTTTTTTTTTCCCAGAGTGTCTTGGCTTTCCATGCCAAAAATACTCTCATGGGTTCTTGAGCCAGATCCTGATGCCTTAGGGCTGATTCTGAGGCCAGAGTGATTTATTAGGATATCTGCTATTCTGTGAGTCTGCTGTGTATCCTACTTCCCAAGTTGGATCAGTCTCTCCCTTTTTAGTTCTATCTGTTAGTATTAGCAGTTACTAGTCTTGCTTGTGTGATCCCTTTGACTCCTAGACCTATCAGTGTGATCAATTGTGAACTGAAATTGATCACTTGGGCCAGTGAGATGGCTTGGTACATGCCACCTTGCTGGGGTTGTATTAGGTTCCCCTGGCACATTTCTAACTCCATCATTTGGGGCAAGTCTGATTGAGTTTGCCAAAATTGTACATATCCTCCCTTTCTTTTTCCTTCTCTCCTAAATTAACAGGGATTACTTTTCAGTTGAAATTTAAACATCTAGGAATAATTGTGTGTTAATTGCAGAGTTCAACCAATAGTACTAGATCAATAACAAATAACGTCAAGAAATACTAAAATGGGAAAAGATTTACATTGTATATCAACCGTCCAGACAAGATTTGATCCAGTCATAGTTTCTCATAGAGTTCATTTCACTTCAACAGGTTTCACCTTTGGTGTTCAGTTAGTCGTTGCCAATCAGGGAAAACAAATGATATTTGTCTTTTTGGGACTGGCTTAGTTCACTCAGCATGATGTTTTCCAGATTCCCCCATCTTGTTGCAAATGACTGGATTTCATTGTTTTTAACTGCTGTATAGTATTCTGTAGAGTACATGTCCCATAATTTCTTTATCCAGTCTACTGTTGATGGGCATTTGGGTTGGTTCCAGGTCTTAGCTATGGTGACTTGAGCTGCAATAAACATTAATGTGCAGACAGCTTTTTGGTTTGTCAATTTGACTTCCTTTGGGTAAATTCCAAGGAGTGGGATGGCTAGGTTGTATGGTAGGGTTATATTCATGTTTCTGAGGAATCTCCAGACTGACTTCCATAGTGGCCTAACCAGCTTGCATTCCCACCAACAGTGGGTTAGTGTCCCTTTTTCCCCACATCCTCTCCAGCATCTATTGTTGGTGGATTTCTGAATGTGAGCCATTCTAACCGGGGTGAGGTGAAACCTCATTGTGGTTTTGATTTGCATTTCCCTGATTGCTAGCGATCTTGAACATTTTTTCATGTGCCTGTTGGCCATTTGGATTTCCTCTTTGGAAAAGTGTCTATTGAGGTCCTTGGCCCATCTCTTAAGTGGGTTGTTTGTTTTGATGTTGTGGCTTTTCTTGATTTCTTTGTAGATTCTGGTTATCAACCCTTTATCTGTTGCATAGTTTTGCAAGTATTTTTTCCCATTCTGTCGGTTGCCTATTCACTTTCTTGACTGTTTCTTTTGACGTACAGAAACTTCTCAGTTTGATGCGATCCCAGTAGTTAATTTTGGCTTTGAGTGCCTGTGCTTCTGGGGTCTTTTCCAAGAAGTCTTTGCCAGTACCTAGCTTCTTTTTTAAAATTGGATTTGGAGGTAGTGTTTGCTATTTGGTGTGGTTAAGATGCCATTTGGTGTGCTGGCATCCCATGGTGGAATGCCTGGGTTCCACTCACACCTCTGGTCCTGATTCCAACTTCCTGCTAATTCACACATTGGAGGCAGCAGAAAATAGCTCCAGTCATTGGGTCCCCAAAACCCAGGTAGGTGATCTGGTTTGAGTTTGTGGCTCCTGATTTCAGCCTGGCTCAGCCTCAGCTGTTGTGGGCATTTGAGGAGTGAACCATCCAATCGAAATTGATCTCTCTTCCTCTCTCTTTTTCTCTGTCTCCCTGTTCCTCTCAAATAAAATAAATACTTTAGAGAAAAATTACTTTATTTAAAATATGACTTAACTATTTACTAGGTAATTTACTTGCTGAATAGACTTTTTGATAGTTAAGCACTTAGATAATGAAAATAAGCAGTTTTAAAATAACTCATTGATAAAAGATGCTCACTTTTTAGAAAACATCTAAAATCTGAAAATCTGAATGGGTTTAATGAATGACACGACTAGTTCAATAGTGCTTTTGGAAGATTTATTTATTTATTTGAAAGTTAGAGTTACAGAATGAGAGAAGGAGAGGCAGAGAGAGAGAAAGAGAGAGAAGGGGGGGGGTCCTCCATCTGCTGGTTTACTCTCCTGCTGGCTACCATGGCCGGAGCTGTACCAATCTGAAGCCAGGATCCAGGAACTCTCGTCCAGATCTGCTGTTCAGGTGCAGGGGCCCAAGGACCCAAGCCGTCCTCCACCGCCTTCCCAGGCCACAGCAGAGAGATGGATCGGAAGTGGAACAGCTGGGACATGAACCAGCGCCCACATGGGATGCCGGCACCGAGGGTGGCAGCTTCACACGCTACACCACAGTGTCAGCCCCTAATGGTGCTTTTTGGATTGGTTTTGTTTGTAGTGGTATATGAGGTAATTGTGCATGTTCCTATTGATTTACTTCCTATTACAGACTAATAAGAATAAAAATGTATGATGTGTATTTTTTCTTATTAAAATCATAACAAACAACAAGAATCATAGTTCTTGAGAATTTTTAATTCAGAAGTTAAATATGGTGAGGTTAGAATCAATGAACAAAACGCTTAAGTTTCACAGTTCAGTAGATGAGAACCTAGATGCAAAGATTGCATGAGCGATTTGGTTAAGTAGTTGGGACTAAGAACAGGTGTCAGTGGATAATAGCCATGTAGGAACTTGGAAATCTAGTTCCAGTCATTTGGAGGGGAAACTAATGTGAAAAAGATACTGTAGCCCAAAGAGACAAAATATAGAAAACAGTCTCAATAGTTGGCCTTGGAATATGACTGAGAATTCCAGCTTGGCACCATTATCTGGAGCTGGGTGACCGCTGCACGTGTTAGCCTCAATTTTCCTCCATGTAAAGTGTGGGAAATATTTCTTTCTGGGTTTCTAGACAATAAAGAAAAAAACCTAGTGCAGCATGGGTCATAGGACAATCTCATTACACATCGCCAGTGTGTGTCACTGAGAATGGTGTTAGTGGTTTGGATTATTAGTTGTAGCCACATAATGAAGTTATAAAAGAATTTAGGTGGCAAAAGCAGTCTTGAGTCCTTCACTCTGTCACTAATCCATTACTAACTGGGATGCTTCTGCACACAATACTTCTTGATTTCAGATTACTCAACTCAATGAAAATTGACCACATTATTCCCCAAATTGCAGACAAGTTTAAGTAAGAAATGTGGCATCCAGTTTCATGAAGAGGATAAGAAAATACTAACGATTTGAAGAATGTAAAGGGAATAGAGGACCATGCTGCTACATGACTGCATCTCAAATCGTCATAACTGCCAACTCTAGCAAACTGAAAGGACATAGATTTTGTTCCCTGTCAAATGTCCAATTAGCAGGACAGTTTAGATAAGGCCAGAATGAGAAATTGGCAAAAAGTAATAACTAAGACTTTAGTAGCATTTAGCCATCTGTTATATAACCCTGGGGATGATTGAAAAATGACTTCTCATCTGTAGTGTTCACAGCCACTGAGATTGAAGTTGTGGGGGAATATTCCATGTAAACATATGCACATGCATGTCTCTAGACATATCTGATAGAGTAGAAGATGATACAAGATAAAGGATGAGCTATTTACAATTGAATTTGTATCCTCTCACCCAGTTATTGTGAACTGAAAGTATCCTGCATCGCAAAGATATTTAGGGTGGTCTGTGTGTATGTGTGTGTGCGTGCATGTGTGTGTGTGTGAGTGTGTGTGTCTATGTATGTGTGTGTAGGGGGAGGGTGAGCAAGATAACTGCTCTTTGCTTGCTCAAGAACATTCTTAGTATTTAAGGTGGCATGTAGTAACAGGTTGTGGTGCATGCAATATTTATCATCAAGTGCCCTTATCTTTCTTTATGCCCACCAAAGTTTTCTTTCATAAAACTGTTTTATTTTTATTTCAGTATTAGTATTGATTCCCCCATTCTTTTCTACCTATTCACATAGAAGATACATTCAAAAGTCATGTTTCATAAAAGCTTTTTTGACTCTTCCCCTATTTGTATTCTCAAATCAATGTAATTTTTGCTATAAAAGCTGGCAATTATATGTCAGTGATTAGATACTGAGTTTCTTAATGTTATTCCTGTTTCTCCCAGCTAAAGATGGTAAAATGTCTATGATGAGACTGCTTATAATGTCTCCATTCCTTATTTAGAAAACTACACTTGGTGCAGGGCCTGTTCCTGAATGCTAAGAAAACCACTATGAATAAAAAGGGTTTTTTTTTTAAATGATTTATTTATTTGAAAGACAAAGTTAGAGAGAGAGGTATAAACAGAAAGAGGTCTTCCATCCACTCCTGAAATGGCCGTAATGGCTGGAGTTGAGCTGATCCAAAGCCAGGAGCCAGGAGCCTCTTCCAAGTCTCCTACATGGGGCAGGGCCCCAAGGACTTGGACCATCCCATCCTCCACTGCTTTCCCAGGCCATTACCAGGGAGTTGGATTTGAAGTGGAGCAGCCAGGATTCAAACCGATGCTCATATGGGATGCAGGTACATCAGACCAGGGCTATAACCCACTGTGCCACAGAGCTGGCCCCTCAAAAGGGTTCTTGACATTAGGGAGTTTGCATTCTTCCTAGTGAGGTGCATGTAGGAGGTTCCTGATAGGTCATGTGAGAATTAATGTAACTGAGCGTTTAAACCACTTTACTTCTTAAGGCACTCATGTTTCACATTTTCAGATTATAAATTTTCTTGAGTAAAAGCAAAGTTTCAAACCATTTGAAGAATATAGCTAAGAGGCAACATTAAAATGGTTTTTTTCAGTGTTAATTTTCAATGTCTTATTCTGAAATGTGTATTATAACTTCTATATATTTATTTCATTTTACTTATTTGTGAGACAGGTGGAAAAAAGGCAGAGAGAAACAGATAGAAAGAGTTCCCATCTGTTGATTGCCTCCCCAGTGCTTGGGAGCCAGGAACTCAACCCAGGTCTCCCACATGGATGGCAGGAACCCAGTATCTCGGCATCACTTGCTACCTCTAAGAGTCTGACTTAGCAGAAAGCTGGAATCCCGAGTGGAGCCAAGACTTGAACCCAGGCAGTCTGATATGGGACGTGGGCGTTCCAAGCAGCATCTTGACTGTTATGCTGAATGTCCACCCCTGTGACATGTATTTTAAAGTAGGTAACACAGAAATAATCAAGAGAGATTCTCAGAGCGCATTAGCCCACTGTGGCTGTGTATCTGTGGTTCTTACACTACAACTTCCTTGTAGAGTTTTCTGTCGTGCTGGAGAAGTTCAGCATCGGTAGTGTCTGGCTCAGTAGCCACTTGCTGCATGTGGTCACTTACAACTGAAATTTTAAAATGTGGCTCGTGTGACTTAGACATTAACTTTTGGTTGACTCACTTGAGTTGGTTAGAATCTAAATTTCAGTGGGCACATGTGACTCTCCTGTAGGATGGTACAAGTATGGACCAAGGTGTGCATGAGCATAGCTGTAAAACCTCTCCTGAGTCCAGGGCAGAGTTCACTGATCAGTCACAGCTCATCCTGTAAACTTGGACATAGCCTTTGAAACCTTGAATGACATCACCCCAAGAAGAATTAAGTCTGAGCAGAATTACGTTTTTCAGGAAGAACCTAATACAAATCAGCTTAACTTAATGAGGAAGGAGACTTTGCTTGTTAAAGAAGGGGCTCATATCACTGAATGGTCCTAGACCCCAGGTGCTTAGATGATCTCATTAGTTCAGTGAATTCGTGTTGCTCTTAGAAGAAGCATGAGTTCCAGTGTTGGTTCCGCTGGGCTGCCTCACAATCCTGCACTCAGAACAGCAGCAAAAACCAAACACTTTCCCCAGTGGTTGTGATAAAGTCCCAAGGCTAATCACCCCAACAGCGTGGGTCGTATGGCAACCCTGAGCCCATGTTTCTTACCAGAGAGAGGGATTGTCCTAATGGCAGGAGCGGAGGTGAGGGGAGACTGCCTCTCTCAATGCTCTCAAATGCCCTGCATTGAGAGGGAAGCTCTGACCAACATTCTTCCTTCTGAAGGGCCGCTCTGCTCTGCTCTGCTCACTCTCCTGCTCGTGATCTTGGGTAGGTTTTGCCACAGGCCTGGGTGTCTCCTCAGTGGGCCCTTCAGATCTGATCTGCCTATTCACCTGCACAAACCGGTGTAAGCCCTGCATTTAGAGGAAAGAGTTCCTGGTCCTCTACCTTCCCTGTCCTGAAGCAGAGATGTTGAAGTCTTTCCCAATTCAGCTCCTATCCAGTGCCGTTGCTGCCTGTGCTACTGCCTGTAAGGATGCCCCTCTCTTGCAATGCCATATATGTGTTTATATCTGTGGCCTCAGCACTGGAGACCGCAATATTTTTATGTGATGTATCCATGCCTTTCCATTTTGTTTTTGGCTGTGATCAGTGACTGCACAACATTGTATGGATACATATATCTAGAAAGAAAACAAACTCACGATACTCTTTTCGTGGATAATATGATCTTTCCTATTATAGCCCTTTCTATTTATTTTTTATTATTTTCATTATTTATTTCAAAATGTTGGTAACCACACAAGGGATGTATATTGAATCTCTCACTTTAATGGTAGGTGATATATAAGATTTATTAAGTGGATACTATTTGACCAGAGAAATGCACCAAATGCTTTGTAATATACACCGTGTTTTGGGAACACAGAATATAATGTTATGAAGAGCATAATGGGGGCTGGCATCGGGGTTGCCCAAATGTGCACTGATAAAATTCCCAGCTGCTCCGCTTCTGATCCAGCTCCCTGCTGATGTGCCTGGGAAAGCAGTGAAAAATTATTCCATCCACATAGGAGACCCTGATGAAACGCCTGGCCCCTGGTTACATTCTGGCCCAGCCCTGACCATTGTGGCTATTTGGGGAGTGAACCAAAAGATGGAAGATCTCTCTCTCTTTGCTTCTCTTGCTGTAACTCTGCCTTCATATGAATAAATAAATCTTTTAAAAAGACAGACATAATGATTATTTGTATGGTGATGGCATTTTGTTTTCAGTAAAAAACTTGCAGTAGCAGACTATTTTGATGATAGGAAGGATAAAATGAGCAATCAGTGGGATTGCGATCACAAAAAGCAGGATTTTTGTGTTTCTGAAATAATTTTTAAGAGGTTGTTGCTAATGGCTAGTTAGATTTATATGGTAGGAATAGCTAACCTTGCTCATTGGGTGATGTGTACATTCTGTGTATCTTACCTGTGGATCTTAATGACTTTGTTCAATAATCCTGGAAGTACACCTCATTTTGCTGCCAGTTTTATAGAGAGAAGTTGAGTAGCTTTCATCACTTGTCACTGTGTTTGTCATAGTAGCATGTATGACGTATGTACCATTCATGTGCAGTGCCAGGTTTTTGAAGACAGGAGTTCTTTGTCAGAACCTGGCCTCATACCTTTATGCTTTGTACAGAAATAAGTGATATCTAGTATCACAGAGAAAGGCAGTTTTGCTAAGTGAAAGTCCACATTGCAGCCTTCCTAATAAAAGTAATGAGTTATAAGTATGTAGGTTGTATATTTGCAAGTCAGCTTCAGACCAGTGATGAACAATGTTCAGAATCTTACAGAAAAATCACATGATGTTAGGCTGTTCTTTCTAAGGCCAACGCTGACAACATCTTCCCTTGAAAACAAATTAGTTAAAACCACAAATTGATGTATTCTTCCTCATCTAAATATTTAATCTTTTTTCTCCAAATATAGTACTCTGAAAATAAAATATCCCCATGTTAAGTTGAGTTTCCCAAATATGCTTACCATAAGTAAATATAAGAACTAATTTGTTCATCATTGAAAAAAGTCTGAGAAATTGTCAATGTAAAATGATGCCAAAATATACTACTGTGCAGTTTCTATCCACAAAAATTTCATTTTGTAAATTTGCTAGACTTCATTAGGGTAATAGATAAATTTGTGGACATATAACAAATAGACATTAATCACATGTTTTAATATTCCACAAAGAAATCATTTTTATTTATTGTGTTTTTTACTTATAGTACATTTATAAGAAAAACATGATGAATATTTTTCTGGGTGTTTGTAGAGACACATGTTTCCCATTGTCCTTATGGATGCAGATATGCAAAATCACTTGTCTTTGGATTTGTTACTAAGATAATATTTATATTTCTTATTTCTTGCACATATAATGATGTTGTGAGCCTTCTTAAAAAAAAACAAAGAAGATAGGAAAGAGAGAGAAGCAGAGGAGGGTGGAGTGGGGAGAGGGATATGCCCATCAGAAGTCTTGGGGTACATCAAGGTTGCAAAAGAAGATGAGGGAGGTATAGGATTCGATGATGAAGAAGTCTGTGTTGCAGAACACAGAAAAGGAAAATAAATGTTGGCTATTTCAAGGGCAGGCACTGGAAATATCTAGTACCTTTTCCTTGTTGACAAACAAGCATAGTGAGTCACACAGTCCCGAGGTGGAAGTGGAGGATCCTAGAGATGAGTGACAATGTCTCACAGGAAGCCCTCCGTCAAAGAAGAGAATGCAGATACTGCTTCCTGAAGGCTGAGCATGACTGTTAGGGCTTTTCTCTCTCTTTAGGTACAGTTTTTTTTTTTTTAAGAGAGAAAAGTATTTATTTATTTGGAAGGTAGAAGGACAGAGAAAGAGAGGAGGAGAGACATAGTTTCCATCCACTTGTTCACTTTCTCAAATGGCCAAAACAACCAGACCTGGGCCAGGCAGAAGCCAGGAGCCAGGTACTCTATCCAGGTCTCCCATGTGGGTAGCAGGGCCCCACACATTGGGCCAACTTCTGCTGCTTTCCCAGGTACATAGCAGGGAGCTGGATCAGAAATGGAGCAGCTGGGGAATGCCTGCATGACAAGAACTGCTTAACACACTGCACCACAGTGCTGGCTCCTGGATGTAGATTCTGAGCAGGGTGTGAAAGCCAACCACCATGAGATTTTTATTTACTGTAAAATTTTGATTTTTAAAACCATCTCAGTATGTTGAAGGTCAAAATGTTAGGTTGTGTAGAAGAAAATGTTTTGAACCTTACTGTAGAAGTCAAAGTATACAGTCTAGGCAGTTGTGTGTCTCATTTGGAAGGGGATTCAAGGTGAGTCAGGGCCAAGGTTGGGACGGGTCCTCAGGGCAGCATCTTCTTCTGATGCAGGGTGATGCCTGCCTTTCTGCTGCCTCACAGAGGGAAGCCTGGAAGAGGCTGGAAGGATGGCGAAGATCAGATCAGGCCTGTGGTTCGGTCATTGCACCCAGAGCCAGCTGTCTTCCTATTCCCCAGTTCCCAAGAAAGAGCTCATGTTCAGTCGCCCCACTCAGTTCTGAAGGAGAAGGGAGAAGAGGGGCGTGAGGAAAGTGCGTTACTCTTCCAGCAGTTACTCTGGACTGGAGGTTGTGGTCCCTGTGAGCATATAGGGGCTGAGTAGGATGGTCTTTGCCCTCAGGAGGCTCAGAGTCTGGGTCTCAGACACATTGCCCAGTTGCCCCCTAAGGCAGCTTCACCTGAGTCTTCTGAATGGCAGACACCTTTTCTGTTTCTTAGAGAAACTCAAAGTCCCTCCCACTCCTACTAAAAAAAAAAAATGAGCGCAAAAACACCACAAATAGTAATACGAATTGATAGCCTATGAGTTGTAATTTTTTCTTCTGTTTTATTGTCGGACTTTGAACTTCTTCTGTGCTCACATATGTGATTGAATTCAGAATAACATTCACTGAGCAACCAATCTAAAAGAGTTATTGCACTGGGTCATGACATAGAAATGTGTGTCATCCTACTTTGCTCTTTTGTCTCTTCTACATATTGTCAAAAGACACCAGTGACTCCCAAATCCCCAAATCAGTGGACTTTTCTCAAGCTTCTTTCTCTTGATTGCTGTGGCTTTGAACCCACTCACTGACCACTGCTCCTTAAATGTGTAACTTTTGCTACAACACGTCCATTCATCGAATTACCTTCCCTATATTCATTATTGAGTCCTTCCCAGCAGAAGCCCATGCAACATGAGGTTTCCAAGATTTCCTTGTCAGGGCAGCCACTGCAGCACAGCTGGCTGAGCACCTGCTTAGGATGCCCGTATCCCATGTCAGAGTGCTGGTTCCAGCTCATCCAGCTTCCAGCTAGTGCATCCTGGTAGGCCCCAGATGATGACTCAACTACTTGGGCCCCTGCCACCAACATAGATGACCTGGATGGATTTCTGGCCTGCTGGCTTTGGCCTGGCCCAACCCTGGCTGTTGTGAACATTTGAGGAATGAATCAGTGGGTGGAAGGTCTCTCTCTGTTTCTATCCTTGTGCCTTTAAAGTAGATGAAAATAAATAAAACAGTCCTCTTTTTCCAATGTATTGATTTCCCTGTGTTGTAATTGCCATCACCACATTCAAGACTTCAATGTTCCTTCCTTTTTTTTTTTTAAGATTTATTTATTTATTTATTTGAAAAGCAGAGTAACAGAGAGAGGGAGAGAGAAAAAGAGAATTTTTCGTCTGCTCTTTCACTCCCCAAATGGTCACAATGACCTGGGCTGAGCCATGCCAAAGCTGGGAGCCAGGAACTTCTTTTGTGTCTCCTATGTGGGTGGCAGTGACCCAAGAATGTGGGCCATCTTCCACTACTTTCCCAAGCCATTAGCAGGGAGTTGGATCAAAAGTGGGGCAGCCAGGACTGGAACTGGTGCCTGTATGGCATGCTGGCACTGCAGGCTGTGGATTAACCTGCTGTGCCACAGTGCCAGCCCCGATATTCCTTACCCAGTCTTTTACCCAGTCTTTTCAGTAGGCTTCCATGACAGTAGGATTTGACTGAGAGTGGTCATCTGTAAAATGATGACCAGTCAGCACCGTTTTCACTTTCCCCCCCTCCATTCTTTTATTCTAGGTTGAATCCACATCTGTAGACCTAACTCTTTCGTAGACTCCAGCTGACATCTATAAGATGTGCTACAATTATTTAAACTCAGTATATTTAGAAGCTGACCCTCCCACCATCCTGTTCCTCCTGATTTCCTCATTCTGCCAGTGTCACCTTCTCTCTACCTCCTGCCCCCTCCTCCCAAGGGGGTACAGACTTGGGTTCTAGTTCAACTCTGGCTCCATCATCCTCTCTCCACTCTTCCCAAATGTATCACCAGGGTAGCACCTTTTTCTCCTCTTGCTCTTGTTTTTGCTTTTAAAATAGGACTCATCATTTGGGTTATATTTTCCTTCTGTCAAGCCTAGTATACACTTGACACTGAGCAAGTACCCAGTCAATATTTGTTGAAAGGAATGTCTCATTTTTCTCTTATTGCCTGATGCTCAGTACTCATTAAGAAATGGTAAATCATAATTAAAGCCAACAAAATAAGAATCGGAACAGCATTCTCTGTTTTCCACCCCTAGCTTAAGTACAACATTTAAGCCACCTGAAATAGAATAAACTGGTTAGAAAAACAATGTTGTTCTTTGAGCCCTTACAGAACATAAATTCGGTGAAAATCTGTTCAAACCACAACTCTAATTAAAGGTTTTAGCTGCCAAATAATATGTTCTGGTTAAAGCCAAGTGAGTATTATGGAGTGTTTCATGAATAACAGCACAAGCTTTGTAGTTTGCAGTTGACTTTCTCATGGGAAACTCATGGAAAGGAGAGTGATACCTCCCTGTTGACTTTAACTTTGAGAAAGGCAAAGCATGTTGAAATTGTACATAATTCTCTTCTAAAGAAAAGGAAATAGCATTTCAATGGTTTTCCTCAGTGTCTTATTGAGTTATGGTGGGGCACAATTATGTCTGTTCAATTGATTTACCAGATGGAAGGTTACATTTTATATTTAGCTGATTAAGTTGTAGGAGGCTGGAATTCTATCTCGTATCATAAAGCTCATGTATAAAGGCAAAAATATTTTAATTACATTTTGAAACTAATTAGAGATTTGAACTTGCTCCCCCTCCTCTCTTAAATACACTGAACTAAGACGGAAAATTCTTCTTAGAAATAGGCTTTATCATAGAGTGTTTGACTTAACGACTTAATATATAAAATAGAATCTATAAAAAATGAAAAAAATTCCCAGATTTTGGAATTGCTTGCTTATCATGGTTATTTAATATGTACAGAGTATTCTTAGTATTTTAGAGTTAAAATAAATGATTCTTAACGTATATCCTTATGGAAATTTTTGCAGAAAGATTTAAAAGAGAAAAATTCTATTTTGGTTTTCTATTTTAACTCTTCTTGTAAATAAGCACCTGTTAATAAATCCTTCCCTTTTGTGCAAAATTAAATCTGATAAAGTGGTAGATTAATTATTATCCTGGTAATTTTGGTAAATGATAAGTGATGGGCATATGTAGCTAATATATAATTAGCACTCTTTAATATCTTCCTTCAACCCTAAAAATAATGCCACGAGAACATAGCACAGGAGAGCCTGATCTCATCAGGGGACCAGCATTTCAGGGCAACCAGACTTCTAAAACACTGCCAAGCTTAGAATCCGTTAGATTGCTGTGCTGTTTTCCTGTGGCTTGGGACAAATTGTCACACACTTAGTTGTTTGAAATAGCACATATTTATTATCAGACAGTTCTGGAGGTTGGAAATCAAAAATGATTCTCCCTGGGTTAAAATCAGGATGTCAGCCAAACTGTGCTCCTTCCTGGAGCCTGCAGGGGTGAACACATTTCCTTGCCATTTTCAGCTGTGGGTCCTTTTTTGGCTACCTAGCCAACAGTGATCTAATTAGCTTTTCTCAAAATGTGTCATCAGGTACTCATGCCCTTTCTCCTTTCCTTTGTGAAAGACCCTTGAGTTCGCTCTGGACTGCCTGTTCAGTGCAGAGTGATCTCCCTATCTGTGAGGCAGCTATTAGCAACCCGAAATCCAGCTGTAACATTAATGCCTCTTAACCATGTGCGCAACACACAGTCCCCCTTCCATGTCCATAGGTCCAACTACTTCCTCAGATGGGTGGTTCTACTACCCCCTCAGATTGGTGGAGAATACTTTTTTAAAAATTGCCTCCACATAGAGCATGTACAGACATTTTCCTTTTTTCATTTTTCTTTAGACAGTATAGGATAAGAGCTATTTGCATGCAATTTACATTGTGTTAGGTATTACAGATAATCTAGAGATGATTTAAAGTATATTATGGGGTATGTGTAGGTTACATGTAAATGCTCATCTATGAGAGACTGGAGCACCTGAAGATCTTGGGAGTCATGGAGAGCAGGAGAGAGTCCCAGAACCAGTGTCTTCCCAAGTTCTGAGGGTGGAACATGGACATCTTTCAGGGTGGAGAGTCGTTTTTTCCTACATAATTCACCTGCTAAGAGTTTTCCTTAGGCTGATACTTTCTGTACTTCATGTTGACTTCCTAGCTCCTTGGCATTTTGTTTGATATTTAACGTTTCTTTAGCCAGTTACCCTAAGAAAATGGAATAAACAGAAGGTATTTAACAGAAGATCTGTCTTTAGTAAAGAGTTCTAGGGAGACCTGAATCAATCCAGAGGTGGCATTTTTGCCTTTTACACCAATCTGAAATGGTTAATAGTTGTTTCAGTATATTTTATAAGAAAATTGATGATAAAAGTAATACACAAAATGATTGGTGCCATTGGGACAGGATTGAATTACCAATAATATTCCAGAAACTGTGAAGCTTACATAAAGGTTAGAGATTCAAAACTTGCAAGGGAAAATTAGTGACAATAAATGCCCAGATGCTCGGAAGATGTTACATCAGGAAAGAGCATGAAAGGAGGTGGCCTTTGAACTGGGTCAAGGACAAGCTCCTCTTGAGCAGAGGCAGCGCTGTCATTGGTGACAATGATCCAGGGTACTTGGCCATATCTGAGGAACTTTGAAGCCTAGTGCTTATACTGAAGTACTTGAAGTTGAGAGAGCAACTCTAAGCAGCTGGAATTGGACTTTTAAAGATACATGCACATGACACTTCTGGCTAGAAAACCACTGAAACTAAGCAGAACGATGTAATTATCTAAGAAGATTACTAGAACCCTCTTCTGAATAGTGGCCAATCCAGGAATCTGGGAGCCATGTTGACTCCTAGTTCTCCTAGTCATCTCATTCAGTATTTACTTTGATTATCATTTCCTCTTGAACCTCCCCTTTATTATCAACTGTCTTAGTTCATTCCTCATTTAGTTCAGTTTCACCTACTGACCAGCCTTTTATTCCATCATGCTTCAGTCCATTAAGTCCTCCATCTTTCTGAAATTTAAGGCTAATCTTCATGCCCCCTTATATAAGAACTAGTTGGTGATTCTTCTGTAACGCGTACAACTTATGCCCTTCCATGGCCAGTGCAGTCTTTTGTCTCCCTTCCTATTCTTTTTTTCTACCTTTCACCCATTCCACTACCTTCTACACCTTTGCCTAGGTCTAGGTATACCAAACAAATTGATATCCCATGAACAGATGTTTTTGTTTCACATTAGGAAAAGCCATTCACATTTGGTTTTATAATGCTTCTTGTTTTTTTCTAAAGGGTTGCCTTGGTAGTTCATACTTGTCTTTAAATGCTCCTCTGTATTTCACTTGTATTCTGCTAAGCTTTGCCTGGAGCTGCCCTCTCACCTACAGGCTTACCCCAGATACTCCAATTTTTATGCCGTATGCCTCCAAATACCTGCCTGGACATATCTCAGTGCATATATCTTAATAATGGAAGTAAAATTTTTGTGTGTTTTTTTTTTTGGGGGGGGGATTGGCAAAGCAGTTAAGATGCCTATTGGGATACGTGTGTGCCATTTTTGAGTGACTGGTTTGTAATTCCAGGTCTGCTTCAAAATTCCAAATTGTTTTTTTTTTAATTTATTTTATTTATTTGAAAGACAGAGGTAGAGGCAGAGAGAAAGAGAGAGGTCTTCCATCCACTGGTTCACTCCCCAAATGGCCGCAATGGCCGGAGCTGCACCAATCTGAAGCCAGGAGCCAGGAGCTTTTTCCAGGTCTCCCATATGGGTGCAGGGGCCCAACGACTTGGGCCATCTTCTGCTGCTTTCCCAGGTGATAGCAGAGAGCTGGATTGGAAGAGGAGCAGCCGGGACTTGAATTGACACCCATATGGGATGCCGGCACTGCCTGCTGGGGCTTTAACCCGCTACACCACAGCGTCTGCCCCCCTAATGCAGATCCTGGGAGACAGCACATAATGACTCAAGTACTTGGGTCCTGTCACCCTCAGGGGAGGCCATGATTGAGTTCTACACTCCCAGCTTTGGCCTGGCCCAGCCTCAGCTATTTGGGGAGTGAACCAGCACGTGGAAGAGCTTTCCATATGTCTCTGTTTCTCTCCCTGTCCCAATGTCTCTGCATTTCAAGTGAAAATGTAACCAAATAAAAAAAAATTAATTAAAAAAGTAAAGGTAAAATTCCTTGTCCATTGAGAAATCCTTGACGACACTGCGTATAGCTTATTTGGTACTGTGTACCCAACATCTTGATACACACACACACACACACACACATATTTAGGTATTTAAAATTTTGGTAGGTCTCTTAAGAATTCATTTTTAAGACATTGTATTTAAGGCCAAGTGTGTGTGTGTGTGTGTGTGTGTGAGAGAGAGAGAGAGAGAGAGAGAGGGAGAGAGAGAGAGACATCTCTGTCTGCTGGTTCACTCCCAAATGGCAGCAACAGCTAAGTTTGGACCAGGCTGAAGCCAGGAACCAAGAAGTCCACCCAGGTCTCCCATGTAGAATATAAGGGCTCAGACACTTGGGCCATCTTACACTGATTTCCCAAGCATATTAGCAGAGAGCTGGACCAGAAACTGAGCAGCCAGCACTCAGACCAGTGCTCTGATAACACCAGCATGGAAGCATCATCTTAGCTTCCTGTACCATAATGCCAGCCCTTTAAGAATTCTGAAGAATTTAATTTGCAATAATTTTGAGGGCAAAGCTTAAGTGATTGCTTTTGGATGACTATAACTGAGTGAGTGAGAAGAAACCAAAGAATCCATATTTTGTTATTAGTTGGTTGATGTTACAGTCTTTTTAATACTATTTTAATTCTTATAGAATAAATTGACAAGCTATAAGATGATTTTTCTTTTTTATGGGGAGTAACTAAAAATTGTCAGATAAACATCAGAGCAAAAATGCTAATGTATTTGAAGTGAGCAATTTTATGACATTGAAAGTTAGCGATTTACCACATTTATTGCACTTAATTCATTCCATTTATTGCTTCTGAATCCTTTAAGTTCAAGGACATAGATATTAGTGTTAACATTTGCAGGAAAGAAAATTGAGACACAGAGGTAGTCAGTAGTGTTTTACTATGGGCACACAGTGGTGAAACCAAGATTGGAAAATGCCAGGCTGTTAGGAAGATAAGAAAAAGCTCACGTGAGAACTCAAATCAGTGCAATACAGCTTACTTTGCTGGTGGTATGCAGGAAGCTTTCAGGGTGTTAGGTGTTCATCTTCTTATCCATAGGATCCTGGCCTGTAGACCAGTCTGCTGGGAGGAATTCCCTGCTGTCCCACTGTGTGCCCCTGCCCCAGTATGGATCTGCCCACAGGAATCCCTACCCTCATCTCATCAGCTCAGCCTTGTTTATACAACTAGCTCTTAGACCCTGCTTGGGCACAGAATATGTTCACAGGGTTTTCATCTCCAAATAGGACTGCTTTCACGACATTTCTATTTAAAATAGTATATCAAAGATATATCTCATATAGGAGGTAAATAAAATGGTAAATATATAGCATGTTTTTTCATGCATAGATAGGAATTCGTTGATTACAGGAGATGATTTATAGCAGAACGAAGTAGTTAATTCTGTATTGCTATTTATGTGTATAGAATTTTAGGAACAAAAAGTATTTTACTTTTAGAAAAGAAATAAATATATCTGAATTTAGACTGCTCTCAGAAGTAGCACATTGTTTAAGTTATGAAATAGTGATTCAGAAGTAGGCCTTTATTGTAAACCTTGGAGCATCAAGGGAAAAGGAGTATTATTTTAGAAACTGGACTGAAGGAGAATGAAATCTATTTGTAATTTAGTTCAATTTGTTAAAGTTGTTGTTCAGTATGATGCCATATAAATTCTCAAAACTTATTTTTTACTCAGATAAATAATATAATGTATATTCTGACCATTAAAGTGGCACATGGAGATCTAAGCTGTGAGGGACATGGATTCTTTGGCATAGTGTTTGTGATGCCTGCCAGAAACAAGGTGTCTTCTGCATCCCACGTCTGACCCCTAAGACCCAGGGCTGTAACATTCAGTACTTCTTGGTTGTTAGAGAAACTGAAGTTCAGCTAGCTCTCTTCTCAGCCTTGAAACCCATGCTCTCCGTGTGAGAGTCCTTTTATGCTTGGATATGTGAACATATGCATTTGCTGTTTTATTGAGACCCACCAGGAGTCTGAGTGGTTGCTAAGTCCTGGGAATAGATACAAAACCCATTATTACATTTACTGTTCTCAGTGCAATCTGTAGTAGATTGAATTAGGAAAAGCCATGAGGCCTAGGGCCATATCACAGTGTTTTGAGCTTAGGAAGTAGTGGTGTAAATATAATGCTATTAAAAAACCAACCTTAACTATGATTAAAGTATAAATGCAGGAGGTAGGTAATTTGGATCTATACCTAGGGACAGTATAGTGGTGCCATGGGTTAAGTTGCTGCATCTTTCATCAGAGTGCCTGTTCAAGTCCTGGCTACTCCACTTATGATTCAATTTCTTGCTACTGTTCCTGGGAAGGCAGCAGATAATGCTCCAAGTACTTGGGCCCCTGCCTCCCATGTGGAAGACCAGGATGGAGTTCCAGGCTCTTGATTGGCTTTGGCCGCTCAGACCTGACTGTTGGGTAGTGAGCCATGGGTTGGAAGATCTTGCTCTCTCTCTGTCTCTCCCTCTTTCTGTTGCTCTGCCTTTTAAATAAATAAATCTTTAATAAAGGATCTGTATCTATGGAGGACTTATTTTTATTTGAATTGAAGACACTTGAGCGTGTCTTCATGCTCAGAAGAGAGAGAGAGAGTTAAAAGGTACAGGTTGGATAACCTCTGTAAGTGTTTCATAATTAGCTAAATTTTGCTTCATAATTATTTTGAAGCTTTGTTTTCCATAGAGTATCCCTTTCCCCACCAGTTTTAGTTAATTAATCCCCATTCCATGAATTTGCAGGCATCTTCCTTGGCACTTGGTTATTGCCTCTGTCAGCGTCTCCAGCATCTCTTTTAGGCCTAAGAATCACCCCTCAAGGCAGATGACCCTGCGTTGTGCTCTCTTCTGTGGCCTGGGAAGGCAGTGGAGGATGGCCCAAGTGCTTGGGCCCTGCACCCACATGGGAGATCAGGAGGAAGCACCTGGCTCCTGGCTTCAGATCGGTGCAGCGCGCTAGCCGTGGTGGCCATTTTGGGGGTGAACCAATGGAAAAAGGAAGACCTTTCTCTCTGTCTCTCTCTCTCACTGTCTAACTCTGCCTGTCAAAAAAAAGAAAAAGTAATTCAACAACTAGAATTCATTGGTATATTTCCAATGGTAGATCACCATTTGCAGTAGTATTTCTCAAAGAAAAATGTGTAGTTTTTTCAGGAAATTGCATTCACATATTACTAAAATCGTGGCTAGTTATTAAAAGCTAGCATTTCTCCCAAAATGATTTTTCATGGAACTTTTCATTTGTGTAATATGTATTATTAATTGATTATAATTAGAGATTAGCAATTTTGCTACTTGATATCAAAATACATAAAATCTGACTCATATCATTAAAGATTCATATCATCCATGCCTAAAGGAAGGTGTAAGTTACACTGAATGCTCCTTTAGAAAATGCATAGCCTTTGTCTAATGATAGAACTTTTAGTTAAAGTGTAGCTTGCCTCTTTTGATCAGCTAGATTAGATTTGCTGTGTTCCCAGTGTCTTTCATGATTGTAACGCTTATTTGAGCAGCTCTCACATAGCATGAAGCTCGGCCATGCCAGTCTGGGTAAGAGAAGTGAGGTGGGCAGGCCCCATCCCAGTCAAGCTAATCTTCACATGTCTTTATAGACAGGGCAGGAATGCTCCTAAGGTTTGGTTCCAAGTGCCTGAGCACTCCTAGGGTGGCCCCTGTGGGCACCTCTGATGGCAGAGAAATCCAGGAGAGGGAGAGCTGTGTGGGTAAAAGGACAGATAACCTGTAAGGCAGGGAAGAATAGACAATGCCAGCGAGGGACGATGAGGTTGAGGATGAAGGCTTAACTTTCACCTTTCGATGGAAAGCTGAACACTCACTGCAGGTGGAAGTGTTGCAGATGTTCACTAGGGTAAAGACAGGTTTATTAATCTAGCACTTTTACATGACAGAGTTTGCATTGGCATCCCAGCCTGGTCTGTTTGTGTCAGAGGTCTGTGTGCTTCCCCAGAAGATAGCTTGTCTGTACCTTTGTATACATGTTCAGGAATGACACCATACACCAATCTTTTAGGGAGATGACAGCTTATTTATGCATTGACACTGTGCCTCAGAATCCCAATTTCAAAATCTTCATGTTTTCTCTCAAACTTTCACATTCCTTCCCATTTTGTATTCTTATACCCAGTTACCCTGTTCATTCTGCATCAGGGAAATTTGTATGAGAACAGAGATTTGGACTACTTTTAGCTCATGAAGTGTTTTCCAAATGTGTTCTGTTTTCTTTTGTTCCTTTTTTTTTTTCTTTTTTGAGTAAGACGATGAAAAGTTAGGTCTGTCCTGTTTATCTTAATATGAATATTTTTCATTTCAATGATGGTAGTCAATTTTTATGCAAAGTTTTCATCTCAGCAGACAAATGCGTTCAGATGGGCACACACATTGAAAAGCTTGCCTTCTGTTTCTGTGATTAATTGAGATGTAGAGAGTGATGGGTGTGGAGTAAAAATAGAAAGGCAATTAGTGCAACTAGGCATGAAATACATTCATATACAAGCAGAACTTCTCCCCAGTAGTGGTGTTTTTCTAGGCTCTGAGGATTTGCCTCCCATTAGTAAGTCACTGGCATGGAAGTCTTCAGCCTTTGGGGAGATCAGAGCATTAAAAGCGGAATTAACTTTAACTGCAAACGAGCCAACACACTAGGTCATTAATTCTACTGTTTGGATACATATCATGCTGAGCTTTGGTGTGTGGGCTTCTGAAAAGTTAGCAGTGAGTTTATAGAGCATTGCGGGGACTAAATGTGATGCTTATCTATCATCCCATCCCTCACCCACAGCACTGTGATATTCATTTCTCATATTCATGACTCAAAACGAGTATTGAAGTATAAACAAAAGTTTGTTAGATCCACAGGAAATGGGCCTTTCACCAGAGAAGACATATATTGTATATTTTGCAAAAATAAAGTTACGTTGCCCTTTACAGAATATCAGTGACTCCTGATTTTTAAGAACTTATGTCCTCAACTGAGGAACCATAATGCTTCAGGTGTTATCCTTTCCAAAATTGCAAATTTTGTCTCCCTGGATATCTCCACCCAGCAATAGAAATAGTCTTTCTGCACATTGTTTTAGAAATTTTAGTGGTGTTAAGAATATCTTAAAATCATTTTCCAAGAACAAAATGATGGGAGTACCTCTTGTGTTGAAGCCACATAGAGTACTGTCATTTTCACATCATCTTTCCCATCTTCCCATCCTCTTTGAGAATCACCTGTAGGTTTATTTTTTTAAAGATTTATTTATTTATTTGAAAGGCAGACTTACAGAGAGGGAGAGGCAGAGAGAGAGAGAGAGAGAGAGAGAGAGAGAGATTGGTCTTCCATCCACTGGTTCACTCCCTGGATGGCCACAATGGCCGAAGCTGTGCCGATCCGAAGCCAGGAACCAGGAGCTTCCTCTGGGTATCCCACATGGGTGCAGGGGCCCAAAAGCACCTGGACCATCTTCTACAGCTCTCCCAGGCTATAGCAGAGAGCTGGATCAGAAGTGGAGCAGCTGGGACTTGAACCTGTGCCCATATGGGATGCCAACACTACAGGTGGTGGCTTTGCCCTCTACGCCACAGCTCCCGCCCCATCGCTGGCAGGTTTTGTTAACTGTAATCATCCCAGAACAGCATAGTTATTGACAGCTGTTGTTCACTGTTTGCTTCCCCCAGGGATTCTGACACTTAATATGTTGACATGTGTTTCCAGAACATTCCTTGTTGAGGTGGTGGCACTGGGTCTTGCACGATGTTTGCAGCATCCCTTATTTCCACTCACCAGATTCGTTTAGCAGCTCCCCGGCTGACCATCAAAAATGTCTCCAGACATTGTCAGTGTGTCCCCTGGGGTGATATCTTCCAAGGTTGGGAACCACTGGTGTATCCTCTACTAGAGATAATTTCATTTGCTTCTATAGGAACTGCAAGGAGAGCTGGACATTAATCCGGGTTCTGGCAGGCAGCATACCTATGCAGCATGGAGCACAGGCTTTGATGAAGGGATTTTACTTGCAGTGAATGGAGCGGGATTAAAGAAACGAATTAGGCATATAAAAACACCCCCCCCCCCCAAAAAAAAAAAGCAACAGCAAGAATGCATTCCTATACCTAGACTGAAGGAGAACAGAGATAAAAGTGCTCCTGGGCACTGGGGAGCCACAGCCAGGGAGCAGGACTCAGAGGGAGCAGAGACAGGAGACAAAGCCATGGCCAGTGATGCAGCTCTGCCACAGGAGACTGCAGAATACCCCCATCTCTTCCTTCTCCTTAATCCTTTCTGCACTCACCCGTCCTGCCAGTAGGTTGGGTGCAAATGAAGCCCACCTGCTAAGGGGTGGACTGATGCAACTCCAGGATTCAGCTTGCCCTGGCCCCGAAGAAGGATGGAAAGTGGAATCTGTTGGAAAAGCTGCAGAAAGTCCAGAAAAAACACTCTCCCATTTTAACATGAGAAATGGAGGTTGAGAGATATAGATAAAGTTCTTCCAAAGCCAAACAGCTAATAGGTGGAGCAGACATTTGAATGCACATCTTTTTGACTGTGGGCCCTGCAGAGATGTGGTCCCCAGCTGATTGGCACTAATGAACTGATGATCAGCGAGACTCTGAGTTGTTCAAGGTTATTAACATTAGTAGGCGGTAGGTGCAAGACTGGAATCTTGTTCTCATTCCTGTCCTAGTCTTTGCTTTCCTGTGTTGACCACTGAAAGCATTTAAGAGTTGTATATCTATCCCCATTCTCCAGGAGACAAACACAGGAGTGAAAGCTCTCTGCCAGCCTTAAAAATAATTTCTTTCTGAATAGCTTGTGAAATTTTAGGGTTTCATCTAGAATGTTTAAATGGCATATGCTGTTTTTCCAAGCTGTCGGCACATTTTTGTCTTGATTGCAGATACTCAGCCCCAGCTAGTATGGTGTGTCAGGAATGGGCAGGGGGAAGGAATGAGAATGAGGAGATGTAGGTGCCAGGCCTGGCGCAAGCCTGTCCTAGCTGTGAAACCTTAGACAGTAGCGCCAGTAGCACAAGCTCCATAACCTTTGCTTCTTTCATTTCACCCAAATCTTCACAGTAATTCTGGAGCTGTGATTCAGTAGCTACAACCTGTGGCACGGGGAGGTGTTTAGACCTTTTGTTGTACAATGAAGAATCAACCTCTGAGTGTCTCCTTGCAGAAGAGGAGGCCACCCAGCCTCACCTCCACATCCTGCTACTGAAAGTGCACCGTCTTTTCAGTACACCCACTGCTTTTTTGAAAAGTTTATGCAAAAGGCAGAAAGACAAAGAGGGTGGGGATGAGAGATGGTGGTTCTCATCTGCTGGTTGATTGCTTAAATGCTGGTCCGAGCATGAACCAGAATGAAGCTGGCAGCTGGGACCTCAATCCAAATCTCCCAAGGATCACAGTGACTCAGTTACTTGAGCTATAAGCATTGTCTCCCAGGGTCTGCAGTAGCAGGAGTCGGAGCTGTGTCAAACCGAGACTCTTAGATGTGGGATGTGGAGTCATAACCACTAGGTTAAACCCTTGCCCTCTCATCCACTGCTCTTTGAAATGATTAAGCAGGTGATAAACTCCCTATGGACAGCCAGTCTGTGGCATTGGCATCTAATTCTTTAGTTTTTCATTATAAGTCCTGTCTCCTGCCTAGCTCTAAGTCTTAAATCTAAGACTTTTGACCTGGGATTTTATAAGCAAAGGTACAAAGGATGCCAGTACAGTTTGCACCTCAAGATTCATAATTTCTTTTAGATTCTAGATGAAGATATTGATTAGTTATAGCTTTTCAGGGGGCAGGATTGAATTTTTAAAGGAATTTTAAAGTAAATATATGTAGGGAGACAAATCTAAGTTAATGTATTCTCATTTTCTCACTTAACCTGAATGATTTTGGTGATATTGAGAATCAGGCTTCTCCAACCATGGGAAAGGTCTTTCAGGAACCTTCATCTCTTCCCAAACCTTTGACCTTCTTGGCCTCAAGGTAGGAGGCTGAACAAGGTCTCTGTCATGTTGAATTTCTTGCCCTCAATCCTGCTGTGTGCCCCTCCTCTCTGGATTTTTTTTACATATTTCTAGACCCCCAATTTTTGTTTTTACCTTTTCAATATGTTCAGACATAAAATCAGGCAGATGACACAAGAAAGTAACTGGCTTTTTTTTTTTTTCATATATGAGTTTAACCTCTCTTTCTAGCTGCTATTTCACTCGACCAATTCCAAGAACACTTACAATGCAAGGGTTCTCGAGTCAAGTTTAAAGCTGTAGAGAAGGGAAAAAGAAAAGAACAAAAAGGGAAATACGTACTGATGTTTTAAGTCTGAAAGCAGAAAAAGATGGAAAGATCTTTGTAGTCTGGCAAAAATAAAAATTCCTCCAAAGAAAACATTTTTGCTGGTCAAAAGATCTCTCTGTAAGATTTTGTCTGCTGTGGATAACTCGGCTTTGGAACTGTAATTTTACAGTATTTATTGTGTTCATCCATAAGAAAAAGGTGGAGACGTCATATTTTCAGTAGTTGGAACAGAGTTAAGTAAGATTACCTGGGAACAAATACGGGCTTCATCCCTTTTTAGTTTATAGACTCCAGAAAGTTATTTACTCTCTCTTCTGTGTTTGGCTTTCTCATAGATACAGTAAAATTTTAAACAGTATGCATGCCACATAGATGTTTTTGTGCTTAAACAATGTAATATTGGTAAAATGCTTAGACAGTACTGGAAGATATAAAACACTATATAAATATTAGTTGTCTTCAGAAATATCCTTTCTTCTATCACCATCATCATCATCATTATTCTACTGCTACACAGAGACCCAATGTAGTGTTTCTATTCTCAGGAATTAAAATAAGAACCCAATACCTAATAGCCATTGATGGAGCTTCTCTATTTAGAATAATTTACACAAAGAAATAGTGGCATGGGCATGACTAACGGACATTTGCATTTTGGACCACACGACCTAACTCCACAGTCTCAATTCTAAGACATGGCTGCTCTTCCTGCCCAGCTGACAGAGGGCTAACTGTCCAGAAACTGTTCACAGTGAATCTGTGTGCTTGGTGTGATTACGCTGTGTTTTCCCAGGGTCTTAGGTTAGAAACTACTGAGAAAGAAGTATCCCAGGAGTCAGAATTAGACATAAATTATTTGCTACTTAGGTATCTTCATATTACCAGAAGTCAGGGCAGAGTCTGTGAAGCCACACTGAGGAACTACCTTTGTGGTTATTGAGTTTCCCCTCCTGGGAGAATTAGGAGAACTCATTGTGAAGTGCAATAAATCTTACTCTGACCCAAACATAATTAGTGACTACACTCCCCACTAGCAGTCCCAATTCTGATAGATAAAATGAATACAAAGCTTATTTTCATTCCCTTTTCACTTTCATGTGTAGGAAAGTAGAAAGACATTTCACTCATTTCCTAAACATAATGACTATATTTGTGTGTATAATGAATTTAGAGTCAATGCCTTATTTACATGCTTGAATTTTTAATTTGAGGATAAGAAGGATCCAAGAAAAGGGTGAGACTTTTTTTTTTTTTATTTTAAACACAGGAGCAACCGGCTCTCTATTTTTTAATTTTTATCTATTTTCTCTGTCTCGATCCCCAGCCTCTGAGCCCAACTTGAAGGTGCGGTCCAGGTTAAAACAGAAAGTGGCAGAGAGGAGAAGCAGCCCCTTACTCAGGCGGAAGGATGGAAATGTTGTCACTTCATTCAAGAAGCGAATGTTTGAGGTGACAGGTAATTGAGGACGGGGCAGTCACACGCTCACAAATGCGGGTAGTAGGAATGAAAAAATAGTTTAGAGTCAATATGCTTGCGTGCATACTAAAATTATTTTCAGGAGAAATATTTCTTGAAAGGAAATTGTATTGAAACTCACAAATAGTTCAGTAAACCTGGTTATGCCTTCACCGACTGTGTTAAACAGGAAATGAATGAAGAAAGAGCTCCGTGTCAATTGAAGGCCAAGTAAGGAGCACCCGAGCTCCCCTTATCCTTTGCAGAAACAGGCAGTCCATTCTGGGCATGCCAACCAGGAGAATATAACTTTTAATGAAATCTGATCAGAAATGAGCAGAGGGAGGTCCAGCAAGAACACTTCCCCCATACTCAAACATGAGTGTACGAAATACATCTGGGAAAATTAAACTACATGCAACAGCAAAACCTTGACTTTTCAACAAATTTACAGAACTCATAAATGACTTTATGTGTTTACTAGTGAGCTGGGACTTATGGCAGGAGGGGAAAATATAGCTTTCTGTGAAGGGGAAGAAACTGTCATTTTCATTAGTCTCAAATGGACGGGTTCTTATTTTTTTAGCTGCCTGGTTAGTAGTGGGGTGAACAGGTTAGGAAATGCAACCTGATGTCTTACATACCCCCTCAGTCCCAGTTGTAGCTGGTTTGAAATTAGAGAAGGCCTAAGGATAGAAGAACCAAAAGGCAGATCAAAATCATACCGACTGCTGTTTATTGAGGACCTACTTGGAGCCAAGTGATGGACCTGCTCATTTCCTTTGGGTACAAAATGAAAGAGGTGGTAATTTGCAACCACTTTTCTCTATTCTCAGGGAAAATTTTCTCTATGCCAGTATAGTCAGTTGCTCTTAGTTCTCCATGACAGATCGTATATTATCCTTTATGTTTTAAAAAAAGTTCATTGTTTTCTCTCTTTTGGCCATCACAGTGTCTGATACAGGGAGGAAATAAGAGGGGAAGGCTGTGAAAGTGTAGGTGGAAATTTTGTGTCTTATTTAATGGAAAATACATGGTTAACTATTCAATCTTGGCAGATGGATATGGTCATATAAACATATTACTAAGTACAATGTGCAATTTTTTGCCTTGAAGGATAAGAAATATTAAAACAATAAATAATATTATTTCACCAAAGTTTATATTTTTAAAAGATTTATTTATTTATTCGAAAGGCAGAGTTAACAGAGAGGCAGAGGCAAAGAGAGAGAGAGGGGTCTTGTATATGCTGGTTCACTCTCCAAGTGGCTGCAATGGCTGGAGTTGTGCTGATCCAAAGCCAGGAGCCAGGAGCTTCCTCCGGGTCTCCCACATGGGTGCAGGGGCCCAAGGACTTGGGTCATCTTCTACTGCTTTCCCAGACCATAGCAGAGAGCTGGATCAGAAGTGGAGCAGTTGGGACTTATACTGGTGCCCATATGGGATGCCAGCACTACAGGTGGCAGCCTTACCCACTATGCCACAGTGCCAGCCCTGGTTTATATTTATTTTTTAAGAACAATATAATCACTGGCTTGACCAATTGAATTCTAAGTTCTGAGTCACAGACTTTTTTGTTTCAAGAAATGTTGCTTTATTGAAATGAGTAAAAATGTTAAGTTTTCCTAAGAGAAAACTTAATAGGGGAGAGGGGATTTGGAATGAATCTGTGTTGAGGAATGTAGAAGTTAATTATCTTAAGTAAATGGAGATAGGTGTTTTTTTCAACTTGGAAAAGTAGGCCAAACCTTGAAGGAGAATAGTGTATACATATCTCTATGTTTTTCAGCTTTGGAATCTAGAAAGCCAAGGTCATATCTATTTATAATGATCTTCTTTTCTATTCTCCTGTGTGTCTCTTTTGTTGGTGATAACTTTTTCAATCATTGTTTTCATACTTAACAAACTGCACTGGAGTCTAGCTTCGATTCCTATCCCTTATCATACAAGGGCTATGATTGGCTGGAGTGTTACTTGAGTGTCTTTACATTTAATATATATTTTTCTTAATTGTGTGAGATCATGACGCCCATATTCTTTGCGGAAAATAAGGTCGATGTGCAGTTGTGGGCCATGAGCTGGGGCTGCTGGCTGCTGTGGCAGATGTCTGTGCCTGGGGTGCTGCCCTTGCCCCAGTGCCCTTGAAGGCTTGGAATGACCTGCACTCGGCTGTCTTACCTGTGCTCTGTCGTCTCCTCTGCCAACTTTCATTTGGGTGTGCTCTCTGTAGCTCTTAATACTAAGGTTGTATTTCTGTATTTTTGGCACGTGGTCAGAGACCGTTATAGTGTCACAGCTGTTACATTGCCTTTGCTGTTATCCTTTTACTTGTCTTTTCTCTGTTCTCATTCCATAGGTTCAAGTGCATGCTCTTTTTGAACCCAGGCCATGCCTCTCCTCCCGATAGTTGGCATGAGAACAACTTGCTACCTCTCTCTTTACTCAAGTTCACATGTTTCCTGCCCTCTCCTCCCCTAAAAGCTAACATTGACCCATCCTGGTGCCTGAAATGTTTTCTCCTCCACGCTGCCTTCTCCATTGCCCTTCATAAGCTATGCTTATCAAGCGTCCGTTCCAATATCATTTCTTCTCTGAGCCTTTCTTACTGTTCCATGAATACCATTGCTGCCTCCTCCCAGATGCCATCCGGTGTGGCTTAGGAGGCCCTGTCACAGTGGCCACTGCCTTGAATCTAGTGCATAGTATGGTGATTTCTGCTTACGGAAATACTTCAGTCTGAATATCACATAAAATAATATAATGTAAAATTAGTAAGACAGAATGTTTTGAGAAAATGTTTTTTTAAAACTATGAAAATGGAAATGATATGGAAATGAGACATTAACAAGAAATCAGTACTAAATCATACTGAAAAGACAAGAATTGAAAAGACAATAATTAGAAATCTGGATAAAGAAGTTCCTATAAGAACAGAACAGAAGAGATGTGTGTTTTCTTTGTTAAAAGAAGAGAGAGGCAAAATTAAGAAGCAGTTTTAAAAAGCAGGTTGATCAACAAGTCAGCAAGATATGTGGACAGAAAGACAGTGTACTGGATGTGTTCAAACATTTGATGATACAACTTGTTCAAATCCCATAATAAATAAGGGCGAGGATCAGAATCCTGTCACAGCCATAGATTTTCTGTGGTGTTGCTTCAAGGCAGAGTGGAGAAATATTGATTATAGAAAGTTAAGGGTGTTCCAAGGGAGGGTGAGAAACCACTACGTGGAAAGTGGGAGTCCCTGTTCTCAGGGGGACAGGGCATTGGTGAGCCAGGCTTTGAGGTTATGGGTGGGATTGGACCTGCAGTGAAGTGGAAGTGGGGAAAAAACATGACTGGTACTGGTGGAGAGTCCTTGGTGGAATCTGAGGGTAAGTGTAGAAAGGGCAGCGGTAGGAGATGATGTTGGGCTCCATCGTGGAGCAGAGGGGCAGGTGAGAGTTGTGATCCATGTGCAAAGAATGTGGGAGAAAATTTTGAGAGACTCTGGTCTAAAGCTTCTGCTGTAGTTTGTGAGAGAATAATGAGTGGTTCAACTGAAGTGCTTATAGTCAGACACAGATGAGAGATGATGTCAGAACAAATTTCGTTGGTGGGCACTGTGGCACAGTAGGTGCCACTTGGGACACCCATAGGCCACATGCAAGTCTTGATTCAAGTCCCAGCTTCTCAATGCTTCTTGTCAAGCTTCCTACTACTGCACTGGGGAAGGCAGTAGATGATAACTCAAGTACCTGTGTTTTTGCTGTTCATGTGGGAGACCCAGATACAGTTCTCAGCACCTGACTCTCCTGGTCCAGCCCTGGCTGTTGTGGGTATTTGGGGAGTGAACCAGCAGGTGGAAGATATATCTCTCTCTCCCCACCCTCTTTGTATTTGTGTTTCTCTCTGTCTCTCTCTCTCTCTCTCTCTCTATCACTCTGCCTTTCAAATAAATTTTTAAAAATCTTTTTAAAGCAACTGGAAGGACTAGTGACTGATTAAAGAGGGAGTAAGGAAGACTTTTAGGGTGCTGACAAATGACAGAGATAAGCAGGAGTGTGGCGCTGTTAGAATACATTGGGTTCAACACATGTATAAGGGGAAACTTAAAGGATTCAGAATTTCAGAGAAATTTGGGCTGGAAGTTATGAGCGTTAAAGAAAAGAAATTTAACCTTCAAGAGAACATCCCATGTAAAAATGACACTTGAAGTCTCAATATTGAATGACTTTGACAAAGGAAAGAAAATGGTAGAAAGCTACATGTTAGGGAACTGTTGCATTTAGCGGTTGGTAAAAAGGAGGAAAAGTCGGAGAGGTGGAGGTGGAGAAGGTTGCTGTAGCAAATGAGGACTGTTTTGTCCAAAGCCTTCAAGTTGAGTGGCTTCTTAGAGAAGAGTCGTGGGTGGCAGGCAGTGAGTGACCCACACTGCCAGGGTCTGAGGGGCTGAGTAGGCACTGCATCTCAAGTATACCAGCGAGTTGTGAGGCTCAAGAGACAATTCGTTCTTCAAGAGAAGAGGGCCTGAAGATTCCAGACAGCACCTGGAGCAAGCTCCTGAAACTGTAGAGGGTGGGGTTGTGGGAAAGAGGAAGCGTGCAGGCAGTAGAACGTGGAGAGGAAGGGCGATGCCCTACCTTTGAAATGGGAAAGAAGGGGATAGAGAAGGTAACCAGGGGCTAGAAAGAAAAGATGCTGGCAGAGACTCTGTCAGAAGCCCTCTATTTCTCAAAAGTCTGAAGCAAGACCACTTGCACAAAGTTGGTTTAAGAAGATGTACAAATGAGGCACATGGAAAAAATTTGAAATGACTGAGCTGTAGAAGATGATAGGAGTTAGAGTTCGGTTAATAATTTGCCAAGGCTTGATAAGATGACTTTCCTGGTTATATTTTTAAGAATTAGAAATTTGGAGCTGGAGCTATAGTGCAGTGTGTTAAAGCCCCAGCTTGCAGCACTAGCATCCCATGTGGGCGCCAGTTTGAGTCCCAGCTGCTCCACTTCAGATCCAGCTCCCTGCTGATGCACCTGGGAAAGCAGTAGAGGATGATCCAACTCCTTAGGGCCCTGTACCCATGTGGGAGATTTGGAGGAGGCTCCTGGCTCCTGGCTTTGGCCTGGCTCAGTCCTGGTCATTGTGGCCATTTGGAGAGTGAACCAGTGGATAGAAGATCTCTCTTTCTCTCCCTCTACCTCTCTGTGTAACTCTGCCTTTCAAATAAATAAATCTTTAAAAACAAACAAAAAGAATTAGGACTTTGTGTTTTTTAAAAGTTTTTTTATATGTATTTGAGAGGTAGAGTTAGAGAGAGAGAGAGGGAGGGAAAGAATGTAAGGTTTTCCACTACTGGTTCACTCCCAAAGACTGCTAGGAGCCAGGAGTTTCTTCCAGGTCTCCCAGCAGGTGCAGGGGCCTAAGAACTAGGCCTGTCTTCCACTGCTTTCCCAAGCCATGAGCAGAAAGCTGGATTGGAAGAGGAGCAGCTAGGACACGAACTAGCACCAGTATGGGATGCCAGCACTGCAGGTGGAGGCTTAGCCTGCTACACCACAGCACCAGCCTCCAAAATTTGTGTTTTTAATTATATTATTGCATCACTACATTAGTTTCTTCATAGCTTGATGTGGATAATGCATGCAGATTTTATATCTGAGAGGAAAGTTCTGAGTTAAGTAAGTAATTTGTATCGCTTCCATCTAATTGTGGTGCAAAGGAATTTTTTTTACTGGTGTTTAAACTTTACATAATAAATTTGGGTAGTTTTTCATCTTCTGAAAACAATTGAGTTTATTAAGGTAAATGATATTATATAAGGCCTTGCTTCGGTGTGGAGATTTTACACTCAATTTAATTTTCTTCATACAACTGTGATGGTCATAAGGTAGAGCCTTAGTATATCCATTAAGGAGAGCAGTTTGTAGCACAGTATCTAAGAAAAATTTTTCAGACATAAGAGGAATAAAACTATGGATCTTATGTGTTGATGACCTGTTTTTATTTTGTATTCAGGTTTATTACCTCTGCCAATGCTTTTTTTTTTTTAAGATTTTTATTTACTTTATTTGAGAGGTAGAGTTACAGGCAGTGAGAGGGAGAAAAAAAAAGAGAGAAAGGTCTTCTTTCTGCTGGTTCACTCCCCAGTTGGCCACAATGGTCAGAGCTCACTGATCCGGTGCCAGGAGCCAGGTGCTTCGTCCTGGTCTCCCACGTGGCTGCAGGGGCCCAAAGACTTGGGACATCTTCCACTGCTTTCCCAGGCCATAGCAGAGAGATGGGTTGGAATTGGAGCAGCCAGGACTAGAACTGGTGCCCATATGGGATGCGGATGGATGCCACAGGTGGAGGATTAACCTATTGTACCACAGCGCTGACCCCAATGCTTTTTTTTTTTTTTGATAGCACAAGAGCAGGTGAGAGGACATTGCTTTCCTTGTTTGATTCATTCCTCATCCAGTGCTTCTAGAACCCTCTAGAGCTTTCTGTCTTTGCTGCTTGAGAAACCATTGGATACTATGTTGTAGTTTTTGCAATGGAAAGGAAGTGGGAGAAAGTGGTAAGGAAATTCAGACATGCTCTACACATGTTCCTAGCTCATCATTCACATGGGGGACACATAAAATAACATTCTGTGCTATACATTACTGATAGTAACTGAAGTCCATGTTGGTATGTTTTTCACAGATACCTTTGTATTTCACACTGTTTTTCAGAATCTTCCGTCAGTAGCAGTTCTCCAGGATCTGGTCCCAGTTCACCAAACAATGGGCCGACTGGAAATGTGACTGAAAACGATACGTCAGTTCTGCCACCGACTCCTCATGCTGAGGTAAGAATCTCACCATTCTGGTTCTTGCTGGAGTTAAAATTGTACCTCCTGGTAGCTCCCTATGGTAGAGTGATGTTTCTGAAATGAAATGCAATATCCAAGTGGCATTTCTGAATTGAAATGTATTCAGTCCTACACATTATAAACCTATACAAAAATGACTGGTATGTATTAACTAATATACACGTTATCAACTTCCAGCAACATACCAGATGATAAATATGTTATAGAGTACATATTTATTTTACTTGGAAGTTTATAATACGTGGGATTCAGTAACCTTGATCTTGTGTATAATAAAGATCATCAGAGATGTTGGGAGAGCACCCTGGGTTGGAACATATGGAAATGCAATCTTCAAAGAAGACATTCTTAGTAATCCTGGGAGTACACTGCCCAACAGTTACGCAACTGACTAGCATCTCTGCTTGGTATTCTGAAGGGAGTGGACCCGTCAGTAAGTAAAACAACTTCATAAACACCTCTCAGAACAACTGAGGCAGGTGGGTTTTATCCATGTTCCCTGAAGAGTAATGAAACATAGTTGGAGTATGGTAGTAGAGGGACTTGGAGCCCCCGAGCAGACATTTACCGAATACCTGCCAAATGATGGTCATTTATTTCTGGCACAATGGGGATATAAAGATGATCAAGGTACAAATGCTGTCCTTGAAGAATGGCATATTAGAGGAAATTAGTTAAAAGCACCACATGATGTGTTGTAACCAATAATATAAGACTAAGGAAAACAGTGTGGAAATCAGCAAGCATCCATGTGTTGTTTCCACTACGGGTAAGCAAAGCAGCAGTCTGAAAAGAGCCACTGGCAGCATTTATTGACTGAATGCCTTCTTTGTTCCTTTCTTTGGTTTTCATGCCTTCTTCACTGTGGTTTGCTCTCTGCTGGGACAGGTGATGTGATAGCTGTAGTAGCTTAGGGCGATAAAAGACTGCCCACTCCTCTTTTTTTTTTAAATTATTTTTAAGGATTTATTTATTTATTTGAAAGTCAGAGTTACACAGAGAGAGAAGGAGAGGGAGGGAGAGAGAGAGAGGTCTTCCATCTGCTGGTTTACTCCCCCTATTGACTGCAACGACCAGAGCTGCACCGATCTGAAGCCAGGAGCCAGGAGCCTCTTCTGGGTCTCCCACGTGGGTGCAAGGAGCCCAAAACTTGGGCCATCTTCCACTGCTTTCCCAGGCCATAGCAAAGAGCTGGATCAGAAGTGGAGCAGCTGGGGCTTGTACTGGTGCCCATATGGCATGCTGGTACTGCAGGTGGCAGCTTTACCTGCTACGCCATGATGCTGGCCCCTGCTCACTCCTCTTTTCCTTGGATTTCCTCTATAGCTTTCCTGCCATGTGGTTAGCCAGCCTGTGCTAGAACATTTCCACCTACAGGCAACTCGCCTCAGTGCCCTCTGGGGCAGCCCAGTTAATTTTAAACAGCTACCTTGACCAAGAGAAATGTCCCCGTTACATGATACCAAAATACCAGTTGCTTTGTAATTTCATATGAGTCATATTCAAACACACGTACATACGTATACATTTCATTAATTACAGACCTGTCAGGCCAAAATATGAATGGAGGCAGGAACCCAGGGGTTATCCCCAATGAGCAAATGACTGAAGTCGAGGAGGCTACTTTTGCTCCGAGGACATATGCATACTTGAGTTTTGAGCTTTGTTTTCAGGACCTCACAAAACCCAGCAGATTGAAAATGTTAATTAGCTATTAGTTTTCTGTTAATTTGGTTTCAAGTGACCCCATGTTTGTAGTCCCCATGGATCCCTACAAAAAGCAAACTTTCAATCTCAAATTCAAACATTTCCCTCAAATAGCTTCCCAAGGTACATGAGCAGAATACAGATGGATGTTCTCATGTATGACCACATTTTTAGCCCCTTAAAGGTAACAGATCAGGCCCCGACATGTGTGGGTCCTTCATCTATTTATTGTTTCTGTTCATCACCTCATTTTTTTGGTCATCTTTTCAAAAAAGTGATTCCAGGTGGAATAAATAAATACTTCCGGTATATTTTTCTCTTGGTCAGTGCAGTTATATCTCAGTATTAGTTTTCTGTGACTCTTTAATCTGTTTCCTCTTTAATCTCTTTAATCTATTTATAGGAAAAGGCACAACTTGGTGACAAAGATTTCAAAGAAAAATAATTTTAGTTTTCCATTTTCTCTCAGTTTGAAAAATGTAATTCTCAGTTCATTTCAGAAAACACCCAAGGATCTGGGTTGGGATGAGTCCTTGGGTGTTCTTTGTACCTTTGAAAACAAATAGCAACATTGCAGCTGCGTGTTCGGTGTCTGCGGTTCTTAGGCATGCCTCATGATACAATACCATTTGGAAGACCACTTCATGTTATGCTGGGTTTTTATTAGGTTCAGAAACACCAATATCATATTCTGGGGGAAATAGGTCATAAAAGTATATTTATCTATTTTATTTTTGACACATAAAAACTGTAAGTATTTATGGGGCACTATGTGATGTTTCCATACATGTATACATTGTGTGTCGTCCAGTCAGGGTGAGCATATCTCTCTCTTCAAACATTGAACAATTCTTTATGGTAGAATCACTCTAAATACTTCCTAACTATTGTTTTTAAGAGAAATATACAGTATATTATTGTTGTGTAGCGTTCCCCTCTTGTGCAGTAGAACAGTAGAAGTCGGACAGTGAAAGGGAGAGACAAAGAGAGAGCTCCTCCATCCACTCATTCATTCCCTAGATGGCCACAATAGCCGGGACTGGGCCAACCTAAAGCCAGGAGCCAGGAGCTTTTTCCTGTGTCTCCCACATGGACAGAAGGGGCACAAGCACCTGGGCCAACCTCTGCTGCTTGTCCAGGCCGTTAACAGAGAGCTGGAGGTGAAGTGGAACAGTCAGGACTTGAACTGGTGCCCATATGGGATGCTGACCTCCCAGGTAGTGGCTTTGCCTTCTATGCCACAATGCCAGCCCCCTAGTAATTTCAAACTTTCAGTGCTTTCATTTAGGTATTTGTATATTTTGAGTTGATTATTGTGTCTGATGAGAGATGCAAAGCTAGTTCCATTCTTCTACGTGTGAATATCCAGTTTTCCCAGCACTATTTATTGAAGAGACTGTCCTTTTTTCAATGTGTGTTCTTAGCATATTTGTCAAAGATAGTTGGGTGTAGATATATGTCTTTATCTCTCGAGTTCCTATTCCGTTCCATTGATCTATTGTGTTTGTTTAACAATATCATCCTGTTTTAATTACTATAGTTTTGCAATATTTTTTTTTTTAGATTTATTTATTTATTTGAAATTCAGAGCTACAGAAGGAGGGAGAGGTGGAGGTGGAGGGGGAGGGGGAGGGGAAGAGAGGGAGAGAGGGAGAGAGAGAGGCAAATCAAAGCCAGGAGTTAAGGAGCTTCATACAGGTCTCCCATGTGGGTGCATGGGCCCAAACACTTGGGCCATCCTCCACTGCTTTTCCCAGGCACAATGACAGGGAGCTATATTGGAAGTCTAGCATCTGGGACAAAAACTGGTGCTCATATGGGATGCCAGCACCACAGCCAGTGGCTTTACACACTTAAGCCACAGTGCCGGCCCTGCCGTATGTTTTAAAGTCAAGGAGCGTAACACTTCCTGCTTTCTTCTTTTTACCCAAGATTGTTTTTGCTATTTGAGGTCTTTTGTCGTGCTCCACAAATTTTAATAGTCTTTTTTTTTCCCCTGGTTCTGTGACAGATATCACTGGTGTTTTCATAAGAATTGCACTGAACCTGTAAATCACATTGATATTACGGACACTTTAATGATAGTGATTCTTCTAATTCATAGACACAGAATGTCTTTCCTTTATGCCCTCTGTAGTTTCGTTCATAAGTATTTTGTATGTTTCATTGTAGAAATCTTTTACTTCTTTGTTTGAACTTAGTTTTTTTTTTTTGTAGCTATTGGAAATGAGAGTGCTTTTTAATGTCTTTTTCAGATAATTTGCTCTTGATGTGTAACAGTGCTTCTGATGTTTGCATGTTGATTTTATATCCTGCAACTCTGCTGAATTTGTTAGTTCTAATAGTTTTTGGTGAAGTCTTTTAGTTAGTTTTTTTCTTTATAAAACCATGTCATCTGCAAACAGAATTTGTCATTCTCCTCTCCGATTTGGATGCCCTTTATTTCTTTCTCTTGCCTAATTGCTCTGGCTAGGACTTTCACTACTATGTGGAATAAAATGGATGAAAGTGGAAATCCTTATTTTGTTCCAGATCATAGAGAGGAAGCCTTCAGCTTTCCCCCCCATTCAGTAAGATGTTACCTGTTGCTTTGCTATCTGTAGCCTTGCTTATGTTGAGATTTGTTTCTTCTGTACCTAATTTCTTTTCAGTTTTTATCATGAAGGATATTGGGTTTTACAGAAAGACTATTCTATATTTATTTATATGATCAGTTGATTTTTATCCTTCATTCTATTGATTTAGTGTATCCCATTTATTGATTGACATCTAGTGAAACTTCCTTGCATCTCTGAGATGAATCACACTTGATCCTACTGAATCATCTTTAAAAATTTTTTTAAATTTATTTGAAAGGCAGAGAGAAAGAGAGAGAAAGAAAGGAGGGAGAGATTTCCCAGTAGTTTACTCTCCAAATAGCTACAACAGCCAGGGCTGGGCAAGGCTGAAGCCAGAAACCAGGAGCTCCAACTGGATCTCCCACATGGTAGCAGGGACCCAATACCTGGGCCATCATCTGCTATTTCCCCGGGTACATTAGCAGGGAGGTGGATCAGAAATAGAGAAACCAGGACTTGAACCCTGTTCCAATATGGGATGCTGACCTCCCAAATGACAGCCTAACTAGCTGTGATACCGCGTCAGCCTCATGACTAGGATTTTTAATGTGCTGTTGGATTCCATTTGATAGTATTTTGTTGAAGATCTTTGCATCTGTGTTCATCAAGCATATTGGCCTGTAGCTTTCATTTCTTCTTGCTTTTGAATCAAGAAATTGGTGGCCTAATCCTCTATTGTGGGGTTTAATTGAAGAAGAATTGGTATTAATTCTTTAAATGATTAGTTGAATTCAGCAGCGAAGCCATCTGGTCCTGGGCTCTTCTTTTGCTGGAGACTTTTTATATTGATTCGGTCTTGCTACTTGTTATTGATCTGGAAATACTCTGTTTCTTCACAATTCATTTTTGGTTAAGGTATAAGTGACCAGGAATTTGCCCATTATTTTCAACATTATCAAATTTCTTGCTGTACAAATGATCATAATCCTCTCTAATATGTTGTGTTTCTGTCTTATGTCATTTGTGATATTTCCTTTTTCATCTCTGATTTTATTTATTTGAATCTTCTTTTTTTATTAGTCTAGCCAAGGGTTTGTCAATTTTGCTTACCTTTTCAAGGAACTAGTTCTTTGCTTCACTGATATTTTTGTGTAATTTTTTTTAGCCTCCGTTTTAATATTTTTCCAGCTCTGGGTTTTTAAAAATTCCTTTCTGTCCTCTAATTTTGGTTTGATTTGTTTTGTCTAATTCCTTAAAAGTGAAGTGATAGGTTTTTTATTTGAGGTTTTCTGCTTTTTAATGTAAGCATTGATTGCTATAAGTTTCCCTCTTAAAACTGCTTTTGCTTTATCCTGTAGGTTTTGTTGTGTTGTGTTTCCATTTTCATTCACTTCAAGAAGTTTTTAAATTTTCTCCTTAAATTCTTGGTCCACTGATAGGTCTCAAAACAAATATCAACACATTTTACAAATAGAAAACATAGCAAATACCTTTTCTGACTGCAATACAATAAAACTAGAAGTCAGTGATAAGAAAAAATTTGGAAACTACAAACAAGCAATTCACTTCTGGACATCTAATGGGTTACATAAAAGTATGTTTTTAAGAGACAAGAGACTAATGATCACAGAACTAGCACAATAATTACATTTACAAGAGGGAAGGAGGGGGAAATATGGCTTGATTTTCAGTATAGAAGGAGATAAATATTTTCTTTCATTATAAATACAAACACATATATAGGTGTAGACAGTACTTAGTGAAGAACAATGAGTTATACCTTGGTGAGGTTGGAAATAAATGGAAAATGTCATAGTTTCTTTTTACTGCAAGCCTTTTGTGACCTATAATATTAAATGAAATGAAATGGAATGTCCCAGGTTGTGTGACCCTATTGCTGAATCTCAAAGTATCTAAGTTTGTGTATGTGTTTGTGTATATAAATAAAATTAAAGCGATTTGCTTTACCTATTTTGGGCTGATTTGTATTCCTAAAATCCTTACCATAACAAATGATCTGTTTAGATGCCCTCACTGTTCAGCTAATTGCACAGAATATTCTCTCACCACAACTCCTTCCTTCTGCGCCCACTATTCAAAAAAGAAAAACAAAACAAAACAGAAGGAAATGTGATTTAATGGAGTTTAAAAGGGTAGAGGTATTTCTTCAGGTCAGTGACAGGACATTCACCTCCAAAACTGGAAAGACTAGTTCAAAAGCAAGTAGCGACGTAGCCCATAATGAATTAATTGTGTGCCTGAACTATGATCCACAAGGCCAGGTGGGCAGACCTTTCTGCACTGATGGGTAGCCTCTCCGTGGCCCGGAACAAAAAATGCGACCCTGATGGCTACCATGTGGTTTTCTGCTGCCTTGCATTTGCACAGCTCTGTAGTGTAATTCATTCTGGATAGTTGGGGAGAGTGTCAGCAAATTAATATTCCAGCTTTGTAGCACTAAATGCTTCTTCCACCTAAACTGGAGAAAAGAGGGGAAAGATATTCTGTCATATGCTTGATTAACCAAGATTGATAATAGTGTGGATGAAACAAATATTTGGGGGTTAAGAATCATGTACATCGCTGTATTCTCCAAAGCTTAGTTATAAACTTCACCATTTAAAATAGTGTTATTCTACCATCTGTGCGTAAGGAACATGTGAGCTTTCATTGTAAAACAGTGTAATCATGCATGTTGAGTCAGCTTTTTATTGCATGACCTATAAGTAGAAAAGCAGGTCACCTACATCAGAGTCCATGGAGGTGAATGGGATTCGATCCCTTTGTAGCTGCTTAAGAAGTAGAAAAGTAAAGCTGTATCTAAAGATCTTGATCTGTGGACAAATAGAAAATTTCTGTCTTACAATTCACATCTTCTGCCTAACATAGAGAAAGGGAAGACGGCAGGAGGAGGAGAACTGACTCCCAATGCCAGGCTCTGGAAGCAGCACAGTGTAGCGGATTGTATGGGTGTTCCATTCACAAGACTCAATGGAATCTGGCGTCCAACCAGTTTGTCAACATCGGCCAAGTTGCCAAACTTCCCCTGTCCCTCAGAGTCTTGATCTAGTGGAAGGCAGTAAGACATCCACCCACACATTTGTTGTCAGGACTCTGCATTTGGAAGGCAGGTGGGAAATTGTGAAGTTCAAACCAAGTTCATCTCGCGTTGTTATTATCAACACTGACTCCTGGTAGGGAAAGCGCAGTAGCTTGTTTGTCTTCAAGCCAGAAGCGCTCATGTGACAGTGAGTCTCCATCTGCTCTGACCACTGCTGTTCCATTTCTTCCATCTCTTACATATGCTCAGTCCTGGGACTCGGAATGCTGAAGTTCCTTGCTTTACTCATTTGTGAGCTTGGTTGGGGAGCTGCAACCTCAGGGGTTTCTATTTCCAACTCCAGTCAGAGATGTCTTTACCTATCTAGTTACTTTACTGCTAATACTGTGGGTCTGTGGGTTCAAATATGTTTCCATGGATATCAACTCCATTACTTTCAAGTCAGTAGATTTATTTGATAGCTATTTTAACAGTGGCCAAGCTGCTGGTTTATTTCTAGTTGAATATTAGTGGCTGTCTCTGCTCTGCTATTTTTTAAATAATTTTTTCCAGCAGATACAAATGATTTTCAAAAAGAATTCTAATAATAAGGTTAAGTGCTCCCAAATCATCTAAAATGTCCCTTGTTTTGCCCTAGTCTCACATGACTCATCTGCCTATTGTTTCATAAGAGTTGTTGTGACATTTGCTGGAAATGTTGCGCTCCCTTCTGCGTGGGTGTGGAGCTTTGGCTTTAGATGGCAGCAAATAAAACACAGTTCCCCTTATCTCAGAGAAGGGAGGTTGCTATGACAAAAGAAGCATTTACAAGGAATACCGTGAGTCAAAATCATTAATAAAACATACAATACAATGTTTTACAAAAAAATTGTGAAATGCCCAGGAAAATCTTTCACATGAAGTTTTTTTTGTCTCACTAGCATTTTATGTTAATATAGTCTTAGACATCCAATGAAAATGAAAAGTTGGACATTTTTACTGCCTAAACAATTTTCCATTTATTTACATGGAGAATAAATTTTCTGTCAGCTCTCTGAAAGAATAGAAAATAATTACAATCTTGAAAATGACTATGGAAGTCATAGACAAACATGAAATGATTGAGTTTAATATGACTGTTTCCCTTTTATTTTTTACTTTTTTTAATGCTTTATTTATTTATTTGAAAGTCGGAGTTACACACAGAGAGGAGAGGCGGGGGGGGGGGGGGTCTTCCATCTGCTTGTTCACTCCCCAATTGGCCGCAACGGCTAGAGCTGTGTGGATCTGAAGCAGGAGCTAGGAGCTTCTTCCAGGCCTCCCACGTGGGTGCAGGGGCCCAAGGACCTGGGTCATTTTCTACTGCTTTCCCAGGCCACAGCAGAGACCTGGACAGGAAGTGGAGCAGCTGGAACTCAAACCGGCACCCATATGGGAATCCTGGCACCGCAGGCGGTGGCTTTACCTGCTACACCACAGCACCGGCCCCAGACTGTTTCCTTTGTAGATAGTCTAGGTTCGGGGATAAGGAAGCTTTTATAGTCAAAGCTGACTGAGATTTGTGAGCGTGTCTTCCTGTGTGCTGTTAGAGTGAAGCCCAGGGAAGGGAGGTTGCAGCCCAGAACTGCAGCCACTCAGTACGGAGCTCAGGGTGACATGCCAAGACCACCTCTGAGTTCATTAGTCCAAGCTGCCTCTCACAAAACTCTATGCACATTATTTTCCTTTTTCTGCTTCTCATATGTATTGCAGGTGATTTTGACATATAGTGAACTGAAACTTCTATATCCACTTCTCACCATGAAATTCTGGAAAAGGAGTTGATTATTTAGTATTCCAACAAGGACCATCAGTTGACTTCCTTGTGCCCTGAAGAGTGAGAAAGGCGTTGATTTATCTCTCTGTCTCCCTCTCTCCATTCCTCTAGGTCTCCTTTCTCCCCACTTCCATGTCCCTTGCCTTCAAAAGCAGAGAATCTCACCTGTGTTTTTGTCACAATTGATTCTTACATCCCATGTGCTTTCAGTTTTGTGCTCATGTGCTGTAGCGGATATATGAGAAAGGACATTGTATCATCTCCCTCATTCCATTCCTTAGTTTCCACTAAGCATGTGTATAGATCCAGTCATGCCTGTGGATGTGAAAATGGTTGGGTTATCAATCCCCAGAACAGCCAATCCATGGTGTGCTCCATTTTACTCAGCCTCTGCCCATCACCAATAAAATGGTTCAGTACATACTGATAGATATCACCCTACAGCTTTGTGAGAAAATTTCTGGAAGTTACCATTGCAAGAAGAACAATCACTGGGGTGTACAGTATAACTCCATTGGTTTTTAGTGTTAAATTGCTCATATGAATTTCTGTACCAGTCTACAGTCCCACCAGCCATGTGTGGGGCATTCTGCTTTTCTAAATTTTGATAACATCTCATATTATCTATTTTTATAATTTCTTCAAGTGTCCATTTTGGAAAAGATTCTGAGTCTTTCTATTTCAAACTAGTAGCTTGTTCATTTCAGCAGATAATAAACATTGAGTGATATATGATTTTCAGTCTCTATATATTTTGTTCATCTCAGTTACACACATTATCTATAGCATATCCATCTAATTGACATATGAAATAAAAAGGAACAAAAATTTGAAGGGCCTTACTAAATTGAGAGTAGGCCTCCCCTAAACCTGGCTCAGCTTACACTCCTCTTCACATCCTGATGCTCTTTCTGGTGAAATGCTGCTAACCCTTCCAAGCCTGGTTTAAACTTTGGACCCTCTTCTGTGTACCTGTGCACCTGACCAGCCTGTGTGTTGGTGGTATGGAATATCTTTGCACACCCAGCAACTGATACCATCAATCTAACAGAGGACTCACTGATTCATTCTTTCGTGAAGGCTAAATTATAGCCATTCATATACTTAATACCCTAATTTTATCCAGCTCTAACAAAAGTTTCTGGTTCTGAAAATGTTTCCGATTAAAACCATCTTTCCCATGTTGCAAGCTGTGAAATGTTGGCATCTTAGCAGCATAGCACCGATTTAAGGACTGGATCAGTGTCAAAACTTTTTCCTGGAAAAACCCTGGTTCTGCCTGAAAGTACTTGTGAGCTCAGCATACTGCTAAGGTGGAAGGCCACCTCCTGGACTGTCCCTGGGGAAGGGCCGCCTTGCCACCTGCATGTCTGGCTCTCACCAGTGTCTACACTGAGCAGTATAGGCTATGGTGCCAGACTTTAGTAACAGACACCAGCCTAACACAGACAGACAACTCCTGTCAATAAACCTAGGTGAGGAAAGATATGCTTAAGGAAGACAGTTCAAGGACAATGGTTTTCAGTTCTGGCAAGTCACTTTCTGTTGTAAATACCAGAAGTCTACCTCAACAGGATGCCTGGTTCCTTATTTCTGGTTGAAGCAGATTTGCTAAGGTCCACAGCTCTGAAGTTCTTTGTGAAGGTCTCACATCCAGTAGTCTCTATGAGAAGAACCAACTACAGCTCATGGACATGGGTCAGTCACACAGACCTTGCCATGCCCCCCAGGAATTCTCTCCAGGGTGCTCCCATCTATGGCGTTGCCAGAGCTCTCCTCTCAAGTCTGGTCAGCTGGTTCCAGGTTGCACTCCTCACTGCCTTCCCAGAAGTCTTTGGGCTTGCATTTCTTTCCTCCTCTTCTCAAAAGCTGCTCTACTCTCCCTTCTCCTCCATGGGTCCCTGTCCTCCACCAGTAGCCGCCCAGGAGTGTTTGCTTACTGTGGCAACACCTGACACCTTTCTGATGGCCTTGGTCAGTTGAACGAGCTTCCTGGCTCATCTCACTGGGCTGCAGGATTGGAGGAATCACTCCATTTCCTCATCTGCAGCATACACAGAGTAGTAGCTTTACAGGGACCATGAAGAGTGGGTTAACCTTCAGAAAATCCCTGGTACAAAATTTGGCACCCAGTAGGTGCTGAAAATCAGTATACCGTAATAGGAAATGAAGTTACTCAAGTTTTATATGGAGGTGTCAGGCTGTGAAATATCCCCGATCACTTTACTTTCGCCAAAGCAGCACCCCATTGCCGTTGTTACATCAGAGAAGAAATCCATTTCTCACTCCCTGTAAGCCTGCTTCCTGTGATGAGGGAAAAGGAATCGCAGAAATTCTCTTGGAAACAAAGAGGCCTCTTCTGGGAGGTCTGTGGTAGTTTTTGGTGCTGTTCCCACCATCCCAGTGCTGTGAGAAGCAGCTACAAACTTGAAGGGATATTAGATAATATTAGATGTTATTTGAACAGCTTATTTTTCCCTATTTCTCTTCTGTGATTACAGAGAAGTGAATGGAATCCGCTTTTATTTTCAGTGACTATTTGCTGCCACTAAGATAGTCACAATACTTTTGCCTCCTTATAAGTTCCTTTGGTTTGTGTTCAGGTACACAAATGTATTCAATACTTGAAATTTACATTAAAAGCTGATTTGTGTAAGCACAGCCGTGTCTTGCTGATAGCTCCTAAAATAAAATTGCAGTCTCATACTTCGTAATTTTAAAATCTTTTCCAACAACCTTTGCGCTATTAGGCCACTTAAATATTGTAAAGGATTCCATATAAAGTCAGTGTTAACAATTGCAATATACCTTTTGATTTTCATGCACAAACATCTGACACGTTCTTTTAAGAAGAAATAAAATCCAAGTTAGCTTGCAGTTCCAAGTTGCAGTGAGAAAACTCCACATTTAGCCTTCTGCTCCTATTATGTTAAGGCTGGGACTCATCTCCAAACAAACGTATGATTGAGATGATGTTTTGCAATAACATCCTGTGTTTTGGTGGCGCATCACTCTTCGGTGACATTCTGAGGGTGCATTGTATTAGCACATGATATTTTCCCTAGTTAATTGATATCCCAGGTTTGTCCAGAAGAAAATCTACAGCTCCCCCAAACATGCTTGACAAGTTATTATATTTACTTTAGTCAAAACCCGTGTGTGCAATATCCCTCTTGGAGGTGGTCTATTATTGGAGTCCCATATGCTTTTTGTTTGGGAAGAAAGCAGTCACTGTGTCATTCTGTTACATGGAGTATTCTTTTTCAGGGATGTTGTTCCCTTGGGGACCATATCAGGCCAGAGTTCTTTAGTCTAATAAGTCCTTTGTAACCCTCATTGTAGAAAAGTTCGGGGAGGGAAGCAAGAGTTAAACAGAAAATGTAATTCAAGCAACCATATTAAGCCACATGTGGGAAAACATGACTCTTAATATTGGATTAAAAAAAGGTATTTGTTGCACAAAGCACGTGATGCCAAAATTTTCAGGGTGTTTCAGCTTAAATGAAGGCTATTGTGATGCCAGAAACGCATAACATTTTTAACATTTACTTTAGTTTCTGAATATGAATGATCTAAAAAATACTACATAGGGTTGCATATTCACAAATTTTTGTATTTAAAAGGAAGTGATTCCTTCAGAAGTCCTACATGCTGAAATGTAAGCTTTGTTTCTTGGGTGACTTTTCCCATTGGTAAAATGGCATTTTAACTCAGATGACGTGGAATATTACAACAGCGCTGTGTACATATAGTTTTTCACTCAGTAATACAAACAAGGAATGTACATACTCATCAGAATTACGAAATTCTATTGTTGTACTTTATCATTAGTTGTAACCAGAATTTCTTAAATGAATGTGCAAAATGCATAAAAGCCTTTTATTCACATATGCCTGACAAAAAAAGGCTTATTTCATTTTTACATGATAACTCTTACATATTAAAGTCATAAAACAAGTGCTTAATATGTTTCTTATTTTTGATAATAAAACCTCTTTTTGGAATGTGAACATTTTACAGTAAAATTTTTGGCACTGTAGTATTGTGAGACTCTTTTTGATTTTTTAACAGCAAATGGTTTCACAGCAACGCATTCTAATTCACGAAGATTCCATGAACCTGCTAAGTCTTTATACCTCTCCTTCTTTGCCTAACATTACCCTGGGACTCCCGGCAGTGTCGTCCCAGCTCAACGTAAGTCATTGTACAGCTTTGGCCTAAGCCAGCCCAGGCTCTGTTTGCAGAGAGGAAATCCCTTTCTTTCCCTTCTTTTATTCAACAGTCCTTCAAAGAGTTCCTGAAAGATGCATGTTATGAAAAATCTGTGCATGGATTTCTAATGTTTTACGCCCAAGTGAACCTTTAATTCCATTTTGCCCCGAACTTTTTGAAGTTCCCTCATCTTTAGATTTCAGAAAAACTTGGTAGAGTCAGCTTCTCTTTGACTGTTTGCTGCATTGTGCAAAGATGTTCTGTTTAATTTCAAGTCCTAGATTCATACTCATTCACAGACTCGCATACAAAAATTGTAGTTAACTTTTGTATAAAGGCTTACAGCTTTATATATATATATATATATATATATATATATATATATATATATATATAAAGAACTCTCCAGATAGATGATGTTAGTAACCCTGCACAGCCAGGGTGAGATCACATTTCACATTTTCACAGAAGAAACTGAATATTGGGGAGCTTAAAAGCCCCAGAATCACAGAGGCAGTGAGTAGCAGGCCTGGTGTCCAACCCAGGTTGGTGCTGAGTGGTGCTGCTTCCAGTACACAGCAGCAAATGTTTATGGAATTTATCTTGCGAAAGGATTGTATTTTGGGACTTTAAGTTGCTGACTCCAGTGCTGACGAATCCATATCTGGAAATACCCTCAAAGAACAGTATCAAACCATTCCCAGGACATTCAGAGTGAATCAGTCAGTTTAAAAGCCCTGACAAGTGAAATAGGCAGTATCTTTTGGAGCTTATTGTTCTACTAGTAGAAGGTTGCAATAATTATTGTATGCCTGTTCCCTAAAATAACATCTCTTTTATTTGTTATGAAGACTTGTGAGCCTTATGCAGGATAATTAATCTCTGACATGTAAGTAAATTAAATTGCACACATACAGAGGCCATGGGATATGTTGGGTTTATAGAAGAATTTATTGCAACCCTTGTCCCCAGTTTGGTCAGTCTTTTTTTTTTTTTTTAAATTTGTTTTGAAAGGCAGAGTTACAGAGAAGCAGAGGCAGAGAGAGAGAGAGAGAGAGAGAGAGAGAGAGAGAGAGAGAGAGAGAGGTCTTCCATCTGCTGGTTCACCCTCCAAATGGCTGCAGTGGCTGGAGTTGTCTTGATCTGATTCCAAGAGCTAGGAGCTTCTTCCGGGTCTCCCACACAGGTACAGGGACCCAAGGACTTGGGCTCCTTCTACTGCTTTCCCAGGCCATAGCAGAGAGCTGGATCAGAAGTGGAGCACCTGGGATTTGAACCAGCGCCCATTTGGGATGCCAGTACTGCAGGTGGCAGCTTTACTCGCTGTGCCACAGCGCCGGCCCCCCAGTTTGGTCAGTCTTTACCAGCAAGTCCAGTATGTCTAATTGATAAGTATGTTCAATGCATAGGATAAAAGCATTATCACAGATATACTATCATATCTAGTCTTTTTAAAATAGTATAATGTTCCCTCCTGTGATATTGGGGTCTTATACTATCGAGGAGAAAACAAAATTTGAATTTTGTTTTATATCTGGAGATTAAAGAATAACGACCTAAAAATCATGAATTCCCCTAGGCCCTTCTAATTACACACGAAGCATTTGTAACTAATTGCTTTTAGTGAAAAGGAAAAAGAAAGAATTAAGAATAAAACTAAAATATATATTCATGGGTCATATTTTTAAATCTTCATGTATTAAAAACTACATTTCCCTCTCTTCCTCTTTTTTCCCATCATTTCTAACAAAAAGCAAATTCTAACCCAAACACTCCTCAGGACACGTGAAGAGGCATTTTAATTCCCCCGCTTTGGCATGTTTGAAGTCACTTCTCCTTGGTAACTCATACATACACCACGTTTCATGTGGTCAGGGAAAATTTTTTCCCAAAGGACCAAGCACTAAAGCCAGACCATTTAATGTTTCGATGGTAATACAATTTGGTACCATTGGATGAATAAACCAGTGTGGTTTGGATTAGAGTTGCATTTTTTCTCTGCTTCCATTTTGGTGTGGATAAGGCCATCACAATTAATTTTTCAAGCTTAGTCTTGCTTTGGCAAAAGGACCTCCACTACTCTGTCTCCCTCCTGAATAGTGGGAACATTAACCAAAAAAAAAAAAAAAAAAAAAAAGGCCGGGACAAGGAATCATTGTGAAATTAAACCTTGAGTTGACTTGCTCTGTGACTCAGACAAATCGTTTACCTCTTTGTCCTTCAATTTCTCCGTCACTGAAAAAATTGCTTTGCTTCCCTGGTGCACAGCAATTTTGAAAGATGAAACATGAGTTTTGAAAAGAAACATGCCTCATAATTTGGAGGGATTAGACTTCTGCTTTTGTAATACCAAAATGACCACCATTCATTAAATTCTTTGAATAGGATAATTCATTATTGCTATTGATGATATAATTATTATTGCCTTATTACTGTGTTATCATACATTTCAAGTTCTTAATAGCGTTTTTATTTGATATCTAGTTTCACTCATAGTTTACATTATTGTACAAATGTATCTGAAGTGTCATATTCAATATTTGGAGATTTGGGGATCTGTTATGAGTTACTATAAAATACATGTTGAAGTCAAAGTCCTGCATATTTTGTCCTTTTTTCATTGAGTTAATTTAAGAATTTCATCTTAAAAATTAGATATTAGAAACTTAGAGTTCTGTGAACCTCTTAGCATGTCTGAAAGAGTGAATTGTTCCTTTTTAGTGAAACTCCAGAGCCACAGATGATCTTATCTGCAGCTCTTGAAGCCCTGAGAAATCTGTGGTCAAGTCATTTGAAAAAATTTCCTTTTGCTTAAGCAATGTATTTTCAATTATTTTAGAAAGCAACATCCCACTTCTGAAATCTGAGTTGAGTCTTTTTTAAATGGATGCATAGAAATCATCTAAGTTTATGGTTTAGAGCCTGATGTTCTGATGTATGTATATGTTGGGGAATGGCTTACTCAGGACAATTTGCATATATAGTGCTTGATATGATTTATTTCTTTTTTATGGAGAGAACACTTAAAATCGACTCTCTGTGCAGTTTCTAAATGTACATTATATTACTATTAATGATAGTCATCATGTTGCCCAGTTGTTCTTCTGTGTGACAGGAATTTTGTATCTAGTATCATTTTTTATATTTCCCTAAGAAGCTAAATTGTCTCCAGTGCTCATGCAGTTGGCTTTTAAGTACTGCTGTACTTAAAAATAAGGCTTTTTGTACTATTGTCCCAGTTCAGCCAGTGGATAAAATGGGGGTTTTATTTTGAGAAATTACGGCATAAGAACCTCACCTGATGATGTGGAGCCCTAAGGACCCTCGTGGATGAACGTCTTTCTTATTTCTTGACACAGGCTTCAAATTCACTCAAAGAGAAGCAGAAGTGCGAGACGCAGACACTGAGACCGGGTGTGGCGCTGCCTGGGCAGTATGGGGCCAGCATGGCAGCATCTTCCAGCCATCCTCACGCGGCCGCGTTGGAAGGAAAGCCAAACAGCAGCCACCAAGCTCTCCTGCAGCATTTGTTACTGAAGGAACAAATGCGACAGCAAAAGCTTCTCGTGACTGGTAATTACCGATGGCCCCGCAGGCAGGTCCTCTTCGATCCGGTGGACCAGGGTGGATAGCGCCTTGCAGGGCCCCCCGGCAACAGGAACTGTGGGAAAGGCTTCTGCCCTGTGCATGCTGCCAGCTCCATGGAGTGGGCTGGAGCAGGGTGCTCACCCATGCCTACCAGGCTGTGCCACTGACGAGTCATGTGGTCAGGGAGACCTGTCCAGTGCACCCTAGCCTTCTCTGGATGCTTGCCCGGTGTTGTCCTCACTCCCCCGTTTACTTTATCCCCTGCATCTATTTTCAGTGCCTTGTTATTCTCCTCTTAACATTATATACATATAATTGCACATATTCACACACACACACACACAGAAATATGTATGTATTTTTTATTCAGGTGGCGTTGCCTTACACCCTCAGTCTCCCTTGGCAACAAAAGAGAGAATTTCACCTGGCATCAGAGGTTCCCACAAACTGCCCCGGCACAGACCGCTGAATCGAACCCAGTCGGCGCCTTTGCCACAGAGCACGCTGGCCCAGCTGGTCATTCAGCAGCAGCACCAGCAGTTCCTGGAGAAGCAGAAGCAGTACCAGCAGCAGATCCACATGAACAAAGTAAGCCTCCTCGCCGTGTCAGAGTGTCATGAGCACAGGTTTGGCATTGGGGGTCCCTTCCCTGATAGGGCGCATCAGAAGGGAGCTTTGGAGTCAGTCATCCCAGCTCTCCTGTCTGGGCTCAAGGCCACCATTGCAGCATGCGCGTTTTCGCCACCATTACATCTGTGGGCCATGTGTAGCAAAACTGAGATTATGGATTAACAAGTTCTTTTAGGACTGAATACCTGTTTGATCGTTTGAGAACTCATTTTTGAAAGGCTGAAAACCAGAGAAACAATGAGTGAGCCTGCAAACACTTGTTCATTTTCCAAACGCTGACAATGGCCTGGACATTTGGGGCCAGAGTCAGGAGCTGGGAACCCAATTTTGGTCTCCCATGTGGGTAGCAGGAACATACCTCCTTGAGCTATTCCCAGGATCTGCACTGGTGGGAAACTGGATTTTGGACCAAAACTGGTATCAAACTCAGATACTGTGATGTAGGACATGGGGTGTCTTAACAGGTAGGTACCCTTAATGGCTAGGCCAGACACCTATACTCCGCGTACCCTTTTTAATCCACAAGCTCACATAAGCAATTGTGTTTGGAGTTCCCTCCTTTAGGATTGTGGAAAGCCTCAAGGCAAAGTTAAATGTGATGCCTGGACATGTCACAGAGTTTGTACAGGTGATGCCAGGTAGGACAAAGTTAGCCCACAGGGTATTTCTCAGCAGTGTGTATGTTACGGTCATTTCTTAATATGCCCCACTTCATTTGTATAAACGTTTGAAGCAATTTCTCGGAAACTCACGATCATTTCTTTCTGGCAGCCGTATTTCAGCTGACGCTCACAGGGAATGTCTGTATCACACCATGTTCTTAGGAGACCTCCTGCCGAGGCAACCACAGAGACACAGTGACTACCCCACAAAGCTATCACCCAGGCCAGCAAAGCATTTTCTAAGAATATGTGAGCAAGATGACATTCAGGAGCTGAATCTGGGCAGCTGGGCTCCTAGTCTATGCTGCGATGGGCTCACACTTACTAGAATTTTTTTGTTCCTGGGAAATAGTGAGATCTGAGTAGTGAGATCCTTCCCCCTCTCCTTGGTACCACACTGTTCACCAGCATGTTTCAGAGGCCTGCTATTGAGAAACCACACCCTGTTTGCTGATGAATAGCTAACACTTGGCTTGTATTAAATATTCTTTTGCACTGGTATATTAAAAGCAAACTAAACAAAATAAACGCACATGGCCAACAGTCTAATCCTCTTTGGCATGTGCTGGCCTTATTGCAACTATTGTTGGAGTTCCTTTTCTTATCTTTGATCCCTGCCTTTACAAGAGCAGAGCAGTGAGGGGGTCGTGGACTGAAGACCATACTCAACAGAAATTCTTCCACCCAGCCCTTTGATGTTCTCTGAGGGTGGGTGGGTGCGAGTGTGGGCTTGTGGTATTAGGCCCAGGGTTGCTGTTATGCCTTCCACCTTCTTTCACGAGGATTTTTAGGCTCTCTCTGATCCTTGCCCATGTAACTGCTGCAGCATTTCTCTTACTGTATCAGATTATCATCTATCAAATCAATCTCATTGGGAGAAAACCAAATTCCTTGTCTGCCCAATGGCAGATGTGAGTGACTCTGCGTGTGTTTGCCGTATTATTACAGAATTGAAATTGTCCGTTCCTTTTTCTTTTGTAGTCTTTCGGGATGATTTAAAATTACTAGGAATTCTTATAATGTTACCCAGTGTTCAGTGTGAGAAATTTATATGGGAGCAGAGGTTAGGAATCCTACTTTCACCTGATAATACTTGATCTGGAGTTAGGTTTATTTATAAAATTAGTGTTCAGTTGTAAATATGTTTTCCTGGCTGTCTTGGTTCTATTTTCTAGGAACATGTGGATATGTATATTTATTTGTGAATAAATTACATAAACTGGTCCTTCAGAACTCACAGTCTACAAATTATTTTTACAAATACCCTTAAGAATATTTTCAGATACAGCTTTTCCGTGACCTGCTCTGGCCACTGTTTCAAACCCAGACGGCATCCTAATATCAGGATCTTTCTCTTTAGTATCACACTCCAGATTTTGACAGGCGGATGCTAAGCCCAGTCCCATGGATAAAAATAAGATGAAAAGCAGGCATTTGCATTTTAGCAATGAGAAAAGCAAATCTTATCAGAAACCTTTTTCCCATGTGGAGCTGATTCCTTGGAATCTGTTAAGAATTCTTCCCAAAATTAGAAACAAACCTATACTTTTAGGTACATGTTTGTACAGTGGTTTGATTATTAAATCTTGTCTTAATTAGGCAAAATGAAGACCAGAAAACTTCAAAGTCCAAAGCTGATCTTTCTATGTTAACCCCTCTCAGCTTGGGTGTTTAGATTACTCACACAGGTCGCCACTTGGCTTTTCTCCAAGTATGTATTCCATATGTTTAATCAAATTGGCATATGCATGTTGGGTATTGTCCAGATTTTGAAAATATTTTACCTGCCCCCAATTGTCTACGAGAACAGAGAAGAATCTTATTAAAGAAAAGACTGAACTTGTGGCCTGTTCTGCTCAGTTCACGTCAAGGAGTGAATCTGCTACTGTTCACCCTGTGTGTGAGGTGGTGAGGACTCTGATTTCCCACTGGATCAGGGCCATAACTTAGTTGCCAAAAGCTACCAAGTTTCTGTGTAATAATGTATTTATGTGTACTCTGTCTAACCACTTAGGATACCCATTAGTTAGAAATGACCACAGAAGCTCTGTCATTTTCTCCTATTACCAGTCATGAACCTTTATTAAATCCATTGAGACGGCAGCCAAACAGTTGACATCATACAAACGAGGCCCTTACTTTTCAGACACTTACCCAGGAAATAAAGGAACATGTGAAGGTGGCAGGCATGGAAGTAGCACATTTTAAAAGTCTTTTCCTTCCATTCCCCAACTTTTGAAATGATTCTTTTTTAAAGGAGTTTAAAGGAGGCAAAACATGAAGTAAAAACAGAAAAAAATAAGTAGATGTGGTAGGTTTATCTCTAACCTGAGTAAGATTAGCTTCCTGGTTGACATTTGAAATGATACGTCTGAATTGCTAATAAACTTTGGAAGAAATAGAAGTGAACCTAAATTTATATTTTTAGAAGTACAGCTGATGCAATGATTGATTTGTTAAATTTTGAATAATTTCTCATATTGTGCCCTTATTTTAATATATTTATAAAACCAGCAATTCCTGTCTACTATAAATATACAATATAATGTTAAACATATACAATATAAAATATATAATATAGTGTTAACATACCAAATAATTTATCTGCCTGCTACCTTATATTTAATGATTATTTAATGATATTTACATGAGAATTTTGTGTGTCCTAAGATTATTTGCCTCTTAAAATTATGGTGAAAGCACTTGAGGGCATAGCAGAAATATCCCTGGGTTGGACTTACACAATATTTTTATTGTTATATCTGCTGGTAAGTAATGGAGAAAGTTAGAAAAGGAAGTGCTAACCTAGAGAGGAAACCCTGTCAGAATGATTTATCTCTGCTCCTGAGTGTGAATATTCTATTTTGAGAAGTTTAATCACAAGAAAATCATGGGTTACACCATTTGTTTCTTTGTGGGCTTTTTTTTTTTTTGAGAGATTAAAAAATTCAGAAAGGAACCATTAGTTTCTGTTGCCAATCTATGGTTTGTTTGTCCTATGCTGACTTGGGTTTTCGTAGCCTTTTAAAAAAATCATGAGTTTCTTTATACCAGCATCCAAAGAAGGATGTTGCTTTTGCCAGTATGTTTTGTTTTTCCTGTTGGAAGAAAAGAGTTTCTAAAATAGAATTTTTCCCCAAATACAAAATAGCAAACAAAAAATAATAGGGTATTGGTAATTTTCTCCTGAGCCCATTTCAAGTTTAAATATTAATGTCATTTTTTTCCTCATAAAAGTGATTGCTTAAAACTTAACACACCAGTTACTTTGACATATTGATGGTTTAAAACCACTGCCTCAAATATAAACAGGCAAACCCCAGATCTGCGACTATTTTTTAATGATACAAAGCATTTTCAGCCATTTTTGTTGCAAGAAACTTTTACGTAGGTCTCTGCTTCCCATATCCCCTAGCCAACATTATTCTTTGAATTATTTCTGTGGTGTAGTATTAATAGAGGAGCATGGATTTGCACCCAACAGTTTCTGTTTAATGAGCATTTCAATCTTTTCTAATATTTCTTCCACCAGATCCTTATGAGCACATATCATAAGAAAATTCCTTCTTTATTTATGACTTACTTGACTGGTGCACTGATCTGTGCAACAAATCATTATTGAACACTTACTTTGCACAGACACTGTTTTAGGAAGCAGGAAGACAATACTCAGTGTCCTCATGGAGTTTATAGCATGGGCAGCAGAGGACTGAACCATTTATGTCAGCAGCAGTGCAGTGCTGATGAGTACACAAAGGACACAAGGAAGGATGCTGATTTCTATGAAGCAATAAGAGTTGAGACTTATTTGGTGACATCTCTTTGTTATCATGCCCTCAATATATCTTTACATATTCTCTCTCTCTCTCCCTCTCTTTCTCTCTCTCTCCCTTTCCCTATACATCCTCCCTCTCTCTCTGCTTCTTTGTAATGTGTTTTATGATAAATATCTTATGCATTCCTATGACTGGATGTCAGCCAACACTTCTTTAAAAACTCACATAAATCATGAGATGATATCTCATATATGTCACAGTTTGGTCTAGATATAAGTATTTATTATATATTTATTACTGTGAAACTTAGGCATTTTGACACGAGTGCTATTTCATCATAATAAAAAATATATCTAAGACAAGACAAATAAATGGGAGGTCAAGCAGATGTCCTGTGTTTTTGGTAAAACAGGTAGTTGCTACGTCCAGTCCAGTGAGACCTGGATGTAATTACACTCAAACACTGGATCTGAGTAAAGTGGGAGCTTCTATTTGCTTTTCAGAAGAGAATTTTTATCCTTCATCTCTGTAGTCTCTCTTTTGGTCCTTTCTTTTGATGTAATTCTCTAACATTAATGTTATATAAACACCATGACCACTCATGATTTCATGGTCATCTCCTGTGCCCAGGCATGCTTCCCCAGCCACTCACAAATGTGTTCTTTCATGCCTGTGGTCCCATGCAAACACAGTTCTGAGTGTGAGTGAGTGTGTGTGTACGTGTTTGCTTTGTAATGTGTCCCTGAGCATAGTTCTATTATAGAACCATTTTGTGTACTATTGAAACAAGAAGCATGCATTTTTGTCATAGGGGTCTAGTTTAAAGAACAATTCTATAAGCATATATATTCTAAAACATTTACATTTTTGAAGTCATATTTCATACTCTGAACAGCAAAAATACACTCTTAAAGACAGCTGTACCCATAGCTTGCATGTGAGCAGATTACAGCTTTCAGTATAGGAGGTAAGGACCATGTGCCAAGCTTCCTGTTTCTCCTACTGCACCTCTGTTCCCCTTGTTTGATGCCCTGTGCGTCTCCCCAGCATCCTCACCAAAAGGCACCTTGAGGATGCCGACCTTGACATTGAACTATCACCAGCTTCCTCGTAGAAGCAGGACTTACAGTCTGGACTCCATACCCATCATTTTTTACTCATGTTTTTACTTCAGGAAAATATGTTTTATGGGACGTAAGTAGGTTATGCAAGGTGACAGGGCTAGCAGTTTCAAGAGCTGGGATTCTTTCAGGGGTTATGTGATATAAAAGTCTGTCCTTTGCTACTTGCACTTATGATTTCAGTTTTGTTTTCATCATCAAGCAGAAGACAAGCTTTTCCTAATTCTTGTTTTTTTTTTTAACCCCCGAGTATAGAACTCACTATTAAAAGCCAGGAAAATAAGCAACTATATCAAAAGGAAAGGTATTTATGTTGTGTGTGTGTGTGTGTGTGTGTGTGTGTTGGCTTGGATTTTCAAGAATAAAGAAATCCCTTTTCTCAGTTGCACTTCCCAACTCTCCATGCATTGCTCCCCGTGTAGTTACTTACTTGGCAGTCTTCGTGTGTGGACCCAGAGCTGGGACATTCAGATATGCCATTTTCGGCGCAGGGTGAATGCAGCACAGAGCCAACAGCAGCCAAGCCACATTTCATTCTTGCATTTTGTCACGTTGCCATGTTTTCAGTCGGGACAAACATCTTCTGTCTCTCAGGAGTTCTGAGCACGCTGAAGCTGGAAGTCAACTGGCTTCATCAGGTTCAACTGAAATGCAAATGTTGGCATCCCATCTCATGGGTGGTTGGAAAATGCCTTGTTTTAAGTTTTTGAGAAATGGATGAATAGAAACTTGAACTGGGCTTTCATTTAGGAAAGTAGGCATTACTGTTGTCAGGTTTAATTTCTTTCCATCCATTTGACAGCTTGTTTCCATGCAGAGTCTTTTAATCAGCAATTTAGGATTACATTTTGCTCGCTAGATGAGTACTATGTTCAAAAACCTTTGCAAGCATTGAAAGGCAGCCTCAATTTTCTAATAGTAAAAAGCCTCCTGGATTATTTATCTATCTCTAGAGATTTATAGAAGAGAATTGACCTTGTCCTTAAATAGATGCTGTTTTGACATGGCGAGCCCTGTGTAAACAAATTCTCGTAGGCACGTAGTGGGCTTCCAGAAATCTATGGATGCTACAGGACCAGCTTACATTACCACAGAAAATTTATATAGAAGCATTTCACTGTATGAGCATAATTACAAGTTGATGATTTATAACCTACAGAAAATGGCTTGTTGCTTTGTTATTAGATGTGTTGAAATCCTGTGTTTGGAAAAGAAACTAAATGACTATTTCAGTATATTAATGTGTTGCATTCATATACATTCCCAGTGCTGCTTTCATAACGTGAAGACGTAGGGAAGGGACCTCATCCTTTCCTCTTCACTGCACTGCAAACTAGTCAGAGGAACTTTTATCAAATGAGGACAGCGATGGTTGAACATGACTATGAGGCAAGAAAAACAGGAGAAAGAAAAATACCTGGGGAATTAAACCCCATCAGTAGGTGACATTGTTTCCAGGAGGTTTAAATGGAGAGGGAAGCGAAATAATTTGGTTGTTTGCCAACCTTGACAAATAGTTTCATTTGACAGAATGAAATAACTGAGTCTTGCTAAGGAATTTTTAATACAGCTAAATGATTTGCGGTCAGAAAAAATCATCAGTGTGTAGCAATCTCTGTGATGGATTTTAGTAACTTGTAAGTTGCTGATCTTTAGTGCCTCTTTGCCCTGTATCTTTCTGCTCTTTCTCTAAATACCTAACGAAATTGGAGAGACGATATTGATCCTGAAATAGCTGATTTAAAGAATCCCTACTCCTTCAGGCTGATTGCTGTACCTTAATTGTATAGTTACTCTATTAATTGAATTATATCAACCAGCTAAAAAAACACACAAGAAAACTTCTACAGAATCAACTTTGGCGTGGAGTAGTTGATGATTTTCTATGAATATTTACCTATTAGCGATAACTTGATGATACACAATGAAAAAGCAAGTGAAGAACTGTTCTGTTCTTTCCCTTGAGTGGTACATGAACCTGCAGAGTGGAAATTCTAATCTAAGATGCTTTTATATAATGCTTCTAATTCATATGACTTACAAAATTTGGAATGCTCAATATAGCCTTTTAAAGAGACATTTCTGAAGTCTTGCACAAATTTTTTTAAGTTTTGCAACTTTGGTTTAAGTATTCAGCTTTTTGGTCCAGTAATCTTTCACGGGCAAATTTTCATTGTGAGGATTTCCTGAGAGGATATCTCTGAGGGTGCTTTGTAATCCTGGGGAAAACATCTAAAATCCAACACAGTATTTATACCTTTATTTACCACTATAGCTCTGTTTTCCTTATTCTGTTAATAAGAATAGCATTTCCCACTTGTCTCTATATTGCATTGTAAACCAAACCACCCCATTTTGTTCCAGGTTTCTTATGTGTGTCTGAATCCATCATGAAACAGATTTTGCTTTCTCTTTAGAACAATATTACAGCTACGATTGCATTTTATATTGGCATATAAATTACACACAGCAACACCAATGCTTTTTCTGAAGCTTACAGTGAATTTGATAGCTGCCGATTGTCCTACGATTGCACAGTCAGGACACAGAACAATTCTCTCCACTTCCAAAATCCCCTGGTGCCGCTCCTTGGCACTCAATTTCCCTCCTAACCCCAGCTTCTGGCAAAGTGGTTGAATTTCTGACCAAGAAGGAAGCATAAATCACAAGTGTGGGCGATGGTGTACTTTAAGAGCACACAGACATCAGACCTAAATTATCTAAAGCATAGAATGTTCAAACAAGAAGAACGCAAAGGATTATTCTCAGAGACCTGGAAGTGTAGAACTAAACTCATTCTGTAGATATACTGTCTTTGGCCTATGTGGTATCTTTAAAAGTGTTGGAATTATTGGTCTAAAATAGAAAGGTTTCCAGCAAAAAAAAAAAAATCTGAATTTCCAGCATTCTTTGAAAAATTGAAAAGTCTGGCCACACCAGGCCCATGTTTCAATGTGATTATTGTCTGCTGGGATTTACTGCTGGGCACTTATTGTATTTGCATATATTTGGTGAGGGAAGAGGCAGAGAGACATAGAGAGAGCTCCCATGAGTCAATTCACCCTCTCACCCCTGCCCTACCCCAGCTAAAAGCCCACAGTGGCCAGTATTGAGCCAGATCAGTGCTGAGAGCTAAGAACTCACAGCAAGGGCCCAAGTAGGATATGGGTAACTTAACCTGGAATTTTAACTACTAGGCTGAACACCTGACCCTTGATCCCTTGTTTTAAGTGGGACATTCACTGCTGTCCAATTTATTAAAGCAGTGGATGGATCAAGAGGGAGAAACAGAGATACTTATGAGTCGAGTGGTTGGAAGATCATTGATTTTGTAAGCTTGTCTCTTCTGGGATACACACCACAACCCTCAAGGGTTAGCAGATAAAACTAAGGATGTAATTCCTCACTTTCCCTCTGTTTTTTGCTCTTGAAAAGTGGAGAAAGAAAACCAAAATAAACATAAAGATTATCAGGGAAAATATCCCATTATATAATCTAAAAGGACATAAATTGACAATGTTGTAAAAGTGGGAAAGACAGCCGCTCATTGCTGTACTAATAAACTCAGAATTCTGATTTTATTCTGTTGCTGAAGATTTTATGCTCCGAAAGGACCAATCTTCCTGTTTCCACTTTTGCCTGCCTAAATCCAATTTTGTATCACAGCCAGAAGGATCGTTTAGAAATGCAAATCAAATCGTGGATTGGTATTGCTTGAAACTCTCTAGTCGCTCCTAGTCGTGTGGAGGATAAAATCCAAATGTCTCTGCACGGCCTACAGGGTTGTTATGATGCGGCTCTTGCCCTTGTCCTGATCTCCTCTGCCCTCAGCTCCTACTGCCTCCTCCTATTCCCTGAGCTCCAGCCATGCCAGCCTCCTCTCCTGCTTTGGGGAATGTCAACCTCTAGGAGTTGTGCTAATAGTATTTCTGTATAGGATGCTCCACCTCCAGGTCTTTTCATGATTTGATCATATTTCTGAGGTCTTTTTTTAAAAAGAATTATTTTATTTCTTTGAAAGAGTTACCGAGAGAGGTAGAACCAGAGAGAGAGAGGTCTTCCATTCCGCTGGTCCACGCCCCAAATGACCGCAATGGCTAGAGCTGAGCTGATTGGAAGCCAGGAGCCAGGAGCTTCCTCCGGGTCTCCCATGCAGGTGCAGGGGCCCAAGGACTTGGGCCATCCTCCACTGCTTTCCCAGGCCATAGCATTCTCTTCCTAGGACCTGGCATATACTAAGTCCTCAATATAAAACAAACAAACAAACAAACAAAACTATTGTTAAGGAGCTGGCATTGTGGAGTACGTAGCAAGTAGGGTTGCCAGCATCCCATAAGGGTACTGGTTCATGTCCCATCTACTCTACTTTCTATCCAGCTCCCTGCTAATGGCCTAGGAAAAGCAGAAGATGGCCCAAGTGTTTGGGCCCCTGCCACCCATGTGGAAGACCTGGAAGATGTTCCTGGCTCTTAACCTTGACCTGGTCCAGCCCTGGCCATTTGAGGAGTGAACCAGCAGATAGAAGATCTCTCTCTATGTCTCTTTGTCTGTGTCTGTCTCTTCCTCTTTCTCTCTAACTCTGACTTCCAAGTAAATAAATAAATCCTTAAAAAAATGTTGAAGGAATGAAAGAACTAAGTAGGAGGAGAAAACATTCCGTCTCCTCTGCAGAAGGGAATATTTATTTAAGTTGCTGAAATATTAGGAAGTTTTGAGTACCAGAGAAAGGATATTTTCCTCGGAGTCCTTGTTTCACACGATCATTTAGAATTGAAAATGTAATGAAGCATTTATTAAGTATGCACTTGGCCCTTAGATTAATTTGATCCCTCTTCAAAAACGGTAAGAAAGGATTTTTGTTAGTTTAGACTTTTCAATTATGTGAATAGTGAACCAATGTTTAGGAGCTCTTTCCTGTTACTTAGTGTTGGTGTTTTTGAGTGTTTCTCTGACGCGCACAGAAGTGAACTGACATGGACTGTTCTGGCTTGAGGCTGAAGTTCTTTTCAAAGCAGACCTCTGCGCCTGAAACCCCTCCAAGCTCTGCTTGTTGTTTATGGGAACAGTTGGTACATACCTAATCTATTTGTGAATCGAGATGAAATTTTATCATTATTTTAAAGTCTAGTTTCCTTGGAGCTGAAGGGAGAGGTTTTATTTTCCAAAAGAGGACTATTACATTTATTTAAAAGAAGGAAGAAAAAAAAATAAGTACCAACTCCATGTGCGGAGTAAAATCTTGTCTTGAAATCTCAGGCAAGATAAGAAAGTGGTGAGTTGTGTTGAAGATCATTTTGCAGAGTTAATAATCACATTCAGACACGTGGCGGTCTTGATCAGTGTTGGAAATCAGATTCACTGCATTACCTGTTCTTATTTAATGTTTCACATCTGAAGATATTTGTAGGGGATGTGAAAGAATTGGGGAAACAAATAAAATTAGAAAACGTAATGCTTTTTAAAATTTTTTTTAGTTTTTTTATTTTTTGACAGGAAGAGTTAGTGAGCGAGAGAGACAGAGAGAAAAGTCTTCCTTTTTCCTTTGGTTCATCCCCCAAGTGGCCGCTACAGCCAGTGGGTTGCGGCCAGCGAGCTGCGCTGATCCGAAGGCAGGAGCCAGGTGCTACTCCTGGTCTCCCATGTGGGTGCTGGGCCCAAGGACTTGGGCTGTCTCCCACTGCCTTCCCAGGCCACAGCAGAGAGCTGGACTGGAAGAGGAACAACCGGGACAGAATCCAGCGCCCCAACCGGGACTAGAACCCGGAGTGCCAGCGACGAAGGCAGAGGATTAGTCTAGTGAGCTGCAGCACCAGCCAAAGATAATGCTTTTAAAAGCAGTTATATTTGTATTAACTTGTAAGTCAAATAATGTAACTTAAACCACCATGACGTTAAAGTACTGATAAGTAAAGATCAGCAACATTACTGAATGGGTTTTCTGTCGCTTGCTGACAGAACATAAGCCATTTCCCAAGGACTGAAGTTCACGGAAATTCTGTTCCTGGGATCATTATGACCCTGGCAGGGATCGGTAGCTGGAAGGGTTGAGTCGTGCCACCTGTAGGTTGAAGGAATTGGTTCCAGCTCCCGTGCCGTCTGGCCTGCCCTGTGTCGGTGTGAGTGTGAGACCGTGCGTGTGTGTTGCAAACGCAGAGCAGCCATGCGCTGCCTGTAGCCTGCTTACTGCTCAGCCCAGTTGCTGTCCAGGGGCTTGCAGAATGCAGAATTGCACTGACACATGAGTGAGGGCACAGATAAAAGGACGAGGAGAAGCCTGCAGCCGCCGGCTGCTTCATCCCAGCGGGGTCCCCCCACTGGAGGAACTCACCTGGTGTCAGGCGAGTGGCACGCGGTGTGTTTTACAGATGGGGCCTCAGCGGAGATTCACACAGGCCTGTGCATTTATCTGTCACGCAGATGTTTTGCCTTCTGTTTTCTGGCCAGCAAGGCAACTGCTCTGCTTTGCCGGGGGGATCACCTCCAGATGTTCGACCAAAGAGAGAGCCTGCTACCCCACCGAGAGTAAGCAGACGTCTCACTGCAGCTGGGGCTGCAAGTTAGCCAAGGCTCAGCCCGTGCTGTCTTGCTGACGGTCAGATTTGGAGTTCAAAAACACACGGACAGCAGCATAGTCTGAACACTTACAAAGAGCACGCAGTAACCTTTTTTCTTTTAGAAATTGAAATGAGGCAAACCTGGCAGGCAGGATTTCTCTATGACTTCAGTTGGTCAACTCTCCTTGCTGATGTTAATTGCTGCTCTTTCCACTCTGGCAAATTGGACTGTTTAAACAAAAATCAACGTTAGTCAAATACCGAAAATAAAGTTAAAAAATGTGTTGATTGACTCCCTTTCTTCATTTTTATTTTGCAAAACGGAAACTAGGGCATCCCATTCATGTCATTTGTATTTTGTGAATCGTCACAAGAGCCCATTTTATTCCACAGGAGATGGCAAAGTGATAGTTTTTTGATTTTGCCAATGTTGACTCTGCTTCAAATCCTAGGAAGAGAAGTGTCTAAAAGTGTTTTTACTAAGTCTCCCTTAGGTTTTTAAACACTTAAAGCTCCAACTAGGCAGCATGTGATATATTAGGTGCTGCTATAAAATAATGGAAATGTGAAATCCATGCCCTGATGAACTTTATAGTAGAGGGAGGGAGATCAATGACTATTACTGTGAACAATGCCAGGCAGTGTGGAGGACTCTCAGGAAAATATATTCATGAGACAGTGCGAGAAGTAAAACCATCTATGAAGGAGCAGATCAGGCAGATATGGGTTTGAGGGCTTGGAGAGAGAGAGGTGCCTGTCGTTGGCCTGTTCATGTTCACGGGACAGCTGGAGTCTGTGAATGAGAGTGGAAATAGCGGAGGCCAGGTCATAGAACATCTGCGGACCATGTTAATGTTTCAGATTTTATTAGAGACATAATGGGGAGCATTGGAAGATTGCATGTAGAGAGCTGTCGCTACCTGAATTAGGTTTTGAAAGTAATTATTCCGAGCTACCGGGAGAGACTGAGAGCCAAGGAGGCACGAAGGAGGGCCATACTGGGCGCGGTTTTGGTTGCTCGGAGAGAACATGATGCTACTTAGGACCATGTTCGATAGCTGTGGAAGTGGATATGCGTGTCTAGAGAAAGGCTCTACTTTGTTGGCTGAATTGCCTGGAGCATGCTAATAGTTTGATTGGAAAGTACAAATGAGAGGGAAACAAGGGTAAATCCCAGATTGGGGGCTCATGCAGTTGGCTAATGCTGTTTACTCAAGTGAGAAAGACTGGGTGATAAACGCATTGAAGTGAGACGGGACTCAAGATTATCTTTGAGCTACTTAAAGTTCACGGTATTTATTACTTACTCTAGATCAGGTACAGTGGTTAAGGAAGCTCCTGAACAGGCAATGCAGAACTCAGGCAACAGATTGGAATTGTTTGTCTTACTTCAGTTAACAGAATGTACCTGTTTCAGGGGAGAATGCAGAGTGGAAGGGTAGAAGTTCTCAGTGTCTGCCCTTTGAAAGCATTTTTCACATTCATATTTTGTGATCTTAAAAATGACTTCTTTGGGGCATGTGATCCCTTCCTTGAGATGCCTTCCTTTAAAACTATTATTGGATGTTTTTAAGCTGCAGTATTTTATATCTATACGATTTCCATTCAGAAATCGCTAGTTTATGTCAACAAATCTTCCTTTTACAAACCACTAGGGAATTCTGCTCTTGGAAAAAGACCATTTTGCCATTTCTTAGCCAATCTGGCTTTTTCTCTCCCTCCTGTCTCCTTCAGAAGTGGAGGTGACGTGAAGGAACTGACGGTAACAGATGGCCCTGTTTCGGTGTTGCACGCTGACAGTCAGCATACAAGATGTCATATACGTATCTGTATCAGCGAGGATGTAAAAACCAACCAAATTTGATTTATGGGCTAAAAAAAGTGACTTCTGGGTACTTCAGGGACCTCAGAAATACATTAACAGGTCAAATTGCAGAAAGTTTTCTGTTGAAGTGTACGTATATATTGTGTGAGCACTCGAGGTTTTCTGAGTATTGATTTTCTTTTACTTTCTTCCTATCTCTAGAAGATCATACTTTAGTAAAGGAATAATTTTTCTGGTCTTTTGCTGCATCACTAATACCACTCTCTGGCTCTCCAAGGTGCTATAATTTCAATATTGTTTCCCTTTCTTAAATAATGCAACTTCACGGATACCTATTAATATCTTATTTAAATGATCACTAGATTTGGAGACTTATGAAATCACTATAGACTTTACCAAGAAGAGGCCAGTCCAGTGATGTGGACAATGACCTGGTTAGCATGGATTCTAAAGAGAGTAGGAAAAGAGAAATGACAGTGAAGGGAAGTATGTTCACATGGTATGAGGAAGGAGGGATAGGGAGGCCTTAGTTAAGATGGATGATCCTAGAGAACATGGACCAGTGAATTTCTCCAACAGAGAGGGCAAACACGTGATGGAGACAGAATGAGCAACTGCACAGTGGATGGGATCCAGGGCATAAGCCGAGGGGTTGGCTGAGATGGGAGTGCAGGTGTTTTCTTCATTGTCACAGCAGGGAGGGTGGATGGTTCAGGTTGGTAAATGGGGCAGTGACAGGATGCTGAGTCTCTTTTCTGATGCATATATTTTCCCAATGAAAGAAGAAGCAAAGATGTCTACATGGACCAAAGAAAAGGTTGCCTGCTACCTTTTATTAGAGGTTTGTGGAAGAGAGAAGGAGTTGCAATTGTCATAGAAAGAGCCAGCGTGAATTGACTGAACAAAAGGAGTAGGAACACAGCAGCCCTGAGGGCCCCATTGGAGGATGATGGCTATGAGCTTAGAGAGAATCACTGAGCACAGTTGCTATTTAGTTACTTGTTTTGTAGCTCACTTGGCTGCTTCAGCATGGCAGAGCTTTAGGGTTAAAAGTCTTCCTTCTCCAGGAATGTCCATGGTAAAGAGAGCAAGGGCACCGAAGATGATGCAGATGGGGCCCAGTCCAACAGGAAGGGCTGGGAAAAGGATGGCCTGAAAACCCTGTAGAGCTGAGGGACCACTGGGGTCAGAGTACCCTGAGAAGACAGGAACGATGCTGAAGATGGAGATTTGGGGGAGCATACAGTTGCTAATGAAGACCCCTAGGGGTCACAGCATCAGGATGATATCACAACATCAGGAGTTGGGGTACAGTGAAGAACCAGGAGGTCCAGGTGCCCACAAGCCATGTGGGAGCAGGGACTAGGAAGGAGAGGAACTACTACAGAAGAAGGGGTGGTGTTTGTAGCCTTCCTCCTGGTTGTTGGATACTCCCTGTAATGTCAGACTTCCAGAAGCTCAGTGTTAGAGTCAGTTCCCTCCCATCCCCAGGAAGCAGGGGCTACTCTATTATCATTATTTTTAATTTATTTGGGAGACAGACAGATTGATAGTCAGAGATCTCATCCACTGGTTCACACCTCAAATGCCCACAACAGTCAGGACTGGGATAGGTCAAAGCCAGAAGCCAGGAAGTCAACTCAGGTCTCCCATGTGGATATCAGAGACCCAGACACTTGAGCCATCACCACTGTCCCTCCAGTGTAAGCGGGAACTTTAGACACAACACTTCATGGGCATGGGCCATGTGCTCCCTGGCTAACCTTGCACATGTGGCCCTCAGTTCCTGGCCCATGACCACATATCCCAGATAGCTTTTGGCTGTGTTCTTGCTCTTCTCAGGAGGCTATTATCAGAGGATCTTTTGAACACTTCCCTGAGGCATCTACTTGGCTCACAAGAGTCCTTGGCCAGCAGTTCTGATGAGTAGGCTCCCATTGACCTTGCTAACTAAGCAAGTTGTGGTCACTGGACAGAGAGGGTCCAGAAGATGAGTTGTCACCCATCTTCTTGCACATACTTCCCTTGAGGGACTCCAGCCTCTTCCTTTGGCTAATACTTGTCTCCAACAAATCCTTTCCCCTCTCTGGTTCCTCTCATCTGCTGTGTTGTGTAGTCTGAGGTGAGGATTGGGTGTAAGAGCTGAAGGATGGACTGATGATCTCTCTCTCTCTCTCATTCTCCATCTCTCTCCCCCCCCTCAAGAATGAGTGGGTGTTCAAACCAAAGGAAATCAGTATATGAAAGAGTGGTCTGTACCCCCATGTTCATTGCAGCACAATTCACAATAGCTAAGATATGGAATCAACCCACATGTCCATCAACTGTTGACTGGATAAAGAAACTATGGTATATATACACTGTGGAGTATGACTCAGCTGTAAAAAAAAAAAAATCCTGTCTTTTGCAATAAGATAGATGCAACTGGAAACTATTATACTTAGTGAGATGAGCCATTCCTAAAAAGATAGAAATCATATGTTTTCCCTGATCCAATGCAACAAATAGAATACTGAAATGTAATGTATTAGAGTGAAGTAGACATTTTGAGAATGGATGATTGTTTATAGCCCTTGTCTTTTCCACTGAGGAACAATCTTGTTTTGTTTTTTCTTGTCTTGTTTTGTTTTGTTTCTCTTCATATCATTTGCAGAACTCCTTTACTTAGAATAGGGTTAACTATACAATTACTAAGTATACAGAAAATAGATCATTGTAAGAATGAAGAACGGGAATCCGAGAGGGAGGGGGAAGAAGGGTTGGAGTGTGGGTGGGAAGGAGGGTAAGGAAGAATCCCAGTATGTTCCTAAATCTGTATATATGAAATATGTGAAATTTGTATGACTTAAAATTTTAAAAAAAGATTAAGTGGGTGTTCATCACCTGATGTTTTTATCCCTGGTCTTCCAGACAAAACTGGGAATTTTCCTTTAAACAATCTTGCTTGATTACATGTTCTTTCTCTAATAGCCAATTGGATGGGGTCCTATTATTTTGTAGTCAAAATACATTACTACTGTTTGGCCTCATTTCTCCAGCATCTAAGCAGTGTGCAAAATATTAGGTATTTAAGACATGAAGAGCTAATAAGTGTTCAGAATTTTTTTTAAAAATCCTAGAAATAGCTTTTAAAAAAAAAAAAAGATTTATGCATTTGTTTGAAAGGCAGAGTTTACAGAGAGGCAGAGAGAGAGAGAGAGAGAGGTCTTCCATCTGCAGGTTCACTCCTCAAGTGGCTGCAATGTTTGGAGTTGCACTGATCCAAAGCCAGGAGCCAGGCACTTCTGGGTCTCCCATGCAGGTGCAGGGGCCCAAGCACTTGGGCCATTTTCCACTGCTTTCCCAAGCCATAGCAGAGAGCTGGATCAGAAGTGGAGCAGCCGGTGCTTGAACTGGCACCCGTGTGGGATGCTGGCACTGCAGGTGGTGGCTTCACCTGCTGTGCCCCAGCGCCAGCCCCTAGAAATAGTTTTATAAAAAATACTTATGAGCATGTAAAGCATGGCAAGATAAATATTTCTCTTACACTAAGTGCGCAGGTGCAATAGAAGTTAGGTTGTAGGCAGAAAGGAAATTCATATTTAAATTTGTGTTCTTCGGCCGGCGCCGTGGCTCAACAGGCTAATCCTCCGCCTTGCGGCGCCGGCACACCGGGTTCTAGTCCCGGTTGGGGCACCGGATTCTGTCCCAGTTGCCCCTCTTCCAGGCCAGCCCTCTGCTGTGGCCCAGGAGTGCAGTGGAGGATGGCCCAGGTGCTTGGGCCCTGCACCCCATGGGGAGACCAGGAAAAGCACCTGGCTCCTGGCTCCTGCCATCAGACGAGCGCGGTGCGCCGGCCGCAGCGCGCTGTCTGCGGCGGCCATTGGAGGGTGAACCAACGGCAAAGGAAGACCTTTCTCTCTGTCTCTCTCTCTCACTGTCCACACTGCCTGTAAAAAAAAAAAAAAAAAATTTGTGTTCTTCATTTTGATGTGAGTTTTTTCAAGATATTTTTATTTAGTTGAAAAGCTGAATTACAGGGAGAGAGAGACAGAGACAAAGAAAGAGAGAGCGATCTTCCATCCACTGGTTCACTCTACAGGGATGGACCAGGCCAAAGACAGGATCTAAGAGCTTCTTCCAGGTCTCCCATGTGAGAAGCAGAAGCCCAAGCACCTGAACCATCTTCCGCTGCTTTTCCCAGGCCATGATTATGGAGCTGGATCAGAAAAAGAGCAGCCAGGACATGAACCAGAGCACCTATGAGATGCTGGCACTGCACTGCTTTACTGGCCACACCATGCCGGTCCTTTGATCTGAGTTTTGATGGTTACAAGGTTTCTTAGCTTGATCTTGTCTGATTTAGGATTGGGTGATATTTAGCATTCCATATGGTTTATCCTGTTGTGTTTTATTTTTGTAGATTCTGACTTTCCAGCCCACAAATTTTATGGACTGTGTCATTCTCTCCAGCATCATCCTTCAGCGTTTCCCTTGGCTCTTTGTCCTGTCTAGGATCTCAGTCACCAAGCCTGCTGCTGGAAATGCTGCCCTCCCCTGCCTGGCCGATTGCCACCCCTCCCATACATCCGGCCAACCCTTTTCCATGCTGCATCCTTCATCTCCCACCCTGAACACAGCCCTTCCCCATGGACCCTTCCCTATCATTCCCCATTTCCGCTCCAATGCCAACCAACATGTGCTCCTAGGAACACCCTGTGTTCCTTTCCTGGAAGCGCTCATAATAGTTGAAAATAAGACTGCATTTTTCTGGTAGATGACTTTTGATGCACTAAGCTGTGAGGGCAGCATTGTTAGCTATTTTTCCTATGCTTAGCATGATGTCTTGAACATGGTAGGCCTTCAATAAATACCTGATGAACAAATGAATGAATGCTCCCAGTAAATCTACCTTCAGAGAGATTGAAGGGTTTTGTCCATCTACTCGGCGCCATTGGATGTTGTGTAGATCGGAGAAACATATATAAGGCTGTTCTTCGAAGTTTCAGTGCTTAGATATTCAAAACTTTAAAACATGGGTTTAGGTTTTAAGCCCATTTGTGTCTGAGTGGGAGGTGCACTTGAATTCTATGTGGAAAAGCCTGTGTTCGTGGTTTTTGTGTTGGTCTTGTAAGTGTGCTGCTAGTTAAGATAATTGGCATGTAGCTTACATAGGATTGTCTTAGCAGAAAACTCTAACCACTTTTGAAAACACAGTTTGAGATGTACAGATGACCAGTCAATAGGGCCTCTGTGAGATGAAATCATCTCAAGACATTTATTTTCGCCGTTTGTTGAGCTTTGATGCTGCAGTGTTTTGCCATGGTTTACATTGAGTATATTAACAAAATATCTTTCAAAATCATTAGCAGTTAGTGAATGTACTTTTTAAGTTATTAAACATTCAATACAATGAAGATTAAATTTAATTTATAAAAAGGGTTTACATAATAATTTTCTAATTAAATGATAACTGGTTCTTTCACATTATTTGATTTCCATTTGTACCTGTTCATATAATGTCATTGTATTTTTTTTTTTTGACAGGCAGAGTGGATAGTGAGAGAGACAGAGAGAAAGGTCTTCCTTTGCCATTGGTTCACCCTCCAATGGCTGCCACGGCTGGCGCGCTGCAGCTGGCGCACTGCACTGATCTGAAGCCAGGAGCCAGGTGCTTTTCCTGGTCTCCCATGGGGTGCAGGGCCCAAGTACCTGGGCCATCCTCCACTGCACTCCCGGGCCATAGCAGAGAGCTGGCCTGGAAGAGGAGCAACCGGGACAGAATCCGGCGCCCCACCCAGGACTAGAACCCAGTGTGCTGGCGCCGAAAGGCGGAGGATTAACCTATTGAGCAGCACTGGCCTGTATTTTCAAAAGCATTTTAAAGTTCCAAATTTCAAAGTGAATATCTTTGTTTTACAAATATGTAGAGGAAGGAACTCTGTCATTTTCATTGTCATTTGACCATACAGGAAAAGGAAAAGTAGACATAAAGGAATTTTAGCATTTAGGTTTCTGGCGTTAATAGTTCTTGACATTTGTTGACGACGTTGCATGTGGAACTTTTTCATCACACCTTCACAGTTTGAGAAAAGCATCATTCCTAGGATTACTTTGGATTACACTGGCTCAGCAAAACCTGTCCTTGTGAAAGTTTCATGGATTCCATGCACAAACCTTATTTAGTCTTTTCTCTCCATTTTCTGTGTGCATTAGAAAGTAAACCATCAAAAAAAAAAAATCCACGACATCACACCCCCTGCTTGTCCCGCCAACATGGCATGCAAAGCATCAGACTGATATGGATCCTTGTTGCACACAATTCATTCCAAAACTCATTATCAGTGATTAGAATTCAAAGTGTCCTGAAGTTAGGAATCAAAAGTGTAATTTGCTTTTCTGTTGCCATCAAGACCCATTGAATTCTGAACCCCTGAACACTCTCTTCTAGCTGCTCTCGAAATCTATTGAGCAACTGAAGGCACCAGGCAGTCACCTGGAGGAAGCAGAGGAAGAACTTCAGGGGGACCAGGCGATGCAGGAAGACAGAGCGCCCTCTAGTGGCAGCAGCACTAGGAGCGACAGCAGTGCCTGTGTGGATGACACACTGGGACAAGTTGGGGCTGTGAAGATAAAGGAGGAACCAGTGGACAGCGATGAAGATGCTCAGATCCAGGAAATGGAATCTGGGGAGCAGGCTGCTTTTATGCAACAGGTAATAGGCAAAGATTTAGCTCCAGGATTTGTAATTAAAGTTATTATCTGAATGTGATATGCACCGTAGGTTTTGGTCAATGGATATCATTTCCTATCCGTTTCTATCTCTGGATGATTTCATTTTAGAGTGTAAGCATTTCTAACTAACACAGGTAAATGTATATATCTATATAGAGATCTCTGCATATACTGACCTCTGTATAGATAGCAAGGTTTCTTTGAAACGCCACTGATAACGGCATTACCTGTTGTACTCGAATTGTGCTACGTAATATCCAAGCAACAAATAGGCTTTCAGTTTATCCCATAGCCTGCTCTATCAGTTACTTCTAAGGAAAATGATCTCACTGCTGTTTGTAGTTTATCTGTGGAGATCGGTGAGTGCTGGATGTACTCTTCCAGGCTGATCAATGAAGCATTCTGTTGGTTTTGGATTTTTTCAAACATGTAGAATTCAACTTTCACATCACTGTACATATTGTATCATAGTACAGTCTTAAACACTGTCAAAGGCAATCTACCCCTGTTTTCCCCCTTCCCTCTCTCTCTCTCTTATTTTTTTTTTTTTTTGGTTCTTGTTAATTAGAAATGTTCTAGTCACCATGCCAGTAGTCCTAGGTTATTGTGTAGATTGCAATTGAAAATATTAGGAGTACAGGTGGTTTGAATATGTAGATGCAAATTGCAGCGCTACTTTCAAAGATTTCATGATGTCTCACGTAGCACTGCGCGTTTTACTTACACGTTGTGCATTTTGATTACATTGTCTAATGAAAACAAAGATCAAACGAAGCAGATGCAAATGTTGGTGAGCAGTAATGTGCAGTTTATGGTCCAATGAGTTTCTGTATTGTAGCCATAATTGCAGAAAACACAGCAGTAGTTGGAGTATTATCTGATGCCAAGTTCAGATGTAGAAGGTGTATCATATTTGTTAGTCATTATCACTAGATAATTTCTTAATGACATGACATCTACCATACCATTCTGGCAAATAAAAAAAATTAGGCACGTGTGGTTGAACTAAAGAATTTACTTGTACATAATGCACCTTCAAAAGGATAATGTCCTTCGATGCTACAAAATACGAATACCATTGAAGGCAGCAGAAAACAATGTTTATTTAAGTCAGTTCTTTGTCAGGTTCCTGCTGGTCTCCTACAGAAAACCCAGTCTGTGAGGCTGAACAGGAAATGCCTTGTGGAAACAGGAAGTCCAAGTGATTCATGTACTGAGGAATGTAGGAGAAAAAAAAAAAAGAACCTGAGGATAGTGTTTTACTCTTTCTGTTTTTAAAGGGCACTCTATGAATTGATTTATTGTCTAAGAAAATAGCACCACAAGTAGGGAAATTGTTACGGAAGCTTTTCACTGGAACATTTCCTTCATATTCCCTTTTGATATGTTTACCTTGTTTCATAGGTTTACTTTTGTTAAGCTAGTTAAAGGTTCCTTGTATTAAGACCCCTTTAATATGGATAATCCAAATTGACCTAGAATCTTTGTGAGGTTTTTTCTATTAAAATATTTATATTTCTAAATCTGAGGTATTTTAAGGTATAGTATCCTGTTTCAAAGGAGATATAGCAGTTTTGCCAAATGTAGACATTGTTCGACTGTATGTTATTGGCCCGTGTTGTTTACATTTTGCTGTGACATTTAAAAATATTTCTTTAAAAAATGTGACTGCTAAAGATACATTATCCTTTTTTAAAAAGTCTCCATTCAAATTAAATTAACATAACTAGCATTTAGAAAGTTTAAAACTTTTCCATATAATGAAAGTCCTTCTGATAATTTGACAAATAGCTGGAATAGACAACACTCCAGATCACCAACATATTTTGGTTAGTATTTTCCTTCATATTAAAATGACTTCTTGTCAGTTGTTTTGCATTAAAAATATGGCATGCCTGAGATAAAATTGTATATTTTTCCATCTCATAAATATTCATTTTCTCTAAAGTCTTTTTTCAATCTCATAAAAAAAGGGATAGTGCATCTTTTAAAATACATTTTATTTGGGGAGGAACATGTGGCTGAGCAGACTTTTGTATAATATTACTTCAAAGATATGTAATCACAAACAAGAAAAACCTATTTTTTATAATGTCATTTGAGAGAACTTCATCAGACGAGTTGGTGGACGTTAATTGTTTGAATTTGATAGTCTTTGGATTTAATTAAGAAGCTACCTGGAGCCAGTGTAAAGGAAAGCTGAGCTTAACTCATCATAGAACTAATTGAGAAATGTCTCTTTTCAAATCTACTGTATTTATTATAATTTACACCCTTGAAGGTGATCTCTTGTTTCGTGTTGTAAATATATTGTTTGTATGTTTCCCTTCTTGCCTTCTGTTATAAGTCTCTTCCTTTCTCAAATAAAGTTTTTTTTAAAAGATCCCCTTTCATATATTTGGCTTTGTGTAAATAAACGTGACACATTTAATCGAATTTTAAGCATGTACAGTAGGTCTCATATGCAAAACTATATTGCCATTCTTTGTTGAAACAAGAAAATAAAGTTCTTGAGCAGTTATTTCTAACACCATTAAAATAATAAATCCTACAGTAATGAGTTTAAACTGTTTACACTAGCCATTACCAAATAGCAAGTGCGTGTAAAATTTGATTTTCCTTTTATCCAGTGTGACCTTTTCCTTGCTATGTTATCATCCTCGATATTTAAATTAAAATGTCAACTCTTAAAAATAAAATTTTATTTAAATAGTTGTCAATTCCTAACTTTGCTCAATCTAAAAATTTTTTTTTAAATTTAACCTAATCCCTTGAATATAACAAGCATTCAATATGTGTTAAAATGAATAATTTTCCAAGAATCATCATAATTGCATCCATTACAGGGAGATCTAGAATTACAAGGATAAAGTGGCAGTGCATAAATTTAAAGAGAGCATAGCAATTAAATGGTTGCCCCTTCTATGGTAACAGCAACTCTAATACTAGTGCAAAGTACAAGGAGGCCAACTCAAGCAAAGGAACACGTCTTATAGGTTCAAAGTATGTCCTTCCTCTTCTGATCTGCTGTTAGCAAAACTTACCAGTCAGTACTTCATAATGAGTTATTGGGCATTCAGTTCAAGAAGTTAAAAGCATATTTTTTTTTAATTCTGTGAGTAACTTAGTGTTATCTTAATAATGTCATGAAAGTTAAAGTTATTCTAAGCCACAAAAATATTACATTAGAATGTTATTGACTGTTGCATAGTGAATGATCATTCATATCATATCAGTGCCATAAATTTGGTAATTGGGTGAGAATTCTCCAGAATCCCTTAATTCTTGTAGGAATTCCCTGAAATTTGTCTTTGGGCTGTAAAAGTTAAAAGATGAACTCCAAAAATAAGAATTGGAGGCAACAGATGAATAAGGTTTCATGGTATATATCTGATTTCTGAAGTGTTAATAAAAAAGCTTCAGTTAAGGTTAGCAGTCTTTCTTCAGAAAAGCAGTTTTTTGCCAAGGCTTAGAATAAGTGACCATGAGATTTCCTCTCCCCGCAGTAAAAAGCCACATCCTCCATGGTGAAATTGGTTGCCGAAGTTTAGCCTGCTACTGTCACAGATCTAAGAAATACAGTCATTAAGAAATCTTTGTATTTTCATCCTCTTTTTATTTCTGAAGAGTGTTGAAAAGGAATGCAGACACTAAACACCTTTTTTTCTGTAATCTAATACTTAACACATACATGTAGTATTTATTTTTATTCTTTAATTTATGTGAGAGGCAGACAAGCAGACAAGCAAGAGCTCCCATGCACTGGCTCACTCCCCAGATGCCTGCAAAGGTCTGTTCTAGGTTGGAACTGGAGTCCAGAGCCAGAAATGCAAGGTGGTTGGAAGCCAATTACTTGAGCCATTACTTGCTGCTTCCTAGTGTCTGCATTGGAAGAAATTAGAGCCAGGGATTGAACACAGGCACTCTGATGTGGGATGCAGGCATATTAATCACTCCTAGTAATTCTTCCATTTTTTTAACTTGGTGTTTCATTGTGAATGTGGTGCGTTCTGTAGTAGAGCTGTAGCAAGTGTAAGTTGTTGATGGACAATTGAACATTTCCAATGGTGATTTTATTCACATCTACACTTGTAACCAATTACAGCCAGGAAATTACAGATGCAAGAGAAGGCATTTGAGACTGTCAGTCACTTAATTGTTGATGATTCCTTTATTTCAGTTTTAAGGATAACATATAGGAGGAAAGTCAAATAACTTAAGCAAATAAAAAGGATATTGGGAATGTGATTTTTCAGTCCATGTAAGAATGAATCTCTTTAGATTTCCAAAGGTTTGTATGCTCATTGTCACATCTCATTTTCTAATAACTTCTTTGAAGTTTACTAACTGTTTAAAGCATGCAACTTTTCCAGATCATCTTGATTTACAGAAAGACTTTTAATGATGGCAAGTATTCAATACACCAGATCCTGTTGCAAGCACTTCATATCTACTAACACATTTAATGCTCACAGCAGCCATGTGAGATGAAGCTTATTCTTCTCCTGTATACAGATGACAGCACTGGAGCCAGTCTAGCTCCGGTGGAACCAGGCCTGCTGACCCAGGAATCCTGGTTCTGAGCCTTTACCAACCAAACCTTACTGTGTGTGGGCAAAGATTCTGTTCACATGCAAGTAGGCTCCCTTTTGTCTAGTTCATCCAGTTCCAGCCTCCTCTCTCTTTCGGTCTCTTCTCCCCCTCCCTAGCATTTAACAACCTATTTTGGATCAATCATCTCTTTTGATCACTGCTCTAAGTCCCAAGGTTTAGGATTTTTTTTAATTTTATTTTTAATTTTATTTTCTAATGCACAGGAGAGGGTTCTAATTCTTGCACACACTGCTCAAGCTTTTTTTTTTTTTTTGAAAGAATTACAGAGAGAGGTAGAGCCAGAGAGAGAGCGATGTCTTCCATCTGCTGGTTCACTCCCCAAATGACCACAACCACAATGGCCAGAGCTGAGCTGATCAGCCTGGAGCCAGGAGCTTCCTCTGGATATCCCATGCTGGTGCAGGGGCCCAAGGATATTTGGGCCATCCCTCACTGCCTTCCCAGGCCATAGCAGAGAGCTGGATTGGAAGTGGAGCAGCCGGGACTCGAACTGGTACCCATATGGGATGCCGGCACTACAGGCGGCAGCTTTTAACCCATTGTACCATTGGCCTCCGCTCAAGCATTTTTAATCATGTATATGTGTGAGTTTCTTTTTTTCTGTCCTCAGCAAGTCTTGGAATGGAGTGGAAGAGTGCCTGTAGAGAGATAGAGAGACGGGACTTCAAGAGCTCACGGCTCCTCCTTGTTCACTTCTTACCTTGTTCCCAAAGCGAGGCAGAACGTCCAGTTTCTAAGCCGTCAGGTGCTGTTTGTTAAAAACTTTTCAGACCCACTGAGGATGTGCTTGAACATCATTCTGACCTCAAAGAGCCTATAGAAAATGTTGCAATGGGAAGCATAAGGACATGTGCTGAATTCTAGGCTTCCTAGGTGGTTTTCTGATTGAAGGGAACGCAGACATCCTCTTTAGGGAAACGTAGAGTCCCTCAAAGGTTCTGATTCTGTGATTTTCACTGGTTCTTTCAAGACCTTTGAGAGGTTCTGATTCAGAACCAGGGTTTTGCAGATGGCCAGGGGCTCTAATTCACTTCCTGAATTATGCCCCATTTTTTTTAACAGCTTTTACCTAAAATCCTCAAGCTCACAATATTTCAAATATACTGTCTCATATTTCTTGTACGTTCTCAGTTTCTTCCGCATTTGAAGTTGACTGGATGCAAGTTACCCTCACGTTCACTGCTGTCACTCATGTTGATGTTTGCCATTTTCGCCTATCTCTGTCTTCTAATTTCAACAGTTTTCAGTTTATGTGCACAGCAGTAATGGACTAAGACTTGAAAATTTTTTTCAAAATTTCTGTGTCCTTTATCACATGATTTTATTTATTGAGATAGAATTCAGAAATCCTGGAATTTTCACCCACCATTTCTTGTTTGTCCTACTCCCAGCAAACACTAATCTACTTGATGTCTCAATAGATTTGCCTTTTGTGGCCGTTTCATGTAAGCATGATCATGCATTCTGCGGCCTTTTGTCTGATTCTTTTACATGACATTTTTGAGATTCATCATAGTGTAGCATGTTTTAGTACTTCAGTCCTTCTTACAGCTGAATAGCATTGTGTTGTGTGAATATACCGCGTGTTGTTGATGAGTCAGTTGATGGACGTGTAGGGTTGTTTGTACTTTCTGAGTGTCAAGAACAATGATGATATGAACATTTCTGTGCAAGTTTTTTGAGTTAATGTGTGTTTTTATTTCTCTTGGGTATATATAAGAGTGAAATGCTGAAACATTTGGGAAGTCTAATTTATTGAGGAACCACCTGTTTTCCCTGAACTGCTTAGCTTTGTATTAGCAGTGTGAGAGCATTCCACTTTCTCCCCATGCTCTACAGAAGTTGCTGCTTGCTCTTCCCTTCAGGAGCCACTGTACTGCTGTCATTGTTGCTATCACTGTCTGATTTGTTTCGCTAATGACGAGTGGTGCTGAACAATTTTTATTTGCTTCTTTGGCAAAACATCTAGTCAAGTCTTGTGCCCTTTATTTAACTGGCTTCTTTGTCCGTTTGTTACTGAATGGTAAGGATTTTTAAATATATCTTGGATACTAGAAACTTATCCAATAAATGAATTATACATATTTTCTCCCACTCTTTGGTTTGCTTTTTTTTTTTTTCAATATAGTCCTGTGATGAGCAGTTTTAATTTTACTGGATTCCAGTGCTGTTTTTCCTTTTGTTGCTTGTGTTTTGGTGTAATATTTTAGAAACCATTCCCTAATCCAAGGACACAAAGATTCATACCTTTCCCTCTAAGGGATTTATGTATTTTAGCACTTTGTTAAAATCAGTCTTTAATCCATTTTGAGTTACATATTGCTTTCCAAGTCATAATCTTCAGTTATTCTTCATTTGAGTTATTTTTAAATGGACAGGAACTTTACCATCTCTGCTCTCCTTACTTCTGGTTGGTTTGGTGTTGTTTTCCTGCCGTTCTTGAGGCTGGCTCTTGGTGCTTTTGGGTTTCTAAGGCTACCTATTTTCTTTCCAAAAAAACATTTGAATGTTATAATCTTGGTGTTGGTTATGTCTGACATAAACTGAGAGAAATTGAAATTTATTTTCCTTTAGGATTATCTTCCTTCTAGTGCTCTTTAATTGTTAAATCAGTATTTCTCCTTTATGTTTATGATTATAAAATCATACCCTGGTTATTCATTTTTGTTTATGACTACTTTGCACTTAATTTTTATGTTTAATTAATATTCATTTTTTTTGCTTTAGACTTTGAGCCCCTGTTGACAGAATCTCTGGAAAGATCCCTAGGTTTGCACTAGCAAACCTAGGGATCAATAACAGTAGCTATTGACCATTTAAAATGTGGCTGGTGAGATATGAAAAATGCACACCAGATTTCAAAGACCTCCAATAGAAAATATACTAATTCCCCCTTAAGAATTATTTCTATCAATTACACGCTGAAATGATAATGTTTGATATAAATTGAGTCATATTGTATTAATAAAATTAATCTTGCCTATTTCCTTTTACTCTTTTTAATGTATGTACTGGAAAATTTAAAATTTCTGTGTGGCTTACATTTGGGTTCACATTGTTTTTGTTTATGCATTTCTATTTCTGCTGTAGATCCTCCTCATGCCATTTGTTATCTTATTAATTGACAGATTTCATTGTGTCATGTCGGAAATCGGTGAGTTTAAACCTGAACCAATGAGTATCTGCTTTTGTCAGCACCTTTCTATTGCATTGAATGCTATTGTGAGGAGAGATTTGAGGTATCTTAATAGTTTAAGGATTTAAAGATATTTTTCCTTTACCTTAGACATATCTTGAAGTCTATCAAATGTTAATATTAATTGAAAGGAGAACTCACTAATTGTTCAGTCTCATCTCAAACATCATGAATTTGTCATTTGTAAAACGTGCTGCTGTGTCCTGCTCTTCTACTGTTGTCAGTGGAACCAACATTTAGACAGGGACAGATTTTCAGAGCCATCTTGATTGTCTCTCTCCCTTATCTCATGTAAGCGGTTGGTCCTACCAGTTCTGATTTCAAACCATCTTCTCTTTAACCACAGCAACAAGAAACTTCCATCCACTTGAAAGGGAGAGAAAGAGAGAGGGAGAGAGAGGTTATCCATCTGCTGATTCACTCTCCACATGCCTGCAACGGCCAAGGCTGGGCCAGGCCAAAGTCAAGAGCTCAGAGTTCTGTCCAGGTCTCTCACACGGGTAGCAGGAGCTCAAGCACTTGAGCCAGCGTCTGCTGCCTCCCAGGCTGCCTTCACAGGAAGCTGCGTAGATGGAAGCATCAGAACTGGAACTAGAATCAGACACTCCCCTATGGCATAAGTGTCCCGAACAGAAGTAATACCTTCCTGTGTGTTTCATTTAAATGCTGTCCAGCAGTGAAAGCTTCAGATATACACAAACTTCATACTCTTAGCAGGTACTCGCCTTCTCAGACTTACCTATTCACTTATGCTGCAGAGCAAGTTTCCAAAATGGAGCTCCGGTTGGCAGAAATTTCATAGAGCTTTTGGATCCCTATTCTGCTTTCTCTCTGTACCGTCTCTGACTTCTGCAGCTCACCACCTGAACTCTCCCTTTAGCCCGGGATGAGTTGCACACAACTTATCCTGCAGTCCTTCAGTCATTGCTTGGATGTCATTGTCTTTTTGCCTTTTGAAGCCAGGTTAAAGATTCGTCAACATCCGGACCACCACCCAGGGGACCCGAGAAGGGCTTGATAAACTTCATTTGGAAGATTTTTGTTTCTCATTTCTCTTTCTTTGGACATGAGTGGCTACAGGCCATTTATCTTCTATATTATGATTACATGCTTTTGTATTTGTGTGTGAAATGATCTTTTCTTACTTAATGGACCATTTCTAGTGCTAAGTGTCCTCATTAGTAATATTGTCTTTTAACCAGCTTTAGTAAAAATAGTTTTTTTGACTAAATTTAATTTCCATTCTTAGCTGGTGGTAAATGAAGGAATTTTTTTCTTGATGATTTTATTGTTTTTATTACTCACAACTGAATTGTTTTCCCATGATTTATATTCACAACTGAATCAATCATTGATTATTGCTTCTTCATATCTGGCACACATTTTTGGATAACAATACAGTATCTCCAATAATTTTAATAATGCTTTATAGTATTCATTTTTTCTATTTTCATGCATTCCATTGATACTTTTGGAAATTGGAGTGTGGAGTGTGGAGAGAAGACAAAATGATTCATATTAATATTTCTCTAATGTGAATCAGCATTATCTTTATTTTTAAATAAGATTATTGCTGAATATATAAATTGATGTGTTATTTTGATAATGAATGCAGCAAACCTTGAACAGGGGCATTCTGTGTTGTTTTTGAAATCCATGCCTGGTACTGCCTGTTGGACATAACCTTTTAGTGGTTTGGATGGTGGTTCTGGAGATGAACTGCAAGAGTTCCTTACCTCCTTGCAACTCTGTAGAACAAATTACATCACTCTACCAAACCTCCATTTGTTTATGAAATGTGATTGACATTTTCAAGTTTTGACTGCGGTGCTGTGACCCTAAAATGGGTTAACCTATACAAATACCATAACCAGTGCTAGTGTAATTTCTGTATGGTAAAAAAATAAGAAATCGCTAACAATATTATTATTAATAACATTCATAACACATTTTTGAAACTTTAGTAAGTTTTGTATCCTTGGTAGGAACCTACCATACACTCATTTTCACTTTTTAATCATAATTCTTTTTCATTAGTAAAAGCCCTAAAAGTGTGCCTCCCAGCCTTTCTTCCTAGCACACATAGAAAACAGCTGCTCCAAGATTGAAGGTGGGGGTGGGCCTTTTGCACAGGGGCTAAGACACAGCTTGGCAGGCCCACATTTCATATCAGTGTGCCTGAGTGGGGGTCTGGCCTCCACTTCCAGTCCCAGCTTTCTGTTAATGCACACCCTGCAAAGATGATGACTCAAGCGGTTGGGTCCCTTTGATGCACCTGGGAGATCAGATTGAGTTCCTGGCTACTGCTTCAGCCTGGTTCAGCCCCAGCTCTTGTAGGCATTTGGGGAGCAAGCCAGTGGATGAAAGATTTCCCTATCTCCCCTAACCCTGTCTCTATCTCTCTTCCCTCTTCCCACACCATACCTTTAAAATATTTTTTTAAAGCTCAGAACAGTCTGGAATTGATTTAGCCTCTTCCCTTTAAGGACCGATGGGGAAGTTGGAGTGTTCTCGGGGAGACCTGAGGGTTTATAACTCCTCTTGTGCTTCTCCACTTCCTTTCCGTCCCTCTCATTTTATTTCCCATAAAAAGAACCCCCTGTGCTTTTTCATTAGATGTGAACTGACTCATCAACTTTAAGCCAACTCCAAGTATGAATGAGCAATGGGATCATCCTTCAAAAGGGTGTTAGAAAAATGTACATTGACCAGGCAGGCTCTGGATAGGCTGTGTCTATCCCCAGAACGTCTCTCATCCCCACTGCATTATCAGAACCAAAGCCATCAATGAAACAGTGAAACCTAGAAAATCAGCACTGCCTGGTAGCCTACAAGGGACTCTTGTCATAGTTGTCTTGGGCCCTGCCTTTCTTTGTACTCTGCATGGACCTGCAATGCCAAGATAATTTGTATGTTTTTTTTTTAATTTTTTTTTATTTGACAGATAGAGTTAGACAGTGAGAGAGAGAGAGAGAGAGAGAGAGAGAGAGAGAGAGAGAGAAAGGTCTTCCTTTTCAGTTGGTTCACCCCCCAAATGGCCGCTACAGCCTGAGCTGTGCCAATTCGAAGCCAGGAGCCAGGTGCTTCCTCCTGGTCTCCCATGGGGTGCAGGGCCCAAACATTTAGGCCATCCTGCACTGCACTCCCGGTCCACAGCAGAGAGCTGGCCTGGAAGAGGAGCAACCTTGAATAGAACCAGCACCCATATGAGATGCTGGCACTGCAGGCGGAAGATTAACCAAGTGAGCCACGGCGCCGGCCCCTGATCTGTTTTTAACAAGTATTCTTGTTTAGTTTATTTATTTGATAGACAGATACAGAGAGGGCTCTCACCAGCTTGTTCACTCCCCAAATGTCCACAACAGCCAGGGGTTTGGAGAGCTGGGAACTCACTCAATCCAGGTCTCCCACGTGAGTGGCAAGAACCCAACTACTGGAGCCACCATGGCTGCTTCCCAGGGTCTGAATTAGCAGGAAGCTGGAATCAGAGTGGGAGCCCAGGATCGAACTCAGGTACTCTGAACTAGGGACTTGGTCATCCTAAGTGGTGTCTTAACCACTAGACCACACTCCCTCCTCTGCCCTCTCCTGTGTCTTGTCAGCAAGTGCTTTCAGAATCTTGTTGTGTTTTTTCTTTCTGTCTCCTGTTTGGTGAATACTAACATAACTTCGAGCCAGGAGCTTCTCTGGGTCTCCCATGTGGGTGCAGGGTCCAAGGACTTGGGCCATCTTCTACTGCTTTCCCAGGCCATAGCAGAGAGCTGGACTGGAAGTGGAGCAGCCGGGACTAGAACCGGCGCACTTATGGGATGCCAGCACTGCAGGTGGTGGCTTTACCCGCTATGCCACAGCACCCACTCCAACAATGATTTCTTGATCTTAAGTAATTTGACCTCTGATTTTTGAAAAAACATTGGGCCCCTCTCTGTCACCTTCATTAAGCATGAGAAAGAACAAGCATACTTTCCACCATATTTTTAGCATCTTGGATGTGTTCTTGTTATGAAATTGATTCTCTCACATCCATCTCTTTTTTTATTTGTACTTTGCAATTTAAGAACATTTAACATTCAGTTTGCTCATGTGAATTTTAAATGGTTTGATTTTTGCTTTATTACCTGAATTCCCTGACCAACCAATGTGAAAATATATAACCAGACCCTTTTATTTTTAAGTTCCTCTATGCTATCCAAGTCTTAAATATCTACGTATTTTCGACCTCTTCAGAGTCAGAGTGGTTAGTTGTATCTCAGTAGAACATCCTTCTGGATATAGAAGCAGATAAATTTGTTTTTCCCAGAAGGAGAATCTTAAAGGAAGCACAAATATCCATTTATTAATATCCTTGATTTTGTTCCACAGTAATTTGAATTAAATTTTTACAGAGAATTACAGAGCTTACGAAACTTTCTAAATCTTTACTGATTTTCCCAATATGCTTTTGTAAAATACAATTTACATATAAAATCCACTCATATATGTTCAGCTTGATGGATTATGACTATACACCACAATCTAGATATAGAATATTTATCTCACTTGAAAGAATTCCTCCATCCGCACTCTATATCCAGTTCCAGACAACTGTTCATCTGCTTTCTTTCATTATATATTAGTTTGGATTTCTCTAGAATTTCATCTAAATGAATCTTTCTAAAAAGATTTATTTATTTGAAAGAGTTACAGAGAGAGAAGGAGAAAGAGAGAGAGAGAGAGAGAGAGAGAGAGAGAGAGAGAGAATCTTCCATCTGCTGGTTCACTCCGCTAATGGCCTTAATTGCCAGAGCTGGGCCAGGCTAAAGCCAGGAACCAGGAGCTTCTTCCTTGTGGATGGCAGGGGCCCAGGCTCTTGGGCCATCCTCCACTGCTTTCCCAGGCGAATTTAGCAGGGAGCTGGATCGGATATGGAACAGCCAGGTACCAAACCTGCTCCAATAGAGGATGCCATTGCTAAAGGCAGCAGCGTAACTCATTACACCACAGGGCCAGCCCCTTAATGAATCTTATAAATCCTATAAAATAGAATTTGTGGTATTTCCAGTCTGTATCACCTGTCAGAAGATGTTTCTGAGAGCTGTCCACGTATGCATCAGTAATGTGGGCATTTTTATTGCTGAGTAGTGTTCTGTTGCATGCATTTGCCACAAACTTTTTATGCGTTCACCAATTGATGGACATTTAGGTTATTTCCAGGTGTGCACAACTATTAATCAAGTTGCTATGATTACTATTTACAAGTTTTTATAGACATTTGAAGTAGAATTGTTGAGTTGTATGCTAAGTGCATGTTTAACCATGTAAGGAACCACCACATTAATTTTAATTGGTTATTCTTCTACATTATTAGTAATAGTCTGCAGATTTCTACTTCTTGGCATCCTTGTTAATGCCTGGTATTAATTAGATTTGTTTTCAACTTTATGTATTCTAATGGACGTTAATGGAATCTTATTGTGGTTTATATTTGCATTTCCCAGATATCCACCGATGTTGAGCATTGGTCATTTGTGTATCTTCTTCTTCGGCAAATTGTCAATTCAGCATATTACGCCTTTTTCTGTCTGAGTGTTCATCTTTGTTATTGGGTATAGGGTTAGCATAATTCAGATAATTTTCATTTCTATCAAAGAATGACTGATTTCTATGATTTATTTTTCAAAATTTAGTTTTTACATTTAAAGCAAAGAGCCACTTGAGATATTTTTATATATGATAAGAAGACAGGTTCATCCTCCTATAAAGATCCAGGATTGTTATACTTGCTCCTTTGAATTACTCTCATGCGTTTGTTAGAAATCAGTTGAGCAAATATGGATGCAAACTTTCAGCTCTTTATTTTATTCTGTTGATTTCTGTGTCTAACTTTACATCAATGCTGTAGAATTTTGATTTTGGGTGCTATATAGTCTGAAATCAGGTAATGCTTTTTTTTCCACTCTGCTTGTCTTTAAGATCCTCTTGTTTTCATGGTCTTCAGTGACACTGTTGTGATATGTCTTAATTCAGCTTCCTTTGTGTGATATCATTCTTTGTTTCACTAGTATTCTTTTACCTGTGGGTTTGCTCTTTTTAAAATTTTAGAAAATTTCACATGTTCTTTCTTCGGACATTTTTGCTGATGACTACTTGCTCTCTCTTCTGGGATTACAAGTACACATGGGGTGGACTTCCTGATATTGTCTCACAAGTGTATTTTTCCTCATTCTTTTTTCTCTCTGTGTGTCAGTTTGTATACTTTTGGTTGTGATACACATCTTTTCTTCTTAGTGGATAAATTTCTGTCAATGCCAATCTCATATAGTTCTCACTTAAGATATTGTCTTTTTCACATTTAGATGTTTCATTTGATTATTTTGTAACATTTCTCATTTATCTTAAATTCATATTTGTTTTAAAATCCTTGAGGTGGTTCATTTTTTATTCTTCTTTTAATGTTTAACAAACTTTAATTAGATGCGAATTTAAATTTGTTGTCTTTTAAAAAAAAAATCCTTCTCGAAACTGTAAAGACTTTTAAAAAAAACTTGTGGGAGGCCTGTTCTGTTTACTCTCTTCTCTGCACTCCTATGGAATGCCCTGGACGTTCACAGAGATGGAGGACCCCGGGGGGAATAATCAGTGTCTGCCCTGGGGCTCTGGAGAAAGAGTGAGGATGGGAATCAGTGAAGGGGAGTGCGTCACCCTACAAGGTCTGTCTTTGGAAGCTGATCACTTACTGGCTCCTATCAAGTAAATTCTTTGGCAAGTCTTGGTCCTAGACATTTAATTTCTTAGATTTTGGGTCATTTTTACATTTACATTCTAATTTCAAAGGTACATATGGGAGAATGCACTTAATATTTGTATATGCAAAAATCAACACAGATTGAGTGGGCATTGTTAACTCGTGCATCAGGTGAACTTTTGGTATCCTCCCATCGTGTGTAATAAACCAAGTGAAAAATAATAGTTTTCAAAAACCTCTGAATCTCAATTTAAATAATTAGACTTGCTTTCTTTTTGTCCTTCCTTCTTCCCTTCCTTCCCTCTTCCCTTTTCCTAAGAAGCATTGAGCCCCATGAATTGGATGTATTTTTGTAGTTAAATATTATGCTACATTTTACAAGACTATGGTCTATGAATTTAGCCAGATGTTTTCTATAATAAGAAATAAGAAATCTAATGAAAACATTTTAAGATCAGTGTGAAAGCATAGATAATGGAATCATTATAACATCCAAATACTGGCTACAAGAAAAGTAATTATGTCTACAGTATGAATACCATTTACATTGTATATTTCCCATTATATATTTAATATTTAAAATGTCTTTATTTGAGGCAGCAGGTCATACAGTCCACCCATTTAAAGTATAAAATCGAGCAGTTCCTAGTATGAGCACTGAGCTATACAGCCATCACCTCAAGGGTTAGAACCTTATTATCACATAAAAAGAGACTCGCTTTTCCTTAGTTGTCATTCCACACTTCTCTTCTCCAATCCTTTCCATGGAACCCTATGGCCCCTGGCAATCACTTATCTTTATATCGTCAATTCTTAACACATTTAATTTTCTATATTCCTCCTATTTTACTGTAATTATATCTGCTTTTGACCACCATCTCCACAACCCCTTCTGCCTTCTCCAAGCCACCATTGTGCTTTCTACCTCTGTGAGATTAACTTTTATAGATGGCACATGTGAAAGCTGTAGTGACCAAAACAACATAATAGTCCCTTAAAATTAGGCATACAGATCAATGGGACAGAATAGAGAGCCTAGAAGTAAAGCCATACATTTATATCCACAATTTTCCAAAAAGGTTCAAATAACACATACTAGGGAAGGCATGGTCTTTTTCAATAAATGATGTTGAGATATGGTGTATCCACATGAAAAGAATGAAATTACACCTCTATCTCTCATTATACATGAAGATTAACTAAAAATGAATTGAAGAATTAAATGCAGAGGCCTAACTCTCTAAAACTACTAGAATAAAACATAGAGGGAATGGGCCATAAATGGGTCTTAGCAATGATTCTTTTGGATATGACTTCACAAGCAAAGGTAATATAAACAAAAAGACAAATGGGATTACATCAAACCAAAACGCTTTGCACAGCAAAGGAAAAATCAACAAAGTGAAGACATGATCCACAGAATTAGAGAAAATAGTTGCAGACTGTATGTCTAATAACAAGTTAATATACCAAATGTATGAGGAAGTCACTCAACGGAAAAGCAAGAAAACAAAGAATACTTTTTTTTAAAATGCACACCTGAGTAGATGTTTCTTGAAAAGAAACCTACAGATGGCCAAAAGGTGTACTGGGAAGAAGACATTCAATATCATTAATCAGGTAAATACAAATCAAAACCACACAGCATGTCATCTTACACCTGTTAGAATGACTATTACCAAAAAGACAAAAGGTTGCAAATGTTGATGAGGATGTGGGAAAAGGGAACGCTTACATACTATGGAATAGTGCCGAAGGGGCTGTAAGTATAGCCATCATGGAAAACAGTATGGAGCTTCCTCAAAAAATTAAAAACACAACTGCATCTAATCTAGCAATCCCACTCCCAGGTATATATCCAAGGGAAATAACATCAGTAGGTTTGAGAGATATCTGCATATTGCAGCACTGTTCATGATATATAACACTTAGAGTCAACACAAGTGTCCATCAACAGATGAGTGGATAAGTAAAATATGATATGTGATACACAGCGCACACACACACACACACACACACAGGTAATACTCAGTGATTAAAAAGAGTGAAGTCTTGCCATGTGGGAAAACATAAGTGACTGGAGCTCAGGGTAGACAAATACCACATGATTTCCCTCATTTGTGCAATGGAATGAAAGGGGATGCTATCTAGTGCATGTTTCTGTTTAAACAGATAATCCACGGTCATCAAGGACTCCACATTTTCTGTCTCTAGATTAAAATTACTTTGCAGTCTTCTAATTGTGGCTCTCTGTTGAGCAGGTCCCTTCTCCTGTTTTCCCACCACAGTGCTCAATCGCTAATGTCTTCATCTGCTATGCCAATTACTATTTCATAGTTCCCGTTCTTTACATTAGAAATCAGTGCCAAGAAAGAAAACCGGGATGGATATGAATGAGTGACACCCACCAACCTAGGGAATCCTTCTAGAAACATGAAATTGTGGCTGTGTTTAAAATAGCACCACCTCCAGCAAATGCCTGGACATCTAATGGCAAACAGAAAATTATTCTATTGGGTGAGAAACTACGGAAATTCTGGGAGGAGAGTTTGCTCAAAAGCTTCCAAAATGCCTCTTAAAAAAAGATTTTTTCTTAATCTTCAGTTGGGTAATGGGGAAAGGAGTATGAGGGAGTGCTGGACAATGAACAGTAGATTTTATTTCACATTTGATTCAGCAGTATTGAGGTTTAGATTTTATTTGGTGTAGAAATATGTTCTTAAACAATCAGAACATTGGCTTCAGTTAAAGTGTTGGAGTACCTTCAGGGGGTTTCTTTTTCAACCTCCTGAGTTCCAGTGTACTTTTGCATGGCTCTCTAGAGTGAATTAGCAGTTCTGAGACATTTGGCATTAAGGCACTGGCCCAGAGAGGCGGAGTGGATATGCAACTTCTGACTCCTGGATGGTGTGTTGATACTGTAGATTTTTTTAATGGTTGCACTTTTTCTTAGACTAGCATAAAAGATTTACTGTTACAGTTTGTGTGTGGCCAGCCAGTGGCATATGGAAAAGCTGTTTCCTGCTATTTAATTTAATTAGCCCAATCACGTGCCAGCCTTCGGGCATGTCACTCTGGACCTCTGAGGCTCTTTGTCTGTCAAAGAGATGGACAATATCTTGGCTTTGTTTAGTTGTTCAGGATGCTGCAGATAAAACCACTGAAATTCTGACTGTTTGTGTAACCAAATCTTTGCATTTTTACCATTTGGCTTTGATTTTGTTTTATAAAAAAAGATGACATTTTGGCCTTGGGGAACTGAGAAAGACATATTGAGGGAATGAAGAAGAGCTGTTGCTCTCTGTGGCTTAATGAGCAGTTAAGAGTACTGTCATTACACCAGAAATTTCTAGTTTTTTGTTACTACTTTAAGAGTAGAAACTGGAGATAGTTATCATTCCTTCATCTTAGCCCTAACTTAGCAGATAGTCATTTTGATTCGAGCTCCCTTTTGGGTTCATGGATATATTTTAGTGACTTTCTTCATCTTGTTGCAATTTCAAAATCTTACAGTGAATGCATAATTGAAGAAGATACTATTTCTTCATTCTTTCAGGTGAGAACATTATAGTTTTGTTTTGTTATTATAAAAATACATTGAGCAACCCAGTTAGTCACTTCCAAAATTGTTCTCTATATTCTAGCTTTCAGATCAATGTACTTACATTTGTTTTCCTTTCACAATCACTATATTTACGTTTTAAAATTCTCTTTCATTATATTTAACTTATTATTTTCCTAATAGTTTTATAATTTTAAAATTTGCCAATAACATTTCAAAAGAAATAGAAGATTTAAATATATATGAGCAATTTAGGAACTTGATTCAAAATGAGGGCTTTGGTCTAAATTTCTAGCAGGAATAACAGCAGCTTCTAGGATATAGGAACTTGTCCAAGGTGATAAATCTATTTGAACATTCAGATTTTATGAATAAGTGTGTCAGTTAGAAGTTCCTCATTAGGAATAAGACACACACACATCATTTAGCACTTCAAGAAGATTTTCCCAGGTGCTTAATACCCTGAGAAAGTTAAATTAAATCAAATATCGCTGAGCCTTCGCGTGTGCTGTCTTGCTGAGCGCCAACACACAGCCCTGTCGTGGGCCTGTCTCTCCCTTTAGAACTTCCAACAGGACCTGTAGTGAATGAATGACAGCCTGCCTCAGAGGACATTCCCTGTGTCTGCAGATCATAGAATCATTGCTTTTCAGTAGATTAGCATTTTTAAGTGAATTACTGAAAGATTTCACTTTGGTAAAACTTACAAGATCCTTACTTCTGATTGCTTTTCCTAGTTTAGAAAATAGGTTACAAGGTTAAAGAAAAGAAATTAAGATCTAAAAATACAAATCCTCAAGACTAACAGTGTTTTACCATATAGATTACATTCACAATACAGACATTGATAATGACCTCATAATTCAGCTGTCACATGTAAGCTGTAAGTTTTTTTTTTTTTTTTTTTTTGACAGGCAGCGGTAGATAGAGAGAGAGAGAGACAGAGAGAGAGAGAGAAAAGTCTTTCTTCCATTGGTTCACCTCCCAAGTGGCTGCTATGGCTGGCACGCTGCGCCGATCCAAAGCCCGGAGCCAGGTGCTTCCTCCTGGTCTCCCATGCGGGTGCAGGGCCTAAGCACTTGGGCCATCCTCCACTGCCTTCCCGGGCCACAGCAGAGAGCTGGCCTGAAAGAGGAGCAACCGGGACAGAACTGGCGCCCCGACCAGGACTAGAACCAGGGATGCCGGCGCCGCAGGTGAAGGATTAGCCTAGTGAGCCACAGCTGTAAGTTATTAAAGGCCCGTGACCTGTGTGTTTTTTACACTTTGTAAAAGGGCAAACATATTCAGCAAGAGAGCAAACATTGTGTTTTCTGTCTTTTTATTTTTTATCATCAGTTTTTCAATGTAATTGTACTTAAACCTGTAATTATTATATCTACTGTGAGCTTCATTGTATGTCTTTATTCTTTATATATAATTAATATTTTTCTTTCCCTTGCATATATGATTTGAGTTTGATTTTTTCCTCCACCACCACCACCACCACCACCACATGTAGTTTTATAGTGCAGTCGAATACATTTAAGAAAATCCATTTTGCTGATGACATTTTAAAAATGAATATATTTTTGATATTGAGAAACACCCATTCACTAATGAAAATGTATGGCACAAATATAGTCAAATATTGAGTTCAAGATGTTATGCAATATAAGATGATTGAAATTTGAAATGAAACTGAGGTGGTAGGAAACTCATAGGAAAGAGTTGTCCTTAGTTAACTTAAAGCAAGAACTTAGATAGATATTAAAATGATACCACCTATTTCTGCCAGCAAATGTATCCCTTGGTGATGGTAATTGTGCAGGTTCAAATAAATATTTAGATATGGCAGGCTGTGTACGAGATTAAATGTGAGACTTACAAATCAGTTTGCTTTGCAGCAAAATTTAATACAAATTTTCTGTACATATTATCTAAAATTATATTTCATATACATTTGTGAGTGTGAGATTTTGTGTGTCAGTTAACAAAGACCTCCACCTGTTGCTGTTTATCCTGATAGAATGTGTTAGGTCAGACCAATTCAACAGATACTCAGCAAACCTCTGTCCTCTGCTTACGACTTGTCCCAGGGACTGCCTTAGAAAACCACAGATAAATAAGTTATCCACATGGACTTCCAAATTAACAGCCTCTCACAGACATCGTTATGTAAACAAATGAGAATTCCGTGTCATTGGTGTCACCATGTTAAATTATGTATATTAAAAAAATGGCTTAACTTTTGATCAAGATCCTGCAGCTCCTAGGTTGCTGGATGGTGATGAAAATCCACATCCTTTGTCTGTGTTCTTTGGAACAAGCACTGTTCCCTCTGAAAGGAATCCAGGTCTCGCCGAGGAGCTTGACATCTCGTTCTGGGTCCCCTGAAGACTGAAAGTTGGAAGGATTGTTGTGTTTCCACATCACAGTTGCATGTCCTTTGCTGTCCATAGAGTTACTTTGAGATATAGCTCCCATTGATAACTATTTATTCCGTTTATGATATAATGACAAACATTCTAAGAAGAATAAGAGGACTTTTGTATTTTTTGGTCACTAAATGGGGAGATATTGCAAGCAGACAGCAAAATTTCAATTGCTTTATGTCAATGCTGTTACAAACTAGAAGAGTGAAACTATGAGATATTAAAGGCTGAGTTTTCTAATAGTAATTTTTGTTGATATGCTGGAATTTATAGAATTGTTTATCATTTTAAAGAGTAAGAATATCTAAGCCATGAGTATGAGAAAAAAATTTTTGATCCATTTTTCTTTGGCAACTAAAATTTCCATCAAAACTCTCAGAAGTTATTGAAAAGACCTAATAATTTATTTGCAGACCAACAGATACTTTTTAGATTATTTTAAAGCATCTTTTGAGCTATGCACTGTGCTTTTCATTAAAGCAAATGATCTAATTTTTATTTTTTAAAGATTTATTTATTTATTTGAAAGGCAGAATTACAGAGAGACTGAAGCAGAGAGAGAGAGAGGTATTCCATCCACTGGTTCACTCCCCAGATGGCCGCAACAGGCAGAGCTGCACCGATCCAAAGCCAGGAGCCAGGAGCTTCTTTCAAGTCTCCCACACAGGTGGCAGGGACCCAAGGACTTGGGCCATCTGCTTTCTCAGGCCATAGCAGAGAGCTGAATCAGAAGTGGAGCAGCCAGGTCTTGAACCGGCACCCATATGGGATGCTGACACTTCAGGCAGCGGTTTTACCTGCTAAGCCACAACGCTGGCCCCAGAACCTAATTTTTAAATGGAACATCTTTTAGTTTTGACCCAGGAAGCGATGTCAAGACCCTCTGCTGACCAAGGTGCTAAAAATGAAGGTATGGATTGATTATTCTTCAGTATCTTGGGAACCTTTTTCCTATAGCAAAGGACAGTTGACTTAATAAAGTAATTCTCTCTCTCTCTCTCTCTCTCTCTCTCTCTCTCTCTCTCACACACACACACACACTGCATTATATTTACATGTATATATAAGGATGCTTCAAAAATTTCATGGAAATTGAGTTGAAGGTCCATTTTGATTTCAAAATGTTTTGCAACCCATGCATAGTTCTTTGCTAATACACAGTTCCTGCAGACTCTCTGAAGATCCTCTGTATGCATGGTTTTCTAAAACTTTTACTCCAAAACAACTTTACCTTTTGATTTCATTCTTCCACAAACTTTTTGAAGTTCTATCACGTATATATGGATGAGTGATCTGTTCCTGTTACACATTTCTCTTATGGCATTGTGGAAAATCCCCCCCTTCCTCACCAAAGTTGAACCCTAAAGCCCCTCTTCTGGTTCCTTAGTTTGGATAGAACTGATGTCTTCTGTTCCCATGACCTATCTGCTCGATCTAGTGTGGTGTTCTTCTCCTTGTTGCTTTTCTTTCGCAAAACCTTACCACTTTTTGTTGTTGTTGTTAAATAAAATATGATTGACTCTCTCTTTGAAGATAATCCATGGAGGAGAAGCTGTCCTCCACCCTCACTGTGGCTCACCACAACTTCTAGAAAGGTCGACTGGAATACGTGAAATAAAGATAGCAGCACAAAGCAGTTAGCCAGCTATAAAACCTACTGCTGTCTAGCTGGAAAACCCATAATATGAAGTGTCATTGTGTTGTGTTGTGCTCTCCATGAGTCAGACTGTGTCTCTCATCCACATACCTGAAGGAAACCAACTACACAATCAGGTTAACCTCTGTGATGGAGAAACTAAGACCAAAAGAGCCAGTGCCTTCTTAGTCTTTGCCATGTAGAGGGTCTGTAGGTGACAGGTGCCTCAGTTTTTCCTTTGTGAACTCAGAGTTGGTCCTTATTTTCTTTGAAAAGCCATGCTTCGCTCACCCAACCTGATGTGCAAAGACGATGCTATCCACAGCTTGACTGACACCTGCAAGGTAGATACACCATAGTGAATGACCTCCTTAGTTTTAAATTTTCTCTCTTTTGTTCGCTTATGTTCATATGGTTTCTTTCAGAATTCTAGCTGATTTTTTAAAAGCCTGTTGAATGTTTTTTAAAATGTCAAGTGAATGCTAACTTACTATTTTTGAACCAGAATTGGCAAAGAGACTTCCTCTGAAAGGGTGGGAGATGGGAGAAACACATTCTATGCTGACAGAGTTTTTGATGTTCCTCAGGAGTGAAAATAGCTCAACTAAATTAGTCATAAAATGTATGCAAAAATAGGCAGCATATGCCAGTGTTTAAAGTTGAAGCACCAGGGTGGACATTTGTTGTATCAGTTAAAACACCTGCATCCCACATTAGGGGAACTGAATTTAATACCTGGCTCTGGCTCCTGACTCTAGCTTCCTGCCAGTGTATACCCTGGGAGACAGCAGTGATGACTCAAATAATTGGGTTCTTGCCATCCACATGGGAAACTGGATTGTGTTTCCAGCTCCTGGCTTCAGACTTGGCCTAGCTTCACCCACTGTGGTCATTTGCAGAATGAAAAAGCAGTTTGGAACCCTCTCTTTCTCTCTCTCTGTCTCTCTTTTCTCTCTCTGTCTCTGTCTCTGTCTCTCTCTCTCTATCTGCCTCTCAAATTAATAATTTAGTGCTTAGACATGGATGAAAATAGTATGGAAAGGGACTGGTGCTGTGGCACAGTGGGTAAAAGGCACAGCCTGCAGTGCTAGCATTTGAATCCCATATGGGCATCGGTTCAAGTTCTGGTTGCTCCATTTCTAATCCAGCTCCCTGCTGGGGTAGCTGGGAAATCAGTGGAAAATGGCCCAAGTGCTTGGGCCCCTGTACCCACTAGAGAGAGCTGGAGGAGGCTCCTGGTTTTGTCCTGACCCAGCGTGGTCATTGCGGCCATTTGGGGATTGAACCAGCAGATGGAAGACTCTCTCTCTCTCTCTCTCTCTGCCTTTCAAATAAGTAGTAAATAAATCTTTTTAAAAAATAACAGCAATAATCACAGGTAGTATATATTGAGAGCTAATTGAAAAACGACTTGTCTGGTAATTTGTATATATAATTTAATAATTGCTCATTTACAAGTAAAAATGGAGGCCTCAGAATGCTTGGAATCCAATCTTTAAGAAAAGGTGGAACTCAGATTCTAACCCCAGTCGTTTTTTTTTTTTTTAAGATTTATTTATTTATTTTAAAGTCAAAGGTACACAAAGAGAGAAGGAGAGGCAGAGAGAGAGAGAGAGAGAGAGAGAGAGAGAGAGAGAGAGGTCTTCCATCTGCTGGTTCACATCCCAATTGGCTGCAACGGCCAGAGCTGCACCGATCTGAAGTCAGGAGCCAGGTGCTTCTTCTGGGTCTCCCACGTGGGTGCAGGGGCCCAAGGACTCGGGCCATCTCCCACTGCTTTCCCTGACCATAGCAGAAAGCTGGATGGGAAGTGGAGCAGTCAGGACTCGAACCGGCACTCATGTGGGATGTCAGAGGTGCAGGTGGTGGCTTTACCCCCTATGCCACAGTGCCGACCCCCTAACTCCAGTCTTAATCCAGAAGGCTGAGAGACTGGCTTGCATCTCACAGCCAGTTCACAATGATGCTGTAACAGAGACTCAGGTCTGACTCACTAACTAGTGAATATTAATTCAAAATGTAGTTCTTTCAACTTCAACCCAAAACTCCGCTCATGACAACAGTAAGATTTCCAGCCCAGTTTTCCTTCCTCTCGCCCAGTTATTTTGATGAGAACCTGCTAGTGCACCTGTGCAATGCAAAGGCCAAATGCATAACCAGACTCAGCTGGGAAGTCCTGGGATGCTGCTGTTTTCTTCCTGTCCAACGCATCTGTAATTATTCTGTTAAACTGTAGTTCATAAATCTTACCTCTTATGGCCACGGTCAGAAGACTGAAAATGTCATTTATGGAATCCCCAATGCTTCAAAGCTTCCTTTCCGTATTTGATGTGGCATTCACTTTACGTATGGAGTTTTAAAATTTTAAATATATGTTAATTCCCTCTGCCTCTTCTTTTATAAAAAACACCATTTTAAGTACATAGCTTGGCATGCATTCTTCACAGTTGATTGAAGTCTCCTTAACCTTCCCAGAGGATTTTGCGCTTTTAACTCTGTGTATCAACATTTACACAAAAGCTTTTCCTCTTTTCTGTTTGTAGTTACAGTAAAGCACTATGTGGAAAAGAATGGTGGAATCCTTTCTCCTTTATATGGGAAAATCCTCATAAAATAATTCAACTAAGCTAATGCAAACCTTCATCTCTTTGTTTAATTGCGTATCACAAACCACTATTTGCAAGGAATGGCTTCAGATGTTGGGCACAATCTTATACAACACAAATAAAGTTATAATCTATTAAAAATTAAATCACATACACAACTTAGTATTAGATAAAAAGAAGTTGGCTACTAGACAACAGGCACAGCTATAGTAATATCTTGAGAGTTTATATTTTTGTAACTGAGAAGTTGAATTTCCCAAATGCCACGTGATTTAATATGAACATAAATAGTTAAGAAATGTTTATGCTTTAAATCCTTTCAAAATTCTTAATGTGCTTTGTTAATGTTATTTTTATTTTCACCCATTTCCTTGGGAAACATAATTTCCAATCCAGGAAATAAGCCTTTCTGTGGGTGAGTTAGTAAGTCACATAACTGATTCAAGGAGATACCTCTAAACAAGCTTTCTACTCAAGTTATTCTTTTTATTCTTTCTCTTTTTTTGTTGCAAAACTGCAAACTATGTTAGGATCCTTGAGACAACAGTTATTCAAAGGTATAAAACTTACTATACAATAGTAGGCTTTAAGTTCTGATTGGTAGTATCATAGAAAGACCATTAATGGAAAAGATACTCTACATTGGAGTAAATAGCTCCTATACTATTCAAAATGATTGTAGTGAATTTTGCATTCTTTGATTATTCACAACCCAGCATTGTAGTAAATATATCATTATTTTGGCAACATAGTAAATGTCAGGTATCTTTGATATTTACTATGGAATAAATCTTTGTGGTGTACAGAGAGCAGATCCAAGGAGGTGACCCCAAGGACCTGAAGGTTAATTAATGGCCTGGGATAGCCTGACTGAAAATGAATAGGGATTCAGGAAGAGTTCCAGGACTGCTTAGATGGACTTAGATGTTTTATTATGTTTTCTCACAAGGGAGACATTTTCTTTCATTGTTGGGGTATGGTCTCGTCTAATAAAGATTATTTTGGTCTTTACCCAATAAATTTTCCACATTATCTAGTATAAAGTCTGGCTGTGTACACTTTTTACTTTGGAAAGTTTTTTTTTTTCTTAATGTAATGTGTGAAGAAATGAGGTGGCTATCGGGTTTCCCATTCTAAGCCAACAAAAAACATTGAAACTCCACAGACAGCCTGTCTAACTTGAAAACTGAATAAAAATTACAATGTCTCTGTGAGCTTAGGTAGGGAACATCATTTTTCTAATTTTGACATTATCTCATTATTAATTCTCTTTGTTATCAACAAGGGAAATAGACAAATAGGGTTTCAAAGCAGCACCATAAAGTTTCATGTTCTCAGAAAGCAAGAATAAGTGGAGAGGGAAGGCTGTGTACGAAGCTATAATTCTGCTTGGTCTCAACTTGACAAGTGACACAGGGAATGGGGTTGTAATGTTCTATATAATTAATGCCCTGTTTCTCATATGTTTATATTCGGACTTAATGAATACTATGCAAATGCACAAAAGGTGATGGACTTAACTCCAGTTACAGTCACACTTAGAATCTATGGTTTTAGCAATATTCTTACATATACTCCATATACTGCCGACTCATGAAAGACTTCTTGTTTCTTAATTCTAATAGGTTTCCTCGTTTTGATCCTTTAATTCTAGGTTCACTTGTGGTTGGCACATCTTTTCTTCTCATTTCTTTCTTTCTAAGCCTCCTTCTCCTTATACATAGTTATCTACCCAACATGTCCTTTCAAATGGGGGACAAATGGTTAGAAAGCTATATTCCATTGCTTTTGTAAGAAAAAAAAACACACAGACACAAACTAAAAGCACATATTCAGGGGAAATGTCTTTGGTTTTTCTTTAAATAGGAGCAGAGCAGAGGTCATTAGCTGAAAGGAAGTTAACATGACAGGGACCCTAATGATTGTAAAGAAAGGTTAGGAGAAGAAAATCTCTCTATGAGTTGCACTACTGATAGCTACTTCATACAAGCCATTTTTCACTGAAATAAACTAAAACATCACTGATTAATAAAAAGTCAGGAAAAGGCAATGTATCTTAATGAAAGCTTCAATTATACTTTACGTTAAAAATTCTTTATTCCCATTGCTTCTAAATTTCATTCTCTTATATTCAGTAAAACAAGTAAGTAAAAAGCTGTTCAAATTAAAAATCTAGTTCACAGAACACTTACCTTCTAAAATCATTTAAGAACATAAAGACCATTTAGTACACAAACCTTGGTTGCTAGAGGGCTAATCTCTGGGAAATAATCTTCAATTTGGATTTTTGAGAATTTTCTTTTCCAAGCATTATAATACATTCCAAATGAATACCCTTTCCTTGTCACTTGAGTAGATAAAAACGAGTTCAAACTAAGACCTAAGAGTCAGAGATTTCAGGTACCTTGACCACTGTGGAATTGTCAAAATTCAGCAATGCCCTTTGGCTTTTTTAGTGGGGTATGGCTCAGAAGCAGTGTTGCTGGGGCCAATGGTAACTGCTGCAAGGGTTCTAAATGGTCCAAGTGCAGTGACTCAAAGGCAGAGGAAGAAAATTAATTATAATCAGACAACCCAATCAAGACCATTTAAAAAAGTTCTGCAAGTTCTCTTAACCAAGAAAGTCTTTTAACCAAACATTGCCTGCTATTCTTGGAGATTTCCACACTCAGGGGAAAGCTTTTGTTAGTTTATGGCTCAATAGCAATGTTGATTCTAGCCAGTATTATGTGGCCAAAGTAGGAACAAGGGCTAGTGGTCAGCATGAAAGATTTATGGTCCATGTTGTTCTTGTGGTCATTAAGGTCATGGGCAGCCTAGTTCTCCTTTGATTTAAAGAGGACATCATTGATTTGGTGGGTGGTATTTTTCTTCTGTGGCTTTATAGTTGGCTTGACATATGCATATTTGAGGGTGGGTATTTGGCACACCAGTGAAGATCCCACTTGTCAGAGTGCCTGGGTCTGTGTCTTGCTTGCTTCCAAACCAGCTTCTTGCTAAAGCACATCCTGGGAGACAGCAAGTGAGAGTTCAAGTACTTGGGTCCCTGTCACCCACATAGGAGACCTGGATTGAGTTCCAGACTCCTGGCTTTGGCCTGCCCTAGCCCTGACTATTGTAGAGTAGAACCGATGATGAAAGATTTCTGTCTTGTCTCTCTGTTTCTCTCTCTCTCTCTCTGGGTATATGTGTATCTTTCAAATAAATAAGTAAATAGTTTTTTAAAAGATAAATAAGTATTTTTGATGTACTTGTCAACTCTAACTATGTAGGTAGTGGGAATAATTAAAACCATCCGATTTTACTGAGGAAACACTTCTTGTATAAATTGTGTAAAAGATGAATCAAGTTCCATTGTATAGTGTGTACACATGTTGCCATGGGTACTTTTATATCTGACATTAAGAGTTATTGACATCAAATGGTACTATTTCATCAAATGGGCTGAGCACCCTGGAGAAAGGGCTGGAGGCAGTGACTGTGGAGCAAATGAGGCTTCATGTCCAGGGAGCAGCCCTGCTGGTTCAGTTCCAGACAGCACATTGTGCCTGTTTCCAAGAATGCTTAAGATTCTTAAGTCTCATAGTAACTGAGGATATTTTAATTCATACCTCATATTCCTGAATCTAGATGTGAACTGAAGTACATGTTAGCCTTTGAATAGACACAGTGAAGAGATGCTACTGGTACTAATAGGCCAGGATGCATAGCAATTTGCATTTATAAAACTCAACTTTTAAAAAAGTTTATTTTTAATTATTTGAAAGGGGAGAGAGAGAGAGATAGAGAGAGAGAGAGAGGCAGAAAAAGAGAAAGAGAAAGAGAAAGAGAATCATTCATCTACTGTTTCACTTAGCAAGTTCTTGCAACAGTGCAACTGGCAGGGCTGAACCAATCTGATGGCAGGAGCCAGGACCTCCAACTGAGTCTCCCATGTGAGTGGCAGGGACAAAAGCATTTGAGCCACCATCTGCTGCCTCCTTGGGTACACATTGTAGGAAGCTGGATTAGAAATTGAAGGAAGACCAGATCTCGGGCAATCTCACATGGGATAGGAGTATCCCAAGTGGCGGCTTAACCCACTGTACCACAACACCTGCTGCATGAAACTCAAATGTTGCAGAGCACATCCCACAGCTGTTCACAGGAGTGAACAGTGGGAGGATTTGGACATCTGAGTTTTGTTTTGGCCAGAATCTTGGCTCTTCTTTGCAGAATGATGCTGAGAAGGTGTCTCTACATAACTTCTGAGCCAATTTTACCTCTTGTGGGATCACTGTTCCTTTCAGACATTTCCGTAAAGTTTGGAGTAGACCGTGTCCATGTTCCTGTTCTTAGAGCTCATATTGTGTTTCTGCTTCTGTTTTGAAAATGAGAGGCAGCCTCCTTTTGAGTTTCAAATTTTAAAAGGATAAGGATCATTCATTCAAAGAAATGTGGGCTGTGGCTGGCGCCATGGCTCACTTGGCTAATCCTCTGCCTGTGGCACCGGCTCCCCGGGTTCTAGTCCCAGTAGGGATGCCGGGTACTAGTCCCGATTGCTCCTTTTCCAGTCCAGCTCTCTGCTGTGGCCCAGGAGGGCAGCAGAGGATGGCCCAAGTGCTTGGGTCCCTGCACCCCCATGGGAGACTGGGAGGAAGCACCTGGCTCCTGGCTTCGGATTGGCGCAGCACCGGCCATAGCGGCCATTAGGGGAGTGAACCAACGGAAGGAAGACCTTTCTATCTGTCTCTCTCTCTCACTGTCTATAACTCTACCTGTCAAATAAAAATAAATAAATAAATAAATAAATAAAATGTGGGCTGTACTATGACATTCATTTCTTCCCAGAGAAGAGAAGATTGTAATTACCTAGGGAGAAGCTGCTCTCTGAAGTTGAATGAAGATTGGATAAAGTAACTGATTTTGCAAACAAGACACAGCACTTATAGCTGGCTTGTTTTAGCACACTGCCATTTTTTTCCCTACTAAGGAAAGATATATCAGGTTGGCTAATAGAGTTCTTTATTGTCCTTGTGGGGGGGGGGGAGTTAACCTAAAACACAAATATGTGTTTCTAGAAGGTCTTATTCCATGTGATTATAGTTTTTCATTGAGGAATTAAGGGAACCAAACATCACTGATATTATGAGGTATTTGTTTAAGGCATGCTTATTTCTGAATGGCTGCTGTCTTGGAGATCTTGCAGCAAAATGCTAATTTCATTTGATTTGCAGTACATACACATGCATAGGCCTTTTCTTAACTGTGAATAGAACCTATGCAACTAATGATGGAGAAAAGGTGTCTGAGACAATATACTGAGAAGATCTGATACACAGCAAAAGATTGGGATAAGTTTGTGCAGTGCAATTCATTTCCTGCCTGAAAGGGTTATTTTTTGCTTCCTAATGGAAAGGAACTTATGTGCGATTTCAGTTTGTAATAAGCCCTAATGAGTGGTAGTAAAGACAAGCTGGAAGAACATATGTCTTGCCCAAACTCTTCTAATAGGTTTGTGAATCACTTTGTTTTGCTCTTTTTCAATCTGACATTCATTTTGGTCCCAAGGAGAAGAGAGGTTCTGGTGAGCAGCATGAAACAAAATTACATAATTATGTGTTGATTTTCCATGGGCTATTAGTATCTTGTTATTGTGAAACTGTAAAGTTGCTTTGTAGTTTCTGGCTTGGTAGTATTTGACATGTAGGTAAAGTGGAGGAAACTAAAGACTGCGTTTAATATGAATGTTGAGTTCCAGCTGCTTTTTAATATAATCTCCTTTTGGTTATTTCCAAATTTATGTAAGATATTTATATATTTGAAAGGCAGAGTTACAGGTAGAGAGGGAGACACAAAGAGAGAAAGAGATCTTCCATCCTCTGGTTTACTCCCCAAATAGCCACAAGGGCCAGGACTCCCTTTGAGTCTCCCATATGGCTGACAGGGACCCAGGCACTTGGGAAATTTTCTGCTGCTTTTCCCAGGCCACCAGCAGGAAGCTGGATTGGAAGTGGGGCAGCCGGGACACGAACTGGGGCTTATATAATATGCCAGCACTGCAAACGGCGGCTTTACCTGCTACACCACAACACTGACCCACAAACATGTAATTCAGGTTAGTATAGTTGCAATGCTCAAAGACCAAAAGCATCAGATTACTAATGCAGGGCAGTAAATGTTGATCCTAAGCAGGTTACATGACCCCAACAGACCAGGTAGGGCACTGAAAACTCTCCCTGAGAGGGTAGTTTGTGTGGCCTAGCCTGAGGCCAAGAGGTTGCTTGTCTTGTGTTTGAGTTCTGGCTTGGCCGCTTTGCTCGTCCTGAGACCTCGTAAGCACTGAAGCTCGAATTCCTCATCTGTAAGACCGGGTTAGTAACACCTCTCTCCCAGGGTCACTGGAAAGTGAGCTATAGAAAAGGCCTCATATTTGAGGTTCATTCCCAGGGTCAGGGCTCAATGTGGTAACTGCAGATTGGGAAGGAATGAAATATCACTTTCCTTTGGAGCACCTGGAAGGAGAAAGGCTGGATGACTTAAGAGAATTTTCCAAACTGTATGTTTTGAAATATTACTCCAGAGAAATGTTCTCTGGAAACTCTGCATTCTTTGTAAGCCTCCCGTAGACCCCTGATGGACTGTAGCAAGTTAAGGGCTCTGAGAATCCCTGCAGCAAACCAACTTATTTGCATTGTTCAGCTTGATGTGTTAAAAAAAAATGCCCATGCATTTTCAAAATGCTACCATTCTGTATAACGAACTTTATGAAATACTGACCTTGGACCTTTTAAATAAGCGTTAAGTTCTCACATCTTAGTCTGTAGGTAACAGCAGTTAAAACGAAACTATAAGCAAGCATCACTCCTACCTTTTTTATGGGAAGCATCTCTCTTACCTTTATGGGAAGTGCCAATGTGGGAAAAGGGAGACTGGACCTCTTCCATCTATCTTAGACCAGGTTGGACATTGCTTGTTAATCCCTCTTGTAAAGGACCACACACTAGTGGAGATTTGGTTATTGTATAATACTTCCTCAGCATGGTGTGGCTAAGCTTGGTTATTGGCTGATCTTGTATATAAATAGGGCGTTCTGAGCATCTAGAGCTGACAATCTGGTGTCTGTGTGGCACTCTGTAGAAGTGCTTATTTATACTCTATTTTAAAAAGGAAACTGGACTTTTTCAGTACTGCTAAATAATCATAGTTTTTTCCTGTCATTTTTTTGGGTGAAAAAAAAATCCTGCATTATAGTCCTATATTACAGGTGTTGCAGTACTGTCACAATCATTAGCTGGTAAAAAATACTTTTTCCATGTGATGTTATATATTCCATAGTGGTTTGTATATAAAGTCTCTTTTGCTTTTAATTTTTTATGATGATAATATTTACACAACACAAAAATGAATTTATTTTTAAATAGTAACTAAGAAAGCAAACTGCATCTGCTTGGATAACATATAGCACTCTGAGACTATAGGAAATAATGAACTAAGATAAGGCTGTGTCTGATACTTACTGTTAAAAGGAGAGATGATCAAACCAGCAAAAAAAAATATTTTTTTCCAGTTCAATGTACTGTAAGGTTTTTTCAAATATTATTGGAATTCTTATCTACATTTACTAAAACTAAAAATAGTCTTTGATTCTTGCCTATGGAAAATGCCCTTGAATTTTACCCTTCTCAAGGGTAAATTAGACTTTTAATTGAATTATTGAGCAAACATAATATTGTTCCTATTTTAAGAAAGTTGTGGGTTGTATGTGGTAAGACTGTTTCAACTCAATATTCAGTCTTAGGGGGAAAGTAGCCATTTATTTGTAAAGAGAAAACTGCAAAGCCCTCCCTAGGATGGGGAAGTGAGAGAGGAGAATGAGTGGATGCATCTGGTGTCGCAGCACATGTTGAGCACTCGTCCAGCAGGGGCTGCTCACAGAGCAGGAAGGCTGCCTGTCCTGGCCACAGTTTCAAGACTTTATGAAGATGGGGATCTCAAGGCCGCTCAAGTGTCTTTAGTTGAAATAATCTGCTCATGTACTCCAGAAGTGGCCCGGCCTCTGATATCTATTGTGATCAAACAGAGTGTGTAAAAATCAAGCCTCACTAAATAAGTCATTTCCAATGTGCCCTCTGCCTTAAAATGACCTTTTACAAACATTTCATATGCTGCTGTGCATTAGTGAGGGAGGCTGGACTCAGGATTGCCTTTCTGAACAGAAGGAAAGTGTAGCTAAATTGTTTTAAAACACAGATTTAGAGAATGAAATTGAGGGTGGTAAACTAGTAGCCAACTAAAGCAAAACAGGCTGGAATGTTGGTAACCGATTGTACACGCAGGATCCAAGCAAAACATCTTGAATTGCTAGTACCATAATAAATTATAGTTTGCACATTTGTATTTTGCAAGTGAAAACAGCACTAACTCAAGCTTGTGAAATAAAGATGGAACGATGACATTTTTAAGTCACCCACACCTATTTTGACCGGGTACACCAGCTCTATCATGAAACAAATTGGATCACTAAGGCCACAGAACAGGTATCACGTGGCCAAAATGCAATGGGGGAGGATGGAGGAGGGAGGCAAGGGGTTAATTGCCACAGAGGATCTGGTGACTGTAATGATTCGTCTTCCTTTCTTCGTCCCTCTCTCCTCACAAGAAGACCCACATGGCAGTCAGCTAACACTCAAGGGGCTATCTCATTTTCTTCAGGGTTAATTTTCTCTCTTTAACGTTAGGAGATAAATGGCTGGGTGGCGTTGGTGTCCCGGGAATGTTCAGAGGGCAAGCAATGGTCAAGAACTGGTTTATCTCCAGACTTCATCCGTCTATTAGATAACTGATGCAGGGCACCCCAATTATCTTAAAGAATGAGGGACTTCTAAGGGATGGAAGTCAGTCCTTACAATAATGGAACTTGGCCTCCTGTTTCAAAAAGGAGGTACCCAGACCCCTCTGGTGGAGCAGCACTCTGCTGGGTGCAGAGGATGGGCTGATTTATTTCTCCACGGTGTCCTGGAGTGTATCTTCCCTGAGTGGCTCTCTTGATCTTGACATCAGTCACTTTGGAGTTGAGATAATGAAAAGTGCATTGAAGGGGCCCCTCCAGTTTATGCAAATGGAACATTATCTTCAAAGGGGCAGTATCCTTTTGGAGAGTATCTTTGCTGTTTAAAAGTATTAATAAAAGAAAATGTGTCTGGCATTCCCATCCCCCTTCTTCTCCTTGTTTCTTCTGGCTTCCCTAGGCATGGGGGTGATGTTTTTCACTTTATTGTATTAAAATGCTATGTTTTCTGGATACTTCATTGAAGAAAGTCAAATCGTATCTGGGGTCACTGCATGGTATTGCCAAGGACCTAAGTGATGCTCAAGTATTATTCTAAACAAGTCACACACTTTTGGAGTTCTGGAGCTCTTAAACCAAGCTGAGTGGAGGAAACTCAGTCTTGTAAGTGTCCCCTAGGGTGATAGTGCAGAAAGGGTGGCATCATTAGCAATTAAATCTGAGGTTATACCTGGGGCTACCACTCAAATTGGAAAAGAATGGTGATATGTCTGTGCATTGACTCTTTGGGGAGGGAACGTGAGATAGTGCACACTGAGGAAAACCTGCAATCAGACAGGAGTTTCCTGTTCTACTGTCTTTTCAGCTATGCTGTTTATTTGAAAATAAATAATCAATGGGGATCGTATTTGTATGATACAGCACACCATTACTCAACACTTTGGTAGATGAATTTGACAAAGTATAAAGAATCTTCTAGAATACCGCATTGTGGCACTTGCAATCCATGAGCTGAATGGGGCTTAGTGAGAATTCATGAAAGAAGGATCAGTTTATACTTGATCATCTCCAGTGTTTTCAGAAATGCTGCCAACGTTAGAGATACGAGATTTATTTATTTTGACCTTGATGTCAAGTTTGTGTTCATTGCTGTTCTAAATTTAGAATGAATGGGTGGTTTATAGCTGTCCGAAAGGAAATATCCTCACCTGAACTTTAACAACAAGGAGAAAAAAAAAGCATAAAGTTAGGGATTGTTACTTTTTTTCAGAGAAAAATCTATACATAAATAATGTCTCCATTTTTTTCCCGCTTTCTCTCACATTTTTATTTGTGTGCCGGTATTTTCAGTATTGTGGGACTGGATTGTAAACTGTTAACTGGAAATATTCCACAAACCACTATTTTGCACAGTGCACGCCAGTGCTTATGTTTGGAAGTTAAAATCTGCAGTGTCTTTTGCCATGATGTCACAGTGCATTTGTGAAACATAGAGGTAAAATGTGATAGAATGTTTTTGCTTTTAACATCATTTTTTTTCCTTTTCCTTAGTATTTTCCCATCAGATAGTGACTGCTAACTGCACACATTTACAAACTGTTTCAAAATGATAACTTATTTTAACCAAACAGACTTTTACTTCAAACTAATCACTGAAACAAGTTGGCTGAAAAATTATAATGATATAGTATGATAAAATATAAAACTATAATTATATAGCCATATTATAATTATATACTTGTATTTATTGTATAGTTTTCTGTGATTATAGAGCTATATGTGTTACATTCAGTATAATAGAAGGCATTATGCATTGTATAGTAATAGTTATGGCAGGATCATAATGATTTACCTGGGGTCATTCTTTTTATTTATTTATTTAGGATTTATTTACTTACTTATTTGAAAGGCAAAATTGGAGACACAGAGAGAGAGTGGGTGAGAGAGAGAGAGAGAGAGAGAGAGAGAGAGAGTGTGTTCCATTCTCTGGTTTACCCTCCAAATGGCTGAAACAGCCATGCCTGAGCCAGGCCAAATCCAGATGCAGGAGCCAGCCACTCCTGGTCTTCCACACGGATGGCAGGAACCCAAGCACTTGGATAGGAAGCTGAGCAACCTGGGCTTGATCTGGCACCATGCTGCACCACGACACTGGCCCAAGAGTCATTCTGATTGTTACCCACATGAGAAATTGTATGACTGTTCAGATGCAGGTGGCATTTGGCAGTGACCCAACAGAGTAGACCAGATTGTGGCAAAAGCAGCCCAACCATTGAGGTATAATACCAAGGATACCTGGTGGGGTACAAAGGAGCACACACCTCTGAAGAGAGATGAACAGAAGTAACAAGGGGACTTCCTTTGAGAAATAGCCAGGACTTCCTGGGGTCTAGCAGTTTCCTTTCAGTAGCCGCTTCTTGGGAATTATGTCCAGGCACGTGTGCCTCATGACAAGACCTACCTAGCCTGTGGGACACAAGACCACATCTTTACATTTAACAACAGTCTCTCCCCCTTTTTGATTTTGGAAGCAGAAGTAGTGCATAATCTTTGCAGGAAATTCAGCAAAGAAAGACGAGTACAGAGACACCCATAATCCTCACTCGGGCAAACACTCTGGCAAAAACTCCCATTCTTTTTCTCTCCTGAGAATTGCCTTGCTGTTTTGCAAAAATGAGAACTATTTCTTCCCTTGGATAAATTTTGAAACTTTCAGGTAACATTGTCCTTCTGTACCACCTTTCACCTGTAATGCCACCTGCCCTGGGACTGTTGAAAAGTTCAGCCCTGGACAGTGATACTTCTAACAGGTTCAGATGGCTGTGGTCTGTCCCCTGAGTCACCTAGCCTTGCTCAATCTTCATAGGACCTGTGGGGATCTTGACCTGAGCCATGAGTTTAGAGTTCAAGCACTTGCTTCTCAAGCACTTGTTTACTTCACAGTGGAAGTGAGCAGAAATTTGTTATGCTCGTGACTGCCAACATTTTCATTCTAGGGTTGGATACACACGGTGAGTGTGGCTAGCCTTACACTTGTGTCTTAAGAATTTTGACTGTACTCATCCAAGTGCATGGCGAACTCTAAACTCACCTCTTGAACTAAAGAGACCATGAATAAAACTAAACTTAGGCCCTAGGAAAAAGATGCACTTGATTTTTAAGGCATTCGAACAAGCAAGGATCTTGTTTTTTTTTTTTTTTTCCTAAATTTTTTTTTTAGATTTAATGCTTAATAATCTTTAAATTTTTGCCAATTTGCTTCATAGCAGACATTGCATACACACTCATCTTATTTTTTCTTGAAATCTGGGCTATGCATATCACAAAATGAGATATTTGTGACAATGATTGTAGAGTGGGAAAAGTGGGGTATATTGTCACCTGTGTGATATAACTCAGTGAAACAATATTTATCTATACACCAAATGATATGACATTGTCACAATTTTTATGCTTCCATAAATAAGAGAAACCATGTGATACTGGTCTTTCTGGGTCTTACCTGTTATCATGAATGCAGATTATAACCCTGAGAATATTTCACTAAATACGTTAAAAATACTTTTTGGTCAGAATTTCATTATATGCTTCTAGCTCAATCAGTTGATTATGTGAGCCTGTGCTACCGCTCTACCCCTCCACCAAATGCCTAAATAAACTTTATCTTGCAGGTTGAAAGAGCTGTTCTAAAATTCCTCATTCTTAATGCTCTAAAATGCCCGGGCTCAGAAAATTAAATTACACCATTTTTATCTGTTCGAGATCAGCCCTGTTTCCTCCTTTGCTTTGTGTTTACTTTCCTGCAGTAGCTGACATCAAAATGTTTTCTGGAATGCTGGGACTAAATAAGTTATACTTAACTCAATATCTAATACAAATAGCCCTGGGGATCTTCAGCAACACAATCATAAAAGCTATAGTTTCTTTTAATAGCTTGCCACACTTTGCTGATATAGTATTTCTCTAATCACCAATCTTTATGTGCCTTCCTGACCTTGGAGCTCTCAGTCCAAATGGCTTTGTGGTATCAAAGGCCCATGTCATTGGAAGAGTGAATGGCTTTCATTTTTCCCCCTGGAAACTTCCGGTTCCTGGCATCTGTAAAGAATTACTGTGAGTGGTGTTTTGCTGCCTTGCGGCCACTGCCCTGTCCAATGGAAGTGACTTTTCCCAGAAAGGTCACTGTGGTTGGTAATAGGTAGATGTGGCATTCAGGGAAGAGACAGCTCTAACTTCTGCATTTTTAAAGTTTCTGTTACAGTGTTAATTATTCTTGCATCACATGAGTTGTTAAAAACCAAGTCATATTTTGCTCCTGAAATGGTTGAGCCAGTCAGGGTATACTCTGTCCTATCATAAGACAGAAAGGTCGGCAATGAGCTTCCTGAAGTTCTCATGTTTGCTGGGGGAAAGCAAAGTCTCCATTTACACCTCATGAAGGGGATTACTTCTTGGCAGTGCACATGAATCCATCTTCAGAACCTGTTACTCTCACAAGCACACACAACAGTGATTTGGAGGGTCAGCTACATCCATCAGCTAAAGGGCTACCATGGAGACGTGGGCTTCTTATTCAGGCCTTATTTTTAAATTGCATTTCCCACATAATTATGTTTTAAGTTTCCTGATGGGGGGCAGTTGCATGGACATATTTTCAAGGTACTGGCTTAGGCTAGATGTCTTGGTAACAGGTAATATCTCAAGCACTCCAATGATTCAGTGAGTTGCCCTAAAATAATTTCTCACTATGCTATTGGCTCTTCAAAGGCAGATTGGGCCAGGGTTATATGTTTGTACAGAAATAATATTGAATACCAGCAAGACCCATGAGGCAATTCAATGTTTCTAATGAGTGAGTCTTACTATGTATAAGAAGTGGGCATTTGAAAAAATTACTGTAGAAGATAATGCTTACAAAATTTAGAAATACTTTTATGTCATATAATTTCACCTGTGTACCTATTTATAAAAATTCTGAACATTTTTACTAGAGTAATGAACACTCATCCACTTCCATCTACAATTATCTACTGCCTATAATTTGATCTAAATTTCTTGACTTTTAAACAAATGTTACCTAGAATAGTATATATATTAAGATATCGCCCACTGATTCAACTAATGCTAATTTATTTTGTATATTCTTTAGTACTACTGAGAATTAAAACTATTAAAATGGAAGTCTCTTATCATTCCATTAAACTCTTACTGTTTTGGTACTTTTTAAAAAAATCTTTACTTTTTCTTATTTTGCATATAAAATATATAGAATTCTTACAAAATTGGATTCATATTAGGTATACAATCTTGTAAATAGATTGCTTTTTTCTGTATACCTGCTACCAATTTTCCTTGACACTAAATATTATTTCAAACCATGTTTGTGTGTGTGTGTGTGTGTGTGTGTGTGTGTGTGGAATCCCTACGTAGGGAAGTCTCAGAGATGATGGTTTTAGAGCAACAGGATAGCTTGGCCTGGCACTGGAAGGTAAAAGAAGACAGAAAACAGTCTCTGTTTTGAAGACATAAAGTTTCTGAAAATTCCAAGGTCTTAGAACAAATAGGGGGTTTGATGCTTCCTCTATGCGTGCGATGGTGTGTGTGCGAGGAAGGCAGGCAGGCAGGGTGTCTCTGAAGATTTCGGATTCCTGGGAAACACACTGGCATCCTGTGAATGAGCTGCCTTGTTTCCACTGCCCTAACTTGACAACCCCTGACAGCCTGTCGCCCACCCCTGCTGCCTGTCACCTCAGGACTGGAGCCGGGTCCGTGGTCACTCTAGAGTTTAGTTTCCTGAAAGGAACCGTGGCTGCTGATCTGCTCATCACGATGAGCTGGGAGTAAGCCTATCGCTCTCCTCTGTATATAACAGGTATCGCCCTACACCTTAGCTGAGCTGATATTGATATTTTTCTAAGGGCAGTGTGGAGTGGGCTACCTTTTGTCCCGTAACAAGCAGCCTAAAACATAGTGGCTGAAAACCAGCAACACTCACTGTTTCTCAGGACTGTGCTGCCAGCCATGGGTTCTTCTCTCCTGTTGCTATTTCCTTGGTTGAGAGCCCACCCCATTGCCAAGCTCAGAGTCACCATGGTGCGCTGGGGAGGACACACTTTAAGACCATTCAGAGGAAAGAATGACTCGCTGGAAGGGCTGACTTAAAGCTCTGGCATCCCATATGGGAGCCGGTTCTAGTCTCGGCTGCTCCTCTTCCGATCCAGCTCTCTGCTATGGCCTGGGATAGCAGTGGAAGATGGCCCAAATTCTTGGGCTCCTGCACCCGCGTAGGAGACCTAGAAGAGGCTTCTGGCTCCTGGCTTCGGATCAGTGCAGCTCTGGCCATTGCAGCCATCTGGGGAGTGAACCAGCAGATGGGAAACCTCTCTCTCTCTGTTTCTACCTCTCTCTGTAACTCTGACTTTCAAATAAATAAAATAAAAATCTTTAAAAAATGACTCGCTGGGGACCCTACTGGCTCCCTGTACCACCTTCTCCCCAACTTCTGAGATCCATTTCAAGTACACAGATCTAGGACCAAATTTAAAAGTTTGAATAACTGTTACACGGATGTTTCTGCAAAATTCGTATTAGAATTAATAAACCTGAGTATATGGAAACTTCTTCATGAAAAGGACTGTGCCAGAGAGATTAATTTTTTCCCTTCAAGCAAAAGCAAAGCAAAACAAAACAACCAAGAAAAACAGTTCTCTGAGTTAATTAGACGTTCTCCCAATGTGGTTGGCATATCGTTCTAATCATTTGAGATATTTAGGAGAATAATGAATGCGTATGTTTCACACAACTGTGATTGGGTGTGCCAAAAAAGACATTTTAAAATTCTTCTATTTATCACAGAAATTTATCCTGCTATGCCATCTGTTTAAAATAAAAACAACTCACCCCAATCTAGTACATTAGAACTCTAGTTGGTTGGGGTTTACATGTATTTGCAGATGAAGACAGTGTCTTAAGGATACGTAATTTTTGCTAGCATCTCTTAGATACACTTGTGTCATTTATTCACATATATTGCATGCTTTTCCTACTAGAAAAGGCAATATGTTCCAAAACTGTCATTTTTTTTAATCACAATCAATGACAAGTAGTCCTGTCCTTTGGCAAGACAGAACTCTGGGTAATTTATCAGTAAAGACATCTGCCAGCATCACCTCCACTTCATATGTGAAACAGTCAGTATCAATAGAAGTCCAGAGACTGCCTAGATTTCCATGCATCTGTGCTACCCCGTACATATAATTTCACATAAATCCATCCAGCGGGATACAGAGAAAATAACATGCATTTTGGAGACAGACACCAATTCAAATTCTGGCTGTGAATTAACGCCTACCCATGAGCAAAGTCCTCCAGTTTTCTGTGTTGCCGTGGGGTGAGGTGCAGTACATGAGGCAACAACAGGAGGGGTTGGAGGAGGTCTCGGTGCATGTCAGTTGCCTGCCTTCCCACTTTCACTCTGTTCCTGGCTTCCACGGAGCAGGGAATTGGAGGCCATGCACAGCGGGACAAGCTCTCTGCACCGCTGTCAGACTCAGTTCCCCTTGGTTTTCTCCCCTGCTCCATCCTCCTGTGTTGCGTTTTCCAAGACCCCTAGATTTTGTTCCCTCCTTTGTGCCCTTTGTGCTCTTTGTGCCCTTTGTGCGTGCCACTCCTTCAAGCAAAAGGCGCTCAGGGGCCATAATGAATTCCTAAAGCAGAAACCCCAAGCCCCGACTGGGCTTACAGAGGCGGCGATGCTTGCAGCCCCTCCAGAAAGGGGGAGCAGGGCGCAGCCTGGGAAGGGGCGGCTGTCCAGTCCGCCTGATTCCAGGAGGCAGCCTGTGTTTGCATTCCACCTTGCATGGCTCTACTTGTCGGAGGTCAGAATCCGAAATACTTGAGGACGCGCACAGTGCTCTCCTGAGAGAGCCCAGGGCTGACATAATTAGGAATAAAGAGAGAGAGGTGGGTTTGTCTGGGTAACTTCAGCAGGTGGAATCCCGGCGCGGGAGGCAGGCGCTGGGAAACTGCCAAGTAACAGACATGTCATACCTCAAGGACAGCTCCACGGACGATTAGAAGCAGCCTTTCTCTCGGCTCTCCTTGTACGCTTTGCAACCAAAACTGGGGCTTTGTCTTGGCAGCGTGCTGCTGCCTGACTGGGGTCATCCTGGTGTGGAGTCCACACTGCCTTGCTGCAGAAGTTCAGAATCCTAGCTTTGGAAGGGCGCTTCCGTTCGAATGACAGCTACACATCTTGAAATCCGCACCTACTGAACGAATCCTATGCTGATGACAAATGATATGAAGATTCACGAGAATATTATTTTATGGTGAATAGCATTTTTCCATCACCTCCACTTCAAAACCAGTTTCATTAGATTCTTTCCTAAATTCTAAATCAAATAAAAAAATTGATACTTTTTCTGAAAAGAAACATGAGTCAGATTTCATAATGTTTATTCTATCTAAAACACAAGCTCAGAGAAAACGAAAAAATTAAGATACGGTGGCATTTTGTAAGTTGTGATATAATTATAATTTAAAATAATAAATATATATAATTATATATAATTATATCCCTGACTTCCTATTTCTATCAAATTATAATGTATAGTCTAAATCAGAAAGCACAGTTTCTCCTAAACAAGCGACTTTTGCAATTAAATGAAATATTTCAAAAATAGCAATAATGGCGAACTCCTGACTGTGCAAGTTAATAAGAAGGCAGATAGAGCAAATCTAGCCTGCAATTTCTCTGCCTCAATCTCTTGCCTTCTTCTCTACACAGGAGCACAATCCAGTAAGGTTTTGATATTATCCATGCTGTGTAGGTATAGTGAACTAATGCAAGGACTATTACAGCATATTTACAGAGAATTCCAAATTGGAAAAACTGGGGAGAAAGCAAGGGGGAGAGCTGAGCAGATGATAGGTCTGAACACAACAGGAAAGAAAACTGTGATACGCGTAACGCTCCCCGCCCTGGCCGCATCCCATTCCTTCTGCTTCTCCCAGGCCGGGCAATATGCGTGTTGCGTTGGGCTTGCTCCTCTGTTTCTCCCTTTTCTCCACAACACAGGCATGCATTGAATCCACTGCTAATTTTAGCCACTTCCTTTTGCGTGTCCCCACCACCAGGTCCTAGGCCAAGCCCTGACCTTGTCCTGCCTTGACTAATGGGGCATCTCCTGCCCCTTGTGGAATGAAAAGGAAGAAGGCAGCATGGAGAAAAACACTATCTTCAGTATGATGGGCATCCCTGTGACGAGCAGGGACGTGTCGACTGTTGGGTCTCCCTGAGGCCCCCGCAGTGGCCTTGGAGCTGTGATTTGCACGTGGGCACTCTGCCCTGGCCTGAGTGTGGACTGAGCTTTGGCAGGCTCCACGGGTCGCCCACAGAAAAGAGTCTTTCAGAGTCACAGCTCACACGCTTGTCCCTATTTTGCTCACATACTTTCTTCTTCCGTGACGTATTGACTTTAGAGAATTCTGGACTTTGCTGAGAATTACTAGAAATACTTTCGGGAACTTCAGCATTCTTCTGAGTACTACACCAAGTCCTTATTGTAATTCATTTTTCTTCCAAAATGTTTAGGATGTAATTCTAGCTACTCAACTGAAATTATATGTCTGAGATCTCTTCAAATGATTGACACATGTCCATTGACAGCCCTATCCTGGGTAACAAGTGAGCATTCTCATCTGCTTTGACTTTGATATTCTCTTCCTGTTAGTACTCCAAAAATGGGCTAAATATAAAATTTGAGCAAGGATAAAGTCAAGAATTTGCTTGAGGTTAAAACATGCCAAGAGCTTCGATTCCTGATGAAAACTACATTTGACTTTATATATCTGAGTAGCAGGAAATGTATTCTCTTTCATATACACACACTAGATCATAATTTTAGTTTTCAAAAAAAAGGCTACCTCTCACTAGCAGTTAAATATTAAATTACAGTGTAATAAATTCAGGTAGAAGGGGACAGAGAAGTAAAGTAGCAGTTGCCATTGGTTAAAAAGGAAGTTGAAGATTTTGCAAAAAATGGACTGTTTTGTTGTATTGATTTGAAGGAATGGCATCAATCAGTACTGTTGAACAAAAACATTATGCAAGCTAAAAGTGGGGAATTTCAATTTAAATAGTCACATTGAGTAATAAAGAGATAAGTATTCCTAATAATGTATTTTTATTTTACTAGATATGTTTGCCAAACATATCTGATGTATTGTCAGGACTCTCAATGTGGTACCATGCTGTGCTTAAAGACATTGCATTGGTATGTATTTATTTTATGATTGTAGGACTTCTTTTTAAATTTTTTTTAAAAAGATTTATTTATTTGAGAGGCAGAGTGACAGAGATAGATACAGAGAGAGAGAGAGAGGGAGAGAGAGGGAGAAAGAGAGATTGATTTTCCACCCACTGATTCACTTCCCAAATGCCTGCAACAGCCAGGCTGAAGCCAGGAACTGGAAATTCCATCTGTATCTCCTCCATGGGTTTCAGGTACCCAAGTACTTGGGCCATTATCTACTGCCTCCCAGGCGCATTAGCAGGAAGGTGGATTGGAAGCCAGGGCAGGAATCCATCCCAGGCACTCTGTCTGCAATGAGATGCGGGTGTCCCAAGCTGCGACTTAACCCGCTGCTCCGCGGTGCGCACCCCTCAGGAGCTAACCCTAGAGTTAACCCTGGAGCTGAAAGGAACACTGATGGGTGTCCCAGAAGATTCGTATCCCTGGAGACCTGAGCGGATCTCTGTGTTTGAAGCCCTTCTCCAGTCTTTCTGGAAAACATCCCATCCTGCCTGCCTTTGTGCCAGCACGTCTTCTGCTCATGTGTGATAAAACATCTGTCTTCTTTGAAAGTGCCCCCCCACCTTTTTTTTCTTTCTTCCTTTTTTTTTTTGTTTTCCTCTTCCTAAGCAGCAATAAAAATTTCAAATTCCCACAGCAAACCCAAACATTTCATTTGTGTAATTAAATCTCCATCACCATCACGTGCTGATTGCATGTTTGACTCATTTCTTCCCTGCAGCACTATAAGCTCCCTGACTGAGGTTGAAGGACTTTGTTGATTTTTAATACCTATTCTGGATCAGGCAAACAGAATATTTGCTCAATGGTTGATAATAAGAATCAAAAGATAACCTGTTCCTACTGATTTTCCCCCATTTTATCTTGTAAAATTTAGCCAATTTCTTCTTTTTTAATGGCATATTCATTTGAAAGTCAGAATGACACAGAGAGAGGGAGACATGGTGGGAGGGGGAGAAAAAGAGAGATAGGTATAATAGGGGAGGATCTCTAAGTATTTCAAGTACTCAGAGATTCAAGTGAGAGAAACACAGGAAAGTATCTTTGACATTGGGAAAGAGGTCACTGCTCATTTTAAGGACAGAAATACACATGGATGGGTGTCTTCAAATTGACAGAAGATAGATTGTGCCAAGGAGGAAAAGGAGAGTATGGTTGTGTCTTCAGGAAGAGTGTTTATTATTGTGGAAGAGAAAATTCAAACACAGTATGTGAGTCACATAAAGAAGATAGTTAAGTTGTCCCAAATAGGAAGATATTTCAGTGTTCATGGGAAAATGAAATGAAAAGGTAAGTTTATTTGGGTGCAAAAAGTTTTTTGAAATCCACGTGTGGTTGAATTCTGGGAAGACCCCACCCCCACAGGCATGGATTTCAAAAGTTTTTTGCACCAAAATAAACTTATAAACATTTTCATTCTACTTTCCATGAACTTTTTGAAGTACTGTCATATGATGGAATAATATCCAACTGCTAGCAAATGTATATGTATACACACACACACACATATATATATACACATGTATATATATGTATATATATGTATGTATACATGTATTTATATGTATATGTATACATATATATAATATATATATATATATATATATTTGTAGAGTCCTAAGAGCTATGGAAAAGTGGTCCCAGCACATGAATAAAAAAAAACAAAAACAAGACATCAACCATCATACAGTGTATATTGACATACAATATTATTCATTGGTGGAGAAAAAAAATTAAAAACAAATCAAAATATGAAGTAATAATTGTCATCCCTATGTGGTGGATGTTATAGGCAATTATTTTCTTCTTTGAAACATAATGTCCAAAAGTTCTAATTGAGTATGTATTTCCTCTTTTAAACATAGAAGAAAACTTTTTTTAAAAAAACTAAATTGACTGAGAAAAAGCAGAGAAAATTTTTGCCGTGACTTGAAGGGAACCCAGGGATGAGAAAGGAGGACGTGTGTGTGTGTGTGTGTGTGTGTGTGTGTGTTTGCATGCATGTGCATGTGTGGAAGTGTCTGTGTTTGAGTTGGAAGCCATGAGAGCATTTTTGTGCATGGAGGAGAGGCTGAAGATACAGGAGCATGGATGATTGATGGAGCGTGTCCCTGAGGGAGCGGGAGGGGATGGAATCCAGATCACAGGTGCTGGGATTAGTGTTGACTAAGAGGAGAGACTTCACTTCAACTGAGAAATGAGGGAACGAGGTAAGGATGGATGTGGGTGCTGATAAGAGTGCAGAGGAGGGGGCAGGAAGTTGAGGGAGTTGCTGTCTGCTGGCCTATGTTTCCTTCGTGATGTAGAAGGTGAGGTCATTTGTTGAGTGGGGTCAAGGGTTTACGGAGAAGGATGGGGGATTTGGATGTGTTGCCGGGGAAAGAAAAAGAGGGAGAGGACTTGGGTCATGGAGATTGCTCGGCTGCCTTGACACACCAGCTGCAGCTGAAGACAGTCTGAAAGCAAGGGCACCTCCTCGACCATCTGCCTGGCTTTCCCTAAGAGCCACTGCAACCGCGAGTTCACCTGCAGACCAAGCAGATGGCAAGGCTGCTTGTAGGCTGCAGATTATCCAGAAACAGAGAGGCTGATCAGAAAGGCCTTGTGCAAAGCCAGGAGAGGACTGAAGTAATGGCAGCCCTGTGAGGTCTACAAGCTGAGTGTTGGGGTGCAGGAACTGAGAGAGCTCTGATCATGGAAGGTAACATTGTAGGACATGAAAGAATGCTAAGTGGAGGTTGGAGATGTGAGTCTCCACGGACTGTGGCCTTTGGTCATACACAATACACAGAAACATGAAAATACACAAACAAAATATTGTGAGGGATTTACTCTTTCTCCCCTTCCCTCTCCCTCTCCCTCTTTCTCTCTCTCTCTCTTCCCCCGTTCTTCCTTTCCCCCACCACACATACGTATGCACCCTCTGTGTATACAGGCAGCCTTCCCTGTACACACCTCTGCATCTACCAGTTCAACCAACCATGGATCAAAAATGCACAACAGCAAAAAAATTGTGTCTGTAATATATAGACTATTATTTCTACTCATTAATGCCTAACCAATATGGTATAACATCTATTTACATAGCACTTACAGTCTATGGGAGAGTATGTTAGGGTTATATGAGGGTCTTCAAGAACTTAATGGAAAAGGGGCATTATCTTTTAATTCCACAAATCTTTTGAGGCTTCCTGACATGCAAATATGATTCAATTTTAACAAAGGACTTGAGCATCTGTAGACTTTTATAATAATGGTGGTCCTGGAAACAGTTGCTTGAGAATACCAAGGGATTTCTATATACTAATGTATGTGATGGAAAATATTATTCAGAAAATAATATCGGTGTCAGGTAAACAACCAATTAAAAAGAACATTGGCTCTTGTTTCAGCTCCAGATACTTAATTGCTCCAGAATTCGCAAGTCATTTTTTATTAGAAAATGGGAGAAGCTTTATTTGTTAAGCAAGTATATGTTAAGAACTAGATTAAAGTGTAAAAACATATCAAAAGAATTTGGAAAGTTCAAATGTTATACTTCAGTTCAGTCATTCAACTAATATTGACTAATCACAATAGGCTGTGTCTGTGATTGGGGAATGTGATTGTTAACACAGAACACATACTCTTCTCTCTTATGGTATAGAATAAAATGGAGGAAGGCAAGGGGTTATTAATTAGGGCATCTTCCTTCCCTTGATTCTATTCCTTCCCCCATCCCAACAGTTAGGCTAGGCTTTTCCCAGGCCCAACCTAAACACAGTAATGTCTTCTGAGAAATGTTGGGGAAAGCTTTTGAATATTTTGAACACAATTGGTTAAGGTTTCACCATATGTTACTTGTATAGCTGTTTAATTATTTGAAATCTTGAATGCATGTCTATATTCCTACTTCAGAATTGTTTCATAAATGTGCATCATATAATATGTGTACATACATATACACATGTACATCATACATGTACACTTATGTGCACACACACACATATACCCACCAACACATACATGCAGGGATGCCCATATATGTACTACACCCATACGTACATATTCTTGTAAAAATACAATGATAAGCCAAAGAAGATTAAATACTTGACATACTACCTCATCAACCTTCAGCAGGGCTAGTGTCTATGTTAATATTTCTGTTTATCAAACAGGTGGCTGGCATTCGTATATGGGAGTTTAAAGTATAACAAATGCTTTTTGATGAGCTAAGCAAAGCAAAAGATTATGTGTTATGCCCCTAGCAAGGAAAACCATCTAAATAACAATAAAGCACACTTGGAGTAGAGCAAAAGTCCATGCAGCAAGCATATTTTATTGCTTCACTATTCAGCAACAAAGATTAGCCAACTGTACAAGTGTGCTGTGTATGTTTATATGTATGAAATGGAATTTTAAATTCAGAATCATAATATGCATTTCACATTTGTGTGTAATACTAAGAAGATTTTAAAGCATTAATAATTTGATATATTCATAATTTGAATATGGTAATAATTGCTAGCATGCCTGACAGCTTAAAATGTGCCTAGCACTGTGTTAAATATTTTCAGTAGGTCACCTCTCTTAATTTTTGTAATATTTTATTAAAATATGTATATGTACCAACAAGTGCACATAAGTGTACAGATAAATTAGAGTTTTGTCATCTGATCACTCTCATAACTAATACCCAAGTTAAGAACAGAGCAGTACTGATACGCCAAGAGTCTCACTGTTCCTCCCAGCTCTATTTTTTTAATCATGTGCAATGAGAATATATTGTCTTTTACGTGGTATGAACCAGAGAAGCAATATTTTTAACTATGTGTCAAATGATTTGACATCCACACAGTTTTTATCCTCTACATATATTAATTGCCACAAATAAGAGAACATCTGATATTTTTCTTTTTGAGTCTGGCTTCTTTTACCTAGCATAATGATCTTCAGTTGCAGCCATTTTGTTGCAAATGTCAGATTTTTTCTTTTTTATGGCCAAGTAATATTCCATCATGTGTATGTACAATGTTTTTCTTATCTAGTCATCAATTGATGAATAGGTTGATTCCATATCTGAGCTATTGTGTGTTGAGCTGCTGTAAACTCGGGAGTACATGTAACTCTCTCACATGTTGATTTCATTTTCTTTGGATATATGTTCCCAGGTGTGAGATGGCTGGGTCATATGGTAAATTTATGCTTTAGTTTTTTGAGGAATCTCCACACTCTCTTCCATAATGGTTGTACAAGTTTATATTCCCACTAACCTTGTATTAGGGTACATTATTCTCCTCATCCTTGCCAGCATTTGTTATTTTTCAAATTTACATCTCATATAATTTTGAGAAAATTTCTCTGTAGTAGATTAACTTTCAAAATTTACAAAATGAAAAAAAATGGACAAGTTAGGCTTCAGGAAGAAATTTATCTGTAAGCATCATTGCATTTCATTGTCACCAGGTGGTGTGAACATCGCCCCAGTTCATCAGCTTGTGTTGCCTCTGTCTCCTAAATCACTCCTGGCCTTACCTGCATCCCTCCAGCCCACTGAGTACCCTGGTCTGGCCGCTGTTAACTGGATACTGTGGCATCTCCTGCCTGTCTATGGGAATCTGACTCCATGAGTTTGTTACCCAAATGGTTGGTTGGTGATAAAAACATGAGTTCTCCTTAGTGACACAATAATCCCTACTGCTGTGCTCGGCCACAAGAGCCTGCCTGATTCCCTGCCTCTGGGATACCTCTGGATTTCCCCTGGAGAAGTCCCACACATGTCTGGGAGTCTGTGCTCACTTAAGGGTCACTAACACCTGCTGTGATCTGCCCTGCTCACCTCCAATGCCTACACTTGGCTTTCTGCCTTCCAAGCTCTCAAAGTTTTACAGACCTCTGTGTGCCAAAAGACCCTCCATTCTACTTGTCCTAAGTGGTATTTCCAACTGAAAAAAAGCATGCCCTCCCTCGAACTCTATCCCATTTTGCCACAAGAGGCTCAAAAGGACACATCTTGTGGTTCTGCTCCCCATGCTTGTCTTCCCCATCTCTCCTCTCCTTTCCCACCAGACCCTTCCTTTCTCCTTCAGCAAAGACAACCAATGAAACACATACAAATGGAGCTCATATCCACCAATGGATCTGTCCAGTGGAGGGAGAGGACCTATGGGTAGGACCAAGGACATGGAGCTCACCCACTCTCCTGCTGGTCATGGCTGCCTTGGTTTTGCCCGCAGTAGGACTCTAAATTCCATTTCCAGTGAACAATGGCACCCTACGCTCTCTGGAATGGTGAATATAACCATATTCTTCCATTCCTTAAGGCATGTCAATGACAACTCAGTGTCTTTCCACAAAATTAAAGCTCCTGAAGATGGTTGGTGAGGTTGCTCATTACCCAGGCACTTGCAATTTTTTCCTCTTCCTTCATTGGTACAGCACCCCCCCCCCCAATCTTACTTCAACCTCATGTTAGAAAGAGTGGGCTCTGTTGTATTCTATTGGCAAGAATTTTATTGAGGATTTTTGCATCTATGTTCATCAGGGATATTGGTCTGTAATTCTCTTTCAATCTTTTCCTGGTTTAGGGATTAAGGTGATGCTGGCTTCATAGATAGAATTCGGGAGGATTCCATCTTTTTCGATTGTTCTGAATAGTTTGAGAAGAAATTGAGTTAGTTCTTCTTTAAATGTCTGGTAGAATTCAGCAGTGAATCCATCTGGTCCTGGGCTTTTCTTTGTCGGGAGGGCCTTTATTACTGTTTCAATTTCTGTCTCAGGGTTTCTATTTAGGTTTTCTATGTCTTCATGATTCAATTTAGGTAGATTGGATGTGTCCAGGAATCTATCCATTTCTGATAGATTTCCCTGTTGGCTGGCATACAAGTCCTTATAGTAATTTCTGATGATTCTTTTTATTTCTGTGGTGTCTGCTGAAGCGGGATACACAGCAGACTCATAGAATTGCAGATGTCCTAAACAGCACTCTGGCCTCAGAATCAGCCCTTAAGGCATGCGGATCCGGCTAAAAAGCCCATGAGAGTATTTTAGGCATGGAAAGCTAAGCTAAGACACTCTGGCAAAAAACAAAACAAAACAAAAAAAAACCCTAAATGAAAGATCTCCGTGAGTGAGATCCCAGTAGAAAGAAGGAGGTACCTTTCTGTGAAGGGAGGAGAGGACTTCCACTTTGACTATGACCTTGTCTAAATATGATTAAAATTGGTGAACTCAAAAGGCTTCCATAGTCTTGGCAATTCTTGACAACAGCCTAGGGTGATTACTGATGCCATAAACAAGAGTGTCACTGTGCACCTACTCCTCATGTAGGATCTCTGTCCTTAATGTGCTGTACATTGTGATTTAATGCTATAACTAGTACTCAAACAGTATTTTTCACTTTGTGTTTCTATGTGGGTGCAAACTGTTGAAATCCTTACTTAATATATACTAAACTGATATTCTGTATATAAAGAGAATTGAAAATGAATGTTGATGTGAATGGAAGGGGAGAAGGAGCTGGAAAGGGGAGAGTTGTGGGTGGGAGGGAAGTTATGGCGGGGGAAGCCATTGTAATCCATAAACTGTACTTTGGAAATTTATATTCATTAAATAAAAGTTAAAAACAAAACAAAACAAAAAACAAAAAAAGAAGAATGGATTAAAAACAGAATAATTAAAAAGACTTTGACCAAAAAAAAAAAAAAAAAAAAAGAGTGGGCTCTGACATGCAGTTATTGTAGAACAGGGCACAGAGCTACTGTAGAATTCCATACTTACCTGTTCCTGCAAGATTTCAATAATGCCTGTGTCTGTATCAATTTAGAAATAGCTATTCTTTACTGAAAGTATGGAACAACTTAGCGTCCAAGAATGATGAATCCTTTATAGCCTTTACTGACATCATAAAAAATATTTTTCAAACCAATCAGAAGAAAAATAATACCAGTAAACAGTAGGTGTTGCTGATATATTGATATGTTTTAAATTAAATTTTTATAGTTTGGTAAGAGTTAAATATAATCATTTTAATATCCATTATATTGCATTTTAGGCTTATATTATAAATGCAATATACTTTTCAGTAGAAAAATTATATACACTAAAAATCATAATATATTTACAGGTGCATAACGATATTATTTTCTGTTTTTCTTACAGATAGAATAACTTTTATATTGAGGAGGTTATTCTTTTTAGCCAAGGAGTTATTTTCATAAGAGTGGCTTTTTTCTATTGATTCTATTTAGAACTAAGTCTGTTATACTAAAAATAAATAAAACCAGACAAAGCCTTAAACTGAATTGTTAAGCATTGTCTAATCATATTATATTATCCATTTGTTCTTGATTCCATTTGGTGAGCATAGCTAAAATCAAGTCACTGACATTTATGTAAATTGATACAAAAGCAATACAAGCTATATGACAAGATGGAGAAACATGATGCACCTATTTGATAGACGATGACTACTGAAAATAATTGTGAGATATGAGTGTAATCAAGAAAAAGCTGTCTATCAATAGATAAAACAATTTATGGCACTAGTAAGGCCACTGTGCAGAATTGACAAACCCTTAAGTTGTTATTGGAAACCATGTCATTTGGATAGCACTGTGGTGGTGAACATCATTCAGGCTTTGTCTGGTGTTATTTACTTTTAGTATAACAGACTTAGTTCTAAATAGAATCAATAGAAAAAAGCCACTCTCATGAAAATAATTCCTTGGCTGATTAACTGATTTGTTCCAGAATGTAGATGAGCTCTTAAGAAGGACCATGAACATGTGTATTATGAAAACACTGTACATGAATTTTGAACATTTTTACATCAAATTGAACTTAGATTTTAAGTATTTAGCTTTCACAAAATGCAAAATCAACTCAAGGTGGATCAAAGACCTTAATGTAAGACCTGAAACTGAAATTGCTAAAAGAAAACACAGGGGTTTGAAACACTTCAAGACATTGTTGTAGACAATGACTTTCTGGATAAGACCACAAAAATGTGGGCAGAAAAAGCAAAACTAGAGGAATGGGATTGGATCAAACTCAGAAGCTTCTGCACAACAAAGAACCAATTAGTAGAGTGAAAAGGCATCCAACAGAATTGGAGAAAACATTCGCAACTATTTATCTGACAAAGGATTAATATCCAGGATATATCAGGATTTCATAGAATTTAACAACAACAAAAACAATCCAGTTAAGAAATAGGCAAGGATCTTAATACATAGTTCTCCAAAGAAGATTTACAAATGGCCAAAAAATATATGAAAAAATATTCAATATCAAGTAGGTGTTTGGTGTAGCCATTAAGTTGGCCTTTGGGATGCCTGCATGTCACAGCGGAATGCCTGTCTCAAGTCCCAGCTACTCCACTCCTGATTCGGCTTCCTGCTACTGTTCAACTTTGGAGGCAGAAGATGGTATCTCAAAGTACTTGGGTAATGGCCATCCACATGGGACACCAAGATTAAGTATCCTACTCCTGACTTTGACCTGGCCCATAAATGATTGCTGTGTACCAGGCTGATTCAGACATTTGGGGAGTACAATAGTGCATGGAATCTCTTTCTCTCTCTCTCCCCTCTGACTTTTACATAAAATAAAAATAAATAAAAAATTTTTAATACTCAATATCATTAGCCATCAGGGAAATGCAAATCAGAACCACAATGAAATATTACCTCACCCCTACTAAAATGGCGATTAAAATGGTGCTAGCAAATATATGGTACAAAGAGAGGAATGTAAATTAATACAACCACTGTGGAAACCAGTAGAGAGAATTCTTTAAAAAAACTAGAAACAGAACTGTCCTATGAGCCAGAAATCCCACTATTGAGTATATATCAAAAAGACATGAAATCATTCTGTCACAGACATGCCTACTCAACCATGTTTATTGCAGTACTGTTCATAAGTCAAGAGCTTCTTCCAGGTCTCCCACGTCGGTGCAGGGGCCCAAGGACTTGAGCCATCTTCTACTGCTTTCCCTGGCCATATCAGAGAGCTGGATTGGAAATGGTGCAGCCGGGACTAGAACTGGCGCCCATATGGGATGCCAGTACTTCAGGGCAGGGCTTTAATGAGCTGTGCCACAGTGCCAACCCCACCACTTGTTCTTAAAGAAAAATATCTATCAGATATATTAATATTTGTTCATTTTGCTAATTAATTAATTTAAAATTTAGTTTATTTATTTGAAAGGCAGAGACAGGCATACACACACACAAAGAGAGAGAGAAAGAGAGAAAGAGAATCTTTCATGTGTTGACTTAGTTCCCAGATTCTGGGTAAATTCTGGGCCAGACTTAAGCCAAGAGACAATTACTAGGGTCTCCTATGTAAGTGGCAGGGGCCATTTACTTATGCTGGATCTCAGGGTGCATATCAGCAGGAAACTTGATCAGAAGTAGAGGCAGGGCTCAAACCAAGGCATCCTGATATAGGATGTGGGCATCACAAGTGGTGCAAAAACCACTATGTCAAATGCTAGAACATCTTGGCTGCTCCTAAATTAGGACCCAGATCAGTCCTTCATAACCCTCATTTCAGTTGTTCTTTCATGTTCATTTTGTGTAATTTTGATGAGTATAGACTCTTAATCTATCTAAGGAATGGATTGATAAATGAATGAATGAGTTTTTAAATGAATTCTGCCAACATCAAGAAATAATTACAGAACTCTTTCAAAAAGGATTGCCTTATTATGGTGCTTATTCCTAAGTGTAAGGAAATATTAAGAAAGGCATTCCTTTCAAAAATTAAAGTATGTTGAAGTATAGGATGTTTCATTCTCAGCAAATGTACATCTGGTTGTGGAGCAAGGAGCAATTTTTGTGTATGACAAGTGTTTGTTCTCTAAGGTGCTTTCTTACATCTGATGGATAGAGCTCTGTGTTTTCTTAAATACTAATCCATTGTAAGGGAACAACATTCTAATAATGAAGATGTTGTAGTTAAATGCCAAAATGAATATGGGGTAAGCAAAATTCTTCCTCCATTTTGTTATCACATTTTATTTTTCTTCAAAAATTTATTTTATTTATTTTAAAGGGGGAGAAAGAGAGAGAGAGAGAGAGAGAGAGAGAGAGAGAGAGAGATCATTTATCTGCTGTTTCACTTCCCAAATAGCTGCAGCGGTCAGGGCTGGTTCAGGCCAATGCTAGAAGCAGAGAATTCCACCTGAGTTTCCATGTGAGTAGTAGGGGCACAAGCATTTGGACCACCTTCTACTGCTTTCCTAGACACATTAGCAGGAAGCTGGATTGGCAGCGGAGCAGCTAGGACTCAAAGCAGTGCTCATATGGGACGCCAGCATCACAGGTGACAGCTTGAACTGCTATGTCACAATACCAGCCCTAACCAAACATTTTAACGGGGAGCTATCAGTAATTGGTTTCTGATACGGAGACAAAGACTAGGAAAATCTTGTCTTTGACCCACAAGTGCATTGGGAGAAATTGTAAAATAGAGATCAAGCCAAACATTTTACAAATTTTAATGTTTGATCATTTTCACATAAGATATTGGACCTGAAGACCAGCAGTGAAACACATGTGATACTCCTATTATGGGTTTGGTTTCTCCTAATATATAGATGAACCTACTAACGTTGGGGTGAGATGAGATGTTTTCTCAAACCGAGAGAATCTAAAAATCCTTCAATAGTTCTGAGCCTATTCTACTGACCCAACTTGTAATATGTTTGAACTCATTGGTTTAAACAATCCATTCAAAACATATTGTAAATTTGAAAACCAGTATATTCACAGAGAAACCTAAAAGTGGTCATTAATGTGATTTTATGATGGCAACTTCATTTTTTCTAAGTTTTGTGCTTCATAATGTTAATTTTTAAATTAATGACCTGCTTGTGAAAGCTATGCAGTGTGCCTTCAGAAAAATTCACAGATGCACATTCTCTATATAATTTTGCATATAATTTCAGGAGTTTTATATCCACTGGAGCTCTCCCACAGATCCTAGACTGAGACCATCTATTCCAAACAAATCCATCCCATTCCTGTGTCTTAAATAGCAATGATTTATATTGCTTGTCATCTCTCTCATTATGATTTATTTTATATCTGCACTCTAATTATCAAAGGGGAGGAATAAAGGAAAAGCTCAAGAGATTCATCATATTCAACCGAAACCTCTGTTCCCCTCTTTATCTTCAGGCTATTTTTTGTAGACTGGAGCCCCATTGTTCATCCTGTAGTGACATTGGCTACCAACCAGATGGAGGATGGTAGTCTAGGCCATTGTATAATTTCATCTACCTCTGGGCTGTTACGTAATTAAAATAATTTCAATCTGCTCTCTTGAGCATTTTTTCTACAGGCAATTGTAAAATTGTAGAAGCTGAGAAAGCAACTCAAGGAACAAAAATATAACTTTTTAAAAACTTTTCTATTGTGAAAGAAATTACTCATTGTAGACCAGTTATTTATTTAATTTCACATTTTGAATGTGGTTTCTTTTGTATTCACGACCAGGGTAAAATTTTCATTGCTTTAAAAAGGTCATTTTCCAAGAGCACTCCAAAGTAACTGGAGCTTAAACATTTCTAAAGTAGCCATTCTTTCACATACATTTAAGAAATGTATAGCACAACCAAATTATTAGTTTATTTTTCCCAGGAAGTCTTATCGCTGAGGATATCTCCAATGGAAGCAGAAGCTATTTGCATTCTCTATGTCTAGGTAGTTAACTTTGGCCAACATTCTTCTTCTCAGTTGAGGAACAATGCTGTTAAATGGGTTCAGCTTCCCAGTTGATCAGAGGCAGGATCAGGACAAAGCCCTAAGCCTCCCTCCAGAATCAGAGGTTCGTTAACCTCATGTCCAGTCTCCCACTGGGCACACCTATTAACAAAGGCTGGAGTAGAATCTACTTCCCTCTGCTTCTGCTCGAGATGCTTTGCCTGGAAGCTTTGTAATGTTCAGCTACCCACAGCCTTGCCTTGTGGGCCATACTCTGGCTATGGATCCTCATGCTTTCAAAGAAAGGATACTATTAGAGATGCAAAATATTACCCCTTCTTAGTTCCCTTTTTAAAAAGCATTTTGCTGCCATGAAAAATACTCTAGACAAAGACTCATGTTTGGAATGAGAAAAATCCAGGAACAAGTGGCTTCAACTCCCTGGAAATGATCCGTGGGGGCAGTACTTCATTACCTTGAGCCCTGCCTCTGTAACAAGGAAGTCACCCACTTGGCATTGCAAGGGATGTTGCTTGGGAAATACCATGTTCTGTTGCTGGTGAAACCAGCTTCTCCTGCACCATGCCCCACTCTTGCACAATGAAACACAGAGAGGCTACCCACTGCTATGGGAGAAGGGTGGACGATAAACATCCTTGCCTGTTCTGTTAAAGGCACCCTCTGTCCTACTGCATTTTTACTTAACACAAAAGGGCATTTTACCTTCCAATTCATGTGCATTGGTCTTCAATGATTTTTATCACAATCAAAACCATCTGTACATTTATACAAATTGTACCTACATATACTTATATAGATATGTGTTCAAATATAAAAGCATATTACAAATTACATAAATGTTCCAGTCTATCAATGCATTACATAGGTTGCAAAGTATGCACAAAAATAGAAATTAAGAAAATTGAAGTAAAAGTGAATTAAATATTATTTGAAAATCAATTTTATTCTGAGCTAGTAGGGTAGCAGATTTTGTAATACGAGGATAAACTGTGTTATTTTAAATCACCTTGTTAAGGTATGATTCACATAAACCAGACAGTTCACTTATTTCTATGTATAGTTGATTGGTTTTTAGTATAGTCACAGAATTCTGCAATCATCAGAACAATCAACTGTAGAACATTTCATCACCCCCCCCAACACTCTTCACGTTAGCCATGATTTCACCCTTCCTAAAACCCTAATCTACCCTTTCTCTCTACAAACTTGTCTGTTCTACACATTTGTGATTTGTTGTATGATATAATCTCTTGTGACTGCCTTCTTTTGCTTCTCATATGTCAAGATAATATTCAATCCAAGTTATACTTTGTTCTTTTTAAGGGCTGGATAATATTTCTATTACATGAACACAACCACATTTTCTTTTATTGTACACTTAGGTTGATGTACACTTGGGTTGTGTCTACTTTGAGCTACTATGAATGGTATTGCTATGAAAACTTACATGCAGGTTTTTGCACTGGAAGTTTCTTTTCAGGTATATATGTATAGTTGAAATTGTTGGGTCATACAGTAATATTATGTTAAGCTTTTTGAGTAACCACAAGCTGATTTCCAATGCAGTTGTGCCATTTTACCTTTCCACAGCAGTGTGTGAAAATTTCAGCTTCTCTATGTCCTCAACACTTGCCATTATCTGCCTTTTCTCTAGTTTGTGAGAGTTATATCTCATTCTGGTATTGATGGCTAATGCTGATGAGAATCTTTGATGGCTAATGCTGTTGAGAATCTTTTCATGTCTGCATCTTTTTTTTTTTTTTAGAGAATTGTCTATTCAGAAAGTTCACCTGTTTTTAGATTTGATTGCCTTTGTCTTGATTATTGAGTTATAAGAATTCCTAATACATTCTGGCTATAAGCCTCTTATCAAATACATGATTTGCAAATATTTTCTCTGACTTGTGGGTTACCTTTCACTTTCTAGAAGATGTCCTATGAAGCAGAAAAGGTTTAAATGTCAATGATGTGTAATTTATCTATTTTTTCTATTTTGTCACCTGTGCCTTTGGTCTTATAACTCAGAAGGTTTACATCCATAGTTCTTCTAAAAGTTTTATGGTTTTTATCTTATATTTAGTTCTATGATCCCTTTGGAGTTAATTTGGGGATATGTTATAAGGAAGGGGTTCAATTTTCTTCTTTTGCAGGAAAGCAGTGGTGGTTTCTCAGTTGTCCCAGTTCCATGTGTTGAAAAGTCTTTAATGGGAGAAGAGTGTTAAAAATGCATTTCCCACTGTATTCTTTTGGTGTTTTTGTTGAAAACCAATTTATCATAACCATAAAAGTTTATTTCTATAATCTCAATTCAGTTTCATTGATCTACATGTCTCTCTTTATGCAAGAACCATACTCTTGATTACTGTAATTATGCAGTAAATTTTGAAATCATTCTTCCTTTCCTATCTTGGTATATTTCCATTGGGTTTGTGTCACATGACCCTCAAAGCAGGAACTGGGTATAAATTGTAGTGTCTCTCCATTTATCAAATATTAGTAAGTTTATTTGCTTTCTTCTATTGTTACCTAAAAATTAAATGAGTAGAATCTCATCTATTTTCTTCAACAGCTCAGTATATTGGCGTGTACCTGTTGTTTGTATTATTTTCTTAAGTTTCTATATTTTAAATTGGTGTTTTTCTCCTACTCCAAATCTTTATTTTAAGTTCCCAGTTTATATCTTTCTGCACTAATTTCTTATGTTGTATATCATTATTAGTTTCTTTACTGAGATGAAGCTAGTGGTAATCTTGAAATTCTGAAGGTAAAATATATTTAATTGTACATGTCATGGTGTTCAGTTACCTATCACTGAAATTATTCCACAATTGATACAAATTAATGAATACATTATGAATATATAGCCTTAAAGTGAAGGAGCATACTTCAACTTAAAAAAATATATTTCCATAACTATTTTAATTTCCTTTCTCCATTTATACATATTCTCCATTTATTACTTCACTCATTATTCCTTTTTGTATTTCAAAATTTTTTTTCTCATAAAAGTGTGGTTTTGTTTATGAATCTATTTTAATTTTTATTTATTTATTTTCATTCGTATTCAAAAGGTAGAAAGACAGAGACAGGCAAACAGAGGGAGAACTTCTATTCAATGGCTCACTCCCCAAATGACCACAACAGCTGGAAATGGGCCAAAGTAAAGAGCCCAGAACTCTTCTGGATCTCCCACTCAGAGGCAGGGGTCCAAGTACTTGAGCCTTCATCTGCTGCTTTCCAGGATCCACAAGAGCAGGCAGCTGAAATCAGAAGCACAGCTGGTACTCAAACACAGGCACTCCAATATGGGAGGCAGATGTCCCAAGTGGCATCTTAACTGCTGCCCAAACGCCCATCCCTCTAGAACTATTTTAAATGGAATGATAATTGCTATAGTAACATTGATGTGTCAATCCTATTATAAGCATTAATTGCATTTTTAAATGTAAAAGTTTATTTCATATATATATTCAGATACAAAACATAATGAGAAAGATTACAATAAAGGACTTGTAAAATCCAGCTTAAGAAATAAAACATGCAAATATAATTGAAGTTTCCTGGATATCTTGCTCTTCTTGCATACCTCTCTGGTTCCTTCTGTTCTGAATTTGCTGCTTATTTTCCATGTATTTCTTTGTTTATTCATAATTTCTTAAATGTTATTTATTTTATTTTCATCAACTTCAAAGGCAGAGTAACACAGAGAGACAGAGAAAATCTCCACCCACTTCTTCACTCCCAATTTCCCCCAACAACCAGCACTGGGACAGACTGAAATCAGGACTCCAGAATTCCATTTGGGTCTCCCACAGGGGTGGCAGGGCCCAAGTATTTGGCCCATCACCTCCTACCTCCCAGGATTTACTAGCAGGAATCCGGATTGTAAGTAGAAGAGGCAGGACTTAAACTGGCTGTGAAGTTTGGCATGTGGGCATCCCAAGGGGCCACTTAACCAGCTATGCCATGATGCTTGCCCACTATTTATATTTTATTATATTTATTCATTTGCATACCTAATATATAATGTTAGTTTGCTTAATTAAAAAATAGCTGTCACAGATGTAGTATTTTGCTGTCATAGACATATTCTTTTGCTTTATTGTGATTTACTGTCCATTTTCATATTAACGAAATGACCGTGAATTATTCTTTTTTTTTTTTAAAAGACTTATTTGTTTATTTGAAATTCAGAATTAAAGAGAGAGAGAGACAGAGACATCTTCAATCCTCTGGTTCATTCTCCAAATAACCACAACAGCCCAAGCTGGGCCAGTGTGAATCCAGAAGCCAGGAGCTTCCTCTGGGTCTCCCACATGGGTGTGGAGACCCAAGCACGTGGGCCATCTGCTGCTGCTTTCTCAGGCCATAGCAGAGAGCAGAATTGGGAGTGGAGCATCTGGGACTAGAACTGGTATCCACATGGGATCCCAAAGCTACACCATAGCAGTGGCCCTGTGAATTATTTTTTAAAGTGGCTAAAATGATTTACTTTCAGCCGGCGCCGTGGCTCAACAGGCTAATCCTCCGCCTTGCGGCGCCGGCACACCAGGTTCTAGTCCCGGTCGGGGCGCCGGATTCTGTCCCGGTTGCCCCTCTTCCAGGCCAGCTCTCTGCTGTGGCCCAGGAGTGCAGTGGAGGATGGCCCAGGTGCTTGGGCCCTGCACCCCATGTGGAGACCAGGAAAAGCACCTGGCTCCTGGCTCCTGCCATCGGACGAGCGCGGTGCACCGGCCGCAGCGCGCCGACCGCGGCGGCCATTGGAGGGTGAACCAACGGCAAAGGAAGACCTTTCTCTCTGTCTCTCTCTCACTGTCCACTCTGCCTGTCAAAAAAAAAAAAAAAAAAAAAAAGATTTACTTTCCTATAAGCAATTTATGTTTTGTTCTCACTATTTTTTCCAGTAATGCTTATAATTACCAGACTTATAAATTTCTGATCCATGTGATGAGAATAAAATGGTAGTTCAGGGTAATTTTAATTTGCATTTTTTGATTACCAGTAAGGTTTTGTCTCAGTTATATACTGTTGGTTTATTGAAATATTTCATTATCTAGGAAATCCCCGTTAATATTTGTCCATTTTTCTGTTCCACTTTATTTTTTGAAGTTATGCATCTCAGATGTAATCACTTTCAGGGTCTTTTATGTATGTAGTATTAGGTAGGAATCCAGGTTAGTTTTTTTCCCCATAAATGACCATTTATGCCATTTAGCGACATATTTTGTCTACCTGCTGACCTTTAGGTCACCTCTTATTTGTCCAGTCCCCATGTGTTCACAGGACAGCACATGGGCTCTCCATTCTACTCCATTAATCTATCCTAGTGCTAATACTGTGTTAGCTTAGTTTAGCTTTTATGAAGTATATATGTGTATTTAGGCCTATCAGAATTATTTGTTTATTTTAAAAATGATATTAGTTATCTCTGTCTTTGCTCTCCTGTACAAAATTTAGGATAGCTGAGTCTTTCCAGAAATTATAGATTAATCTGGGTCTAACCTTTGTCTTTATGATGCTGTGTTTTTCTATCGCTATTAAATTAGGATGTATCTTTCAGATACTGAGATCTATGATCCTATATTTTTATAAAGTTTTTTAAAGTTTTATAAAGTTTTTTAAAGTTTACAGAGCAAGAGAGGCAGAGAGATGAGAGAGAGAGAGACAGAGAGAGAGAGAGAGAGACAGAGAGAGAGAGAGTTATCTTCCATCCACTGGCTCATTCCCTAAACATCCAGAATGGCCAGAGCTGGGCCAGAGCTAGGCCGGAGCTGGGCTGATCTGAAGCCAGAAGCCAGGAGCTCCCTTTGGGTCTCCCATGTGGGTTCAGGAACCCAAGCACATGGGCCATCCTCTACTACTTTCCCAGGCGAATTAGCAGGGAGCTAGATTAGAAGTGGAGCATCCAGGTCTCAAACTGGCTCCCATACGGGACACAGGAATGCCAGGTGGAAGCTTTATCAGCTAGGTCACAACACCAGCCTCTTTTATAAAATTTTAAAATGTTATCTATAAAAGTTTCTTTAGTTTTTTTCCCCCTCTCTTTACTCACATTTTCTCTTATAGTTTTTCCCAATAGTTCTGCCAATTTGTGTATTTTCAAGATTTGAGTCTGTGTTATAAGGTTCCTACAAATTTTGAATTTGAGGATTATTTTATGGTCCCTTCTATGGCCTTTAGTATTTTTTTTTTACCAAAGTCTATCTTATCTGTTTTATATGACAGCACAAGAATATTGCTTCTCTTATCGTGTTAATATTTGCCTCATAGTTTTTTTTTTTCAGAAAACATTTTAATTTCATCTTGCTCTGCCAAACAGTATAACTTGTTAACATTTTTAGTTCAACCTGACTGTCTCCATTTTTTTACCTGATAAATTGGGTAATTCCTATCTAGTGTGCTTAGAGATATAAGGGGATTGGCTTCTAGTATCTTATTTTCTGATTTATATTTGTTCAGCTTTTTCAGCGCTTCATTTTTTCTCTACTTATTTTTATTTTCCTTTTCTTAGTAATTTTTGTCAACTTTTGAGTTATGCTCATTATTCCTATTTATTTAATAGCTATTCTTAAATTATTAACATGCATGTTTAGTTTCTCAAAGTCTAAAATTAACCAGTATTTCTACACCCATCCAGAATAATACAAAGACTTCAAGTATGTAAATTCCCACCAGCCCCTGGCATCTTAAAAGATAACCTCTAGGGATATGTACAATTCTATTTTTTTTCAAAAGCAAGACACTGAGAACCAAAAACAAAATTTAATTTATTCATAAAATCCAACAAGGAGAACATAGTCTTTAAGGAAATGGCTTTAGGAATAGAATTTTAATTGGAAGCTTAGTATTTTATTTTTAAACGATTTTTGTCCATGATTTTTTCCTTTTAATCTTAGGATTTATTTTTTCTTAAACCAGTTCACATAACTCTAATTACTGCCTAGAATAACTGATTTTTGTTACTCGCTAAAGCAGCATGGTGTGCTTGTTTATAGCCCACATCTGGGAACAAATGGAACCATCCAGAACAAAGTGGAAGCCTGGAAGCCATGAAATAGGTTCTTAGCAATAGCAACAGAAAGCAAAACTAAAGCAAAGAATTGAGCCAACCATTTGGCCTAGAAGTAAAGATATTGGTTAGAGTGCCCATGTCCTACTCCAAAGCTCTGCTCAGGACTCCAGCTTCCTACTGATGTGCACCCTGGGAGCCAGCAGGTGATGGCTTATGTAGTTGGATCCCTACCCCCAGCTTGAGAGATCTGGATTGAGTTCCCACCAGCACAGGCCCAGCTATTGCAGGTATTGGGAGTAAACCAGCTGATGGGAATTTGCTCCCTCCACCTCTCTAATAAACAAGTATAATTAAAAGCAAAAAAACATGGGGAGTAAGTGCACAGTGACTCCCATTGATTTAACAATTGGCACGCTTATTTATGACATCAGTAATCACCGGAGGTTCTTGTCATGAGCTGCCAAGGCTATGGAAGCCTCTTGAGTTTGCCAACTCCGATCTTATTTAGACAAGGCCATAGTCAAAGTGGAAGTTCTCTCCTCCCTTCAGAGAAAGGTACCTCCTTCTTTGATGGCCCATACTTTCCGCTGGGATCTCACTCACAGAGATATTTCATTTAGGTCGCTTTTTTTTTTGACCACAGTGTCTTGGCTTTCCATACCTGAAATATGGCATAACTAGTACTTTATACTTTGTGTGTCTGTGTGGTGCAAACTGTTGAGATCTTTACTTAGTATATACTAAATTGATCTTCTGTATATAAAGATAATTGAAAATGAATCTTGATGTGAATGGGATGGCAGAGGGAGTGGGAGATGGGAGGGTTGCAGGTGAGAGGGAGGTTATGGGGGGGGAAAGCCAGTGTAATCCAAAAGCTGTACTTTATATTTATTAAATAAAAGTTTAAAAAAAGTCACTGTTACTACAAAATCTAGAAACTTAAAGTCTCCTTTACTCAGTGGCTAACCATGTGGTAAGATCCGTTAGCCAGCTACCTTGAAATAATTATTTCATTCTCAGCAAGAACGTTGTGCTGGTTCCTACCTCTACCCCCCCTCCCCCGTCAGACAGGTGCCAGTGCCCACACCCCACAAACCAGAAAGGCAGAAGCCATGGTGGCAGTGATGTCTACTGGCCAATATTGGAAATTTATAAAACAGGTGCCTAATAACGACTCTGTGAAAGCAATTTAGCAGCTCTTGTCTGTGGGAGGTGACAGATGGTGTTCGGTCGCAGTGGTCTCAGACCTCTCCACATAAGGAAAAATCGTATCACACTCCATACCCTGGGAGAATTTCCCTGAATGACACACTGGAGAAGTAACCAATCAAAACAAAGTCCCTAGCTAAGTCACTTGAGAAAAGAAAGACTAATGTGTACACAATAAATGGAGTCAATACAGTATATTTAAAAGATGCCTTAATTAGAAATACTTTTGGGGGAGGTGGTGTGTTTATATTTCACTTAAGAGACATGACATATTTTCCAATAATACAAAATAAATGAAATGTTAATTTGGATTTTCATACATTTTAATAACAATAGGTTCTGATCTGTTTGACATTTTAATTTTCTGACAATTTAAGAAAGGACCTTTCACACTCACCTAAAAGTATGGGAAACAACCATGGGGCATTAGCTCTCATTAAAATTGCCAGCAGAAAAAATGTTTTGTGAAACATTTTAATCAATTCCAGCTACAACATAAAAATATATCTCAGTTTTCATCCTAAGAAGGATGGTTTTTATTTTAATTTGTTTTTCAAGAAGTGTATTTATTTGAAAGGCAGGGAAACAGATAGAACTCTCCCATCTGCCCATTCCCTCTCAAGCACCTGTGAGAGCCAGGGCTGGGCCAGGTCAAAGCTTCGGGAGCCAGGAACTCGATCCAGGTCTTCCAGGTGGGTGACAGGGACTCCGCTACTTGGGTCATCACCTGCTGCCTCCCAGACTGCACAAAGCAGGAAGCTGGAATTGGGAGCAGAGCCAAAAATTTCAATGTGGAATGCAGGTGTAAGAAGGATGGTTTTTATTGGTAAGGAAGGATACCTTCTGATATAAAAGAGGCCAAACCTACCATGATACCTAGATGTATAATATGCACCCTAATAATGTGTGGCTTACTGGTTGTTACACTCTCGCCATACATTAGCATCCATACTTCATTTTTAAAAGCACACATTTCTTCCACTTGACTCTTTTTGAAAGTGAACACACTTTTTTTGTGTTTTATATTCCTCTTTTGGAAGAAGGCTCAAAAATATTTGACCCCTGTTTGCTTTTAAGTCTTATGTTTATGAATATGTCCTTATGAAGTGTTTGAAAATTCGACTCTTTGGTTTAAATAACATTTGCCATCTTTCTTGAAAGTTTAATGTAAGTGGAAAACAGAAAACTTGGAAACACATAAAAGTATAACAAAATTTGGAACCGTAACTTTTCCCTCTATCTCTTGACTCCAAGCTAACTCATTTCAGACTTTTGTCCTTTGGGAATTGATCTTTTTTTTCCTCCACTATTATTTGAGTTTTTTCATGTAATGATTGTCTATAACAGACTTTCTCGTTTTATCTTGTCTTCATTGTGAAATCCTAAGGATGATTCTATGTCTTATTTTTAGCACTGCATGGGATATACAGGTAAAGCTCAGATCCTCATGGAACTTAATACTAGGAATAAGGTGGTGCCTACATTCTGGGAGTTGCCCCTGACCTTGTGGGGGAATACTTCATTAATTTTGCTGTCTGTACAACACAACGCAGGCTCTGTTGCCTTCTGCTTGGGAATAGCAGGTAATAGGTGCGTGCTTATACGTAATGAATGAATAAGTACTATTGGATGAATACTTGCTTTCCCCTCACCTACACGGCCAGATTCCTGATGGTAGACGCTGGATAAGGAGAATGTTGGTTGGGAGGTTGTAAAGTTTAATTTTAAGATATAGCTTTTTTTTTTTTTAACAGGCAGAGTGAACAGTGAGAGAGAGAGACAGAGAGAAAGGTCTTCCTTTTGCTGTTGGTTCACACTCCAATGGCTGCCGCGGCTGGCGCGCTGTGGCCGGCGCATCGCGCTCATCCGATGGCAGGAGCCAGGTGCTTCTCCTGGTCTCCCACGCGGGTGCAGGGCCCAAGCACCTGGGCCATCCTCCACTGCACTCCCGGGCCACAGCAGAGAGCTGGCCTGGAAGAGGGGCAACCGGGACAGGATCCGGTGCCCTGACCGGGACTAGAACCTGGTGTGCTGGTGCCGCTAGGCAGAAGATTAGCCTATTGAGCCATGGCGCCGGCCAAGATATAACTTTTATATCATGTTTATGATTTAGCAAACTGTCATTCTGTTATCCTGTAGGGTTTCTGTGAAGCCCAAAGACAGGAAGAAATATGCAATTTTTAAAAAAGAAAGTGATGGTGTGATTTACATGGTACAACATTGAGCAATTTGTTAAGAAATAAAACATTGAGTGACCCCAGTCACCTAACACATGGCTACGTTATTGAAAAGAAAACCAGAACTTCTAACTTTTATATAGCTATTGTAGGGGCCGACGCCGAGGCTCACTTGGTTAATCCTCCACCTGTGGTGCCGGCATCCCATATGGGCACCAGGTTCTAGTCCTGGTTGCTCCTCTTCCAGTCCAGCTCTCTGCTGTGGCCCAGGAAGGCAGTGGAGGATGGCCCAGGTGATTGGGCCCTGCACCTGCATGGGAGACCAGGAGGAAGCACCTGCTCTTGGCTTTGGATTGGTGCAGCACCAGCCGTGGCAGCTATTTGGGGAGTGAACCAACGGAAGGAAGACCTTTCTCTCTGTCTCTCCCTCTCACTGTCTATAACTCTGTCAATTAAAAAAAAAAAAGATAGCTATTGTATATTGTTAATTACACAGCTAATTACCTTCTGGAAAGCATAGGAAACTATATTAAACTAAAGCAGTTAAGAAGTTAACAGATGAAGTATATTGAGTTTCTGCATCAAAACATTTTCAAATATACAAGAAAAGATCCTCAGACACATGCATGTTTTGTGTGTGTTGGTTTGTGCATATGCGTACAAAACGTAGCTGGAGCTTCCTTTCACTCTTCCACTTCCTAATTCCAATTTATCCTTCGTGTTTTAAACTATCACTTTCTTAGCTTAGAATTCCCTGTTTTCATCTCATGCAATAGTTATTGCATGCAGTAATTTTCTAATACATGAAAGACAACAGGGCAGGTGTTGCGAAACAGCAGTAGAGATGCCACTTGGGATACCAGCATCCCATGTGGGACTGCCTCATCCAAGTCCCAGTACTTTCCCTTCCAACCCAACTTCCTGCTAAAGTGCACCCTGGCAGGCAGCCCGGGATGGCTCTAATGTTTTTTGGTCCCTGTCACCCACTTGGGAGACCCATATGGAGTTCTGATCTCCTGGCTTTGATGTGACCTACCCCCAGCTGTTGTACACATTTGGAGTGAGAACCAGTGGATGGAAGATCTTATCTCTTTCTTTGCCTTTCAAATGAAGTGAAAATAAATTTTTATAAAAATTAAAATACTTAGGCAGGGAAAAGGAGAGAGGCAAGGATGTGAGATAAGAATAAGAAAGAAGGGGGAGCCACGTTTAATGTGGGTGCTTGCAAAGGGTGTCTGTAAGGCTTGAAGTGCACTTTAGAGCATGCGTGTAAGTGCTGTATGTGGGGCGGCGAGGGCACACCCAGAGGGTGACAGACCCAGGAAGGACAGGGCTGGCCTCACCATTTCTATTATACAGAGTAGAAGCTGTTCCTGGAACCCATGATGCTTTTAGGGACTCACACATTGTTAAGTTTTAATTTCTTAATCGGAAGAGAAAATAAATATAATCACAAGTAATATCTAATGATGAACCCGATACATGACAATGTGGGCCTAAAATGTAATTTTAATGTTTCTTTTCAGGAAGGGACCCACAAAGGTAAACATCATCAGGGGCCACTGGAGTTTTTATCCATTGTGCAGTGGGTAGGGTTTTCAGATAAATCTAAAAAAATCACTAGATGACTTGAAGCTGAAAATGGAGATCGATTTTATTTCAGAAAAAGCCTGGTTGACAGGCTGAGGCGGTTCTTCTATCATTGTTTGATATTCATAGCCTTTTTGATCAACTTTTTGCTTATAGCAAGGTTTTAGGAGGATAACTCTTGCAGGAACTAATAGGACAAGTTGGAATTAGCAGTACAGAGATGAGTCAGGAGACTTTTGCATTGCTTTAGATGAGGGTTAAAGAGACTACAGAAGGCTGGCACTGCGGCTCACTAGGCTTATCCTCCGCCTGTGGCACCGGCACACTGGATTCTGTTCCCGGTTGGGGTGCCGGAGTCTGTCTCGGTTGCTCCTCTTCCAGTCCAGCTCTCTGCTGTGGCCCGGGAGGGCAGTGGAGGATGGCCACCATCATGGGAGACCAGGAGGAAACACCTGGCTCCTGGCTTTGGATCGGCTAGTGGCCATTTGGGGGGTGAACCAACAGAAAAAGGAAGACCTTTCTCTTGTCTCTCTCTCTCTCTCTCTCTCTCTCTCTCTCTCTCTCACTGTCTAACTCTGCCTGTTAAAAAAAAAGAGAGAGAGAGAGACTACAGAAGAGATGGGTGGAAAATAGAAGCAATTAGGTGAATATTTATTCCTACATTTTAAATCACATGCAGAATTGCTTCCTTTTCCTGCTGGAAGACCTCCCTAAGTGGTCATCACCTAATTGCCTTCTTATAATCAGTGTAAGCTCCGTGAGAGGAGGGGCTCTGCCCGTCTTACTGCTGTATCCTCAGGGCGTTGAACATGGAAACACTTTAGCAAACAGGAGAGGCGGTGGACTCATGTAGAAGTGTTAAAATCATTTCAACTAGAACCACATCTTGATCAAGACATCCTGGTCCTTAGGTCACATGCCCAAAAACTGAGTGTGTGATAAATGCCTTTCAATTCATGGATGGTTTGATTATTCGGCAGGGCAAAATATTTCAAATTTAGTTTTAAGTGATTCTTACTTTAAAAAAAAATGGACAAATCTCTGCCTACAGTCTATAACTAAGCTGATATTCATAAACATGTATACTTATATGTAGCATTAACTTATGTCATACAAAGAAAGCTACTATAGCATGAAGACACATAATATACGTTGAGTACAGTTATGCTGGATTTAGATATGTTAGCTTTCTCACTAAGGGAGTAACCTGTACATTGAGGGTGTGCCAGGCCTTATGCTGGAAACACAAGAAGAGTGTGACATACAATGTCATATTTTGGGTACAAGGAGAGCAGGTAATATAACAGGAAGTTAGACTTCCCTAAGGGGCAGTGCTGTTTGCATTAAGCATTGTAAGAGTAAATGCTAGCACAATAGATCAATACAGAGGAGTATGCTCATTTTTAAATTATAGGAGGTAGGCATATACTTAAATGACTGTGTTAACTACTGGGAGCATCTCTTTCATTATCCATGATATGTGACAAAAATAATTTGTGACATTGTTCAGCTATTCCACACACGTACTGTGTAAGATAAAAGGATACTTTTGTGCAAAAATGAATTTAAAGATGTTTATTTTGGTGCCAAAAATTTTTGAAATACTGCTTTGGTTTTTCATATTGTGTATTTCCAGGAAACTGCTAAAGATCTCTCAACACATAAGATCAGGATAAAAGTTATGAATTCCTTGAGGTTGAAGAGAGGAAATATTCACCTAGTTTTGATGATCAAATTAATGGCCTATGTCTTAGAAATTGCCTTTTTTTTTTTTTTTTTGACAGGCAGAGTGGACAGTGAGAGAGAGAGACAGAGAGAAAGGTCTTCCTTTTGCCGTTGGTTCACCCTCCAATGGCCGCCACGGCTGGCGTGCTGCGGCCGGTGCACCGCGCTCATCCGATGGCAGGAGCCAGGAGCCAGGTGCTTTTCCTGGTCTCTCATGGGGTGCAGGGCCCAAGCACTTGGGCCATCCTCCACTGCACTCCCGGGCCACAGCAGAGAGCTGGCCTGGAAGAGGGGCAATCGGGACAGAATCCGGTACCCCGACCGGGACTAGAACCTGGTGTGCTGGTGCCGCTAGGCAGAAGATTAGCCTTTTGAGCCACGGCGCTGGCAGAAATTGCCTCTTTGGAGAGAGAGTAATAGATATACTAAGGGAATCTTCCGGAAGTTTCAAATTCTGATTCTTTGATTCAACAACTTGAGAACTATGAAGGATAATAATGTTAAATCACCAAGAAGATATTTAATATTCTATAAACAATATAATTCTATAATATTGAGAATCCATCCTACAAACTCTGAAAAATTCCTTATTCTTTCCCATTATATGAGAACTGTCAACATATAACCATTTAATTGACGCCATTTGGAGCCACCCCTCCTTTCATTGGCAATGTCACGGACATAAATTCCGGTTAGAATTTTGAGAATTGAGCCTCGTTGGCAGTTTGAAAGCAATTGGATTGTTTTCCTACATTGTCTGGCGACACTTTGGGGGCTGTTTTCAGAACCTTGGTATCAAGGTAGGAAGTGAGTCTAAGTCGATGTTACTCACAGGGTTAAAGGTCTGTTTCTTTCAATCAGTTTGAACTGACAGGCTTCCTGCCATCACCTCGTCCTGAGCCGGGCGGACGGGCCCTGGCCGTCAGTGTGAAAACATCTGTTGAATGGATTTATTGACTGGATCTTGTTTTTTCTCTCTCTTTCTCTATTTTTTTTTCTCTTTCTCCTTCACACCGTTTATTATGTCTCTGACCTGATGAACTTAATTTGTTGACATGTGGCTCTCAGTGTCTCCCTCCATCCAGGTCTCATGTTTCTTTCTACTGTGCTCTTTTCTTGGCAACAGCCCTTCCTGGAGCCCCAGCACACACGTGCGCGCTCGATGCACCAAGCTCAGCTGGCTGCGGTTGGCACGGATGGATTAGACAAACATCGTCTTGTCTCCAGGGCACATTCCTCCCCTGCTGCCTCCGTTCTACCTCACCCAGCCATGGACCGGCCTCTCCAGCCTGGCCCTGCAACTGGTAGGAATCCCTAAAGACTCTCTAATAGGCAGACGAAATGCACCGTTCTTGTAGGATTAACCGATTTAAATGCTCTGGATGACTGTGATAGCAGAGTGCTCCATTTTAACCCAACTCAGCCCAAATTTTATGAGGTTCTATTGGCCATAAGACAAACAGTGCATCTGATAAATCTTAGGCTTAGTATTAATAGCCTCATAAATTGTTATCATCCAAGGGCCTGGAAAATACATCAACAGGTGCATGGGTCCCAATTGGAAATAAAAAAAATCCCCGCAACATTCTTTAAACAGTGTTCCTCAGTCTGTGGCCTTCTAGGAGCCTGGCCACTAGGAAATTTACGGTGCTTGGCTTCCTCATTTGACTCTCAAGCCTGCCTCTTACCCAGTTTGTTTTCATATTATTTCATTGTTGTCTTCTGACTTCCTATGCAAATAACTCATGAAAGTCTATAGTACCAAGGCTAACTTTGTTTGATTCTTCAAAAAGGTCGTGGAAATGTGTATGATGAAAATGCAGTGCATAGATTTCAAGAAATCCTAGACCTATCTTAATCCCATTTTTTTCATGAACTTTATGAAGTACCCATGTCTTGTAGTGTCATTTCCATTTACCGTGAGATCTCTGGGTGGGCTTCTTGATCGACCTCTTCCTTGGTCCACAGCTGTCTTTGATATTTCAGAACCTGCCAGATAATTCTAAGGCCAGAGGAAGCTCAAGGCAGGAACACATGCCAAAAAAGAGGCACGCCATTCCCTCTGCAAGGGAGCAAACGAGCTGTACTATACACACAAGTGTGGGTAATCATTCCTGTTTGCCTACTGCACCCTCTTCTAGTTCTCAAATGTTGTTGATGAAATGCATTAAGATATTGTCGCCCTGAGAGTGTTAGAACTCGGATGCAACATGGGGAGAATTCGTCTGTATCTTCCCCAAAGGCTCTCACTGGTTATCTGATTGATTTCTGAATCAATTTTTAGGATTCAGAGAGCATACTTTTGTGGCTTCTGTGACCTCATGCAAACTTTTGTGTTTGGAAAAGTTAAAATACCTTTGTGGAAATCATGTTCCCATGCCCTGAGATCATTTTTTTACATTAAAGTCAACGCGTGCAACAGCCAAGTTCTTCAAATCTGATAGGCATCTCTAAGAAACACGCATAGGAGCTACTATTTTTTTTTTTTACAAGGCACTGTTCTGCAGGACAACATTCCACCCCAGAGGAGAGCCTAGGTGGACTGCTTTCATTGCATTAGCCCCTGCCTTTGATCCCTTTTCTTCCTGGAGCCAAGCAAATCTGCCTAGTCAACCCAGCCCTGCTGCTGGGCACCAGTGGAAGCCTTTTGTCATGCCCAGGGCTACCTCTCTGTATTCAGAGTTTTACACAGAACCAGATCCCTAAAAGGAGGCCTACTTTTTGTGTGGAGAAAGAGCAACTGAGCAACTGCCTTTAAGAATTTTGTTGCGCTCTCTCTCTCTCTCTCTTTTTTTTTTTTTTTTGGAAACTGTGTTTTATGCAGCCTTAAATTTCAGAGAAAGTAGCAGCCATCCGATTGTAAGGCCTGTTTTCTTTCACTAGAAACATCATTCATGATTAAAAAGTGAGCTTAATTATAAAGTTTCACGTTGCTGCTACCACAGGGGCTGCAGTCTGTTAGAATCCTACAGAAGACAGAATGTCTTCCCTTGATTAAGAGGGGTGGCCTGTTCCTGATGTTGGTTTCCTCTACTTTTCATGCCTTCCTTCCGTCTGAAGGAAGCAATATCTCCAAACATTAGAGAGAGACTGAAAGTTTGATAAAACAGTATCACCAGACAGGATTTGTAGGACCTAGGAAAATCCAGATGAAATGGGAGACCATGAAACTAAATGATGGAGTCTCGATGCGATCTTAACCTGGTCATTCAACCTAAAGACTAGGTCAGCTCAAATAATTATGTCTGCATCAAGGTACTTATCATAGCGTGTATTCCAAAAGCAAAAAGGACACTGGCCTTTGAGTCTTTTCATATTTGATGGATTGTCCAAATGGGAGATTATATTTTTAAAACATAGGATTTTGTTAGGCATTGAATAAACTTTGGTAAAAATCAACAAATACTAATTGGATAGTTAGCACTAATTTACTAGTTCAAATTTGAACACACTGAATATGACTTGCTTTCTAATTATAGTAGTACTGCTAAAGAATGACTAAGCAATTTATGTTTTTTATGAGGGTATTTCAAAAATTTTATGGAAAATATAATTTCAAATAAGTTTACTTTGCTACCAAAAAGTTTGAAATCCATGCAGTTTTTTCATAATGTACATTTCCAATAACTTTTTGAATATTTTTCATATAGCTGAGTAACTTGCTTATTGTCTTATTTGTATGTAAAACTACTGCATCTTCACACTTCAAGGGAAAAGGCAGAGTATTTTTTAAATCATGCAAAGTATATAATTTATACTAATGATGTTCTACTGACATTGGGATACAGCATGTATTTGATTGGTGACTTTCATTTTGTGCTCTTCCAAATCCATAGGAAATGAAATGTGCCGTCTTCCCTTACTCCTCCACATATTGCACTGGCTTTGATCCAAGCTTAAATTCTCCCTATAACCTACACACTCTTATAACCCACATGTTCTCGAAATGCATTTCAGTGTTTCTAATAACCTTGACTTCAGACTTCCATTTCTAGTAGGCTTGATAATAATATGTTTGTAAGCATCAAACTCCTTTCTTTTGAATTTAATATCTATTTGCTGTAGGTGTGTTTTAAAAAGTCACTTAGCTAGTCTTTGAGAATATTTGCATTTTTTTCCCCAAAAGAAAGTGATTCAAACGCTCCATGGTTGTTCCACTGAAAAGAAAGGAAGAAGAAACACATACATTATAAGGGATAGGCTCTTTGCTTAAATCCATTCTGTAAGAGCTCTGCTGTTTGGTGCAATGAAAAACATCTAAAAGTAAACTCATGTAATTTTCAAGGCACACCATTCAAATCTTCACCTTCCTTTGTAAAGAGCAAAACAGTGTTCCCAGGGGAGATTGTTCTCTGAGTTCAGTCTGTTGGTAAAAGTCTCCAGTGCATCTCCAGTGAGAATATGGGCCCAAAACAGAGACCAGGGCGTGGCCAGTTCCAGGTAGCCCCACTGAGAGCCTGGATGAGACTCTAGGTCAGATAAACAACAGCCCAGATTCCTGCTGCTGTTTTAGTGGTCATGAGACTGCTTTGGGGAGTCTGGTCGCCATGTAGTCCAGTGGATTTTATGTTATGTTGGAATGTGGGTAAAATATTCAATTTAAGAGGTGCTGTTTGGTTCTATTTAAAGTTCAAGAATGGTGTTTATGTGCTTCTGACCATCAAAAAAAGTGCAATGTGTTTATTTTTTCCACCAATCATCTCTTCTACTCAATTCTTCCTGACAGAGAAGAGGCTTGGCCAGAGCCCACAAGAAAACATCCAATTGGTGATACAATTCTTCTAGTTTATACCACATGGTATTCATTGAAATAAAAAATGTTATTGGCAGGAAATTTGATTGGCTTTATCTTCCCCATCACCAATCATAATTTATGGTCTTTTCCCAAGACTGTGTTACCTTACATAATCTGTGTGAATAAATTAGGTCCCTGTAACAATATCATTTTAGTAAAATCTAATGTGCAATAGAGTTGTGGTGCTGAAACTAAACCAACACTTATGAAAGTCATTAATATAAATTTAATGAGAAGAATTTTTAAATTTATGTGTTCTGAGTGGTAGGTTCATCATGATGGCAAGTGAAACACGCTTGAATATTTCAGTGTGGGAACAACATTGATCCTTTAAAAAAAAATGAAAGATGTATTCCCAAGTCAGGGCTAACTCCAGCTAATCCAGGTTTTTCAAATTTCAATTTTGTATTTATTTCCTTCAGGAAGTCTTCTTTGGCCAACTGAATCCAAATTAAATTTATTATGGTCCTTGTAGCAGAGTAGATCTTTCTGTCAGAAAATCATGATTATTTGTTTATTTGGAAGATTGTGTTCCAATGAATTGTCTGTGACAGAAGAGACTGCTTTCTACACTATAACCCTATCCTTTAAGTCCATGGCTATTATATATGCAAGGTGCTTAGTATGTTTATTTATGGTATACTAAACATATGAACCAGCAATCTAATGAATGAGAGTAAGTAAGAAGAATTGTGTAGAAATATACAAAAAAGGTCATTGACATATTATGTGAACTTTGGATAACGTTTTTGTCAATTATAAAAACTGATACATGTGCATTCATGGTGATTTGAAAAATGTAGAAACTATAAAAGATAATCACTCATTTTTTTATCACTCAGAGGTTAGTACAATTAAAATGCAGTTGTAGTTTTCAGTGCTTTGTCCTCCTCTTTTGGGCCTCTGACAGAATAACCTTGTATATGTATTTGTGGACAACTGTGCATATCTATTAATATGTTTATGCCTATGTATTTGTACGTGTGTATATTTATGGTGTATACATGTATTTGTGTATGTGTTTATACTATATGTATGTAAATGTGTGTGCTTGTGCACATATGTGGATATGTTTATGTGAGTGTATGTATATGTGTGTATGTGTTTGGGGTTTTAAAAGATCTTCCAGACTAACTTCTGTTACTACTTACATTGGAATGGAGACACTAATGTCCTTTCTGTAGTCATTATGTAAGTTACTGTCCTCAAGTATATGAGAGACTTACAAAAAGTTCATGGAAATGTGTATTAGGAAAAAAACTATCCATGGATTTCAAGTATTTTTGCACAAAAATACACTTATCTCTTAATTCCACTTTCCCATGAGCTTTTTGAAGTTTCCTTATATACTGGTTTGTCTTACCTACTTGAAATGTTCAGTTCTCACTGAAGATGATAAAGTTAGCTATCTTGTTTATGTGGGAGAGTAACTCAATCACATATACTATGTTTTTATGAAATATTAGTATAAAATATGTATAAATATATTTTAAAAGTACATATTCATATTTTATGTGTATGTGTTATATAGACCTATATGTGGGCAACTTCATTTCATTCTTGAGAATGCAATTCTGTTACCTTTACTCATTCTTAGACACAGATTTATTGTGACACAATTTTTTTTTGTCTGAAAAATCTGGAAATGTGGTCAAATGCTTCAGGGGTTTAGCACCGAGGGGGAGAAGTCTGAGGTCAACCTCGTTTGTGTTTCTTTTTGTGTAGTGCAGCCATTTTTTTGGTTCTGGAGACCATGTTCTGCTTTCTTTATCTTGTTAGTTTAAAAAAGAGATCCTCTTTCTGGTGCACAGTTTTAGTTACTTACTCATAAGCATGTCTCCCTATTTATAGGAAATTTCTTTAATTACTCCCGTTACTTGGTTGGTCTAATTTATGCGTGAGAGCCATCACAAGCTTTGATTGAATATTTTTTCACTGACTGTGTATGTTCATCTCCTTGTGTGTATCCTAGTCCTTTCCCTTGTATTCCAGTTGTTTCTCAAGCTTGTATCCATTAGCATTAATCTGGATCTATGAAATGTAAATTCCCTTCATTACTGCTTCTAGTGTAGATTTTTTATTCACATTTCATATTAGTATTTTTGTCACAATTAATGAACTACACCCAGCTTCCCCTATTTTTCACCCAAAAAGCCTTTATCCCTCCCATTCACCTCAACCTCTGTTATCAATATTCTGTGTGTGATTTTTTTTTAATTTTAGCTTCCACATATAAGAAAGAGCATGTGATATTTGTCTTTCAGTGTTCAGCTTATTTTATTCAACATGATGTCCCTCTAGTTCCATCCATTTTGCTGCAAATGACAAGATTTCATTCTTTCATATAGCTGAATAATATCTGTTGTCTATGTATATAATACCACATTTTCTTTATCCATTCTTCTGATGAAGGATACCTTGATTGGTTTTGGCTACTGTGAACAGTGCTGCTATAAACATGGCAGAGAGGATAATTCTTTGATATAATAAGTTAATATTTGGGGGGTTTATAGCAGTGATGGGATTGCAGTTTATAGCAGTGATGGCAGATTCATTTCTAGCTTTTAGAGAAATCTGCACACTGTTTTCCACAGTGGCTGCACTAATTTACAATCCCACCAACAGTGTGGAAGAGTTCTGCTTTCTCCACATTCTTGCTAGCATTTGTTCCTCTCCGTCTTTTTGATAATGTCTTTTTGACAGGGGTCAGGTGGTATTTCATTGTGCTTTTTATTTGTGTTTCCCTGATCATAGTGATATTAAGCATTTCTTCAAAGTTTTGTTTCCCATTTATTTTTCTCCTTTTGAAAACTGCCTATTCAGATCCTTTGCCCATTTCTCTTTTTTTAAATTTATTTTTTAAGAAATACAAATTTCATAAGTACAACTTTAGGGATATAGTTATTCTTCCATCATACTTGCCCTCCCACCCACACTGTCACCTCTCCTCCTCCCTCTCCCCTTGCCAGTCCCATTCTCCATTAAGATTTGTTATCAATTAACTGTACACAGACCAACTCTATACTAAGTAAAGATTTCAACAATTTCCATATACACGTGTACACACACAAACCTGAGAACTGGTTTTACAGGTAACTCAATACAACTCATTGAGGACAGAGGTCCTGCATAGGGAGTTAGTGCACAGTGACTATTACTGTTAATAATTAATAATCTTAACGTATGACATCACTGAACACCTGAGGCTCTTGAAATTTCTTAATTGGTTGGTTGTTTTGTGTTGTTGAGTGTTTTGTGTTCCTGATTTACTATGGATGTTAATGCTTTGTCTGATAACTAAGCTACCAAATATTTTATCACATTCTGTCTCTTCATTCTATTGATTGTTTCCTTTGCTATACAGAAGCTTCTGAGTTGATATAATCCCATTTGTCTAGTTTTGCTTTTGTTGCCTGTGCTTTGGGGGTCTTTTCCCAAAAGTCATCACTTATATCAATGTCTTGAAGTGTTTTCCCTGCTTCTAGTGATTTCAAAGTTTCCTACCTTACATTTAGATCTTTTTGATGTTGCTGTTCAAAACATGCATTAGAGAAAGGATAGCCTTTTCAGTAAGTGGTGTTGGAAAATCTGGATATATATATATATATATATATATATATATCTCCAGAAGAATGAAATAAAATCCCTAAGTTTCACCATACATATAAAATTAACTCCAGTATAGATTTTAGTTTTGCTGTTCTTTAATTTTCTTGCAATTCTTATGTATTATATCCATCTTTCACTTTAGTCATTCCATTGTGTTTTTTATTAAATCTATCTCTTCAGCTTTTGGCTCCTATTTTATAAGGTTAATGTCTTAGCATTTAAGGATGCTAAAATATTTTCTAAAATCTCATTTTGGTTCTTATAGTAAATCATGCTCACCAAGTTAAGTAGTATGAATGATATTTCCTTCATAGTTTCCTGTAGTATGTTCTCATAGCCCTTGTTTTTTCACTGCTCACTCATTCTTGAATGTAGAAAAATCTTTCCAGATATTTTGCCAGCAAATGTGTAGTGAATTTTGTTTGGCTTTATTTTTTGCCAACTTACATGCTGGTTGAATTGCCTTCCTGGCACTGTGATTGAATGGTAATATCTAGTCTAATTCCTAGGCTCTACTAGTGTTTCCTAGAGTGTTAGTAGAAGGTCTATGGTGGAAACTTCTTCTGCCTCCTTGGTTTCAGGCTGAGTGAAACTTTCATGAGGTGATTAGCATGAGAAGCAAAAACAAAAACAAAAACAGGTAAATCTTAGAAAATGTTTCTTTTCTAGGGGCCAGTGCCATGGCTCACTTGGTTAATGCTCTGCCTGTGGCACCGGCATCCCATATGGGCGCCAGTTCTAGTCCCGGTTGCTTCTCTTTCAGTCCAGCTCTCTGCTGTGGCCCGGGAGAGCAGTGGAGGATGGCCCAAGTGCTTGGGCCCCTGCACCCGCATGACTCTGGACCAGTATCTGGCTCCTGGCTTTGGATTGGCGCAGCGCCGGCTGTGGTGGCCATTTGGGGTGTGAACCAACAGAAGGAGGACCTTTCTCTATGTCTCTCTCTCTCACTGTCAATAGCTCTACCTGTCCTTGGGCCCCTGCACCCATGTGGGAGACCTGGAAGAAGCTCCTGGCTCCTGGCTTCAGATTGGTGCATCTCCGGCTATTGTGGTCAATTGGGGAGTGAACCAGCAGATGAAAAACCTCTTTTTTTTTCTCTGCCTCTCCTTCTTTCTGTGTGTGACTCTTTCAAGTAAATAAATAAAACTTAAAAAAAAAAAGTAAAAACAAAACTGTTAATACATTATGGTGCAAAGCCAGTATTTGAAAAAAAAAAATAAAATCTTTTAAAAAATAGAAAAAGAGATGACCCTTGCTTCAAAATAGTCCCTTCTATCCATTGTAGTATCTCTTCAAGTTGCAAGTCATTCTGTGTTTTAAGAAATAGTTTTTTGAAAATAAATCTTATTACTCCTCATCCTGTGATTTTATTTTCATCCTTTACCAGAGTTTTTTTCTTTTCTTTTTTTTTTTTTTTAAACATATCCTGTAACTCTATTTTCACATCTCACTTCTACTGCTGGGTCATAAGTCAAAGGTAATGAAATGAGGCTGCTGGTAGTTGGAACATGGTGAGCATTTGGTAGCTCTGTGTCTTGCATAAAATATGCCGTGGCATGCACATTTGATTGTGCTAGCCCAGAGTCTAGGCCTTTGGCCCTGGAAGAAGTTTAATTAAGTGTTGTTCAGCAAAATATCTCTGCTAGGTGTGAAACTTCAGACAGTTACCAGAAATGCAACATAAAGCTGAATGTTAGAAACTAGGAGTTAGGATCAGGAGTTTTAAGTCTAAAGATTCTAGATTCAACTTTCCTCATAGACTAAGCAGACTGAGCCCAATAGTTCTTATTGGATTGAGTGTAAACCTGAAGACATAAATGGATTCTATAGCTAACACATGGCTCAGCCCTTTGTAATGAATAAGAGAAGAGAAAGACTTGCCATTTGATGTTGCAAATATAATTATCTCATTTAATAAAATGGAAAATCAGAAACAAAAAAAATGTGCAGTCCAAGTTTTAAAAAATTTCAAAAAAAATTTTTTTTTGTGGAAAACAAATGACTAGGGTTTAAAATTTAGGTAAAGCTTTTAAGGCTCTTTTGTGTATTCTTCCAAGTCCTGCTTTTAACTTTTGTCCCATTGATCATGAGAAAGATGACTCCATTTACTAAAGTTGCAAGTGGAAACCAGAGTGGCAGACAGAGAGCATCAGAGAGAAGTACAAATCCATGTGAGTTCAGAGAGAACAGAAGGGTTATTTCTCAATCTGCTAAGTCCTTGTTACTGAGAAATAAAAGGGAGGGAGAGAAAGAGCGAGTTGGGGGGGGGAAGAGGGAGAAAGGAAAAAGGGAGGGTAAAATTTCACCTTGTAGTCTACCTGTTAACACCTCATCGATACATCATTAAGATGAGTCAGTGGAGGCTTGGAGTTCCAAGTTTTATTTATTTCTCCTTGAATTCAAATACTTTTCCAAAAGCTCCTGGACTTTGTATTATAATCTCCACATAACTGGCAATAAATTCCTGCTACCATAGCTTGTTTCACAATTTTCTTTTCCTTGGCAGTGAGCTATGGGGAAAATGTTAGGAAAAGAGGAAAAATTACTATGGAAGTGAGCTTGGATATGTCAAGACATGAAATAAAAGAAGTTCAGCAACATAGTGAATAAAATTACCATTGAGAAAGAATGCATTTTAATGAGGCAGATCCTATACTGTTTGTTTTCATATTATTAGTAATTACTTTTATTTTATGCAGCAGTGAAATTGTATCCTAAAACAGGTAGAATCATTCCTGTTAGGGGATGGCCACTCATAACTCCTTGGTGAAGAACCTCAATTGTGAAGAGGTTCACACACCTTTGTAAGCTGAGTGTTATTCTCCCTCCTTGCTTGTCTACTTTGTTCTCTGCCTTCCTTCATGCCTTCCTTCTGATTGCATTAAAATATTTATTCCCATTGCATTTGTCCATAATGAAACAAAGAAGGCTCTGTGCAAAATGTGCAGAAATATAAAACTGAGTAAAATAAGTACCTGCATTGTAGGTACTTGCCAGTGGGAAGCTAAGACATACAAAGTAAAAGTGGAATATTAAATAAGTAAAGCTGCAAAACTTGAGTGCAAGGGGATCCGCCAATTGATTCATCAAGAAAGGCTGTGTAAATGGAAGTATCTGACCTGATTCTTAAAAAAAAAAAAGATTTATTTATTTATTTGAAAGTCAGAGTTACAGAGAGGCAGAGAAAGAGAGTGAGACAGTGAGAGAGAGATCTACCATCTGCTGGTTCACTCCCCAGATGGCCACAACGGCTGGAGCTGCACCCATCCGAAGTCAGGAGCCAGGAGCTTCTTCTGGGTCTCCCACATGGGTGCAGAGGCCCAAGGACTTGGGCCATCTTCTACTGCTTTCCCAGGCCATAGCAGAGAGCTGGATCGGAAGTGGAGCAGTCGGGACTCAAACCGGTGCCCATATGGGATGCCAGCACTGCAGGCTGTGGCTTTACTTGCTACACCACAGTGCCAGGCTCAGACCTGATTCTTAGATTTATTCATTTATTTATTTTGTCCATTCATTCATCAAAACAGTTTTAAGGACCTACTTTTCCAAGCATATTTATTGACAGTGAAAGTTCAAAAGTAAACAATGCAGCTATAGTCTGCACTTTTGTTAGTACCATGCAGTGAAGAAAATGCACAATTGAAGAATCATCCAGCAGCTCCATAATGGTGATAAACACTCCAAAGGAGGCTTACAGGTTGCCATGAGGGCATGGGAGGAAATGACATTAAAATTGAACCTTAAAGAATTAGAAATTGACTGATGAGGACTGGAGTGTGGCACAGGTGGAACAAGTATACACACATAAACATGCATTGAAAGGCCACCACAGGGGCCTGTGCTGTGGCATAGCAGGTAAAGCCACCACCTGCAGTGCCGGCCTCCCATATGGGTACCAGTTCTAGTCCCAGCTGCTCCTTTTCCTATCCAGCTCTTTGCTATGGCCTGGGAAAGCAGTAGAAGATGACGCAAGTCCTTGGGCCCCTGCATCCGCGTGGGAAACCCAGAAGAAGCTCCTGGTTTTGGATCACCCCAGCTCTGGCCAGTTACAGCCATCTGGGGAGTGAACCTGCAGATGGAAGACAGCTCTCTCTGCCTCTCCTTCTCTCTGTGTAACTCTTTCAAGTAAATAAATAAATCTAAAAAAAAAAAAAAAAAAAAAAAAAGCCACTGCAAAACACACCAAAGACCAGAATTAAAGGAAAGGTTTATTGTGGGTGGGGGGGGAATCTCAACAGGCTGGAGAGAGAAGGCAGAAGCAGGTCTTGTTGTAGTCTTGGGGGGTGCGGGGGCGGGAAGGAGCAGGAAGGGGTGGGGATAGGGAAGTGGAGACAGCAAATCCTGTTAGGGTAGAGGTGGAGCTGACACTGGCAGTTGGGTCATTTGCTCATCTGACTCCTAGTCAGCCAGGCTGGGTCCTGGAGAGGCGGAACTTAGTGTACAGGGTCCGAGCCTAAGATGGCTTGGGGGCTTGAGGGGGCGCTTTTAGATAAGACGGTCCTTTCACTAACACGCGTGTAAATCCAAAGGTTGAAGGAGAGTTCAGCAGTACAGCTGGACCGGTGGGAAAGGGGAGGGCCTGCCATTCAGCTTCGCAGAGAGATCACCGAAGGGTTTAAGCAAAGTGACTTCTGGTGTGTGGCCAATGGAAAACAGCGAAAGTCAGGTTGCCAGGTAGGAGGCTCCCTCCAGAGTCCAAATTCTAGATAACAGGACCTTGGGTTGTGTATCGTTTTGGGAGTGGAGAACAAAGCAGACAGGAGTGATTCAAGATCTGTTTTGGAGGCAAAGCAGACGCCCCTGGGGTTCAAAGGGAGGAGAGCGTCCTTGGGAAAAAGGAGCAGGGCTGTGTTCAATGGAAGATCGGGAATTAAAACTCACCTGAGCAAAACTGGGAGATGTGCGAAGGTCTGATGTGGCAGTGGAGTAGGCGGATGTCTACGTGTGTGCTGCGGCAGAGGTCAGAGCTGGGGATGAAGGCGCAGGAGTCTAGGACATGGGGGTGCATTTTGAAGCCTTTTGAGTCTTAACGAATGGATATTATTTGGCCCAGTAAATGGTATTTTTTCTTAGAGATAATTTTTACCACATGGTTTCAAATACATATGTCATTCTTCTGCATGATTTTAGTACACTCAAGGGAAAATATTTTCCCCTCTTGGGTAACATTCCTCTAACACAATAATGTAAGTCAAAGGGAGAATGAAATGTATTTAATTAAATATTCTTTACAACATAAAATACTGGTACTTATCTGTTCTTGAAAAGATTTTAGGAGTTCTTTCATTTCTTATCATGGATACTCTCCCCACCCCTACTGAAAATGCACATTGATGCTCATTTATTGGCAGGGATTTGATTGGCTAAATAATTTCTTATGTCAGGCAATTTTGTAAGTAACATGTTTTCCCTCGAGGAACTAGGGTTAAGGGTGGAAATCTTTTTTAAAGGAGCCAGAGTTATAATTATCATCTAATTTGCTTCTTTAAAAAGTCCTATTTTATGTTCCCCTAATAATTCATTTCATCAAATTTTTATAAAATCTTTCCCATCATAGAGTTTTACTGAAACATGCAATATCCTAACTCCCAATACTTTAAGAGCAGATTTTATTCATTAAGTATCCACATAGACCCCACTAAAGGTATTGTAACTGACATTCATTTTTATAAACAAAGACTTCAAATGTTCCCCAATACTGTAAGATTCGCAATATCCACACTGTTTATATAATGGCATGACTTATGAGAAAAACACAAATAAACAAAGAAGAAACATTTTCTGCACAACATTGAAGGAAGCACTCAACAGAATAGGCAAGGAGTTGGAAAATCCTCCAGTTCATTACAAAGATGGAGTCCTACTCTAAAGTAAGGTTGAAAATTACTCATGAAATAAATTCAGGATTCCATGATAAAATTAAAACCTTAACTGAATGATCCAACAACATGTCCTAATGACTGGTGAGATTTCAATATATATATTTTAATCTGAGGTTGTTTGAAACGTCACCATTTTCATCACTTCACATGTTTATGAAGCCAAGGTATGAATACTGGTCCATCCGTGGGCTCATGAACGCATCTGCAGATAGGCAGAACTACAAGAGTCTTAAAGCACTTTGGAGAATCTGCTGATGTTTTGAATTCTTTCTTTGTAAAAGTCTTTTCTGTAGATGGATAGCTTTTTGAAGTGGCCATGTTATCTTCTCATGTGCTTCATTTCCTTGTGTCATTCCTTACCCCTGTGCTATGTTTTCTTTGTCCTGAAGGAATTGCATATGACCCCCTGATGCTGAAACACCAGTGCATTTGTGGCAATGCCACCACCCACCCTGAGCACGCTGGGCGAATCCAGAGCATCTGGTCACGGCTGCAAGAAACTGGGCTGCTAAATAAATGTGAGGTAATCCTGAATTGGCTACACTCTTTTACTTACTTAAATAAATCATGTAAAGAGGCCCGTACTCATTTGGGATAGTAGCGGAAAAATGTTAGCCATGTAGCACAAACACTGTGATTGATGAGCCATTGTACACACAAGTAGCATAGAACTTGCCACCTGACTCTGGGCTGGACACACAGTAGGTACTCAATCAATGTTGATGGACAGAGCAGCTGCCTGATGTGTGTGTTCTATTATTGAGGTATTGTTGTTTACACATGACAGCAGATCTGTTGTTAAACAGGCAACATTTATTGGGTTAATCTGAGAAACCCTTTCCCAAATATTAGTGCTAAATAAGTGGGTTTTTTTGTTGTTGTTGTTATAAGCTACACTTTGAACTCAGATATATGCCACTTTTGCCTCATGGAAATAAACAGATTTTAAAGATCAACTTTCTTTTTACCAAGAAAAGCTACTTTTTTTTCTTGAAGTGATTGTTATTCTGTAATTTTAGGTAGACACTTGAATATTTTCGTTTTATCAGCATTTCTTTAGATTTTTTTCTACAGATTCCTGGTGAGCTCCACTTTCATTTAGAAAAATCTGTTTCTTTAGCTTTTCAAATGACAAAAACAAAAGTAGTATCAATTCAGAAAGGCTCATTTTCATATTGGCAAAATGTATAACAACCAGCAACTGTTCGATTTGGTTGCTGTAAATTTCTATTGTTTCTGAAATTTCAGCAACAATGTGCATTTGAGTCTAAACCATTTTTCAGAGAAAAAATATCTCTCCTGCATTGTCTCATATTATTTTGAAATACATTGGTTAAGCATATGTCTGAATGAGTCAATCTTATATTCTAGATATGGTCCAGACACTGGAATTACTTTTCTTTTCTTTTTTTAAATTTTTTAAATTTTATTTATTTATTTATTTTTATTTTTTATTTTATTTTATTTTATTTTATTTTATTTTATTTATTTATTTTTGACAGGCAGAGTGGACAATGAGAGAGAGACAGTGAGAAAGGTCTTCCTTTGCCGTTGGTTCACCCTCCAATGGCTGCTGAGGCCGGTGTGCTGTGGCTGGCGCACCGCACTGATCCGAAGCCAGGAGCCAAGTGCTTCTCCTGGTCTGCCAGGCCCAAGCACTTGGGCCATCCTCCACAGCACTCCCGGGCCACAGCAGAGAGCTGGCCTGGAAGAGGGGCAACTGGGACAGAATCTGGTGCCCTAACCCGGACTAGAACCTGGTGTGCCGGTGCCGCAAGGCGGAGGATTAGCCTAGTGAGCCTCAGTGCTGGCGGAGTGAATTTCCAAATGTCATGTGACAGATACGGTCTTTGTTCTCATGGAGAGACATTTCAACATGTTGCTGTTGGGTTGTTTTATTGTCCTTTACAGATCAATGAAGAAAAAGCAACAAAGTTCGTAAATGCCCTAAAAAAAAATTAAATGGGATATTTTGACTATAGTTACTCCATGAGAAATCCTATACATCGAGACCACATTGAATTCACTATCCTTCAATAAAACTAAAAGTAATCATTTGTGAGTACCTTTCAGGGTCATATGCAAATTACCTGTGACTATTTGCATATATACATTCTAAGGCCAAACTTCAAAAAATGTTGATGCTATAACTGTTTATGTAGTGGGTATGGATTGACAACATGTCTTTGGAAACTTAACTACAGTACATTATTTTTAACAATCCCAAGTGTTGTCAATAAAAGTCTTATTCCAATTCAATTCAGTATAAGATGAATTTAAAATATTTTGGCTGAAATAAAAACGCTGCAGCAGACAGAATGCTCCTAAAGTTTGAATGCACTGCCCATATCAGGTGATGTGAGTGACAGCAAGCTGGTCTTTTATCCCTGCAAGCTGGTAAAAATAATTGACCTTGGAAGATGCAAACTTCTAAGGATAATTTTCGCTATAGGTTTTCTCTTTCAAAGGTGAATAGTGCATTTCATTGTACAGCAGAACTAAATTGGCTCTTTATTTTTACATGAAATTGTTGATAATGGCTGATGGATCTTTCAACAATTGAGCTTGAGAATGAATACGCCAGAGCACTGTGTGTAGATTGGGACTCTGAAGTTTTTTTATAGGTTTATGATGGAATTATCAAACGTGTTTTATACTTAAAGCTCTGCTTTTCATTAAATATATCCTTTACCTAGAATCCCTGAAAGTGAAGGAAAATGAGCTAGATTTATTTCTCTGATGTTTTCCTGAGAGAAAGTCTATTATTCATCTTTTTGCCAATGGCATCCATATTTTATGGCAGAAGGTTTTCATAGTCTTTGGTTAATTTTAGAGTTATCTTTCAGGCTTTCATGTTTTTGATAATGCAATTTGGAGGCCAAATCATTCTCTTTTATACACAGTCCCATATGGAGCACATAAAGTAGACCAGCAAGGAGAATTATTTGTGATAGACTGGTCTTAATGGACAAAATGCATTTATTCATGTGAGCATTCCTGTCTCCCCTTTGCACCTGCTCTGGATGCTTCCCTGGTTGGCGGGTCTTCTGTCCTCTGCTTGCATTTTCTCACGTGCAGTTCTTTGTCATAGCCCGCAGCAACTGGCCTGGTCCCAGCCACTCCAATTGGCAATGGCTTATCACAGCGTTTAAAGCCAGTGTTAGGCAGTGCTATTCCTAAAAGCTATCCTATGAATAACTCATTATGAAAGGAACAGAGTGCAGAGATAAGTGGAATGTGGTACGATTCATGCTGTTCTTAAAGGTTTAAGGTCTATCATCATCCCTTTCTGGTCAGTCTTCTTTTTCTCAATTTCTCATCCATGACATCATTTTATTCCTGTAGTATCTGAAGCAATACAATTCAATTTAAATAGCACATCTCATGCGTAACAAACCCAGGGTGAAATGTCAGAAACACTGCAGAGTTGAGGCAAGAGAGAGGATAGCCCCAACCCAATAGAAATAAACAGAGTCTCCCTAGTAACAGTTCCTCACAAAATTAACAAATAATACACTTGAGAGTTCAGCCTAGCAGATTTGCACAAATGTCTAATTCAAAACTTCACAATAGTACAAGAGAACCCATTTTTCTAACATAGTTAGCAGCTCACCAGATACTTGCTTAGGTGAAGAAATTGTTACCCTAATGCATTTATTTGCTTCCACATTATCAAATCTTCTGCTTCATCAAAGAAATTGCTGCTCCTCTGACTTCCTCTGTTATTTTTTAAGATGCTAACCTAAACCCCAAGCATGGAATGGACTTTCTAAAACACTAAAAATCTACTTACTACAAAACATCTAGGAATTGAATGTCCCTCTGCCTGTGTGTGAATGTCCTTGGGACTATTCAAAATTGAATTTTAGAAATCAGTAACTTAACAAATGTTATTCCTTTTTCTAAAGATTTTTAGTTGTAGATAAGATAAAACATATCCCAAAGTGAAAGGATGTTTTCATGACTTCTTTTATTTCTTGTTTATTTTTGCCAGAAGAGAAGGGGAGGAAATAAAAAGGGAACACAGTGAGATCATTTCAAGTCAGTGTAACCCACTCAAAAAGAGTAGACTGTACACTGTAGCATTGTCCCCAGCCAATTCCTTTACTGAACACAATAGAAACAATTGATAGTGTGTTCTTTGTGGGTTTCCTTTGAAAGTTTTGATTTGAGAAGTTCATTCTGTATATGAAGTTTTTAATTTATCATCAAACCCTCTTGCAAGTATGCTGAACCTTCTAGCTCATGCCAAATTATTTGGGAAATTTCTATATCATACCAAATTATTTTGAAAATGTCAGTGCTGTAAAAAAAAATCTTCTAGGTATCAGAGTTGTTGAAGAAGCATGAAAGAGTCACATCCTAAGAGGCATGATCGTGTGGAGCTCCTGCTCTGTGTGGGTGGTGGGCGCTTAGGTGAGCTGAAAGGGCAAGAAACTTCTATCCTCAAAGGCTTTCTGTGAGTGTAGACTTCTCAAGGAATCAAGGGCAATGACAGTTTGTGTCAGCTGGAGTTCACTGATTGACTCCAAGAGGGGAGGTTGGATCCTGGCTTGAGTGTGAATGCCTTACTTACTAAGACTCCCCAAAGACTTAAATCTACAAGGTTGCTCCTTCTGAATTGACAAGGAGCAGTATCAGACGTTGGGCTCAAACACCCTTACGATGGCTAATGTAGGTTCCACTTGCTGGAGTCTCAGGGATTTGAGTAGCAGGCCTGGTGTCTAGGCTGTCATTGTGTCCTAAGCAGGAAGGACAATTTTCTGTTCTGGTGGTGGTTAATAAGGACCCAATTCAATTGTTTGCACAGCATGAAATGTGTTCAGTTTTGCAGAACATGGTGTAATGGAATAGGAGTGGACGCATACAAGCTGAGTCAGTGCATCATTTCTCATACCCAGATAGTAATCCACTATCCTTGGATGCCATTTTCTCACCTGGTTAGAAGTCTACCTGTGCTTCCAAGATGAAAATTTCCATTGTTAGCATATAGCAGAATCACGTGGGTGGATGCTAAACCACAGCTTTTCTGAGATTCAACCCTAGAGTTTCTAATTTAGGAAATCTGGACTGAGGTCCACGAATTTGTATTGCTAGCAGGTATACAGGTGATCCTGATAGTGCTGTTCTGGGCAGGAACACCTTGAGAGCAGTGATCTATCTGTTCAACAGTATTTATCAATCCTTTCCCAGGCACCTCTGTTAGGAGAGAGAATGCTAAGTAGAAAAGATACATCCTGTGTCCTCAGAGAGATTAATATCTGGTGGCATCAGCAGATGTTAACCGAATAATCATACAAATGAATGTGTGATTATACTCTGTAGGGGTTTTGAGTCTTTAGTTTAATGTTACTTTGATTTTGAAGACTCTTAGTGATTGGACTTGGGAAGAAAAAATGTGAGAGAGTCCAATCAGCTGCCTCCAGATTCTTGAAAGCAGGAAAGGAACTGTATGAGCAAGAGCTGGAGGAGCAGCTGATGCCACACAGGTCTCAGGCCTTACTCTGAATAATGTGCCTTTATTTAGGTTTTTTATTTATTTTTATTTATCTGTCTTTATTTAGGTTCCTTTGTGTAGTGGGACAAAAAGATAAAGGGGTCTTAGTTTCGCTGGAAAACACAAGAGACATCTTTCCTTAGCCAACAGAGCAGCCAATTCTTACAATGAATGGAATATCAATGAAATGATGGGAAAGATGGCATTTAAAAAATGTTAGAAAAACCCCTGCATCCCAAAGCAGTAAACTGATCCAAAGAGCAAACTTCGGTATTATATCCGTTTGTTTGGCAGCATAGCAAATTAATCTAAATGGATTCCTTCAAAGGTGATTGTTCAACATTAGATTTGACCTCAGTTCTGCCATTAATGATTGCTGTCCTTTTTTCAAACCATTTAACATTCTTGATCTTTGATTTTCCCCAGGTATAGATAAGGGGTTGGGGCAGGGGTTGCCAGGTGTCTCCCAACTATAGCACTGTATGAAAGTAGAATGCCTACCAAATTCATTTAAAACAAGGCACTCCCTTTGGTTAAGAGTAAACTCGATTTTTAGAATGTCTGAGCAAACACATTGCATTTAGTTTGCAAAATATTCAAAACAAATGTAGACTTTCATGTACCATGAGTGCAGATTCTCTGGGCTTACTCTTCCTGATTGGCAGCCGGGAAAAATATCACTCCTTATTCTATTACAGTGGTTCTGTGGGTTAACTTCTTTTGGCATGACGTGGCACCCTTTTTTAAAAGTTGAGGTGGTTAGTAGTCTTTCATGCCAATGCCGCTTAATTTTTTCCCCTATTGGAGGTTTCCTACTTTAGTGATTCTATTGAGAGGAAAATGCAAAACCAGCAACTTTCTTGTCACCATGAGAAATGGATCCACCGGGTCGGTTGGTGCTCTCTTCAGAAAGAAGATTAGGTTGCTGGGTTTATAACGCGAGTGTGCATATGTGTGTGCACGCGCATGCTCCTGGAGCAAAGAATGTGCTCTTCTGTGCTCAACGAGTTAACAGAGAATGACCCATCATCTGTGAGAAATGCACTTGCAGTTGTTTTTCCAGAAGTGCTCCTACTCCCAGCCCCACCAAGCCACCCACAGACATTTGCTTGCTCTCACATTTGTTTTGAGAATAATCACATTTTAGCATGCTTTGGTTGGATTGCACGTTATGTGGAATTTGCATTGCCTCTTTATGACTAACATTGAATAACTTTGCTTCGCTTAATTCATGAGTAGAAACTGTTAAGCAGCACACTGTACTGAAATGTTTAACTCTTTTATTCAAGTGCCAACACAAAGTAATTACAGAACAATCCTGGGACAGCAAAGCATGCTACTGTTGCCCCCTCTGGGAATTCTCCCCAGTTCCACTGAGAAAAGTGCAGATCAAGTTCAGTGTGAGACCTGCGGATGCCAAGGGCTCTAGGTCTAGGTCTCCTACAGACTTTCTTGCACACACAGTTGACTTAAAACACCTTTAGATAAAACTAAATGAGGAAATACATTACTCTGGAAAAACACTTTGGGAACACACGGGTTTTCTGACATCAAGACCGAAAAAACACTGAACACTGTAAGTTAATGGAAATCCAATTAAACATTTGTTTTATAGAGTAGCCGAACTAGATGGCAGCACATAACAGCTCACTGTTTAGTTTGAAAAAAAAAATTATAGGTCTGTGTTTAAGAATCTAAGTACAAAGCACTAAGAAACTCAAAACAAGGAGTCCTGGGAATTGTCCCTAAAGGATCTGATGGTTTTGGGAACTGGTTGCCAGTGATCTAGATGTGATGAGTAAGCCAGGGTACATTGTAGCATTGCCCCAAGAATCATTTGTTTGCCAAAGTAGAGTGGACCCAGGCAGATACATGCATGCAAAAGTAACTGTGCAGCTTATAATGAGAATTAAGATGATTTGGAATTTTTTTCCAGATTTCCTTATTTATCTGGAAGGCAGAGATACAGAGAGAGAAGGAGAAAGAAAGAAAGTAGGGGAGAGAGAGACTGAGAGAGAGGGAGAGATTTTTCATCACTGATCCACTTCCCAAATGGCCACAGTAACCAGGACTGGGCCAGGCTGAAACTAGGAGCCAGGAGCTTCTTCCAGGTCTCCCACATGGGTGCAGGGGCTGAAGTACTTGGATCATCTTTCACTGCTTTCTCAGATCCATTAGCAGGGAGCTGAATTGAAAGTGGAGTGGCTAGGACTTGACCAGAGCCATATGGGATGCCTCAGTGCCAACCCGATGATTTGGAATTAAAAAAAAAAATGCCAAAAAGGAAGATTTACTGGGAAAACAACCAAGAAAAGGGAAAAAGAGAGATTGTCAAAAAGGAATACAGAAGTTTTAAAACAGCAGCATAAAAGTTTGTTAATAAAAAGTAGTAGTTATATTTTTAGCCCTGTCAAAATGGCATTGAGTAATATAAGATATTTATTGAAATTTTATTTCTTGCATTATTACTCTAAGAAGGCATTACTTCACATCAAAGCCTTAAAATGTTTATTTATAATTTAAAAAATTACATTACAGGAGATTCACTTGCATAAATTATGAAAATAGAACACTTAAAAGAGGAAATAACATTTTTTTCTTGATTTCTGATGAGCATAGTGATTTGGAAAAGGTGAACTAAAACTTTAAAGATGTTTAGAGTGGACTGGCATTGTGGTGTACTGGGTAGAGCTGCTACTTTGGATGCTGGCATCCCATATGGGCACTGGTTCATCTCCCACTTGCTTCACTTCCAATCCAACTCCCTGCTAATGGCCTGGGAAAACAACAGAAGATGACCCAAGAATTTGGGGCTCTGCCACCCACATGGGAGACCTGGATGAAGCTCCTGGCTCCTGGCTATGGCCTTGCCCAGCCCTGGCCATTGTAGCCATTTGGGGAGTGAACCAGCTGATGGAAGATCGCTCCCTCTTTGTCTCCTACTCTATCTGTAACTGTACCTTTTAAATAAATAAATAAATAACTCTTTAAAAAAATTAGTACCTACATGTATTACCATCTCAGAACTCTGTTTTTGAATAAGACTTATGGCTTTTCCAAAGTGCTTTAGAAATTTCTCTGTGCTCTGAAATATTTTAAAATAAATAGCAATAACCAAATCACACAAGATTCATTAGACACATTGACGACAAGATAGACCTTTAAAACTTACCAAGGTAGACCTTTAAACTTACCAAGGTGCTTCAACTAGTCCATAGACCCTGGAACTCCATCTTTGTCTCCCATGTGGATGGCAGGGGCCTGAGTAGTTGGGCCATCCTCTGCTGCCTTCCAGGGTGCACATGATCAAGAAGCTGGAATTGGGAGCAGAGCTGGGACTCAAACCCAGGTATGCTGGATATGGGGCACAGTGTCTTAACCAGTAGGACAAATGTCCACCCCAAGTGTCACTATCCTAAATCAGCTTATGAACAGGAAAAATGGGCACCCTGTCAAACATGTGAGTCTTGATGTACGTATCCCATTAGAATCCACTGTGTGGTTTTAAGGATCTGGATGCCCAGGCTGTGCCCAGACCACGTTAATCACAAGCTGTGTAGGTAGGACTCAGGCATCAACACCTCTTAAGGAACATCTCAGCTGATTCCAAGGTATAACCAATGTTAAGAACCTCTGCAACAGAACCCGAACTTCTCAACATGAGCTTAAAGAAGTAGAGACAAGTAGGCAGGCGGATCAAATAGGTGGAGGTAAGAGAGTAAGAGAAGCAAGCATTGACCTAGGAAGCTAAAGTAGCATCAATCAGGAGGGCCATAGGTGAAAAAATATTTTAAAACTGGGAAAAGTGTTCACCACTTTGCAGCTGTCACAGGATGGGAATATGAGCTCTGAAAACTCCTCTTATTTTTCAATTATAATTAAATTTGCAAGAAAGGGGCCTCCAGGGGGTAGCTTGACTGCTTTTGAAAAGCTTTATAGTCAGGTCTCATTGAAATTATTTCATTTCCTTGCTTAAGAAGATCCATCAGATGAAAGCATATTTTGTTGAGGTTTTATGTGTTAGGTTAATCCATGTCAAATCTTACCATTTTAGGGCTAAAAGAGAACTTCAAAATAATTTAGCCAATCCTCATTAGTTTTATAGGTGAGGAAAGAAAGGCCCATAGAGATGGGTCCCTGCTGGCTCTGGGTGCCTTATGGACAGGTGAGCATGCACTGGAACTCAGGGTTCTCCACTTGCAGGTTGTCTTCTGTGGCTCACTGAAGCCTGCAAGCCTGCCTCTTCTTCAAATTCCCTTTTCTTCATGAGAAAAATCTCTGAAGAGAACACCTTATGATATGCTGAGGGGTATCTGGGTAGAAATTATAACAGTTGTGGGGGGGCGGAGTTAGAAACCACCTTCTGTGTAACATTCGGGGAAGCCATTGGTTGGAACCTTTGAAAACTACAGGAGTTATGTTTGGGAATTAGCAATGAGACTGCAATTTTATTTTTGTTTAAAAGGGAAAAGTGTGTTAAATATAATCTACAGACCATAAGTTGAGTCATTGAATTATGGTATTTGTGGCACAGGGTCATTTCGATAGTAAGAACTCATTTATAATTTTTCTTAACTCTAAAAGGCTTCAGCCCTGTGGATCTTCAAGAAAGAAATAAAAGAATATCCCTATATTTATGAAATATTGTCAGAAAATGAGATATTTCAGTAGAAATTCTTGCCTAATATGTCACCACTTTGAACATGATTAAAGAAAATGGAGTCTCTCCCAGTGCAGGCAGGTACTTTGACTTGTCCAATTTAAGTTGGACATTTTCTCTTAGTTTGGAACTGCCACAAAATGCGCCCTTTCATGTCCTCAATAATACCCAACCAATGCAATCCATCTGTTCTGCTAAATTATTTCTAGTTCCCTAACCAAAGGCACTGCTTTTTCATGCATTTTATCATGATTTTATGCCCTTTATTATATTTTACAAAAGGTTCTGATTCCTCGAGGGCCAATGAGAACTGATTAGGACACTGGCTTCGATCCAGGCTTTGAACACAGGAGGGAAGGAACAGAACTGTTTCCTTTTTTCCCCTGCTCTTTGGCAGAAAAAAAAAAAAATAACCATGAATCTATACCGTGTGTGTGCTCTGTGTGTGGGTGGGTGTGGGCAGACTACATTTTATCCTGTCACAGTATGACTTTGTAGATTGTGTTCAGAACATTCCTTCTATACTCCAGTTGCATTAATGGGCTTTCTTTAAGCAACTCTCTTTCTTTAGGAAAGAGCCATGGTACACTGTTGGGACTGAGTGATATGGTCCTTTTGAATGATCTGACTCAAACTTCCTGAGTGTGGAGCCTTCTGGGCTCTGATCTACAGACACTCCTATTCCTAAGCAGAGTGATCTTCAGGGAGCATCAGCCCTTCTTCCACTTTCTGGAAAGAAACCGATTGGGTGCAAATCACAGAGATTGATCACGTTGCAATGGACGCAGCCTTACCACAGAGACTTTCTTTAGGAAGATGAAACAAGAGTGATGGGCTTTCTTTCTCGGGCCTGTGTCAGTTAGGTGGAAAAGACTTGCATTCAAATCTCAAGTGAGAAACCCCCAAGTCAGCACAATTCTTTGTATGCATTGAATGTGAGTTGTCCCCAAATGCCCCAAATTCTTAAAAATCCTCTTAGTCAGAATATCATAAATGACTTGACACAGACATTCTGCAGCCTAGCTATCTCTGAGAACGGAAATCAGTGTCTCCTTAAGATTATCAGAGCACTTTATCCTATTTTGTGACTCATTATACTTCTGACCTTTGACACAAGAGAAAATCTTGAGAAAGGAATGGAGGAATAAAGGGCATGCAGGAAATAGAAAATACAGGGTGGGATTAGATGAAAATCTCTCTGTGAAGCATAACCGAGTAAAATACTCAATGAGCAAAGGGAACTGTTGGAGATGCCAACATGCAAGAAGATATTGCATGTGACATGTTGAAGGCATCTGATAAACATCATGCAAAACAGAACTACTGGGGATCCTACGTGTTGAGAAATTAAAAAGATGTTGTTTCAGCATTTTTCCTTTATCATCCACTAAGTCCCCACAGCAGTGTCTGTGTGAGATCTGAATCTCAAAACCTGCCGCCCTAGGTGTCTTTCTCCAGATAGAAACTTTGTTCTTACTGATTTGGTTTTCAACGCCATCTCTCTGGGGAAATCGTGGCTATGTGTTTGTGGGACTTACCCTTGGGAAGCCATGGAGGCAGGAGGATGTTGAGTGTTGCATTGTATTAAGTGCAAGTATTTTTTAAAGAAATGTTTATTATTGTAATAAAAAGAGCTCCTGTAAAATACTTTGCCAAGAGCTAAAAGGAAGTAGTAGGAGAAGGGAAGAAAAGAGAAACCAAAGTGAAGATGTACAATCCGTGGGCGCTCACGTATCAACTCAGAGGGAGTACTCAAAATGAATAAATGCAACATGGGCTGGACCAGATGCTCTGTCCTTGCTTCCAGATGACTGATATCTCCCTAGGGAATGACTGCGATTCAGCAGGAGTCCTCTTATAATTTACCAGCACTTGAGCCCCTGTCAAATACGGGGACTCTTGTTAGCAGATTATTTTTCAAATGTGGGATTGAGTATTCAGTTGAAATGCCGGTGAGGTTAGAGGAGAATGAGAAAAGGGGTTGTGACAAGCATGGAGCATATGCAATGTAAATTTCTCTGACTAGTGTAAAGAAACTAGATTTGTTTTTCCCCTTAATGGTATTGGATGTTATAGAAGGGGCAAAAATTTAATTTAGAGCTCAAAAGAAAAACTTAAGAGAAAAAGACAAATATTGATGAAGATCTATGGTGATCATCAAAATGGGGGTCTGGCATTTGGCAATGATCTTGACATTGTCTAAGACATGAACGTCTTACTGCCTGCCCGTCTCAGCTGTCAGTGGCTGTGGACTCCAGTGCACAATGTCTCTCACTGCTTCCGCGTGGCTGATGTCAGTGGATATGGGCTTCTGAGCTCCACAGAGAGGAGAGCTGGAAGCCCTGCTCTTTCATGGTGCTCATTATTGCTCCAGACAGGGACTGGTTGTCATAATCTGTTTTCCAGCACTGAGCTCATTCCAGTTTTAGATGACTCAAACCATGGGCTCACCATGACTTATGGAGGTTTTTCACCCGCTAAAATCTCACGGCTTAGTATCGACTTTGAATTTTCTCTTGCTCATTTTATCTCTTTCCCTGTCATTCTACTTCTTTTGCTGCTTTGATCTTCCATAAACTTTCACATATTTGATAGTTAATGATTAGGTCACCTCATTCAATAAGATCTTTATTGATCAGAGCACTGGCTGACCAGGGGCCATTATATTTGCCTTTGTCTTCCAAATTAGACTCCTCATCTTATTTATCTGGGAATAAACTCTCTAAAGCATATTTTAATTGTCCTAGACATGTAAGCTGTGTTGCACCAGGCTGAATGATAGATTGAAACCAGGAAAGCACAATGCTCTGGCCCTGAAGAAAATGCCCTAGGAGTTTGTTTATTGAGCACACAAGGGTAGCCTTAAGGAGATTCTGCTCTATCTCACTCTCTTCTTATTGCCCCAGTAGCTCTCCCCACCAATGCTTCCTCCCTGTGACCTGATCATTTATCTTCAGTGACAGGCACAGCTCTGCCTCCTGTCCAGTGTTCCCAGTCCGCCCTGTTAGGGAACCTCACGTGACACTCACTGGAAGCAGCAGCAGCACCTGAAATGAGGGAGGTTGGATATGGGGCAGTCCTGATGCAGGGAGAGGGGGTGGTGTCAGCTGCTGTTTCCCAGCCGGCTGATCGCTGCATGGTTGGGAAGGTGGGAGGACTCAGGTCTTGTACAGGTTCTCTTCGGATTTCACTGTAGGTCTTTGCTTTTTATTGCCTTGCCACTGCCTTGTGCTGGGGTATATTTTAAGTGGAATATTAATACTGTCTGTATAAGTTTAGGAAGCACGGCGATTGCTGAAAGTTGGCGTTAATTAACTTCACTAGCACGATGTTTGTCAGGCTGTCAGATGTGCCAGCTGAGGAATGCAGTCAGCATGCAGTCAGCGGAATACTCTGCCTACTGGCTCACTGAGGTTCAACTGAATGCGAATTTCCGTCTGTGCTGAAGGCCCATTCTTTGTCAGATGGAGTAGAAAATCCCCACCTAGCCTGAGTGTAAGCCATTCACTGAGTCTAAAGTGGCTCAAACCGGCTCTGCGTAAACAGTGATGTTGGCTTCTGTGTAATTTCCAATGTCTTGTAGAAGGACACTTTGAAAAAACCTGTTAGAAATGAAATACTGCAAAAGTGAAATATAAATCGAATACCTACAAGATTTCATTAGACTCAAAAGACATTAAAAGACTATCCTGTTGCCATAAAATTTCTAAATATTTATTCTGTGTTTCTGTACTGACCTCATCATAGGCCATGGATCACAAACTGTTATCCGTCCCATGGGACACACACACATGATGTGATTAGCTCACAATTCTTTGTGATAATCACATATATTCAAATGTTATGGTATTTACTTATGTCCTTTGAGAGACAACAAGGAATTTATTCCAAGAACCTTTTCAGATGAATATAAATTAAGTTAGTAATACATTTACTTCTTAGGTAAACAGTAATCCCTGTTTGTTTTTAAGCACTTTTGCAAATAAACAAAGAAAGAGACCATCTATCATTTCTTTGTTATAGACTTCCTTTTTGTGCCCAAGGAGAATATGGTTTATGTCAATTGTCCATTCAGGCAGAAGCAATCCATTGGAACCCTGCATATAATCATTTTTCAAGGATTATGATGGCAGTGTGCTCAGCAAATCATTGTCCCATTCCTGCGTGGTGAAACTCAGCCCATTATCAATCATCTTCAATGTGCCTCGGTCTCATTTTCTTCTCCATGTTGTCAGTGGAGCACTGCAAACTTCTGCTGTTTTCTTTCAGCGCATCCAAGGCCGGAAAGCCAGCCTGGAGGAAATACAGCTTGTGCATTCCGAACACCATTCACTGTTATATGGCACCAACCCCCTGGATGGACAGAAGCTGGACCCCAGGATCCTGCTAGGTCTGTATGGGCATCGGTTCCCCTGAGCACAGCACATTCCAGCACTATCATCATTCAACACACTTGGCAAGCAGAGTGGCAAAAACAGTTTTTGCAACAGTATTGCTCTGTGTTAAGGAGTCTTTTACAATAGAAGCCAATGCATATTAGAAATCCTGCATGAGAGATAGACACTGCACGTTTCCTGATGTCTACTCTTTGTTCCTCTTGTATTTAAATAGCATCTGAATAGTTTTTTACTAATGTTTCTAAGTGAAAAGTTTTAACATTCTTATTTTTTTTCTGATTTTGCTTCACCTTTCCTATTTGTGTCTTTCAATTCTTTTATTCTATGACCTTAATACACAAAAGGAATACAACTTATTTTAAGTGAAAACTCGTTATTGTTGTACCAACTATGCTATATTTATAAAAAAAGATAACATTTAAAATTTTAATGTAATTTTGCTAATTCCTTATCTGTGGAATTAAATTGTACAGTAAGTGTTATAAGTAGAGAAGTAATAAATATAATTTTTGTTAATACTTGATTTTTTGAAACTTTCATATCAGGTTTTTAAATAAAATTTTATGTTGCAGAGATTTATATAAGCTTTAAAGACAACAGCTTTATGGGAACAAATAGTACCAAAGCCTTATTTTAGCTGTAACAATTATGTTATAGTACCCTTTTATAACTGAGTAACTATAGATTACTCAGGCAGTATCTGCTGAAATGATCATGTTGGAAATTTAAAAAAAAGGTTTTAGGACTTCTAAAAATCCCCTTCCTTCAAATAAGCCTTTTGAGTCAGTTCTGAACTATTGAGCTCTTACTCCTAATGCATATTTCAAAATGCTACGTGGTCCTAAAGAATTCAAAAGCGAGTGTGACACATAGCAGGTAAACATGTTGGAAAGTAATTAGGAGGAGAAAGTAGCAATTACTCCTCATTACACTTCAGAGCTGTCTTTTTAAATGAGTGGCCAACATCCATAACTTTTTGAAGGAGAGATATTTGGGTAATCTGTGTGTCCTGCCCTTTTCTATAAACAGAATAGATAATGGTAGTTTGGGGAGAAGTGGGCAGAAGTGGGTAGGCATTGTGCTCCAACCTCGAGAGGGCATATTGCTAAAATTGGATGATGGGAAACAATCTGTAATAGAATTAAAGTTACACATCCACGTACACACAAGTCAATCAGTTGGAACAGGTGTGTGCTGAATGCTGTTTCTTCTTTCCGTTGAAAGAAGCAATCTCTGTATATGCAGATACTTTGTAAGAACTAAACCTTTTTTTGTTTCAGATACTGTAAAATAAGTCTTACTTTAGTACAAACTAATAATCCCACCCACCTAACTGCAAAGATGAAGCAAGTGAGACATTGTAATTTTCATGGTTTTATGAGGTCAAAATTATCTCATGAACACAGTTTTATTATTTTTAAATTTACTTAAGAGAATCAAGTAGAAAACCTTCCTCCCTTTTTTGTATTTTTTTTACTGTGGTCCCAAAGGATAAATCCACCCTGTAATAGAACTGAGTACTTACGGACTTTATTAGAACAGAGTGGGTTTGATCAAGTCTTGAGTATCAACAACGCAGTTTGTTGGGGAGGTGTTTGTAAACAATTCTTAACATTTTAAGAGAAAAGACATGTTTGTGAAAGAAATGAGGCTTACATTTGACTTAAATGAGGTTTAAATGAGGCTTAAAATTTTGCAACATCACACTTTCATTTATGAAATGTGGCAAATTACTATTTATTTTTAATTTGACAGTTTTTATTTAAAGTAAGCTTGACAAAACACTTTGCCACAAAGCTGATACACACAGGCATTTCTTTCTGTTTTCGGTTTTGTTTTTTTCTATTTTCTTGCTTTTTCAATTTTATCTACCATGTATATGGGAGAATATGCACTCTACGTCTTTCTGTGTCCAGCTTATTTTACTCAACATGATTTTTTCAAGTTGCTTTCGAACAAACCTGATTTTCTCGAACATTCAATATGTGTATCAATTTTTATTTATTTATTTTATTTAATTAATTAATTTATTTATTTTTACAGGCAGAGTGGACAGTGAGAGAGAGAGACAGAGAGAAAGGTCTTCCTTTGCCGTTGGTTCACCCTCCAATGGCTGCCGCGGCCGGCGCGCTGCGGCCGGCGCACCGCCCTCGTCCGATGGCAGGAGCCAGGAGCCAGGTGCTTTTCCTGGTCTCCCCATGGGGTGCAGGGCCCAAGCACCTGGGCCATCCTCCACTGCACTCCCGGGCCACAGCAGAGGGCTGGCCTGGAAGAGGGGCAACCGGGACAGAATCCGGTGCCCCGACCGGGACTAGGACCCGGTGTGCCGGCGGCGCAAGGCAGAGGATTAGCCTGTTGAGCCACGGCGCCGGCCTATTTATTTATTTTTTGATAGGCAGAGTGGACAGTGAGAGAGAGAGAGACAGATAGAAAGGTCTTCCTTTGCCGTTGGTTCACCCTCCAATGGCCGCCACGGCCGATGCACACCGCACTGATCCGAAGGCAGGAGCCAGGTGCTTCTCCTGGTCTCCCATGGGGTGCAGGACCCAAACACTTGGACCATCCTCCACTGCACTCCCGGGCCACAGCAGAGAGCTGGCCTGGAAGAGGGGCAACCGAGACAGAATCTGGTGCCCCGACCGGGACTAGAACCTGGTGTGCAGGCGCTGCAGGTGGAGGATTAGCCTATTGAGCCACAGCGCTGGCCAATGTGTATCAATTTAAATGAATATCAATATATAGTTTGAATCTTGGGCAAAGATCCTTCACTAAATTTAGTGTCCAGCACTAAATTCAATTTTGACAACATTTCTGAACCATTTCATTTATTTGATGAATACAGAAAGTTAGCTGATTTTCTTCATTTTGGTTCTAAGTGAAAAATCCCATTCTTTTACAATGTTAATTTTTCTTTTCTTTTCTTTTTTTTTTTTGTTCTTTATGTAATTTGGATTCTTGTGATTTTTTTTTTCTCAACTTACACTGCGCAAACCAGATTTAAGCTGCCATGGATGAATGTACAGAAATTCGAAGTCAACAAGATATTTTCTTCCTCTTCCTTCCTTCCTTTCACTCTCTTACATCCCACTGCCTCCCCAAGCCCTGCCAACCATAGATAGGGCATGGTTTTTCCCGAGTTAAATGGACACTTCCTCTTGAGCCTTATGTTCTGGAGTTGGGAGGAAGAATTTAAATAGATGTTCATTGTTGCCTATCTATCTGTATCTTCAAAGACGGCTGGAGATTATAAAAGAACATTTTCCTTATCATTAATACTCTTGTTGCCTATTTTTTTAAAAGATGTATTTATTGCTTGGAAAGGCAGAGTGAAAGAGACAGAGACAGAGAGAGAGAGAGAGAGAGAGAGAGAGAGAGATTTTCCATGTGCTAATTCATTCCCCAAGTGGTAGCAATAGCCTGGATTGGGCTAGGCCAAAGCAAGGAGTCAAGAACACCATCTGAGTCTCCCACATGGATAATAGGGATTCAGTTAGTTGGGCTTTATCCATTGCTTCTCAAGTACATTACCTACCAGGAAGCTGTATTGGAAGCAGAGCAGCCAGACATTAAACTGGTGCTCCAGTATGAGATGTGGTGTGCCAAACAGTGGTTTAATCCAATATGCCACAACACCTGCCTCTCCAGTTTCCATTATCTTGTGGCTAGGCAAATTTTATTCCATTAATAAGGCAATATAATGGAATTAGAAAGTAAGTCCAGAGGCCAGTGTTGCAGCTTAGGCAATAAAGCCGTTGCCTGCAATGCTGGCATCCCAGATGGGCACTGGTTTGTATCCTGGCTGTTGCACTTCTGATCCAGTTCCCTGTTAATGTGCCTGGAAAGCAGCAGAGGCTACCCATATGGAAGACACAGAAGAAGCTCCTGGTACCTGGCTTCGGCCTGGCACAACTCCAGCTGTTACAGCCATCTGGGGAGTGAACCACTAGCCGATGGAAGATTTCTCTCTCTCTCTCTCTCTCTCTGTCTCTCTCTCTGTCTCTCTCTCTGTCTATCTCTTTGTACTCTGGATGTCAAATAAATCAATACATCTTTACAAATAAATAAATCCAGTCCATTCAGTGAACTAAAGATTTCTTACACACTAGTAAATTTAAATTTAATGATTGTTCCACATTTTGTGTTATGTAAACATTACTAAATAAAATTCTCCTTAAAAGGTATATCAGTTTTTCCCTTATTCTCTTGGGGTTTAATAATTTTAAAAAATTGTTTCATTGACTATAAATGAACAATTCATACATGGAAGGATATGTACACTTTTTAATTTCACAGGTCACATATGAATGCAATCCTGCAAAATATTCAAGGATGCAGACATATCTTTATTAGGAACAAAACTAAGAAAATCTACTCTTCTCTATGCTTTCTAGAAAATTTTTAATGTGTCTTTATTTATCTATGTGTGCCAGTATTCCAGTTTAATATTGTACAATAATTTATTTAATTTTTCTAATAACTCCTCTTTTTACATGAAAATTTCTGTCACTAGATGTCTTTCAGTTTGTGCATGCATTTTTGTTTGTCATTTTCCATCTGTTAGTAATGGCACTTGAAAAACCAATTTATCTGCTTTACTGTTTTCAAAATAAACTCTGTCCTGTGACAGTAAAATCTATTTAGACTTTTACCGACATGCATGAATTCCACCAGAAACCTGTTTTCCATCTTAATTATTTACTTCATTGATCATCAATAGAACCAATGGATGGGATAGGTAAATTGGGGAATTATACCTGGTTCTACAACTGATCTGCTGAGTGACCTGTGTGACTTATTTCAGAACCACTTGGCTAAGAGACAGAAATGCTCATTGCCTTTTCTGTGCATTTCTTCACAGGCAACCTATAGTGAGATAGGAGGTTTGGCAGTAGGACTTTTGTTTAATCTGTTTGTGTCATAGAAAATGTAGAACACAAAAGTAAAAAAAAAAAAATCACCAAAAATCCCATGAAATAACTGTTCTAAGAGACAATCATATTTTTATAATATACTTTCAAAGAACATATTTTATATTGATATTGATATTTAGATCTCCAAGAAGGATTATATTTGATGTTCTTTCATTTAAAAAATGATTAATGTTGGATAGATTTATGGGGTGCTTGACATTAAGCTATATCTTAAATATATACTCAGTTATTTTTGAAGTACAAATTAAGAATGAGTCTGTCCACTTGAGAAGATATTTTAATTATTTTTAAAATGATAGAGTGTGGTGTCATTTGCTTTGTAGCTCAAAACATCTCACTGGAGGAATTATGTTCAGCAAATAACTGGGTTACCATAAACTATAAAGAAAAATATTATAATGCATTATATGAACAAATAAGCTAATTAAAAATGTAATGAGCCATATTTCATGGACACATATCTGTGTGTTGGGGCAACAAACTCTATGTGTAATAATATTTGTATTATTTGATTTGAGTTCTTAGCTGTATATACATAGACATAGAACTGTAGTATTCAGAAAATTAGCTCTATGGAATAATTGCTCTAAAACCTCATTAATTTTCTTCTGAGTTGCATGATAAATACCATGAGACATCATATTATATATTAATAAAATGTCAAACATTTTAAACATACTGCCATTCCCAATTTATATTTATTTTTCATGTATTCTTACTATACAGGTGATGACTCTCAGAAGTTTTTTTCCTCACTGCCTTGCGGTGGACTTGGTGTAAGTATGAGTTTGTTTACCGCTTTGGAAACACCACACACTTCCCCTCAAAATCTATTCGATTGTGTCTGTTCAGCTGTGTTGAAGGCTGTCTCAGTAAAGGCCATATCAGACTTGAGCACCAGCTCTGTAACAGGCAGGGCTATGAACCAGATGGAAACATGGGGCCTTTTGTTTCCAGATTATTAAGAATTGCAAGATGGTGGCCACGTACAACTGAGCCAGGAGTCAGGCACTTCGCTCTGTCAATGGCTGTGTGAATGCAAGTTCACGCACTCACCACGTCCGTTCTCTAGACTATTAGGGAGCTTCCAAAAGGAAATGCAAGAGGGGTTAACTGAGTTTTTCAGCAGAATTCAGTGTTCAGTAAAATCACATGAAGTGTGCAGATACGTTTTATTCCTGGTGAAAATGGCATGAACTGCACACAGTGCTTTGCATTATGGGACTTTTTGTTTCTGTTCCCCCTAGGGGCCATTTTTGCCTTTAGTAATTAAAAAGAGCCTTTTGACCCAAGTTATTCACACCTCATTTCAAGGACAAATTTGTTTGAATCTGGAGACCTATGAAGAAAATGCCTACATTTCTGTGGATGACTAGTACATACCCTATAACCTGCAACCTATTTAAAGTTAACCCTTGCCAGTAACAAGCCATCCTCCTGCAGCCCTAAGTGCTGAGTCATGTTATGATGATGTAATTCGGAGTTAGGCTTTCAAGGACTAGAATATCCACATCAATTAGATTTCTTGCATATTGCAGGGAAAGAAAAAAGAACCCAGCCTTGACTATATCATGTGATGGATAACTTTTTGGATGTAGCTAAATTTTTTGCTGGGAAATCCGATATATTTTCAGTTCATTCTGTTCTTTGAATGCTGCCAGACTTAGCAAGCAGTGTATTTCTTTTCCTTCACCTCTGGTTCTGCCCTTCTGGAAATAAGAATGGCATGTATAGTTTACTGGTATCCAGCTGAGTTTCAGAACAACCCCGCAAATCAGTCATTGTTATTAACACTACTTTGAAAAAAGAGACACTGAAAATTCAGAGAGGTGAAGTTATTTTCTTGATGTCACACAGTAAATTCTGAAAGTGTGGAGCTGCTGTGTGTATATCCAGGCGAAGGATTTCCACAAAAGGTCCTTGATCCTCCCATGGCTTCCCCCGTGACAGACTAACCACAGCCTGTTCCACCCACCTTCCCTCCACCTAGCAGTGCAAGGTTTTGGTTGACATGATGGTCCCCTTTGGGACAGCAAACCTGTGACTTTTGCTTTTTATTTATTTATTGGAAAGTCTGAGTTACACAGAGAAGCAGAGGCAGAGAGAAAAAGAGAGAGGTCCTCCATCCGCTGGTTCACTCCCCAGATGGCCACAACAGCTGGAGCTGTGTTGATCCGAAGTCAGGCGCTTCTTCCACTTTCCCAGGCATGTGCAGGGGCCCAAGGACCTGGGCCAGCTTCCACTGCTTTCCCAGGCCATAGCAGAGAGCTGAATCAGAAGTGAAGCAGCCGGGTCTCGAACTGGCGCCCATATGGGATGCTGGCACTGCAAGCAACGGCTTTACCCGCTACACCACAGCGCTGGCTCCAATTTTTGCTTTTTTGACTGGCAGCACAGGGCACTCATCACCCTCCAGGTTAATTCCTGCTCATTTTTAGCGTCATCCTGTGCAGCCGCGAGCTTGCAAATTCATTCTGGAAAGCAGAGGATAAACTGACCTTTCAATGGGGTTTCATTGGCTTGGGTGTTTATTTTCTAACATCCTAAGTGGCTCTTTTAAACTGGAATGGCTGCTCACTTGCCAGTGAAGCGAAGAATGGAACAAAGCTAATGACACTTAATGGGAACAAAAGCTGCTAAGAGAATGGTGGTCAGTACACCCTACTCATTAAGGCATGACCCTGAGCTGAGTCAGGGTCATCACTTGGACCCGCCTCCTGGGATGAGCCTGTAGCTCCTAGCCCTTGAACACAAAGTACCGCTACTCAACCGCTTAACCCCATGCCAAAGAACTCGTTCTGGAGCCAGCACTGCTCTAGGAAACTCTTACAAGTGCCCAGGGAATGAGAAGTAACTGCTGCTTCTGGACCCGTCTGTCCAACACAATGTGAGTCCTAGGATAGGTGCTGAACAACGTCCCCAGACACTGCCCTCATCTGGTCAGTGGCAGTAGTGGCTGTGGGCAAATCTCAGTGAGCAGGCAGAGGCGGGGTAAAGGGAGCCTCCGTGAGTTTGAGTCCTGCTGTCCTGGAGAAGGCTGGGTGAGAGGCACTCTGGTTATCATATTGGCCTATCTGCTGCTGCTGCTGGTGTTTATGTGGGTCCAGATGAGTGTGATCGTGGGGTGTGTGTCCACAAAATTTCTTGCCAATACTCTAGTGAATTAGTCTGATTGTTTATTTTTTTAATTTTTCAAGAAACAAATTGTGATTTTAGCCATCCGAGAACACCTAGCCCCTAAGATCTGTGATTTTCATACAAGTCCTAGGAGAAACTCTTTCACCTTCATGACAATCCCAATATATTCACATACGAAAGATACCTATGAACTTGAGGTGGCTGCACTTGGCAACATGGGAGTACCCAGAAGAGCCTGGAAACCAGTGACATTGCTTTTGTCTGAAGGCACATTTTGGGATTGAATGATCTCAGATGGACCTGTTAGTTTCGATTCCCAAAGAGTGAACCATCCCCAATTATGAACGTAAATTCCAGTTTTGGAATGTGTAACCTCCTTCCAGTTGGGGTTCATACGCACCTTGTGGCTGAGGGTGGATGTAGTGAGTTTTGAGGACACTACCTGGGGCATTATAAAACCAAAAAATCAGTGCTTCTTATGAAAGTCACCTTGACGATTCCGTGTGGTGATGAGAGTGTTGGCCCCAAGCAGTCCAATGGGCAAACGGTATTTAAGGTGCATTCAAATGTGCTCTCCAGGTTACAGCTGGCGCCTCAGCCTCAAGGTTTCTGAATTCCTTTGTGTTTGTTTTAGTGTCTCTGCCATGGCTCGCTTCTGATCGCGTGTGATTGCACTACCAGAAAATGTTCCAGTTGGAAAAAGAGCCTTTTACCAACTCCCAGGCCTTGATCAGTGTGTGTACAGAAGTGGATAATTCAGGGACTGTGGAAAACACAGCCAGTGCAAGGCCACCTTTGTCCTCACTTCTCAGGCCACATCCCTGATCATTTTCCTGGCCATCTGACCTGCTGCTGTGTGAGGAAATCTTGAAGTCATTTCTCAGCCGCCTTTTCCCCCTCTTCACTTGATAGGCAGAAAAAAAAAAAAAACCACAAAAGCAAGGACGAGCAGGCTTTTATGATAATGTCGTCATCAGCTCCCAGCTTCAAACACTTCTGCGGCTTTTGAGTTGTCATTTATAACTTGGAACTTGCATCCACCCAGAATTCCCCCGATACACTTAGAGAAATTGATAACAGACCCTGCGCTTCTTTTACGGCTTGGAGGAGGCAACAGCAATCACATCACTATTGGCAGGCGATATTATTTTTTGACATGGTTGTAAAAGTATAAAGGGGCTTATGGCATTTGTTTAGATGAGGAATGGGCTCTCAAGCTGTGCTGGGGTTTACAGGACCAGATTAGTGAGAAGCAGAGGGAATATGATGTTTGCAAACAGGATATGATTTTATATAAGTTTGGGTTTCATGCCCTGTGCTCTGGGGAAATCCCTGCAGACAGCAGAGAATTCCACTTTTATCCTGCAACAGACCAGCTCCCAGTGCCAATAGTTAGAAAAATCAAGGCGAGGAGTAAGCGGTGGGCAGTGGGAGGTGCAGGACGGGAGGCCCAGGGACCGTGGATGGTAGAGTGCTTGTCCAGGAGGGATGAGGAATTAGAGAGTTAGGGGCAAATCCGGGGTCTGCAGAACCAGCCCAAGGTGTGCCAAGACTGAGGCTCTGTGACATTTCGCCAAAGCCTCTAGTCCTGTGGTGACGCCGTGGCCTGTGGTCACGAAGCTGGCTTGTAATGACGGACTTTTGCTTTGTCCCTGTTCTGTTGGATTACACTTGGGTCTGATGCACTTGCAGGGGTTAGGGGTGTCCTTTTGTGATTTGAGGAGGGGAAGGAAGAGGATTAGGTCATTGTGTGTGTGTGTGTGTGTGTGTGTGTGTGTATGGGGAAGAGTTGGGTAATTTGAGGCTCCTTTCAATTGCTCTGAGGTTTTCCACAGACATTTCACTTAAATTCTCTTTCATTCTGTCAGAATTAATACGTAAGTTCTTCACTCTGATTTAAAAAAAAGTATGTATGTGTGTGTATATGCATACAATAAATGTTACACACATGTGTATACGCATAAGAAAATTCTGCCTATTATTTTGCACCACATTTATACCTCTGCATTGTTTTTCTATTGATTATACCATGTTGGTCCACCTGAAAAAGTTAACAGAGTTCTAGAGGAAAGCTTTGCAAAGAGCTTTGGTTTGTCCTATTATTTGTGATCTCAAAGAATGACTTCACTTTATAACCCAAGCTACATACAAAGAGTTAAAATCAAAGAAACATGAAGGTTTGGCCAATAATACATTTTACTGCTGTTATTTAGGATATTCTTTTGTGAAAGAAAGCCAACAGTTTATTTTGATATTTGAAGTTTGCTTAATTGAGAGGTTAAAAGATAGAGCAAGGGGCCGGTGCTGTGGAGTAGCTGGCAAAACTGTTGCCTGCAGTGCTGGCATCCCATATGGGCGCCAGTTTGAGTCCCAGCTGTTCCACTTCCAATCCAGCTCTCTGCTATGGCCTGGGGAAGCAGTAGAAGATGGCCCAAGGCCTTCAGCCCCTGTACCTGCATAGGAGATTCAGGAGAAGATCCTGGCTCCTGCCTTCAGATTCGTGCAGCTCCAACCATTGTGGCCAGCTGGGGAGTGAACCAGTAAATGGAAGACCTCTCTCTCTCTCCTCTGTGTGTGTGTAACTCTGACTTTCAAATAAACAAATAAATCTTAAAAAAAAAGAGAGGACAAGAGAAATCCTTTCTGGTTCACTCCCCGAATACTGGCAATATTAGGGGCCCAAATCTGGAAGCTCAGAACTCAACCTAGTCTCCTATGTGGATGTCAGGGACCCAGTTTCTTGAACCTGGCTACCTTCTAGGTCTGCATTAGCAGGAAGCTGGAGTCAGGAGGGAGCTGTGGATTAAAACCAGCCACTTTGCAAACCAGATTTTAGAAGGTATAGTACAAGAGCAGAAAAAGATGTGCTGCCAGTGAGGAAGCAAAGAGTAGGAATGCACAAGCGACAAGAGGAGACCACTGTTCCCAGTTTCCCAGGGCGTATCCATTGTCCTGAGCTGGATGGACTCTGTGCTATGGCAGCCCAGAGGAGGGTGCTTCCAAACCGGAAAAGAAAGAAGAGGGATGTAGACTTACTCAGTCCTATGCTGAATCTTCAGGAAGAGTTAAGAATGGATGTGCTTGTGTGAGTTGCATTTTGTGGGCGGGAGTGGGTGCTGTGAGTGGAGGGTCGGGAGTAAGCCGGGCATTAACTGTTTAGGCCATAATGACACACTGTGTTTTTGACAATTGCACCAAGCTGTTGCCAATTAGTAGAGAATTTGTCTCAAAAAAAAAAAAAAGAAATATCTGAGTGTTTATGCCAAAATTTTGCATGTTCTTGAGGTTATGACATTGACTCAGGAACTTCTTTTATCCTAAGTGTATTTCATCCTGTGTTATTCCCACCCAATTATCTGAGCAGGCATGATGCCTATTGTGACATCAGCAGAGGGAGGAGGGGTGGCATCTGTTTCTCACATGCAGTAATCAGGATAATGCTGATTTCCTTGTATTAATGTTCAGCTGAGACCTGGCTTGCAATCAATCAGTGCTTCATTTCCTCTCCTCCACTATCACGGAGGCATCACAGCCCTCTTCCCTCCAGCGCAACAAGAGGATCCACCCTGATTGGGCATCTCTTCTTCCCCATCTCCCCTTCCTAATTGTATTTGGATTTTCATTAGTTTTCAACTTGATGCAAATGATACCAGCAGGAATCCCCCACGGCACCTGGAATAAGTAAAACTGATAAGCTGCCTTAATGAAATTGTTTGAGAGTTTCGTTTCATGTTGTGAATTCCACAGAAAGATCATATTGCCCCAGACTTGGAAAATACAGTCCATGATATTATTCAAGCCAGGGCATGCCTTCTAAATAACAAAGGCAGTTCCAGTACTGCATAGATTATGCTAATTGTGTATACTCCATAATAGGGAAGCAGACAACACTCCCTATAGAGATAAACATATATACATTACTCTATGTTTACCACACAATGTGAACCTTTATAGAATCATTGGGCATCTGATGTCCACTGCAGGAAAGAGGGAAATTAGAAATGAAAACCCTAACTTCCTCCTTAATTCACTTAGTTGTAGCATCCCATCTACAATTAAATTCTTTCAATTGCTTTGACATTATGGCTAAACACAACAGGATACAATTTGAAATAAGAATACTCCACTTTTTTTATTCAAAGTAAACATGACTATCACAAAACTATTTAAATTCTTCTGTTTTCAAAATGAGAAGGCAACAATTACCACCATCAAAGCTTTACACACATGTTTTTGACATTCCAGGGACCCCCATAACTGTTACCTGCAGACACACACACAGGCACACACAACTTCATGAAATGAAAAAGTGGAAGAAGAGGAGGGTGGGCATCTGGCCTCCCAGCTAAGATACCCGCTAAGATGTCCATGTCCCACAACAGAGTGTCTGGATTAATATATATATAGTCAGGTTCTTGACTCCAGACTTCTGGCAATGCAGACCTTGGAAAGCAGCAGTGAGCCTCAAGCATTTGGGTTCCAGCCACCTACATGGGAGACCTGGACTGAGTTCCCAGCTGCTGGTTTTGGTTCTGGCTCAGCACCAGCCATTGTGGGTCTTTGCAAAGTGAACAAGCAGTCCAGAACACTCTGTCTCTCCTCTCTCTCTCTCTCTTTCTTCGTCCTTCTCTCTCCCCTCTCTCTATGTCTGTTTCCCCTCTCCCAAAGAAAATGAGGATAAAAGTTAAAAAAAAATTAGAGTTTATTTTTCAGAATAAGTTCCATCAGGTTCAAGACACTTTCCAAGTAGTGATACCAGCCATTTAGCCCATTCCCAAAGAACTGAGGTCCCTGAAATGTTAATCATGTCAACGCAGTCCTTTTTTACAATGTTAACTGAAGAATGGGTGTCCTTTAAATATTTTTTAAGATTTGAAAACAAAACAAAGTCAAGAGGCGCCAAGTCAAGATGGTAAGGTGCACTGTCATGGTGGAGAAGGACTCTCTGGTCACAGCATTGACTGACTTTCTCAAAAACACTCTCACACTCAGCAGATGTTATCACTCTTTGGACTTCCAGGTCAATGAGCAAAATGTCTTCAGCATCCCAAGGAAGCCATGTCTTTTGCTCTTGACCAGCCTGTTTTTGCTTTTTCTGGGCTGCTCCATCTCTTGGTAGCCATTGCTTTGCTTGTGCTTTGTCTTTAGCATTCTACTAGTGAAGCTGTGTTTCACTTCCTGTTACAATCCTAAGAACAAAATGCTTCAGGATCTCCATCCCACTTGTTGAAAATTCCCAGCGCAGGCTCTGCTTGTTTTGCAGATGATCTCCGTGCAAACATCTGGGCTCCCATCCAGTGCACCATTTGTTGTACTTAATGTTTCAATCAGAACTGTGTGAGCTGAATTAGTCTATGGTGTTGGCTATCACTTCTGTTGTTAGGATATGAACAAGATGGATTATTTTCCTTGCAAATTAATGTGGATGGTACATCAAGGCTTCATATTCAACATTATCCTGCTGCTGTTAAATGAGCTATCTGCTTATAAACTGCTGATTTCTTTGGTGCATTGTCCCCATACACTTTTCATTAAGGCATCAGTGATTTCACCATTCTTCCACCCAAGCTTCACCATAAATTTCATGTTTGTTGCTTCAATTTTAGCAGAATTAGAGTTGCTCTGATAGGGGTTCCTTTCAAACTGTTGTCTTTGCTCAGTGCCCCAAACTAGATCTTTTCCAGGTATGTTATTACAAGGTAGTTCTAGATTATTTTGGTGCAACAAATTTTGAAATCCATGCACAGTTTTTTCATAATCCCTATTTACTATCCATAGACTCTTTGAAGATGCTTCGTATATGTACATTATCTATGTATACATAGGTGCAGCTTTGTCAACCAAAGTAATGAGGAAAGCGGGGAAAGAAAACACATTCATTCCTGGGATTTTTTTCTTTATACTTTTTCTCTATTTTGTAATAATTTTCTGTACTTGCCTCTGTGCCTTGATTATAAACATTAGGATGATAAGAGACCCGAATCTTAGACTCTGCAGCTGATGAAGATTAATGAGTTTGGTGCACCTTAAGTTTCTATCTAACGTGGAAGATCAATGGTTCTATGAAATGAAAACCGAGAAAGTAAAACAAATCAAAATACATTTTAATATACAGTCTTCTACTGATTGTCAGCCACTACTGACTGTTAAAAAAAACATAAGGCTTTAGGTCAAATAAAAAGTTAGAGTAGACAAAGAAAATAAGATTACCTAGAAGAAAGTCATTTTGTGACTGCTTGAAATGAAGGTAAATCTAAACTCACCTCAGATTCTTGATGTGAAAAGCATGGACTTGTGTTTTTCCTTTGTCATATTCTTACCTGAATATTTTCAGATCCAAATATCTATCCCTGTTGTAAAATAATAGCCAATATATAACACTGACATGGCATCATTAGATTGTCTTTGATCAAAAGTTTAGTAAAGCATAACTTTTAAATTTTTGTGACTATAAAATGACACATTAATTTTCTTTTGAAATCTGAAACTGAAATAAATTAATATACTGACTGAGCTATATGCAGGCAGTTCACAGCAGAGTCCCTAGGATTTAGTTATTTCAAACCTCAAGACAGACCCAAAGCTCTGACTCCTACGTCAGAACCTCATCATTACTTCACAGTGTCATATTTTAACTTAAAATAACTTGTAAATTAAGAGAATTAACTACTAAGTAATGATTGTTTTTATGAAGACAAACAAGACTATTAACTAATATACTTCAGAAACTTATGTATGAAAGTGCTTTGGTTTTTTTATTCTATTATATTCTAAATAATGTGAGTTATATGGTCTCTAATTGGTATTTACATTGGATAATTTACATGTCGATAGTCACATGACCATCTGCAAAGGTTTCTCAAAATGTTCCTGGATGATTTTGATATGTGAACCCCCAAACATTAAAAAAAACAAATGCCTACAAGTAGTGAAATTCTTCTGCTGCTAACTACTTCCTCCCCTGGTCCCCTTAGTTAAGCAATGGCTGTTTTAGACAATTTTCCATCTCTCTGTTCTTTATTAAATAGACACATATTGAGAGCCCCCTATGTGTGAAGGATGGAGCAACATAGAGTCTTGTGTTTTTTCTTTTTTTCTTTCTTTTTTTTTTTTTAAATATCCACTTATCTCTCCCATTGTACTTAACACTAAGTGTCAATGTTGGTCTTCTATTCCTGTTCAGTGAGTCTGGTGGGAGAAATATGGCAGTTCATGGAGAGGTGGGAAGAAGGTAATAAGAATATCTAAATGAAATTAAAAGTCATTATTTAAAAAACGTATTTCTACAGGATAATCTTCTTATCTCATCTTCCTTTGGTGGTAGCCTCAAATTCACATCCTCAGAGCTATGAAGTGCAGTATCCAGCATTAGTTCATGACTCCACTAATAGCAAGTATGAAAGAGGTCAAAAGCTCAGTAGTAGTAATTGCTGCATACTGGTCTCTGCTCTTGGATATACAATAATCACAGCTGCTGGTGACTACCACAGACTCAGCAGAATCCATTCACTTGCTTGTTTTTCATGTACATATATGAAAAACAAGCAAGTATATATATATACATATATGCCATATATATACATACATACATACATATATATATATACATATATGCCAAATATTTATTGAGTGTTGTTATGTCAGGTATAGATAACACTAAAAAAAAACCTACCTGTATGGAACTTATATTCCAGTAGGGGAGACAGATGAGTAAGAATGCATGTCAACATGCATGCATGTGTGTGATGATGTGAGATGATAACTACCATGAGAAATGAAAGCAAGGAAGGGGATGCTGAATCTTCAGGGTTAAGGCCAGGAACTGGTGATATATGCAAAGTGTGGCCTCTAGAAATTAGAATGGATGAGTGGGGGCTGCAATGGGAGTCCTGGCTTCTTATGTTGATTGAATGAAGAGGAGTTCAGAGAATAAAGTGATCATTACCAAGGGTCTCATGCAGAGTGGCGGGAAGCAGTGGAAGTTCAACAGGTGCAGAGGGGCTCAGGAAGAATGCTCAGAGATCTGGGGCTCTGTCTTTATTCTCACCTGTGCACAGCGATGGGGTTGTTCTGTGCAGAACGCACAGAGCACCTGGCTTCCCTTTTGACTTGTGGATTGAACTGTGGTGATGGGGGTGAGGGGACAAGTTGGATTTCCAGGCACAGCTTGCAATACTGAGGCTTCTCTGGATATCTGGCCATGGAGGAGATTGAGGGTCAAGCAAATTTACCTGGGTGCTAACTGATTTGGGCCTCAACAGCAGGCCCTGGGATGTGAGATATCTGTCAGAATGGCTCTAGATCTTATTGCACTAGGATCTGGGAGGAGCCCAGCCCCTGGGAAAGTTATTTGTACATACTTTCCTATTTAAATGGTGCCACCTCAAATTAGATGCAGTACTCTAACACCTGCCAATTTTTAAGTCTAATGAAAATGTCCTGACATTTGTGTGACATTTTCCAATGCCCTTTCATGTGCATTGCAGTGGCTTCTTGGATGACATTGTTGCATTGTGGCCTTAGTTGTCTCTGGCTATTCCTTCCTGATTTATATCTGAGCTGCAAGATCCAGGGTAACTGATTTGTTGATCCCGTTAGGCTAGTGCATGGGCCAGAGGTTGATGACTTCTCAATGTCTGTATGCCCAGTTCTGGGTCACATGTGTACAGTACAGAAATCCAAACTTTGGAGTCTGAATTCCAGAGATTCCTTTGACTAATAACCATTTGTTTTGATCCTCAGTAAATATTAAATGGCATGAATTGGTAAAAAATAAAAAAATAAAAAGGTGGGAGAGGTCTACATTCTATAGAACTATGCTCTCACAATCTGTATAAAATGATAATCCTTGACTTTGAACCTCATAGAACCCCAGGATTGACTTAATGGTTGGATTGCCCATCAGGATAAGCAATAGCTAAGATTCCATGGAATAGGCTGGGCCATGGAGGATCCTTAAAAACTACCCAATTTATTCTCACAGAATTGGGCTGATTCACAGCCTCACAGCAAAGTAGCCCTTCTCTACACAAAGCTTCCAATCACTGCCCACCTCAATTTTTTAAATCCTCACAATGACCCCAGAGGTCTTACTACTAAAGAAGTAATTGAGATTTCCTATTCTTCAGAAAGGGAAACTGAGCTCAGAGAGGTGAGTAGCTTGCTCAGTTGAACCATTAAGAGTAGGTGGTAGGGGAGAGATGGCCTGATTCCCATTCTCTTAACCACAATACCATGCACACACAACTCACTGTAATTCCAACCTCATATGATTGTCAACACTCCTTTCCCAAATGAGAATAGTCCTCATTGTAGGAAAGCACACATATGTCTCTTGCCAAAAACTTTCTCTTTTTCATTGAAATTCTTATGAAGTATTAAGTCCGTGCACTCAAATATCATCAATTTTTGGTAAAAAAAAAAAAATCACACAGCTGTACAGAGCATCTCCGCTTTAACTAGAACACTGCAAATGTCTCTGCCTTTGGATGAAGCCACTGAGGGATGAGTTAGAGGAATCTTCTGTCTTACACCTACTGAGTTCCAGTTCATTTTGTTAAACTGTCCTTCAGCTGAACAGGGCTGCAATGTTTAGTGAATGAACAGCTTAGCATATTTTGAAGTCCCCTTAACATGAAGTGTATATCAAATTAAATGAAGAAGCAGTAGGAACATATGAAAATGGTGTTTCTTCACTCTATCTCTAACTTGATCTTAGTAGGTCTGACAAACAGTTCACTGAAACTTTAGAGCAACAACAGTCTCAAACTCGTTGACTGGTCATGTAATGCACAGGAATCCACATAGTACTTGGCAAACCTGTGAGTCCCCTAGTATCTTACATGTGGATCCTTAGAGTCTTAGGATATAGTGCTTTTGCCAGAACAAACATATTTCTGTACTTATTCTTGTTACTTGTAAGTAAATAGCAAATGGGGTATTTTTCTGTAGATGAAGAGTGACTAGAAATTGCACACACAAGGTCAATGGAGCTGCCAGAAAGCAGTCAATCATGCTTGGAGATGGTTTGTGGTAGAGCAATAAAGCACACGGCATGCCCCTGGTCTCTCCAGCTGCTGCACTAATAGTTCACGCCTTCTTTCCATATGGAATATCAGTCAGAGTATTCATTCATCATATCCATGGCCTTGCTTGGAATCTGAAGGTTTTCCCTGTAACTGTTCTGTTTCATCTCACCATGACTAAAGAAGCTAAGGTGTGTGCATTATAACGTACAAGTGATCCCAAGGGAATGAGCTGTCATTCATGTCTTCCTCCTAGTGTTGAACAAAAGAGAGAAAGCATGTGAGTTCACCCACCCATTGTCATCATAAATCCATCCCAGCTCCATTTCAAGGGTCTCAGTATTTCAGCAGAACATCTAACGTGAAATGAATAAATACATTCAAGGAGCTGGCATGTTGTATCACATGGGGGATGAGAGAACAGTATTGTTACAGGCTGCAGATTTGAATGAAGAATACACTAGAGAACATCAGAGGTGCTTAGCCCAGAATTATGACTCACAGTATTACCATTCAGGAAGAAAACCATAAATATCATTCTGCATTATAGAGGGCTCTCAAGAATTTCTGAGGTGTTGATTCTGAAGCAGATGTGTCCTTCAACCTAGTGCCAGCCTGAGAAACAGCAATGAACAGGCTCTCTTAATTATTACTTAACTTCTCATGGCCTTGATCTCTTAATCCATGACTAGAGCTAAAAAAAGCCTCTCTCTTGGCAGTATTGTGAAGATCCATCGTGGTGATGTAGCTGATCAATGGCTGCTGTATGTGGAAATGGGCACTGGTCTCTAATTCTAGAAGTCAGCCATATGTAGACTCCATTCTGCAGAGAGTATATAGACTGCATGATTTAGAAGGTTATTCATATCACTGCAACCCTAAAATCTTACTTGACCTGCCTACTCAACAACTGGTCTACCATTAGAATCGCAGCAAGGATCACAGTCAATCAAGGGCTGCACTGTTTTCAGAAGGCCCAGTAGTGAAGCACATGGGCACAGAATCCTGGTTTAGGGATTCCAAAGTCTAGATTCATATCTTCACCCTGTCAATTCTTCAAAAGTGCTTTTCCAACTCTTAGGTGCAGATTCTGGTGCAGCAAAACTGGATAGGGCCTGAGATTCTGCATTACTCACAGGTTCTCAAGTGACGTCAAGGCTGCTTATCCATGAACTGCACTTTGAGTGCCAAGATTCTGTAAGACCATGATCAGGCATATCAGTTAATGAAGCCTTGGGTCTTTGCCTAAAAACTAAGTTGATAAATGAAATGTTATTTATCACCCTTTGGAGATCAAATATGGCATGACTGTGTAGTAATACTTTATCCAAATTTAAAACAGCTTCTTCAAAAATTGTGTTTTTCTTAAGAGATGGGATAGCAGGCCCCCGATAGATTGTCAATGGGGATCTGATGGACCAAGTCTTAGGCAGACTGTCTCCCTTGGGGAGGAAAATTACTGAGCAGGGAAGTTTCTGGAAAAGACAGGCAATTCATGCCAATAAGGATGTTACGGGTTGGTGGTGAAAAGCAGTCACCGCCAGATGCACCAGAGGAGGCAGGGAAGGCTGGTGAGAGCTGGGAGTGAGCATGATGCTAACCAAAGAAATCACATAGGTACTGGCTCCAGTGGCAGGACCTGAACAGAGAAGGGATTGAAAAATACTGCATTTTACGTGGTTTCAATCATAGTGAATCCCTGTCAAGAAAAGCATCACTAAAGATTTAATTTGTTCTTATTCATTGGTTCATTCACTTATCAAAATTCAGTGTTTATTTATTTGAGAGGTAGAAAGATATACCAACAGAAAGATCCCATGCACTGGCTCACTCCACAAGTACCCACCATTGCCGGAATTGCACCAGGCTGAAATCAGGAGCCAGAAGCTCAATCCAACTTTCTCACATGGGTGGCTGTAACCTTATCACTTAGGCCATCACTGCTCTCTCCTAGAGTGTGTATCAGCAGGATACTAGAGTCATGAGCTGGAGCCAGACATTGAACACAGGTACTGCAGTATGAAACATGGGCTTTCCAACTGGTATCTTAACCTCTCTGCTCCATCTTAATATAAAAAATTTTAAAATTTCTATTACATGTCTGACTCTGAAGGCAGAGTGATAATAATTGACAGCCAAAGCCCTGTACTTCAGGTGCTTATAATAGCTTTCATGATATGTCATTGACAAGACACCTATTCATCAACAAATAGGGAAAAATATTTTAAATTTATATTAGTCTCTTTAGGGCTGCCATAATGAAATAACAAAGACTAATGGAGTTAAACAACAGAAACTCACTTTCTCATAGTCTGGATGCTAGAATCTCAAGATCAAGGTGTTGGCAAGTTCGGTTAATCCTAAAATCCCTTCCCTAGGTTTTATGATGGACATCTGGTGTGTTCACATAGCCTTTTCTCTGTGCATGCGCACCCGCGGTGTCTCTTTGTTGTAAGAACTTCAGTCAGCATCAAGGCCCCACTCTTATGATTTCATTTAACCATGATGAACCCGTCAAAGGCCCTAGCTGTAAATAAAGTCACAGTAGGGGTTAAAGCTTCCACATAGGAAGTTTGGGAGAGCACACTCTAATCCATAGCATTCACAGTGTCTAGGGTTGACTTGGAATGAAATCTCAGCTCTTTACTTTGCCTACTCTGTAATTTTGGTCAAGTTGTTGAATTTCTTAAAACTCAGTTCCTTCTTTTGTGGGAGTGACTGTGCTACATTTGCTAGTCTACCAGGAGGAAAAAAAATGTAAGACCTGTTTGTGAAATGCCTACTGATGTCCAGTACTTACTGGGTCTCTCAACCTCACTCTCCTCCATCTCTCTTTAGATGCTGATGGAAGGTATTTAATTTTGCTTTGTTTGGGTGACAAATTTGATCATATTACTTCTTCCTCAGAATCTAATAATAAATCACATTGTTTTCTATCTCTGAATTTCACTACTCTGACCACTTGTATCACCACCACCAGAAGCAAAGTATCTACTGGAATCTTAAGTGTTAGAATGCAGAGTTGAGAACAGGACAATGTGGACCTTTTGAAATACCTCCTGACTGAGCGAAAGTAGTTATTGTATTTCCCATAACAAAGAAATCAGAAAGTTGCCTTGAAATTGCCATTTTGTATAATGTAAAATAGTATAAGCTACACAGCAGAAAATAAAACTAAAATGTCTCAAACATTAAATGAAGCAACAAGGATGATTTTAAATGTTCTGGATCATTTCTAGGTTACCAAACCAAGATGCTGTTTGCACAATATTTGATACACAAGAGATGTTTCATTTTTAAAAAATCCAGGGGCCGGCGCCATGGCTCACTTGGTTAATCCTACGCCTGCAGCACTGGCATCCCATATGGGCACTGGTTCTAGTCCCGGCTGCTCCTCTTCCAGTCCAGCTCTGTTGTGGCCAGGGAAGGCAGTGGAGGATGGCCCAAGTGCTTGGGCCCTGCACCCGCATGGGAGACCAGGAGGAAGCACCTGGCTCCTGGCTTTGGATCGGCGCAGTGCCGGCCGTGGCGGCCATTTTGGGGATAAACCAAAGGAAGGAAGACCTTTCTCTCTGTCTCTCTCTCTCTCTCACTAACTCTACCTGTCAAATAAAAAAAAAAAAGTAAAAAATCCATTTCACCAGATACAATACCAAAGTTAAAAAAAAAAAAAAAGCCAGTTAATTTCTTTCACAGTTTGACTTTTTCACAATATGCCTCAAATGGCGCAGCAGCCATACTATGGTAGAAAACCTGTGCCTTTGTTGAGTCTGGTGTCTGTCAGCAGGTTTCTAGGGGGCATCTGATCATTTGTTAAGCTGAAACTCAATTATTCAGAAGTGTTGCTAGCAGCAGCTTAGTGTAGCAGTGGAAGCTAACCCAACTGCGTAGGACTGGGTGAGTTGAGGAGTGTTTAGTTGCCCGGGTTTCAGGGTGAAATGTTCAAAGCATCTGAGGAAGAGTCATGTAGCATATTAACCACGCACGGGACATATGAAACACGTTTTGTTAATGGGCAAAATAGTATTATATTCAACTCTGGGAATGTTTCCGAAAGGAATCAGCAAGCTGCCTTTAGATTATAACAAGGAGCCTGTGCTTAAATTCCTTTTCTTCTGAGTCATTCCCTTTCCATGTTAAATACCTCCACATCCACTCTCAGGACAGGTAGCTTAATCTCTATCACGTGCGGCTTTTGGAGCATTAGCTTTGTTTCCAGTGCCAATGGTTAAACTATGCTGGATGTGCTTGGAACAGCCTGCAAAGGCCGGCATTCATTCAGGAAACTCCAGTTGAACTAGATCCATATGTTGCCTAAAAAAAGTGTAGCTTTCTGATTGGAGGTGGTTTCTGGCTTCCAGCATTATCACAGATGATTTTTGTTCTTTGATGTGCTACTAAAGAGAAAGTAACGCTAGAACTAAAACTCTGGGATTTTTTTTTTCTTAGTTAACATTTATTGAGAGTTTACTAGTTCCAGCATCGCACTGCATTAAGTTAAGCACTTTGCACACATGGGCTAATTTAATGCTAACCATAGTCCCAGGAGGAAGGTGGTATTATCTCCATTTATCTTAGGGCTTGGGTCAGTTAATGAACTTTTCCCAGCTTCAGCAGTTTGCAAGTGGAAATACAGGTTTTTCAAAGTCTCTAACTCTCAAGTCAAAAAGAGAAATAAGATGTTTTTGCAGTTATTGTCTGTGATGCCCTTGACAGTGGTACCATCTGAAAGAATGGGGTTTCGTAGGGGAAATCTCTCCAGAGACTGATTCCTTCTAATACTCATTAAAATGCATTGTAGAAATCCAGGAATGTCTCCGAATCCTGAAGTGACAGAAATTGCTGTGTACAAATCACTGGTGTGCTCCTAGAAAAGTTATTGGTAGGAGTCATTCCCTCTTGGTACAAATTGCATTGATGGGATTGATTTATTAATACAGATTCCTAAAACACGTTTCCAATTTACTTCTAGATTCACCTTTTCTTTTTATCCCTTTTTCTCAGAGTTTTATACAGTTTGGAAAGGAAGCCCGTTCCCTGTGAATTTAATGCTTCTCCAATTATTATGGGGTAAAGGACAAGATTTTGTGTACTTTCGTTTTATTTTCCATCTGTCATAGAACAATACTTTTATAAAATTCAATAAAGGCAAATTACTTAAAGTGAGATACAAAAGACACTCAGAATGAAAACCCCGATTATTTTTCATTAGTTTCAACATTCCGCATTCCAGTCTTAGCTTCAGGTAGGGTCTGGAATTCTTTATGCATGTACCTCCTTGAGTTGAAGTGGTTACCGTATCCATGTACCCTTCCCTGAGAAGTCTCCTTGGGTTAAGCCTCCAAGGTTACCACAAGGGAAGCAGCCCAGCTACTTCCTCTGAGATGTTTTTGCCTTTTCTGCCTTAGAATTTTCAAACTTTGTGTAAAAATAAATTACCCAGGACAGCAAAAGTTATGCATTGGCAGACCAGGAGCTATATTCATTCAGCACACAGATTGGTTTCTTTTAGCCTGGCTGGAAATATTTTTTAAATGAATTCTTGTCAATAGTTAAGATTGAAAAAATTGCACCAGAGAAGACAATATCTAGGACTGCCAGTGAAATACCACACCATCATTTCCTTATGACAAAATTGGTTAGATCTCAGTAGCCACTATCTTTTAGACAAAAACTCAGACACTCAAAATAAACCAGAGTAATCCCTGCATCCTATGATTACATTACCTATATGACCTCAGGAACTGTTTGAACACATTGGCTACTGCTTTAGCCCGAATTGTCATCTCTGCTATATGCAACTCTCTCCAGACTCTTATTTTTTTTTTGTTTATTTTTGCTTTGTCCATAATTGTGGACTCCACTTGTCCCAGTAGGTTGATATTGATCAACCAATCCCTTTAATACCAAGAAAAGTTCTTACATTCTAGTTAACATTTAATTTATTCTTGCTGCAGATTACAGGGGAAATATTATTATTATTATTATTTTGCTATTTTTAAAGTATAAGTTACTCAACAGCGTATATTATCTAGTGATGCTTAAATGGATGGCTAATTAACTCACTTAGAAGAACTCTGGTTATTTTGTGCAGTTCCAATCACATTTTTTACCCTGATGGCCATTTTGATGTGGTCAATCTCAGAATGACCCAATAAAAAGACAAAGAAAAGTGAAAGCTATTAGATGCTTGCTCAGTAGTTTTGGAGAAGCACAAAGGTCTCTGAATAAGGGGGACACTCAGGAAACATCTTTATGTTTTTGCTAAATCCTGAGTTGGTCTTGAAGTTTTATAATTCTAATTTGTGTTTCTTATTCAGAGTTGGATAAAGACACACTGGAAGATCTGTATCAGAGGAAACAAACAATTAAAAGGGAGGGGACATTCATCACATTTTCCTTACTTAAATGAAATACTTGAGAAAACTCACTTATAAAGAAAAATGGCTTATTTTGACTTGTAGTTCTGGAGATTCTCAGTCCAAGATAAGGCCCCACAGGTCTGGCATCCAATGGTGATGTTCTTGGGCAGAGTCCCAGGGTGGTGCATTGCACCACATAGCGGGAGGGAGTAGGCTTGTCTGTGCCTTGGTGTACGTGGCCCCACCCTAATGATCCAGTCTAATCCAAACACTTCCCAAAGTCCCCATCTTTAGACACTGTATGTAGATTAAGTGCCCACTCTTTTAGTGCCATTAACCTAAGACTTTGGAGAACAAACCTTTAATATGTGGGCTTTTGAGGGATATTCAACTTGCAAACTGGTATCCAAACCCCAACAATGGGAAGGGTGGGCTTCCTCAGAAAAGGAGCCTATGTATTTTCACTCAACAAAATGAGTCACAGCTGATGGAAAGCATCTGTCTCCAGCTCGTCGCATGTGCAAGCACAAACTCAACATTCTCATGAACTACCATTTCTCAAGAGCCTGGCTTTTGGTAGATAGAGAGTGCCTAATTTTTTTGTTTTGTTTTGTATGGATGCCCATAATTTTATGATGCAAGTTGGTCTTTTAGTTTACACTGATATTATATTAATTATTTCTTTTTGAAATCACTGAAATATCTTGTGGTATCTTTCATTGATGTATTAAATGAGTCCAGAATGAAAGAATCAGAAGAACTATGAAGAAATTTTCCTGGATCTGCCAAGAATAACCATGAAACTTAAGAAATCAAGGGTAGAACAATGCTTAAAAATAAGTCTATAGCAGCCTTGATTCTGTTATGTAGAACTATTTGGATAAATTTAGGGAAAGAACAATGTTAGTAAAAATTATCCTAAATACAAAGCAACAGCTCATGCACAACTTTTAAAAGGCAATAATGAAAATATAAATATAAGCATAATGCCTCTCTCCCCTTTCTCCTTAATCTCTAGCCTCCTTGTGCACTTTCTCTTTTTGCCTCTCCTTCTTTATTTTGCTATATTTCCCTCTTATCCCTGTCCAATTCACTAAAAGACTTAAAGCAATTTTCAAAGCAAACTAACTTAAGCAATATTTTTTTTAAAGTAGGTGTGGTGATGACTCCAAAGTGAAAATACAGTGATCCAGGGATTTATGTGCTGTGGTCATTATGACTTTTACTAGAAAAGGACCACAAATTTGGCTTTGAAAATTCCTGTCAACCTCTGTGGAAGGAGGTGCTGTAATTTCTAAATTTCTCAGTGTTTCAAGGGCAAGATTTCTCAACCTTGGCATTACAGACATTTGAACTAGAGAGTTCTTTAGTCAGGTCCGTCCTGCAATGTTGTAGTATGTTTAACAACATTTGTGAATTCTACTCATTAGAAACCAGAAGCATGCTCCCCTGACGCTAGTCGTCACTACAAAAAATGTCCCCAGAAATTGTCAAATGACCCCTGCGAGGCAAAATCACCCTTGTTGAGAACCACTGCTGCAGCAAAATGGCAAACAGATTATGACATTCAAGGAAATCCCAACCCTTACAGGAACAACTTGTAGCATTTGATTTTCTGAATATTTTGAGAATTTTAATAGAAGTGCTGTACTTTTCAAGAAAAAAATTTATGGAGATCTTAGTTAATAGGAGACTCTCTAGATTCTACTAGAATGATTACAATCTATTTTTCAAAAGTGATTTTATTAAACTCTTGGATTTTGATTTTACCAGCATGAACATCAATATGAGTAAAGAGCTCAGGCTCTTTGAGTTCTTGTTTCAGCTCCTCTAATCAGTAATCGAAGAAGTTGACTTTCATATCCCAAAACGTAATAATACTTATGTATATCAATGATATCCTTAAGAAATGTGTGAGTTAGTAGAGGCAGAGAGCTTTGCACAGTGCCTAGATCTTAATAAGTGCTCAATGTCCATTGGATGATGATGGCTATTATTGCTATTATTCTTTCTAAATTATAGATTACAGAACTTTATGGAGTAGGGAGGAATATATAATAAAACTGAAGAACATAAGTAGTTCATCTTAGCTTTCATCACTTTCTGTGTGTATTTCCAGGCTAGGCCTTTGAGTGAATGCAGTCACATTTCTACTATTCGTGTTCCATAGCGTTAACACTGCTATGGAACACTTCAATGCTCCTCCTCATTATTACCTCTTGATCTCTGTTGCTGGTGAGTTTGCAGCATGTTCCTCTTGCAGATATGGAGGGTAGTAGTATTCCACAGTGGTGAAGAGTTTTATAAGCTGGCATGTTACTGCCTTATTGGCCCTTACTCTTCTCCCTATAAAAGTTCCTCATGGAGAATGCACCTTTCTAATTATTTTAGAAACTCCAGGTAATAGCTAATAGGAATAGTGCCATATGTGTCTGAATCAAGATTTTTGCCCATCTCCTGTTTTGTCTCTCCCTCCCTCCCCTTTCATTCCTTCCTGATTTCCTTCCTCCCCTTCTGGGCACTCCTGATGCAGGTTATTGATAGGCTGGGATCTTCACATTTCAGATATTCTGCATTCTCTTGAGATCCACAGACAGAGAAGATACCTCTCTCCCTCTTTTATGGTTATAATTTTTTTTCAAATTGATACAGAAATGTTCATTATCATTTTTAAAAAATGTTTTTATTCATTTGAGAGGTAATGAGATGAGGGGGGATGGGTGCTTGAGGCAGATATACATAATACAGAGAGAGGGACAGAGAGCTTCCATCTACTGATTTACTCCTCAAATGCCCACAATGGCAGATAGAAGCCAAGAATGATGAACTCAATACTGGTCCTCCATTGTGATTGGTAAGGATCTACCTATTTGGGGCATCATCCATGCCTCTTAGGGTCTGCATTAGAGGAAGCTGGAGTCAGGTGCCAGAACTGGGAAATGACCCCAGGCACTCCAATATGGCGTGTGGCATCCTCATGGGTCAAACTCTTATGACACTCAACCTAAACCATTGCTCCACCATATCTCACCAAACTCATTTGTTCAGTTTCATGGGGAGACTTTGTGTGGGGCAACCTCACCTCATATTTCTGAACTGCAGTTTTAGGTACATGCTAGATTCAGTTGCTCCTATGTGGTTATAAAGTGCATTGAACTTTGGAGGATCTGTTTTTAAATTGAGAGATTTTAATTCTGGCAAGAAAGTATGGCTTCTGTGAGTACTCTAGTCAGCAAACTTCTAAAGAAGCCTTTGTGTTTTGTACATTAAATGTGTTCTTAGAAATATTTTGAAAGCTTAAAGCTTACTGTTTTTAGAGTGACACATAAACAAGATTCCAGAGGAAGTGTGAGGTGCAATAGGTTGGTTATTGCCATGCTAACTGTAGCTAGAGCCCAGTAGTCTGTGTGCATAGCAGCATGTCCTAGGGGATTTGTGTCCAGAATCCTGGCCAGATTTTTTTTCCCTGCCTGTTGGCAGAATAAATTCGTGACCTTGAAAATGAGACATGGCATTATTCATTCTCCCTTAGATATGTAATGAGTATGTCATTTCTTCTTTCTCCCTATGACACTGATCTTCTTCACTTTCATGATTTGCCATGTCAATCCCCAGGTTTCAACAGCCTCTTTTCTATTTAAAACTTCTGTATGTGTGCAACATCAAGTCATTATAGGACTCTGTGATGGCTCAGTGTCTCAGACTCCTCTCCAAAGATGGTGTCTGTGCACCTGAAGGGATCCTTGAATCCTGGGATGCTTGGATTTCAATATCAAACTCCCAGCACCTCCAGAATGTTCCTGATCTCACAGCTTTGAAGCTGAGGTTAGCAACTCATTCACTCCTGATTTCTCATTTCTCTGCTGGACTGTTGCTTGGATGGCCTCTTAGACTGCAGCAGCCTGACCCTGGATTTCCCTGAGCCTCTGTCAGGGTTTGTAGTTGGTCCATTTCATAGACTCTCCCACAGTGTACCCCTTGGGGGGCTGTAGGAACTTGAGACTTCCATTCCCAGCCCCCGGGATCCCAGAGCATCTTAGAAATGCTTCTGTCTGACCTTCCAGACTGTAGTCTTAGGTAATGCTTGCAGTGTATTTAGTGTGAACATGACTGCAAAAGTCTCAGGATCCCAAAAGTGAATCAGAACAAAGACTCATAACCATTTTATGAACCTATCAAAAGCATTTTCCTCTTGTTTCTGCACATACTACTCTCTGCTTCCCCTGCGTCTTGCTCCTCCTGGGTCTGTCCAAACTCTTAGGACCACAAAGGTCGTATTTAGATTTTTCTCCCTCTCATTGTATCCTATTTGTAACTCGGTCTGCAAGCCACATGTCTGACTGTCACAGGAAAAAAGTATCTCTTCTCCGCATGATCATTTTAAAAAGCAAAGACAGTACTCTGTTGATGCTATCACAAACATAAACTGTAACCTGACACATACAGGCTGACTTCTTCCTATGCAATGGAATTTTGACAAAAAAAAAAACCCTTCTACCACAAAATCTGGATTTTTATGCATTTTGATATAAAATCCTAATTCAGCTCTTATTTTCTTTACCTTTATTTTCTGTCAATCTTAATTTTCTTTTCAGCTCATGTATCTTACCCCTAATCATATAGATGCACATCTCTCTGTCACACACACACACACCCCACACACATGCACACAAGGAAGAAAATTAAATTAGGGTGGACAGATGAAGGAGTTCATTTCCATGGAAAGAAAAGTGATAAAGCAAATCTTTCTTCAAAAAATACAATAGTTCTGCTTTTAAGAATTTCCTAGTATATCTTGACTTTAGCAATATGTTAGTAATCAGCTGTTGTGGTCAGCAGCACTACTCCTTTCTCTACTGCTATTACTTTCTTGATTTCCTGGCTTTCTGTGTTACATCTTACATTGTCTTTCATATCCTGAACCCAGCCTGTACCACTGTCAACATCAAACCCTGTCTTCTGATAGTTCTAAGTCCTGGTGTATACTTCTACCATTATTGTGTTGCCATTTCCCAATCCTGTTGAGATTCACTTAGCTCACTTGAATTCTTCTGGCTTCTTTTCCTTCCCTTCTAGGCCCCAAGTATCTATTCCATGCCAAGAACCAACATCAATTAATGGACTCAGCCATTGTCTCTTAGTGAGTTTTTCTTCTATGGTCAATCTATACCAGATGAAATCTCACATGGAGGCGACCTTCTTAATGCTATCATTAATATAGTGAGATATTTTGGCCAAGCTCTCCAAACAATAAGAGGGCAACAGAGGGGAGAAATACTTTTTACCACTAGAAGGGCAAGAAGTGAATGTATCATCTCTTCCTGTGCGAAGGATTATAACTGGACTCATGACCCATACATCCTGTTTTATCATAGGAACTCTTATAAAACTGTATCATGGAAAATTTATATGGATAGCTTTTGGTTGTCAGTTTGTCGCTGAAACACCATTTAGAACGCAATGTCTTGGGAAAATATCCTTATGAACTGACTTATGAACAAGCTTTTGGGATATAATTTTCAGTGGACTGAACTGAGTCCTTCTCCACTTAAAATAGTGGAAGTCCAGAGCCCTAACGTGATTCTATTTGATAGGACTTTTAGAAAGTAATTAAGGTTAAAAGAGATCATAAGGGACCATAGATGGTCAGGGCAGAAAGGTGGGCCTCAAGAAGAGAGCCCTTTCCCAGGAACCAGATGGACTCACTTCACCTCCAGAGCAGTGAGAAGGAGATTGCTGTTGTTTCAGCCACCGAGCCTATGGCGTTTTCATGTCATAAACTCAAAATTCAACACAATTCACATTGATGAGCAGATTGTATCCACAAACCTTGATCATTATCACTTTTTACCTACAAACAAACTGTATGTAACTTGGAGGTTGAAGTGGTATTTGAATCACTTTTCTAAGATTTATTTTATTTTTTGAAATATAGACTGACAGAAGAGAGAGAGAGAGGGAGGGAGAAAGAAATCTTTCATCTACTGGTTCACTCCCCAAGTGGCGGCAATAGCCAGAGCTGGGCCAGGCTGAAGCCAGAAGCCCAGAAGTCCATCTGTGTTTCCCACATGGGTGCAGGGGTGCGAACACTTGGGTCATCTTGCACTGCTCTCCCAGAAGCATTATCAGGGACCTGGTTGCTTCAGATCATCCAAGACTCAATCTGCAGCTCTGATATTTAGTTCCAAGTGGTTACTTAACCAGCTATGCCACAGTGTCAGTCAAGATTTTGTTTGTTTGTTTAACAGTAAGTAAATGAAGGGATGATGAATCCCATAGATTGCCGAAGAGAAACTGGGGGAAAACTTGATGTGCCTGGGTCAGAACCTGCAGCATCTTTGAGAACAATAACCTTATAATATTAAAGTCTCTAATAATGGAACTCATATAGGTACTCAATACATGTTAGCTTAACTGAAACAAAATTGTCTTGGTCAGTAGACACTTATACACCAAGTTAATGACACAGACACAAAGTACTCTTTCTGCAAGAATGCTTTCAGGAATATCTACAAGCAGGTGGATTTCTTTTTTTTTTTTTTTTTTTTTTTTACAGGCAGAGTGGATAGTGAGAGAGAGAGACAGAGAGAAAGGTCTTCCTTTTGCCGTTGGTTCACCCTCCAATGGCCACCGCGGTCGGCGCGCTGCGGCCGGCGCACTGCGCTCATCCGATGGCAGGAGCCAGGAGCCAGGTGCTTTTCCTGGTCTCCCCATGGGGTGCAGGGCCCAAGCACCTGGGCCATCCTCCACTGCACTCCTGGGCCACAGCAGAGGGCTGGCCTGGAAGAGGGGCAACCGGGACAGAATCCGGTGCCCCGACCGGGACTAGAACCCGGTGTGCCGGCGCCGCAAGGCGGAGGATTAGCCTGTTGAGCCACGGCGCCGGCCAGGTGGATTTCTATAAAGGTATTTCTGACTACTGAGTGCACCTTGATGTTATGCTGAAATAAACATTGTTCTTGGCTGCTGGGATGTTTTTGTAATAAAACAAAGTGATTGTAATTTTTGGAAGGAAATTTGCCATCACTGTAAGAAATGCAGAGAGAATTAAAGTCTACAATGTATTCCAATGTCAAGGAAGAAGGTTTTAGGGATTCTGTGTGGTTTTGAGTCTTCAAAGAAGTCTTTGGGGCTTTAATGACTTGCTTTATCTTTGTTTGCTTTGCTGATAATTTAGAATCTGATCAATTCAGGTGTTTCCTTAACAGTAATAGCTCTGCAGTGGAGTGAAAACTGATTATAAACCCACACAGCTTAATGAAAATGTTGGGTTTTGCTTTTCAGTGTACAACCTGAAGCTGAAATAACTACTTCTGCTGGTTCAGCATGCAAGAAAATTTCAATTTAGAGGTCAAATGATTAGTTCCCAGTGTCCATTTTAATGCTGCCTTCTCTCTGCAGCAGATGTGTTGACTGTAAGGGTGTTGGCCATGAAACAGCTGAAGGTCCTGAGAAAGCACAATTTCTTCAGGAGTGGTAGAAAGGCAAGGTGAGGGGGTCAGAGGTCATGTGACCAGCCTCTTCAGTCACAGTGTGCTCACTTAGTAAACACTTTGTAGCCCTCTGCTAGTGGTAGGCATCACAAAATGGGGGTAATGGTTGGCATTTTCACAGGCTAGGAAACCATGGCTCAAAAATAGTGATTAAATCGCCCAATGTCACTCAAGCTTTAATGATTAAAGCCGTGATTTCACCCCAACAACTCTACTGTTGATTAGAGACTCTGTTCATTTATTATTCTTATTTATTACTTACTCATTGTTCTTGACAGCATATGAATTGACAGAGACCTCATAAGAAGAGATGTGAAAATATACATTATGACTATGCATTACTGTTTTTTAGTGTTTGTTTCCTGTGACCAGGCCACTTCAATTTCATTTTCATTTTTTTTTAAAGTTGCTTCATATATGGGATATTCTGGCTTTTGACCCGTTTGGGAAGTCATGACATTTACACAATCAAAATCCTTTTATCCTATTGCTTAATACTTCAAATAGTTTTTGTGCCTTAAAATTAGAGGTTTCTGATACTGTCATTTTTATATTATAAAATATTCATGCATCAAATATGTAACATAGGTGATCGTTAGAAACCACTACTGTTGCATGTTTTATGTCTTATTATATGCATGGGTTTTAAATACTGTGCATCAAAATAAATGGACCTTTTGATTCCAATTTGCACAGTTTGAAGTGCTCTTATATATGTTCTCTTATAATATGCATGAAAATGAATAAAAAGCATTTTAGAAAAGAAATGCCAGTATATTGGTGCATACTTTGTTTTGATAATCATGTTCTCTAGTGCAGCAGCAATCCATATGTTTTACAGGCCTGCCAGAATTCATCACACTGAAACCAGCTGGCAAACTGTACCAGGTGGTAGAAATCCTCAGCCTCCACCTTGAAAATCCAGTCACTCCTTGCATTTTGCTGGTTTTCATGTTATGAGTGTGAGGATCACACACTCCTCCCCTGCAGTTACAGGGGCTGCTCTGTGGTTGCCACCTCCTCCTTACGGCTACCGCTACCTGCCGCCTAATTGTCTTTGGCTCCCTAGAAACCTGCAGGCAGAGAGGTATTTAAATTCTCCCCCTCTAGCACCTGCAAATCCGATTTTAATGTATAACTAAGTGCTCTTGGTTTCTCCTCTGTCTACTACTGGGGCCTGGTTTCTTGCAGGTCTATACCGAGGCCAGACCCGGCCTATGTAATGCTGTTTGTAATGAGAAATCTAAACAGGGAATGGCAGTGAGGCATGGCAGGAATGTGTTTCCATTGGAGGAGTCACTGTAGAGGAAAAGCATAAGCAAAGCCATGTCCAGAAGGCCTGTTGTGCTGGCCAAGACGGAAGACTACTGTTATTGTACATAGGCGGTTACCCTGCCAGCCCTTCCTCACAGATTTGCTTTCTCTCCCTACTCCCCTCCCTCGACTCCCCTGCCCACTCCATCCTTCCCTTTGCTTTCACTTTCTCCTTCTTCTCTCTCTCCCTCCCTTCCTCTCTCTCTCTCTCTTTCCCTCCCTGGACTCTGCCGACTGTTTGCTCAGGTGGACACTGACACCGTTTGGAATGAGCTGCACTCGTCCGGCGCGGCGCGCATGGCTGTTGGCTGTGTCATCGAGCTGGCTTCCAAAGTGGCCTCGGGAGAGCTGAAGGTGAGGTCTGGGTTGCATGAAGTGTGGGAACTCCAGAGAAGAAACCGAAGCAGAGATGTTGTTATTGGGGAGTTGCGGGGAGTGTGGTGCAGTGATTAAAGGAGAGAGCTGAAGGGGAGAGGGCAGGCGGATGGCCACTGAGGTGTGATAATCACTCGTCTGGAGGTAGGGAGTAGCTGATCCAACTCGCAGGGCCTTCCTCTTCTCCAGAATATTCTGTGGTCAGGGCTCTCTGTATTTTTAAGACCATAGAAACGGGGAGACCAGCCATGGTCCAAGTTAAAAATACCCTTAGTATATACAGATCTGTCATGCCATCCTGGCACTCTCCTTTGAAGCGATTTTAAAAATATGATGACTGAATAGAATATATAAGCTCCGAATACCACCCAGGGAGAAGGAGGGGGAGAAAGGTAAATACCAGCCGTGAAGGCTCCGGGAGGAAGAAGGAAATTGTTGATTAGGAGGGTAATGATCCAAAGTATGTTTTTCCATGAAAGAGCTTCAAAAAGGAGCTATGCTTTATTGTTCTTTTTCTTTTTTATGGTCTCTTCTTTTCTACATCACAAGAAAAGAACAATGTCCAAACCCCAACCTTTCCTAGTCTAAACAATTTATAAAAGCCAGAGACCTGACAGACGTTGACATTTTATTTGGTATTTTAACGGTGCAATTTAAAGGTATGCCATGTGAGTCTTGAATGCAGTTACCCCAATAAACTTTGTTGGTGCTAACACGCCTTTTAATGCACTGCTTCACACACTTCATAATGCAATCTGGGTGGTGATGGATTTGGTATTTTACTGATCGTGGGCCTTATGGGAAATATATTATGACCAACAACATAGGCACTGTGAGTTTTGTTAATCTAAGATAAAATCTAATTAGGGTTATTTTTCTTTATGTCTAATAAATTTTTATTCAATTACACCTGATTGTTCCACTTGTGATTAAAAGCGTAGGCTGCATTGCTTGTCACAGAAGGCTGTGTTCTGACTCTATGTCAGAATCTACAGAAAACAGTTTTGACTTGATCAGCATCAGGGCCTTAATTGCTCATCACAGGGAGTTGGCAGGTCATTAAAGCAGTGCTTACTGTTCAGTCCTTATCTTTGGTAAGGAACAGATATATGGAAAGGAACCAACCTATGGAGAGATATTGGCTTTCAGTAGCAGTTTAGGAATAATTCTTCCTGTTTGAATAATGTCACTTGTAGTATTGAAACAAGTTGACATTTTAAAAGAATAATTCAGGGCAAGCATTGTGGCACAGTGGGTTTTGTTGTCATTTGGGACACCTGCATCCCATATCCCAGTGCCTAGTTCAAATTGCACCTCTGCTTCTGATCCAGCTTCCTGCTAACACACCCTGTGAAGCAACAGGTGATGGCTCAAGTACTTGGGACCTTGTCACCCATATGGGAAACTGGAATGGAGTTCCTGATTCCTGGTTTCTGCCTGACCCAGCCCTGGCTGTTGTGGGTATTTGGGGAGTGAACAAACAGATGAAAAATTTCTCCCTTTGTCTCTCTCTCATGCATTCTGCTTTTCAAAAAAATAATAATAATTTTGAAAAGAAGAATATTTAGGGGTCTTATTTTCAAAAGAATTCAAATGAAAGACACCAACCGTGCCACAACGTTATAATTTTCATCTTTTTTTAAAAGATTTATTTTATTTATTTGAAAGACAGCATTATAGAGAGAGGTAGAGACAGAGACAGAGGTAGAGACATCCACTAGTTTACTCCCCAGATGGCCACAACAGCTGGAGCCGAGCTGATCCGAAGCCAGGAGCCAAGAGCTTCCTCCAAGTCTCCCACGTGGGTGCAGTGGCACAAGGACTTGGGCCATCTTCTACTGCTTTCCCAGGCCATGACAGAGAGCTGGATGAAAGAGGAGCAGCCAGGACTCGAACCAGCGCCCATATGGGATGCCGGCGCTTCAGGCCAGGGTGTTAACCCACTGTGCCACAGCGCTGGCCCAGAACATTATAATTTTCAAGATTACCGATATGGCCCCACTTGGTAACAAAAAGGATTAGCTATGTTAGCATTCACAATTCCTAATTGTTTTAAGTCTGTGGAACTTTAATCACTAATTCAGGAGAAGTCTCCGATAGAATGCCCACACATTACTTATGCACTTCAAAGTCATCATCATCATTAGCCTCACTGTGTGTGGAGTAGACAAACATATGTACGAATAGAGTTGAACCAAACCATAATTCCGTTTTCAGGAGTTGGCTATTAAAGCAGCCAGTAACAAACAAAATGTCAACAAAACAGAGCTTGGCCGTGCTGACCACGGCTGTCCTCACATTCGCTACTGATGTCCAGAACAGGGATCACACAAATGCTTTTCCTTTTCCTGGTTAAGGAGACAGCAGGTGCAGGAAAGAACGGAGAAAGAGTCAGGTCGCCTAGCAATCAAGACAGCTTGATCCAGGCTCTGCCACTCACATCCTGTATCATTTGTGGCAAATCACGTTCACTTCTCTGAGGTCCTGCAATTCTCAGCGTCCTGGAATTGACAATCGGATAGGTTGTCCATAGCTGACATATCAGCTATCTGCAAATGACAAGTGGACCAGAGTCTCACGGATGCACACTATGGAATACCCAGGAGCAGATCTTTCAGCATAGTTTCAGCTTCTCTGGGTGAACATTCCAGATTTGGGAGTTGGTTTTATCTTTCTGATTGTCAAGCCCCAAGGAGAACAGCTTGACAGGTAGGACCAAAACAAACACACTGGTGCCATTATGGCAGGTGTAGGGTCTGAGCCCCTTGTCTTCTGTTAACTGGGGCAGGACTACAGGAATGCCACGTGGGCAAGGCAGATATCACAAGTGACTTGAGCCACCATGAAAAAGACACACAGCTGGGGCAGAGAGCTGTGTTTAGGGAACACCTCCGTGACCTAGACTCTGGAATGACAGGGCTGGGAGCACTGCTGACAGGCGTGTAAGGACTCATGGCTGCTGGATTCACTTCATTCAGATCTGGGAAATAAATAGGAAAGCATATGAAGATGCTGATAAACAACTCTCGATAAGAAAGGTAGAAAGTCCAACCCTGGTGTTTGTTTCTTCATTTTCTGTGTCTGCATTCAGATTTCACACATCCTGCCCCATTCTCCCAATAAACCAGTATCTTAGTGAAATAACAATGGCACAGGGCAACAGTCGTAACACCATTTTGGATGCCAACTTCCCTCCACTCCAGTTTCCTGCTGAAGTGCACCCTGGTGATGGCTCAAGTACTTAGGTCCCTGCACCTCACCTTATGTTCTTTTTTTGTTTTTGTTTTTGTTTTTGTTTTTGGACAGGCAGAGTGGACAGTGAAAGAGAAAGAGACAGAGAGAAAGGTCTTCCTTTGCCGTTGGTTCGCTCTCCAATGGCCGCCGCGGCCAGCGTGCTGCGGCAGGCGCACCACGCTGATCCGAAGGCAGGAGCCAGGTGCTTATCCTGGTCTCCCATGGGGTGCAGGGCCTAAGCACTTGGGCCATCCTCCACTGCACTCCCTGGCCACAGCAGAGAGCTGGCCTGGAAGTGGGGTGACCGGGACAGAATCTGGTGCCCTGACCGGGACTAGAACCTGGTGTGCCAGCGCCGCAAGGTGGAGGATTAGCCTAGTGAGCCGTGGCGCCGGCCACCACCTTATGTTCTAAGCTCTTGGCTTTGATCCAGCCCAGCCCTAGCTGTTTTGAGCATTTTGGAAGTAAACCAGCAGATGGAAGATCTCTCTCTTTCTTCTGAATGTGCTCTTTTTCAGCTTTTATCCACATTAAAATGATCTTTGATTCATTCATTTACATTTGTATAAAACATCTGCCATATACAATAATTTGTTTGTTGTTTATTCTGTTGGGCATTTTAGTTTTTTCCAGGATTTTGCTCTTTTGAACTATGCTGGATGAACTCTCTTGAATGTGCTTTCTCTCTCATTATAGCACAACTAAGACTGAAACAGCCAGCTACTAGGTTAGCCACATAATAAACTTCAGTAGGGAATTCCAAGTGGAACTCCAAGTCATTTTGCCACAATGACATCAGCAAAAATATGAGCTTTAACCTCCAAATATTCTTTCCTCCATAAAAGCCGTAGCAGATGGCAGCATTTTCATGATGAAATTTTTCAAAACTCTGAAATTACCCAATGGTCTGTAATAACTGAACATGTTTAAAAGGACCAATTAGATGAAGTTGGTAAGAACTGTGAGCTTTGTGCTGTTTTTATTTGCTCTATTCCAATCTTCCCTTGCTAGCTCCATGGTACCCTTCACAAAGAACAGCCTGTTCCTCAGTGAGAACCGGCAACTTGGCAGTCCCCAGAGTGGGCACACTGGAGAATGGGAATGGAGTTCCTTCAAAGCCTCATTCCTAGAAAATTTCATTGTTTGATCAGTATGGTGCTTCTGTGCCAAACACACTTTGCAAGGCTGTCTTTATAGGGTGTCATATGGGATTCACCCAATGTGGAAACCTTGTTTCCAGAAGCTTTCGTTGGGAAAAAAAAAATGTAGGCAATTGATAAACTTTATGGCTTCCTGACAAAAGATTAACCAAAAACTTCCCAGGGAAAATTGGAAAATGAGATGTGTATAAAAGCTATGCAAAGTCTTGCCAGATTCCTAAGAATCTAGAAGGCTACATACTTATTGGGAATATATGTACAGGACTGTTTACATGTTTGAGAAATATGCGAAAAGAACCTAAACTCTTATGTCAAGTTAACTTTGATGTTCTGCTTAAATAATCATGGGAAGTACACAGAATTCAACATCCCAGAGGTCCTCAGGATTCCTAATAGAGTTGACCAAAAAAGATCCATGTGATAGATTATATTGAAACCATCAAAATTACAATATAAAGAAAGAATTCTGAAAAACACCAAGTGACACATAAGGGAATCCTGATTAGACTAACACTGAGCTTCTCAATAGAAACTTTACAGTCTAGAAGAGAATTGGATGATATATTCAAGACCCTAAAAGAAAAAATAACTGACCAAGACTACTGTACCCAACAAAGCTATCATTCAGAAATGAAGGAGAAATAAATTCTTGCGAGGACAAATGGAAGCAGGAAATTCAACACCACCAGATTGGCCTTACAAGAAATGCCTAGGGAAGACCTCCTTGAGAAGCAAAAGGATAACCACCATGAAAACACAAAAAGCACTACACCAGCCAGTAATGCAGATACAAAAAAAAAAAAAAAGCAAAATAAAGGAATTAAGCCTTATTGTTACAGAAAACCAAAAACCACAAAGATGAACAAGAGGAAGGAAAGAACAACAAATACACAAGACAACCAGAAAAAAATGAGTACAATTATGTCTTTACCAGTAATAACCTTGAATGTAAATATAATATTAAATATTATAAAAATTAAAATACTTAGACTGGATAAGTTAATAAGAACACAAGATCTAATGATATGCTGCCTACAAAAAATTCACATCACCAATAAAGACATACGTAGTGTGAAAGTGATGTTCTGCTCAATAATATGATATGATATAATGTTCAAATTGAAACCCAAAGCAAGCAGGAGTTGCTACACTCATGTGAGATAAAATAGATTTTAAGTCAGTAACTATAGAAAGAGACTACATGGTGATAAAGGGAACAACTCAACAAGATTATGTGACAATTGTGATTATATACACATCAGTTCTGGAGTGCTCAATTATATAACGTAAATATAATCTGTAAAAGGAGATAGAGGCTCCAATACAATAATAGTGGAGGACTCACCCAATTTTATCATTCAGCAAAAAATTAACAGAGAACTATCATTGTTAAATTATATTGTAGACTAAGTGGATCTACCAGACATCTACAGAACATTTCATACAACAGCTGCAGAATATCCATTGTTCTTATCAGCACATGGAATATTCTCCAGCATAGATCATATGTTAGACCACAAAGTAAGTCTCAACAAACTTTTAAAACTCTATCTTCTGTGACCACAATGCTATAAAATTTGAAATCAACAATAAGAGCCTTAGAAATTTTACAATTACATATAAATTAAACAAAATTTGTAGGAATGACTGATAGAACAATGAAGAACTCAAAAAGGGAAACAAGTGAAAATAATATCTCAAAACCAGCTAAATCAATAAAAGTAGTTCTAAGAGGGAAGTTTATAGGAAATAAGCACCTACATGAAAGAAAAAAGAAACAATAAAAGAGAAAGTTGAAGAAAAAATGAATGAAAGAAAGGAAAAGAGAAAGAATGAAAGGGAGGAAAGAGAAGAAAGAAGAAAAAAGAATGAATGAAAAGAGAAAGAAAGAATGAAAGAGAAACATAGAAACAGAAAATAAAGAAGAAAGAAAGGAAAAGAGAAAAGAAAATGGGTAGAAAGAAAGATGGAAGAGAGAAAGCAAAAAAGAAAAGGGGAGAAGGAAGAGAGAGAAGGAGGGAAGAAAGAAGACAGGAAGAATGAATTGAAAGAAATAACCTAATTATGCAACTCAAGGAATTAGGAAGTCAAGAATATATAAACCAAACACATAATTAATGGAAGGAAAGAAATAACAGAGATCAGAGTAGAAATAAAAGAAAAAGTACCTTAAAAATACAAAATGTCAATAGAACAAAAACTGTTTCTTTGAAAAGGTAAAATTCACAAAACTTTAGCTAGACTAACAAAAAAATAGAGAAGACCTACACAAATAAAATCAGAGATGAAAAGGTAGACATTTTAACTGATACTAGAGAAGTGGATGATGACAGTCTATTATAAACAACTATACAACAACAAATTGGAAAGCCTAGAAGAAACGGATACATTTCTAAACACATATAACCTATCAAAATTGAACCATGAAGTCACAAAAACCCAAACAGAGCAATGAGAAGTAACGAGACTGAGTCAGCAATAAAAACCTTTATTACTGAATCAGTACTAAAAATCTACCAACAAAGTAAAGCTCAGGACCAGCTGCTTTCACTACTGCATTTTACCAAACATTTCATGAAGAACTAATGACAGTTCTTAAAATATATGAAAAAAATCAAACAGGAGGGGATTCTTCCAAGTTGATTCTTTTTTTTTTTTTTTACAGGCAGAGTGGACAGTGAGAGAGAGAGACAGAGAGAAAGGTCTTCCTTTTGCCGTTGGTTCACCCTCCAATGGCCGCCGCGGTCGGCACGCTGCGGCCGGCACACCGCGCTCGTCCGATGGCAGGAGCCAGGAGCCAGGTGCTTTTCCTGGTCTCCCCATGGGGTGCAGGGCCCAAGCACCTGGGCCATCCTCCACTGCACCCCTGGGCCACAGCAGAGGGCTGGCCTGGAAGAGGGGCAACCGGGACAGAATCCGGTGCCCCGACCGGGACTAGAACCCGGTGTGCCGGCGCCGCAAGGTGGAGGATTAGCCTGTTGAGCCACGGCGCCGGCCTCCCAAGTTGATTCTATGAGGCCAGCATTACCCTATTTTTATATGAATGGGAGAATACTCTAAAACATTGATAAAATATGGTATATTATAATAAATACATAAAACAGTAACATAGCCATTATCATTATCAAATATTATTTACTGTACATACTTATATGTCCTATACTGTTAAATGACTAATAGCACATTAGGTTTGCATCACCACAAACACATAAGTAATATATTCAGTTACAATTTCATGGTGGCTGTGACATCACTAGGCCATAGAATTTTCCAGCTTCATTACAACTTGTGGGACCACCATTGCATATGCAGGCGTCGATGGCTGAACAGTGTTATCTGGTATATGAATGTGTATGTATTAAAGCAATGTTTTTCTCTAGGTAATTTTTGAGCTCCCTACTAGTTGACATATAAAAAGAATTTTCAATAGAGTTTGAATCTAAAATATCTTATTTTTATTACTTTTATGTACCACTAGTATATTAAAATTATGTTTCTTTAAACACTTGTTTGAGGGGCGAGCACTGTGGCATAGCGGGTAAAGCCGCTGCCTGCAGTGCCGGTCTCCCATATGGGCACCGATTCGAGTCCCAGCTGCTCCACTTTCGATCCAGCTCTCTGTTATGGCCTGGGAAAGCAGTAGAAGATAGCCCAAATCTTGGGCCTCTGCACCCGCATGGGAGATGTGGAAGCAGCTCCTGGCTCCTGGCTTCAGATTGTCCCAGCTATGGCCATTGCAGCCAATTGGAGAGTGAACCAGTAGCTGGAAGATCTCTCTCTCTCTCTCTCTCTCTCTCTCTCTCTCTCTTTCTCCTTCTCTGCTTCTCCTTCTTTCTGTGTAACTCTGACTCTCAAATAAATAAATAAATCTTAAGAAAAAAAAAAAAAACTTGAGAAAGAGATACTGAGATACACACAGACAGAGAGCTCCCTCCCAAATGTCCACGTTGTCTGGGGCTGGGCCAGGAAGATCCTGGGAGCCAAGAACTCAAAGCAGATCTCTTATATGGATGATAGAGAAGCAAGTACTTGAACCATTACCTGCTGCCTGTAAGAGTGTGCATTAGCAGGATTTGGAATCGTGAGTTCAGTTAGGACTCAAACCCAGGTGCTCTGATACGGGATGTGTTAGTCCCAACTGGTGTCTTAATCTCTAGGTCAAATGCCCAAGCCAAAAAGTATGTTTTTAAATTATCAATGGTTCACTCCCCAAATACCCACAGAAGCTGGGGCTGGGCTAGCCATGGCTGGTAGCCTGGAAATTACTCTGGTTTTCTTATGTGTGTAGCAGGGACCTAAGTGCTTTGGACATCACCTGCTGCCTCTCAGGCTATATAACAGGAAGCTGGAATTAGAGGTAGAGCCTAGACTTGAACTCTGGCTCTGTGATACAGGATGTGGATATTCCAAGAGGAGTCTTAATTGCTGCACCAAATGCCCACCCCTCAAGCAAATTTTAGTAATGTTTTTGCTAGTTCTGTGAGAAATGTCATTGGTATTTTGGTAGGAATTGCACTGAATCTGTAAACTGCTATGGGCAGATGGACCTCTTATTGATATTGATTCTTCCAATCCATGAACATGAGAGTATTTCCATTTCTTTGTCTTCTCATCAGTGATTTGCAGTTTTATTGTAGATATCTTAAACTGAGATTAAAGTTATTCCTAGAGATTTTAGGGATTTTTGGGTAGGTATTGGAAATAGATTGCTTTCTTGGTTCCTTTTTCCAATAACTCACTGCTATATAACAGTGTTAGTAATTTTTTCACATTGACTTTTTATTCTGTAACTTTAGATAACTTGTTTTGTGTTAATAGCTTTTTGGTTCAGTCTTTGAGTTCACTCTGTATAAGGTCACGTCAATGGCAAACACTGACAATTTGCCTTCTCTTTTCCAACATGTATGCCCTTTATTTCTTTCTCTTGCCTAATTTATCTGGCTAGGACTCCCAGTGCTACATTGAATCAAAATGAATGCAGGCATGCTTCTCTTGCTTCAAATCTTAGAGAAAAAGCTTTTAATATTTCCTCATTCAATATGATGCCAATTGTTGGCTTCTTATAGATGGCTTTGATTATGTTGAGGTATGCTCTTTCAGTACTTAATCTGTTCATACAAAATATTTATCATGATGGATGTCTTCTTCATCTCTTGAGGTGAGAATATTAACATGTCATCACATATTCTGTTGACATGGTGCACTGTATTTATTGACTTGCATATATTGAGTTGTCCTTGCAGCCCTGAGATGAATGCTACCTGATCATGGTGATTAATCTTTCAAATTTTATTTGCTACTATATTATTAAGGGTATTGTATCTATGTTCATCAAGGATAATGGCTAGTAGTTTTCCTTTTTGTTATTTCTTGGTCTTGTTTTGGTATCAAGGCAATTATTGTGTTGTAGAATGACTTTGGAAAAACTGCCCCCTTTTCTTTTGGGCAGATAGTTTAAAACTGATTGATGTCAATCCTCTTTTAATGGTTTGGTAGAATATGGTAGTGAACATCTCTGGTCCTGGATGTTTCCCTGATGGGAGAACTTTGATTACTGATGCAATTTCACTATTCATTATTAATCCATTTAGATATTCTATTTCATCTTGATTCAACCTAGGTAAGATGTATGAGTCCATGAATTTGCTCATTTCTTCTAGATTATCAAATATATTAAAAATACTTGTTCACAGTAATCCCTTACAATCACTTGTATTTCTATGATGCTACTGGTAATATTTCTCTTTCTAACCCTGACTTTGTATATTTTGAATCTTCTTACTTTTTTCTCAATCTGCTTAATAGTTTGTCAATTAAAATTTTTTTTCAAAGGACCAGCTCTTAATTTCACTGGCTTTTTATATATTTTTCAGTAGCTATATCCTTTATTGTGTTCTGAGTTTTACTGTTTCTTCCTTTTACTAATTGTGGGTTGATTTATTCTTGATTTTCTAGTTCTTGGAGGTACAATAATAAGTTGCTTATTTGGAGTCTTTCTGCTTATTGTTATAGGTGCTGATTTCTATAATGTTGTCTCTCTGTGCTTCTTTTGCTGTGTCCCAGTTTTTGGTATTTTGTGTTTCCATTTTGATTCATTTCACAAAAATTCTTAATTCTTCCTTGATCCTTTGTTATCCAAAGTAAGTTGTCTAGTTACCAAATACTGATGTACTTTCTTGTGCTTGAGTAGAATGTATATTATGCAGCTGTTGAATGAAATATTCTGTAAGTGGTCCAATTTATGGAGCAATTTAACTCTACTGTTTCTTTGTTGATTTTCTATCTGGATATTCTGTCATTGCTGAAAGTTAGGTGTTAAAATCCCCTACTAATATTGTATTGCATTCTATGTCTCTCTTTATGGTTATTAGTATTTATTTCAGATATTTGAGTGTTCTAATGTTGTGTGCATATATTTATACAATTGTAATTTCCTCTTGCTGGATAATCCCTTTATCTTTATATAATAACCTTCCTTGTCTCCTCCTACTGCTTTAGACTTAAAAATAGATTTTAGTTGCAGGTGTTTAGCTTACTCATTAAGATGCTGATCAGCTGGAGCCATGGAAATCTGCTTGGCATAAGAGCAGGTCCAGAAGCTAATTCTTTAAAAATGATTTATTTATTTATTTGAAAGTCAGAGTTATAGAGGGAGAGGGGCACACACACACACACACACACACACACAGAGAGAGAGAGAGAGAGAGAGAGAGAGAGATCTTCCTTCTGTGGGTTAACTCACCAGATGGCCAGTGCTAGGCCAGGCCAAAGTCAGGAGCAGGAGCTTCAGTCAGGTCCATCACATGTGTAGCAGGGACCCAAACACTCAGCTGCTTTATTCAGGCCATTAGCAGGGAGCTGGATTGGAAGTGGAGCACCCAGACCATGAAACCACACCCATATGGGATGCTAGTGTCACAGGCAGCGAGTTTCCCGACTGTACCACCATGCCAGTCCCCAGAAGCTAATTCTTTAAAACAAAGCAAAATATTACAGAGCATAGATGTGATTGACGAGAGGTTCTTTAAAGGACTGTAAGTGGTTAGGCTCTTTGACTCCTTTCCTTTCCTGTGTTTTGCTCCCACTTACGCCAAATGTGCAAGAGACGGGCGAGGAGTCCAAGGAAATTACTCTGGTCTGCAAATGGTAGAAAGTACCCATGGGGGTAAATATCCCAAATGTCTAAGTAATTAATATGATTCACTAGCAAAATGACTCAAAAAGCCCTATTTAAAAGTGAATAAGTGACATGAATGTGCACTTCAGACAAGAGGGCACACCAGTGGCCACAGGTGTATGAAAAGTTACTCCATATTACTAATCATCACAAAAACGCAAATCCGAGCTATAATAAGATATCAGCACACACCCATCGTGCTGATCATTTCTTAGAAGTACATGAGAAGTGTTGGTGAGGATGCAGAGAAAGAAAACTGAGGCACATTAGTGATGGGAATGTAAACTCACACAGCATGTAGAAGAAAATGTAGGTGTTCTTCAGAAAATTTCAATAGGGCTAAATGTCATCCAGCAACCCTACTTCTCAAAGAGTTATCTGCATTTCCATGATCACCAAAGCATTAGTCACAATAGCCAAGGTAAGGAAACAACCTCCATATCCTCAGATATGGGTGGGTATAGGATACTCTCTCTGTGTGTGTGTGTGTGTGTGTGTGTGTGTGTATGAACGTTATTTACCATTAAAAAACAGTGAGAAAATCCTGCCCTTTGCCACAACATATAAGAACTTGGAGGTTAAGTGAAATAACCCCAGAGACACGAAAATAATATGTGATCTCACTTATCTATGAGATATAGAATAGCCAAAATCACAATTACAGACTGCAGAAGAATGGTTGCCAGGGACCAGGTGCGGGTGGGAAATGGAAAAGTGATGGATTTAAAAAAAAAGAAAAAAAGTAGCAAGCAAATAAAGTAAGTATGCGATCTGATTGAGCTTTCCTGGATAATTTAGGGCACTCTTCCCATTTTTAGGTCTTTAATCCTAATTGTAATATACAAAGTCTCATTATTTAGGGTATAAAATATTCATGCATTCTGAGAATTAGACTGTGGACATCTTTACCCTAATCAGTTACCCAAATTCTAGGTAAATTCTTTCTTTAACATTTTCACTGTGTGTAGCTGAAAGTGGTTTAGTAATCTGTCAAGATTTTTTCAGAATTAGGTAATATAATTTATTTTTAGCCAAGACATAATATACATTGAGTAGAAGATGTAGGTTTTTAATGACATGAAGCCTTTTGACAAAATACCTGGCTACCACCACAAGTTACAAAATATTTAAATCTCCCTGGAAATCTCCATTATCTTCTTTGCTAGTCTAGCCAAGTGAAGGAAATATTCATCTGATATTTTCTTGTTAAAGCCTGTTGTTTTTTTTGTTACAGAACTTCATATATGTGGCAGTTAGAGCACATGCTGTTCTTTCCCTTAACAAAATGTTTAAGTGATACTTCCATGTTACTGGATGGATCAGTAGTTTGTTAATATTTTTGCTGAGTACTATTCTGTTGTATAATTATTGACCAATTTGTTGATTCAATTCAGTTCTGGGCTATTATGAATAAAGTCCATGTAAAAACATATTTCAAATCTTTTTTTAGATATTTGAGTATATTTATATTCTATTTGGGCAAATGCCTGAGAATGGAATAACTGTGTGATATGTTAACCATATGTGTGTCTTTATAAGAAAAATAAACTATTTTCTAAAGTAATTACCATTTCATCTGTAGAATTTGTAGTAATGTCAACTCTAATTTCTGATAGAGGTAATTTGCATCCAAATTCCTTTTATGATTATTCTGGCTAGATTTCTTAATTTTATTTTTTTATAGTTTTGACAGGTTTAATACAGTTCATAGATACAGTTCTTAGAATATAATGAAATTCCCTTTCTCCATCCCTCCCTCTATAAATTTATTAATTTTATCATTCTTTTCAAAGAACCAGGCTATGAGTTTATGAATATTTTTAACCTTTTTTCTGTTTTCTCTTTCAGTGATTTGAACTTCATGTCCTTTTTTTCTGCTTACATTGAATTTCATTTGTTATCTTTCTAGTGCTTAAAGTAGACTCATGTCTTTTCTTCTTATTCACTATCAGCATTTTATTGCTGTAAAATTCTTTCTAAGTACAACTTTAGCTGTATCCTATACATTTGGGTTTGTTATATTTCATTTTCAGCATGCTCAAAGTACTTTCCAATTTCCTCTTTGATTCTTCTGTGACACATGAATTATTTTGAAATATCTTATTTAGTGTTTCAGTATTTGTTGGTTTTCCAAATATCTTTCTGTTAATGATATAGAATTTAATTCCACTAGGACCGGAAACTTACTTTGTATGAGTTGAAACTTTTTATATTTATTGAGACTTATCATAGTAGAGCATAATTCTCTTCACTTCTTCCTGTCCTTTGTGTTACTTTTTGAAGTATTTTATTTTTACATTTATTATAGATCTTCACATTAAGTTATTTATTTTTCTTAAGTCGTGGAAAAGTTTTAAACAAGTTTAAAAGGTGTGTTCATGTGTGCTTGGGTGTGCATGTGTGTGTGTGAGGAAGAGCATGTGTACATATAACTTATAAATTTTATATTTTCCCATGTGTTTAATATATCTGATGCTCTGATTTAATTTTCTTTCAATCTGAAGAATTTCCTTCAACATTCCTTGCATTGCAGTTCTATTGGCAGCAAATTTGCTCATCTTTTGTTTGTATGAAAGTGTGTTTCTAGGCATTTAATATTTAATTAAATCATCATTTTGTTTATAATGCTATAGTGACAATTATTTCATACTCAAAAATGTCTACAACATACTATTTTTTTTCTTTTTCTTGATGATGAGAAATCAACTGTCATTGTAACTGAACCACTTGATGATTTAATGAATCTTTTTCACCAGCTATTTTTAAAGATTCTTTATCTTTGTTTTTCAGAACTTTTTGACTAGGCATATTTTTCTTGATATATATTCTGCTTAAAGTTTGTTGAGCTGGATGCTTTTGATAAAAATTGGAGAACTTTTTGCTAAGATTTCTTCAATGCTGTTTTCTGCTCTGTTCTCTTTACCCCTCTGAGGGCCCTGTTACATGGTTTTTTTTTTTTTTTTTTTTTTTTTTTTTGATCAATTCATTGTCCTTCTGGATCCTGAAGCTCTGTTCATTTCCCTCAGTCTTGCTTGCTTCTCTGTGCATCCATCCAGATAATTTCTTATGCTCTCTTTAAGTCCATTGTTCCCATTTTCAGTTTTGATCAATTTGCTGCTCATGCTATCAAAATATTTTTTCATTTCATACACTGAGTTATGTACTACTTGGATTTCTATGTTTTAGAGCTTCCAAATCTCTTTTCAAAATTCCCATTCTGTTCATCATTTTACCCATATTTTCCCATAGGTTCTTTAACATGTTTATCATAATTGCTTTACAGTCTTTATCAGGTAATTCTGAATCACCTGGGATCTGCTTCAATTACCTTATTTGTCACTTGAATGAGAGTCTCATGTTTTCTATTTCTTTGTGTGTCTTGTAATATTTGATTATGTGTTAGGCATTGTGGTTGAAAAACATCAGAGGCTAGAAAGGGCTTGTTTCTTTGGATCTTGTTTCTTGTAAAAAATGGTTTTTCAAAAGTTCTGCAGTGGTTTTTTTGAAAGCATGCATTTTTTATTGACTTGGTTATTTGTTGTTACTTTGGCAAGACCATAATTAGTTGTAGATATCCACAATAAATTCATGTTTGAGAGGATGCTAAAGTTCTTTTGTATTTCAAATTTTATGTCTCACATTCATAAAGGATAAATATCAATGATTAGAATTGGAGCACCCTGACTTATTTTTCTATTTGATTCTTCAACTTAAATAAGGAAAAAGACAAATATATTAATAATAAAGTTATACCCTCTATCCCCTGTTGAATGGCTATCTACACATCTGAGAAAGGGAGATACCTTGACAGTTACCTGTTTACTCTTGTGGAAAACTTTCTTGATTTACAGATTCTTACTTTTTATTGTAGCAGGTATCCCAGCTCTTATTGAAAACTCTTAGGTTAGCTAACTTAGAGACTGATTTACACTTCTGAAAAGTGACAAGCCAAAAACCTCTTACCAGCTCTTCAGTGAAGTCAGTTGATTATATTGATTTTTCAGATTCTTTGTGGAAGACCTGTTACCTACTTGACCTGCCTGTTGTACTCCCTCTGCATGGTTTATTTATTTTTAGATTTCTATTCTGGCCATCTGCTTTTCTGAGGTCTAATAATTCAACTTCTAACTAACAGTTTTAACTGCCTACCCCATAACAGTTGAATAGGCTCATTTCCCGCATCTTCATTTGGGTTTGGCTTTGAACTCCACAGATTTCATTACTTGTGTGTACTTTAGCTTATACTAACTAACAATTTCTGTATCTTACTCATAACTCTGATTACCTGTGTCTCTAGACCCTCCAAATCTTGCTGTACCTTTCTAAGTCACTGATGACTACTTTTTTTTTTTAATTTTTTAAATTTTTTTTTTGACAGGCAGAGTGGACAGTGAGAGAGAGAGACAGAGAGAAAGGTCTTCCTTTGCCGTTGGTTCACACTCCAATGGCCGCCGTAGCCGGCGCGCTGCGGCCGGAGCACTGCGCTGATCCGATGGTAGGAGCCAGGTGCCAGGTGCTTTTCCTGGTCTCCCATGGGGTGCAGGGCCCAAGCACCTGGGCCATCCTCCACTGCACTCCTGGGCCACAGCAGAGGGCTGGCCTGGAAGAGGGGCAAGCGGGACAGAATCCGGCGCCCCGACCAGGACTAGAACCCGGTGTGCCGGCGCTGCAAGGCGGAGGATTAGCCTGTTGAGCCATGGCGCCAGCCTGATGCCTACGTTTTACCTTGGAGCAAAGTCCTGATGATATTTTAAAAACAATTTAGATTGGAAAGAAAGCTTCCTAGAATAAACCCTTGTCTCAAATTTAGCACTTACAAGATATTCTACTTCTTTTTAATCTCAATATTAAATATTGTATTTAATATTGTATTTAATATTGTATATTGTATATTAAAATATACAACAAACAAATAATGTAAGATGGAAAACATCTTCCAAGTAATTTGTTATTTTTTATCTTTCATTGTACTAAATTTGGTATCTACCAGTTCATGTATATTGAAGATGTTGCCTCTTTTTTAAAAAAATTTCAACCATGGCCGGCGCCGTGGCTCAACAGGCTAATCCTCTGCCTTGCAGCGCTGGCACACCGGGTTCTAGTCCCGGTCGGCGCGCCGGATTCTGTCCCGGTTGCCCGTCTTCCAGGCCAGCCCTCTGCTGTGGCCCGGGAGTGCAGTGGAGGATGGCCCAAGTGCTTGGGCCCTGCACCCCATGGGAGACCAGGGAAAAGCACCTAGCACCTGGCTCCTGCCATCGGATGAGCGCGGTGCGCCGGCTGCAGCGCGCGGGCCGCGGCAGCCATTGGAGTGTGAACCAACGGCAAAGGAAGATCTTTCTCTCTGTCTCTCTCTCTCTCACTGTCCACTCTGTCACCAAAAAAAAATAAAAAAATAAATAAAAAAAAATTTCAACCACTATAAAACACATTGTTTTGTTCTTTTCTGATACCATTGTCTACCATTGTCCAAATGGCACTTATCATACACACTTAGAGAATGTAAGTATTTTAGAACCTTCGTAATTTTATATGGCAATAAATTTTATACACACAGACACAGAGACATACATAAAGGTAAAGTGAAATACTATTCAATTGATCTGTTGTTCTTTTAACATGATGCTGTTATGTATATAGTACTAAATATTCCTTTGTCTTTGAAATTTTTATTTTAGAGTCATGAAAAATCACTATAGTCCTAAAACTGTACTTAGGAAATGTGTGAAGTTTGCATTTCTTAAATAAAAGGTTTCTTTGGGAACAAAAAGTAAAAAAGAAAAAATTTATTTTATTGCTTAGTTTGGATTAAATTGACCAAACTTACTTCTTGGTATCTATTCTTAAAGCATATGGCCATGGACAATCAGAATTTAGTGTAAGAGGAAAATTTATAGTCAGAGTAGGAATAATGTTGTCAAAGTTAAAATTATATACCCAAAGAACCTAGAAATTTTGATAATACTTATAAAAAATACATGACAAATTTACTCTTAATTTTTTTTAAATTTCCCAAACCTAAATGGAAATATATGTACTAAATATTACTAAAACATTACTGCTACTGTAGACTGAATAGTTATCATAATAAGGCATGAGTATAATGACAAGTGAGATCTGATTAGGGTAAATTTGTTAACATACTTCTTTTCACCCCAATATAGTCTTTGCTTAGATCTTGGTAAGTTTGAAGTAAGTTTGGTCAACTTAATCAAAACTAATCAATAAAATAAAAATTTCTTTTTTTTTTCTAAAAAGAAATGGTAGTAAAACTCTTCTGCCCTAATTCATTTTTTTCTAAAGGTTGTCATACTGAGGATCTGTTTACATGACAAAAAATACATTATTATTATTATTATTATTATTATTATTATTATTATTTTGGTCATTGTGGTCTCCAAACCAGTCACGTTTCCAAAAATTCAGCCAGTGGAATTGTCAGAACTTGTGTCCAGTGAAGCCAATGACTGTAAACTAAATAGATTGATTTCAGTTGGTTGTTCTTGTCTTACCAAGATCCACATCCTGATGGTTTCTCTCCTCGGAACAAGATCTTCATAGTGGATCCCTTGTTATTTTCCTCAGTGGCTCTACTGAAATTACATGTAACATAAGCACCATCAGGTCCTGTCTCCCTCCTACCAAGGAACCTGATTTCTCATCAATTCCCTTAGTCCAGTCTATAGCCACAGCTTGCCACGCAGTATGTGGTAGATACCGAGGGCCACAGATGCCAGGCTTCCAGTTTTCCAGTGCTATCTTCAAGCTGCTTCTTTCTGGACACTTAGGGAGCAGAGCTGGCAGCTGTGCATGCACTTTGAGGTCTACTACTCAGTTAACTGCTAATGCTGGGCTCCTGTTTTCTTGGCTCCCTTGAGCTTTCTCAAAGAAGCACAATGGTATTCCCATATGTCCCTTACTGTGTTCTTGGCAGATCTCCCTACTTCCCCTAACCTCCCAGATTCTAGTATGCTTGGAACAAACTTTCTTTGTGAAGTTTTCTTCCCTCAGAGACTATAGATTAATAGCGTTGATTTTGAAGCAACCTTGTTTTTATAGAAAGTGCTTTTAAAAGCTGAAGTTAACTGATTTTAGGGGTTGTATTAGCATGTTCCTAAATATCATGCGTACTGGTAAACTACAGCAACCCAAAAGACTGACTTGATTTACTAATTTAATGTCAAATTTTACAGATAGTTCAGATATCCCAAGGAGATGTCTATTAACTGAGTGATCTTCTTTCTCATAAAACTTACATGGTAGGGAAAACCAATGATCTACAATCTTTAATATACATAATATGTTTCTTTTTCCTTTTAAGTAAAACTAGATTCTGACAGGAAAGCTGGGAAAGGAAACATTCTACTTTCACATTATCATTGCTGTGATATAAATCATATGGAGCTGTTTTTCATCACAGAGAACTGTGTAGCTAAATAGGAAGAACTTAGGATATTTCAAGGATCTGCAGTTGCTATTGAATAGCAGATTGGATGAAAGCTGGTATCAGGCATGTTGAATAAATGATGTATCATATTCATGATGGTGAGCCTGAGATTGCAGATGGTTTAACAATTCATTAACAACATGACCACTCTTGAGCCTTTCCAGGAAAGTAGAATTAGAACCAGTTGTTGCACCAGCTCTTACAAGGTAAATGAAAGTGGGGAGGTACAAGCAGGTAGAGATAATGGTTTAACATTTTTACTCCTGAGTTGGTTTCTGGTCCTCTAAATCCTGAAATTCCTATTCACAGAATGATAGGAATGATAGAATGACCCCACTTTCATGTATGATATTACTCAACCATTTTAACATCCAATGGTGTCAACAAAGGCACTGTGTTTAACTTCCATTGAACAATTTTCAGTTTCTTTTGGTAAAAGAATGGAATCTCATTCATTTTGAGTTCAGTCTAGCGGCCCCACTTTGGATGGGGGAGTGGAATTGAACCAGGTTCAAATGACTTATCATAAGTGTACTATTTGGTAGTAGAGAATTTTGATTGCCTTTCTTGTCTAGGGAAATATCTTTCTGAACACAGTGCTTTATTTAGCTAGATGAACAGCATTATTTATATTTTAAACCCCATTAACACCAGGTATGTTAACACCCCGTGTCTCCCAAACCCAAAACAACTAAAAAAAAAAAAAAAAACAGCAGGGTCAAATAGGGAAAATAGCTTCAGGCTATGATTTTTTAACATAAAATTTTAGTTTTAGGACCGTTAGATCTCTATCCAGTTAAATCTCTCAAAGTTATGTCATTGTCTTGTTTATGACTTCTTCAACTCTGTGCAACTTAATATAAAGAATCATAAGTTATTCCTATGATTTTTTATTTTTAAAATGGCTTGAAAACACCTACTGCATGTTGTTTTCATTACTCTCTTTGTTCCATCACCAGGAAAAGGAATTTTACATGTGGCAAATAAGTTTATGGAGAGGTCAGAAAGGGCACCTGTGAACAAACCAGTTTGTTGGGAGAAAAGTTGTGCTACCCCAACGGAGTTTTGCAAATTGCAGATTCTGGCTGCTTTCAGAACTTTTTTACACCAGAGTTAAATAGTCTATCGGCAGACATAGTTGTTCATTATAGTTATCATTGTTCAGCAAAGTAGATTAAAATGTCCCCAACTATTCTGCTTTAAAGAAAGCAAACCTCAGACCTGGTATAGGTAAGAAATGTTCTTAAAGTCATTTTTAAATTAGATAACAATCAGTTTGAATCTTTTTGGAATAGCTAGGGGTTTGCTTCCGGTTAAATTTTTCAAGCCTATAAAGCATTTCATATGAATTTTCAATTTAGCAAAATGTATTTGAAGTAATCATTCAACCATCACATCTTTACTTGGAAATACATACTGTAGAATTTTTCCATGCTGTGCTTGGTTTTGAAACATGTTATTTCACTGAGCATTACTTTAGCACATTTAGATATACGTTAGTGGTGACACTTTGGCTTTGGGCAGCAATGGCTGAGCTCGAAATTAGTGATGCCTTAAAATAGAAACTTTGACAACCGAATCCCAGTGTCCTGGTCTGAAGTGCTGAATAGATTTTTGTTTAGGAGACACTTACCATACAGAAAACATTTTTTTTCCACAGGATGGACTTCTTTGATTTTATTCTTATAGTTTCCTAAAATAGAGGAACATTTTAAAAATTAAGCTACAAATATAATACTTGATAAACAACTTCTAACACAGAAACACAATAATCTAATTCCTGTTGTTAGTTTATGAATATCATATAGACTTGCTATTCTCAGCATCAGTCATTCTTTTATTCAGAATAAATAAATCAAAATTAGTAAGTGACTAACAATACAGTATTATAGGTAGTGGTGATGGTCTAATTCATTGCTTAGTATTTCATAAAGCCTGTATAAATAATCTTTGGTGTTTCAGATTGTGCGATTAATTGCTGATTCTGGTACACAGTGCAATCTTAGTATATCACTGTCAGAGACGGTTAGGTTCTTGTTTTCTGTGAATCTGAGACCTTGTTCAAAGAAAAACTGAGACTCATAGACAGAAGTTTCCAGAACAGGGCAGCATTCCAGACCCAGGTTGGGGCAAAATGCCCCCTCCCTTCACGTGCAGGTTATATTCATAACCAGAGAAAAGGAAGTGCCAGAAGCAACCTGCTTGGTGCTTGGCTGCAGTCAGCATTAGCCTTATATAGACATGGTCTGATCAACTAGCAGTCTGTGATTGGCTGATGTTCATCTGCTAGGATTGGTTGAGACTCAGTTGTGACAGGCTGTAGGCTTATGTTAGGTTGCAATTTATTTCCACAACAACCTAAGATATAATTTACTATGTATGGAGCCTACTTTAGAGTCAAACTTTTTCACCCAAGTGTAGAGAGGTAGGCTTAGCCAAACTTATTTCAGCTTAGCCTTCTGTGTATATTAGGATAGATAGTGTTTTTAGTTACCTATTGACTACCTACTTGGCCACAGGGTTGTATAAAGCAATTCTAATGAATGCAAAAAGTATAGTGATCAAATTATTGTGTACTTTCTGTATTTTTGGTACTTATCATTGCCATAGCAATAAACTTAGTTTATGTGGAATCAAAAAGAAATGTTTAAAGTGATTTCAGTGGTTTGTTTATTGTTTGCTCTTTATTTGCCTGAGGCAAGTTTCACTGTTTCTATACGGAATGGAAAAACAAATTTGACATTTTTATATGTTCATCTAAAAATGTGAATTTCATCCATTATGAAAATAGACCAATCTAAAAATGTTAGATTCCTTTTCCTCTAACGCATTTGCACATATAGACGATGACATAGATTTTCTTTTCTGGGTGATACATGACTATATATGGCAAACAGATATTCTCTCCTCATATGATGACACAAAATTACATTTTCTCCCTTTGAACTAAAGAGAAGCATCTATTACACTAATGTAAACAACAATTTAAAAAGTAGGGATATGAGCACATTGAGTATTTAAAGCATTAGTGTTTACTCTGGGTGATGTTACAATACTGCTGAAGTTTTGTGATTAATCATGCTTATGACTGGAGACAACGTAAAACTGGGAAGAGAGTTTTAAAATTAGATCACTAGGAACAGGTGTTTTGGTGCAGCAGGGCAAGCTTGAGACACCTGCATCCCATGTTGGATACAAGGGCTCGAATCCTACCTTCTAGTCCAGCTTCCTGCTAATGTACACCATGGGAGGCAGCAGATGATGGCTCAAGTACTTGGGTTCCTAACATTCATGTCAGAGACCCAGATTGAGTTCCAGGCTCCTGGCTTCACACCCTGGCCTAGCTTTGACTGTTGCACACATCTGAGGAATGAGCCTACAGATGGAAGTTATCTCTCTTTGTCTCTGTCTTTGTGTCTCCCTCTCTCTCTCTAGTCTGTTGTTCAGAGGAAGGTTCATCCCAGAACGAGAAATCTGTGAAATGTCTGCTGACTTATAGCATTGCCTAGGGAGTATGAAAAGAGGAGAAGAAAAGCCCAGGACTTGGCTTTGAGTAACTTTAATGAGCAGGAGTCTGATTAGGAAGTGCAAATAGAGATAACACGATATGAAGAAGCCTAGAGAAGAGTTTTTTTAAATGAGGGAGGGGGGATTGTTGTGCCACAGGTTAGGCCATTTCTTGGGAGGCCACATCCCATATCGAACTGCCAGTTTGAGTTTTAGCTGCTCCTATCCAGCTCTCTGCTAATTCACCTGGAAAGTATCAGATAATGACTCAGCTATGACACCCATATAGGAGACTTGGATGGAGTTCCTGGCTCCCAGCTTTGACCTGGCCCAGCGTGTGTAGCAGCCATTTGAGGAGTGAACCAGTGGTTGGAAGAGCTCACTGTCCACCTGCCTCTCTCTTTCTGTTGCTCTGCCTTTCAAATGAATAAGTAAATATTTTAGAAAAGAAAGATGTGGCCAAGGGTGTTGAATGTTAATGAGAAGCCAGTAGGCTGAGGGAATAAAATTATCATTGGATTCAGTGACATGAAGGCTTTTCATGGGTGACCTTCATGAGAGTGTGTTTAGTGGTAATGGAATTACAAGAGAAATCAGAGGTTAATGAATGAGACTGGGTGAGAAAAAGGAGACAAGAGAAGGCAGGAAAGATCACCCTTTCAAGAATTTTGGCTGTGAAAAGAAGAAAAGAAGCGTGGCAGATGGAGGGATTGAGGATAGATATATTATGTGTACACACACACACACACACACACCCTTGTGAGGGGTCTTCAGAACATTCTTGGAAAAATGTGTATTCTCAGAAGTCTTGTTTTGGATTTCAACTTTTTTACACCAAAAATTAACTTATTTTTGCTCATTTTTGAAAAACAAATTAGAGGCAGAGACACAGATAGAGGCAAAGAGAGCTCTCATTCATGGGTTCTCCCCTTAAATGCCTTCAATGGCCCAGTTGGGCAGGGACCAACACTGGGAGCTGGAAGCTCAACCCAAACTTCCTATTTGGGTGGCAAGAGTCTAGTGATCTGGGCCATGACAACCGCCTACCAATGTTGGCACTAGCAGGAAACTGGAGTCAGGAGCCAGAGCCCAGAGTCAAACCCAGGTACCACATTGGGACATTGGCGTCATCCTGATAAGTTAATGTTTTGATCTCTGGCAAACTCATAGGAACTAATGCCCGGAATAATCAACTCACTCCCATGATAAGAGCATTAATTCATTCATGAGAGCAACCGCCCCTTTAAGTTCCTAACTCTTCACACCATTTTACTGGAGATGAAATTTCCAGTCCATGCATTTTGGAGGCACAGGTTCAAACCATAGCACCTTCTAATTTGCTTTTGAGATTATCACTATATATAGTCACTAAAATAAATAGTGTTATTTACTGTAATGTTTTGGGGGAAAAATCTATGTATGCTTAAAGACCTAGGAAATAAATCACTTTCATCAATGTCTTTATGCTTGCAGTGAAAGATGTGGAGGAAAAAATAATCTCTGGGCTACGTTAAAATGATTTCAGAAGCTTCAGCCTTAAAGAAACATTCGCTTTTGAGCATGTTATTTGAATCATAGTTAAGTGAAAGTTGGTGTGAACCACGTGACAAATGATCATTTTTCAGATCAGACAACCCAACTTTGCTGAGTATGCCGGCTTTGCAAGGATTTATAGTACCCTGCCTTCATGCTGGAGTTACTTTAGCTTTCCTTGATGCATTCCAACTAATCGGGAGGTTAAGGCATTCCTTGATCATGGGTAGATCCGTTGCTACTCAGCCCTGGAATTCTTTATAAAATTCCAGAATGAGTACTGAAAATTGACTTAGAGAATCCAATAAAGTTGCAAGTCTTGGCGGGCATCCAAGCTAAATTTATAGACTGGAAGAAATATGGGCTTTCCATTGTTCTCTTTTTCACCTTTCTGACTTTCTTTTGTGTCTATGTGAGTGTGTGAGTGTAAATTTATCATTTTTCTGACATTGGGGTGGAAATAAGCATTGAGGCGATCCAGCTAAGGAATTTTCACTTTGGATCTTCGCTAGTCTCTCTGAACTTTGACCAAGACCTGCACCAAGAGTGAATTTTTTCTTCCTTTGGAGGATGTTGATGTCATAAAGTAAGAAGTTGTTCTTGAAAATGAATCACACCAGTGTAACAGCTGATGTGCATATTTGCCAACTAGGTTCAGCTCCCAAATCCCTGTTCTTTCCCTGGCTCTGTGGGAGCTTGCTTTTTGAGACAAGATCTGAGAAAATGTGCTGATATTGTTTCTCTTCAATCTGTGACACAATAATGAGGGCATGCAAACACGCTCAGAAGTGTCTATGAGACTTTGGTCTTGTTTGTGTGCACCTGATGTTCTGCAGAGCACGGGCAGCCAGGCAGTGCCCCTGTATCTGACCACGAAAACCCTGTGTTGTTCTTACAGAATGGGTTTGCTGTCGTGAGGCCCCCAGGCCATCATGCTGAAGAGTCCACAGCCATGTAAGTACCAGGGACTGCTGCCCATCTCCAAGCACCACGGTTCCTGGCGGTCACCTGCCCTATGCATGTTTCTGAAGCCTCTAATTGTTAGCAGATGGGCTGAGAAATCTTGCGAGGTACTCCCAGAAGCAGATTTATGGCTTCAGAGATCATATAGCATTTTTTAAAACGCTCTGAACATTATTTATAATGGTTTTCCTGGATGATTTGCTTTCTTATTTCTCTGTTCTTCTCTATTCCACAGGGGGTTCTGCTTTTTTAATTCAGTTGCAATTACCGCCAAATACTTGAGAGACCAACTAAATATAAGCAAGATATTGATTGTAGATCTGGTATGTATTCCTGGCCAGAACTGCATTTTCAGTGACTCCAGATAAAAGGGAGTGAGTGGATTTGCAATTCTCTCTTAGGTTGTGTTGCCTTTAGCACTTGCAAACAACTCAAGGGTGTGTTTCCTTTGAATGTGGAAACTCATTAAATTCAGGATTGCAGTTCTGAAACCATAAACATTCACGTTTCACTTTCATGGTGTTAACTGCAATTTAATGAGAAGAAGGCGCAGATCAGGGCAACTTTTATGATCCTTAAATGAATTGATACTTCCACAGTTAAAATAACCCAACAGAACCTGAGTTTACTTTTCCCTACAGAATATAGACTTTAAATAGTCAGATGTGCTGGAAAGAATGTTGTTGCTTTGGTAACCAATTGGCCACTTCCCCTGCTTAGCAGTCATGTTGCTTGTTGTGCAGCAGTGATATTATTAAAACAAGTCAGCTTGTCATTCTTTCTGAAAGGACTTCAGCTCTGAGATGCCAGTTTGGGATGACTCCCTGCAGGAACCCCGAGTGCTTAAAAGTCAGGGGTCCTGGATTAGCCTTGTGTTTTCACATGATGCAGTCTTACACAATGGAGTTATAATTTGTTTAACAAATGGTTTGTTTAAATACAGATGACACTTGGCATGTTGTCTATGTACATTCATGAATAATGAACTGGAGATCTGCCCTGCACAGAAAGGACCAACCCAAGAAAGGACGAAAGAGAGCTGAATGGTGATTTATGAGCTCCGTTTTCGGTTTGCCTCCAGTTCATGAGGAGGTGTAATAGGTTGTCTGACAAAGCATAGACAGGAAATGAACCCTGGCATCCAAGCCGAACCTGCTCCATCTGCACTTAATTAATTTTTGCAGGTGATAAAAGATTTAAAGGCAAAATATGTTAAAGGTTTTTTTGAAGTGCAAGGCTTAATAGTCTAAATCTTGTTCATATCTGCACTCATAATTAAATCTTATTGGAAGTCGTGGCCTCACCCTCCAGCCTGCAGAATCAGCTAGACAGGCACACGGAAGGGTGGAGCGAGCCCAGACAAAGCCATGTGAAGAAATACTTAGTTAAGTTAAAGTGAGGATGAAAGGAATGGAAGACTGATAGCCATTTCTGGTGCCTGGTTGGAATGGATGCTTTTCACACACTGTATTGTAACCTTCACGCAAGCACTTGCACTCAAGGAATATGGAAACCCAACTTTCTGTGTATTTTCCAAACATGCTTTAGTTTCAATGTAGATCTTAGAGAAATGTAGGTCATTAGAGAAATGTATTGAAGACCTGGATATACTACAGCAGCAAAGTCTTAACATTTTACAAAAATGAGAACATTGGTACCTACTTTTCCAAATACATGCAAAATGACGTTAAGTAATTAGTAATTACTGTTTTGCATGATTTATAAGACATAAATTTTTAAGTAATTTAGTACGCTCCTGCTTCTGTAAATTCTGTGCCTGAAAGACAAACGAAAAACTGGAAAAAAAGGTTGGCAGATAGCGGGAAAGTTTTCTCGAGGCTTTTTGAATAAGACAAAATTGTGTGGGAAGGTAACTGGTCACCTATTTGTCCTATTCTATTTTAAAAATTATTTATTTACTTATTCATTCATTCACTCATTTGAAAAATCAAAGTGATAGAGAGAGAGGGAGAGAAAAAAAGAGACTGGGATGTCTTTCACCCACTGGCTCACTCCACAAACGACCACAACAGCCAGGGCTGGGCCAGGTTGAAGCCAGGAGCCAAGAACTCCATCCTGGTCTCCCATTTGGGTGACAGGGACCCAATTACTCAAGCCGTCTTCCAGTGTCTCCCAGACGCAATAACAGGAAGCTGGATTGGAAGTGGAGTAGCCAGGCAGGACTCAAATTGGCACTCAGATATGGGATGCGAGAGCCACAAAGCCTGCCTCTGCTCATCCTACTCAGAATCATCTTTTAGTACTTAGTTTATGAAAAATCAACTCTGCTACCAATTTATGGTTCTATGAGGCTAATCAGTACCTATTTTTTTTAAAATTTTTTGACAGGCAGAGTGGACAGTCAGAGAGAGAGACAGAGAGAAAGGTCTTCCTTTGCCGTTGGTTCACCCTCCAATGGCCGCCGCGGTCGGCGCGCTGCAGCCGGCGCACCGTGCTGATCCGATGGCAGGAGCCAGGTGCTAGGTGCTTTTCCCTGGTCTCCCATGGGGTGCAGGGCCCAAGCACTTGGGCCATCCTCCACTGCACTCCCGGGCCACAGCAGAGGGCTGGCCTGGAAGAGGGGCAACCGGGATAGAATCCGGCGCCCCGACAAGGACTAGAACCCGGTGTGCCAGCACCGCAAAGCGGAGGATTAGCCTGTTGAGCCGCTGCGCTAGCCTAAACAGTACCTATTAAGAATCCCCTTTGGAATCAGATTTGTGATATCCAAATTCAAAATTAATGAATTGTACACTAAACTTGAAAGTGGGAATGTCTAGCTTGTGATAGATGGATGCTTCCTCCTTCACAGGATTTCTATGTAAAGCTTTGCTTTTGTGCACTTACATAGGAACAAAAAACTGCTGGAGACAATCTGATGCAATTTATAAAATAAGTGACTTGGTAGCTCCAAGGAGTTTCCTGTAAGATTACTGGCCTTTGATTATGAATTTGCTCTATTATCCAATCATAAAGGGTACTGATTTCCCAACAGGCTGCGGTAGATGAGTAGTTTTTGTTTCAAATTCTCCTAATGTATGAAGTTCTGTCCAAAGGGTTGCCTCTGAGATCACCACCAGCCCACATATTCTTACATCCAAGTCTTCCAAATTCTGCAGCTGCAGGGCTACTTGGAGGAAATTCGTGTTTCTTCCAGCTGCTGAGAAGGAAGTTTTAAAAGTGCCACGTGGTGCTGAGACATGTGTTCTCCCTGGCTGAGGGGTTCCACAAGTGAGCAAGGGAGAGGAGAACCAGGCTCTTCAATGCAGATGCCCTTTGTTCCCACATATCTGAAGCCCTTACATTCTTAGGGGCTGAAAGTGAGGAAGCTCCCCAAATTCTAGGGCTGGCAGAAGGCAAAGCCACTCCATTCTATCTCAGCTGGTGTCTGCATTTTTATATGCCTGATAGCACAGAGCCAGAGTTTTAATTCACCTCCTCTCTGGGGCCATAGCCCCATTCAGAGGCACTGGGTATTCCCGACAGGAATGCTTGTAGTTGACGTAGGGAGCTCATTCATTCACAATTGGATTGGTGGGGACAGGGAGCAGATGTGTTTGCTTCTCTTTCTTTTTCTTTTAAAGGTTTATTTTATTTATTTGAAAGACAGAGTTACAGAGAGAGGTAGAGACAGAGAGAGAGAGGTCTTCCATCCACTGGTTTACTCCCCAGATGGCCAAAATGGCTGGAGCTGAGCTGATCCGAAGCCAGGAGCCATGAGCCAGGAGCTTCTTCCAAGTCTCCCACATGGGTGCAGGGGCCCAAGGACTTGGGCCATCTTCTACTGCTTTCCCAGGCCATAGCATAGAGCTGGATCGGAAGAGGAGCAGCCTGGACTCGAACTGGTGCCCATATGGGATGCCGGCGCTTCAGGTCAGGGCTTTAACCCACTGCGCCACAGCACTGGCCCCAGCCTTTACTTTTCAACTTGCAACATACCAGCCATTGTGCTCAGGGCAGGAAATGTTCTTGAAGTAAGATTTGCCTGCATGACAAGTAGCTTTTAGGTACCGTGACTTTTATGAAATGGTGGTACTTAAAAGTTATTTGTTTATGTATTTTATCTTAAAGGCAGAAAGACAGAGACAGAGAGATCTTTCACATAGCAGGGGTGGGGACCTCTGCCCCATGAGGCCTGTCAGGCCTGCAAAATCACTGAATCTGGCCCTTCCAAGGTGATTACCGGTGGGACTTGGAATTCCATACATCTACAGCAGGCCAGTTTGTAAGTTGGTAATTTTGTATGGCCTATGAATGACGTTATAAATATCCAAGTGACACTGGGCAGTAAAAAGGTTCCCCACCCCTGAAGGTTCACTCCGGAAATATCCACAGCAGATATGGTGGGATCAGGCCAAAGGCTAACCCTTGGGAATTCCACCCAGGTCTCTCATGTGGGTGGCAGGACCCAAGTACGTAAGCTGCCTCTCAGGGTGTGCGTTAGCAGGAAGGTGAAATCAGAAATGGAGCCAGAACTCAAACCCAGGCACTCTGGTAGGGCATCCCAAGCAGAGTCCAGGCATCCCAAGCAGCATCAAACACTCGTTGTATCATGCCTTAGGTCTGTGTGTGTGTGTGTGTGTGTGTGTGAACGAAAAGTGACTTCTAATGTGCTGATGTTTTGTGAAATTCCATTGTATCCCAAGTCCATTTAGATCTTGGTGACAACAAATCCCTGCACTAAAGAATTATGTCATGATGTCATCTGGTAGGATATATGAATGCATGACTTATCCAAAGGGATTTTGACGTAATAATGAGAACAAATTTGTTCTACGTCTTTTTAATCAGTAAAATAGTGAAATGATTTTTATCAGCATCTCTAAGCACATTGTAGATGTCATATCTATTTAGGACTTTTAATGATCTAGTTGAATTCATTTCTATAGGATCTCACAATCACTGATAATTTTCTTATCTTAGTCTAGCACGTGTTTAATGCTTGGAGGAAACAAAACTGATAGGTCATACATGAGCTTTCAGTAGTTTAAATATATTGCAGCAAGTGAAACAGAAAAAAGCAAGCAAATGTATTCTAAAGGTTATACTTAAGGTACTGCGTCAAACTAAAGACATACATTGATTGAAGCTGAATCCCTGAATACTTGATGAATGGGAATAAATACAGAATCAAGGATTCCCCAAACATTAGAACGGATTCGTGTAGTTTAGTGAATAGTGTCTGTTGAAGACTTCACTATGCGTAGACAAGACTCTATTTCTTATTCAGAAATTTATGAACAAATAAAGACCCAACACATTTCTCAAGAACAAATAAATGATTTTATATGTAAGACAAATCATCATCTTTCATTTGACCTTCTTAAGTAAATATTTATAATACCTCCAGAGAAAAAATGTAATCAAGGCAGTATTTTTCTACTTTTCAAACTGTACTGCATTTATGCCTAGAGCGAAATTTTTCTTACACCCCTGACTAAAATTGGTATTGCATGGGGGAAATGCAAACATCCCTTCACTGTTGTTCTTCATAGTATTTTGTGTGTCTACTCTATAGATACCCTGTAGAAAACACAAAAGACATTTTAGCTTAAATTATTTCATTTTAGTTCACATAAAGGAAAATAGTTTTGCTATGTCCTCCTTCCTTTCCTTTGGATATTCAAAAATCCAGAAATCGATATTTTCAGTAAGATTTCCTTTCTTATGTATGTGTCATTAACTGGAACAGATTTCTGAGATGATGTACATCTGCCCAAACATTGTAATTCTTTGGTTAATTTTGGGTGTGTGTATTATACAAAAGGGGGATAGAGTTACTGCATGTCTACACTGTGCATGGCATGCTCCAGGGCAGATTCCAGAACTCATTGAGAGGAGTCTTGGGTGGTGTCCACTGAGGGAGTTTGGGATTGGAGGTTGGAGTGAAGTCAAGTTATGTAAACCTCAGTAAGGGCCAATAATGACCAATAACTAAACTCACAGGTTTGCAAAAAGGATCAAAGAGTTGAGTGTAAGTTGAAGTTAATAGAATAAGGATTAAGAGTTTAGCCCTTAGAGTAAGAAATGGACTCAAGATCTTGCATCTTACTCCCTTGGATAATCTTAGTAAATGACTGATCATCTCTGAGCCTTGATTTATTTATTTTTTAAATTAAGGATAGCACCACATACTCCATACAAGGCTGTCTCAAAAATCTGACGGAAAAAAATGAAATTAAAAGATTAGTTATTTTGATGTAAAAATGTTGAAATACATACAGTTTTTCAGAATACACATTTTCCACAAACTTTTTGAAGGCACTCCATAGTTATTGAGTGATTCATGCAAGACATTTAATGTAGTAACTTAAAAATTACAGGAATCATTATGTAAAATAATAGAACTCTTACTGATATAGAATAAAGGATAATGTAAGTATATAGTTACATGTTACCACAAGCTTTTTGTGTATTTTTTTAATTTTAAAATTTTTATTTTTATTGGCCAGGTAGACAGAGATAGAGACAGAGGTGGACACAGAATCATATCTTCCATCCATTGTCTCCCGTCCCAAATGCCAACAGCATGCAGGGCTGGGGCAGGCTGAAGCCAGGAGCCTGGAACTCCAGCTGGGCCTCCCATGAGGGTTAAGAGATGCAAGAACATGGGCCATCAGCTGCTGCCTCTCAGGGTGCTCATTAGTAGGGACTGGAATTGGAAGCAGAGCAGGTCTCGAATCCAGACACTCTGATATGGGATGCAGGCGTCCCAAGCAGCACCTTAACTGCTACCAAATGCTAACCCTTAAACCTTTTTGTAATAGGACCAGAAACTATTCACTGTATAAGTTAAAGATGTATCAAAACAGTCTACTGGATATGAATATATAGATCATCAACTTTTAAGAGTAGTTCATTTTATTTTTGTGCAGTAAATATTAGGGAGCTTATTCATTGAGATCTTTAATACCTGATGTCTTTCAATGAACACTTTTCTAAAAAGCACTACCATCTTTCTTTTTTCCATGTCTTAGGTCAATGCAAGCATATTTCTGGATTATAAAACAATAAAAAGCTGTTCAGCTTTAAATCATTATTATATAAAATGTCCTGAGACTTTCTTATCATTTAAATGTTTACTTATTTAATGGAATAGACTATTTTTTTGTAAGTGGAAGGAGGAGTGGTAAAGGAAAATACAAAAATAACAATAAGGATTCTGGGGAGTAAGCCGTGATGTAAATTAAAATTAGGCAGTGTGGACAAGACCGTATAATGCCTCATGCCATAGTTTTGCTTTGGCCTCAATAACTGAAGAGTTAATGAGGTCCTGCTCTGGTGTCTTCTACTCCTGCTGTCACGATTTTACCAAAATGAAGGATGAAGTCCTCTTGGCATCTGGCATCTCTTTTGAAGTGATCCCTAACTGCTGAGGGATTGCTAACGATCTGAAAGCTTCAAGAAAGCCAATTTATTCAGCTGGTTCCAAAGCTTTTGACCTTCGTGGTGGGACTTGGCACACCGATGCTCGCACACACATACACAACACACACACGTATGTTCACTGTTCTGTCATGAATTGTGAAAATGTCTGGAAGCTGTAGATTCTGCAAAACACTGGTTTGCAGTTTCAACATTAGTCTTTTCGCAGAGGCCAATGAGGCTAGTTAATTAAGCCTAAGGGGTTATGAACTGTTGGCAGTTAATAAGTCATAAAATTCCTCCATAAAGCAGGATGCGAGATTCCATCACTGAAGCGAGGAGTACAAAGAGCCGGTGAATAAATATCTAATTGTACCGAAGCACTGGGCTTTCTCAACAACTGCTCATCTGGAGTCTCCAGGGCATGCTCGCTGTGGTTTCCTGATTTTTAGAAGCCAGTTTAAAAAATGAGTGCATTAAAGGGTAATTTGCCTGAAAGTTCAGGAAGTATGGGGTGGGGGTGGGAGGGGTGGTGTGCGAAGCAGGCTGCATGGGAGAAAGAAAAAGAGGAACACAGTTGGGAAGACAGGAAAGGAGGAGGAGGGAGGGTGGGGTGGAGAGACAAGGACCTGGAGACCAGGAAAGTTGTCTCCAAGCAGAGTCGGACTTTGTCATCTGTTTCCTTTTCCCCGTAGGACGTGCACCATGGAAACGGGACTCAGCAGGCCTTTTATGCTGACCCCAGCATCCTGTACATCTCACTCCATCGCTATGATGAAGGCAACTTCTTCCCTGGCAGTGGAGCCCCAAATGAGGTTCGGTTTATTTCTTCAGAGCCCCACTTTTATTTGTATCTCTCAGGTAATTGCATTGCATGATTACCCCTAATTTTCTTGTCCTTTGCTGGTGTTTTAAATTACACGAGATTACCAGATCGTCCCCCAGGAACGGGAACCAGCACAGAGCAAGTGGCTGACCCAGAGCACTGGTTGTCAGGCCAGGCTGAGCTGATCTGACACGTTGTTTGATGTTTATTTCAAGAGCTCCCATGTGTTTGTTTTCCTCTCTGTGAGCCTTCTTCCCTCTGCCCTTCTCTCCACCCACTGTGGGGATGTCTCTCTCTTCCCAGGTTGGAACTGGCCTTGGAGAAGGATTCACAATAAACATTGCCTGGACAGGTGGCCTTGATCCCCCCATGGGAGACATCGAGTACCTCGAAGCATTCAGGTTAGTACTGCTTTCTCTCCGTGTGGGGCAGATTAGAAAATCAACATCCAGCAAAACATCACCACATGGGCAAGATCAATGTATGTTTTTCTAGCTAAGGTAAAATGTTGCTGCAAAGTCCATAGGAAAATAGGTAAGGAAAAAAATAAAGAAATGAAAAAAATGTCTAGACCTGGTTGTAGTCACACAGGTATATTGGCCTGGCCAAAGCCAAGGAGCCAGAAACTCAGTTGGGGCCTCACATGTGAATGATAGTGATCCAAGCACTTGGGCTGTCTTCTGCTGCTTTCCCCAGGCGCATTAGCAGGAAGCTGGATCAGAAGTGGGGCAGCCAGGACTTGACGTGGTGCTGTCATATGGGATGCTAGCAGCAGCTTAACCTGCTGTGCCACAACACTGGCCCCAAAATCCTTTTGTAGCATGGTACCATTGACTGTTTCCATTCTGAGAAGCCTGCTCAGTATGTGAACATTTTCATAGGCTGTCTGATTTGACAGTAAATAATTTTGCATATTTTATCTCTCACATCAAAATATCAGCTAATTAATGCGTTGTTTTCACTCCGCATTCTGCTATGATTTTTTTTTTCTAAGAAAGAAATTTAGCAATTAATTTAGGAGTGGTATTTGGTGTGGTGGATTAGTCACCCCTTGGGCTGTCTGCATTTCCCGTCATAGCTGTTGATCTGGTGTCCCACTGATGTACACATTGGGAGGCAGCAGGTAGTGGCTCAAGAACAGGGATTCCAGCAGCCACATGGGGCCCCTGGGTTGAGTTCTAGCTTCGGCTTGGCCCAGTCCTGGCTGCTGTGAGCATTTGCGGAGTGAACCAGTGAATAGAAGATCTCTCTCTCTCTCTAGCCCTTTCAAATAAAATAAAAAAAAAATAAATGAATTTCTAAATAAAAATTAAATTAAAAGTTTTCTTTTTTGGAGTTGGAGTTTTATTTATTTTTAAACAAATTTATTTATTTTATTTGAAATGCAGAGTTATTGAGAGAGAGAAAGAGGGAGAGAGAGACAGTCCTCCATCTTTTGGTTCACTCCCCAAATGGCCAAAACAGACAGGGCTGGGCCAGGCTGTACTTTTGAAGCTTACCATTTATAAATTTTCAAGGGTGAAATCCTATTCAAAATGTAATTAAAGCATAGGAAAATAAGGGGAGAATTTTTCAATATCTGAAATTTTGGTGAATTTCTGCTCTCATGTATATCATACATATTTCATTTTCTCTTTGGAAGATCATTTCTCATTAGAAAATAGGTCCAGGAAAAACAACAGAAAAATAGTTATTTAAAAAGTACATTTTAAATCAATATATTTGACTTAGTAGTCAAGAGATAAAGAAAAATTCTACCCACATTCCAGATGTCTGTTTCTAGAAAAAGTTAGAAATACTCACAGTATTTATAGAAAGTAACTGAAATAAGTTATGTATTGTAAAGTCAGGTCATTGATAAAGATATTTTACTTTGATTAGCAGTAATATCTTAATTGTCTTAAGAAACTATAGAAATTTCAAAGTTTCACATTTTCTTTTTCTATATTTGCAACTTTATAAACATTGTCAACATTTTAAAAGAATCTAATGAGGTAATAGACTACCATATTTTATCACATCGAATTTATTTGCAGCCAACATTAACCTAGTACAAATTAAGTTCTCAATATTACTATTGCATATTGTCATATCCATTGACCTGTCATGCACAATTTATAGATATTTAAATATTGTAATATTATTTGTGGTAGTATAGCTTTACATAAAAATCAATCACAGTCTTGAAGTACAATTTGTGTTTTGTGCCTGTTTGTTCTAACATCATAAAATGAATAGTAGATTAGCTTTTTTTAAAGAACCCCTTTGAAGATAATCATTTCTATTAAACAATGTGAAAACAGGTTTTAAGAGCACGTTATTGTTTTGTAATTAAAGTAGTAAGTGAGTACCTTCCCAGCCTGGATTGTGAATTCTGTGTTAGCAAGCTTTTCTAAACTTCTCAGACTAAATTAAATTCACATTCTTACATTTGAATTTAAGCAGAAGAGTGCCATTATTTAGTTAGGCTGCAGCAATTTAAATTTGAGGCTTTTAATAGTCTTAGTTATTTAAGAACCAAATTCAAATGATATTATTCCTGTTAATTTTGTGCTATACCATTGCTGCTACTCAACATTTGTTCCTAGAAATACTTTTTATTACGGATGAGTCAAGAATATGAATCCTTCCTTCAAAACTCATTCATGGAAGACATATTCTATTCCAGGCACTATGGTAAGCACTTAGAATTCAGCGCTCTGCTGGTTCTCCGGGATCTCCCCAGAAGTAACGCTCACTGCATTAGAAAACAGAGGTGCAGAGACAGAGAGTACAGCTGAGTTGTAGTTTTCACAATGAAAGTATGAGGGTGGGAGGATTCAGAGCAGACAGAATAGACTGAAAGCAGAGAAATATGGAACGGTATTTCTTGGCTCAGGGGCATGGGGTGGGATTGGTGGAAGGAAAATGGATAAAGCCTCAAGCCTTTTGCAGACAAAGAGTTGTCCATCTTTATCTACCTATGTATCAGCTATCTATCTTTGTATCTATGTATCTATTTACATATGCATCAATCATCCATCTATCTCTGTCATCTATCCCTATTTATCTATCATTTATCTATCATCTCTATTGCCCATCTAATTTCTCTCTCTCTGACTCATTTGGAAGGAAAATGGATAGGGCTTCAAGCCTTTTGCAGGCAGAGAATTGTCCTTCTTTATCTGCCTAGTCTATCTATCTATCTATCTATCTATCTATCTATCTATCTGTCTATCTATCTTTCTATCTCTCTTCATTATCTACCAACTATTATCCATCTATATCTGTCACCTATGTTTGGAAGGAAAATTGATCAAACTTAAAGCCTTTTGTAGGTAAGAAATTGTCCATCTGTATCTTTGTATCTATCTATCTATCTATCTATCTATCTATCTATCTATCTATCTACCTTTCTAACCTCTCTCTTTCTTTCTGTGTCTCCCTCTCTCATTGGGCTTTAGTTGGTAGACTCCCAAATAATTTTGCTGTGGTTTTATTTTCATAAGCTTTTGAAGGTCTTTCTGGCATGTGTGGGGGGTTCCTGGACTGTGATAAGTGTTTGTGGAGGGAAAGCCCCTCTCTCAAAGGAGCTACAATTATAGTGGGATTTAAGACGCCTGCCTCTTTCGCCAGCCAGAAAATATCTTATGAACTGCTCTTGTGGTTTCTATTATGTGCTTTCTCTGTGGCAGGAAAGAGAAGTGTAAGCAAACCAAACATTTTTATGTTTGCTACAAGCTTTAAAGATAATTTAAAAAGCATAATAGACTATCTCAATTATTTCAAATGACTAGTTATTTCTTTTAAGCAGTTGTCACTCATCCTTGAACTTCCTGAAGGGTATACTTAGGATTTCTCATGAATTTTGAAAATAATCAATAACATCAATATTTTTATGTTCAGCTAAGTCATGTTTCCAAGGTTACCATTTTATAAGATAATTATGACAAATTTTATTGAATGTTTAGGTGCCAGGGCCTAGATTAGCAACTTTATAGACATTACTGCCAATTCTTAAGTATTTTGTGTAAGTCACAGAACTACTAATAGGAAGGGCCAACATGTGAACCCAGTTTATGATTCTAAAAATCTATACTCTTTCTGTCATCCAAATTACTACTTTCATCTACTGCTTATGACTTAAAATAGTCGTGATAAAGCACAATGAACTTGTAGCAATATATAAGACTTCATGCCCTCGTTGCCTCTTCACTCAATTTACAAGTGCCTAGTACACAACATGGCTCACAGCTGCTCAATAATATTGGCTGAATGAGCAGTAAACAGAAGAATGAGTCAAAGAAGGGAAAGGCCATGATGCTGACTATAATGGCATTGAAAAGCTTTGGTATTCAGTGAACCTACCAATGATCTTGTACCTCAATGAGTGTGTTTTAAGAAGAACTCTGAACATCCATTCATTTGGTTATAAGAAGGGTGGATACCTTCTTTTAATTCAACAAGCATTTTTCAGAATGCCTGGTAAGCATTCTCTTTTCTAGACATTCCAGTGGGTTGTTCAAAGTTTCTCTGTTTTCCGTAATCCCTCAGTGAGCAGTGAGAACACTATTTTTTTCTAAAGACTAATTCTTTAAGAGTCCTGGAAATCTTAAAGTGATTATTTATTAATTTAAGACCATTGAAGCAGCTTGTTTACAGTGGGCAGGAGACAATATGTATCTCGTGCTTTTAATTAAATCTATGAGAAAAACAGCTGCAAGTATTTAAAAAAATAAGAAGCAATTTCCAGTGTAGAAGTAAGATATTAGAAGTCCATGAAATTATGTCTATTTCATTGAATGAACAAATGAATAAATGACTGAACAAATGACAACCTCTGTTTAGTCTTAAAATTTCCAAAGAGAAGTACAGGCAGCTTTCTGTCTCAGAGGATTCTCCCTCTGCGGATCAAAAATAATTTAACAAAAAAAGTTATGTCCATGCTGATCATGTACAGACGTTTTTCTTGTAATTGTTTTTTAAACAATTATTCATACAGTGTTCACATTGCATTAGGTATTATAACTGACCTAGAGAAGTCTTAAAGCATACAGGATGATATGCATGTGTTACATACAGATACTACACTGTTGTGTACAGTACCTGTGACCCTCAATATCCACTGAACTCAGTCCCCCCACAGATACCAAGGGACAACTTTACAGGCTCCTTAAATTAAAAAGGTTTAGATAAAATAATAGAAAACCATTTGCCATGCCCTGACTTCTAGCTAAGGACATGTCTGGAGTTGTTCATTTACATAGGTCCTTCAGATTGCAAGTAAGATCTGATTAAAAAAAAAAAAATCTTCAAATTAGTGTGTGATATATAGTCTGCAGCGATCTTACTTAATTATGATTTCCAGAGGGATTGGATCCTTGAATAGCAGCTCCTCAGGAAAGTTCATCTCTGGGGAAAGCTCTGAGCCAGAATGATGGCTTCAGTCAGGTTCTCAATGTGCCAACTGGAAATGGGTTTGGAAAGGGTTGTCTAACATAGGAAATATTCCGTCAAAATTTTTGTTGTTGTTATGATAAACTACCTACTTTTTCTTCCACTGACTTATGAAATCTCTCCTTATTCAAAATACTATGTGCTAGTAATTGTAGGTTGTGCTCAACTGCTTTGACCATATAACCAAATAGAATTTGAGAAGCTTAGTCTTTTTGCTACAGTTAAAGTGATTCAACCACTTGAGCACACACAGATGCCTGCATCTCTTTCTCCTGCTCTGTATTTGATTCGTGCCTGTTTATTTTAATAACATAAATGATTTTAGAAACTGTCAATACAGAAAATGTGATTTGAACAAGACTAGATATCTTGTCTAATCTGAGCTCATCACTAAAACTGTTGATTTCCTTCCTGATCCAGACTCTTTGAAATAGGACCACAGCTTTCCATGATTTCACCTCTGCTTGTGGCAAAAATAAAAAGGGTGTGTTTAACTTGAGAGCAGAATAGAACAGAGCCTTTACTGCCATATTCATCGAGTAGGTCTCTGTGAACAACTAATCAGTCATTGTCAACCTAGAGTTCCCTTAGCATGGTTGTGTTTTCAATGGAATGATGGTTGATCATACATAAACACAATATCTTCTTTTCTCTCATGTTATTTATCAAACAGTTAGTTTTAGAGGAGTAACTTCTAACTATTCTACTGTGTGCATAGACTCAGAAGAAGGTTGCTGTATTCTGACTAGGAAATAAAAAGTGACTCCAACTAAATATTTAAATTCCATCTTTTAGAGTAATGACAATTAAGTAAAAACCCATTTTATGCTCATTGTTCTTATTTTTATTATATTTTCCTGTAATTTCAAGCTACCTGAGTGGAAAAAAGAACCATTGTAAAAATAGTAATATATTAATAAAGGTAACACAGTAGTATAGGGCATTCATTGAGAATTTAAATCTTAACAAGTTCGTAAGTGCTCACATTTTCCAAGTGAAGATTCCATGCCTTTGAGTCTCAGGAGGTTCCCTGATGTCACTCAACTGGTAATGCTGATCAGGGATTTGGTGGCAGTAAGTGTGATCATGGAAGTAGTACTCCTTTTATACTGTCAAGAGTAGGGGGTGACAAAACCACAATAGAGTAGAAATTACAAATGCAGTCGATCATATGCAACATTTCTGTTGGACATCTGAACATTATTTTAAAGATTTTTATTACCTTTATATCATATAATATGTCCAAAACATCTTTCTTTTTTCTTCCATTCATCTTGACGTAGGAAGAGACTCTATCAAATTAAAATATTGGAACTCTCTTTTTATTTACTTTTTTAGAAGATCTATTTATTTATTTGAAAGTCAAAGAGAGAGAGAGAGAGAGAGAGAGAGAGAAAGAAAGGATCTTCCATCTGCTGGTTAACTCCTCAGATGGCTGCTAGGGTTGTGCAAACCTGAAGCCAGGAGCCAGGAGGTTCTTCCGGGACTCCCAAGTGGGTAGCAGGGGCCCATACACTTGGACCATCTTCTTGCAGTTTTCTCAGGACCTTAGCAGGGAGCCAGATTGGAAGTGGAGCAGCCAGGACATGAACTAGTGCCCACATAGGATGTTGGTATTGCAGGCAGAGGCATCATCTGCTATGCCACAGTGCCAGCCCCCTGTTCTTTTTCCTTTTAATAGTCAGTTTGTTTGCAGTGGGAAATATCATCTTGCATCTACCTTAAAATAAATATTTTCTTCTAATGTATGCATGCAAAGTTTTTAGAAGTAGGATAAAATTGAACTTGAGGACTACCAGATTAAATTTTAATATGACATAGAGTGATAAATAAACATTTACATTCAATTTTGAAAAGCAGAATGAGTTGTTGTCATTGAAAAAAATCATCCTCAATGCTGCGAAAAGACTTAGGGTCTTATTTTGTCTATGAGAGCTGTGGTTGATGCTTCCCAGTCTTGCAATGGATTCTCAATTGCTAGTGACAAGCAAATATATTCTTCTCATGATAGTATGCATTTTCCCAAGGATGCTGAAGACATTTTGGGAAAGAGGGTAGAATTTCTTGAAACAATTTGCCAATGTGAAATACTGTACATATCAAATTGGCCCTACTACCATCCTTCCCAGACCATTTATCATAGCTCACAAATCAAGCCCACATTTTCTCTTTCTGAGAGACTTGGCTAATAAATAAGATGTGGGTTTCAAATCCAAACATGTCAATCAATCTTGGGAACAAAGCAGTAATGATTTTCATCTATTAATATTTTATTTCAATAAGAAGCAATGCATATGAATTCACCATTGGTGTGAGCTACAAGTTCATTCATTGTTCAGATTGTATTCTCTATATTCAGCCAGTTGAGGTGTTTCAAGAAGGTTTTAACAAAACAGATCACAAGAAAAAGGTCCATGGGACTACATTTTGGAAGGCCGTTGGCCCTCTCTTTCCTTTAGTTTCAGGAATAAACCTAGTTTAAGAACATTTTTTCCCTTTCTCATCTGTACAACATATTGTACCAATTTTCATCAAAAAATTACAATTTCTCTAGGTGTGTGTCTCTAGATACCCTTAGAATTCCTGCTCTTTGACCCTGGGAGTAAACTGATCTTAAGCACACCTGTCTTCCTTGAGAAACTTGCAAAGTTGATTTTTGAGCTGAGCATCAAAGAGATATGATATTATTAGACAGTATAGAGCTCAGGTAAAAAGTCCAGGAAGTGCCTTGAAGTGCTTGAAGTTTTAAAAGGTGAATGTGTCTTCAGTGAAGAACTGTTTTGAATGCTGCAACTAATTGATTATTATTATTTCAGTCAGATCAACTTTAAATTTAAGACAATATTTTTGGCTCTGCCTGACAGAATACTAATTTCAAAAACTTCCAGGAATTTGTGCAACAATGAAAGAGTCTTCCAAATCATAGGGACTAATTAAAAAGAGTGATAGTTTGACTTTTTTCCCCTCGCAGGTCTCGTTAGAAAGAAGGTATTCTGTGCCCAGAAATGTTTTCAGTTTCAAGATTTAAATTGAGTTTAAAAACTCTTGGCTTGCGTAAAATCCTCCCAATATATGTGTAATACTGTGAGATGTCAGGAAATAGAATTTTTCCCTGAAATTTATTGTGAAGCTTCTAGAACCAGAAACAGCAGATCATTGGCTTGCTTAGCAGCTCAGATCAATTCATGAACTTAAATCACCTCACCTAATAATGAAATTGTTATATAGTTAATTATGATTCATATGGTGAGAAAGAAAGATAACTATAATGAACCAATTATGGAGCTACATTTTTTCAGATTTCTAGCTGATATTTTAAAATTCTGTTTCATTTACTAGTAAAATAAAGCTCTGGCTCAAATAAAAGTCCTTTATTTTCTACCTCGTTATACAGCACAATTGAACAGCTTCTTAGTAACCTAATTTGAATGTCGTTCAGTCCTAGAGTGGAGGTTTTCTTGAAACTCAATATTGTATTGCTCCCTCTTTCAGGATTTTATATTCAAAGATTATTAGAGCTAGATTTATTAGATGACAAAAAACATTGAAAAGGAGATCAGATGTTTGTTTAAATATGCTGTAAATACAGACTTCTTGTTCCTTTTTTTTTTTTTTGAGGGCTAGACAAATAGAATGGTTTAGTAGCAGGATGTACTTGTTCCTACTATGAATAAGTAGATGGAGGAGTCATTCTCATCCAACCCAAAGTCTGTTAAGTTTTCACAGTTGAGGCTCAGAGTTGAAGCTGGGAGTTGACACTGCTTTCTGCCGGTCAGGAGCAGTAGTTCAAGCCCTGCATGAAATCAAACATCTGGCTGATAGACTCCATTTTCCATATTTCATCCCAATGATTTGATGTCGTGTCGATGGAACTTCTAATTCGACATCTGTTCCCAGTTACGCAGACATTTAAACTCCTCTGGCACCCTTCTCAAAGGGTGATTGCTTGTCCTTGTATCTGTTACGAATATGCCCATCTTTCTTGTGGGCACCACAGTACTGGGTATTGGTTGTCTAAACAGCTTCTGTTCCTAAGAGCAGCACTGCTGTTACCAAGCCAGATGGAGAGCAGTGAGTTTGTGAGTTGTGTAACTTCGGGTGGGAAAGACTTAGCAAAATACCATTCTTGCCATGATAGTTCATATTTCACAGTCTTAAAAGTGGGTGGGAGTGAGGGGAGGTAGATGATGGAGTCGAATTTCCAGTTCAGAATTTGAAATCTATCAACATTTCAGTATCAGAATATTCTGCTTCCCAATACACCTATGGAAAACAACATCAAGAAAATAAAATGTACATATTCTCCTCCCCATTACAGAAACATACGACTGTACTAGCAAATAAACTGCTGGTTCACCTAGAATGTATATTTTTAGTTGGTTCACAACTTCTGGAAATTAAAGCGATATTGACATTAATGAAGTTGGATTTCAAAACCCAATGAGCATGTTTTCTTTATCAGAATGGTTGCCAAAGGCAAAGAAATGAAGAGGAGTTTATTTCAAACCAAGAACAAAAATAGAATAGGGGCAGATTTATCATTTAAAAGTCTTATAGCCCAAAGACAGCTTGCTTTCTCTTTCTTTTATCCATTTAGCTTTAGGAAAATTCTCTTAGGTATTAGAGTTACCTCCCTGGGCCTCTGATTTTGCCATATGTCCTAAGTTCTTGCTCTTGTACATGGTTCATTCCCTTTTGTGTTCCAAGAGTTCTCAAATGAAAACACCAGGCAGAAATTCTTCAGAGATCCCTTCCACCTTGATAAATAGAACTACATTACTAGTGTCATAGCAGGTGGAAAAGGCAGGGACGGGAATAACAAACTGTGGTGTGTGTCCTATTTCATTGACTTAGTTTAAATTAACCGATTCAGTTATAAATTATTCAGAGACTTGGAGTCAGCCAAAAGTTTAAGATAGTCCACCTATATTTTTCAGGATGTAACAATTAATCAAAATCAAATGACTCCCTATAAAATTCAACAGAAGGATATGTAATTAATAGGAAAGGTTAACTTGCCTATTAATTTGGCAGCAACAATATTTTTGAAAATTAACAAATTAATATTTCATCTTATCTTATGCCAAGGATATTGATGAGGGATCTTCAGAAAGTTTGCTGAAAATACACAGTGAAAAAATGAGATTTTTTTTTACAAATACAAATTTATCTTTTAGTTCCATTTTTCCATAAACTATAAGTTTTGGCACAATTCTCTAAATATGCTTTGGAAGAACTGAAAATGCGAAGATGTTTTCCTATTGTCAGGCTTGAGTATAAAGTCTGTACCCAGCTTGAAAGGCATATGTGGCCCAATTTAAAATTTGGTAGTTTCATAATAACTCGGGAGAAGTGCATTGTTCATTGTAAAATACCCGCATACTCTCCTTTGGAGTGGTTCCAGACTGTAACTGAACCCCGAGGTTGCCCCCTGGTGCTTTATGTATTGTTTAATTGTCTGCCTTTGGTGGATGTTCTTATTAAAAGTCTGTTATTTAGGATAAGACCCAAGTGTCATTTTAAGAACAACAGAAGCAGAGCTGTTCGGTCTCATAGTTCGTTTTCATAGGTGTGTTCATGAACACTGGATACAGCTAATGAGCCTGCTGAAAATTCTTCTTGTAATACTTCAAAAAGAGTAACCACAACAGCAAACAAAATCCTGGATTTTTATTTTCCTCCAATAAAACAAGACAAGCATAGCCAGCTAAGAGTCCTGTAAACCTGTGCATGGGGCAGGTGGGAAGAGAATAGTCTCAGTGTGTTTGTCCACTCTGGTCTGTGTTTTGGTCCAAGAAGGAGTTGGTTTGGAGTCACCCACACTTTGGTACCAATGACTATTATGAAGCCCAAGGAAGCTAAGAGTCAGGACAGTGTACACAGGCCTGCAGGGCTGTTGATCAAGCCTATGTAGGCGTTAGTGTAAGTCAGAGCTATGGAGCAAATTCTTAATGTCTTCCTTTTCCCCACGATTCAATTGCAAACTATCTTAGCTTAGATCAGTCTTTAAAATAAATTCAGTCTGGGAACAGTCTGCCATTCACTGATCTTGATGTTCTATGTCCTTTACCTCTCTGAATATTGTCTTTTCTGCAGTGACATCACCAACTCAATGATTTCTCAGAATCTGGAAAAATAAACTGCCATGTTCTCTCACAGGTCTGCAGTACAAAGAGCATACAAGGGTTCCATCCTTATCCTCTCCCCAAACTGTTCTTGGGGACAGTGACCCAACCTTAGGCAAAAGAAAAGAAAACAAAACAAAAAAACAAACAAAAAAATTCACAGCCATCTTATTTTAATACAATTGCTGGGACTTAAAGGCTCTCATTAAATTCCGACTTTAGATATCATGTGGACATTTGAGGAAATATGATTATTGACAAAATGTACGCCTGTTATATACTATATCACTTCAAAAGGAGAAAGGCCATTAGGACGTAATTGCATCAGAAACAGTATACACATTTGGCTGGTTTATAAACTGTCACTTTCCGAAGTACTAAGATGTATAAAAGTTTCCAAAGGTTCCATTATGACCCTATTTCCAACAGTATTCTCTGACAAACTAAATAAATTACTGCATGTATTGGACCTTTGAGGCTTGGGGCAAAGAATGGAAAAATTATTTACAAAAGCTTGAAAATATTTAATCACTGAGGGGGGGGCAACGGTGTTTTAATTAGCAGGTCCTCGGGCTATTGGCTGACTGCAGGCTTTCTCAAACAACCACACAAATGCACTGAATAGCTGTTTGCCAGCCTTAGGGTCAGGCCTGAGATGAAACAGATAAGATAATTGGCTCTAATGAAATCCAGAAGGCCTTGGCTTTCTTGTTTGAGCTTGGATTTGAAAAGTGCGTGTGGAAGTGAGGCTTAATTCAAACCAGAACTGAGCTAGGCCCGTTTCTCAGTGACTTTGATATTGTTTGAAGTTCTAAAAGTGTTCGCCACACCACTAGCCTGCTGGGCTGGGCCTCCTGGTACCCTTAATTACTAACCTTTATTGCCGACTTTACTACACAGGAAAGGGGCCATTATATGTTCCATCAACATCAGCTCTTCTCAGATTGGAGGAAAGGGCAGGGTTAAAGGCCACTGTAGGAAGGCAGAAACTTCACTTTGAGGTAGTCAGATCATTTACCAGTGTTGAATTTCACCATTATGCACATACATTCCTTACAACACAGAAGCCCAATTTCCATTTTTTAAACAAGTGATTACTTTTCAAAACATTTTTGTTTGTGCCTGTTTTTTGCAGACAGAACATTTATTTTTAAGGACTGAAATGATTGCATATGATACACAAGAAAAAAAAAAAAAAAACCACGACACCTCCCAATTAATCATCGCACCAGCAGTCTGGTTGGGTTCTGTAATAAGGAGGATTATTATTAATGCCCCTTTGAAGTGGAAACAAGTGAGGAACCCTCCTGTGGAGTGAGAGCTGTCCTGACACCCTGAGGAATAAGGAGCCCTCGAGACCCTGCACGATTAAATCTGAGCTTCTGGAGTCTCTCACAAAGAGGTTGCACAAAAGGATTCCCAATCCAGTTTGCAGCCAGCAGCACAAGTGAGGAAGTCTCCCTCTGAGGGATTGGAGGTGCTGTCTTTGGGGATTCCATCCTTCTCCGTCTTGCTACTGCTCTGCTTTCGGTCCAGTTGCTAAAGATGGATTATGCATCTAAATGAATTAATAATTATTCAACCCTTCGCCCTCTCAGAGGAGATCTGGTCATGCTATGAAAGCCGAGGAACATGGAATCTGGGCCCATTTCCTGCCCTATATATCACCTTTGAGTAGGAAAGTCATGAGTGATACCATCAGATTCGGCTCTTTATGAAAGAAAAAGTGAAGCATTTTTGCATTCTTTAAGTACACTTGACAGGAGTGTGCTCTAATTTCATGCATGAGCCTACTGCTCATTCATCCAGCACTCGCTTTTCTGAGTATTCCTATGCACAGGCTACAGTGGGTGCTGGCTCTCTGCTAGACTGATACATACCTGGGCACAGAACCACATCCAGAACCCAAGGACATCAGTATTGGGAAGACAAAAACTAAGCCATAACCACCATTGGCTGACTTCTGCTAAGCGAATGAAAGAGGCCCTTGACAGATTTGTGCCCATGATAGATGAAGATATCAGCTCAGACCAGAAGAAAGAAGAGTCTTAGAATATTCATGATATAAGTACTTTTTTCATTAGGAAGAATTATGTTTGTTTCCTCCCAAAATTGTGTGTTGAGGCTCAAACCCACAGTGTGATGGCATTTGGAGAGGGGCCTTTGAGTGGCAACTGACATTAGAGAGCCTGTCTTCTCATGCTGTCTGCATGCATGCATACTAAGGAAAGGTCATGTGAGCACATGGCAAGATGGTGACTGTTGGCCAGGCAGGGAGAGGGCCCTCACCAGAGCCTAACCATCCCTGCCTGCTGGCTTCAGCCTCCCAACCTCCAGGAGTGACAACATAAACTTCTGCTGTTTATGCCACCAGTGGACAGTGTTGGTACTGCTGTCTGAGCCGAGTCAGACAGGAGCTACAAAGATATTTGAGAGTTCAAACAGGCCATGAATGGCTCTAAATATGAGATACCAAAAAAAAAAAAAAAAAGGGAAGCATTCTACAAACAGTATTCTGCTAGACACTAACATAAAGGATGGTAACAAGGATTTTTTTCAATAAGCAAAATATCCTGTGGTGAAAAAAAAATTTCTCTTCAAGATATATACAATATAAAAGCATGTGAGACTGATGAGTCCAGTAGTTATTTTACATTATTCAATGTCTCCTCAAATTGTTCGAATATAGGATTTCCAGCTCCTCCAATACTTAGCAATAGCCTAGAAACTAGCATCCTACAGAATGCAATTTGAAAATTCCTGATAGGTAGTACACCTAGGGGCCATTCTAGAAGTTCATCATTAACGTAGTAGATATGATAGTGCAAAAGTAGGTAGCACACATCTTCCCATAAGCATCTCACAGTCAATATAACAAAGAAATAAGTGCGTTATATGGTATGCTATTATAATATTCTGAGCACTTGAGTGACCTACATTCTAGATTATCTTTTCTTTTTGCCACTGCTTGCTACTGAGTGGTCCTCCAATAATGCACACTCATGATGCCAAAGAAAGAGAGAAGGAGAAATAGAATCAACGAGTGGGAAAAGGAGAACGAGGTTCTGTTTCCTTTGATATCGCCGTTAAATCACCCAGTGGATTTTCTTAGGGTAGTGTTACTGCCATTCAAAATTATAGCAAATTGGTGATATGTTGCAGTCACTGTGTATATTTTGTTTCAGCTTAAATATGGGCACATATCCCCTAACCTTATTTTAGATCAGACATGACACATTAAAAACATGGATTTTAAAAAAATAAAACCCTCAAACAATTAGCAACTAATTGCAGTGTGAACATAAAATTGGTTTTATGAGTAAATCCATTTGTGGACTTAAAATTTTATGACTTCATTTTGCTGAGGGAAATAAAGGGAACATGATTCGCTGGTCTTCACATCCGTAAAAGCAGACTGTCCATTATGGACTACTGTCCATGATGAGCAAGCACACCTTGGAATCACACAGTCACGGTTACACGGTTCCACACCTTGGAATCACACAGTCACGGTTTTGCTGGCTGAAAAAGAAATTGTCTTTGGGAGAGGATCCTATGAATGTCATGGCATGGCAATGCCATTTTCCTTCCAAAGATAACATTTCTCGCTGTTCTGAACTTTGTTAAACTGCAATTGGGGTTATCACATATTTATTCAAAAAGATACTACAACCATTACAGCAGTAAGTCAGCAAAGTCTTTAGTCATATGCTAAAATGCTCTTTGGCCCTACTGCATATGTAGCCACTCAACTCCTGTCTTTAAGGTGTCCATAGAGACTAAATTAGTGGCAAGTGAAAAATGAAAGTTGAAGTGAAAACACAAATAAGTAAGCAAACAAACAGTATTATTCACATCAAAGCATTCAGAAGTTGAACAGCATCATGAAAAATGGGTCTCGATGCTATTTTATAAACTGAAACAGACAAAGAGAAAAGATTCTTCTTGAAGACAAAGAGCACGCTGGCCTCTGCTATATGGACTCTGCTTCCACTGATCCATGCATGGGGTGTTTTTGGGAAGTCACAGTGCTTAAGGGACACAGATTCTTGCTCTTCTTGTTCTGAGAAGGCAGAGCTGTGACAGTTCTCTTAGAAACAGGACAGATTCCTCCCTGGAATCATACAGGATTGTTCCTTCTGTGGACCATTCATGGGTTTTTTTTCCTGGGCAAATATTTTCTCAAAGCTACAAAGCCTTGGATCCACTTGAAACATCCTTATGGACTGGACAGAGTGCTTAGCAGGATAATACAGGAAACGAATGGCATGGTCCCAAACACTCTCACCATTAGTTCAGAATGGGAAGCTGAGTGCATGCCTGTCTCAGTTCACCAGGGCCACTACAACAGAAATATCAAAGCCAAACAGAAATTTACTACTTGTAGCCTAGAGACTGGAAGGCCAAGGTCAAGTTGCTGAGAGAATGCTTTCTGGCTCATGGATGGAGCCATTTAGCTGAATCCTCCGTGCTCAGAGGGACAAGGAAGCACCCCGGGGTATCTTTTTTAAGGGAAATAATCCCATTGCAGAGTGCTCTGCCCTCGTGACCTAAGGGCTTCCCTAAAGCCCTACCTCCTAATACCACTTCTTTGGGGTTAGTGTCTCAATAAATGTGTTTGAGGGACACAGTCGTTCAGACTATAGCAATCCCCAGGGCAAATATGAATGGATTTTAAAACTTAGTGAGAACTAACGGGTTCTTGTAGAAGATGGAGCTCCCTTTGGCCAGCAGCTGGGTTGCCTCAACTCTCACACGCTTTCCCCTGCAGCCTCTGGGCTTCAGTGTCTGCCCACTCCACTTTCTTTGGTACTTAGCTTACTATTCCATCTTAGTAATTATCATCCTTTATTTGCCTTCCCATGAAAGTACATTTTTAATTTTCAAAGAGTATACACGAAAAGTTAAAGACCTAAATTTACATGATGTCATTTTTCCAAAATGTTACTTGGTGCAGTGATTTATATGACATCATCCAATCAGCTTTCTAAAATTCCACTAACATCAAATGTCTGTAATTACTTCCTCTTCTAAAATATGTTTCTGAAAGTAAACCACTTTCCATTTTCTTTCTTTTATGGAAACATCAGCTCACAGTCGGTTTCCTGAGCGTGTAGACTCATTAGACTTCCTTTTTACAAATGTAAGACCAGGCTCAGCAAAGCCTTCTTCCTTCTTCCCAGCAGGTTTGTGCCTGTGGGGGAAATGCCTTAGCCAAGGAAGTTTATTGGTGAGCTTGTCCTGCAGATGGAGCTCTCCCGACGTGCCTGCCGAGGGCTGTCGAATTGGCACAGCTCTGGTTCTGGCTACTTGGCCAGTGTCTCATCATGGCCCTCAGTGCTTTGTGGGATCTTTCATGAATATGAATGTGCATGAAGCTGCCTTACAAGTAACTCACCTTCTTTCTTCTTTGTGAGCTCATTGCAGTGGAGAGAAACGGGAAGTATTCAGCAATCCTGGTTGGGAATGAAAGTCACTAATGGAGCCAGTAGAGAAGCAACAAAGCAAGAGATATTGGCTGTGTGTAGCAAATATGGATAAGAGGAAGGGATGCTAAGCTAAGCCTTATGAAAGCTGCCATTCTTCTGCAGGCATGCACAGGAACCCGGGGCACTTATAGACAGAAAAGGATGATCGCAAAAATAGATAGAGGGACTCAAGAGAGTCCATGTGAGTGAGGGACTCTGAAAATCAAGCTTCATTCATTTTATGGTCAATATACCTTAGTTCATTCAAACCCCGAAGCTTTATAGGGCCATCAATTGGAGTGAAACAATGTATACAACACACCATGTAATGAGAATTCCATAAAATGAGTGGCTATGCTAGGTAGGGATGGAAAGGAAAGAAATTCAACAAGTGTGGGGAATGGTTAAAGACACTGGCAAGGGATGGTCTTGATGTAAAAATTCAGCTGATACATTTTTCACGTAAGGGAACATGCTGAGGACATCAAAGTAAATGGTTTCCCCCTCTATGTATGTTAACGTAAATGAAGCAAATGGGAGCCACAGAGCAAAAGTGATGATGCCAATCCAGATAACACAGAACAAATCAAAATAGGGAGAGCAACCAGTGTTTACGCAGGGAGCACGCACTTCCTGCTGTTTGGTGTGATGAGTCTGCACCTGTTTGAGAACGTGCTCGAATCTGCAGTGAGGCTGGCCTCCAAGCTGGCCTGGCTAACTTCTCTCCTAAGGGGCAGAGTGGCTCTAATGTGGTTCACATGTAGGATGTTTCATCTTAACCAGAGTGATTTATATTGATGAAATGAAACAGAGAAAATATCCTTGACATCCTAGCCTCCTTTAAAAAAATATTAAATAAATATGTCTGGGACTTTTGCATGATTATATTTATTAAAACAAATGGAAGATGTCAATACATACCAGAATAGATTTGTAGGTGACCTCGATAGGGTTAAAACCATTAGGAAAAAATGAGTTTTGAGGTTTCTTGCCAATTCTGAGAGTTCTAAACAGCAAGTGAGAGCTGCAATAGAAGGTTCAGACACTGAACATCAATCCTCAGATAATTGGTTCTGTGCTTTAGAATGTCTTTTGTTTGGCTCCTGGAAATAGGATCCCCAAATCAAGATTCACAAAGTATATTCAGAACACCTTTATAAAACCAATACTGGTCCTCCTTACCACCTTTTTGGGAATTAAACCTGTGCCTTCTTTACCTTTATAGGGTCCATTTGAAAGTGAGGAACAATTTAAGAGTATAGATTCCAGTGTTTAATTGTCATCACCATTCCAATAAAACAAAAGTAGGCATTTTCACAGAATTTACAAGCATCAGAAGGACTCTTTCTCAACTCTTACATTTTATTATTATTCGTTTGCCTGGCCCTATTCAACATGATAATGTAATTAGATTCCCTGGAAATTCAATTAGTCAAATGAATAGAGTGTTTTAAAATGACTGGCATTTTTCTCAGAAGTTACCTCATTGATGAAAAACATTAAAGAATAATTCACATGTCTGGTTATCTTAACTGGTGATTGAACTGTAATTTATCCAGCCGATTGTGACATTTAGTAAAACCAGAATTAGTCCAGAAAAAAAAAGTCGTTTAGGAACATATTGACATAATCTTAATTCTTCTAGGATGAGTAAACAGTAATCTATTTTTGGAAGACTTTTAAAGTCAAGACTAAAGAAGTAAAACAATAGAGCTTACATTATAAAAGATTTTTTTCCATTGCTATGTGGGCATGTTTCATCAGAAATTTACCGAATGTGAGGTAGCTATGACTAACTAGTAAGCATGTCCCAGCAGTCACCTGCTAATGTGCATGACCAGAAAGTAAGAGGAAAAGAGATGTTTGCAACACACTTCTGAGAAATGCTTAACTCTGCTTGCAAGTTGACCTATCACTCATGATCGTACATGGGAAGCAGAAATTTAAATATTGTTTTTGATATATTCGATATACATATGAGGTAAATGCTATTTTTGTGGCGCTCTTGACAATGATCGTGATGGTGATGATGTCAACTGATATTGATCATTTAATGAATACTGAGGCTTGATGGTATATTTTCTGTACAGAAAAATAAGTCTGTGATTCTTCAAGAACATTATCAATTAGACAGAAGAGGGATCAGAGAAAGGCAATAGGAGGGTAAAGAAAATACAGACATGGCCATAAAAGAAAGAGGCAAAGAGAAATGAGGTCAGAGCAAAGACTTGAGCATGGAATCCTGAAAGGGAAGCATTAATGGAGAAAAGCATACAGAGTCTAATGGAAAAGTAAATCATCCAATCACTAGTAGTTTTATTTATGTAATTAAGTAATTAATTGCTATTATCTACCTGTCATCTATTTTTTGAGAAGTGAAGAGAGAATGATCTCATTTATTGGTTTTACTCCCCAAATGCTTGCAAATGGTTGGAACTAGGCTGAGACCAGGAGCCAGGGCACAGTCCAAGTCTCCTAAGAGTGTGGTAGGAGTCCATTTACTTAAGCCATTGCTGGTGCTTCCCAGAGGCTGCACTGACAGGATATTGGAATCAGGAGTCAGAGCCAGGAGTTGAACCAAGGCATTTCGACAGGGGAAGCAGGTGACTCAACTGGTTCTTAACCACTAGACTAAACACCAGGCCCTGGGAGTTATTTTTTAAAAAGTGGATGAGAGTAGGAGGTCATGACAGTGGCAACACAGCAACAGAAAATGATTAATGTCATCATTTTCAATTACTGTCGTAAATGGGATTTTATCGTGGTTATTGACATTATAGCCTTTTTGGACCGCATTATTTTGACAGTGAGCTTAAACTTTCAAGGGAGACAACATGGACAGGATCATGTCGTCAGGTCTTGTGCCATTATTGGTAAGCATTTTAATATCTCAGGTCTCAAGGAATAGTTTTATGGAGTGGGAAAACTGATGAAATTAGTTGCTAAACGATTGGCATCAGATTTCATAGGTAGAAGGAATTAGCTAGAAGGGATTCTTTAATCCTTGTACTCTACTCTCCTAAACCAGAATCAGAAACCAAAACAGTAAAAGGACTTTCTCTTAGTCAGTGATTGGCAGAAACTAGTTTCAAGCCCAAGACTGGCTGTAAACTAGATTCCATACAGAAAATTTCTCTAAATATACATTCCCCAAAGTTGTAGTTCACCCTAGTCTTACGTTTTTATTTTTAAATCTTTAGGTATTTATTCGAAAGGTCGAGAGACAAAGGGAGAGAGAGAGAGAGAGAGAGAGAGAGAGACCATCAGCTAGTTTACTCTCCAGCCTACACCAGCTGGCACTGAGTCAGGCTGAAACCAGGAGCCAGAAACTTACTCTGCGTCTCCCACATGGGTGGTAGGGCCCCAGCTACTTGAGCCATCACCTGCTGCCTCCCAGGGTGCCCTTCAGCAGGAAACTGGAATTGGGAGCAGAGCTTAGACTCAAACCCAGGCATTCTGATACAGGATTTGGGTACAGTGGACAAATAATGTGTTAACCACTATGCCAAATGCCTGTTCCACACGGTGTTACTATGGAGAAGGAAGAATGAAGTCTAGTCTAATTGATTAGTTGCCATTCTCTGTGAACCTGACATAAGTGCATGTTTTCTCTAATTAGAGAAAATGGTTGCAATTATCATTTTTTTTTTAACCTGCCCCATTGGCGGTAGCTCTGTTCTCATTGCTGTCATTGCAAGAGATCCTTGGGTTTTCAGTCTTCATCATGGGCTTGGCTTTCTGGCCCATCCTCTGCAGATACTGTTCATGGTTCATGGCACCCACTGCGTTTAGAAACAGGGATCATCCTGAACTTGAGCCATTCTTTCAGCTGCCTGAGGTCTCACCACTTCTTAATAAGCTAAATTTAATTTGGCTGTGGTTCCAAGCCCCTTACTTTTTGCTGCCGCTCTGTCAGTTTCCTTTGCATAGGTCAGAAGGCAGAGAGGGCAAGAAGAGGGAGAGGGACTCCTTCACTGTCTAACCAAACGGTAGCAGATTCTTCCACCAACTTGGTCTCTGTTTCCCAGGCTCTGCAGTACCAAGAGACCTCTGTAGTAATGGAAACATTCTTTCTTTGACTCATATGTACCGTTGTCTTCCTTGCTTCATGCAGAGAGTCATGAGGGGCAAAATAATTGTGAGCATTACAAGGCTTTCACGGCAGTGACCTTGACTCTGCACTGGGATAAATGTCTAATTACGAAGAATTCAGCACAGACCACATTAGCGGGCTGATGTTTGCTTTGCACACAGACCCAACATCTGTTGTATCTCTGGAGCTGCGCCTTGGTTATGGGAGCTAAAGCCTGCTGTTCTCTTCAAATGCATGTTTTGAAAAGAAGGTGCTTTTATAATATTTTGGTCCTGAGAGATATCGCGTCACAGGTTTAGGCTAATGTCTCACAGGCCTCCCAAGAAACTATGAGTAACTGGTTAGACTTTAGAATTGTGGATCAAATCCCTAAAATAACCTGGAAAGTCAGAATCTATTTTGCTGTTTTGGTCATTATGATGAGCAGAGGAAGTCGAGCCACGTGGCCATTTCTGCACCCCTCACGCTACTGCAGAGAAATGGCCCCCAAGGGTGTCTGTGTGACTGATTTCTGAAACTCTGTACATACAACCTCTATTTTCCTGATTTTGAACTTGAATTGCACAAAAGGTAGCCTACTTTCTACAAATACATTTGTGTCTTCTCTAATTTCAGTTTATTGATTTATGACAGAAATGACAGGAAAGAAGGAATTTTATGTGCATTTGTCTTTGGAAATAGCACTATGATTTACTCCATTGTTTTTTGTTAACTTTTTTTTTGGGGGGTGAGGAGAGTATGTGAACAGTATCATCACATGTACATACTGTCTGTACAGATGAAATCTATTTCTACGTGGGCCACAGTATGATACAACAGGCTATCTCATTATCTACGTTTTTTCAAGCCTGAAGTTGATAATCAGACTGCCTGGTCTTAATCCTCACCTCCTCTGCTTTCTGCCTGTGTGACTTGGGGCAATGTCTTGAATCCACCTTTGACTCAATTTCTCACATCTTCAAAATGGGACAAACTACCAGATATACTTTCTAGAATTCTGTATGGAATAGATGAGTGTATCCATATCAAACATGCATAATAGGGCCTGGCAAATGGTAAATGTTATATTCTATTATTACTATCATCACAGTTTTCACATAGACTTCCAAAAGTGGTAATGCCAATCCAGGTTCAATAAATACATAGGGAAAAATTCGAATTAAGTCTTTCTACTTTGCATTCTGCTTTCATAGTGCTGCTCATTTTCAATAGTAAATATCAGTATGTATTCAATAATGTGATCAGCTAAGTGTTTTCTTCCACGCAGGAGTTAATATTTGTTTTTATCTAGTTTCCTCTCTGCTTTAATTCATTTTATTTATTAAAGATTTATTTATTTATTTATTTGAAATTCAGAGTTATACAGAGAGAGAAGGAGAGGCAGAGACAGAGAGAGAGGTCTTCCATCCACTGGTTCACTCCCCAATTGACCGCAATGGTCCAAGCTGTGCCAATCTGAAGCCAGGGGCCAGGAGATTCCTCCAGGTCTCCCATGTGGGTTCAGGGGCCCAAGGACCTGGGCTGTCCTCCACTGCTTCACAGGCCACAGCAGAGAGCTGGATCAGAAGCGGAGCAGCTGGCTCCTGAACCGGCACCCACATGGGATGCCGGCACTGCAGGCAGCAGGTTAACCCACTATGCCATAATTCCGCCCCCCCCCACTTCTCTACTTTTAAATGTTTTGTTCCAAATGCATAGAATATATTTATTGACTAAGGATATTATAACCAATTTCAGTAGAAATCCCCACAAATACCCTTATAAAAAGTTACTCTTGGGCTGGCACCATGGCTCACTTGGTTAATCCTCTGCCTGTGGCGCCAGCATCCCATATAGGAGCTCAGTTCTGGTTCCTGTTGCCCCTCTTCCAGTCCAGCTCTCTGCTGTGGGCTGGGATGGCAGTGGAGGATGGCCCAAGTGCTTGGGCCCCTGCACCAGTGTCAGAGACCAGGAAGAAGCACTTGGCTCCTGGCTTCAGATTGGCGCAGCGCCAGCCATAGCGGCTATTTGGGGGGAGGAGGGGAGTGAACCAACGGAAGGAAGACCTTTAAAATAAAACATTTAAAAAAAAGTTATTCTTGTATATTAAATAGTGTAACGTGAGGGGTCTTCAAAAAGCCCGTGAAAAATTCATATTATGACTATGCATTGCTTTTGAAATTCTTTAGTGTCAAAAAATGTATCTTTAATTCCATTCTCCAAGGGTACTTTTTGAAGTACCCTTGTATATTTTAAGGGTTGCACAATTAAGACAATGAAATTCTAAGTCACTTAAAATTAAGTATTTGTGGGTAAAAGAGGCAAAGAACAGTGTAATAATCTGAGTCCTCAGAAAAGACACCTGGGAGAGCAAGTGTTTGGCACAGCAGTGAAGACACTGCTTGGGATACCTTCATCCCATATCAGAGTGCTTGGGCTGGGGTTCCTGAGCTGCTCCCTGGTCCAGTTTCCTGCTACTGCACATCCTAAGAGGCAGCAGGTGAAGGCTCAAGTATGTGTGAGAGACCTACATTGAATTCCTAGCTCTTGGCTACAGCTTAGCCCAGCCCTGGCTGTTACAGGGATTTGGGGAGTGAACTAGTGGAAGAGAGTATGTGTACTGTATTTCTCTACTCTCTCTTCTCTCTCTGTTTTATGTGAGTGTGTGTGTGTGTGTATGTCTGCCTGTCTCTCTGCCTTTCAAGTAAATGCAAACTTTTTTTTTTTTTTAAAGACTGCCTCAAAAGCAGGCATTTGACCTCACTGTTAGGGTGCCTACATTCCATGCCTAGTGCTTGAGTCCCAATTCCAGCTTCCTGCTAATGCGCCCTCCAGGAAGCAGAATGAAATGGATCAAGTCACAGAGTCCCTGCCACCCCCATGGATTGAGTTTCTGACTCTAGGCCCCAGCTGTTGCAGTGTTTGGGAAGCAAACCAACAGATGGGAAGTGTCTCTTTCTCTTGAATAATAAACACATGCACACACACATACATACATACATGTACATGCACACTCAATACATACATACATGAAAATATTGCCTACAAGGGGCTGGACCTAGAGATTTCTCTTCTCTAGGACGTGTCCCTGCTCACAGTCCTACCTTTATTGGATGGAGCAAAACTTCCCTGGGTTTTTTAGAGTTCAGAGAGATGCCCACAAACAGATGGAGTAATCATGGATGTTGATGTTGAATTGTTTTAAGCCAAACTCAGTTTGTATCAAAGAGAACTCACATGTCTGGTTATTCAGGTATCATTATCGTCCATGGAAACAGCTTCCATTTCTTGGTTCAGACTGTTCTTTGGGTTAGCCCCTGTCTATCAAATCCAGGTACCAGTGGTTTTATTTGGGCCTGCCATCATCTTCAGTCTCACTGTGCCTTGATCTGCATCTGTCTCTTTGACTGTTGCTCCCCACTAACCTGGACAGCTCTGTGGTCTCCTGGATCTCATTCCTGCAGCATTAAGGGGTCATTCTCTTCTGCCTTTTCTTATTGGGCTTCCTCTGGTCCCTGAGTAGAGTGTAGATGTTTCTATCTCAAGCTGCCTACTGTCTAAGAACTTGACCCTCATTTGCAACAGAAGGGTTTACCCTAATAATTTGGCCTGGTTAAAAGAATCATTATTTTAGAGAAAAGTTGGAAAATGAAAATACAAAAAAACCTATCACCCACAATGCTTTTCATCAAAGACAGTATAATGATGTTAGAGTTAACATAATAATTTTAAAATCTTGGTATTTAACTAACAATGTAATTCTATTTTTTTGTAGATAGTAAACCTCGATTTAGATTGTATTCCTCTTGGAAAATTAAATTGGAATAATTGTAAAATTTCTAGTATTGTGACTGCTGACTCAAGTTGCAAATGCTAATTAGAGAATATTTTGTTCAGAAGCCATTTGACTATAACAACTCAAAGTCTTTGCTAAAAAATTAATTACAGGAAATAGATATAATTTTCAGAGAAATGAATGCTTTTAAAAATACCATTTTTTTCTTTTAATCTCATTTTAAGTCCAATTTTCTTTTAATGTTATTTAATCCCCCAGATACAGAAAGTGTTTTTTCACATTCATTCAATGAAAGAAAAGGACATAAAAAAATCTGTGTTTATTAATAAATGTTGATTATAATTTCATTCATAAGTAATACTTATATTTTTGCTCTATCTTATTATAAAATGGTATTTTCATTGCCAATTATATGGAAAATAAATTATAAAAGATAAAATAATTACTTATAATCAATAATTTTGATAGTCTTCAATAATTTTACATATTTACTTTATCTCACTATATCTTGACTCCTACATATTATTTTTTATATTTACTTATTCAGAGATATAGACAGAGTTCACATTCCTTTGTGTATCTTATCTCACAGTATACTATATTCATAGTTTGATTCAAAGCTATATCTTTCATAATTTGTTTTATATCATTATACTATATTTTTTATTTGATTTGATTTGATTTTCTCTCTACCTCTGGTCTACTTCCTTAAGTGTATCCAACTCTCCTTATTTAATATGTTCTGAAATACATGTGAGACTCACCAGTTATAGAGTGATGCTGCATATATGACTTCACTTACAGACTTGATATTGAGCATTAATTTTTATTAATTTCCTCAATGTAGAATTATTAACTTTATTAAAAAATCTGTGTAAATTGAAATGTAAAAATTACATTCTTTTTGGTTAATATGCATTTCTGCAGTTGCTTTCACATATTTAATGTAGATTCATGTTAATTTATTATATGGTCATCTGTAATATAGGATTTTTCTTTTTTTAATTTATTTTTAAGGAGTACAAATTTTATAAGTACAACTTGAGGAATATAGTTATTTTTCCCACAATACCCACCCTCCTGCCCACCCTCCCATTCTTCCTCCTCCTCCTTCTTCCCTTGCCAGTCCATTCTCCATTAAGGTTCATTTCCAATTAACATTGTACACAGAAGACCAACTATCTACTAAGTAAAGATTTCAACAATTTGCATATACATGTGCACACACACAAAAAAACTGAGAACTAGTTTTATAATTATTCTCATAATACAACTAAGAAACCCTGCATGGGGAGTTAGTGCACAGTGACTCCTGTTGTTAATTTAACAATTAACACTTTTATGTATGATGTCAGTGACCACCTGAGGCTCTTGACATGAGCTATCTAGGCTATGGAAGCCTTTTGAGTCCACAAACTCTGTCAGTATTTGGACAAGGTCGTAAGCGAAGTAGAAGTTCTGTACTCCCTTTAGAGAAAAGTACATCCTTCTTTGATGGCCACTTTTTTCCGCTGGGGTCTCACTCACAGAGATCCTTCATTTAGAACATTTTTGCCACAGCATCTTGGCTTTCCATACCTGAAATGCTCTTACAGGCTTTTAGCCAGACCAGGAAGCCTTAAGGGCTGATTCTGACATCAGAGTATTACTTAAAGTGATTATCCCTTCTTGAGTCTGATGTGTGGACTGCTTCCCATGTTGGAATATTCTCTCCTTTTTAATTATATCTATTATTATTACCAGACACTTGATCCTATTTATATGATCATTTTAATACTTAATCCTATCTATATGTTCACCTTAACACTTAATATAATCACCTTAACAATTAAGATGGCATTTTTACCACCAAGCTTAATGGGATTTGGAGTCCCATGACAGATTTTTAAATAAGTCTGTAGGAATATATATAGAACTATACAGCTTTATAGTTACAAACTTCCTCCTCCCTCTCTTATTCCAACTTATTTTTTACTGAGATCTATTTTCAATTGACTTTATAAACATATGATTAGTTCTATGTTAAGTAAAGAGTTCAATAAATAGTATGAGAAAAAAATGGAAAAAAAAAAAAAAACCCTGAAACTGTTCCTAGACAGTCAAGACAAGGGCAGCTCAAGTCATCCCTTCTCGAAGCATTGATTTCACTTCTACAGATTTTGTTTTAGGTGCTGTAGCTTTAAAGGAACAGATTTTTGAGAATATTCAGTTGCATAGGCATCTTTATGAATGGATTAAGCTCTAGAAATGTAAAGTGTTTGTTTTGTATTTATACTTACCTTCTTGTGTTATTCTAGCTGTACTGGGATTGTTTGCTGTAATGCCGGTTATCTGAACTCGATTTCTTTTTTTTTTTTTTTTTTTTGACAGGCAGAGTGGACAGTCAGAGAGAGAGACAGAGAGAAAGGTCCTCCCTTGCCGTTGGTTCACCCTCCAATGGCTGCCGTGGAGGGTGCGCTGCGGTCGTCGCACCGCGCTGATCTGATGGCAGGAGCCAGGTGCTAGGTGCTTTTCCTGGTCTCCCATGGGGTGCAGGGCCCAAGCACTTGGGCCATCCTCCACTGCCCTCCTGGGCCACAGCAGAGAGCTGGCCTGGAAGAGGGGCAACCGGGACAGAATCCGGTGCGCCGACCGGGACTAGAACCCGGTGTGCCGGTGCCGCAAGGCAGAGGATTAGCCTGTTGAGCCTCGATTTCCTTTTGAGGACCTTCTGTGGAAAAGCCCTTTGCTATCCACCCCACGGCTGACAGCTTGGCTGGGTTCTTCATGATTTCTGTCACTGTTTCTATGCCTTCCACTGTTTTCTCTGCATTACCATCTCTCGCGAGAGCAAAGACAACATGGTGTGTTCTACCCTGGTGGTCCCTGCCAGTCACTTCGTCACATCAAGTTCCTTTTGAAGGAAGTTAATGTTCCACTTTCTCACAATCTGGTCCTTCACTCTTCTACCCCTCAGCCTAATCTTTTCTCTTTTAGATTCCCTGAATGTCTCTTGGATATCTCCAAACCAGTGTTCAACCCACACTCCCCATGGATACCAGGAGTCAACTCCATCCATATTTTCAGTTATTTTGTATCCCTTTTCCTGGGATTATTTTCTTCTGGTGGATATTTTTTTCTTCTTTTAAAGTAGTCATTTTTTAAATAGTGAATAGCAGCTCATTAAAAGGTTATAAAGTGAATTTAATGGTTCAAGATTGGCATTGATAGTGGAATATAGTAGAAAATGTGAGAGTGTAATTGTTTCACACAGCATGTTTTAGTTGTATGTGTGTGCACATGTATATGGGTTCATGAATTGAAATGTACTTTGCTTTGGTTATAGTTTGAGAATTTTGAAACTCAGTAAGCTACTATTTAATATGCCGACTCAAAAAGTTGCCTGTGACGGCCCAGGTAGATACTTATCAGTGAAGTTTTCCCTCTTTGTCCTAGGGACAATTAGTAATTTCTGTATCTACATGAACAACTATTTTTAGAATAATTGTTATTTTGAACTGGGAGAAAATAAAGTATATCCGGGTTAGAGAATTTATCTCTTTGAACTAGAACAAATTTGTTTACAGATTTATTTCACACACGTCACGTGAGCTCCTTCAGTATAGCAGCCAGTCCTAATAGTATGAAATCTCGTGCTTGGCATCTTGGCATTGAGGTTCTGTGTAGGCACTCAATGAACTAGAGGGAACAAGAGAGGGATAATTAAGGAATGAACAAATGGACACGTTTTTTAATAAAATAAGCTTGCCAAAGTCAACTTCAGCTACTTTGTTTCCAAGTGGCAATATGACATATACAAACCAATTTGAATATATATGTGTGTGTATATGTATGTATATATATGTATATATCTATATCTATATCTATCTATCTATCTATCTATCTATCTATCTATATATATATTGCACTATCAGCTTCTTGGAAAGGTTTTTAAAAGTAGCTACAGTCTACTTAATGTGAGGGTGTACTCCTGCTGTGCTAATATCTGTAGACTATTTGATTATAAGAAAATATGCATGCCCAAAAAAGGATTAGTCTTCAAGTCTTTTTTCCCTTAACTCTCAGATTCTACCAGGTTTGCACATCTCCCAGGCGTGGCACTGTGTCATGACAACACTAAATTTGCTAAAGAGATCTTAGATATCAATAACATTCACACCCCCTGAGGTCAGCCCGGGCTCCACCATGCACACCGGAGCTCCCTGTAGGGCTGAGTTCTTTCTTTTTAGCCCGTTTCTGGCAATGCCTCAGGGAACAAGGATCTAGGTTACTAAATGAGCTCGCCTTTGTCTTGTTCATCTCACGTTGTTATTCAATTAAAAAAAAAATCTTGGTTCTGCTGCCTCCTTCAGAAAGGCCACATCAAAAGGTAGAGTTCACCAAAAATAATACACACTTTTTCCAAAGACACAAACAGTTCCTTGAAAAGGATGTCATGCTGTAATTTGTTTTGTGACTTCTATAAACCACAGAACGTTTACTTACAGTAAAGTTTGACTTTTCTTTTTCCTTCTTTTTATGCTTACAAAACTCCATTTTTTTTTTCTTTTGGGGAAAATTGTAAAGGGCAACATTCTTTGAGAAAAAATATAGAGGATAACATTCTTGTGTGTGTGTGTGTGTGTGTGTGTGTGTATAATTTTATTGTAATACTGAGTTTAATTTTTAGCCAGGGTCTCTTGGCTTTCATGCAATAATATTTTATGGAATGCAATCACTTGTGCAAAGACCAAAGAGAGGCCCATTTGCAACTTTACAAAAAGAATACTCTATGCTGCTCATAGGGTGATTGGAAATGCAATATGTGTACTAAGCTCTACATTGCACCCCACCTAAAGCAGAGAAATCCCTATGACCGATTTGATGGTAGTAAAATCTCTTTAGGGATTTTTTGGATAAAGAAAGTAATAACAACAAATGGGCACATAATTAAGTTTCCAAAGTACACGTGTCACAAGCATCTTATTGTCCCTCTAGAGGGGGAATTTCCTATTGACTTAGGTAGACATTTCTCCTGCTATGAGCCCATTAAAAAAATCAGCCTTCTCAAATTCTCTAAACCATTCTCTGCTTTTTGCTTTGTAAGAACATTTCACTGTCATTTGCGCTCCATTTTCTACTCATTATGGCAATGTTTTACAACCCTCAGGTTGCTATGGAAATGAAAATAAACAAAGATCTGGAAAAATCCTTGTTGCAGGAGTTTGTTCTGCCTCTCTTGCCCGAGTCATGCTGATTATGTTCTTCTCCAAATTTATTTTCTTCCTGGGTTATTCAATTGGTCTTCACCCAAGGCAACAATTTTAAAACTTTCTCATTTGTGCGAAGTTTTTTTTTTCCAATCTCTTCACACATTCTTTCATGTTCTTTAAGAAGAAATTGGCTAAAGTGATTAAAAAGAAAGAAAGGAAAGAAAGAAGGAACAAAGAAGGAAAGGAAGGAGTGGTATAGACAGGCATGTAGAGAAAGGAGAGGGGAAAGTCTTCTATTGAGCTGGCTTCTCTGTTTGCACCCATGGTAACCAAAAGGGAGAATGTCACAGGCAACTTTGAAGGGGTTAAGAAGGAATCCAGTGGGTTATCCTGAAGAAGAACCTTGCTGGCCCCGCTGTGGCTCAGCATTGGTTTTCTAGCTTTCATTCTTTGTTTAGCTGGGTAGGAACAGAGGGATGGGCCACTGTTCTTTCCAGCTCTCGCCTTTAGAGTTTTGGAAGACATGACAGTAATACTTATGCAACTAAAGACGTAAGACCTTGTGTAAGTTACTGGACCCACATTTGGAATCATAATAAAATATTTCTTGAGAACCAACTTTGCAAAATTATTGCCACATTTTTGGCATATTAAAATGCAAGATATTTGTATACTTTCACATAGTAATGACTGGGAAGCAACATATGTGAATAAGTGCACTTTACTTTTTGTATTTCTCAGCAAAAGAATGCTTATTTCAATAAAATTTTGAATATGAACTATTAATTGATTTCAAGAAAGCCTAACTTAACACCTCTCAGAATTTACCAATTCTGGTTTGTTGAATTTTCTAGATGAGATTTCAGTACAGAATTCAACAAAAGCAAAATATGTTAATTCTATTTTCAGGGTGTTTATAGATGGTAACTAGATAAGAATTATTTTAATCCATTGTGGTAGACCAGCAATCCTATAATTTTGCCCAGTTTGCTGTGTTTTGGTGTTGGGCTTTTGCCAAAGGAGACAGGCAGCATCATTCCACATTGAAGGAACAGCGAGTAGCGATCCTATAGGAAAATATTTATCTCCCACCTAGATGCATTGGGTAATCTTTCTGAATTAGTCAGAAATATTACTGGCTACATGACACATCTTAAGCGAGAAAAGTGCTTTAGTTCCTCCAAGTATTCTTTCTGTTTTTTTTTTTTTTTAAGAATGTGAAAAGTACCATTGGCATTTTAACTTACAAAAACAATATAAATGTTCATTTTTTTTTTTGACAGGCAGAGTTAGACAGAGAGAGAGACAGAGAGAAAGGTCTTCCTTTCCATTGGTTCACCCCTCAAATGGCCACTAAGGCTGGCGCACTGCGCCCATCCGAAGCCAGGAGTCAGGCGCTTCTTCCTGGTCCCCCGTGCAGGTGCAGGGCCTAAGCATCTGGGCCATCCTCCACTGCCTTCCCAGGCCACAGCAGAGAGCTGGACTGGAAGAGGAGCAACCAGGACAGGATCTGGTGCCCCAACTGGGACTAGAACCTGGGGTGCCGGCACCGCAGGCAGAGGATTAGCCTAGTGAGCCTAGTGAGCCTAAATGTTCGTATTTAAAACTCTAGTTTAAAGGATGAACTTTCTGTACTAAAAATAAGTGTATATGGAGTTCTTCAACAATTCGTGGTCAGCAAATATTATCATAAAACTGAATGGATTTCAAAACATTTTGCACCAAAAGTAACATAATTCAATTCCACTTTTCCATGAACTTCTTGAAGTGCCCCATTGTGTATATATTACATATAAAATATATATGTGAGTATATACTATGTGTGAGTTCACACACAAATTCTTAGTTGTACTATATTGTGTAATATCATGAGATATATACTTATGTGTGCATGTGTGCTGTTTGTACATAAATTCCTGTTCTTGTCAAGGATTTGTTCTTTTAAAAAACACAGTTCCTGGGGTGTTCCTGGGGTGGGCATTGTGCCTCAGTGATTTAAGCTGCTTCTTGGACCACCCACATCCCTTACCGTGGTGTCAGCTTGAGTCCTGGCTGCTCTATTTCCAGTCCATCTTCCTGCTAATGCATCCTGGGGGGAAGCAGATGACAGCTCAAGTGCTTGAGCCACTTCACCCACATGGGAGACCCAGATGCAGATCTGGGCTCCTGGCTTTAGTCTAGCCCAGCCCTGGCTATTTTGAGCATTTGGGAGAAGCAGGTGGAAGATCTCTGTTTTTGTCTCTCTGTCTCTGTCTCTCTGTTGTTCTGCCTTTGAAATAGATGCAAATAAATAAGCATACATTAAACTATAACTTGCATTAGCATTTTAGTGAAGCAATATACAGCTCGTGTCAATGTCATTGTTGGAGAGAAGTGTTTAATCTCGACTTTTGAGTCTGGAGTCACCAAAGGAAAGAGACTTCAGTATCTACTTGAGGGAGAGAGACCTTTGGCACACTGGTTAAGTTGACTCTGGAGATACCGCCGTCCCACTTAGAATTGCCTGTGTCAGCTCCAGACTACTCTGCTTCTGATCCAGCTTCCTGCAGTGCACATCTTGGGAGGCAGCAGGTGATGACTCAAGGATATGGGTCCCCTGCTGCCACATAGGAGATCCAAATGGAGTTCCAATTTCCTGGCTTTGGCCCAGCCCAATCCTGACTGTCGCAGGCACTTGGGGAGGGAACCAGAGGATGGAAAATCTTTCTACATCTGTCTCTCTCTGTGTCTTTAAAAAAAAATCCACTTGAAAGTATGAGAGTAAATCCATGCATATGCAAAAGATTTTGATTAGCATGGATGTTGAATTTCAGGTAATGGCTTTTATTTCTGTTTTCAAATATTTTTAAATTAATTTTTACTTTTATAGATAATATTTGGATTATTTATGGGGAACAGGGTTATCAAGCAAAACCTGCATACAAGTAACTTATTTATCAGATGCAAGAGATAGAAAGAAGAGAGAAACATGTCCCTTTGACGTGGAAGCCCTGAGACATAAAAATAAAAAACCGTGGTATGTGAGAGTTGTATGTGACTTTCAAGATCATTGAGGCGAATGCCCCCTCCCATCTTATAGCTGAGAAAATTGACAGTTTACTGCAGTGACACCAGTCAGAGCAGGGCCAAGAACAGAATGAGATGTCTTGAGTTGCACTCTTGTGATCTTTCCACTCTATTCTGGTTGTACACTGAAGCCTTAGAAGACAGTTTTGAGAACACAACAGATTTGACTCTCCATTAAAACTCACTTTCTGTCTTCTTTTTCCCATTCAGTGCTCCGATGCACATCAAAACCAAGTCATGGGAGGATATATTTTCCTCTGCATTAGCAGGGTTCTTATTTTAATGATGAATTTGTATAATTTAAAAAAAAAAACACTGAGGATCATGTCAAAATTAGTGAATAGACAGAGCAAGATAAGAGGAAACTCTTCTTAAAAATTTAAAATATGTATTTGTTTGAAGGACACAAAATTACAGAGATAGAAAGAAAGATAGAGATTGATAGATGAATCTTCTGTCCACTGATTCACTGTCCTTATGACCCAAGGCCAAAGCTGGGCCAGGCCAAACTCAGACGCCTGGAAATCCATCCAGGTTTCTCATGTGGGTTCCAGGGCCCCAATCACTTGGGCCATTTTCCACTGCTTTCTCAGGCTTGTTAGCTGGAAGTTGGATTGGAACTGGAGCAGCTGGGACTTGAACCATCACTCATATTGGATGCTGGCATTTTGGGGTGGCTTGCCCGCCCACTTTACCACAATGCCTGCCTGAGGAAATTCTTTTTGAGGGGAAGTTTGGGGACACAAAAAAAGTGGTGTAGACATAGGAGGAAAATAAGCAAAACATTGTCTAAGGAAACAGAAGCCCCAGCATATTCAAAGACACTTCACAAAGTCCAGGAAAGTAGGATTAAAAGATGTTTATGGGTGTAAAACACTTTTGTGAAAGTCATGCATACTTGTTTTGTAATATGGAATCTGAAGAAACTTCTGGAAGCCTCCTCATATGTGTCACACCTTCTGGAGTTGTGAAGGCTTATTTTTTTTAAAGATTGATTTGAAAGTCAAATTTACACAGAGAGAGAAGGAGAGAGAGAGAGAGAGGGAGAGAGAGAGAGAGAGAGAGAGAGAAAGAAAGAAAGAAAGAAAGAAAGAGGGGTCTTCCACTCATTGGTTCACTGCCCAAATGGCTACAATGGCTGGAGCTGAACCAATCCTAATCCAGGAGCCTGGAGATTCTCCCAGGTCTCCCATGTGGGTGCAGCGGCCCAATGACTTGCACCACCTGCTTTCCAAGGCCACAACAGAGAGCTGGATTGGAAGTAGAACAACGACCAAGACTCAAAGCAGCTTCCCTATGGGTTGTTGGCACTGCAGGCAGTGGCTTTACCTGCTATGCCACAGTGCCAGCCTTGTGGAAGGTAAACAACGAGTTAAGTAAGTATTTGCACATTCTTGTAATTATCACTGTTCTACTTCCTTGCCCGGAGAATTTTTCGGTCAGCTGACCTAGAGAGGAAAGTAGGATTCTCTGATATCTTCACTCAAAGTGAAAGCTCATATTCAATGCACTAATAATAGAAACATGAATGACCTTTGACTAAGAGAGGAAAAGTGGGGACCAAAAAAACCCAGGGGGCATTTGAGCTTCCATTTATTAGCTACTGCTTGAGTGTATACCACATGCCAGGCATGCTTCTAGGTCCCTGGGCTCGATACCTCTGGGAACCAGGAGCCAAATAACCTCTTCCCTGGAGGAGCTTGTATGGAGTCAAGAGAAAGGAAAAATCACTGACATTGAGCATAAGAATTCAATCCTGACTAGCAGTCCGCAAAAAGATAGTTTAATAAAAACAGAGTTACTGTAGCCTCAGGAAAAATCTCACGGAAAAAAATGCAGTGGAAATTCTTCCGGACCCAGTGAATGAGACGCAGAGGACCTAGGGGAAAGTAAGTTTGCGAACGGCAAATCGTGCCTTAGTGGCACGGGAGCTGCCGGGAGGGACGGGAACCGGACGGAACACAGTCGCCATTGGATTCGAGCGCTTAAACGGGAGCCGATACAGGGATCCCGAGACACTGGCGGGGGGAAGCAGACGCCACGGGGGAAACAGCACAATTGAGGCAAGCCCACACGGACACTAGCCTCTTTCGTTGCCCACCCTGCTAATTCTAGCTGGACTGAACGCAGTGGGACGCGCGCGCCCGCCGGCTGAACCGGAAGCCGGGCGGAACACAGTCGCCATTGGAACTGAGCGCTTGAACGGGGGCCGATACAGGGATCCCGAGACACTGGCGGGGGGAAGCAGACGCCACGGGGGAAACAGCACAATTGAGGCGAGCCCACACGGACTCTAGCCTCTTTCGTTGCCCACCCTGCTCACTCGAGCTAGACTGAACACAGTGGGACGGCGTGCGCCCGCCGGCTGAACCGGAAGCCGGGCGGAACACAGTCGCCATTTGAACTGAGTGCTTGAACGGGGGCCGATACAGGGATCCCGAGACACTGGCGGGGGGAAGCAGACCCCCCACGGGGGAAACAGCACAATTGAGGCGAGCCTGCACAGACACTAGTCTCTCTCGTCACCCACCCTGCTAATTCGAGCTAGATTAAACGCAGTGGGACAAGGCGCGCCCGCCCGCCCGCCCGCCCGCCCATCACTGAGGCAGACGGAACCAAAAACCCGAGGCTGTAGAAACCTGAAGGGGATCCAAAAACTGGGAACACACCGCGCACACAAACTCCGTTACCTTGACAACCCAGAGAAAGAGTGTGGGGAAAAAAAAAAATGCCAAACAAAAACAGATTCCGAGGGAGCAAGATCAAGGAAGACGCTATGATGACCCCAAACGGAAAAGACACCCCAAGTCAGGATTGTGAAGATAATGAGATAGAAGAAATGCAAGAAGCAGATCTCAAAGAATTGATAAGAACATTAAGAAGTTCTCAAAAACAAATTCTTGAACTACAGAAATCTTTAATGGATAAGATAGAAAATCTCTCTCGCGAGAATGAAGCACTACGGAGAAATCAAAACGAAATGAAACAACTAGTAGAACAAGAAGCTACGAGAGTGACAAAAAATCTTAATGAATTGAAGAACTCAATAGATCAAGTGACAAGCAATCTTGAGGGCCTTAAAACCAGAATGGGTGAAGCAGAGGAGAGAATATCGGACCTAGAAGACAGTGAACAGGAGAGGAAACAGTCAAACCAAAGACAAGAAGAGGAAATTAGAAAACTAAAAGATATCGTCGGGAATTTACAGGATACTATTAAAAAACCCAACATTCGGGTTCTAGGTGTTCCTGAAGGTATGGAGAGGGAGAAAGGATTAGAAGGCCTTTTTAGGGAGATACTAGCAGAAAACTTTCCAGGCTTGGAGAAAGACAGAGAAATCCTAATCCAGGAAGCTCATAGAACCCCTAATAAACATGACCAAAAGAGATCCTCTGCACGACATATTGTAATTAAACTCACCACAGTGAAGCAAAAAGAAAAGATCCTAAAATGTGCAAGAGAGAAACGTCAGATTACTCTCAGAGGATCTCCAATTAGACTTACAGCTGACTTCTCAACAGAAACCCTACAAGCTAGAAGGGAATGGCGAGACATAGCCCAGGTACTTAGAGAGAAAAACTGCCAGCCCAGAATATTATACCCTGCAAAGCTCTCGTTTGTGAATGAAGGTGAAATAAAGACCTTTCATAACAAACAAAAATTGAAAGAATTTGTTGCCACTCGTCCAGCCCTGCAAAAGATACTTAAAGACGTGTTACACACAGAAACACAGAAACACGACCATCAACATGAAAGAAGGTAAACGAAGGGAACCTCACGGCAAAAGATCACAGGGAATTCAAAGCATACATTAGAAAATATCTGGCAAATGGCAGGGCAAACTTACCACTTATCAATAGTCACATTGAACGTTAAAGGTCTAAACTGTCCTGTTAAAAGACAGAGATTGGCTGATTGGGTTAAGGAACAAAAACCATCTATTTGCTGCCTACAAGAAACACATCTTTCCAACGAAGATCCATACAGACTGAAAATAAAAGGATGGAACAAGATATACCACGCCAACAGAAATGAAAAAAGAGCGGGTGTAACCATCTTAATATCAGACTACATAAACTTTAACACAAAAACTGTTAAGAGAGACAAAGAGGGGCACTATATAATGATTAAGGGATCAATACTACAGGAAGATATAACAATTCTCAATGTATATGCACCTAATTACAGGCCACAGGTTTATTTAAAAAATTTGTTAAGAAACTTAAAGGGAGACTTAGACCCCAACACAATAGTACTGGGGGACTTCAATACTTCACTCACAGATATTGACAGATCGACAGGACAGAAGATCAACAAGGAGACAGTAGATTTAAACAACACTATAGCCCAAATGGATCTAACAGATATCTACAGAACTTTTCATCCTACAAGTAATGCATTCACATTCTTCTCAGCAGTACATGGAACCTACTCTAGGATTGATCACATATTAGGCCATAAAGCAAGTCTCAGCAAATTCAAAAGAATTAGAATCATACCATGCAACTTCTCAGACCATGAGGGAGTGAAGTTGGAAATTAGCAACTCAGGAATCTCTAGAGCATATGCAAACACATGGAGATTGAACAACATGCTCCTGAATGAACAATGGGTCACTGAAGAAATCAAAAGAGAAATCAAAAATTTTCTGGAAGTAAATGAGGATAACAGCACAACATACCAAAACTTATGGGATACAGCAAAAGCAGTGTTAAGAGGAAAGTTTATATCAATAGGTGCCTACATCAAGAAACTGGAAAGGCACCAAATAAATGAGCTTTCAATGCATCTCAAGGATCTAGAAAATTTGCAGCAAACTAGACCCAAATCTAGTAGAAAAAGAGAAATAATCAAAATCAGAGAAGAAATCAACAGGATTGAATCCAAAAAAACATTGCAAAAAATCAGCCAAACGAGAAGCTGGTTTTTTGAAAAAATAAACAAGATTGACACCCCATTGGCCCAACTAACTAAAAAAAGAAGAGAAAAGACCCAAATCAGTAAAATCAGAGATGAAAAAGGAAATATAACAACAGACACCACAGAAATCAAAAGAATCATCAGAAATTACTACAAGGACTTGTATGCCAGCAAACAGGGAAACCTATCAGAAATGGATAGATTCCTGGACACATGCAACCTACCTAAATTGAACCAGGAAGACATAGAAAACCTAAACAGACCCATAAGTGAGTCAGAAATTGAATCAGTAATAAAGGCCCTCCCAACAAAGAAAAGCCCAGGACCAGATGGATTCACTGCTGAATTCTACCAGACATTTAAAGAAGAACTAACCCCAATTCTTCTCAAACTATTCAGAACAATCTAAAAAGAGGGAATTCTCCCAAATTCCTTCTATGAAGCCAGCATCACCTTAATTCCTAAGCCAGAAAAAGATGCAGCATTGAAAGAGAATTACAGACCAATATCCCTCATGAACATAGATGCAAAAATCCTCAACAAAATTCTGGCCAATAGACTGCAACAACACATCAGAAAGATCATCCACCCAGACCAAGTGGGATTCATCCCTGGTATGCAGGGATGGTTCAATGTTCGCAAAACAATCAACGTGATACACCACATTAACAGACTGCAGAAGAAAAACCATATGATTATCTCACTAGACGCAGAGAAAGCATTCGATAAAATTCAACACCCTTTCATGATGAAAACCCTAAGCAAACTGGGTATAGATGGCACATTCCTCAATACAATCAAAGCAATTTATGAAAAACCCACGGCCAATATCCTATTGAATGGGGAAAAGTTGGAAGCATTTCCACTGAGATCTGGTACCAGACAGGGATGCCCACTCTCACCACTGCTATTCAATATAGTGCTGGAAGTCTTAGCCAGAGCTATTAGGCAAGAAAAAGAAATTAAAGGGATACAAGTTGGGAAGGAAGAACTCAAACTATCCCTCTTTGCAGACGACATGATTCTTTATTTAGGGGACCCAAAGAACTCTACTAAGAGACTATTGGAACTCATAGAAGAGTTTGGCAAAGTAGCAGGATATAAAATCAATGCACAAAAATCAACAGCCTTTGTATACACAGACAATGCCACGGCTGAGGAAGAACTGCTAAGATCAATCCCATTCACAATAGCTACAAAAACAATCAAATACCTTGGAATAAATTTAACTAAGGACATTAAAGATCTCTACAATGAAAATTACAAAACCTTAAAGAAAGAAATAGAAGAGGATACCAAAAAATGGAGAAATCTCCCATGCTCATGGATTGGAAGAATCAATATCATCAAAATGTCCATTCTCCCAAAAGCAATTTACAGATTCAACGCAATACCAATCAAGATACCGAGGACATTCTTCTCAGATCTGGAAAAAATGATGGTGAAATTCATATGGAGACACAGGAGACCTCGAATAGCTAAAGCAATCTTGTACAACAAAAACAAAGCCGGAGGCATCACAATACCAGATTTCAGGACATACTACAGGGCAGTTGTTATCAAAACAGCATGGTACTGGTACAGAAACAGATGGATAGACCAATGGAACAGAATAGAAACTCCAGAAATCAATCCAAACACCTACAGCCAACTTATATTTGATCAACGATCCAAAACCAGTCCCTGGAGTAAGGTCAGTCTGTTTAATAAATGGTGCTGGGAAAACTGGATTTCCACGTGCAGAACCATGAAGCAAGACCCCTACCTTTCACCTTACACAAAAATTCATTCAACATGGATTAAAAATTTAAACCTACGACCCGACACCATCAAATTACTGGAGAGCATAGGAGAAACCCTGCAAGACATAGGTACTGGCAAAGACTTCTTGGAAAAGACCCCAGAAGCACAGGCACTGAAAACCAAAATTAACTACTGGGATTGCATCAAATTGAAAAGTTTCTGTACTGCAAAAGAAACAGTCAGGAAAGTGAATAGGAAACCGACAGAATGGGAAAATATATTTGCAAACTATGCAACAGATAAAGGGTTGATAACCAGAATCTACAAAGAAATTAAGAAACTCCACAACATCAAAACAAACAACCCACTTAAGAGATGGGCCAAGGACCTCAACAGACATTTTTCCAAAGAGGAAATCCAAATGGCCAACAGACACATGAAAAAATGTTCAAGATCCCTAGCAATCAGGGAAATGCAAATCAAAACCACAATGAGGTTTCACCTCACCCCGGTGAGAATGGCTCACATTCAGAAATCCACCAACAATAGATGCTGGAGAGGATGTGGGGAAAAAGGGACACTAATCCACTGTTGGTGGGAATGCAAACTGGTGAAGCCACTATGGAAGTCAGTCTGGAGATTCCTCAGAAACATGAATATAACCCTACCATTCAACCCAGCCATCCCACTCCTTGGAATTTACCCAAAGGAAATTAAATTGGCAAACAAAAAAGCCGTCTGCACAGCAATGTTTATTGCGGCTCAATTCACAATAGCTAAGACTTGGAACCAACCCAAATGCCCTTCAACAGTAGACTGGATTAGGAAATTATGGGACATGTACTCTACAGAATACTATACAGCAGTCAAAAACAATGAAATCCGGTCACTTGCAACAAAATGGAGGAATCTGGAAAACATCATGCTGAGTGAATTAAGTCAGTCCCAAAGAGACAAATATCATTTGTTTCCCTTGATTGGCGATGACTAACTGAGCACCAAAGGGGAAACCTGTAGAAGTGAAATGGACACTATGAGAAACAGTGACTCGATCAGCTCTTGTGCTGACTGTTGTTGTACAATGTAATACTTTATCCATGGTAGTATTTTTTTTTTCTTTATCCTAGTACTAGTGGTTGAACTCTGTAATTAACACACAATTATTCTTAGGTGTTTAAATTTTAACTGAAAAGTGATCTCTGTGAAATATAAGAGTGGGAATAAGAGAGGGAGGAGATGTAAAATTTGGGACATGCTCAATCAGAACGGCCCCAAATGATGGAGTTAGAATTGTGCCAGGGGTTTCCAATACAATCCCATCAAGGTGGCATGTACCAAGGCCATCTCATTAGTCCAAGTGATCAATTTCAGCTCACAATTGATCACACTGATAGGTCTAAGAGTCAAAGGGATCACACAAACAAGACTAGTGTCTGCTAATAGTAACTGATAGAATGAAAATGGGAGAGAATGATCCAACATGGGAAGCAGGATACACAGCAGACTCATAGAATGGCAGATGTCCTAAATAGCACTCTGGCCTCAGAATCAGCCCTTAAGGCATTCGGATCTGGCTCAAGAGCCCATGAGAATATTTTAGGCATGGAAAGCTAAGACACTCTGGAAAAAACAGAAGACCTAAATGAAAGATCTCTGCGAGTGAGATCCCAGTGGAAAGAACGGGGCCATCAAAGAAGGAGGTACCTTTCTCTGAAGGGAGGAGGGAACTTCCACTTTGACTATGGCCCTGTGGGAATAAGATCGAAGTCGGCGAACCCTAAAGGCTTCCATAGCCTCGGCAACTCATGACCAGAGCCTAGGGAGATTACTGACGCCATAAACAAGAGTGTCAAATTGTTAAATCAACATCAGGAGTCACTGTGTACTTACGTCTCATGAGGGATCTGTCCTTAATGTGTTATCCAATGTGAAGTGATGCTATTACTAGTACTGAAACAGTATTTTTACACTTTGTGTTTCTGAGAGGGTGCAAACTGATTAAATCCTTACATAGTATATATTGAATCGATCTTCTTTATATAAAGATAATTGCAAATGATTAAAAAATCTTGGTGTTAAACTGGAAATTGCATAGACAATTAATCAATTTTTAAAAAAAAAAATCATGTAGGATCTCTGTCCTTAATGTGCTGTACATTGTGAATTAATACTATAACTAGTACTCCAACAGTATTATCATTTTGTGTCTCTATGCGAGGGCAAACCGTTGAAATCTTTACGTAATATGTACTAAATTGATCTTCTGTGTATAAAGAGAATTGAAAATGAATCTTGATGTGAACAGAAGGGGAGAGGGAGCGGGAAAGGGGAGGGTGGGGGGAGGGAGGGAAGTTGTGTGGGGGGGGAGCCATTGTGGTCCATGAGCTGCTCTTTGGAAATTTATATTCATTAAATAAAAGCTTTATAAAATAAAATAAAAAAAAAAAAAAAGAATTCAATCCTGTGTCGCTTTACAGGATTGGAAGTGCTGAGAGGGAGGGACAAAAATCAGAACCCAAGAGTTAGGAGTCTTCTTAGCAAGGATAGATGTGGAAAAGGTTATTGAAGACAGGTCTTACTGAGAAGATAATCCAACAGTGTAGATCTGAGTGAGGGGAGGGAGGAGGTCTGTTATCTAGGGGAAGATGGCCTGTGACCATCCCCATGTCACTGTGGATAATGCTGAAATGAATGCAAGCGTGCAAGAATCTCTCTGACCTTCCGAGTCACTCTGTTTTGGGTAAATATGCAGAGGTAGAATTGCTGGATCATATGGTATTTACATTTTTACTGTTTTCAGGAAACTACACATTCTTTCCAGGGTAGTCACAGCATTTTATATTCTTACTGACAGTGAACAAGGGTTCCAGTTCTCCATCTGAAATAATCTACATGACTGTCATTGGATGGATGCTTAAAGAAAATGTGGTATAGACACACAGTGGAATATTATTCAACCTTTAGAAAGAAAGAAATCTTGCCATACGTAACAACATAGAAGACTCTGGAGACCATTGTGCTGTGTGCAGTAAGCCAGTCACAGAAAGGCAAATACTGCATGTTTCCACTTATATGAGGTATCTGCACTAGTCAGACACATAAAGGTGGAGTGTGCAATGGTGACTGCCAAGGACTGCGGGAAATGGGGAAATGGGGATTTGTTTAGAGTCTGAAGTTTTTGGCTAGGCAAGGTGAGTTAATTCTAGACTCCTGCTGTATTGCATTGTACTCATAAATAACAATATTCTAGTGTATGTGCACTGAACAGTTCCTTAAGGGAGTGCATCTCATGTTAAGTGTACTTAACATTATTGATTTTTTTTAAAAAAAGAAAGAAACTGATAGCTAAGAGGACTCTGAGTTGAGCCAAATAATTCATCACCCTTACTCTCCCTCTGCCTTGTCTGTTTTTTTCATGGAGACAGAAGTTGGCATGTGAGTGGCAGATGCTTAGGGAGGGTAGAGACAGGAGTTATGGAAGGATTGTTGAATGCATGCAGTTTCAGTTTAGGAAGCTGAGCAAGTTCTGGAGTTGGATGGTGATGGTAGTTGTCCAACAGTGAGTGCACTTTTTGTCGCTGAGCTGAACAGTTTAAAATGGTTAAAATGCCATGTTTTTTTTTTTTAATCACAATTTGAATAGTTTTAACTGCCAAATAAATCTCTAGTAGAAGTGTGTCAGGCGTAGTTGTAAGCAGAGAGCTAGGAGAGGGTGGTAAGAGATGAAATAGGCAAGGTGCTGGGCAGCTCCCCTCTCCGGTGATATGTAGGTCATCAGAAATAAAACATGCTTTACCCTGCAAGACATGATGAGGATCTGATCCAGTAGATCAACCTGGCTGGCTGCTGCATTCAGCACAGGAAAGAGTAAACGAAGGAGTAGGGACACCTCTTACATGACTGTATTTGTAATAGGGTGAATGGTACAGTTGGTGCATGCCAGGTGACAGCAGCAAAAATTTGGGATGTGGTGAGTTTCTGCGTGCAGTTTGAAAGCGTGGATACTGTTGGTGGGACTGCAAACTGGTAAAACCTCTATGGAAGTCAGTTTAGAGATTGCTCAGAAACGGGTATGTAGCCCTACCATATAACCCAGCCATCTCACTCCTTGGAATTTACCCAAAGGAAATTAAATTGGCAAATAAAAGAGCTGACTGCACCTCAATGTTTTTGCAGCTCAATTCACAATAGATAAGACATGGAATCGACCAAAATGCCCATCAACAGAAGACTGGATAAAGAAATTATGGGGATATGTACTCTATAGAATACTATAAAGTAGTAAAAAAAAAATGAAATCCGGTCATTTGCAACAAAATGGAGGAATCTGGAAAACATCAGGCTGAGTGAAATAGGCCAGTCCCAAAGGGACAAATATCATATGTTCTCCCTAATCAGTGACAACTAACTGAGCACCTAAAAGGAAACCTGTTGAAGTGAAATGGACACTATGAGAAACAATGACTTGATCAGCCCTTGTCCTGACTGTTGAGGAACAACTTACTACTTCATTACTTTTAGTGTTTTTTTGTTCTACTTGATACTATTGGTTGAACTCTGTAATTAACACACAATTATTCTTAGTTGTTTAAATTTAACTGAAAAGTGATCCTTGTTAAATATAAGAGTGAGAATAAGAGAGGGAGGAAATGTACAGTTCGGCACATGCTCACTTGGACTTACCCCTAATGGTAGAGCTAGAAACATGCCAGGGGATTCCAATTCAAGCCCATTAAGGTGGCATGTACAAATGCCATCTTATTTGTTAAAGTGTTCAGTTTAAGTTCATAATTGATCAAAAAGGTAGGATTAAATGTCAAAGGGATTACATAAATAAGACCAGTGTCTGCAAATAATTGATAGAATTAAAAAGGAGATAATGACCCTACATGGGAAGCAGGATACACAGCAGACTCATAGAATGGCAGATGCCCTAAATAGCACTCTGGCCTGAGAATCAGCCCTTAAGGCATTTGGATCTGGCTAAAAAGCCCATGAGAGTTTCCCAGGCATGGAAAGCCAAGACACTGTGGCAAAAAAAAAAAAATAACCTAAATGAAAGATCTCTGTGAGTGAGATCCCAGTGGAAAGAACGGGCCATCAAAGAAGGAGGTACCTTTCTCTGAAGGGAGGAGAGAACTTTTACTTTGAATATGTCCTTGTCTAAATAAGATCAGAGTTGGTGAACTCAAGAGGCTTCAATAGCCTTGGCAGCTCATGACAAGAGCCTCAGGTGATTACTGACGTCATAAATAAGAGTGTCAATTATTAAATCAACAACGGGAGTCACTATGCATCTGCTGCCATGTATGACCTCTGTCCTTAATGTGTTGTACTATGGGAATTAATGGTAAAACTACTACTCAAACAGTACACTATACTTTGTGTATCTGTGTGTGTGCAAACTAATGAAATCTTTACTTAGTATATACTAAGTTGATCCTCTGTATATAAAGATAATTGAAAATAAATCATGATGAAGAATGGGATGGGAGAGGGAGTGGGAGATGGGATGGTTGCAGGTGGGAGGGAGGTTATGGGGGGGGAAGCCGCTATAATCCAAAAGTTGTACTTTGAAAATTTATATTAATTAAATAAAAGTTGAAAAGAAAAAAAAAGAAAGTGTGGATAATAGGATTTCTTGATGGATTGGCCATGAGTGTAAGAGAGAGAAAGAGAGAGGCCAAAGATGGTAAATTAAAGAGAAAAGGGAGTGGTAAATGTAAGAAAGGGACAGCAAATGCATGCATGTGTGTGCACGCTTCAGAACAGCCTGTCCTGCAAACTCACCTGTAGGATTGCACCACCCCCAGCAGTGTCTAGGTGATTTATTTTTCACGTGAGTGCTTGCCTCATGACTTCCTGTTTTGGCTGGAGAAGTGAAGGTTGAGGAAGAAGAGCAGGGCTTACTCAGGTTGGAACCAGTGGAGCTGCTGAACACAGTTGGTGGGCTTGGAGCTCCCAGCACTGACCCCCACCCCCCCTCCTGTAGTACTTCCTTGTGAGGCCCTTTCTGGTCCAGTGCTGTGGTGGGTTGTCACGAAGCAGCAGTGGCCCAACATCTGCCTGGAATGTGTTTAACTGCTGCCTTTGCCACTGGTCCAGGCGTGGACTGTCACAAAGAGTTTTTCTTGGGAGTATCTTTCCCTTGTCCTCGATGCACAAACATGAGCAAACGGATGGAAAAATGTGCACACTGTAATTTGCACTTTTGTTTTTGGAAGGAAAACCTAAAAAGAATAGGAGTCCTTATACCAATTGAAAATGTGTAATTTTATAATCTGATGCTTTTAGGCAAGGACCTGCAATTAGGCCATAAAGAAAAATGTAGGCTTGGCTTTTTACCTATAATTCACATGTGCATGATTATAATATACCATTATAAATTATACAGGGAGACAGAATCTGCTGTCTCAGAGGTGACATAAATCAGATCAGGACACTGGTTACCCTAGACTTTCAGGTTTCTCTTCTTGTTCAGGATGAAATCCAAACTCCTTACGATGGCCTCCAAGGCCTGACATGAGCTGGCCGTGGGCCACACTTCTGACCCCATTTCCAACCATCTCTCCTTTCATTCGCTTGTGTCAGCCACAATGACATCCTTGAGATGCCCTGAATACACTGAGCACCCTCCCACCGCAGGGCCTCTGCTGTCCCCTCTGGCGGCTGCTCTGGCCCCATAATGCCCCGCCAGCTGCCTTCTCACATCCAGTGCAATTCTCAGTCCCATTGTCACCACCTCAGAGCAGCCTTCTCTGGGAACTCATCTCCAGACTTGCCCCTCCCTTGACTCTACACAACTTGTTTTTCACCATAGTCCTCACTGTGTGTTTGCTTGTATGTTTATGCACACTCTCCCCTACTAAAAAGGAAACTCCACCAACGCCAGAGACCAGGGACCCTGTTTGCTGTGAAGCCTGGCCACCTGCTACAGTGCCTGGCACCTGACAAGTGGTTGGTTTAATGATTGTCAAGTGAAGAAAGAGAATAAGTGGAATTTTTTGCAGTTGTGCAATTGCATTTAAACAGTTATCTGCTGCCCAGTTCTTGTAGGACTCGCCACTTTCCCCATTCACTTCTCTCCACCTTCCGCAATGGCAGGCTCTCCTGGTTCTCTTTCAGACATGTGCAGTTTGGACTCTGTGCCTTTCAGTCTCCTCCACCACTGCTATCCTGTATGCACCTTGTGCTCTTGTCATAGCAAACTATTTGACACACCCTCCACACTCTTGCCCTCACAATCCATTGGCCTGAACTATCTTCCCTACTTTTCTGCCACAATTATGTCCAAACTCACTTTCCACCTAGCCACTGGTAGACTTTTATCCCTGCTGGTTGCCTTCTCTCTGGAATCATTGCTTGGTACATGGTGTGTCCTGACTTTGTACTATGTCCTTCTTCAAAGACAGGTTGTCCACTTGTCTTCCTGGTCTATCGCCTTTCTGAGGGAAGAGCTGCAATTTGTTTGTATTTTTGAATCCCCTGCCCCATCCTAGTTCTTCCCAATATCAGAGGCTCAGTAATGACCACTGAGTGAAATATTGAGTAACTGTATGGTCTAACATGTCTTTGAAATTTTAAGACTTGAGTTTAAAAATCGAGCCTTTTGGTCTTCCTTAAATACAGAGCAGTGCTACTGGTGTACTCACTTCTTACAAGTGAACTGGGTAGTATGTTTGTCAAGACTGGGTAGCCTCCTATGCTGCTCACTCAGCACATGCTGGGGTGAGTCATGGGAAATTACTAGTGTGGTTCAGCTTGAGGACAGCATTTCACTCAACATCAGTGTGTCCAACGGTTTGGCCATTGACTGGAGTTGAAATAGTTCCAGGGATCTGATTCCAACTAAGGAAGTGCAACGTCTGAGTACAATGCTGCAGAAGTCATGGGAAGAACCCCAGAAGGGGATTCTTTCCTTCTTACTGTGTTTAGTATCTGATCACATGAACTATGCTTGTAAGATCAATGTACTCTTCAGTGGCCTGGATCTCGCCAAGAGGGAAGACAAGCAAGGAAGAAGGAAGAAGGATGCTCTTCAAGCACATCCTGCTTCAGTCACCAGTGCAGATTCGTTTCCTTCAGCTACACACTCAGAACAACTGGATCAAGTGGTGGAACTATTTTGATATTTGGAGGACACTCCATACTGCTCTCCATAATGGCAACGCCAGTTTGTATTCCTGCCGACGATGTATAAGGGTTCGCTTTTCTCCATATCCTTGCCAGCGATTAGTATTTGTCTTTTTGATAGTAGCCATTCTAACTGGAGTGAGATAATATGTCATTATTGTTTCGGTTTGCACTTCATTGATGGTTAGAGGTATTGAAAATTTTTTCGTACATTTGTGGGCCACCTGTTTTTCTTCTTTTCAGAAATGTCTAGTCAGATCTTTTGCCCCTTTCTTAATTGAAAATTTTTGTTGTCATGCTTGTATTCCTTATATATTTTGTTTATGAATCCTTTGTTGGAGGAATAGTTTGCAAATTTCTCCCATTGTATTGGGTGTCTCTTCACTCTGTTTTCTTGCTGTGCAGAAGCTTTTGAGTTTCTTATAATCCCATTTGTCAGATGAGATTTTGCTTTTATTGCCTGGGCTTTTGAAGTCTTATCAGAAAAAAAAAAAGAAACTATTGAATGCGTCAGTGTTTTGAAGTGCTTCCCTTATGCTTCATTCTAATCGTTTGCTCTCTGGCGGTCTTACATTTAGATCTTTGAGCCATTCGAGTTAATTTTGTAAAGGGTGAGATATGAGAATGAGGTGTGGCAAGCTTCAATCTTCCACATAAAGAAATGCAGTTTTCCCCGCGCCGTTTATTAGAGAGAATGTCCTTTCTTGAGTGCATGTTTTTGGTACCTTTATTGAAGAACTGCTGGCTATAAATGCAATGGATTAACTTCTGGGATCTTTAGTCCATTCCGTTGGTCTACATATCTATTTTTATTGCCAATACCATTCTAGTTTCTAACACATATTTTTATTTTATTTATTTGAAAGGCAGAGTTTCAGAGAGAGGAAGAGACAGAAAGAGAAGGAGCTTCTGTTTGTTCACTCCTCCAATGCTGCAGTGGCCAGGGCTGGGCCAGATACAACCTGGAGCCAGGAACTCCATGCTGGCCTCCTATGTGGGTGGTAGGGACCCCAGTATTTGAGTGGTCTTCTGCTGCTTTGCCAGAACCATTAGTAGGGTGTTGGATTGGAAGTGGAGCAGCCGGGACTTGAACCATATGGGGCACTAGTATTGCAGGCAGCAGCTTAATCCTGGCTGTTCTGGTTCCTTTCCAGCTCCCTGTTAATGCATTTGCTAAGCAGCGAAAGATGCACCAAATACTTGAATTCCTGCCACCCACATGAGAGACCTGGATGGAATTCCAGGCTCCTGGTTGTGGCCATTTGGGGAGTGAACCAGCAGATGGAAGATATCACTTATCCCCTCCTTTCTTTCATTCTGCTTTTCAAATGAATAAAATAGATTTTCCTTAAAAGAAAGAGGCATTCTGAATTTGCTACCAGGAGACTAGCATAAGGAAAAGGTAAATTATGGGGGCCAGCACTGTGGCTCACTTGGTTAATCCTCCGCCTACGGTGCTGGCATCCCATACAGGCACCGGTTCTAGTCCCGGTTGCTCCTCTTCCAGCCCAGCTCTCTGCTGTGGCCCGGTTAAGCAGTGGAGGGTGGCCCAAGTGCTTGGGCCCTGCACCCGCATGGGAGACTGGGAAGAAGCACCTGGTTCCTGGCTTTGGATCGGCGTAGTTCCAGCCATAGCAGCCATTTGGGGAGTGAACCAACGGAAGGAAGACCTTTCTCTCTGTCTCTCTCTTTCACTGTCTATAACTCTACCTGTCAAATAAATAAAGAAAAAAAAAAAGAATAGGTAAATTAGATGCTGGGACATAACCTGTTCTTTCCTACTTTCCTGTTGTCAGTCCTGCCTCCTTTTGCTTTCACTGTACCTACTTCCTCAGTGGATAGAGTGTCTCTCTCTTCTCTGGCCCCATGGTAGAAAGTGCATGTTTGTTTCATGTTTTTAGTTTGCTCCTGAATTCCCTGTCCTGGAAATTTGTTAAAAATATACCTATTGAAAAATTTCCCACTCTTGTTTATTACATTTAGTTTTTTATTTGAAAGACAGTGACAGAGAAAGAGAGTAAAAGAAAAAAAGAGAGGGAGGGAGGGAAAGAGAAGTATCTTCCATCTGCTAGTTCACACTCCAAATGATGGCAATAGCCAGGGCTGGGGGTGGGGCACAAGTACTTGGGCCATCCTCTGCTGCTTTCCCAGGCCATAGCAGAGAGCTGGATCAGAAGAGGAGCAGCTGGGACTAGATCCAGCGCCCAAATGGGATGTTGGGGCTTCAGGCCAGGACTTTAACCTGCTGCGCCACAGCGCTGACCTCAACATTTTATTTTGAAATAACATTGAAATCACAGAAGAGCTGTCAAAATAGTAGAGTTCTCCTATACCTGACACACAGAGTCCCCTAATGTTCTAATGCTAAAAACTTGTCGCCGGCACCTTGGCTCAATAGGCTAATTCTCCGCCTTGTGGCACTGGCACACCGGGTTCTAGCCCCTATCGGGGCGCCGGATTCTGTCCCGGTTGCCCCTCTTCCAGGCCAGCTCTCTCCTGTGGCCCGGGAGTGCAGTGGAGGATGGCCCAAGTGCTTGGGCCCTGCACCCCATGGGAGACCAGGATAAGTACCTGGCTTCTGCCTTCGGATCAGCGCGGTACGCTGGCCACAGCCCGCCAGCCGCGGCGGCCATTGGAGGGTGAACCAACGGCAAAGGAAGACCTTTCTCTCTGTCTCTCTCTCTCACTGTCCACTCTGCCTGTCAAAAATAAAAATAAAAACAAAACAAAACAAACCCAAAAAACCTGTGTAATTATAGTACAGTTACCTAAATTTAAAAATAATATTGTACAATGCTGTTGGCTATAGAATTGAAGTGGAACTGCAGGTTTTTCACTGATTTTTTTCTTTTGCAAGGATCCGGGTTTCTATTCCAAACTCCCACATACTGCTATTAGGTGCCGTGCCTCCTTTTAATCCTCCAATCTGTAATAACTCTTTAGTATTTCTTTGACTTTCACGATCATGACTTCTGCTTAAAGCAAGTTAGTTATGTCAAACAAGTTTCAATTTCAGTTTTTTTGATACTTTCTTGTTATTGGATTTGAAGTTTTATATTGTGTGTGTGTATGTGTATAGGAAGAATATCATAGAATCAACCTGCCTCCCTCAATGCAATATCAGGGAGTATTAATAAGTCAGATCACTGCACTTGCTAATTTAGGTCACTTCATTATGATGCTTCCTGCAGTTTTCACCATTGTAAATTTTCCATTACTTCCTTTTTAATATATTGGGGCCTGTGAATGTGTTACACAGGTCTCAGGCTTGTCTTAAGTTGACCATTAATTTTAGCATTCACTCTTATATCTTGCCTGCATCCATTATTGCCACTTTGATCAAATGGTAACTTTCTACTTGCTTCCAATATGCTACATTTATTGGCTAACATTTTCCTGCATGGAAGAGCTTCTTCTTCCCCTCTTTATTAATTTATTTTACAGTGGACTCCTGGATACTTATTTGATTCCATGAATTTTAATCTAATATTAGGGTACTTCATGAAAGAGTGGAATTAAAACATAAAATTATCTTGGTACAATTTTCTTTAAATCTACACAGAGGTTTTCTTTTTCTAATTTTTTTTTTCATAATACACACTTCCCATGAACTTTTTGAGAATTTCTTGCACTATTATTCCTCAAATCATTCTAGTTTGGGCCATGGGGAACTCTTGCACTATTCACATGCACTGTTGATTTCTTGCCATCCCTTTTTTGAGCATTTCATTGCTTTCTGTCACCATGATACATGGACTAGTCACTTTGAGTTGTCCTTGGCACGGTCGTTAAATCAACCACTTCTCCAAGCATCCCTGTGTCCTTTAGTTTGAGATTCATATCAGAAAACAGAATCTGAGCACTGACACTACTCTGTATTACATTCAGGAAATGCATAATATCCCATGCATGCAAACATATCTTAAGTTGTTTGTTTTATTTTTTTTGACATATATGAAGTATATACAAAAAGATGATGAAAAATGTATATTATGAAAAAAATGATGTATGGATTTAAAAACTATTTGGCACCATTTTCCATGAATTTTTTGTAGTTTCCTGCTATCGTTGGCCATGAGTTTGTATGTGTGTTTCTGTACTTTCTCTTCACTGAGTTGCTGACAGTGGTAGACATGTATGCTTGTTTTGCTGTCCCATCAGAAAACTCGATTTTTCAAATAAAACTTTAAATGAATTTCTTTGAGGAATTATTCTAAGGAAAATTTCATTATTTTTTCCAATCAGTATTGCTAAATATAGTTTTCAACTTTTGATACACCATCTTAGTCCATTTTGTGTTGCTTTAACAGAATACTGAAATAAGGTGGTTTATAACAAAGAGAGGTTGGTTTGGCTCACAGCTATGGCATCTAGTAAGGCCAAGATTGTGGTACTGGACTTAGACTGTGTCTTGAATAATAATTTGGTGGGAGGGAACATTAATGTGCAAGTCAGGGAGAAAAATTGAGCCAACCTCATACTATTTTCAGCCGCCCACTCCGGTTGATAAAGGCATTAACCCATTCATCAGATGCCCTCATGGCCTAATCATTTCTTAGACTTTACCTCTTACTGCTCTTACAATGGCAATTAAATTTCAGCATGAGGGAAAATTCAGACCATAGCAGATGCTGTAGATCTTTCGAATAAAACCAGTCTATATTGACATAAACAGAAGAGTGTATCACTTCTGAGGCCATTTCTAAAATAGCCGCCAAAACAACTATTTTAGAGATCTGAGGAGTCTGAGCTTCAACAGTTTGTATCAGAGAGGTGAGCAAAAGAGAATTCGGTGTCACCAATATGAAAACAAATGGGCATCAGTTCAAAATTGAACACACCTTTAGACCAAGGCGGGTTTGCAGCATAGGAGACATTTGATACACACTTGCTGAAATGAATGAACCACACCAGTATTATCATGTAAAACACATGTTTCCATGTCTTTCTTCAATGTAATAGAAAACACCCAGGATAGATTGCAGCATCACATCCTACAACTGTGTCTCAACCATACATCTCTGATTTGTTCAACAAACAAATAGCATTCAGGCACAATTTTAGGCATGTATATTTTTCAATGGAAGGAGTCTATCAGATGATGCATGTTTCTTTTTCATCTTTTTCTCATGATTTGGAGTGAATTCCAATATGTGAGATAGATTCTGTAAGACAGAACATTTTGAGAACTTTGAAATTGTGAAACTCCTATGTTTGTGAATTCAGGAATGGCCTATGTAACAAATGTGCTTCTAACAGAACCTTCCAACAGAACTCAGTGGATCTGTATATTTGGAGATAACTGACATGAATATATTTCTTTAGTAAGAGGGAAATATGTCTTGATGAACAAACTATTTGCATTAAAATGAAAATCTACTCATTTCATGTCAAATTTCCAGTTAAAAATCAAATTGCTCTTTATTTTGTTTTCATTGTTTTTATTTCATTTTATTATTTTTGTTTCATTTTATTTCCATTTTGTTCTAAAGTTAGGATATAATTTTTAAAAATTTTGTGGAAAAATAGAAATATAAAAGAATCACATTTAATAAATAGCTATTTAACTTATATGAAACACAGAAAATTAACTGAATGTGACACTTTTAATGAAAACTACAATGTAAGAGTTGGTTTTATTGAAAGGGGAAAAATCTAATATGTCTCGCTTTGAAATGCAGCTGTTTTAAAAAACACAATGAAACAATACATAGTAAATAAAATTAGGTTGTGCTTAGTTTCACTGATGGGAAATTCATATTTATGTGGTTTTCCAGTTGTTGAAAAGACTACCCTGCGTGTTGCTTCCATGAACTTAAAGGATGGAATTTAAAAGACATTAGTAGAATTCTTGGAAAGTACTTAATACATTTTTATCTATGGGTAAATTTCAATTAAGAATTTATGTTTTATAAGTTTAGTAACTTTGTTCATGATGTACAGTTAATTTTTATAAATGTAAAGTTAATATATAATCATTGTAGAAAAACTATAAAACTTACATATCAATAAAATAAACTAATTATACCAATACTCAAGGATCACTACTTTAATATTTATTTTAGTTATTTCTCACAAGTACAGTAATGATATACTACTTTTTAAATTCACTATGGTGTACAATTTCCTTCTTTCCTCAACAGTCTTTAAAATTTGAATTTTTGTAATGGGGTTCTGGTCTGGAAATCTATATTACTTCTTTTTTTAAAAAAAAAAAAGTGTATGAAGCCCAGTAGCGTCCATTAGTCATTCTCTCTCAGAACCAGCATGGATGAGAAAGAGGTTAGGGAACCTTGAAAAGGTTGAAGAGAGAAAGTGCTGACGTGTCTGCGTGAGGCCAGCCGGGCTGCTTCATGGATGAGGCTGCCACATTCCTGGTGTGTCTGACCTTGGACTCACTTAACAATATAGTCTGGATTCTATTAAGGGAATTTCGTGTTTTTTCCTTTGCAAGAGTCACCCCCTACCACGACAAATATTTAAAAATGTTTTTTTTTTAAAAAAAGCTTGGAAAAGCAAACTTTTCCCAAAAGAAATTTATAGTTCAAATTTACACCAAGTTCTTCCTAAATGTAGCAAGCCAGGTTTTCACTAAAGCTTTGACTTTCCTCTGTAAAACATTAGTCACTCCCTAGGAAGAAGCAGTTTTTTTATAGGCAGTGGGATAAAACAGCCACAGATGTGCATATAATAGGACGGGCTTTAGAATGTACCTGCAAAGTATGTGAGTTTTTCTTTTTTTTCAATTTGGAGGGAAAAAAAAAGATGAAAGAAAAAAAAAAGACTGAGTTGGGATGCTAAAATAACAGTGATTCAGTATTAAGGAAATGATCAGTTTTTGATCCTTTCAAATAGTGTTTTCTTTCCCCCTTTTTCTTTATTCCCAGGAAGTTCTTGAGGTTGTGCCAAGTTGTTTTCCCTGAATGATTTTTTTTTTTCACAGATATCCGCTGTTGCCATGTGTGACTGGTTGTTTTTTGCCTCTGCAGGACTGTCGTGATGCCTGTGGCCAAAGAATTTGATCCAGACCTGGTCCTAGTTTCCGCTGGATTTGATGCGTTAGAAGGCCACACTCCTCCTCTTGGGGGGTACAAAGTAACAGCAAAGTGTAAGTACCTCCTCCAGACTCGGAAATGCCGTGGGGCCATAATACCGCCAGGGTCTTGAAGATAGACAAGACCCAGTATGTAGTCCAGTAAACCTTGGTTGAGTCATTTGAAAATGATTCGGATGTGTTGCCTGCACTGTCAGATTCCCGTCTGCATCGAAATAGGTCTTTCCAAAGAGTGAAGGTGAATGAATTCCTTTGGTGGCTTCCATGGGGCATGTCAGAACCTTTATGTTTTTCAGGGGTCCCATTTTGCGTTTCATGCAAGAAATGATCTAAAATCTGGTTCACAACATGCAGCTCACTGACATGACAAGTCAGGAGTCAAGCAAAGTCACTGGGCTCTTTGCGAGGAGAGGAAGTCGCAGTTTTGATTCCATTGTACTTGGGGTCACTGTCACCAGTCGGCAGGGAAATGGAGTTAAAAGATAAGCTTATTTGGATGCAAAAAAAATTTCAAACCCATGCAGAATGTTTTTCAGAAAATTCTTTTTCCATTCACATTTTGAAAAGTCCTCATAGCTATATCTCAATAATATTATGTTCTTCTGGGTTTGAATACATAAGTTTTACCCTTTATTGGAAACCCTGTACATTTCTCTGAGCAAAGGTCAGGGTCTCTATTGCTCTTCTGTTGTGTTGCAAAGATGAGCTTTTGGACTGTGATCCTTGGCAGTCACACATCAGATGAAGGAATGAATTGTGTGTTACTGTACATTTGAATAACATGACAGAGTGCATTTGGGCTAGAGAGAGATGTTCTTGAAGAATAATTTCTTTGCTTTCTAAGAAAGTAAGCCACATGTAGAATCCATGCATAGAAATGTCTGCTGGTGTTATGAATATCTTCAAAAAATAAAAAATAAAAAAGAAGGAAAAAGTAAGATTACACAAAAAATAGTTTCCGCTGTTGTATATTTTAGGTGGAATCAGAAAACAAACACAAGAAAAACAACCCATATAGTTTTCAGAGGGAGAGATGAGTTTGGAGCAAGTGTGCTGTATTAATTTGGAAAGAACCAGAGAAACAGCATCATGCCAACCTTTGTTTTTCAGTTGGCTTCTCATGTGAGAGCTTTCTAAACTCTAATTATTTCAGTAACATTATTAGGTAGTGGCTATTTTTAACATCTATAATTTAACCAAGATTCTTGGTGCCTTGTTGTCTATTGAAAACATATTAAAACAGACAACTCCACAAAGACCAAAAAAAAAAAAAAAAGCATAATCATTCACAATTTTGGAAAAATTGAATAGAGAAGGGTTTGCTTGTGTCAAATGTCTTTATGATTCTTTTCTTTGTGTGTTTGTTTCTTCATGAAACTCCATTTAAATGGAAGTCAGTTCTTCCACTGCAGATAAGACTAGTGAATAGTTTAGTTTGACTTAAAAAAAATAAGGTTTGCATCCCCGACTGAAATAAGCCTACAGAACACATGGAGAACAAAGGTAGAAATCCTCAAAAGATCTTCCTTGCCCTTACATCTGAAATTTCCTTCGGGAAGGAGGAATGTCTATCTTAGATCTTTCTTCTTGCTAATGTCGCAAACTTTAACATGTCCATTTCTCAAAATAATTTAGAAGGGACTAAGCTTTTTCTTAATTAATTTGTTCATTGGGGGCTAAACCAAGTTCAAACGTCATCTTGGAAAGTAGAACAGAAGATAATAGTATAGTTTGCTCTTGTGGTTATATATGAAAGAGATATGGGTTCTACCATTTTTAACTTCAATAAAATGCAAGAAAACTGTCAAGTATTTTTATACATTTATATATATTTGCATCCATTTTGAGGGAAACTCCTCTTTGTATCCGGAATAAGCTTGTCTATAATCTGTGCAATTCCTCACCTCCCACTCCTAGCCTCTGTGAGTTTATTTCTTCCCTTGGATATCTTTTTTACCCAAAAGAGACTATGTCCTAAGAAAAGAAAAGAGACCCAAGTTTTAAGTGATAGAAGAATCAATCTTTTGTTTTAAGACGGAAAAGATACATAATGAAGGGAGAGGATTTTACTTGAGGCTGCCTAAAACAGTTCAATCACCTCATAGCTGAGGAAAACAACTTCTTTAACCATCTGATATAACTGGGGTCAAAGCTAAAGTGCTCATCCTGAATTTGTAGTTAGATGAAATTGCATGAGGCATTCGTTGCAGTTTTTTCTGCTTGAAAAGAAAATTATTCTGCAAAATATATGAAAAAAAAGAGAGAGAATTCATATGCATTCCCTAGAGAAACAAAATTTACCCCCAAACCTGTGGAGCCACACAGTCTGAGATGGGACACTAACTAGTCCCAGAGCACTGACATAAAAAACAACACAGCCTGGCCTCATGTCTCAGCAACTGGATTTATCATTTCACATCAGCTATCTGCTAAAGGTGCTGCCACACTAACTGGGTGAAAGCTGGGATTCCTGGACAGTTAGCTCGTTATTCCCAGTGGCTCCACACTGGCCCAGCACTGGAACTCTGCTTTGTAACCACTTGGCAGATGGATTCCTACCACTTGGATGTAACGGTTCCAGACACGAGTTAACATGGGCTCCCAATGTCCCATACCAGAAGACAGCCTTCATTTGGGGAAATACCCCAAATACAGTCAGAAATGAGTTAACGAAGCAAAATTAAGTAGAAGATGCAAAACCAAATTCCACTTCTAATGTTATTCAATTCTGGCAAAATTCATCCTGCTGCAAGTAGAAGACTGGATTATTTTGGAGGGTGATTTCCAGGATACTATCTTGTCTGAGATGCTAAGATTATGTATTCCATAGCCCATTGAATCAATCTTTTAAAATAGATATTCTATTGGATACGTCTGAAAGGAAAATAGAAATCAGGCCAAAACAACTGGGCTTTTTGTTTCTTTTTAAATATTTTTATTGATTGATTTTTAAAAATGGTTGATGCTGTGAGTTAAGTCTCAAATGTTGAAATGATTTAAAATTGAAAGTGACTCTTGGTTTCTTGACTACTGTGTTTGTCTTTCTTCCCCTCACTTCCTTAAATAATGTGTTCTCTGATGTGGAACTATAACAAAAATATCGGAGTCGGGTTTTGTGCAAGTTTTATCTATTTTTAAAGTACAGCAGAGAAAGAGAGAGAGAGAGAGTGTGCGAGAGAGAGAGAGAATTGTCCTTCTGCTTGTTCACTTCCCAAATGACCTCAGTGTCCAGGGCTGCATGAGGACAGAGACAGGAGCCCTGAGCTTTATCAGTGTTTCCCACCTGGATGCAGAGACTCAAGCACTTGGGCCATCCTCCGCTGCCTTCCCAGGCCATTAGCAGGGAGCTGGCTTGAAAGTGGAGTAGCTGGGACACAATTCAGTGCCCATTTAGGGTGCTGGTATCACAGGCAATGGATTAACCCACTATGCCACAGTGACAGTCCATATGTGCTGATTTAAAATCAATTATCTGCTTTAGACTGTTATGATAAAGTACTATGTTAAAACAGTAACACAAATTAACCATACCACCGCATCTCCCAGCTTTATGTAGTGTTATCAATGTTAGGAAAGAGCTTCTTTAGTGCAGATTCTTTCTACGCTGACTGCGATTTTGTTCCTTTTCAACACCTGTACTCTTCTGTGCTTTCATTGGTGTCACATAGTAAATTCATCTCTCCCAACTGCTTTAATCATGTGAACAGGTTTTCTTTCTTTGGAGTCATGCAAAAGTCATTGTGAGATGATAGCCCCCCTTGGTGACATCCTATATTCATATATTCCTTTCATAAACATATAAAATATGGTTCTTGAGCACGCATTTTACAGTCCTCAAGGAGGAACCATGTCCCTCACCAAATATATGTGTGATTTTTGACAAGTCATCATTGGGGGAAAATCCAGCAATACTCACAGACTTCAATTACTCTCTTCTTCTTGGTGGAAAGTGTTACTCCCCCTTGGTAATTTTCTCATCCTTTTGTTTCCCCCATGAATGCCTGAAGGACAGGGAGGGAGCAGTCTTTGGAGTCAAATACCTGTAAAAATGCATTTATCCATAGCTGTGAGTTATCCTTGAGGAAGTACAAAGATTCCTTCGTGAGTCCATCTTCCAAAACGTCTCCCGAAGCAATTGACTGCTAACTGAAGCTGTAATAAGATCCAAGAAGCAAACGAACTTCATTATACATACTGGACTATGATAGTTTATATAATTATGCTTCATCTTCTATGCCAATACAATAGCATTTTTAAAAGTTCATGGAAATCATAGTGTTAAAAAAAAAGTGTGGATTTCAAAAATTCTTGCAACAAAATAGTCTTTTAATTCCATTTTCCACAAACGTTTTGGAGCACCCACAAATCTACAAGGTTAGTTAATAATGCCACACACCTGTTCATTTGATTTGTCTATGGAGCTGGCTATAGACCGAGCCAAAACTTCATTGCTATCCTCCCATCATTTCCACTTCTTTGTAGGTTTTGAATCACAAATATATATTTCATATATTTTAATTTTCATAAATTTCAGATTATAAAAATTGTTCTTGATAGTGGCCATTTGTTTAACATTTCCTTTTAATAGAAATACTATGAAACAAATGTAAATGTTAAATGAGAAAGCCATAATTTCTTTTTTTATTAAAACCATATATTAACTTGTATTATAATACTCTGGGACATTAAAGTTATAATCATATATACTACTGTGTTATTACATCAAAGAGTTAGGGTCACATCAGTACTATTTATTTGTTTTTAATTTTTTTAACTTTTATTTAATAAATATAAATTTCCAAAGTACAGTTTATGGATTACAGTGGCTTTTCCCCCCCATAACTTCCCTCCCACCTGCAACCCTCCCATTACCCACTCCCTCTCCCATTCCATTCACATCAAGATTCATTTTCAATTCTCTTTATATACAGAAGATCAATTTAGCATATATTAAGTAAAGATTTCATCAGTTTGCACCCACACAGAAACACAAAGTGTAAAGTACTATTTAAGTACTAGTTATAGCATCAATTCACATTGTACAACACATTAAGGACAGAGATCCTACATGAGGAGTAAATGCACAGTGACTCCTGTTGTTGACTTAACAATTGACACTCCTGTTCATGGCTTCAGTAATCATCCTATGCTCTTGTCATGAGTTGCCAAGGCTATGGAAGCCTTTTGAGTTCACCAACTCTGATCTTATTTAGACAAGGTCATAGTCAAAGTGGAAGTTCTCTCCTCCCTTCAGAGAAAGGTACCTCCTTCTTTGATGGCCCGTTCTTTCCACTGGGATCTCACTCTCAGAGATCTTTCATTTAGGTCTTTTTTTTTTTTTTTTGCCAGAGTATCTAGAGAAAGCCATCAATTCTTAAAAATTTTTTTGCCTTATTGGCACAGTTACACAGAGAGAGAGGGAAAGAGAGAGAGGTCTTCCACCCGCTGGTTCACTCCCCAAATGGCTGCAACAGCTGGGGCTGGGCCATGCGGAAGCCAGGAGCCGGGAGCTTCATCTGGGTCTCTCACATGAGGGCAGGGGCCCCAGCACTTGGGTCATCCTCTGATGCTTCCCAGGCGCATTAGTAGGGAGCTGGAGCTGAAGCAGAGCAGCTGGAACCTGAGCTGTTGCCCACATGGGATGCAGGCATGGCAAGTGGCAGCTTGGTCCGCTATGCCACCCCGCCAGCCCTCATGATTTCCTTGTGATCGTGGTCCTTGGGAAAAATACTGCGTTCCATCTATTAAACCAAGATGGAATATAATTCGTGAGATAGATTCACTCTGTTCCTGCTGAGAGAAGCAGGGTGGTGGGTGCTGATTAGATCATGCAATATTAAACTTGAAATAAATGTGAAGAATAAAGGCAAGTGCAGAAGAGACATCTGTGTTCAAATTTCAAAATTTGTCCCTCATGAATTTTGTAATTGAGTTTGTTTCTTAGAAACAAAACAATGGGGGGAGAAGTAGGGTGATAAGTCAGTGACAGGAATATTAATAAATGAATTAATTAATTCAATGCCAGGAATAAATTAATAAACTCCTTCAGTGAAAGGAATAAATGATTAAGTACTATGAGTTAAGAGTTTTATATTTTACTGTTGGTTTCATTTGGTTTTTTCTTTTTTTTTCAATTAGACAACTTTCACTAAATGAGAAAACTTCATTTGTGTTGAAACAAAATAGAATTAGAAAAAAAAAGACATGCATTTTAAGGAACCTTTGCACCGCGCTGAAAATCAAACATGTCGGTTTCATCTTAACAATTCTAAACAGTCAATGGAAATCTTATGAATAGATGGCATGTTTGAATGTCTTGGAATTAGATGGCATATTTGAACATAAAATAGACAACACAGAAGCTGCAACTTGGTTGAAGATACTTTAGAGTCTTATTTGAAAAATGGAAAGTGGATGGCCAGAAATCCAGGAGCAATTAGAATAAATGCAATTCTTTAAAAATAAAATAAAGAATTGTTATTTTGTGATGTAGATCCTGCCTACCTTTGGGTTGATCCTGCACCTTGTTGTGAAATACGGGGGTGTGATCTGTTCTTGATGTTATTAATATGCTAATGCAGAATAAATTGTCCATTGATGCTTTTTAAACAAATGAACTGCCTGAAACACAGTGTAAAATCAGAAATAAACACAGCTAAGAATGGGAAAAAAACAACAATAACAAAATGCTACCAAACCAAATTCAACAACATGTTAGGACAATTTTCCATGAATGAATGGGGTTTGCCCTGGGATACAAGATGAGTTAAGCATAGGCACATCAATATATCTGATTATCCATATTAACAGAAGAAAGGCCAAGAACCATTTGATCACCTGAACACATAAAATTTTTTTCTTTGACAAAATTTAGCATCTTTTCATGATAAGAATTCTCAACAAACTATGTGTAAAAGAAATGTATCTCATCTCAAAAAAGGCCACACATCAGAACCTGTGGCTAGCAATATCAAGGGCCTTCAAAGAATTCATGGAACATGTGTATAATGCAAAAGTCATGCATGGATTTCAAAATTTTTTTAACCAAAACAATTTTATCTTTAGAATCCAGTTTTCCATGAACTTTGTGAAGTACTCCTGCACTCAAGGGCAAAAGGTTGAAATGATGTTCCTCTAAGATCAGGATCAGGGCAAGGATATGCCCTCTTTCTCTTTCTATTTAATAAAGTACTAGATGTCCTAGCCAGAGCAGTTGGACAAAAATAAACAAATAAATAGCATCCTAAATGGAAAGGAAGAATTGAAATTGTCTCTGTTTTCAAATATCTTGTTCTTATATACAGAAGACCCTAAAGACTACAGCAACAACCAAAAAACTGTTAGAATAAATTAATATCATGAAGTGCAGGATACAATAGCAATATAGAAAAATCAACAGCACTTCTATCTACTCAAAATGAACTCTGAAAAATAAATCAAGAAAACAATCCCATTTATATGGAAGAAAGCAAACCTTTCTGAATAAATTTAATGAAGAAGGTGAAAATCTGAATCCTGAGAATTTGTAAAAACAATGATGAAAATTTGATGAAGACACAAAGCAATGAAGATCTATACCATGATCCTGGGTTAGAATAGAGATGACATTGTTGAAAATCCTTACTAATGTGGCCGGTGCCGCGGCTCACTTGGCTAATCCTCCACCTGCGGCACCGGTACCTGGGTTCTAGTCCTGGTTGGGGTGCTGGATTCTGTCCTGGTTGCTCCTCTTCCAGGCCAGCTCTCTGCTGTGGCCCGGGAAGGGAGTGGAGGATGTCCCAAGTGCTTGGGCCCTGCACCCGCACGGGAGACCAGGAGGAAGCACCTGGCTCCTGGCTTTGGATCGGCGCAGCATGATGGCCATGGCAACCATTTGTGGGGTGAGCCAACGGAAGGAAGACTTCTCTCTGTCTCTCTCTCTCAATGTCTAACTCGGCCTGTCAAAAAGAAAAGAAAAGAAAAAATCCTTACTAATAAAAGCGATATTCACAATGCAATCCCTATCAAATTGTCAATGACTTTTGTCACAGAAGTAGCAAAAATAATCTAAAATTTGTATAGAACTGTAAAAGACTCTAACTAACCAAAGCAATCTTGAACAAGAAGAATAAAGCTTGAGGTATCACACTATCTGATTTAAGAATCTACTGCAAAAGCACAGTTATCAAAACAACCTGGAATTCCACCCCCCAAAAAAAAACAACAAATACAGACCAACAGAAGAAAATAGAAAACCTAAAATAAGGCCTGCGCCGTGGCTCAACAGGCTAATCCTCTGCCTTGCAGCGCCGGCACCCCAGATTCTAGTCCCGGTCGGGGCGCCGGATTCTGTCCCAGTTGCCCCTCTTCCAGGCCAGCCCTCTGCTGTGGCCTGGGAGTGCAGTGGAGGATGGCCCAAGTGCTTAGGCCCTGCACCCCATGGGAGACCAGGAAAAAGCACCTAGCACCTGGCTCCTGCCATCGGATGAGCGCGGTGCGCCGGCTGCAGCACGCCTACTGCGGCAGCCATTGGAGGGTGAACCAATGGCAAAGGAAGACCTTTCTCTCTGTCTCTCTCTCTCACTGTCCACTCTGCCTGTCAAAAAAAAAAAAGAAAAAAAAAAAGAAAACCTAAAATAAGTCCAAATACTTACAGTCAACAGATTTTTTTTTATATAAAGCTTTTATTTAAAGAATATAAATTTCCAAAGTACAGCTTATGGATTACAATGGCTCCCCCCCACACAACTTCCCTCCCTCCCGCTACCCTCCCCTTTCCCGCTCCCTCTCCCCTTCTGTTCACATCAAGATTCATTTTCAATTCTCTTTATACACAGAAGATCAGTTTAGTACATATTACGTAAAGATTTCAACAGTTTGCCCTCACACAGAGACATAAAATGAAAATACTGTTGGAGTACTAGTTATAGTATTAATTCACAATGTACAGCACATTAAGGACAGAGATCCTACATGATTTTTTTTAAAGAATTGATTAATTATCTATGCAATTTCCAGTTTAACACCAAGATTTTTTAATCATTTGCAATTATCTTTATATACAGCAGATCGATTCAATATATACTATGGAAAGATTTCATCAGTTTGCACCCACACAGAAACACAAAGTGTAAAAATACTGTTTCAGTACTAGTAATAGCATTATTTCACATTGGATAACACATTAAGGACAGATTTTAAAGAAAAATTCAAGAACATACAATTGGAAAAAGACAAAAACTGGGTAAATACATGAGGATGAAAAAACTATCCAACAACATATACAAAAAAAAAAAATACAAAGTGAGAAAAATCAACACAAAATAAGTTAAAGACCTAAGCGTAAAAGCCTGAAATTGTAAAACTAGGTGAAAACTTGGTGGAAAATACCCATGACATAGATACATAGATTGGGGCAATGTTGTTGTTGTGGTTCATTCTCTCTCTTTCTTTCCTTTCTTTCTTTCTTTCCTTTCTTTCTTTCTTTCTTTCTTTCTTTCTTTCTTTCTTTCTTTCTTTCTTTCTTTCTTTCTTTCTTTCTTTCTTTCTTCCTTCCTTCCTTCCTTCCTTCCTTTCTTTTTCTTTCTTTCCTTTCTTTCCTTTCTTTCCTTTCTCTCTCTCTCTCTCTCCCTCCCTCCCTTTCTCTTCTCTTCTCTTCTCTTCTCTTCTCTTCTCTTCTCTTCTCTTCTCTTCTCTTCTCTTCTCTTTTCTTTTCTTTTCTTTTCTTTTCTTTTCTTTTCTTTTCTTTTCTTTTCTTTTCTTTTCTTTTCTTTTCTTTTCTTTTCTTTCTTATATGATCCTAAAAGCCAGGCAACATAAGTAAAAATAGAGAAATGGGATTACATACACCAAAGAAACATTCTGCACAACAAAGGAAACCATTTACAAAGTGAGGAGATGTAAAAAATTACTAAGCTTCACATCAAGCATTTTTATATCAATATGCAATCATTGTAGGGAGCAAAAATGGTGCAATTTGGGGATTCACACTGCGTATCATACATTATTATTTTAGTGAGTATGGTTTCAATTTACTATATATAGCAAAAAGTAAGAATTGAAATGCTGTGTGTAACTATAGCTTATGAAAACTGCTTTTTTTTTGCTTTAATATCTTTGGACAGGTACTAGTGAATATTTGTATGTTCTTTAGATTCATGTGCAGTAGGCCATTTTATACATATGCATAGTGTATATGTATCCCATATGTATATATGTATATGTATCCCATATATCCTCCCATGAATAGACCTTTAAGTTGAATGCAGGTTTTCATTGGGATGGGGAGCAACACTGAAGTGAGTAGTCTTTAACAAGTGACCTTTTGCTTGTGTGTTACCACTGCCTTACACTGACTATTTCAGTGACTTGAAGCATCTGTTTCCTTTTCAGTACATGGTACTTAAAACATGGAGGCAGAGAGCAGCCAGAAAGAGCACCTTTTGCTTCCCTTAACTAGTCCTCGAGCCACAGGGCATAGGCTTGTCTCTCACATTCTCATGCACACAACTACACAAGTCCTCTTTCTTCCTCTCTTTATGCTGTATGCCTCCTTGATCATACCCTGTGCTTCCAGTTAAAACTGGCAGAGAAGACCTTGGAACATACGAGTATTTTTCAAGTCCGATGTGAACTCTAGCAGGAAAATGTGATAGAGTCCTGTGGTAGATATTTTGAGGTGTTTTCAGGCAGTACTTTGGGAATTAATACTTGAAATCCAAAAGACAATTTTCTACTCAAAACCAATGTGATTGTCTGTGTTCTCAGTGGCTGTGGAGGGTCCCCTGGTTTTCAGATTGCAGATGCAGTCTGGTCGTCCAAGAAGGCACAGTGGTAATTCTGCCTTGGGCCTTTGGGCTGACCACAGAAAGGTCACTCAGCCTCTTGAAGATCAGTTTCTTGACTGGAAAGGAAACATTGACTTCATCTTGGCAGTGTTGTTACTGAGGATAGGAAAAGAATAACCCCGCTGGTGACAATCGAGTATTTACACTGTGCTAAGCGCCCTCCTCCTTAATTTTCCGCATCATCTAATTCCATTCTTAGGTTAAGTGAGATTTTATATATATACTCACACACACATATATGTATATACACACACATACATACACACACACACAGCATACTTTTTATATTACATTATTATTATATCTTGGATTTCTTTTTATTGCCATGAAATCACTAAAGCAGGTTTAACAGCTATTCAAATTTTTACTTTTAGAAAATAATGGAAAAAAAATTGAGTGGCTTGTTCAAGTTACAGAGGTAAGACAATGAGAAGCTAATCTCATGTCTCTTAATTTCCATCTGTATGTACTTTCCACTTGCTTTCCAAGGCTCATGAGCAGGGAGCTGGATCAGAAGCAGTGCATCTGGGACTTCAACTGGCATCCCTAAATTTCCATTTTATGGTTCCTTTTCAGGCTTTCAATGATCAAATAGAAACTTGGAAAGCAAAAGTCAAAATAAACAAATGAAAATTATCATCAGAGAAAAATTCAAAATAATGTAATTTTTACTTTGAGTTTGCTCTGAGCACAGACAAGAATTGTTCTTTCCATGACCATAAATTTTGATCCTTTATTGTATGATTACTGCAAGTAAAACAACTGGATTTTGATCCACTTTACAAATCAAATCAGTAAAAATGTGAGCCAAGCAGTAGATAATCCATCAAGCTGTGTGACTGAATACCATGTATTGGTCCATGTGTATCTGAGAAAATAATCAAGCCAATTATGCAGAGTAAATGGGAGCCTTCCAGCTGTAGTAAGGGCTACTCACACAGCACTCCTGGGCTGGAGAGACCGTGGCCTGGTCCAGTGATTGCTACACCAGCAGGCCTCCTCACTGGAGAACCTTGTGGGGATGCTGGCTTCCAAGCCCAGAATTTCTGATTTAGTAAGTCTGGGGTAGGGTCTGAAGTTTGCAACAAATTCCTGAATGATGCTGATAGTTCTAGTCTAAGTACAACACTTTAAGAATCCCTGGGTAGTTACAGAAAGAAAGACAGATTTAGAATCTGCAGTTTGGGTCTAATTCTCTACCAATCGACTAATTTTTTTCTGTGTACTTGCCTCTCAGAAGTAGTAAATTATGTTCGTTTTGATTAGATTTAGGGCTATTATGACAATAAAATGTGGCAATGATGTTGAAAAAAGGATTTTCAAAATGTGAAAAACTACATATGATAACAATATAATAAACATTAAATTTCAGAACACTATTGTTTTCAAACCCATAAGCTGTGGTCAGACTTCATGCATCAAAGTACTTTTACAACTTGAATTAATACTGAATTATTGACATTATTAATATATTTAACTCTCTTAAAATATGTTAAGGAGTTTGAACGCTTTAGCCATGTTTGTTCCTTTGTGGAGAGAACGCTGGGGCGCCACCGTATCTCCTCTGTCTACTGTTTCCCCCAGGGAGTTTCAGAACAAGCACTGCTTCCCCCTTCCATTTGGCCTATGAACTGTGCCCACCCCTTGGTAACAGAGCTCTGTAGAAATGGCCTTTCTGCTCATTTCAGAATTTGATGCTTTTCAATACACAATATGAAAAGGGTCGTGGTGGAGAGTGTATAAGCAATTGTGCTGATCCACCAAAGTAGAAGGAATAGAATAGTGATTCCTAGAGGCTGGGAAAGGTAGAGGGGATAGCAAATAGAGGGAGGATAATTGGTACCAATATAAATTTAGAGGAAATAAGGTCTTTAGCACAGTAGTGGTATAGTAGTTTACAGGAGCCTGTTTTGTATTTTCTAAGAACCAGAAGACAGGAGCTCAAAGCCTCCAAACATGAGGAAATGGTAAGCAAATGGAAATGCTGGGGTTGGCGCTGTGGCACAGCGGGTGAAGCCACCACCTGCAGTGCCGGCATTACATATGGGCGCAGGTTCTGGTCCTGGCTGCTCCTCTTCCTATCCAGCTCTCTGCTGTGGCCTGGGAAAGCAGTAGAGGATGGCCCAGGTCCTTGGGCCCCTGCACCTGCATGAGAGACCAGGAGGAAGCTCCTAGCTCCTGGCTTTGGATTGGCCCAGCTCTTGCCATTGTGGCCAACTGGGGAGTGAACCAGTGGTTGGAAGACCTGTCTCTCTCTCTCTCTCATTCTCTCTCTCTCCCTCTCCTTCTCTTTCTGTGTAACTCTGCTTTTCAAATAAAATACATAAATCTTTAAAAAAGAAAATGGAAATGCTAAGTGCCCTCATTTGATCATTACACACTATATACATGTATTGAAATACCACGTTGAGGCCGTGGCTTAATAGGCTAATCCTCCGCCTGTGGCACCAGCACACTGGGTTCTAGTCCCGGTTGGGGTGCCGGATTCTGTCCCGGTTGCTCCTCTTCCAGTCCAGTTCTCTGCTGTGGCCCAGGAGAGCAGTGGAGGATGGCCCGAGTCATTGGGCCCTGCACCTGCATGGGAGACCAAGACAAACACCTGGCTCCTGGCTTCGGATCAGCATGGTGCACCAGCCGCAGTGGCCATTGGGGGGTGAACCAATGGAAAAGGAAGACCTTTCTCTCTGTCTCTCTCTCTCACTGTCCACTCTGCCTGTCAAAAAAAAAAAAAAAGAAAGAAATACCACATTGTACCCCCATAAATATGTACAATAATTAAATGCTAATTAAAATTTCTAGTCAATAAAAAAGAAATTTTGTTGGTTTAGTCAAATTACAAGTTCTCATTTCTCTTCTATTATCTTTTGAAATTTTCAATGTGTAAAATTTTTCAGCCCGAATGAACTCATATAAAATATGTATGTATTTTAAATTTTTATTTATTTGAAAAACAGATAGAGAAAGATCTTACATCAACTTATTCACTCTTCAAATATCCACAACAGCTGGGGCTGGGCCAGGTTGAAGTCTAGAAGAGGGAACTCAATCCAGGTCTCCTACATGGGCAGCAGGGACCCAGCTACCTGCTCCACTTCCTGCTGCCTCCCAGAGTGTGCATTGGCAGGAAGCTGGAACCAAGATGAAGCTGAGACTCAAAGCCAGACCCTTCACTATGAGAAACAGGCATCCCAAGCAGCATCTTAACTGCTGTTCCAGACATTTGCTCCAGATTATTTATTTTAATGGTGGAAATGAAACAGAAATGCTTAGGGCTTTGAATGTGAAGTTGGTAAATCTCAGCTTTGATTATTGCACATTTTTATAATGTTGAGCCTTTTTCTAGGAATGGATTGTGACTAAGGTCTTGTGTATAATACCAGCATTCCTTGCTTTTTTGCTCATTTTCCTACCTTAGTAGAATTGCCTTCCTCCTATTTCAGAAATTAGCTTACTAATTGAGCTTACTATCGAGCATCTATGATGGACACCCCTCTGCCATCAGCTCTTTTCTGCAAATGCAAGATAGTGTTCTCTTCTTACCCTGCAGGTCCTCTCCCTACATTCCACCCCATGGTCCCCTCTGCCTTCCCCTTGCTCATCAAAGCAAACCTTCCCATTGCTTCCACAGACGAGACTTACAGCAGGGTCTTTGCACAGGGAGATCCTTTCATCTGCAACTCACTCTCCCTGATGTAGTTGGCTATTTTCTCAGCTCAGATATCACCTTTCCAGCTCACCTTTCGAGACCATTGCACCAGTCTCCATTCATCCTCCATCATTTTCCCTAATCTCTTGACTAACTAAAATTGCACCATTGAGTGTTGTTCACCATCATGTATATGCCTAGGGTCAATGCATCACCTAACCCATCAACCAGGATCCAAGTTTACTGACGTTTATTGAATGATTATTCTGTTTTTTTAAAAAAATCAAATATTGGGGCCAGGCATTAGGCTTAGTGGTTAAGATGACTGACTTCTACATCATGCTAACTGACTTTGAGTTTGGCTTTGACTCTGATTCCAGCTTCCTGCTGGTGCAGCAGTGACTCAAGTGGTTGGGTCCCTGGCACCCACATGGGAGACTTGTGTTGAGCTCTTGGCTCCTACCTTCCAGCTTTGGCCTGGCCCAGCTGCAGCAATTGTGGGCATCTGGGGACTGAATCTGGAGATAGAAGATCTTTCAGTCCTTATGCCTGTCTCTCTGTCTCTCAAATAAATTAATGAATAATTTTTAAAAATCAGATGTCCTCATTTAAAATGCATTTATGCTGTATAACTTAGTCTATCTTTTGCATTTACTTCAAAGACTTAGTGCACACATATGTACATTCAAGGTATTTTCATAAATAGCATCCATAATTGACCGTGTATTTGTTGTTAGAAAAAAGAAGAATTAACTAGTTTGCCAGGACATGCTGGGCAGTGGTTCAGAAAAGCAGTCTCTGCACTACAGCTGCTGAGACCAGTGCTTGCTTGATTCTGCCACTTTTCTGATTGTGTGACCTTGGACAACTGACTTAACCTTCTAGTGGGCCTTAATGTGCTCATATGCACAAGAAACTGTTTCCTAGGTTTATGAAAATTCAATAAGACAGCCCGTTTAAAATGCCTCAGTCTATAGACTGGCATCTAGCAAGCCCTCAACAAAGGTGAGCCAGTAGGTGATGGTCTCATCATGTTGTTATTTCTCAAAAGGGCTGTAGTTTATGGCAAGTTTAACACTTGAAAGAATGTGGCTCTCATGATCTAGAGTTGAGTACTGCTCTACCTGTGTCTTAACACAGCACAGGTAGCTATGACATTTTTACTTATTTTTAAACATTTTTACTGCCTTTTTTTAAAAAATTAAATTCTGTCCTTTAGGGCTTTATAGAGGGAAACAGATTTTTTCAAAAAAATATTTTATTTATGAGACAGACAGATATGGAAAGGGAGAGAAGGGGAGAGGAAGAGAGGGGGACAGAGAGAGAGAGGAGAGGAGACAGAGAAGGGGAGAGAGCGAGCACTTCCATCCGCTGGTTCACACCCCAATGTCCCATGACCCCAGACAGGCCTGGGCTGAAGGTGAGAACGTGGATGCTCAATCCAGTTCACCCATGTAGGGTCAGGATCCCAATTACTTGAGCCATTATCTGTTGCCTCCCAGGGTTTGCATTACTGGGAATCTGGAATCTGGATCCAGAGCTGATATAGAACCCAGGTACTCTGATGTTTAGAAACTGAGTATCTTAACCAGAATCATAAATGTTAAGCCAAATGCCCTTCTCAGCTATCTGACTTTTAAGTGCATCAAATTGCCTTTTAGATCAAAACTCAAATCATGGGCAGCTGTTAGAAGTTTGTAATATATGAGTTGCCGAGTTTGGGAGATTGCATCTATCATGGGATGAATCTCTCAGACCTTTATGGGACAAGTCAGCATAGATGGCCAAGCTCGTGTAGGAAGTACAGGCTGATGATATGTGGGACACATTGCAACTTCTTCATTCACTAAGTACTTCCATAAATATCTCAAAGACTCATATATACATGTGTGTGTATGTGTATAATTTAATATATATATACATATATATATATATATATAGAGAGAGAGAGAGAGAGAGAGAGAGACTTTTCATGTTGCTCGAGATAGAAGCAAGAGACAAAACCAAGGGAACATTTTAACTGGTGATCATAGCTCACCCATTCCCCTTTCAAAAGCAGACCTTTTGTTGAACTATAAAATCAGGAACTTTTCTGCAGTCTATAGTCACTCGGGTGCCTTAATATGGAAATTTATCATTGATAGAACGATGATATAAATTTCCAAGAAAGAAAAATAGAACGATGGAAGACTAGGTGGAGGTGGTGATGAAAAGACAGAGGTAAGCCCCGAGACAGCAGGCAGCCAGGCCAAGGCAGTGCACCGAGGATTTAATTTACTTGGCCGACCCTTACTTAACTCTAACCATGTAGGATATTTTGGCGAGTCTCTCCGAGCGGAGTTTCGTAGCACATATTTGTGCACAATAAAAAAAAAAAAAAATCCAGCCATCTCATTTAGACTCACTTATCTCAGATTCAAAATGAGTTGCCAGCTCTGCTCATTTATTTGCAGTTTTCTGGATCTACTATAAACAGTTTTCTCGGATGTTGTTATTTTCAGTCAAAGATTTCTTCCCACAGCACTGTCCTTATCCATAATATTTCCTTCCTGTTTGAGGGTAATCATCTAAATAAGACACACATCAGAGTCCCTCAAATCACTTTATTACCCGAGTAGCCAGCAGAGGGAATCGTTTATTAAATGGAGCTAATTTCAGTAACTGACAGGCGTATGAAGTGCCTACAGAAAACAGGAGTGTCAGGCTGCTTGGGATGGTTCCAGGAAGGTCGTCTACTTTAAGAGCTGCATTTTATTAAGGATCCTGATGGTTATTGGAACTTTTCCTGTTTTACTCAGTAGTCTCTAGGGGACTATTTGGCACTAGGGTGCAAAATGAGATCAGCAATTAGGAAAAGACACCACCGCAGACACTTCAAGAGTAAATCATTGAGTGCCAGACTTAATAGCTAATAGGTACCAGGCCAGAGCTATAGAAGGCTGGTGAGTCTGGCTTATTCTTTCCAGTGTGCCTAGGGTCCTAGCTCCCTGTGTGACTGCCTGCAGAAGTGGTGTGCAGGTATTCAGCAGGAGGAAAGATGATTGTAGTCAGAGGTTTATGAGTTTGATCATAGACCCCTGCATTGTCCACATCTATCTATCTTAGGGCAGCCCTAGAGCCACTTTCCACATAGATCAGTGATCCTGGTATCACAACCACCCGGCAGGTCTCTGGAAGAATGGAGCTGTTCCCTCCAGGGGTGGTAAAGAACTTGCTGTCGATCCATTTGATGACTCCCATGTAGCTGAAGAAAAGACTTGAAGAACAGAAAAAGAAATTACTTGCAACCAAAGCCACACTTTCTTTTTTTTTGTAATTTTTCATTTTTTAAAAGAGTTATTAAAAAAGGCATTGAGAGAGAGAGAGAGAGAGACAGAGAGAGAGTGAGAGAGAGAGAGAAAATCTTCCATCTTCTAGTTCATTGTCAAATGGCCGCAATGGCAGAGCTAGGCCAGAGCCTAGAACTCCATCTGGGTCTCCCACGTGGGTGGTAGAGGTTCAAGCACTTGGCCTATCTTCTACTGCTTTCCCATTGCATTAGCAGGGAGCTGGTTCAGAGCCTAGACTTGCACCAGAGTTCATATGAAATGCCACTGTGCCACAATGCTGGCCCCCAAAGCCACACTTTCCACCTCGAATTCTCCTTGCTCTGGCATTCCTCTTACTTCCATGTAACAATAAAGGAAAGAATGGAGAGGACTAAGGGGAAATAGTATTAGAATGATAGAAGAAACACTAAGTAAGAAGTAGAAGATCTGTGTTCTAATCCTCATTCAGAGACTAAAGATCTTCAGGAATAACTATATTCAGTTATCACTTGGAAAGTGCAATATCTGGGCCAACTGATGAATGGGTTTAAACTTCTCTAGAGTAACAGAAGCCACAAAAACCTATAATGTGCTTCTAATCTTTAGTAAGCACACTACCCTTACTACTTTCTCTTTATAACAACACTCTATGACAAGTGATATCACTGTGATCCTCATTTTACAAATGAGTAGAATAAAGCTTTTTTTTAAAAAAAAAAAAAAAAGAAGCAGCCAAATTTATGAAAGTGCAGGGACCAGGAACACAGGTGGTCTGACTTCAGAGCTAGCAGAATGTATTTTGTATTTGTTTATAACAGAAATTGACCTTAAAAACAAGAGGAGGCAGTGTATCTTTAGCTCTGCTATTTGCACTGTGTTTCCTTCTTTTCTGTAAGGTCATGTGCATGGAGACCATAATGCCTGCTCCATGGAGGACTTGGGCCCTGCCTTGCAATGCATAAAGGGGTGAACTTGAGCACCTGTTCTCTTGAGATGTTTTATTCAACAATATTAAAGGCACACTATGAATTGTGAAAAGGAGAATGATTATACAGAAATCAATTCAGAAGGCTAAAGGAAGTGTACTTGATTTTGTCCCAACACTGCTAAATCTTCTCTGGGTAAAACTGATGGAGCATCTTTCTCAAAAGAGAATTAAAATTTATATTCTAAGGATAATTACCAGGGAGTTTAAGAGCTTAAAATTATGTCAGATCTTCTTTTTTTCATCTCGGCCTATTACTTGTTGCTTCTCATATTTGTTCTTTTTTCTGAAAATGAGTATTTGAGAGCCTACTCGAAGTTTCAAATAGGTAAAAGAAATAGGGGAAAAAAAGCCAAGTATCCTTTGTCATTAAGGCAGTGACAGCACACGATAGGCAACCGTCTCTTTATCCAAGGCTTTCCTTCCATATTGACATATTGACATATTGCCTTTCTTTCCATATTGACAGCAATAGTCGTGTCAGTAAGAAGAGCAAAAGCTATCGACTCTAATGAACGGGATCACTACTTGCAAAACCCAGTCAGGGTCATCACCTGTAGTCCTGTAGTTTGTGCTTTGTACACAGTTCAGGCTGCACGGTGAATCGGAGCTAAAAGGGGACCTTGATCCTTTCACCAACTAAGTACCATGGCCTTGGACAATGTTCAACCAGAGAAATGACACCAGAATGAAAAGGAAACGATGAATTCAGTGGACCCCTGCCTCATATTGATGTAGGTGTTGGAGTTATGTCAGTCTGAAAGCCAGAACTGCTTGTTCTCATGCAGTTTCTATCTAAAAGGGTACCCAATGGGTACATACCATTTAGAATAAAGCCTGAATGAATTTAACCATGTATTTCAAGTGCTTCATAGCTATGCATAGCGAACATTGGACATTGCTGATGTAGAACATTTGCCTCACTGCAGAAGGTTCTTTTGGAGGCTGTTGTCTAATGGTTAAAGTCTAAACCAAACATACAAACACAAAAATATGCTGAAAGCTGATATCCTATCAATAAAACGAAGGCGGTGAAAGCATCCAATTTTATGCTGAGAAAAGTGAGGTTTGCAAGTTTGAAAAGATTGATCACCATTGATGTTACTCAGAAATGACATCTGCAAGAGGACCTGAGGGTGATGAAAGAGCATCAAAGGGAAGAGCATTCTAGGCACAGGCGCTAGCCAGGACAATGGCCCTCAGGTAGGACCATGCCTAGCGGGCTTAGGAACAGAGAAGCCAGTATTAGGTGGAATGATCAGAAGAAGAGGATGCTAGAAGTGGTATGAAGCAGTTATATTCTGATTTATTTTAAAGATAGGTGGACTGAATTTACTGACTGGATCCAGAATGAGAGATCTTGGTGGGGAGCATGGGAATAGAATAAAGAATGACTCTGGGGTTTTGGGTCTGGGTGCCAGATAGAAAGGAGTTTCTGCTCCTGAGATGTGGGGAGGTGTAGAATCAGGTTCAAGTTGACCATCAGGTATTCAGTGTTGTACGTGTTGAATTTGCAATGTCTCCCAGACATCCAAGTGGAGCCATTGAGAAAGCAACTGAAAACATGCACTTGGAATTCAGGATAGAAGTCACAGCTAAAGATATCAAAGTTATTGTGATTCACTTGTAGATGGCATTAGTATCCCCTAAGTCTAGGTGAGATTCCAGAGGGATCTAGTATGGGTAGAGAAGAAATTTGAAGACTGAGGCTTGGGACAGCAGAGTTACCAGAAAGGAGTTGTGAAAAGGAGCCGCATGAAGCATGGCCTCTCTTCACTAGTGGAGTGAGCTGTCCTGGGGTCCATCTGGACCAATTGGTTCCAAATGGAGAACATAATCAGCTCTTATCAAGCATTGTTGATGGGTCAAGTAAGGTAAGGTAGGAACTGATGACACGGGATGCAGTAACATGGAAACCATTGCTGACCTTGACAATAAGGAGTTTAGTGAATTCAAAGCCTTATTGGAAGAAGAATGGTACACTACACAAAGCAACATGGCTCCGCATCTGGGGAATTTCACTTTAATGACAGCAGATAAATGGAGCAGTTGGTGGAGGGAGGAGGTCAACTGCATGATTATTAAAAATACTACTGGTAGAATTACAGCATATTTCTGTGATGCTGGTAGTCCAAAAGGAAAATCAATGCTGCTACAGAGAGAGGAGACAAGAGGATTGCTGGAGGCATGCACTGAAGTTTGTGAAGCGAATAAGCTCATGTATGCAAGCAGGAGTATAAGATTTGGTGGTAGATGTAGAATTTATCCACATTGAAAGTGTGGATAGCAGAGCACCTGCTCTGTATGCTGGCAGGTGGTAGGTACGATGGTGTGAGATACATGGAGTTGTGCTTCTTATTGACTTTTACTTCTATAAAATAAAAATCAAGGTGATCACTGAGAATTAGAATGGGGAGATAATTTTGGAGATTCAAAAGCAGAAGAGATGATATGACATGATGATTTAGGGCAGTGGTAAAGGGAATCTACTAGAGCAAAATGGCTTGGAACAACTTCAAGGGCCCATGAAAGTTTCATGGACATCATCTTAAAGAGAGACCAGTCAACACAGCATATCGTTTTCATCAGCCACATTCAGCAAAGAGTCCGAGTGCCTACTAGGCTAAGTTGGATGTCAGTAGAGTTGAGTTAGAGGTAAAGAGGCAAGGAAGTGATTGCCCTGATGTACTGTGAAGTTTAAACTGATTAAAAGAGGTAATTGAGAAAATGAGGGCAATAAAAGAAACAAAGAAATTCACTGGGGGTAGATGCTTGGCCCAGCAGTTAAAACACCTTTGTACTATATCAGAGTGTCTGGGCTTAATTCCTGGTTCCAGCTCCTCACTCCAGTTTCCTGCTAATGCAATGGCAATGGATCAAGGAGTTGGGTTCCTGCCGCCTGAATGGGGTGCCTGGATTGAGTCCTCAACTTCTGGATTTAGCCTGACCCAGTTCCAGCCATTATGATCAATAGGAGAATGAACCAGTGGATGGGAGCTCTTTCTGTCTGCCCCCCCCTCTTTCTCTCTCTCTCATTCTCTCTCTCTCTCTCTCAAACACACAGAAAATAAAAATTAAAAAAAAAATAGAGATGGAAAGATTGCTGCATTGCAGATCCCAGAATTATTGCAGGTGCAGTGCTAGAGGGAGTAAACTGAAACAATAGCAAGAAATAATGAGAGCAGGATGGTTGGAATGAATGTTGTGGAAGGGTTGGAGCAATGGATGATGAAAGAGACCAGGACATGATCTTAAGAGGGAGTCACTAAGTCCCATTCTCAAGATTAATTCATGAAAGGAGTCATTTTACAATTATTCAGGTGCACTTTGTCTCAATAAGAATCTTGTCTCTTTATGAAAGATGGAAAATTTTTGATCAATCAATGCCTAAATATAAAACAAGAAATGGTAGGGCAGTGAGTTCCCTTCAATGCCAAGTAGATCTGTTTGGACTTTTCTTGTGAGGCCAGAGAGCGGCATTTTCCATTTATTCTGAGGGTTAAGGTTCTTTGTTTTGCCCAAGTTCCAAGACTTTCCTGTTTAGGGACTTTAGATACAAACCTAGAGCCAATAATATACTGTGTATTTAATTTTGCTTAGATGCTTTTTTTATGAATATGTACCCAAGAAGGAGGGGTCACAGTGTGATCATTATGGATTCTATATTCTTTGACTATATGTCCACAAAGAAATCATCAATTTACTTTAATAATCATGAAAATTTCAAAAGGGAGAAGGAATAGATTTCCTTAATGCAAAAGCAAAAAATCAAGGAGATATTTTGCAGATATATAGGGAATTCTATGTATATTTTTTAATTTTTAAAGAATGCTTTATTTAATGAATACAATTGTCATAGATACAGCTCGAAGAATATGGTGATTCTTCCCCCCATACCCGCCCTCCCACTCCCTAATTTGTAAAAGAAGAAAATACTTGATTGAATACAATTAGTTCATGCTCAAATTTGTTTTGTTCTCATTAAAGTCTTACTTAGGTTTCCGAAATATATAAATGAAAGAAATGTTTATATATGTTCTTGAGACATAAATGAGGGAAATACTTCTGCCTACTGATTTGAAGATTCAATGACATTTAATGACAACAGTATAATAAGAAAAGGGAAAATTGCTTTATTTTAAAGAAATAGTGTATTATTTCTTTAACTTTATAGTGACTTTGATAAAAACACTCAATTTGGTCCAGCAGGATTCATTCCCCATTACCTTTGAAAGCCTAAGGTAGGAACTTATCTTCATTGAGTGCCACTGAATGTCTGGCACCACATAACTAACCAGAGAATTCAGTAGCTTAAGGTCCATGGGATGCCTCAAGTTCAAAGGGAATAGAGACATCCTGTTTGGTGTTGTGTTTCACTCATGCTGTTAAACTGCCCAGACCCTCTTAAGTGTTCTCTTTCTCATTCTGAGCATGGTCTTCTTTGTCCTGAATAACACAAGGCATAATAAAACTCAATGTCAGACCAAGTCATTTTCACAACGTGGCATAAGATTTTATTTTGAAGTATAAAGGTCTTCTTTCGTGCAGAAAAGTCATTTTGTTAATGATGGTGAAAACAGGTCACTCGCCACCCCTGAGGACCTGTGACTTGTTAGAGTAGCAGAGAACATTGTCTCATACCGAATTCCTTCCAAGTGCAAATTCTGTTCTTGAAACTTTTTCTACAAAGGGTGTCTATAGAGAAATAATGAAGATAAAAAATAAGCTCTAACTTGTCCAAGGAGGAAAATTCATTTTGAGTTCCTGAGACCATAAACATGGACAGAACTCAACTAGGTGTTTTGAATCACCTCTCCATGGGACCTTCTCAAAGATTTAGCAGCATGCAGTGGGGTGTTCAGTTCAGAAAATGCATATACCTATTTTTTTCTAACTTAAAACCATGACCTATAACTTCCTTTAATTTCCCAAAGCTAGTTTTTACTACCATTTTCTTTTTGAAAAAAAAATCAAATTGTCGAAAAAATACTGGCTGAACAAAATCTAGCCTGACTGAATCTTTTTCAGAAATTGCTCTAGAGCTATTTTTGACATAACTGTTTATAACAGAGCATGATAAATAAGTCAAAAAATATAATATATATCTGATGTAAAGAGGAACTTGGCTGCCATTTGGGGAGAAAATAAGAAAGTCTACCAAATGATCATTTGCTGAGGAATTCCTGAAAATTTAAACGATTCCTAAAGAAATGGGATAATCCACATTTTCTTAAAGCAGCACTTCCTTTATTTGCCTGGAATACAGCTACAAGAGAATGGATAAACACCATGAGAACTCTAACAATCCACTCTTAGAGTCTAGTACAAATTGCTTAAAGGATGCTGTGAGGGCTTCTCAGTCTTACTGTTTAGCCAGCTACCTTTATTGCGGATTGTCAAATAGTAAAACTTGGAGGTCGTCTTCAATTTGACCGTGTTCTACTTGACGAGGTCTGGTTGACCTGCTTGGGTTGGCAGCTAACAAGGGAGAAAGATGGACTCTAATTTGCTATATAATATTTTTAGAATTCGCCTCCTTTTAAAATTTTTATTTGCTACTCATTACATGTGTTAAATGGGCATAATCAAATTTTAGAAGTGGTTATAAAAAAAAGTTATGTTTCCCCATCCCAATGCTCTTTTAAAATTTGGTAATTTTTTCAATATCCACTCATTCCAGTGAAGGTTCTTTGCCATGAGGGAGCCTTGTACAGACCTAATGCTTTTTAAGGACTATCCGTGTGTGTTGTTTCTAGACTTTTTTTTTTTTTAACTAGCATTTACAGTGTAACCCATTTGGGGAAAAAGAATAGTAACATGCACATCTTTTGGTAGGTACAGAAATGAGTAAAATAAGTCCTATGCATTCTCTAAGTTGTCTTTTCTAGATACATGTTTACTATTCTTTTTAGTAGGGAGAGAGAGAACCCATCTACAGGTCAACTCCCCAAATGTCTGCAACAGCTGCAGTGGGGGGCAGAACTGAAGTTAGGAGTTTGGAACCAAAACCAGGTGCCCCTTAAGAGAGAAAGGATTCCAACTGCTTAGACCATCACCTACTGCCTCCCAGAGTCTGCATTAGGGGAAACTGGAGTCAGGACCAGCAGTCAGACTCACTTCCAGGCATTCTGAGATGGGATCTGTTGTCCCAAGTGGCCTGTTAACTGTTAGTCCAGGAGCCTGACCTTACTGTTCTTTTTAAAAGACTCAATTTACTATTTGAAAGTTAAGAGTCACAGAGAGAGAGAGGAAAAGAGATCTTCCATCTGCTGGTTCACTCCCCAGATGGCCACAACAGCTGGGGTAGTGCCATGCTGAAGCCAGGAGCCAGGAGCTTCTTCCATGTGTCTTGTGTGGGTGCAGGGACCCAAGCACTGCTGCTGCTTTCCCAGGCCCTTAGCAGACAGCTAGATAGGAAGTGGGGCAGCCAGGACACTACCCAGCTTCCAAATGCAGTGCTGATGTTACAGGTGGTAGCATCCCCTGCTATGCCTCAATGCCGGCCCCACTTATTCTTTTTTTATTTTGACATGTAGAACTAATGAGAGAGAGAGACAGAGAGAAAGGTCTTCCTTTTTCCGTTGGTTCACCCCCCAAATGACCGCTATGGCAGAAGCTATGCCTATCCGAAGCCAGGAGCCAGGTGCTTCCTCCTGGTCTCCAATGCAGGTGCAGGTGCCCATGCACTTGAGCCATCCTCCACTGCCCTCCCGGGCCACAGCAGAGAGCTGTTCTGGAAGAGGAGCAGCCGGGACTAGAACCCAGTGCCCATATGGGATGCCAGTGCCGCAGGCAGAGGATTAGCCAAGTGACCCACGGCGCCCCCCCCCCCCCTTTTTCTTACAAGGCAGCCTTTTAAACATTTCTTAATTATTGAATCATTCATTGATTCATCTATTCCGTTTATAAAGACTTTCACACTTATTGAATCTTTAACATATGATAAACAGATATACAGCTATGGCAATATAGATGTAGAATTCTTTTTCTTTTTTAAACTTTTTAAATCTGAAAGTCAGAGTTAGAGAGAGAGAGAGAGTTGGCCAGTTGGCCACGACAGCTGGAGCTGCACCTATCCAAAGCCAGCAGCCAGGAGCTTCTTCCACGTCTCCCATGTGGGTGCAAGGGCCTAAGACTTGGGCCATCTTCTATTGCTTTCCCAGGCTGTAGCAGAGAGCTGGATCAGAAGTGGAGCAACCAGGACTTGAATTGATGCCCATCTGGGATGCCGACACTGCAGGTGATGGCTTTACCTGCTATGCCATGATGCTGGCTCCATAGATGTAAAATTCTTACAATAACATATGGAAGCATAGATAAAGAAGATTAGTTTACCTGGATGAGGAAAGGTACAACCAACAAAGTATCCTTGGCCAACTTGAACAAAGAGCTAATGGAATTTCACATAAATGAAAATAATCTAAAAGCACATTGTGTTCTCAGAATAGTGAGTGGCCTCATGTGAATCATGTTTGGGGTGTGTGAAGGATAGTGATTACAAACAAGTATTCTGTGGCTGGCATTGTGGTGTGGCATGTAAAGCTGTCACTTTCAAGGCCAGCATCCCATATGAATGCTGGCTGCTCCACTTCCAATCCAACTCCCTGCTAATGTGCCTGGGTAAACAGCAGAGGATGGCCCAAGTGCATGAGTCTGTGCACCCCAGTGTGAGACCTGGAAGAAACTCCTGGCTCCTGGTTCCTGGTTTCCAACAAACCTGGCTTTGGCCTTTGCAGCCATTTGGAATGGAATCATCTCTCTCTTTCTCTGTAAAAACCAAACAAGACAAAAACAAAAACACTCAAGTTTTCTTTTTATAGGAATGTCCTGTGACCACAAAACAAAGTAAGTTTCAGTAAGAAATACAGAAGGAAGCAGCATCCTGGTTCATCTGCTACAGACTCTCAGAAAGGCTGGGTACCCCATGTCTGCACGCATGTGTATATGTGTGCGTATACTGACCTATCTGCCTCCTATGTGTCTTACCCAGCCATCCACCTGTCATCAGTCTGCTTAAGTTAGAATTCACATTCACAACATTTGACTGGAACAGATGACCAAGACATATACCTGGCAGAAAAATGAGTCTAATTTAGTTGTTTTGTGTGACAACGAGAATTGGTATTACCAGTTGTACGGTATGGTGAACATTTTCCATAAATTGAATCAATGGAAACCAGGAAATATATTTATATCATACAACATGCTTAAAAGGACATCCATTAAAGACTCACTCACAAAAACCGTGGGCATCCCCATAAAAATAACAGGAGACATATAGGTTTTTTTCCCCTCAGTGCTGGTAAGATTATGCTACCAGAAACCTATGAAGATTGCTGAGTTAGGAAGTTATTACATAGGGACAGTTTCCAAAGCATGGCTTAAGTTTTGGAGTCTCCACTAAGCAAACAGTTATTAATGAAAAAGCATGTTTTAATCTTAGGATCTATTTGCTATGGTTTCACTGATTGAAAACATAACTTCTGGATGAGACATTGACTTCTCTCTCCAAATCAAAATGCTAATTGGATGTCACATCTGCAGAGGGGACTTTGTAGTGCTTACATGGAACTGAGCTCTTAAAGTGGCGAATAGCAGCCAGTATGTCAGGAGTTACTCAGCAGCTGCACTAGTGCCGGCACTGGCACCATTTTTTCTGAAAGCAACCCAGGCTCCTTATGCCTGAGCATGAGCTTGATTTATTTTTCACTGTTTTTACTGAGATTCATGAAGAATCCAACAGCCTTGACTAGATTATGTTAGAAATATTGACATGCCAGGAAATTGTCAACCAGTAGCAAAGTTCAACTAACTTTCCATGGACTAAATAAAAAAATATAGACTCCAGAAGATACAAATTTTCATCAATTGATTTAGTTCAGTTCCAAGTAACATTATTTAATTACTTATCTAGAAAACACAGTGACTAACTTACCTTACAAACCAGCATCACTACAGTAGGTTAATGATATTTAAAATTAGTGTATAAGTTTGGAATTCTTCAATGTAATTTGTCGTGTCACAAGTAGTATGGATGAAGAACATATCTAGCATTTAATAAACTGTGAGCTCCATGGGCTCTGGCACATAAAATGTGATTTCATCTTGGATACAAAAATTTTAAGAGGAAAAATTTGAGTTTCTGGTCTATATTTTCAGATCCCCAAAACTGAGACTGTGTATTTTCCGAGGTAAAGAATTCTTTGAGCCGGCACCATGGCTCAAAAAGTTAATCCTCCGCCTGCGGTGCCAGTACTTCGGGTTCTAGTTGGGTCGGGGCGCCAGTTCTCTCCTGGTTGCTCCTCTTCCAGTCCAGCTCTCTGCTGTGGCCTGGGAAGGCAGTGGAGGATGGCCCAAGTGCTTGGGCCCTGCACCCTCGTGGGAGACCAGGAGGAAGCACCTGGCTCCTGGCTTCAGATGGGCGCAGCGCGCCGGCTGTAGCAGCCATTTGCGGGGTGAACCAATGGAAGGAAGACCTTTGTCTCTCTCTCTCTCTCAGTGTCTAACTCTGCTTGTCAAAAAAAAAAAAAAAAGAATCTTTGAGAAAGTTGATAGTACACGCACAACTATTTAAAAGAAGATAAGCAAGGATCTCTCTGTGTGTGAGTCTGAAGCAGCAAAGTTCTGTAATTTCCACAAATCTAATCAAAATGCATCGAAGAATCTCATTGCACAGGATCCAAGAGGTTTCTCCCTTGTGCAAAAGATGTATGAATACATCCTGAGCTTTGCTTTGATTGTGAGAGTGTTACTTTCATGTCTACCAAAGCAACCCAAATACCTCAACACACACACACATATCTGCACACCCAACACATACATCACATCACACATGCATATGTACACTTGCCCATATACACACTATCAGTATATAAGGGATCAAAGGTAAATACATTTGAAATCTGTACCCTGAGGATTGAGAAAGCTCTATAGTGCTGACACCGGTATGCATGCTGCTGGGATGGTGTGAAAATGATGAGTTAGCAGACTTGGGAACAGATGGCCCCAATCACCCCATGGGGCTAAACACACAAATGCCCACCTCAGAGACGCCATACCTCTGCCCTGTCTCTCCCCTCTAGGCTGCTTCTGTTATATTAAGGTTATTGCCTTTTTGGCCCTCCCTGCAATTCGCTTTTGAAGTCCATGGCCAAGAAGGCAGTGTGAGAATACCATTATGAGAGAGGTGTTTGCTTAAAGATATGGTCGGGGCCACGATTCCTGGGACCCCTTGATAGTCCAGCAGGGAACCACAAACTCCAGCCAGTATCTCCTAATCCCCGGGCATTCAGAACTGCCCACCATAAAAACGTAATGGGCTGTCGATCTGAACAGCCAGGCGATAACATCTGAGAGTCACAATCTGGGTTACAGGCTGGTGACATGAAGCAGTCGGAAACACACAGACCCTCCCGGCCCTGGGAAAAACACATGTGGACCGCCCAGTGTATAGATACCTCTGGATGCTGCTTTCTCATGCTAATGAGAGCCACAACTTTCCCAACGGTTTTCTGTGAAATAAATTAAATGGACTTGGGAAGAAACGGGTGAACCCCATCCTTGACTCTGTTCGCATGCATTAAAGTCTTTTTGAAGTTTGGGACTATGTTAGGAAATATTCCCACTGGCACAATCAAGTGAATTTTTGTGGCACATTCTGACTTCTTTTCAAAGATTGCTTAAGTTCTGTGACATTAATCATGATTGTCTAATAAAACAGTACAGAAATTCTCAACAAGATGCTTCATTCCCAGGGCTCCAATACTTTTGCAGATCTGACCCTCTGTGTATGTGCATGTGTGTACATATAATGTGTGTGGTGTGTGTGTGAGCGTGCGTGTGTGTGTGTGAATATAAAGTATATTTCATTCTGTGAGTTTTTGACTCTGCTGGGACAGAACTAAAATATCTGAAAGTTTAAAAAAAATCCTCCTTTTCCAAATGCCTATTAATTGTTTGCATTTGCTAACATTAGGGAAAAGAAAAGCTAGGCTGGCAAGGTAAGCTGTGTCTATTGAACATATAATATGGGGGAGGTTTTACAACTGTTTGTTTCTAGGAGCCTGTTTGTTATTATCAGTGAACTGGGCGAATCCAATGACTTTAGGAGACTTTTTGTCCCCTTTTCTCCCCCATTCTCTGCCCCCAAATAATGAACCTTATAGATAGTGGTCAAATTAACCACCTAAGTGCTAGATTTCTCTTCATTGCATGGTATGGATATTTGAGCATATATGAGTATGGCCATGAACCAACTATTTCTAACTAACCTGGTTCATTTTATCCATTTCCTGAACATTCCATCGGCTTGTTTACATAACCAATCCTATGTAATCACAAAAGTAGGTTCCATGTGCAGGTCCAATATTTTTAATTCAATCGTTTTTATTTTCAGATATGCATATATGCACTTCTAATCCCCTGTATTTAACAAGAAGCCTTCTTTTTCATTTCTCCCAGGGGTTTGTCCTATTATTTTATGCCAGATTCAGCAGAGTCATGAGCTTTGCCTGGGCTTACCGACTTTATTTTCTTCTACCCTCTCAATAACCCTGTAAAGTGGCAGGGGAAACATTACATGTCAAATGGCCCTGAAATGGGGAAGAAACAGCCCAGGTCACAACAGCACTGTGCTGTGCAATAAAGCTGCCCCGTGGGCACTGCTGCTAGAGGCCGAAGCCCCTGGAACTGATCTCAGGGAGAATCCCTTCTGTCCAATCTGTGCTCCTGGAGGTTGACAGAGACGTGAGACCCTGGCCCTGCCTGGGAGCCAGCACAAAATGCACTCTTCTCCTTAGCTTCTCAACCTGAGTCTGTCTGCTGGGCTTTAAGAATCTGTTTAATGAAATCCTAGGGCAGGCCCTCCTCACTCTGGGGGCTGTTTAGTAAGACACGGATCAGGGTAAACCCTGCGGTGTGTCTTTCGGAGGGTCACCGTGATGAGATGCTCCGAGGCTTGGATGCCTTCGGCCAAGAAGAGGGAGAAAAATGAGGCTTTGGCAGGGAAAAACTCGTGTTTGAAACACAAGTATGAAAGCAAAGTGTTTCAGTAAAAAGATTTCCCCGAAGATTCGTTTGGAATAGAATTTTCAATATAATGAAGATAAAGCACTTTTTTAGAGCCCCTTCTAACAATATTTCATTTCCCAGAGACTTGCCTGTGAGTGACTGGAGCCCTTGACAAGGGCAGGGGGAATGATGGAATGGACTGCCTCATTGGAAGACATAAAAATTTGCTCGCCCCACCTGGACTTCTTGCTGGGTTTCTTAGAATATAATTACTTTGCTAAGTAATCACATTACCACATAAACAAAAGGAGCACATTTTTGACTTCAGTATTTAAGGCAAAGGAATGTTGGGGAAAAGGCAATCTCACACCATTTCTGAGTGAGACATTTCTCTGCCTTAAATGTATAAACTTCGAATTCCAGGACTGTTACCAGTCTCATTCCTTTGAGAATTTTCTAGCGAGGGTAATCTTCAACACCACAGTCACAACATTTAGTTACACACGGTGTTGTGCAAATGGTTGAATGGAAGAAATTGTGCAGGACCTCTTTGAAGGAGAGGTCAGGTTGATACAATAAAACACGATACAGGCAAATAGAAGCAGCCATATTCACCAATTTTCTCCCATGAGCTATTTGCAAATAATTTACTGGTTCACACCAGGGAATCAGTGTAAGGATCAGAGTAGGGCAAAGGAGATACATTGAGAACTGATGGAATTTCAACCTGATGGATCACTATAGCAAGGCAGGTGGCACCAGCCTGACCTGCATTTGGGTCCCCACTGGACTGGGCTTCTTATTCGAGATCTGACTTTAGGCAAGTGGTTAATTGTCCTCAAACTCGGTTTTCCCATTTGCGAAACCGCGATCACAGCTGCACTCTATTCGTAGTTCATGAGAAACACTTGCAAGCTTTCCCTAAGCGGTGTAGTTGTTAGATCAAAAGTCGTTCATCAGTAATAATTCTTTCAAGTTTTAATCCATTTTCATCCTCCTTCACCTCTTTATTACATTCTTCCTCCTGCCCGTCTTTGCAAGAGACGTCCAGTGGAATTTCCTTCCTTCCGCTTTCTCTGTACATCCGGAGAGTTTCTGTTTTTAGAGTCTTTTCTTTTTTTACCGTTATCTCACTGGCTGCCAGAATTTGACCATGAAAATGGTGAGGTTTTTTTTATATCCTTTTTGCCAGCTATTTCCTCTCATGTCTTCAGTTATCTTTCTGCCAAACACACATTTTTTTTCTCCTTACATCTTAAACGAAGCCCAGAAAAATATGGAGCATCTATTCCATTCCTCACAATCTTCTCTGTTTCATTGTCAGCCACCACTAGTTGAGAATGTACCATTTGGCTCACTCTGGCTCAGGATCTTTGTAGTCAAGCATGCTGGTCCTTCTCTCTATTTTATCAATCTGGAGTCACTTTAATGTTCCAAATGGAATTGGAGCCAGATACCTCATATTCTGTTCACCTCCCCACGACCTCCACAACTGGCAAAGGATGGAGGATGAGAATAATGCTGGCTCTGACTGGGACCAGAGATTCTGCTGCATGCCTGTAGTTTCAATAGTCATAATTACAATAGGCGCAATTCCTATCTTTCCCAAGACACCCAACAATTGGAACAAGTTGCAAGCTTTAAAATGTTATAGAGAAAAATACGTATTTTCTCCACTTCTTTTAAGTAGATACAGTTTACTTTCCACTGTAGTGGAAAGTAGGAATTTACTGGAGTGCTTTTATTTTCTACCTTACATTCCTACACAAATATAGTTAGGAAGGCACACTCTTCTTCACACTCCTAAAAGGAGGAGGAAGAACCAATGTAGCTAACAAGTGAAGGAATCGGTGGTGTAGGGGGTGGGAGTTTAGTGCAGTAGTGAAGACGCTACCTGGGATGCCCACGTTCCGTATCAGATGCCCAGATTTGAGTCTCAGATTCGCTCTTGGTTCCATCATTCTGCTAATGCAATGATGACTCAAGTCCTTACGTTCCTGCCACCCACATGAAAGATTTGGATTAAGTTTTGTGCTTCCGGCTTTGGCCTAGCTCAGTCCTGGATGTTTCAGGCATTTGGGGAGTAAGCCAGCAGATGGATGATTTCTCTCTTTCTCGGTCTTTCTGCCTTTCAAATAAAATAATAAAAAAGATGACTCAAATAATATGAATATGAGAAATTATATTAAAGTGATTCATAAATATGTGTTTATTTATTTATTTTTTTGCAGAGTTAGACAGTGAGAGAGACAGAGTTATAGACAGTGAGAGAGAGACAGAGAGAAAGGTCTTCCTTCTGTTAGTTAACTCCCCAAATGGCTGCTACAGCCGGCACACTGTGCCGATCTGAATCCAGGAGCCAGGTGCTTCCTCCTGGTCTCCCATGGAGGTGCAGGGCCCAAGGACTTGGGCCGTCCTCTGCTGCACTCCCGGGCCACAGCAGAGAGCTGGCCTGGAAGAGGAGCAACCGGGACAGAATCCGATGCCCCAACTGGGACTAGAACCCGGGTGGCAGCGCCGCAGGCGGAGGATTAGCCAAGTGAGCCATGGCACCGGCCCACATAAATCAGTGTTTTAAAAATAATTCAATGTAGCTATGATGGTCAGGCCGGTATGTTGCCACTGTGATGAGAAAAATGAATTCACCTAAGGCATGATCTCTTTTTTTTTTTTTTTTTTGACAGTCAGAGTGGACAGTGAGAGAGAGAGACAGAGAGAAAGGTTTTCCTTTGCCATTGGTTCACCCTCCAATGGCCACTGTGGCCAGCGCACCTCGCTGATCCAAAGGCAGGAGCCAGGTGCTTCACCTGGTCTCCCATGGGGTGCAGGGCCCAAGCACTTGGGCCATCCTCCACTGCACTCCTGGGCCACAGCAGAGAGCTGGCCTGGAAGAGGGGCAACCAGGACAGAATCCGGCGCCCCGACCGGGACTAGAACCGAGTGTGCCATAATATCACATAAATTTATTTATTTGTTATCTGAGCTTCCCACTTGCTAGAGCCTGCACATAAATTGATGGAAAGCCCTTTAACCATCCCTACCTCTTGTTAATGAGTCAGAGCCTCCCACTGCTCACCTGTTTGCATTGTTGGAAGTCTTGCCTTTTCTCTCTCACTGGCCTGCTGGCACTTGGAGGCTTCATGTGGCATTTTACAGAGTAGAGAAAGGTATGTTGATACTACCTTGATCCTTGGAAGCTAAATTAGGTATATTCAGCACTCCCTTATGTTGAAAATTTGGAGACTCCGTTTATTCTCTCCAAGGTTAGGCCCATGTCTAGGGTGGAGATGGTGGAGGTAGTGTGATAGTTTTATTTTATGTTGTAGTGCTATGCAGCTAAGTACTACTAATAAGCTCACTTTAAAAATTATTGCCACACCTCACTATTGTCATTCTTGTGTAATACCAAACCTAATATGCAATTAAACCCTTATTTTAAAAAAATGTTCAGAAACAGGCAAATCTGAAAGTTTCTGCATGTGAAAACCTTCAATTTAAAAAGATTTTATTGTAGATGAGTTAGAAATGTAACATTCTAAATTCTAGGAGTATTTCAGCCATCTTTGCACTTTAGGCGACAACCTTTTGGAATATTATGTAACCCTGAAATTCCTTGCATCTCCCATCTTCCTCTTCCCCCATTCTTAAGCTCTGGTTGTTTCCTCTCACGGAATTGGAATTGTTTTTGCTTCTTCCTCCTCTTCCTCTTGCTTCTGCTTCGTCTCATTAACCATCAGTCTCTGGATCTAATTCTTGTCCCCCAAACACTGTATCAATGTGTTTGTAAAATGAAGAATTCTTGTTGCAATGAATATTTTAAGTCATTAAGATAGTATGGTTTTTATATAAGTGTCATCAGGAGAACCCAGCAGTTACTCCTGTTGGGAAAAACATGAGGGTGAAGAGACTAGAGAGGATGCAAGAGGGACCAAGGATGTCCACTGCATTTCTTGTTCATAGCTCACAAAAATGTACAAGGATGAATCTTTGGTGTTGCTTGAGGGCCTCCTACTGAAATCTTACAGTTATATTCGAATAACTAGAGCAGTCTTGTGTAAAATGCAAATTCTCTGCCTTGACAACCAGAAAATTGCAATCTGTTAACTCTCTGTTTAACATTTACAATAAATTGTGAGGACCACTGATAGAGGAATGGTTTGATAACAGTCAGTATGACCACAACCTCACTATACTTTCCTTAAATTTTTTAATTCTAAGAGAGACTTATTTGGACCAGGAACTCATGGCTTATAGAAGTCGGGAAAAGAGAGAGAGCAAAGAAGAAAGGAAGATCTGTCTTCTCTCTTCATATCAGAAGCCCTCTAAAAGGAGAAATCAGCTCCATGTGTGTCCAAATGCTTAGGAACCACAAGGAGGCAGTGTGCAAGCAATTGTCAATAAAATCCAATGAACCCAGGGGAGGGGGAGGACCTCTCCTGCAAGATATTGTTCCATTCAGAGCTTGAAAGGCACAAGGTTGTTGTTGTTATTGTTCTCACTGTTTGATCAGGGAAAAAAGTGAATTCGAAGTGGAGGAGGAGAGAGATTCTCACATTAACCACTAAAATTCTGTGGCAGGAGTTTTTTTTTTTTTTTTTTTTTTTTAGGTAAAATAGAACAATGTCCAGAATACCTCTTAAACACATTTGTTACTAGATGAGCTACAATGGAAATTTTAAGTTACTTAATTCATAAATGATAAAGTTTTGTTTAAAAAGATTTCTAAAGAGGGGGTACAGGGAATATTCAAATATATACAAATAGACCAAAGAGGAAGGCCAAGTCTTATTTGTCAGAGAGGCTTTTCTTCATAGATCTACAAAACTGATTTAGATTTAAGTAAAAGTGAAATACCATGTCTTCATCGGGACTCAATAATTATTATCACTCTAGCAGAGCCACTCATCCAAGAGAGTTTTTAAAGATTCATTTATTTGAAAGTCACAGAGAGAGGGAGAGAAAGAGAAAGAGAGAGAGAGAGAGACAGAGACAGATATATATATATATATATATCTTATATATATCATATATATATCTTATATATATATCTTATATCTATCTATCTATCTATCTATCTATATATATATATATATATCTTTCGTCTCATCTGTTGGTGCATTCCCCAGATGGCTGCAAAGGCCAGGGTTGCTCAAAGACGAAGCTGGGAGCCTCATTGGGGTCTCCCATGTGGGTGAAGCTGCCCAATCATATGAGCCATCTTCTACTGCTTTTCCCATGCCATTGGCAGGGAGCTGGATAGAAATGGAGCAGCCACGATACAAACCAGTGCCCATAATAGGGATGCCAGTGTCACAGGCAGTGGGTTTACCTGCTACTCCACAATGCCAACCGCTAAGAGATATTTGTTGAGAGTGTTCCATTATGCATGTCAAGATTGTATCATCATGCCTGGCCTGGTTGGGTCATTTTGCTAGTATAGGAATTTCCCACAGATTTTGTGATGTTGTAATATTCCACAGGCAAAATTTGATGAAAAGTCGTTTATACCACAACCTGGAAAAGCAAAGCATAAGGTAAGGATGATCCTATGAAGCCATAGCTAGGTAATTTTCTGGGAAAGAGTAGAGGACATTGATCCTCAGAGATAGTTAATTCTAGGCCGGCGCCGTGGCTCAACAGGCTAATCCTCCGCCTTGCGGCGCCGGCACACCGGGTTCTAGTCCCGGTCGGGGCACCGGATTCTGTCCCGGTTGCCCCTCTTCCAGGCCAGCCCTCTGCTGTGGCCCAGGAGTGCAGTGGAGGATGGCCCAGGTGCTTGGGCCCTGCACCCCATGGGGAGACCAGGAAAAGCACCTGGCTCCTGGCTCCTGCCATCAGATGAGCGCATTGGAGGGTGAACCAACGGCAAAGGAAGACCTTTCTCTCTGTCTCTCTCTCTCACTGTCCACTCTGCCTGTAAAAAAAAAAAAAAAAAAAAAAAAAAAAAGAGATAGTTAATTCTGGAAAGAGAACAAAACTCACCTAGGGGATGCAGAATATATGAGGCAGTCTTATAGCTAACCTTAGTCTTGGTAGGATGGTGACATCTTGAGAGTAGGTAGTGGAATGTCTGGTCAATTTTAGCATTACCAAGACGCAGAAAAACCTTGTAAGTTAGGGCTCAAGACAACTTCCCTAACATTAGTTCTGATTAAACTTATGTATCTGATACTCATCATAGGGTATTTTTCTGTGTATGCAAGATGTGTATACATGGAATATTTTAGTCAGTTTATAATATTTTATCATCATGTATTTTATTCTAAAGAAAAAGACATCATTTATTGTACTGCCTCTTATTGTTTGAAGGGTCTTCAAAGAAGTTTGTGGAAAATATATATTATGAAAAAACTGTGCATGAGACTTCAAACATTTTTTGCGCTGAAATATAGCTTTCTGAAATACCTTTGTACACAAGTTACATGGAAACTATTTCTAAGTGATCAATAGAATAAATGATATTTCAAAAATGAGGTATATTCTTAAATATATCAGTATTCTAGAAATATGTACATTGTAGAAGCTAAGAAACACAAATTCCTGTGTATTTACAGTCAATGATTAATAATTTTTACTGAATATATGAAATTGAGTATGTTAAGTATTACATTTAGATTCAGAATTAAATGTATTTAAATTCAACTTAGAATTTGAGTGAGTTTTGGAAAGTTACTTCCCTCTTCTACTTTTTTTAAAAAAGATTTATTGGAACTGGTGTTATGGTGCAGCAGGTTAAAAAAAAAAAGATTTATTTGTTTACTTGAAAGACAGAGTTACAGAGAGAGACAGAGACAGAGAGAAAGGTCTTAATCTGCTGGTTCACTCCCCAAAAGGCTGCAATGGATGGAGATAGGCCTATCTGAAGCCAGGAGTCAGAAGCTTTCCCTGGGTCTGCCATACAGGTGCAGGGCATCAAGGACTTGAGCCATCCTCCGTTGCTTTCCCAGGCACATTAGCAGGAAGCTGGGTGGGAAGTGGAGCAGCCAGGACTCAAACTGGCACCCATATGGGATGCCAGCACTACAGATGGCAGCTTTACCTGCTACACCACAGTGTCGGCTTCTCTCTCTTCTATTCAGTTTTCTCATCAATGAAAGTGACCATAATTTATATACCTATGTTTTTATGAGAAATAAATGAGATACTTTAAGACTTTTTGATAACTACAGAGCTATCTATTAAATTGGGAAAAGTATTTTTATTCTAAGTTTTTCTTATTTATAAACAAGTAAGAAATATCTGAAAAATATGTTATGTATCCAGTTAACATTCTCTGAGAATTAATCTAACACAATGATTACCAGTTGTAGATGGATTTATACGCCCCAAGGCACTTGGCAATGACTGTAGACACCACGGGTGTCACAAAGGGAGAGTCTTACTAGCATCCAGAGGATAGAAAACATGGATGTTGCTTAATATTCTACAGGACAAAGGAAGTTGCTCACAGCAAAACATCATCTGCCCCAAAAGGTCAATAGTGTGGAAGCTGAGAAATATTGTTCAGATTTTATCTTCTTAAAAAATGAAACTATCGGTCGGCGCTGCGGCTCAATAGGCTAATCCTCTGCCTGTTGCGCTGGCACCCCGGGTTCTAGTCCCGGTCGGGGCGCCAGATTCTGTCCTGGTTGCCCCTCTTCCAGGCCAGCTCTCTGCTGTGGCCCAGGAGTGCAGTGGAGGATGGCCCAAGTGCTTGGGCGCTGCACCCCATGGGAGACCAGGAGAAGCACCTGGCTCCTGCCATCAGATTGGCGCTGTGCACCAGCTGCAACGCGCCAGCCACGATGGCCATTGGGGGGTGAACCAACGGCAAAGGAAGACCTTTCTCTCTGTCTCTCTCTCTCTCTCTCTCTCTCTCTCACTGTCCACTCTGCCTGTCAAAAAAAAAAAAAAAAGAAACTATTGCACCTGACACAATGTGCAGAACTTTAATGAACATTTCAGTTCAGTGCTCTTCTATTGCCTATAATGTGACACATGGCAGGTTTGTATTAAGATTGGGCAGGCTGGATATGCCAAGTGTTATAGTTTCATCAAGAACACATTCGGGCTCCCTGAACATGATGTCCTAGTTACAAATAACACGAATCTTCACCGCTAGGAAACTTCTTAAAGAGGAGTTTTCAGGAACCATGGCTGTGCAGTTAAGCACGAATGAATATTGTCTCTGCTGAAAATGTATTTCTCTTCTGAGTCTGGGTGTGGGGGGGAATCTAGTATTCTTAAGACTAAACCGAAGGCTGGGCATGTGAATATAAATAATGCAATCTTTTCAACACGTGGCTAATTTCCATGGTCAGACTTTCTCCGGTTCTTATCCAAATCTCTTCCACATCCCTTCTGCAGCCAGAGATCTTAATTTTTTATGTCTGAAATCTGTTTGTATTCAGCAAGTCATTTATATCAGAATAATATAATTTAAGTTACTTGACACAGAAATGCTTTCTGTTTGCAGAGAGAGTTGTCAGTGTAGAATGAGAGGAAGTTTGGCCATCCACTTAATGGTTATTTCATACTTAAGGGATTAGGTACTTGACATACTAGGTGCCTTTCTTCAAGATACTTACAACTCCAAAGTCTAAGAAAATGACATGAAAATGTGCAGTTTGCCTCCCCCCACCTTTGAAAAAAGTACATATAATTTTCTTTCTGTTCCATTTGGACCACATGTGCTTGATCCCAACCCAGAAAATAGAAGGACTCTTATCCTGCCTTCTTAATTATTCTCGATGACATAGAGTGTGTACATGTTCATTAATGCTGAGAGAGGTGATTCAGTAATTGTGAAACTGCTATTTGATTTCAGGCAGAAGAGAAAGTAAAATCCCAGAAGATGAAATGTAAAAGGAAAATAAGTACATTGACAGTCAATGAAGAAATCAATCATAGCATGAAATTATGGAAGTAAGAGCAGTTTCAGATGGAAAGAAAATAACTATGCTTCCATATATTCTAATCCTCCCTTTAAATTTTCCCAAAATGGAAGAGTGACAAAAATACACTCCAGCTTCCAATTCTTAATTGAAAATTCAAAGATAAAATGACCACTGTAAATAGTAAATCAGTCCTTTCAAATAATTCATGTAGAAAAGATAATTAGTAAATACATGTAGCCCTGCAGGTAAATGTTTAAAAAGTAACTCTTCCAACTACAAGAAACAAACAAAACATCCTTCAGTGCTATGGTCTGAATGTCTAACCCAGTCACCAATGTGATGATGGAATTTGGTCCCGTGGGAGATGTTTTGTTCATGAGGGTAGCAACCCCCACAAGAAAGGGATGAGTGCCCTCATAAGAGGGACCCCGGAGGGCTGCCTTGCCCCCTGCACCACATGAGGACATGGTGTGAGGGTGCCATGTTGAGACCAGGAAGCAAACCCTCATCGGACATAGAATCTGTTCGCATCTTTACCTTCAACTTTTCAGCCACCAGAACTGTGGGAAATAAATTTCTGCTATTTCTAAGCCACTTGGTTTATAGTGTATAACAGTGATGAGGGCAATGACTTTACTAATTCAGAATCTTGTCTCCCACAGATAAAAGTACTAAGCAGAGATTGGCATTGTGTACAAATAATGACAGTTTAATTGACAGTGAGAGAATAAACATACACACATACGTGAGTGTGGACTGCCCTACACAGAGAAAAATACAACACAGATGGGCCAAAGAGTGGTCCATAAACTTGGGGTTCAGGGGAGGGGATCTTCTCTGCTCAAAGGTTCTGGATATAACAGTTGCATCATGGGAAAGTGGATGTTTTTGATTGGCAATGCCAGGGGCAGGCGCTTGTGACTTCCAGCTCCACAGACCCAACTAATTGCTTGCCTATTTATAGCTTGCCAGAACCCAGTTAGTTACCTGTTAGTTAGTTAGTTACCAGTTAGTTAGTCCCACATCAGCAACAGATCAGATAAAATGATTCCTAAGTTTCGAGTTCAGAGTGTCTGATACCTTTGTTTTTAACATAGTTTTTAAATTGTGACTTTATATAATTTAATATTTAATAATGGATATACCAGCGCCGCGGCTCAATAGGCTAATCCTCGCCTTGTGGCGCCGGCACACCGGGTTCTAGTCCCGGTTTGGGCGTCGGATTCTGTCCCGGTTGCCCCTCTTCCAGGCCAGCTCTCTGCTGTGGCCCGGGAGTGCAGTGGAGGATGGCCCAAGTGCTTGGGCCCTGCACCCCATGGGAGATCAGGAGAAGCACCTGGCACCTGGCTTCGGATCAGCGCAGTGCGCCAGCCGCGGCTGCCATTGGAGGGTGAACCAACAGCAAAGGAAGACCTTTCTCTCTGTCTCTCTCTCTCTCACTGTCCACTCTGCCTGTCAAAAATAAATAAATAAATAATGAATATACCTATACCAGGATCACAGCTTTCTGAAAATTTAATAAGATGTTCCCAAAAGTCAGTCTGAGCTGACCTCAGTCCATCACTGACTGAGGCAGTTGTTTCAAATTCCCCCTTCGCATTCCTTGACACAACAGGACAAGGAGTCACTGTAGGCATAAAGTCAGGACTTAGGATGAAAAGCATGATTAAAAGCTTTATGATCAGTAAAGATACAGCAGAGAAAAAATCATGGAACAGAATTTTGACTTATAAAAATGGGAAGAGAATAAACTAGAGCTTATTTTCAAAAACATTAATATTGGAATACTTTAATTTTTTAAGATTTACTTATTTACTTGAGAGGCAGAGTTAGAGGGAGAAACAGAGAGCGAGGTCTTCCATCTGCTGGTTCATTCCCCAAATGGCTGCAATGGATGAAGCTGGGCCAATCTGGAGCCAGGAGCCAGGAGCTTCTTCCAGGTCTCCTACATGGGTACAGGGGCCCAAGCACTTGGGCCATTTTTGACTGCTTTCCCAGGCCATCAGCAGGGAGCTGGATTGGAAGTGTAGCAGTCGGGACTCAAACTGGCGCCCATAAAAAATCCCAGCCCGTCAGGCAGATGTTTAACCTACTATGGCACAGCACAGGCCCCTAGTTTTTAAGATAAAAGCAAGATGAGAGTATAGGAAAAATATACAAAAGATGAACTAAGAACATTTTGGTCTATTATAGTCTATTCTAACTTTAAAAAAGGTTGTTGGATTATGAAATTCTTGTGTATCATGTTCAAAGAAGTAGGTTTGTCTACTGATTAACAACATTAAATCAGTTTGTATGCACTTGTTCTTGTGTATGTTGGAGTGTGGGGGAGGGTGTTTACAAATATGACAACTGTCAGGCTGAATTTGCAATTCAATTTTTATTAAGAATCCTTCAAATCTTTTGTAAGGATCTTTTGTAATGAAAGCATGAAAACCAAGTAGATTTTTCTTTGGACTGCCTGAAAATTTAAGGTACATTTCTTTTTGTCTTCATGCCAAGAGAATTGGGTAGTTTAAGAGCTAAACCCTATATTGCTATGGCTTTTATCAAAAAGATTCCATTTAGTATATTGCTCTGGATTTTCCCATTTCTTTCTTGTCTTCAGAAAACCACAATAAACTATTTTTTAGTTGAATAAAATAAAAGTAGAATGCCTTCCTTTGGAGACTAAATGAATAGCTGAAGATTGGGCTTAAAGGGAAAAAAAATTACAAAACGTTATGTGCCACAATGAAGCTTTGAAAATGAAGCCTGAAAAAAAATGAAGGAATGACAATTTGTAAATCAGAGTCCCAGAAGTTCTGTTTTATGATTATGTTGCAGTTTAATTCCTTTATATCTTTCTGCCATTGTTAAAAAAAAAAAAAAAGCGACCAGCACTTCAAAGTGTTCCCGCATGTGTTCCAAATCAGGACTTCAGAGTTGATGTCTGACAGCCCAGAAATTAAAACGAAATAAATGTGCTGTTTAAACTCCCATTTTTTTCCAATAACAACAACAACAACAAAATCACTTTTTCTGTATTTAGGATTTTTGTTGTTGTTGTTTCACTCTGCAATCCTGTTCCCCGTGATATTTCCTCATTTGCCACTTATGGGCCTGGGCAAATGAGGAAACTATAGGACTTCGGGGGGAATTTCAGACAATGTCAAGTCTTCGGGATCAGCCTTTGTGACTTTTTCTGTATGTTAAAACAGATTCCCCCCTCAAAGAAAAAGAGAGAGAGAGAGAGAGGAAGCAGGACAAAGAACCTTAGTTGTTAGGCCATGCCCAAACACCTGTGTTTGACTGCTCTCGCATTTTCTTTGGATGACGGAAAAAGACATCTCTGAAGAACAAAGACCGGCGCCGGGATGGTTTGTGTTTGAAAGTGCACGAGCGTGAATATGAAACGTCAGTCACTAGCCAGAAATTTGGCAGCCATTTCTTGGAGCGTTGAAGAGAATAATTAGAGTTTGACCCAAGAGTTCTGTTATGTGGGGGTGCAGATGGGTCCCGGACTGGGATAGAATCGCTGAGGCCAAAGGACTTTGATGTCATCTGCAGCAATTCCTTCGTTGAACAGATGAGGAAGAGAAAACACCACATCTCAGAGTAGCAACCAGATAACACACCTAACGAAGGAGTGGAACATTTTGGCGACTTCTCTTACGTAGCTGCAGAAGCCAAGGGGCTCCAGTCTTAGAGCAACAGACATATAAATGCTTTAAGGTTTAGGCAACCTTCTCCCTGCCTGTGGGAGCCATTCCTCTCAAACCCTTGCCTTCCTCATTGTGTGTAGATTAGGAAACAGGCAGAAAGTGGTGACAAATAGCAACCAGGCAAAAAGGACTTCTCGCCATGTCTTTGCAAAGGAAAGCAGAAAAAAAAAAAAGCAAGCCGCTCTGGGGATATCCTAAGTTTACTGGGCTCTGGTTCATTCTCTTCTCTCCCACAATGCCATCTTGCAGTCTGCACATCTGGCCTGCAGAGAATCCAAGAATGTTTATTTCCGGACCCTGAGAGACTTTCCTGAGCATTGCTGGGGTAGATCCGTGTTTTGTCCATGTGAAGTGACATTCTGAGAGAAGACCGTGCCCACATGGCAAGGATCTGCGTTGGTTTTTGATTTCTTATAAGAGTTCACTGATCATGCCTGTTGGGAGGAGCTAGCGAGTTAAAGAGTTGCAGTGTCTTCACAAATGTGCAGTCTTCATACATTCCTGCAGAAGAAGCAAGGGGAATGCCAAACCCCGATCTCCCTGCTCCCACACTGGCGCTGTGTCCACAGGCAGTCACGAGGCAGGACTCAGGGTCAAGCGCGGGCACTGTGCAATCTACATGTCCCTCTGGGGATGCTGGGAGGAAAGCTGGCATTGTAACTTTTCAGTAAATGGGACTGGGTTGGTTCGCTGGCTTATGTGCCAAGAGTGGGGATGTTGAACTACTTACTACTTGTTCAGAATATGACAATTAAATTGAAAAACAACAACAAAAAGACATATTTGTGAGAAAAGACACGTTCTAATTAAGTGAATTCTGCAAGCAAACTGTATAGGGATCAGAGAACATTCTCTGACTGTAGTGGTAGAGACAGCAGAACAGGCTCTTGCATGACACTAAGGCATGGATGGGAGAAGGAGGGAGAGCAGATGGAAAGAATGACACAAACAGATGTCTCACATTAGTCCCCCAGCAACCATTTGTTGGCCCTTCTGGAGCTCTTCCGTTGACCAAAGTGAATATGTGCATGTCCTCATGCATTCAACCTCAGGTGTTCATATCCCCAGTTTACAGAAGAAGAAAAAATGGAGACTCAGGGAGATGAAAGAGTGTCTGAGATGACCCCAACGACAGTGAGAGAGATGGGGTGCAAACTACAAAATCAAGAGCGCCGCTCAGAAAGAAAGCCTATTCAGAAATATCAATGTGATCATAATAGCACCTTAGGGCCTTGGTTACCAAGAAAAGTAGTTTGGGCTTCTTTGTCATCAAGGGCTTCTTGGGTTCATTTGTCATTACCGCTGGTGCATGCTAAGGTTCCAGAATCTAGATGATTGGTTGGCCAAAGTCAGAACATCAGGAGGAGAAATGGAGGGTGAGCAGAAATTGTCTAGGTAACTCTAGACAAATTTAATTAGAGTTAGTTGAGTGTGCCCAGAAAAGCCCCACTGGCAATTTCTGTTTGAAGATTGCAGTTGGGAAAAGAAGGTCAAAAGAAATGGAGAGTTTACCTTTTAGCTTAGTAATGCCTGGACCATTTGCTGATGGGCAACCCTTGCAGTGGGAGAGTGGAGAGCTAAGGACAGAATCTCAGCAGTAGCCACATTTTTCATGTGGTAGATGCTGGAGGAGCCAGTACCTGGGCATGGAAGAGAAGGAGCAGAGGAGGAAAGATGAGAGTGTTACAGCACAAGCCCAGTGGAGGAAATCTTTCAGAAAGCAAGGGAGATCAAAATGCTAATAACGAGAGTGTTACTCAGGATATACGCTATGGTTTAATGTTCTTAAACAAGATTTGTAATAGTCATCTACAGTTTTTCCTACTGATACTAACAAGAGTTCCAGATATTTTATCAGGCGGTGATGAAGAATGCTCCTAAATTAAGTCACCACATTACCAATGCTCTTACTGCCTTTTCATGTCCACTGTCTGGCTCTCCCCCACTAACGGGTTAGTATATTCTTGGGTAATGTGTTCCCATACAACTGCTATGACCACATATCCCTGCAAATTCTGTTACCTCCATGGTTTTTACTAGAAGCAAAACTATTGTGGATTCTCTGATTTGATTGAGTTATTTAATAAAAAGGATGAAGTGTCCCAAGAACCTAATTTTACTTACATGCTAATTAATGGTATTTGGGAACAAACACAATTCTATGGTCAATAGTTTTGTTTTGGAACTTAAGAGTCTGAAAAGTTGTTCTTTGTTGAAATTCATGTCCCGTCATCTTTAGTTCTCTGATAGCCCAAGTCCTTTTTGTGTGTGTGTGTATGTGTGTGTGTGTGTGTTTTAATAATCTTATATATGTTTGATTCTCCATTAAAATGAAGCCTTTACCCTTTAAGTAACCTTTCCTCAGTTATAAGCCATGATTAACATAAATGCCAAACCATGAAGAAAACACAGTGGCATAAAGGAGAATTCACAATTTTGGCAATGTGATGTCAGAGGAACATTTACCTAGCATTCTGAAATTATTGTTTTCAAAGAAGTATCCACTGCATGATATCCTAATATATTTATTTATCATCAGTGGACAATCTTCTTCAAGTTAGCCTCTTATTCTTTAAAAACTCATCAAAAGACTAACCCAATATGGTGACCAAGGCTGGTCTTAAGTAGGAGTCAATAGTTTCCTTTAAGACTGTATTTTGTGAGAGCCACAATAGAGTTGAGAAATCTTCCTAATAGAAGCAAAAGCCTTTTATTATTCCAGAATGAGCAAGCAGATCCATAACTCTTACAGATGGTCAGGAAATTCCCTAAGAGTTTTACAAACAATAACATTCAAAGATTGAAATGAAGCTCCCAAATCTAAAGCTACCTGGTAAAGACAACCATTGACATAAATTCACTGCATCAGAGCCCTTCCTGAGGTCTGATCTCACGGGCACCAGGAGGAAGAAGAAGACAGGAAGATCGAGATGCAGTTCAGAACAGGGGAGAGGTGAATCGTCAGGTTGAAATATCACCTCCATACACCTGGAGTTCATTCTGTTATTTTTATTTTCATGACTGTTTATCTTATTCAGAAATAAAACAAAAGATAATCTGACTTCCTTAGTAGGCTATCATTGTTGACTACTACAAAGTTATAAAAGATGAAAGGATCAACCCAAAGGCAGATCTGGAAGATGCCTTCAAGACTTCGTAATCAGATGGATCTCAGTCCTCCATGCAGGTAGAAGGGTCTCAATAGAGAGACACAGACCTCGGTGAGAAGGAAATCCATTTATCTTAAATGCCAAATCTCAGTTCAGCAAGAGGTTTAGACTCAAAGTTGATCCAGGATAAGGCACAGAAATCTAGGTTTTAACAAACACCAATGAGCCAGAGGTTAGCTTCACATCTGGAAACACTGATTTAGTCCAACACCTGTATTTGGCCCTTGGAGAAACAAAACCTTGGAGATGGGAATTGGCTAGTTCAGTTATCCACCAGATCACAAAACCCGAACGAGAATGTAGGTGATAAGACCCTTGTAACCGTTGACTGATGGTATCCAAAATTAGAATCAGTAGTACCAGCCTGGTGCAATCACTGATGTTTGTCAGACCAGGTAATCTTTTCTAGCAGTTAACATTTTTAAGCATTAAGAATCGACAAATTCCTTAGAAGGATTTAAGGAGAAGGAGGAGAACATCTGGGTGTCTTTTATGAGAAGTCATTTCTCTCTAATGAATTTGTCTGAGGATGAAAATTATGATGATGAGTTACACAACTCTTCTGAGACATAGTGGTTATGATAAAAGCCATATTCCTTGAACAGTCACTTTGAATTTCTTTTGTCATCTATGATTAATTAGATGTTTCTGAATACTCAGTTGCATTTTTTTCTGAAGCTGTAACACTTATCGTTGGGATAGCAAAAATAGTGATGGTCACACCTTAATAAAATTGTCTACTTTTTCATCTTATGGGTCTACCCGCTAAAAGCCTGAACCTGAAATTTTAACTAGTTTTGGAAAGAACTGAACTGACACTCCAAAGAGGGAGCAATTGACTGCACAGCTGCACATCCCTTGTGTATTCCAGTTTGACTCACAGCCTAGTGCATCTGTGAGCATCTTTGGTCTGAAACTCGGTTGCCTAATCTCATTACAGATTCTTGTTGAAAGATGTCCACGACCTCCTAGTTTTAATGACTCTAGAACAGCCAGCAAAGTGTGCTTCCCCGTTTATTCCAGGACATACCCAGGCAGTCCCAACAGTCCTGGCAGCACCATTCTGCTTTGATCTACCCATCCTTAATCTGGATGCTGCTCACTGCACTCTCTCAACATTCAACCCCAGTCTTTCATTTCCTCTATATGTCCTGAAGTGTCTGGCCTAAAATGCCACTACCCTCCCTGAAACACCCTTCCCCTTGCCATTAGGAAGGCTGTACGGTATTTTATATAAAGCAAGGGTGAGTTGGCTATGGGAGCCTCATTCATAAGGAGGAGAAGCTCCCTTTTCATACCGCACACCTCCCATTTGGGAAAGCCAGAAAACCAATGCCAGGTAGAAAACCATGGGCAATATCCTCTAAAACAGTTCACCTCCTTTCCCAGGGGTTGCGTTGGGTCCTGGCCATGTTGGCACTGCAGGTTTTGTGCCAAGATGTTGGACATTGGGCTGCCTTCCTTTCTCTTCCTTCCTCCCTCCCTCCTTTCCCTCCCCTCCCCTCCCCTCTCCTCCTCCTCCTCTTCTTCTTCTTCTTCCTCTTCCTCCTCTTCCTCCTCCTCCTCCTCCTCCTCCTCCTCTTCTTCTTCTTCTTCTTCTTCTTCTTCTTCTTCTTCTTCTTCTTCTTCTTCTTCTTCTTCTTCTTTTCCCTCTCTCTCTCTCTCTCTCTCTTTCTCTCTGTCTCTGTCCTTTTCTCTGTCTCTCTCTCTCTTTCTTTTTCTTCCCTGGTTTGCATATTAGATTCTCTTGAGCTTTGCTAAATGCTGTGCTTTACTTTGCAAATGTTCTTTAAGGATTTCAATTAAATGGTGATTTATTTTAAAAATCAGCAATAACTAATGTGTAATAGAAGCCTATGTATTACAGAATTCTTAATCTTTAACAAATACATTTAGAGCCATTTTGTATTTATTTAACATACAATTGCTGTCTAATTTAATCTAAATTAAATGGTTGCTTGAAATCTATAATTTTGAGGGTTCCTGAGTCTCTTTTTATGGCAGGAAAAATAAGAAATCATCAGTTTTACCCAGAGGGTAGATAGTTATCTTTTAAAATCAAGTATTTGAATCTTGAAATTAAAAACCTAGGTCATTTTGGAAAGCAGTTCCCAGGAATGTTGTTGGCAGTGAGGCATATGTCTCCATTTCCCTTAGAAAGGAATAATTTCTTTTTCTGCCATTCAACAAACCTTTATAATTTAGCCTATACTTACCCAGAATGTAAAATATGACTTATCACCTGTTTATGAGTACACACATTGAGAGAAGCAATAGGTTTTTTGTTTGTTTGCTTGCTTTGTTTTTAAAAAGAAAATACCACGTAATTTTGGATTTTACATGTCAAATATTGTAGTAGTTGAAAATATCATTTTTTAATAAAAAAGAAGTGGTTCTTAAGTAACTCTGACAATGAGAAAGGCAAACTAATGGTAAGCTTTTTGGCAACAGTCAATTATAAGTGTTACCATGATCACCATCATCTGAGCTGAATTTGGGGAATATTGCCTTGAATTAAATCCCTGTGGATGTTGAAATGCAAGCTTAGACCCAAGGATTAGTTTGAAAAGGAAGTAAGAGGTTTTTGAGGAGAGAAAAGGGAGCAGTTTGTTGTCTTTTCACACTGAAAAATATCAAAAGAATCAAAGTGGGTATCTCTGTGAAGATCAGTTTTTACTTATCTAGTGAATGCTTATGTAAGAACACTGAACTGCAGTCATTACATTTGAGGATTATAATTCAGATGAGATTGGCACAGTGAGGGTAGCATCAATACCATGTTGTATTAATTAATACCAGGGTGCTGCGGTGTCATTTGGAGTTGACCACAGTTAGGTGGAGTCAACCTGTCCATCTTCCTATCCCAGCTGTGTCCCTAATCGACCTTGTTGCTTGGGCAAATAAATTTCCTTATTACTCCTTCTCCCACTTGGGAAGTTGTGTGATAGTTATTTCAGATAATGCATGCCAAACCCTCTGCATGTTGCATGATCATGTTAGCTCTCACTGACATTCCTCTGTAAAAGATGTAAGGGTAGGAAGCACCTTTGCCTCATGGTCCAGTATCATTCCCAGGTCACATGGGAACCTCTCAACAAATGTCTATTAGATGAATGGACCTGCTAGTGTGATATCACTGGGTCCTCTTGAAGACACGGTGCCTTGCTTTGCCTTAAACTTAAAATCAATGGAATTCCCCATAACTTTTGTAGACCTATGAAGGGAAGAGTCTATGACCAAAAGGGACTTGACTTTTCTCCGTGGCATATTTATCTGGGTTTGAGCATTTTCCCAGACACCCCTTATGGTTCAGCCCCACTTTCAGACCTTGAAAAACATTTTATCCTTCAATTGTCCACAGTATCTTTTCTAAGTCATTCTTAAAGGAAGGAAAATAGATCTTCTGTATATACCTTATAAGAGCATGTTATCTGGGGGAACCAGTGTTGTGGTGCAGCAGGTTAAAACCCCAGTCTGCAGTGCCGGCATCCTATATAGGCACTGGCTGGAGTCCTGGCTGCTGTACTTCTGATCCAACTCCCTGCTAATGTGCCTGGGAAAGCAGCAGTGGATGGCCCAACTCCTTGGGCTCTTGCACCCATGTGGGAGACCTGGAGGAAGCTCCTGGCTCCTAGCTTCAGATCTGCTCAGCTCTGGCTAATGCAGCCATCTGGGGAGTGAGACAGCAGAATGAAGACCTCTCTGTATGTGCCTCTACCTCTCTCTTTCAAGTAAATAATATAAATCTTAAAAAAAAAAAGAAAAGAAAAAAATTTTGCTCAAGGCTAGAAACCATGGCTTTTATATCTTTGATATTCTCACAGCAAATAACAGGCACCAAAAAAATAATCTTTATTGTATTAAAGTAAAAAATAAAAAATAAAAAGAGCATATTATTTTTATATTTGCTTTCTCTGAAAATTACTTACTATTATAAATAAGGGTCCTGCATGGAAAAAGTTGGTTATTGTGGTTAAGAACCTTGACTTCAGAAGGAAAGATTTAAAATGCTACCTCTGCTGGTTGAACTTGGATGATGCACTTCACTTCTTTGTGTTTGTCTGAGGAGAGAATCGTGGTAAAACCTCATTCCTGTTTTCTTGAGAATTAAATAAAGTGTCCAGAGTTTCACATAGAACTTACCCCATAGTGACCTCCATATAAACTTTAGGTATTTTCACGCCTTTAGCCAGGTCCACAAAGTCTACTTCAACCCTCTCAGCCATTTCTATATCAGTAATTCAATTAACATTTGTCGAGCTTGCCCTGTGTTAGGCACCGGATGTAAACAGTCAGCTAAGATAACATCCTGGTTCTGTAGCAGTTAACAACCAGTAGAGTGGATGGACACATTAAGAACTATAGAGTACAAACGGGTGTGCAGAGGGCACATTGGACAACAGGTACATTGTGTGGGACATTGAGTATGTTGCTTTCACTGAGTTTAAAACAAGAGTAAGGGGCAGGAATTTGACCCAGTAGTTAAGACATCCTATTTCACACACATCCTATTTCAGACTGCTGAGTTTGATTCTAGGTTCTGGTTCCCATTTCCAGCTTTCTGCTAATACAGGCCCTGGTAGGCAGCTTGTGATGGCTGAAGTAGTTGGATCCCCAGCACCCACGTGGGGGACTTGGGTTATTTCATGGCTCTTGGCCTTCCTGACCCAGCCCTGGCCATGGTGGGCATACTGGGAGTGAACCAACAGATGAAGGCATGCTCTCTCTCTCTGTTTCTCTCTCTCTCTCTCTCAATGTGAATTTAATCCTAAAAAATGTGAGAAGCAATGGCTTGTGGCTAGGTTGTTTGTGTGTTGGGCTTGCAGCTCTATGCTAATGAGCCTAGAGTTTCTTGCTACCCTGCTTGTCCATGTCATTGTTCTGTCCTACTTTGAACATTCTTTCAGTCATTTAAGTCCTTTTAGCATTCCTTAAGCACAGCGTAAGTACATTTAAAAAGCCTTGTAGTGTCCAAGGTTGCGGCAAGTGCTGTCTCTTTAACAGAAACCTTGGTTCATAGCTCCACGAGTCTTGTACTTGTAGATGATGGCCTTGTCATCATGAACCCTTGCTCCTCCAGCAGTGTAATTCTCCTGTTCTTTTGCAGAGAGTGGCCCACAGATTTTTAGCTTCACTCCAGGGTCATCAAGAACCCGAAAGCACTGACTGAATTTGCATTCTCTTATCACAGTTGAAAACTCATCACAATCTTAATTTCTTCCCCTAAACCAACACACACTTTGTTCCACTTTGTCAAGGTGCCCATATTATATTTTCTTTTTATTTGAAATGGGGGGAGAGGGAGAGGGAGAGAGAGAGAGTCTCCCATCTGCTGGTTCACTCCCCAAATGCTTGCAACAGCCAAAGCTGGGCAAGGCTGAAGACATGAGCTGAGAAATCATCCAGGTCTCCAACGTGGGTGTCAGGGACCCAACTACTTGAGCCACCATTGCCGCCTCCTCATTAGGACGCTGAAATCAGCAGTGGAGCTGAAACTTGACCTTTAGGCACTTTGATAAGGGTGTAGGGATCCCAAGTGTGCCAGACGCCACCCGCATACCCTTAATTTATGGCATAAACTGGAATTATAATATAATTATAATACTGATTATAATATAATTATAATACTGATTTTTTTTAGCCCTGTAATATGAGGCGGTTTTTGAATAGCTTTTATATAAATGAGATTAGAATTTAATAAATTAGAATTTAATAAATCACTTGGAGGTTCTGTGGATCACAGGTCTAGGAAACTTCACTGGATTCTCAGCTTCTGCCTGCATCTTTAACCCTGATGGCTCTGGGGAGGAATCCTCTTTCAGCCCCCTCAGGTTGCTGGCTGAAATTCAGGCCTTGTGCTTGTCAAACAGAGATTCTCAGGAAGTCCTTCCTACTTTCAAATGAAGACAGAAGCTTCAAATGTCTCTTCCGCTTCAAACCTCTCTCACTTCCTCTCCTGTGACTGGCTGGAGAAAGCTTTGCCTTCACAGCACTCTTGAGATACTCTTAGATCCTCCTCTCTGATCTCATCAGTGTCCCTAATTCCTCTTTTGATTTACTCAAAGTCAACTGGAAAATCCTTTTGCCACAACTCTAAAGAGAGGTGATTAGGGGATGGGCCATTTGACCCAACAGCTAAGACGCCCACATCCCATATGTGAGTCCAGAAGTCTGTGTTCTGGCTCCACCTCTGATCACATCTTCCTGCTGATAAGCTCCCTGGGTGGGACAGGTGGTGGTTCAGGTAGTGGACTCTCTGCCACCCATGTGGGAAACCAAGATTGAATTTCCAGCTCCCACTTCTAGCCTGGCCCACCCCTGACCGTTTGAGCCATTTGGGAAGTGAACCAGTAAGATGGGAATCCTCTCTGTCTGTCACTCTTTTATTATCTCAAATAAACAAAATGAACAACAGATTTGTTTTAAAAACTGGGCAGTTGTGCTAAGCTAAAGGTCACTGGAGGTCTTTCTGAGACTCCTGCCTCCCACAATATCTAATTGAAACAGAGTCAAGTATACTTGTAGAGAATAAGTTAACTTCAAATTCACTAATTCGTTCAAAGAACATGTGCTAAGCATTTACTCTGTACCCAATTCTATGCTGGATTTGAAAGTAATAAGTCTTGGCAATTTTTCCTTGTCAAATGAAGTTTAAAGAGCAGGATTGTCTAGAAATATAGGTTCCTGTTCACCAACCTTTTTTTTTTTTCTCTCCATTCTATGTTTCACCCTTTTTAGAACTTCGAATTATGTGATCCCACACTGACGTAATCAAGTGATTCTAGAACTGGATTTACTAATAGAAAAACTAAGTGAAAGAAGAGAATGATACCATCTAGGAGATAGTTACCCAGTTGAGCTTTGAAATTAAGAACAGGATTAATGGGCTGGGTAGAATACAGTGTAGATATCTTATTTCACTTAAACTAACCAGCAGGATTATTATTTCACTCAAACTAACCAGCAGAATTATTCCTATGTCAGAATTGGGAAGCGGAGGCAACGGTTTGCAAATGGATAACCCTGCAAGCATTTAAATGTCTGTCCTCAGTTATCTTCCGGGTCTCCTCTAATCAGATGCACATCCTCTCTATTAAGCTTTATCCAGCTTCCCTTCTAACAATGATCTTTCTCTTTGTTAAATTATACTTACCTGTGTACATGCCCCTTTCATTTTAGTTCCTTGGAAGCCAGCATTACGAGTAAATCTTATTCATCCATGTATTTTCCTAGCTATCATTAGGGTATGTGTGCAGTAAATGCTGGATGAATCTGAGTAGGGCAAACCACTGCAATGGGATCCTCATTGCTTAGCAGGAGCCCGACCTGCTTTCATTCCATCCTCCTTGCCCAATTATGCAGGAACATCCATGAGAGAATAGATCCCATGTGTCTGACGCATTATTGAAAACAGCAGTAAAAACTAGTGATTCACAAATCAAGTTGCAGTTGGGGTTTGGCAAAAACTGATTTTTGTGGAAGGGTGGAAGAGAATGGCCCTGGGATGTCCAACAGCATTTTCTAGGGATTATTCTTTTTCCTCACTGCTTTTATACTTGTGTATTTTAAGGGAAATTTAATTCATATGCTGATGGTTTGTTTACACTTAACACATTAAAGCCATGATTTGGAAAAAATCATTTGGTGTCTAGGAACTCTTTCTTAAGTCGTTTCTTTTGAACTGGAGATCCTATCTGAAAATATGGCCAGTGTTGATATCCGTAAGTTGGCAGCAATAAACTGGGAAATGCACTCAGAAAGATTTTACTTTTAACTTCAACTTACTGGTTAACTATTTTCCTCTATAATTCAACTTTCTGCATCTTAGATTCCTCGTCCTTAAAATGAACCAATTGAAATATATGCTTGCTCTTGAAATTCATTTTTAGATATAAAATTCTAGGAGTAATGGCTTTATTAAAAATCAAAGGCAAAGCACCTGCTCTGTATTACGTTACACCCACTGTATTTCATTCATCATTTTAGGTGAGTTTTAGTAATGAGATATTAATTTTAAATACATGATGTAGAATAGATAATATTAAGTGATATCTCTAGGTGAGAAAACAGAGATTTGTGTTGTCACATATTTATCTGAAGTATCATATTTATATATAAATTATGGTGCCCTGTACATATTTAGTAAATGATGATTGCTAGGTGCATCATACATTGATAGACTTCTGGATAGTCAAGAAATCAGTCAAGTTTTCTTGTCATTTTTATTCCCTTGAGTTCCTGAGGCTAAATTCCATTTTTCTGAAATAATGGCATTGAATGATTCCATTGTCTCAGACTTTGTTTAGGATATGAAGTATTTCTTTGCTTTCAAAAGGTGCTGAGAATACAAAGTCACTCCGGAGGCATTACTGACTGAAAAACGAGTTTTTATTGTGGTTGAAAGTACCGTCTTTAAAGCATATGCAGTATTTATGGGGCTGCTTGGAACACACCAACTGAAAGATTTAATTATAATAATCTCCATATTTCTTCTAAAATTGATTTCCGGTTTCAATGAACTTTGAAGGAGTCCTGGGACATCAAATAAGTAAAGATCTTAACATGAAATGAATCTTCAGAATATGTTCATAAATTTACATTTTAAACATGACCAGAAAATACATATCTTAGCCCATTATTAAGGTGATACTTTAATGAAAATTTTTCATTTGCATGAACTAAACCTTTTTGGCTACAGATGAAAGGATTTTATGGTAGCGACAATGGTTTTGTGAGTGAAATGATCCCAGCATCATCAGGAACGAATCACAAGTGCCTACCATATGAATTACAGCATGAGGAGTCTTAAAAAGGTATTTTTGTGGGGAGCATGTCTCCCATCTGCAACAATCAGATTCGGCTTTGAAGTCTGGCTGGCGAGGCTCAGGATGCACGAGACTGCCACATGCTACCTAAACGTCTCTCCCAACTTGACGTGGACTGCCTTTTCCTAAGGAATAACACGGGAACTTAATGACAAGGGGTGTTTAGACAAGGAAATGGTTACAGTTTTTGTAATTGGACCTCATTGTACCTGCATTCTTCAGTGAGCCTTTCTGGGTCTAACTATAGAAAATACACCAGGTGGATATGCAGCATTAAATTTAAAATTAAAACGGGACAAAGATGTGCGGCTCCTTTGATCCCTACTATATTGAATGTGGAATGAAGGTTTCATGAGCAGTGCAGCCCCTAATGAAACTAACCTGCTAATAAATAAGGAAATTGACATTGAGGCTTTTTAATCACAGAAGGAAGTCTTACAAAAGAGATACAAGTCATCATAACACATTAGGATGCAGTATTTCAGCATGGGGTGGTGGGGTTCTAATGTCGGTTTTGATTTTTCCTTAAGGCTTTCCTCAAAAATGCACAAAATGATAGCGGAAGGCGTATAAGGAATAGAAGGCTGACATCAATTAAGTTGGGAGATTTATAAATAGGAGTAAAATGACTTGTCTCATCAATCACTGCCTGTCACTATTTCTTAATTAACCAAATGAATCAAGACTCAGCTACCTTCCTCTGAGAGTTGGTCCCTGGCTCTGGAGTCTGGTCCTGTCTCATACAGGATCGCAGGGGTCGCTACACTGTAGGATGGAGAGAACTCCCTTGTTCATCTACAGCAGGAGTCGCTCTGTTTTGGTTTCCATGGAAACTTTCAATACTGTTTGCAACTTCATAACAGAAACTGACTTTCTGGGAGTCTCCCATTTCTCTCAACCTGGATAAAAATATTTGAGTTATCTTCAGCAAGTGTGGCTGAACTTATATAGGTTATGGGTGAATCAGTGTATAAAGTTCTGACTGCACTTTCTTCCAATTTCACTTTTACATGCTTTGCTATTGATGTTCTGGCTCGAAAAAGAGAAGTTAGCATTAAAAAGAGCAGGCCTCTTTCCATTCTTAAATAATAGTACAAGAATCAGATGAATACTAGCATATATTGGTCATTTTGATCACACGTAGGGATATTTTTTGCAGTCATATAAAACAAAACAGAATACCATATTTAAATATCTAAAAACAGAATTGCTTGGTACATTGACATATTTAAAATTGTAATGGATATGAAAAATGTTCCTATTGACATTTTTAAATTTGTTAAAAATTTACATCAATCTTTTATTTAGAAAACACATACAAACACATGTATGGAATACACAAAAGGAGAATTGGTTGTTTCTGGTTGATAGAATTTTGAATTTGTTATTATAAATAATTGTATGACTTTGTTTATTGAACAATAAGCAACATTCAACAATATTTGTTTATTGAACAATAAATAATATGTATATATGTTATTCAAGGAATCTTCAAAAGGTTCATGGAAAATATCTATTATGAAAAAACTATACATGGATTTCAAAATTTTTTGCACTAAAATAAGCTTCTCTTTCATTTCCAACTTTCTATAAACTTTAAAAAGTATTCTTGAATATTATATTGTTCATATTCTTCAATATTCTCTATCATTTTGCAAACTTTCTGTGACAAACTTCTAAATTTTGGTTTGTAATAGTTTTAAGGAAAATTAAAATTAATTAAGGGGCTGGTGCAGTCGCTCACTTAGTTAACCCTCTGCCTGTGGCGCCTGCATCCCATATGGACACTGGGTTCTAGTCCTGGTTGCCCCTCTTCCAGGCCAGCTCTCTGCTGTGGCCTGGGAGGGCAGTGGAGGATGGCCCAGGTGCTTGGGCTCCTGTACCCACATAGGAAACCAGGAAGAAGCACCTGGCTCCTGGCTTCAGATTGGCGCAGCGCCAGCCATAGTGGCCATTTGGGAAGTGAACCAAAGGAAGGAAGACCTCTCTCTCTCTCTCTCTCTCTCTCTCTCTCTTTCACTCTCACTGTCTATAACTCTACCTGTCAAATTAAAAAAATTAATTAAGGGTTTTTTTCCCCTTTTCACTACACTGTTCTCAGGGAACTATCTGGAAATGTTAGAAGCATTTGAAACATGCCATTTGAAAGGATGAGTTCTTTATTGTGCTGTGACTTAGTTATTCAATACTTAGCTAAGGTTTAACATTTGAGTCTTGGAGCAGTATTTCATTTTCAGGCAACTTTTCTGGAATAGTAAAAATGCTGACATAATACAACATTTTAGGCAGAAGCAAACCCCACAGAGTATCAGGAAATCAACTTGAAATTCATAACTTGAAATCACTCCCAAAGTCACAGCTTATTTAATACTCTCCTCAGAAGCAACAAAATTGAATTTGCTTCTAATAAATTAATGGAACCAGCAGATTGCAAACTAAAAATGTGCTGCCAATCCCTTTGCTCAGCAGTGTCTGGGTCTTGGTAGCCATCCGTTCAGCTGTGTTTGGTTATCAAAAGAAATGACTTGCTATAGAGTAGCTTCCCTCTCATGCTTATGATTTAATGCTGAGCAGACTTTTTAAAACAACCAGGCTGTATGTAGGATTCTTTAGCAGAGGGAGTGAAACTGGTAGTGCTTGAATTTTATTAATGCCTCATTCTAGAATATTTCCACAAGAGTATTTTTTAAAAGATTTATTTTTTTTTTTTGAAAGGCAGAGTTAAAGAGAGGGAGAGAGAGAGAAAGAGAGAGAGAGTAAGAGAGAGAAATCTTCCATCCATTGGTTCACTCCCTACCCAAATGACCACAATAACTGGGGCTGGGCCAGCCAAGCTGAAGCCAGAAGCTTCATCAGGGTCTCCCATGTGGGTGGCAGGGACCCAAATACTTGAGTCACCTTCTGCTGCCTTCCCAGGCACATTAGCAGGGAGCTGGACCGGAAGTAGGGCAGCCAGAATTCAAACTGGTGCTCACACAGGGAAGCTGGTGTCACAGCCAACAGCTTAATCCACTGTGCCACAATGCCAGCCTCTGAACAGTAGTATTTCTTAAAGAATTCTTTATGTCTAGGCAGGTGAGAAGCACCCCTGCCAAGGCTGAACTCCAGCCGGTGTTGACCAATACCGGTCATTAACCTGGGTTTGTACTTGTGGCTGCTCCAGCACCTCCCTGGTGTGAACGAGCTCTGCACTCCCACCTCCCAAATCCCCAAACTCAGCAAGTTGAGAACCCAGGCCCTTCTCCACACCCAGGGATTTCTTGCACTCGGCATGCACCAGGAATATGGAAGTGTCTTCTCGCTCCATCACTCATACCCAGGAAGATGGAAGCTGCTGTCTCCTACAATTTTTCAACTCTGAAGGTTAAGTTTGATAGGTAGGATGAGCTTTTGTGTCTTTTGAGAACCTAAAACCAAGTATGTGTCCATGAACCTTATTATGTCTGTTAAAAATAGATGACAAATGGCCGGCGTAGTGGCTCAGTAAGCTAATCCTCCGCCTGTGGCACCAGCACCCCAGGTTCTAGTCCCGGTCAGGGCGCCGGATTCTGTCCCGGTTGCTCCTCTTCCAGTCCAGCTCTCTGCTGTGGCCCGGGAGTGCAGTGGAGGATGGTCCAAGTGCTTGGGCCCTGCACCCGCATGGGAGACCAGGAGAGGCACTTGGCTCCTGCCTTCGGATCAGCAGGGTGCACTGGACACAGCGGCCATTGGGGGGTGAACCACCAGAAAAAGAAGACCTTTCTCTCTGTCTCTCTCTCACTGTCCACTCTGCCTGTCAAAAAAAAAAAAAGTGACAAAGTCTTTTAATCACTCATACACACAAAGAGAGAGGGAGAGAGAGAGAGAGAGAGAGAAAGAGAGAGAGAGAAAGAGAGAGCCATGAAACTCTTTGTCTCTTGAATCCTGAAAGAATAGTGCCTTGACATTGGTAGCCACACTCAACTGACTTTTCCATTGTTTCTAATATGCCCAACAGCAATGAACACAACAGAACTCAGGGTAATAACACTAAATAATTATTCCTGAATTGTTTATTTGGATTGGAAAAGAGGGCGTGTGCCCTGTAGAATTGCATTTCTTTACTTCACTTGATTGTTTCATGCATGCAATCCTGGGAGTTCAGCTTCCTCAATCTCTGACTCCAGAGATCACATGGGAAACATGTGAATGGAAATAAACCCTGTAGGTAAAAGAAAGAGGAATTTGGATAGAGATCAAACATAAGCTTCATTCCACATTTTCCTTCCACTTTTTACTATCCCATCTAAATTTGGTATTTTATGAGACCTTTTTTCATTCCCAGAGGAAAGAGTGAACTTAAATCAGATTTGGGGCTTTCTCTTTCTCTCTCTTTTTTTGTAATCCATGTGATTTGATTTGCTCAGTAGTAACGTTAGATAATTGAATTCTCGATTTCTAGGAATTTTCAGTATGAAAGATATGGTGTACTGGATTTGATTTAATTTTATGTCTTTAAAAATTATCACTGTAGCCTTGGTGTGGCTTATACCGAAAGAGCTGTCCAAAATATTTAAGTGTAATTAGCAGAAATGTGTGCCTGCCTATGAGTATTTAATTTTTTTTTTTTTTTTTAGTGGAACTAATTGTTGTGTGCTATTCATTTAGACTTAGACAAAGAACAGTTCCAAGCACTGGAGCTCCAAAACCCTGCCTCACATATTTTCTGAACGCTCGCACTTCTTTTTATAGTCATTTGGTAAATAAGGTGGAGTTTAGTGTGGTCAGCTTCATTCCGATGTGGTCTGCATAAAAGATTCTTATTGGCACCATCATGAGATACATAGGAAGTGAAAGACATGAAATCCCTGAAAACAGCTTTTAACCTGATTTAAACATTCTTTTTAGGATATGTTTTTGTCCTGTATTTAAAAACATGGGATAATTGTAAAGTGACTGTTGTTGCTTCCACCTAAAAAGTAGTTAAGTGGTTAAAATCAACATTGCAGCGCTTCAAGATAGTGGGCAGCTGACTCATCCTGTTCATGACTAACCGTGAATGGTGGACCAGAATTGGACATCTGGACTGTTGTTGCTCCTGGGTGGATATCTTAATGCGTTCCAAGGATTAAGATGATAATATTTCGTTGATCCAAAATGGAAGCAACTTTGCTGAATTTGGAGTTCTTCTTGTTGGACAGTTTCATGGGCTTTCATTTAGTTCTGCCAGCTATGTTCCGAGGATTTCTTCTCTTTGCAAACAAAAGTACTAGGACATCTGAGAGAAGAGCAGAGATCAGGCTGCACAGCAGCCTAGTGAGGGTTGTGGAACATGCAGCTCCACATGTGTTATTCTTTCAGGCTTTCATGGTGTAGGGATAGGGGCGTAAATAAATATCTTGTGAGTATTCTACCTGTAACATAAATGGAGGGAGATGAAATTGCAACTTTTCTAATTTGAAAAGGATAATTCTCCTCTCTGTAAACATTTAAAAAATGAATACCAAAAGTATAGAGACAAAAGAGATCATCCGTTGCCAAGAAATGTGGGGCAGAAAGGAAGGATGAATTAGTGGAGCTCCAGGCATCTTTAGGGCAGTAAAACTGTTCTGTAGTATTTCATAACGGTGGGTACTTGATGTTAGAACTTAATAACATGAACTGTGAATCCTAACTATGGACTTTGGTTAAAAATAATGTATTCTTAGGTGCTGGTTCAAATCCCAGCTGCTCCACTTCAGATCCAGCAACCAGATAATGCACCTGGGAAAGCACTGGAGGATGATCTAAGAGCTTGGGACCCTGCACCCATGTGGGGGACCCAGAAGAAGCTCCAGGCTCCTAGTTTCCGCCTGGCCCAGGCCTGGCTGTTGTGGCCATTTGGGGAGTGAACCAGCACATGAATATCTCTCCCTCTCTCCCACCCACCCCTTCTCTGCCTGTGTCTACCTCTCTGTAACTCTGCCCATCAGATAAATAAATAAATCTTTAAAGAAAAAATAATGTATTCCTATAAATTCTAACAAATGAAATGTGCTAATGCATGATGTTAGCAACGGGAAAAGGAGGGAGGATGTATATGGGAACTCTAGACTTTCTGTTCAGTTTTTCTGTAAACGTCGTTTGTCTCAAACAATAAAGACTTAATTATAAGATATGTAATTAATTTAAAAATGAACATTCATTCCTCTTGAATCCATAAAGCTTTAAAAATGGTGCTCTATATTGAAATACATTTGATTTATTTTCATTTATACTATTTGTTCACAATTGTCCCTGAAACTGCACATATTGGATACAATACTAAATTTTTTTAATGTTGAATAAGAAACATTCAAATTTGGCAATATGAGAGATTACATGTCCCGAAACACTCCTACATGAAAATGGCTCAAAATGCTGAATTTCATATAAAAACCACCCATTTAAGCTTATGGATGACTTCCAAACAGATAAAGGAGAGTGAATGTGGAAACAGTTCATTGCGCTGTGGACATCTATCCCAAAATCTCCAGATGGTCAGAGCTTGAACGTTAACAGTCTTCTGCATAGGGAAAAAAAAAAGAATTGAATCCTGGGCCTATCAAGGGAAGGGAATCAAAAAAAGCCAACTGTAAGAAAAAAGGATTCATAGAAGAAAAGAAAATAGTGCTGAATAAAGCAGCATCCATCTCAGCTATTCTTACCAATAGAGGAGGTTTCAACAACAAAGAAGAGGAAGACAGTGAAGAATGAAAGGAGGAAAGAAAGAAAAAAGGAAAAGATGCACTTATTCTTCATGCAAATTTATAAAACGAATCCTGCAATCTAAGAAATTAAAATGTTATACCAGATAGTAGTGTCCCATCCATCCATTGTTGCAAACAAAAGTCACAGTTGACATGAGCTTCATGATATCACACTCAACATTAATATCACATTCAACCCAGATGTTTTCAGTGGGTTTGGGGTGTTGCAATGAAGTATCATAGATTGATCACTTGTAAACAATAGAAATTAACTTCTCACAATTCTGGAGGCTGCAATTCTGAGATCAGGGTGCCAGCACAGGCCAGTCTTCATGAGGACTTTTTTCTGAATTGCGTGCAGTTGACTTCTTGAGTCTTTACATCATGGTCAGAGGGCTAGAGAACTTTCTGAGCTCAGCTTTAAAAGGGCACCAATCCCATTCATGAGGATTCCACATAATTACCTAAAGGTCCACTTCCTTAAAGGTTAAGAAGCCAACAAATGAAATTTGGAGGCACACAAACATTCAAGCTCTTATACCAAGCTTCAAACATATGTCACATGTAAAGTTGCAATGAATATGAGGTCCAAATACAAAAGCAAAATAGTGATAATATAAAAGCAGATTATTGGGGCTGGCACTGTGACTTAGAAAGTAAAGCAACTTTCTGCAGCACCAGCATTCCATATGGGTGCCAGTTAGAGTCCTGGCTGCTCCATTTCTGATCCAGCTCTCTGCAATGGTCTGAGAAAGCAGTAAAAAATAACCCAAGTGCTTGGACCCCTGCACCTGCTTGGGAGATCCGGAAGAAGCTCCTGGCTCCTGGCTTCAGATCAGCTCAGCTCTAGTCATTGGGGCCATCTGGGGTATGAACCAGCAGATGAAAGACTTCTCTCTCTTCCTCTGCTTCTGCTTCTTTATAACTCTGCCGTTCAAGGAGATAAGTAAATCTTTATATATATGTGTGTGTATATATATATATTTATTTATTTATTTTTGACAGGCAGAGTGGACAGTTAGAGAGGAAGGTCTTCCTTTTGCCGTTGGTTCACCCTCCAATGGCCGCCGCAGCTGGCGCGCTGCGGCCAGCGCATCGTGCTGATCCGAAGCCAGGAGCCAGGTGCTTCTCCTGGTCTCCCATGGGGTGCAGGGCCCAAACACTTGGGTCATCCTCCACTGCACTCCCGGGCCACAGCAGAGAGCTAGACTGGAAGAGGAGCAACCGGGACAGAATCTGGCGCCCCGACTGGGACTAGAACCGAGTGTGCTGGCACCGCAGACAGAAGATTAGCCTATTGAGCCGCGGCACCGACTTTTTTTTTTTTTTTTTTTTTTGACAGGCGGAGTGGACAGTGTGAGAGACAGACAGAGAGGAAGATAAATCTTTTTAAAAAGCAGATTATTAAGGAACCATGAAGATGAATCAGCTGAAACAGCAAATCACAAACTAATCTAAAAATTTAAATGTCTGATACAAGACTATAAAATAAGGAAGGAAAACATGAGCAAGGAGTAAGAAACTATAAAAAATGTCTTGGAAGTTATTAAATGTAATCAAATAGAGATTCTAGAATTAAACAATACAAGAACTGAAAAGAAAATTCTGTAAAGCTGTTAAAGAACATATTATAGACATCTGAGGAGAGAAAGTCTGGGAGATAGATTTGAATAAAATTATATGTGATGGAGGACAGAAAGATATATGGGAAATATGAAAGGGGAACTTAGGGCCGGCGCCTCCTGTCCCGGTTGCCCCTCTTCCAGGCCAGCCCTCTGCTGTGGCCCAGGAGTGCAGTGGAGGATGGCCCAGGTGCTTGGGCCCTGCACCCCATGGGGAGACCAGGAAAAGCACCTGGCTCCTGGCTCCTGCCATCGGAGGAGCGCGGTGCGCCGGCCGCAGCGCGCCAACCGCGGCGGCCATTGGAGGGTGAACCAACGGCAAAGGAAGACCTTTCTCTCTGTCTCTCTCTCTCACTGTCCACTCTGCCTGTTAAAAAAAAAAAAAAAAAAAAAGGGAACTTAGAGACAGTGGTGAGTTAGAATGCCTACACACATCTAATTAGAGTTAAATCAAAAGAACAATTCCTACAAAAATACAACCCAAGAAGACATAGTTGTAGTGTAGTCATATAATCTCTAAAAATTCAATCAATAGTTTAAAGTTTCTCTCAAAGAGAACACAAACCAAAAAATTTTTTTAATATTTTTATTTATTATTTATTTATTTGAAAGCCAGAGTTACGCAGAGAGAGAAGGAGAGGCAGAGAGAGAGATAGAGAGAGAGAGAGAAAGAGAGAGGTCTTCCATCTGCTGATTTACTCCTTAGTTGGCCACAATGGCTGTAGCTGCACTGATTTGAAGCCAGGAGCTTATTCTGTGTCTCCCAAGCGGGTGCAGGGCCCAAGGACTTGGGCCATCTTCTACTGCTTTCCCAGGCTATACCAGAGAGCTGGATTGGAAGTGGAACATCTGGGGCTTGAACCAGTGCCCATATGGAATGCCGATGCTGCAGGCAGTGGCTTTACCCACTATGCCACAGTGCTGGCCCTCATGGTTTTATAGGATTTTTTTCCCAATATTATGGGGTCAGATAGTGAAAAAAATGGGTCCCAAACATATCAAAATTCAACATGGTTAATTCAAGGATAAAGATGACAGATTAACCCCATCCATGAACAAATGTGATAAAAATCCTAAACAAAGCATTAAGAAAACAAATTCAGTTCTGTATTAAGAAGATAACATGTTACAATCAGGCTTGTTTTACTCCATAAATGCAATGATGAGTTAATATTAAAAATATTAACTAATGCAACCCCCAAGCTGCCCAAATTATACTTAAAACCTATCAGTGCAGAAAATAATTGTATTACATTTTACCTCCATTCATAATAAAAACTCTAATTCAAACTAGAATTAGCTCCCTTCTTCTACTAAATGAAAACATAATAAGACAACATTATTCACCCACCTGCTTGGCAGATCACACTGAATGTTGGCAAGGATGTGACTCTGCTGGAATTCTTATAATTTTGAGAGTGGGGATTGGCAAAAGCCCTTTGGAAATAATCTGATATTATTCCAGTCTTGCATATGTGAACCAAAAGGCCCATCCAACAACATTCATGGCAACATTTCTTATAAGAACAAAAACCTGGAGTTTTGTAATAACGCAAATGACAAGTATCAGTCAATAAAAGATGGGAAATAAATTCTATAGACATAAAATGGCCTGCTAGACAGCAAGAAACTAGTTACTTGCCTCAACAGAGATGAACCAACAAAATGCATGAACAGACCAAGTATCAAAGATTTAAAACCATTTTGATAAAGTTGTAAAAAAAACAAGCTAAACAATGGAAAGCAATAAAATTATAAACATAAATTCAAGATTTTGATTTCCACATGATAGAAAATACAATCAGGGAGAGGCACACAAAGGGCTTCAAAAGTGTTGCTAATATTATGTTCTTTAAGTTGTACAGTGAATGAATAGGTGTTTGTCATTGTCATTTTGCCTTATCAAATCTATGGGTTCTATTTATACTTTTTGCATTTATCAAATATTCCATAATAAAAAATCTATAGAATCTAACATGATAGTAGTTAGAGGAAATAAAATTAAGGCAGATAATAGAGACAGGAAGCATATGGCAAACAAATGGGATGGTCTACCCTATTAACATTGACTGAATGACATTCAAATTTTTCATACAGATACATACAGAATATGTTATGAAAGGTGCTTCTATGTACCAGTAAGGAGCCAGACTGACTGGCACAAGTCTTGGTTGTGGTATTTCCTAGCTGTGGGATCTTGGGCTTTGACTCTATTATTAGTAAAATAGAGATAGTAGTAGGACCTAACCCATGAAAGTTATGATGAGTGTTACCTGAGTTAGCATATAGGAGTTCAGAGAAACCACTTGTGTAGAATAAATGCTCCATCAGTGTTACAACCTGGTGGTACTTTTTACTTGGTTTAATAATTTGAAACATTTTCTTTGTATTATGGTAGGCTTTGGTCATTTGACGAAACAATTGATGACACTGGCTGATGGACGTGTAGTGTTGGCTCTAGAAGGGGGACATGATCTCACAGCCATCTGTGACGCATCAGAAGCCTGTGTAAACGCCCTTCTAGGAAATGAGGTAAGAATCCAAAAGAGCAAGGGTGAAGGGTCAGGGGTGCATGCATGCATATTGTTAATTTTTTATATGATAGACTCCGAAAGCGCAATGTTACTTTAACCGTAAGAAAGCAGGTGGTCCTTAAGTTTAGATGTTCTCTCACGTCATCTGCTACAACGTTTTCCCAGGTGTAGAGGCTTCATGAGGTTATTCACAGTACTCAAAAATGAATAAAGGTAACCATTAAAAGACCCATATTGTTTCTGCTGACCCAACCAAGGAACACTGAAATATTTAATAAGAAATAAAACTAAAAATAATTGTCTCTTGAGATTTCCTGTAGGATTATGTTAGTTTGGGGGGAAGGGAAGAAGCTTTTTGAGAACATTTTTGTCATCACTTAAAAATCTCTATGCTAAGTAGTAGATATTATTTTCATTTTACATACAGCAGTAATGAGTCTCAAAAAAGGTAGATAAATCATGCAAAGTCATGCAACCAGAATGTATCAGATCGAAGAGTTCAACTTAAATCAAAATGGTCAAAGATCACTCTTTTCATTTTTATATCACACAATTAAATTTTAGCATATTTTTCTGACCACTCTCAGACTTGAGATCAAATTGCTCTGCAGTTCAGTTCCAGGTCATTGCAAACTTTGGGACCAATTCATTGTAGTTCAGCAGTATTTAATGTTTGTATGTGTTCATTAATGTTATAAATTCACTTATTTTTCAATGAATACATGGCTGTATATGACTATCACATATTTTGCCATTCTTTTGCAAACTGAAAATATGGCTTAGCATATTAAATAACCAGGTACAATATCTTTTTAAAAATTTGCCATTTCTACCATTTTTTAACAGATATCTTATCTGTAGTATTTAGAGAAAAAATTGCCTTTTCTTCTGCACATTGACCATACTCTGTTACCATTGTTTTACAAACCCAAAATGCTTCAATATGATTATTTTACCACAACACAACAAACCAAAGGATGCAATGAACTAATGATTTGTATCAACCACTAACTGTTGTTTCAGATCATGCATGATTTAAGATTGCTGTGATTTTCTAAAATGTCAGAATCTTTCTGAGATTCCTATGGGCTGGAAGGTCAAACTAAAAGTTCTCTGTGTATGGCAATATAGGGGTGCAAAGAACAAACGTTATTTCTATTTTTTCAGTTAATGTGGGGCTGTATTGCTTGTCTACAAGATGAGACTTTTTGCATGGTCACCTATATTCTCAAATCATTTTTTGATTTTATAAATTTTACTAATTTATTTTTTTAATTTGAAAGGGGACAGAGAGAGACAGAGAGAGAGGTCTTTCATCCGCTGATTTACTCCCACAACAACCAGGGCTGGAAACAGGCCAAAGCCAGGAGCCCAGTACTCAGGCTGCATCTCCCATGTGGATGGCAGTAACCCAAGCACTTGATTCATCACCTGCTGGCTCCTAGGATGACCATTCACAGGAAGCTAGAATCAGAAGTAGAGGCAGGACTTCAACCCAAGCATCCATATATGGGATGTGGGTGTTCCCAAAATGTCTTAACCACAGCACCTAACTCCTACTCTATCCTACTTGATTTTAAACATAGAAACATTTCTGCAAGGCAGACTGGTTTTAATATTTGCACTATAAAGGCTTGCACCAGATGTGTAGAAAATCACAGTAGATTATGGATTGCAGCTCCAGGCTGATTGACCTGTCTAGAAAGAAATGCTACCCATCTGCAAGAACCAGTGGCCTTTTGATTCTATGGGAGGAAATGACAGATTTCAGTGGCTGTTCATAGGCGATCCTGTGTCTCTGCTCTTGTCACCTATGCACAGGACAGAAATCTGTTCTTCCAACAGAGCATTTCTAGTGAGGATGGAGTCATATATCCTGTGATCACTTTCTTTAAGAAGTAGTGGTGTTTCAGAAAAGATAGAGTTGTTTAAAGTTACATTTTTTCCCACAATGTATCTAACATTTACTAAAAAAGCAAAATGAGTGTGTTGTGTATCTTCCTGCCGCTGGTTGCCATCTTGATTGGGAGATCTGTAATTATCATCATACAGGCACTTTTCTTGTACATCCAATATACTGTTTTCATAGAGAAACTACTGATATGAGAAGGATGATTTAAAGGTTGAGATCTGCACTTTTTCCCCACATGTTTAGAAAGACGGGACCTGAGATGGAGGAGGAGATAGAAGTATAGTTGGCCACTGTTGTTGTTGTTTTTATTATTCATTTGAGAGGGGGAGAGATCTTCTGTACGTTGATTCACTCCCCAGATGCTCAGAGTAGCCTATGCTGGGAAGAGGACAAAGCTGGCAGCTGGGAACTCAGATCAGATGTCCCAAATGGGTGACAGGAACCCAATTACTTGAACATCACTGCTGATTCCCAACATGCATAACACTTGGAAGCTGGAGTCAGGAGCAGGAGGTGGGTTTTGATCCCAGATACTCTGATATGGATGTAGGCACCTTAATATGTGGGCCAAAAACCTGCCCCATCATTGGCCTAACTTAAATCTTCCCATATTGGTGTAGTGATTGCTAACATTTCCAATAAGTAATAATTGAAATGATCATTTTGACTATATTAACTACGAATTTGACTTTGACTATCTGAATCCCTTACAGTAATCTTGACTTACTTATTATAATACCCTAAATACTGTCTTGTCATTTTTTGCTGACAATCCTCAATAGCAGAAGCACAATCTAAAATTTACTCATTGCACATTCTTAAGGAAGGGAAGTTTGAATGATCTGTGTCTTTCTCTATTTTTTTCCTGCAAGTTTTCTTGGGGACTCAAACAAGAATAAATATTTTTCACAAAGTATTTCAAGAACATAATAAATGGATTTAGTGTGCTGAACTGTGAAAAGTAAATTTTGTTGTATCAGGTATATTAGTACACAGGAAAACAAAGCTAAGGGAGAGAACAATTTTTATAGTGAAAAATGTAAGAAACACATGAGTGTGTTGTACATTATAATTCATTTGGAAAAAGGAAATGAAAAGGTAATACTTGAAGCAAGTCAAGAAACAAAGAGTTCTTCTCACTTTCATTGACAATATAATTTATAATCCAAGGCCTGGTTTTCTGTATTTTTTCCAGGTCAAAGGTCATTATGTCTACATTGAAGTTTAAAATTTCATTCCTTTTGAAAAAATAATACAGGAGGCATATTGCATGTGCCTCACCATTAAAAAAATGCATGTGTGCACTTTTCACAGTAGTTTTATGTGGTAAACTCTAAGAAAATCAAAAAGGATGTCTTTCAGTTACCAATTATTGCAATTTCAAGTCCCAGTTTCCCTCCCAACTCTCTTTTCAAGTGATTAATAGAGCAATTATAACTTATTATCTGGGATTTCACTTTTACAAATAACAAAATGCTGTAAAGCTTGAGCTTAAAACACTGGCAGAACCGACTTTGGCTTCTCAACACTGAACATGCAATTGAACTCAAATTAGAAAGGTCAAAAAGGCCTCTGTGAGGGACTCTGCACTTTGTCAGATATATTTATTCATGTGCAGAGGATTAGGATTCATAAACATTTTGCCAGTTTTTTAAATGCTATTTCATTTCCATGTTGTTCTTGGCCAGGCCATGTCAATACGGCAAAATGCTGCTTCTTATAGCTTATTATCAGTAAAATAATATGCATTACATAACCCAAAGGAATTGTAAAGTCAGCAGGAACATTGGCTCTGCATCTCAGTGCAGACACATCAAGGGTACCAAAAAACTTGATTCTTAAAAAAAAACAAAAAAGATTAAGTTATCTGAGTATTGTGCCGCAAACAGGCATTTTCTTCTTTTTACATACTTTTATCATGAATGTGATCTACTTAGCAAAACATCCCTTAACTATTCTTTTAGAAATGTGTACAAGATCAGTCAAAACAATATACTATTGGATTAAAACTAATTTGAGCATGGTACAGGAAATTCCTAGAGGCAACTGATTTTGAAGACATACCAGAAGTCCATTTTTAAAATTTGTCTTGGCAAAGTTTACAACTAGATTTATCAGTTCAATCAGTGTCTGATGAATATTTTTGAACTTCTTCAATGAAGCGCTTCGACATACCAACTTGGAGTTCGAAAGAAATTGAAGTGACTGTCTAAATGAGAAGAGCCATAAGGTTGCTTGGAAAAGGCAGCAGGTCTTCTTATGTGAACAGCCAAAAGTTTGCAGAACCAGTAATGGACACACCGGTGGGGTGCCCAGGAATCTGAGTTTTGGTCCTAGGTACTGGAGCCTGTTGCCACACAGCTTCACAGTTGCTTTAAGACCAAATTTGCCTACTGTTATGCAAAACCAATTAGTGGCACCCTAGGTTGCCTCCTAGGAAAGAAACTCTCCCAAGAGGTGAGAAGAGCTTTAAGCAGTTTCCACTGCTGTGGAATCTGAATGAAAACACTGAAAACCTGCAAGTGAACCAAGGCAAGGAGAGCACATGTAGCCTTAGAAGCCTTAGCATAGAGTTGAGAACATGGCCATTAAAAGACCACCTGTCAAAACAGAATAAACAGGGAAATAGTAATTACCCTGATTTGATCAGTTTGCATTGTGTGCATTTATTGAATTATCGCTCTGTACCCCCTAAAGATGTACAACTATTGTTAAGCAAAAAAGTGTTTAAAAATCTTCAAAGCGTTGGAAATGTTAATTGACTTGATGTCCTCATCTGCTTGTACTTCATAAATATGCAGCATTAAAATAATAATAAACAGAATAATGACAGTATTAAGCTTGTTGGAGAAAAACAAGTTGTCCCAGGCCTTGAAAACTGTTTAATTGTTGCTACATCCTCAAGTATCAAAAAAGTCAACACTTACACCTGATTGGAGTGTGTAGCATGTTTTCTACTGATCTCCTTTACTCTCTTTACAGTTTGGCTTTTGATTTCTTTTTCCTTTCTTTCCTTTCCTTCTCTTTCCTTTTCCCCTCCTCTCTCTCTTTCCTTCTCTCTGCCTCCCCCTTTGCTTTTCAATAGCTGCTGTCTCCTGTTGAGAATGCTCACTGCTTTCATTTGACTTGGATTTCACAAACAGTGGCCAGCCTTGCTGATTGTGTTTGTGGATAATCTTTTTAAGATGACTTTTTGCTCCAAAGCTGTGGAAAAACTCTCTTGAATTGACTCTAGTAAGTGTTGACAACCACCCCTGAGGTGAACCCTTGAGATGGTGTTGTCCCAGATGCTCCTCAGGGGTTTGTTTGCATTGGATTTGGAATAGGAAAGTTGTTTTGCCATCTTTTTCATTCTCTAGATTATGTATGCTGAGGTTTAGTCCATTGGGAAATGGGTGTGAATCTGGGAAAGCTTACAAGCTCCTAAGTAGTTGCAATTCATGAAGAGAAGAAGGAAGAACTGAATATTGGGAAAAAGCATGCTATGCCAGAATAATGTTTTTCCAGAGTCTTCTTTAAGCCTTGCCACATTGAAAGAGAATGTGTGGACAATTTAAAGAGAGTAAAAGTATTTTCACAAAATATTTTTTGAAATGTATTCAGGTGTAGATAGGGCGTAGGATGTTTCATTTCTTATATTCAACAAATCTTAGGAGAAACATAGCCCCAAAGTGATTGCGGATGTTTAAAATTTGTTTCAGTAAATGCCACATGATGTGGAAGTTATCCAGACAATTCAAAACTCCATTATGCAGATCTTCTGTGTAGTTTGTCTTTAGGTTTTTCAGAGGGTTTTACAGGGAATGTTGGGTGGGAATCTGAACAATTCGTAGGTTATGGTTATCAATAAAAGAAACATTCTCCTTCCATGGAAAAGCAACCATGTTATGACATTTGTTTATCTGTCCATCCCTTAAATAGCCTTTTGTTGGGCATGCTCTTGTGCCCCAAAGTTCTAATACAGTAAAATAAACGGAATAAAATCAAAGTGCTTTGGGAATGTATTACAGGACTGCACTTGGTGGAAGCCAGGAGCCAAGAATTCAATCCAGGTCTCCCACATGGGTGGCAGGAAGCTGGAATCAGAGTCGGGGCTTGAGCTAGAACCCAGGTGCTCCCATATGAGATGTGGGCATCTTAACTGGCATCTTAATTCCTAGGTCGGTCATCTGTCAAAGGATGGTTTGTTTTTAACTACTGGGATGGAGGAAAAATTTAATAAGGGAAGTAACATTTGACTTAAGTCTTTATAAAATGAAACTGATCAGCTAAATTCTAATAAAGATTTATTACATATTAGAAAATCATCAAGACATTAAGTCTTGGAATTATAGATGGATATGTTTGGGTTTGTCTGTTTTGTAATTGGTAAAAAAGAAGTTATGTTGGGCAGGAAAAATGTAGATAATAAGGCTAGATCAGTGAAAAGGAATATCACAAGGAGTTAGAATATCTGTGGAAAAATATGGGCACTTCAGACAAATGGCTTCATGATTTGGAAGTAAAAAATAACCACAACATCACCAAAAAAAGAACAAAACCAGACAATACATGATTTTGTGAGACATTGGAAGCTCATACAAGAAAGAACGTATTGAGGAAATATTACTAGAAACCACTTCCCCCAGATAATCAATAAACAAAATTATAATCTATCGATGATGCTGGAACTGGCTCTTAATGGCTTGTGAAAGTCAGTGCATGTACCTGTTTGAATCTGAGTTTAGTGACATCACAATGGGAGCTCTAAAGGGACCAGACTACACTGGGAGGATTAGCACCATGGAAATTAGTAGAACCTAAAAACTAAAATTAGAGATTTTTTTTGACAGTTAGCTCTTAAATACTTACCAGAGTATCACTGCTACATGATGTGGGGAAAAAAAATCTTCTTAGCAGGAGACTCAACATTTGAAAAAAAAGAATACTTTAAAATATCTTTGTTTAAAAATAAGGGAAAGAATTAAAAACCTGAAATTAGCATATGAAAGGAAGAGAAAGTAAGAGCAAAGGAGGGGCAGAGTATCATGAACCAAGGTAAATGAGGACTTACCAAGTACAACTGTCAAATTTAGACTTATTTGTAAAAGCAGGAGCAAGTCAACACTTTCTGTATAAGATAGTTGGTGTCCAAACTAAGGATAATATATTAGTAAGCTTTATAGAAAACATTGAGCAAACTTCCATTCAATGTTATTGAAACTTTAGTTTGACCTGCATGTGTGATCTCAACTTTTTTCTCAGTATATTGTACAAGGGTTCCTCAGAAAGTTAGTGAAAAATGGAATTAAAAGATAAGTTTATTTTGGTGAAAAAAAAGTTTCTTGAAATCCATGAATAGTTTTTTCATAATTTGTACTCTCCATGACACTTCAAGGACTTCCTGTATATCTGAAATTTTATTCATTAATCAAACACCCTATATTTGGTAGTCTGAATCATGCACCGATTTTGCATTCAGGGCAGGAGTTGTGATTCGATGGCTTGAGCCAATGCTTGGGCCACCTCATCCCATATCTGACTGCCCAGTTGGGGACCAGAATACTCTGTGATTCTGATCCAGTTTCCTACTAATGCCCACCCTGGCAGGCAGCAGATGCTCAAGCTCTCACCCATGTGAGAGACCCAGATGGAGTTCCTGATTCCTGGCTTCAGCATAGCCCAGCCCCAGCTGTTGGGAGCATTTGAGGAGTAAACCAGCAGATGGATGGTCTCTCTGTTTCTCTCTCTCTCTCTCTCTCTCTCTCGCTCTCTTTCTCTCTCTCTTTCTGTCATTCTACCTTTAGGATAAATAAATAAATCTTAAAAATGAAAAAAATTACATTCGTTATCCTCCTCCTACTCATGCTTGATTTAATATTTATTTATTTCCAGTTGAAGCAGACATTTTAGTGCAGGCCTTTAAAACAAAACTTTAAACTTTCTATTTTATGATTTTCTTTATTTTTACACAGCTAATTTTTACCATAGATGTTTAAATATTTCATGGTATACAAACTCTTCAAGGTTGATTATCTTGAAAACAGTGAGATATTATTTGGAATTCATAGGGCTCAAAGTCTTCCTACTTTAATTAATTGCCTGATATATTGTGTAACCTACATTTCTTCAAGCCATGGTTGTTTTTGATAAAATTTAATTAATAAAACAGTAAGTACAGTAATAATGCTGGTCCCTCTATCTCATTCAAGGAGTTCCTTCAGTGTCTCATGTGAGTTGATTGACTATGACAGGTCATTCTGCCTCTTGGTCCTCTTGTTACCTTTGTAAACTTCATAGGCTTATATAACTCCTGCTGATCAGAGCAGTGACGTCACCCTTCTTCATCCACAAGTAGGCAGGATGCAGGCAGATCCAACCTGAATTATCTCCATAGTCTGTCCCTGTAGTGACTTGATTGTAGATGAATACACTCTGTTTTCATTGCTTTGCTCTAGTCTGTTTGGGCAGGGATCTTCATGACTTCAAACAAATAAAAGAGGCTATTTTGAGAATGACTCATGAGTCACAATATGGATAAAATTATAACCAGATTTGCTTATGCAATCAAATTAAACATATACAACTAATTGCAGACATCTCTAAGACAATTATTTAAATGAGAGTTGAATTTTAACCACCAATCCCTCCTCACCAGGGAATTGATAATAGTTCATCTGCATGGAGGCTCTCTCAGATCTTTATCACCATCTCCTCCCCTTGTCTGCTTGGTCTTGCTCATCACAGTCTTCCAAAGCTCCACATCATCTTTGATCCCAACAGCTGAGCCCTTCCTGCATTTTGTGTGAGTTGGTTTGTGTGTTGCAGGGGAACCATCAGCTCCCTTTGAAGTGAATTATCAGTCTGTATGGAAGAATATATATGTTGCTCTTGTTTCAAACATAACAGTCTCATTTTAGTTCTCAATAGGGTGGAAAGAACATGGACTGAAGATCCAGACCTTGTTTCCTGTTCTCTTATGTCAGACAGCTTGTTCTATTTTTATTTTTATCGTTTTGAAAATTTCCATCTTCTTATCTTTTGAGACTGAAGGTGATTGCTTAAGTAGCTGTGTCCCTGCCAGCCCCATGGGAGATCCAGGTTAGAGTCCAGGCTCTTGGCTTTGTTCCAGAGGACTGAAGATTTGTTTCTCTGTCCTCACATTTCAAGTAAAAGTAAAAGCAAAAATAGCATTTTTTAAAAAGTTTTTTGGGTACATGGAATTAAAAGGTTAGTTCAAGAAACTTGAAATCCATGCATGTGAGAAAGTCTTCCAGAAGTTCACACACAGTGCATCTTATGCAAAGATGGCATAGATTTCATAACTTTCTGCACCAAACAGAAATAAACATCATTTTGTGCCTCTCAGAAAAGAACTTTTGAAATTTTATTTACTTTAAAATGTAATACATAAAAATGTATAAAATATGAATGAGCAACTCAATGAAATGTCAGAAAGAGATCACAGCCATCGTCTGGGTCAAGAGAAATACTAATCTTTGTACCTGAAAACCCTTCTTTTCCCCTTTTCAATCCTTTTGCTTTCCTTAAAGTAACCAGTTTTCTGATTTCTAACACTAGAATTGCCAGTTTTTAAAGTTTACATACATGAAATTATACTATATATATTCCTTTGAATCTGGCATCTTTTGCTAAGTATTGGTTACGAGATCCCTCTTGTTTTCTCAGCTAGCCATAGTTTATTCATTTTTATTCTTACATAATACTTCATTCTGTGAAAATAACTTTTTGGAAAATAATACACTTTATGTAGATATTCTACTTTTGATGGACATGAGAAAATATTCCAGTTTGGGATCTTTTATGTACAATACTGTGATGGGCTTATATACAAATTTCTTGGCACATTTGTTCCCACAATTCTGATGGGTATGTGTCTTCAAGTTATATGCATGGGTTTAACCTCTGTCAATAACAGCAACCCTTTGCATAATGATTGCTGAGGTTTCGTTTACTCCCAGCAACATGTGACTGTTTCCATGGTCTCATAGCCTTTCCATGCTAAGTAATGTCAGACTTAACATTTCAGCCATTCTCTTGGATGTGTAATGGTGTATCATCATGGGTTTTATTTGTGAGAATATTTATAAGGTAAATAAGTTCAATGGATCACGTGTGTATACCATTTTTGAAGTATCCATTCGTTCTTTAGTTCACTTTTAGACTTTTTTCTTGCTGATTTGAAGAGTTCTGTATAGGAACTATTGTTGGTTTAAAATACTGAACTGACTTTTCTTTTCAGTATCTTAATGGTAACTTTTGATAAATAAAAATAACACTTTAATGCAGTACAACATTTTCCTTTGTTGTTACTTCTGATTGTTTCCCAATTCCCAATGGCATAAAGAGATCCTCTGAAATCTTTCCTCTACCTTTTCTAAAACTTTTACCTTTGACTTCAACATTTAGAGGCACAGTTGACTCAGAGTAAAATTTGTGTAGGACATGAGATAGAGGTAAAATTTGTTTGGTTGTCAATGCGGAGAGACAGTTTATCCAGTACCACTTATTGAAAGGTCATCCAGTCCTGGCCGGTGCCACTGCTCAATAGGCTAATCCTCTGCCTTGTAGCACCAGTACACCGGGTTCTAGTCCCGGTTGGGGACTAGATTCTGTCTCGGTTGCCCCTCTTCCAGTCCAGCTCTCTGCTGTGGCCTGGGAGTGCAGTGGAGGATGGCCCAAGGCTCGGGCCCTGCACCCCATGGGAGACCAGGAGAAGCACCTGGCTCCTGTCTTCGGATCAGGGTGGTGCGCCGGCCACAGCGCGCCGGCTGTGGCGGCCATTGGAGGGTGAACCAAAGGAAAAGGAAGACCTTTCTCTCTGTCCTCTCTCTCTCACTGTCCACTCTGCCTGTCAAAAAAAAAAAAAAAAAAAAAAAAAAAAAAGGTCATCCATTCCCTATGGATCAACAGTGCAGTGTTAAAGTTAACTTTGCTGTATAGATCTTGACACTGTATTTCATCTCATAGGTCCTTTTGTCTGTTCTTGTGACATTATTGAGCTGCCTTAAGTACTGTACTCATAAAAAGTCTTAATTTCTGGTAGAACAAATCTTCTAGTTTAGTTTTATTCTTAAGGGCAGACCTGGCTACTTTTGGTCCCTCTGTATTTGCATATAAGATTTTAGAATCGGCTTGGAATATACTTATAAAGGATGATGGTAAAAAATGAAAATCATAACTATCTGATCCAACTGAAGTAAAGCTTGTGTCATTATAGTAATATCAGATAAAGTTGACATTAAGGCAGAAAAGAGGGAATATGAGATAAAGAGGAATATGTCATCATAATAAAATAGTCTATTCACTGAGAAGAAAGAACATTCACAATTCATGTATTAATACAACTTCAACCCATTCAAGCAACAATCAGAAAATCCAAATAGAAAACTAAGCAAAGCCATGACAGTAACAGATTTTAACACACGGTTCTCTGCAACTGATATAATAGGAAAATATTGATGGATGAATGGATAAGAGCAATGTGTTACAGATGCAATATGGAATACTGTTCAGCTATGAAAAAGGCTGAAACCCTGTCATTCATTAAAACATGTGTAATCCTGGAGAATTAACTGTGCACAGATATCAGCCATATGTGGAATCATGAAAGTTGATCTTGCTCTTTTTGTTGCCTGACCGCTGCCATCCCTAGTCCCACACAGGCTCCTGGGGAGGGCTGTCCAAGTCGGCTCTGCCCTACAGCCATAGCGTCCCCACCAGGCTGAAGTTGACGCCTGAGGACTGAAGGAACAGATTTACAGACTGGACAGAAAGGGCCTGACCCCCTCACCCACTGGTGTGATCCTGAGAGACTCTTCTGAAATGAGTTATGAAATTGGTAGAGCTCTAGCAAAACTGGTCAATAAGCAAAGGTGTGAAAAAGGATTTTACCACTTACTTTAATGGCGTTAAAAGGATTAGATGAGAATATTTAAAACTGTGTGTCAAGATTTTGAAAACGTCTTAAAGTGGAAAGATTTTTTTACAAAGCTGAATAAGGAAGACAGAAAATTTGAGTGGATCTATAATCATTAACAAAATTGGGTATGATTTTTTGAGAGGCAGAGATAGAAAAAGGGACAGAGAGAAAGACAGACAGAGATCCACAAAGAGAGCTCCTGTCTGCTGATTTGCTCCTCAGTCCTTGTTGTGACAAGAATGGGGGCTGGGCCAGGCTGAAGCCCACAGACAGGAGCTGGACCCAGGTCTCCATCACGGATGGCAGGAAACAAATTACTTGAGCAGTCACTGCTGGACCCCAGGGTCTGTGTTGGCAGGAGGCTGGAGTCCAGATCTGGAGGCAGGTTTTGATCTTGGGTAACTCCAGGATGAGAGGTAAGCATTCTAACCAGAGTCTTTAATCAGTAGACTAAATATCACCAGAGAATTTAATCTCTAATATTAAATTTAAACACTAGACCAGTGTAGCTTCACCTGCAAATTATACCAAGAATTTAAGGAAGAAAATATAATCTCTGTTTAATAACAAAGACAAAGAGAAGAGGGAAGAACATTTTGCAACTAATCTTTTGAGACCTTTATGATATTCCTACCAAAATTTCCAAAGAACCTTATAAGAAAGAAATATTATGGGAAATATTGTTCATAAACATAGTAAGTAAAACCCTAAATAAGTTATTAAATATCCTAAGTGCCCATAACAAAATTGATTTATCTCACAAATGTAGCATTAACTTTCCAAATTATCATTGTTATTTGCCACATTAAGAGAATAAAGAAATGAGACATAACTATTTAAATTGGTATCTTAAAAGGGCCTGATGAACACCTGATCCCTGATCGTAATGAACACATTTTGGCAAACAAGGAATAAAAGGAAAAATTAACTTCATGAAGTTTATCTACCGTATATTCTATAGTATACATCAGATTTGAAGGTGAATTACGGAAACTCTGTTGAAATAAAAATAAGACAACTATACTTATCAATTCAAGATCTCACTGTAGATTCTGGACAGTACAGTAGGATAAGAAAAAGACATAAAAAGTACCTAGATTGGAGAGGAACAAATAAATCTCTCATTAATCACAACTGATATCTGATTATATATGTGGAAAAATCTTTAAAAATATTTTCGAAGTCGGCGAACCCTAAAGGCTTCCATAGCCTCGGCAACTCATGACTAGAGCCTAGGGAGATTACTGACGCCATAAACAAGAGTGTCAAATTGTTAAATCAACATCAGGAGTCACTGTGTACCTACGTCTCATGAGGGATCTGTCCTTAATGTGTTATCCAATGTGAAATAATGCTATTACTAGTACTGAAACAGTATTTTTACACTTTGTGTTTCTGTCTGGGTGCAAATTGATGAAATCTTTACATAGTATATATTGAATCGATCTTCTGTATATAAAGATAATTGCAAATGATTAAAAAATCTTGGTGTTAAACTGGAAATTGCATAGATAATTAATCAATTCTTTAAAAAAAAATCATGTAGGATCTCTGTCCTTAATGTGCTGTACATTGTGAATTAATACTATAACTAGTACTCCAACAGTATTTTCATTTTGTGTCTCTATGTGAGGGCAAACTGTTGAAATCTTTACGTAATATGTACTAAACTGATCTTCTGTATATAAGGAGATTTGAAAATGAATCTTGATGTGAACAGAAGGGGAGAGGGAGCGGGAAAGGGGAGGGTAGCGGAAGGGAGGGAAGTTGTGTGTGGGGGGGAGCCATTGTAGTCCATAAGCTGTACTTTGGAAACTTACATTCTTTAAATAAAAGCTTTATAAAAAAAATATTTTCATTTCGGGGCCAGTGTCATGGCATAGTGGATAAAGCTGCAGCCTGCGATGCTGGCATCCCATATGGGTATTTGTTCATGTCCCAGCTGCTCTATTTCTGATCCAGCCCCCTGCTAATGGCCTGAGAAGCAGCAAAATATGGTCCAAGTATTTGGGTCCCTGCACTTGCATGGGAGACCGGGAGAAAGCTTCTGGCTCCTGGCTTCAAATCAGCACAGCTTTGGCCATTGTGGCCATCTGGGGAGTGAACCAATGGATGGAAGACTTCTCTCTTTCTTGCTCTGCCTCTGCCTCTCTGTAACTCTGCCTTTTAATTAATTAAATAAATAAATCTTTACAATTAAGAGAAACAAGGTAAAGAGTATGTGGTTTACAGATTCTGTACTATCTTTGAGACTCTGTAGAACTAGAATTCACTTAATAATGCTTTTAAAATACAATTAGGAGTTATGTATATTATAAATATATAATATATTTAAAAGTATAAAAAGAAGAAGAAGCCAATGTCCAGCATAAATATGTTAAAAATAGATCTCATGCATTAGGTTGTAAAATATTTTTGGAGAGGTTACAGATATACAAGTGAATTTCCGTATATATAATGCAGATTAGAAGACCAGATATTGTAAAGGTCTCAGTTCTCCTCATATTGGACAAAAGATTAATTTCAACTCCTTTCAAAATCTCATTCCACTTTATCTTCATGCCATTGCATTATCATCGTGTTCTATTTGAGAGTGGGTTTTGTTTTACTCATTGGCATTGCTGATCTGCCTTTGCTTGTCCTGGTTCCTTGTTTCTTTTCCATTTATTGGCATTTCTGACTTGTGGAAAGATCTGTCTGCGTGCCAGGCAACTTGTCAGTGTGTATTAAGAAAGAAGTGTCGGGAAGCTTCTCAGAAGCCTTCGAGGTGGAAGCAGTTTGCTCTATCAGAGATTTTGAGGAGCAGGCAGTGTTCGTGTTGGTTCTTGAACGATCATTCAAAGAAGGGTGGAGGAAATCGAAGTCAGAGGGAAGAGTTTACATAAGGCTATAGATGGAGAGAAATACTTGCATGTTAGGGAAACGTGGAAACTTACATAAAAGCTAACAAGAGTATTTAGTAGATTCTGTCCATGCTCTATTATCATGTTCCAGCTGTTCTTGCAAGAGCTCTGTTTAGTTTCTTTTGTGTTCTGTTCTGAATCATGAAAATAATAGCTGATTTTCGTGTCTCATGAATACAGAGTGAGTTTTTAAAACGCTCTTAATCAAGAGTTCCTTCAAGGATATTCCTTGACTCTTTGCCTTGATGGATCTCAGCCAACTTAACTGATTTTTGGTGATTCAAATGGTCTGATTCTAAAAAACCTGGAAATCACTCCTTCACAAGATGAGAGACCATACTTTTTTAGTGTTTTAAAATAACAATAGTACTTACAAACCACATGTTATGTTCAACTTTACCAACATCTGAATTGTGTCAATAACAGTATCATAACTTTCTGTAAAAAATGTAAAACAATTAATTTCCCTGTCACCAAGCCCAAACATTTGTATAAAGTGTTTCTGTAAGCAATGGTAGTGATTAAGCTTTAGATAGAACAAAACTGGATGCAAGTTTCATGTGTCTAGAGATTCTATTAAAATTACCTAACATATCTTATAACTCCATGATAATTATTGCTTAATGGAATTGCTCAACAAAGATGCAATGAAGGATATGTAGTATTATTTATATCTGCATCTGCCTTATCTTTCTGGAAATTTTTGCATGCAGAAGTTCTCTGGTTTGCATAAATTATTTCCTCGTTTATCTTTTAATAATTTTTACTAATGCTGTTAACCTAATAGTCAATGTTTTTGCTCTCTCTTATTGGCCAAACTAAGCATAAAAGAGTTTGCTGCTTATTCTTATTTTTTGCTCCAAGTGTATCAAAAGTGCCTATTTATTTAATATTATTTCATTGTTCAGTTATTAGATTATAAATAATGACACCCATACTCATAAATACTTATCAAATGGATGCTTCAATCAAATAGTTTTAGCACTTATAATGGTGAGTGATTAAATCAACAAACTCTCTTAAAAGACACTACTCAATTCTGTGGTCCCTCCACACAAGATCTTAACTTTATGAAGACAGACTCTCCATGCTGCTTGCCTCCTTGCCAGCTGAGAGAGTACTACTAGTCACTGCCTTCTCTGAAGAACTACCAAAGAAAAAATAGAGGACCTATACTGAGAAGTTTCTGAATTCAGCTCGGTGTGTATACACTCAAAATGAAACAAATTGGGGCAATTTACTGAAGGCTAAATCCTCTAAATGACACTCACCTAAAGCACTCAGGGAAATGGTTTGGGAAGCTTAAATGATCAACTTAATTGCCTTAATTCTCTGGGTTGCTTTTAGAAGCAGACAAAACTCTATCGTATCTGAATGAAGATTCCAAATTGGGGGTTTAAGGGTGTTTGTGTTTTTGCTCTCAACACCCTGAATCATGTTTATCTTCCATGTAACTCAGGTCCTAAGAACAGCGCAGACACCTCCATGTGTGAGGGTTCTAGAAGGGAAACTTCTACATTCATGATCTGCCTGTAGCTTTGTTTCCAGTAGCTGCACCTTTCAATTTGTCAGCATTTTCGCCCTGACATCACAGGGGAAGTTTGTGAAGCATTAAGTATACTGACATAAACTTGTGCTTTGTTCTCCAAGTTCGCACATCTTGTGATGTTTCAAAACTTTTTATTAGTAAAAGCTGCCTGATTTCTATTGAAAATTATTTTTTCTAAGCTCTGAAAAGGAAGTGAAAGGCAACACCATGGAGAAGAGTGGCTCACTCAACCCTGATTCTTGTCTACAGATTTTCCTAGTAACTTTATTTTATGATTCAGTAGTTCCTCTGAGTTAAGAGGGTGTTACTAGGATAACATATTCTTGAAGATATGATCTGAAATAGAAGATTTTTTCAAAAAAATGATTTTAACAAATTTTAAGAGTTTAGGATTTCAGGAATGCTCACTGACACCCAGTGGCTCTAGTGCTGCTTTTTTTTTTCTCCTCTCACCCAACTGCATTGCAAATAAACCTTTTGATGTTTTAAAGGTTTTTCTTTGGCAGCTAAGAAAAACACTCTGGAAAGTTATATTTAGTGAATTTGCCCGTGTATAAATATCCCAGAGCTAGTCTGTTATCCTATGGCATCTGGAAGAAAGGTGCTATTGTTTTAGATTCCATGATTGAAGTACAGAATAATCAACTCAGAGAGAGCCTGGGGGGAAGATTCACTCACACATGCCGTGGAAACGCATAATCCCTGGGTATTTTTTTCTCAGTCTTTCCTACAAATGAAGAGACATAGCTGAGTCCAAACTTTGTTACGTCTAGTGACAAGGGTTCTTGTTCATGCCACATCCCAAGGATACTCAAAAAGTTCATGGAAAAAAATGGAATTAAAATTTGAGTTTGTTTTAGTATAAAAAAATTTGGAATGTATGCAAAGTTTTTTCACAATACACATTTGCAGTGAATGTTTTGAAGAGCCCTCAAATGCATGGATTTCCAAATGTTTTGCATCAAAATGAGCTTATCTCCATGTTTCATTTTCTGCAGATCTTTGAAGAGTCCTCCTATAAAACCTGTGCCAGTTTTCATTTGAGACTTTTACCTTCAATTTTTTTAGGACAATGGCTTTTGATTGATGCTTTTTGTTTTTCCTATTACTTTTATTGCTTTCTGGGTTACACGAATAGAGACACTCTGCTTGCAAGACTCAGGCGATGCACTTTCAGCTGTAAAATGCCAAGTTCATCTCCAAGTCCTTCCCAGGGACGCATCGTCAGACTAGTTCTGACAAATACGGGTCATAAATTCTTTAAAGCTCCTCTTCATTCCAGGCAAAGCAACGTTTGCTGGGTTTCTCCATGAAAAATTGGTGTAATTCCAGAAGACTGTGATAGATGTGCAAGAAAGGAATTTCTCCTTTGCGTTCACACAGACTATATCCTAGTTATAAATAAAGTCGAATTCAAATGAATCAGTTATTTTACCTTTGGTTTCATTTGAACATTTTCTCTACTACTTGATTCAGTGGCAAGTGAGTAAGAGCAGTTTTCTCTTGGCTTTTCACTGTGGAGTGTTTGAATGAGTGTGTGTATGGTGCTAACATGTAAAAACACTGCACAAGTATGGGTGAGAGATTGCCTACTTTCTGTACAGGGCAGCATCCTTAAGGTTTCATTTGCAGAATGCAGCTGCATAGACAGACAAGATGGAATTTGGTTTGTGATGACCCTACAAAAATCACACAAATAACTCAGATGTTTAATGAATGATACACACAGGCACACACCTGCTTCAGGGACTTCATAGATTAATCTTGTGACCAATAGAAAAGCCCCTTGGAATGTAATGACCTGGATGCAAAACAGAAAATAAAGCTGGCTACAGTTTTAGAACCGATATCAGCAAAATATTAACCGGTTCTTGGAGCAAGCTTTTCCCGAGGGTTAGGTTGGTTCCATTTGCTTGGATTATGCAAAACTCACAGTGGAGTCATAATCTTCTGCTCATGTTCTTATCTTTTATTCCTGCAGCTGGAGCCACTTTCTGAAGATGTGCTTCACCAAACTCCGAACGTCAATGCTGTTATTTCTTTGCAGAAGATCATTGAAATTCAAAGTATGTCTTTCAAGTTTTTTTTTTAAAATTCTTGTCTGGTAAAATGAGTTAAAATTTTATTGAGACTTAGAGCACAAAGAATCAAACTCAGAGTTATGATAATTTGCACATATGTTCTTACCTAAGTGTCTTATTGCATTCTTCTTAATATGGTTATCTTATCTTCAGTGTTGACACACTCAAAGAGTCTAGATTTACTATCTGTGTTTCTCATATTTTGCAAGCACTTGGATTTTTCTTTACAATACTAAGCATTTATCCAGAACGATGAAATAAATATAGAGATTATGACTGTGTAGTCCAGTCACACCTAACGGCGAGTTATTTCTTAATGATGTTGGTATTCAGGAATCAGTTACTGGTTTTAGGTTTTCCAAGAAAGGAGAATGTTATGGGAAAATCTAACTCCCAAAGCAGGGTAAATCAGAGATTCAATATATTTAAAAATTTAATTTATTTCCTTTTATTTATTTGAAGAGTGTGGGGGTGGGGGGAGGAAGAGAGAGAGAGAAAGAGAGAGAGAGAGAGAGAGAGAGATAGGGATATGCAGGGCTAGACAAGGCTGAAGCCAGGAGGCAAGAACTCTATCCAGGTCTCTCATGTGAGTGGCAGGGACACGGTTCCTTGAGCCATCACCTGCCTCCTCCCAGGGAGTGCACTACCAGGGAGCTGTATCAGAAGCACAGTAGCCAGGCATTCTGATATGAAATGCAGGCATTCTAAGCAGTGGTTTAACTGCTGCACTATAATGCCTGCCCCAATTCAGGCACTGTTTTTTATTATCCATTTCCCTTCACACACATACACACGTGCACACGCACATGCACACATACATTCAGAGAGAGAGAGAGAGAGAGAGAGAGAGAGAGAGAAATCAAGCACATATTAACATGAAGGTTAATGTGAAGAGAAAAACCAAATGGCGGGCACTGTGGCACAGTAGGTTAATCCTCTGCCTGTGGGGCCAACACCCCATATGGCCATTGGTTCTAGTCCCGCCTGCCCCACTTCCAATCCAGCTCTCTGCTATGTCCTGGGAAAGCAGTAGAAGATGGCCCAAGTGCTTGGGCCTCTGGACCTGCTCAGGAGACCTGGAAGAATTTCCTGGCTCCTGGCTTCGGATTAGCACAGCTCCAGCTGTTGTGGCCATTTGGGGAGTGAACCAATGAAAGGAAGACCTTTCTCTCTGTCTCTCCCTCTCGCTGTCTATAATTCTACCTCTCAAATAAATAAATAAAATCTTTGAAAAATAATAAAAAAAATGGCAAGATTAAGTGTTAAAATTTTGCTCCTGTCCTGTAGAAGCATTCATAGTTACTACTGAGAAAATCCCCTTCCAGCCATCTCTAAGTCACTGTGTTTGTTTGAGCAGTAGTCATTTGGAGGTATGGGTGTGACTGGAGTTACAAGTAGATGCAAAATATTTTTTCAAAATCCATGCATAGTTTTTTTTCATAATACACATTTTCAAAAAACTTTTGAAGACCCCATACATACCCAATAAATGTTTATTTTTTTAAACAATTATTGATTTATTTAAAAAGCAGAGTTATAGAGAGAAGAAGAGAAAGAGAGAAACAGAGAGAGAAAAAGAGATCTTCTATCTGCTGGTTCACTCCCCAAATAGCTGCATTGGCTGGAACTGGGCTGATCTGAACTCAGGAGCCAGGAGCCTCCTCTGGGTCTTCTACATTGGTGCAGGGAACCAAATACTGGCCCATCCTCTACTGCTTTCCCAGGTTCGTTAGCAAGGAGCTGGAATGGAAGTGGAGCAGCTGGAATTTGAACCGGTGCTCATAAGGGATGACAGCTGCCTATTAGGACACAACACAGGCCCCCCCAAAAAAATATTTAAATGCTGGGTCAAAGTCTCTGAGGTACATCTAAGGTGAAGGAACTGACACAGAGACAAGAAAGGGAAGGATAGAGATGGTTTCAAAAAGTGCAGTAAAAAATACTGTCCTCATCTTGACTTGTTTTCCACTTTGCGTAGATTAACAGTGTCAATATATTGCATGTGGGCAAGAATCTTGAAATGATCCTTGACAGAATTATGTTCCTGCCGGCGCCGTGGCTCAACAGGCTAATCCTCCGCCTTGCGGCGCCGGCACACCAGGTTCTAGTCCCGGTCGGGGCACCGGATTCTGTCCCGGTTGCCCCTCTTCCAGGCCAGCCCTCTGCTGTGGCCCAGGAGTGCAGTGGAGGATGGCCCAGGTGCTTGGGCCCTGCACCCCATAGGGGAGACCAGGAAAAGCACCTGGCTCCTGGCTCCTGCCATCGGATGAGCGCGGTGCGCCGGTCGCAGCGCGCCGTCCGCGGCGGCCATTGGAGGGTGAACCAACGGCAAAAGGAAGACCTTTCTGTCTGTCTCTCTCTCTCACTGTCCACTCTGCCTGTCAAAAATAAAAAAAAATAAATAAAAATAAAAAAAAATAAAAAAAAAGAATTATGTTCCTATTCACCCCATCCCACACGCTGTTCCCTTTCAGATCACTGATATATAACAATATCTCATTCATATATAATATCATCTTTTATTCGAGCATCTTTTGCTGTTATAGATGTAGAGTATTAAGAAGTGTTGTTCCTAAGTATTTTTAGCACAGCACGTTAACACTTTTTGAGTATTTACCCATTACATGTTGATCTTTCCAGAAGTTTATAGCGCAATAAACAAGAGACAACAAAGTGATATGAAAATAGGGATCACTGAGATCATGAGAAAGGAAGATCCCTACCTTTGGTCCCTTTCAGCTGCCGACAAAAGGTGCTGGAGAATGAGGAAGCTTTTGGAAAGTTGTTTTGGCAATGATAGGGCCTGAGTTTGATCCTATGGTCTGAACAGGATTTCAAGAAGCTGAAGAAAGTGTGAAAGTGCTTTGGAAGGAAGAACTAGAGACCAAGAACTCTACTGTCACACAAGAACCAGTGTGACAAATGTGAAAGTTGTAATGTGTGTCCGTTTCTAGAAATTCTGAATCTGCCTTTCGTGTTGAATTTAATCTTCTAGTACTGACTTTCTGCTCTATCCATAGTGTTTGCCTTTAAGCAGTGATAGTTTCACATGACATGGGGCGTCTCCTCTCACCAAGCAAACTTGCTTGACTCTTGAAAAGGACTCACTCTGCTATCAAAACTTGCTACATGGGAATCATGCCACTGAGGTTGGGGAAATCCCATCTTCTGCTCCAAGCTGTATTTCACACCATCCAGTGCTGACCACTGCTGTTCAGATTATCTTCCTTGGATGCAAGCTTTGATTCGTCATGGTCTTAAAGACTTAGTCAGCTCCCACCTACTGACATCTACGTATCCTCCACTTCCAGGTTCCCATATACCTCAGATATCCTCCCTGTTGTTAAGTCTTCCTGAAGGGAATTCCAGACCTGAAAAAAATATGATTCCTGTCTTCCTGCTAATTATCAAATGATTAAGCAATGAGGACTAGCAGAAATCAAATAAAGAAGAGCTCCTCCTTCTGAATCAAGGCTATATAATGTAGTGGGCACTGTTGCTGGTCTACCCTGCATCCATGCCCTCCTCCCATCTACTCTGAAAGAGTCTGGTCTTACTCATAAATCCTTGTCCCAGATACCATGCAGCTCAGGGGAAGATGAACTTATCTGCAGATCCAGCAGGCTGTTCTTAGTCTGCAGATGTTGAGTCTCAGTCAACCTTCTAAACAGTGGTTGGGTAAGAAATGGATACATGGCTCACTTCTGGCCAATAGGAAGCAGGGTTTGCCTCATGGGTTTCACCCAGTGTAATCACATAGATCTAGATCCTGTACCTACAAGAGCCTCATGCTTGATTTATTGCTCTTGCTTTAAAATTATAACTATGTTTCAAACAAGGCGCCTCCATTCTCATTGTGCACTGGTTCATTCAAATTATGGAGCCAGTCTTTATGAAAACCAAATTACTGGTGATACAAAAAAATTGAGAAAAATTACCAAGAAAGAATGAGACACATATCACCTTTGAGAGGGACTGAGGTGGTAGAGAGAGAGAGAGAGAGAGAGACAAACACAAATTGGGAAAGTGGTCTGATGCTATTTGGGTGAGAATCAGTACTGAGAGGTAGTTCAGTGCTGCAGCCCCGACCACTGTTTCACCTCCATGTGGTTCTAAGCGTGTGCTTTGGGCTACTCTTCCAAACTATAAACACAAAAGAGGTGTGGAATATGCACAGAGCAAGGAAACAGGTGGACCTTTCAAGTCTCAAACATCATAATGGGTGGGGAAGTTAAAACCAGGGGCCTTTGGCTTTGCACACAGTGCTTGATTTCTTTACAAAGTATAAAAAGCGTGCTTGCTTCTACCTCCCCCTGTTTGACACCCCACTCTTCCATCTCAAGTGCTCCTATAGGATTCTAGGCCCTTGAGCGGGATCCACACTCCCATTTAGTGAAGAAAGCAGTCAGACTGGCCGCATAATTTGAAGGTCCCAGGGGAAAATGAAAACGTGTGGCCCCCCTCCCTTGTTAAAGTGTTATGAATAATTTTGAGACGCTGCCAGGAGAGCGCTGAGCCAAGCATGTGGCCCTTCTGTTCACAGTGTCTTCGGCCACTGCACGGGGTGCCTGTTTTGATGCTGGCCCTGAGGTTGTGTTTGTTTATCAGGAGTGTCTCCTCTTCACGTTTGTCTCAGAGTCACGTCGGTGCCCCCTCTCCACCTGGGGGAGCATTCAGGCTTCAGTCCACCTCCTAGCCTGGGTTCTGAAGGCTTCTTTTGTGCTGCAGTTGGGACTACAGGATGGGAAAAATATGTCAGTGTTGGGAAGTGAGCCTTGCAGCATGTGGGAAACATTCAGGCATGTTCCTAGATAGTCTCGTCCCAAGGCACACGGCAAGGTGCTGACAGGCTTTCTGGGAGTTTGTCTTTGAGAACGGAGCCCCCCAGCTGAGGGTATGCAGGTGCGGGAGGCAGTGATGAGCATTGGCCCCTTGCCTGGCCACATGTATGTGAGTATTTTGTAGCAGGATCATCCCTGTTGTCCTGTCCTTGTTTGTGTTACTCGGTGAGCTGAGGAATAAAGGCCTTCCAAGGCTGCACCCAGGCAGGCTTTCTCCTGGCAGGTGCAGACCCCACCTGACAGGTCAAGGACTGGCTCCATCTTAAGATGATGGATGGCATATGAGGGTCAACTGTCTTGGGGATGACAAAAGGGTTGCCTGGTTTAAAAAAATAAGCTTTATGCTTTTCACAAAAATAAATAAATAATTGTACTGCCTGATGATTCAGAGAGCCCACTTCTGGGGATTTCTCTAAAAGAACTGAAGGCTGGGCTGGATCTCAAGACACTCCCACGTGCACCGTAATGCCGATCACAATAGCCAAAGCATGAGAGCTCCCTAAATGTTCTTCAGTGGATGAATGGGTATAGAAAATGTGGCCTCAATCCATGTGCAGTGGAGTACAATTATTTTCCTTAAAGAGAAGAGACCTACAGTATGTGATGCTTTAGCATAATATCCTTTGATAGCACAGGTTGTTTGTGCCAATGTTCTTGTTTGTTTGTTTGCTTTTGATTGGCATGTCGTTTGCACAGTGTCTGCTGTGGAGTTGCTTTGAAAATGTCTGTTGAATGAATGACTCAGTCGGTCTGTCCACGTTGGCCCTAGTTTTTGGTTTTTCCTTAACCCCAGATTGATTTTTTAACTTATCTAAGATATGGATACGCATAGGCCAGCAATGCAGAATGAGGGATTAGGAAGAGCAGGCAAAATATACAAGATTCCATTTCTCCTCCCTACTTCACAGACCGCAAGAATGCATCATTTCTAAGTGAGGAGGAACATGGAACATGAAGTGCTGTGTGAGTTGCCTTTTCCTTGGTTGGCAGTGACTATGTTCAGTTGGCTGATGGGCAGTGGTGGCAGGAAGGGTCAGGCAAGAGGAGGACAAAGGACTCTCTTGTGGTTGTTTCCCTTCCTGCCAGCCATCCCAACACCATACAGAGTCCATGCATTATTGAATTCTTCCACTTTCTGCATGGCACAGTGAGAAGCAGGTTCTCAAATTCCATTCTTTATATCAGTGCTGGTCTAGGATGACATTTTCACTGATTTGGGAGGGAAGGAGCTATGAAGTGAGTTTTCCATAAAACTAAATTTATTTAGTTTGAAAGACTATAATTTCAAGTTCTAAGAACATATAATGAATGATACTGATATTGAACTGTGAAACCCCAAAATATGTGAACCACAAGGAGAGAGCCATGATTTCCTTTTCTTTATTTGAAGTTTTTCATAGCAAGAGAACTCGTTTAAAGTGTCAACCAGTTAAGCAGACTTCATGCATGATAACAGCAATAATCATAGTATCATTTGATTTGTGGGTCAAGGAAATATATATATACACAAGGATTTGAGGATACTCTTAACATTTACTGCATCCCACGCAGTGGTTTGCAGCTGATAAGTTGAAAAACACTGGTATAAAGAATTCTTAAATTATATAAACTCCGTAGAATCCTTTCTCCCATTTACCAGCCATGCAACAATGAATAAGTTTCTTCTCCAAGCAGTTCAAGAGGAATGAATGACCTATGACACCCTGCTGCTTTTCTAACTTGGTGCATAGGAAGCAGAATCAGAAAAGAGAAGTAGGAATTTTATCCCTCAGTTCCCACTTCCATCTTCCTCCCAATCTGGTCATTCTCGCTTTTTTAATGGATTGAGACCTTTTTAGAATTCCTTGTTGTGCCAATCAAGATAAAATGGAGACACAAGTCAGAGAGAGGAAGGGACAATATTTACGATTACAAGACATGGTGCTGTCACAGACTTTCAGAAATGAGAAGCAACTTCCATGACTCTTGTATATAAAATTTGTCACACACACACACACACACACACACACTCACACACTTGCACACACAGTATTATTTAGGGCAGTGAGAAGTAAATGTTTAGTCCTCTGAATGTATGGACCTTCTTGAGTAAAATTTGAAAAGGGATATAATTTCTTTGGTTGCTGGAGAATGTTGCAAATAACTATGAAACTGACTAAAGGGTCGTCATCATCCTGGGGACTGCAGTACCCACAATGCTCAGCGCGTACTCTCATACCTTCTAGAAAAGTCAAGGTGAAATCAGATTTTCCCTGGAAGAACTATTTGACACCTACTCCGTGTCAAGACTGTGCTGTATTTATGTTTTCTGTATGTGCTAGTGGCTAAATGACTTTCTCTCCTCTTCCTTATCATTGTTATCTTTTATTCTTACTCCTCCTCCTCCTTTGCTTCTTTTCATTTCTTCAGTTCAAGAAACTATCTATAAAAGTAACATCTGATGCTAGGGAAGAACATAGACTCCTAATTTTAATAATTTCATTTTATTCTTTTTCTTTTTTTCTTTTTATTTTTTTCATTTTATTCTTTTTCTATCAGGAGATAACTAGTTGGTGAAATAAAATACTAAATATACACGGTTAATGTATTAGCATGGATAGTTCAAGTGTATGCTGTTTAATTCTCTTGGCAATTATGGGATCTGGATACTCATTAATGAAAAAAAACAATTAAGATAACACTTGCTCTAAACGGTAACATTCACAGCCTTCTTTATCTGAAATGCCATTCCTAGCCATTACTCTTATGGTTATAATGCAATAATCTACCTACCCCTTCCCCAGGGAGAAAGGGCATTTACATCAGACAATCCAGGAGAAAATCCAGATTGTTTCTAAGCTGAAAGGAATTTGTATACATCTCATGTTGTGGGGGAAGTTGTCCAATATTTTAACCTCATGGGGCCATGCACACATTTGAAAGGGCTGTTTCCCCAGATTGCAACATGTGCTGCATAAATCATCTCACAGCCTGGACTGGCTTCTTCACTCCACGCCCAAAGGCTAACCCTAACTCGTCTGCTTCTCTCTTTTTGTCCCTTCCTATTTCATTGAGGTTTTCTGCTTTTCTGAGTTATCTCCCTTCCCTTCTCACGTCCATTGCTATCCTGGGAGATGCAAGGCAGAAAGGGCGGGAGGGTCTCTCCAGTGTCAGAAAGGGGCTTTGATTAGAAGGTCTTGAGATTTTGTTTGTTTTGCAAGCAGCGAGGGAGTGCTATTAAACCTGCATTTCTGGTGATCACTATGTCTTCACTAAGGATATGAGTGTGGCAGGGCTTATTTTTAACATTTTGTAAGATTTATTTATTTACTTGAGAGGCAGAGTTACAGACAGGCAGAAGGAGAGTCAGAGAGAGATGTCTTTCATCTGCTGGTTCCCTCCCCAACTGGCCGCAACTGGCTGGAGCTGAGCCAGTCTGAAGCCGGAAACCAAGAGCTCCTTCCGTGTTTCCCACATAGGTGCAGGGGTACAAGCACTTGGGCCATCTTCTACTGCTTTCCCGACCATAGCAGAAATCTGGGTCAAAGTGGGGCAGCCAGGCCCTAAACTGGCACCCACATGGGATGCTGGCCCTACAGGTGGAGAGTTAACCTGCTGTGCCACAACACCAGTCCAGGGATTATTGTCAGATGGAAATGAAAAGTTTAATTCAGAAATAGAAATGATGTAAGATGAAAATTCACAAGCATGGAGCAGATGAATATTTTGTAGGTTTCCCGGCTTAGAAAACTCATAAGGTAGTGGTAGTCAATGACAACAATAGGAAACCGTGGCGAAAGAAGAGGTTTGAAGGCATAGAAGGATACTGGCATCCAGATAAAGGAACTTTGCTGATGCAGAGTCTTGAATTCCAGGGAAAGGCAGCAATGTCTGAGGGGACATCAATTTTTTGCTACACAGAAGCAATGAAGGGTCATTGGGTGCCAGGCATTATTCTTAACATTCCTGCTACCATTAATTAACCAATTGAATCATCTCAACAACCCTAAGGGGAAGGTGTTCCTTTCATTCCCAGCCTAGGAAACTGAGCCATAACAAGGTTAATTGACTTACCCAAGGTCACACAGCCATAGAGTAGGCAGAAGCACGATGATAAACCATGCAGTCTAGTCCCAGGGCATTCCCTCTTCAGCTACTATATTACAATGTCTCACAAATTCATTCTTTTCTGAAATATGTGTTTTCCTATTCCCTTCAATAATGACACTTTTAGAAAAAAAAAAAACAAGGTTTAACTCAGTATTTTGGAGTTTCTAGCTAATTGAGGTTTTAGCCATAGTCCGTTCTGAAAGTTCGGTGCCAAATGACAAGGAATCAAGAAGCTATGAATCTACTTTGGAGCCACTTGTAAACTTGCAAAGTACATCTAATCAGAAAAAAATGCAAGGATTGGCAGGATTTCAAATCCCTGCCCTGTTGAGTTTAAAACTCTGAGCATTGTCAGGTGTGAGCTGCTATTTGTCATATATTCTTTGACTTTAGACAGAGGCCCTGAAGCTGGAGCCCAGGGCCAGGCAGAGCCTCATGAAGAAAAGCAGCATTAGGCATTTTCCCACTATTAACCTTGCTGACCCTCACGTGTATCAGAGCCAGGTCAAACTTGTGCACATGGCTTTTGCAAGGTTGATTTTGAACTTCTAATTAGCTATTCTCCTAAAACATCAAAACTCTGGTTATTGTGTGGTGGAGCCTTAATACCTGAATCAAAAAGGAAAATCTGACATCTGGTTAGAGACTTAACTTGTCCTGGTAATTTTTCTTTCTTCCAACTGCATCTGCAATTATGAGGTTTTTTTCATTTTTACTCGCATTTCTACTACAGCAAAACTAATCAAAGCAAGAGAATAAATAAAACTAGGTATGTTTCTGCAGCTGCAATCTTTGCAAGAAAAGGAGTGCATTGTGATTATGTTCTCAGCTCTTGCCGTTCATATGAGCTACACACACACACACACACAGAGACATATACACACTCATACCATTCACTGAAAGAGGGCACATAGGAGGTCATATTTGAGTGAGGATCATTTCCTGGGTACTTACTAATATTATGTCTAGTCCTTACACAATTCTGCAATGCATAGTTCTTTTCCTCATAAATAAACTGTGGATTAACAAGTTTAGGTAGCTCATTGAAGGACTTCTCACCAGTACCCAGTAAAACCAAGATTTTACTCCTTTCCTGGCTGTGATGTCAAGATCCACTTTCTTTCTATTAAAGAAAGTGGGTGTTGAGGCTGCCATTTAGAATGCCTGCGCTCCAATTCAGTGTGCCAGCTCCACTGCTTCTGATCCAGCTCCCTGCTAGTGTGCCTGGGAAGGCAGTGGATGATGACCTAAGTGCTTGGGCCCCTGCACCCATGTGGGAGACCTGGGTGGGGTTCCTGGCTCCTGGCTTTGGTCTGGAGACGGTGGCCATTTAGGGAATAAACCAAGCAGATGGAAATCTGTGTGTGTGTGTATGTGTGTTTCTCTCTGTCACTCTGCCTTTCAAATAAGGAAATTAATCTTCAAAAAATTACACACAAAAATTAATTTAAAAGTAAATAGGCATCTGTATGACTCCCTATTCCTACTCTATTGTATAAGAATGAAAAACTGTAATGATAAACTTCCTCTTCCCAAGCATAGCACTACAACGTGCCTCTCCTAAAATGAGAGTCTGTGTACATTGCAACAAACTATTTTGGGGACAGCTCTGTGGTGTAGCAGGAAAAGTCACTACCTGCAGTGCTGGCATCCCATATGGGGGCCGGTTTGAGTCCAGCTGCTCCACTTCCCATCCCGCTCTTTGCTATGGCCTGGGAAAGCAGTAGAAGATGGCCCAAGTCCTTGGGCCCCTGCACCTGTGTGGGAGACTAGAAGAAGCTCCTGGGTCCTGGCTTCAGATTGGCACAGCTCTGGCCTTTGTGGCCAATTGGGGAGTGAACCAGCAGATAGAAGACCTCTCTCTCTCTCTCTCTCTCTCTCTCTCTCTGTGTGTGTGTGTGTAACTCTTTTTAATAAATAAATAAATCTTAAAAAAAAAAAAAGAAATACACTCACAGGAATAAAGAATAAGAAAGGAAATAATAATAACATGAGAAGCAGATCTTAACTGTGTTAGAAGACCTGGGAGAGACTGAATCCTAAGCCAGCGTGGGACATCCAAGAACACATTCGTTGGGATATTGGATCTATACACTATGCAATTCTTGACTTAGGCATCGAAGAATCTACTTAATTTCCTCATTTTTCAATCTTCATTTCTAACTCATTAACACTTCCCTTTTCCCACTTACTTCTAATGTGCATCTTAAAAATGGTAAGACTTAAATTCATCTGCTTGTTTTCACTATTTGCTCTTTTGGTAAATAGTTGTATGGATTTGGAAAAAAATGTGTAGAATCTTGCATTCATCACCACAGTTTTGATATAGCTCATTGCCTCCAGAAATCTCTTCTGCCTTCACCTACTCCCTCACTGCCACTCCCAGTGGTAACCATTACCTTGTTTTCTCCTCTGTTGTTTTGCTTTATGCAAAATATCATACACCTATAATCATAAAATATGTAGACTTTAAGTCTGGATGCTTTCTCCTAGCAAAATACACCTGGGCTCCATCCATGTAGATTTGACTACACCAATACTTGTTTTATTTTAGTTGAAGAGTACCATTCTATGCGTGAATATACTACAGTTTATTTTTCTATTTACCTATTGAAAGAGATCATGGTTATATCTAGCTGTGGATGACAATGAATAAAGCTGATAGAAATATTCACATACAAATTTTTGTGTAATCATAAAGTTTCATTTCTCTTGGGCAAATACCTGGAAGTTAAAATTGCTGGATCATACGGAATATTTGTTGTAAATTTAGGAAATGTTACTTATAATTTTAATTTTGCATATTTATAGATGCAGTATGATAAATCAACACACAAATTCAAAGTGTGATGATAAGAAATTGCCAAATTCCTCAGCTTCTGTGCCTTTGCTTTTCCTCCAGCTGAAAGAACTCCAGTTGTTCTATATACAGTGTGCTTGGTGTTGTTACAGCTTTTGTAGTCATCCAAAAAGGTATACAGTGATATCTCACCTTGGTTTTGATCTCCATTTCCTTGATAATTTTTGAGACTCTTTTCATATGCTACTTGGATTCTGTATGCTCCTTTATTGAAATACTTCTTTAAATCTTCAACCCATTTAAAAACTTGGAGCTCTTATTTATTTTCTTTCTTTCTTTCTTTCTTTCTTTCTTTCTTTCTTTCTTTCTTTCTTTCTTTCTTTCTCTCTCTCTTTCTCTCTTTCTTTCTCTCTCTCTCTTTCTTTCTTTCTTTCTTTCTCTCTTTCTCTCTTTCTCTCTTTCTTTCTCTCTCTCTCTCTCTCTCTCTCTCTCTCTCTCTCTCTTTCTTTCTTTTTTTTAGAATTTAGAAAGTACTTTATATATTTTGGAAAAAGAAAATTTGTCCCAATAAATGGTTTTAATTTCCCATTTTGTTTAATCTCTCATAGCATTTGATGCTATTGGATATTTTTGCTTTTTTGAAGCACCTTTCCCCTTCCTTTTCTCTATTCCTTGTTTTCTTTCCAACACTCTTGTTTCTTCTATCCTGAGTCCTTTCCACACTGTATGCTTTTCCTAAGTGTGCAACATGGATGTGTTATGTAAATCTTTTTACATTATATTTCTCGTCTGCAAAATAATAAATATGAAAAAACTATCTCATAAGATAGTTTTGAGATTACATTGAATTACATGTAAGTGCATTTTATAGGCATTCAATAAATATTTTTCATTGTTTTGCTTATTGTACCTTTTGGCCCAGACCACTGATTCAATTGTTGTCTGTCTCTACAAACACAGCTGCAAAAAGTTAAATAAGTTTAGCACTTGCATCTCAGTTGCAGACATTTATTTTTTTTAAAGATTTATTTATTTATTTGAAAATCAGAGTTACACAGAGAGAGGAGAGGCAGAGAGAGAGAGAGAGAGAGAGAGAGAGAGAGAGAGAGAAAGAGAGAGAGGTCTTCCATCTGATGGTTCATTCCCCAATTGGCTGTATCAGCCGGAGCTGCTCCGATCCAAAGCCAGGAGCCAGGAGCTTCTTCTGGGTCTCCCACGTGGGTGCAGGGACCCAAGGACTTGGGTCATCTTTTACTGCTTTCCCAGGCCATAGCAGAGAGCTGGATTGGAAGTGGAGCAGCTAGGTCTTCAACCGGCATCCATATAGGATGCCAGCACTTCAGGCCAGGGCATTAACCTGCTGTGCCATAGTGCTGGCCCGGCAGACATTTATTAAACTGCTAGCTAGCATCCTTCCCTAATCAGACTCCTCTAGTCAACGACCATTATCATCATTTTTACACCAAACCTTAGATTCTTCCAGAACTTTTTTTTTTAAAATTGTTATTTATTTATTTGAGAGATAGAGTTAAAGACAGAGAGACAGAGAGAGAGGTCTTCCATCCACTGGTTCATTTCCCAAATGGCCACAATGTCAGGAGCTGGGCAGATCCGAAGCCAGGAGCCAGGAGCTTCTTCTGGGTCCCCTACATTGGTTCAGGGGCCCAAGCACTTGGGCCATCCTCCATTGCTTTCCCAGGCCATAGCAAAGAGCTGGATCTGAAGAGGAGCAGCCAGGACACAACCCACACCCATATGGGATGCTGGCACAGCAGGTGGAGGCTTAGCCTATTACACCTCAGCACCAGTCCCTTTCCAGATCTCTTGATCCAAGTAAATGGCACATTTGACCTCCCAGTTTTGCTAGACTGGAATTTAGGAATTATTCTTCCTGTTGTCCTACCTACAACTGTCCACAATCCATTGCTGCGTCTTGTCTGTTGTACTCTGGGAATGTGCTATCCATCCATCCATCCATCCACTTATCTATTCCCATGGACTACTCTCCCACAGCAGGCTTGTATCATCTTTCCCCTGGATCATTTTTGGATACTATTCATCTTCCCACATCTACTCTTGCTTTTACCAATTTATTATCTAAAGTGCTGACAGCATGATCTTTTGAAAAACAAGGCATGTTAGCCATACATGTCCATGCTTTAAACCAGAGATCTGGGAATAGGTGTTTTGCCTGGCTGTTCTGATACCAGTTAAGATGTTCATGTCTCACATCAGAGTACCTTGGTTCCGTTCCAATCTCTGGGTCCTGACTCTAGCTTCCTAAGGCAGATCCTGAGAAATAGTGGTAACAGCTCAAGTAGTTGTGTTCCTGTAACCTATGTGGGACCACTGGACTGTACTCCTGGCTCCCGGTTTGGGTTCCCCCAGCTCTAGCTGTTGAGGGCATTTGCGGAGGGAACCAGTGGATAGTAGCACACTCTCTCTCTGTCTCTCTTCCTGTCTCTCATATGAGATACCTTTCTTATACCAGCATCACCACAAACATATGAATAATACATTGCCCTATGATGGCTAAGATGTCACTAGATGATATGGCATCACTAGGTGATGTGACATTATTAGGTTCCATTATAAACTTATAAGGATTCTCATTGAATAGGTGATACATTCATTGAAAAGTCATTACAAATCACATGACTGTGTTTTTTTAAAGATTTATTTGTTTATTTATTTGAAAGGCAGAGTTACACAGAGAGAAAAGGAGAGACAGAGAGAGAGAGTGAGAGAGAGATCCTCCATCTGCTGGTTCACTCCCCAATTGGCTGCAATGGCCAGAGCTGCGCTGATCCGAAGCCAGGAGCCAGGCTCTTCTTCTGGGTCCTCCCATGTGGTTCCAGGGTCCAAGGACTTGGGCCATCCTCCACTGCTTTTCCTGGCCAGAGCAGAGAGCTGGTTGGGAAGTGGAGCAGCCAGGACTCGAACCGGCACCCATAGGGGATGTCGGTACTGCAGGCGGCGGCTTTACCTGCTACCCCACAGCGCTGGCCCCATGACCGTATTCTATAAATGATACTTCTGAATGGTGATTAATTTTTCCTAATTAGTTGGAAATCACTAATTAAAGTGTTCAATAAATGGATCTCTAATCTCATAGTAAAAGAGTACCTGTGGAATAATGTTTGTTTAGAAAGAAGAAATCATAATATACATGGAAGGATGCATGTAATTCTGGCCTATGTTTTCATAGGGAAACAAATAAGGGCTGGGAAAATGAATAAAATGAGTTCTGCAGTTGCACAAAATTGTTGACTAGAGGACATTTCCAAGCTGGGACATCGGGAGAAAGAACCCAGATAGGACCTGGAGTTGTGTTGTGTTGAGGATAAAGTGTCCAATGATTGGGCAGACAGAAGTGGCTAGAATTTGTAATATAAAATATGGAACATTCAGGTTCTAAACACACACACACAGAGAGAGAGAGAGAGAGAGAGAGGGAGGGAGGGAGAGAGAAGACAGAGAAGTTCCATGTATAGGAGTTTTCTTGGTGTTCCATCTGAATACTGACTTTTTAAAAAAATTTATTTAAGTTATACAAGTTTCATGTATTTCATATATACAGATTTAGGAACATAGTGATACATCCCATTCTACCCTCCCTCTCACTGACACTCTAATCCCTCTTCCTCCTCCCTGTCCCATTCCCACTCTTAATTTTTACAAAGATCTATTTTCAGTTTACTTAATGATCATAAAGTTAACCCTACTCTAAGTAAAAGAGTTCCACAAATAATGTGAAGAAAAAAAAAAAAAAACACTGTTCCTAAATGGAAGAGATAAGGGCTATAAACAGTCATCGGAACTCATTTCAGTCTAATATATCACATTTTAGGTGCTCTATTAGTTACTGAAGATCAGGGAAAACATATGCTATCTGTCTTTTGGGGTCTGGCTTATTTCACTATGTATGATAGTTTCCAGTGGCATCCATCTTGTTGCAAAAGATATGATTTAATTTTTTTTTTTACAATTGAATAGTACTCAATATTGTATATACCATAATTTCTTCATCCAGCCAACAGTTGATGGACATCTGGGTAGATTCTGTATCTTAGCTATGGTGAATTGTGCTGCAAGGAACAAAGAGGTACAGATCACTCTTTCATATGCTGATTCCTTTTGGTTTGGGTAGATTCCCAGGAGTGGAATGGCTGGACCTTATGATAGGTTTACATTCAGAATTCTGAGGTGTCTTCATACTGCATGATGTGAAAATTCACAAGAATGGGGAAGTAACCAATACAAATCAATATGTAAAACAATTCAAGGAGTTAACAACAGAACTGGGGATAGTTTTGCTCCCATTAGCCAGAAGGGAGAGACTTGGTAATACCAATAAAAGACAAATAAAAATAGTATATAAATGATTTGTGGGACATCAGTCAGTGTAACATCCAAGAAAAAGTGTATGGAGGGATATATCTGAAGAAATAATAGAAAAGAGTTTTACAAATCTAGTGAAACATGGAAGTCCACAGGACCCAGAAGTGCAATGGATCTCAAGAAGGCTAAACGTGATTAAAACCACACTGAGGAACAACATAATCAAATCTTAAAAGATGACAGAGAAAAGAAAAATGCAATACATACAAAGAAACAAAGGCAGAGGGGATAGTGATAAGATAAATCTTTGGAATCACAAACGTATTATGTTAAGTAAAGGAAGCCAGATATTACAGATATACTACACACTGTACAATTATGTAGTTTTAGAAAATTGAAAACTGCATGGCACAATTTCAGTGGCTGGTGAGGACCAAGAAAAATGGCAGTTAATTGACTCCAAAGGGCCAAAGAAACCTTATTGGTGGATGAAAAAATTATGTATTTTTATTGTTGCACCAGTTATATGACTATTCAAATGCTTTTGTCAAAAAGCATCATAATCTAGCCTCAAAATTGCATTTAGCTATAAAGCCTGCTTCACTGGATCCTAGCACATAAAGGACAATTGTTGTCATGAATCCCTGTCACTGTGACATTGATATCTGTTTTAAAGAAAAATTAATATATTCATGAATACAAAGTCTGCATTTGGATGTGGCAAAATGTTTAAATAATTGTAAAAATTTTGGTAAAGAAAAAAATTGGTCAGTTTTATTGACTGTAAACTATACTTCAATGGAGCTAATAAGAAACAGGCATCAGACGGATCAAAATATCAGTTTTTGAAGATTTTAGATAACTGCACTTATAAGAAACCATGCATGTAAAAAGGAAAACTTTTAAATTGATTCTTAAAAAAGCATGGGAAGAATTGAATGCATCAAAGAATAAGCATTTAAACTATGCACAAGATTTGATTTTGAAAGTCTTTAATTGTGCTTCACATGACCTTTGTAGATAGAAGCTTTGATGAAATTCTTATGTTTACTTGGAGACATTTGTGTTCCAATCTGGAATGGAATTAAATTGAGAAGTAATAGGACTTTGAACATTAAATAGAGTAAAATTTTGAAGAGTTGCAAGTACAGAAAAGTTTTAACAAGTTTGTCATATATAAACTGTAGAGTACTCTAAGAGGAAGAAAAATGCATTAATTATGAAAACAGAATTAAATAATAACTCATTTCTATATTTTAAAAATTAAAATGGAAAATATTCTGCAGTAAGCAGAAATTTTTCTGCACTTACCAAGTGACACCATAGTTGGAGAGACAGCATTTATCAAATAAAGTATTATAGCTCATAGAGAACAGCAAATTAAAAATGCCAACAATTTCAAATTTACTGACAATAAAATTTAATTTTAAAGAGGATTTCAGAAAACTTTTAGAGAAAGTCTAAAATATGCCTCATTGAAGAACTAAATACGTTATTTAAAAAAAAAAAATCAGAGAGAGGGGCCAGTGCTGTGGCTCACTTGGTTAATCCTACGCCTGCTGGCAGCCCATATGGGTGCCAGGTTCTAGTCCCGGTTGCTCCTCTTCCAGTCCAGCTCTCTGCTGTGGCCTGGGAAGGCAGTGGAGGATGGCCCAAGCCCTTGGGCCCCTGCACCCACATGGGAGACCAGGGAGAAGCTTTGGATCGGCGCAGCTCCGGCCGTAACAGCCATTTGGGGAGTGAACCAACGGAAGGAAGACCTTTCTCTCTGTCTCTCTCTCTCTCATTGTCTAACTTTATCTGTCAAATTAAAAAAAAGAAAAGAAAAAAATCAGAGATATTTTTGAGTTATTGCCATAAAACTGATCAACATATGTGAACCACAAAACATAACTTTCTGCTTATGCTATTTGTTAAAATTCAAGCAGTCAGTATAAAGAAGTTGATTACCATATTTTAACATATATAAATTAAGCAATTTTTATTTTTAAATTGAAATCTAGCTGTGAAAAAAATGTTTAATAACACTGTTTCATAAGTTTACTGATAAAAATAATTTTAACCAATAAATGAATGTATATAACATACAATTTTTATTTTTAGGCCCATTTAACCTCAAAATTGTCCTAATTTGAATGAAAAATGACCTTGTCCTTATTTATACACTAATTTCCAATGTATCTTTAGGTTTGCATTTATAAATGCTATGGATTCTGGCAAAGTTGTCCATTTAGCTTAAAAATTGCGTCATTACCATGGCGCAACAAAAGCCATTCAAGAAGGCTGCATACCCTATGGAAGTGCCTGGGTTCAGTTGTCCGCCCCAGTTCTTTACTTTAGCTTCCTGCCAAAGCAAACACTGAGAGGCAGCAGGTGATGGCTCCAGTAATTGAGTACCTGCCACCCTCATGAGAGATCCAGATTGAGTTCCCAGCTGCCCTATTTGACTCCAGCTTGAGCAGAGACAGAATCATAGATGGATACAGATAGAAAAGGCGCCCATCTGCTGATTCACTTCACAAATGCTTCCAATGGCCCCCAGCTGCCTCTTGAATTAAAACATATATATTGCAAAGTATTAAGAGGCCATAGAGAATCCATGGCCTTAGATTCTAAGAGAATCCACCAGGACTCGTTCTCTTGTAAATGTGGGTGTAAATATTCTCTGACGTTGAAAGGGGTAGAAGGAGGTTTTGGTTAGTGCCAGTGGCTTTTCTTAAGAGGCTGTGACATGCAATGATGAAAGGTGACATCATTCAAACAGTAAGAAGGTACAAAAAAACCTGAGAAGGAGTGATTTTGAGTCCGCCAAGATGATAATGGAGGAGAAAGTTTCTAGGGTCAGGAGATATTCAGAGTGGTGAGGGTCTTTGGGAAAATTTGGGGTAGATGGGTTATTTCTAACCCAGACCTGCATAATTCAACAACCACCTGTTTTTTCCAAATTGTTCAATATGAACAGTCTGGTTTGTACTGAGGTCTGGCTCCACTGTACCTGCCCCAGTGGCCCTCACCTCCACCTCTGGACTGGCTACATTCCATTATCTACTTTTGACCTTTTTTTGCAGATTCCTCCTGCGCCTTCCCTCTGCCAGATAAAACAAAAATGCAGAATTGTGAAAGCTGAATAGTCCTTAAAAAAAAAAAAGAGTGCTGAAAAGTGGGGAGATTTACATTCTGAGAAAAATGAATAAGGAAAAAGGATATGACTGAAGAGAGAGGGTGCACAACCAGTTTTAATGGAAACCTCCTCTCTTTTGCCAATATCATTGCCATAAAAGAGTGATCCTGTAGTGGCTAGTTACTACTATTTTACTCTATGACTAAACTCTACAAGGAGACTTTAGTTCTTTTCTCTTATGTGCTAATGAGGGTATTATTCCCATGCCAATAGATATGATGTTGTTGCACATCTGTTTCTGAAATGAAAAAAAGCAAACCCTGCCTATCACATGAAAATTCAACATGGATATTGTGGGGTTTCTATTGGCAGCTTATTGCTTAATCTGTGTTATGCTTTTTTCCACTTTAATTACTCTCCTTTCTGAATTGAGGTAGTGGTATATATATATATATATATATATGTATGTATTATTTTTGAGCAGTGGATATGTATATTATTAATGTAAAAATTTCCCTTGTTTTTATGGACGTTGCCAGAGACCATGTTGAATCTGAAGTTCTGAGTTATTTTTGAGCCAGGACCCTCCTACATTTGAATAAAAGCCAAACTTTTCCTATTTAATCTTTTCTTAGCAGGATATTTTATTCACATTAAGTTTCATCCAAAAAAGGTCTCAGCTGTTTAAATTATTTCCAACAACTCACATATATGTAGGTCAGATTTAAAGAACCATTGTCACTCGTGCTGCTTAAAAAATGTTATTAATGACTCATAGTTCCTGTCTTGATTGTGTTTGGGGAATACAGATATTTGTTTTGTTTGTGTCCAAGAACTCTCTTCTCGTGGAAAAAAAGATATAATGCTGGAAAAACAAAGCCCTTGGTTATTTTAGATGTGTTACATTATCTAAAAGTAAATGTTTGCTGACCCATCCAATGGTTCATAGGCTCATAGAAAAGTAAGTTTTTTTGCCATATCAAATTTATTGTCATATCCAAGAGTGATATGTAGTATGAGATCAGAAGATTCACAACCATAGGGTTCAGAGTGGGAATAAACTACCATCATTCTATACATGTGGGGATTGAGTCCAGAATGATCCAGTGACTCCTCTGGGATTAGTATGGAATCTCCAGTGTAGAAATCTTGACTTTCAGTCAATCCAGGGCTCCATCCATAGTGAGCGTCTCATGCATGCAGTTTCATCAATCACTTACCCAGTAAACAGGTACTTACAACAGAACAAGCTTATGAAAAATGAAGAGTAGAAATAACTATTTTCAAAGAGGTTGTCTCACTTTGTGCAATAAACTCACACCGTAAAGTCAGCAGAATATGGGTTGACTGAGTCACATATCTAAGGAACAAGAATAATTGCTATTGCCAACGGTGATTTCTTTGGTACAGTGAAGAATTTGCAGTGAGCGTGGCCTCTTTAAGTTGAAATTTCAATATCTTGTGACTATCTTGGTATTGTTATGTGCAGCAGAGGGAGAGTGGAGGGGACAAAGTAAAAGAGGACAGCAGGGTGCATGGGAAGAGATGCTGTGGAATCAGGCAGGCCTGGGAATGGACTTCAGCTCCTTTGCTTACTAGGCACGGGAACTTAAAAAGCATGGCCTAAAATCGCCTTTACAACTGTCATGATTAGATGAAATCACAAACTATAAATATGACAGCACCTGGAATGTACTGGGTACACAGTAATGCTATAATCTGGCCCATAAACCACCAGCCACCAGTAGTGTTTGTCCATACCCCCATATTAGTCACCCTGGAGAACAAGGAACAGACACCACCCACCCAACCTCACTCACTTTGTGACAATGCTGTGCTAAAATAATGCTTAATAATGATATTGTGCCTACAACTGTAGGCAACCGTAGATGAATGATGGCATTTGCAACCGAGGTAACATTGTCATGATCTTGTGATCTAAGGAAATCAGGGACTTGGCATCGATCTTTCAATTCAGGGACAATCTCAATGAACAGAGATGTGTGGAATGCTAAAAACAGGGATACATTTCTGTCATCTACCTCTTAAAACTCTTTCATTTCAACTCTGTCACTTCCTTTAAGTATTAGCATTATCAATTCTGCCTGGAATTTTGCAAGGTCTTCCTGCCACTGCTCTCCGTCTGATCCATCTGCTCTCCGTCTGATCCATCGTCTGTTATCCCTTCAGTGGGATCTTTTCTGTGCCTGTTCTGCTTAAGATTCTGTTTTAGAAAGTAGGCATTTTGAGATGCCTGTGTCCCGTGGATGTGACTCCTGTCTCCTGCTCCTGAATCCAGCTTCCTGCCACTGGGAGGCAGCAGGTGATATAGCTCAGGTAGTTGGGTTACAGCCACTCATGTGGGAGACCTGGATTGCTTTCTTGGCTCTCGTCTTTGGCCCAGGCCCAGTCCATCACAGGCATTCTGGAAATGAACTAATGGATGGGATCTTTCGATCTCTCTCTCTCTTTCTCTCTCTCTCTCTCTCTCTCTCTCTCTCTCTCTCTCTGTCTCTCCCCCCACCCCTCAAAAAGGAAGATCGTGTTTTCACTAGGCCTTACCTACCACAGCCATCATATCCATCATACTCCAAACTCTTCCTGAATTCCAGTTGCACCTGGCTCTTGATCAGCCTGCAATGAACTGCAGAGACTCCAGTTTCTATGTACATGCTGCTTCCTCCTCCTCCTCTCCACCTTCCTCTATTTCCATTTGACTGGCTTCTGCTGCTCTTTCACTTACTTGATCAAGTGTGCTAATTCCTGGCAAATCTTTCTTTACTTTCCCATCACTGTAAGTGCATGTTCTGCCTATTCCCTCACAAGGATCACATGAGCCTGCAACACACAGAATTGTCATCGTCCACTGATGGAGCTACCTCAATGATGTCATGCATTTCTTACAGTCAGGGAAAGCATCTTCATGTCCTAAACATCTGGCATAACCTTAGTTTTCAAAAAATACTAACTTTCAGATTCACTGACAGACTTGCTATTATTTTGTTGAAATAAAAGGCATTGTGGTTCTCAAAAATGGTTTAGAATAGGTGATCACAGCAAGGGAGGCAGTGGGGTACACTTAAGCCAGAATGTCTTATTGGCACAAGGAACAGAACGGGGAGACTGCATCTCCCCATTAATGGGACATTCATTCTTGATGAAGCAGTAAGCAAAAGAAGGGCCAATCAGGGAGCTTGGAAGGGATTTCGTGTCATGCCCCTGTTTCAAGAAGCAAAAATAAAGACCCAGTAGTCTTGCCTCATGATGGCAATGACTACATGTAGATCAAGGTCCAAATCCAGGGTTTTCCTGCCAGTCCCACATTCATCAATTTGCCTTTTGTACTTGGGCAGGATTTTTTTTGTTGTTGCAAATTTTACATGCCAAGTTACCTCCTATTTGATCGTGCTGCAGAGTGTGCTAACCTGGTGACTCACGTCCGCAACCAGGAAGAGTCTCCTGTTTTGACTCGAGAACATTCAACACCACAGGAGCAGCTTAGCAGCTGCACGAAGGCCAATGCCTGCCTCTTAGTTGTATCCCACTGGCATGCTCTCATAAAATGACCTTCTATTTTCCTCTCATTCCCCCTCCCTGCCCCAAGGAAAGAAATATCAATACGACATATGGATGTGTTCCAACACCAGCAAGTGCCTATATTAAAGTTTTAAATCAATTATCGTTCTAGTGCACACCCTGAGGTTGAGAGAGAAAGAACATCCATGACTAACAAACCTGATTGTTCTGGCAAATCTGCCATTCAATTCATGCTGGCATTTTGGGGCTTTCTCTCTCTCTCTCTCTCTCTCTCTCTCTCTCTCTCCTTTAAAATTCCAAGTTCACTTTTTGGAAAAGCTAACGATTCAAAAAGCAATTTTAACATCACTATTTCATTCATTTTCTCCATGAAACTTCTACCTCCTAGTCTCTTGATGATTGATTTCCCCAGAGGGGTAGGACATCATGCCCTGAATTTGCTTACTTTTTTGCAGAGACCACAGTGAGTCTGACAGTGAGTTCATCAGACCATGGCATGCTTAGCCCTCCCATTATTACCTTCGGAGCAAGAGAGTCTTGGGAATACTTCACGACTTGGCATTCTTGGATCTAGAAAAAGACTTACTAGTAACAGTTAGGAAATCAAATTACCACTGTGTACAACATGGGGAATTTTAACTTAACGGCTGCTCTGCCTTGGACTTAGATGAGTACTGTGATTACTGCCGCTCTAAGATTCCTATAAAGCATGATGGTGTTTTTTCTAGGCAAGTACTGGAAGTCCGTAAGGATGACGGCTGTGCCAAGGGGCTGTGCTTTGGCTGGTGCTCAGCTACAAGAGGAGACCGAGACTGTTTCTGCCCTGGCCTCCTTGACGGTGGATGTGGAGCAGCCCTTTGCTCAGGAAGAAAGCAGGTATGAATGCAGCGTGGGGGCATCATTCCACCCACAGGCCACCAGGGTTCATCGCTGTCTCCCACGAGTCTTCCTCTTGACCTTCCTTCAACCATCTGCTCCATTGCCTCCCCTGCCTCCTCCAAAGTCGTAGATGCCCCAGCACTCAACTGTTGGGGAAACAGAACTGGAGCATGTGGTCGCTGTCCACAGAGAAATAGAGGGAATGAGACAGATGGTGAGAAAAAGCACTCCTCTTTGGATAATTTAGTGCAGATCATGTTGGAAAGAGCTGCTGTGGATTTAACTTCTAGTTAGTTATCACTGTTTTTCCAGATGTTCTTTTTTATTCCACTTATCATTTTGAAATTCCTTGTATCATAAAGGGGAAAGAGGACAGCAGGAGCTGGAGGTGATGCTAATCAGGTTGGCAGCCACCATGCATACAAGCTCTTTACAGGGTGGGGTCCTTTAGGGCCAACAGCTGAGAAGGAGGCAAGCTGTCTGAAAAAGGGACGAGAGTGTGTGTAAAGGACAGTGTGCCCTTGGGTCTGATGTCGTTTTATGTTATGATAAGAAAGAATTGGCTCTAATTCATCTTCCTATGAATATAGCTTTCTGGGCAAAAAAAAAAAAAAGTTATTCCCTTTCTAAGGAATATTTGTCAGTTTGCAAATCTTGGTGCTCCTCATCCTTTTCTATGGCCAAGGATACATTCAGGATTTCTTTAACGTCGGCAGTGACCAAAGCCACCACGTATGTACTTTCACGTTGGTGTGTTCTCTAGCTGATTTCAAGGTCCTATTTCCTCCATTTAAAAAGCAATCAGGGGAGACTTTGCTGAAGCTCTGCCAGCTCACACTCTGAAATTGTTTCTGAGGGGGAAATTGGACTCCCTCCGTCAATAACATCACCATTAATTACACAGGCCCTGCTACCAGTGCACAGGTCGGCAGTTTTCCCAAGAATGCACAAATTTGAACAGTCCTAGCCCTCCTGCTTTTATAGGATACTCAGAGTTTAATGGATTTAACATCTTGTTTTGGCCAAAAGCAGGAGATAAACTGAATAAGAGATTTCATATTTAAGCAATTATTTTCCTTGCTCTAAACCCTGAAAGAGCAGATTACCAGGAGAAATACAGCTAAATGCTACTTTACTAGAAGGTATCTTCATATGGATATCTGGAGCATAAAAGAAAACTTATTTTACATCTTTGATAATGGGAACTAACCCCCTGCTGTTCCTAGCTAAGAAACAAACCAAGTTCATAATCCAAAGGTGTTGCAATTATTCCCAAGGCCAAAACCAGTTAGTTGTCTGTCATCCGAGGGCTATAAAACTGGGGAAACTAACATCTGTTAGTGTTGGATATAAAAGGAGCATAGCTATTCTTTAGAATTCATTTAATACAGAAAAACAAAGTTAAATTCCAACCTGAGTAAAAAAGAAATGTAAGTAATTTAACTCAGTAAATTGCAAAGCTTAGAATAATTAACAATAATAAGTGATGTTACGAACTCCAAGAAATATAAAAACTTCAGCACTTTGGCAGGAGTTTGGCTCTATATGCTCACTTGTTTGTCCTCAAGTAAATAGAGTGTTTGGCTCCTGATAGCCTACAGGATTTAACCGCAGCCTCAGTCCACATAATTTCCAAGCTTCATCTTATGGCAGACATATATGTACAACCTGGTGAGTAGGCAAACAGAATTGAAACCTGTAGCTTGGTTTTCATGTGGTGGATCTGTTTTAGACTGATTCTGCCTACTGTGATTGATTTTTCTTGTGGGAAGAAAAATTGTTTCACTTGAAATATTTCCTATGGCTTTGAGTTTTTTTTTTTTTTCAGTAAGGGAAAAGAAAAAAATTCTTCTAGAACCGGATCTTGCATATCAGTTGAACCATGAATTTCATCAGAGAGAGAGAGAGAGAGAGAGAGAGAGAGAGAGAGAGAGAGAGAGAAAGACCGCCCTTGAAAGCCACAGAGCATGTTCTTTCCAGGGGCATGGTATCAGAATCATCCTCCTGCTCAATACAGGAAAGACAACCTTCCAAACAAGATAAAGAAGCAGAAAATATTCCTGGGCCTTTGTTCTGAATGCAATATTATAAGCACACAGGAAATTGAAAAATTAGAAAAATCAGAGAGCTAAATGGATGGAAAAGAGTGAAGGCAAGATTCTTTTTATAGGAAATTCTTGCCAGTTATTTTGGAGGATATATTGGTGTTTGGACTGAGATGACTCATTTCATGCTAAGATTTTGGGTAAAGCAGCTCTTTTCCTGGCCAACTCATATCTGACTCATTTACCACTGGTGAATAAGGGATAAAATGCTCCTGGCTAAGAACCATTGTAAGTATTTTTTGTTCATTTTTCTTGGATTGGGTGGGGGGGTTGGTGACAACACAGTGAAAATAGTCATTTCATTTTTATAACTACATTGATGGACCTTGAAGAAAAAATTGTTAGGAAAAACCTGACATGTGGGAGTTCATTTGGGGAATCGTTGGCCAACACAGAGTTTTAAACATAATTTTCAGGTGTCGGAGGACCTGAATAAGAAAGAGATGATTGATGGCTTATCAAAAAACAAGAATCTTGATTGTCCCAGGTACATATTTAAAGATGACTTAGATAGGCCTGGTCACATGCAGTGCCTCAGTTAGAGGCAAGAACTGTGACATTAGAGTTTTTTCTTGTTTGCTAGAAAAGTGTACCACTAAAGGGTTGGTTCTTTGCCTTGTTGGAAATTTGTCTCCAATGCTTCCACTTTGGAAAGGTCCAGGAAGCACTTAGATTTATTCTTGGATGCCAGTTCAGGCTCTGCTGAAGATTAAGCAGAAGTCCTCTCTGGCAATCAAGACTTCACGATGACCAACTCTTTGTGTTAAGCTTTTTAAAAAAATGCATTCTTATTTTGAAAAGAGGAGATACAGACAGCGAAAGCTCCCATCTGATAGTTCACTCTCCCTAATACTTGCAACAAATGGGTCTGGACTTGGCCAATACTGGGAGCCAGAAACTCAGCACCAGTCTCCTTTGAGTGGCAGAGACCCAAGTGCTTGAGCCATCACCTGCTGCCTTCAGGAAGCTGGAATCAGGAATGGAGCCAGAACTCAAATCCAGGCACTCCGATTTGGGACTAGGGCATCCTAAATGGCATCTTAATCAGTGCACCAAATACCAGTCCCAACTGTTAAGTTTTAAAGAGCACATTTACACTTGAGGTTTCCCGATTGTCTTTTTGAATTCAGAACAAAACTGGAAGATTTTCGAATGTCAATTTGATCTATTGATGTGTGGTTCATGTTAGATTTTGAAAATATGATGTGGAATGATTGTTCATTTAATCATTCAATTTTCATCCTTTGGCGATCTTTCTCATGAAACAGTTTTACGTTATTACATAATACAGAAGCATGAGCAAACATATGATTCTGAGTCTATTTTTGATTTTTGAATAACTATATTTTTGGTGAGTATAAAAAGCATGACAGTCAACTGGAATATCCCAAGCCTTATGTTTGAATAGCTTATCAATAGTAACAAAGACATTGATAACTGCATTTTTCTGAGTCTGACAATTTAGATAGAAATGTGGATCATTGTGGGTTCAACCTTGTGGCACAGCAGTTTAAGCCACAGCTGCAACATCAGCATCTCATTGAGCATCAGTTGGAGTCCCAGCTCCACCACTTCCAATCCGGCTCCACGGTCGTGCACCTGGGAAAGCAGCAGAAGACAGTCCAAGTGCTTGGGCCTCTGCCATCCATGTGGGATACCTGGGTGGAGTTCCAGGCTTCCGGCTTTGCCTGGCTCAGTCCCATCCATTGTGGCTATTTTGGGAAATGAATGAAAGGATGGAAGAGCTCTCGCTCTCCCTCTGTAACTCTGCCTTTCAAATCAAGAAATAAGTCTCTTTAAAAAGACAAGAAAAGACACCTACATCACTGTTAAAGACACCTTCTTGTCTACTGTACTGAGAAGCATGTCTCTTTTCAACTATACCATTCATTGGAACTGTGTCTCCAAGGCTTCTAGAAGCTAAATGTTGTACACGTTATGTAGGTTTCTGATTTTCCAGTGTACCATTATTGTGATCATTTGTTTAAGCAAATAAACATTCCAATATAAATTTAATTTTTACCTTTCATATGGTGTTAACAAAGCCTTAGTTGGAAAATAGGCTGAGATACAAAAGTTCGTGGTAAAAATATTAATAGCTGGTTTCCTTGTATCTCTGCTTTCTTCTTCCTCTGAGGGCCAGCATTTTTTCCCCTTGTTCAGTGCCTAACATAGTTTTGAGGCACATGTGAAGTCTGGCTTTGTATATTAGGGAATACCTCCAAGGTCCCTTTATCTATTTTTTTAAGATTTTTATTTATTTTATTTAAGAGGTAGAGTTACAGACAGTGAGAGGGAGAGACAGAGAACGGTCTTCCTTCTGCTGGTTCACTCCCCAAATGGCTGCAACTGCTGGAGCTTGGCCGATCCGAAGCGAGGAACCAGGCACTTCCTCCTGGTCTCCCATGTGGGTACAGGAGCCCATGGATTTAGGCCATCTTCTAGTGCTTTCCCAGGCCATAGCAGAGAGCCGTATCAGAAGTGGAGAGCTGGGACTAGAATCGGCACCCATATGGGATGCCGGCACTGCAGGCAGAGGATTAACCTACTGCACCACAGTGCCGGCCCCCCACCTTTATGTATTTTAAAGTTCAGTTCTGTATTCTTTATATAACAGTGTTTGATTTGAGAAAAAAGAAACAAAATTAAGTAGAACCCTAAGTAAAAGGAGATGCATGGATGAGTTTTGCTCCTGCTCCTATCTTCAACACCATTCTTTCACTCTTGTCCTTACTACCCAGGGAGAGTAGAACCTGACTCCACTGTGTGGGTTCTCCACACTTCAAGTGCGTAAGGGCTTTATCTTTCTTGTCTATAAAATAGGAAAAATGTTAAAGGTTTGTGAGGATGAAATGAGATATCACATCATAAAATGACACATACTGAGTACCCTGCAAGTGTTGTTTTTCAATTTTATCCATTTTTCTTCTTTCTCAAATGGCTCATTTTTTCCTTCTCATAGTAGGTTGTTCATGATCTGGTGATATAAAATACAGCAATATTTATTGATGCTGTATGCAAGAATCCATATGTTTAACTACTCATAAGCTAGGTCAATAACTTGGTCATTGAAAACAAGAAATGAAAAAATAATTGTCAAGCAGTAAACTGATCCATTAACTAATCTGTAGAGTTAGCTGATCAAACTCAAGAACATCCACCTGTCAAATACATTGTAGTTAATAAAAAAAATTCATTGAGTAAATCAACTCATCAGAAGACAAAATTTTATTCAAATATTAGCATTTTATAATGGCATCTGAGCTCTGTTTATCTCTCTGTTTACTATCTTTTGAGGCAATTCATGTTGTTATATTTTGATGATTCTTCAACATGTATATTTCACTTTCCTTTCTTTCATAGTGTTAATTGACAATGCCCACATTCAGAATACATTGGCTAACCATAATCCATGGGATGGCTGAGGACAGAGGGGTCAAGTGCACAAAATGTGTGTTTGGGTGGAGAGTGGAATTGAATTTAAGGTTGGATAAAAGTATGGATGTGGTGCTGTTAGATTGCAGCATTGGCCTGCAAGCAGAACAGTGTACAGGAGGAACATGTGAGGATATTGAGTTCATCCACTCTTTAAACGCATTCTGATTATTTCTATGTGTCAGACAAAGTGCTTAGAGCTGGAGTCACAAAGCTTCTTTGAGTCCTGAACACATTTATGTATGTGAGGACTGTGGTTGTTTTCGACAGCTGCCATAAAACATTACTGTGAAGTTCATGGCTTCCAACAACACAAAGGCTGTGTAGTTCAGAAGTCTGACCCAAGTCTCAATGGACTGAAAGCAGAGTGCTGGCAAGATTGTACTCTTTCCTGGAGGCTCTGGGGAAGCATGTGGTTCCTGGCCTACTCCAGCTACTTATCAGCTGCCTACATTCCTTGGCCCCTCACTCCCTTCCTCCATCATCAAAGACAGCAACTTCGCATCCCTCTGATCTTACTTCAGTGCAGCCGAGAAAGGTTTTGGGATTTTAAAAACTCATATGCTAAACTGGACTCACCAGGATAATTTAGGATATTTTCCTAAGGTCCGCCATCTTAATTCTGTCTACAAAGTCAGTCTTGCTATGCAAGGTAAGATAGTAGCATGTGCCCAGGACAAGGATGCGGACATTTTGGGGACTTTCTTCCTGCTGCAAGATTAAACATGGACAATAAGCTATAATAAATGACAAATTTTTCATAAGAAGAAGACCCAACATAGACCAAAGAAGGGGGAAGAAACCTTGGCCAGGGACAATTCAGTCAAAGTGGGAGAAAAGGTAGGTTTTTACTTAGTAATTGAGAATAAATGCATCCAGGTTAGAGACAGTAACTCGAGCACACTGTCTACCTTTTTCTGCTTCTGCTGCCAATGGTCAGTCCAAACTATCTTCATCTCTCATCCAAACTCTTGACATTAATCTTCTTTCTAATATTTTTTATACATGGGAAGGTCTAAAAGCAAAACAACACAAAAACACAGGAGAAAGCAAATCCTGTGATTCCTCTAGATGAAACCCTTCCTGCCTTTTGATTTCCATTGGCATAAAGACCTTAACAGAACCCTTAAACCCTTCCTGACTGGTCCCTCACCTATATTTTGTGCCTCATTTTTCACATGTCTTGTCTCTGATTTCTGCTGTGAGATCAGATTCTTGTTTTAAATTGAGATATGCCTTCATATAATAATATGCGCAGATCCTAAGATTTTTATCAATACCAGTTCATATGACCCAGAAGAGATCAAGAACATTTTCGTCTCCCCAAAAACATTACTTGTGCCTCTTTTCAGTCAATTCCATTCCCTTTGGTAGCAATCTTTTGAAAATGTTTTAATACCGTAAAGCAATTTTGCCTTTGTTAATTTTACTTACATGTAAGCATGCAATACATATTGCTTTCTATCTGGCCTCTAAAAAAAAAAAAAGATTTATTTGATGCAGTTACAGGGAGAGAGGGAGAGACAAAGAGATCTTCCATCCACTGGTGTGCTCCCCAGATGTCTGCAATGGTCAGAGCTGGGCCAGGCCAAAGTCAGGAGCCAGGAGCTTCTTCTGGGTCTCCCTGTGGGTACCAGAGCCCCAAGCACTTGGGCCATCTTCTGCGGTGGCATTTTCCAGGTTATTAGCAGGGAGCTGGATCAGAAGTGGAGTAGCAGGGACTCGAATTAGCATCAATACGGCATGCCAGCGCTGCAGGCAGTTCCTTAACCTACTATACCACAGCGGGCCACTTTTGTCTGGCTTCTTTCACTCCAGGAAACAAAGTTTTCAAGAGCTATCAACACCATTGACAATCAGTAGTGGTTCTTCTTTATTGTTGTTCATTTTTCTAGTGTCTTAACATATCATAATTTGTTTATCCATGCATCTATTGGATGGATGTATGGCTTGTTTCTAATTTGGGGGAATTATGAATAAAACTTTCTGTTTCTGAAAGTGACAACTTTAGATACTTCACAGAAGTAGAACTATACTGTGTTTGTTGTTTTGCTACTGACTTATGTCATTTAACATGTTGTCCTCAAAGATAATGCATGTTATAGCATATGACAGGATTTTCCTTCTTTTCAAGGTTGAATAATATCCTTTTGAATGCATATCATATTTTTTTTCTATTCTCCCATCCTCTACCTCTTCACTATTGTGACCAATGCTACAATGAACATAGGTATGCAAATATTTTCTCAGGATTGTATTTTCAATTTTTTATATATCCATATAGTAATTCTATTTTTAATTTTTTGAGAAACCTGAATATCTGAAATTTTTGTACAAGTTTTTGTTGTTGTTTGAGGGCACAATCACTCATTTGCTTGCACATACAGCTAGGAGTAGAATTGTTGGATTACAGGGCAGCCGTGTGTTTTACTTCATAGGAAATTTCCAAACTGCTTTCCAAAATGACTTTTCTATTTTCCTTTCCTCCTAGAAATGAATGACAGTTCTGACTGCTTCTTATCCTTACCTACATTTAGTATAATCAATCTTGACCATTTTAACTTTTTTTTAAGATTTTTTTAACTTTTATTTAATAAATATAAATTTCCAAAGTACAGCTTTTGAATTATAGCAGCTTCCCCCCCCCCATAACCTCCCTCCCACCCGCAACCATCACATCTCCCGCTCCCTCTCCCATCCCGTTCACATCAAGATTTGTTTTTAATTATCTTTATATACAGAAGATCAATTTAGTATATACTAAGTAAAGATTTCAACAGTTTGCATTTTAACTTTTCTAATGTGTACTGAATAATATTTCATTAAAGTTTCTGTATTTTCTTTGAAAAAATCCTACTCCCATCCACGGTTTTGTTGGCACTTGCCCTCCTCTCTGCTTGTAATACTCATCTTGTCCTCTTCCTCCCCTCACTGAGCCTATAGAACTGTCCCTTTTTCCTTTAGCTCTCACATCAACTAGCCACCAAACCCCAAACAAGATCAATTTCCCCTATTATACCTTCTCATGTCTCCCCTGTATTACTGTATTATTCCATATAACATAATTGAAAATGTATTAGCTCATTCGATTAATTTCTATTTCCTCCTATAAGCTTCTCTTGAAAAGGAGCTGTGCCCCAGTGGCTTATTGTTATTTCTTCAACAAAAGTATAGTGTCTAGGTCCCCAAATACTAATCTACTAGGTCCCCAAATACTAATCTGTTAGCAGTCAATGAACAAAGCCCAGAGACATGGGTGAGTACATGACTGCAGTCCCCGGAAAAGCACAGCGTCTCTGGGCAACTGGGATGCTACAGAAATAAATAGACAGGCTGGGTATAAAGGAGTGATTAAGGCAAGATGGGGAGGAAATGTACATATCACTGTAGGAACTTGGGTTGCATCTTATTTTTAGCCTTGAGCTATCAAAGCAAGAGAACATAGGTTTGTGTTTTCAAAAGATGGTGACATGGAGGAGGAGCCAGCAACCTGCTAAAGAGAAGTCCAGGAAATCTTGTGCTGATTATGGTAATAAAGCCAACCAGTAATGGTAAAAGACATGTAGAAGAAGGGAAACTATTGTCGATAAATTGCTGAGGAATCGTAGCCACTTGGCAATGAAATGTGGATGTGAGAGGAAAGAAGTCAGGGATGATGATGCCATTCACTGAGAGAGGAAAAGAGAAGAAATGGGCTTAAGGCGATTATAGGTTGTAGAACCAAGCGGTCAAAACTGGAAGAAGTTAAGTAATAAGGCAAGCTAGGATTGGTAATGGGCACTGTTAGAGAATCTATGAGGAGGTAGATGTTTTGGCACAGTGGGTTAAGCTGCGTCTTGGGAAGCTTACATCCCTTATTACAGTGCTGGTTTGAGTCCCAGCTACTTTGTGCTTCTAATCTAGCTTCCTGCTAATGCATCTGGGAAGGCAGCAGAAGTTGGCTCAAGTGCCTGGGCCCCTGCTGTCCGTGTGGAAGACTCAGAGTTTCAGACTCCTGGCTTCTGTCTGGCCCAGCCATAGGTGTTCTGTGCATCTCTCTCTCTCTCTCTCTCTCTCTCTCTCTCTCTCTCTCTCTCCTTCCTCTCCCTCTCCTTCTCGCTCTCCATTCTTCCCTTCCCTTCCGTTCCCTTCCCTTCCCTTCCCTTCCCTTCCCTTCCCTTCCCTTCCCTTCCCTTCCCTTCCCTTCCCTCCCTTTTTCCCTCCCTGCACTTTCTGTCAGTATGCATTTCAAATAAAATAAATATTTAATAAGAAAGAGGAAGTCTATGAGAACTGCCCCCCAAAGCATGCAGCCAGGTGTAGTGTTACAGTCAGGTTTTGTGTGTATTTGCTTTTGTTTCCTTTTTTTCTGCACATCCTTGTGATACGAGGGAATATATCTCCAATCATAATAAGGTGTGGAATTATAACACAAGAAGTATAGTCTAAAATATTTCTGGAATTTTTAATTTTTGGTTATAAATTCTTGCTTTGTTCTTCATTTAAATTACTTCTAAAGAAACCATTTATAAAAGCATTTCAGAAATCATTTATGAAATCTCTACTATGTATACAAAGTGGCATGATGTTGCGAAGAGACAAAAGAGAAAAGTAAAGATAGACCCAAGAGAGAGAACACCAAATAAAATTAATAAAACATGTGAAGACGAAACAGCACAGTGTGGAATGAGTTCATGATATTGGAAAACGCAGAGTAAAGAAATCAGCGAGGTAAACAGACTTGGTTAGGACACACACCCAAGGAGAGTCCTTGGACTCTCGCTTTGAGTTGTGTGGTTTGATGAAAGAAAGGCTATAACACTTGTATGAACTCATTATTCACCAAAGAAATGCAAATTTAAACAAGACATTGTTTTATGCATATCAGATGGTAAACATTTGTTAGAATTCAAGGTCAGTGCAGAATGTGGATTCCATGAGGTCAGAGATTTGGGTTTTGTTTTTGTTTTTGTTCATAGTTATGTTTCCAGTACCTACACCAGAGCCAAAGCACTTAGCAGACACTCAGTCACTATGTCCATTATCAAGGACAAAACTGGTAAACTGAGTAGCGCTAGTCCTGGTGGAGATGTGGGGCTTTGGAGCCATCAGAGCTTTGGGCAGCAGAAGCTGTGGCAGTCCTGGTATAACAATGTAGCATCATTAAGTATGCACAATACATATGCCCTCATAATCCTACTTCTGGGAATGGATAGCAAAGACATTCTCATCTAGGGTCATGAAAGTACATGTACTAGAATGTTCCCTGCTTTGTAGGTGGAGGGTTGGTGCCAAGCGTGATGTCTATTCCTGGGAGAATGAAGAGTTAAAAAAAAGTGGTGAATGCATACTCTGGGGACGCTACCTAGTAGTCACCAGCTATAGATCTGATAATCAGCTAGGTAGCTCTAATAAATGCAGTACTGAGTGAGAAAATTAAGAAGTAGGAGTGATACCTTTGTGTAGAAATTTAAGTTTACATAAGGTAAATATACCTGCTCACAGTAACATATAGCTTTAAAGAAGACCTACAGACAAAATGTCTGCAACAAGCATTGGATAGGTTGCTTCTGAGAAAGAATAGAAATGGCAGAAATATATAAGGATTACATTAAATCAATAATACAGTAGGGGCCGGGGCTGCGGCTCACTAGGCTAATCCTCCACCTGTGGCACCGGCACCCCAGATTCTAGTCCCAGTTGGGGCGCGGATTCTGTCCCAGTTGCTCCTCATCCAGTCCAGCTCTCTGCTATGGCCTGGGAAGGCAGTGGAGGGTGGCCCAAGTGCTTGGGCCCTGCATCTGCATGGGAGACCAGGAGGAAGCTCCTGGCCCCTGGCTTCAGATTGGTGCAGCGCACCGGCAGCAGCGGCCATTTGGGGGTGAACCAGTGGAAGGAAGACCTTTCTCTCTGTCTCTCTTTCTCACTGTCTAACTCTGCCTGTCAATAATAATAATAATACAGTAGGGAATGTGTCTTACTAAACAATGATATTATATGTAAGTTCAAACGTATTATTTTAATACCACTTAAATACCACTTGAAGGCAAAGCACATGAATTTAGTTTTATATCTGATCTCAGGTGAAATTCTTTGATTTCTGGTTTCCATTTTTGTAAACTATGACTTTTGGACTGATTTGGTCCTTCCCTTAATCTGTGGAAACCATTCTTCTTGGCAAACAGCTAAAGTTCACAGTGAGGTTTGCTCTGGCTGACATAGAAATTGTAACAAAATGTATCTTTGGTGGGTTCATTTTCTTCTTAGCTCTAAATCTATATTTTCTCCACCTCCTGCAAGTGGAATTAAATTCAAAGATGTTGCCAATGCATGTCACATGACTGTGGTTTCGTTACTGCAGGTACATTAGGCATGTGTCCATGGTGGATCAAAACATGTAGCCCTCTCATCTCCAGAACACTAATTCTCATTCTTTCCCCCTGCAACATAGCTGTGAAAAGGTCGTCTCTCACTTGTTCACTATCTGAGTGGTCCATAAAGATGATTGCCTTAAGAAGTCTTCCTGTTAAAAATATGCACACATACAAAATAGCTACGCAGGGACAGGAATGAAGTCAAGACAAGACTACCTCCACTGAGAGCTAAGTGAATGAGGAGAGACTCGAGATAAACCCAATGCCAACTACAAATTATTTGATCATTTTGTAATGAATACCTTACAGTTCATAAAACATGTTTTCTTATATTAGTTCAATCAATTCTAAAGGCTCCAGGGCAGGTCAAGAGCCATTGCTTCCATTTTAAAGAGAAAATTGATAATCCAGAGCTATTGACTTGTTGCAAGTTAAGTTTTGGAAAGTGGCAGACCTGGGGCTTGAACACCTTCATCTACCTTGAAATCAGGGTGTTTTCCAACTTTCTGTGCTACTAACATTTCTCTGCTGCAGATACAGAGGATAATTGGTTAGTTGTATGTGTGTGTGTGAGTGTGTATGTGTGAGTGTATGTGTGTGTATGTGTGCGATTCAGTAGAAGATGGACAGCAATTAACAGACTATTTTCAGAAAAGGATTATTAGTTTGAAATAGTTTTCGAGGTAGGAAGGAAGAAAAGCATGTGTGACGAAAAGCTTTATAATGTTGCAACAGAAGAGGCCCAATTTTTGCTAGTGAGTGGGTTTCGATGCCTGCTGCACTCCCAATACCAAGGTTGACGGGTGTAGAATGTGGGAGACCAGGAGAAGCACCTGGCTCCTGCCATTGGATCAGCGCGGCGCGCCGGCCACAGCGTGCCAGCCGCGGCGGCCATTGGAGGGTGAACCAACGGCAAAGGAAGACCTTTCTCTCTGTCTCTCTCTCACTGTCCACTCTGCCTGTCAAAAAAAGAAAAAAAGAATGTGTAGACCCTCCTCCAAAGGGTAATAACTGTCTCTGGAGTTCCTGCCACATTGAGCCCTGGGTCTTAGGGGAAGAACCTGCTGTGGTGGCTTTGGGTTAGAAATAGGAAAATGTGGTCTCCTTTAGAAGTTCCAGTATGAATTTTCTACAACTGTATTATCCACAGGTACTCAAATGTGCATAAGTTTGGATATCAATATATGTTAGTTTAGAATCTTGAATATTTTCCTTAATGTAAATTGTCTCTTCTTGGAATACTGATCAATTTAGATAGAAGAGATTTTAATTGGTAGCTTTTCTCTTATAAACTCTGAATACTTAGCCACCCCCTCCTGATTTTGAAAACTCCTGGACAGACTACAACTGCCTAAGAAATTATTAATTTTTTTGTTTTTTAGTAGTCCACATGGACTCTTTTAGAACTTTCTCCTTTTGGTAACATGAAATAATAAATACCAATTCTTCTCATTCTTTATTTTTTAAAGGAAGGTTGTGTTAAAGTCTTTGTTATCACCATTCTACAGATAAAATTTTTTAATGTTTTATATTTATTATAAAAATGCTTAGCTCGCATGTCGACTGCTTTCATTTAAAGATGTATTGAAAATTTTGACTCTTTGTCCTTACAAATTTAAACAATACCATGATAAAAGCATCCATTTATCTTCAGAAACAGCTGCATTTTAAACAAAGCATTATTTTCTTCTAATATGAAAGCAGCTTGTTACAGAATCCCAGAAAGTAGACAGACACCAGGAAGAAGAAAATGAAAACAGTCTACCTTGAGGGACCAATCCACCAAATAATGTGCCTCGTGACAGTAGCAGAGTGACAGATCTGTGCGTGTGTGCCCTTCTACAATATATCATGGGGTTGGCAGAGGAGAAAGGGACAAACTGAAACCATGGAGTAGCTGGTGTGTTGTTGTGTTTGCAGTTTACAGATCCTTCTTTTTTTTAACCTTCACTTATTTTGTAAGAAATATCTTTTTTTTTTAATCTGTCATGGTTTGCACCTGAAACGGTAGCTTCACAATAGTGCATTTGCAACATTAGCAAAATTACAGCACTCAGATTCAAAGTTAATTCTCAGGCACCTCTAATCCCAGTAATCTTTCCACAGCAATCCAGCTGCCTCCTATATCTGGATTCCTACTACAATCTGCTCTTTTGACTAAATTAAAAATCCTTCTAGAAGTTTGCCTTCAAACACCCTCAAAGTGTTACTAAATTAAGGTTACATCTCAAGTATAAATTTTCAAGCAATTAGTTTTGGTTTTGCCCAAGCAGAACACCCCACAGAGGATGCTGAATAAAAACTATTTACTCACAACCATAGTGCATGTGTTGTAAAAACCTTGGGTCTGTAGCAGCGATTTGCTAATCAAATTCAGAATTTGATTTGAAATGCCTCGGGCAGGCAGCCAATCCAGCTATGAAAGGGACAGAAGCAAAAACCAGAACCCTGGCCAGTCTCCTCCAGAAGCTAGCGGGGTCCTTTGCTCTCCTTAGCAAACTGGTTCCATAGGAAATCACTGCAATTGCTCCTCAAATGAAATATCATAGCTAATTTTTTCAATAAATTATTGGACTCTACTAGACACAAAACATGTACGTTTCGGAATCTAGAGTTATAAAATATTCTGACATGTTTTAATATAAACAGGAACATTTCCAATGATTGCTTGGATCTAAAATGTTTTTCCACTTGACATTTGTTTATACTTCCTAGGAAAGAAACTCTATTTATGGATAACTGAATAACACAAATAAACATCAGAGAGAGCTGAAAAATCAGCTTTGATTATGCATGAAAATTTACAATGTCATTGTGTACTCTTATGCCGTGTTCTGATTGCCTGTTTATTTTTACAGAACTGCTGGTGAGCCCATGGAAGAGGAACCAGCCTTGTGAAGTGCCAAGTCCCCCCCTCCTATATTTCCTGTGTGTGACATCATTGTGTATCCCCCCCACCCCCACCCCAGCACCCTCACACAAGTCTTGTCTGCTGCCTGGGTGGCACAGATTCGATGGAACATAAACACTGGGCACAAAATCCTGAACAGCAGCTTCACTTGTTCTTTGGATGGACTTGAAAGGACATTAAAGATTCCTTAAACGTAACCGCTGTGATTCTAAAGTTACAGTAAACCACGATTGGAAGAAACTGCTTCCAGCGTGCTTTCATTAGTCTGAGTGACCCATTCCCAGACACAAAGTATGAGCTAGAAACATCCGATACAGCACTAGATAGTGTTAATTTCAGAAGCGAGGCCAGCCAGTGAAATCTGGGGCAAAATCCAAAGCATATTCGTTCTTGACATTCTGATCAGCTTTTATTGGGTAATTTTTTGTCAAACAGTCTTAAATTGTTTACAGGATTTGCTTTCAACTATGAACGGATAGCAATTCCAGGCAGATTGCAATGGATTTTTCTGGTTTTGTTTTTCTGCCTTTGTTTCAACACACAGTTCAGCTCTTCCTGGTAAGAGTTCAAGATGTAGGGACAAGGATGAGGTTTTCTCAGTGGGGTTAAACCACGCAGTGTCTCCGAGGTGAATGTCAAAGGACCCTCACAGGCTGCATGCAGTGGCTCGATATTCATGTAAGACTCACCCTGCTGCCCTCACAACCTTCCCGCGTTCTCACACATGGGCGGCTTGCAACTGTGTTGGAGGCGGGAGTCTCCATCCCCAGCACACAGCCCTCATCTGGGTGATGCTGTAGCTCTGAGCACATGTTCCACCAACGAGTTTCAGTGTCTTTGCAAAGCACGCGTGTGCTTTGCAAAGACGGTCTCAATTTGTTCCAAACCTACCAAGAACTCACTCTCTTGCCTTTCTTGTTTCGCCTTCTGTCTCTTCCTTTTTTCTTTCCTTTCATCCTTCCTTCCTTTAGAGAAACTAAACTTTAACCATCACCTCCCCCTATTACTCAGGGGCTTTGGCTATTTATTTCTTACTTTCTGGATTAACATGTTGCTTTGTCAGATTGCATTCTTTTATCTGTGAAACCGTTGAGGCAAATAGAGCTTAAGCAACATCGCTGAAATTTCTAGATCTTTGACATGTGTTTATGAAGGTGCTGCTTGTTTAAAGTCACCTTGAATTAACCTAGAAGTTGTGCCTTCATATGAAAACAAAGCAAAACTTAACCTTTACCCATGTTGCCTTAGTGTCAAAGGTTAAGAATAAAGGAGGTTAATTCTGTTAAAAATCTGCCTACTAAATAGAAGTAGGTTATCCCCTACGTCTAAAAATTCATTTCTATGTAAACTCCAACACCTGAAGACATTGAGGTAGAATACCTCACAGTATTTAATATTTGACAATGCTTTTGAAAGAGTTGATTTTTTTCCCCCTAACTCAAAGGATATATTAAAGCCATAAGTGAAGATTGTCATGCTTTTATTCAGAAATCTGAAAGAAACCTTAATTAAAACAAGGTTTTAGGGCAGGCCATGATATGAAAGATAGGGAACAATATGGTTTTAGTTAGAGAGGACTCAAACCTGTAAATCAAAGATGAAAGATTTCACTCAAGTAGAATTATATAACTCCCTTTTGTTATACAGTCAGACCATATTTTTCATGCATTTGATTTTTTTAGGATTACCATTTTAATTTTAAAGACTTTTATTACATATACAAAAATGGCTCAATACTTGGTTTAACATCTTAGAAATCTGAGACACCCTTTGAAATAGGAAATCTGAAATGGAATGTAACTGAGTATTAGGTAAAAATTGCTTTCATTGCAGAAGGGTTAGGTCAATGTAGATTCATAATAGTAACGGATTTTTTGTAAATTTCATTTTCTTGATCTTTTCACAGGAATTCATGCCAATCATATTTGTTCACTTTTGTTATTTTGCAGTAATTGCATGAGGAAATTTACTTAAGAAAATCAAATAGTGGAGCTATTTAAGAAGAGGCTCCCCATCTTTTCAAAAAGGAAAGTTATGTTTTAATTGAAAACATAATTGTGAAGTTTTAAAGTCAACTTCATAACTTTCTCTATCATTACCCTTCACTCCTCCCAAACAATTTTTATATGTTGAATAAGAAAATAAAAAGGTGTTATGTAAACTCACTTAGGGAATTTCTTATAGCCATTTAACTACATCTTGTAGTTTTGCCATCAATCTGAGAAAGCCAGATCCCTGGGATATCTTCATGGTTACTTAGGTTTAAGACATAACCCTTCAATGATTTAATGTCACATCCTTCCGTGTGACACTGAACTCAGTGGGCTGCAGATAAGAGTCATTAGGATACCTGGAGAGGCAGATGAACTGTGGCGAGGATGAATCACAGCTGAATGCTGTTAAAAAATGGAGCAGAACCTGAAGACAGAATGTGGACTTTGGGAGAATATCAGCATTTCTTTTGAAATAGATCAGTACATTTTGAAGGTACAGTTTCCTTCACTTATACATTTTAAAAAAAATTCTCACAATAGTTCCCTGTGAGAGGTTAGAAGTATTCTCAAGTATTGTCGATAATAAGCCTCTTTCTTATCTTTTTGTTGAAAGAAAATCACATAGGCTGTCTAACAGTCTTAGGTCAACTCATACATGGTAAATACAAATAATGATTTTGTGTGAAATCTAGAAGTAAACATGCTAGGAATCTAATTTAATAAGACCTCATAGTAGGTACAAAACACATAAAACTAATTTTCCCAATCATACAGTACAATCTGTGGTTATGTATTAAATTGAAAAAGATAGACAGTTTTATTATACAGTGGACAAAATGTACTTTAAGTGAAAGCAGGGGCTATATTATTACTACATAGTTCATGGGGAAACTATTTTGAGATGAAATATGTTTAAAGATCTTAACAAATTTACAATATCAGTGGTGGAAAAAGAAGTCAACTTTTGGAGAAAACAGATATTTAGAAAAAAATTACTGCAGGTCACATTTGCATAACCAGCCCAGGAACAGGACAGGCTTGCTCCCATCTTGGATGAATGTGGTGGCCTGAGGCCTTCCCCCCACCGCAACTTCAGAAACTGCAGGATGAGTCTCTTCACAGTGCAATAGAATTTTATTTCCAGAGGTCAGTCATAAAGCGTTGTGGATTTACTGGGTTTCTTTACAGACTCTGCATGGCACTGAAATAGAATGATTACGTGGTAAATCTCCTGGGAGAAAATTCCTCTTCTTGTGTTTTATCTCTGCACTTAACGTTTAGTACACTTTGTTTAAGCCTTTCTTACTCCTTATCTCTGGAAAGTTTGGTCTCAATGTATCTCCATGAAAGGATTATTAAAAATCTAACAGCCACCAAAGAAATAAACCAGAATTGTCCATCTCAAGTGGTCTGTTCTGAGCTTGAAATAATTTCTCCTGTCAGTCTGGCATTGTCACTTCCGGGGGCATCCACCTTGACTTCCTTCTCTGGCCTTAGTGATGATGTCACCTGTCCTGCTGAGAAAATTAAAAAAAAAAAAAAAAAAAAGGAAGCAACACACCTGCTCCAACACACCTGTTTATCTGTTTCCATAAAGAGGGCATTTTTCTTTTTAAATTTTTATTAATATAAGGAGAACAGATTTCATGTTTTTCAAAGGTACAGTTCTAAGATAACCTTCTTTCCTTCCTTCCCCCTCTTGCCCCCTCAATTCCCCTCCTTCTTTCCTTATTCTTAATTTTTTTTGCAAAGAGATAATTTTAATTCCTTTTGTAATCACAGGTTTAATTCACCACTAACCATGATATTCAACAAATAAAAAGGAAGATCACAGTTCCGCAGGAGTACAAACAAAGATTAAAAACAATTTTTTACCACCAAAAGCAGTGAGAATAAGATGATCTATGCTAAGAACTGAAGCCATTTTATTGTTGTCTTCCAAACTGGTCCTCAACATGGTCATTATCATCATCAAATGTGTTGTGTTTGCAAAGGACACAATTATACCTGGTCTCTAGCTGTAGGTTGTGCTCTTCACCGGCCCTTGAATGCAGTATTGTGAAATATTCATCAGCACCATCACTGGAATGTGTGAGGACCTCCCTGTGGCTTCCTTCCATTCCTGGGCATATTTCCATTGCCTCTTACCAGAGTGCTTGGACTCTGGTAGACACTTCTTGAAGTGGCACTGATCAGGTGCCAGAGGGTGAAACTGTCAAGGAACACAATGAACCCACACGGCACTGTAAAATTTGCTTCCTCCGAATTATCCACAGTTTAGTTTATCCATGATATTCCTTGCTGATTTTATATAATACATGAAACAGTAACAGTTATTAACAGGAAGGAAATGTCTGAGTCAGACAATTAAACCTTAAACTATTGATCTGGGTCTGTTTGAACTCAGTCTGAAAGGTAATAGTTTTCCAACAATTTCTCAAATCATCTTAATTCCCAGGCTGGAACAATCAGCAAATATATGGTGGATTCACTGGTCCGTGCCAACCTATTTAACCAATGCTTTCCTTTCCGGTCTTCCCTATTTTCCCTGCTTGGCTGCCAATGCCAAAATGCCATAGCTAAACAATCAGAATAATTTCTGAAATCTCTGTTTCCCAAGCAGAAATAACCTTGACAACTCATCTACTAAAATACAACTGGGCATACAGCCTTCAGTCCACTTTACATAAATGATGATCTCTTAGATACACTTTATATTCTTTTGTTATCTCTTCCTTTAGAAAACCCATTTGACTTTTTTTTTACTATTTTTATTTTAAAGGATAGAGTAGGTTATTGTGTTTTGGCCCTATATATTTTTATTTGGCATATTATCTTATTAATAAAGAATTTTTCTTTTTGTTCCTAATGGTTTTCCACCATTCTTGCTACTGCTTAATTGTATTGTGCTAGTTGTTGTGTAGAGAAGGTGTACTTGTAAGTCCCTAGCTCTTTGAAAGATGTCTTTAAGAGTCAAACCTACAAGCATAAACTCCACTTGAAGAAAAGGAGGCAAAGGATAAAGTTTAAATCAATATTATTTGAAAGTAAGACATTCCAGGATAATGAAAGAAAATTGGAATACTTTTATTTTTCTGTTATCGTCTCAGATACACTGAAGCAAGTTGCAACTTCAGATATAATGGGGAGGGTCAAATATTTTCTGGAATGTTGTGACTATGCCCTTTGGCTTTCATTGTTGTTCTTCTCTCTCTCTCTCTCTCTCTTTTTTTTTTTTTTTTTGGAGTTGGCTTTCTATAAAAATTGATGGAGCCATTGAGCCATTGAAAATTATCTGACCATTAGTTCTATTCATGGAGAATTGAATAGAGACTAGATAATAAAGAACTGAAGAATTCAGAATTTTAAAATCTGAATTGAGCTGGCACCTTCTTGAGTATACGGATTGTTTTATATAAGAATTTCCATTTGCTCTTCTTGAGTTGTAAGATTCTCAAACATTTTTTGGCTATGCAATGTCAATGTCTTATCTCCGTAATATCCAGGTTTTAAGGAAATGTCCTTTCAGTGGTTGCTAGGCAACAGCTTTCTGTTAAAAAATGAGTGACTATTTTGTAGGTTGGAGCTTTGGCAGTTTGTGTCATTTGAAAGCAGACATATTGATGTCAGGTGGGCATGGCAGACAGGAACTCATCATTTCTTACTTTTGTGATTAAACACTCTAGCCCAGTCTTGATGATGTGTACACCAATCATCTGGAGTTTCTGGCTTAGTGTAAAGTTAAAATGTCTTTTCTATTGTGGTTTGATATCTGTTTCTGTAATAAGATCAGTTTGTTGCTCTCTGTGCATCAGTGGTTTTGCCCTGAATTTTCTTGGCCAGCGTTCACCAAATCTGTCATCCAGAGCTGCTGAGAAAAACACATCGCCAAACTTCTTCTTAAAACTGTGCTGCCAGTGGTGTTTTCCCAGAAGTGAAGAATAATTACTTAATAAATTGATACCCAATAACAAAACCATTGTTGAACGTGCTCCTGGAATGTTCACCTTCTTTCTGATTCCTTTTTGTATTTAAAAACACAATGGTGTATTCCAAATTACTGTTTTTATGTTGATGCTGTCGTGACACTCTTCAAAGAGATTGAAAGGTCCCCTTTTTGTCTTGTGTTTTCTACTGAATTAGATTTTCCTCTAGTCCTATGTGAATAAAAACTATTTGAAATAAAAGTGTTCTTACTTTTCAACATTCTGGGTCTACCATTAAACTCTGCTTATCTCATATTTGACAAATACTTGGGGAAGAAATAAAAATACTCCTATTTGTTAATTATCATAACATACACTGTCCGGTTTCAAAAAGTGAGAAGTTTACTTGTAACTAAGTCTCCCTAATGATGAAGTAAGAATTCACAAAATTTGAAAAAAGTAAATTAAAACAGGGTTGTTGTTTGAATATAGCTGGGTTGGTCATGACAAAGAATAGCAACAGCTCATATTGATAAAGCACTTATCATGTTCCTGTCACTCTATGGAACACTGTACCATAATTCTATTTCTTCATGTGTGTTAATACTCCCATTTACAGAGAACAACAAGCATTGAAAATGTTGACACACCTCTTGTTAGAAATAGTAGAGACAGTATATTCTTCACATCTATGTCTCTCTCTAGTTGTATAATCTATCCTCTTTCCAAATGGCATAAATGACATATCAAAGATGACACATTAAAGATATTCTTTAGATGAAAATCTGTGATTAACTATCAGAATAAACTGTATGCTCAAGCTCTGGTAATGTAAAGATTTTATTAAATTAAGGGGAGCTCATAATTGTGGCTAGGTTTATACAGTAAGTACAAGTTGCAAAACAGGCCTTTCTGTCTCTATTTCAACATCTTTCTTTAATCTAGCCAAGAACCTAAGATGTGTTTGGAACACATACTCCACAAACTCTTGAAATCTATTCCAAGACCAATACTTATTTTTGTATTGTATAACCCCCTGCAATGTCTAATGTTCTAAAACATAACTGTTTCCAGTGGACAATAGTTTGGGTTCCTTCTGGGCAAAGATAGTAATATTTTGTCTAACAGAAAGTAAACTCATGATGAAGTGGGTGGGTAGAGTCTAGTTTCAATGGTAAACACCTTTGGTTTAATCAGATTTGTCAAGTGGCAAATGTTACTTCATGGTTCTCTGTTTCTTTTATGTTTCCATGGTGAAAAGAAGAGCAATTGAAAACGTGAAGTACAGTGAAAAAAAAAAAAAAGAATGTCACATTGTTAGTTAAAAATCGTAGCTTGTAGCTGAAAATAAAAGTCTAGAGAATTACTTTTACTACTTAATATTTTAGTAGTTCTCTAGTATTATTGAACTCAAAGTACTTCTAAGCATTGTAATTACTCCTCAGTTTTGTGATATCAGTACACTACATAAATGCCCATGCCCTTCCAGGTTGACCAGGAATGGATTTGCCCTCTGCAAGTGCTAATAAATGCTTTGGGAAGACTGAGAGCTGTTCTCTCAAATGCCATAAAGTCCTGTGAGAGGAGTGACTCAACAGATGAGCACAAGGAAGCTTAAAGTGCAGGACAAGACCCACCTTTAGTACCTTTACTGTATTCAATCTAATCACATTCACTAAATGCCTACACTACGTCACATGTATCTAGTACTTGTTCTTAGAACAGCATGGAAAATAACAAGAAAATTGGCATGCTAAGTATATACAAATGAACAGTTTCATTAATACTCCCTCTGATACACCTGCAAAAGGAATACTACAATACCTTCTGTTTTAGAATTGAGTGAGGCTAAGGCTTTAAGGAAAGTGTGTCCTATGTCCAATCTTCAAGGAAGCAGGGAATATAGTTGCTGTCCTGATTACACATAATTATATTCGCAGCCAGATTTGAGCACAGCCTTATCAAGACAGTAAATATGACTTAGGGAGTCTGTGAATGTCCATTTCTTCACCAACGACTACCAAAACAAAATTCGCTTAAAAGCATATGATATTCAGAGAAAGAGAGGAACTTGATTCTATAAAGAGCCTTAAAAAAATCCCCTTAAAAATGACTTCTTCAATTCGAGTCACTTTTTTTCTCCCATTATTTCCTTGTAAATAAACCAGTTAATTATAATTTCTAGTCCAGTCTCCGACAACCAAATTCTACAGTAACCAATTCTGCTTCATTCACCTTGCTCTTTCATAAGACATGCTTCTCAGTCTCTTAACTATCTTGATAAGCAGTGTTTTCAGTTCTTTCAGCAGACCCCAGCCCCTGATCAGCTGTAATATCCTTATCAGATTATGTATAAAAGGATTCTCTTTGCCACTAAAACTATGCAACCATTTTGAAGCTTTTATTCCCCCTGTTTAGCCGGATGGATTCCAGCTCCTTTCTTAGTTTCACACATGTCCACCTCTCCCACTAGACTATGAAGTTCAAGCCAGATGTCTCATGCAACCAAAAACACTGCTTTTACAATTAGTACCTATTTGTGAATGGATTGCTAGATACTATCCAGTGGTCTCTTCTTGTCATTTGGCTTCTCAAACTCAATGAAAAGTGGACAGGAAAGTATAGGGAGGTTCCCATTGTAATTGGTGTTACAAAATTGTTGAGATCAAACCAAGTCAGATTTGTAGAGTTTTAAGAAACAATTTCAAAAGCAGCCAAGTATACCAATCCTGTTTATATTCTTTTTTTTTTTTTTTTTTGACAGGCAGAGTGGACAGTGAGAGAGAGAGACAGAGAGAAAGGTCTTCCTTTTGCCGTTGGTTCACCCTCCAATGGCTGGCTGCCGCGGTCGGCGCGCTGCAGCTGGTGCACAGCGCTCATCCGATGCAGGAGCCAGGTGCTTCTCCTGGTCTCCCATGGGGTGCAGGGCCCAAGCACTCGGGCCATCCTCCACTGCACTCCCGGGCCACAGCAGAGAGCTGGCCTGGAAGAGGGGCAACTGGGACAGAATCCGGCGCCCCGACCGGGACTAGAACCTGGTGTGCCGGCGCCGCAAGGCGGAGGATTAGCCTGTTGAGCCACGGCACCGGCCTTATATTCTTTTTTTAAAGATTTATTTATGATTTGTTTGAAATAATTTCACAGGAGAGGCAGAAAGAGAGAGAGAGAGAGAGAGGGAGAAAGAGAGAGGGGTCTTCCACCTGTTGATTCACTCCCCAAATGGCCACAACGGCCGGAACTGCCAGGAACCAGGAGCTACCCCATGCAGGTGCAGGGGCCCAAATACTTGGACCAACTTCCACTGCTTTCCCAGGCCATAGAAGAGAGCTGGATCAGAAGTGGAGCAGCTGGGTCTCGAACGGACACTCATACAGGATGCCGGCACTGCAGGTGGCAGCTTTACCTGCTACACCACAGCGCCAGCCCCAATCCTGTTTATATTCTAAGCACATTCCAGTTTGGTTGACATATTCCCAGAGGAGAGAATGCAGGCCTAGGAATCTAGACATTTGATTTCCAGTCCTATTTCTACTGTGTCTTAACACGCTCCCTGTGTGTTCTCATGTCTGTAATTTCCTTATTTTTCTCCTTTAATGATTTGAAACTTAAACATTCTACTTGTGTCATTTTAGGGAAATTTTATATTATTTTTCTATTATCTTAGTGATGACTCACATCATTAAAATACAGACAACATAAAGGCCAGTGATCTCAATCACACATCTCTACTTCCCTCTCACAGAATACAAAGCTGTTAAGTAATAACGATTCCTATGTATCCTAGATTATCTTACATCTCATTATTTACCAGTGTTTGATTTCATCTCATTTTTAAAACTTTGTTTATAGTAATCATTGCTACAAATCAGAGACTGTGACTACATTTCCAGTTGTGACAACAATAAAGATATTAAATCAGCAATTATCCAGGTTTCATCATGTTTGCTGATTTTTTTGCTCAATAATTTTCCTTGCACCCCACCTATTTTCTTATTCAGGTTGGAAGTAATTAACTTCATCCTATTGCAGATGGCAATATGTGTATATTTTTGGCCTTACTCTTGAATAATATGTTGGCCAGGTATAGAATCCTATGCTTTCCATTATATATTTCTCAACAGGGTTAGGTATCATTTTATTTTATTCTGCCTCTACCTTCACTACCAAGATGTCTGTAGTTGCCTGACAATTATTAACTATAAATAATCTGGTTTTGCTCTTTAGCTCTTTAAGATCCTATCTTTGAGTAGATATGCTTTTTGGATTTAACATGGAGGAGGCTTAATGTATTATCTGAATAACTGAAGATTCAATTCTTTATTCTGAAAAATTCTAATTGGGAATAGTTTCTATTTCTTTTTATTGCTTCTTAGATATGACTTTTAATGAAAATGAATGGATGTCTCCCTCTGTACTTCTATGTAATCTGGTGTTTTTCACTTTCTGTTGCATTATCACTTTCTGTTGTGCTTTTTGAATAATTTCTTCTAATTTTATTATTTATTTTACAAATTTTAACTTTCAAAGGCCGTATTATTCACTCTTAAGATATGGGCTCACATCTCTTTTAATAGTTTATTTAAATATTTTAGTAAAGTTTCCATTTTCTTCTTCCAAGTTTTCTTTCTTTCTTCTTTTTTTTTTTTTTACATAATACTAATTCTCAATACATCTAGCTTGTTGTGGAGTATCCTATGATGCTCCTATGATATTATCCTATAGTGGAGTATCCTATGATCTCAAATACTCAAGTATTTGCCTATATCACTTGGTTCTCTCCTCTGAAAATGTTCACTGTGAATTCGTTTTCAGTGAAACTATTATGTACAAGCATTCCCTGTCATCTGGATTGGAGACATATCCCACTCAAGTGGCATTGAATTTCCTTCTGGCATGTATTACAACAGTTTTACCACCTAGAACTATTTTAATTCATTTTTATATGCTTATCCATTATTTAATCATATAACTAATATGAATTTAAATGACAAATCTATGTCCATGATCATCAATGCTCAGGAGAAATATTTTCCTCTACCCAGTTGTCCACAGAAAACAACCAAATTCCTTGTTGTCATTCTATTGCCAGTGGACAAATTTATTTGTTTATTTTTTAATTTTTTTAGTCTACCTTACCACTTGAGGGAGAGCCTTGCAAGGATCGTGGATTAATTATGAGCATATGTGATAAGATGTGTGTCTCTATTCCAATTCTCAAGAAATCCCAAGTGTTTTTCTCTGCGTAGAATGTTGCACAAGCCTTTGGGTTGCCTGCATCATCAACCTCCGACTGAATTCCAAGCCAGTGAAAACAGCTCTTCCACTTGCTACTGTGTTTTTCAGTGTATTTTCCCTTCCCCATAGTTAAAGGTTTTCCTTCCTTTCATGAATTCAGCCAAACATTTAAAAGAGAAGTCCAGGGGCTGGCACTTTTGTGCAGCAGGTTAAAGCCCCAGCCTGCAGGGTCTGCTTCCCAAATGGGCACTGATTTGAGTCCCTGCTGCTCCACTTCCAATCCAGCTCTCTGCTAATATACCTGGGAAAGCAGTAGAAGATGGCCCAAGTGCTTGGGCTTCTGCACCCATGTGGAAAGCTCCGGCTCCTGGCTTCAGATCAGCTCAGCTTTGGCCTTTACAGCCATTTTGGGGAGTGAACCAGCAGATGAGAGACCTCTCTCGCTCTCGCTCTCACTCTCCCTCTCCCTCTGTCTCTACCTTACTCTGTAGCTCTTTCAAATAAATAAATCTTAAAAAATAAAGTAAAATAAAATAAAAGAGAAGTCCATCCAGCATCCATTGGACTTTATCACAGACATGCTGCATTTTTTTTTAAAGTTTCAAAAATCTTTATTTTATTTTTTTTTATATAAAGCTTTTATTTAAAGAATATAAATTTCCAAAGAACAGCTCATGGACCACAATGGCTTCCCCCCCACACAACTTCCCTCCCTCCCCCACCCTCCCCTTTCCCGCTCCCTCTCCCCTTCTGTTCACATCAAGATTCATTTTCAATTCTCTTTATACACAGAAGATCAATTTAGTACATATTACGTAAAGATTTCAACGGTTTGCCCTCGCATAGAGACACAAAATGATAATACTGTTGGAGTACTAGTTATAGTATTAATTCACAATGTACAGCACATTAAGGACAGAGATCCTACATGATTTTTTTTTAAATTGATTAATTGTCTATGCAATTTCCAGTTTAACACCAAGATTTTTTAATCATTTGCAAGATCGAAGTCAGCTAACCCTAAAGGCTTCCATAGCCTCGGCAACTCATGACCAGAGCCTAGGGAGATTACTGACGCCATAAACAAGAGTGTCAAATTGTTAAATCAACATCAGGAGTCACTGTGTGCTTACGTCTCATGAGGGATCTGTCCTTAATGTGTTATCCAATGTGAAGTGATGCTATTACTAGTACTGAAACAGTATTTTTACACTTTGTGTTTCTGAGTGGGTGCAAACTGATGAAATCTTTACATAGTATATATTGAATCGATCTTCTTTATATAAAGACATGCTGCATTTTAACTGGCCCTTCACTCACACAGCTTTGAAAGTGGTCTCGGGCTCCTTCCATGAAATGAGAGGAATATATACTAAACTGACCTTCTGTATATAAAGAGAATTGAAAATGAATCTTGATGTGAACGGAAGGGGAGAAGGAGTTGGAAAGGGGAGGGTTGCGGGTGGGAGGGAAGTTATGGGGGGAAGCCATTGTAATCTATAAGCTGTATTTTGGAAATTTATATTCTTTAAATAAAAACGTTATAAAAAAAAAAAAAGAAAACCTGATCGCAGAGCTGGTATTGAGTCACAGTGGACTAAGCCTCCATATGCAACAATGGCATCCCATGTTAGAACATCATAAGCCCTGGCAACCCTAATTCTGAGCCAGCTCCCTGCTTTGGGAAGGCAATGAATGATGACCCAAATGCTTGGGCCTCTGCCACCAACGTGGGAGTAGTCATTTGGGGAGTGAATCAGCAGATGGAAGATCTTTCTGTTTCTGTTTCTCCATCTCTCTGTGTCACTCTGCCTTTCAAATAAATACATCTTAAAACAAAAACAAAAACCTGATCTCATGAGTCCCCTTAGCTCTGATAGTCTGAATTCTTCATATGTATGGAATTGAAACTTCTGAAACTGTTAGGCATTCCACGACTTAAGAGAGCTCTCACTCCAAGTAATGGACAGCCAGTGCTGCTTCAAAAGAGAAAGCAAATTAGAAACACATAGACCCTCTGCAGATACTTGGCTACAGATAATTGCTTATGCTCATTGTACCTTCTGATACTGTGGTGTAGGAGTGGTTCCTTCCGTGGCTGTGTGTGTTGGCAACAAATGAAAAGAGGAAAGACTAGTAGTGAGTGCTACTTGTCTGAACCTTGGAAATGAGGACAGGATTACATACAGGCAAAATTTTCTTTACTCCCAGAACATGGCAGGAAAACAGATAGCCATTGCATACCGGCAAGTGAGAGATACGGGCTAAGTCTTGGCAGGCACAGCCATAGGTGTGGTCTCATTTTTTCAGTTCTGCAGGACACACTGTGGCCATGTTAATGTTCAGGCCTCACATTCCTTGCTGATGAAAAAGGTTTAGTGAATACACTACCCAGTTCTTCTAGCTGCGAAATGACAGGCACCTTCCTCTTATTCGGGCTACCCTTTTCTGAATACCTTGAATATATTATACATGGGTATCTTTCAGACTGGAGAGTATTCATTGAGAAAGAAGAGGAGGCACTGCTGTGAGACAAAAACATTCTCCCTCAAAAAAGAATGAACGAGCACACAAAAAAAGATGTGGGATTTTTATGAATCATATCCTGTAATTTTTCACTTTTTTTCCAGCTACCTCCTTCTCAGAACAGAATCCAAGAAAACCAAAGAAAACTATTTGTGCTGTGTGCAAAAATTTTGCCAAATTGAATTACATAATTCATCTAGCAGATTTGATGAGTTCCTGGATGCAATTTGCAAATTTGCATTTTGGGCACAAGGAAATAATGCATTTGTTATATAGGAAAAACACAGTGTTTGTCACAAAACCGTATTCTGTAATTGTTCAGGAACGTCTTTGTATACAAGGGCTCTTCCAAAAGCTAATGGAAAATGCAAATTACGAAAACACTCTGCATGAATTTCAAGATATTTTTACATCCAAATAAACATCTTTTAATTATTTTTCATGAAACTTTTGAAGTACCCTCATATTTGTGTCATGCAAACACGAAACTTGGCTATTTACCATATGCAATTCGGGATAGATGAGAGTGACCACGGTGAACTGTGGGATAAAATTCACAAGCTGGTATAAATTAAATATTAAATAATTTCAAAAAATTATATTAAAATATTAGGCATGGATATTGTGGTCCAGTAGGCTAAGCTGCCATTATTGACACACACATCTCATATAGGAGCAACGGTTCATGTCCTGGCTACTCTGCTTCTGACCCAGATCCTTCTTAATGTACCTGGGAAGCAGTGGACAATAGCTCAGTGCTTTCGTTCCTGTCACCCACATGGGTGACCCAGATGGAATTCCTGGCTCCTGGCTTCAGCCTGGCCCAGCCTCAGCTGTTGCAGCTATTTGGAGAGAGAAGCCAGCAGATGGAATCTCTCTCTCTCTCTTTCTCACTCTCTCTCTCTCTTTCTCTCTTTCAAATAAATAAATAAATCTGTTTTAAAAATAAACTATTTAGGCTAGTGTTGTGTGAGGTTACGTTACCACCTGTGATGTGAGTATCCCATCTGAAAACTGGTTCCCATCCCAGCTGCTCCACTTCTGATCCAGCTCACTGTTAATGCACCTGGGAACACAGCAGAAGATGGCCCAGGTCCTTGGGTTCCTACCATCCTTGTGGAATACTCTGATGGAGCTCCAGCCTCCTGGCTCTGGCCTGGCCCAACCTGGATATTGGTGGAATTTCTAGATTTTACCATGTGCACTATCATGTCATCTGCAAATGTGGGTATTTTGACTTCTTCCTTTCTAATTTTGACATCTTCTATTTCTTTCCCCTCCCTAATTGCTCTTGCTAATACTTCCGATAACATATGGAATAAGAGTAGTGAAAGTGGGCATCCTTTCCTTGTCTTGTTACAGATCTGAAAGAAAATGTTTTCATATTTTCTCCAGATACTGGCTACTGGTTTCTCATATGTAGCCCTTTAAATTGTGAGATAAGTTCCATCTAGACCTAATTTGTGGAGAGTTTTTTTTTTTTTTTTTTTGACAGACAGAGTTAGTGAGAGAGACAGAGAGAAAGGTCTTCCTTCTGTTGGTTTACCCCCAAATAGCTGCTATGGCCGGCACGCTGCACCGATCCAAAGCCAGGAGCCAGGTGCTTCCTCCTGGTCTCCCACACTAGTACAGGGGCTCAAGCACCTGGGCCATCCTCCACTGCCTTCTCAGGCCACAGCAGAGAGCTGGACTGGAAGAGAAGCAACTGGGACTAGAACCCGGCGCCCATATGGAATGCCGGTGCCACAGGTGGAGGATTAATCAAGTGAGCCATGGTGCCGGCCCCAAGGTTCTTTGTTTTTTATCAAGAAGGAATGTTGAATCTTACTAAATTCTTTCTCTGCATTCTATTGAGATGATGGTATGGTTTTATTCTTCATTCTCTTACTATGATTTATGACATTTATTGATTTGCTAATGTTGAACACCCCTTGCATCCTGGAATAAATCCCACTTGATTTTGAGGTATGATCTTTTTTATGTAGTGTTGGATTTGGAAGATAGATTATTTAAATAAATATTAGCTGAAAAATTTCCAACTAGGAGGAAAAGCATAGATACAAAAATCCAAGAAGCTCAACAAATTCCAACTCACCACACAGAGTGACACTGGGACACATTAAAATCAAGTTTATAAATACAAAAACAGAATCCTGAAGGCAACAAAGGAGCAGTACCCATTATGGACAAGAGATCCCAGCAAAGACTCAGAGGATTTCTAAGATGTTCGCAGATGAACAAAAGCTAAAGAGTTTATTATCACTAAACCTGTCATACAAAAAATACGAAAGCATACTGTCCAAGTTTCAATGATATAACACTAGACAATAAATCAAAATCATATGCAAATATAAAGTTCTCCAGTGAAGGTAAATCTATGGACAATAATACAAAATGATATTATTGTAATTTGGTTTATAACCACTTTTATTTTCTGTACATATTTAAAAGACAAATGCATGAAAATCATAAATCTATAATAATAGGTAAAAAGTGTAAAGATATAATTTGTGGCATCATTTATGTAAAGAATAAGGAGATTCTTTGGCTGGTAAAGTAGTAGAATTTTTGTATGAACTTGAAGTAGTAGAATTTTTGTATGTGCTTGAAGTTAATATCCATTTAAGATAGATGGTCATGATCTCAATTCTATATTTAATTCTCATGATAACCATAAGGAAAATATCTACGAAATGTACTCAAATAAGAAGTAGGAAGGGATCAGAAGTTGCCACTATATATATATTTATATATAAATATAAGCTATATACATATATATATATATATATATATATAAGCTAAACACAAAGAAAGGCAGTGTTGGAGAATGTAAGTAGAATGTTTTCTTATCAGCAATCATTTTGAATTTAAATGGGTTAAACACCCATATGCCAAGGAGTCCACATTATGGCACTGTGGGTTAAGCTACTGCTTGTGAAGGTGGCATCCCGTACTGGAATGTCACTTTGGCTTGAGTCCCATCTACTCCATTTCCTAGCCAGCTTCCTGCTAATGCACCTGGAAAAGAAGTGGAAGATGGCCCAAGATCTTGGGTCCTTGTCACCCATGTGGAAGACCAGGATGGAACTTCTGGCCTCAAGTTGACCCAGCTCTGGCTGTTGCAGCCATTTGGAGAGTGAACCAGAAGATGAAAGATTTGTCCCTAGTCCTGACATTCTGCCTTTCAAATAAGTAAATCTCTTTTTTTAAAAAAAAAAATCCATGTTAAAAGACACGAATTGCAGAATGCATTCATAGCTACCACAAGGATCAGGCTATGTGCTATCTGTAGAGAACACACACAAGGTGAAAGTGAAAACATAGAAAAAGATATTCCACACAATTGGTAATGAAAAGAAAACAGGATGGTGAAACTTTTATCTAAAAAATATAGATTTTTAGTTAAGACACTCAAAGGAGACCAAGAAAGATATAATGAGATAAGGGTCAGTTCAACATGAAAATAATCGTAAATATTTACCCATCCAGCACCATAACCATATATACATACATATATGGATCTATATCCACATATATATGACACACATATATACATACATATGACACACTGACAGAACCAAAGGGAGAAGCAGACAACAAAACAGTAATATGAGGACCTTTAGTATTCTACCGGAATGATAGGTACAACAGCCAGATAGAAAATCTACATACAAATTTTGGTCTTAAATAAAAGAGATCAAATGAACCTAACAGACATTAAAAATTCCACCCACCAGCACCAGATTATACATTCATCTCAAGCACACGTGGAATATTCTATAGGATGGATCATATGTTAGGTCATAAAGTAAATCTTAAAAAATACAAAGAGATTGAAGTCAGACCAAGCATACTTTTTGACTACAATAGAATGCAAGTAGAAATCAATGGCACCGGCACTGCGGCTCACTAGGCTAATCCTCCACCTAGCGGTGCCGGCACACCGGGTTCTAGTCCCGGTTGGGGCGCCAGATTTTGTCCCGGTTGCCCCTCTTCCAGTCCTGCTCTCTGCTGTGGCCCGGGAGTGCAGTGGAGGATGGCCCAAGTGCTTGGGCCCTGCACCCCATGGGAGACCAGGAGAAGCACCTGGCCTCCTGCCTTCAGATCAGCGTGGTGCGCCAGCTGCAGCGTGCCGGCCACGGTGGCCATTGGAGGGTGAACCAACGGCAAAAGGAAGACCTTTCTCTCTGTCTCTCTCTCTCTCACTGTCTACTCTGCCTGTCAAAAAAAAAAAAAAAAAAAAGAAAGAAAGAAAGAAAGAAAGAAAGTTAGAAAGAAAGAAATCAATGGCATAAGGAAAGTGGGAATTTCACAAAAATGTAGAAGTTAAACAACATTCTTTTAACCAGTAGGTCGAAGAAGAAACCACTAATAAATTTAGAAAATGTATTGATGGGCAGGCATTGTGGCACAGTGGGTAAAGCTGCTGGCATCCCATATGAGCGCTGATTCAAGTCACAGTTGATCCACTTCCAACACAGCTCCTTGCTAATGTACCAGCGAAAGCAACAGAAGATCCCCAAGCGCTTGGGCCCCTCCCACCCACATGGGAGACCTGGAAGAAGCTCCTGGCTCCTGGATTTGGCCTGACCCAGCTCTGGTCATTGTGGCCATTTAGGGGAGTGAATCAATAGATGGAAGACCTCTCTCTCTCTCTTTTCTTTCTCTCTCTGCCCCTCACACAAATAAGTCTTAGAAACAAGAAACTAAACCCAAAGCTAGTGGGAAGAAAAAGAAATAAATAACAATCTAAATTACGACATAAGGCTAGAGAGTTGATGTACGCTAGAGGTATTACAATGAAAATATATTGCAGCCCTTGTTAGCAAAAAACAAAAACTTCTGGTAATCCTTATCGACAGATAAGGAGAAAAAGGCATTTGCTACATCAATAGCTGCATACCAGGTATCAGGGGTGTGTGTTGATTTGCTCCAGTACAGCTGCATGTAGAGTGACCAAGTAAAGTCAACTCTCAGCCTCTCAAAATCCTACTGTGTTTTACAGAGGCCAAATAGGTGAGTGGAAGGGGAATATGGTGGGAATCACTGTGTCTGCATCTTTCCAGTCCCTGATGGTGGCACCAATATCTGGAATATCTCCAGGAACATAATACTGCTCTTGGCTTACTATTTCCTAGGAAGAGTGGTTCAGTACTTCCACTTACTTTTCTCATCATAATTTCCCCTCCCACCTCCACCTGACACAGGTCAGGGAAAAAATCTGGGCATTTAGCACCCTGCTAAGGATGCAGATACTTAAAAGGATTCATGCAGAGTGGAATTAAAAGGTAGGTTTGCTTGTGTACAGGGCATCTTCAAAACGGTTGTCAAAGTGCATATTATGAAAAAGCTATGCGGAGATTTCAAAATTCCATGTGTGTATGCTGGAACTCAGGAAATAATTGCTGCATGGGTTCAGGAACCCTCTGGACTCACCATGAGAAGGACTTAAGCTAAAACTCCTTGAGCATCAGACCTCCAAAACTGCCTTCTCTGGTGGACCATGCTGATATTTTGGGTTTTCTGAAATTAAGGTTAGTTCAGAGCCAGTGTCTATGAAGCCAAATATCTTGATAACATATTAATAGAGAGAAAATAAGAATTTCTGCTATTAAAAAAACAAAAAAGCAAATAATCTTGATTTTAAAATGGGCAAAGGTCTTGAATAGATATTTCCCCAAAGAAGACATACAAATAACCAATGTGCATGTGAAAAGATGCTCAGCCTAACTAGAAATCAGGGAAATGCCAACCAAAACCCTAATGAGATAGCACGTCATATCCAGCAGACAGACTGCTATTCAACAACAAAACAAAACATCACCGCAAAGCAGAAAGTAGTAAGTGTTGACAATGACATGGAAGTGACATGGAAGAATTGCAAGTCTTACACCTTTACTGGTGGAAATGGAAAATGGTACAGCCACTGTGGAAAATGCTATGGGATCCCTTGAGACACATGACATGTGGAATTATCCAGCAATTCCACTTCTGCATGGGTAGGCAGAAGGATTGAAAGAATGGTCCCCGGGTGATATTTGTAGACAAATTTTTTCATAGCTGCATTAGTCACAACAGCCAAAAGATGGAAGACACTCAAGTGCCCATCAGCGTTTGGATAAAGAAACTGTTCTATTTGTACCTACAATAGACTCTTATTTGTCCTTTAAAAAGAAATACATTTTGACAGAGCTACACATGGGTAAACCTTGAAGACATGGTGCTAAGTGAGATCAGCCAGCCACAAAAGGACACATATTGTATGTGAAATACAAGAGGTTCCTAGTGGGGACAGAGACATAGAGATAGAAAGAAAGGTTATTGTCAGGGGCTGGAATGAGAATGGAGATATTGACCAATAGGTATGTATAGAGTTTCTTTTGGAGCAGAGGAGCAAGTTCTTTTTTTTATTTTTTATTTTATTTTTTTAGTCATCCAGGTGCTCTGCTCCATCTGTCACCCGTCCTCCCGTGACCTCGCTCATCCCAGATTTGCAGAGAGAGGGAGAGAGATTTTTTTTTTGACAGGCAGAGTTAGTGAGAGAGAGAGAAAGGCTTTTCTTCCATTGGTTCACCCCACAAATGGCCGCTACGGCTGCGCCGATCCAAAGCCAGGAGCCAGGTGCTTCCTCCTGGTCTCCCACGTGGGTGCAGGTGGGTGCAGTGCCCAAGCACTTGGGCCATCCTCCACTGCACTCCCAGGCCACAGCAGAGAGCTGGACTGGAAGAGGAGCAACTGGGACTAGAACTCCGGGGTGCCAGCACCGCAGGCAGAGGATTAGCCTAGTGAGCCGCGGCTCCAGCCGCAGAGGAGCAAGTTCTAGAGACAGTGGAGATGGTTATGCAACAGTGTGAATGTAGTTAATACTATTGAACTGTCTTTAAATTATTATAATACTAACTATCATGTTATTTATAACTTACAAAAGTAAAAAAAAGTTAATTTTTGGTTAAAAAAAGCATTTGAGACAAGTTCAAAACTGAAAAAAATTTTAAAGTGAATGAAGAATGGTGGATAGACAGATTGGGAAAAAACCATAAGCATCAATAGTGTAGTTGTGTGTTGCTCCACTAGTTTCTGAATTGTATGTGAATGCTACAATGACCTTTATAAACCAAACTGTAAGAATTAAGAAGTCATAATTCCTTCTCAAAGTGGTTACTATTTCTGGTGGAAGATGGCATAAAAGATGTGGTTTCTGTTTTCATTGTCATGTTTTAAATGATTTTGCTTCGTCTCAGTCTTTCTCTATATGCAATGTTCTCACTGCAAGTTATTGTGCAAATCTACCAGGTAAGTCCGATAAGCCCTTAATAGGAACCCTTAATGGCAAAACAACTGTGAAACTCGATCATGAGGGACATTTCACCACTCTGTGCCATTTCATTCCCCTTCCAATCACAAAGGATATATATTTAATATGAAGAAAATCATGAACTTCATAAGGAACAACACAAATATCCTTGGGAAGGACTACGCATTGAATCAAAATCTTCCATCTACAAGGAAGTATATATACAAGCAGAACTCACAAGGTAGAAGTTACCCGTGCATGCTCTAAGGGAGAACACCGGGAGAGAAGAGAAGGCTTCATGAAAGAAAGCTGAATTAAGAAAACTTTGGGGGCCAGTGTTGTGGCGTAGTAGGCTAAGCCTGCAGCACCGGCATCCCATATGGGTGCCGGATCATGTACCAGCTGCTCCTCTTCAGATCCAGCTCTCTGTTATGGCCTGGGAAAGCCCAGCCTTGGGCCCCTCCACCCACATGGGAGACACAGAAGATCCTGGATCCTGCCTTCAGATAGGTCTAGCTCAGGCTGTTACAGCCATTCTGGGAGTGAACCAGTGGATGGAAGACTTTTTTCTCTGTCTCTCCCTCTCTGTCTGTAACTCTACCTCTCGAATAAAGAAATAAATTAAAAAAAAAAAATCTCAACCTTACACACTAGCACTGTAGAAGAACCTTCCGAAGAAAGGACTGTATTACCTTTTGCTCTGATTAATTATTTTTCTTCAAGTTAGAAACTGAAGTCTGTCTTTCCTGTCCATCTGTACTGAATCAAGAATTTTTAGTAGAAAAACATTCCCTTATATTCACCTTTTCACATAGGAAAGACAAAGTCTACAGATTATTGACTGATTTCATTCAAAGTCAACCACACTGAAAAGCAGTAGTATTGTTTCGCCAGGCTCCAAGAGGGTGTGAAACCCATGCAGATTAATATATGACAGATATGTAACACCATTGCATATTAGCTCAGGGTTTGTCTAGAAAGAGCTTCTGCCCTTGGCAGTTGTCACAGTGGGGTTTTCCTGCCATTGGAAGGAAGTGTTGTCTGGAATGTTAACTCGATAACTGGGAGAGTTATGAACCAAATCAGAGTAAAGGGTCATCTAACTGGGCTGCTGCCTTGGAAGCCAGTTGTAAAAGGTACTAAAATATCACTGGGAAAATGGCCCCAGCTAACTCAGGGGCTCCTGTGGGATTTCTTCTGTAACTGTTAAAAGGTCAACTGGCCCTGATTTCCCTGAAACAGATAGCAGCCAAGAGTGGAAATGAAAGGCACTCCTTGTCCCCAGCAGCCAGTGTTTATGCAGCAGATCTGTCCTAGACATGTGGGTGCTGGTGCCACTTGCAGGTCGGAATCCCTGGGACCAGTGGAGCCGAAGCTGGCTGTAGTCGGCAGTCGCGGGAGAGATTGCCACAACACATGACTTCCAGTTCTGTCCACAGTGGAAACCACTGAACCTGGTCTTCAAAGAAGCTGCTTAGTTCAAAAAATCACAAAAGGAAACTAAATAGGAAAAATTGGGAAATACATTGTCTGAAAGACGGATGGGTCATAAGAAAGAAACTTTATACATTCTGTCTGTCTGTAGTGAGTCTGAGTGACGGATGCTATATGATAAGGAGTCATGCAAAACCTTTGAAGCAAAACCTTTGAAACAAAACCAATCCTAGGTCATCTGAAATGTTATGCTGTAGCCTGTCCATGTAGTATATTCCTAATTATGAAGACAAAAATTATTCATAGAAAATCAATTTACTGTAAAATCTCTTAAAGAAGTGTTTGAAAATATTTAAGTCAAAATAATAAACCAAAAATATTAAATAATATTAAAAATTTAAATATTTTAAGTTCATTTGAAGTGACCCTTTATCTTTAGTCAGCTTATAAAAACTGATGTTATGAAATATCTTTATTAAATGTATACTGTATTATTGCAATACTAAGAGAGTATCTGAAAGTAGTTAGAATGTAACTGGGAACAGGAAAGTCATATCCTTTTGAATGTCAATGTTCCTATTTTCTTAGAAACTTTTCAGGTGGAATTATAACTTTTGACTGTCAAGTTCTCGTCCTACTACAATTTCAAAACAAAATGATTGCCGGAACATTCAGTACACAGCTAACTTGTGCTTGGGCTATGGCAAATAAATTAAAGCAAAAATATAGAAAACCTTAAATATAAAAAACAAGGAGAAATAAACTATGAACGGGTATTAAAATTGTAGCAAATCAGAGATCATCTGAGAGGGACTGTTCACTTGCCATATTGGCTGCAGGGAGTGAAGTCCCTGTGTTAACATGGGAAGTCTCCCTAACCTACTCTCATTAGGCCTTCACCTTCTCAGACATACCAGATGTTATGAACCCTTCCTTACCAGAAACAAATGCAATGTTGCCGAGCTGTGGAATGAGGTGAGGAAGCAGGTCAGAATCCCTGGGACCAACAGGTTGTGGCCACTGGAATTCTTTAACTACTCAGGGTTCTTTGTGGAGAAGGCAATTACTGCTGGCTATGGAAGGGATTCGAAGAGCAACTTTTCATTAGAGTGAGCTCAACTAGTTAGCACTCTCTGCCTCAACAGGATTTGCACAATGTGGGGTTTACATAAGCCAAGTTTGTAGAGATGATGTCACAGAAAGTGAAGTGGTAATTACTTCTCTTGACATGATGGACGCTAGGCAAACTACACCTAGGAACTGGATTCTAAAATGGGAACTACCTTCCTGAATGATGGAAGCAAACTGCATGTTTTCAGAAAGGGGACATAGTTATGATACAACTACTACATGGGCCGGTGCTGTAGCTTAGTAAGCTAGGCCTCCACCTGCAGGGCCAGACAGAAGAGGAGCAGCCCACACTTGAACAAACACCCACATGGGATGCACTGCGGTTGGCTGCTTTACCAGCTATGCCACAGCACTGCCAAGGGATGCCACGTTCTATATGAGAGAGCCTGGATTTGAGTCCTGGCTCCACTTCTGATTCCAACTTCTTGCTAATGCAGACCCTGAGAAATAGCAAGTAATGGCTCAGTAAGTATTTGATTGCCATGTGGGAGATGTGGATTGAGGCCTCCTGACTTGGTCTGACTTAACTCTGGCTGTTGCAGGCATTTGGAGAGTGAACCACCAGGTAGAAGATCTCTGTTTCTCTATCTATTTATCCATCTTTCTATTATCTACCTATCTATCTATCTATCTATCTTCTCTCTCTCTCTCTGTCTCTGTCTCTCTCTTTCTATCTCGATCTCTTGTTCTTTCAAATAAAAGCAATAACTAATATTAAAACCATTAAAATATAATCTTCACAGACAATAGCTCATAATCTGATTGATATAAAGTTACTTATTTCTTTGCAGGAGCTTGGTTTCACATTGAATTTTCCCTGTTTTCACATTAAATTTTCAAATGCGATTACAGTACAATTACCTAGATGAAGTATCCAAGAAGAATCCATTTCCCTCTAGTCTTCTAAAAGTTCCTGGATCTCAATTACTCTGAGATCCTCAATTTAGAGGGACACATATCCCTTTCATTCAAGGTTTGCAATCACATGACAGGTATATGAGAGGGTAATTACATATGTATATATAAACATAACTGTTAAATATATTTTTATTTTTTTAAGATTTATTTATTTGAGAGGCAGAGTTATAGACAGAGAGAGGGAGAGATAGAGAGAAAGGTCTTCCATCCACTGGTTCACTCCCCAGATGGCCACAACAGCTGGAGCTGGGCTGATCTGAAGCTAGGAACCTGGAGCTTCTTCCAGGTCTCCCACATGGGGGCAGGAGCCAAGGTCTTGGGCCATCTTCTACTGCTTTCCCAGGCCATAGCATAGAGGGGGATCAGAAGTGGAGCAGCTGGGAAATGAGCTGGCACCTACACGGGAGGCCTGCACTGCCTACTGTGTCACAGCACCAGCCCTGTCTCTCAGGGACTTCTGATGCTTACCCCAGGCCAGGGAATAAATCCCCCTTGGTCTGAACCATCAAAGTTATCTGAGTTGCTAGGGGCAGTTATTGATCTGCAAGTGGTCATGTGATTTATGTTTGGATAATAGACTACAAAAAGAAGTCTGCTGGAGTAAGCTTCTAGAAAGACTTTTCCTCCTGAGTAAAAAGGAGCATATAGGCTGGTATATTTACGGGTAGTTCAGAGAATCTGTGGGAAAATATAATTAAAATATTAGTTTATATTGGTGAAAAAAATTTTAACACACATGCATAGATTTTTCATAATAGGAATGCTCCAAGAACTTTTAAAATTTAATTAATTGCTTAATTTGGAAGACAGAGTCAGGCAGACAGACTTGCAGAGCTGCCATCTGGCTGGCAAAAACCCAGCCACCTGAGCCATCACCCACTGCCTCCAGGGTGCGCATTAGCAGGAAGCTGGGGCCGGGAGTCAGAGCCAGGACTCAGATCCACACACTCTGATGTAGGATTCTGGCGGTCCCAAATGCTAGGCTGTATGCATGCCTCCCATGCACTTTTTGAAGATTCCTGATAAGCATGGATTTCACAGTGTTTTGCACCAGCATAAATTTTATTTTTAATTCCAGTTTCTGTGATCTTCTTGAACTGCCCTCATATTTTTACCCCCTTGGCTTTCTTCTTTCCTGGAATGTGGCCCATGATGTTTATTGGAACAGAAACCACACTGTGACCAAGAAATGACGAGCATGAGAGGGAAAGACATGTGCAACATGGCAACGCAGAAAGAGCTGGAATCACGGACGGTGTCCCAGAACATCTGCTTCGGCCGTGGGCAGCCTACCCCAGACATTCGTGATACAAATGGAAAACACAAAACTCCTTAACTGCTGAAGCTATCAAAGATAGGTTTTTCACTTACCCGCAGCTGAATATATTGTTAACTGACACTGAAAACAGGTGACTCACAATATATGCGATTGCAGGGTGACTTATCACACTGAAAACCACAAACACCCAAGCCACCTCTACTCACCCTTCCACTGGGTCGAGCAAGCCTTTACCCATCTAGCCTGGGTCTTGAGTCAACCTCAATGGTTTTGGATTCAGAGGTGAGAAAGGGCACAGTGAGGGGCCTGCACTGTGGCGCAGAGGGTTAAAGCCCTGGCCTGAAGCACCAGCATCCCATATGGATGCTGGTTCTAGTCCCAGTTGCTCCATTTCCGATCCAGTTCTTCGCTATGGCCTGGAAAGCATTAGAAGATGGTCCAAGTCCTTGGGCCACTGCACCCACATGGGAGACCGGAAGAAGCTCCTGGCTCCTGACCTTGGATTGGCGCAGCTTCGGCTGTTGTGGCCATCTGGGGAGTGAACCAGTGGATGAAGACCCCTCTCTCTGTCTCTACCTCTTTATAACTCTGTCTTTCAGATCAATAAAATAAATCTTTTAAAAAAAGGCCACAGCGATAGCTTCTAACAATGCAGGGGTATCTGTTTAAGTCATGAAATATCTTGTAGGCACCAGGATAGCTGGTGGATTTAAAATGTTATGGTACAGGTTAGAGCAATAAAGCCCTAGAATTTTGAAGTGAGTCCATGGGAACGTTGGCAGAAATGACTGTGAGTAATCTGAGAAAGGACTTGGAGCGATAGAATTCTGTAAACAGGAGACTTACTGCAGTGAGTTCCCATGCTGAGGCTAAGTTTTTAACATTGGATTAATGGGGGAGTTCGCAGCTTCTGCAACTTTATAACAAAATGTTTTCAAATTTTGTTCTGATGTGCAGCTTGATTTGACGAATCCCTTTGATGTGCATCCCTTTGAAGACGTCTTTACCCTTCAGAAATTGCATTATTTGGGACCAGTGCTGACTGTGGCGTAGCGAATTGAGCCACTACCTGTAGCTCCAGCATCCCATCTGGGCACCAGTTTGAGTGCCTGTTGCTCTACTTCTGATCCAGCTCCACGCTAATGTGCTTGGGAAAGCAATGGAAGATGGCCAAAGTCCTTGGGCCTCTGCACCCATGTGGGGATCTGGAGGAAGTTCCTGACTCCTGGCTTTGGCTTGGCCCAGCCGTGGACGTCGTGGCCATTTGGGGAGTGAACCAATGCATAGAAGACCTCTCTATTTGTCCCTCCCTCTCTCTCTGTAGCTCTGCCTTTCAAATAAATAAAATAAATCTTGAAAAAAAATATGCACTATCCAATACGGTGATCATTTAACATAAAAAAAAATTGGATGATTCACCTGAAATATTTCCCCACCATGACTATAATAAGCCAAGGAAATAGTAATTTGCAAGCTTCTCTGCATTTAGAAAAAGTCAATAACGTAAAACAATTCTGAGAACATATTCAGGATCCCTAAAAGACCTCTGACATTTTAAAGTACCTAGAAATAAGGATAAGTTACTTTTTTTAGCAATTCATCTTTTTTAATAGGATATATTTATTTATTTCAAAGAGCTACACAGAGAGAGAGAGAGAGAGATGGAGAGATCTTCCATCTGCTGGCTCACTCCCCAGATTGCCACAATGACCAGTGCTGGGCTAGGTTGAAGCCAGGAGCCAGGAGTTTCATCCAGATCTCCCACCTAGGCGTCAGGGGCCCAAACACTTGAGCCATCCTCCTCTGCTTTTCCAGGCCATAGCAGATTGCTGGATAAGAAGTGGAACAGCTGGGACCCGAACACAAATCTAAATTAGATGCTAGCATCTCAGAAAGCAGTTTTACATGCTTTGCCACAATGCACTGGCCCTGGGATTTGAGTGTCCTCAGGGCCGGTGCTGTGGCATATCGGGTAAAGCCGCCGCCTACAGCGCCGGCATCCCATAAGGGTGCCAGTTCAAGTCCTGGCTACTCCACTTTCGATGCAGCTCTCTGCTATGGCCTGGGAAAGCAGTAGAAGATGGCTCCTATACCCATGTGGGAAGACCCAGAGGAAGCTCATGGCTCCTGGTTTTGGATTGGCGCGGCTCTGGCCCTTGCTGCTATTTGGGGAGTGAAGCAGTAGATGGAAGCCCCCCCCCCCCATCTCTCCTTCTCTCTAACTCTGAGTTTCAACTAAATAAATAAATCTTTAAAAAAAAATTAAAAAGAGTGTCCTCTCATTTTCTCCGATACACTTTTGTGTAAAAATTTTGGCTTCTGAAAACAATTATTTCACATTATAAATTATTATCAAAATGCTTAAAGTTTTTAAAATGTTATTGAGTTTCTGAGCAAGAAAGTGCCAACACAAGCAAAGTAGAGGCACTTAACTTAACTTTTTGTCTGACCATTTGTAACTAGACACATATAATTATTTAAGTGGATATAATCTAAGGTTTGGTGGGCCCTCAAGTGATAGTATGAAAATGACTTTAATCTATACTTTTGTTGGGGAGCTCATGAGAAACCAATAAGGGAACATTTAAAGAACATTGCAAAGAAAAGTCATTTTATCATATAAACAGTTATGCAAATGCGTTGTTTACCTGTTTTTGTTTAGCATACATGAAATTTGTTCCCTCTTTTGCTTCAAATTATAGTAACTTCATCAGAGAGACTCTTGAAAGCTGAGATTTGAAATTCTATGCAATTTTTGGGTACAATCATTAAGCAAAATGAAAGTAATTGCTTTGGGCAGTAAAGTGAATGAACACATTTTCAGAAAAGAGATTGTTAAAATAGAGTATGTTACTTTTGGTTTGTGCTCACACACCTACACACACACACACACATGCACACAGATGCATACACACATATGTCTCCTTTCAGTAGCTACTCTGTGAAATTATCTGCAAGTTAACATTACATTTAGTCCAATCTTAGCTCGTGGAAACATCAACAATGCAGTAATAGAAAAATACATAAATATGAATTCATTTTGTATACTTGGTGAGAGTCAGGTTTGGCTGTAAATCCTCAGAGGATTTTTTTTCCTTTGCCACAAACCAAGACAGAGATAAACAATTTTTTATAATCTTCTTGACATTGATGTAGAAGAAGGATTTAATTCAAAGTCAGCCACAGGCTGTGGGTTTCCACATTTATGTAGGTGTTCTTGCATTAGAATCTTACCATGAGGAAGTCCTAGATTTGGCCTTTTATCTTTCATGCAAAACCATTATACTCAGGTTCAGTTTCAGCTAAATGGGATAAATGTCCTTAAGGCATAGCCGCAGATAGGGCTATGCTTGTTTTTCCAAGATTCAGCTTTTGGTTTCTGAATATTCATTGATATTTTGAAAAGTGTTCTTACCACCTCACTGATACCTTAAAAATTCTTATTTCAACTTTCAGCAGCATTTTTCATTGCTTTTAGCCAGAGCTAGAGCCGAGGTATCTAGAGGAGCTTACTTTGAAGGTCGGCTTTCTTCTGACCATCAGAGAAAACATACTGACTTCTGGGCCTAACAAAGTTGGTACATTTCCCCCAATACCTACAGACAATTTTCACTCAAGTATTCTAAATTCTCTAAGAACAGAAGGCTCTTCTTTAGTCAAATGGCAAGTCTAATGAAACAATGATAGTTCCCAAATCACTTCTTGCAATGCATAGAAAAAACAGAAAAAGTAAAACTTAGCAACCAGAAAGTATAAAACTATAGGCAAACTAGGTAGAAGAAAATTCCTCTAGCATATAGCATGATGAACGAAATATTGTGTGTCCACCACAAATGGCCCAACTGGTCCAGGGGATGGTCTCTTCATGAAGACATTTGAATGGGTCTAGACTGCCATCAAACTGCTAGCAATGGAGTGGAGGATCTTTTCATGCTTCCATTGGTTGATGCCTTCTCTGACTGAATTGCAGAAAAGTTGCTGAGAAACATGTCTCAGATGGTGTCTGAAGCCACTGGATGACTATTGCCCCCGAAGGTGTATCACCTCAGCTTCCAGATATTCGCCTTGGAAGGAAAACTCATGGAGTCCACTATCTCATTTGTGTATCAGCACACAGTAATCCATATAGCAATCAGCCAGCCAATTTCAAGGGTGGCTATGAACACTTGTCAGAGTTGTAGCTTGTGTTAAAGAAGCTTCTGTCAAAGCATAGTCCCATTCATCATAATTAAAACACCAATCTATTTAGATGTGCAAGCATCCTACCAGGGCAAAATACATGCGGCAACCCTCATGAGCTGTGATTGGGGCAGTACAGCTCCTGGCCCTCCCCAGGGCTTCCATTTGATTCCCAATACTTCTCTACTTGATTTCTTTGAGTGGTGCCATGGGGCCTACTGTTTGGAAGCCCAGCCTATGTCAGAAGGTGGAGATTTCATTGTGGATGGAAATTTTCACCTCCTTGTAGCTTCCAAATTAAGCCACTCATTCCAACTTACCACCTTGGATACCAAGATTCAGCTTAATCCAGAAAGTGGATTCCCCAGTTCCCCAAGGAGGCAGTGCAGTTTGATCCACAGACCCTTGAAATGTTACTCTTTATTTAGGTTCTCCTTATCAGGTATGTGCATATGTGTATCTTGATAAGGAAACCATATGCCAAGAAAGAATCTTTGGGGCCAGCATTGTGGCGCAATGGGTTAATGCCTGGACTGAAGTGCTGGCGTTCCACATGGGTGCATATTTGAAGCTTGGCTGCTCCAGGTCCGATCCAGCTCTCTGCTATGGCTTGAGAAAGCAGTAGAAGATGGCCCAAGTCACTGGGCCCCTGCACCCGCATGGGAGCCCTGGAAGAAGCTCCTGGCTCCTGGCTCCCAGCTTTGGATTGGCGCAGCTCTGGCCGTTGCAGCCAATAGGGAAGTGAACCATAGGATGGAAGACCTCTCTCTCTCTCTCTCTCTCTCTCTCTCTCTCTTTCTCTCTTTCTCTCTTTCTCTCTCTCTCTGCTTCTCCTCTCTTTTTCTGTATAATTCTTTCAAATAAAATAAATAAAATAAATAAATATTTTTAAAAATAATAAAAAAGAATCTTCATCATTCAGTGAATTACAAAAGGTTAAATTTACCCCCTCAGAAAACATTTTCTCATATTTCCTAACTCTGAAAACTGGCATCCACTGCTTTGAGAAAATAAAATGATAGATTATATAGAGGATCATTCCAAACATCTCATGGACGTATCCAAGCATATAATGGATATAAAACCAAGAAGCCAAGTGATTTTGAAAAGGTAAGTGAGGAGGGAATTAAGACTATGGTCACAAATAGTGTTAATATACTCCTTTTAAAAATATTTATTTATTTATTTGAAAGGCAGAGTTACAGAGAGACAAAAGCAGAGGCAAAGAGAGAGAGGTCTTCCATCCATTGGTTCACTCCCCAGATGGCCACAATAGCTAGAGCTGGGCCAATCCAAAGCCAGGAGCCCCTTCTGGGTCTCCCATGTGGGTACAGGGGCCCGAAGACTTGGACCATCTTCTACTGCTTTCCCAGGCCATAGCACAGAGCTGGATTGGAAGTGGAGTAGCCAGAACTCAAACAGGTGCCCATATAGGATGCTGGCACTGCAAGTGGCAGCTTTACCTGCCATGCCACAGTGCCAGTTCCAATACACTCTTTCTAATAATGCAAAACCCTAGTTTATGAGTCCATACTAAATGAATGGTTACTTTGTGGGAAAAAAATATTTGCACCATTTTCCACTTCTGGTTGTATGCTGATATTTAAATGATGCAAATATCTTGTGATTTGCTAGAATATTTGGTAAGATTACATTCATAATGTTCTTGGAAAAGGTTCTTGTATTTTCTTGTGTGTGCCCTGAACAAATTTAACCATCTCCAAGAAAGCAAAAAAAAAAAAATTCATTTTCCAAAGACTTTTCTATCAAACTTTGTCCTTGAAAATGCTCCATCCTTCTAACCAAAGAAACAGGAAGTTGTACACAGCACAGGTCACAAAGAACAAGGTGTGATTTGAGTTTTGTGACTCTTTCTCAGACCATCAGTACTAAAGAGAGGATGTGTGAGGTAGCAAAAGTCGAGTGAAACACTGGGTCTTGCGCACATCCAAAATTTTTAGCCTTGATATTTGTAACCTATACATTTCTACACGCAGCTCTAGGTTTCTAGTGACTGAAGAGTTACTAGTTCTTGCAGACACATCTGGCAGTGTTAGTTTCAAGGGGTGTTTAGAATCCTATACCCCACAGCCAAAAACGATGTTCCAATATCTCGATGCTTATGACTTCAATGCAAAATTTTCTGTACTGTGGAATGTGATTAGTTGAAACTCCCCATACTTCTGGGAAGTATCATTTCTTGCCTCAGGAATTCATCATCTCAACTTCTGCTTTTTCTACTTGTATTTTTAAAACACAAATTATCTCATAAAGGGGACTAAATGTGATAATATTAATATGAAGGGTTAACAGCTACTATATTTTGGCTCTTTTAAAAATATTACTGACCCATCTATGCATTGTTTTGCTTCAAAGTGTATGTGACACTATGACTCAGAATGTAGTATCTTGATTCATTTGCAGCCAGGATGACAAAAACCATGGCAGTCTCAGCAAACTTGCCCAATTTGACTTAATGGAGTGTTAACTGAGAACCATAATTCTGACCTTCTAGTGATTGGGCCTTTGGTATTTTTCCCAAATAGCACTATTCACAGCGGGGTGGGGGGAGGGAGGAAGTGATTCCCATTAACCTGTGGGACACCCTTAATTGGGAGAACTGTCTAATTGAGACATCTTCCAGATACTCCATTTAAGCATAATGATGTATAATGGTGGTAACTACCTCTGAATTAGGAGAGTAATTCTACTACATCACAAAATAACCAAGCCATTGAAGGGTGTTGCTTTCTTATAAGTTCCTATAGGCTCAGAAATGATATTTTTACTTTCTAAAGCCTTACTTTCTGTGATATTGGAGTTTCTTTGTAGTATTTTAGCCCCATTCCATTCTGAAGGAAATCCTGTTTACTAATGGTTTGTCAGATATTACCTAGAATATCATCTTAGAAAATCTAAGTGAAAATAGTGAACATTACCAAATGCCCATCTGTGTCAGGGGTTGTGCTACGGATTTAAATGTATGAAATCTTTGATTTTCACAAAATATTGCTGTTTTGATTTTACACATGGAGAACTGGAAGCTCAAAACATTGAAGTATCTTTCTTGAGGTTGCACAGCAAACAAAGATCCAAATGAATTGATGCAGCAATTAGTTTAATTAATTATCCAACTTTATATTCATAAATCATAACATCTGTGTGTACTCCATAAAAACATGAAATTCAATTTGTCAATTTACAATTGTAAAATAAAGAATATAAAAATTGAAAACAAATCCAATTGTATTTCAAGCCTTAATCTATTTGATTCTTCTTTGTAGCTACAAGTTCCTTGAGTTTTAACATGGATTAATATAATGTTGGCATTTTTTTAAAAAATCATCCATGACAAACAAAAGACATTAATACATTTGGATGCCACTTCTACATCTTTCCACCGGTTAGTACCAAGTCCATTTGATTAGTCATTTATTTGCTGAAACAAAATATAGTTTCCCACATTCAATTTATTTCCAATAGGTGAAAATTAAATTAGAGAAAGATGACAACTATGTTAGGAATTATCTTACTGACAACACTGGAAATATATTCTCTAACAAAGACAGGAGAGGTAGAATTAAACATTTTCATTTACCTGAAAATTAAAGGACACATTCCTAACATACTACATATTTTTTTAAGTTTTGCTGAGACCAGTGGTATTGCTCTCAGCCTAGCCTTCTGGACCAGTCACTATACTCTGTTATCTCTGCAAAAGCTTCCTGGCTAATGTTGCCTTATGTTGATATTGAGAGAAATTTCACACAAAACACCACCACCACTACCTCCACACCATTCCCACTCTCATTCTACAATGAGCTGTCCCAAAGCAATAACTGCTCCAAGGCATTTGTGCAATTTCAGAATGAAGAAAAGAGAGTGGAGATGATTTCCCTAACTGGGCGTCTAAACTTTTGTTTAGGAAAATAGAATCTATTTGCTGGTGAACATTGACCAAATTCTCAAGTTCAATGCTGAGCCCTGTGTTTTGCTCTATTTTTATAGCTCAAAAAGAAGGGAAAAATAACACTTACTATTATATATACAAATGTTCTGACTCTGAGTCAACATGGTTTTCTGTGAATTTTTATTGAAGAAACACACACTTTGGCTCAAATTATTGCACTGACCAACCAGCTCATATGTAACAGATTACTTCAGTTAGTTTCTCTTTACTCAAGTGATTGTTGCTTCACATTTTTTCTGACTAAACATAGGAAACAGTGCTCAAGAGTTTGTAGAAGTTGTGAGACTCAAGGTTGAACATGGATGGATACAGGTGTATGTATATGCAGTGGCATCATGTCTATGGATATTAAAGTAGAAGGTAAATGACTTTCTTTCTTTCTTTTTGTTGACAGGCAGAGTTAGAAAGTGTGTGTGTGTGTGTGTGTGTGTGAGAGAGAGAGAGAGAGAGAAAGAGAGAGAGAGAAATGTCTTCCTTTTGTTGGTTCACCCCCCAAATGGCTGCTATGGCCGGCGCACTGTGCCGATCTGAAGCCAGGAGCCAGCAGGTGCTTCCTCCTGGTCTCCCATGCAGGTGCAGGGCCCAAGCACTTAGGCCACCCTCCACTGGCTTCCCAGGCCACAGCAGAAAGCTGGACTGGAAGAGGAGCAACCAGGACAGAATCTGGCGCTCCGACTGGGGCTAGAACCCAGTGTGCTGGCACCGCAGGTGAAGGATTAGCCTAGTGAGCTGCAGCGCTGGCTGGTAAATGACTTTCTGAGATGGACACTTTAGCACTAAGCAATAGGACAACTGACTAACTCCATTCAGACAGACGAGATCTATTTGCTATATTGAGTATGTTTTCTGTACCAGTCTCATGTAAGATAATGAAAAAAGCCAAATACTTTCCTGATGATTTATGTATGGGAAAGGGAGGAGACAGGAAAAACAGGTTGACCTAATTTTTTACTTGAAAGAATGGCTGTCAGACAACCTATCTTTATATAATATTTGGCAAACGTTTTCATAGAAATGGCAAAAATGGGCTGTTGTGTTACTTCAAAATGACTGAAAATGATTGTTGCTAGTGATGAAATTTAATCCTTCAAAGAAAAACTTCAAATTTCAAAAGCTTGCATCAACCTTTCCTTTACTATTTGAATGCAATTGCTGGCATTAGTACATGAGGAATTTGGTGTTGTGTAAGAAATTATGTCAACATTTAGAAGTTCTGCCCTACTTCATAACTAATATTTTTGAGTGCATAATATTACAAAGCCATACATTGGAAAAAAAGATCTATTAACATTATAAGATAGACCAATAGATTTCAATGAAACATCTTTGGAAAAGTGGATTCCTGTGGTTTCAAATTCCACATCGAAACTAATCTTTAAGAAACTACCATTGAGTTTCAGCGCACTATCAAAGAAGATATTCACAATTATCTTAATAGGCTAGTAAAATAGTCCTCCTTTACCCAATTTCATTTATAGCCAGGATTTTGCTGTAAATGACAATCAAAATAGCATATTGCAATAGCTTGAATGCAGAAGCATAATCTAGCTGTCTTTTCTCTTCTTTAAACATTTATTTATTTGAAAAGCAGAGAGAGAGGTCTTCCATTTGCTGGTACATTCCTCAAATGCCTGCAACAGACAGGGCTGGACTAGACCAAAGCCAGGAGTCAGAAACTCCATCTGGATCCCCTGTGTGGGTGACAGGAACCCAGGTACTTGGGTCATCATCTGCAGCCTCCCAGGTGCATTAGGAGGAAGCTGGATTGGAAGAGGAGGTGAGACTCATAGTCAGGCACTCCTGTGTGGCATGTGGGAGTCCTAAGCAATGGCTTAACCCATTGCAGCACAATTCCCATCCCTCTTCTTAAATAGTAAGAGATTTCTAAAACCATAACACTGTCATTTTCTCATGATATTCCTTCATCTCACAGAGTCCTCTTTAGGAAAATAATTTTCCTTTATAATGAAGTACATTCAGTGCATATAACCCAGATGGGCAAAAGCTTCAATCATTTCTCAGAGTCTAAAGAAGTACAAAAATGAAAGCATTTGAGAATTTCTTGCAAGAGATTCTAGCCTATCCAAGGAACGTCTTAAAGGTAATTTTGGCCCATCTGGAGCATTTTAGAATAAAAGAAAGGATGAATAGTAATGAACTAATAATGTGTTTATAAGAAAGTTGCCTTTTGAGTCCTTGAAAGTTCTGTGTAGCTATTCATTTATTATACAAGAAACCAAGTGGGGAATCTCCCATCCACTGGTTCAATCCCCAAATGCCTTCATGGGGCTGAAGTAAAAATCTGGAAGATCTTCCCAGGAGTCCCTGTGGTTGACAGGAACCCAATAATTGAGCCTTCTCCACTGTCTCCCAGGTTCTGCATTGGCAGGAAGTTGTCAGGAGCCTGAGTCTGGAATTAAATACTTAAGCCAGATATTCCAATGTGTGATGGGAGCATCTTCCCTGGCATCTTAACCTCCAACAGCAAATATCCACCCCAAAATAGTTTTTTTTTTTTTAAATCTCAATGTGTCAGAAGACAGGCACCACTGAGGATGAAATGTTTAGTTTTGCCTTGTTTTAGGGAGAGAAGCAAAGCAGCTAAATTATGAAGAACTGGAATAGGAGAGAGAGGGGCAAGAACTGAATGTAGGAAAGAGAAGGGGTTCTTGAGAAAAGGCAGTAATTCATTTTCTGTTACTCAAGATCAGGCCCCCTGACACACCAACAACAGAACAGAAGCAGGATGTGTAGGCAATGCCAAAAACAGCAGTAAGGAAACAGATTCAACTTGGAGGTACATAAAGGGTGATTCTGACATTTGTGACTTAATGGCTGCGTATTCTTTTTTTTTTTAAGTTTTATTTATTTTAAAAAGCAGGGAGAAAGTGAGAGAGAAAGAGCACTCTCCCATCCCCTGGTTCCTCTTCAAATGCCTATAAAAGTCAGGTCTGGTTCAGACTGAATCCAGGAGCCTGGAACTCCATCCAAAATTCCTGCATGGGTGTCAGTACTTGAGCCATCAGGTGCTGTCTCCTGGAGGGTGCATTAGCAGGGGACTGGAGTCAGGAGCAGAGCTGGGATTTGAACCCAGGCACTCTGATAGAGAATAGGGCATCTCAAGCACCAACACCTTAGCTGCTGCGCCAAACACCCATCCCCATGGCTCCCAGAAATACCTGTATTATTACCATGGGAGCTTTCTGCCTTTATATGACTCTCAAGATTCTTACCTGGAAGTCACAAGCCAGGAAGTATTTGGTGTTCTCTGATTAAAACACTGGACAATATGAGTACCAGAAAACAAATGTTTTAACCAACATATTTCACAAAAAAAGAAATCAAAATCTTTTGTAAAAAAATTATTTATTTATTTAAAAGAGTGACAGAGAGAGGAGGAGGAGACAGGGAGATCTTCCAAACACCAGCTCACTGCCCAAATGCCCACAATAGTAACGGCTAGGCCAGTCTGTTGCCAGGAGCCAGAAGCTCCATTTTGGGTCTCTCATATGCTAGCAGGAAACCAAGTAGGAACCATCATCTGCTGCAGCCCAGGCACATTAGCAGGAAGCTGCGTGGGAAACACCGAGCAGTGAGGACTTGAACCAGGCACTTACACATAGGATGCATTTGTCCTAGGCAGTGTCTTAACCCACTGAGCCACAATGCCCACCCCCAAAACCAAACTCTTGAGTGACAAAATGACTTCTCCATGTTGGCACCAGAATCCTGGTTCCCTGCCTTTGAATCAGCACTTTTTATGAATATAAAGAAACATGAAACCTTAAAGATATTAACACAGAGAGATCAAGAGTTTCGTTTCACTCCAAAGGATCACACAGCTTTGACCAATGTAAATTGGCTATAATCTGGATTTGAATTCACAGGGTATGTCAAAGCTAGATGAACCAAAACAGGCTGGCTCTCCCATATGAACTATCTTAAAGAGGAATGTCAAATATTTGCAAGTCCAGCGTAAATCATGTTTTGTTAGTTCCATCTGCTGCTATCCTTGCTTTTTCCTATGCATCCCAGTCACACTTTCTGCCTTCAGTTCATTGCATCTGCCCTATGTAGGATGTGGACAGTGGTCTCACATCTCACCATGTCAGTCGTTGCTGTGCTGGAGTGAACAGGTCAAAATAATAAATGGTGCAATATGCAATCCAGTACAATCTTAACGGTCCTCATTAAAGAAAGAAGCAGGGTGTGGATGATTCAACATGATGACTAATTCCAAAGACATTCAAATTGGTGATGTGTTTTGTGCTAACATTAAACATGGACATCATTATGTTTTAAATGTTCTCTTCAAACAAATGAAGTCACCCGCTAAATGCCTCATATCTCCTTGTTTTTGCTGCTTAATTATCCATACTCTGTTGCACATCCTCGCTTTGATACCCTCAGAGTGTTCTCCAGAGAAACACTTCTGCTAGAAGCAAAATAAAAATCTGACAAATAATATGGCTGACGTTAGCAAATACTTCACATGAGGCTCACTTTTAGAACACATTTCCTATTGTTTGAGGTGTTCTTGGCTAATGTGCCTAAATTCTGCATCAGAATCCTTCTCCCAATAGCTATGTTGAGCCTATGTGATACAATTAATCCAATCCAATCTTCCCAACAATTCTCATTTATCTAATAACGCAAAGCTGTCTAGTTATTCAACTGAATCTGGAATGCAAAACTCCTGTTAGCCTTTTGTAGAATCCTTAAGGGTCAAAAATCTCACTTTAGCTTTAATGCAAGTTAACTGGGTACACTTAATTAATATGAGCTGTGTGTGTGTGTGTGTGTGTGTGTGTGTAACATAACTGTATGATGTTAAAATGACAGAAACATTTGATTCTAAAAGCTTACAGCGCTAATGGTCTCAGTTAACCTTTGTTATCATTCATCTCAAATAATTATCATTGTATATATTTTTTTTGACAGGCAGAGTGGACAGTGAGAGAGAGAGACAGAGAGAAAGGTCTTCCTTTGCCGTTGGTTCACCCTCCAATGGCTGCCGCGGTCGGCGCGCTGCAGCCGGCACACCGTGCTGATCCGATGGCAGGAGCCAGGTGCCAGGTGCTTTTCCTGGTCTCCCATGGGGTGCAGGGCCCAAGCACTTGGGCCATCCTCCACTGCACTCCTGGGCCACAGCAGAGAGCTGGCCTGGAAGAGGGGCAACCGGGACAGAATCCGGCGCCCCGACCGGGACTAGAACCCGGTGTGCTGGCGCCGCCAGGCGGAGGATTAGCCTGTTGAGCCACAGCGCCGACCATCATTGTATATTTTAAAAGAATATTATGGAGTCTAATTTCTTCTAACTTTTCATTTAAACGATGTATTTTAGTAATAATAAACTCATAAAGTTAATTAAAGCCCAGGTTCAATCATCACACCCACATGGATGCAGGACAATTATTCATGTGGTCTTGGTTGCTTTGATTCTTCTTTTGTAGTTCTCAGGAATAGACCTAGAATAGACTGGGAATGCAATATACTGAGATGAGTCCACTCCAGTTTCTGTACCCCCGAAGCAATATATCCTTCAGTGCTTTAGCCTAGCAAAGTACATCTCGCTGGGCTAGAAAATCCAGGGAATTTTTGAGGACCCTCAACTGTGATGAAAGATGAACATAAGCTGTTTAGATTCCATGCATCCCAGGCTAATGATGATCTGATTTCAGGGAAAAATTGACAATATTTAATAAAGTTACAAATGTAAACGTTTTCCATCATATGAATATCATATTTCCCTTTGATGGTTTTTAAGCCCTAAAGTAAGCTTTTGATTTTTCTTAAGCAGGTCTTGCTTGTCAACGTGCAACTAGAACAAGCCATTCACAAATGGGCCATGAGACTGCATGAGTTTTCTTCCAAGATCGCTCTGACCTGAGCCTCAAATGTGAAGACACAGAGTCTGTCTTCAAGATCTAGAATGGACTAGGCTCTGGATAACTGTCTGCTGAAGACATGGTAATAGGAAAGTTGTCATCCTTCGCATATGCAATGTCGGCACGTTTTTCCATGCCGAGAAGTTGATCATTTAATTTTGAGATATAGAGCATCACTTTTTACATAGAGACCCGCACATGTATTTGTGCCTCTTTACTTTGTGTAATGCATATCTTTTCTTCCTATTAGAGCTCCCTACAGAGCCAATGAAGGCCTTCTTCAATCTGTAAATTATGTCAGTTCTCTTAGAAATACAATAAGGATAGCCAAAAACTGGCTGTGTGTCAGATGCCCTGCTGGATGATTTCCAACTAGTATAATTAATCTTTTTTTTTAAGATTTATTTATTTATTTCAAAGTCAGCGTTACACAGAGAGAGAAGGAGAGGCAGAGAGAGAGGTCTACCATCCACTGGTTCACTCCCCAGATGGCCACAACAACTCAAACTGCGCCAATCTGAAGCCAGCAGCCAGGAGCTGCCTCCGGGCCTCCTATGTGGGTGCAGGGACCCATCTTCCACTGCCTTCCCAGGCCACAGCAGAGAGCTGGATCGGAAGTGGAGCAGTTGGGACTCAAACTGGCACCCATATGGGATGCCAGCACTGCAGGCGGTGGCTTTACCCCCTATACCACAGTGCCGGCCCGCCCCAATGTCACTAATCTTTAAACTACTCTCTTCTAACTGATCTGTGAGTGTGTTGCATAGGGGAAAACTAAAGGCTGTTGGAGTCACTCCTACAAACTTAGCGTGTGAACACAGAAGAGCTGTGATTTGTATCCCATGGCCCTCGATGTTTCTGCCACCTCAATCTACCAAGCACATTGACCAATGCAACTTGTATGCTTCTACATCCTCCTAATATGATTTTGGCTAACATATATTCCTTACGATGACCCCACTTAATTCTACCATTAAATGGCTAGGGAAGCAGGCTATTTTCAGGTATTTTCACCTGGAAGTGAAGGATTCCTGATGCATCTTGCATGAAATCACAATAAATGCTTCCTTTTCAACATGGAACCTGGATGTGCCCTAAGACGTCAATATAGGGATCCCATTTGCTGACTAGGATATGGTACTATATAACTGACAGAATGAACCAGTAATTCTGACTGTGTTAGGTCCAACCTCTGACAGAACCTACAGTGAAGCATTTTCAGCTTACTTCCCAATCTCTTTATGTAGAATGAGGATTAGGAGTGCAGTCTGGCCGGTGTCGTGGCCCACTTGACTAATCCACCTGCAGCGCTGGCACGCCGGGTTCTAGTCCCGGTTGGGGCGCTGGATTCTGTCCTGGTTGCTCCTCTTCCAGGCCAGCTCTCTGCTGTGGCCCGGGAGGGCAGTGGAGGATGACCCAAGTGCTTGGGTCCTGCACCCGCATGGGAGACCAGGAGAAGCACCTGGCTCCCGCCTTCGGATCGGCGCAGTGCCGGTCATGGTGGTGGCCATTAGGGGAGTGAACCAACGAAAGAAGACCTTTATCTCTGTCTCTCTCTCAGTGCCTATAACTCTCTCTCTCTCTGTCTCTCTCTCTCTCACTGTCTAACTCTGCCTGTCAAAAAAATTTTAAAAAATTAAAAATTAAAAAAAAAGTGCAGTCTGAAACAGGACAGACTGGACTTTTAGGCTCAGATGTTCCATTTACTGTCCACATGACCTTGAACAATGATCATAATTTTTAAAAATTTATTTATTTATTTATTTATTTGACAGGCGCAGTGGACAGTGAGAGAGAGAGAGAGACAGAGAGAGAGAGAAAGAGAGAGAGAGAGAGAGAAAGGTCTTCCTTTTCCGTTGGTTCACCTCCCCCCCCCCCCCAATGGCCGCTCCGATTGGTGCACTGCAGCCTGCACACTGCGCTAATCCGAAGCCAGGAGCCAGGTGCTTCTCCTGGTCTCCCATTCGGGTGCAGGGCCCAAGGATTTGGGCCATCCTCCACTGCACTCCCGAGCCACAGCAGAGAGCTGGACTGGAAGAGGAGTAACCAGGACAGATCCTGGTGCCCTAACTGGGACTAGAACTCGGGGTGTCAGTGCCACAGGAGGAGGATTAGTGCCGGCCCAATGTCCATAATTTCTACAGGCATTGATTTCCTCAACTTTGTGTCTCATGGATTCAATTGGGTAAATAACTGTATATAAACTGTTAACACAGTGACAGGAAAATGGCAAGTGAATATCAGTTATTACTGGTCTAGACTTCACTTCCAATTTCTAGCTTTGCATTTTGACTCTTTCAGTGGAAACTGACCCATTCCCCAGGAAGAAAATTGTAGCGCTGCTTTTCATCATGGAGTGCTTCCTGTTTGGATAAATATAAGAAACATGAAGCTACAATCTAGGTCACTGAAATGGAGAAGAAACCTAGGCACAAGCACATGTTGAGGAATGTGATAGAGAGCCTTCTGTGATTTGAGCAGCATGAGAATCTATACCTAGAGGATATGAAAAAAAAAAACATGTAGATTCAAAAGTCGCACCTCATATATAAACAGTAATACTGATGGGCCTCAGGCACGGCATGACTCAGAGGAAAGAGAATTGAGTATTTGAAACTCTGACATGATCTCTTTCAAACCCCCACCTTTTCATGTTCAATAAAGATATTTTTATACTGCCTTTCAAAACTACTATTTACAGATGGTGTTATAACACTTTCATATGTTTTAAGTTCTTTATTCTGAGCATTTTCATCATTTAGAAAATTGATTTAAAACCACTCTTGCTAATGACATGTTTGAGACTGCTCCCCAAATGCCTCAAACCCATGCAATGACACAAAATCTCAAGAAAGAGCTTGCCAAACTGACAACACAATGATAAATTTCAAAAACAACAAAGAGTGAAGCAATGTCAAAAATTGACATTTGACAAAGTACTGGTGTTTAAAAGTATCCACCCAACGAAAGGTTTTATGAAAACATTTTTAACAATGACTTTTGTCATCTTGAAAAGATAATTCCTAAGAGTTTCCTGTCTCCTCCACATGGTAGAACTTCATGTTCCCCAGTGTAGGAGGAAAGAGTGAAACAGGAATTTTGTTTTTAATGTTCAGTTTGTCTAACAAATTTTTTAAAGTATCATGAAAAATAATTGGAATTCTTCAACTAACCAGGTATTTAATAGATTCATGAAATTCATCCTTTTATGAACCCAAAAAAAGGAATTCATGTACACAAGCCATCTAAAATATTTTTATAATTTACTAACTAAATTTAATGGTCAAAACAAAAGAATTTCATAAAGAACATATTTTTCATTGCTCTAAAACATTGTTATAAAAATGTTATTGGAATGCAAAAGAATACATTGGAAATAACACCAAAAGTGAAGAAAATAATACTCAGTCTCATACCTACCTGTGTTTTTGGTATTCTGTCTTTGAATACTTTAATAACTCATGGCGAAGACTATGTAAATGCCAATTTTGCATGTTGGCTTTCGACTTCTGTTGTAAATGTTTTATATATCCCTAACTAACCCAGTACTCATTAGTCAACTTTTGCCAATCTCTTCCCCCTTTCTTCCCACCATTTTACTCTTTTTTAATTTTTAATTTTGTTATTTTTAATGTTAATGTTTATTTATTTATTTATTTATTTGACAGGTAGAGTTACAGACAGTGAGAGAGAGAGACAGAGAGAAAGGTCTTCCCTCCGTTGGTTCATTCCCCAAATGGTCGACACAGCTGGTGCTGTGCTGGTCCAAAACCAGGAGCCAGGTACTTCCTCCTGGTCTCCCATGCAGGTGCAGAGGCCCAAGCACGTGGGCCATCCTCCACTTCCCTCCCGGGCCACAGCAGAGAGCTGGACTGGAAGAGGAGCAACCAGGACTAGAACCTGGTGCCTATATGGGATGCCAGCGCTGCAGGCAGAGGATTAACCAAGTGAGCCACAGCACCAGCCCCCACCATTTTACTCTTAATTTCTATGAGATCAACTTTTTTTTTTAATTCCACATAGGTTAGATCACGGGGTGTTTATCTTTTTACACTTGCCTTATTTCCCTTAATATACTGACCAGCAGTTCCATCCATGTTGTGTATGACAAGATTTCATCCTTTTATGGCTGAATAGTATTCCACAACATAAGAGTTCCACATATTCTTTATCCATTCATCAGTGAATGGATGACTGGATTGTTCCCATACCTTGGCTATCCTGAAAAACGAGGCAATAAACATGGGAGTGCAGATGCCTCTTCGACAGAGTGATTTCATTTCCCTTGGAAATCCTTGTGGTGAGATTACTGGGTCAAATAGTAGTTCTATTTTTCTTTCTTTGAGGAACCTCTATACTGTTTTCCATGATGGCTATATTAATTCACATTCCCACCAACAGTGTCCAAGAACTCCCTGTGTTCCAAATGCCAGCATTTGTTATCTGTCCAAAAAAGGGGGGGGGGGGTAAACAATTGAGATTTCACCAAAATAAAGAACTTCTTCCCACCATCAGTAAAGTGAAGAAATAGCCTACAAGACTGCAACATGGAAATAACAACAATAACAAAATCCACACCTTGAATAATCCTATTAAAAAGGGGCACAAGGTTTAAAAAGACATTTATCAAAGGAAGACACACAAATGGCCAACAGGTCCATGAAAGAATGCTGAATATCATTCATCACCATGAAAAGCAAATCAAAATTGCACTGGGCTATTATCTCAGTGGAGCTAAATTAGCTATAATCAAAGAGATGAAAATGTTTTAAAGCAAAGATATTCATATATTAACAGAATCAAGATTCATAGGGAATTTGTTATATATATTTATCATTTCCTGCTTCTGTCACTTACCGTGTTTGAATTTCAGACACTCATTTTTATGTACTAATGTTTGCTAATATAATCTTTTGTGATTATTTCCATGTATTTAAGCTGAATTCTTAGAGATCAGAGAGATTTGTGTGCTTTTTTCTTTTCTTATTTCAAGTACATTTTTCTTTTTTTTATATATACAGTGAGAGAAAGAGACAGAGAGAAAGGTCTTCCTTCCGTTGGTTCACCCCCCAAATGGCTGCTATGGCTGGCATGCTGCACTGATCCGAAGCCAGGAGCCAGGTGCTTCCTCCTGGTCTCCCATGCAGGTGCAGGGCCCAAGCACTTGGGTCATCCTCCACTGCCTTCCCAGGCCACAGCAGAGAGCTGGACTGGAAGAGGAGCAACCAGGACAGAATCTGGCACCCCAACCAGGACTAGAACTGGGGGTGCCAGCGCCTCAGGTGGAGAATTAGCCAAGTGAGCTGTGGCACCGGCCTTATTTATTTTCTTATTCAAATGCATTTTTGGTTATGATATTATGTGGAGAAATTTTGTTTAACATCTACATATTTTCCAGGTATTGTATGTTGAGTCAACTGATCATTGTTTTTTATTTTTGCCCTTAAATTTATTAAATTGTATATCCATATCTAAATCTAAATCAGTATAGCAGATACAACTATACTTCTAAAGATATATTTGTATCATAATTTCCTATTCCATTAATCTGGCTTACTATTTTTTCCTGCAACCACATTTTTCTCAAAATTTTCTTAGTTAGGCTTACTATTTATTTTTCTAAATTAATGTTTGGGTAATCCACTAAATATCCTATTGGAGTTATGATCCTTAAATTTTTGATATGTATGGATCTTTTTGACTATTTGGTTTTACCAAACAATAAAATGTCATGTAAATCTACTCACTTAAGTGTCTTATTCCATTAACTTAATAATAATCACAATTATTTCTCACATCACTTGTTCTAAGAACATGTGTCACTTTAATCAATTTATTCATGAAAATCTGTAAAATCAACATACATACTTTTATATATTTCTTTGTACTTCAGAAAAAAAGGTTTAAAATGTTAATGTAATTGCTGATGATTGGAGCTTAGTTTTGTTTTATTTTAATTTATTTTATTTGAAAGCAGAGCAACAGAGAGAGGGGGAGAAAGAGGTCTTCTGTCTAGTTGTTCACTCCCCACATGACCACAACAGACAGGGCTGGACCAGGCAAAAGCAGTAGCCTGGATCTCCATCCCAGTCGCCTACAAGTGTGGCAGGGGCCCAAGGACTTGGCCATCTTCCACTGCCTTCCCTGGGCTCATTAGCCAGGAGACAGAATGAAGCAGGGTAGCAAGGACTGGAACCAGTGCTGTAATTTGGGATGCCAGCAGCCAGGCAGCAGTTTAACCTGCTGTACCACAGCACAAGCCCCTCGAAGCTTGGTTTTACACTGTATCTTGGCAGGTCTACACTATTCTGTACATCTAGTTTTTGCTATTAAGGCAGTGTATTTTTATATTTAGCACTGAATACCCCAGGTGTTGCACACATCTTTCCTCTCTAGCTGGTTGGAACTCAAATATCTCCCATTCCCATGCAGGCTCTAGGAATGGTTCCATTTATAGCTCCCCGGTCACTCGTGGCCTGACCTCATGCAGTTGCATCATATCCAAGCATAGTTAAGTAATCGGTCGCAGGCTGCAGACACCTACACGGACTCCTGCGTTCCCTGGCTCGTTAGCTGCCTCTTCTCCGGCAGGCTGCGCTTTGAGTTGCCTCTGCTCCCAGAATTCTGATTTCTCTTCCCTTTCACCAGCCAGAACCCTGTACCCCTGTGCTCTCCCGGGGTGCCTCCTCCTGCCCTCTGGTCCAGTAAACGCCTGCAGCCAGTAGGCTGTCTGTTGACTTTCCTTCTCAAAGATCAGAGCTCTGAACCACCTAATCCAACATCTAGAAAGGAGATTGTTTTATCTATGTTTTCACCCAGTTTTCTAGCTGTGTATAACAATAACGATAAACTGCTACAATTACTCTTTTCTGGTAGAAGCTGAACTTTCTGAATCTCCTGTTTTTGTCACCTCTGGTGTAACAGAGAGGTGAAAATCCTAGTTGTATCACAACCTAGCCATTGACTTTGGCCATTTTATTTAAATGCATTGAATTTCCTTTTCCTCATCTGTAGAATGGACATTTAAAAAAACCAGAACACTAGAGGGCCCACGCTGTGACATGATGGGTAAAGCCAATGCCTGCAATGTTGGCATCCCATGTGGGTGTGTGCCTGTTCATGTCCAGGCTGCTTTACTTCCAATCCAGCTACCTGCTGAGGGCCTGGGAGAAGTAGCAGAAGATGGCCCAGGTTTTGGGGCCCATGCACCCAAGTGGGAGACCAGGAAGAAGCTTCTGGCTCCTTGCTTCTGCTTGTCCCAGGCCTGGCTATTGCAGGCATCTGGGGAATGAGCCACCAGATGGAAGATCTCTCTCCCTGTCTCTCTTACCTCTGAATTTCAAATAAATAAATAAACCTTTAAAAAAAAAAGCTAGACAATTCTGTTCATTAATGAGTCCAATATGTTATTAAATATAGTTAGAAGAAATATGTGAATGTTGATTCTCTTCCTTTCCCAAGAAAAAAAGAAAGACCAAGAAATAAGACTGCTTTATGAAACATCCAAAATATTAAAAGCAAAATTCTGTGAAATACATAACATACATTTTTCCACTGAGACTTTAAACAAATGCTAGATACTGATTAAAATCTGTGCCCAAAACTCAGACCTCTTTCTGTCCTTACTTGGAAATGCCTCAGTCTTTTTGTAAGTCTCTGCATCTATTTTTCCCAATTTTCCTAGTTATGGATTTATCATTTTCTATGTGTACCCATCATTAGCCGAGTTAAGTCCAAAATGTGAAAATGATATCATCTCACTCTTCTTCAGTTATTATCCATATTATTTGCCCCAGATATTGCTATTAATGATGCATTTTACAGCCGAGGAAATAATGGAGCTACCTAAACTAATCATCTGATGAGAAGTGTGTGCTGTCTTCCCAGGAAAATGCATTCATATATGTGTACAAATATCATTCTATATAAACACAGAAGGATCGGAAGCTAACTACCAGAGCCAGTTCATGGATTTCTGATTAAGACACTCGTCCAGGGCCGGCACAGTGGCGGTGGGTTAAGCCGCCTCTTGCAGTGCTGGCATCCCTTATGGGTGCCGGCTTATGTCCCAGCTGCTCCACTTCTGATCCAGCTCCCTGCTAAAGCATGTGGTAATGCAACAGAGGATGGCCCAAGTGCGGGGGCCCCTGCACTCATGTGAGAGACCCAGAAGAAGCTCCTAGCTTCGTCCTGGCTTAGCCCTGGCTATTGTAGCCATTTGGGAATTGAACCATTGGATGGAAGATCTCTTCCTCTCTGTAACTCTGCCTTTCAAATAAATAAATAAAATCTTTTAAAAAATAAAAAGGAGGTCCTCACCCAACGTGGGCCCTCAGCCTTGGAGTTGTCAGCCTCCAGAGCTAAACAAAGCCTCCAATACAAAATAAACCTCTGTTCTAGATAAATCACAAAGTCTAAGGTAGAAAATGGGCAAAGGCAATCCTTTATAAAAAATAAATTAAAAAAAGGAAACTCATCCACATAATTAAACATTTATCAAATCAAGTCATTTGCATAAATTTTCAAATGCATCAAAAACTCCAGGGCTTTTAGGGAGTGCCCAAGAAGTGTGAGTGGAGGAACACCCGGGGCACTGTGCAGAGTGAAGCACCAGGAAATCCGGAAGTTTGTGGCTCTGCTTCAAGAGGCCCAAAGATCAAGCAGGCAAATAACTAAGTACTAACACTTTGTTGGGCACAAATTTCTGATGCTGAGCAGAATTCATCTGAGTATGCCAAGCTTAGAACGAGTTGCCTCTTATGTACCAAGCACTACTATGCTTGAAAAACGTGAAGTTGAACTTGTCAAAGCATCCACTTTCAAGGAGTGTGGAAGAGGAAGAGAGCCAAACTCAATATGATCCAAACATCTGTTTGGATTCCACAAAGCATGAATGAAGGGGACTCATTCCTGGAATGTAACCCCGAACAGAATAAGCCAGAGCCAGTCCTGACTCCCTGTCACCTGTGCACTGACACTGGCCCACTTCTGGGACACTATTAAGGCACCTCGCGAGAAGTCCAGCATTGTGAGTTCAGTTATCTATTCCATTGAATTGTATTTTATAAGAACAAAATCTCAGAGCTTACCTGATGTATCTATTATTTTAGTAAAATATTGTATTAAGCTTTTTAGAAAATATACATAATTTTACCTTTCTCAAATGGATGCCTTTAATGTTTATGGCTCAATTTATTGTTTAGAATAAATATTTGAAGCTAGCTTGAAATCTCTTTTCAAAATGTTGAACACCAAAGACAAGGAGAGAATCTTGAAAGCAGCAAAAGGAAAACAAATTTTTATTTATAAGGTAAGTCCAATAAGATTAATTGCTAACTTCTCATAAAAAAAAAATGGAGCTAGAAATAGGATAACATGTTCAGAATTCTCAAAGAAAAATCCTATTAATGAAAATAAAGTATATCCAACAAACTATGTGGTAAAATAAAGGCATTCACAAATCAACAAAACAGTCTATGGCTAGCAGATACATCTCACAAGAAATTCTGAAGGAAGTTCTTCAAATGAAGTGACTCTAGGTGGTAATTTGAACCCACAGAAACCACATGAAGTAACAAACGGCACCTACAAATGTACTATGTAATTATAAAAGACAATGCACATACCTAACTCTTCTAAATTTGTTAACTGGTGTAAAAGAATGTGTAAATGCATGGAAAGCACTATTATACATGATACATAATAATGTACATACCTAAAAGAAAGTGCTATTTTACCTGTTACGGCATAGCAGGTAAAGCCACTGCCTATGGTACTGGCATCCCATATGAGTACCAGTTTGAACCCCAGCTACTCTACTTCCAATCCAGCTTCCTGCTAATGTGACTGGGAAAGCAGCAGAGGATAGCGTGGTGCTTGGGCTCTTTATTCATGTGGGAGACCCGAATGAAGCTCCTGGCTCCTGGCTTTGGCCTAGCCTAGCCCCAGGCTTTGAGGCCATTTGGGGAGTGAACCAGTGGATGGAAGATCTCTCTGTCTCTTCCTCTCTCTGTAACTCTCACTTTCAAATAAATAAGTAAATATTTTAAAAAAAGGAAAGAAAAGGAAAGGAAAAAGGGGAAAGGGAAGGGAATGGAAGGGAAGAAAGAAAGAAAGGAAATAAGAAAAGAAATATAATACAAAAATAAGTTTAAGAATGGGGCCAGCACTGTGGCGTAGCAGGTAAAGCCTCTGCCTGCAGGGCCGGCATCCCATATGGTTCTGGTTCCAGTCCCAGCTGCTCCATTCCCAATCGTCTCTGCTATGGCCAGAGAAAGCAATAGAAGATGGCCCAAGTCCTTAGGCCCCTGCACCTGGGAGATCTGGAAGATCTGGAAGAAGCTCCTGGCTTCAGATCAGCCACAGCTCCAGCTGTTGCGGCAATTTGGGGAGTGAGCCAGCAGATGGAAGACCTTTCTTTCTCTCTCTCTCTGCATCTGCCTCTGCCTTTCTGTAACTCTGCCTTTCAAATAAATAAATGAATCTTAAAAAAAAAAGTTTGAGAATGACAGGATGGATTTCCAAAAAATCTAGATCCAACAATATGCTGCCAGGATATATCCTTTGGATTTAAAATGAAAACAGATTAAATGTAAAGAATGAAAAAATATATATAATGAAAATAGCAACCCAAAGAAAGCTGGAGTGGCTATATACACTTTTGATATATAAGAATAAATGGGGGGGGGAAGCCATTGTAATCTATAAGCTGTATTTTGGAAATTTATATTCTTTAAATAAAAGCGTTATAAAAAAGCAAAAAAAAATTTTAAAACAAAAAATATTACAGCAAAGAAGGAAATTTTGTAATTATAACATGTTGAATGCATTAGGAAGATGTACCAGTTATAAAAATATATGCATCCAATAACAATGTACCAAACGACATGAAGTACAACTTGTTAGAAATGAAAAAAAAAAAACAGACAACCTAGCAATGATATCTGGAGACTCATATATCCCACATTCAATGATGCAGAGCAGAAGTAGACAGAAGATCAACAAGGAAACAGAAGACATGAATAAAATTGTATACCAATTAGACTCAATAAGACATCCTAGGATACCTCACCCAACAGCAAAAGAATATTCACTCTTGTCAAGTTTGCATATCATATATTTGGTCATTGCAGTCATCTCTTTCAGGTTATTATAAGGGAATACCTGAAGTTGGGCAACTTGAGAAGAGGCGCATTGAGTTCTGGATGTTCAGGAGTATGGTGCTGGCTCTGGTGAGGACCCCTTGGCTGCCCCATAGCATGATGGATGGCAGCATGGTCACACACATGTGAGAGGGAGAGATCCAATGGCAAGACAGGAAATTATGGGGGGGTGGTCTTGCTGTTTTATAACAAACGTCCCATGAGAACTAACTCAGGGTGCTACAGAATCACCTTAAATCCTCCCCAGGGCAGTGCCTCCAAAAACTTCCCACCAGGCTCCACCTCTTTAAGGCACCAATGTCTCTTTAACATCCCTCCACTGATACACAAGAATCCAGCACATGATCCTTTGGAGGACAACCATGTCCAAACCATAGTAGCCATAAAACAAACCTTGATACATTTGAAAGGATAGAAATAATATAAATTGTATTTTCTGGTCACAATGGAAGCAATTTGAAGCCAGTGACAGATAATTTTTAAAAAATATTTATTTTATTTATTTGAAAGAGTTACAGAGAGAGGTAGAGACAGAGAGAGATTTTCCATCTGCTGGTTCACTCCCCAGATGGCCACATGGCTGGAGCTGTGCCGAATGGAAGGCAGGAGCCAGGAGCTTCCTCTGGGTCTCCCATATGGGTGCAGGGGCCCAAGGACTTGGGCCATCTTCTACTGCTTTCCCAGGCCATAGCAGGGAGCTGGATTGGAAGTGGAGAAGCCAGGTCTTGAACCGGAGCCCATATGGGATGCTGGTGCTTCAGGCCAGGGTGTTAACCCACTGCGCCACAGCGCCGGCCCCATTGACAGATAAATTTTAAAAACACAATGAAGTGAAAATTAGACAACACATTCATAAAATAACCAATGGATCCAAAACATAATTAAAAGAGGAGATTGGAAAATACGTTGCTAGAGGAGCCATGATGGATAAATAGTGGTGTCCAACCTTCATTTTTTCTACAAAGAATCAAATGAAGAAGTAAATAACGGCATTGCAAGATGAGTGCCCAAGGGAGGAATCCAGAGGACACAGAGACATGGGACAGCAGCCTAAAGAAAGGAATAAAATACACCAGCAGAGTGCACGCTGGCTATGGGGAGCCCACACTTCTGGGGAATGGAATGGTGGGAGAATCCCAGAACACCTCATTTATCCAGAACTCCTCATTTCCAGGGATGCTGAACATCAGCAATCATTGCTACATGGAGGACCCACAGTTGTCACAAGTTTGGTTTCCAGCAAAAAGAATTGCCTAGATGTACTCTGCAGCTTTGCCATACTCTTCCCCACAAAGCACAGACTTGGCAGTCACGATGCCATTTTCAGAAAGGATTCACCGTCTGAAGCCATCCAACCCTTGGGGACAGAAGTCCTGACATATTGCCAACTTTGTGAACTCACAGACCTTCCACCCAGTGGGGAAAAGAGATCACAGCCTCACAGACCCAACTGACCTCAACAGTGACAGTAGCCCCAAGACCTTAGCACAGGTGGTACTTGGTCCTACATGGGACAGGTAGCGGATCTTACATCTAGGACCTTAAGTCGGGTTCTTGCCTCTGTAGACCCCCTGTAGTCCCTCACTCCCACCAGGGCAGAGCACAGCAGACATGGATGAAAGCCAACACAGATAGGGCCCATCCCCCAGTCCCACCAGAGTTCTCGTCCTAAGCCTACACTGGCTCTGGGGAACTTGAATGTACAGGCACCCTGCTGCCCCACCACAGGCTGTGCAGCTCCCTTGTCCAGCAGGTGCCAGGTTTAGTGAGTGCCTCAGACTCCAGCCCTGCTGCGGCCCCAATGTGTTTCAGCCTTAGCAGGTGTTATCTGGTCATGCCCACCTTGCTGGCTGCCTACTGGAAAGTTGGCTTCAGGGAGTGCTCCTGACTTGAGCACCAGCTCAGCTTAACAAGTAAGCCCTGGCTTTCATGGAGCGGTTAATCATGCCTACCTGATTCACCTGCTCATTCTCTTTTCCAGTGGGCCTCAGCTTCGGTGAGCATGCTAGACCCCAAGCTCACTGTGGCCCAAGCCTGCTGAGGTTCTGGAGAATGTGGTTGGTTGCCCGTGCCTGCTCAGTCTGTTTATCTCCTTTCTGACACCGTGTCTCAAATGGGGTGAGTGACTCAGAACCACCACAGAAGTTGGCTCCGTGCCAATCTGCAGGGGTCATTTATCCAACTCTCCCGGACCTTGATAATGACTCTGGACCCCAGACACCCCACAGCACAATCCCTGCTTTAGCTTTCAAGGACACGGATGGCAGAACACACTTGCTGGACTTGGGCTTGGCAAGGCTATGACCCTGGCCATCTCCATATGGCTATTATCAAAAAGACAGAAAATAACAGACACTGGCAAGGATGTGGAGAAAGGGGAAACTTGATAATCTGTTGGTGAGAATGTAGATTAGTACAGCCACTACAGAGAATAATGGGAACGTAACTCACAAAACTAAAAATAGATCTATTATATACCCCAGCATATATATATATATATATATATATATATATATACACACACACACACTAAGATAATGATGTCAGCATTTGAAAAAGGCTTCTGTACTCCCATACTATTCACAATAGCCAGCATATGGAATCAACTGAGGTGTCCATCAGTGAATGAATGGATAGCAAATGTGATATATGTTCTCAATGGAATATTAGTGTTCCTTAAAAAAATGAAATCCTGACATTTGGAGAAAAATGGGTGGGACCGGTGTTTATTAGGTTAAATGAAGTAAGTCAGACACAGTAAGAGAAATACCATATTCTCTCTCACATGTGGAAATTAAAATAGTAGTGTGTGTGTGTGTGTGTGTGTGTGTGTGTTCAATCCAAATTTAAAATAGTGGTTCCTAGAAGATGGGAAGGGGAGATAGGATGGAGGAAGAGTTGACAGTGGGTACTAAGACACAGTGAGGTGGACATGACAAGTTCTGGTTTTTGTGAGGCACAGTGGGCTCGTGATAATGTGTGACATGGTGTATAAAGAACTAGAGGACGGGATATGGAGGCTGAAACACAAAGAAAAGAGGAGGAAGTAGAAAGCTGCTCTCCTGCAGGTCTGGTTGGATTATGTATCAGTGTTGAAAAGTTGCATCGTGCCTCTTAAAACTGCAAATATCACGTTAATCTAAATTTTCAAACTAAAGTTTAAAAAAAAAGCGGTGATAAGGCTCAAATTAATAGAATCAGAAATTATAGAAAGGACATTCCTACTGACCTTACAAGGAGAAAATTATAAAGAAACACTGTAAATGATCATATTCCAATATACAAAATAACATGATGAAATGGGACAATTCCTAGAAAGATATAAACTATCAAAATTATCTAGTGAACACATAGTCCATGTAGCACTCTAGGAAGTAAGGAGTTGAAACAGTGATCGAAGATTTATCCACAGTAAAAAACGAGGGCCCAGATGACTTCATAGATGAATTCTTCTATCAAATATTGAGAGAAAATCTTCAATTTCCTCACAAACTTTTCAAAAAAGTGAAAAAAAAAGAACATGTACCAACTCAGTTTATGAAGTTGGTTTTATTCCAACACTAAAACCACAAGAAAACTGTGGAGCAATATGTTTTGTGACTAGGATACAGAAATCTTTTAACATTTAACATCTGAATATAACAACATATATTTTATATATTGTATATACACACAAGTATAAGTATGTATTTAAAATATGAATATATATGTAGTCATAGCAAAGAGATTTATCCCAGGAATGCAAAATGTTAGCTAAGTATCTGAAAATTAATTAATATAGTTTACCATATTGACAAAATAAAAAAACAAAAAGTACATTTTTGTCCTAATAGACTCAGAGAAAGTATTTGACAAAATACAATGCCATTTCTTTTTTTTTTTAAAGATTTATTTTATTTATTTTAAAGAGTTACAGAGAGAGGTAGAAAGAGAGGTCTTCCATCCTCTGGTTCACTTCCCAGATAGCCGCAATGGCCGGAGCTGCGCCGATCCGGAGCCAGGAGCTTCTTCCAGGTCTCCCATGCAGGTGCAGGGGCCCAAGGACTTGGACCATCTTCTACTGCTGTCCCAGGCCATAGCAGAGAGCTGGATCTGAAGAGAAGCAGCCGGGACTAGAACCAGCGTCCATATGGGATGCCTGCGCTTCAGGCCGGGGCATTAACCCACTGCGTCACAGCAGCAGCCCCCAGTACAATACCATTTCAAGATAAAAACACTCACTCCACCAGAAATGGAAAGGAGTCTTCTCAGCCTGATAAAGGGTTTCTACACAAAACCCCAAAGTTAATATAATACTTAACAGTGGAAGACTGGTTGCTTTTCCACTTAAGACCAGAAGCAAGACAATGATATCCATGCTCATACTTTTATTTAAAGTTCTACTGGCAGTTTTAGCTAGGGAAATTCATTCATTTACAGAAATAAAAGTTATCAAGATCTTACTTATTTAAAATTCACTTTGAAAACACAACAGAACGGACAACTGAGTTCAGTAAGTTTGAGGAACCAATATGCAACAATCAGTAACACGCAGTGGTGAAGACACCCCTTGGAGTAACCACATCCCATATCAGAGTTCCTGGGCTTAGTTCTGGCTCTGCTTCTGATTTCAAGATCCTGCTAACACAATCCTAGTAGGGAGCAGGTGCTGATAGCTGTGTGGAAGGCCAGACTGAGTTCCAGATTCTTGACTTTGGTGTACCCAGCTCCAGCTGCTGTAGGTATTTGGGGGTGGACCAGCAGATAGAATATCTCTGTCAGTCTGTCTCTGTTTCTTTCTCTTCATCTCTCTTGCTTTCAAATAAATGATTTTTTAAGTATATTATATTTTTAAAAATAATATATCTGGTTAGCAGCAATGAAAAATTTGAAAATGAAATTAAGAAAAATTCAATTTATAACATAATCAAAAATAAAATTTAGGAATAAATTTTAGTGAGTACAAAACTTACATCCTGAAAACTAAAACACTGTCATAGAAATTGAAGAGTATCCACATAAATGGAAAAATGTCGTTTAAAGATTAGAAAATATAATATTTTTAAGATGACAATACTACACAATTAATATATACATTTCACTGTGCATCATATTAGAATCTCTACTGACTTCTTGGTAGAAATTGGCAAGCTGATTCTAAAATATATGTGGAAATTCAAGGGACCAGAATAGACAAAAAAATCTTGGAAAAAGATCAAAGTATGAGGACTCACATTTCTCAGTTCAAAACTTACTACAAAGCATCATTAATCAAGACAGTATGGGGTTGGCATAAGAATAGACATATGGATTAAAAATAGAATTGAGAGTCTATAAAGGAACTCATGTGTTTATAGTCAACAGATTTTCAATAATTGTTCTCAGATCATTCAATGGGAAAATAATAATCGTTTTGACAATCCATGCTGGCACAACTTGATAGCCAAATGCTAAAGAATGAAGCTGGGCCCTTACCTCACACCAAATACAAAAATTAACTCAGAGTGGATAAAACACCTCATGTAATAGTTAAAACTATAATGGTATTGTGGTGTATCCAGTAAAGCCACCACCTGTAACGCCAGCATTTCATATGGGTGCTGGTTCATGTCCTGGCTGCTCTATTTCCACCCCAGCTCCCTGCTAATGGCCTGGTAAAAGCAGTGGAAGATGGCTCAAGTACTTGGGCCCCTATACCCGTGTGAGAGACCAAGAAGAAGCTCCTGGTTACTCGATTCAGCCTGGCCCAACCCTGACAGTTGTGGCCATCTGGGGAGTAAACCAATGGATGGAAGATCTTTCGCTCGCTCGATCTCTCTCTCACTCTTGCTTTCTGTCTGTCTCTCTGTCTCTCCCTCTCTCTTTGTAACTCTGACTTTCAAATAAATAATCTTTCTAAAAAAAAAAAAAACTATACACTGTTTAAAGAAACTTGGGCATAATTCCTATGACCTTGAATCTGGTGATAGATTTTTAGATATGACATCAAAAGCATAAACAACAAAAGAAAAAATTAAATTGAACTTAATGGAAATTAAAAACCTTGTGTGTTTTAAGCAACATTATGAAGAAAGGGAAAAAAATCCACATACTTTCACTTACAGAGACATACCTAAAACAAACAAAGAATATATCTGAGTCAATAACAGAAAGACAAATAACCCAATATGAAAAGGGACAAAGAATTTGAACACCATTTTCCAAAAAAGATATACAAATGACTGTTAGCACATTAAAGCCTGACATTGTTAGCAACCAGGAAAATGCAAATCAAAGCTATAAGATGCTATATCATGCACATTAGAATGGCTAGAATCAAAAAGTCAGGTAACAATAAGTGTTGTCACACATGTAGAAAACTGCAACCCTCATACACCATTGATAGAAATATGTAAAATGGTCCAGTCACTTTGGAAAACAATAAGGGAGTTCCTCAAAGTTTAAACATAGAGATAGCCTATAATTCCTATTCCCAGCTAAATATCCAAGAGAAAGGAAAACATAAATTCAAATGAAAATCTGTACATGAATGCATTAATATATTCCTTGTTTACATCATGACATAGTAACAAATAATAAAATAATGACATATCTACAAAAACACATAAGTTCCATATTTACAAATAATACATGGCATTATTTATAATATCAAAAGAGGGGAGTCTACATTTATACAATGATCATAAAAAGGTGGGAAATACTGATAGATACTATGGCACTGATGAACCATCATGAACCACTGATGAACAATGATGCCAGGCTAAGTCACAAAGAAGCCAGTCACAAAAGACTACATGCTACATGATCCCATTCCTATTCCTGTGAAATGCCCAGAACAGGCAAACTATTAAACTAATATGTCAATTAGTGATTGCTTAGGGTTAGGGGATATAAGGGCATAAGAGGGTGTACTGGCCAGGGTTCTCCAGAGAGACAGAATCAATAAGGTACACAACAGGTGTTCACAAAGTACATGGAATGTGTAATGCATTTTAATCCTTTTCTTCTTTGAACTTTTTTGGGGGTACTCTTGAATACAGAGAGGTTAACATCCAAGAAGAGAGTTATTAGTGGAACTGGCTCCACTTGACTAAGGGGGCTAGGGAGCCCCCCAAGGAGGCCATCAGTACCCTGGACAGCCAGAAGGCTTAGTAGCATGCCTCTGTTCAAGTCTGAAAGCTCAGGATTGGGAAGCTGATCGGGTAACCCTCAGTGCAATAACCAAGACCTAAGGAATCAAAGGGTTCCTGAAGCATGTCCCAGAGTCCTGAGGACCAGATCACCTTGAGTTACAACGTCCAAGGGCAGGAAAGGAATGGCGTCCCAGCTCCAGGAGAGAGAGCGTGAATCTTCCCGTCCTCTCCCTTTTGGCTCTATCTGGGCCTTCAGCAAGGTGGACAGTGCCTGTCTACACCGAGGGCAGGACTTTTCCCATGCAACCCACTACTCCCAAGCTGACCTCTTCTTGAAACCCATAACCAGACCCCAGAAATAATGCTTTCCCAGATTGCCTGGTGTCCCTTAACACAGTCAAAGTGATACCTAAATGGACTCTCATAGGAGGTGATGGGCAATAGTAAGAGGTTTCTTTCTGAGGCGATGACAATGTTCCCACAAATGACTGTGGTGCTCCCCGTATTAGGAACATACTGAAAACCACTGCCTTGTCCACTGTAAACAGGAAAATTCTATGGTGCGTGAACTAGGACGTGAAAAAGCAGGGAAAAAAAATCTAGTCTTCAATATATCACTTGTAGAATTGAAGAATATTCACAAATTCAGAAAAGCATAGGCCAAATGGTTTTGGCCTTTGAAGGCTGGTGTTAATTATGCCTCTGTTTCTGATTCATTTACACGCAATGCATCAGCTTGGTTTCGAAGGAGGCATTTGATGACTAAGGGGACCGATAAACTTTTTATTTGGTGAACCTTGGCTGGCTGTTTTCCTTTGTTCCCCCTGAACCATGATGCTGTGCTTGACAGCATTAGTTTTAACTTAGTTCTGGAAAGGTTCATTTCCAGTTCCAAACTCAGATCCCAGGAATTGCAAGGGACTCCTACATTTTGTAAAAATGCGGAACATATTATTTCCTCCGAGTTGAGTGATGAAGCAGATTACATGTGACACTGATGAGCAAGATAGCAAGTTCAAATGCTGGGAGTTTTTAACCATATGTAAAATGATACACAGTCCCCAGAACATGCTTTGCACCAGTCCTCTTTTCCATGGCTGGGACATCGGTGGAGAGAGAAGAAAGCTGCCACATGGGTACTGCTTAGAAGAGGCAGAAGGAACTGTTACCATAAGAGCTTCTACTTATTTTCATGCGGTGACCCCTGCTAGCTCCCTTATACAAGTAATGTGTGGGTGTGGAGGAGAATAATAAAACAAAATATACTTTGGAGAGGGGTAGTGGGGAAGAGAAGAAAGACAAGTATTGTGAAATTCAAGTGCTATTTCACATTTCCAAGATGGACAGCATTGAATGCATACCAGGGGATACCTCTGTGTCACCTGCTCTTCCAGCCAATGGTTGGAGCAACAAGCGTGGTGTTGACGTCAACTCATCAATTCCATGATAACTGTCCTCAGACTGAAAAGTTTGTCATGACTTTTAGGTTTTTTTTTTTTTTTTGCCCTTGTTCATTGTGTGGTTGGAACACATATAAGTAGCAGGATTCTCTTCAAAAGAAATAATAGAACTTGCCAAAAGTGATATGCAAGATCAAATTCATACCTAATGGCCATAATTATAAAAATCTTTGGGAAAAAAACCTGCCAAGATGGTTCATTCTAAAACCAAGTGAGAGATTAGCGTGCTAGATACTTAGAGTCTGTACCTAAGAAAGTAGAAGCTTCCGTTTTGTAAGCCTAAAACCCTTGGATAGTCAGAAATAAAAAAGAAAAAGAAAAGAAAACTGAAAATTATCTGTTGTAGACACGCAGATTTCCAGGTTAATGCTTGACCCTTGATACCAAGGAAGTAGCCCAGCCTAGCTCCTCCTCTGACCTAATAGAAATCATCCTAATATTATTAAGCCAGAAACAGTGCGACAATCCTTCCCATTCCTGGGAAAGAGACATCTTTTCCAACTTCCCTTGCAGTAAAGCCACTGCAAGAAATTCAGATCCACCAAGGGACAGGAAGGAGGTGAAGGGGGAAAGCATTTATCTCAGAGAATTAATATTACTTAGAGGTCCAGCCTACCCCTGACGCTACACACACACACACACACACAAACACACACACACACACATGCTTGAACACACATACTTGCAAACCCATTTACACACTTGCTTACACACAAAACACACGCTTTGCATGCACATTTGCACATGTGCTTACACACTCACAAGCTTACATACATGCTTGCACTGTTGAGTATATCTAGGAAAGGATATAAAGTGTGAGCAAGGCTATTAACAAATTCAAGTTTAGGATAGAGCAGCCCCATGCTGCTCCATGACTGCCAAGCAAGCCTAAGAGAGGAAGCTGAGGAATTCTCAGTTTGCAACATGCACAGGATTGGAAAGAGGTGAAAAGTCGACCAAAAGCGTTTTTCTTCTTTTCCACAGAAAGTAAGGGTGGTTTCTTTCCTGTTTCTGGGATGATGAGGCTAATAACTAGAATATTAGCAAACTTGAGTAGTTAGCAGGGAATACAATGTGCCAGATCCTGGTCTGAATGCCTTACATAGATAACCCCATTTAACCTGCACGGCCTCCAGGGATCAATACCATTATGATCTCACTGAGCAAACACGGAATGCTGTAGAGAGATTGGGCGCCTTGTGCAACATCGCTTTGCTGAGATGGCACAGGGGAAATCTGAATCAAAGGCAGGCCTTGGAAGCCAAGGGCCTCACTCATACGTGGCAGGGAAGGGGGGGGGGTCCAGGGCAAGAACTCGGAACACACAGCCTACACATCAGTGCAGATTGCCCAACCACTCATCAACTACTCTCTGTGTACAATGAAATCCTGGGCTCAAATATATCTTCTCCACCCTCATTAAAGTTCAATCACTAGAATTAACTATGGAGGGAAAAGAAAATTTGCTTAATTTATTTTTAGAACGTATTCTGCTTGTGGCTGGGGGAAAAAGACTTTTAGCCATATATACAATATTTAATTCATAAAGCATTTGTTGAGAAAAGAATCAGGTGGGAGCGGGATTGAGGATTGGGAGAAACCACATGAACATGACTAAAGGGTCCTATATAAAATACCATAAAGTTTAAAGAAAACACATCTGCCCACTACAGAGTTATAGCAGTTTCTCCCTAAAAATAGATCAATCGTACGATTTAAAGAATTCCTCTAGAGGACAGGGAGGGGACATGAAGAAATGGGAATATTTAAAATATTAAAAAATCCTTCTACAGGCTTGAGAACAAACGCGGCTTGAACAATGTGGCAGGCAGCCCATACTGCCAAGTTGCCTTTGGGGATAGAGACATTTCACTGCGTTCCTGATGGTGGAGCAACACGGCCAGCTTCCCCCTTCCTCCACCTCCCCTGCAGTAAGCCGTGGAAGCTGCCCCATGAGAAAAGAACAGGCTGCAGTGTGGAGGCCTCATGCTGACACTGAGCATCCAAAACAGGCTGACTCACGGGCCTTGTGAATCTCTCCTACATTGTTCTGATGAAGAAGGCTAGTTCAAGTCAAGTTCTGAGAACACCAGCTGGGAAAGGATGGACGCCTTTTCTTTCTTTCCAGAAAATACCACCCAGCTTTTAATTACACATGCTGGATGGACAGTTAAAAACCAATAGTTTGTTCAACTTTTCTCCCATGGTGATAATTTTTTTTCTTGGTGGAGGATAATTAAAACATTCTTAGGTTGCCCTCAGCAGTGTCTCCTAACCCAGCCTGAGTGGCCGTTTTGACTAGAGGCAGCCTGGGGTAGGGGTGAGGTCCCTGTGTTTTGTACCTTACAGGCTTAAAGTGCACTTCTGACTCAGTCAGGAAATGTCTGTGGAATGCTGGGTAAGTTAAGGTACTCAAATCTCTCTGAATTTGATGACCTTATTTGTAATCTGGGGGTTACATGTGTCACACAATGAATCACTCTAGATTAGGGATGATGTCTATATGCCCCGTTCCCAGCTCATTCTAAGGATACAGGATCATATATCACTAAGTGAGAGCCCCAGTCAGCACCCCAGCACCCTGTGAACCAAATGTGTGCTTTACTTACCGCCTAGACCCCTGGAATGTCATCCCTTCTGACAGAAAGGTGAGGTGTCGGCCTAGGCTTTGAACTCCACAGCCTTTATAAGACAGCATTATTTTTCCAAATATGCAATACTCTAAGTAGAATCATTCTGAAAGAAAGAAAAAAGATCTCCATTGAAGTGATCTTGGTAGAGTTTGGAAAAAAAAAAAGAAAAAAGGTCTGGTATTTAATTACTTTTGCAATTTTCCACCTCTCCCTCTCCTCTTTGCTGAACCACTCCCCCCCCCCAAAGGGTGGTAACAGGTTACTAAACAATGTCTGTTAGGAAAGCATCCGAGGTAGTATCAGTTAGTTCTTTCTCATTCATAATTCAGAGTTAACAGAAAGTCAGAATGCTTGGACCAGTGCAGCAGGAAATTCTTTACACTGCTCCCCCTCCCTTCCACATCTGCTGCCTCTTTTAAAATCCATCTGCTGAAGTTCAACAGTGTCCCCAAGTTTCCTCAATTAATATGTCAGTGGGCAATGCCTTGTTAGTGACCCTGAATTGCTGGTAGATGAAACACTCCCCAAAGCCTTCTCATTTTTTCAGAACCATTAAAAATGTTCACAAAGAGATAAGGAAATGGAGCAGTATTCATGCACACTCTGTTCCACATGCAAGTGCACACAGTTCTCAGAACGGCTTCATGTCTGTAGTTTTCCCCAAGCATTTTCCTCTGTCATTCTTAAGACAGCTGCTGCAGGAGGTAGGTAGACAATCTTTTTCCAGGTAAGGAGGTCACAGAAGACAGAGATATGAACGGAGCCAATCAATGACTAGGCAGGCTGACAGCCTGAGTCCTCTGTGTCCATCTGGTGCATTCTCTTACAGAAGTGTGTGCAAAGGCTTAGCTGTTGTGTACACATTTTTTTTGACAATTGAATATATCAGCTATTTTTAAGAAGATAAACAGTTTGATTGAAATTACTGATCAATCGAGTGCAAAGAGTTACCCATGCTGTACATGTAACCCATTGCCTTTGGGGCTGTGGTATATGGGACACAGGTGTGCTTTGTTAAGTCAGTGGGATTCAGGGCAATTAATGTTCTCTTTCTCCTGTCGCCTATTTAGCACACAGCAAGGCTGGCCTGTTCAGGAATCCTCATGTGATCCTTGATTGCATTACAAAATATGATCAAAAGACTCCACCTCAATGGGCATGATTGTGCTGCTTGCTAAACTCAATGGCAATTTATTTAAATATGATACTCTGCAGGAGGAGTCCTTCAAAGCAAAGGCACAACAGGCAGTTTATCATTTCCATGCGAGGCATTTGGAGTTACTGCCTCTTGAAAGCACTGAGGGAAACAAGGATAATGCTAGTGGAAGACTTAAAATGTGATATGAGCGCAAGCCTCACTTTCTAGGCATAAAGCTAGCTATGTCTTAGAGTTAATAGCTTGGTGGTCCCTTCTTAACACAAATCAGCCTTCCAAACAGAAGAAAGGGATGGGCGTGGGTGGTAAGGAAATTAGGAGCGTGGATTCTAGACAACAATGCATCTGAGATAATCGGGTGATGCAAACACATCACTATTCAGTGTGTGGCAGAGTGCCGCTAATTCACCGAAAAGCTAAGTCAGGCAAATATAAATTAAAGCATGTGCAGGATGGGATTGTAAAAAAGAGGAGCAATTAGCACTGCAGTATGTGCACATCTGCAATAATCCTGTTTGATGCATCTTCTACTCATTTACTTTGTGGAAGGAAAAAAAAAAAAAACAGGTCCACAGGAGGAAATGCACAGCTTTGGGCCACTACAAAGCATTTCCAAGCACTGAGAGAATTTGCTATGTAAAAGTGTCGTCCAAGTTCTTCTTCAAACCCAGACCACAAAGGCCCACTGCCTCCTATTTGCAAAGCTGTGAGTTGTAAATTTTCAAAGCTTAATTTTTAGAAATGTGCTAATGACGACTGGCATTCATATGTTCATGTTTCTCCCTGGCAACATGATTTCCTTGTTGATGGGGAAGCAGAGGTTAGAAAGCAGGTTTCATAATTTCGTTTATTTGCATATGAATGCAACCCAGTGAAAACTGATTTGGGATATGTTATGTGGCAAATTGTCATTTTGCTCGTGAATCTGGAAATAGTTCATTGTATAATCTTTATTCAGTAATGTTTTAAACACTTCTATGTTGCTTTACAGAAAATAAGACTTCAGTTCTACATTAATATATAAAATTCAATCAGGATAGAAAGTATTTCTAGAATACAATGATTAATCCTTTCCAAACTATAAAAATAATTCAACTCCCAGTTTAACAGATTGCTAAGTATTTCTCACTAAATATTTGCTATTTTAGCAGTATTCTTCTGAAATCATTAATACAGGCAGGCAAATTATCAGCTTTCAATAAACTGAGTTATATGCTGAGAAACAGATATTTCTTAAACACATCATCTGGTATGTTGCTTTAAAAATAGATAAGACCTTTTCTAAAACAAAAAGAAAACAATGTGCATGGGGAGATAAAATCTGTCTTAGGAACAAAACTTATTTTTCTCTTAATTTAAGTTGCAAGAATTTACAAATCATATAAATGTAGTTTCAGCTTTTTGATTCCAACCATGCTTTCATGAATAACTTGATACATTTGGATACTACCAACTCTCTTTTTCATTTACAAAACAAATAAGGTGGCTATAATTGAAGCAATACATTTTAATCAATTAATTATCATTGATTAATCCTTTTGACAATACTCTAGCTCAGCAGAAATACTGTGAAAAAGCATATGCCATCATTTTTATGTTATGATGTACTTTGAATAATACCTCTTTTGATTTTAATAGATTTAAAGCACTGTACTCAATCCAGGATTTAATAAAATGTTTCTTATTAAATGTTAAGATATGTTTTCTGCACTAAATAATAATTAAAACAACAGGTCTTGATGCAAAATGTACTTTTATCTACCTAAATTCAATATAATATACTAGCACATCAGACCAAAGGTTCCTATCAGCAGAATCTCGCTTTCTTGACTGACTTGTGAATTTCAGTTTCTATATAAGCATATGTAAGACAATGCTTCAAAGGCAGCACTCAAATATATATCCTCCCCAGCCACTGATCTTTCGCCTTCTGGGCTGGGTACATAAAGAAACCTAACCTCTGTGAGCAGCCTGAATCTCTGTTTTTTTCAGCAAGATCGGCAAGAGCTTCAAAGCATTGCTTCTCCCAGACAGCAGACGCTCAGACTGGACAAGTGGACGTTACTTCTTGGCACTAAAGTAGGAGAACACCGTTGTCGTAAAGCCCAATTCATTAAGTACCCCCACAGTGCAGATTGCAATCTACATTGTCATGTGACAAGTCTTCAGTTTGTCATCTCCATAGATGTTGAACTAAGGGTATCAAGAACTGGAGTTGATGATGAGTATTATTTTCTATGAAGTAAATGTGAATGTTGGGGGTCTCAGATAAATTGCCCTCTACCACATCCTCCTGCCAACACAGTTCTTGTTCATGTTTTTGTTGTGAAGTTTATACATGTGTGGGCTAGGTACTACCTGTCACTCTCAGAGGTCCTACGGACCCCAGGACACAGAACCAGATCACAGCTTCTGCATTAACTCTCAATTTCCTGGCCTTTTGAGGACTTCAGCAGAGCCATAATGTTTCTTTAACATTGGGGTTTTTTTGTGGCTTAATATTTCTAAAAGCAGTAAATTATTTCCAGCGAATGTAAAAAAGACAAATTTCTCTGTGGTTAGTGACCACAAAACAAAACAAGAAACAGAAATACTCCAGCACATGATCCTAAAAAAAAAAGCTCCAAGTTTTAAATCCTGACTTTGATATCCTGTGTGAAGTAGGAAATTTGAAGGAAGAACTGTGAACTAATATTTTAAAGAAGACTTCTGCCAACATACAATGCTATATCTATCATTTTATGATTGATAAGTGTGCCAGGTGTTGTGGAAACAAGCACACTTATGGTATCTCATATGCATAGAACATAGCTATGGACTGTTCATTAAGATTGATACTGACTGATCAAAATATTTGATGAATGATTTAAGACACATCTTAGCCTTCAATTCAAGGGTTCAGTGATAAAAACTTTCTTTTAAAAACAGCAAAGTGAAACTACTGACGTGTGATGTTTAACAGCTACAGGTTATCGATTTATCACTGTTTTAATATATTGCTCTCAGAACTCAAGTTTTTATTTCTGTTGGTAGCTATGACAATTGAAAGCTCAGAAAGAATTTTCACATTTTTAAAATAACACTTGACTTTACAACCTTTAAGTTCTAATTTCTGGAAGCAGCATTTTAATTGATCCAATAGATTCACAATTTAGCCCCGACCAAAAAAAAAAGTCTTGACGATTTCATTAGATACAGTAATTTTGAACTTTATTGTATTGAGGAATCGCCTTAAATGTTAGCTCACAGGGTGACAGACTGATAATGGGAGTGATACAAGCCATACCACTCCCCACGTACAGAGAAACTGATACTCAGATGAATTCAGTTAATTGAGTAAACACAGCTAATAATAAGGCGGGACTTAAACACGTTCTTTTTACTGAAAAACCCCAAACTGACACAGCCACACATCAGTAATGGTGTTTTCATTTAGAAAAATACAAATAATGAAAGAAGGTCTCATAACCACAAAAGGAAGAGACACAGGCCAATGAGAAGGGAAACACTAATGGTTTGATTATGCAGGAAGAAGAGGAGCCAACACCACTCTTAGGCTATTTAATAAAATCAGAAACATTCCTAAGCAACTTTAATTGTATCATCTTGCTAACCCTATTATCTGGTTTGGCCTCATCTGTGGAGAGGGCAAAAAGCAAAAGAGATACCATGCACAAGAGAAACCAACGAGGACAAAATGTAGTACAGATTCCACCCTCCCAAATTCAAGCAAAGTAAGATAATCAAGTCTTTAAACTTTTTTTATCGTTACTTTCTTGTTTATACATATTTCTTCTGTAGCAGATCAAAACTACGCTGATGGTAGACACAGATAAGGAACATGGGCGTATCAAGTCAAGATTTCTACCCCTGATATGGTAAAAACAATGTCATACATGGGACAGCTTTTCCTAAACTTTCTAAATCACAGAGCTTACGTTGGAGACTCTCTAAGCTTAGAAAATTCAGAAAACACATATTCAGGATTACTGCTTTAAATAAATAATTACAATTAAGACAGAGTAATGACAACTTCCGTATGTATAATATTAGAATTGTCCAGAAGTTTTTTTTTTACTGGCTTTTTGTAATAATCCTTTGCTATGAAAGACAGATTCCAGTTTAAAAACTCAAGCTGAATATAAAATAAAGGAAAGGAAAACAAACAGCAATAACTTTTTGTTTAATAGACTGTTTTGTTTCGAATGTGTAATTATTTTCAGATGAAGACCAGTCTCCTTTATTTTGATCTCCTCTCTATTATAAATATATACATTTCCCTTCAATTAGCTCCTCTGACTAAAATACTAAAGTTGTTTTCCATCCAAAAGCGGGGTTGGAGTCCCTGCCCTAAACTTGACAATGAATTTTAATATTAAAGATAAATTGCGATACAGTGTCCCAGGAGGATATGAAAACATCAACTTTAAGTGGAGCAACCAGAGACCTGTCAAATGATTCCATGGGGGAATTACTTAGGATTCAGAACTTTTCAACCCAATAAATATGATGTTGAAGCAAATGACTAAGACTGGAGACAGGAGAGACACAAAATTCCAGGAAAGAATATAAATAATAATTTATAAATAAAAGTGCCTCCAAGTTTGAAAATAGCTTAAAGAATACATATATCAATTTGTGTATATACATGCATACGTAAGTTTGTATGTGTTTGTGCATAGAACACATTACTTTACATATAACCTAATGCCTGTGTTCCTTGGATAAAAGCATCCTGGGCTTTCTCTTTGAAAGGGATGGAACTTAAAAATTACACTTCCACTTTCTCTGGCAAGTGTTTTCCCTCTCTGTTTCGACTCACTGAAGACACATCTTTGCCTTCAACATTTCCAAAGCTGTTCCTCTTTCCTCCTTTGCACTGGAATCTTTGTCTAATATGCACAGGGTGCCTTTTCATAAAGGTTTCCATCCTAAACGGAGAAGGAGCAGATAGGTGGGATGTCAAGGAAACCCAGCCATGCTAACGGTCTGGTCCACGGGCTTCTGCTTCTAGCAGTAACAAAGGCTCCACTGTGCACCCTCAGGTGAGTCACTTAACCCTGCTGTGTCACAACCGCTCCACCTGCAAATTCAATAATCACCTTTGCCACCCATCGTCCTTTCAGGGTTGTTTTGAGAATGTCAGAACTGCTCATTTACTTGATCCATTCAAGAAACAACCAATGCCCTTGGACCTCTGAATGTGCATACCCCAGTGTAAGCCCAGTTACGAAACTACATCCAACAGCAATATTTCCCTACTGAGACAGACAAACGGCAGCCAATTGAAGAATGCCAGACCCAAACGGCATCTTGAAGGCCTCTGAGATTCTCAGATGAAAGGCTTTATATAAAAATAAAGTGTCGCTATTACCTAGGCAAAGAAAAATGCACGCATTTTCTGTCAGCATTCAAGAGCCAACTACAGCGGTGCCCTCTGCTCCCCTTTGATATTTCGTTTGCATTTAGTTTGATGACAATATAGATAAATCCTCTATTTGGTGCTATTGGATCACGGTTACATTTCAGTTGGGTGGAAAATGACGAAATGAAAGAGAAAAGCCTTTGAAAGAAAGCGAAAATAAATGTGATAGCCAAAAGCCAAATAATAGTCAGAGCGTATTTAAAGTCTATTAAAGGACTGCAGTCAGGGTATCAAATGCACACTCTCTCATCCTCTGTGGTCAGCCTACTATGTGGACCACCTGCCTTAAATTACACAAGTTCACCGCATCCCTGGAGCGAGGAGGGGGGATGAAGGAGAAGGATGGGGGTGGAGAAGCAGCTTTCTCCATTCATAGCAATCATACTGCATTTAAAAATCTTTTCGGAATGCCTCTTTTCAATTCACAGCTACATTTCTGTCTTGACACCAGCACTCTGTGGGCTTCTAAGCAAGAAATAAGTAACTTGAAGTTTCTCAGCAGACACCAACTGACATGCACTGTGCAGTTCGCAGCAACAGAGCAGCTTGTAAGAGCTGACAGCAATGTGGAGCTGTTTACTGCCTAGGAATATAAGAAAATGGAGCTCTAATTGGCTGGATCAGCAAGAGACAGACTCTTCTGCTCCATTTGTTCAAGAAGCGCTTGTGGAATGTCCGCTGGGAGTTTTTGGAGACATCAATGGAACCAATTTCTCAAATATTAAGATGCACTGGATTAAAAAAAAAAAGTGAGATTTCCTATTAGACTTATCAATTGTTGGTATTGGGGTGCCAAGGCCACCACACATGGTTGTGAGAGATGTTCACTGAATAAGAGCAGTCGGGTCTGTTGAGCAAAGAGGCCCAGAGTAACCCCTATTGTGCAGGGTAACCCATAATCCCTTAAAAAGGGAGTCCCTTATTCAAACAAATAGATCACACAGGCAGTGGCAACGATGGGCCCAGAGCTAGCTTCATTCTACAATACTTAAGTTAAAATAAGCCTCTGGGTCACAATGTTTAAATAGATGTCTTCTTAACAGACAAGAATATGAATTGCCCCACCCTGACAGTATGGGATTATCAGTACTTTCATTTTCTAGCTCTGTTCCATAGGGCTTCTGGCCTCGCTGCCTCAGTTTTTATATGAGCATAATAGTGATGTTAGCTAAAATGAACAAAAATGCCACTTGCCAGCTGCTAAGCAAGATGCTGGGATCACATCAGAGAGCTGGACAGGCACCTGTCTACAGATAGTACACAGTCTAATTAGTGACTGTTAACCTACAGGATGTTGCTCCAAATTGATGAAAGAAGTGTAAATGCAAGCATAAAATGTTCCTGAGCTCACTTTTATTCCCTCTGTAATAGGACTTCCTTTGCCTCTCCACTCCTATTCTTTCATAGATAGGGTTCCCTAATTCTCTGCATGACTGCACAATTTAAAGGAAAACTAGGATAAAGCGGCTGCTACTGGAGCCTCCAGTATGCACGCAGCAACATATCCATGCGTGAGATCAACTGCCTATGAGTAGAGGCATCTTCCTTCGCTGCCTTGAGTACAACATGGTCATTTATGAAAGGCCCTGACACCTTTTGCAGGACCTTCTGGGAATGGTTGTTGACTGAATGATCATTCATTTGTTGAGGGAAGGCCATGTCACAGCAGCCACCCACGCAGGCTGGCGCTTGCAAAAAAAGTGCTTGGAGGACAGTGATCATTCCAAATTGTGTGTGCTGATCGACAGGATTTTTAACTCTCTGTACAGGCAGAGAGCTGAACAGATATTTTGCCAGAGTAGATGTGTTGATTGTCCAAACAAGTCCCCCCACTGTTTACCTGGGTCATTTTTCTGAACTATGCTACCTACAATTTGATGACAAGTTGCCATTTGCATGTGGAACCCATGAAAATCCATGAGGAGGGCATGCTAGATAAAAGAGTGGCATCGCATTGCAGACCACGGGTTGAAGAGGCCGCTGAGACCATCTGCAGAGCAGGAAAACCCTCTTATGATCTCTCCCCCTTGGTTCTGCCTCATTCTCTAATCACCCCGTGGGGAAAACTGCACTCTTGGAGTTTCTGCCCAAAGAAGAGTTTCTGCACATGCTACTTCAATTATCTTCCTTTTTCCATCACCCTTAAATTCATGAGGCTTCTCAGTGGTAATTCTCTTTATCAAACACAAAAATAATACTCTTGGGGGCATTTTTCTGCAAATAAGACTTTGTATCAGAAATGGTAAAACCAAAACAAAAGAAGAAGGACTCTGAAAATTACAGGCGTTCAAAGTATTGGGATTAGAAGTTTGGATGTCAATAAAGATATTCATTTCCATCCTTCTTTTCATATCCTGGTCTTTGCACTGTGCCAGGTGTTAAGTCTGCCATCACTTTTAAGACAGTCACACTCGTATCTGCTTTGTGCAGCATTGGGGAGAAATGGTAGCTCTTGGGGAGCACTTGATCTGCTGGGAGGGAATGGGTATATTTGGTACTCAGCTGAATTCTGGAGTTTATTGTCCTGCTTAAAATGTACGCCTTTAAGAAGAGAAAAGAGTGCTGGGCTAGGCTAATAATTTGAGCAAATGTCTCTATCATGCTGAGCTCCATGTTCTTTGTGTAAATTAAATGTTTGCATTAACTGAATGCAAACATTGAGAGAAATAGAAACTGTCTTCCAATTTAGAAGGCCTATCATACCCAAGCAGGGAAGGTATGTCAATCACCATGAATCCACGCTGACACGGGGTGGGACATTTGTTTTGGAAAGCAGATCATCAGCAGTGAAGGCTCCTGGGGAGGGGTTGTGAAGAGAGCCACAGGGGAGACTGGAAATAAAGGCAGTGACGTCAAGCCATCTCTCAGGGCTTCTCAGAACTGCTGACCAGAAGGCTAACTTGCAATTTAACCGCAGAAGTTCGAGTAGCGTGATTTAAAAAATCAGACTTGTGGCAGCGACACGAGGAAAAGAAAGCGCACCTTACAAGGGGAAGCAGCAGCAACCAAAGTATTCCACTTAACATTTTTGGATGTTATTCCAAGTCGCACATCAATCATGCTCACCACAACCTACTATAGGATTAACAGGACCAGTGTCACTTTCCAATGTCTCTACCCCCTTTAGCCTGGGAAAATTATAGACTGGGAAGAATATTTGGATGGGGCATTTTGGAAAGCCATTTCTGTTAACATTTTTGCTAACTGTCAACAAAAATGGCCACATGAAAGTACCCCAGCCCCCTCCCAACCCCCATTCTGCACTGAAAAAAAATATTTGCTATTTGCTAAAACTGTAGACAGTTTACTACAGAAGGCAAATGCTGAACACGGGAGCTCAACACCAATTCCTTCCAAAGAATGCAGGTGACTCTTTGGTCACCAACCTGTGTTTTATGCTGGTTTCTGAAACCCTGTCAGGAAGAATAAAAATTTCTGGGGCTTGTAGGATCTTTGGGGGTTGGAGGGTACAAAGTCTTAGCCAGCAAATATGAAAGTATATTGTAAGGTTTCCTCTCAGTACCAATACACATGGTATTACATTTTGGGGACTTGTAAGTGCTCCCACATGTTTCAGGAATAATTAAAATTTTATTGACATTTTGGCCTGCCTCCTAAAGAGGTGTAGCCTTCAGCTCTTAAGCCTTGGTAAGGTTTGAAGTTGGGACAGTTTTGTATTTAATATTCGTATGCCCTTGAATAGATAGGTAGAGAAAGACAGGAGGTGACCCCTAAGTCCTTCGATGTAGGGAGAAGGTGGTGACTTCCAAGGAGGAAGAGGAGGGACTAATCACTCATGGGATGCAGCTTATCAAATTAGGATGAGTTCCACCTATGGCACCCGTAAACTCCGACCTGGCTCCTGGTTCTGTTACGTTTTGAAGAATGAGGGAAGCTGGTGCGTTGGGAAATACTTTTGCTTAAGATTCGTTCACCCAGGAAATCGGGAATATTTTTCAGGAGCAAAGATAAGCCTCTGACCGCCAAGTTACCAATCTCGAAAGAACTTGAAGGGAGGAGGGAGGCTCACCCCCGAAGTCGAATAGCGTTCCCTAAACACCACAGATCCCCAGACATCGCTGATGGTTGCCTTCCACCGTAAGGACGCACTGAGTAGCACACTCCCTGGTCCCCACCCTCCCAACCCTGCGCGGCGAATTCTCCATTTGCCTTCACTATGGGAAACAAGGACGAAAACAAAGCCTCCCCCGCCCCGACAGTCCCCCAAGTCGGTTACGTTTCGAAGCGGAAGAGATAGTTGGAGAGCCGGGGTTCCTTGGGGAAACGCGCCCGCGGGAGGCGGCAGCGGGCTGACAGCGCGTTCTCTGCGCGGCAGGCCCCGCGGGTCCCCCGACGCGCGCAGGCGGCCGCCGCGTCCGACCTGGCCCCCCTGCCGCAGCGCGCATTTTAGCTTTTCGGCTTCACGGTGCAGCTCGCGCTAATTGAGTCAGGAGGGTTATTTTTCCTGGCCTCGCCTGGCCGTTCCGGAGCCTGCAGGGAGCCTTCGGAAAGACATTCTCCCTCCTACCTACCCACCTCCCCGACGCCCCGGCAGCTTCTGATCCAGCTGCCTGGGCCTCCGCCCGCGGAAGGGGGGGGTGGAGGGGGGGAGGGGAGGGAAGGGGGATCCCGGGTCGCGATCCACTGGGCTACGGCCAGAGGCTGAAACCCCTGGGGCTCCCAACAGAAGGGCTAATTGCAGCCCCGCTTCACACTTGGAGGTCGAATCGCATTAGCGCCACGCCACCGACAGGGCGGGGAGCAGGTGGTTAACTGCGCTGGGAAGGTTCTAGCTCTGCAGGCAAGTGACTCGGTTTCCCTCTGCAGCTTTGCCATTCTAAAGAGAGAGGAGAGGTTACCGGCTGCTCCCGTGGAAGCCGGCTCTCCGCAACACTTCCTGGAAGGTAAGAGCTTTGGCATCTGGAAGTGTCAGAAATGAGCCTTTTGCCATAAATCATCCTGAAAAGCATTCAAATCAGACAAGCGTCTAGAGACCCCTTAGACACTCCACCCCCGCAATCCTAGATCAAAGTGCAGCTCCTGACCCATAAACACCTATTCCATGCAAAATCCCACTTATCTGGCGATGCTAAGACTGCGGGAAAAGGAAGGAGTCGGGGGCATTCGTCGCTGTAACTCTCCCGCACAAATTCACGCACTCAGTCCTAGCGATCTTGGAGACAGCAGACCGCGCGGTTCCACGCCGCTCTGGGTGCCTTTCTGGGGCTCCCCGGAGGCGCGGGGCCCCGGGTTCCAGGACGGCGGACGGGGCGCTTTTCTCCACTCGCTTTCTCCCGAGGGAGAAGCAGGTGCCCGAGCGTCCGGGGCGTGGCACCGGGTCCCAGTGTCGAGGGCAGGAGGCGCTCCTCGGATGCTGCACCCGGGCGGCAAAACTAGCGCAACACACGGTTCCCAAGGAACGCCTGAGCCCAGCCCACGCCAGCCCTCGCCAGCCCTCGCCAGCCCACGCCAGCCCTCGCCTGGCTCTCCCCGCGGCGCCCTAATCCCTGTCCACTCCCGGGTTCCCTCCAGGAAAAGCTCGGGACACTCAGACGGGGCCCCGGAGACGACTTGTCCCCGGCGCTTTCCTTGCTCAACCCAAAGTCTACCGCTCCTACGGAAAACTCAAATCCGGAACTGGGACGGCCAGGCCCGGGTCTGCGCCCAAGGCCGGGGGGCGGTGAGGAGGGGGCGGGGAAGGCCAGGGAGGACCCCCGCCCCCGTCCCCCAGCTCCTGGCGGGGAGAGGCGCTCGCCGCGCGCCCGCAGAGGGAGGGGGCGCTGGAGAACGCGCTGGCGGCCAGCGGGCTCCGAGGGCCAGATTACGCGACACGTGGCTTTTACTCCTCAAATCCATTTCTTACGGGTGATTTATGAACGAGCCGCTTTGATCAGAGATGGTTTATCTGTGCACCGCCGCAGATGGCAGAAGAGGACCGCTAAAACCCCAGGCTCCCGGTGCCTAAAAGAGGGCCCCTCCCCCCACTTCCCCAACACAGCAGCGGCGGCGACGGCTTTTTCTAGGGCGATCTCATCCCCCCCCCAAGTCCTCAGCCCCGTTTGCCCTCTGAGATGCAGCTCTCTCCGGATGGTTGAAGTCAGCACCCGTGCACCCGTGCACCCGTGCAGGGGCCGCGAGGGGCCCCGCGGGAGAACTCTGGGCCCAGCCCCGGGCTGGCGAGGGCCCTAGGAAAGCCCTCTCCCAAGGCACCGGTGCTTGCTTTGGGACGGGAAGGGCGAGTCCCTGGCACCAGAGTCCCTCGCGCTCCGGGTTGTACCCTGGGAAAACGGGTCCAGGCTCAGTGAGCCTGAGTTTGTGGCCCAAGGGGTGGCCAGGTCGCAAGGGAGCAACCTGAATCCGAGTGGGAAAGAGGCAGGGAGAGAGAGGTGCGGGCAGATCACATTCCCCACCCTGCTAGTCCATAATTGGCAAAGGAAAAGCGGGGTCTCTGAAGTGGTCGTTGCAAATGGGCATCCGTGTGTTTGTGTGTGTGTGTGTGTGTTAGTAGTATTTCATGAAAACCATGTCCTGGAACAAAGACTCGCTCTTTCATGTTTCTTCGCTGTGTTATTCATTTGACAGCACTTTTAAAAAACAGGATTTTCCCCCCAAATCAAAGGAGCCCTGGCAGGGTCTGCCTGCATCGACCCCCGTCTCACCCTCCACCCGACAGCTCTGGCTATCAGGATGGAGCTGCCCATTTTTTCTGATACTCCTGATTTAGCCTAAGAACATTTAATAGCGACTGCATTGAAGATTGCAGACTCCAGCCTGGGCTATTTGCAAATCCGGGTCGTGGACTGCACCGAACATCAGAAAGAGAAAACCGATCTATGAGATGTGTTTTAAGTTTCACTCAGTGGGGCCAGGGCGGGGGGCGGGGGGGGGGGGGGGACGAATAGGAAAAAAGATTCTCCTGCTGCAGCTTGCTTTGCTGTTTCCCAGGCAGACGTTGTAAAAGGTGTGGGTGGGGGGTGAGGGGTAGCAGGAGGCCACAGGTGATCCTAGCGGGAGGAGGCTAACAGAAAGCTCCTGGGTGAAAGTGGGGTTTCTGGGAAAACATTATCTGCATGCCCCCCTCCCCCATGGGGCGCTGTGCTTGCACACTGTGCTTGCACACTCTGCAAAAGGAGTCCCTTGTCAGTGGGAAATCTTTGAGGGATGGACAGGGTCTCTGGGGACAGGGTCTCTGTGGGCTTCCAGCTGGTTTTCAAGACACAGTCACAATTCCTTGATTGGTGTTAAGTTTCAGCAGCAAACGAAGAAAAGAAATGGGAACCGTTTTGTGCAGTACTGTGTTCGCGCAGTGCGCCTCTGAAGTCCCTGGAGAAAGCTTTAGGCAGCTGAGGCTGGGCGTTAGGGTTCAGGCCACCCCAGAGGGCCAGCATCCCACCCTCTCTCAGCCTCCAGGATGCTTTGGGGGGCCCAAAGCCGACGCTATGGGATTCACAGCAAAGCATAGGTGTGGTTGGAGCGGTACTGAGATGAAACCTATAGACGAAAAGAGTCCCCCTGCCTGTTTATCTGGTCTTGAGCATTTAAAAAATTGTCAATCCTTAAAAAGCTAATGTGATTACTTTGAATACTTTCCAATTCCGACCACGCCTGTGGGAAACCCAGAGAAGAAGATAAACTCTGACAGTAAAATTGGATTGAATTTTGTGGAAGAATATACCCTGACTTTCAAAAGTTTGCTTAAAGTAGAGAGCTGTCTGGGTGGCTTTCTGGTATTTGGGACCAGATGAGATGTCAGTGGCATAGAGGTGGGGTGGTGGTAGTGGTATTAGTGTTGCATTTTAAAAAGAAGAGCCACCCCACATGGTTCATTTCAAATGCAGCCTTCATCTGGGGGCACACATGTACATCCTCCCCGTGTGCAGAGAACCAGGCCAGTGCCACATTGTTCACATTCAGAGAAAGAACTGGCCCTCTCTTCCACCACCGGGCAGCTGCTAATTATTTTAATTCTGCTTAAAAATCCAGCTTTCCTTTCCCATAGAAAACAAAGCCTTCTGCGTGCACGAGTCATTAAAAAAAAAAAATCCTTTCCAATCCAGCGTGTCTCTCATCTTGGGGAAAGCCCTCCCATCTTTCAGACCATTTCGGCATCTTGCAGGTTTGGGGCCTGTCAGGCCCAGCATTCCTCCGCTCTTATCACCCACTATCCCCTTCAAAAAAGCAATTGATTAGTTTCAGCTTCCCCCAACCGAGATCCGATCCGTTTCTCAGGATCTCACGACTTGGGGGGGAAGGGGGGGGGGAGCCGTAGTGGGTGGGGATGGCGAGCACGCAACGCAGGAGTGGGGGGTGGGGTAGGGGGACGTGAAGTGCCCCAGGCCCCTGGGGGGGGGGCGGGGCGCGCGGGTCCCCGGCCTGGGGAACCAGGCTGCTCCTGGAAGGTGCGGTCCACCCCTTTCCGGAAGCAAACGCGGAAAGGCGGAAAACAGATATGGAGAGAAGGGGGTTGGATGATTTATACCTGTGCTTTCCTCGCAGCCTCGGCCTTCCTGGCAGGCGTGGCCCCATCGGCAACCTGCACATCTGTTCTCTTCACGTGACAGCTCGTGTAAGCCCCACCGCTGGCCGAGATAACTTGCTGCAGGTACCTGTCCACTTGCCACACTTGTGTCGCGCCCGCGCGGCCCCTGCCCCTTAGTGGCAGATCCCGCCGGGGAGCGCCGGGGCCCGCTCCGGCCCGGCCTGGCCCGACTCGGCTCGGGGTGCGGGTGCCGCGGCCCCGACTTCCGCCAGCATGGCCCCCTCCCTCCCTTCTTCTCCGGGGCTGAGCTGGGCTGGGGCCCGCGTCTCCGGCCGACCCCGCTCCTCCTCCCGGGCCTGGCCTAGGGCGCGACCTTGCCTGCGCCCTGCAGCCCGGGAGAGAAGTCGCATTAGGATTCCGGCTCGCAGACCCCTCAAAAACCAAACAAAACCGAGCGACACCTGCCTGGGAGGCCTTAGTCGCAGCCACCTGAGGCCGGCCGGCCTCCCAGACACCTAAAGGCCCTTTCTTTCTGGAATGTAGGCTGTGAAGATTTTGGTTTTACTCTAGTTTTTTTTTTTTTTTTTGGGGGGGGGGCGGAATTTCTGTGCCTCCGGCTCCAAGGGCAGGCAGAGCGCACGGAGGGCGCAGGCGAGAGACCCTTCCGCGTAAACCCGGAGAGGGGCGCCCTCGAAATCCCCGCTCCAATGGAGTTTTGTCTTTGAAGTTTGGATATCATGTGTGTTTTTTTTTTTTTTTAAACCACGATTCCTACCGATGCGCACGTGCGTGCCGGCGACGCTCAAGGGCCCCACCTCGCCACGACCTGCCGCAGACAGCCCCTCGTTCAGTGGACGTCTGGGGCTTCCACGCGCGCCGCCCACGCCGATCTTACACCTCCGAATCGCCCAGAACCTCAAGTGGGCTCGCGCCCGGGGGTGCACCCCCACTACGAAGACCCGAGCCGGTGCAAAATGGATGCCGTGCCCAGTGCCCCGGCTCTCGCCGTCCAGCAGAGACAGACCATGGCAGAATCCTCCCGGTGGCGCTTCGCGAAGGCCCAGTCTGCGGCACGCTGGACGACACGCAGGCAGAAAACTGCAAGAGTGGCCCCCGGGGACCCCTGCGTGTCGCTGGGAACCTGCGGTTTGGGCCTCCGCTTGGCTCTGCGGCGGCCGCCGCGGCCCTGGCTACCGCCGACACGAGGCGCCGCCGCTGGCGAGCCGCGGCCGGACGCGGGCCCCGCGCCGTCCACGCGGCGCGAGCAGGCCACGGGGGCCGGCCGGGTCCCCCACGCCGCCCGGCCCGCCACCCACGCCGCGGAGGTGCCCCGACCCGTGTCCCCCGCCGCAGGAGAGCCCCTGGCTGGCATGCCGCGTTCGGTATGCGATTCCTTGGCGTTGGTTCCCCGCAGGTTTGTTTGTTTTGGGTTGTTTGTTTTTTTCTTCAAATTACAGATGCGGGGAAAACCGCCTGACATCATGAGAGCCGGACAAACGCTCGCTTTGAAGGATTCCTGGGCAGGACTTCAAGTGAAATCATATGCCCAAGAAGAACTTGATACCGGTCTAGAGAAAATAACCAGCTCCGGCTTTGCCAAACCATGGAATGTGCAAAACGCTACTTTTTTTTTTTTTTGGTGGTTGTTGTTGCAAGAATCCGAGTGTCCCTTCAAAAGCTCTCCCGTCATGACCACAGACCGAAGCTTGGGCCTCTGTGCGTATTGCGGGTTTCTATTTAGCGTGATTTTAAAATTATTATTAATAACACGCTCCTCCCCGGGGGGTTACCTGTGCACGAGCCCGAAGCACGTGTGTGTCCCGTGCATGTTCCTGGGAAAAGGGGCTGCGTGCACATGGGAACAAACCGCACCACCTGCCCGGAACAATTCAACACAAGAACGCCTGCACAGCCAAGGAGGGCTTCTAAGAGAGGTTTCTAGCAAGCACTACAGACAGTTTCCCAAGGTACTGCTCTTGGGCCAGTGCGCGCCCGCGGAAGGGCAGTGAGTCCAGCCACAGGTCAAAGGGAAAGGCTGAGCCCCCCACTTCCGACACAGGTGATTCACACTACCTGTCCTTTCACTAAGAGCTGGTAGCAGCAATGAAGGGAAGCGCTGTGGCCCAGGCAAAGATTGACACAGGTGGCTTCACTGCCATGCTAAAAACATGTCCCATGTGTTAGGTGTATGGGAGGATTAAAGGCATAGCTGGGGGTTCTGTTCTAGCAGTTTCCATCTCCACGGAGTGCTCTGGTCATTCAAAGCACAACTGTTCCGCCACCCTGTTTGGGTTCATTTGTGTCCTCTCAAAATCTTGGGGGAAAATATTCGTTTTGGCTTAGTAAGCTGTATCACTCAATATTGTTTGCTTTTTTGCTTTCTTCCAAAGTATTCCCTCTTAGGAGGAAAAAAAAAAAAAAACAGTGGAACAAAGCAAAACACCAAAAAAAAAAAAAAAGAGGCAAATGGACTTTGAAACTTCTAGCTCTCTATATGCTTTTAAATCCAGAGTCAAAATAGTGTTTACCTTTTCAGCAGTGATGGTCAGCTCCAGGCTGGCATGCTTGAAGGAATCTGAAATACCAAATAGTTAGACCAAACTGGTGAACAAGGAGCTTCCCTCAGGAAGAGTTTAGAAAATGAAGGTGTTTGGATGATACTCAAAATAATTAGCATCCTGATGCCTTCTCATTCCCCCAGCACTCTCTCCTAATGTTTCTACCCTACACACACACACACACACACACACACACACACACACCATAAACACACCCACTTACCCACAAATACACCCACCCATAATCACCTTCCTTTTTCTTATTTGGTTAAGGATTATCTAAAAAATTTGCCCCGCGCTGTCACTAATCTTTTAATGTACATAAACGCTACAGGCTCCTTATTGTAAATATATGGTCTAAAATATTCATAATAATAAACTTGCAATGTTGAGATGTCAGCATTCTATGATGCTGTGTACAGCGGTAAACAAGAACCTTTAAGCAAGAAAACAACCTCCATCTGAGCTATGCAAACGACATACGCATTCGCCATAGTCATTGTGGGAGTTTAGGCACCAAAATAAGATTCCAGTGTGAAAGCTTTCCTGGTTTCATCTGAGTGCAGGAAGCTGGATGTGAAAGCTAAGAAGTGATAAAAAAAAATCACCATTTTTAGTGACCTTAATTATAAAAGCAATTATAGTCCTGGCCCAGAATAATCAGAATGAAATAAAAAAATTAAACACCATTTGCCCTTCATATTCACTTCATCAGATCATCAGATTGTGTGTGTATGTGTGTGTTGTAAAGAAGGAAAATTCTGTAGAACTTTGGGTCAGGTGTACTTGCTCATTAACTGACTAGAAAGAGAGTAGCCAATGCAATTTAAGATTGTAATTGTTGTAGCAGTTACCAAGACACTGAAAGTTCAGGTTCCTTGTTTATCCTCCTTTTCCCCATAGCTGTATTTCCTTTATATATAAAGAAGGAGTTCTGAAAACAGATAACAGCCATAAAGAATATTCTTTTCTTTTTAGCACACATGACACTAAAAATGTCATGTGTATTCATGAAACAGGAGGGACATAAACTCTTTCCTGAATTAAACTCTGCTCTGGTGCATGCACTTGTATCCATTAGTGTGGTAGGATCATCAGCCCAACATTTTCTCCTATTATTTACCAATCCTCACAATGAGTGGAGGCCAGGACCAAAATACACAGTAACATGAGAAAATCCTGCTGGCTCCATGCGTGCTGGTCTATGTTAGCCGGTTACCACCCCAAATACAAGATAGGAAGAGCCAGTTGGTGGAAGTTTTGATATGTGGGACTTGACAAGGGATGAAGAGATGCTACTGAGCCCGCCGAACAGCAAACTGGAGTAATAATAAAGCTGTCTTTTTAAATACCACGCCTGTGCCTGTCAGTAGCTGGTTTATTTGAGTTTTTCACTGCTTTGTTTATCTTAGTGCTTGGTGCCTCCTGGATGCCTCCATAGTTGAACAAGCAGGTATTCACCACCGACTTACTCCTGAGCTTTAAAAATATAGAGCAAACTCTAAGGTTCTTAAAATTTTCAATCATATTTATTTATTGCAGAAAAATAATATACAAAGATATTTACAAAACAATCATAAAAATAGGAATGCATTTAGACACCGGATCTATTTGCATTTTTACCATGGGTCATCAATAAATAAATAGAATGTTGTTTTTTGTATTTTAAGTTTTTTTTTTTCCCTCAGAGGAAGAACGAAAAACGGAATTAACTGACTATGGTTTCTGCAGGCCAGTTTGATCCCAGTATTTTTTTTTTTATTTCTAAAGGTGTTCTTAAAATTCCTCTGATCGTTACCATTTCAAAATAGAGAGAAGTCCGTGATGATGATACCTTTCCTTTCAGTGGCTGATTGGCACGACCTCTTGAGAATGCATGCATGAAAAAAATAAAAATAAAAACATTCTTCGTCAAAAAAAAAAAGCCCCAAAAAACAAAAACAAAACAGAAACACAAAGGAACACAAACAACTGTTCAGACTTCTATCAGAATGTAGAGGATGGTGCCGCTGCGCATCTGGCCATCACTGTCCACGGGCCTGTCTCGCTTTCTCTCTTAAAAGTGCGCCCCACGCCCTGTGTCTTTGAATTTGGGTTCTGCTCTTCTAATCTCCAAGACAATCTTTGGCATAGATATTTATTATTTAGTTATCCAGCTCCAGAGTCTCTAGACTGTCCATTCTCTCCTCCTCTGGACACAAGGACATCTGCAAAAGCCCAGAGTAGGGGAGGAAAGTCGATTAACCGGCGGGGGTCCCCGCGGCTGCGGGCTGGCGACCGGCTCGCACGGCCGCCCGCACCGCCGCCGAGCGCCGCGCCGCGCGGCCGGGAAGGATTTCAGCCCCAGGGCGAGAGGAAGTGGGTGGGCGGAAAGAGGGAGGAGGTGGAATCTGGAAACATTTGTTTTAAGGAGGAGAACGAAATCTTCCAGCCGAAAGGAGGAAAGAGGAGCGCGGGCGGAACTGAGTTTCACCCGCGACGCTCCGGGCTTTCGCGGTCTCCCCGCGCGCGCGCTCGCGCACAGCCCCCACCCCCCACCCAGGGGACCCCCCACTCCCCGGCCCGGGCGCGGGAAGCGGGGCGGGCGGAGGGGGGTGGAGGTGGCGAGGGGAGCGTTAGCCGGGCGGCCGGCGAGGCGCACCGGGGGCCGCGGTCGGCCGCGCGCGCTGCGGCGAAGGGGCGCACAGGCGCCGCTCCTTACCTAGGGCTCCGGGCCCTGCCGAGGGGGTGGGGAGCTCCGCCTGCTAGTGGGACGCGGACATGGACCAGGCCCCCTCCATCCTCCAGACCGAGAAGGCGTAGCTGAGCCGCTCGTGGGCCACGTAGCTGCAGCTTGCCATCTTGGAGTCCAGCTCGTCGCTCTGCAGGACCTGGTACAGGAAGTCGATGTACCTGGCGGCCAGCTTGAGCGTCTGGATCTTGCTCAGCTTGTCCGAGGGCAGCGTGGGGATGATCTTCCGCAGCGCGGCGAACGCCTCGTTCAGCGACTGCGTGCGCTGGCGCTCCCGCACATTGGCCATGACCCGCTGCGTCTGCAGCTCCTCGTACGACTGCGGGCTCCCGCCGCCGCTGCTGCTGCCGCCACCGCCGCCGCCCGCGCCGCCGCCACCGCCGCCGCCGCCGCCGCCGCAGCCCGCAGACTTCTTGCCGCGCTTGCCCTGCGCCGGGCTGCCGGGCTCATCGCCGGCTGCGACGCCCCCGCCCGCGGCCCCGCCGGGCCCCGCGCCGCCGCCCGCGCTGCGCCGGCTGCTGCGCCGCTTGCGCCCCCCGCGCTTGCCGCTCGGCGGCTGCTGCCGGTCCGGCTCCTCCTCGCTGTTGCTCAGGCTGTCGTCGGCCGGCGAGACGGGCGAGCTGGACACGTCCTGCATCATCTCTCGGGCGGCGGCGCGCGGCCTCGCGGGCCCCGGGGGCAGAGGAGCAGAGCCGGGCTCTTCAGCCCGCCAGCTTCCCCCAGCGCGCGGCGCCGGCCCGGGCGGTGCGGCCCGGCGAGGAGCTGAGCGGGAGGACCTCCGCGGGGAGGGCGCGCGCGGGGGGGAGGCGGGCAGGAGGCGGGCGGGGGAGGGGACGGTGTGGATGGCCCCGAGGTCCAAAAAGACGGCGCCCAGCGGCCGCACGCACACCCGGCCGGGCCTCCTGGAAAGCGGGCCGGTGCTGGCGAGCCCGCGAGGTGTCTGGGAGATGGGCGCAGGCTGCGGGCTTGGAGGCTCTTATACCTCCGTGCGGGCGGAAAGTTTGGGGGCAGCAGTGTCATTGGCCTGACGTGGGGAGGAGGGACTTTTCCAGGTTTCATAGCAAAGTTTCCGCTCTCCAGCCCCCACCCCCGGCCCGGCCCCCCGCCCGCCTCCTCCTCCTCCTCTCCTCCTCCTCTCCACCACCTCCTCCTCCTCTTCCTCCTCGGGGTCTAACAATTCGTCCTCCCAAACCATTCAAAAACGACCCGGCCCCGGCTGCCGGCCGCTGCGCCCGCCTCCTCGCCTCCCTCCCGCTAGCCTCGCGGGCGGACGCGGGGCGGTTTCCTTCCGCGCCGCCGCGCGCGGGTGGCGCGTCCCGCACCCGAGCGCGGCGCCGGGAAGCGGCCAAGGGGACCGTCCCGTCCGCTGTGGCAGCTCCGCCCGGACGGCGGCGGTGACAGCAGAGGCAGCGGCTTCGACGCAGTGGATAGATGCCTCGTCTCGCCCCAGTGCCCGCCTGCTAGGTCCACGGGGCCTGTTGGGGGAATCTCAGGAGCGGTGGGTGGGGGCGGGGAGCGGCCCGCAAACTGTCAACCGCGGAGAACCCCACCTCCCACCCCCTCGGCGGTCAGGTGGCCGACCCCGGTGCTGTCCCCAGGGCCGCGGCGCAGAGGTCGTGGGCGTTTGTGGAGACGTGGCCGCGCCGCCGAGGCTGTGCGCTGCGCCCCGGGCCTGCGCCAGCACCCGGCCCCGAGCAGCGTCGGGGCCCTCTTCCGTTCTCCACACTGTCCCAACCTCAAACTGCCCTGTGCCAAAGGACTGCGCCTGCGAGGGTGCAGAAAGGGGCCCAAGTTCGCGCCCTGCCCGTGGCGAATGGAAGCAGGGCCGGAGGGAGCCAGCGCAGCGCCTCCCGCCCAAGGGGGGGGAGGACCCTGTGGCCCCTCGATTACCACCTTGCCGCCGACTTGGATTCCCGCACGGTGACCCCGAGAGGTCAGCCTCTAAGAGGTGGGGAGTCTCGGGAGCCTGGGCACGGGGGCCCGTGCGCTGCGAGGGCCTCCCCCCCAGCCCCCTTCCTTGGCGGTCCAGCGGATGGGGATGGTCCCAGCGCCCCTGCAGTTACTCCGACACGTTTGCATTTGAAGCATTTCCACTCAAGATTTTAGAACGAAGGGCCCCCGAAGGAGGGTGTGAAGGCAGCGGCTGGCACCCTGGAAGCCAGCAAGCCCGTGGGCGGGAGTGGAAGCGGCGGGGCCGGAGAAGCCCATCCTGGCCCTGCTGCGTTGGTTTCTTTCTTTTTGGAACGAGTTGGGGGCGAAACAAGCGCTTCGTGGACATCTCTTTAACGTTAGCCGCCAAGCCAACCAGAGGTCACAGGCGCGGCGAGAGTCTGCGTGGGCCAGCAGGGCTTGGGGGCGCGGGCTTGCGTACCGGGAGCCGAGGTCCGCGCAGGGGGCTCCCCTGACCGGCTTGTCTCGCCAGCGAGAACCCGGCACTCAGCCAGCAGCCTCCTTCCCCGGCCCGGGGCGAGGGTCGCGGCCGCGGATGTGTGCGGAGGAAGCGGGAGCCAAGGGGACGCGCGGGCGGGCCACGTGGCTGTGCCCCGCGGAGGCGCTCCACGGCGGGTCCGGAAACTCGGGCGTTGGGGGCGCCCGGACCGCGCGTAGGGGCTCAGCTGCTCGTGGAGGAGGGGAACAGGGGCACAGGACCGTGTTTTCAGGGGGTGGTGGAGGGGAGGAGAGAGATTAGGAAGCACGGACCCCCGCGTGGCCTGCTTCGCGAGGCCCCCTCCGCCTGGTGTCAGATTCGCCTCGACCTGCGCTCCGTCTCAGTACCACGTCGGCAGGTCCCCAGGCAGTGCGCTCCAGCGTTTGCATCTCCCGCCTCCCCGGGTTCCAGAATGTGGCAGAACTTCTCAAGTGTTTTTTAGCCAAGCGGTTCTCAGCGGGAAGTGGATTGACTGCGGCAGTCTGAAACAGTTTCCATTCTTTAGTCTTTTGCTTTATTTTGATGGCTTTTTTTTTAAAACCCCTTTTAGCTGAGTTCTCAAAAATACCGAGATGGAATGGTTGCACGCTTTTGGTCGTGGCTCCGGGTCCGCACGGCGGGAATCGAGGGAGCCTCACCTGACCAAGGGGGACTAGTGGGAGGGGGAGGTGCAACGGGCCGCCGCAGCCGGGGGTCGTTATCCCAGCCGCGGCGCACAGTCATCAATCTCCAAGAATGGTTCTTAAACAAGGGAGCCGGGCCCTTCTACAGCCATTGAGTTTCCTGGGGGTGCAGGGCCGAGGCGGCCCCTGGATGTAAGCTGGCTTGGGAGGGCGCTGAGAATGAATGACCTCACGGGACTATCATTCTGGCCACGCGCTCTCCCAGGGTCAAAACCAACGACTTTAGCTCCTAGAAGAAATCCCCCCTGGGCTTTTTGGAGGAGTGGAAGTGGGGTCCTTTTATCTTTCTTTTCTTTTTTAAGTGAGGCTTGGATATGTCTGATCAGCAGGTGGTAGGTTGCTTGATCCTGCCCGCTTTGCTCGCGCTCAGCTCTCTCTCACCTGACAATTTTCTTTTCCTCATTTGCTAGGGAGGGGAAGAATGGCTCTTTTCTGTGAGCTGAGAAGTTATGCAATTCAGTATATCATCTATATGAAGCAATAATTAAAATCCCACGGTGTTCCATTTCAGATAGGAAAGCACACTTCGTTCTAAAAAATCCCAGTTTCCTAAAAAAATTTTTTTAGAAATTTCCTGTGGGGCTGAATTCAGCCCGACTGGAAAAATGTCATTGGAGGACTACCTTCTATGGGGATGATAGATTAATTGGGGTTCAATCATTTGGTCTACTTATAAAATAAAATCTCCCTAAAAAATTTTAGCTGAAAACAAACAAAAAAATTTTTTTTGGACTTGGATAATTCAAAACGAGCTTTGTTTACAAACTGCAAACTTGGCATGTTTGCAACACTTCCTGAGGAACGTGGGCTCCGTTGAAAAGTGAAAAAATACCGTTAGAAGTAACATACTGAGCATACTCGATACGTATGCAAGTGTACGTGTGGTTGGGGTTGGGAACTGGCATTCTCCTAGCGACATCAGTAGAAGACGCTTTGAGATAGGAACTGGCACGCACTACCGAATTGTCTGGAAGCTGGTAGTTTTGGGAGTCTGAACTTGCCCCAAAGGAGAGTAGTTGAGGCTGTTCCCTGTCACTCTCTTTGGCTGTTAGCTGACTTACCTGTTGCCTGGTTCTGAGTTCTTCGAGCCTCCGTCTCTGAATGGCAAGAATGGAGCAGAGGAGACTTCGCACAGGAAGGGGCGCAGATTGGAGAGTGCAGCTGAATGGGTCTGGGGGCAAGTGGCACATCTTGAATTTTATCTTGCTTTGAACACTTCTCAGGAATTGTCCAGCTTGGCCTTTAAATGAGAGGATTGTGTTGCTGTGGAATATGAACTTTTTGTCAGCACGAGTGCCCTTCGTGGCTGTGACAAAGCAGATTGACCCAAGTAGCCTTAAAGAGGTTTGAACACTTTGATCTGAATAAGAACTCATTTCCTTTTTCTTTTAATGATGGTTTAATTCGTAAATTTTTACTGATTTTACTGTCCCTTTTTGGATTTTTTAAGAATAAAAAACTAAAGTACAAAATTTGAAGTTTTAACCCAGAAAAAAAGTGAAAAACTTTTAAAGCCATACCAGAAATTGAAGTCCAAGGAGCACTTCAAGCGAGCATATACTATTTTCAAGTAAATATTAATATTTCATATATCTAACATTCTACATTCAAAATGAGTATGGGATGAGGTGACACAGGTCTAACCTATAGAGTGAAGTGGGTCAGAGCCTGGGACAGCGTGGGGTCTTTAACAAATGGGAGTACAGCCTGGGGAGCTGGTATCCTGTCTCCCTGCCAGTTAAGCTTGTAGAAACACTCTCTCACTTTACTTATTTCAAAGAGCTATTGGAATAACTGATGAAATAAAGTAAGAGATGCATAGTTACCCGTGAGGCTTTTATCATAGTCATAATCATATTATGTGGCAAGTATGTATACTTCTTTTTAATCGTCTGGTGGGCAATTTTTAAAATAAAGATTGATTCATTTATCTGAAAGGCAAAGATGCAGAGAGAGAAGGGGTGAGGGAGGGAGAAAGAGAGAGAGGTCTTCTATTCAATGGTTCACTCCCCAAATGGCTGTAACAGCCAGGGCTGGACCAGGCCGCTCCCAAGTGGGTCGCAGGAGCTCAAGAGCTTGGGCCATCTTCCAAAGCCTTCCTAGGTTAATTAGCAGGGAGCTGGACTAGAAGTGGAGCAGCTGGGACTCGAACCAGTGCCCATATGGGATGCCAGCACTGCAGGTGGAGGCTTAACCTTCTATGCCACAGTGCTGGCTCCTGATGGTAAGCAATTTAACTATGAATTGAATAGTTTACATTCTCTGTTTTTGCGATTAAATTTCCCTTTCTGATTACTCATAACTTTCACCTTTCTTCACTTTGAGGGCTTCCCTTTTTTTCACAAATGGCTTTTCCTGAAGCCATTAGTCCTATTTCCATTGTCTGCTTTGCTTTTCTCTGAAGCAAACATGTTGTTTTTGCCAGTGACCACAAGAGGACACAATTTCCCAGCGAACTTTGCTTTAAAAGAAGCTTACGGAAGAAGAAAGCGAACAAAATAGGAAGTACCACCCAATTCATGGAAGCTGTTTTTGGAGATCTGTGTTTGATTTTGATCACTTTTGTTAGTTTTTAAAACATAGACGTGAATTGACTTTTAAGCTTTAGATGTCTTTAATTTTATGCCTTACTGTAGAAACGGAAAAGAAGCATACCTTTATGGAAACATACGCAAATTCTGTGGTTGTGAAGGGAAAATGTTTATTTCACACCAGCAGAACTTTGTAAAAAATTCTTCATGACTTGGGTTCTTATTTATGTAATTTAGAGTTTTACATTTTTATTTAATTGCTTGACAATTAAAAACAGTTTTAAATATATAGATGATTATTTCAAAATGCCTGTGGAAGTTTGGCTTTTTTTTTTTTTTGGCATTTTGGGTGTCTTCGCATAGAAAATTGTCTAGAAGCTATGTTTTATCTGTTTGTCAATTATATTGCAATACATATTATAGGTTAGTAACTATAATTATTTAGCAGGTGTATGGAAATAAGCTATCTTAGGATACTCTCAGTAGGTTTGCGGAATTATTAAACACAACCGTGGATATAAGGCATCCTTCCTCCCTACCACTACCTTCTTTATAAAGGTTTCAGAGCATTTGAATATATAGCAAATTAAGAGGAATTGGGACTGGATGCTTATCTGGGAACATTTCATCGTTCTGGTGGATCTCTGTGACAACCAGCCTGAGTCGTGCTACTTGGGTTGGAACTGACACCTTTGCTTTGCATTTGTGTCTTCATGGAGGTACTGGCGCAGACTTTGCTGGAGGCTCTGAGAAGTGGACCAGAAATCTAGAAAAATAATACAAAAAGCCAAGAGGGAAAGGAATAAGAAAACTAATGGAGAGATGAAGAGAGATGGAGAAGAATCTGGGAAGACAGTGGAAGGGGGAGCTGGGGCAAATGAGCAAGAGTGGGTGAGAACACACAAGAGGAAGAGACCTGAGACAGAGCCTGGTAGAAAAGGCCTGGACAAGAGAAAGACAGAAACTGCTGCTTTCAGTGGGAAACAGAAAAGCACAGGGTGGATTACTATTTTTTTTTTTTCAGAATTATTTGAAAGGCAGAGTTACAGAGAGAAAGAGAGGGGTTGGGGGAGTCATCTTTCATTGGTTGGTTCGTCTTCAAATGGCAGGTGGCCGCTTCACCCTCTGTGCTACAACCCTGCCCTGACTGTTAAATTTGGTTTCTGCTCAAAAGCGTTGTTGCAATAGTTGCCTGGCTCTGGTGTAGACATTCAGCTCTAAAAATCCTTGTCATTTTTGCCAAAGTCACAAGATAAAGGAAAGATGAGATGGAGGGCTATGGAACATTTCAAGTCAGCCTATCTCTGGTAGTAGCATGGAGCAGGCTGATTTCCATGAAAGGAAACTGGTTTTGAGTGAGGCCAGTGTTTTCCAGTGCTGAGATCAATGGAGGGGAGTTAACCAGGTCTTTTCCAGCAAAACCTGTCCCCTGAGGCTTTAAGTCCAGCAGCTGCACCAACCAAGTTCCTAACTGGCTGACAGGGTCCTGGTGCTGTTGTCGTCTTTTTAAGATTTTTTAAATTTGTTTGAAAGAGTTAGGGAGAGAGAGAGAGAGATCCTTCATTTGCTGGTTCACCTCCCAGAGCTATAAAGACCAGGGCTGGGCCAGGCCAGAGCCAGGCAATTCATCCAGGTCCCCCACATGGGTCACAGGGGCTTAAGCACTTACACTGTCTTCTGCTGCTTTTCCCATGCCATTAGCAGGGAGCTGGGTCAGAAGTAGAGCAGCTGGAACATGAACTGGCACCCATATGGGATGCCGGCATCAACAGGTGGTGGTTTCACGTGCTATATGCCGCAACGCCGGCCAAGAAACTTCTAAGGTAATGTTCATCTATCTGATCATTATGGCATCTGCCACCAAAGGTGCAGGATCTCAAGATTGACCTCATTTGGGGGCAATATTGGTGTTATTACTCCATGTAAAATGATATTAACCTTGGTAGAATATCAGGAATCCTATGCAGTGAGTTCCTTAAATTCCTAGCTCATTAGTTATTTTCCATTTGACCTGTATCATACAGGTCACACTGGTGTTTTCCTGGTGGTTAGCCCAGCAGGGCAATGTTTTGCCCTCTCCACTTCAGATACCTTAGAGGAAAATCACACTGCAAATGCAGAGTCTTTTTCTCACTCCACCCAAGACTTTGGATTTTTGTTTTTGGTTTTGCCTCATGTAACCTAAGAGACCTGAATTCCAGTTTCAAGTGTTACTATTGACTTCGATATATTTATTCACTTGTATTTTTATTTACTTGTTTATTTTTATTTTGAGAGAGAGACAGAGAGAGAGAGAGAGAGAGAGAGATCATCCAACTCTGGCTCATTCCTGCCAAAGCCAGGAGCATGAACCTCAATGTCAAGGATCCAAGTACTTGATCCATCACCTAATGCCTTCCAGAGTACACATCATTAGGAAGCTGTATGGGATGTGGCTGTCCTGAGAAGTGTCTTAATTGCTATGTCAAACATTGTCCTGATTCCTTTGTATTTTAACAAAAATATGTGACTGCCTCTTACTACATTGCTTTCAGTGATAAGATTCAGTCTCGAGACCAAGGATGTCACAGGGTAATGGGAAATGAAATATGAAAATAATTTGTAACTTATGAGTTAATTACAGAATGAACACTGACCCTGGACTAAGTTGATAAGGGTGACTTTAACCTTGGGAAGTTACCTTAGTGCAATGGTGGTCTCCAAACACACTTCCAGACGGCTGTTCCAGACCAGACAAAGGTTCACAGACCAAGGTAGAACTAATGTGACATGTCTAAGACACACATGACCTGTCATCTGGTTTCTTGAACCATTTTGAAACATAGAATAGGAAAGGGACATCTGTGTCTTAGTTGCTTGTAATAGGATAGGTTCAATCAGGCAGGAAGATCTACATTCTCCAGCCCCTGTGGAAGGATGTTACTAAGTCCTGGGTTTTGTCTCCTGCTTTCTCTGCATCAACTCTCACTGTTGACATTGTGCTTAAGAGGACCACTCAGCCATCTTCATAGCACAGCAGGTTAAGCCTCCACTTGGGATACTCGCATCCCATATCAGAGTTCTGATTGGAATCCTGGCCGCCCTGTTTCTGATTTAGCTTCAGCAGGTGCTGACCCAAGTAGCTGTGGCCCTGCCACCCATGTGGGAGACCCAGGTAGTGTTCAGCTGTGGCTATTGTGGGCATCTGGGGAGTGAACCAGCAAGTGGGAGCTCGCTCTCTCTGCCTTTCAAATAGATGAAAACAAATAATCATTAAGAAAATAGATCGGCTTTAGTACCTTGGTCAAAAATAAGTTCGTTGTAGATGCTCGAATTGATTTCTGGCATTTCTATTCTGTTTCATTAGTCTACCCATCTGTTTTTGTACAGTACCAGGCTGTCTTGATTCTAACTGCCCTGTAGTATGTCTTGTAATCTGGTATTGTGATGACTCCTGCTGTTTTTGTTGTATAAGTTTGCTTTAGCTATTCGAGGTCTCCTGTGCCTCCATATGAATTTCAGCATCATTTTTTTTCCAGATCTGAAAAGAATGTCTTTGGCGTTTTGATTGGTATCACATTGAATCTGTAAATTGCTTTTGGAAGAATGAACATTTTGATAATATTGACTCTTACAATCCATGAACATGGAAGGGTTTTCCATTTTTTTGTATCTTCTATTTCTTTCTTTAATGTTTTATAATTCTCATTGTAGAGATCCTTGACATCCTTGGCTAAATTTATTTCAAGGTATTTGATTGTTTTTTGTAGCTATTGTGAATGGGATTGATCTTAGAAGTTCTTTCTCAGCATTGGCATTATCTGTGTTTACAAAGGCTGTTGATTTTTGTGTATTGATTTTATATCCTGCTACTTTACCAAACTCTTCTATGAGTTCCAGTAGTCCCTTGGTGGAGTCTTTTGAATATCCTATATATAGAATCATATCATCTGCAAATAGGGATAGTTTGATTTCTCCTTTCCAATTTGTATCCCTTTGATTTATTTTCTTGCCTAATGGCTCTGGCTAAAACTTTCAGGACTACACTGAATAGCAATGGTGAGAGTGGGCATCCTTGTCTGGTACTAGATCTCAGTGTGAATGCTTCCAACTTTTCCCCATTCAATAGGATGCTGGCTGTGGGTTTGTCATAAATTGCTTTGATTTATATTGAGGAATGATTCTTCCATACCCAATTTGCTTGGAGTTTTCATCATGAAAGAGTGTTATATTTTATCAAATGCTTTCTCTGCATCTACTGAGATAATCAATTGGGTTTTTTCCTGCAGTTTGTTAATGTGATGTATCACATTGGTTTGCGAATGTTGAACCATCTCTGCATACCAGGGATAAATCCCACTTGGTCTGGGTGGATGATCTTTCTGATATATTGTTGAATTTGATTGGCTAGAATTTTGTTGAGGGTTTTTGCATCTTTGTTCATCAGGGAAATTGGTCTGTAGTTCCCTTTCTCTATTGTATCTTTTTTAGGTTTAAGAATTAAGGTGATGCTGGCTTCATAGAAAGAATTTGGAGGATTCCCTCTCTTTCAATTGTTTTGAAGAACTTGAGAAGAATTGGAGTTAATTCTTCTTTAAATGTCTGGTAGAATTCAGAGTGAAGCCATCCGGTCCTGGACTTGCCTTAGTTGGGAGGGTCTTTATTACTGATTCAATTTATGTCTTGGTAATGAGTCTGTTTAGGTTTTCTATGTATTCATGACTCAATTTAGGTAGGTTGTATGTGTCCAGGAATCTATCCATTTCTTCCAGGTCTCTCAGTTTGTTGGAATACAACTCTTTGTAATAATTTCTGATGATTCTTTTTATTTCTGTGATGTCTATTGTTACATTTCCTTTTTTATCTCTAATTTTATTGAATTGGATCTTCTCTCTCCTTTTTTTGGTTAGTTGGGCCAGCGGTGTGTCAATTTTGTTTATTTTTCCAAAAAACCAGCTCTTTGAACAAATTGCTGATCTTTTGTATGTTTTTTGATTAAATTTTGATGATTTCTTCTCTAATTTTAATTATTTATTTTCTCCTAATAGATTTGGGTTTGGTTGGCTGTTATTTTTCTAGAACTTTGAAATGCATTGCTAGCTCATTGATTTGGTGCCTTTCGAATTTCTTGATCTAGGCACCAATTGCTATAAAATTTCCTCTTAACACGGATTTTGCTGTATCCCGTAAGTTTTGATATGTTGTATTTTCATCTTTGTTTCTAGAATTTTTTTGATTTCTCTTTTGACTTCTTCTGTGACCCACTGTTCATTCAGGAGCATGTTGTTCAGTCTCCATGTTTTTGCATATGTTCTAGAGATTTCCAAGTTGCTAATTTCCAGCTTCATTCCATTTTATTATGAGAAGATGTATGGTATGATTTTGATTTTTTTGAATTTGCTGAGGCTTGCTTTATGGCCTAGTATGTGGTCAATCCTAGAGAAAGTTCCATGCACTGCTGAGAAGAATGTGAATTCTGCAACTGTGGGATGAAAAGTTCTGTAGATATCTGTTAGGTCCATTTGGTCTATAGTGTCAACTCTGCTGTTTCCTTGCTGATTTTTGTCTGATTGATCTTTTCATTGCTAAAAGTGGGGCATTGTCCCCTATTACTATTGTATTGGAATTCATGTCTCCCTTTAGATCCCATAACATTTCTTTTAAATAACCAGGTTCCCTGTAATTAGGCCTTGTCTAAATACTGACAGAGTTTGTGGATTCAAAAGGTTTCCATAGCCTAGGCAGCTCATGTCAAGAGCCTTGGGTGGTCACTGGCATCATATGTAAGAGTGTTAATTATTAATTGTTAAATGAACAACAGGAGTCACTGTGCATTAACTCCCCATGTGGGACCTCTGTCCTCAATGAGTTGTAGTATGAGAGTTAATTGTAAAACTAGTACTCAAACAGGTTTGTGTGTGTGTGTGTGTGTGTGTGTGTGTGCATGTAGAAATTGTTGAAATCTTTACTTAGTGTAGAGTTGGTCTTCTGTGTGCAAAGTTAAGTGAAAATGATTCTTAATGGAGAATGGGGCTGGGAAAAAGGGAGAGAAGAGGAGGAGGGGTGGGAGTGTGAGTGGGAGGGTGGGTATGGTGGGAAGAATCACTATATTCTTAAAGTTGTACTTGTGAAATTTGTACTCCTTAAAAATAAATAAATAAATAATTAAAAATAACTAACTAAATAAATATTTATCACTGAAAGAAAAAAAAAAAAGAAAAGAGGCTCAAGGGGCTGGTGCTGTGGCCTAGTGGGCTAAGCATCTGCCTGTGGCACCAGCATCCCATATGGGTGCCGGTTTGAATCCCAGCTGCTCCTCTTCGGATCTAGCTCTCTGCTATGCCCTGGAAGAGCAGTGGAGGATAGCCCAGGTGCGTGGGCCCCTGCACCCACATTGGGGACCCACAGGAAGCTCCTGGTTCCTGGCTTCAGATTGGCCCAGCTCCAGCCATTGCAGCCATTTGGAGAGTGAACCAGCCAATGGAAGACCTTTCTCTCTGTCTCTTCCTCTCTCTGTCACTGTAACTCTCAAATAAATAAATCTTAAAAAAAAGGATAGAGGTGCAAAGTTAAGAATAAGCAATAGTGGAGTGTGAATGGAGATAAATGAGACTCTATTAGAGATGTGCTGTATGCAGCACAGCACAGCAAGGGTGAGATGCTTAGCCTGTTGAGCAGCTTGTGACCTATCTTTCTGTCTTGGCCAGAGGACAAGTGAACCAGACCTTACATCAGCAACAGAACGCCTATTTAAGACTCCACGGCTATGGGTTTCCTCCGAGCTTCTTGACTCTGAAGCTTCTGTGGTCTTTCTGTACCTTCCTACCTAGTCTGCTTAGACCACGGATGTTCAGGATGTCTCTCAAGCTACTTGTTTCTGTGTTTAATTTCAGCCATTCCTGTGTTTCTCTTACTCTCTCTGTCAGAAATGGCTATTCATATCTAGTATAACATACATATATTGCAACTTGCTTAAACCATGCTTTATTGCTTGTGTCTTGAAAGCTGACTATTAAGTGAGAGAGGAGAGGCATGGGGAGAATCAAGGGAGAAAAATGTTACGAGCACTTGGAGCAGCCAGGACCAGAGCACGGGAGGGTGGACATTGTCACGGCTCTTTCAGGGACACTTTTTCTGTGACTAGAGGTGGAATACATGTAGGAGCATCCAGAAGTCATGCAAACTTTACGTTTCCTGCACTGTGAAAGTGAAATAACTGGATAGATAATTGGAAAGATTGAGAAATATTCTTACTTACAGAGATTTTCAAAATTATCTAATCTGAGTCCTTACTTCTATAAATTATACATTTTTTTTAAAATGGCGGCTTTGTAGCTCTACAATGTAGCAATACCTGGAATCGGAGAGCATTTTCCTAACTGATGAGAATGAATTTTCTTATTATTCTGGAAACTGCTGGTGGTCAATGGTGGGCCTTAACTTTGTGCCAAAAAATGAGTGAAGCAGACAAATCAGGTGGTTTGAAGGGGAACAGAAGGGGCTGCCTCCAGAAGCCGCCTTGTATTCTCCGTGGTCATGCTTCAGTCTATTAGGGGGCTGGCATTGTTTTCTCCAGCGTCCTCTTTTAAATGACAAAGTCCCCAAGGGGAGGTGCAGCTTGTGTCACTAACATCCTTCAGTGCATTTGACTATTTGGTATTTTTCTCAAGACAGGCAGAGCTCAGGAAGCTGAAAGACACTGAAAAGGTCTAGTACAGTGAGAGACCAGGAAGAAAAGGAACGATCTAGGAGAAAGGACAGGTGGTGTTACCAAGGGCCTTTGCTATTTTTCCAAGCCCACATCTTGCTCTGACACCATAGGACCATCTGAGCCTTCCACGCCTGTCATTTAGTGTGGCTGAAACTGTCCAGTTCTGTCTTTTGGAGTCAGTTCTAAGGAGATAGGGTGCAGGGAGATAGTGAGGAATCAGAATTCACTAATTGTCTCAATTTCTAGCATTGAATGTCTGAGGATCTGAAAATGGGTCTTTCATGTAAGGTCACTGTTAGATGTGAACCAACAGTGAACAACAGTCCACATTCTCTTTGTTTTAACTGCAATGTGCCTGTTGAGATGTCATTGTGTTTAAGAGTAGAAACGTTATCTGGAAATACAAAGTGCATATGATGAAGATTAAAAACCCAAAAGGCTCTACTAATGGCCATAAGCAGGTTTAATGGCAATTTTAACTTCACAGCCAAGTTTTTTGGACTGGACAGAAGTAATAGTTGTTAAATATATCTTAAAGGGAAAAACAAAGGTGTTAATTCCAAAGCTCATGAACACACTTGGAATATCTGAGGAATACATACATAGATGAATTAGATTTAATTAAACTATTTTAACAAGGGCATCCTCCAAAACACATAAACTAGGGTGTGATAAAATTATTGGGAAAAATAAACCTTACTTCTAGATTTATGTAACATTTATTCACTATTATTTTCATTATGTTGATCCATATATAAAAGTTGGGCATCCAGTTATTTTATGGAGATTCATTAATGTGGTGTACTTTGTTAGAAAAATTTTAAATGGGAGAGAAAGAATGTCATGGCAAAATCTGGTAAAGCAGAAAGACTAACTGAATTTACATGTGAACACACCAGCAGTAGGAACTGCAGCCTCAGTATTTTAGCTTTTATCATTTCCATGAATTAATAGGTATGATAAGGACTCATATTACTGGAATAACTCCATAGACTAAAACTCATAAAAATAGAATACAACAGAAATAAATATAGATAATCATTAAGGAGCATACATTAGATGATCATTCATTCTATTTTCATTTATTGCTAAAATCTTTTTTTTTTTTTTTGACAGGCAGAGTTAGACAGTGAGAGAGAGACAGAGAGAAAGGTTTTATTCCTCTGGTTCACCCCCCAGATGGCCACTATGGCTGGTGCGCTGCGCTGATCTGAAGCCAGGAGCCAGGTACTTCCTCCTGGTCCCCCATGCGGGTGCATGGCCCAAGCACTTGGGCCATCCTCCACTGCCTTCCCAGGCCACAGCAGAGAGCTGAACTGGAAGAGGACAACTGGGACAGAACCGGCGCCCCAACCGGGACTAGAACCCAGAGTGCCGGCACTGCAGGAGGAGGATTAGCCTAGTGAGCCGTGGCGCTGGCCTATTGCTAAATTCTTAAAATATTACAATTGCAGAAATGGAAAAACGACTTAGTAAGTACTTGGGTGAAATGAAATTACTGGCGCTAGAAATATTTTAGAAATCCATAGCATGTTTTCCATTCTGGGCAAGGTAGAGAGACTGTAGAGAGCTAAGCAGTGGAGAAGAGCCTGGGTTCAAATACACCTGGATTCAAATACAGTACCACTTCTCGCTTATATAAGATCATGTAACCTTGTATAAGCTTTTTACCTCCTCCTGCTCCCAGTGAAAGGAACAGAGTAGCATGTGTCATTAGGTTATTGTATTGATTACAGAAGTTCCTAAGTACTAATCCCTTAAATTGATGCCTGGTACTTGATATTATCAGGTAATAATTATTTTAGATGAAATTTAAGTTATGTAGGAACTTGGAGACTGTGATGAAGCATTGACACTCAATTCTAAGTACAGAAGGGAAATGTACAAGTGCATCAGGAAACTAATTGAAGATCCAGTTGGTTTGAAAAACTATTTCCATGTCCACACTGCCTCCCACTTTTGAATCAGGTGGCATCTTCTCTGAGCCAAGGACTAAAATATTCGGCTGTCTACTGGTACAGCCATGTGGGTTTCTGACAGATGTCTCAAACATGTCATTGCTGTCACAAACTTTATTCTCTCTACCTCTGGAAATCAGAACATTTCACTGTTATTGATCTAATTCTTTAGCTTAAGAGACTAATAGCCATCACCAATTCTTATGCTTTTAAAAAAGATTTATTTATTCAACAGGCACAGTGACAGAGATGGAGAGAGAGAGAGAGCGAGAGAGCTTTAATTTGCTGGTTTGCTCCTCCAAATGCCCATAATAGCCAGGATGGGGCCAGGCTAAAGCCAAGAGTCAGGAGTCAAGAACTCCATCCAATCTCCTACACAGGTGTCAGGGACCCAAATACCACTGCTTTCCCAAGTGCATTTTCAGGAAGCTGGATTAGAAGCAGAGTAGCTAGGACTCAAACTGGTACCCTGATATGAGATGCAGCATTGCAAGTGGTGGCTGGCCAAAATGCCGGCCCCCTATTCTTCTGTTTTTGTCAGTCTGCTCTCTCCTGTATCAGTCTGAGAAGACTGACAGACTGAGTATTCTTCAAAGGTAGGAAGTTCGTTTTCATATGGAGTCAGTAAAACTCTACCAGAGATGGCATTTCCAGAGTTTGTCTGAATTGTCATAAGAATCCAGGCTTGTCTTATATTCTTCTTGGGCTCCATAAATAATTGCTTATTGGTCATTAATCTCTTCTGAGAAGTACAAAAAGTACAAGTACTTCCATGTTCCTTAGTTTACCACTTTATTTCCTTAAGCCTCCATTTTGGCCAATATTCACAAACAGTAATGAAACTAAATTTCCGTGACTTAACATCAGAAGCTAAAAACACTTTAAAATACTATTTTAGTGATTACTTCTTCCTGATTTTTGCAATTGCTCAATAAACACACATAGTCTTGCTGTTCCAAATACTGTGAGAAGTGGTTGGATAGTGTTTATCTTATTGCTGCACCAGAAAGACAATGCAAAGCAAAACATTTGCAGAGAAAAAAACTACGCTAAAGCATACATGATCTGTGAATTCTCTGTTTTGATCTTTGAAAAGAAGGAGCTAAAGTGGCTGACACTGAACTTAAGAGGAAACAGCTCTTTTCACTGCCTGGTTTCAGAGAGACAGGCTTTTGTAACAAAACAGTTTGGAGAAAGTACTAAGAAGACTACACCATCAGAGGCCTTGGCAATTAGAACAGGAAGAATGGGTGGTTGGTTCTTGGCTGAAATATCAATTCTGCCCATTTCTGATTCCTCAGGGTGGCATAGGCATTCAAGATATTTTGTATTCTGATCATAACCTGAAGATGTCACTCCATCAGATGTCTCAGAACTCAGAAGTGTTGAGCTGACCGCAACATCTGTGGGCAGAAGGAATGATACTGGCATAGTAGCCACCAGCATTTAAAGCACACGTGGGCTGGATTTGGGAGGAGAGGTTAGCAGGCCCCTGCAACAGTCTAGTTGAGAGGTGCCTGTGACCTGAGCTTGGGGAGTAACAGAGTTTACTATTCATTTATTTTCATCTACTCCAAAGGCAGAGAGACAGATGGTAAATATTTCTTAACTGAGATATAGCAAGTTACTAAGATATGATTTGAGAAATTCCTCCTTTAAAACTGAGAAGAGAATGAAATAATCTAGGCAAACAGTGAAGTGATAGTCTTTGGAAAACAACCTGCTGTATCCAACAAAATTTCAAATGGAAGACATATGCTCAATGGGATTCTTTGTTGTCCCTCAATGGAGGTAAGTGTATAACTGAATCATCATCTGGCCCAAGTCCTTGGGCCTCTGCACCTGTGTGGGAGACCCGGAAGAAGCTGCTGGCTCCTGGCTTTGGATCAGCCCAGCTCCAGCCATTACAGCCAATTTGGGAGTGAACTAGAAGATGGAAGACCTTTCTCTTTGTCTTTCCCTCTCACTGTCTGTAACTCTACCTCTCAAATAAAAAATCTTTTTTTTTTTTTTAATAACTGAATCATCATCATCTACAATTCAATACAATTAGCCCCAGAGCAAGAAATTCATAGCAGACATGAAGTTAAACTATGTGAGCTTCTTGCAATTGTACAATTGGAATTTAAAGAACTTTTTTTTACTGCAGTTTTTAAAAATTTTGTTGCGTTGAAGTTTATACTGTTCATACTGTCATTGAATCAACTTAATTTGGATTTATGTTTCATAGTATAAATGTCTGATTTCTAGCCTATCACACTTCATGTTCTCTTTCATTTTACAGAGTTAGACTGTTTTACCTTCTGAAATATCAGAGTGGGAGCAGGGGTATGAGGAACTGAAATTTGTTCTTAACCAGGATGAGAAGAAGGCATTGTGTGTAGCATCCCCTGCCTCAAGTCAGCCTAACAAGGTCATAGCAATTTCAACTTGGCCTTGACCATTTGTACTCTGGTTTTAGGCTTAAAAATCCTCCAGCCAAAGGCTGACTTTTCCTTCCTTGATTCACAGTATTCATGAGACCATATTATGTGTCAGGCATTATTTCAAGGCACTTGGAATGAGGAGCTTGATGAGGTAGGATATGACACTAAAACAAGGGTATTTTAAAAATATAGTGGAGGGCCGGCGCTGTGGCTCAACAGGCTAATCCTCTGCCTTGCGGCGCCGGCACACCGGGTTCTAGTCCCCGTTGGGGCACCAGATTCTGTCCTGGTTGCCCCTCTTCCAGGCCAGCTCTCTGCTGTGGCCCGGGAGTGCAGTGGAGGATGGCTCAAGTGCTTGGGTCCTGCACCCCATGGGAGACCAGGATCAGTGCAGTGCGCCGGCTGTGGAGGCCATTGGAGGGTGAACCAATGGCAAAAGGAAGACCTTTCTCTCTGTCTCTCTCTCTCTCACTGTCCACTCTGCCTGTCAAAAATAAAAAAAAAATATATAGTGACTCCATGAGGCAGTTGCTTCTTTTTTGTATGAAAATGTTTGGATATGTGTTCTGAGGTTGGTTCAGTGGCTCAGTCATGCTGGAGATTTAATCTGTGGCTGGGTAATCATGTCATGTCAATTTCATGCACCAGAGTTGCCACTCTAGCTCTGTGTCAACTTGGTATTCCAACCAGTGGGAAGGGAGAGAAGCGAAAGAAGACACGTTCTTTCCTTAAAGCTCCTATCTAAAAACTACACAAATGACTGCTACTCATATGTCTTCATTACAACTTAGATACAACTAACTGCAAGAGAGGTTGTGAAACTACATGTTAGCTGTATGGCAATGTCTAGTACATCCCTACTCAGAAACTTTGAAGTCTGAAACGTTCCAAACTTTTTGTGCTGCAAGTAGAAAATTCCATACCATGACATGTCATCTCAAGCACCGAATGACCTAAAACATTATGTGAAATTACCTTCAGCGTATGTGTATAAGGTATGTGTGAAATTTCATCTTTAGATTTGGGCCCTATCCCCAATATATCTCATTATGTACATACAAGAATATAAAAATCCAAAACACTTCTGGTCCCAAGCAGTTTGAATGATGGTTACTCAGCCTGTGGTAACATCATAGGGTTCCACTACTGAAAGAAGGGAACACTGGATATTGGTAGAGAACTAGCAGATCAGAAAGTGGTGAACCAAACAGGCAACCTGGTTCTGAGGTTGGAATTTCCTCCTTTTGCTATAGTCACAGTCTCATGCTGGTTAGATGATAATTCTACTGCTGGTCCTCCCAGAAACCTCAATGTATAAGCTATACATGTAAAATAATATAGAACGTGTATCTTATCCTACTAGCTCTTGTAACTAATATGCTCACATACCCCATCTAACATCTGTAGAAGTTGGTTAAGTAAAGTCCTCCATATTATGATGAGCTCCTTTTAGGTGAAGATTCTTAACCAAACTAGAAAATTGTGAGCAGAGCCAAATCCAAAGTAAGCATCCAATAACTATTTGATAGATTTTTGTTAGATTGGTAATGAAAGTTAGCACAAGAATGCTCAGCAGAGCAAGAAAACTCAATCTGTTCCAACCCAATTTAAATGTAAACTGAGCCCACATTATTGCCCCTTTTCACTCTCTCCTCACTATGACATTTCTGTGCTTGTTTAGTTTAGGGCTACAGGGAAGAATGACCATGAACATCTGACTTGGGAAAGGGGAGTCAGGAAATTGTTCACCTTCTTGATCATTTTGTCAATCCCTCTTCCCCAAAGGAGACATTAATGCAGTCCAATAACTTTCCTACACTGAAATAAAATATAGCTTCTAGTCTCCTTTCTGTATAATTTCTATAGAAAACATATAATTTGCATACATTTTTATAGAAGTAAGTAATCTTGAAGCTTTAATTGTATATGCTAGCACAAGCAGTATAGTCAATGAATCCAAAGGCAGCATCAGCATAAAGAGAAATAAAGGCTGTTCACGGAGGGAGAGGATGGGGGAAGGAATGTGGGAGAGTGGAGTGAAAAAGAGGAGAAAGGGCAAGACCTATAATGATTTAATTTTTAATACATGATCGCTTATCTCAGTGCCATACACAATAAAAGAAAAACTAGTAGGATTGTAATACATAGCAATATATTGAAAGCCAATCAGTAATGATACAAGAGCATGAGAAGACAACTAGTAAGATTTTAGCAAATCAATCAGCATATAAAGGAAGACATTCAACTTATGAAAGAGTGAAGTGCTCTTGAATATCCACAAAATTGGAGAAGTAATCATGGCATTATACTTTAAGCTGATGAAGAAAATGATATAAATCACATCTTCAGACTTGGAAATTCTCCCAAATGGATCAAATTTTGTTTCAAGAGAACCTCTATTTCTGAATTAAATGCCGTAAATCTGAGAATTGTATTCACTTTTGTCACTGGATCCATTCGGTAGTAAATTTCTTGAAAGCCTCCATGAAAAGTTCCCAGGGGTCCTGAGACTCATGCTTACTGTTAGTCTGAGTGGTTTCCTCTCTTCTGAAAAGACAGTTCTTGAGGTTTGTCCTCACTGCCCTCTTGACCAGGGCTCTTAGCTCTTCTGACCTCAGGGCAGCTCTTGTCATTTTGGGGGCTCCTTTACCATGACAACATAATTTAGCAAAAATATTTCTTAGATTAGCACTGCATAAAGACATAAACCAAACTTAGCTTTCAACCAAGAGGTTGTATTTCTCTAACACTTTTACAAGTTTTTAATGTTTAATTTTTGCATTCAAAAATTCATCTCAGAGATGAGCATAGTGGCACGCCAGGTTAAGCTGCTACTTGGGATACCTGCATCCCATTTTGGAGTTCCTGGGGTAGAATACTGCCTCCACTTCTGATTCAGCTTCCTCCTAAGGTGCCTAGGAGGCAGTGAATGATGCTCCGCCCAAGTAGGAGACCTGTATGGAGTTCTCAATTCCTGGTTTTAGCTTGGCTCAGTTCCAACTGTTGAGGGTATTTAGAGAGTGAACCAGCAGAGATATTCCCCTTTGTCACTCCTTCTTTCAAATGAAATAAACATATCATTTATTGATGAAATAATAAATCATTAAAAAATTCATATCTGGAGCTGGCACCGTGGCTTAGTAGATTATCCTCCTCCTGCAGCACCAGCATCCCATCTGGGCACTGGTTTGAGTCCCAGCTGCTCCACTTCCAATCCAGCTCCCGGCTAATGGCCTGGGAAGGCAGTGGAAGATGGCCTAAGTGCTTGGGCCCTGCACCTGCTTGGAAGACCCAGAAGAAGCTCCTGGCTCTGGCCATTAGGCCATTTGGGGAGTGAACCAGTGAATGGAAGACCTCTCTCTCTGTCTCTCCCTCTCAAATAAATAACAATAATAAACCAATTCATATCAATTTAGCTTTCTTAAAGGACTGGACAGAAAAAAGAGAGAAAACCTGAAACAACTGTTCCCTGAAGCACAAAAGTATTGATATCCAGTTTGACTAAAGTAGGGAAGCCCAAGGCCAAAACACAGGATACATTTATTTAATGGTCCTCCATTCCTCACTCCTGCCTCCAAGCTTATCATAAATGTGATAAATATTATACAAAGCAACCTTTAGCTGAAAGCATACAGTATGATTAATTGTGAAGCACAGAATCTAATGAAAAGTATCAGTTGAAGGAAATACCAAGAGTTATGTGATCTTGCAGTACTAGAGTTTTTATGATAGCATCAAACAGTAGGATACTATGTATGTATAGCACAAGCACACATGTGTATTTCTGAAGCTTCTAAGTAGAAAAACCTGATTCAGATTCAAAGAACAGTTTCTCACAGTATGAACAGGAAACAATGCCAATACAGAAAATAAGAGTAGGAAAACATCATAGCGTGTGCACTAGAAATTACCCCTGTAGCAACAAACATACTATTTGAAAGGTGATCGAAGTTGAAACCCTAGGAAGCAAGAGCATTTGTAAAGGAGAGCTTCAGTTCATGTTTGGCCACACCAGCCTGGCCACCCAAACATGCTAGCCTGCTTTGAAAGCATGATAGGAAGCCCATACCTCAACAGCATGAACAGGGACCTACGTTATAGCAACAGACGTCAAGGTTACCTCTAGAGCAGGAGACCGTGGGCTCAAAAACACGGCTTGGCGGAGCTTGGACAGCCTTTTTAAAAACTGATTTGAATTTACTTTCTAATCTGTAAAGTGAGTATGTTAACCTTCATCCTAGGAAGTCTTTTGGGACATCTGAATGATGCAACAGAGAAAGGACCAGAATAGCGCAGTACTTCAGGAAATTAATTGCTATGCCCACTGGCTTTGAGTTTCTCATCGCTGCACTGGCTGTGGGGGCAGGGTGGGGAAGAATCCAGTGGCAGAGTCTGCAGAGGAGAAGGTGCCTATGAAACCAGAGGCAAAAAAAAAAGAGTCAAAGATAAAAATTAGGTTTATTACTCATTAATTTTGAACTTGCCCTTTGTTTTAATCAGTAGTGAAGAAGATAGAGTTGAATAGTGATTAGGTTCCATTGCTTTTGGTAATTGTTTCTTTCTAGAATCCACTCAAATTTTCATAATCTCAAGGATTGATTAATTTTTGGCGATGAACTATAAACAAAGAAGAATTGTAAATAAGGTATAACCTGTATAAATCAATGGACATAAATTTGTTTTGTTCGAATTAGCTCTCCTGGGGCTAATACTACCATATTTTAGGTATTAATTTAGCTTAAGTGGCTGGCACTTAAACTGTTTGGGTTTCTATGGCGACTTTTGCTCTGGTTTACTGGCATATAACTGTTTCCTCACCTTTTCATTTCCTGAAATAGCACCAAGTACAGTATCTAAATTTTGCTTAATATAAATCAAAGCACATGCTTCCTTTCAGTACAGTCCTCTAGTTCAACACGTGTGCAGGATTTTCCTTTTAAATGCATTAGACATCTGTTATTGCTAATGGGTATAAAATGTCACATGTTAAAAACAATAAAAGTTATTAAAAGCAGGGCAAGTTTTAAATATTTTGAAATATTTATGTTAGAAAACTGGTTGTTTTTTTTCTTTTGTTCTATTGTAGAGCTTTCAAACCATGAATATGAAAAATATGTGAAAATGAATATGTATAAGAATATGTACATATTCCCATGTAAGCTTTTTAAAATCATATTTACTAGGTTCCAATAACTTTGTTTTACAAAGTAAACATTACACATTACACAATGTCCATATACCTCCTCTCTCTCTCTCTCTGTCACACACACACACACACACACGCACACACATTGACACATTACTTTATGTATTACATTTCTCTTGGGGCTAAGTAGGGAACAAAACTGTAGTACCTACTAATTGTACAAAATTCTGGAATTTCATTAGAAATATTAAGTGTATTCCTGTCTAGTTAATAAATGCCTTAGCATTAGCACAGATCATGTTGGCTGTTTTTATTAAGGGTGTGTGTGTGTGTGTGTGTGTGTGTGTGTTTAATTATGGTTCAATTCAGCTGTGTTTAAAAAGGTACATTTTCACCAAATTTTCTACTTCAATGTCAGTGGAATTAAGATGCACGCTTTCCAAGTGCTTTGGCTTGAACATTTTAAATGCTGCCTGTTTAAGAATAGTTCATCTTTATCTTTCTAACTAACTTCAACTTTCTGATTGGGGGAGCAGTATATATTGTATGTTTACTTGAGGACATATTGATAAATGAACATCAATCTTATTCTAAAACTCAATGTTTAGGAAAAACAATACAAAAACTGGGAAGCCGATCCAGGTGGTTAGAAGCTACATTTCTGGATTTTTCCTTGCAGAGATTCAGGGGCAGTCTTAAGGGCTCTCTAATGCACTGGTAAGTCTCTGCTTTTAGCATCCGAATAAAAACCTTGAGAATGCCACTTCTAATCTCTTTAAATATCTAGTTCAGTTGTTGTAAAGTTAGCAAGGGAAGAGTTCTTTCTGAAGAGTAGAACTTGTGCTGTGTTGCCTAGACAATGCAAACAATAAAATGACCAGTTCTCTCCTAACCAAGACACGTGCACATATACCTGCATACTTACTATATACTCCACCATATAAAGCAGAAGTAAAATTACACCTTACAGAATCTTCATAAAACACTTTTTTCTTATCACTTATCAATTATTAAGCTATTCCTAGGCATTATCCTTCCAATGGCTGTAACAATTTTAAATAAGGACTCACTTTTTTTTAAATCCAATTAATTTATTTTCAGTGTTTTGATATTATAAGCAATACTGAAGTGCAGAGTTTTGATTATTGTCTTAAGCTAAATTCCTACAGGTGCAATTTGTGTGGGCAAGCTCTGAGAATCCACAAACCGTCATGGGGTAAGATGTGGTTTAGATCTTCACAAAGATTCCCAGAGCCTTGCTGAATCCTTTTGCGCTCACTTCTTGATATGGTAAATTACCTGGACTTCAAATACTCTCAGCTCTCCCCCTAGAGGAAGCAGCTCTGCTCCCAGGGAAAACTCTGGTTTTCTCATTGAGTTGCTGACCCTCATCTAATCAATGAGTGTTCTGTAGGCTTCCCGAATGGCAATTCCAGACACTTGCTTTCCACCACTGTCTGGCTGTTGGTCTCAGTAATTATACTCAGGCCTGGGGCACTTACACTGGACCAATGCTTGGTGAAGAACCAGTCATTCCTGGGCTTGTTTTCACATAGACATGGATACACATGTAAATAGGCAGTTTTTTAATGTTTTTCCTCCAGCTTTATTAAAGTGTAAATGACAAAAAAATTGTTAACTTTTTTTTAAAAGATTTACTTTATTTATTTGAAATACAGAGTTACAGAGAGAGCTAGAGCTAGAGCGAGAGCAAGAGAGAGAGAGAGGTCTTCCTTTCACTGGTTCACTCCCCAGATGGCCGCAATGGCCAGAGCTGAGCTGATCCGAAGCCAGAAGACAGGAGCTTCTTCTGGATCTCCCACATGGATACAGGGGCCGAAGGACTTGGGCCATCTTCCACTGCTTTCTCAGGCCATAGCAGAGAGCTATATCAGAAGTGGAGCAGCTGGGACTCGAACCGGCCCCGTATGGGATGCCGGGGCTGCAGGCCGCAACTTTAACCTTCTGTGCCACAGCGCCGGCCCTTGTATGTAAGCTTTTATGTGATATTTGCTATTACTATATCTACCATGTCACCCATTTTTAATGAGATACTAGAGATCTACTTAGCAATTTCCCAGTAGATAGTGTGCAATTGATCTCTAGAACTTACATCCTGACTGAAACTCTGTATCTACCCTTTGAAAAACATCTTCACATTATAGTTTTTAATACTATTGTAAATGATAGCATTTATTCAATTCCATTTATAAGTATTACTGCTGTATAACATTACTAATTTTTACATGTTTTTTATTTTTAAACCTTTATTTTACATTTTAGTTTAACATGCAATCCTTGTGATCCTTGCACATCTTTAAGAGGTACAATGCAACTTTTCAACACACAATCATAGCTTAAACCAACTCTCCTGGGCAACCAGCCCTTCCATTTCCTTACCTTTTCCTTGTGTTTGAGCCTACCAGCTCTTCTCTTCCATTTCTTTTTAAAGGACATTATACATCATGCTGAGCCATAGTCACCCCCACTGTGTTGCTATACACCATAACCTGTTACATTCACCCTACTGTGTTTTACTACACATTACCCAGTTTTCCTCCCTCCCATTCCTTCTGCCTGTCCCAGCTTCTAGTAATCACAATTAAATAACTGTTTTGGTGACAAAGATGGAAACCTTCAATAAGCGTTAATATTATAACATATGAAGCATTCAAAAAGAGATTTCTATTAGTAAAAAAAAAAGTGAAACAGCCAAAGCATGAGGAAAAGGAAGAAAAATCAGTTTTCTTTCTGAATTTTGAAGTAGGAGTAAAGAAAAAATTACATGTGCACAATCCTCTCTGAAACATATGTGGAGGTATTCTGATGGAAATACTTTTACATGCATGCATGATTGCATGCACGTGAGTCATATTGTGGAGGGAGGGGTTGAATTGAAGCTGAAATTCTTAGGGTGTCCAGCATAAGACCCTGAGGTTTGGATTGCGGTATGGTACATAGTTTCATGTGGATGTAATTTGGGAATATTTTGTTGTGTTTTGTTGTGTAATGCTTTGAGTTTGGGGCATTTTCAGCCTGTTTCATGTTAACTTTAGAAGCAGTTGATTGCATTTGATGAAATGTAGTATCCTAATAAGGGGTATGAAGTTTAATTTGTGGTTCTGTCATCTTGAAGCAAAGTGGCATGCTATGTTTTATATATATATATATATATATATATATATATTTTAGCTGAGTTCATGTGCTCTAATTCTGATGGGCTTCGGTGAGATTAGGCAAATGAATGGTGATGAAATAAATGGTTTGACATGTTCAATAAGATCTTCAATTAACAAAACCGCTACTTGTCAAATGCTTGTTAACTATAGTCAGCACATACTTTGGCCAAAAATAAGAGCCCGTTGTCAGATACATGAAATGGGGTATGTTCCCTAAGTTGGAAAAATTTTGGTAAATTTCAAAAAGCCCTTACAATCCACCCTCAAATAAGCCACTTGATGTTTAATCAAAGCTTTTAAAAGAAACAGGATGTTTAGTCATTCTTTTCACTTTCTGGGCAATGATGAACAATTATAAAGTACTACATAGAAAAATATTACTCATTGTTAAATATTGAGAGGTTATGTGCATGTTAAGGCAGACTTTATCTTTCCCATAACTTAATTTTAGGTTGCATATAGGCCCAGGCCAGAGACCACAAACCTCTGTTTGTAATAGAGTTTTAAATCCACCAGAATCAGAGAATAAATCAATCTGCAAAATTCAGAGGATACAGTCAGGAATCAAATTTGTAAAGACTCCCACTAAATGGCGACAGGACACAGGAGGTCCAAGGATATGCTTTGGATGCCCTCTGCTGTTTTCTCTCTTCCTTCCGGATTCCTTTCTGTGGGAGGCAGGTGGAAACCCCACCCTTCCTCAGTGGCTGCAGACTCTCAAGGGAACTTCAGACAAAGCATGGCCATCAGATTCAGATCAGCCTAGATCAAGAGGTGTACTTGCTTAATAACTGAGACAGTTCTGCAGCCAGAAACCACAGCTTTTCAGATGAATTTGCTCAAAAATGAAGTCTCAGAGGGTCTATTCTTCTCACTTTTTCATATGAAAGGCTTGTATATGCGAATTTTTGAGATTATGTCAAGAATGTAGGGTTCACAATGATCTTCCTGGCGTTCAGAGATGGTGACCCATCATATATGCCATGGACTAGAAGTGTTACCTTTACATTTCTATGCTTAAAAACAAGAAGCTGGGCCAGCGCTGTGGCACAGTAGGTTAATCCTCTGCCTGTGGTGCCGGCATCCCATATGAGTGCTGGTTCTAGCTGCTTCTCTTCCAGTCCAGCTATCTGCTGTGGCCTGGGAAAGCAGTAGAAAATGGCCCAAGTGCTTGGGCCCCTACAACCATGTGGGAGACCCAGAAGAAGCTCCAGGCTCCTGGCTTTGGATTGGCCCAGCTCTGGCCCTTGTGGCCAATTGGAGATGTGGCCAACTAGTGGATGGAAGACCTCTCTCTCTGTTTCTCCCTTTCACTATCTGTAACTTTACCTCTCAAATAAATAAAAAAAACTTCAAAAAAAAATTTCATGGCAATGAACATCTTATGAAAAATAACGAAAAGAAAGTCATTCAGGCAGCAGCTTAAATTGGTTACAAAATGCCACATGATATATTTTTTTTTCTTTTTTTTTTTTTTTTTTTTTACAGGCAGAGTGGACAGTGAGAGAGAGAGACAGAGAGAAAGGTCTTCCTTTTGCCGTTGGTTCACCCTCCAATGGCCGCCGCGGCTGGCGCGCTGCGGCCGGCGCACTGCGCACATCTGATGGCAGGAGCCAGGAGCCAGGTGCTTTTCCTGTTCTCCCCATGGGGTGCAGGGCCCAAGCACCTGGGCCATCCTCCACTGCACTCCCGGGCCACAGCAGAGGGCTGGCCTGGAAGAGGGGCAACTGGGACAGAATCCGGCGCCCCGACCGGGACTAGAACCCGGTGTGCCGGCGCCGCAAGGCGGAGGATTAGCCTGTTGAGCCACGGCGCCGGCCATGATATATTTTTTAAAATATTTATTTATTTGAGACACAGAGACAGGAGAGAGAGAGAGAGAGAGAGAGAGAGAGAGAGAGAGAGAATGAGAGAGCGCATTACCATCTGCTGGTTCACTTCCCAAATGCCCACAGTGTAAATTCGGTCTTTCATATGAGAGGCAGGAAGCGAGTAACTTGAGCCATCACTGCAGCCTCCCAGGAGCTGTATTAGCAAGGAACCGGAGTAGGCATTGGATCCAGGTACTCTGGTATGGAACCCAGGTGTCTTGAATACTAAGCTAAATGCCTACCCCACACAAACTATTTAAAAGATTCTGGGGCCCATGTTGTGGCAAGGTGGGTTAAGCAGCCACCTGCGACGCCGGCATCCCATATGACTGCCAGTTCAAGTGTTCAGTCCTGCACTGCTCCACTTCTGATCCGGTCTCTGCTAATGTACCTGGGAAAGCAACGGCAGATGGTCCCTTCCTTCTATGTGGGAGACCTGGATGGAGTTCCTGACTCCTGGCTTTGGCCTGGCCTAGCCCAGACTACTGTGGTTAGTTAGAGAGTGAACCTGAAGATGGAGGATCCATCTCTCTGTCTCTGTCTATGTATCTCTGCCTTTCAAATGAATAAAATAAATCTTGAAAAAAAGATTCAGATTTTATTTGAAGAGAGAGGGCCACCATTTAATATTACTTTTGTATGTGTTCTCAGGTGTACTTCTAAAAGGCTGCATCATCCCTTAATTCTATACACACATCCAACATTGAAATGTCGTAAGCAACAAGAGCAACACTGGCTAAACATTTACTGTGTGTGGCAATGCACTGAGCACCTTATATTATCTCTTATGTTTCTTACATAACTTTCTTTTTTTTTTTTTTTTTGACAGGCAGAGTGGACAGTGAGAGAGACAGAGAGAAAGGTCTTCCTTTTCCGTTGGTTAACCCTCCAATGGCTGCTGCTGTCGGCACGCTGCAGCCAGCGCACCTCACTGATTCGAAGGCAGGAGCCAGGTGCTTATCATGGTCTCCCATGGGGTGCAGGGCACAAGGACTTGGGCTATCCTCCACTGCACTCCCGGGCCACAGCAGAGCTGGCCTGGATGATTTCTACATTGCAGAGGAGGGTTTAAGCATGAAGTGAGCTGCCTGGTTTAGGAAGTCACAGCATTAAGGTGTAAGTCCGTACATAAGAATGTACCTGGCCAAGAATGTCAGCACAGACTGAGAGACCCACAGTCACTCAGCTCTTTAAGGTCAAGGTCACAGTTGAGAAATGAATCCAGGTTTTTATTCTAGGACTCACATAATATGCACAAAATGTTGGTTTTGGTTTCATGAAATACTTGAGGAAAAGTTGTAGAACAAGACATGGACCAAGGGATTGTCAATGGGTTCCTAAAAAATAATGCGAATTGGGGCTGGCGCTGTGGCAGCATCCCATATGGGCGCTAGTTCTAGTCCCGGCTGCTTTTCTTCCAATCCAGCTCTCTGCTATGGCCTGAGAAAGCAGTAGAAGATGGCCCAAGTCCTTGGGCCCCTACACCCATGTTGGAGACCTGGAAGAAGCTCCTGGCTCCTGGCTTCGGATCAGCGCAGCTCCGGCCATTGCGGCCATCTGGGGAGTGAACCAGTGGATGGAAGACCTTTCTCTGGCTCTAGCTCTCTCTGTTACTCTGTCTTTCAAATAAATGAAATAAATCTTTAAAAAAATAATGAGAACTTACATTTGTATAGATCTTATGGGTTCAAAGGATTGTTATAATAATTACCTGAAGTTTTCATTTTTTCACTTTTTATTTTGAAGTAACTATAGATTTGCAAGACATTGAAAAGGTGAGAGGTAATCATTTTGAATTAAACTCCTACCAAATATAATCATCATATAATCATTTGTAAATAACCCTAGTTTCTCAGAGTTTTGTTCCTGAAATATTTGATTAAGCAAAAAGGTTAGCTTCATTATTTGGTAGCTGATTGAACTCGGAAAAAATTACTCAATTGCTGTATTCTCTGGTGTCCTTGTCACCATAGAAGTAACAAAGGTTTCTAGATACTGAGATGATGGTGATGACTTTAAAAGATCTCTATAGAACTGAACAGCATGTTTAGAGCATGTGTCATAAGCAAGCATTGCAATCTGTACATTATTATATAGTTATTGCTGCTTATTATTATGAGTATTATTCTATCATCCGGACCAAGTAATAAAAGTGTTAGATGGCCATCCTTGAGACCATTTCAACTTTGTCCAGCATTTCAGTGACTATAGGATTCAGCACAGCCAATCAGTAAAATCTGATTGAGAATCTGACTAGTAACAAATATAGATTGGGAATTTATTATCTTTTGAAGAAATTACAAAATTATCTCCAGGAGAAGAATAGTGAAATCAGTCACTCAAACATGTTTACGGGGTACTTTGCCTTCTATCGTTCACTGACTGTTTGATCTTTTTCCATATTCTCATAGACATTTTCTTCCCTTTTGAAGAATGGAAATCATAAAAGCCGTCTACAACAGCTGCTTTGAGGTCATCTACGTTTGTTGGCTGCAGGTGGAAATCTCCTTCACAGAGCCTTAAATAGAAAGTTGTAAAAATTTGGCCTTTGAGGGAGCCAGACCAAACCAGACTTTTGTAAATTTATCATCTACAGGATGTGTTAAGGTGCTTTTGATCTTTGAAGGCAATATCTTTCAAAGGATGTCGTACTTCTATGTGACCATCAGTCCTTTTAGAGATCTCAGTATCCTGCTGGTTTCCAGGACTGTGTTTAAGGTAGTACACCGATGTCTCAATTTAGTTGAGAGAGTCTGATCTTGTTGAAATCCGATTGTGAAGATCAAATGAAAGAAAGCACGCAAATGGTGCTTTGAAAACAATAAGGCACTACGCAAACATAAGGCATTTTTATTAAGGTCGTTTCTTTGTGTCCTATTTGCTGAATTCCTGGTTTCACAAAATTAAGTGTGGAATTTTACCAAATGTTATCCCTTATGTGAGTGTCTCGTACTTTCTGTGCATTTGCTTATACTCCTTTAAGGAATGTGATGTAGACACAGAGCTAAATATTTGGTATCATAGAGAAAGCTGTGCAAATTTATAGCCTTTGGTTTCTAGAGACTTGAAGAAGTTTTTCCATCTTTCTGGTATTACATTGCTGTCAGTTTGCATTGCTTCTTTTCTTTCCTTCGCCTCCTCCGCCAGGTTTGGTTTTGAGCTTTGGATTCAAAGAAACCCCAAAGTCAAAACAAAATGGTCAGAACTGCTGACTCTTGTTTGGTAACCTTTTTTTAGTCCAGTACTCACAGGAAGAGAGGGTGCTGACCAGAAATTGGGCCTAACTTCACCCAACATGTTGGCAAAGTTCAATAACCTTTGCATGAACTTGGGCCAAGTTGTAGATAGGCAGCAAAACTTTACCACTTTCGTAAAGGCATTTAAAATATAATTTAATGAAGTAACATGACCTTATAGAAGTCAATTTAGTATCTAATATTTCATATGTATCTATTAGCTCTTCTTGACATGAGTAAAATAATAATAGAATTTATATTTTGCAGTAAATGGGTACTTTTTAAAATTTTAATTTTAAAAAAAAGATTTATTGATTTATTTTGAAAGGCAGAGAGATAGAGGCAGGGAGAGACAGAGATCTCTTGTTCCCTGGTTCACTCCCCAAATGGTCGCAGCACCTAGGGCTAGTCTAAGCAAGAGCCAGGGACCAGGGACTCCATCCAGGTCTCCCATGGATGGCAGGGGTGGAAGCACTTGGGCCATCTTCTGTTGCCTTCATAGGCATTTAAGCAGAGAGCTGCATCTAATGCAGACCAGCAAGGACTGGAACCCATACAGGATATGGGATACCAGAGTCCTGAACTATGGCTTCACCTGCTCCACCACGATGTCCACACCACTAAATGGATTCGTTCGTTTGTTTGTTTTTGAAGTTAATGGTACCTTTTGAAAGTACGCATGTGAAAGAGACTGTGGCTTCATTACTTTTGGAGATTTATAATTAAGGACAAATATATCTTAGAATCTTCCTGATCGAGTTTCATCTCAGAATTTGGGTAGCTGTGTTAGAAACCTCTCGCGAAAGTGTTTCTGTAATGAAAATGCTGAAACAGTCCAAGTGCCTCAACCGTTTGTGCATGCAGCAATTCTCATGCTGACTGAACATCTGGTTTGCCAAAATCTACTTCTTCTTTTCTTTTGGCAGGCAGAGTTAGACAGTGAGAGAGAGAGACAGAGAGAAAGGTCTTCCTTCCTCTGGTTCACCCCCCAAATGGCCACCACGGCTGGTTGCGCTGACCCAAAGCCAGGAGCCAGGTGCTTTCTCCTGGTCTTCCATGAGGGCGCAGGGCCCAGACACCTGGGCCATCCTTCACTGCCTTCCTGGGCCACAGCAGAGAGCTGGACTGGAAGAGGAGCAATTGGGACAGAACCGGCGCCCCAACCGGGACTAGAACCTGGAGTACTGGCACCGCAGGCGGAGGATTAGCCTGGTGAGCTATGGCGCCGGCCCAAAATCTACTTCTACACTGGCAAAAAACTACAAAAGATGATGAGCCTGAACAGCTCCAAGTAGATGGCAAAGGCTTCTGGAAAGCTCAATTATTTATTTATTTCAATTATGATTTCACTTAGACTTTTATGATTTCATATCTGAATATTGATAGTAGTCTAATTATTATGGGGAACTTAGTTTGAGATCAAAAAGCAGTTTTCATTCTGTAAAGAGTATATAAGTAAATTGTCTTCCAGCCATGTCTAAAATGGTATGTAGATTCTAAGTTCCTAAATAACTAAGATTTCCAAAACCATTTGTTATAGTTTTTCAGAAGTCATGAACACCATTGGACTTTTAAAAAATTACTATTAAAAGTTATTGAAGAGTACATGTTCATTTGTTGTTCTTATCAGTATTGATTTAGATCACAATGTTGTACCCTCAACTAAAAAACTTGTATTAAAAAGTATAGTGATGTGTACAGACCTAGTATGGGGAAAACCAAAACCAACACATGTTGCTTAGAAAAGTTGAGTTTCAAAGCAAGGATGCTCCCTGCATTTAAGTTTGGGACGTGAGTTACTTTTTTTTTTTTTCACCCCTGTTGGATGACTCGGTGAAAGAAATGTCAATCACTTTCTTTATGATTTTCCTATTGTTACTTGTTTTCAAATTGTTCTATTAGTGTAAGGGTTATGAAAGCGTCTTAAAAGCCTCCACCTGCAGTGCCGACATCCCATATGGGCACTGGTTCAAGTCCTGGCTGCTCCATTCCAATCCAGCTCCTTGATAATGCACCTAGGAAAGCAGCAGAGGATGGTCCAAGTGCTTGGGACCCTGCACCCATGTGGGAGACCTGGAAGAAGCTCCTGTCTCTTGGCTTTGGATCAGCCCAGCTCTAGTAGTTGTGACCATTTGGGGAGTGTACCAGCAGATGGAAGACATCCTCTCTCAGCTCTTCCTTTCAAATAAGTAAACAAATCTTCAAAAGGAAAAATAAAAATAAGAGAAAATGCCTTAAAAGGCCACATTTTGGAGCAGTTTCTAAATATACAAAAACTCCCAGAGTTGTAATAGTTTTAAGAATGGTGGTTATAACTCTAGGAATAATGGGAAAATAGCATTGCTTTTAACAGTTTTGTAGTATTCTCTAGTATGCTAGTTATTCACTATAGGAATGTCATGTGCTTGCTAAGAATATAACAGAGGGGTAGGGTATGAGAGAGAGGAGGAGGGATGATGGGCAGTTGCATTCACTCTTGAGAATCCAATGACATGGAGTGTCCCTGGTCTACCTAGTTGTGTTTTACTTGTTTTCAAAACTGCTTCTTTCAACAAAATGCTAAGGACTCGCGATCTGAACAGCTATTTTCCTCAGACTCATTCAACACTTGCTGATGTTTTTAAATTGAGATTGCTAATTTCCAGGAGAACTCGAAGTGGGAGAAGGAAGGGAGATTCCCTAAAGTCTTAATTTTGAACCCATCACACCAAATTTGAAAGGCCAGCAGTTTTCTGATTGGATGACTGAGTAACTGGGTAGCTAAACCGGAGGGAGTGTCGGAGTCACTAGCGCCCCCTAAGAAGACAGGGAAGACATCAACATTTGATGACCAGGTGAGAAATAATTAGTTGTTTTCCTTTCACACCTTAAAAGGAGAAGTTTAAAATTTATCCTAAAAATACAGATTAAGCTACTTTAGGTCATCAAAAATGTTGTCTAGACAAAGGAAAGGAGACAAAGTGCGATTTTGCTCCATGAAGTGGATATGCAGCTCCTTGAGCAAGGCTCGGTTTATTTTAACCAAGGTGCTAGAAAAATTACATTCTCTGGTTTTGTTGTTGTTTGGTCGTGGTTCACACTCTTTCCCCTTGTATCTGTTTGGAAAGGCACAATCAAAATAGGAAAAACATGGTCATCTCAGAACTGCCCCAGTTCCTACCGGAGGGAGAACCAGGGAAAGTTTTAAAGGCTGAGAGGACTGAGGAAGGCCCAGAAAAGCAGCCAAGTTCCTGCAACGCCAGTGGGAAGAAGTGCGAACCGGCAGAATCTAAGCAAGAAAACCTGTTTGCATCCCAAGCTATCCAGAAATGTCACTTCCAGGGGTCGAATACCAGAAAATTACAATAGAAAAGACATTAATGAGAACACTGTTTGCGGCGTCATTTATTGGTGAAAGGAAGCAGCTACCCACCCGCAAAGGGCTGGGGCAGGGTTTGATGCGTCGATGATGGCCGTGAGATGCAGACACGAAAATCGCGCTGGAACAACATCTGAAGTCCAGAGAGAAGCACTCATTCCATTACGTGGAGTGAAAAGCAACATTTGTTTTCCAAATGTGTTAAATATATTGAATTTGTAACTGCATAGGAGGAAAAGACTGGAAAGACATGGAGGAAAACGCTGACAGGGTGATAATGTGAGCGGCTTAATTTTTTTTTTTTTTTCTATCTAGAACCTTCCAGTGTTTCTAGAATGAGTATATGTTGCTTCTTAACACAACGGATTCTATTTCTAACAGCCTGCGTGTGAGCGGCAGAGCGGGTGCCCGGCCCCTGCACGTCGGAGCAAGCCCCGTGGATTTTTTTTCCCGGATTCTCGCATTTGCGGTTAGGTGGGCTTCACCCACGCCTGTGGTTCCCTCCACGCCTTTCTGAAAGACCCCATTTCAGGTGCTCCTGGAGCCGCACCAGGTCCAGCCTGCGGGAGGCCTCGCCGCACCCACCCGCTCGAACTTCCCGGCGGGCGCTGGGGTCCCGCAAGCCGTCGGAGTGCGTCTCCGCTTCGGGTTTCCGCCTTCCGTGGAAATCCTCAGAGGCCGTGAGGGCCCACGCTACCGTCCCCACCTACGGCAAACGGCGGGCTGGTACGTGCTCAGGCCCCGCCGCGCCGGGAAACCCGGGCCCGGTGCTGGGCGGGCGGGCGGGCGAAGCCCAAAGTTCCCCGCAGGCCCGGGGGCGCCCAGCGCGCCTCTCGCTGCCCTCGGCGGCCTGAGACACGGAAGGCCCGCAGCGAGCAAGTCCCACTCAGGCAAGGCCCTGGGCAGTGGGCGCTCCCGCCTTGCTGGGCGCGGCGGTGCCAATGGGGCCATCTCAGTGGGCGCCCGCCCTGGGTTCCCGCTCCTGGAAACCTGACACAGTGGTGCGGGGGAGGGAGAGAGCGAGAGGGGGATGGGGGGGCGGGGCAGGAGGCAATGGAGAGGGAGAGGGAGACCAGGAGGGAGGAAGGGGGAGACAGGAGAGAGAGCCAGCGAGCTAGTGCTGGAGAGATGATGTCCCTTCCCGGACGTGGCATTCTGGTTACCAAGTCCCCTCGGACCCTCCCCATTTTTTCTGCATCTCCTCTTAGTCCCTGGTCTGGCCTGGGAACCCTGGGCAGGAGGGCTGGAGCCGCTTGGCCTCTCTGGAAATCCCGCACGGGGTCGCGGGTCTACAAGCCTTTCCTAAGAGCGCGCGGGTGGGGAGGGCACAATGTCTATTCTTGAGGCTTAAAACAAAGCCCAGACTCTCTCAGGTTTGCTACTTGTAATACCGTTAAAAAGACAACGCGGAGAGAGGGGATCCCGACAGCAGCGCCCAATCCCCGCAGTCTGCGGACCGGATGAGCCAGGACCGTCCCCGCTCTCGCCTCTGCCCGGCGCGCGGAGAGGGACCGCGCGGGCATCAGCTCCACAGCCGCTCTCCTGCCGAGGACACAGGGCGATTGACACGGAGCTCACGTGGCCGAGAGGGCCACGCGTCCACCCTCGCGGCCGCCCTGCTCCTCTTTCCACAGCACCCCCCGTGTCCGGCCCTGGCGCACCCCAGCCGCGCGCGCCCTGGCGGGGACCCGGCCGGCACCGCAGCCCCAGCCCCAGCCCCAGCCCCGGGCCGCCTCAGCCGGTTTGCTTGTCGCAGCTCGCCAAGAGCTCGGTCATGAAGGAGATGTAGACGATGGCGAGGCGCAGGGTCTCGATGCGCGACAGCCTCTTCTCGTAGGCAAAGGTGGGCACCTTCCTGCGCAGCTGGTCGAAGGCCTCGTTGAGGTTGAACATGCGCTTCCTCTCGCGGATGTTGGCGGCCTGGCGCTGGGCGTAGGTGATCACCCGCTTCCTCCTGGGGCGGCCCAGCAGCGAGGCGCCTCTCCCGCGCCCCTCTTCTTCTTCCTCTTCCTCCTCCTCCTCCTCTTCCTCTTCCTCCTCGTCCCCTTCGTCTGCATCCCCCTCCTCAAACCGCGCCAGCCCCCTGGGTCTTCCCTGTCGGAGCGCAAGGCCTCGGTCCCCGAGGGGCGCCCCCGGCGGAAGGTCGCGGAGGACAGGGCGTCTCGGGGAGACCAGGGACAGGTCCGCGACGAAGTCCAGCACGGCGGCGTCCACGCAGCTCTCCCGCCATCGCTGGGGCGCGGCCCTGCGGCTCATGGAGTTTGAGGCTGCGGAGGGGGCTTGCCTAACAGCCTTGGATCGGGCCCGGCATCCTTGTCCAAGGCCCGGGGGGCCTGTTCCTCTTTGTAGGCAAGCTTGGGAACAGGATTAGTCGCGCTCACGGGGCCGGCTCTGTCCAGGTCGCTGTCCTCGGAGCTGATGGAGGGAGGGAGACAGGCTGGAGGACACCTGGACGACCACAAGGGCTCAGGCCCCCCAGGTGCTGGGCTCCTGTGCGCGGCGCCAGTCGAGACAGTTCTTTCTCTACCTGTTGAGCCTTTTGTAACTGTCCTCGCTCCCCACAGCCGATAAATGCGCCCCAGACTCCTCACCTCGTGTGGGTCTTTAATTCCAGGCTGGGTTTTCAAAGCGAGGATGTTTTCCACCGCAGTGGCTTCTCCTAGACTTCAGGGCTGGAGACCCGAACCTTGCCACCGTCTACCAGGGGAGGGGAAGCAAATGGCATGCGCTTTTAATGATGTCCTGAAGAGGGGCCCTGGCCGCCGGGGGCTCCGAGGGCTCCGGGGGAGCTGTTTGTCCCGTATCCCAGCGCCGAGGCGGCTGAAAGGCAAGCCCTTACATTAGCTTAAGTAAGCATGGCAAGGGGCAGGAACGCATTCCCCGGGGTCGCTCCTGGAACCCGGGTCCTTTCCCCCTCCTGTCTGGTCACTGATGTTTGGACGCCCCCAGCCCGACAATGGAGATACTTGACTTTCCTTTCCCTTATCTCCTGCTCCCGTAAAGTGGAAGATTTTTATTCCCAGGGGAAAAGTGAGGTTGGGCACTAACGTGAGAAATGGAAGGTAGGACAAAAGCAAACCCTTTCCCCAAGGAGAATTTCTCCAGTCTCCTTTCACACATGTGATTGATCCTTGATAAGCCAGTCTCTGCACTTTTCAGTTGCTGATCCAGTGTTTGCACAAAGGCAAATCCGGAGACTTCCATCTGCCTTCTTTTCCTCATTGGCTTGTATATTCCTACAAGAAGTTCCTCTACAGAACTTTAGAGCAGAAACCATACCTTGTTGAATTCTACTGCGGGGTGATATTTTTGGTATTGTTAGATAATTTTTGAGATTAAAAAGATTTTAAAGTTTATGTCATGAAAAGGATATTTTACTAATTTTATATCAACCTAAAATATTTATGTATTTAATTGAGAGGGATGGAGGTGGGAGAAAGATAGAGAGATAGATCAAGAGATAGAGATAGATCAAGAGACAGAGATAGAGATAGAGAGAGAGAGAGAGAGAGAGAGAGAGAGAGAGAGAGAGAGAGATCCCATTCACTGCTTCACTCCCTGAGAACCAAGAAGTCAACTCATGTCTTCCACATGAGTGACAAGGATGACAAGGATCCAACTACTGGAACCATCACCTGCTGCTTCCTACAGGAGGTGGAACTCGGATTCAGGCACTTTGATGTGAGGATGAGGTGTCTCAATAGGGGCCCGATTCCTAATATTTTAACAAAGATGTGTTCCTTTTTCCTTCTTTGCAATAGCTCTGGTTTGGTGCTCACGGCAGAAGATTTTTCAAAGACCTGGTGAGGTGAAGTGAGATGTTAGAAAGCAACTGTAAATGTGGCTTAGAAGAAAGTGTCCTAGGAGGTGAGTTTAGACACATCCTGGTTCAAGGGAGAAACACCAGGGACATTGCTCCCCATGAGGAGGTGAGTTTTGGCCCTGAAGGTTCACTCAGTACATTGGACAGCTCCCAGAAACTGCTTATTTATAACAGGTAAGCAGCATTCCTGTCCTTCTCCCTTGTGTTTCTGGGTATATTCAAAGCAGTATGATCTCACATAATTATTTCTTAACCCATTTCTGGCCACTTTCTCCTTGATCTTCATAGATTTTTCTCTCCTCCTGCTCGTGTTTATACCCCACTCTCTAAGTAGTATTGATGACTCAGGCCAAGAACAATTAAAATTTATGTCCCCAGAAGATGTCAGTGAGAATGAGATTTTTGGCTCTGATTACCTATTTGGTTTTTACTCTGAGTATTGCAAAGGGAAGACTAAAAAACAAAAACTAACAGCTATGTCAACAGTGACTAGGAAAATAGCAAATGGGAGAATTAATTTTTGTTTAACAAGCAGTAACATGTTTTCCAATCCTCATTAATCTTAACATGAGATTTAATACTTGGGAATATTTTTATTTAATTTTAAAACTATGTTAAACATTGTTCAGCAACTTGTTTTCTCCATCCTGCAAATGTGCATAGAAGTAGATTGAATATCTTAGTTAAAAGAGAATTTAGTTTCATGATAAAATGTCTTGAGATACCTAAAGGAGGAATATAGACACAAATGGGTTAAAAAAGAATAATTTTGGAAGATAGCACTGTTTTAATATTTAAATTAAAGTTTTAATAAAATAAGGATCAGAAACTCTCAGGAGACATAATTATGACATACTCATACTGACATAATTAGAGCAAAAATATGAAGATGTAAGATGTGATGATGACAGTTTTTATCTATAATTGATTATACGTTATATTAATTATAGGTATTACTTTCTAAAAGTAATTATAATTATTAATTTCTATAATTAATTATAGGAAAAACTGAAATTATTTTCTGTGTTACTTTTGAAGCATCAGCATCATTTTAAAAAGGGTTTGTGAATGTTTGTTTCCACAATAAATACGATGGTAAACATAGTATGTTTATCAAGTACGGGGTCATTTAATAAAGTTCATCCCAGCAGAATGAATCATAATTTTCCTTTTGGATTCGAAAGCCAGGACTTAAACAATTTTATAAAGCTCATCTGAGGATTAAAGGAGCTAAATTCAATCTTGATTCCTCTGTGTTCTGGTCCTATTGTTTATAATTATTCAGTAGTGGAGGATTTACTTTTCCCATTCATTTCAAAAATAGTTTTATGAGAGAGAAAGAGGGGTAGATGGAGAGGGTAAAAGTGGAGGAAGGGGAGAGGGAGAGGGAGAAAGAGGAGAAGAGGGAGAGGGAGAGGGGAAGAAAAATGAAGAGAAGACAAGACAAGAGAAAACCTCTAGTTCACTCCCCAGATGCCCACAAGAGCCCAGGATCCCAGGAGCTAGGAACTCAATCAACATCTTCCATGTGGGTGGCAGGAACTGGATTCCAGCCATTACTGCTGCTTCCCAGCTTCCCAGGGTACACATTGCCAGAAAACTGGAGTCAGGAGCCAAAGCCACGTGTATAACCCAAGTATTCCAGTGTGGAAAGCAGACTTTTGAGTGGTGTTTTAACTTCTGGGTTACACATCCACCACTGTAGGTTTTCTTAAAGAGTTTGTTAAACTCTCCGTGAATTTTGCTCAAAATGTTTCAAGAAATTTAATGAAGAAATGACAGTTCTGCCTATTTATCATCCCCATTAAACATTTTGTATATACCATTACCTTGGATTCAGAATCAGAAAAAGAGAAATTCCCTGATTCTCTAGGGGGTTAGAGGGTTGGAATCAAAATGGTAAAGAAATATAGACAAGAAATTAGAGTAAAATAGATACCCAACTCTCAAATTTGTTGAAACCTTATCTTTCCCTCCCCTTTTCCTACCTCTTCCTTTATTCTTATGAATCGTTCTGTGCTTTTAAGGCTAATGATAAAATTAGGACAAAGGTAGATGTTTATTATGATTGCAGAGAGAAAGACCCAGCATATACTCAGCTGACATGGAGAAAGTATTCATAACCTCTTCCCATTCAGTTCCAAATCATGTATAACTGTGGCCATGGCTGATTATAGAGATAGAATATATATATATCCATCTATTTCATCTTTCATTTTATAGCTTTGAGGTTTAGTAGTTGTTACATACCTTAAAATTCACAAATAATATACAGCTTAATGAATTTTCATAAACTGAACATGTCCATGAAATTAGTACTCCAAACAATAAATAGAATATTTTACTGAAGTTTGGGGTAGTGTAAATGCAAACAAGCATCCAATTTGTCTTTACTAGTGAGATGGAGTTTCAGTTTTTCCATATCCTTATCAACTATTTTCTGTCTCTTTATTTAAATAATTATGAATATCCATATGAATATTACATGTTGGTTTTAATTTATTTACATTTTCCAGATAACAGGCAAAATTGAGCACCACTTTATTTGGCCAGTTAGCTTCTGGCTCTTTGGTTCAGTGCTTGCTCACCTGTTTTTCCAATTTTTAGAATTTATTTGTATAAAGATCATGGATGGGAATCTATGTTAGATTTTTTTCTCTTTCTCCCTAAACTATATGAAATTCTTTTTGATTCTCTTTTTGTCATGTTCAAAATAATTTATTTTTGCTTTTTCCCAGCTTTTAACATTTTTATGGTGGTAAAATACACATGATATAAAATTCATTTTTTTAACCATTTTTAAGAGCAGAGTCCAGTAGTATTAAATCCACTTGCAATGTGAGCCATCACCACCACCTATGACCAGAACCCCCTTTTCTCTTATAAAATGGAAACTCCGTAAGCATTAAACAGCAATTCTTAATTCTTCTTCTTGTCTTATGAATTTGATCACTCTGGAAACCCCGCATAGTAGAATCATATCATATTTTTCTTTTTGTGATTGACCAATTTTGCTTAGGGTAATGTCCTTAAGCATACATATAGCAGCATTTCCTTACCCATTCATCCACTGACGGACCCTGGAGTTCATTCCATATGAATCTGTGAAAAATGCCACTTTGAACCTCAGTATCCAAACATCTCCTTGAGACCCTGCTTTTTGAATTCTTTTGGAGTGTACTCAGAAGTATAATCGCTGATAACCTATATGGTTGCTTTGTTTGATGAATCGCCATACTTTTTTCCATAGCACCTGTACCATTTTCCATTCCCATCAGCACTCCACAGAGAATTACTATTATTGCTCATCTTCACCAGAACTTGCTATTTTCTCAGGGCTCTTTAGAGTACTGCCGTTCAGGGATTGAGAAGCTTTCTACTGAATAGGTGAAGCAGTAAAGAATTAGACTCTATAGGTCATGCAGTCTCATTTGCCACCAGTCAGCTCTGTGTTGCCTTGTAGAATTAGACACAGACAGTATGTAAATGAAGAAGCATGATGGTGTTCAAAATGTGGCTTACAAAATCAGGTCATGTGCTGAACCTGGGCCTTGCGGCGTGGTTTGCTGCCCTCTGCCCTTTTAATAAGCTTCTCTCCATTTCCCTGGGATGCCTCACATAGACACTTATAAAGAGTAGACAATCAAAACTACAAATGAATCTGCAATTGTTGAGCATGTGTCTTTTTCTAAAGACATATATTTGATTGAAAGACAGAGTTAGAAGAAAGAGAGAGAGAGAGAGTGATATCTTCCATCTGCTGTTTCACTCCCCAAATGGCAACAGCCAGGGCAGGGCCAGGCTAAAGCCAGGAGCTAGGAGTTTCATCCAGGTCTCCCATGTAGTTGCAGGGACCCAAGCACTTGGACCATTTTCTGCTGCCTTCACAGGTACATCAGCAGGGACCTGGATCAGAAGAGAAGTAGTTGGGTCTTTTTTTTTTTTTTTTTGACAGGCAGAGTGGACAGAGAGAGACAGAGAGAAAGGTCTTCCTTTTCCTTTGGTTCACCCCACAATGGCCGCTGCATCTGGCGCGCTGTGGCTGGCGCACTGCGCTGATCTGAAGCCAGGAGCCAGGTGTTTATCCTGGTCTTTCAAGCGGGTGCAGGGCCCAAGCACTTGGGCCATCCTCCACTGCACTCCTGGGCCACAGCAGAGAGCTGGCCTGGAAGAGGGGCAACCGGGACAGAATCCCGCGGCCCGACCGGGACTAGAACCTGGTGTGCCGGCTCCGCAGGTGGAGGATTAGCCTATTGAGCTAATAGTTGGCTAGTAGCTGGGTCTTGAAGCAGCTCGTAGATGGGATGCCAGCATCAAAGGCAGAGGTTCAGCTGTCTGCTGATCATGTATCTTTACATGTGCATGGCAGGGGGTGATGAGGGAGTGTGAAAATACTCCTGAAGCAATTCAATCTGAAGCTTCTGTGTTTGGAGCTACACTGACGTGTTGCACAGATGACCAAGAAATTCTGTCTGAGAGGTGTCTGCACCAGCTGAAATCACCCTTGCAGAGACCGAAATCTTGTTTCTAATCCCTGACAACCCATCCCAAATTTGCTGATCTACTCTTCCAAACATTAGCATTCCCATACACTGGGTACATTACCTTTAACTAGGTCCAAGGAAGGAAGAGGCAAAGTCCCCAGAGAGAGCTGGCTTCTGCTTTGTGTAGTGCTTCTCATGATCAAAAATCTCATAGTCTGATTTTGCCTGGTTCAATGAAGTAGGTGGCTGCTTCAATAGACACACTCTTTACACCTTCACTAGTTTCTTTCTGCCATAGGTAATCCTGGAAAAGACTCTCACTGTTCTGCAGTGTCTGCTCCCTTTTTTTGCCTTTCAGTAATAGACTCACACATATGTTAGCTGGACACATTTCTGTCCTGCTACATTCATGCCAATGGAGGTATGAGCAGAAGTAATGTGTGCAACTGTATGTTGGTCTTGTGGGAAGCAAGTTGTTTTCTCTGTGCTTAGTTGGTCTTCTGACCTCTTGCTACCCCTGGAATGTGTGTTGGTGGTGAGCTAAAATTAGCCATGTAACAAGGACATCACCCTGTGGTAGCATTTCGAAGACTTGTTTTGTAAAGGGACAGAGATCGCACATTTTGGGTTTTAAAGGCTTTGTGGTCTCTGTCCCAGCTCCTCAACTCTGTTATTGTAGTGTGAAAAACAGCCTTGGACAGTACATAAATGAATGGGTGTAGCTGCGTGGAACTTTATTGATGAAAGTGGGTGGCAGACAAAATGGGTTATCAGGCCAGCTTGCTGACACCTGCTCTGGGAGACAGTAGAACCACAGGAAATGGTCTAGTGAGGAGAACTGTACCTCGAAATATAAGTTCACAGGTAAGAAACTATGCACTGCAGTGTACCTCAGACATGGATAGAAGTAGTGTGCTTTATGCTTGCACCTAGTAACTAGAAGATGTTTAAAAAAACAAACAGATAGATAAGTGTTTAAGATATCATTTATTTTATTTTTTTAAGATTTATTTTATTTATTTGAAAGAGTTACAGAGAGAGCTAGAGACAGATAGAGAGGTCTTTCATCCACTGGTTCACTCCCCAGATGGCTGCAACGCCCAGAGTTGCACCGATCCGAAGCCAGGAGCCAGGAACTTCTTCTAGGTCTCCCACATGGGTGCAGGGGCCCAAGGTCTTGGACCATCTTCCACTGCTTTCCTAGACCATGTCAGAGAGCTGGATGGGAAGTGGAGCAGCTGGGACTAAAACTGGTGCCCATATGGAATGCTGGCACTTTAGGCCAGGGCCTTAACCCACTGTGCCACAGTGCTGGCCCCTGATATCATTTAAAAGTGTCATTTATCAAAGCTTCTTAAAATCCTTGATTACAGGATTACAGTTTTCATCTCAGGTTCTTCCTCCTCATATGAAATAATTCTGTTTCAGTTAGCCTTTGGGATAAATCTATTTTCCAAATTTTCTATTATATTAGTTCTTACATTAGTTGTTGTTTGAATGCTTTCCAAATTCTTCACTTCTTTTTAAAAACATGTGGAAAAACTGGAGAAGTGTGAAAAAAAAATCCCCAGGATGCTATAAAGTGCTACCCTCCAATAATTCCTTTTTTTCATTTCCTATACTATATTCTTATACATTATATTTAATAGTGACCTTCCTTTTAATAAATGTTATAGGTTTTACATCCATTATTTTATCCATACACTCTCTTGTGTATTTGGTGATTAAATGCTATATGTGCTATTTTGCAGTTCAATCATTGTTGAAAATTTTTGCTACTATGCTGTTTATATATCGTATGGGTGAAGTATCAGCGTTGAGTTGAAACATACAAAATTGAGTATATCAAACCATTTTGAACTCTAAAAATGGACAGTTCAAAAAATTCAACCTAATAAAATAAAAATATTCTTGCTTAATAAGGAAGCAGAATTTTAAAATGTTATAATTACTTATATATTAATGTATAGCAGGTTAAGACAAAAAGTCTTCCTATTGTATACTAGATTTATTTAATAATAAATTCAGTAATTTATAATTGTTTTCAAAAGACTTTCATTTGTTGCTTACAATGTACCTGTTTGTTGTGACATTAATCTGGGAGTTTGGTATAAAGCAGCAAACAACATACAGATCACAATAGAAAATCCTCTGTTGTATTGAAGGTGGTAAGTGCCATGAAAGGAGATATTCAGTTGTAAGGGTGGCAATTTGCTACTTTTAGTGAGGTTATCAAAACAAAAGTATGATATGTGAGTAAGTACTTGGAGTTAGTAGGGAGTTAGTTAAGTGTCTATCAGGTGAGACATTTCCAGAGAACTGATATTTCTTTTTTTTTTTTTTTGCATTTTTCTTTTTTTCACTTTTATTTAATGAATATAAATTTCCAAAGTACAGCTTATGGATTACAATGGCTTTCCCCCCCATAACTTCCCTCCCACCCGCAACCCTCCCCTTTCCCACTCCCTCTCCCCTTGCATTCACATCAAGATTCACTTTCAATTCTCTTTATATACAGAAGATCAGTTTAGCATATATTAAGTAAAGATTTCAACAGTTTGCACCCACATAGAAACACAAAGTGAAAAATACTGTTTGAGTACTAGTTATAGCATTAAATCACAATGTACAGCACATTAAGGACAGAGATCCTACATGAGGCGTAGGTGCACAGTGACTCCTGTTGTTGACTTAACAAATTGACACTCTTGTTTATGGCATCAGTAATCACCCTAGGCTCTTGTCATGAGTTGCCAAGGCTATGGAAGCCTTTTGAGTTCACCGACTCCGATCATATTTAGACAAGGTCGTAATCAGAGTGGAAGTTCTCTCCTCCCTTCAGAGAAAGGTACCTCCTTCTTTGATGACCTGTTCTTTCCACTGGGATCTCACTCGTGGAGATCTTTCATTTAGGTCTTTTTTTTTTTTTCCAGAGTGTCTTGGCTTTCCATGCCTGAAATACTCTCATGGGCTTTTCAGCCGGATCTGCATGCCTTAAGGGCTGATTCTGAGGCCAGAGTGCTGTTTAGGACATCTGCCATTCTATGAGTCTGCTGTGTATCTTCCCATGTTGGATCATTCTCTCCCTTTTTTGTTCTATCGGTTAGTATTTGCAGACACTAGTCTTGTTTATGTGATCCCTTTGACTCTAGGTCCTATCATTATGATCAATTGTGAACAGAAATTGATGACTTTGACTAGTGAGATTGGCATTGGTACATGCCACCTTAATGGGATTGAATTGGAATCCCCTGGTATGTTTCTAACTCTACCGTTTGGGGTAAGTCAGCTTGAGCATGTCCCAAATCACACATCTCTTCCCTCTCTTATTCCCACTCTTATATTTAACAGGGATCACTTTTAAGTTAAGTTTCAACACTTAAGAATAACTGTGTATTGATTACCGAATTCAACCAATAGTATTAAGTAGAGAAAACCAAAAAAAATACTAAGAGGGATAAAGTATTAAGTTGTTCATCAACATTCAGGGCCAGGGCTGATCAAGTCACCATTTCTCATAGTGTCCATTTCACTTCAACAGCAGACTGAAAGTGAAAGGTTGGAAAAAGATATTCCATGCCAACAGAAACCAAAAAAAGCAGGTGTAGCCATATTAATATCAGACAAAATAAACCTTAACACAAAAACTGTTAAGAGAGACAAAGAGGGACACTATATAATGATTAAGGGTTCAATTCAACAGGAGGATGTAACTATTATAAACGTATATGCACCTAATTACAGGGCACCAGTTTATTTAAAAGGTATGGTAAGTGACTTAAAGGGAGACTTAGATTCCAATACAATAGTATTGGGGGACTTCAATACTCCACTCTCAGAAATAGACAGATCAACTGGACAGAATATCAACAAGGAAGTAGCAGATTCAATTGACACTATTGCCCAAATGGATCTAACAGATATCTACAGAACTTTCAAACCTACATCTAAAGATTTTACATTCTTCTCAGCAGTGCATGGAACCTTCTCTAGGATTGACCACATACTAGGCTATAAAGCAAGTCTCAGCAAATTTAAAATAATTAGAATGATATCATGCAGCTTCTCAGACCATAAGGGAATGAAGTTGGAAATTAACAACTCAGGAATCCCTAGAGAGTATGCAAACACATGGAGACTGAACAACATACTCCTGAATGAACACTGGGTCATAGAAGAAATCAAAAGAGAAATAAAAAAACTTTCCAGAAGTAAATGGGGATAACAACACAACATATCAAAACTTATGGGATATGGCAAAAGCAGTGTTAACAGGAAAGTTTATAGCAATAGGTGCCTATATCGAGAAATTGGAAAGGCACCAAATAAATGAACTTTCAATGCATCTCAAGGATCTAGAAAAACTGCAGCAAACCAGACCCAAATCTAGTAGGAGAAAAGAAATAAATAAAATCAGAGAAGAAATCAATAGGATTGAATCCTCCAAGTTCTGATTCCTCTTTCATAACTATCCTATTAGTATCTCAGTCTCAAGCATTTTCAGATTTATTGTTGTTTTTATTCCCCCTCATATTTCACAGGAGTTGCTTTCTCTTCTACCTCCCTGCCCCTCAATTTTTCTAGCATTCTTCACTTGGTCTTAGGTCCCAGTATCTCCTTTATGGAGGACCTGAAGGAACGGAGTTGCTACTGGCGATGTTCTCCTTAGTAAATTGAGATTTGGGGCATGAGCCAATCATCAAATATCTGGCAATGAAGATCTCATCCTGGGTGCTTTGTGGGATACAGACAGTCCCTGATGCACAGTGATGGTTCATTTGCTTAAAGTTTCATTGGGGATGACTGGAGAGGATGTTCCAGTGGAAGGGATTATCCCAGCTTGTCCAATAATTCAGGGTTTGGAAAACCATGGGGGATGCAAAAGACAATGAAATTGATGGACTGTTAATAAATTGTAATGATGTCCTGGTGAAGAATAGTGAAAAGTTTCAAGAAGTTAATAAATGATACAACAAGAAGCACAGAGACAAGGAGTTCTCCTGTGGTGGGAGAACACAAAAAGCTGAAAACCAAGTTTAGGACTTGATAGTTACGACTATTGGGTTTCAAAGATGAGGACATGATCTCATAAAACAGAAAACATCTTATTGAATTACCGAGTTATAGGTGCTATGTGGACACTTTGGAGTCTTTTGTCCTGGGTACCAGTAGAAGAGGTGTCATCATCCTCTGGTAAGGGAAGAGAGAGAAGGATACTACCTGGAAGTATTTCCTGTTTAGAACTACACCATGCTGCTTCTCAGGACTCTTTTTTGTCTGCTTTTGACTGGGGAGAGTGGTTCCCCCAGACACAGACTTCTCAGGAAAGAGAATTTGAGCCGTATTGCTAGTTCAGCTTCCAAGACCAGCAGAGATGATTCTGAAGTCGAGGAAATTTAGAATGAAGAGAGTGAAAGGAAGACTACGAGTATCAGTTGCAACTTCAAGAAGAACTACAAGTGAGGGGGTTTTGGTTGCTTCCACTAATTTCTCATTTTTAGTTTTGCTTAGCAAGAGAGACCAGCTGGAACCTTGAAAGAATATTCAGTGCATGTATTCAGAGACAAGTCATGAAACACAAAGAATGAACTGTGGCATCCTTGCATGCACAATATTCCCCTACTTCCTCATTTTTAAGTGACATCCCGAGTGGTTGCGTTCGTAATGAATAAATGCTCAAGTAAGGATTCAGTCATAGATCAGAGCTCAGGGATTTGGCCCCCAAATTATACCACTTACCACTGACATATGTCTTTGCCTTTCTGATATCAGTACAGAGCCTAGAACAATAATTCATCAACCATTTTACAAATTCTTCTATGATCCTTACACCTTTAGTTTCATTTGAATTTTCTTTGGAAACTTTTTATCTTCTTGTTTTTCTTCAGTGAAGATATTGCATTGACTGCACTAAATATTTTTATTAAACAACTTTAAGTAATGATACTCAGGGTATCATTTAGATTTATTTCTGTCCCATTTTAGCCCTTCAAATTTAAGTGATATTCTTATACTCAGAAATGCTGGCTGTATCAGAACTAACAACTTTGAAGTGAAAGCTTCCATAACCATTTTCCTGCCTTTTGACTCACCAGCCCCTTGGCAGGGTTTATGGTTATCTTGCCACTGTCTTTAGCCTCTTTGTGGCTTCTCAGAGCTGTCATTTGAGGATTATATAATCTTTGTTGGGGTTAGTGTCATGGATGGGGAAAATCATTACTATGGTGGAAAACCATTCCAGCCTTTATCTTTGTGGGTTCAGAAAGAGGACCATCTCCAGAAGAACTCTCAGAAATCCTGCCCTAAGCTGGGAGAAAATTCTAATTTTTAAGACAAATTTCCTTTCACTCCAAGTTTCACTGTCATCACACCAGTCATTTTATTTGGCAAAGAAATTTGATATACTCTTTTTTTCTTCTTAAAGGAAGACTGTTTTCATGCATCACAATGGGATTTCATGTAAGATCAAAGATCCAATTTTGAGTTAGCCTGTTTCTTTCTCTTAGAACCCACTGGCTCACCCATGTACCATGAACCTAAAGACTCTTTAAAAGCAAGGTGCCCACACCTACCATTGGCTGGATCCATAGAACTGTTCTGGAGCCTTCTGCTTCTTCCTCTATTAAAAATTTTTTAAAAACCTATTTATTTAAGAGAGCAAGAGTGAACAAGTGTGAAAGATAGATGGAGAAAGAGAGAGACTACATCTGTTGGTTTACTCTCAGAATGCCTATAACTGTTGGAGCTAGGCTGAAACAAAAACTGGGAATTGGGAACTCTACTCAGGTTTCCAAGTAAGTGGCAGGAAACTAGTGACTTGAGTCATCACATAGCCTCTCAGGGTCTGCTTTAGCAAGAAGTTAGAGTCAAGAGCAGAGCTGAATATTGATGTAGGACACGGGCATTTTAACTACTAAAACAAATGACTGTCCCTACTTACTTTCTTTTTTAAAGATTTATTTATTTATTTGAGAGGTAGAATTACAGACAGAGAGAGGGAGAGACAGAGACAAAGGTCTTCCATCCACTAGTTCACTCCCCAAATGGCCATGATGACTGGAGCTGGGCTGATTCAAAGCCTGGAGCCAGGTGCTTCCTCTGAGTCTCTCACGCAAGTGCAGGGGCCCAAGTGCTTTCAACCATATTTCACTGCTTTCCCAGGCCATGATAGAGAGCTGGATTGGGACTAGGACCGACCCATTACACCACAGCACCCACCCCCCACTTCCTTCTTATTCCATGCATGGATGCAGTCTCGATCTCTCTCCCTATCTTTCCAGGCTTCAAAAATCATCATGTTACTCCCACTTGGATGTTAGATTATATACTCTGGGTTTAATCTGTTACTCTTCATGACTAATTGACTTTGGACTAGTCATTGGGACCATTATCATCAGATGGATTATCTTTAGTCTAAATTTCCACTTGCAATTCTACTTTACAAAATTCTACCTTGGTTCTTGTCATAGGATAATTGAATTCTCTGTCTCTCTCAATGCATTAGGACTTATATAATCATTTTCTTTCAGTTCCTTACAAGGAGCAGTTATAATATGGTAGACACTTTGGAGATGGCAGAGGCAATTAGAGAGTGTACTTCAGTTTTTCAGATTCTAGAGAAGAAATTGGTCAAATCATTTTTAAAAGTTCTTAAAATTTATCTGGATGTTATAGGTAAAACAAGACCTGGAAGATTTGTTTAATTCAGCTTCACAGTCTGGTGACTTTTACCCTGCTTGAATATCATGTACCACAGAAAGTAAAAACTGTGTAATAAAATTATGAATTGGTTTCAGTGTTGCCCTACTAAAAACATTGAAAGTAATACCATAAAGATGTTAGCCATTGCCAGTTTGTTTTCACTAGTCTGGAAATAAACATCTCAAACATAGAACATTATCAGGGAGTGGTTCCTGGGGCTGTAGAATTTCCCAGGTTTCCACATTGTAACTTTCTATTTATTCATTTTTTCTCTTCCTCTTATATTTTTATTTATTTACTCTGGGATCTCATGATCTCCCTTCCCACTAGGCTCCATCATGACGTGTGCCATTATATTAAAACCACAAAAAAGGTACAGAGCATTTGCTATGTGTTAGGCATTGTGCATGTACTCTCTCTTTTCTTCTGCCTCTGCCTTCTCCTTGACCATTGTGTGCATCTAATCCAGACTAAGTGTTACACTTACTAGGTCTCAGTCCAGACCAAGAAATTTTCTTGCATTTGATGACTCATTTTACTCTATATCATTAATATCTAGAAGAAACAATTCTTTTTTCTTCAGTAAGATGTGTGTCTTCATCTGTTTTCTGTTATAAAGCAGAATGCCACAGCCTGGATAATTTATAATGATCAGATTGTCTTCCGCTCACAGTTCTAGAGGCTGGGGAGTTGAAGATCAAGGGGTTGCATCTAATGAGGGCCTTGGGGGCTGCATCATCTCTTGGTGAGGGCAGAAGGGCCAGTGAGCACCTGGAAAAGAACAAAGCTCAAGACTGGACTTGATGATGTCTAGCAACTTGCTCTGGAGATAACCAGCCCACTCTCTTGCTAGTGGTGTTAGCCCATTCCCGAGGCTGGAGCCCCATGACCTGGTCATTCCTTAAGGATTCCACCCCTTGATGGCAATTAAATTCCAGCATGAGTTTCAGAGGGGACAAATATTAGAACCACAACAATATGACCATGGTTATCACATTGATTAACGTACCATGGGATTAGGTTTATCCCAGTAAAATATTGGCCCACATGTTGTATTTCAGGATTCTCTAAGAAGGGCTGGATGATTTTTGATGACTTCTGCTATGGTTGTCGGGTGAAGTTTCGTATTTCACATGTAGAATGCCCTAAAGTGTGTTATTTTTGGCATAATTTATTTGGATTTATGAAGAACTGAAGTCCACAGTGTGCTGAAACACTGAGCCAATTTTTATTTTCGTTTGGTGATGACAGTCATGGAAAAGCTATGATCTTTTTGATGAGTACAAAGTGTCTCTTTATTCCTCCTTGCACTGCATTCTCAAAGAGAAGGAATAACTGGTGCAGATTCTAGGACATGTTGTTGGGACATAATCTCAGTGAATGGTGCTTGCAAAGATGACCCTTCTTCCCCCCTCACCCCGCCCCTGCAAAAGTGTTTCTTTCTCTTCTTGCTGCTTTAAGGAGATGGCTCTGATTTGTCCCCTCTCAGTTTCACCAGCTACCTACAGGGAAGATTCCTGCAACCAATCCAAAGGTATAGAAGCAGAATATCTGAGTTATATAGAGGGCTCCTCATCCAGGAGATTGTTGTGTGTGCTAGGTAGAGGTTTAGTTTAGAATTGAGTTTCAGTCCTGGCTTCACACCAGAATTACCTCCTAATAGAAAACTACTGATAGTGCAGCCACATTACGGAAAAATCAAATCAGCATTTAAAGTGTATCCTAAGTGATTCTGATATGCAGTTAGAGTTAACATCCATGGTTTAGCAAATCTTACGTTGATGCAATTTGCTTTCTCTAGGATTGATATGTGGTGCAATCAAACGTAGCTTCTTACATAACCAGTTCAGTTGATACTTAAAAAGAAGAAAAATGAGATATATTTGGAATCCGTAATACCAAACAAGAATTAGAATATTTGCTTCACAGAGTCATCAGCTTATGAAACTTGTTTCAAATAAGTTGTAAAAGTAAAAATATGGTCATCTTTATTAAATTCAAGTTAGATAAATTGTTTACTTAAATAAGAAATGGATTCTTAGCTTAATATTACAGTTTTATGATAGCCAAAGGGTAGAAACCAAACAAAAGAAGAGGTGCATAGGGTAAGACTTCAGAGAGCCCTAAATGTGCTGCCGTTGTGTCCTTTCCCAGTGGATTCAGGATACATCTTCTGCTAGCACATCAATGCACATGAGCACTCAGGGACCTGGCCAGCTTCAAGGTTCCAAATTTTTATTGGAGATTTGTTACATAGGCATCTTCGAATGAATCCTTGGCTAAATGATGGAACTCGGTGTTCAATACCTCATGCCACCCAAGAGATAAGACTGATATCATGTGGCTTAAAGTATACATGTGATGGATTTTTAAGCATATTCATCCAAGATTCTTCCAAGAGTTTTGAAAGATAATGATAAAAGTATTAAATTTAAAAGCCCTCTCCACCCATCTTATTTTTTCTGCAAATGAAGATAATCTGATGCATAAACTCTCAGTTACTGCACTTGATGCTGAGTTTTTAAATACAATACTCAGGTTAATGTTCTATGTTTGTGTATTAGGGCATTTCCTATATGGTTTTTCTGGAGTTCTTAGGTATGGTGAATCCTTTCTTAAAGAAGTCAAGGTAACACACACACACACACACACACACACACACTGGTCTAAATGGCATATATTTGTCTACATGGCTACTGAAGGTGTTGTTTATGAATTTTAATTATATGATGATGATTTGCCAATCTGGGCACTCATTTCATTGACGTTATTTACCTTTCTTGTTTTGAAAACATTAATGATAATTTGAAGAGAAAATTAATGGTTTTTATAATGTCTTTTTTAGAAAAGATTATTTATTTATTTGAAAGTCAGAGTTGCAGAGAGAAAGGTCTTACATCCGCTGATTCACTCCCTAGTTGGCCACAATGGCTGGTGCTGTGCTGATCCAAAGCCAGGAGCCAGGAGCTTCTTCCGGGTCTCCCACACAGGTGCAGGGGCCTAAGGACTTGGGCCATCTTCTACTGCTTTCCCAGGCCATAGCAGAGAGCTGGATCAGAAGTGGAGCAGCCGGGACTGGCGCCGTGGCTCAACAGGCTAATCCTCTGCCTTGCGGCGCCGGCACACCGGGTTCTAGTCCCGGTCGGGGCGCCGGATTCTGTCCCAGTTGCCCCTCTTCCAGGCCAGCTCTCTGCTGTGGCCCGGGAGTGCAGTGGAGGATGACCCAAGTGCTTGGGTCCTTTACCCCATGGGAGACCAGGAAAAAGCACCTAGCACCTGGCTCCTGCCATCTGATGAGCTGGGTCCTTTACCCCATGGGAGACCAGGAAAAAGCACCTAGCACCTGGCTCCTGCCATCGGACAAGCGCGGTGCGCCGGCCGCAGCGCGCCGTCCGCGGCAGCCATTGGAGGGTGAACCAACGGCAAAGGAAGACCTTTCTCTCTGTCTCTCTCTCTCACTGTCCACTCTGCCTGTCAGAAAAAAAAAGAAGTGGAGCAGCCGGGACTCGAGCTGGTGCCCATATGGGAAACCAGCACTGCAGGCAGTGACTTTACCCGCTACACCACAGCACTGGCCCCTGTAATGTCATTTCTTAAAAAATATTTATTTTATTTATTTGAAAAACAGTTAGAGAGAGAGAGAGAGGTCTTCCATCCACTGGTTCACTCCCCAACACTCCCCAAATGGCTGCAACAGCCAGAGATGGACCAATCTGAAGCCAGGATCCAGGAGCTTCTTCTGGGTCTCCCATGTGGATGCAGGGGTCCAAGCACTTAGGCCATATTCCACTGCCTTCCCAGGCATATTAGCATGGAATTGGATTGGAAGTGGAGTAGCTAGGACTCGAACTGGTGGCTATTTGGGATGCCAGAGCTGCAGGCTAGAGCTTTAACCTACAGTGTGACAGTGCTGACCCCATAATATCATTTTTGAATCAAATAGTCAAAGCACAAATCTCAAATTCTAGAATGGAAAATATATTTTCTTTTTTTTTTTTTTTTTTTACAGGCAGAGTGGACAGTGAGAGAGAGAGACAGAGAGAAAGGTCTTCCTTTTGCCGTTGGTTCACCCTCCAATGGCCGCCGCGGATGGCGCCCTGCGGCCGGCGCACCGCGCTTGTCCGATGGCAGGAGCCAGGAGCCAGGTGCTTTTCCTGGTCTCCCCATGGGGTGCAGGGCCCAAGCACCTGGGCCATCCTCCACTGCACTCCGGGGCCACAGCAGAGGGCTGGCCTGGAAGAGGGGCAACCGGGACAGAATCCGGCGCCCCGACCGGGACTAGAACCTGGTGTGCCGGCGCCGCAAGGTGGAGGATTAGCCTGTTGAGCCACGGCGCCGGCCGAAAATATATTTTCTTTACCTCAGAGCTCACTTTGCTAAGAATATCTGTAAAGAGAAGGGGAAATGTGTCTGAATCAATCTCTAATTATTTTGTCTTCATTGATACATGATGATCATGAAGATGTTACATTATTTGAATTTTTAATCATTTTTTGCCATTAATCTAGTAAATGTTTAAATAGATTAGATAAAGTCAATAAGTAGATAAAATTATTATAGTTAAGGTACTAATATTAACCGACATTTTGAAGGTTGAAACTGCTAAATAGAAGAAATAATTTGAATATTGTAACAAGGTATGTAAGAGACAGGGCAATCATCTTCATGTAAGGCAGAACCGAGAAATGAAGTTGATTTAATGAGGGAGTATGCGTAAACTGTAGAGGTCCTGAAATATATGAAAAGATTTCTGCTCTAATTTTAACTTACATGGTCATGCATCTACCTCGATCCTGTGTTACTGTGATTCCGTGTCTGCCACTCTGTCCTAGGACCCTTGAATCTCATCTTCATCTCTTAATTCATGTGTCATATTTTCATCAACCTTAAGAACTCCTCTGACATCCCCAGAGAGAACTTACACTTGCTTAGTAATTTATGCATATACAACATAACATCTATATATGTGTCTACATATCCATGTGCATGGTATTATGAAGTCCTTTGAGAATTCTCCAAGACCCTCCAGGCCCCTGCACTGTAACCATTCAACCTCACCTGCTCTCTCTTAACTGTTGTTAGTGTAGGCTTTCTCGGTACTCATTGTCCTTGCTCACGGTACACTGTGCCACTGCTCTGCTCAGAAGGTCTCACCCTTTTTCAATGGAAGTGTCTTGACCTGCTGCATCCCATTCTCACTCTGTAGCTAAAGGCGATTCTTCTAACATTGTAAATCTGATCACCGCTGTGTAGCTCACAACCTTTCAGACCTCAACCCATGGTGGGGGTCAGGGCAATAGTATGGCTTGTTAGTAAAGACATCTGCATCCCATATTGAATTGTTTGGGTTCAAATTCTGGCTTTGAATCTTTTAGAGCTTCCAGGCCAGTGTGGGTTCTCTGAGTCAGCAGTGATGTCTTCCAGGTACTTGGTTTCCAATCCCTGACTTCTTCTTTTTTTTTTTTTTTTGACAGGCAGAATTAGACAGTGAGAAAGAGAGACAGAGAGAAAGGTCTTCCTTCCGTTGGTTCACCCCCCCAAATGGCCGCTATGGCAGGCGCGCTACGCTGATCCAAAGCCAGGAGCCAGATGCTTCCTCTTGGTCTCCCATGCGGGTGCAGGGCCCAAGCACTTGGGCCATCCTCCACTGCCCTCCCGGGCCACAGCAGAGAGCTGGTCTGGAAGAGGAGCAACCGGGACAGAATCTGGCACTCCAGCCGGGACTAGAACCCAGGGTACTGGTGCTGCAGGTGGAGGATTAGCTTAGTGAACCACTGCGCCGGCCCCCAATCCCTGACTTCTGAAAGCATTTGGGAAGAAACCTGTGGATGAGAGAGTCCTTGCTCTCTTCCTCTCCCTCTCTCTCTCCCTCTCCTTCTCTTATTGTTCTGTCTCACCAAACAAAATAAAATGGCATAAATACACAAGGAGAAATGGAAGAAGAAATAAAGGTGACAAAACAGATGCCATGATCTGACTATCAGGGTCTTTAGTCATCAGATCGTTGTCAACCTCTGCAGACCCACGACCATTTGTTCTCTTTGTCTACACAGGCTTAGGTTCCTTGAATTCCTGGTGTAGGCTTCAGGCCCTGCAGCACTCCTTACACGTGCAGCACTGTTCCTGTCACTGCCACCACGTCCTTCTGTTGTGTTCAGTTCTCCATGCAGGAAATAAATACTGAGGATGAAGAGTGGACTTTTTAAAAAATAACAAATAGGAGATTTCTACTCTGGGGCAAGTTGGAACACAAGGAACTGAATTACCCTGCAGCTTGAAATAAACAGAAAATAGACAAAATTTACAAAAAACACCAAAAAACCTGCTTTCAGATGATAGCATTTTCAAACAGTCTTCAAAATCTTCCCATCACCTGAGCCTCCACATGACAGCTTTGGTCACCTAACTAGCAGGCATTTCTTCTGTTACACCACATCAGTAAATACAATTTTATGTAAATAGAAAGCAAATAAAATTCTCCTCCAAGGGACCAGAACTGTGGTAAAGTAGGTTAAGCCTCTGCCTGCGGCACTGGCATCTCATATGGATGCCAGTTCAAGTCCTGGCTGCTCCTCTTATGATCCAGATCTCTGCTGTGGCCTGGGAAAGCAGTGGAAGATGGCTCAAGTGCTTGGGTCCCTGAATCGAACCCATATGGGAGACCTGGAAGAAGTTCCTGGCTGCTGGCTTTGGATTGGCCCTGCTCTGGCTGTTGTGGCCATTTGGGAAGTGAACCAGCAGATGGAAGACCTTTCTGTCTGTCTTCTCTCTATCAGTAACTCTACTTCTCAAGTAAATAAATAAAAAACCTTTAAAAAAATTCTCCTCCAAATGGATCATAGTTCTAAAACCTAAAGTGGTAGAACTTACAGGAAAAAAATCAAGTTATATAAATATTTCTGTTACATCTCCAACAGCATTATCTGTGAAATTAAAAACTGATAAATGCGATGTCATTAAAATTAAAGTTTTTGATATTCAAACAGATAAGACAAGCCATAGATAAGGGAAAATGATTTTCCAATTGTAGGTCTGAATTTTGAGGAAGTATATTTAAACTCTATTTTAAAATATTTTGAAAATCAGTTGTAAGAAACTATACCTCTTGAACAAACAGTTGTACAAAGAAAATATATTCATGATAATAAGCACATTCAAAGAGGCAGTATCATTAAAAGCAGAACAATGCAAATTACGATTACATACCTGTTGGAAGTTAGAAGTATTGATCATACTAAGTGTTGAGAAATACGTGGAGAAATGGAGAACTGAACCTCCTATACTGCTTGGAATATTTAATAGTATGACTATTGCTAGTTGGAATGTAAAATGCCATGACTATTGAAGAAAGCAGTCAGCAGTTTTCTTGAAAGATTAACCGTATGCTTATATGGTGATCCAGCTCTTTTCTCATAAATATTTACCCAAGAGAAATGAACATATATGCATTGTACACAAATGTTTATAACAACTTTACCTATAATACCCCTAAAATGAACAGAACGCAAATGACCATCAACAGATAGATGGTTAAAGAAATTATGGAATGGCTAAGCCATGAAACACTATTTAGCTATAAAAGGTATGTGCTACTGATGTGTGCTACAGCATGAAAGAACATTTTTTTAAATAAGATTTATTTATTAATTTGAAAGGGTTACTGACAGAGAGCAAGAAAGAGAAATATCTTTCATCCATTTGTTCACCCCTCAAATGGCCAAAACAGCCTGAAGTCAGGAACCTGGAATTCCATCAAGGTCTGCGACATGGGTGCAAAGGCCCAAGCACTTGAACTATCCTCTGCTGCTTTCTCATGCACATTAGCAGGGAGTCGGATTGGAAGTGGAACACCTCGGACTCAAACCTGTACTCATATAATTGCAGGCAGTGGCTTAACCCACAGCATCACAGCACTGGCCCCAGTGTGGAGGAACTTAAAAAAATTATGCTAAGTGAAAGAAGGTAGACAAAAATGAGAGTACTCTTTTCTTTAAAAAAATTTTTTTTATTTATGTATTTGAAAGGTAGAGCTACAGAGAGAAAGGGAGAGAGAGAAGTAGATCTTCCAGCCCAGTGGGCATGACTAGGTCAAGCCAAAACCAGGAAGGGGCCAGGAACTCAATCTTGGTCTTCTATGTGGGTGGCAGGAGCCCATGTATTTGGGCCATCTTCTGCAGCTTTCCCAATTACAGAGAGCAGAACTGGAAGCATAGCAGCTGGGACTTGAACCAGCACTCCAATACGGGATGCTGGTGTCTCAAGTAGTGGCTTAACCGGCAGCACCAGCACTGGCCCTGAGAGGACATATTTTAAAATTACATTTGTGAATCTAGTTAAATGCAAACGAATCTATTGTTCAGTGGTGGCTGGTAAGTCAGGGGAATGTGTTGGAGAGGGAGGAACTCCACAGGAACCTGAGGGAAATTTGGGCAGTGTTGGATCTGCTTATAACTTTGATTGCGGTGACTTTTTAAAACATGTAAACCTATATCAGCCCTTACAAAATGCATTTAAATGAATGTTGTTTATTATGCCCCAATTTCACTTCACTAGGCTGTTGCACTAAAGAACTAAAGGACTATATCAGATATATTTCCCTTGTACTTCTCAGTAGCTGTCTTAAATGCATAGAGGTGCAATTGCTCGGCAATTGATACGCAGTCAATAGTCACTATCACTAGCAAAATGGCTTGAAAGAGGGGACTTCTGGGGCCAGTGCTGTGGCTCACTTGGTTAATCCTCCGCCTGTGGCGCTGCATCCCATATGGGCTCCGGGTTCTAGTCCTGGTTGCTCTTCTTCCAGTCGAGCTCTCTGCTGTGGCCCGGGAGAGCAGTGGAGGATGGCCCAAGTGTTCGGGCCCTGCACCCGCATGGAAGACCAAGAGGAGGCACCTGGCTCCTGGCTTCAGATCGGAGTAATTTAGGCTGTAGTGGCCATTTGGGGGGTGAACCAACGGAGGGAAGACCTTTCTCCCTCTCTCTCACTGTCTAATTCTACCTGTGAAATGAATAAATTAAAAAAAAGAAAAAAGAAAAAGGGGGACTTTTGGTGGTGACTGTAGGATTGATCTGTGTTTTTGATTCCCCCTAGCTTAAAAGTTTTTATCAATTTAAAATTCTGGTTTGAGTCCTGGCTGCTCCATTTCCCATCTAACTCCCTGATATTGTGCCTGGGAAAGCAGCCAATGATGGCCCAAGTGCTTGGGCCCCTGCCACCATCTGTGGGAGACCCAGATGAAGTTCTAGACTCTTGACTTCAGCTGAGCCCTGGCCTTTGTGACCATTTGGTGAGTGAATCAGCTGATGGAGGTCTCTTTCTCTTTGTCTCTCCCTCTCTCTCTGTCACTCTGCCTTTCAGATACATCTTAAAATAATCTGGTTCACAATCAAAATTGTGCACTTATTTAATCCAGTTTTCTATTCTGGTGTCACTGAAATCTTCTGAGGCTGTTGTTTAGATTGCATACACAACATTTCATGTGGGCATGATTTTGTGAAACCCAGTTTGTCATTACTTTGGTTGATTTTGGTGACCATGGAAGAGGTTTTAACCTAATAAAATATCTTTTTCAGTGGATCACACATCCTAAGCATGCTTTTAAAAATGCCTTGATTGCATTTATCATCAGTATGTAATCCATTGTAATTCTCATCCTGAACTTCATTGGAATTTAATATGATTCTATTATTCTGAAGTCCGGAAAAGTCTCTCTTTGTGGTGAACAATTAAAGTGTAGGACCAATGGTTTTAGTAAATAGACTAAAAAATATGAAAACCACATAACCCAAGTAGTTATGTAATACTAAACAAACTTTCTGAAGCATATTTTTAGGGCAATATTTAGTCCAGAATCCATGAAATCAGCAGTTTTCCCATGGATTATTTTTTTTGATGGCTTAATATTCTGGCCCTCCCATGACTGAAATTATAGTTGAAATGTACTGGAATTTGCATTGCAGTAAAATTATCTTATTTTCCCCTTTAATGTGTATTGTTTTTGACTAATGTGATTTTTTTTAACCTTCATAATTTTAGAAAGATTATTCCTTAAGTAGAAAAATAACCAAATGATTGCATTCTTGAGTCTCATAAAGAAAAATTAATTAGGACTCTGTTGAATAAGAAGTATGCATGTTTCACTTCAAATGAAATCAATATTATTGTAATGTTGCTCAATTAGACATTATTGGGTTTTACCTTCTTACCAATCAATAATGGGATTCTAACTTTTTTTCCTAACTTTTAACAATTTGGTGGGAGTACTGATATTATACAATGATTATTGTTTTTTTCTGAGGCATATTACAGCTTTATAAGCAGCCAATTATATATATTTGAGCAACATTGTTTACTTAAATTCAAATTATAGGGGTTAAAATATGGTTTTATTTTATGGGTTAGCTTGTGCTATTTGAAATCTGTACTAGTAGTTTGTTAGGAGTAAGCCATGAATTGGCTTTTCAAATATTAATATTCTGATGATGGCTTAATTGCACAAATTGGTGTTCTCTTAATGTCAAATTGATTTTTGTAAAACTTGTCTATGTAGACTGAAAAGTTAGACAACATTATGTCCAATTTTTGGATAATATCTTCCTCTTACTTTTCATTTTTTTCTTTTCTATGTGCTTTTTATTTTTATTAATATAAAGGGGATGGATTTCATGCACATCATACATACAGTTCTAAGAAGAAAAACATGCTTCCCCTCCTCCCACTTCTCTCTCCCTCAATCCCCTGCCTTCCCTTTTTTTTTTCTTTAATTTTTGCAAAGATATACTTTTAATCCACTCTATAATTATAGGGTTAATTCACCACCAACCATAATATTCAACAACTAAAAAGTAAAAAATAAAAAAAAGCTAAAAAAGACAATCTTACCACAAGGTGTGCATTTCATTCCTATACATTTTTTTGTAGTCTATATTAACTGCCACATATCAGAGAAAACATATAACATTTGTATTTTGGGGACTGGCGTATTTCACTAAGCATAATTGTTTTTAGTTGCATCCATTTTGCTACAAAAACATAATTTTATTCTTTTTTATGGCTGTATAGTATTCCATATTGTAGATATATCACATTATATTTTTCCAGTGTTCAATTGATGACACTTGGGTTAATTACATATCTTAGCTTTTGTGACTTGAGCTGTTATAAATGTGGGGGTACAGATAACTCTTTCATATGCTGATTTCATTTCATTTGGATAAATTCCCAAGAGTGGGATGGCTGGGTCATATGACAGATCTATTTCAGATTTCTGAGGAGTCTCCATACCGTCTTCCACAATAGTCGTAGTAGTTTAGATTTCTGCCAGCATTGGATTAAGGTACATTTTTTGCCCATCTCCTCCCCAGGATTTATTTATTTTTTATTTATTTTTGGGTGATAACTATTCTAACTGGGGTGAGGTAGGTGAAATCTCATTGTGGTTTTTATTTGCATTTCTCTGATGTCTATTGATCCTGAGCATTTTTTCGTGTGACTGTTGGCCTTTTGAATTTCTTGTTTTGAAAAATGGCTGTTCATGTCCTTTGCCCATTTCTTGACTTGATTCTTTGTTTTGTTATTGTTGAGTTTCTTGAGTTGTTATATATATATATATATATATATATATATGTCATGGATATTAATCCCTTATCAGTTGCATAGTTTGCAAATATTTTCTCCTATTCTGTTGATTTCCCCTTCACTTTGTTGAGTGTTCCCATTGTAGCGCATCAGTTTCTTAGCTTGATGTAACTCCATTTGTCTATTTTTGCTTTGATTGCCTGTGCTTCTTTGCCTTTGCCAATGTCATGCAGCATTTCCACGATGTTTTTCTCTAGTAATTTAATGGTGTTAGGTTGTCTATTTAGGTCAATGATTCATTGTGAGTTGATTTTTCTATAAGGTGTAAGGCAGGGATCTTGTTTCATTCTTCGGCATGCATTTTCTTTTTTTTTTCCATTTTTTATTTTTTGACAGGCAGAGTGGACAGTGAGAGAGAGAGACAGAGAGAAAGGTCTTCCTTTGCCGTAGGTTCAGCCTCCAATGGCCGCTGCGGCCGGCGCACTGTGGCCGGTGCACTGCGCTGATCCGATGGCAGGAGTCAGGTGCTTCTCCTGGTCTCCCATGCAGGTGCAGGGCCCAAGCACGTGAGCCATCCTCCACTGCACTCCTGGGCCACAGCTGAGAGCTGGCCTGGAAGAGGAGCAACCGGGACAGAATCCGGCGCCCCGACTGGGACTAGAACCAAGTGTGCAGGTGCCGCAAGGCAGAGGATTAGCCTAGTGAGCAGTGGCACCAGCCTCTGCATGCTTTTTCTCAGTATTATTTGTTGAAACAACTGTCCTTTCTCCTGGGATTGGTTTTAGCTCATTTGCCAGAGTTAAGTTGGTTGTAGATGCATAGATTTATTTCTGGGGTTTTTATTTTGTTCTATTATGACATGTGTGTTTTTGTGCCAGTACCAGGCTGTTTTGTTTATAACTGCCCTGTAGTTTGTCTTGAAATTTGGTATTGTGATGTCTCCTGCTCTATTTTGTTTGCTTAAGATTGCTTTAGCTATTTGGGGTCTCGTGTTTCCAGGTGAATTTTAGTATCATCTTCTTTTCTAGATCTGAGAAGAATGTCCTTGATATTTTGATTGAGATCCCATTGAATATGTAAATTGCTTTGGGTAGTATGACATTTTGGTGATATTAATTATTTCAATTCACGAGTTTGGAAGATTTTTCCATTTTTTGTGTTTTCTTCTATTACTTTCTTTAATGTTGTATAGTTTTTGTTGTGGAGAATTTTCTCCTCCTCTGTTAAATTTATTCCAAAGTATTTAAATTTTTTGTAGTTATCATGAATGATACCAATCTCACAAGTTCTTTCTTAGCCATAGCATTTTTTGTGTATACAAGGCTACTGATATTTGTGTATTGATTTATATCCTGCAACTTCACCAAACTCTCTTATGAGTTACAATAGTCTCTTAGTGGAGTCATTTGGTTTCCCTATATAAAACATCATGTCATATCCAAACAGGGATAGTTTGGCTTCTTCCTTTCTAATTTGTATCTCTTTGATTTACTTTTCTTGCCTAATGGCTCTGGCTAAAACTTTCAGGATTCTATTGAATAGTAATAGAAAAAGTGGGCATCCTTGTCTGGTTCCAAATCTTAATGGAAATGCTTCCAACTTTTCCCCATTCAATATGATGCTGGCTCTGGGTTTGTCATATACAACCTTGATTGTGTTGAGGAAAGTTCCATATATACCCAATTTACTTTGTTTTTTATTATGAAAGGATGCTGTATCTTATCAAATTCTTTCTATGCATCTATTGACATAATCATATAGTTTTTGCTTTTCAATTTGTTAATGTGATATATCACATTAATTTGCAAATATTGAATCAACCCTGCATACTAGGCAAAAATTCCATTTGGTCTGGGTGAATGATCTTTCTGATGTGTTGGTGGATTCGATTAGCTGGTATTTTGCTAAGGATTCTTGTGTCTATGTTCATCAGGGATAATGGCCTATAGTTCTCTTTCTCTGTTGTATCTTTTGCTGGTTTTGGAATTCAGATGATGCTGGCCATAGAAGGAGTCTGAGAGGATTCCCTCCCTACCAACTGTTTTGAGTAGTTTGAGAAGAACTGGAATTAGTTCTTTAAAAGATTGGTATAATTCATCAGTGAAATCATCTGGTTCTGGGCTTTTCTTTGTTGGGAGGGTCTTTATTACTGATTCGATATCTGTCTTGGTTTTTGGTCTCTTTAGGTTTTCTATATCTTCATGACTCAATTTTAGTAGATTTTATGTGTCCAGAAATATATCTATTTTTCCTAGACTTTCCAATTTGTTGGCATAAAGCTATTTGTCTTGATGATTCATTTTATTTCTGTAGTATCTGTTGTAGCATTTCTTTTTTCATCTCTGATTTTGTTAAATTGGGTCTTTTCTCATTCTGTTTTTCATTAGTTCAGTGGTGTATCAATTTTATTTTTTTTTCAAAAAAGCAGATCTTCATTGAACTAATCTTTTATACTTTTTTAGTTTCAAATTTTTTATTTATTCTCTAGTTTTAATTATTTCTCTCCTACTAATTTTGAAATTGGATGTTCTTATTCTTCTAGGTTCTAGAGATTCATTGTTAGGTCATTTTTGATGCCTGCAGGCATCAAAAGCACTGCAGGCAGTGGCTTTACCTGCTATGCCTCAATGCTGGCCCCAACATTTCTTTTAAATAGCCAGGTGACCTTAATTGGGTCACATTATAATGATAATTGGGTTATATTATAATTATAGTCACATCTTGTTGAATTGATCTCTTATTCATTACACAATGCCTTTCTTTGTCTTGTTTAACAGTTTCTGCATTAAAGTGTTTTTTGGCTGATAATAGGATGTCTATGCCTGCTCATTTTTGCTTTCCATTATCATAGAATGCCTTTTTCCAACCTTTCTGTTTTAGTCTGTGTGTATCTATTGGTGAGGTGTGTTTCTTGTAGGTTGCAAATAAATGGGTCTTATTTTTAATCCATTCTGCCAGACTGTATCTTTTAATTGCAGGATTTAGGCCATTTACATTCAAGGTTATTATGATAAGTAATGACTAAGTCCTGCCATTTTTCCATAAATATCCATATTGTGCATTTCGGGTTTTTTTTGTACTTTTACTAGGAGAATTTCTGCCTTCACATTCTTTCATGATGATGGCTATCTTTCTGTGTTCTGGTTTGTAGCACATCCTTAAGTATCATTTGTAAGGCTGGACAAATGGTGACAAATTCTTTCAATTTCTGTTTGTTTTGAAAGGACTTTATTTCACCTTCATTAATAAATTAATAAATCTCACTCCCAGAAGATGGCATCTCCTCCAGCTGCTGGCCACAAGAGACACTGGTGGTGCCCCCCTTGCTGCTCTGTGTTTGTACTGTCCATGCTGCTCCATAGTGTCTCTCTTCTTTCTGCAGAATTTCCACTGCAAAACTCTCTCCAACTCTCTCTCCAGGGAATGCAGTTACTCCGCTTTTCCCTTGCTATCCCCTATAGTCAAAATCCATACTTACCTGGCAGGGGAGATAACGTGATCACGAAGGTGGTTTTCCCAGGGTGAGGCTCATCCATTGCACTCCGGGTGTGCTGACCCCTGCGATTTCCCCAAATGCGGGAAACTCGACTGCATAATTTGTGGTAGTGGGGGACTGCGTTCGCGCTCTCCCCTGAAAAAAAAAGAAATCAGCATCCCTTTTCCTTAGTCCGCTGTCTTGGTTTGGCCCCATTCTTTTCTACAGTTGTTATTTGAGACTTAGAACTGCCATTTAGTGGGACAAGAGATTTAACATCTCAGGCAGACTTCTAGGCTTTCTCCAGTGAAATCTGTGATACTAAGGAGATTGGTATTTCAATATCCTTTTGAAGTGCCAAGTCAAATACTTCATCTGTTTCTTGCAGTTTGAACTGATACCCAATACTTTATTTACATAAGTATTTTTTTTTTTTTGTTTTCAATGTTTTCAGCTACCTGCCCTCTTTTTGCCTTCTATACGTGTATGTTCTATAGCACTACTGTCTAACAAAAGCAAAATACAAGTCAAACATGTTAAATTTTTTCTGCATCTATACCCAATAATGGTCTGAATTTACTCAAGGTAAAAACCCTAAAAGGAATAGTTTAGGATAGATAATTATTAATCTAAAAAGAAAGTAATTATGAAAAATAAAATAACTTTAAAGGTAAACTAGGGCTGAGGAAGTGTAGTGTAGGAAAAGTTGACCTGGGAAAGGAGAGATTCCTCTTCCAAGTCAAGGTCAAGGTTTAGACTTCTTTCCAAAGAGTGGATTTCAGCCTGTCCAATGAAAGACAAGTTTGGTGAGCTCCTTGGACTGGAGATAACCCACAGTCACAGAACAGCAAGAAATGGTTGTGACTGGAAGGTAGGTGCTAAGAAAGAGCTGGGGTAACCTTGTGGGGATGAGGCCTGGAATCTGTAGTGTTTGTATGAGCAGGGTGGTGGCATGGTGGTAGGCTGAGGGAATGTGCACGCTGGGGACATGGCCGAGGCACATCACCTCCAGATCTCGTCAAACACCCATCCTGATGACTGGCTGTGCAGCAGAGGCAAGATACAACCCTAAAGCTCAGCAACCAGTAGGATGAGTGTCCTTTATCCTGCAGTGTCTCTCTGGCACAGAAGTTTAGCCTCCTGGGTATGATTCCAGCTAAAACTCCTACATCCCAGGCCAGTACCTGAATGCGTCTTCCTGCAAATGGAAATCTTAGGACCCAACAGTGATGGCTCAAGTGATTTGGTCCCTGCCATACGTGTGGGAGATTTGGATTGAGTTCTTGGCTCCTGGTTTCAGTCTGGACCAGCCACAGACACTGCAGTCATTTGGGGAATGAATCAATAGTTTGGAGCTCTCTGTGTGTATGTCTCTCTGCCTCTCAAAATAAAAACACATTGACTGTAAAGGAGAAATGTTCTAAGAATTCATTGTGATCTTGTTCATTGGTCTTTGTGTATGTTTTTATGCTAACACCATAATACTTTCATTACTATAGCATAGTAGCGTATTTTGAAGGCAGGTAGTATAATGTTTTCTGCTTTGTACCATATGATATAGCAATCTCACTACTAGCTATGAGGCTGAAGGAAATATAAACAGTAGGTTGAGGAGATTCCGTTCTACTAGGATGTTTATTGCATCATTATTCACTGTAGTCAAGAAATGGAAGCAGTCTAAGTGTCCATGCACTGATGAATAAAGGAAATAAAGGAATAAAGGAATCTTATTCAGGCATTCAAAGAGATAAAATCCTGTTATTTGTGACAACATGGAAAGAACTGGAATTATCATGTTAAGTGATGTATATCAGACACAGGAGGACAAACATTGCACAATCTCCCTTCTATGTGGAATCTGAAAATGTTGACCTCATTGAAGTTGAGAATAGAAGGTGGATACCAGAGGCTGGGGAAGTAATGAGGGAGTGAGGAATGGGGAGAAGTTTATGAATGTATAATAAGTTATAGTTAGGTAACAGTAACAAGTTCTGGTGTTACATTGCATAGTAGGGTTAACATAGATAATGATAAAATGTTGTATTTTTTTAATTAGAAGAAAATATTTTGAGTGAATTTACCTTGAAGAAATTATAAATGATAAATATTTACCCTGATTTGAACATTTCAAAATGTAGATATGTATTGAATAGTATCTCATACATATGTATAATTTTTACATATTATTTATAAAGAAAAGATAATCCAGTCTATTATCATAGAGCAGATATTGAAGAGTGACTTTGGAGCTCAGGGGACATAATTGATAATAGACACATAGACATATTATAAAAAAGTGAAAAAATTCATGTGAGAGTTATTTTGACACTTAATCAATCTAAAATTATTAATGAGATATTTTACCTATTTGTAGTTCTAAGCATTTAAACTTTCATTGCATAGTAGATCTGCATTTGAATGCCACAAAATTAACAGCCAGATTATTCCAAATAGACTTAAAAATTTCAAATAACTTAATTGAGAATCCAAAACCCTTATAGTTAATATTCATATTCATATTGGTAAATTGGCTCACGTGATGGTGCTTTAATTCAAAAGTATCTCAGTTTCAAAATTGTGTCTGTCTCTGATCTCAGAATCAGCCCTTAATGCTTCCTGGTCTGGCTGAAAAGCCTGTGAGACACTGTGGCAAAAAGTGTTCTACATAAAGGATCTCTGTGAGTGAGACCCCAGCAGAAAGAAGTTGCAAAGGAGTTACTTTTCTCTAAAGGGAGGAGAGAACTTCCACTTTGATTATGGCCTTGTCTAAATCGTCGTATATAAGAACATTAATTGTTAAATTAACAACAGGAGTCACTGTGCACTAACTCCCCATGCAGGACCTCTGTCCTCAATTAGTTATGAGAATTAACTGTAAAACTAGTTCTCAAACAGTTTTATTTTTGTGTGTGCCTGTGTGTGTGAATTGTTGAAATCTTTACTTAGTATAGATTGATCTTCTGTGTGCAAAGTTAATTGAAAATAATCTTAATGGAGAATGGATAGAGAAGGGGAGAGGGATGAGGGGGAGAGGTATGAGTATGAGTGGGAGGACAGGTATGGTGGGAAGACCAGCTATATTCCTAAAGTTGTACTTGTGAAATGTGTATTCCTTAAAATAAATAAATAAATAAATAAATAAATAAGAAACCAAAATTTTGTCTGTGTAAGCTAAATTAACTCGTGATAATGCCTTACTATTAACATTGAATTCAACCATTTACCAAAACCAACAATGTTCCTCAAACTTTATTGCAGATTTGCTGCCGATTTATATAACACTTTAAAATACAATCAACATCTTCTGTGTTTGTAGTGTAAAACTTATAAAATATTTTACTGATTATATTATGAAATTATGATTTTAACAAGAATTCTCATGTATATTTAGCCAGGTCATAAATGAGCTTGCTTTTCCTTAGAGCTTCAAATTTAATTCATTCATATGTAATGAAATACTCCTTATGGATAAAGAAAAAATCCACTAGACCTGTAAGGAAATTTAAATAGATTAGATTGATAGCCTAAACATGAAAGATGATTAAAAACTTGTCTATGTTATTAATAAAGAAAAAAAAGGACTTAAGAAACAGATTGAAGTAAGGGAGGGAGGTGGGGGGGAGGAAGAAAATATCATTGTCTTAGAATTATATCTGCAAATCATATTGAATCTGTTAAAAACTAAAATAAGAAAAAAATTAGAAAGTAAAAAACAAAAAAGAAACAGATTAATTTTATAATGAAAAGAGGACCCAACCTCAACATTCTGCAGACATAAAGTAGACAAAGAAAATTGTTCAGTTCTAAAAATAGAACAGAATGCAGAGCCAAGAATCATAGCAAACTGCTCTCAGGCAATCACACTGGCTGTAGTCAAGCCATTGGAGACGCATGTTTAGCTTTACAATAGATCTGTGAATGCTATGGGCCTTACCTGTCCATATTCTGTTTCTGGACTGGAGCATCTGATCAAATTCTTCCTTCTTCTCGCCATCATATGTTGATGTGTGAGGAACAACTTGTTTCTTCATACTGAAGAGACCCACTCTCAAAGAACTACATCTGAGAACAGTGTGTAAGTGCCTCATCTACACCTGCACCTGATGCAGCTAAAAGTCTCAACTTTCAGTTGATGCCCTCTCAAACAAGGCTTCCAGGGGTGTCTTGGAATTAATGAAATTGTTTTGCTTATGAAATGACCTGGGCTCTCCAAGGATGGCCACAAATATTTCCCTCTATGCATATGCATGCCATTCCTGCCATTAAGAAATATATTTCTTTCCCCTTGAATTCTGGTTAAGACATAGCTACAATGATTCATATAATGTGGGAGACATAATGGTCTAGAATTTCAAAGCTCAGGCATGTAAAAGCCTCGAGAACTTCTTTCTTTCAGAGTTCCTCTTCAACACTATGAGAAAGTCCATGCTGCCACATGAAAAGACCCACATAAGCAGATAATTGAGGCCCTACTAAGTTACCAGCAGATGATTGGCATCAGTGTATTTGCTACATGAATGAGACAGCATTGAGTCAGATATTACACCCTAGCCAAGCCACCCCAGCTGTTGCCCCATGGAGCAAAAACATGCTGTCTTCCCTGAGACCTACTCCAATTTTAAGCTCATGAACAAACATTCAATGGCTTTATTTTTAATTTACTAAACTTTGCTGAAGTTGGTTAAATAGTAGAGAACCTAAATACAATGCTGTATGTTAATGTTGGATAAACATCTCCTGTGAACATTTATGTGTGTTACCTTTGTGTATCTCCACTCTGTCTCTAGAGATGACACCCAAATGCCCTTTTGAGGAGACTTTGCAGCACATCTACAAGGAATGCAGAGAGCATTCAGCTGATAGCTCCATTTGTCTGCTACAGTGCAGAGGCACATTTTGCCACAGGTTGTGTTTTAGGTTTGTCTACCTCACATGATGTTTTTAAAGATCTATGTGTGTTTTTTTTTTATACTTGTTTGATATTTCCCTGTTGCTTTGTAGTTTGTTATGTGCACGTGTTTGCATTTTTACCTATGTCATTTCCCAGTGGTAGACTCACAGATCTCTAATGTCTCACCATCACAAACCTTAGACACTTTACCTTCTCAGGATCACAGATTTTATTCTCCTCAGGCAGCCCACACCTGGTGACAGAGCAAAGAGGGCTTGGTTGCTTTGTCCAGTGAAGGAGATTCCAATGGCCAGTGTTAACAGAACTTTCTGTCAGGTTGCCCTGGCCTTTGTTGGACCTATATCCCGACAACTTCTTGCCCTGCCCAATTTTGCTTTCTCTGCCCTATTATTCACTACTCTACCTCCACATCTGGCTTCATAGAACAGCAAGAGTAATTACATATCTACTAAATTTATTAGAGAGCATTGGACACATAACAAGTTTAAGATTTTAGCATGGCTTCTTTCGAGGAGATGAAGGGGAGATGGGGTTAGGAGAAGAGAATGTGTAGCTTTACCTTAACTACAGGTCATAACTTACACAAATCTGAACCAAAGATGACAAACCTAATATTTACCAGGTACATGGATTTTGATTTCACTATCATTTGTATTATTTTGCTTTATTTTCACAAACATTTATTTTGATATAAATGTAATCATTTAAACTTTTTATTATTTATTTATTTTTGACAGGTAAAGTTATAGACAGTGAGGGAGAGAGAAACAAAGAGAAAGGTCTTCCTTCCTTTGGTTCACTCCCCAAATGGTCACCATGGCTGGCGCTGCGCCTATATGAAGCCATGAGCCAGGTGCTTCCTCCCCGTCTCCCATGCAGGTGCAGGGGCCCAAGCACCTGGGCCATCCTCCACTGCCTTCCTGGGTCACAGCAGAGAGCTGGACTGGAAGAGGAGCAACCAGGACTAGAACCTGGCGCCCAAATGGGATGCTGGCACCGCAGGCAGAGGATTAACCAAGTGAGCCACAGCGCCAGCCCCAATGTAATAATTTTTTAGGTTTGTCTACCTTACAGGATGTTTTTAAAGATTTATGTGCGTTGTTCTTTTTATACTTGTTTGATATTTCCCTGTTGCTTTATAGTATATTCTGTGCACATGTATGCATTTTTGTTTGTCATTTCCCAGTGGTGGACTCACAGATCTCTAATGTCTCACCATCACAAGCCTTAGACACTTTACCTTCTCAAGATCACAGATTTATTCAACATAAAACAGGAGTGTTAATGCTGTATATGAGGTAGCCTATATTCATGCATGTAACTTTAAAAACTCATATCCTGTGTTTCTCCCTGGGAGTTTACATTAAAGTCCATAGGAAGAAACCTTTTAATCCCAAATTAAGGGGCCACTGATTTTCCCACAAACTTACTAATGAAGTGAATAGAGCCATCATGGTGTAGTTTAAATTCTGTGTGAATATCAAGCACTGTTTAAATACTCATTAAAAAATACTTAGGGAAAGAAAAATTCTCTCATGGAAGTGTACGAAAATTGTTGCTGTCATTATAAAATCATTTGAAAATAGCATGTTATTTGCTATGCAGTCTGTCATGACTTTTACTTCAAAAAATAATTTTAAGTGGTATGAAAGAATTGCCATTTTCTGCCCTGTAATCATGAATCTTGGCATCTTTAACAATTCATCTGAGCTGAGTTGAAGTTACGATCCATAAATAACACCATCCATCAAATTTTCAGTCTAGTGGCTAACATGAATAACAAGTACACTTGGATACTGGTCAACATTATGTGCTAGTGGTAGGTGAATCGAAATCTAAATTTCTAACAGATTATAAATCTCTTTCTTAAAAATAATGATTATGAATATTCAAGTCCACTACTTTTTTTTTTACTCTTTCAGAAATCTGGAAAGTTAAAAATTTTATTTTCAAAATATAATTAGAAATTGCTTTTATTCAAGCCAAGAGTTCCAATGTGGAGAGCAAAGGTGGCCACAGATTACTGGCATTCTTCCTATTGAGACATAATTTTCTTAAGCCTTGGGGACCCTGTGAAATCTTCGACCAACAGAATATGACAGTGTGACATTGTGTCTTTTTCTGAGCTCATCTTCTAATAAACTGGCAGTTTCCAATGATGTTCTCCTGGAATGCTCATTCTGAGGTCAGCCAGCTTCTGTATAAGAAGTCTGACTTTGCTGGGAGGCCCATGTTATATTCCATCCTAGGCAATTACATGGAGAGCTACTTGGGGGTGGGGAGAGATGTCTAGTCAACCACTTGTTGTTCTAGCTATTTCAACACAATTATCAGACTTGTGAATGAAGAAGCCTTTAGATGACCCCAGTCCCAGAACTGTATGACTGTAATCAGATGAAATCCCAAACATGAACCGATCAGTGGAGCTCAGTCAACCCACAGAACCCTGTGTGATAATAAATTGTCATTTTTGCTATTAAGTTTGTGGTGAATACTGTATTTCATGTTAGGAACACTTGATCTCCAAATTGTTGTTAGAATTGTAGGTTGTGATGGTAATTACTGTAAAATAAAATTTGCCAATGGCGCCGTATCCTTTCTTTTTACTAGCACAGTTTTATTTCTATCTGTGATAACCGGGATGAAAAGCTGGAGGAAGTGAAAGATTTGGAGTGGTTTCAGAGTGTTTAAGGCTTGGGTTTAGTTTGAAATTTATCACTGTCAGGAACTATGGGCAAAGAGGACCACAGAGAAAAGGAAACAAATGTGTAACTGGAGGTAAATTTTGTGAGTCTTAAAATTATCCAGTTTTTATAACTATGTGGATTATATTTCCTCAGAATTCTATCACCATCTCTCAGAGAGTATCTAGCATTTCTTTGGGAGAACATGCAGACATGAGAATTTTTATTTTGTAAGCTGGATCTTTGCTAACATCTTTATTTGGCACCATACGTGTGCTGTCAGAGTATGAGTATATGAAAATTTACCATTGCATATTTGTATGCCTTCAGAGGTCTTACATTTGCTCCTGGGTCTGTACTTAGCAGCTTATGATTTCAGCCATAATACACAAACCACTGAACCACGGTATCTGTTTTAATTTTAAAAAATTATTTATTCTCATTGTTATTTGAAAGGCAGAGAGAGGTACAGATGCAGAGAGATTTTCCATCCACTGATTCACTCCCCAAATGCCTGTAACAGCTGAGGATGAGCCAGAAAGAAACCAAGAACTTGGAACTCGTTCCAGATCTCCTAAATGTGCAGCAGAACCCAAGGACTTGAGCCATCATCTGCTGTCTTCCAGGGTGTGCATTAGCAGGAAGCTGGAGTCAGGAATGGAGCCAATACTGAAACCCAGGCACTCTGATATGGGATGCAGGAGTCTTAACAACCTGGCCACATGCTCCCTTCTTGCAACTGCCTCCCTCCTTCCCTCCCTCCCTCCCCCCCTCCCTCCCTGTCTCCCTCCATCCCTTCCTTTCTTCTTCTATCATGGACTAAATCCCCACTTTGGAGGAACTTATGCCTGAAGCATGGGGCAGAGTGTGGAGGACACTACAGGACCCCAAGGGCTCTCAGATGATATTTGAAGAATTTCTTGCCTAATTCACAAATGAGTCATGAACTGTGCCGGTTTAGCTAAGAGTCACCCCTTGGTGTTAGTGGAGATAAGAGACCTTTCTTCTCATGCGTTACTTCTCTCCATCCTGTTCCATGGAGTCCTCATGTTCTGTGCGTAGACACTTATACTGGCTGCACTTTCTCATCTCTGCGAAATCATGTCTTTTTTTTTTTTCTGCAAGGATTGTTCACCTCTTTCTCCTTCTCTGACTGATGCCTTGGGCTGGCTTGTCTCAGCTCAAATTAGAAATCATCCTGGGAAATTTGTTCATATCCAGCATGTCTCCTTTCTTAATGTTTTGTGGCCATTTGAACATTGTTCAATCTATTTTTAAAAAGATTTGTTTATTTATTTGAGCATTTGAAAGTCAGAGTTGCAGACAGAGGGAGAGGGAGAGACAGAGAGAATCTTCTATCCGTTGGTTCACTCCCCAGATAGCTCTAACAGCCAGGGCTGGGCCAAGCTGAAGGCAGGAGCCAGGAGCTAGGAACTTCTTCCAGGTCTCCCAAGTGGATCCAGGGGGACCAAGAACTTGGGCCATCCTCCATTAATTTTCCTAAGCCAGGAGCTGCTCCAGAAGTGGAGTAGCCGGGGCTTGGAATGGGGCCCATAAGGGATGCCTGCATTTACCTGCAAAGTCACAGTACCAGTTCTAACTTTGTTCAAGATAAACCTGTTCATTATAATGAAAAAAAAAATAGTGTACTTCTCTTCTAATAGATTGCAAGCATCTTGAGGGTAGAGAGTGTTTTGTTTTTATGAATATGTACTTTGTTCCATATACAGAAGACACTAAGTATTTGTTGGATTAATGGATAAAATGACTCTGATATTGGAGAGTGAACTCTACCAAATTGCCTGGAGAGGAAAGAGTGATTGCTATGGAAAATAGTCAGAGCCTTTAGTTCCCCCTTGTTCAATTTCCTTTAGAGCTTGTTGAATTTTATGATTTTCTTCCTTTTTTACACTTACTAGCTTTTGTGCTTCCTTTTTAAAAATGATTTATTTATTTGCTTGAAAGAGTTACAGAGAAAGACCTTCTATTTGCTGGTTTACTCCCCAGGTGGCTGCATCAGCTGGGGCTGGACCAGGCCAAAGCCAGGGGCCAGAGCCAGGAGCCAGGAGCCAGGAGCCAGGAGCCAGGAGCCAGGAGCCAGGGGCTTCATCTGGGTCTCCCATGTGGATGCAGGGCCCCAAGCACTTGGACCATCTTTGGCTGCTCTCCCAGGTGCATTAGCAGGGAGCTGGATTGGAAGTGGTGCAGCTGGGACTCGAACCAATACTCATTCATATGGGATGGCAGAACCACAGACAGTGCTTTAATCCACTGTGCCACGGCGCCATCCCCCCACCTCCCATTTTTTTCTTTTAGCTTTTGTGTTTCTATGTAGCTTTGGTTTTGGTAGCAGATAGCATGTAAATGTCCTGTGGTGGCCCATGTGTTAAAGGCGTGATCCCCAGGATGGTGCTTTTGGAAGAGAAGGGACTTTCAGGAGGTGGGGACTGGGCCACTGGGGGCTTACACCAGGTGGAAGGACTTGTGAGAGGGCTGTTGCAAGAGCCCAAGCTTTGCTCATCTGCACCCCCTGCCTCTTGGCTCACCATTGACCTTTCCTCTACTTGTGCTCCACCATCTTTCGTGAGCCCTGCACCAAAGGTTCCATCATTCTCAAAGCTATGAGCTGAATAAACCTCTTTCTGTTGTAAGTAGCTTGTCTCAGGTATCACATTGTAGTAGCAACAACAAGAAAACAACTAACTAAATGCTTATCCATCTACTTTATCATAGGTCATTTAAAGGCTTGGGTTATGTTTTTGTGAAATAAAACATCGATCTCTTTATTTTTTAACCCAAAAGATTGAATTTATATTTGTAGTAATGGCCATGATGATTTATGTTACATACATGTATACTTCCTTAAGACAAATTAATACCATATCACACTCTATAATATTCCCAAAAGGAAGGTGACTTTTTTTCAAAGGCAGTGGGTAACTTCAACAACAAAGGATGTAAACACTTCATGAAACACAAAGTCTCCAGTCATGTGAATGAGTTGTGGCTAAACATTTCAACAGGATCAACCTTTGTTCCTTTGATCTTCAGGTTTTTACTTTTGAATGTCCACACCTGGCATCTGTAGTAAAATACACAGCATCTGGATTACAGAATACAAATAACATCCACTCCAGCAAATCTTTGGGAATAATTGCTTGGAAGTAAATTGATTTAGATGGCAGTAGGAACTTGCTATATGTTTTTTTTTTGGGGGGGGCTTTAACATTTTTTCTGAGGGATGGACATAGAATACCTCTCTTTCTGGAAAATAGAATCATTTACTATTCTGAATCTATTTTAGTACTAAGCCTTATTAGACTATTATATTTAGTGAGAAAGAGCAGTTTTGCTTCTTGAAGTTCCTGGTAATATTCCTCTTCAAATGGGTTTATAAAACTTAGGAGAGAAAAAAAAAGAAAAAAAAAACTCAGGAGAGGGTGAATCATTAGCAGGATAGTTATGCCATTTATTGTGTACATGTTTTACGTATTTAGAGAACTATAAAAATTCAAAAAAGATAGGAGATTGTTTTTACAATTGTACATCATCATGACTTCCTTTTCCCCCAAATTTTCTTGGAAATATGGTTAGGAAATGTGTAGGAATTCTGTGTGTGTGTGTGTGTGTGTGTGTGTGTGTGTGAGAGAGAGAGAGAGAGAGAGAGAGAGAGAGAGAGAGAGAGAGAGATTGTGTAAAATTGCATAACATAGATATTTAAATCCATCATGAATCTGTTTTTAGGGAAAAATGTTTCTATCTGGGACAGGTTTTATGTTAAATTGACAGACATGTGACAGTGCTCCATAATGTACATAATGTACATTATGCTCTATTTAAGTGGATTGTGAAATTTGCTTTTAGTTACAATGAAAGTGATTCTAAATTAGTCAAGCAATTTATAACATAGTGATATTTTCAGAAATTTTTAATGTGATCTATTCAACTTTTGTGCATTTATAAGTGAGTATTACAATTAGGGCATGGATTTTTATTTCTATTAAAACTGGGTTATTGTTCAAAGAATTCTATTAAGAAAATATATTCAGAATGGACACAATTATTTACAATTAAAATCTGTTCATTCAGACAATGTTCAGTTCCTGTTAATTTTCTCCTACCCTTATTCATCTAAATATACAGATGTTTGATGTTACATGTGATTGTATGAAAGCTCTGATCTGAAATCCTGTGGCTTACTGGATTACCCTTTACCCACATGGTTTAAATTAATAATAAAAAAATGAGCCAGGGCAATCTTGCAACAAAAGAACAAGACTTTATTGTAGAACAGAATTGCAGATGTGGAAAGGTGCTCATAATACAGACAGAATATTTCTGTTTCATAGAGCATCTGGAATGCCACAGGATCTCTGAGTTATCAGGAGCTAATGTTAGACAGCCTTGGCTTGTGATTAATTTAAAATTCAGAGAAACTTTTTTTTAAAGCCTTGTGCCATTCATCATCATAATGCCATTTTTGCAATCCTAAAATGATTTACAAAGTCAACTTTCCCTCCCAAATTTCTAGAACAATATTAAGACATCAAAAAGTTTCAGATACACACTTCAAAGGGCAGTCAAATCAGAGATTTCTGGTTAAGACAGTTTAGATCATTTAATATCCTCTGGTTTTCCAAGGATTAAATTACAGCCTATAGAATTCTTGGAATCTGGCTAAGGAAGTATTAGATAATGTAGCATAGCAATTTTGGGGAGATGGCAAGGGCTACACAGAGAAGAAGATGCATGCCGTCTTTTCAATTGACCAACCTTTTAATGAGTGCTTGTGAAACAGTCGAGGTATAAGAGGGTGTCTGTGTGCATCCCAAGCCCTGCTACCCAGAACACTGTTTGTGTGTAAGCTCTGGCCTGCATTTATCTGGAGACGCCCACTCTCCTCTTTGTGGTCCTTACATTGCAATGAAGCTTGGATTCAACGAGTACAGTGATAGCTTGGGATGAGAACAGATAACAGGAACTCATTCTGGCACCGACACAGAGAGACGGCTTTCAGCCACTGTGGTTTTCTAGGGACAATGGTGACTTCTGCTTGCTTTTCCCGTGCCATGGTGTGGCATGTGAGAATCACAACACACATCATTCGGGCTGGAAGAATGTGCTGTCTGTTACCAACAGGATGCTCTATCGAAATTTAGCATTCTCTAAAAGAACCACATTCAACATGCAGTTGGCCTGGAAAAAAGAGAAGGTCTGTGAAACAAATGTTAGTGTTCTGACTCAACCAAGATATATAAGTGATTACAGGAAATGACCTGTTACAGTGGACTTTCCACCCCAAGCACACACATCCTGCCCCAAAGCTGCGCACGGTGTAGGTAGTGATGTGCATAAAAGCAGCCAGGATCAATCTCAGGATAATATTTATATATTTTACACAGGGTTTTGGTGACCCAAATCTGCACTTTTGGTTTGATATTCAGACTTGTTTCTAGGCCTTAAGTTGGCAGTAAATCACACAAGCTAAATGCAGCAAAGTTCTCATGATTTACAGACATAACAACAAAAGAGAAATTTTTGAAAAATATATAAAGAAAAGTCAGTTTGCACAATTTTAAATTTGATTTAAAAATTTCAATGTGTATCTATTATTCCTACTGTTAATATCTTGTGCATATGGACAAAGGTAACAGCACCCTTAAGCCAAAGTTTACGACGGGGGCTGGTGCTGTGGTGTGGTGGGTAAAGCTCCTGCCTCTGTTGCCGGCATCCCACATGTTCAAGTCCCGGCTGCTCTGCTTCCAGTCCCTGTTAATGTGCCTGGGAAAGCAGTGGAAAAGGTCCAGGTACTTGGGTCCCTGCACCCAAGTGGGAGACCCAGAGGAAGCTCCTGGCTCCAGGCTTCAGATTGCCATTTTGGGAGTGAACCAGCGAATAGAAGATCTCTATCTCTGTCTCTCTGTCTTTGTCTCTTTCTCTCCCCCCTCCAATTCTACCTTTCAAAGAGATAAATACATCTTAAAAAATAAAAGACTATGATTTAAAGTGATTAGAGTGTGATATTTCCTTAAATATTTAATATCTATAACCTATAATCTTAGGAATCCAGAATTTAGTTTAGTAGATATATTTCAATTTAGCGTAACTAAATAGATCTTATTAGTCCATGATGGCTTTTATGCTGTTTCTGACATATGTTTATTCTCCTAGTTATTTTTCACTTCATCTCTAAATTCAGATACATTATTCCATCAGATTATAGCTACTTCTTATTGATTTTAAACTTTCTATTTGGTTTGGCATAAAATTTTGCATAAATGCTCTTTGTCACATTTTTTAGTTCATTTTCTTCCCTGGATGCACCCATAGTTACTTAGAATTTCTCTGTGTATGAAATTTCTAAAATAAGTGAAAACATAACAGCATATACAAAGTTGCAATAGGTATGATGAGCATTACATCAGAATACTTTTTCACATTCTTTCCAAGATATTTCTTTTCTGTCTTTGTTTTAAAAATAGATGAAAGTTGGGAAAGAATGAAAAGCACAAATAAGAGAAGAATTAGGGAGGAAAACATTTACAAAATAAGCTTTACAGTCCATTAGAATTGGTATGGCAACTGAACTATGGTCAGAGCTATGCTATGTGCTTTGCCTAAAACAATGATGAAAAACCACTCCAGGGTAAAGAAGAGTGCAAATCAAGTTGAATGTGGCTTCAGGGAGTTTGATAACTCGTTACCCCTTTCCTACCAGTTTATGTACATCTACCATCATCTAGATTATTTTATTTCCTTTAAAACATTATTTTACTCTATTAGTCTGCTTTTTGTTATTTTAACTAAAATACCCAAGAGGAGCTTCTTGGAAATTTGTTTCTTGGAAATTTGTTTCAGCTTTCAATTCACAGGTTACAGTTCAGGAACAGGTGGAGGATGGTCAGGTATGTGCAGAGGTTCCAGGAGGAGCGAGGGAAAATCTAGGCTAATCTTGAACTCAAATAGTGAGTCCTCTTTTGAGAGCCACCCTCCAGAAGCACATCCCCAGTGACCCGAACACCTCCTGCCAGCCCCATGTCTTAGCTGCCACAATCAGATCAAATCTCTGTCCTTAACCCATGAGCCATTAACATTCAAACATTACAATATGAAGAGCTACATGAGTTATATATTATGAGTATAAAAAGTTACATGATACGTCCTACTCAACCCATAACAGATACTAATGCTTCACAGGGTCTGTGCAGGTAGTGAAAAGGGTGATAGTGTTCCACAGAGGATCAGGGCCAATGGGAAGCTTGCATTCGTATGAACAAAACAAATGGTCGCTCAACTGTGTCTTCTTACTGCTATGAAGGAATGTGAGCCCTGTGTGGCTACAGCAAACTCCACCACATCCATAAGATTCAAAATTTTACCTCGCTACTATTTGAAAGGATACAGTAGAAAAAGTCAAAAGTAAATGTAAAACCATAGTATTACGTAATTTATTCTAGATATCACTTAAGGAAAACCTGGTTAAATCAGAAAACTAGTTAAGCTTAGTTATATCAGAAATTATGCTTTTGTATAAAGAAGCTATATAGCTGATCTGCAGATCAAAAACCTGTAGAGGATGAAGAATGATAGGAGACCCTGGGTTTCCAGAGGAGAAGGGTTAAACCCTTGTGATTTCTTAATTCTGTAAGTTTTCACTTTGCCTATTCTCTCTCTCTCTGTCTCCAAGTTTTCCTTACGTACAACTGAAGGGCATTAGGATGTCAGGTGTACACGAGACATGCCTTCCACTGTCTGACTTCCTCAAAAACTCTTGCATATGTTATTAGAGCAAAAGTGTGGCTACTCCAGTGGGTTCTCAGACACTGTGATAAATCCTCTGAATTCATGCAGGTTTTCCCTGAAAGACATGTCACTCATTTTCTGGATTCCATATGGACCATGTGTCTCAGAACTGAACGTTCACTGACAAGGGTGTGCATGTTACATGCTAGCATTAAAACTACATAAATCATATGGTCTTTAATCTAGAGGATCTTACTTCATTTTAGGTGAGTATACTTTTTCCAGTAAGAATTACCCTCTTTTGTTCAAAAACATAAAAACATTTTGTGCACAAGGAAAAATGCTGATGGCATTAAATGTGGAAAGAAGACAGAAAGGAATTACCTTTCAAACCATACATGTCATATGTAGAAATCTATATAAATATCTATCTATTTAAAATTATCATATAATTTATAAATTAATATAATATATACATATGTAAATTAATAATATGAAACATTTATTTGAAAGGCAGACTGTTAGAGAGTGTGACAAAGAGAGAGAGACAGGGAGAGAGAATGAAAGAGAGAGAGAAAGGTATCTTTTATCTGCTGGTTCACTCTATAAATGCCCTAAACAGCCAGGAGTTAGGAACTTCATTTGGGTCTTCCATGTGCGTGGTAGGGAACAAGTACTTGTATCTCTATAATTCTTCATAGACTACTAATGTTACATATAACCTTATACAAAGTTAGTCTGTGACTCTACCCAAATGGTTTTAGTTTTTTCAAGTCATAGGAATGACTTGTGACTATGTGCTTTTGAGGTTAAATATAGAAAGATACATATAAATTATTGTGAATGAACCAGGTTCTAATAAATATCTCTTTAATTAAAGTAACTAAATATAAAGAGGTTAGAAAACACTTCAGCTATGCTGAGTCTTCATGTCACTGTTCACAAGAGAAAACAGATATTATCCAAGAAGATCAAACACTGAAGACTATTCTTTTGTTCTTAAAGGCTTCCCTATAACTTGTGCATCAGTAACATTTACCCTCTCTAAGAGTTCCCAGTTAGTCTTCCAAATTACAGTCAGTGGTTTTTACTTTTTCAGAATGGCTGTGTCCCTGCTCTTCCAGGTGAGCCATTTGTAGTGAGCAATTTCTGAAGAGAACACCCTGGGTATCTATAGCAGTCTTATCTAAGAAATACTTTAAGGATTTTCTGTCATTACATTAGGGTTTAAATGTATTAATTGAAAACATTTAGGAGTTTCTATGTATAATTTATATTTCTATGTATAATTTATATATTTTAGCTATCAAATCCCTAGTACAGAATTTTAAAGATCAAATTTCTATCTTAATAAATTATTGCTAAGACAAATTAGAATTTGTGTTTTGTTTGGTCAATATGTGTTTAGAAATGTGTGGAGTGGGCCAGCACCGTGGCTCATTAGACTAATCCTCTGCCTGTGGCGCCAACACCTGGGTTCTAGTCCCAGTTGGGGTGCCGGATTCTGTCCTGGTTGTTCCTCTTCCAGTCCAGCTCTCTGCTGTGGCCCAGGAAGGCAGTGGAGGATAGCCCAAGTGCTTGGGCCCTGCACCAGCATGGGAGACCAGGAGGAAGCACCTGGCTCCTGGCTTCGGATCAGCGCAGCGTGCCGGCCATGGCGGCCATTTGTGGGGTGAACCAAAGAAAGGAAGACCTTTCTGTTTCTCTCTCTTACTACTCTGTCTGTCAAGAAAAAAAAAAAAGAAATGTGTAGAGTGGTGATGTGTGCTTATGTGACATTACATGTTAAGTAACAATATAATTAGTCATTTCTCTACCATCTCCTCAGCCTAGACAAATGTGTGTATGTGTCTGTGTGAGAGAGAGAATTTTTTATATATGTATGGATACATTCGTATGTAGAGACACACATATACACATGAATATATGTATACATATTAAATATATGTGGATTTTTTTTTTTACCTTCTCGCTATGTTTTCAATGCAACATTTGGACAATCTATGTCAGGGTATACCCCACAGTGCTTCCTTAGACTTTCGATGGACTTGAAAAATATCAGCTAGAATACACGTGAATGAAAATAGCACTGCTAAACTGTGCTTCATGAGCATAGACTAAGGGGCAGAGATGAATGTGAAATCTTCTAGAACAGAGTAGCGTAATAGGTATATTTCAGCAGATGAGACCCAGTTGCTGAGGGAGCATTGTGAATCAGGACAGAGAGATAAACAGAGAAGGGCAAGAACTTATATGTTAATCCTGGGTGGTCAGCCAACGGTATCTTTTTCTTCATTTATTAGGAAATAACTATGAAATGGGATTGATGTTTGGCACAGTAGTTAAGATGCTACTTAGGGTGCTTTGGGTAAAGTCCCAGGTCCATTCTCTCTTCCAGCTTCCTGCTATGCAGTGATAACTCAAGCTGTTGAATTCCTGCCACCCACATGGGAGACCTGGATGGAGTTCCCATTGCCTGCCTTTGGCCTGGCCTGGCCCTGGCCAAATGCCCTACAGGCACTTGGGGGAACGGACAAGTGCATGGGAGATCTCTTTCAATCTGTCTGTTACTCTGTCTGTGTATCTCCCTTTCAAATAAATTAAAAAAAATTATTGACTTGTATATTTTAGAGGTGAAGTTCTCTTATCAGCAATAATTACTCTCATTTCTTCATTCAAAAGCTTATTTAAATTATGCGTGATTTGCCTCCTCACATCCTAGTCAATTTCCCTTTTTCTCACTTTGTTAACATTGACATAACAATGCTCTTATTGTTTCACCCTATGAACTGCATGTTGGTCATTCAGATATTATGCAAGAGATCTTTGTGCAGTGATGGGGTGGAAGAAAGGTCTTTAAATATCTTTTCAGGTACTCTGGAGGTAGGAAAGGGACCCAGGTGGTGGGCCTAAGGAATAGCACTATGTTGCTGTAACCTTGTAGAGTTTTATGTTAACTAGTGAGGGTTAGTGGTAGAGGCGTTGGCTTAAAAATCAGAATTATTGAGCTGTAGAAGCAGATGTGTTATCACTATGTGAAATTAACAAGTCTGTAATATTTTCCAGCCTTATTTCCATTTCTGTAAAATAAAAAGGTTTAGTAGATAAATGGTCACAGGTCCCCTTCCATTGTAAAATTAATTCTACAATTTCAAGAGTAATTTCTCAGTCATGGAGTTGAACATCTGTTACCCATTCATTTGGTGGGTCAGGAACTTATTTAAATTCATTTAAAGATGTGAACTAATGGGATCAGAGAAAACTCCCTAAGGTTATCTATGGAATCTGTTTTTTTAAGAATCCTGGAGTTACCAGGAAGTATCATTACTGAAACTGACAAGATTTGCTAGTAGACTGTGTGAATATATTTAAATATAAAGAAAATGATGTAAATATCCTTATTATTATATCTCAGTATTAATATTCTATCTTAGTATCTATAAGAAACAAATTTTCATGGAGTCATTTTAGTTAGCTTTCTTGTTCAATAATTCTCAAAAGATATGAAGAACTGCTTGTTGGTTTCTATGTAATAACCATTTGCTGTTATTGATAATGCCCTTCATATTCTGTGAATTCACACCTCTAGCTATCTCAGATCTAGAAAAATCTTTTGTTGTATTTGCCAATGTAAAGGATTGTTAGTGAAGCTAAATGATTTAAAATGAATGTTCAAAGTCATTGTTACTCAGTGAACTTCACCGGATCACAAGGCATAAAACAGAAATATGATCTCCTTAATCTTGATTCTATTTTCTACATGTTCCATAACTTCCCCCATCAATACAACCAAAGCAGCTGAAAGTTGGAAAACTATGGTACTTGTCTTCAAATCCCTTTGCACTTGGGTACTGGGTGTGAAAACAGAAATGCAAGAAACAGAACATGTGTGATATATGAATCAAAGTGTAGAGGCTATTTGGTGTGAAACAATGCGATCCTTGTAGCTCCTGCTAATGCATCACTCGGCCAATATCGGAAGAGAACAGGGCTTTCAATGGCAAAAACAGCCTCCTGGAAATAGACCTTTCATTCAGTCACTTGCAAGGAACTTTACTGGATGAAACAAAGAAATATCTTTATTTTGGGAAGTTAAAATGGGTGTTAGTAATTGGATACATAACAAATATATTGAAATGAATATGCTCACATCGTTAACTTGTTTTTTTCTGCAAAACCAGCTTCTGTCCATTTCAGTGAGCATTTTAAGGTGTCACATGTCACACGTGGAAGCGAGAATAAATGTGGCTAAGGCATATTTTTTAAAGGTCATAACCTTCAGAAAAAAAGCATATTTTTGAAAAGGTGTAACCTACTCATGATGACCTGAAAATATACTGAGAGTAATTAGGCCTGAAAATATGATGATAGTAATTAGGCAGAATTCACACAGAACAGACATCTGAGTATACATCTTCTACTCCATGAACCCAAATACTCTTACATAAAAACTGACAGAGGAAATACTGCAGCTCTCAAGTCATTTTATGCAAGAGCTGGTGAAAATGTAAATGGATAAAAGAGAGGCTGGATGACAGCACGGTTCCAATCTGGCCCTTAGACAGGTATCTATAATATATTTCTGTGTATTACCAATTCTTCTTATCTTATGGCTTTGCACGCCTTTTATTTCTTTGCTTTTGTGGCCTTATTTCTATTTGTAGAAAATATGGTTCAGTCTTATTTTATAGGTGCTGAAACAACAACAACAAAATAAGAAGATTGGAAAAAAAAAAAGGACAACAAAAAAGAAAGCAAAAAAACCTTAAAAAATAAAACCCAAAAAACGAGGTTCAAGATGGGACAATCTGTCCTCTGGAGGCTCCTCACCGTTCAGGAGCATGGATGACTATTTTCTTTGTATTGTGTTTGTTCTGTGTTCTGGGGGCAAGTTCTTGGCCCCCTTTTGTAGGATTCCTTTTCAACCCCATCATACCATCCGGTTGGATTTGAACATTTGTTCTCCCTTAAAATAAAATGTGTGTGTGTGTGTGTGTGTGTGTGTGTGTGAGCATGTATAAATTCTTTGTCTCAACCTTAAAAATAAATAAGTAAATAAATAAATTGTATTCGTGACATCTAAATATTGATTAAACCATTCCTGTGCAAGGGTCCCAAGAAATCAGAGAGGGCTGCCAAATGCCCTTTGTCAGTCATTCCTCCAAGCTGACTCCACTCAGCGTGGGCAGCGCCTTGGGTTCACTTTCCAACCAGAGCCCTGGGGCCCTCTGCTCAGGTAGTGATGATGGGAAGGGTGCAAGGTCAGAATGTTCTGCTCCAGAGTTACAATGCATGGCCCCATCACTAAAACATGAAGTTCAGTTAAACAAGCTCTAATTCTTCATCTGTCCACAGCCTGATCCCTCAGCCAAAGAATTTCAGAAATGTTCCTACATAATTCGTCCACCACTGCTCGTCTCCCACACTTCCTCCTTCCTTCCCCGTTGCCAGGCCCCTGTGCTTACCAAGTCCAGATCCATTTTTGTATTGGCTGGCTCCCTTTCCTTTTATGTAGATGTCCTGCCTGTGTTTCCTCTGCTCTTTCATGGAGGTGCTTCGGTTTCTCCCTCCTTGCTGGCTGTACCCACAGGTAGATTGCAGGCAGGTGGCCAGGTAGAAGCTCTGGTGCTGTGGCTTCTTACAGCTAATTTGCGTTTGGGATGTTGACAGAATCAGGCTGAAGTCAAGGGTCTTTTGTGGATTCGTCTTACCGCCCTGATTTGGAGGATGAGGAGAGCTGTTCTCCAGACTGTGGATGTTTGCATTTTTAGTAAAGTTATAATACCAACAGGCTGAGGAATTACGTGCTCTATCATGGATGCAAAGATTCAAGCACTCCATGGAGAATATATTTGCTCATTAGATGAACTGTTCTATTGAGATTTTTGACAGATATTTAAAAACAAAAACAAAAACGGAGTAATATGAAGAATCATCTGTTATTGGGACACACGACATCTATTTGTGAAGCTTCTTTAGCTGTGAGCGTGCCTCAGAGTTTCAATTTCAGGTTCACCTGGGTTTTTTATACATGTGGAATAGTTACACATGTTGAAGTTCATGTGTTTTTTGTCAGTTTTCTTGAATTATTTTGTGGAACAAAATTATGTATAACATAAGCAATGAAACAAAAATAATTAACCATATGTTTCTTTTATCATCTTGAGAATAAGGATTTATATTAACTGATGGCTAACCTTCTTACAAAGTAAAACATAAGATGTAATTCTACATGACAAAATATTTATTTCAGTAGTCTGATTTCAAGGTGGTTTTGTATATAACAGAATAGTAAGAAGATTTAGAAGAGAATGAGAATTTTGTTTCACTTGCATATATTTAATCTATTAAAGTCTGATGATAAACTAAAAGTAGATTGAAAGAAACTGCAGTGCCTTGGGAATCTTTCTGAAAAATATGGCTTTATTATAAGAGCCTCTAGGCCTCGATAAAATTTCAGGGGCAAGTATTTTGGCGTAGTGGGTGAAACTACTGCTTGCAGTGCTGGCATCCTGGATGTGTCCAGCTGTTCCACCTGCCATCCAGCTCCCTGCTGGTGACCTGGGAAAAGCAGCAGAAGATGGCCCAAGTGTTTGGGTCCCTGGCACCAGTGTGGGAGACCTGGATGGGGCTCCTGGCCCTGGCTTCAAGCTGGCTCAGCCCTGGTCATTGAGGTCATCTGGGGAGTGAACCAACAGTGGAAGATTCTCTCTCACTCTCTCTCTCTTGCTCTTGCTCTGGCTCTTACTCTGTTTCTCTCCCTTCATCTGTAACTCTTTCAAATAAATAAATAAATAAATATTTTTAAAAAATTTCAATTACTATAATATATATTAAATGTATGAAAACGCATACCATTATGTAATGCCAAATTTAGTTAAATATTGATAATACATTACAGCATTAAAATATAATAGTTATTATTATATGCAATTGATGGAGTTAAAATATATGAAAATATAAATGTATCACATATAGTCATGATAATCATAACAGTTTTAAAAAATATTCAATTATGTGAAAGGCTGGCTCACTCCCTTAATAACTGCAAAAAATGATGGGCACTGGGCTGGGCTGAAGTTAGGAATCAATAACTCATCTCCCACTTGGGTGGCTGGGGTCCAACCGCTTGGCCATCTTCCACTGCTTTCTCAGGCAAAGTTAACAGGGAGCTGGATAGGAAGCGGAGCAGCCAGGACTAAATCTGATGTTCTCTTGGGATGCCGGCGTCACAGGGTACAGCTTAAATTGCTAGGCTACAGCGCTGTCCCCAGTTATAACACTTTTAACTGTAGTCTGTCTTTTGCTGTGATGAGGTATGTGCGTATCCATATTCCCCATATGTCTTAAGTTCTTTGAAGATATGAATTGTGTCTTATTTTCCTATTCAGTGTTCTGCACATAATGGACATTTCTGAAATTTCTGTTCCATCAAGTAAATTCCCTTTCAGACAGACTTGTTGAATATTAACAATTTTCTTCCAAAAATGTTCTGAATCAAACGTGTTATATAAATCAGAGGTTGAGTAGGCTTCTTTACAACAGGAATCTTGGGCACCCTTGACTAGCACAACCAAGTTGTGAACTCTCACAGGAGCTATTGTGTGAGTTACTGCGTTCCTTCATTCCCTCATTCTTTCATTCATCCAGCACTTTTTTGTGTGTCTTTCAACACTGTTCCCATTTGTTTAGACTGAACCAATGAAGAAGCAGTCAAAGTCTTCTCCATGGATTTTGTCTTCGACACATTATTCTTTTTCCAAGGAATGTCTCCTAGGAATATCTACTTCTCCACCTAAATATTTGTCATTAATATTATATATTATGCTATATATTTCCCCCTTCTTCTGCTCCTGTTTTCTCAGCTGTTTATAAATATGTAGATCCCAATCGCCACTATAAAGTCTGATGCCAAGTACTTACTGGATACTCACATGCTAAATAAATGAGCATTGAGTCTACTAAATAAAATGGCAGATCAGATTGTCCCGTCCTAGTCTCTCTGACCTTACTTTCATCTTCATCATCTTACTTTCCATTATTTGTCCTTTTATTCCACAGCTTGCACTAAGCTTCACATTTATGTGTGGGTTTGTTTCCTTAGATGAGTATTTTCTTTCAAGGTTCCAGTCACTGCCGGAGTTACAGGAATGCTAGAAAATAAATTGAGGGTTTGATGATTTTGGTGCCTAATCATCTTAAGCAATGATTTCGTGTTCCAAAGCTGAGCTTGGCTGAGAGTAGAGACAAATTGCATGGCTTCTCTGGAGTCCTGAAAATTCCCACAAAGAGCCTGCTGGAGGATAATTGCAGGCCCGAGAGGAGAGGCACTGGACCAGGACAACGCTTCATCACCAGAGAGGGAAGCAGGCTCCATCCAAACAGTGGCGGTCCATGGAGAGCTCTTGATGACCATGGTGTCAAAGTTCTCCTTCTTACTCTTCATGGACAGGGAGCTGGCACGCATCGCTGCTGTGTCAGGAAATGTGTTTTTAACATTTGAGAGGTGAGAGGAGAGCCAGGAAGGAGACTTTGGAACCTTTTAAATGATTACAAAACCTAAGCCAGACACTTATTCTATAGCAATGGTCATATTGAGTTATAAGTATGAAAATCTGGCTCTACGGCTTCATATTCTCTGAAGAGCTTAACATTTCATTGTATTTTATCCAGCAATCATAATGTGCTCCACCTGCATTTAGCATTATGAAGTGAATATTTAACAGAATTAAGTAACTGAGGCCTTTTGCTCTGAAATAACCTTTGATAATTATAAAACCTTCATAGTTACTGTTGTATAATTATTTCACTTTTTTTAAAAACAGAAAAGTTTGACCAAATAGACAAACTGTGCCTATATCTCTTTCTTTGTAGAGCTGAGAAAGTATCATGGAATAAAACAGCATTGAGTTATGACACTGTTGAAGTTTCATTTTTTTTTTCAGATTTAGTTTATGAGTACTTTAGAAGTTAAAATGGCTTCAGAATTAGGGCAGGCTAACATGCACTTGAAATTGGGCAATAATTTCTGCTTCTTTCTCAGTGAAAGTTTACTGGGTTACAATAAGTAATCCTTCACACCCTATCTTCATGAGCTGCTCAGGACATAAACAAAAAGGGTGTGTAAATTCACAGAAAATGTTTTGGCAGAAGGCCTGCTGCCTGTTGTGCCCCGAGAGGGTCTTTGGAGACAGTGCCCACATCTTTGGAGACAGTGCCCACACTTTTTTTTATTGGCACCAAGCTGTGGGACTCTTCTTACTAACACGGTATGAAGATAACGCTGATACAAGGTTGTATAAATTAAAAGACTGGCTAATAAGAATTGATTAACAATAATGCATTCTATATTTCAAAGATAGCTGGAAGAGAGGATTTATAATGCTCTCACTACAAAGAAATGAGAAATAATTGAGGTGATGGATATCTTAATTACTCTAAGTGGATCATTATACAACGCCTATGTATTTTGAAAAATCATAAATCTGTACAATTATATGTCCATCAGAACTGAAATTTAGGGGCCAGTGTTGTGGTGCTGAAGTTTAAGCCGTCTTTTGGGATGCCAGCATCCCATACTGGAATGCCAGGATCCTCCACTTCTGATCCAGCTTCCTGTTAATATGCCTAGGAAGGCAACAGAAGATGGCTTAAGTGCTTGGGCTCCTGCCACCTATGTGGGAGACCTGGATGGAGTTCCTGGTTCTTGGCTATAGCCTGTCTCTGATCTGGCTGCTGAGGCCATCTGGGGAAATGAAATAGTAGTAGGACACTCCGAAACACACACTTTCTGTCTCTCTGTCTGTCTCTTTGATCTACCTTTCAAATAAATAAATAAAAACTAGAAAATAAAAAAAACCCTATCATTACCAGTTGTCACCTCACATTAAGCATTGAACTTGATAAAATAACAATGAAATATAAAGATGAATTATATGTAGTTTTCTTTTAAAAACAGATTTATTTTTAATTTATTTGAAAGGCAGAGTGACAGAGGGTTGAGGAGAAGCAGAGATAGTCCATCTGCTGATTCACTCCCAAAATTGTCACAAGAGGCAGATCAGGGCCAGGCTGAAGCCAGGGTCCTGGAACTCCATTCTGGTCTCTCAAGTGGGTGGCAAGGCCCCACGCATTTAGGCCACCATCCACTGCTTTCTCAGGCACGTTAGAAGGGAGATAGGTGAGAAGTGGAGCAGCCAGGGCTTGAACTGGAATGCCTACCTCCTTGGTGGCCACTTAACCTACTACACCACAACAACAGCTATATCAGCAGTCAAATGCAGGTTTAAAGTTAAGAACCAAGCAAACTTAAATAGCAGGAAGTCAGATGTTTGCTACCTGTTCATCCATGGCAATGCAGGCAGAGCAGAGGGTAACAGAAGACTTCTCTGGCCCCTTGCCCTGTTTGAGTCTTCCCGCTCACCATCTGTCCTGGGCCATTTGTCTCAGATGCAGATCCCGCTCATCTCTTCCTTGAACCCACGCCCTTGCTCTCACAGCACAGGGCTCGCTTTACGCCTGCAATTGCTCAAATACCATCTGTGAAGCATTGAGCTGTTGTGCCTGTGTTTCTACTGGCTCCGGTTCTTTCTCTTCCTATTTTCTATGGCACAAATAAGTGCAATTTTTGGAAAACAGATGTTTTTGCAGTGTGAACGATTCTGCTAACACTTAGTAAAAATCCGTCTGCTACAAAAGGCATTCTGCACAGGGATTTTGTGGACCTTCCTCAGTTTAGACAGAGGAAAACTATAGGAAAAAGTCAATTTGTAGATTATCTGGAAGACAATTTTTCTCAGAATACTTACAAACTTTGGTTTCTCAGAACACCTTCTGCCTCCTGCTCCCACATCCAAGAATCTACATCCACTATGGTCTCATTGCTTTCTCCAGGGTGAGATTTTTTTTTTTTTTTTGTGCTTGTCACAAAGTGTTTCAGAGCACTCTATATTATTGTTATTTATCTCAACAGTAGCAGTGGCATCAAATACAACCTGCCCTGGCAGATAAGATTGGTGATATGTGGGGGCAAGAAATGAATATGTGAAGTGCCAAGGACACAGCAACATCCAGAGTGAATACTATATATTTGTCAGGTATTATCATTGCTGATGTTGCTTTTATTTTCTTTGCGATGACAAAGGAATGCCTCACATAGCAAGCAGAGAATATGTGTTTTCTCTTAATATAGTCTTGTCATAGGAGAACTAGAGACACAGTGAGTGTATCCATGCCAGGTCTCCAACCGTAATTCTCTGGCCAATGATAAGAAACTTCAACTAATATTTTTCCTGTATGTAATATTTCTAAGTATTTTCTTTGTCATTGTTTTTTTCTGGGAAACCTTCTCTGGAGGCTTTTTAAAAATGTGTTTTGCACTTCTCAAGATTCAGAAGTGAGAGTGAAAGAAACATGAGCTTGTTTTAGGTCACTAGCTCTTGTCATTAGAAAAGAAGGTACTGTTTCAAGGGGACACAGCGGATAGAGCACAGTGGCACAGATGGGATGATGTGAAGGTTTTACTTGAGTCAGTGGCAACTTGAAAGGTTTATAGGTGAGACGGCTCATACAGGCCCAGCTCTTAGGATCTAGAGATCTGTAAGCGAGGACGTTGACAAGCTTGCACTTTGTATCAGTCATTTAACCTTGGCTTCCTCCCCCTTAAGAAGATACAATTATTAACCCAAAGAAAGAAGGAGGGTGCAATGGTTATGGGGGAATTTGAGCTTCAGCGTTCTCAGAAAATTTATTCTTTAAAGACTATGTTTTCCCAACAGTATTTGAAAAATGTTAATCTTTTCCTTGTTCTCGAAGTTCTGGGTTGTGTTCTGTTGAAGCCCATCAATTATGACCGTATGTCTTCAAACAAATGTCTCAAAACCAATATTATGAGGTGACAAGGTAACGAAAGCAGATAAAGTCTGCTTCTGGTCAAGATTTTTTTTAAACATAGCTCTGTTTTGGTTTTGATTAGAATTTAATAATGTCCTCTACAATTATACACAGAGTAATAAATAACTGGTATTTTTGTGGCATGTTTTTATTTTGCAAATGCTAGCACATGTTATCTTGCTAAAACATCACAAAACAACTTGATGGGGAGTTGCGTGGCACATTTGGATTTCATAGCCATGAAGTCACTCTCCCAAGGATACACCTGTGGAGAGATGGAACCAAGCCTGGAGATAAATGCAAGGCTCTTTCCAATATCCATGGCGGCCTTGTCAAACACAAAAGACAACATCCTTCAGTGCTGATTCTGCTGAACGTTATTATCAAGATGCACTGTCCTGATTTGACAAAACCTATGAACTGAACTCAGTGATAAAACCAGTGGTGTGATAGCTCAAGCAATACTCCCAGCCACCCTTACCCCCCAGTTCCCCAAATCCCAAGCCTTTCTATTTGTCTTTGGTAAGCAAACATTCCTTTCTCTTTACTTGAGCACTTTTTGGATAATATGTCCTCGCACATTATAAAAAATGAAATTCTGTGTTTTCTTAAACTCAATCTAGAACGGATACTTTAACAGGATGTTCTCATATATCACAAAACAAATTCTCAAACACATTTTGGTGAAGAAGTGGAGGAGTGATTTGGATTATAATGCAGCTGGAAGAACTGTGGGCATCATTGATAATTAAGTCCTATTTTACATGTTTATCATTTCATGCAAACAATGTTATATAATCCAGTCTCCCTAGTTTTGGATATTTTATTATGCTTTATCTTTTGGTCTATTTGTTGGCCTTGATTATTAAACATTTAGCTGTTGAAATTTGGGGAAATTCTAGATAATTATTTTGTACATTTCAAACAGTTGCTTATGAGTTTATCACATACATTAGTTCTATGAACTATTAATAGAAAGTGAAATGGCTGTTATTAAGTCATGTTTGCTCTGTTTAATTTCTTTTTCCTTCATCTACATATAGCCTTTTAAAATGCAAAAGTGATAATGGATCGTTGTTATGGCATGGCAGCAGGTTAAGCTCCCACGTGTGATGCTGGCATCCCATATGGGAGCCCCTGTTTGAGTCCCAGAGTCCAGAAAAACAGTAGCAGATGGTTCAAGTACTTGGGTCCAGGGATGGAACCTGGATGGGGTTCTGGGCTCCTGGCTTTGGCCTGGCCCCACTGCTGGCTGTTAAGGCCATTTGGGGAGTGAACAAGGGAATAGGGGAACCTCTCTCTCTCTCTCTCTCTTCCTCAGTCTCTGTCACTATGCCTTTCAAATAAATAAATAAATCTTTTTAAAAGAAACTTCTTTTTTTTTAAACTGTAAAAGTGTCAAGGTAACAGTATTAAATAATGGATGAAGAAGTACGTACGTTCTAGTCATGCCGTCCATACAGTTGATGATTCTTCCTGATCCAACCTTGTATCTTCATTGTGCTTCACTAATGTTTGCATGAACAGGCAGGTCTGATGCAACCCCTGGGAGCCTGCCTGTTGCCCTGTCTGCATTGTAATTGGCTCTTCACCTATTGCTCTCCTTATATCATAAACCATTGATGGAAAAATGGCTTTATTTTGTTAGATTTTTTCCTCGTAGCTCACAGAACAGTGTTTATCTTATAAATGTTATTCATTAAATGTTTGGTGAATAAATAAGTGAGTGTCAAGTCAAGCAAATGGAGATTTCATCACTATTTTGCCATTTCCTGATGGTCTTCCTTGGGCATGAGGTATATTAATCAGGCAAGCAGGTAATATTATTTTCAGAGACTTAAGAGTTAGAATAATACTGTGAAGTAATGCTGATGAGTATGCTGATGATCAAAGCTTTGTATTCTATATGTTTCACTTCTGATGATTATGCCATAAATGCGTTTTGTATCTGGATTACTGCAGTAGCAATGTAACCAGAATCCCCACCTCAGTTTCTGCTTTTCATTCCACGCTGTATCCGCACTAACCATTGAGATGAGACAGGGTGTTAGTTCTTCCCTTCACACCCCTCAACAGAAGCCTATTTGTCTTATTCACCTCCACATCTCACCTCCCAGCCCAATGCACAATGTCCACGCATAGAATCATTTGTTAAGTTTATAGTCAACATGAAGGTCTCTTGGGAAGGACATGGGAAGGTCTTCATCTCATCCTCCTCCTGTCTTTCCAGTCTCCAATCTCACTCCAGTGTTGCACAGACACCTCTCTGGGACTGTAGCCATGAAAAACAATCAGAAGTTCCTTAAACAGGACATGCTCTTTCATACCCCAGTGCCTTTGTACACGCTTTCCTAGTTTCCCCAGATGCAGCCTCCCTACCTCACTGGGGTTCTTGACAAATATTTATCCTGTACAACTCCTCTCCAAGGCACATCACTTACCTGGCAGAGGGTTCCTGTCATTTGAGCTCCCACATCACATATAAGTGTATATACATGTTCCACAAGTAACCTGTAATAATTGCTTGCATGTGTTTTTCTTGAATAGATGATGAGCTCATGCATGGAGCCAGAAATGTAATGTCTGTATTCCCTGAACCTGACACGGTGTTAGGTACTCCATAAGCACTCAATGAATGTTTCTGAAATGAATTATTACATAATCTTTGACCCGTAATTTGATCAGCAACAGTGTATTCTAGTATATTCTTCTACTAGCTTCATCATTCTTCTGTTCTGGAAGTTTTGGAGATTTCTAATGATTCTGCATGTATATTCTTATTTCCATTTATTTTTTTCACCTAGTATAAGCTATATGGAAATGCAAATATTCTAAATAAAATTTCAGATAAATAATGCCTTACAATTGTCAGCTGAAGTTAGAATACCGATAGTGTCTGTGTAAGGCTATTTGCAGGCATGTGCTTCATCTACATAGTCAAATAGTTGAATATTCAATTACCCATGTGAAATGTGGAGTCAAACTTGTGTGTATATGTAACTCCAACTTAGTTAAGGAGTATATAAAGCAGGAGGCTAAATGCTATGACTAGGCAATCCACAGAGGGGGATCCATGAATGACTTGCAAGTATATGAAAGCAATGGTGAAACTCTCTTGTAAGACAAGAGGTGTAAATTAAAATATTAAATAAATAAATAAAATAAAAGGATAGAAAGTTAGGCATGAAGGAACATCCTATTACTATGACTTTGAAGTATAAGCAGCAAAATTGAGGCTCAAGTCATTAATATTTTATATTTTGATCCTTTTCTATATTCCTTTGTGTACAAACAAGACAATGTCTTATGTATTTTGGAAAGTTCTCTTTAATCTTTATTTGTTTAGGCAAGAAGACGAAAGTGGTAAAATTTCAGATTTCTTTGCAGGGAGTCTCTAAATGAAACTAATGAACCTTGATTCAATAAACTTGAATGAATATGTATTTTGTCATAGTTGAGTGATCTAAGATCTCTGAAGTCACATATGCTTTCAAAATACTCCCATAAATGTTAATTCTTAATTATGATCATTTTTAGGATATTTATCTGTCTCCTGGTGGTTGTTTCTACTTTGGCCCCTTTTATATGTTTTGGACAGAGAAAGAAATACAATGCTTTCATTCCTGTGGTTGCTATAGTAATAGGAAAAAAAAAACCTGCAGCTGTGATTGTAGACTTGAAGAAAAAGACTGAGGTCATTTCAGCCCTGGAGACTTAGTAAATATTAATTGTGAAGGAGAAAGCTCTTGTTCTCATTCTTTAATAGTTTTTTTTTATAAGAGCCAGAAGTCATTATATTGAGATAAATTGTGACTCAATGTTACTGCCCCTTAATTGCATTCCAAAGGCAGGTTGAAATGTTAGCTAAAATTCTAAGCAGTCAGATTTTGCATTCAATTAATGAATTCTCTGGCCAGAGCTGATATTTTATGATGCATCAGAAAAAAAATCTGTGGTTTGATGACAATAACTTGTAGATTTTCTTATAAAGACCTAGTTTTCTGTCAGGTGTTTCTTGAATAAACATTTTACTGAAAAAATATTACACTATAGATTGCTTCTTAGGACAACTACATGACATATGGAGACCCAACTCAGAGTAGAATCTTCTCTGCATTATGCAGAGACCAGACGCTACGACAGCCCAGAGTAACAAAGGCTGAAATCTTCCTTGCTGCTTAATAAATCTTAGCTCTTGTCCTGAAGACTGTAACTATTTTTGTTGATGTTGTAGCAATTTGTGCTATATTGCTATTATACACACTCTGTTCTAGAAGTTGCCATCTGAAAAGAGTTTGAGGATTGGGGTTCAGAAGTTGAAGGTGAAAGTCGATTTCTCAGAGAATCAGAGCATGGGCCCTGAGAGCAGCCATGAGTTCCTTGTAGCAGTGAGCAGCTAAGGAGGGAGTTCAGAAAGGTTTCAATCAGCACGCGTTTCTCAAGTGCTTACCATGTACTGAGTGATTGTGTTAGGAATCACAGATGCAGACACTTAGGGAGTGGTCTTCCTTCCAGCTCTGCATGGGCTCAGACGGTTTTGGTCATGTTACTATATTACTATTTGCATTTATGTTATGCTACAATATATTATATGTTATTATTTCACACTCAGTCATGTGCTGCACATTTTGATCAATGAGGGATTACACATGCTATATATAAGACTAGAATGGAGCTGAAAAAAATCCCCCTTTCCTAAACATGTCAACACGCTAATGTCATAGCAGAAAGCATAGCTCTCAGGTGTGTTGAGATACTGGTGCAAACAAACTGGGGGCACTGCCAGTTGTATGATATTGTAGCGGTGTTGTCATGTATAGGCATGATGCCCATATGGGATGCCAGGTGGCAGCTTTACCTGCTATGCCAGCCCCAGAATATTACCTTTCCAGCATTCTTGGCAGGTCCTCCGGATGGTGTCATAGATCAAAGTTCCACGTGTATTATTGCTCCTAAAGATCTTCCACTGGGACAAGTTGTGGAATTGGAAGAGAGTGACATGGATGATCCAATTTGTGTGAGCCTCACTGATGTATATATATCTTATTTTTTAAAATAAGGTTTAAAAAAAAGAGGAGGTGGGCATTATGAGCAGTGGCTTAAGCAATCACTTTCAATGCTGGCATCCAATATTGGAGCACTGGTTCAACTCTTGTTTCCCCTGCTTCTAATTCTGTACCTTGCTAATTCACCTAGGAAGGCAGCAGTTTATGATGACTCAAGTACTTGGGCCCCTATACCCATGTGGAAGACTCAGTTGGAGTTCCTGGCCCTTGAGTATGGTGTGGCCAAGCCTGGGCCTTTGTGGCTACATGAGGAGTGAACCAGTAGATGGAAGCTCTCTCTTTCTCTCCCTGTATGTCTTTCCTCCTCTGTCTGTTACTCTGCCTTTCAAATAAGTAAAATAAATCTTTCTTAAAAACAAAAAATAAAAATCTGTAAAAGCGTGTGTATATTTTTATTTTTGTAAAATTTATTTGAGAGAGAGAGAGAGGGGAGAGAGAGAGACAGAGAGAGAAAGAGAGAGAGAGAGAGAAGAGAAATTGTCCACTTTCTGGTTCACTTCCAGAAATGCCGATAATAGTCAGGGCTGGGGCCAAAGCTGGGAGCCAGGAACTCAGTTCAAGTTTCTCATCTTGGTGGGAAGGACCCAACTGCTTGTTGCATAACTGTTTCCCAGGCTCTGCATTGGTAGGACGCTAGAATTGGAAGTCAGAGGCAGGCATCATACTCAGGCATTCTGATGTGGGATATGGGAGTCTTAATTGATAGACCTGGATTAATTTTTGTACAGACAAGTGTTATTATAAAAGACTATAAATGTTCAAAAACTCAAAACATTTCTTATATATATAAGATATATATAAGCAATATATCAAAGTAAGCTAACTTTAATTTTATTGAAGAATGAAAAGTATTTTTTATAAATGTAGTGCACCCAATGCATACAGTGTGCACAAAGTTTACAGTCATGTATGGGAATTCACACAACAGACCCTCAATAACTCACCCAGGTCAATTTCCAGTCCTGTGAGCTCTATTCATGGGAAGTGCATTATACAGGAACACCATTTTTAATAATTTATTTTTAGTTACTTTTCTTGTTTGTCATGTTTAGTTACATAAATATTTTCCATTTTGTTATAGTTGCCTATAGTATTCAGCATAATAATATTCTGCACATATTTGTAGTTTAGGAGCAACAGCCTTTATCATACAGCTTAGGTGTGTAGTAGGTGACGCCATCCAGGTTAGTGTAAGCACACTCTATGATGTTCTCACAAATTTCTAAAAGCATATTCCCACAATTAAGGAAGATAGGGCTATATATACATACACATAGATATGTGTACATATGGAAATACATACATGTGCATATGGATGTGTTGTACATTGCTATACACACCCTCCATCATCTATCTTTCTATCTCTACCATCTACTATCTATCTTCATCAACATCATCATCATCCATATTAGAAGAGCACCTGGCCTACAGCCAGTGCTATACACATGTGGACCCTTATTGTGATGAGTGTTGGGTTAGGAATGCATCTGTTGTCAAGAGGTTTATTTCATATCACAGTCCTGGTCCTTCCATGGGCAATGGTTCTAAAAGATGGAGGAAATCAGGGGTCTTATAATGAGTAGCTCCTTCTGAACAAGAAAACTGAGTACATATAGGCCCTAATCTCACTGAGAATGTTTGGAGACTCATTAAACACTGTTAAAAAGAAATCCTGCTTTCACGGTTCTGAATCAGGCCATGTGAGGGTTGTACCAGCAAGAAGCAGTGCAATTAAGTTTCATGTTTGCAATTAACACGAGACTTTTCAGTTTGAAATATGAACTGACATTTATTTATGTCCAGAATATCTTCAAAAATATGGCATGTTCGTTCCAGTTGGCAGATATATAAACATCTTGTTATACTGTGGTAAGTCTCTGAGACCCCCCTAAAGAAAATTTATGTGGGGTTTAAACTTGCTTTTTAATTGAGATTACCACAAATATGCCCCTCAAATATGAGAAACCATATCTGTTTTTTAGTGTGCAATTCAGAAAAGACAAGTAGATGTGTTTGCACATGTGTTCTCACACTATTGCTACATTACCTCTATTTTATTGCCTTACTTGTAGGAACAATGGATGAGACTTGCCAGCAACTCTTATGTTGGAGAATGAGCACCTTTCTCATCCAGGCTCAATCCTGCCAGAGACTTGGTGTACATCTGCTAATGCTAAATACTCTTAGGCATTGCAGATTAAAATAATTAAGTGATGCATAGGGAATCAGAAATATATGACCAGTGATTCAAAGGTTCAACAAAGCTTAGGAGCATTATTGCCATTTAAAGTTTAGTAGTGTCTTTCAAGTCTTACAAAATGACTTAGGTTTATGTCACACTTAATTGATTCCATAAATTCAGTGTATGTGAGTCTAATTTAAAAGTTAAGATGCAAATTTACTTCCCTTTGCAGAGAACTTCAATAGCTCCTAATTACTTCTTGGGTAAATTCCAAATCTGTCAGAATTCTTTGCTCCATGATGTGACCTGACTTACTTTTTCAATCTCATTATTACTTTCTTTCTAAATTCATGACCTTCAACCAGAAGAAAAGAAAAAGCCACTTAGGTTGTCCAGTCCTCCAGTTTTTTCAGCAAGGACTTTATATTCATCAGGAACGCATCCTCTATAACTTTTGCATTTAATCCTCCTGTGTGATTTGCGTGAGCCCAGCAATTGGTAGTAGCTACCAGACTTGATAACTACTGGTGGGCTTTCATTTACATTTTATCTACATGATTCAACAACATGTCGCACCTCCTAATTAGCCATAGCAGTTGTTAGCTCTTCAGCAGCAACTAATCAATTGCTAATACACACCTCTCCTTTTTAAGGCTGCTAATGATCTCCGGAGTTTTCAGGGGTCAGCATTCTTTTTAACCATCTTTTGAAGAATGGGGTGCCAAACAATCCATCTGTAGCCTCTGTGGAAACGATCTCAAATGCGTTACACTGGTTTAGTAATGCAGCTTGCAACTTGCCCACTTTTCTAGAACAGGCTAAATTATTGATTTCATCTTATCAATCAAAGCTTGAAAGTGGCTGTGTTTTATCTTCTTCCTAGCTTCTGTTTCTTCCATGTTGTTTGGCTAAATAATTCTTCCATACTTTCTAGCTAAGTCCCCAGTCTCCTTAATGAGGTGGGGAAAATAGATGAATTATAAAAATTCATTTCCTTTCTTCTGCCATCTATGGAATAGCCTACATAATTAATGACCCATATACAAGTGGGAATATGTGACTTTCTTGGTAATTATAGGGCTGGAACTCATCTTGAATAAACATTCATTTATTACCTCAATCATTATGTATTCATTTCTGAATTCAGACACTCATTGAACATTTTTATATGGTAGTCACTGTGCTAAATCATAGTGATAGTGACAGAAAGACATTTTGACAGTTCTTAAAAGTCCATGAATTCATAGAACAAATACACAAATATTTTATTTTTCATTTCATAAATACTATGATATCATTTTCAAGGAATCTATTGCAGTCCTGGGTATTACACAGAGCTTCCTGAAAATGATACTTGTGAAATAATTCTTCAAGGAGAAATAGAAATATTGCTTTTATTGATAAAGGCAAGGAGGGTACTGCAGGTGGACGGAAGAGCAGATTGAAAGGCAGAGGAGTTTAGTAGTGATATAGTTTGGGCCTATTTGGGACCTCTAAAATATTGGGTATGTCTAGAGATTATGGAATAGAAGTATAGTATGAAATGAGATGGGAGACATAAAGCAAGTGCTTTGCAAAACCGTTTATCAAGAAGAACTTTAAACTTCTTTTGAAGGCATTTGATTTTGAAGAATTTCAGTCTGGGGACTGATGAGATTCATCTAGAATGAAGTGTCTTGTTGGATACAAGAAGAAAACCGGAGGTGATTGCAAAAGTCTCCATTATGACAATCTTGAATAGGGCACTGGGGGAGATGATAAGGAAGGGTCAGAAATAAGAAATATCTTATTGATTTAATAAATATGAATCAGTTACTGGCTGTTGAGTAAGAAGGTGGGGGTGGATATTTGACATTGCCAGCAATGCCTATATCACATATTGGAGAGTCTAGTTAGAGTCCTGACTCTGCTGTGGACTCCAGCTTCCTGTTGGTGAGTTTCTAGAGTGCTGCAATGATGACTCAAGTACTTGGATCCCTACTACTCATATGGGAGTTGTGGGTTGGGTTCCCAGTCCTTGGCTTTGGCCTAACCCAACCCCGCCCTACTGCTGTGGTCATCTAGAGAATGAATCAGTGATTGGGAAGTCTCCCTCTCTCTCTCTCTCTCTCTCTCTCTCTCTCTCTCTTTCTCTCTCTCTCTCTCTCTCTATATATATATATACATAGGATTTCTCTGCCTCTCAGATAAGTACAAAAATGTTTAAAAAGGAGAAGAGATGTGTCTGACTTTAAGAAAATGCAGATTATGGCTTGAATATCTGACTATCCTATAAGTGACCCCTTATCCAAAGTGTATTCCTTTTAAAATATTTTAAATCAATGTTGCACATTAAAATCATTTTATTACATTACCTGTAGAAACACAGAACTTCTGAATGAAGTTGATCAGTTGCTTAGCTTCTTTATGTCTCATTTTGCTTATTTTATTTTTAAATTGTGGTAAAATATATGTAGCATAGAAATTGCTGTCTTCATAATTTTTATGTATACAGTAGTAAATACATTCATATATCGAATCTCTTAAACTCTTTCATCTTGCAAAACTGAAATTCTGTATACATTAAGCTATAACCCTCCTTTCCCACTCTCTCAGCTGCTGACAACCATCATTCTGCTTATTTATTTATTTGCTCATTTATTCATTTGATAGAGAAAGTGAGACACACACATGTACACACAAGAGTGCATCCAAGAGAGTGCCCATCCACTGGCTCATTCACTCCCAAATTCCTGCAGTGGCTTCCAGCTGAGGCTGAAGCTGAGAGCTAAGAGCTCAATCCAGGTCTCCCATGTGGGTGACAGGGACCAGGATCCAACTACTTGACCTGTCACTGGTTGCCTCCCGGAGTGTGCATTACCAGGAAGCTAGAATCAGGATCTGGTGGCAGGCATCAAACCCAAGCACTTCCATATGGGACTCAGGCATCCCAACTGTCAAGTTAACCACTAGGTCAAACCCGACCCCTCTCCTGTCTGTCTCTATGATTTTGACAATTCCAGATACCTCATATAAGTAGAATCATACAATAGGTTTTTTGTGTGTGACTATATTATTTCACTTCACTTAGCATAATGCTCTTATTAATCCATGTAATAGGTATCAGAATTTCTTTCCTTTTTATGGTCAAGAAATATATCATTCCATATATGTGAATATATCACATCTTGTTGATCCATTCATCCATTGATAGGCACATGGGTACACATTTTGCTTATTGTGAATAACACTGCTATAAACATGGTGTACTCAGTTTACTTATCTTTGAAATAGGGATAACAATAGCATCTACCTCATGGGGATTTTTTAAAAATTAAATTATTTAATAAGTATTTAATGTAACGATTTGCAGGAAACCATAAAGTATTGAAATTGCCATTTTTATGGCATCTGTGTGAGAAAGCTAGAAATATAGCTAAAGAGTAGGGGAAGGAGGGAGACTTTTGTGGTCTTATTGCACTGAACACAAGGACTAATGAAGTTTAATTCAGGAAACAGGATTGGAGCAGTCTGATTGGGATACCCTTCTTCTCTCATTTTATTCTATTTCCAAGATCACCATACCGCTATTTCATTACTCAAACTGCTTCTGATGTCAACCAAAGTTTGATTTTTAAACCAAGAAGAGGATCACTTTGCCAAATATTTTGAGTGCTAAGGAAAGGTTATCTGATATGAAGTTTTAGGCATTTTTATTTTATGACTTAAGCGCATTAGTGGTTGTGAGACATGAAATAGACATGTTTTGATGAAACAGCAGCTACCATGGTAGTTGCTTTCTGGCAGATGGAGGAATTTAATTCATATCTAAATATGAGCATCGTTTATTTTTATCAGATTACCAACCCTGCAAATTGGATTAATGTGTAATTTTAAGTAAGGCAAGCATAAGACTTCATAGAATGTTTTTTTTATTTCTAGCAACTCCACTCCAATTGAACTATTTTTATTTTTTACTAGGTAGGGCAGTGGCATAGCTTTACTTTCTAGTAGCAACTGATACATAAAATTATACTCTTTCTCTGATGTCATTTCTCCTTGGAAGAGATTGTCTGGTGATCACACCTGACTACTATTTTGTCTCCAATAGGAGCAGAAGCCCAAACTGTGTTGCTTAGGGTTTGTGAAAAAATTAGAAGGTCCTGAGAGGATTCTGTGTCTCCCAGTCCCCAATACCAAGTGGTTTTAGTCCTGAAGCCAACCACTGTCATGATTGGACCTCTCTCTTAAACTCAGCTCTGCACTCAAAGCTGGTGATTCCCAGTCCTCTGCCATCAGTCTGTATTTTGGAGAAGGGAGTAGACATTCGGATTTAGCATCTCTGTAATCCCTTCTAGTTTCATGTGTCCCCATATGGCCTTCTAGGTTCTTTTTGTTAGATATTCAGATATCAAAGCACTTTGGAGTAGAGATCCTCAGTGGGAAGGTGTAAACCTGTAGAGCCCACCCTACACTGTGCCTGCTGTTCAACTCAAAGAACAGGAAAGTATATGCAGAACAGGTAGAGACTGCATAAAAAACCGGTTTGATATCGTGAAGAAAACATATTAAAATGTAACAGCATCTTTCCATGGAGATTGAATCTATAATTTTCTTTAATGTCTAATTTGGAGAAAAATTAGCAGCATAGCACAGGCACAAATAACAGAATAACTTATATTTTTATAGTACCTCAAAAATTTCACCCTGTTCCAAGCTGTATCATAATTCTTTGGAATGTTTTTTCCAGAATGCTAGAGAAGGTTCACTTTTGGAAAAGGATTGATGAGTGCGATGAGGAATTCCCTTGTTCTTCAGAAACCGTATCTTTGGGAGAGTTGTAATTTTAGACCCTGCCTTCCTTCTTCCTACTTCTAATTCAGAATGTCCTAGGGAGGAATTTAATTATGTTGACTTTGGTTTTCTGAGACAGTCATCACTGTCCTCAGATGCCCACCAAACCACTCAATGATCTGTATAGTCCCTGGTCCCAAGAACTAACTGTATAGTTACATACTCATGGATGCAGGTTATACACGGCAAAATGCAGATAGTTGATTTTTACCAATCCTGGGTGATACGGGTATCCTGGAGGATCTAGAAGAAACTTACAGTTGCATTAGTCAGCTTTTCATCACTGTAATGAAGTACTTGACATAGACTAATTTTATGAAGTAAAGAGGTTATTTAGCTCATAGTTTTGGAGCCTGAAAGTCCAAACAGCATATACCAGCTCTGGTGGAGTTTCCAATGTAGATAATAGGTGCATATAGGGGAAAAGGATTACATGGAAAGGTAGAAAGCAGAGCAAGGCAACACTTTCTGGAGAACTACCAAGGATTTTCACAAGAAAATATCTAAACTGCTTCTGACAGCAATACCTTCAATGACCCAAGGACTTCCCATGAGGCACCATCTCCAGGCATCTTCCAATACCAGCACCCTAGGGAATGATTCTTTAATCACAGGGATTCTTGGATACTTATGTGGTCATCTCAGTCATAATTAGATCATGACAATTAAGAAGGCAAAATATTCATTTTATCAGCAGAGCATTCACAAAAACTATGTTATTAAAATGACAAACTCATTCAGTACAATTCAGAATTATGATTCTGAATTATGTACTCATTCAGTACAATTGACAGAATTATGATTCTGTCAATGAAGAAGTCAGTTTATATTCATTATTCATATCACAATATGTTTCTATGTGTATATGAAACAACATTTTATGATTTTGAAATCACTGAACACAAATTTATAAAAATATTTTCAAACAATTGAAATCATGCACAACTAAGATTCTGACTTATCTGTTGTCTATGCATTTTCTGTCTATTTACTGCTTTTAAGACTCTTTCAATGATTTTATTTTATTTCAAAAATTTTGGGGGGGAATTTCCAAGATGGTGGATTAGGGAATGAAATACCGCATTAGGCTAGGGATAAATAGTTTTAAATAAAAAGTGCAGGAAGTGTATTTTCAGGGGAGAATTGGAGAAAAAAAATCTCACTGGAAATCCTGAAAAAAGAATGCCACAACACACAACTGCAGCAGCCAAGGGCCGGAGCAGGCAGGAGCTTGGAGAAGGTGAGACAAGACTACAGCAACCATAGTGGTATAGCCGGAGGGTGAGCGTGGTGAAAGACTGGACTGGAGCCCTGGAGGCTGGTGGTTGCTGCCTGTGAACCCAGTGGAAGTAGAGCGGGAATGTTTATCTCACCTAAACCTCCCCTCAACAGCACTGGCTGCAAGGCTGAGAAAGAGCAGGCCCCTTTTGGGCTTGGGCAGCACAGCAACTGGCTCAGACAGGATGCCATCTTCTCATCAGTACCGGTGGCAGTGGTGAGGAGAGAACAACATTTGGCCAATGGCTGTTGAGTATGTGTGTGATCCAGAAATTTTAGTGTAGGGAAAAATGTGCAGTTCCCACTGACTTTGAGCTAGGCTGGGAGGAGTGGCAGGTGGCTGGGCACACACATAGGATTGTGAGGTGCCCCCAGCCTGCCAATATTCCACAAGCTCCTGGGATCAAGATGCCTAGGTGGAGATGGCTCAGGGAACATCTGCCTCTGGATGGACTGTTGACAATAGTCTCTGCTGACAGGATAGAGCAGAACCTGTGCACCCCACAACTGTGGGAGCCTTGTGTGCTAAGACTGTGGGACTTGGTGGTTACATGAGAGGGTGAAATGTACAGCTGGGTTTCTGAGCAATCACTGGGTGCTACTCCACAAGCTCAGAACTCCTTGGCTGCCTTGAGTGGGTCATTGCAGTGGGAACTGCTCTCACAGTGAGGACTTCACAGCTCGTTTGTGTAGTCCATACCGCAGCATGGATGAGTGTTGAACACACTGGGAGCTAATACCCAGAATTACTCAGCTTGGAGGAGAGGAAGTGGGGTGGTGATCACACCAATAGAGGTGGCCATTCCCACCTCTGTTAACAAGAGGAGATCTACCACGCCCAAATTGAGTGTTACCCTGAATACTCAAGCCACCCTAGAGCACTGACCAGAGCTCCCTGACCACACCCAGCACACACCTCTTTCTATTCACTGAAAGTGCAGACTTTTCACTAAGCCACAGAGCCATAGCTCAAGATAAAAGCCATCAGAGGAAAAAAAAAAAAACACAACAGTTAACTCCACAAATGCTTAATAAGGAAGACACCATGACTGCCTCACCCAACAGAGAAATACAGCAACATTTCAATATTAGAATGTGAAGAAAAAGAGATTGAGAAAATGCTGGAAATGGATTTCAAAAATATTAATCATAGGATTACTCAAAAGCAATCGGAAGCAAATACACAAACTAAAGAAAACTTTACATGATATGAATAAAATCTTTCCCATGAAATTGAAATTTTAAGAGAAATCAGAATAAAATATTAGAAATGAAGAATTCAGTAGATCAAATACAAATGCAATGGAAAACCCTAACAACAGGCTTGGTGAGACAGAAGAAAGAATATCTGGGCTAGAAAATAAATCTTTGGAGATATTTCAGTCAGACTGAAAAAAAATAAGAAGAAATTAGAAAACAAATCATCATTGGAGATTTGTGGGATAGTATCAAATGACCCACACACAGGTCTTAGGAGTTCCTGAAGATGTGGAAAGAGAGGATGGACTAAAAAGCCTATATAGTGGAGCTGGTGCTGTGATGCAATGGGTTAAAGCCTGGGCTTGCAGCACTGGCATCCCATATGGGCACCAGTTTGAGTCCTGCCTACTCCACTTCTGATCCAGCTACCTCTGAATGCACCTGGAAAAGTAGCAGAGGATGACCCAACTGCTTGGGCCCCTGCACCCAATGGGAGATCTAGAAGACACTCCTGACTCCTGGCTTTGGATCAGCTCAGCTCTGGCAGTTTGGGGAGTGAACCAGCAGATCGAAGACTTTTCTATCTGTCTCAAACTCTCTCTGCAACTCTATCTTTCAAATAAATAAAATAAATATTTTGAAAAAAGAAAGCTTATATAGTGAAATGATTAAAGAAAACTTCCCATTTTGGAGAAAGAAATGAACATCCAGTAGAGAAATCACATCTCCTAACAGATATGTCCAGAAAAGATCTTTGCCATGACACATTTTAGTCAATTTTTCCACAGTAAAACAGGTGAAATAAAGACCTTCCATAACAAACAGAAAATAATAGAGTTTGTCACCACTTGTTCAGCTTTACAGAAGATGCTTAAGGATGTGTTACACATAGAAACACAGAAAGATAGCCATCACTGTGCAAGAAGGTGAAGGCAGAAAATCATCTCTCAGTAAAAGTACAAAGGGAATCCAAGGTAAACATTAGGAATATTTATGGAAAAATGGCAGGCCAAGTCATTACTTTTCAGTAGTCACCTTGAATGTAAATGGCCTCAACTCTCCAGCTAAACGATACAGACTAGCTGAATGGGTTAAAAAACAAGACCCATCTAATCGATCCTTACAAGAAACTCATCTCACCACCAAAGATGCACACAGACTTAAAGTGAAAGGATGGAAAAAGATATTACATGCTAACAGAAAGCAAAAATGGCCAGATGTTGCTATCCTAATATAGATAAAAAGGAATTTAACACAAAAACTATTAAAAGAGATGAAGAAGGGCACTAAGGCACTATGTCATAATTAAGGGATCAATTCAATAGGAAGATGTGACTATACTAAATGTGTATGTGCCTAATTACAGGGCACCTGGCTATTTAAAAGAAATATTAATGGATCTAAAAGGAGACATAGACTCCAATACAATATAATGGGGGACTTCAACACTCTCCTTTCATTGATGGACAGATCAGCTAGACAGAAAACCAGGAAAGAAACATCAGAGCTAATCGACACTATGAACCAAATGGACCTAACTGGTATCTACAGAACTTTTCACCCCAAAATTGCAGAATATGCATTCTTCTCATCCGTACATGGAAATTTCTCTAGTATAGACCATATGCTAGGCCATAAAGTGAGTCTCAAAAAATTCAAAAAAATTAAAATCATACTATGCTTCCTCTCTGACCACAATGGAAGAAGTTGGAAATCAACAACTCAAGAATCTCTAGATTACATGCAAACACATGAAGACTGAACAACATTTTCCTGAATGAACAGTGGATCATAGAAGGAATCGAAACAGAAATAAAAAAATTTCTGGAAATGATGAAGATGATAATACATCATATCAAAACATAAAGGATACAGTTAAAGTGGGTTAAGAGGAAGGTTTTTAGTGATTGATGCCTATGTCAGGAAACTGGAAAGATACCAAATAATTGGCCAATAGTGCATTTCAAGGACCTATCAAAAAGCAAATCATACTCAAAATTAGTTGGTGAAAAGAAGTCATTAAAATTGGAGAAGAAATAAACAAAATTGGAACCAAAAAAATTCAAATGATCACTGAAAGGAAGAACTGATTTTTTGAAAAAGCAAAGTTGATAGACCATGGCCCAAATAACCAACAAAAGAGGGATAAGACCCAAATAAATAGAATCTGAGATGAAAAAGGAAATGTAAGAATAGATACCACAGAAATAAAAAGAATTGTCAGTAATTACTATGAAGAGCTATATACCAACAAATTAGGAAACATAGAAGAAATGGATAGAGTCCTAGACACATACAATCTACTAAAATGGAGTCACAGAGACATAGAAAGCCTAAACAGACCAATAACAAAAATGGGAGTTGAATCAGTAATAAAGACCTCTCAAGAAAGTAAAGCCCAGAACCAGAAAGTTTCACTGCTGAATTCTACCAGACATTTGAAGAACCAACTCCAATATTTCTCAAACTGGTCAAAATAATTTAAAGGGAGGGAATCCTCCCAAATCCCTTCTATGAAGCCTGTATAACCTTAATTCCTAGATACAACAGAGAAAGAGAATTACAGACTAATGCCCTGATGAATATAGATGCAAATATCCTCAACAAAATATTTGCTAATCGAATCCAGCAACACATCAGAAAAATCATTCACCCCTAATAAGTGGGATTTATCCTTGGTATGAGGGGATGTTTCAACATGCACAAATCAATAATAAGTATGATACACCACATTGGTAAACTGAAGAACAAAAACATATGGTTATCTCAACAGATGCAGTAAAAGCTTTAGGTAAGATACAACCTCCTTTCATCATGAAAACCTTAAGAAATTTGGGTATAGAAGGAACATTTTTCAACACAATCAAGGCAGTTTATGACAAACCCACAGCTAAAATCCTATAGCATTGGGTAATGCTGGAAGCATTCTCTCTCAGATCCAGAAACAGACAAGGATGTCTACTCTCACCATTGCTATTTAATGTAGTCCTGGAATGTTTTAACCAGAGCCATTAAGCAAGAAAAAGAAATCAAAGGGATACAAATTGGAAAGGAGGAAGTCAAAATACCTATATTTGCAGATTATATGATTCTATGTACAGGGGATCCAAAAGACTCCACTGACAGACTATTGATATTCATAAAAGAGTTTGGTAAAGTGGCAGAATATAAAATCAACACATTAAAATCAATAGCCTAAAAAATAAACAGAAAATGGTATGGCTGAGGCCAGTGCTGTAGCTAACTTGGTTAATACTCTGTCTGCGGCGCCAGCATCCCATATGGGTGTTGGATTCTAATCCCAGCTGCCCCTCTTCCAGTCCAGCTCTCTGCTGTGGCCCAGGAGGACAGTGGAGGATGGCCCAAGTGCTTGGGCACCTGCATCTGCATGGGAGACCAGGAAGAAGCACCTGGATCCTGGCTTGGGATTGGCGAAGCACCAGCCGTAGTGGCCATTTAGGGGGTGAACCCAATGGAAAGAAGACCTTTCTCTCTGTCTCTCTATCTCATTGTCTATAACTACCTGTTATAGAAAAAAAAAAGATCAATCCCATTTCCTATAGCTACAAAAAATTAAACACCTTGGAATAAATTTAACCAAGTATGTCAAAGATCTCTATGATCAAAATTACAAAACATTAAAGAAAGAAATAAAAATAAAATTAGAAACATTTTCAAATGCATTTCTTGTTGTGAAATCCAGTTTTCTTGTGACTCTCTTCTTATTCTCCTTTTTTTTTTTTAAAAAAAAAGATATATTTAATTATTTGAAAGGCAGAATTACAGAGAGTTACAGGCAGAGAGAGGTCTTCGATCAGGTGGTTCACTCCCCACATGGTCACAATGGCAGAGCTGAGCTGATCCAAAGCCCGGAGCCAGGAGCCAGGACCTTCTTCCAGGTCTCCCATGTGGGTGCAGGGGCCCAAGCAGTTTGGCCATCTTCTACTGCTTTCCCACACCATAGCAGTGAGCTGTATCAGAAGTGGCGCAGCTGGGATTCAAAGTGGCTCCGATACGGGATGACGGCACTGCATCCTGTGGGTTAACCTGCTGTGTCACAGCACCGGCCCCTGTGACTCTCTTCTTAATGAACTGTTTTCTCTTGGAGGAAAGCAATTTCTAAAGGGAAGGGATTCTGAGAGACAAAACTTCATGTTTCTAAAATTGTTTTTTGCCTTGACAGTAGGCAATGGTATTAGAAAAGTTCATGAATTTTTTAAAAACTTTATATTTTCAACCATGTAGATTGCTAACCCATCATACAAAGAGAAGAGATTATGACTTTGAACAGAAAGTCAGAAACAAAACTTCTAACACTGGGGTTAAATCTTGAATGGGAGAGGGTGCACAAAAAAGCAGGTGTACATGGAGAGTCCAGTAATATGTATTGGCAATAGAAGTCTGTTCATTTAGGCATAATCCAGAGAAGCTTCAGATTTGAATTGGAAATATAGGTTTTGAGACATGGACAAATTTGGGAAAAGATTGTCTGAGGGATGAAACTAAAGCTATATGCTATAGTTCATCCTGTTGTGGGTTGAGTAATACAGGTTCTTCTCTCTGAACCTGTTAGGCAATTTTTTTTTAAAAAGATTTTACTTATTTATTTGAGAGGCAGAGTTAGAGACACAGAGAGGGAGAGACAGAGAAAAAGGCTTACATCCACTGGTTCACTCCCAAATGACCTCAAAGCTGGGCAGATCCAAAGCCAGGAGCCAGGAGCTTCTTCCAGGTCTCCCACGTGGATGTAGGGGCCCAAGCACTTGGGCCATCTTATACTGCTCTCCCAGGCCATAATAGGGAGCTGGATTGGAAGAGGAGCAGCTGGGACTCGAACTGGTGCCCATATGGGCTGCTGGCACCACAGATGAAGGCTTAGCCTACTATGCCACAGCGCTGGCCCCCCAGTAAGCAATCTGTGGACATGACATAGATAAAGATAGCAGAGGGATAAGATTTATTATCAAAGTGAAGGCACACACTCAAGATGAAGTGACCCTGCTCTACAATGACCCATGCTTCATGAAGTTTTATTTGAGTGGAGATGTGGTGGTGTTGTTTTAGGTGGAGTTTGCTATAAGAGGATGGAGATTTTCAGGAATTTGATGACTTCCCATTTTCTGGTCTTTTTAAGAATCTTAGGAGTGCTGTAGAGTCAGGTGCATGATGGGAGTAGGGCTGTCAGTCATAGTAATTCTATTATAAGTAGCTGTAAGTCATGATGGGGACCTGTTTGACAGCCATGTTGGTATTTTTGACTGGTGCCAGTTTTGGGCCATGGTTTGGCTGGCTTTGGGAAATGTTTTAGAGGCAGACCTAAGGCAGGATGTGGTGATATATTTCCTGCGGCACTTTCTCTGATCCTTGACTGTCTTCTTACCATAACAAACCTGTGCAGAAGATCCACAAATTTATGGGTGTGTGTATGGGTGGGGAAGGAAAGGGAACTTTGAAGATACTATACCATAGAGGCAAACACACTTACAAGACCCTGTGTGGTACCATGAAGATGGAAGTAGAAGAGAGAAATCAGAAATACCAGGACATTCCACGAAAGCAACTGAGTTACTAATAGTGAACTAAGGAACCATGTAACTAACTAAACCAGAAGACACTGAGAGACTAAGATCCCTGTGATTGAAAGTTCAAAACAATTTTGCCACTAAATTTTTATTGGACAGGGATGGGAAGATAAAAGTGTCAATTTACCTCTAAACATAAGATTTTATCATTTTACTCACCTGGCCCTGATTTCGTGCAGCTACCAGCATCAGGTTGGAAATTCACACAGATCAGACTTCAGAATTCTGTATTATTTGCACAAAGTGCCCACGTTCAGTACCAGTGGAATGTTGGCATTCAAGGAAATGTTACTACCACCATACCATGGGTGCAGTTGCCAGGAGTAAAGTGGCCTAGTAAAAATACATATTTTATCCACAGAATGTTTCCATCAGCTATCCACTATTTTTAATTTCAGCAGATTTTAGAATAACACAAGAGATGGAGAGTAAAACTAAGTTCAGTTTGTAGGAGTCCTGAGATATACAATAGAGTGCTTATCCTGAAAGCTGAAGCCACACATTCTTTGACTCCGCTGATGGCTTTAGCCAGTGGTGAGCTCGAATGGCAGTAGTCAAGGAACTTCAGGAAGTTCATGGAAGATGGAATTAAAAGTTACATTTATTTTGGTACAAAACCAATGTGAAATATATGGATTCCTTTTTCATGGTATACATTTTCCACGAAGTTTTGAAGACCTCTCATCATGTCTCTTTTTCAAATTTCCATAGCTTTTTATTCACTTAAAAAATGGGGTTTCTAAATTTCGGTCAAATTGCCAGCATGATCTTTTTTTTTTTTTTTTTTTGACAGATAGAGTTAGACAGTGAGAGAGAGAGAGACAGAGAGAAAGGTCTTCCTTCCATTGGTTCACTTCCCAAATGGCCACAACATCTGGAGCTGCACTGATCTGAAACCAGGAGCCAGGAGCTTTTTCCAGGTCTCTCACGTGGCTACAGGTGCCCAAGCACTTGGGCCATCCTTCACTACCCTCCCGGGCCACAGCAGAGAGCTGAATTGGAAGAGGAGCAGCCGGGACTAGAACTGGCGCGTATATGGGATGCCAGCGCCGCAGGCAGAGAATTAACAAAGTGAGCCACGGCGCCGGCCCTGCCACTGTGTTTTTAAAATTTTGTTTCTACTGAACATATATGAGGTTTTATGTGGAAATTTATTTATTCTTTTGTGACTCTACACAGAAATGGGATCCACAAATCTTGATAGACCATAAGTTTACCACTGATGATGTAATTTTAGAGACTGCTGTTCCAGAAAATAATGCTCTATTATTTCCTGATCTAGAATTGCTCCATCCAGATCAAGACACATGCTGAAAATCACCACTCTGTTTGCCATAACAGTAGCTGCCTTCAAACTGATTCTGTAGTAGTTTTGATTTGTTGACCATAAGCAGGCATATTATCATAATATGGGGAAAATCAAGTTGTTTAGAGAACTTTGTCCTTTTATTCTCTTCTCAAATATTCATGCATTCTAGACCTCTGAATTATGTATGTTAGAATTTTAGAACCCCTAGCAAAGGGCATGAGTTTCTCTTCCTCTTTTGTGTTTTTAAAAGATTTAGTTTAGTCATTTTCAAGGCAGACATATATAGCCACACATAGCTTTGACTCAAAATAAGATGTAGCTGATTAGCAAGACTACATTTTTACCCATGTTCTGGATCTAATTCGTGTCCACTAGGGCTTCCCATTTCTTTTGCCTGCATCCTCAAACTCTTCTTCTATTTTGCTTTCTATTTGGTTCCTGTTAAACATTCCCTAAAAATAAAAATAAAATACCACTGGCTAAACAGTCATGCGGGCTACCATTTTTTCATTATGCTTTCATGGCCTGACATGAGATGGGAGCATATTAAATGCTGACATGGCTGCTCTAAGATGTCACCACTCTTAATGTTCTCAGCATGAAATCTAGCGTTCTGAATTTACAGATTTAATGTGACACCAATCAAAATACCAAAGACATTCTTCTCAGATCTAGGAAAAATGATGTAGAAATTCATATGAAGACATGGGAGACCTCAAATAGTTAAAGCAATCTTGTACAACAACAACAAAAAAGTCAGAGGCATCACAATACCAGATTTTAAGACATACTACAAGGCAGTTATGATCAAAACAGCTTGGTACTGGTACAAAAACAGATGGATAAATTATGGAAAAATAACCAAAATTAACGAATGGGATTACTTCAAATTAAGAAGCTTCTGTACAGCAAAAGAAACAGGAAAGTGAAGAGACAACTGACAGAATGGGAGAAATTATTTGCGAACTATGCAACTGATAAAGGATTAATAACCAAAATCTACAAAGAGATTAAGAATCTCCACAACAACAAAACAAAAAAAACCAGTTAAGAGATGGACGAAAGACTTAAACAAATATTTTTCAAAAGAGGAAATCCAAATAACCAACAGACACATGAAAAAAATGTTCAGGATCACTAGCTGTCAGGGAAATGCAAATCAAAACCACAATGAGGTTTCACCTCATTCCAGTTATAATGGCTCTCGTACAGAAATCAACAAACAAAAAATGCTGGAGAGGATGTAGGGAAAAGGATACTCTAATCCACTGTTGGTGGGAATGTAAACTGGTAAAGCCACTATGGAAGACAGTGTGGAGATATCTCAAAAATCTGAATATAGACCAATCATATGACCCAGCTATCCCACTCCTGGGAATTTATCCAAGGGAAATGAAATCAGTAAACAAAAGGGTTCTCACACTTCCATGTTTATTGCAGTTCAATTCACAATAGCTAAGACATGGGATCAACCTAAATGTCCATCAACCAAAGACTGGATAAAGAATTATGGTATATATACACTATGGAATACTACACAGCAGTAAAAAAAAAAAAAATGAAATCCAGTCATGTGCAACAAAATGGACCAATCTGGAAAACTTCATACTTAGTGAAATAAACCAGCCCCAAAGGGACAGAAACTATGTTTTCCCTGATCTGTGAGAACTAATAGTGTACCTAAAACAAAAGCTGTAGAAGTGAAATTAACACTTTGAGAAACAATGACTTGAACAGCCCTCATCTGGACTGTGGAGGAATAGTTTTTTATATTTTGTTTTTTTATACTTTATTTTCTTTATTTTCTTCTTCATACTATATGTTAAACTCTTTATTCAACAGTTAATCATATATATGCATATATATATATATATATAAAGTCAATTGAAAATATATCTTGGTAAAAAGTAAGAGGAGGAATAAGAGAGGGAGGGGAAGTTTGTAACTATAAAGCTATAAAATGCCATCTTAACTGTTAAAGTGATCATATTAAATGAACATATAGATAGGATTAAGTGTTAAAGAGACCATATAAATAGCATCAAGTGCCTGGTAATAATAATAGACAGAATTAAAAAGGAGGGAATGTCTAACATAGGAAGCAGTCCACACAGCAAACTCATAGAATGGCAATCACTTTATGTAACGCTCTGATCTCAGAATCAGCCCTTAAGTCATTCAGATGTGCTGAAAAACCCATGAGAGCAGTTCAGGCATGGAAAGCCAAGAACTGTGGCAAAAAAATATCCTACATGAAGGATATTAGTAGAAAGAAGGGGCCATAAAAGAAGGATGTGCTGTTCTCTGAAGGGAGGAGAAAACTTCCACTTTGCTTATGGCCTTGTCTAAATACTGATGGAGTTTGTGGTCATAAAAGGCTTCCATAGCCTTGGTGTCTCATGGCAAGAGCTTTGGGTGATCACTGACATGGTAAATAAGAGTTTTAATTGTTAAATTAACAACTGAAGTCACTATGCACTTGCTTCCAATGTAGGACCTCTGTCTTTAATGAGTTGTACTATGAGAATTAACTGCAAAACTGTTCTCAAACAGTACTTTTTACATTGTGTGTGTGTGCAATCTGTTGAAATATTTACCTAGTATAGAGTTAGTCTTCTGTATATAAAGTTAATTAAAAATGAATCTTAATGAAGAATGGGATGGGAGAGGGAGTATGTGGTGGGACAGGAGTGTGGGTGGGAGGGTGTGTATGGAGGGAAAAACCACTATATTCGTAAAGTTGTACCTATGAAAATTGTATTCATTAAGTAAAAACCTTGAAATAAAATAATAGAAAAAAGAAATCTAGCTTCCCCAAACCCTCCACTGGAACTGAAACCCTAACAATGGATGCTAACTGTGTGCAACAGCCCTCACAGCGTTTCCTTATCCTCTATTCTTCTCTATCCCATTGTAGCCACTGTAACTCCCTTGCTTTCTGTCAGTTGGGTTTAGTTTTCCTTCTTCTCTAAATCCATTTCTCCTTTTTCTTTTCTCTAAGCGAGGTAGGCAGGAGAGTATGGAGGGCTCTCATAGTTGTCAATGGTAAGCCATATGCAATGTAGGGTATTACATGTATCTATATCTTCCCACTTTTATTCTGCAGGAAGATATTTTTAAACTCAAGGAATTCTAGAATATTGCTCAAAGCTGCACATACCTTGATGAGACCCAAGTCTGAACCAATATCCCATCCTTATTCTAACATGTCAAGTGATCTTACCTGTTTCTTCTTCTTTCTCCATAGTATATTAATAATCATCTACTGGAGCTCTGTCCTCCACATGTTTTTGGTTTATTTTCACTTCTTGGACTTATAAGTAAAAGTGTATACATATGTAAATATATATATGTATATATTAATATATATTAATACAGGGGTTGGCGCTGTGGCGCAGCAGGTTAATGCCCTGGTCTGAAGCGCCAGCATCCCATATGGGCACCCGGTTCGAGACCCAGCTGCTCCACTTCAATCCAGCTCTCTGCTATGGCCTGGGAAAGCAGTTCAAGATGGCCCAAGTCCTTGGGCCCCTGCACCTGTGTGGGAGACCCGCAGGAAGCTCCTGGCTCTCTGTTTTGGATCAGCACAGCTCCAGCCATTGCGGCCAATTGGAGAGTGAACCATTGAATGGAAGAACTCTCTCTCTGTCTCTGTCTCTCTCTCTGTGTGTGTGTGTGTGTGTTTGCTCTCTCTGTGTAACTCTGACTTTAAAATAAATAAGTCTTTAAAATATATGTATATATTAATGCATATATCTCCTATATATGTAGGTATATCTTAATGTAAGTATATACACATATTTATCTTAAGCTCAAGCCACTCAGAAGCCCCTGACTTACTTTCTATCCCTCCTTCCCCGCCTTCCCTTGTGCATTCCCTCTCTCCCTTCCCTCTTTCCTTCCGTCTCTCTTGTTCTCCCTTTGTGTCTCTCTCCCTCTCTTCTTTCCCCTTCGCTTTAAACATTTGTTGAGCATTCTCTCCATGCCGGTCACCAGGATAGGTACGCCTCATGCTTGGTCTTACTCTCGCAGCTCACTTGCTAGTGGCTCAGTTTGAAACGGGAGGAAGCAGAGGCTTAGAGTCGTTATGTAACTTGCTAAAGGTCAAGCAGCTAGCAAGTGCAGAACCAGGCTTGCAGCCCAGTTTCCTTTGAAATCTTTGCTCGGCTCGTGCTACTGAAGGATTACTTGCTGTTTTCTGAACATGCACACTGCCTTCCTGCTTCTTGCCCTTTCTTACGCAGCTGCTTCCTCCCCTCTGATTAGAATTCTACCAATTCCTCAAGGTAATCTTTGCTAGACATTCTTGAAATCCGTTGATTGGATATGATGTTTCCCTTAATCCCAGCCTCATAGTATTTTTTTATTTCTTGGATTCAATTTTCTGCATACATATATTTTCTCCTACAATAGTAGGAACTGTCTTCCACATATGGTAGGTGCTGTTAATAAATAATGTTGAATTGAAATGAACTCCAACCTGGCCATGCATTATTTTATTAAAAAGAAACTCAAATACAGCAATTACATACTGCAAACGCAGGTTTATTAAAATAGCAATAAAAGTTGGATTAACTTTCTTCATAATGAGGAGATAAATGAAATGTAAAATTAAGCTCTTCTTTATTTGTTTCACTGTTTGGTAACTTGTTCACTTTCTTTCCTCATTTCTAAATCACTGTTCTCTCATTTGCAGGATAGAAACTGCCAGAAAACCTCCCGTTGCTAACATTTACAGTGCATTGATTAGAAACAATTGCCAAATGGCAGGAACTCATTATATGTGATTGTATTTTAATGTCTCTTTAATTTCTCTGGTAATTACTTCTACATCCATTGATAGAATTCCAAGTCTGTTATCAAAGACCCCTAATATTGTTAAGCAAGATGATTGCAGGAGCTTGTTTTCTGTTTTCTGTTGGTTTTATCTCTGGATTCTTCAGTTCCTAGTTTTGGGAGTTAAACTGAAACTTTGACATAGATGCAATTCCCACAGAAAGCCATGGGAGACTGGTGTGAGGATTACAGCCTGAATATAAAGGAATCGTGTTTCGCCTTTCTGTACTTTCTTCTCCAGCTGCTGTTCCTTAAATAAAACTTTAAAAATAACTTTTATAGGGTGGCTAATACATTCCTGCCCTGTAGGGACAGGCTACGTTCTCAGCTGCAGTAATTCGGGTAAAGAAACAGGCTCTTGTCTTGAATGCTGAAGCACTGCCACAAGGTCAAGGCAAGAGCAAGGGAACCTGGCCACCGATGAACCTGCGCTCCAGGCTCTGCAGAAGGGAAGGGTTCTGGGGATGAGGAGTGAGTAGGATCACAGGGGTCATCTAAATTTTAGGGGAGAAGAGGCAAAGTCAGAGTTCTTACATTCAGAAGGACCTTTGCCTTTCTCAAGTTGTTTTCTTTATCATTCTTGACCCACAATTTGTTGAGTTCAAGTTTGATACCTGGCAATGTGTGGGAATGCAGTTGGTAGCATGCACCCTCACTGTGACACCATGTGCAGTCCCTGTGTGTTTAACATGCCCATTTTTTTTTTGTAGGAAAGCAAGCTCTGGGCAGAGGCATATTGGTCAATCCTGAATCCTAGTGGTCTTTTATGTAAGAATTATTACCCTCTGGGGTCCCTGCAACAGCAGTACTGAGTACTGCCCAGCATACCCTAAGCTGAGACAGGGTGGAATTTTGTGAAACAAATTTGCCTTTCATGGAGAAATCCACCTGGAAGGGTGGAAATGATACACATTTTTCATCTATTCCTTCCCCCAACTCTGCACATCTGTACCATGCATATTGCATTGGTGGGGAGGGAAAGGCAGGGTATAAGGAGAATGCAAACAGATAGTTTGTATTTGCTAGGTCACTTCTAAGTGCCAGGCAGTAGGAGGTGTCCAGTGTTACCACATATCAATGCGTTGTACTTAACAAAAGACCTTATAAGTAGATGTTATTATGCTCATTTATGGATTTAAGAAGTAAAGTTCAGAGGAGGATAAATAACTGAGGGATTATGAGAAATTATTATACCACTTATGCTTGAGTCTTTAATGTGCTACCTGGGGAGAGTGTATAAAAGTGCTTAGGTATCTTTATTTATTTTTTAAAATTTATTTGAAAGTAAGAGTTACAGAAAAAGAGAGAAAGGAGAGAGAGAGAGAGAGAGAGAGAGAGAGAGAGAGAGAGAGAGAGAGATCTTGTCCATCTTCTGGTTCACTCCCCAAATGGCCACAAGGACTAGGTATGGGCCAGGCCGAAGCCAGGATCCAGAAGCTTCTTCTGGGTCTTCCATGTGAGTGGCAGGGGCCCAAATATTTCTACTACTTCCCCAGGTGCACTATCAGGGAGCTGGATTGGAAGTGGGGCAGCCAGGACTGGAACTGGCACCCATATGGCATGCTGGTGTTGCAGGCTGCGACTTTACCTGCTGCACCATGACACTGGCCCTGGGTGCTTTTAAGATGCTGATACTATCAGCTTTTACAGTTATTTCTAACTTTAGTCATGATATTTGACTTTCATAATGCTATTAGAAGCTTGGCAGAGTATACATTTTTCCCATTTTACTGATGAGGACACAAAAATTCAAAAATTTCAGGTAATATTCAGGTTCATGTGGTTCAAATGTCAACTAGCACTCAGCTGCTTCATGACTTCATGCTGTCTGAGCATAGTAGTATGGAGCACCTTAATAATTGTGCACTAAAATGTGACATAGTGCAAAGCATTATCAAAATTTTTACCTGATAAAAATTATTATATACTCCTATAGAAAATCTCTAAGGGCAAGTGTTGTGGCATGTCAGGTAAAGTCATTGTCTGCAACATTGCATCCCACATGGGTGCCAGTGGTGTCCTGGCTACTCTTTTTTTCATCTCCCTTCTAATGGCCTGGGAAAAGCAGCAGAGTTTGGCCCAAGTGTTTGGGCTCCTGGCACCCACATGGGAAATGCAGATATAGGTTCTGGCACCTGGCTTCAGCCTGGCTCAGTCCTGGTCATCAAGGGAGTGAACCTGCAGACAGAAGATCTCAATCTTTCTCTGTCTCTCCCCCTCTCTCTGTAACTCTTTTAAATAAATGAAGACTTTTTTTTTTTAAAAAAGTCCTAAATTTTATTATCTTTCAAATAGAAATGTGTATAAGACTGGGATTATAGTATGTATTTGGTTTGTAATATATAATATCAATGGGATTATAGTGGTAATAATATAATATACATCATATATTATATATAATATATCTAATTTTTTAAATTTTTTTTTGACAGGCAGAGTGGACAGTGAGAGAGAGAGAGGTCTTCCTTTTGCCGTTGGTTCACCCTCCAATGGCCGCCAGGTGCTAGGTGCTTTTTCCTGGTCTCCCATGCGGGTGCAGGGCCCAAGCACTTGGGCCATCCTCCACTGCACTCCCGGGCCACAGCAGAGGGCTGGCCTGGAAGAAGGGCAACCGGGACAGAATCCGGCGCCCCGACCGGGACTAGAACCCGGTGTGCCGGTGCCGCAAGGCGGAGGATTAGCCTGTTGAGCCACGGCGCCGGCCTAATATATCTAATATATATCATATAATATATATCATATATCATATAAGTTGAGCATCCTATTCCACAAATCAAAAATGCTCCCAAACTCAAGACTTTTTGGGTGCTGATATGGTGCCACAAATGGGAAATTCCACACCCAACCTCATGTGACACACTGTAGTCCACATGCATATATGCACTCAAAATAAAAATTACCCTCATGATGTGTGCATAAAATATATATAAGACATAGTCGCATTTAATGGTTGGACTTGAGTCCTAGCTCTAAGATAGTCCAATAAGTATATGAAAATGTTACTAAAAAATCCAAAATAGGAAGCACTCTGGTCCCAAGCATTTCAGATAAGGCACATTAAACTGTATATAGGAGAATATTATGCATATTTAACAACAGTAGGTGGTTTCATGATGGTGAATTTGTATTATGGCTTATTCAACAGTTTCTCTATTATTGTGTTTTCATTGTTATACTCTAAGAAAAACAGCTATTACTTTAAAAATGGATACCCTAACCAGTGTTTCCTTTCTCCTCTTACTAGATTTCTCAGAATTCAGTTGCTGGAAATGGGAGTACAACGGCCATTTGTTATCTTCTTGTGCACTGCACCCAGTTCCTTTCTTCTGAGAAGAGCCCTGGTATGTTCATGGAGGAACCAGTTCACCCTGCTACGACTCAGCAGGATGGACCTCATACCTGGGGACTAAAAGTCAGTCCTTCAGTCCTTCACAGTTAAAAGCATAAGTACATGGAAAGTGTGTGTGTGTGTGCTTGTGTGTGTGTGTATGAGAGACAGAGAGAGAGAGAGAGAGAGACAGAGAGAGAGACAGAGAGAGAGAGACAGAGAGAGAGACAGAGAGATAGAGAGAATATTTCTAATTACATACTGGAGCCCTGGGATTTAACACAAGCACTGCTGGAATTTGGGTGTATGTGAGCCAATCCATTTCTTTATTCATTACAGCATGGTGAGAGGGATTTTTGGACTGTTGATTTTTTGACTGTTTTAGTGCATTGGCAAAGGGGTATGATACGCGTACAGGTCTTTACACATGCTGGAAAGTTAATCTCCAAGTAGCTCTACCAGCCATGTGGTACTTATATCTGTGTACCAATATTGACACAAGGATTTTATATGTGAAAGCATTCCTTGACATTTCTAGATTTTTTTACACGTCTTCTGTGGTTTCTCTGTTTATGACCTTTGCTTTCTTTTTATTTGAGAGATGTCAGTATATTTCTCCAGTTTCTAGAGCTCTATTTTTCACTGAAAATATAAGTAAGTCTTTTGTATTGTATTGTTTTTTGGTGTCTACATTTCCCCTGTTGTCCATGTGCTTATAAACAGGATGACACCATAAGTATGAAATGCTAAGTATGTAGTTTTTTACTTTCAGAGGGATTTTAAGAATATTTATTTATTCTATGTATTTGAAAGGCAAAGAGAAGAGAGGGAGAGAGGGAGGCGAAGAGAGAACAGGGGAGAGATAGGGATAGAGAGAGAAAGAGAGAGAGAGAAATTCCATCTGCTGGTTTATTCTCCAAATGCCTACAACAAATAGCCAGGCCAAAATCAGAAGCTGGGAACCCAGTTCAGGGCTCACACATAGGTGGCAGGGACCTAACCACTTGAGCCACCACTTGCTGGCTCCCAAGTTATACATGAACAGGAAGCTGGAATTGGGAGCAGAGCAAGAACTGTAAGCTATGAACTCTGATACGGGATGCAGGATTCTCAAGCAGCATCTTAACTGCTATGGAAAATGCCTACGCCTGTCATAGGCTTTTATCATTAGAAAGTTCTTTACTTTATCAAGGGGAATGAAAATGTTGATTGACATTTTATTGTTGTATTAGCTATCATTTTAAAGTTTAGCCTGTCTTCACGCTTTTCACAAGTTATTTTGATTGATAACGTAATTTTATTTAGAATTATTCTATTTCCAACTATAAGAATTCAGAAACTCTCAAGAGAGGGAGGTATTTGCTACAGTCTTCTTTATAGAGGACAAGAGTATTTCACAGACAACATGAACTGGATACAACCACACTGTAGGAAAACAGGTGGACTTCCCATTGTGACTCTTCTTACATTCCAACCTATGTTCATAGTTTGTTTCCTCAACCATCTTGCTCATTTTCTTTATTTCACAATCCCAAAGGGAACCAGCTAGAGAAAGACTAAATCTAATTTTCACTCCCAATCCAAGTTCCCAGCGAAGTGGCCCTGTTTTTCTAATTTGGATATAGTTCTGGATGCCACAAGAAAACAACGTTGTGCTGGGTGGACCCTGGCAGGGACCCCCATTACCCATAAATCAGATTCCATATTAGGAACTGGGAGGAAGGCAGATGCCATAGAAGGTGAATTATGTTGAGTTGAGGAGACTTCAGTGGGAAAGTGGTCTTGACAGACATGAAAATCTAACTGATTTTTTCCCAAATAGCTTTCCCAACAAACAATCTTAGAGCTGTACCCCTTAATCATTGAGTTGCAACGTTGGCTTTATCTTATATTAAACTTACATTGTATGTGTTTGTGTTTCTGAATGAAGGTTTTCTGGTATGTTGAGTAATTGCAATTTTTATTTTCATTCTTAAAGTATAATAAGTTTCCCTTCCTTTTCTTTCTCCTCCTTTTCCTCCTCCTTCTATTCAAATGTCAAACTTACATTCTTTCAAAAATTTTGTTGCATATGGGTATGAAATATTTTTGTAATACCCATGTTAACTATTAAAGAAAACTATTGTTCTTATATATTTATCTTATAACTAAGCTCTTTTCTTTCTTTTTAAAGGATTTATTTATTTATTTATTTGAGAATAAGAACTATAGAGAAGGAGGGAGAGACAGAAAGAGGGAGAGAGAGAAAGAGATCTTCCATCTGTTGGTTCAGTCTCCAGATGGCTGCAATGGCTAGGGCTGGGCTAGGCTGACGTCAGAAGCCAGGAGCTTCTTCCAAGCTTCCCACAAGGTTGGCAAGGGCCCAAATACTTGGGTCATCTTCTGCTAATTTTCCCAGGCAATCAACAGAGAGCTGCATTGGAAGTGGAGCAGCAGGGACACAAAGCAGAGCCCACATGTAGCTTTACCTGCTACACCATGATTCCAGTCCCCTGATCACTTTTCTAGTCTATGATATTGTTAAGAAATTTGAACTTGTATGTCCAGTACATAAATCTTATATTTGTCCATAACAACAATAATTTAATCATTTACTTTGTGACCATATCTTTTATTTTCATTTTGAGTTTCAGAGAATTGTACAGAATATCCAATGCAGCAATAAGTACGTTAATATTTGACATTTATTGACACCATTTATTGACATTTCAAGGGTACTGCCCTTGAAATTTATGTAAATTATCTTACTGAATCTGCTACTACCATTGTTCTCATTTTGTTGATGAAGACATTCCTACTTAGAGAGGTCAAATTATTTGTATGTGTTGGAGCCAGCATGCAAATGTAGATTTGAGTCCAGTAACCACGTTTGCAATGGTTACATTCTATTTTAAAATTAATTTTATAACTATTTATTCATGAGAGAGGGAGAGAGAGAATCAATCTGTAAGTTGGTTCATTCCCCAAATGCCCACAATAGCCAGGGCTGGGCCAGGTCAAAACTAGGAGCTAGGAATTCCACTGGGGTTTCCCACAGAGATAGCAGGAGCCTAACTACTTGAGTCAGAATCTGCTGCTTCCCTGGATACACAATAGCAAGCAGGTTTGGAACTGAGGCAGGATGCAACCAGGCACTCTATTACACAATGAGTGCTTCTCAAGCAGTCTTAACCTCCTGCCTGCACTCTGCAGAGATACTGTAATACAGCTAGAAAAGAGTTCAAAAACAAGACATTAAATGGTTATGTGCATTTCTAAAGACGTTACTGGAAAACTTTGACTTCAGAGAATATTGTGAAAAGAACTAGTTGATGTTTTTTATAACCTTCTCTATAGTCAATAATTTATTCAATTTTCCTGTTTTATGTTAAGTTAATATTGAAAACCTCTTATTAGACAATAATTGGTATAGTTGAGAGTTTCACAATTACATTGACTAAACCTTCTGGGTTTCAATTTTAAGAACATGTTTTACTATTAGGTTGAAATACATGGGTAATAGACTGAATCTCAGAAATGGTCTTAAAATTAATTAGAAAAAAATAGTAGGCAATTGTTTAAATTTTATGCCAAATAATTTCCCCTTTGCTGTTTATTTAAGAAAGCTGTTGTATGCAATAATTTCCAAATACATGTCATCTTGTTACTTTTTGTCCTGTAAGCATATTTTTGCAATACAAGATATTATAACTTTATTCTCAAGAAATGAGCAATGTCTATAAAAACTGAGACAGGTCTGGGTTGGCATATTATCTTCCCAAAAGTTAATATGGTACATTTAGTAGGCTCCACAGACATATGCACACCTAATTTTAGTGTCATGGGGAATAGACAGATGAAGTATTCTTTGGGGTATTTCAAAGAATACAGTAAGGTAGATTTTGTAGATCTGGTTGGGTATATCCTGTGTGGTTAGAGGGAGGAGAAAATTTCTAGAGGGGCCTGCCGACTTCCTTCAGAGGTAAATTTTCACAAAAGCACGTGACTGATTGTACTGTCAATGTGCTGGCAATATAATAATCATCTACTTTCTCCATATGGATGTAAATTTGCAGTCAACTTTATAGCCATACTCTAGCTTTGTTTTAAGTATGATAATGTCGGTATTTTTTCTGTTGATTGGGTAGGTTGTACAGTTGAGAAACTGGTGAACTTGGAGCTCCATCTGGTCTTTTTTTTCTTTTCTTTTTTTAAAAAAAATTATTTAAGGTATACAAATTTCATGTATTTCATGTATGCAGATTCAGGAACATAGTAATACTTCCCACCTTCCCTCCCTCCAATCCTTCCTCCTCCTTTCTTTCCTATTCCCTCACTAAATTTTTACAATAATCTACTTTCAGTTTACTTTATACTCATAAGATTAAATCTACACTAAGAGTTCAACCAATAGTAAGAAGGAAAATAAACACTGTTTCTCAACAGTAAAGACAATGGCTATAAAAAAAATCATTAAAACTCAAAATGTCAATTTTACTTCTATATTACATTTTTGGTAAACCATCTGGTTTAAACTTTGATGCTGGTTTCTGATGTTGAACAAATACTTGAACTCCTTGACTTTCATTGCTTCATCTCTAAAGAGGCTATGGATGTCTTCGCTGCAGTGAAAGAAAAACAACATCATAACATTAGGTGATTAAGGAAAGGCTTATTGAGGTTCAAACCAAAATAGCTCCAACACTTAAATGTCTCACTCAGGACCGTTTTGGAGACAGACCTCATAGCAGATCTTAAGCCATTACCCTTCTTCAGTATTTCCACCCCTATATTCTGCAACCTTAGTTTTAGCAGAACCTTTAGTAGCTGCACCAATCTTACCTGGAGGCAGGTGGATAATGGTATGAATTACCATACAAAACACCATACATTTCAAAGCACAGAGGGTGACTAATAGAAGTCTACTTATTATAGATACAAAGTTATAAAGTAATGCCCTAAGACAACTCAAACTTTTTGGCTTTGTATGGTAAGAAGGCTAGGGGGAAATTTAGTTTAAATAATTAAGTATTTGAGGGTACTTCAAAATGTCTATGGCAAATAGAATTAAAGGATGAGTTTATTTTGATGTAAAAAGTTTTGAAACCCATTCTTTATTTTTCCATAATTCACATTTTCCAAGAACTTTTCAAAGATTGTTCAGATACACATTTTCTGGAAATTGTGGACAAAAAGTAGACTTATCTTTTAATTTCAATTTCCATGGACTATTTGATGTACTGACATATGTGATAGATTGCAGTTTCCAAAGTTAGCCACAAGAATACATGGATAGATTGAGAAGTGAATCTCTGTTCTCTTACTTGAATCTGGGTGGATTTATGACTATCTGGGGGGACAAAGCTGGTCATAACTGGAGGGATTGCTGCCTTGGACACTCACAGTGGAACCCTGAGCAAGAAGGTCAGAAGTCTGCCTTCCTGGAGGCCACCATGCCATGAAGAAGCGTGAACTGATCTGTACCTTGAGACTTACCTGAAGAGAGAAAATATCTAGCGAGGCCCCATCTGTGGCAGCTCCCGTTATTGTCTGATTGAAATCAAAGCTTTACTCAAAACCACACAACTGGGCTCCTTCTAAATTCTGTCCTGTGGAAAACTTGAGAGACAAGAAAATGATTGTTACTGTTTTAAGTTACTCTTTGGAGGTGATTATTATATACCACTGCCTGCTACTGCCCTTTCTGAAAAACTGAAGGTTTTATGAATTTTGTTTAGAGATTTTTCCAATGTCTAGAGAAAAACTATATTAACCACTGATATTTGAATTCCTTTTGGAGAGGGGCTGTCTTTCTTTAGGAAAATTCCTTGGTGAACTATTTGAAGGCCAATAACCTGAACATTCAGATTGACAGGAGTCAAAGAAAAGATATAGCTAAGCTTTCAGGGTGAGAAGTGGTGAGGAGCTGAAGCTGAGAGAAGAGAGCAGCTAACAGAATGGTTTCTGAGAATAGGTGAAGGGAGTCTCTTATAGAACAGTTGTATCTGGTTTTCTATTTGAAGCTATGTACACTGGCGGAGCATAAACTTCCAATCCTGAGGCAAATTGCTTCACTGTCTCCAAGAATGCCCATACTACCATTTCTCACTTTGAATGGATGGCTCTTGTTTTGATTTTATAGAAATTAAGACATGGTTCAAAATTTTCTGTCTGAACTGGTGCAGTATAACTGGGACAGCACACTCAGCCCATTCAGATAATCCAAAAGTGAGCTGAGTCAGTGGAAGAACTACACAGATAGGCCAGAGGTTTGGAAAAAGAATGATTCACCTACAAAACATGCAAAGAGTGAGTGTTCAGATAACCTGGGTGAGACCCTAAGGTACAAGTGGACATGGGCTGACATCTGGGATTCGTGTTGTACATGGCTGATGGTCATCTCAAACAACTTAAACAACACTCATGTTGACTATTCAAGTGTTACTGCATCTTGGGGTTGGTACTGATGCAACATTTTTTCCCTAATGACTTTCTGTAAAAGTGACCATATTTGAATGGAATTATTTTTAGGTTGACTATGCCATTACATTTATTCAAAACCTTAAGCATTTAATAATTGAAATAAAATATTGATATATATAATTTTTACTTCACCTCTAAAGTCTAGAACCTGAAATACATAACATACATGATAGGTGCAGATATTCCGATTTTGCTGATATTTTAAAATATTTTTACACTCTAAGGAAAGTTTGGCATAAAATATCTGCTTTCACAAAACTTATTCTGTAATCCTCAGTAAGCAAAACATCTGGAAATATCACTCTAGCATAGAAAGCACTTCACAAAGAGCAGCAACATAAACTGAAAAATATGAGGGACCTCCTCAGATGGCTGATGATTCTATAAATAAAGGATTAAATCCATTTATAAAGTCTATTGCAGTAAGTATCAATAATTTATGAGAAAACATTAGCTGTGAAATTACCTGAATATACAGAGTTAAGATAGTAACTCTGGGTGGGGGCAATTCATAAGTTAAGAAATGGAAGCATTCATGCAGACCAAGGCGTTTTATTTCTCCCCTGCTATTCGTGACTTTATGCAACAACCTCAAATTGTTTTTAACTTTTAATTGTTTTTTTCACTTATTTGAAAGAGCAGGAGGGATGGGTGGATGGATTGGGGGCAGGTAGCAAGTGAGGTATCTTCCATTTCCTGGTTCATTGCCTAAATGCCCACAGCATGCAAGGATGGACCAGGGTCCCAAAACTCAGTACAGGTGTTCCATGTGGGTGGCAGCAATCCAACTGCTCAGATCACTGCTGTCTCCTATAGTGCATGATAACAGCAGGCTAGAATCAGAACCAAGCTCTCTGATATGGGATGTGGGTATCCCAAGTGCATGATAACAGCAGGCTAGAATCAGAACCAAGCTCTCTGATATGGGATGTGGGTATCCCAAGTGCATGATAACAGCAGGCTAGAATCAGAACCAAGCTCTCTGATATGGGATGTGGGTATCCCAAGTGCATGATAACAGCAGGCTAGAATCAGAACCAAGCTCTCTGATATGGGATGTGGGTATCCCAAGTGCATGATAACAGCAGGCTAGAATCAGAACCAAGCTCTCTGATATGGGATGTGGGTATCCCAAGCAGAACCCTAAACTGCTATGGCAGTGCTTTATGGAACAGCCTACAGTTCTTTGAATTTCTGAAACATGAAGTGTCTGTGCCACCTGCTACTTTATTGGTAGTTATATAGTCTTCTGGCTTTTTCCTGAATTACTTTTCCATTTGGAATTATGTGTGGCCTATGTGTAATCTCACACCATGAGTGTTCTTTTAAAGTTTTGTCTCATTTAATGGTATTTTTGTATGGGAGGAAGTAATTGCCAAAGTAGTTTTCTTAATTGGATTTTTGGGTTTTGTTCATAATGTATGGGAACGCATTCATACACCCATCACACTTGAATTGAATGCTCTGATTTTTCTAGGCCTTTTATTTTCAGGCCAAGGAATCATTGTTTTCTTAGATTGCTCCATTTTCTTTTCACATTTTTCATTGAGACTTGCTCTTGACATAGTTTGGGGTTGAAACAGTGCTTTATCGACTTCACAAGGCTTATTAAAACCTCAGGAAAGAGGGACAAGGAAACCCATTGCTGTCCTTTAGAGAGAAAGAAAAAGTATACTTACACACTCTGATTTAGTACAAGACCTTGGAAGACACTCTCTGACCATTTTGAAATACCTGGTTCTGGGAGGAAAAAAATGAAAGTATTTTAAGTCTCACATTGCACTGATTATAGGTGCAACTTTGAAATTTCGTCTTCTCTTAGATTTGACAGATGTTACCTAGTGTTTTCATGACATAATAGTTTTGGGTAGCACACAATCAAATTTCATTATGGCATATTACCCAACCACTGAACACGCTGTTCTTTGCCAGAGAATCTTTTCTTAGTACATGTGTTTCAAAAGCACTTACTCTGTAAATGAAAGATTAAAGCTTAGCTGACCTAGATTGAGTTGTGGGAATTTAAAAATCTAAGGATCAATCATGGGTCTACTTCAGTTTAATTCTTTTTTTTTTCAATTTTTTGGATGACTTTGTGGATTCATTTCATTTTTCTGAACAAAGGAAATCTTTCGTGCTTGTTTTAAAAATCTCCTAAATGCAAATAAACAAAAGATGACAAAATAAAAGCATGTTTAGATAATTCTCTTTTGCATTAGACACCATGAGTTGTTGACCTTTTATAAGATGTAGACAGAAACTGGAAATTCCACTGGTGTCTCTGAAAATTTATCTGAGATGAATAGAGAAGTCCCAGGAGAAATGCATAGTTTTATTTGGAAATATACCTATCTTTATAACAATGTGTTTTAAGCTATGAAAAATGTTTAATGGCATTTAGTCTGTCATATCCAAGCCTCGAGACGAATGAAAAACTCTTTTACCCTTTGTTTATGAAGAACAGAGAGACCCAATATTGGCAGAAATGATGTACTTCCTTGTTAGGATACTGTAAACAATGAAATAAATTGGAAATCTTAAAAAAAGAGTGCCCAATAGATATGGAACTTTGAAAACATAATCCTATATGGTGAATTTGTGTGTTTTCAAAAAAGCTTTATTTATTTATTTGAAAGGCAGAGTTACAGAGAGGCAGAGGCAGAGATAGAGAGAGAGAGAGAGAGAGAGAGAGAGAGAGAGAGGTCTTCCATCTGCTGGTTCACTCCCCATATGATTGCAAAGGCCGGAGCTGGGCCCATCTGCAGCCAGGAGCCAGGAGCTTCTTCCAGGTCTCCCATATGGGTGCAGGGGCCCAAGGCCTTGGGCCATCTTCTGCTTTCCCAGGCCATAGTAGAGAGCTGGATTGGAAGTGGAGCAACTGGGACTCAAACTTAACGTTCATATGGGATGCTGGCAGTGGCTTTACCTGCTAAGCCACAGCGCCAGACCCAAGGTAGATTTAAGTAAACAGATTTCCAATTCTGTTTACTGTTTAGAAGAAGAAAATTTTTGCAAATCTCTTTAGAATTTTAAAGAGATGATTTCCATTAGAAATGGAAAATACAATTGAAATAAGAATACTTTGGGCTCTAAAAGAAAACCAGTTGTATGCAGATGTGTGATGAAGACGTAAGATTACTATCTGTAAAGTTAAGACTCCAGTTACACTTTATTTTTTAACAGGGTTTCTTTGAAAATTTATTTTGTATTGATAAGATTTTCAAAGGAAAATAATTAAATTTTAGGGTTATATCCCACCTTTTAAAGATTTATTTTATTTATTTGAAAGACAGTTACAGAGAGAAGTAGAGCCAGAGAGAGAGAGAGAGGTCTTCCATTCTGTTGGTTCACTCTCAAATGATTGCAATGGCCAGAGCTGAGCTGATCTGAAGCCAGGAGCCAGGAGCTTCTTCCAAATCTCCCATGTGGGTGCAAGAGCCCAAGAACCTGGGCTATCCTCTACTGATTTCCCAGGGCAAAACAGAGAGCTGGATTAGAAGTGGAGCAGCCAGGAATTGAACTGGTGCCCATATGGGATGCCGGCATTGCAGGCTGGGGCTTTAACCCACTGTGCCACAGTGCCAGCCCCAGGGTTATACTCTTTTTCCACCTAATAACTTGCACACGCACACACACAAAGTAGTGTAGACTTTCATTTTTTCTACAGTGGACTAATGGGATTGGATTTACTCTCAAAGACTAAATAACTAAAAAGTGGACAAAATATAAAATATGAGCCATCAGTTTTTAGATACTGACCAAAGGGCAGTACAAAGGAGATGGGTTTCCCAACTGTTTTAACCCAAATCTGGAGCTTATAGGAGGTAGTCCAATAAAGAGCTAGTTGCAGGATGCCCAGAAGACTCAAGAAGTAGAGGAAATAGTTTGAGTAGGTCAAGGTACTGAGAAGATCGGAGGGCGGGACACAGACATGAAGCTCATAAAATTTGGGGGAATTCTCTTGAAGTTCTGAGTGAATACTTCTCTGCACACACCTGTGAGCAAGTACAGGTCCTCAGGGAATGAAGCAACAGAGAAGGGGAGGCCAAGCAATCTCTGGAGCTCACAAAGGCTGGGGATCATCCTCATTGCTCCAGGCACAGTAGAAACATCCAATATACAGGACATTGGCTAGAATCCTCTGAAGCGTTTTGCCTTAGTGGTGGAACTAAACTGTCTTCAATTAAAGATTTTTCTGGAGCTGCTCTAAAAATAATGAAAGTGAGCATTAAAGGAGAAAATGGGTGCTGTTGATATGATCTGCATCCCCAAATGCAACAAAATCTCAGCAAGTAATATGAGGAATGGCTGAAACCCAATCAAATCTCACTAGGTGTGCAAATAAACTGGGAAATATAACTTAGGAGAACTAAAAAATTATCAGTAGAAATAGACCAAGAAATGATCTCAATAACTGGCTTAGCAGATAAGTATATAGAAATAGCAATTATAAATATGCTTCATAGATTCCAGAAAGTTAAGGAAAGCTGAACACTGTAAGGAGAAAAATGGCCATATGCAAAAGACCCAAGTGAGTTTCTAGAGATCAGAAATACGATATTTTAAATGGAAACACACATTTGATTAATAACAGATTAACCGAAGAAAAATTCTTTGAAATTGAAGGTATAACAATGGAACTATCCAAAATGAACTACAAGGAGAAAAAAATAGTGCTGAATGTACGTGTGGGGCAATATTAAGTGTTCTAACACATGAGTAACTAAGAATCCAGAGGGAGAAGTAGAGAAATAGAAACTGTAAGGGCCCCCAACTTTCCAAGTTTGTTAAATGTGGTAAACCCATAGATCCATAAACTGGATAGATTCTAAAAAAGGAGGTGGAAGACGAGGAAAGCCACACCAAGTCACACATCATAAGTTATCTGAAAACCAGTGATAAGGGAAAACTCAAGTAGGCAGAGAGAAGGAGAGAAAGAGACAGAAAGGAGAGAGAGGGAAATCCCGTTCTCATATTTGCTGGTTTATGCAACCTCAGGAACCGGGCCAGGGTTGAAGCCAGGACTTAGAACACAATGTGGACCTCTGACACAGATGGCAGGAGCCTAATTCTTGAACCATTGACACTGCCTCCCAGGCTCTGCATTATCAGAGAGCTGGAGTCCAGCGGCAGAGCCTGGTATCCACCCTAGGGACATGGGATATGGATGCAGGCATCTTAAACACTAGGCCAAATGCCTACTCTTGCCACCTGTGCTTTTGTTTGCTTTTTGCTTTTTTATTTCCTTTTAAATTTTATCTCCCACATATAAGGGAGAACACATGGTATTTGTTTTTCTGTGGCCAACTTATTTCACTCAACATGATGTCCTCTAGTTGCATCCATTTTGATGCAAATGGTAGAATTTCATTCTTTTTTAGTAGCTGAATAATATTCCATATATGTCACATTTCCTTTATCCATTCATCTGGTGATGGATACTTTGATTGATTCCATACTTTGGCTGTTGTGAACAGTAGTTCTATAAACATGCAAGTATCTCTTTGATACAATCTGTTCATGTCTCTTGGGCATATACCTGGTAGTGGGATTGTTGGATCATATGGTCAGTCTATTTCCAACTCTTTTTGTTTGTTTGTTTCCTAAGAAATCTCCATCTAGGAAACCAGTGTCCAGAAGTTCTTTTCCTGTGTTTTCTTCTTTTACAGTGTAAGGTCTCACATTTAAAATTTTAAGCATTTTTAAATCGATTTTTGTATGGTATAGAGTAGGGGGTCCATTTTATTTATTTTACATGTGAATATCTCTTTTTCTTAATACTGCTTATTGAAATGACTATCTTTTACCCATTGAGCATTTCTGAAAACTTTTTCAAAGATTAGTTGAGTATGTGTGGATGGGTTTTTTCTGGGATGTTTATCTGTTCCATTGGTGTATATATCTGTCTTTATGCTAGTTCCATACTATTTTAATTATCATAGCTTTATAATAGATTTAGAAATCTGCAAGTTTGATGCCTCCAGGAACGTTCTGCCTGCTTAGTCTTACTATAGCTGTAGAGAATCACTTGTGAATTTAAATGAATTTTAAGATTGCATTTCTATTTTTTTAAAAACTTAATAGTGGGGGCCGGCGCCGTGGCTCAACAGGCTAATCCTCCGCCTTGCGGCGCCGGCACACTGGGTTCTAGTCCCGGTCGGGGCGCCGGATTCTGTCCCGGTTGCCCCTCTTCCAGGCCAGCCCTCTGCTGTGGCCCAGGAGTGCAGTGGAGGATGGTCCAAAGTGCTTGGGCCCTGCACCCCATGGGAGACCAGGAAAAAGCACCTAGCACCTGGCTCCTGCCATCGGATGAGCGCGGTGCGCCGGCCGCAGCGCGCCGGCCGCAGCAGCCATTGGAGGGTGAACCAACGGCAAAGGAAGACCTTTCTCTCTGTCTCACTCTCTCACTGTCCACTCTGCCTGTCAAAAAAAAAAAAAAAAACTTAATAGTGGGATTTTGAAGGGCATAGTATTAACTCTTAATTACTCTGGGTATTATGGCTCTTTTAACAGCATTAAGTCTTCTAATCCTTGAACATAAGATGTCATTCCATTTATCTGTGTCTTCTAACTTTTTTATTAATGGTTTGTATATATTGTGGCCGGTGCTATGGCTCAATAGGCTAATCCTCCGCCTGCAGTGCCGGCACACCTGGTTCAAGTCCCGGTCAGTGCACCAGATTCTGTCCCTGGTTGCCCCTCTTCCAGTTCAGCTCTCTGCTGTGGCCCGGGAGTGCAGTGGAGGATGTCCCAAGTGCTTGGGCCCTGCACCTGCATGGGAGACCAGGAGGAAGCACCTGGCTCCTGGCTTCGGATCAGCGTGGTGCGCTGGCAGTAGCGGCCATTTGTGGGGTGAACCAATGGAAGGAAGACCTTTCTCTCTGTCTCTCTCTCACTGTCCACTCTGCCTGTCAAAAAATTTTTTAAAAAAATGGTTTGTATATATTATTCCAACTTTGTAGTCTAAGGGACAAACCCACTTTATAATGTTGCATTTTAATATGATATTACATTTTATTTGCTAGCATTTTGTTGAGGATTTTTGTATTAATGTTCATCAGGGATATTGGCCTTTAGGTTTAAGTTCTTGTGGTGTCTTTGGCTTTGGTATCAAGTGCCGATTCATAGAACTATATTGGAAGTGTACCCTCCTCTTCAATTTTATGCAAGAGCTTGAAACAGGCAATAATTCTCTAAATGTTAGGTGGAATTCACTAGTAAAGACTGAATTCCTGGCCTTTCTTTATGGGGAGGTTTTCAATCCCTGTTTCAGTCTCCTCACTGGTCATTACTCTGTTTAAAATTTCTATTCCTTTTGATTCAGCCTTAGCAGATTGTGTATTTCTAGGAATTTTTCTATTTCTCTCAAGGCTATCCAATTTGTTGGGGAATAGTTATTCACTGAAGCCTCTTAGGATTCTTTGTGTCTGGGGGGCTTTGGTTGTTGTGTCTCCTCTCCCATTGGTGACAATTAATTTGAGTCATCTCTCTTGTTTTCTTAATCTAGCTAAAGATTTCTTAATTCTGTTAATCTAATAAAAATCCAACTCTGACTTTCTTTGAACTTTTCTATTTTTTTCTTGATCTTTATTTTCTTATCTCTGCCCTAATCTTTTATTATTTCTTTCATTCTGCTAATTTTGGGCTTAGTTTGTTCTTATTACAGTTCCTTGGGGGTGTAAGGCTGTAGAGTACATATTTGTGATCTTTATTCTTTTTAAATGTAGATAAGTATAACTATATAATTCCTCTGCGTACTACTTTTTCTGCATTACATAAGTTATACTATGCTGTGCTCATAGTTCTGTGTGCTTATATTGTTATTTATTTTTTATATTCCCCCAATTTTTCTTATATAGTTCAACTTTCACATAAATATGTTATAGTTTTTCTGTGGCTTTATGTATTACCTTGGAGTTTCCTTGCAAATACACACATTTCTTTTTAAAATAGACAAGTTGAGGTGAGCGTACCTTAGAAACTCCATCAGCAATGCAGAATTGAGTAAGATGTAACGTTTAGAGATAAATACCTTGCTATTCACATATATTTGGAAGTCTAGAAGAATGGAGATTCTTGTAAGTTTAGCAACTCTGTAAGTAATCAAATCTACCCAGTTGCATATGTAGAAGGAAGGGGTAACTTAATCTTTAACTTGCTATAAATGTATTTATCTTAGCACCAGTGTTGTGGAACAGTGAGGTAAACTCCTGTTTGTGATGCTTCATCCCATGGCAAAAGGCCAGTTCTAGTCCCAGCTGCTCTGCTTCAAATTCAGCTTCCTGCTAATGTGCCTGGGAAGGCAGCAGAAGGTGGCCTACATACTTGGGCATCTGCCACCCATGCGGGAGATCCAGATGCGTTTTGGGCTTCTGGCTTCGATCGATCTGACCCCGCCCTGGCCATTGCAGCCATTTGGGGAGTGAACTAGTGGATGGAAGATCTCTCCCTCTCTCTGTCATTCTGCCTTTACACTAAATAAACAAAATTAAGAAAAAAATCTTTGTGTAACAAAACAAGCACACTACAGATCTGAAGCACTCATAATACTCATTAAGTAGTTCTCTGTGTAAGGCAGTGTTTTAAATATCTGATGGAATTAAATATGGAAAATATGCCTACAACATATTATGCTAGATTGCAGATGAACTATCTGAGGCTCAGGGAGAGTGAATAGCTTGCTTAGGTTCACATGACCTTTGAATGCCTCAGCTAGGACCTACAGTAGTGGGGACTCCCACTGGTTCAGAACAGAACAAAACTAGCCAGATATTGGTGTGACTCCTTTTGTATCTCCTACCTCCTGATTTATTTCACTCTCCAGAGCATTCATTTCTTCTGGGTACCAAACACAAATTTTTGATGTCCATTCATTTCATTTTGCTAAATTGTGAAGTAAAAAGATTTATACATTTTTTTAAAAATATTTTAATTCAATTTTCTACAAATTTTTTCTTTTTTTAAAGATTTATTTATTTATTTGAAAGTCAGAGTTACACAGAGAGAGAAGGAGAGGCAGGGAGAGAGCGAGAGAGAGAGAGAGAGGTCTTCCAGCCGCTGGTTCACTCCCCAGTTGGCCGCAAAGGCCGGAACTGCGCTGATCTGAAGCCAGGAGCTTCTTCCAGGTCTCCCACGTGGGTGCAGGGGTCCAAGGACTTGGCCAACCTGGACTGATTTTCCAGGCCATTGCAGAGAGCTGGATTGGAAGTGGAGCAGCTGGGTCCTGAACTGGCATCCATTTGGGATGCTGGCCCTTCAGGCCAGGGCGTTAACCCACTGCACCATAGTGCAGGTCCCAAATCTTTTTTTATTTTAAAATCAATTTATTTATTTGTTTGAAAGGCAGAGTTTATTATTTATTATTTATTTCAAAGACAGAGAGGGGGAGAGACAGAGATCTTCCATCTACTGATTCATTCCCCAAATGTCTGTAACAGCCAGATCTAGGCCAGACAGAAGCCAGGAACCCGGAACTCCACCCGGGTCTCCCACATGGGCCACCTGGGCAAAGAACTCCAGTCATCGGAATCTTGTATCAGCCTGTACTCAAACGAGCACTCAAATGGGATGCTGGCATCGGGCCCCTGTTTACACTTAAAGACTGGGAATTTAGAAGCCAATTTTAACCACTTAATCTTTAATATATTTGACATGGCAGTTATAATGGAAATGATAACCAGTAGGCTGTGATTCAATTTTCAGACCCCAACTCTGTATCATTTGCTATAAAGGCGAAGAAGCTTAGATTCAATGATTATATTTTCAGTTCTTTACTGTCTACACTACAGTCTCCCTAGGTTTTGCTGTGGCTATTGAATTGCCTAGGCAGATTTGTTTTGTGACATTTCATGGCTACGTTTCAACATGCTTAAACATGTATCAGTGACCTGTTCAAATTTAAATGCAGTGTGTTTTAAATTCCTATTAGAAACTAACGTAGATCTCTTCAGTGCTGAGTGTACCCTGGGCTAGAGTCAGAAGCTGATTGTTTATTTACATTTTATTCATCTGTAACATTTTAACTGAGAGTGTTGAGGGTTTACTTTTTTTTTTGATTTTTTTAATATAAAGCTTTTATTTAAAGAATATAAATTTCCAAAATACAGCTTATGGATTACAATGGCTTCCCCCCCCGATAACTTCCCTCCCACCCACAACCCTCCCCTTTCCCACTCCCTCTCCCCTTCCATTCACATCAAGATTCATTTTCAATTCTCTTTATATACAGAAGATCAGTTTAGTATATATTACGTAAAGATTTCAACAGTTTTAGGCTTTACTTTTTGATTTATCAGTATTCTCAGAAAAAATGATCTTTTTGTTGACATTCTGAGTTCAATTAATACAATACTTCAACCGATTTATCATTTTGTTTTTGGTAAACTCTTGACAAATATATTTCTGGCTTATTTCTTATGTTGATTTGCTCCATTTAATATAAGAGGAGTTCAAATGTTCTGAGAATGAAAGACTGTCCGAGAGAGATAGCAAGTGCTCAGCGCCCTGCTTCCACATCTGTAGTGTAATCACATGTTGGCTGCACACTCGTAAGAAATGTCTTAGGTAATTGGGGTTCTTGTCAAGTTGGTCAGGTTTGGGATAGCCCTTCCCTCGAATAAGAGGGTATTTAGCTTTATTTATGATCCTGAAAATGCATCTTTCCATTCTCAGTTGTAAACTGGTGACCACAAATGTTATGTTCATAAGATCTGTAACCATTATGGTAACAAGGATGTACCAAGAAAACTTATCATGGCCAAATGGTACCGCAGATCTATCATCTATTTAAATGAGAGTTCCTTGCCTTTTTATTTACTTTCAGAAAACAGTAACTTAGAACTGAATGAATTATATTGTTACAAATGCATTTTGATTTAGATGATACAGTAGAATTTTTGGCACTTAGAAAGCATTAAAATTCCATCATTTTCACTGTCAATTATATAAGAGATTATGACAGGAATTCAAAACATTGACTAAAATTTTAAAACACTGGCTAAAATGTTAGTGATTCTGGTGGTTGATTGAATATTAACATAGATGTGGCTGGATAAAATTATATTTCCTGGATTTTAATGTTAATATGTTTTGATTAAGTTTTTGTATTAAGGTATTTAAAAAATGGTTTTGATATACTTCTACTTCAATAAGAGAGATTGATTTTCCATCTGTTAGTTCATTTCCCAAATACCCCTGACAGCCAGGTCTGGGACAGGCTGAAATTAGGAGAAATCAGGTCTCCCGTGTGAGTGGTGGAGACCCATGTGCTTAAACCATCACTTGCTGCCTCTCTTCCTTAGCAGGACAGGAATTGGGAGTAGGGAACAAAGACTCAAATCAAGTGTTTGGGTATGGGATGCAAGCTTTCAACACATTATCCTAACTGCTGTATCAAATGCTGGCCCCTGAACTTTCATTTTAAAATTAGAGCATCTTCTAATCCTTTTTTTTTTGAAATGATAAAACATTTTATAGAGAAGTAGAGACTGAGTAAATGGGTTGCACACTACGGGTTTGAAATTGTGTTTGATTTAACTGGTAGTGCTCAATTTATCAATACCATTTTCATTGTACCTGGTAATTATTTTAGGGTTTGATGGCATATTAGGATGATAGAATAAGCAGATAACCTTGAGATGTCATAGATGCTATAAGCTCCCAAAAGAAAAATTTCCCATCTCTTACCCTGCAAACGGTCTCTATGTGGGAAACTATTATTAATAAGTAAACACAAAATTAAAAATTCATGTGACTTTCTCCTAGTGTGAACACATAGTTTATCATCTAAATAATGGGGAGTTATTAGTAGTTACATGGAGACAAGTTGCATAAGGTAATACATCTATCTTGCATATAGAATCGATTTACATCTATATATAAGTTCTAGGAATCAAAGCTTTTCATCTTGTTATGTATGGTGATAAATACTTTGAATGGAAGCTTTATTCCAAGCAAATGAAAAATTCCAAAGGAACATTATGTCATTTTTTTTTTTTTTTTTTTTGGCCAACAGAGTCCAAAGACATGACTGGATAGACAGGCCCCCTAGGGTCAGCTTAAGGCATTATTCCTAAAAATATATTACAGGTCTTACTAGAGTTCAATTTAATTTGCTCATAAAGGGTGGGGAGTTCTTTTAAATTTATGTATGTGAATCACCTGAGGATCTTGTTAAAATGGAGATTCTTACACAATAAGTATGGAATAGAACCAGAGAATTTACATCTTGGAAGAACTCCTTGGATCTTCTTCGTGATACAATGAAAAATTAATAGAAACAGTCTGTAAGTCTTGGTTACCTCTAATTTTGCCAACTAAAGCCCCATTCAACCACTCAAAATAACAAGGTATGTCTCTAGTTTTACAGCTACAAACTCACTTTAGGATTCTAGTAACCTATTAGCAAAACATTGGCTACTGATCAAAGACAGACATTTTCAGTAGAGCTATGTGAGCCACTTGTAATGTATAACCCTTTCTAGGGTAGCATGCAGCAGATTACCTGCATCAAGACAAGTGTATTCTTGATTGGCAGGTCAGTTAATTACTCCTGAAATCTGCACGTGAGTGTTGACTTCAGTATGTATGTATTGTATCACATCGCTAACACTGATATCACAAAGTAAATTGAGGGCATTGTGACTTGATTTTGCCTTTCATTTTCCATGGCCAATATCTGATATCTCTGTAATTCTACAGTTGCGTGATCATTTGATACCAGTGTCAGAACAGAGATACCTAGAGACTGGTCTGCATGTTCCATGACACCGAGAGTTGCAAGATGAACAAAGATGATGCCAGGCGGGTATGCCCAGAACTTGGCTTTAATTGCAGTGGTAGGTTTTTGGTCCAAATGATCCCAAGAGTAGATAAATGAGATTTAGAATCAGCCAGAAAACCTGAAAGCAGAGGCCCCATCTCTGTGACTCTTTCAAGTTGCTAAGGCAGTCATCATTTATTTTTTTAGATTTTACTTGTCACATTACAAAGCACCATTGCCATGTTGTTGAGATGATCAAACGATTTAATATATATGACACACTTTAAAAATATAAAGTGAAAATAAAAATGCACAGAATTATCCTTTCACATTTAAAATAATAGCTGACTCCATATAAATCGATTCCTCCCCACCCCCCTTTTTTTTTGGCCAGAAGCCCAGCAGGGTACTGAGGGAAAACAAATTATCTCCTCTCATCTCCCAGTGTTTTAAGAATCAGTGATGCATTATGGTTAGGAAAGGAACATAACGGAGGTGTAGGGATGTTCAGTTTGCAAAACTGAAAACACAGAGGAGTTACAGCAAGAAAGCTCAGCTGTTCTAGACTTGACATCAGGAAATGCACACATGAAATCCACTTTGTCTTTGTGTCCTAAGGAGGGAGTTGTCATCTGCTTTACTAAGGCTTGACCCTCCCGCTTGGACAAAGGGTTTTTGTACCACACAAATGGCCATTTGTTTCAGATTTAACGTGGATGGATATTTTCTTTTTTCTTTTCTTTTTATAACCAGGATCACAGACATTATGGAAAATCTCTTTGAAGTTTTATGCTAAGTCCTTTCTGCTAAAACTCTCATTTTCCTCTGCTTTACTCACTCACTGCCTTTCCATTGTGATAAATCACTGAAATCTTGCAGGTTTATCCACACAATGAAACTATCATTCCTCTTTTTTTTTTTGTAAATATTTATTTATTTATTTGAAAAGCAAAGTTACAGAGAGGCAGAGGGAGAGAGAGAGAGGTCTTCCAACCACTGGTTCACTCCCTAGATGGCCACAATGGCCAGAGATGCGCTAATCCAAAACCAGAAGCCAGGAGCTTCTTCTGGGTCTGCCACATGGGTGGAGGAGCTATCTTCTACTGCTTTCCCAGGCCATAGCAGAGAGCTGGATTGGAAGTGGAGCAGCTGGGACTCGAACCGAACCGGCATCCACATGGGATGCCGGCACTGCAGGTGGTGGCTTCACCTGCTAAACCCTGGTATTGGCCTCTCTTTTCCTTTTTAGTTTTCTTTTCCTTCTAGGAAGTCTTGGTGACTCCGATGGCTCAGACCATACATGCCACTTCTGAGAGTAATATTATGTACACAGTAGTTTTTCATCCATTAAGCATGAATTCCTCCCACCCCAAAGTATGCCATTATGAATCACAGGGTAATTTTGAAACACGTGTTAAATGATAGTAAAATGAAAACAAAAGGAATCAGTTTTAAATTTACCTTAATCTTCATCTCACCTTTCTACTTTGTCTTCATATCCACAATTATTTTCCTTACAGAAAAAATGAGCCAAAGTCCAAACTCATGTATGCTATTTATTATACTAGACACGACTTAGTAATACTTCTGATATGCACTCAGTGGTAGTATTGCTTGTATACAATCTAAAACAAGTTTTCTTTATACTTTTCTGTACTTCTCTTCAAAAGTATATATATTTCATTCTACTGTCACTTGATACGAATTTTGAATCAAGTTGTTTTTGTTTTGTTTTGTTTTGTTTTTTAAAAAAATGTTTATTTGAGAATGAGAGAGAGAGAGAGAGGGCGAAAGAGAGAGAGAGAGAGAAGCATGCAAATGGGAGTGCAATGGTAAGGGTCAGTCCAGGCCAAACCCGGAAGCTGGGCGTTCAGTCCAGGTTTCCCATGTGGGTGGCAGATACCCAGTGACTCCAGTCATTATTGCTTCCACTAAGAATCTACATTAGTAATAAGCTGGAATTAGGGGCTGAAGCCAGGTATTGAAACTGGATACTTTGATATGGGATGTGTCTTAACTAGTTTCTTAACTGCTAGACTAAATACCTACCTTTGTTTTTTGTTTCTTGTAGATGATCTAGCAAATAGTGGATGAAGAGTGTGTAAGTCTCACAAAAAGGCCTATGAAATTTTGTTATGAAATTCCAAGAATAAATAACTTAGAACTTGCAATTTAATTTATATACTATTGGACCGTATTTTCAATATATAATGAATAGGAGTTATTAATTCATTTCAAATAAAATTATGCAATGTCCCCTTATGAACTGTTAAATAAATAAAGCATTATAAATATAAATTCGGGATCAAATTGCTAGTATTGCAACTAGAACTTACTTTCTAAGGGATCATTCTATAGTTAGGCTTATAAAATATCAACCTCTGTGTTAGAATGTAAGAAATGGATTTCACTTCCTGGAAAATGAAGTGGCATAAGTTATATATTCTACTAAGTTGATATAAAGAAATGTTCACAAGCTTTTCAGATTTCTCCATGAAGTGGGTAGAGGAGAGGATTATTTCTGCAAATGGTGGTCTCTTCAGTTTTGCCCAAGTCTGCAGTGTCCAATGCCTTCTGTATAGGGCAATCACTCCATCCGTGCTTGATGAGAATACTTGTGGTTTTCTACTACAATTGCTGTTTCCAAAGGGAAGAGATATGTGTTGGGAAGAAGGCTCTGCTAACTGATTTGAATATAAGGCTAAATATATTTGTCTACGTTATCATACTGGAAGTGCTTGTACTGTCCTTTGTTCTTTTGTAATTTTTTTCACATGTACTTCTGATCAAAAAGGATCGTCTGCCTACCAAACATCACTTTTTATGAAAGTGTGATAACTCAGGATCTAAATGATAAAACAACTGTTCTAGTTATTTTGCTAATGAAAAACTAAACCTGATACTCTGTGATTTCACTTTTCCCATGAGATTAATCACAATCCTTGGTTTCTGATAAATTATTATTATTATTAGATTATGACTGGCCATATTTTTAAAAAGCATAATTAATCACTCATAGAATAAACACCAGTGAATTTAGCACACAAAGAATCAGGTTAATAGTATTCAACATCTTCCTCTTTGTGTTTTTTTTTTTTTCTTTTTTGACAGGCAGAGTGTACAGTGAGAGAGAGAGAGACAGAGAGAAAGGTCTTCCTTTTGCTGTTGGTTCACCCTCCAATGGCCACTGCGGCCAGCGCACTGCAACCGGTGTACCGCACTGATCTGATGGCAGGAGCCAGGTGCTTCTACTGGTTTCCCATGGGGTGCAGGGCCCAAGCATTTGGGCCATCCTCCACTGCGCTCCCGGACCACAGCAGAGAGCTGGCCTGGAAGAGGGGCAACGGGGACAGAATCCAGCGCCCCAATAGGGACTAGAACCTGGTGTGCCGGCGCCGCAAGTCAGAGGATTAGCCTATTGAGCCACGGTGCCGGGCAACTTCTTCCTCTTTGTTGCTCCACTGTCACAATTGTCCTGGCTCTGTCTCCAGAATTTTCTTGAAATTTGCATTTGTAATTTATTTGTTTTCCTTTTAACTCAAATATGTAAGGTTAAAGACTGTAGTACTTAGCCTTATAAATTTTTAAAGTTATACAATTGGTAATATAAATAAATGTAGCTTGATATAAATCAGAGCCAAATGAATGGATGGTGATAATTATGATAATTAATTAATTCATACATTTTTAGTGTACAAATAATAACTCTAGACATGTTATGAGGCTCTGTGAAATGAACCAAAAATCTGATAACAGTCCAGACTTGCAAGGATTCCCAGCCTTTGGGTGCAAATAGACAAATAAGCTTAGAGTGATCACGTGATTTGACAAAGCAAAGGTACCTCTTGCTTTATAATATTTACTAGCAAGAGGAGGGAGCTGAATGTTGAAGAACGAATAAGATTCACTGAAGCAAGGGAGAATGGCACCCAAGCTTTTGCTGCGTTTGTGCGATGTCTGTAAATTGGTGGTATAAAATAAGACTGGAGAGTAAGCCGGGGCCAGATGGCTAAGGCCTTTGGAAAGCATACGCAGTGTTTGGACAGCCTTCTGTAGGTTACAGGAAGTCCAGGGAAATGTAAAGAAGACGGAATAAATTCGCCGTCTTGTTACGCAGGGTAACAGCATGCAGAGAGGTGACACAGGAGAAGTCAAAGGTGACCACCAGATCACGGCAAACGACTCAGGTAAGAAATATTGAGGATTGACCTCAGGCAGTGGCAGTGGTGGTGGAAAAAAAGTGAGAGATTTACAAGGAATTTAGAAGAGAGTATCAAGCCTTGTTTATCAATGTGAATGATTGGTGGGAATTACGCTGGAAGGCGAGAAATTTAAGAAGATTTCCAGATTTCTGGATTGGATTACCCAGTCACTGGTGGAGCCATTAGCCCAGCCTAGGGAATTTTGTGAAAAGAAAAGGTTTAATGAGGGATTGGGCGGTGGAGTGAGGAGGGAGTTTAGTCTAAGACCTGCTGAGTTTTCTGTAACCTACGGGACCACACCTAACACTAGGGTGGGACATTGAAACAGAGGACACTAAAAATTCTGGAAAATTCAAAATCTGACAGTTTTCAGCCTCAGATAATTTACTCCCAGGGAAAGGATAATACCAACACTGAAGTGTTTCTATGACAAAGCAGAGCATCCTAGGTGACATCAGCAGAAACAAGCGGTGTTTTGTGATTTTCACAAAAAGAATGCTTTTCTGATTGGAGTGATCAGGAGGGACCACCTGCAGGCTTCCCATGGGCTTCAGCTGGTTGGATTAGGAGCCCTTCAGTTAGCAGAGACGGTGATGCGAGTCTAGAGAAAACCGTAACAGAAGTCAGCATGGCACAGGGGCAGGAGGCATGGATGTATCCTTAGAGCTTCCAGTATTCCATTTTGACGATGATTGAAGGTTCAAGAAAAGTAGTGAGTGATGAATCTGCAATAATATTGGGACCAGATTCCGAAGAGCTTTGAATGGTACAGTCATCTTAGCTTATTTCCCTGTCAACTGAGTTGGGAGTGGGAGTTATAAGCTTAAGTATAATTTTAAGGATAACATGGCCATATCAGAGTTTCATTTGAAGAAAATTACTGAGGCATGACAATATGGGATGGATTGAAAAGGACAGAAAATGCCTTTGGAAATTTTTTTTAAAAAGATTTTATTTATTTATTTTAGAGCCAGAGTTACAGACAGAGAGAGAAAGGTCTTCTGTCTGCTGGTTCACTCTCCAAATGGCTGCAATGGTTGGAGCTGCACCTATCTGAAACCAGGAGCCAGGAGCTTCCTCTGGGTCTCCCATGCAGGTGCAGGGGCCCAAGGACTTGAGCCATCCTCCACTGCCTTCTCAGGCATAGCAGAGAGCTGGATGAGAAGAGAAGCAGCTGGGACTAGAACCGGCACCCATATGGGATGCTGGCACCTCAGGAGGAGGATTAACCCACTGAGCCACAGCGCTGGTCCCTAGAGATCTTCTGTAGCAGCCTATTGCAGCAATCTGTGAAGGGCAATATCAGGGGACTTCAAAAAGTTTGTGGAGGGACTGGCATTGTGGTGCAGCAGGTTAAACTGCTGTCTGAAATGCTGGCATCCCATCTGGGTGCTGGTTCAAGTCCTGGCTGCTGCACTTCTGATCCAGCTCCCTGCTAATGCACCTGGGAAAGCAGTGGAAGATGGCCCAAGTGCTTGGGATCCTGCCAGTCACATGGGAGATCCTGATGTAGTTCCAGGCTTCTGGCTTCAGCTTGGCCCAGCCCTGCTCTTGTAACCATTCGGGGAGTGAATCAACAGAGCAAACTTTGTCTCTTAAATAAACAAATTCTTTAGAAAAAATATACTAAAATTAAATGGAAAGATAACTATCTTGTTGTGCAAAAAATTTTTGAAATCTATGCCAAGTTTTTTCATAATTTGCGTTTTCATGAACTTCTTGAAGACCCCTCGTGGAAGAGACAGAATTTCATGTTATTTTCCAGTTAAGAATGAGAAGAAGGGAGAACCAAGGAAGGTTCTAGCAATTTGGGTCAAAGCATTTTTTGGGAAAGGAGGTGATGGTTACATGGATCTGAGATCACCCCAGATGACTAACTCAAAAAAATGTGTGGGCCTGTGTGGTTGATGGGAAGCAATTTATCTGGGAAGAAAAACGTACCCAAAATAGCAAAGTCAGAAAAGATAAAGACTAAGGAGAAGTTCTGAGTCATTTGTTACGTTTCAGTGAATAGACATTAAAATTGTAGGCACTGAGGAAAGACCGAAAAGGGGTAATGGGATTTCCCTTTATTGACACAATGAATTATTTACAGCAGGGCTCTACACGTTTCTTGCCAGCTCTAATGTTCTGGAGGAATCAGGGTCTATGAACCTTAGAATCTTCTTAAGAGGCTGGCGAGTGGGTAAACGGAGGTTGTGGATCAGGAGAGCTCGAGTTCCTTTGTAAATAAAGGGCACGGTCAGCAGGAAGAGAGGTTGCCAAGAGGGAAGGTCATAATAAGGTGGAGCCCCTGATCCCTGACATGGAGAGGGGGAACATTGCTGGGCCAAGTTGAGGCAGCTCTACAGTACCCACTGCTGGAGAGAAGATGCAGAAAGATGGATAAAGAGAGAGACCAGGGTTGAGGATGTGCAGTCGCCTGGGCTCAGAATGTGCAGTAAAAAGGGGAGGTTCGTCCTCTGGGAATGGAGGCCCCTGGAGGCGGGGTTCTGACCATGTTCTTACCACAGCTGTTAGATCTGCTACTAGAGGTGGGGTGGGTGGGAGGAGACCCACCGGGAACTGCCAGAGAGCCTTGGCGTAGCCCAGATTGCCCTTGTCAACAGTTTCTTAGCTTTGGTGGAATGGAGGGTGAGAAATCCTGAGCCAAAGCTCCTGTCTAATTATTTCTAAATTTAGAGAAGTGGCTGCACCCGGAGATGCCAAGTTTTATTGATTCTTTTTAAATTTTTGTTTATTTTCATTTTATTTGAAAGGGATGGGGGGAGGGAAGGAAGGAGGGAGAGAGAAACAGTCCATCAGCGTTTTCACTCTCCACGTACCCACAGTAGCCAAGGCTGGGCCAAGCTGAAGCAGGAGCCAAGACCTTCAACCTGGTCTCCCATGTGAGTAGCAGGGACCTATCTCCAGCAGCCTCCCTAGATGTGTAGAGTAGGAAGTTGAACTGGAAGTAGAGGAGCAGGGACTTAAACTCAAGGACTCTGTTATGGGATGTGGGCACCCCAAGCAGCAACTTAACTGCAGAGCCAAGTGCTCATTTTATCCGTGTTTTAAAATACCGGCTAGACATAAAGATCAAGGAAGAAGATTACATAGATCACATTTTTTTTAAATAAGAAATTTGCATAGAGGCAGAACATAACTTGGTGACACGGGTGCTGTTTGGCCTTTTTCAAAGGGGATAAAGAGAGCTTGTAAGGAAACTCTTCAGACATTCCTCTCTGCCAGTCGTAGTCCAGAAACTTCCTCTCCTTGGAGTCAGAGCTGGGAAACTGGAGCAAGGTCAAGGACACATAGCGCTTCTTAGCACCAGCAAATCTCCAGTAATTGGGCTTCAAAACCAGGCTGAGTCCTTGCGTCTTGAAAACTAAACTGAGACTTTTAACAACAAATGAGGTTCCTTGGCCAAAATCGAAATGTCACCGTGTAGGCAACCTTCTATCTGGACCTGTCCTGCCAGCTTTCCGAAGCTACTGAATGTTTACTTTCTTCTCATTTTGTCCTGTGCTGTGTTTGCACTCATAACACATATTTTGCACCTAAAATAATTTAGTGGCTTAGTGGGAATAGGGTCATAAATGAGGAGAAGATGGAGAAACTGCTGGCTCGTTCACGATTAATAAATTGTGCAACATGTGACTTGGCAGCTCTGATTCACCAGCAGAGTCCCCTCCCTTGTAAATTCTAGTTGGCTTTCCCATACATTATTATGTGGATTCCTTATAACCACTTCCCTTTCTGATTTTCCAGAGACAGGGTATAAAGTTTCCCTAAACGCCAATAAAATGTGAAATCGTATCCCCTTCTTCAGGCTGGCTTTGCACAGTGATCTTCTAAAATAGGAACAGCCCACGTCTTCAAGTTGCTATTTTCTATTTTTATGTTCATTCAACAGTTACAGTTCTTCACCATGCCACAGTCTTTGTGTCAACAACAGTTTGTTCAAATGTTTGGGATAAACATTGAGAAAAATTTGACATGTTTTCTTTTTGCCTTTAAAAATAAAATTAAGTTCTCTTACCACTGTGAAAAAAAAGTCCACACCCTGAAATGTCTACAGGTTACACCCTAATCTCTCCACTTTATCCAGGTCTATAGATGCATATTAACTTCCATCCCTTAACACACAATCTTAGTTGGTTGGTGTGTTCTTGAGGCTCCAGAAAAACACTGGGGTTCAAACGTTGGTTTTGTTTACATGATTAGAGAATATTTGTCTTCTACAGATGCCATAAATTCAAACATTGCTATTAGTTATGACACATTCTTAAAAAGGATGCTTTACAATGACTTTATTTTACTATGCTGAAGTGTTTGTTGACAAGGTCTTAAGAGGAGGTTCTCATTCTGAGCACTGGAGGAATGGAGGGATATAAATAGCTTTCATCGTGTGCAGAGTCTTCTGAGAATAATTTCTTTTTCTTTTTTTCTTTCTCTTTTAAATGGAACCCTGGCAAGGAATAGCCTAAACTATATACACAGCATTACATCATTTGTATTAAATCATTTTGTTTTGAGGGCCTTCTAGATCCAGAGAGCAGAAATTAGTTAGAATGAAAAGATAAATCATTCAATATGTCTAAAAGCCTCGGAATCCTTGTTCCTCAGTATCAGAAAAAGTTCATGACATATTTATATCAGACCTGCAGTGTGTAAGCCTTAGATGTTTAAAAGTTACCCTGGAATGAAGACTAGAGAAACAGGATTTACAGAAGAATTTTAGTACGTTTGGGATGAAGGGAATATAGCTTCATTTAATTTTGATGTTTTGATGTTTATAGTTCTCCACAAAGCATAAGTAATGGAGCTAATACTTTGGAGTTTGTAGCTTGTTTCTATCTTTTGCATTTCTGAATATATTCTGCTTATATTCTGAATATATATTCTGCTTGTTATACTTGGAGATGCCTCTCTATGGGAACTGAACTTGGAGTTGGGGAGTGGAGTGTGGTTTAGACATATTTCTAGAGACAGAGATGTGATGGTTAGCTATGTTCGCACAGGATGTTGGTAAGCTTGCAAGACAGGTCCAAGTGAAGGGAAAGACCTGCTCACAGTTTCTTTAGTTCCTGCTGAGGTACAAAAGATCCGTATTGAGAGTCAGGTCTCTGTGTAGTTAGGATGATCCTCTGCTTGCCCAGCAAGGCTCACTCATGGTGGAAAATGCATAATGATGCAGGGAAAGTAAAAGAAAACCATCTTGGACTCAGGGTACCATGGGAAAAATATGCGATAAAGGGAGATGGAACAAGTATTCAGGTATTTGTCCTTAACTTATCTATAAGCTCAGAAAGTGGGCCCCATGAGGGTCCTTTAACAAGTTCATGGGCAAATGGAAAGAAAATTTACTTTGCAGAAAAATATTTTTTGAAATCGGTGCATAATTTTTTTCATAGTGTGCATTTCCATAAACTCTTTGAAAACTCCTTAGGTTCATGCACTTCATTTTTTTTTTCACCAATATACACTTATTTTTTAATTGCGTTTCCTGCGAACTTCACGACCTTCCATTACAGCATTGAGAAAGGATACTGAGAGTGGGGCACCCTCTAAATTTTCATTTAGAAGGGACCTGGTCTAGCACAGCAGGCAGAGTACCCTGGATGGGGGCATAGGGCAGGGTATGTCTGCCTGGCTGAGCCTCCCTCAGCTCCCAAGGGTGTGGTCGCTGTGGTGAGACCCAGTGGGCCTGCCAGGTTGGGTGAGGTGAGCCATGACAAAGGCTGAAGTGTGCCATCAGGCCAGGGCCACCTCGAGACCCAGCCCAGCTGAGGCTGGGGGATGAAAACTGTGATAACTGGGGGTGGGAGGAGAGAAAGACAGCTAAGGCCAGGCAGCTGATGTTCTGGGGGCTAATCCCTTTCACCCACGGAGTGGAGAAAGAGCTATTCAGCTGTGGAGTCTCAAAACAGAAGCCAGCACAGGGTGCCCAGAAGTCAAGTGAAGTGCAAGCTTTATACTGGAGTGGAGTGGGTTTGGATGGGGTTGCTTTATCAGATCACAGCTATTACCTAAGAGGCTGGAATGTGTGCATACCAGTCTGAGTTGTAAATAGGAAAGTTTTATTTTTTCCTCCTATTAAGCAGTAGGTGGGGGATTAAGAATAGAATCAGCTTTTTTATAGGCCAAATAAAGGAATTGCATTATTTGTTTATTTAGTTGAGGGGGAAGGGGAGAGAAAGGGAGAGGAAGAGGATGAGAGAGAGGCACAAAAAGAGGGAGAATCACTCATTTGCTGTTTCATTCCACAAGTGCCTGCAGTGGCCAACACAATTAAGTTAAGAGAATGCCACCCAGTTTTCCCCATGAGCAGCAGGGACCCATTTACTTGAGCCATCACCAGCTGACTCCCCGGGTCCGCATGAAAAGGAAGATGGAATTCAGAGCCAGAATCAGGACTCAAACCTAAGAATTCCCATATAGGACACTGGTGTCTTAACCACCAGGCCAAATGCTCCTTCCAGGAGTTGCAGTTTTGAAGCCTGTTTGAAGACTATTAGTTCACCTGTACTTGCAAGAGAACCTTGAATGCTTTGCTAAGGTTACTGGTCATTTGTTGAGCAGCATCACTGTACAAAATCATCAAGAGATATGTTACATCTTTTACCATATTTGGAAAGTGGCAGAAAACATCCATTCCTTATTCTCCAAAACACAAAACAATAACAAAGTCGTCCTTGGCTCTTCTTGGCAAATACTAGAAATCATAAACCAATATGCTGTGGGTTGCATCAGGTTTCCAGAAACATTTAACATGACAGTGCTTTATAAAAAACAAAATAAAAGTTAGACTATTTTATAAAGTGATGGGTTTCTGGCTATTGTTGACAAGACTTGGAGGGCTGACAGCATTGGGTCTGCACCCCTGAATGGGACTGATTTCTGGAGCCATGCCTCTTATGTGTTCATTTCATGATGGGATTTCCTTTGCCGCTGTCCCTGATATTGACCCTAATAGTCAGGTTGCACCAGGTCTGCTTAGCTTCCTGTACTGTTTGGAGTTGACTTGGGACTGTTGCGTCCAAAGGCGAAATTCCCACTTTAATCCTTTACCCAAGTCTCCTCCCTGTAACAAGACCCACTGAGCCAATATTTTCAGCTTCATTTTCATCATTGCTCTGTGAGTTACCTCCTCTTCAAACTTAACCACAAACTGTTCATTTGTATTTGCCAGATCCCATTCCTTTCTTTATGATGTTTAAGATCTCCCAGCCCCTGCCCCTTCTGAGTTGAACCCAATCTCCCCAGGAAGAGTTAATTCCAATCAAGACCACGGACATTTTCTTAAGAGCAATTGTACTTGAGACATCCTACTGGATGCTGCTGGGATCCATTCCCACAAGGAGGTTACAGTGTATTTGGGAGTGTAACATCTAAACACATAAAAGAAGAAATTAAATAGACAGTGCATTAAAGAACAGATGATGTGAATGATAGGAGAGAAAATGTGAGACAGTATCGCCAGAGGTGCCATGGAAATCCGCAGGAGGTGCCCACATTGTCTGCATTTCTTTGGGACAGAAAGTCGAGCTTCTGGTTTTGTGTCCTAGAAGATTAGCTTTACTTATTGCAAGGTTGTCACTATAATCTCAAAGTTGAAAACTTATTCATTTAAGTTTAAAACAAGCTCTAAGTACTAAGGCAATTTACATTAATTTACATCCTGTATTCCTGGGATGAAGTCACGTTCATCATCTTGGAATTAGTTCTCTCTGCCGGCCATCATTGTACTTGGTATTTAAATTATTATTTAATTAAAATCAATAAGAAATAGAGTCTGAAGGAAGTTTAGCTTAAATAAGCTGAATTGATGATGCTTTTTAAATTGGTGGAAAGGAAATAGAATTTGCCGTAAGATGTTTATACTGAATATATATGGCAATCCACATATTTCACTTTCCCTGTGATTAATTAGTGTGGCTTAGTTCATTAACCTTGCTGAAAGGCATCTTGTGGGGGTTCACGATGGCCACCTGTGCACACTTCTACGCTTGCCATGGTTTGAAGTTGCACACAACTGCATTAACATGCTATAGAACAGAAATGATTCACATTACCCCTTGGGTAGTAATCCCAGCTTACAAGATGTAGAGAGGAGGCCTGGAGAGGCAGAGAATTTTCCTTCATTCTCACTTACTCGTGGCAGGATGACCAAAAGCTCACCTGGTGCTGGTTTAGCAATCCCTGGTCCTTGCCAGTCGACTGCTTTGCGTCTCAATCATTCTCCCCTGCCTCGGAACCCCAAAGACCAAACAATTTATCCCTTTGTGCAGAACAAACACAAGGACACCCAAATTCAGAAGGCTTTTGAAGGTTTAGGAATATGTTGGGAATGTAGCCAACTACTAGTGTTATCCAGTGTGTCTCTGACGAAATGGCCTTTAAGTGGGGTTGAGTGGTAAGATTTTATCATCTTGCATGGTTATCTTTACCAAAAATAATTTATTTAATGGTCTTTGATTTCCAAATGCATTTTTAACTATTTTTTCCCTGGGAAATTTTATGAAGGGCTTCATGCAGTTTCTTTGTAGTGAATTATTATCCTGTCATTCTTAAAAGCTGGTGGCGAAGACAGGAACATTGTGAAGTTTCCTTTACAATGACCTGCAGTTTTCTTAAATGGAGAATATTTGTAGAATTTCCATTTTATTCATATAAATTTTATTGTTTAAATAACACAAAGAAATGAACATTTAAAAAATCTCACATACACTTATATATTCATTTCAATTTTCCAGCTTAATCCTTTTTCTAGACTTCCAAGTTTCTCTAAATATTTACTTGGGCTAAGGGGAATCTCCATTTTAGATATAATTATAAAAAGATGAAGATCTGTAAGAAAATCTCAAGGGCACAAACACATCGATACAGTAAAAGAAAAAAAATGTGATGCTAGTAAAAAATTTTATCCAAATATTTTGCCTAAACAACCACCACCACCACTACCACAAAAAAAATGAAATAAGTTTTAAATTGGGGTCCCTAAGACTGTGCAAGGCAGGCTCACTGATAGTCACAAATTAAGCAAAATTGTGGTGAGTGTAATTCAAAGGCTCGAAAGTGTGCCAGGCCAATGGCAGCAGAGCTAAATCTAAAGACAGACAAGCTTTTCTTGATTACAGTGATTACATCATGGTCATTAGAATTTTAAGTAACTAACCCAAACACAGACATCGTATCTTCATTTGATAGCTGTAGTCTAGCAAATAGTGGGAAAGGATGTTATGTGTGGATTAAGTTGGATGAAATGAAAACAGACATTCTTTTTGAACCTGTCTGGCGAAGAAACTGAAAACTTCAGAATCAGGCAGTAAAGTTAACTTCTAAAGTTCGGGCCCTTTGATTGGAAGGGGGTCTGTGTAGTGTTTTGGGCTAGCCTTTGTTTTATGGGAAGCCACTAAAAGGGCTAGCCGTGTGTGACTGTTTTTCATGCAATCCTTAGTCAAGGAAAAGATGTATAAGATCTGCTTTCTGGAACTTAAGCCAATTAGCACTTTTAGATTTTCAAAGAATAATAAAATGTTCGCAATAGCTCAGTATTTATTTTCTCATCAAGTGTAATAGAATTAAACCCCGTGTGTGAGTTGTAGCTCTCCAACTGTCCATCCTCAGAAGGTCTCCAGCGTCCTACCCTACTCAGTGTGTAGACAGTTCATGCTGAGAAGACAAATGCTTTGCTCCAAGGAAAGGCATGCATTGGGTTACAGTCAGAGCCACATACATGAAAGCAAGTGCACTGGCCCCTGACCCTGAACCCCCACTTCATAGCACTACCTGTGGGAACACTGCCTGAAGACCAGGGGAGTGAGGCAAAGAAAAACAAGGCATAGAACAAAAAAACAGCCCAGTGAAGTTCCTCTGCATTACCTGTCTTAGAAGAGGCAGCTTAATTTAAGGAAATCCAGTCTTTAAAAAAATGTTCTATGTTAAGAAAACGAAGGCAAAGAAGTAGACTAGCATAACTACATTATATAATTTTAAGAAAAAAAGAAGCTGATAAGACCACTGGTGGTCTTAACTTTAGTAAGACATTCTGTGTAAGTAAAGGCATGTTACAGCTTCATCATTATCATCATCAAAAAGTATTTATTGAGTGTCTGGACTCACTGAGCATCATCAAACCTACTATGTTTAAAGAACTTAAGAAAGGAAACTAAATCTTCATGTAAACACAGCCCAAGTAACATGAATTGATATCAGCTCCTTAAATTGCACCTTAAAGAAACCATTAGGTTGTTTAAAGGAAAACTATATAGACACTGCTTGTGAAGCTTACATGTTTTATCACCCTGGTAAATAAGTGGTCTCATTTTCTACTTTACTGACATTTCAGAATGATGGGAGGAACTCGCAAAAGTTTCACAGCAATTCTCAGATAAGTTTTATTATTACAAAGAAATAAACATGGATAAAATCGATCTTCCACACTGCATTTGCTCGAGTTACTTGGTCTTGAAATAAAAGTCAATTAAACTTGTAAACTTTTGCACTAACTGTTGCCCTAGTTTATGTCACAGCCACTGCCGAGAAATTTTCCTCATAGCCTGGAAAATATGCAAATAAAATGATACTGCCGGGGGACTTTTAAATCTGTTAGGATACTGAGGTGCAGGAACCCCCGTGTGCTCAGATGGAAGCCGCTGGTGCTCATGGCAGGAAAAATGCACAGAAATTCTACTCGGGGAGCAAATGTTCGATTTTCTGCAGGGCTCTGGATCCCAGCTGATACTGTTGTAATTGTTTTGGTCTGAGACTGCACAGAAGCATTTTATAAAATCTTCTTGGGATAGGGCTTGGATTCTTTCATCTATTTCTAGTCATTAGAACAATATTTTTTTAAAAAAAGATTTATTTATTTATTTGAAAGTCAAAATTGCAGAGAGAGAGAGAGAGAGAGAAAGAGAGAGAGAGAGAGAGAGACCATTCATCCACTGGTTCATTCCCCAAATGGCCAGGTGGAAGCCAGGAGCCAGGAGCTTTCTCTGGGTCTCCCATGTGGATGGCAGGGTCTCAAGCACTTGGGCCATCTTCCACTGCTTTCCCAGGAGTGTTAGCAGGGAGCTGGATCGGAAGTGGAGCAGCTGGGACCTGAACAATCGCCCATGTGGGCTGACTGGGCTCCCTGGGCTGCCTGCGCTGCAGAGGGCAGCTTAACCTGTTAACCTGTTAGCTTAACCACAGTGCTGGCCCCTACAGCCATATTTCTTAACACTGAAGTGGTTTTAGCTTTTTCAGGTAGAACAGGTATCAGAATCAATATATCACATAGAGGTGAACGAGGAACTCCACTCACTTATTTTGTCTATTCATTGCTGCACCCCACCATGGGATATAGGAGAGAAAAGAACTCTACATTACATGAATGTTGAACAGGTCACATATAACATCTGAGACAGTGCTATTTTCGATCAACTTGAAGTTATCCTGGGGAGGATAGGGCCCTATAGTTGTGCACAGTTGTCACATAGAGTAGTACATTGTCACAATCATCAAAACCAGTAGCATAGTATGAATACAGGTGAAGTTGGATTCTAGGTCTGAAGGATACAGGGAGAGCTGCATGAAGATGCATTTTCTCAGTAGTGGAAACACAAACAGACACACATATAAACAGAGTTTGGGGAAGAAGTGAGGACTGAGGAATCCAGAAGCTAGGAGAGAAATAGTGACACAGGAAACCAGACCACTAAGTAAGGAGGTGGGCACAGGCAGGTGATGGGGCAGGTGGAAACAGAGGCCATTTTTTATTTATTTTTTAAAGATTTATTTATTTGAAAGTCATAGTTACACAGACAGAGAAGGAGAGGCAGACAGAGAGAGAGGTCCTCCATCTGTTGGTTCACTCCCCAATTGAGGCCACTCTTTAGAAGTGATACCCATATTTCTGAAGCTGGACAGTGGGTCAGGCAAACAGATGGAAGGAATGTTTTGGCATTAAGAGTCAACCCCTGTTTTTCGTCATTGATTATTTCATGATGCTGTGGGTCTGGGAAAGAAAAGGGGTCCGCTCTTGACTCCAGCACATCGCCCCTTCTTCTAGAGACTGTTTAGTTCCCATAGTTATTAGAGGTGAGAATTAGAATCTCAGTTTTCAGATAAAGAGATCAGAAATCTGGAGGTGTTAAGCAACTTGTCCACACTACCCACCTACTGACAATAGAATCAGATTTGAACTATCTTCTATTAACACATTGTAGATGTCTTCATCTCTTTATGTCACTACTCTTTATCTTACTTCACCATTTTTTTTTTTTTTGTAATGCAGAACAGTCTGGCAATACGTCACAGAGCTTTGTCGCATTTTGTGATTTCTATAAGAAGGCAGAGTGGCTTTTGCTTATTTTTTATGTTTTTATTTTCATGTGCTGATTTCCTTTTTTTGAGCTATATAAACTTTGCTACAAATATTTGAAGGGCTAACATTTGCAAATACGGTTAGAAATCTTATAGCAGTACTCTGTAATAACTTTAGTAGAATTAAATAGATATATAAATGATTACCTCTACTATACAATGAAATTTTTTTAACAATTACTTTAAAAAGTAACATAGGTTTCCAAGCATTCTGGGAAGATTTAATGATAGAATTCTAGGTTTCGTTTAAGCAATACCAAACACCAGCTAAATTACTATGCTTTTGTTTTGTTTATTTATTTTTAAAGATTTATTTATTTATTTGAAAGGCAGAGTTTACAGAAAGAGAGAGAGAGCTCTCTTTCATCTGCTGATTCACTCCCCAAATGGCTATAACAGCTGGAGCTGGGCCAGTCCAATGCCAGGAGACAGGAGGTTCCTCCATATTTGGGCCATCCTCTGCTGCTTTCCCAGATGCATTAGCAGGGAGCTGGATCAGAAGTGGAGCAGTTGGGACTTAAAAAGGAGAAAATACTGGAAGCTGGCATCACAGTGATTTACTCACTAAGCTACATCTTGGCTTGCAGGGTTTTGTTCTATAGAAAATACGGAATTAGAATATACATTCACATGTTTACATTTAAAATTTTTTAAATTATTATTATTTTTTTATTAGACAGGCAGTTAGACAGTGAGAGAGAGAGAGAGAGACAGAGAGAAAGGTCTTCCTTCTGTTGGTTCAACCCCCAAATGGCCGCTATGGCTGGCCCTGCACCAATCCAAAGCCAGGAGCCAGGTGCTTCCTCCCGGTCTCCCATGCGGATACAGGGGCCCACGCATTTGGGCCATCCTCCATTGCCTTCTCAGGCCACAGCAGAGAGCTGGACTGGAAGAGGAGCAGCTGGGACAGAATCCGGCACCCCAACTGGGACTAGAACCTGGTGTGCTGGCACCGCAGGTGGAGGATTAGCCAAGTGAGCCACAGCGCTGAGAAGATTATTCTTAAAAAGAGAAATATATTACTTCCAATCCTTCTCCTCAAATATAATTTTCATTTTCAAGCATGATCTCACGGTCTGGGTTGACACATGCACAGACTGAGGCATAATATTCTAAGGTGAAAGTGACCATTTTTTAATTTCAACATTTCCTAGTAATATTACATTTTTAAAAACTCCATTTTTAAAACCCGTTAAATTCATTATAATCTACTGATATTAAAAAAGAATTTTTAAGGGAAATAAATAGAAGATTGAACATCTGAATATGGGATATAAATAATATAAATATTGAATATGTGACTTCAAAAAGCATGTGTAACGGTGGTACCAATAACAGCATGGTGACTGGCTCTTGGGTGCCAATCTTGGCCAAACTGACAGTAAGTTAAAAATATCTGGGACACAAGACTGTAGGTCTGGTCTGGAGTTGCAGATTAGACAGCGGGGAAACAGTGGGATAGAGACTCCTTCTGGTCACACTGTCTCTGACTTTATTATGATCCTTCCTGGTTTTTATCAGGGTGACCTCAGGAAAGTTATCTAAATCCTTGAGGTCACGTTTTTCTTTTTTGAAACAAAAGCCTGTCTTTCAGACATTTGATGATTAGCATTTCCTAAGTATAATCGAAATGTTAATTATTATAAAGAAATAACAATTGTCAGAAAATCTTCGTGTGGCATCTGCCTTGCTATTTCACTCTAATTGAGCATTTCCCTTGGCGTAACGCAGGGAACACCATCATGAACCCATAGGATTTTTCATTTTAATTTTTAACTTAGTAATACTTTAAGGGGAGTAGTTTGGTCCAATATATGCAAAATCACCTACTGATTGGATGTAAATCTGTTTTAAATTAGATGACCAAAAATGCAGAACAGATTATTGTACCTATTACTTTGCATATTTCTAAATTCACTTTTCTTAAATAATACATCATACATATGCCAGAAGACATGGCTAATGTGAAAGCCCTATTCTTGCAAAAGCCGTCTGGGAAATGAGTAATGAGAAATGAGGATTTCTGGGTTGCTTAGCTGGAATATGCCTATCAGAAGTGATACTCGATGAAATGTGAAAATGCTGATTCATGGGCCAGAGATTGCACAGGTCTGGAAATGCAAGATAACTCCGCACTCCAGGTTGCCTCTGAAATCAAAGTACAGGGCAAATGTTTTGCTTTAGCCTGTGAATGAAAGAGCTTCAGTCTGTGAGACTGCTCATCTGGCATTTTTCAGTAGCACCAAATTCATTAGCAGTGATTAGTCCTCTTCTCTGAAACCCTCACTTGAAATCAGTCAATAAAAGGAGAGTTTGGGCAGTAAAAGATCAAGGGACGGTATCTCTATTTTGAGATGTTCTTAAGTTTTCCTGATTGGTGCAAACCTAAATAAGCATTAAAGAAGAAGCTATGTGATGAAAAGATGAATTCTCCCTGAGCATCTCCAATAGTAGGTTCTATTGAAGGCAACACAGAGAATTTAGTTGAAGTAATTCACATATATTGACAACTTCTTGTGTGACTGAAGATTATGAATGACAGAAACATCTTTTTGCTCTTTATTTCATTACCTCAGCCATGGAGAAAAATATTTACAGTCCATTTCATTGATATAATTATCTGGTATAGGATAGACATAATTAGCTTTTTAAATTTTGCATTTTTTTTTTTTTAAAGAAGGGAATGGGAGAGAAAGGGAACTCTCTTCTACTGGTTTACTTCCCAGATGCTAGCAATAGATGGGCTGGGCCATGCTGAAGCCAGGAGCCCAGAATTCAATCCAGGTCTCCCACGTGAATGGCAGGAATTCAACCACTTGAGCCATCATCATCTGCTACCTCCCAGGATACACATTAGAGAATGGGGCCACAGATTGAGCCCAGGCACTCTGAGATGGGATGCAAGCTATTCTAGGAGTGTCTTAAGAGTTGTGCAAAGCTGCTGCCCCCATAATTAGATTGTTTTAATTTTACCCTTTTTACACACAATTTTATATCAAGATGATGAATGCTAAGACATCCTGTGGTGGATTGGACAATCCAACATCATCTTGTTTGATACAGTAAGACAAATATGATTCATAAAAGCCTTAGTCACCATCTTCAAAGTTCATATGTTAGCAAAGTGAATTCTGCATTTTAGGGCCTACTTTTAAAGTGAAGAGAGGCCAAGGGAAGGGTCATAGTATGAAGGGGAAATGTAAAGACGTGTTCTCCTCCAAAGAAGTCCTTAACTGAAACCCATCTGTAACAAGATTTTTATGTGTAATTGCATAGTTAATATCATGCAAATATACTCCAAGACTGCTAATAACCTCAGCTACAAGAAGAACATGCGTTTTAAGAAGCATGTTGTTGGAAACCCTTGTCTTTCTTGTCATTATCCTTTTATAAATATTGGTCAGATCTGTAAATTTAATCCTAAATACAGTATTCTCAATGCTGTGGCAAAATCCTGTGTGAAATAGGACAGGTCTAATGAGAAAAGCTGGTGTTGTCATGCATTCTTTTAATTTCATATCACATCAGTTCATTTTGCTGATATGATAATCTTATAAAGATAGAAACTGTTTTATCCTCATTCCTGTTTTTCTGATGGGAAAAATGAGATTTGAAACACTAAATAATTAGCCTGAAATTTCATTGTAAGTGGCAGGACTGTCATTAAAAGCCTTGATCTCTATATTCTTTTAAAATACACTATTCCAGAAGCAAAGTAATTCATGTTGGAAAAGGACATATGAAAGTCTTGATCCCAGAAACAATTTCTGGGGCTTAGAACATTGTTCAGTTTGATGACTTGGGAGCTGACGCTTCTGCCTGCAACTAACTGATTGGGACACACTAAATGTATTTAGTAAATTCCTATTTAAGCTAAGGTAGGCTATTTATAATTCAATTAACCAAAAGCCAGAAGGGGAGAAGTTGGGCTCATTGAAATATTTTTCAGGGTTTATTTATATCATATTCAAAAGTCATAACTTAATTATCAAAGGAATTGTCTAAAAGACATGTAAATTCCATTTTTTTTATGCACCTCACCCTTTGCTTCCTTGTCTATCTCTGAAAATCTCAACAGATTATAGTTTGTAACATTTGCCGAGATTCTGATTTCTAAATCAAGTTATTATACCAGATTTGCTAATGGTCTCCTCTACATCATTTGACACCCTAAGTTGGTGTTCAAGAGCAATTCATGCAAACTTTGGGGAAAAATGCATTTAGGTTTTCTTAAATCTTACAGCTACTTTGAGTGCTGTCCAGGAAAGAAAACAGATTACAACTTTTGATAACAGGGGAAGAAAATATTATTATCACAGCTTGAAATCTCTGAACAGGAACTTTCTTTAGGGAACAAACATAAAAGTACAACAGAAATTTAATTACGAGGAGATTTTCCACCTCAGAAATATTTGCATTAATATCAGTGGTAACTACAATAAAGAGACTATTGTCTGGTGCTGTAAGCAAAGGAAAAGATGAAAGGCATCCCAGAATCTCTGTTGTAGACACCCTAAAGGCACATTGACTATTTAGATTTTCTTTTGGATAACCCTAAACAAAATACTCAGGAACGATATTAAAGCAATGCTCATTCTTTTTTTTTTTTTTACATTTTTTTTTAATTTTTTTTCTTATTTAGAATATAAATTTCCAAGGTACAACTTGTGGATTGCAATGACTTCCCCACCCATACCTCCCCCCCTCCCCCGCTACCCTTCCCCCTTACCCACTCCCTCTCCCCTTTCATTCCCATTCAGATTCATTTTCAATTCTCTTTGTATACAGGAGTTCAGTTTAGTATGTGTTAAGAAAAGATTTTAAACCATTTGCCCTCACATAGCATCCTAGAGTGAAGCATACTCTTTGAGTACTAGTTGTAGCTTTAAATCACGTTGTACAGCACATTAGGGACAGAGATCCTACATGATATTATTTTTTCTAATTGATTGATTTTTATGTAACTTCCAATTTTTTTTATCATTTCCAATTGTCTTTCCACACGGAAGATCGATTCAGTATATATTAAGCAAAGATTTTGTCAGTTTGCATCCGCGTAGAGACACAAAATGCAGAAATACTGTTTCAGTCCTAGTTATTGCATTACTTCACCTTGGACAACATATTAAGGACAGATCATACATGGGCCGTAAGTACACAGTGACTACTGTTGTTGATTTAACAATTTGCCACTCTTGTTTATGGCGTCAGCAATCTCCCTAGGCTGTAGTCATGAGTTGCTGAGGCTATGGAAGCCTTTAGTGTTCACTGACTTGGATCTTGTTCTGACAGGGTCATTGTCAAAGTGGAAGTTCTCTCCTCCCTTCGGAGAAAGGCACTTCCTTCTCTGGTGGCCCTGTTCCTTCCGTTGGGATCTCACTCGCAGAGATCTTTCATTTATGTCTTCTTCTTTTTTTTTTTTTTTTCCCAGTGTGTCTTGGCTTTCCATGCCAAAAATACTCTCATGGGTTCTTGAGCCAGATCCTGATGCCTTAGGGCTGATTCTGAGGCCAGAGTGATTTATTAGGATATCTGCTATTCTATGAGTCTGCTGTGTATCCTACTTCCCATGTTGGATCAGTCTCTCCCTTTTTTTAGTTCTATCTGTTAGTATTAACAATGCTCATTCTTTAGTGTTGTGTTGGTTGTCAGTGTTTCACCAAGGGGCTGTCAACTATTACTGGTCCTGGCCTGGTATAGAATTATGTCTCCAACAATATAATATTTATAAGGAAATGTGATAGTAATGTAGAAGATGATCACTCTTTTTTGTTTGCTATTCCTGAGTTCCAGGTACTGCTTAAAGAGTGAGCTTCTCTATATGAGAAATCCAGATATTAAGTATATGTAGAGCTTGTATTATGATTATACTGCAGGTGTCAGGGGCAGGAGGATGTCCCTGGAACATCAGATAATGGTTTCAAAGGCTGTGGTTTGGTTGTTTTTGCTGGAAGGGACAGAAGGTGCTAATAAAATGGATACGGTGTCAGGAACCATGGTGAATTTATGCATTAGTTTTTGAAGGCAGGGTATAATTTCCAGAACTCCCATGAGAGGTGAAAGTTCTCCCATACACACTGGTGCCTGTCCTTACAATGCTTTTATGATGAGGACATAATTATGCCATTTTCAGTGTCTTCAGAGCAGGAGAGTGTATCTCCTAAGGCCATTCAGATACAACACAGTGAGAGCATGGTTCAAAAGTTGTTCTGTAGAGCTCATGTCCCATGCATGTACACACTAACTTTTTGACGTATCCTCTGAGGCAAATATCAAGGAAATATTTTAATCCTGTATTTCCCAACCTATAGATTTTGGAGGCTTAGGAGACACCCAAGTTAATATAAGGCATCCCTGAGTCCAAAGGATTCAAGGTGTTACCTATGACAATAAAGATGTCACATCCCGTTACTTATTAAGTGTAAATAATCTGTAATGTAAATAAAATATCAATTGAATTTTTAGTCGCCACTTATTTTGTTTAAAGATTTATTTATTTATTTGCAAGGCAGAGTTACAGAGAGGCAGAGGCAGAGAGAGGTCTTCCATCTGCTGGTTTACTCCCCAATTAGCTGCAATGGCCAGAGCTGCGCGATCTGAGGCTAGGATCGAGGAACTTCCTCCGGTCTCACAAGTGGGTGCAGGGGCCCAAGGTCTTGGGCCGTCTTCTACTGCCTTTCCAGGCCATAGCAGAGAGCTGGATTGGACATGGAGCAGCCAGGACTTGAACTGGCACACTTATGGGATGTCGGCACTGCAGGCGACAGCTTTACCAATTACACGAGCCCCACCACTGATTCTTAAAAGCTTTATTCATTACCATTTCCTAGCCAATTCCTATCAAAAGGAAATTAACTCTAAGCACACAAAGGCCAGCAGTATTATTAACTCTGTGGAAGTGTTTGGGGCTGCCTCTGTGGCATAGTGGGTAAAGCCACCACCTGCAGTGCGGGCATCCTATATGGGTGCTGATTCGAATTCTGGCTGCTCCACTTCTGATCCAGCAAATACTTTGGGGATCAAAGCAAACTATAGTTCACGAATGAAATAAATGTACATAGAAGAGCATCCAAACGAGGTTTGAAGGATAACAACACTGTAACCCTCTGTGCTGGAGTTAAAACGAGTGGACCGCAGCAAATGTGAGCAGAACCTGCCAGGCAAATGCCCACCACTGTCTTCAAAACTTTTCAGAACTAGTTCTAGAAATGACCCTTTGAATCATCTTGAGATTCTTGTCCTGTTCCCATTCCCTTGGCTTGCTGGACTTCTCATTCCTCTATAGAGCGGTACAAGTAATACAGTTTACCGAAACAAGAATTTAAGTAACTGAAGACAGATTTGGATGATATTTTTGTAATATTTTATTTGAATGCCTCCATTTTTGTCTTTTGGCACCTCATGTTTTTGTAACTCAGTCTAAGACAATCTTTATTCCAAACAGTTGGGATGGAAAATATTCTTTTAAAGATGCATTTATTTATTTGAAAGTCAGAGTTATTCACACACACACACACACACACACAGAGAGAGAGAGAGAGAGAGAGAGAGAATCTTCCATCTGCTGGTTCACTCCTCAGATGGCTGCAATGGCCAAGGCTGAGCCAGGCAGAAGCCAGGATCCAGGAGCTACATCTGGGTCCTCCACGTGGATGGCAAGGGCCTGGGCACTTGAGCCACTTTCTGATGATTTTCCCAGGCATATTAGCAGGGAGCTAGATTGGAAATGGAGCAGCAGAGACTTGAACAGGTGCCCATATGGGATGCCGGCCTCACAGGCAGCAGCTTTACCCTCTATGCCACACCACCGGCCCCTGGATATAATATTTTTATAGCAACACCAATTTTTGCATTCTATCTTTCCAACTAAGTTACCCAGAAAATTATTTAATATTAGTAAACCTGAAAAGAATACATATGAATAGAAATGTTTGTTTATTTCAAAAAACAGAAATTATGTAAACCAAAAATACATCTGTGTCAGTTTCGGAGACCTGGTCACATGAAGAAGATAAAGCTGCTTCCCTCTCTAGGCCTGCTATCCCCTGTTTAAAAATTTGGATGTCAGTCATCTTCTACTGTCAGCTTTATTGGTTTATTAACTGTAGGATTTTTAAGGAAGTGATCCTCACAGGAGGATCCTGCTTGAGTGTGCTGGCTGGCGGATGGCAGATCTCTTAAGAGGAATTTCGATTAGGAGATGGATGACCCTCACAGGTCGTATTAAGCCCGCTCTCCCCACATCTGACTGCAGTTCTTTCCAGAAAGCACAATTCATACTCCTCCTTGGTCCCAGGGAGACTGTATGTGCAAACAGGAATTTTCTCTTGTGGAGTGAGAGAGGAGTCACGCAGGATGTGAAGCAGGCTAATAAAATGGGAATTTACAGGCGTTGTGCTGGGAAGCCCACTTTGTGTGTCTGTTACGACCAGGCCTGCCTAATCATTCCTCGCTGTGGGGGGATCCTGCCCTTCTTATTTATGCATTTATTATCATTAATAATTAGGAGAGTTTGTTCTGAGAGAGGGGAGGGATTTTAGAGATAACGGCCAGGTGAGGCACACACATCCGCCAAGGTGATTTGAGATGCAAAGCCCAAGTTGAACATTGGCTCGGAGCTTGCTACCCTGACATTTAATTACTCATGCATTTGAAAAGAGGATGTACAACTTCCTTAATATTTTCGAAAGTATGTTTTAGCTAATTATAAGACCATCTTTGGTCTTAAAAGGGGTCTGGATGTTTTTAAAGGTTAATGACTGATCTAAGGATCTTCAGAAAGAAAATTAAGCGGTAGGAATGATTCCCTAGGGCAGCCCTTTTAGGACACTTTCTATTTAGCAATTAGATAGACAAACAGACAAATATTCCTTGGAAACAAAATGCCAAACTCAGCGTTTTTTTCATGCACTCATAAAGAATAAACCATGTCACTTTCCAAAACATCTAACACGGTTCTCAAAGTGAAAAGAGTTTCAAAGTTAAAGTCGAATATTCCTGTGCAGTGACTCTTAAAGCATATAAGAATGTAAATGACCAAAAACTGAAGTTAACCTCTTTTGACAATTCTATAATATCTACCATTACAGATTCAAAACAGGGCAATAATTCCATATGAAAACTTGGCCAGTTTGGTCTTAAAAACATTTAGGATAAAAAGGCACGCAGGATGCTCCCACATAGTGCTTTGTGAAATTATGATTTGATCTGATCGTCAAAGTCTGGAACATATTTTTCTTGGTATTTGGCTTTTTTCCCCTCACGCCTGAAATAAATTTTCTGGAGTCTCTGTCTCTGCTACAGACTATGGATTCAGAACAAAATATTTTCTTTCTCTGGGGAGTGACTGAAGCGAACGTTTCTTTGCACAGGGTATTTCGCAGCCTACACTTTTTTGTTCAGGTGCTTTTGCTTAGAAATGTTGCTCAGCTCACTTTTATGTCTTACTATTTTTTCTAAATGCACTAAAATCCTTTTTATCTGAGCTGTTATTAACTCTTCCAAGTCAAGTTCAACCTGTTATTTACACAAACCTTAGGTTTACTTGGAATACTGCCACTTCTTCCTACAGTTTTGCTTCATGGTTTTCTTCTATTTCTTAAAAAAATTCACTCATTTATTTGAAAGGCAGAGTGAGACAGAATCAGAGAGAGACATACACACAAACACATACATACACATTCACAGACACACACAAAGAGGGAGAGAGAGAGAAAGGAGGAGGAGGAGCTTTTTAGAGATGCTCAGCAAATGTTTGCTGAATGGATGAACAACTAAACAAATATACATGTTGTATCTATCATGCACTGCCTTGTGTTTAGTTAAATTGTGAACGTATACACTCTATGTTCCTTAGGAGTTATAATGCTGGAATACATTACTCTTTTACACTTGCACCCATGCACACACAGTACTTCACTTAGAAGCTTGTCATAGTCATGGTAGATGTCAAAACACTTAAATCGAATCAGTATAGGATAGTAGCATATCAAATCATGGAATATGCTGGCCCAGAGTCTTAAATGTGGTGCTATTCTTTTCCATCTATTCATTCAGTAAATATATATTGAGTGCATAATATATGACGCACTGTCAGTGCATGGTATAGTGATGGAGAGCCAGACAAATAAAATTTCTGACTTTGTAGGTCTTACCTAGTAGCTGGGGGAGATAATAAACACACATATAGGTAAACAGGAGTATGCTTCAAAAAGATTGTGAGAAATTGGAAGTAAAAGATATATTTAGTTTGGTGCAAAAAATCTGAAGTTGTGCATAGCTTTCTCATGGCATGCATTCTCCTTGAACTTTTAAAAGACTCCTCATATTTGGCAAGTCATTGGCAACACAATGTTAAGCAGATTAAGCCACTGCCTATGATGACAGTATCCATATGAGCTGATTTAAGTCCCAGCTGCTCCACTTCCTGTTCAGCTCCCTGTTAATTCACATGGAAAAGCATCAGTAGATGGTCTCAGTGCTTGGGCCCCTGCACCCATGTGGGAGACCTGGATGGAATTCCTGACTCCTGACTTTGACTTGGCTGAGCCCTGGATGTTGGGACTGTTTGGGGACTGAACCAGTAGATGGAAGACTTCTCTCTCTCTCTCTCTCTTTCTGCCTTCAAAATAAACAATCTTTTAAAAACCTGCCAATAAGAAAATGCAACAGATTCAGGGCCTGGCAGTGGTCATGCAGAGAAAGGCTTCATGAAGTAAGTTGTCACTGTTTTTTCCGCAGGAGTGACATTGAAGCAGCGTGACACATGAGGCAAGTTGTGTCTCTTTGGAAGAAAAATGCTCTAGGCAGACAGGCAACCCTTGGAAATATTCAGAGGCCAAAATGAACCTGGATGAGGGAGAGGGCCAATGTAGTGAGATACTTCTTTATTCATCTGGTCACTTCCTCTTGGATGTTAGGTAGGGATCTCTAACAGGGAGGCATTTGCACATGAGACTGAGAAGCAGTGGCCGATGGAATAAAAGGAAAACCAGATGCTGGGGGCTCCTGGGGAAGAAAGTGTTTTGTGAAGGAAAAAGATGATCAGCTGTGTTGAACGCTGCTCCAAAGCCAGATGAAAGGAACATTGAGTACCATCCAGGCCTCCACAGAGACCCGTAAGAGAATGTTTCCTGCAAGGAGTTGGCTCAATCAGCCAGGAGAGGTGGAAAGCAGGGAGGGTGAGTATAGGCAGGTATTTTCGGGAGCTTTGCTGAAAAGGAAAATTGAGAAATGGAGCTGTACGGTAGGGAGTCTTTAGGGTATAGGAGTGGGGAACCTTTTCTCTGCCAAGGGCCATTTGGATATTCATAGCAGCATTTGTGGGCCATGCAAAATTGTCGCTAAAAACTCACCTGCTAAAGATTTACTGAATTTTGAGTCCTGTCTGTGGTTGCCTTGGTAGAACCAGACCAAATGATTTCATGGGCCTTATATGACCCGTGCGCTGGACCTTCCCCACCCCTGGAACATTATTTTTGTTTGAACTTTTTTTAAGATGGACAATAATACAAGCATGTGTGTGTTTGTTGTGAGGGTGCCTGCCAACAGTGGAGGCCGTCTGTTCTCTGCCAGTGAGATAGGATGAGAGGTTGCATGTGACTGGGCTGCAGTCAGCATGTCTGAGCTCACTAACTTGTGCACACCCATGCACACCCATGACAGGCTCATGTGTATGTTAGTTCAAGGTTCTGACTTAACACTGGGGGAGGATCTTCAGCTCTTTTTGCTTTAAATTCATCAGATCCCAGTGTGAAAACCTCTTATGGTGTTTGTAGATTTCACACATTTGTTTTGCGAATATGAACACAGTGCTACCCTGCTCCTTGGACATTGTTCCAGGCGTGGGAAGACAAATGGCAACACTGTGCCCCTCTGCCTTCTCTGTGTTTGCATTTTGGATTTATCAAATCAGAGAAGTCAGCCTATTTCTTAAGCGGTTGTCCTAGTGTGTGTCCGTGATATACTGGTCTAAATAGCACACTTTGAGGTATCAAACATTTTAATATTTTTATGGGATTAATTAAGTTTCCATTTCTAAAAGAACATTCAACTGAGAAAAATGTTCTTATTATATTTCAGAGACTTCCAAGGGTTTTGGAGCATCATTTAATTTTATTGTGAAAATATATTTAATTACTTGATGTTTCTATGATTGCTAACTCCATTAATAGTAAGTAAAACTTTTAAGATATTTTAAAAAATCTATTTGATATAGGATTGTGAAAACATTCTTCCCGAGAAAGTGTCTGGGACAAAAACACTCCATTTTTATGAACATTCAAGTCCAGGACACACACACAAATTTCATATTATCTGCAAGAAATATCTGCATTACAGCTATAAATAACCACGCGATTTCCTATGTGACTCCACAGGCAAAAATTATTGGCTGTATATCATGTGTTTGATGGGCATTTCTGTTGTCATTTCTGCCTTAACACTGACCAAAAGTTTTTTTGGAATTTGAAGGCTGAATCACTTGCAATCCTCCCAGGGAGAAGGCAGAGAGAACATTTGACATGACTCTGTTCCAGAATGATACAGGCCCAGCATGGGGTGGAATGTGAAGAAGGGAAAAGGTTGAAGACGGTGAACAACTTTATCAAGCCTCCCTGGTGGTGTCTTGACAGTAGGACGTTATTATGTCCCCCGGAGCTGAGACTCCATCTCAGTCAAGCAGGAGACACAATGGCTGCATTCAGAGCAGAGCTTTTCTCAGAAGGGCTATGAGTTCAGAAGGTCCACCCTACTTGTCTTCTGTGAATAACAACAACCAACAGTCACTTGTACCTGGATAAAACTGACCACAACTTTCCCTCTCAACAAACATTGTAATTTTATTTGTTGGATTTCTAGCTGCAAAATTTAGGATGAAATCCTGGTGTAGTATTGTGCATGTTTTAAGTCTGTATTTTCACATCCCATGAATGTCATTTAGTTATAAAAATTTATATTTACTTATAAATAATAAGCAGTTTCCAGAAAGTAAGATATCTCCATGGATTTGAGAAAACTGACGCATTTGTTGAAGATTGGTCATGTGCTGGGTACTGTTCCAGGAGTGGTGGTGTGGGGGAAGGGACCAATGATAGACAATACGTGAACCTTGGCATCCTGGGTTCACAATGAAATTGGAAAGAGGAAACATGAACGTGTAGAACTTACTCAATGCAAAAAAGAATTCTTTGGAGAGAGTTTTCATGTTGATAGTTTGGAAGCTGTTTTCTCCCACATTCTCTTTTAAAATGCTTAAATATGTTTTCTTCAGTTAAAATAGTCTAATAGGAAATTATTGCTTAGCTTTTCAAGGGAAGTTACCTCAAAAGAGGAAGTAAGTTTAGCTTGGAAGATCTGAGATACTTTGGTAAAGCCAAGTTCAATTGCAAAATAAAAATGCTAAGTCCTCTAATTATTGTATACTTTTTTCCCCATACTCTTAGTTCCAAAGGAGTTGACCCACTGTTTAGTTTTGCCTTTTTTAAAAAAATTGTAATACCAAAGAAAAATAATTTCAGACAAACCAGAACTGTTTTTTCTCTCTTCAATAGAAGAGGATTATGAAGAAAATTTGTGACTCTACAGCATATACACATACTCTCTCTCTCTCTCTCTGTGTGTGTGTGTGTGTGTGTGTATGTCTTTGATACACGATTTGCATAATTACAGCTGCAGGGACCGCTCAACCCCAGCTCTTAATTACCTAGACTCCATGGAACCAGAATCCTGCATCCTGGCAGAATGAACTGTGCTGTTAATTCCTCTGAGGTGGATGAGTGGAGTTCCACAAAACTTTGTTCACAAGCTCTGGTTGATCCTGCACTGTAGCCTTGATTTTATGGATGTCGTGAACATCACAGATCTGCCCAGTCTCTTTGGTGGGAACTGCTGTGAGGCAGCCCGTTTGAGGCAGGGATATAATGAGAACTCCAGGTAGTTGCAGGATAATGGGAACTGATGCTCTTTCTTCCTTCTTTCATTTGTGTCGGAGTTGTGTTAGAATTCAGTGAAAGGGGAAAACCTTAATGACAAGGGTATTGATGATTCTTCATGGTTTGATAGTGGGGCAAACGTGTGTCAGGTCTTCTGTGTTCCCAACTTCAATTCCTTTCTTCACCACTTGCTGGAACTTAGAGATACTTCCCCTTTTAGAAGTGCAAGGGGGAGAGGTTAGAGAAGGAGCAACGGGAATTGTGGAAGAAAGGAAGGAGTGTGTGGGGGAGGTAGGGAGGAGTAAGGAAGACAGGAAGGGAGGGAGAGAGGGAAGAAAAGAAGGCACACAGGCAGACAGACATAAACGAGTTTTTATCTAATTTTCTCAGCACCATCTTCCTCTCTGGCAAGCCCTCTCCCCATCTGCCAGTCCACTTCCAGACAGGGCCCCCGCAGCAGCATAGCCTACGTTGTCTGCTGCCAGACCACAGCGCCAGCTCCTCCGTCCAGCTCAGAAGCAGGTCTTGTGAGCACCGTTCTCCTGGAATTTTTATGCTCTGACTCTGATACTTAGAACTTGGCTGGTTAACTTTCAACAAACAGCATTTAGGGACCCCAAGTCTGCCTTGAGAGGCAAATTTGGGTAACAGTTGAGGCTCCACAAGGCCCTGCCTAACGATAGGCTCCTGTTTCCTAGCTGCCAATGTACTGTAGCACACTGTGTCAGTATCTCACTTAAAATAGCCTCCCCACCTTCCCAGCTATGGACACCTTCAAAAAGTTTGTGGAAACGTGATACTAAATAGAGGTGTATTTTGGGGGCAAGAATCTTTTAAGCCCATGCATTTTTTTATAATATGCATTTTCTATTCTTTTAAACAATTCTTTTTAAATATTTATTTATTTTATTTGAAAGGCAAAATTACAGAGATAGAAGGAGACAGAGATAGAGATCTTCCATCCACTGATTCTCTCCCGAAATGGCTACAAGAACCAGGGCTGAGCCAGGCCAAAGCCAGGAGCCTGGAACTCTAACTGGTTCTCCCATGTGGGTGGCAGAGGCCCAAACACTTGGGCCATCTTCTGCTGCTTCCCCAGATGCATTAGCAGGGAGCCGGATCAGAAGCGGAGCAGGTGGGACTTGAACCACTCATATGGGATGCCGGCATCTTAGGTAGCAGCTTAATCTGTTGTGCCACCATACCAGCTCCTGGGAAAGTTCCTGTTTGTATGAAAGACTTATAATCACTACCCACTCATAGGTAACTGGTTTTAAACTTCATTTTCTGCATTAAAGGCCTCCTTACTTTATTGTTTGTAACTTAGAGAGTAGCACCATGCAGGATTCCCATTATAAAAGATTCAACAACCTTAATATTTTCTTCCTGGAGTAGAGGTGAATCAGGTTGATTCTCTCTTTCTTATTTAATTTCCAAACCCAGCATTAAAAAGGGTTGTATCACCTGGCGGTGATAAGGCAAGCCATAGCGATTGTGCCATTCTTTCATCTCTAAAGGCACTGTTATATCTGCTACACTGGATGGTGACTTAATAAATTCCTTATAACTACAGCAGGGGACAACACATCCACAGAAATTAATGTGAGCTGTTCCCTGTATTACATTTCCCCTCTCCCCCACCCATGTATTTGCTATTTTCTATTTATAATTAGAAAATAACTACTTCACACTTTGGTTTCATTTCTTTTTCAAATTCAATTAAATTTTTAAAAATTTTATTGAAGGTGTACAAATTTCACATATTTCCCGTATACAGATTCAGGAACATAGTGATACTTCCCACCTCACCCTCCCTCCCAAACATGCTGCCGCCCTTCTTTCTCCTGTTTCTGCTCTTCCCATTCTTTTTTTTTTTTTTTTTTTTTTTGACAGGCAGAGTTAGACAGTGAGAGAGAGAGACAGAGAGAAAGGTCTTCCTTCCATTGGTTCACCCCCCAAATGGCCATCACAGCCGGTGTGCTGCACCGATCCGAAGCCAGGAGCCAGGTGCTTCCTCCTGGTCTCCCATGCGGGTGCAGGGCCCAAGCACTTGGGCCATCCTCCACTGCCCTCCCAGGCCACAGCAGAGAGCTGGACTGGAAGAGGAGCAACCGGAACAGAATCCGGACCCCAACCGGGACTAGAACAAAGATCTATTTTCAGTTTACTTTATATTCATAAAATTAACCCTACAGTAAGTAAAGAGTTCAACAAATCATATGAAGAAAAAAAAATACTCTTCTTCAACATTAGAGACAAGGACTATAAACAAACATCAAATCTCAAAATGTCAATTTTATGTCTACAGATTACTTTTCAGATTCTTTATTAGTTACCACGGATCAGGGAAAACATATAGTATTTATCTTTTTGGGGCTGGCTTATTTCACTAAGTATAATGGTTTCCAGTTGCATCAATTCTGTTGAAAAAGACAGGATTTCATTTTTTATTGCTGTGTAGTATTCCATAGTATTTATTTACCACAATTTCTTTATCCCGTCTTCCACTGATGGACAACAGGATTGATTCCATATCTTAGTTAGTGTGATTGAGTTTCAGTAAACAGAGTGTACAGATCACTCTCTCATGTGTTGATTTCATTTCCTTTGGGTAAATTCTCAGAAGTGGGATAGTGTCTTCATTGCTAGGTTAAATACCCCCCCTCCTTTTTTTTTGTAGGCTTCCATCATTTTAGTATCCGTAGGGGATTGGTTCTTGGTCCCTCATGGGCACCAAAATTCAGGGATGCTCAAGTCTGTTATATATCATGGTCTAGTATTTGCATATAATCTTACAATCTTCCTACATACTGTAAATAATTTCTGAACTACTTAAACTACACAATAAAATGGAAATGCTATGTAGATAATTGTCATACTGTATTGTTTTGTGAAAATGACAAGAAAAATGTCTGTATATGTTCAGTAAAGAGGCAATTTTCCCTACATAGTTTTTCCATGGTTGGTTGACTCTTCAGGTATAGAATTGTACATACTCATAAACTGAAAACAGAACAATTGACTAAAATAGTGGTTTTAAAAATTTATATTTTATGTGAGATTAGATACATACTGGTTATGGAATTGCACTACCATAAGCTGTGTGCAGTATAAAAAGATAATAACAAAGTAGGAAAGTAATACCCACCCCATGGGTAAACTTACTATTTCATCAATCCCTTTTGATGTGTACACTCATTCAGTTATTTCCAACAAAAATGATGAGCATTCCAGCTCCTTCTTACTAAGACATTCAGAGTAAGTTCAACAGAGTAACAAGAACACATTTTTTTTTTTTTGTCTTCTACAGAAAGACAAATTGCTACACTCACTTTAGATTTAATCTTTTAAAAAATTAATCGTTGTACTGTCTGGATCAAACATTGTGTCTGATATTTGTATTCCTTGGATTACATTCATAGTGTCTGTGAGTGGGACATTAAAGATATTAATATATCAGAATCTATATTTTAAACAGAGGCTACTGCACTATCGCTCTGAATGAATTACCTGGCAAATCTATTTGAGAACAACTCTATCTTCCCTTAGTGTGAGAAACCTTTCAGCTCATTAGCAGGCAGCAATTTAGTGAGTCATTATTCAAGATGATGATAATGGCTTGAATTATTTTCAACCCCCAAATAATAAGGAATCCCCATGCAAGTGACCAAAATTTATAGCTGTGGCTTGCATAGTAGCTTAGCAGTTCACATATGGCTTATGTCAATGGCAGAAACATCGTTATTTTCTAAATCACATTGATTTGTTATGTGGTATTGAAAGATCTTAAACAGATCAAGGTCTATAAATTGCAGAATGGAGTCCTCAAAACTTCTTATCTCTGTTTCAGTTCTGTCAAAATGCACCCAAGAGCCAAGCATTCCAAGTACACAATGCTACTAGTCAAAGAATAAGAACTGAGACTATTCAATTTCCTCTTTTTTTGGCCAGGAGCCAGGCTGACATTTTCCTTTCTGTTAGTTTTGGCAAGCAAGAAAGAGAGAGGAAACTTTACTGCTCAGTTACTGATGGTTTTTCTATTTTGTTTTTATTAAAAATGTTGAAACATGGGCCCTTTGTCAAAATTATTTTATTATTGAAGGGTGGGTGGGGTGAATGAACTGGCAACTGCTCAGAAAACCATTAGCAGCACTGATAATGGACAATCTTATTTGGGTTTCTCAACACAGAGGTGCTTAATTGCAATAAATTATGCAGCAGTCTGGTGACCGATGTGCACATTTAATGAATTGGTACAGACTTGAAGGTTACTCTGTTGGGAGGTAACAAACTTAGCTCATCTGATATTGCAATAAAAACCCTGATCTTTTTAAGCTATATGATGATATATTTTGGGCACACAGCTAAAAGAATGAGTTTTCATTGGCTGTGGATTTGTTGGGACTTCAAGACCAGAACACTGAAAAACCAACATCCCTCATGGTGACATTCGAATGAAATACAAAGCTGAATACATCAAGGGTGGAATGTATCCCACCCAGAATGAGAGATTGGTGGCCCTCAAAGCCCTTACAGAAGATGCAGTGTGTTCTCAAAAAACAACTGGTCTTCAGCCAAGCCCTCTTTACCTATGCAATGAATTATATTTTCAGTTCTCAAATTATTGATATAACAAGGAAACAAATACTCTTTCTCCACAATTCTGTGATAAATCTCCCTTGGAATTTGCAGAGAAATATGGCTTTCTTCAGAAGGCACTGGGAGCAAAGGATTTCATAAGCCTACAAAGGAAAACTGAGTATCAATTAGAAAAACACCAAAAATGGATCTGTTGATACGTGTAGGGTCCATGCCAAGGTGAGCAGAGAGAAAAAAAAATGAGTACAGCTAAGCAATACAATCCTTTACTCTGTGGAACAGTTTGCAGATGGAGAAACAAGGGTAACCAAGCGTTTAGCATTGTCAGCTCACATGGTGATATGGAGACTGAGCAGGAAATGAGTTGTTTCAGGGCAAAACACTTCTGAACCTTAATATGGTAAGAATTTTTTCTTTTTCTTCTTCATGGGATGAGTTTTGTGACACAGAAAACATCAGATGAAAATATTTGGAAGCCAAATCCCCTTACTATGAAAATCATTGAAAGCCAAAGTGAATGATTGATTAAAAGGCTTAATCCGCCTAGAATTCCTATCTGCGATTTTTTTTTTTTGTGTGTGGTGTCTTTTGCAAATGATTTAGTGACGAATCACCGACAATTAAGGTCCTTGAGGGAAGTTAAAATATGAAGTACAATGTTTCCAAAAGAAGATAAAAACCACGCTTCCTGATAAATCAATCAAGAGTCCTGTTCTGATAACAATTATCTCAGAGACTGCGTAATAGGTTTTACAGAATAGCCATGTGAAGAGAGGATTTACCTAATTGGAGACATTGTGCAGGCTCTTATAAAGATAGATGTCTTCATTTCTTTTGGTTGTGTTTTATTATTGACTGGACACTCTGATGCTCATCTTTTACAAAGTCTTAACAATGGAACTAAGGAAACCTTATGATTACTGCACCTCTCTAGGACTGGTGTTACCGATTGCTAAAGCTACCTGGACTCGGTTTGTGTCCCCGCTCTCACTTGTTGTAGTCGTTCTTGATAGTGTATAGGGATTAAAGAGCCTCCTTATATTTTTCTGGAAATTTTACCGGTAATGTACAAATGTTGAGCCACCACGTGCAATGCTGAGGTTCGTTTTCAGAGTGCTGCTTTGAAACTTAGCAGCTCTTCTTCTGAACCAGCTTCTTGCTAATGTGTCTAGGAAAACAGTGGACAATGGTTCAAGTAGATGGGCCTCTGACACCCACATGGGAGACTTGGATGAAGAACTGGGCTCCTGGCTTTAGCATGGGCCAGCTTCTGCTGGTATGGCAATTTGAGGAGTGAGCCAGCAATGGGAAGATCTCTCTCTTTCTCTCTTCCCTTGTTTGTCTCTGTCACTCTCCTTTCAAATAGATAAATATTTTAAAAATTTAATATTACTATAGGAATGTTCTTTTCCCTGACTGCACAACAGAATAACATGGGTTGTAACGTAAAATTCTACATTTCATTTTTACATAATGGATTCTTTAACTTATTTATATGGAGTAGTAGTACGAAGGAGAATTTGGATATAGGAAACCTAAGGAAAGGATTAGGAAGAGCAGTGGAAGCCATTTAAATTTTTCACCTTTGAAGAAAAATAACTTCTGCCCATCTCATCGCCAGAGGGAAATCTGCAAGAACGAGTGACAATGGCAGGGATCCTCACCCTGGCGCAGCAGGAACTAACTCACACTTCATAACAGCTCTCTCCACGAAGTCGTCACTTTTTCCTGGATAGGAGGAATCATCACAAAATTGTCTTCTCAATTTGCAGGTATAACGTTATAAATTTGCCCTCAAAATTTGATTGTCTGAAAACAGACGCTCAATGTAACATGAACTAAAATGCAAGATCTGAACTGTGTGAAAGTTTCAGGAAAATGGGTGTTTAAGGAATGATTTTTAAATTAAAATTTAAAAATCACAATGCTTGATTCATCTAACACTGGTAAAAAAATTGAAAAAAAAGATTGTAACTGTTCAAAGCAACCCAAATAAAGGCATGCACCATGAAGAAAAAAATTGGAAGCAGTCAAGAGATACTAAACACATTGCATTGAAATTTACACCAGCAAATTCTGAAGACTGTCAAATTATGCCTTTATCTCCGCTATCCTGATGTTTTCTCTAGGAAAGGCATTGTTGACCTGTAAAGACCTGAGTGGCCCATCGTTTTATAGCTCAGTGTTTCTTCACTGATTAGAGAACGTCACATGGACTGAACGCAGAAGATGAACGACGCCCTAAGCAGAGCCACACAGTGACACAGGTGGCAATGAAATGTCCTGTATTTAACAACTGACATGGAACAGCCTGGAAATGCAAGATGTCAAGGAGACAACTTGAACAGGCTGCCCTTTTTGTATATACAGGAATTTTTTAAGTTATTTGTGTTTGAGAGGAGAGGGTTGTTTCTGCTTCTTGAAAGAATGTACAAAATAATGGTGGTGATGAAAAGAAAAGGGTGAAATATTGCTTGGCGACTGTCAGCATGGTGATAGAATGATGGAGTGTGGAGGGTCATCCTGATGTGCAGGAAGAAAGGAAAGTAAATACAGTGCTAATAAATTCCTTCTCTTTCCTGCTGTCATTCCCAAGTATAGAAATGAAGAAAGAAAAAACAATCTCTTCAAGAAGCCATATGATAAATATATTTTCTTACAAAATCTGTCTATTAGGCTCTATTTTAGGAAGCAATTTCAATTTAGCTACATACGCTTATAATCTTTCACCTAAATGTTAATTTTGAATATTTAATATTAATATATATCAGTCTACAATATTTAGGGAGTTCCAAATAAATAGAAAATATGATCCCATCCTTATGTTAGCCTACTGAAAGAGAGTTAAAAACGCACACATTAAAGGAATTTACCCGGCTCTCATTTTTTATAGTAAGGAAGTTAAACTTAAAAAACAATATTTAAAAAGTCCCATAACTAACATAGACTTATATTTCAATTCCATACTTCCATGAACATTTTAAAGTACCTTTTTCCACCACACTGTGTGAAAAGGTAAAATGATCCTATGTTACTGGTGAAAAATTTAAAATCAGAGATGTCCAAAGCTACAATGTGGGCATTACTCAAACCACTGAATCGCTAGCACCCATATGGGATCAGCAATGCCTACATTTCCAAAGGTTCACTTCTCAATATTACACATACATTGATTAAAATTCTTACACACTATCATCAAATCCACTTGTGGACGGCTTTGCATAAATGTCTCATTAAAGAAATTGAATTTCTCACTATATTTTTATATGTCTAAGAAAAAGCACTATGGCCTCAGTAAATCATAATTTGCTTAGGGAGATGGGCTTGGGAGGCCTCCGCCATTATTAGTGTCACACTGGGCAGACTTCTCATCTGCCAGTGACTTCATTTCTCCAGGTGCACTCTTGGAATAATCATGCTACTCACATCTTCAGGAGCAAGAATTGAAGGAGGTGATGAATGCAGAAAGCACTCAAAGAATCTTCATCATCATTTGCAACCTTAAAGTATAGAACCACCTACTGATTCCTTTATACCCTATCACCTCACAGTGAGGTGTAAGGCATGATAGAGCAGAGTTTTGAATTTTGAAATATTTTATTTATATTTATTTTGACTTCTTATGTACTTCCTATAAAATTTACTGTCATAACCATTTTAAGTGTACAGTTCAGTAGTGTTAGGCACATTGAATTATCATATCACCATCGCCACCGGCTATCTCTAGAACACTTTTCGCTCCTTGAAACTAAAACTCTGTACTCATTGCTTGATGACTCTTCATTCTCTCTTCTCCTTAACCTCTGACCACCAAGCTCCTACTTTCTACCTCTGAGTCTGACTTCATTAAGTACCCACATAAGTGGAACCATATATTGTTTTTTCATGATTGTCTTATTCCTCCTATAATAATGTCCTCAAAGTTTATGCATGTTACAGTGCATTTTAGAATTTCCCTGTTTTTCCAGAGTAATATTTCATTGGTTATTAGTTATTTTGAACAATACTGATTTGGATGTAGCTGTACTAATATTGTTTTAAGACCCCAGTTTCAAATATTTTTGGGTATGTAGGTATTTTTTGAGTTCCTGAAAAAACAGAATTGTAGGAATAGTTTATCTTGGTGCCAAAAAAATTGAAATCCATACATACTTTCTTCGTTATACTGATTATCAAGGGACTTATCACAGATCCCTCATATGCATAGATTTCAAAATTTTTTGTCACCAAAGTAAATTTATCTTTCAGTTACATTTTCCATAGCTTTTTGAAATCCTATAGTTGCTTTGTGATAGGGTAAATCTAATTTCATTGGAGAAGGGGTGGAACTACCATTCTACTTTCCATGGTGGCTGTAGATTACATTCCCATCACAGAGCACAAGGGTTCCATTAAATTCCTTGACACCTTTATCAAGATTATTATTTTATATTTTTCTTGATATTAGACTAGCGGGTGTGAGGTGATTGAAATATTTTATTTCAATATAAGAAATCTTTGAGGAGCTGCTTGATACTTGTTATAGAATGTCACTGCTCTAGAGACTGTGGCTACCATGATTATTAGTTTGTAGAAACAACAGCAAAATGTTAGAAAACTCCAAATTCCTAAGGACTCACTGGTGTTTGCATGACAACCATCTAACTATAAATTATGTTTACAATTGTAAGGTTTATATTACTTATCTTGAATTCTAATTTTTAGAATCTGATAATTGAAATGATAGCACCTCACTAGTATTGAGTTTGCTTGTTTAAAGATGTCAATATTAGGAGGGATTCTTAAAGTTTTCATCATTTACCCTTTAATAGTGCCTGTGCAGAGCCTGCAATATTCCACTAGCATTGGAATACCATAGTGAAAGATGTTTGTTTCCTGTGTAATTATAAGACTTTGTATCTATGTTTAAATAATCAAAATCAGATATTTTTATTCTTTGCTATTGATTCTTCCATGCATTTGCCTATTAAGCCTGAGCATTGAAGCCGTCGCTGTGGCATAGTGAGTAAAGCCATCACCTGCAGTGCCAGCATCCCAGTTCAAGCCCTGGCTGCTCCACTTCCAATCCAGCTCCCTGCTAATAGGCCTAGGATAGCACCAGAAGATGACCCAAGTGCTTGGGTCCCTGTATCGGTTTGGCTCAGTTCCTGCAATTATGGCCATTTGAGGAGTGAACCAGTGGATGGAAAATGGATCTCTCTCTCTCCCTCTCTGTAACTCTGCCTGTCAAATACAATAAATAAATCTAAAAAAAGCTTGAGCACTGCTTCCAAAAATACATGTATAATTTTGAGATTTTATTTTATTATCCAAATACAATTACAGCAAAGCTTATTCATGAAATTTGATTTTAATAAATTTTAGAAAAAAAGATGAAGAAATCATACTGAGAGTTTCTCCTGAGTAGTATGTATTTCCCCAACCATGAATGAGTGAATGATCAAAGAATTAATCTGCTAATTCTTCAATGTTCCTAGGGTATTTCAAGTAAATATGTACAGAGGATTAGAACCAAAAAAAAAAAAAAAAGGGAAAAAATGTAGTTAACCAAGTTTATTTTGTTTTCCTTCCAATTTATCTGGTAATTAGCTGGCATTTTTTTCTGAGGAATTTTTAAGTCAAATAAATACATGCTTTTGTCAGTATTCAATGTACCACAGTAAAGTATTTTTCTTATAAATGAAGAATTTTGATGCTTATAATTCTATTTAATTTGAGTGTTAAAAGGGAAACATTTTACTCTACCTTCTAGAATGTTTGGATCCATTTAAATCAGTCTGAAAGCATCGTATGTATTTTTTAGATACATGTGAGGAAATGTTTAGGCTCTCTCTTTGTGTGTAATATCCGCCTAATGATTGTTAAAAGGGTTTACCAATGCCTGGTTTTCTTTTTTTTTTTTAATTCTTAAGATTATTTAAGTCCAAATATTTCTGAATTTCACACTATTTACAGTGGTATTAAAATTTCTCAATTCTAGTTCAACTTAAAATTATCAAAACAGGTCACTTCTCCATAGCCTGTCAGGTGCTGGGTAGTGTTGCTCTTGTGTGAAGACAACTTTTTTAGATTTTTTTCTCTCTCTTTGGTTTACATTAAGCAGAGTTGACAACGGCCACAAAAGAAAGCATTGTTTCAAAAGCCGCAGCTGGGATTGTTGATGATATTAGGAGGCCTTCAGCCAACAGGGTGAGAAGAGGAGGGGCTGATCACGGTTCTACTCCAGATGAGGGAGAGGTTCTCAGCTCACCGGAAGCCGGGGTGTGTGGAGAGCAAGACCGTGACACATGGCACCTAAACAACTTGGTTGCATCATGCAGAACAATTCAAAGGAAATCAGCCACTTTCTCCAAGGTGTCTTGGAAAATGTTTCTGCTTGTTTATTGATTTTGCCAGAAATACAGCACAATATTCCAACGAACTGTTAGGAGGGGATCAACTACTTAGGGACTGAGATCCTTGATTAGGTTGGAGTTTGAGGGCCTGTAAGGGCCACAAGACATGAACATTGACACTGAGCTGGCACTAACACAGGTGGAGGGAAAGATTTACTGAGAAGTAAATTATCTCGGCTCAACAGGCTAATCCTCCACCTTGCGGCGCTGGCACACCGGGTTCTAGTCCCGGTCGGGGTGCCGGATTCTGTCCTGGTTGCCCCTCTTCCAGGCCAGCTCTCTGCTGTGGCCCGGGAGTGCAGTGGAGGATGGTCCAAGTCCATGGGCCCTGCACCCCATGGGAGACCAGGAGAAGCACCTGGCACCTGGCTTTGGGTCAGCACGGTGCGCTGGCCGCAGAGCGCCGGCCAAGGCAGCCATTGGAGGGTGAACAAATGGCAAAAGGAAGACCTTTCTCTCTCTCTCTCTCTCTCTCTCTCTCTCTCTCTGCCTGTCAAAAAAAAAAAAAAAAGAAGAAGAAGAAGAAGTAAATGATCTCGTGTTTCTCCAGCTCACAGAGTCCTTATCTACAGTGATGCATTTCTATTTGTCCCCTGATCCTGGTCTCCATTTTATGCAAATATTTATGGGTTTATCCACTTTCAACTTTCTAGATTTGATCACTGGAAATACATAATAAACATTTTCAAATATGTCATTTAAAATCTTTAAATCAGAAAAAACCTGCTTTTTTTTCGTTTACAATTTTCTTGTAAGCTATCACTAGATAGGATATTGGCCACCTTGCTTTCTGTTTACTCATATGGTATGGTTAAAAGAACATTGAATTGGGACCACAATAGCTAGAACCATAAGCTCTGCTCACTTGGGCAAGGTGTGCTGGCAGGGTGATTTGCAGTCATATTTGTGAGATGCTCTGTGGGAAGCTGATGGTCTGACTTCCAAAAGACTGAAATATGAGAAGTTTCCTTCCTTAGAAAAATTATATCTGCTTTTATATCAGGGATGGTTTACAGGGGGGTCACAGACAAGAGACAGAGACATCTACAGTGGATCAAAGATAGGAGACAGGTGGATCTCCCATAACCCAAAGACAGGAAGCTGGGAGGCTGTCAAGGAAGTAAAGAGAAAGGAGACAAGTCCCCGAGGGGGGTGATGTCAAAGGAGCATCCCCCTCCACTCCCAACTCTGAACTTGTGCCCTTGCTTCCCCTCTTTCACTCATTCTTTACCCATTCTCAAATACCAGTCTTCACAGAGATTTGAGCATGATCCCTGCTGTTTTCCTTGTCGCCTAGACCACAACGCTCCTTCCTGCCCTGTGTCCGAGGCGCTGTGCCACCTGCCCTCCTCGCATTGTGTGCTGCTCTCGCTCCTGCCAAGTCACCCTTTCTGTTTCTCCACCCTTCTTTGGAAAAGTTCCAGAATTTCCTCCCCCCACCCCCACCCTGCTGTTCCTCCTCATCCTCCCTCTTGTTTCTGTTACGGTCTCAATCCACGCATCACCTGGTTGGGAAGATGTTTATTGACAGAACCCTGGTATTTTACATCTTATCCTCTTGTTTTCCTTCTCATCACATCTGCCATTATTTTATTTATTTGCTTGCACGGTGGGGCTTCTCCTTGGAATCTCCATTCTGCAGCATTGAGAGTTCCCAAAGCCGTGACCCAATTATGCAGCACAGTGGCTAACATGCTTCTGTCATGTCACTAAGGCAGTGACAACTGTTGGGTTAAAACATTACGTGCTTTCTGTGCGAATGTGAGTATTCTGTACCTTCTTTTTTTGAGGTGCTGGTACATGACGTTTCCATGTTTCACCAGAAAGGGGGTGCTTCCTCCAGAACCACGTGTTGAGTAGCACTCATGAATGTGTCCCCAACAGTAACCTACAATGCTAGAAACCTAAAATAGGGTGTGCTTCCCTGCTATGACACAGGTGCCACTTTTTATTTTATTTTTCTCTTTGTCTGATTTAAGTGATCCCAACGCCTTGGCACAGACGTTCGGTAGCCTTTGCAGTAAAGCCTCTTCCACCAGCTTCCTAAGATCCTGGCAACGTTTCATCTTATCTTTGTCAATGACAATATTCTCTGCCTTTGGGTTCTTTCAGCTGTCAGTCTGACAAGATTTCACAATGCTCATGTATACACACACACTGAAGTGTCCATGGGGCTTGACTATTTGGTTCCAGTTGGCAATAGACTCACTCATAAGCAGATATCACACAGACGGCTGACTATAATGGTCACGTCTCATCAATAAATTCATTTTTAATATTCTCTAATAAATGTTAGTGATATAAAATCATCCAGGCTCATGTTATAGGAGGTTGTTGGTATCACTCTCAGAAAATCTGCAAGCCTATATACAAGACACAAAGACTCACAGCTGGTTAATTTGCTTGTATGCTGGGATTTCTAGCCTAGTGTGATAGATATTCTATGTGTTGAATTGCTTCATTCTCTCACAGATTATTCTGAGGTAGCAGATTTCAAATTGTTTGGAGACTGATTTAAAATTATTCATTGACTATTTCTAAAAAGCTCTTGGAACATTATTTTCTAGCCTATCTTTTAAAGACCTTTTTATATTGACAGAGGATCAGTTATGCATATTTGACATAGCAAGTTTTATGGCAACTGTTACATGACATTTGTCTTTATCATTCTCTTAAACTGTAAAATGAATGCACCAAAATGAAATCCACTAAGTAAACATAACTAGCAAGTTCCTTACTTGTGTCTTTTTTCTTTCATGGTTATCATGGGACCAAGAAAGACACATTGAACTATTCAGGGCAGACTTGAGGATTTAATTTATTCTGGACACCTCTTCAAGAACTTGCTACCCTGAATAGATTTTTTTTATTATGGAGAGTATTATATATGATGGTATTTTGCATTAGAAAGTGTTGACTCTTGTGAGACAGAAACAGTAATAATATATCATAAAGTGTACATTATATTGTTTCTTTTAAATTTAATGATACACATTAGTGACCTTGATCAACTAGAAATTCATTCAATATTGTATAAACATAGGGGAAAAACACTAGTGTTATCAAATTTCAGCTTAGGTCCACGGACGACCTGTCCCATATAATAAAGTCTCACTGTCTTCAGAACATCAGAGAAGTTACTATCCATGCTTGGTCTTTGAAGTCACCATGACACCATCGCGTCTGATAAAAGAGTTTATTTATAACTTGCTCAGCTCATGTCTTTCCCACTGAATCAGCAGGCTCTCGAAGGTTTGGGGATATAATTTCAAGGACTGTTAAACCTCTGTCAAAGTTTGGTGGCCCCCTGAGGGTCCCTGTTTTTCAACATTCTCTTTGCTAAGACAAAACTTCTCAAGAAAGTGCTCAGAATGCTGACAGCTTCAAGTACTCGAGGTTTTGTAATTTGAAGTGGCATTTAATCTGAAAAATAACATGGGCAAATCAGCATATAATTGGCCTTCTATTTCCTTTTTCCCACCCCTTGTGTTTTTTAATTTTTTTCTTTCTTTGGTTGGGCCAAAATGCAAGTCAAAATTTTTTTCTGATACAGTAATTTCCTAATAGCTTCAGAAGGATGTTGCTATCCACACACTTAGCTGGATGGAGTGCCATGCTTTTTAGAAAGTGGACAAATGTACACTTTCATGGGAGCTCTTTGTATTTCTAGTGTGCCTTTTACATTGTCTTCTTATTATCCTGCTTCTGTTGAAGTTTAAGAGGAATCTTTTAAAAATAAATGATATAGACAGACTTCATAAAATACAGGGAAAAGGGAAAGTTCGAACAACATATTCAGTTCTACACCTAACTGCTCATGGCTCTCCCCATTACCTTCCAAGTGTCTTTGCTTCTCATCTCAGTTCTGGAACTTCACTTTTCATTATCCTCATGGTAGATTTGTCAGGCTGATGGATGAGCGTTGAGATCCTTATCCTCCAAATACTTTCCTAAATTACCATTCTTCATAGTTAGACTTCCAGTAATTCCTTTAAAATTATCTCTCTCTCTTTTTCTTTCTTTTTTTTTTAAACTCAACAAGGTTTTCTTATTCATTTTCCCAAATGTCTATCCTGTAGTGATTGAGGTATGCTTTAATTTGAATTTGTTCCTAAAGCTTTGATTGACATTCACCATTGTCCGGGTGAAATACATACATTAAATTCTTCCTATACTGCTGTTTGTGTGAAGTGCTTTCTTTCCTTTGTCACGACACCATTGTACTTCTCCTCTTGCTGTCATGACCAGGGGGGACTGTGAAGAGATTGGCTTTGCATGAGGTCACTGTTGATGACAGAGTAGAAACTAGAAATCTGGACTCTTATTCTATCCTACAAGTCCATGCCGAGAATCTTGCTGCTGATCTATATCATTCAATTCCTTTTCTGTAAAATTTTATTAATTTATTTTCATGTTATTTAAAGGGCAGAAAGAAAGATATAAAGACCAACAGAGGCATGGAGAAGGATCTCCCATTCACGAGTTTACAACTCAAGTGCCTGAAACAGTGAGGGCTAGGCCAGACCACAGCCAAGGATCTTGGAAGTCAAAACATCTTGCACAGGGGTGACAGGAATCCACAACTGCTTGTGTCATCACCTGCTGTTTCACAGGATGTGCATTGGCAGGAAGCTGGACCAGAAGCAGAGTAGGTGAAACTTGAACCAGATACTCTGTTATGAGATGCAGGTATCCCAAGTGGTAACTTAACTGCTGTGTCAAATGCCTATCACCATTTATTTTTTCAATGGCAGCAATGATGCTGTGTTGATTTGCATTGTTTGGATCAGGTTCCCAAGGATCTATTGACTGCTTCCTGGAACACATAACTGAACCTCTGTTCTGTTGCATGTGTTATGTTTTCTTCTTGACAGACCCATTTGAATTTAATTCCAGTTGTTGTGTTTAATGACTTGTGACCTTGAGCAAATTCTTCAACCCTTCTAAGCCACAGTATTCTCCTCTGCTAACCAAGATCATAATAATTTCATCATAGAGCTGTTTCTAATTTTTATGAGATATTTCCTATGAAGTGGTCAGCATTCAGTAAATGGTGGGTGTTCTTGTTAATAATGAGCAGTGGTTACTAACTTTGTTCTAAATAAAATTGAAATTTAATTGTTGGAAATAAGAACAATATATTGATTCATTTAAGAAATAGTTATGAGTAATTAAATTGCTAGATATTGGGATAAGCATTATACAGAAAAATCTCTTTTAATTTACTTTTAGTAATAAACCTATTACTATAATATTACTATAAGAAGATATTATTTATCCTATATTTCTTGGATAATTAAATTATCCTTTAGGAGGGTAAATTTCTTACTCATGGATAAGCAAAGATTGGAATCAAATTCAGCCTCTGAGCCCAAAGACCATACTCTTCACTACTATCTGATGCAAATGTACAGGGACATAATATAAGAGGCTCACTCCACTGAGATCTGGTACCAGGCAGGGATGCCCACTCTCACAATTGCTATTCAATATAGTACTGGAAGTTTTAGCCAGAGCCATTAGGCAAGAAAGGGAAATTAAATGATAAAAATTGGGAAGGAAGAAGTCAAACTATCCCTTTTTGCAGATGATATGGTTATTTATTTAGGGGATCCAAAGAACTCTACTAAGAGACTATTGGAACTCATAGAACAGTTTGGCAAAGTTGCAGGATATAAATCAATGCACAAAAACCAACAGTCTTTGTATACACAGGCAATGCCATGGCTGAGAACTGATAAGATCAATCTCATTCACAATAGCTACAAAAATAATCAAATACCTTGGAGTAAGCTTAGCCAAGGATGTCAAAGATCTCTACATTGAGAATTACAAAATCTTAAAGAAAGAAATATAAGAGGATGCCAAAAAATGGAAAAATCTTCCATGCTCATGGATTGGAAGAATCAATATCATCCAAATGTCCATTCTCCCAAAAGCAATTTATAGATTCACTATGATACCCATCAAAATACCAAAGATATTCTTCTCAGATCTGGAAAAAATGATGCTGAAGTTTATGCACAGGAGACCTCGAATGACTAAAGCAATCTTGTACAACAAAAACAAAGCTGGAGGCATCACAATACCAGTCTATGAATGATCCCATCAAAAGGTATCATTTATTTTTGACACAATCATTTTGATGTTTAGCATTTCTGTTTCATTCTTTCTTAGAATAGCCACATCTCTGTTTATATTATCTGTCTATTGCACGTTGTCTACTTTTCCTTTTAAAGTTCTTGGCATATTATTATAGTAGCTTTAAATTCTCACTGTGATAATTCCAACATTCTATAGTGTATTACCAAAGGTTTTCACTTCCACTGACAGGACCATACATGGATTTTTAAATACTCGTCATTGTGATGATTTGCTAGAGCTCCTGGGGATAAAATTAAAAAAACAAATAAACAAAAAACTGAGGCTCCCATATGACTAGGTGTCCCTGGAGTTCTTCACTCTCAGCATTGTCCACACAAAGCCTCCAGCCATTCATCACAGTCCAGGTTTCCCAATCATGGGAATGATTCTCAGAGTCTTCCATTTCTGTGTTTCTGCCATGGCAAGTTGTGATTCTCTGTATCTGCCTGCCTGTGTCTCCAGTTTTGGGGGGAAGTGGCTTGCTCTGCGGTCTCTCTTCTCCCCTGGGTCTAAAAAGTATTGATGATTTGCTCAGCTTTTCATTTGTTGTTAGGATGTAGCAGCATCTTCTTTCTAAGCTCTCATAAGCTGCACTAGCTTTTTTTTTTTTTAGCTTTTCTAAATGAATCCATTTCCAATGGACGTGGAGTTTGCTTCTAAATCAAACAGGATAGAATGCAGGTCCTGTGACTTATTGTTGGTGTGGTCTTAAGTTTCCTGACTTTTTGACATGTCAATGTCCTCATGTTATTTATTCTATTTTTCATTATATATGTATTTCATTTAAAGAGAGAGAGAGAGAGAGAGAGAGAGAGAGAGAGAGAGAAAGATCTTCCATTAGTTGGTTGACTCCTCAAAGGTCCACAAAAGCCAGGGCTGGGTCAGACCAAAATCAGAAATCAGGAACTCAATCCCAGTCTCCCATATGGGTAGCAGGGACCCAAGTGCTGAGTCTTCATCTGTTGCATTCCCTGTTTTTTAAGCTTTATTTTATCAATCTTATCAAATACATCAGAAAGCATATCAACAGCGCACCTTATGTTGTCAGTTTACAACAAAACTGAACAAGGCAATTGTGTTTACAGAAAAGTTTTTCAGCAAAAAAGTATGCAATACAGTCACTTGAAATGCAGTGTTCATACTTGGTAGGGATATAGGAAAAGTGGAAAATAAAAGTCCTTTGCTACTCAGCAAGAAAAAAATAGAGTAATCCTGGGTGCTCATTAGCAGGAAGCTGCAATCAGAAGCAGAGTCAGAACTTGAATCCAGGCAATCCGCAGATTTTCCAAGTGGCATCTTTACCACTAGGTCAAACACCTATCACAATTGGAGGATTCCTGTGGAGTAGTAGACACTCAGTGAATATCAGTATTAGTGTTTTCTCAATTCAAATTACAGAGTTTAGACAAATGCAAATATATTTTCTTGTTCATCACATGCCCTTATGCATTAGGCTATAATAAAAATTGTGAACAACTATATTGCATTCATTTACTTTTTGCATGGGTATGCCTAAAAGTTTTGTTTTGGAAGAATAATACTCTGTCATCATAATAATCTTGTGTGATTTTCATGGTTAAAAACTATTCTCAATAAATATTTTCATGAATTAAAGGTATAGGTAATGATGACTTTTTAAGTCATTTTATATTCTAATTAGGGATAGACTCTAGTTTTGAAGTCTAATTTCAAAAACTCATTTCTTCGTAGTTTGCTATAAATGATATCATATCTTTAGAATGTCAAGTAGAATACCTCTATTGAGGCCTGGGCTAGTTTCTGGTTATACCCAGTGCCCATCAGTTTTAAAGCTGATTTTCTTTTGGTCATCTAATTGACATGCCCCCTGATGACATTTGAAGAACGCCTGAATATAGAACCTAAATAGACCTGCCAGGTTTTCAGGTTCTTAAACATTTGTAAAATAGAGCAGGTCGTGGTATTTTTGTTATAGTGGATAATTTACTATATAGGTTATGAAGCTGGAGCTTAAATTTATGAATATGTTGATACTCCTTACTTATTATTATGTCAGCTGAAACAAAACTCTTCAAACAAAAGTAGAGATAAAAAGACCTTATTTAATTATAATAACTTCTGTCAATGGTCAAATGTCAACTACTAGAAAGAAAAAATATTTTAACAAGATAAAGTTCTATAGCCAAGAACAAATGGCAATTTAATTCTTGCTGTAGCCCATCAAAAACCTTTTCTAAGGGGTCTCGTGCTGTGGCACAGTGGGCTAAGCTGCTATGTTCAATGCCAGCATCTCATATCTGAGTGCTTGTTCTGATCCAGCTCCCTGCTAATATGCTTGAGAACACAGAAGATGATGGAATAATACTTGGGTCCTTGCACCCACATGGGAGATTTGGATGGAGTTCCATGCTTTTGGCTTTGGCCTGGTCCAGCCCTGACTACGGTGGCCATTTAGGAAGTGAACCAGTGGATGAAAAATTTCTTCCTATCTCTCTCCCTCATCTCTCTCTGTCACTCTTCCTTTCAAATAAACACATAAATCTTTACAAAAACTTTTTGCAAATTTTTTATGAATGTTAATGGTTGCATTCATTTTTATGCAGCTTTTCAGTGTTTGTTTTACCCAAAACATTTCAAAAATCTGTTTATTAAGTTTTTAATATAGTTGATGCACTGTGCAAGGCAGCACATGAGAAAAGATAAAAGAAAAGATAATCATCAAGATGCACTATGCTAGAGTCAACTAAAAAAGAGAAAAAAATATATAAAGAATTTAAATTTTGATTCTATAACAAAATAACATATGCAATAATTTAGCATCTTCTTTCAAAAATTAAAAATAATACTCCATATTAAAACATATGCAGGAATCAGGAGCTCATCCAGGTCTCCACGTGGGTAAAGGGGCTCAAGCACTTGGGCCATTTTCTACTGTTTTCACAGGCACATTTGCAGGGAGTTGGATCGGAAGTGGAGCAGCCAGGACTCAATCCAGGGCCCCTATGTAATGCCAACATCGTGAGAGACCTGGATGAAACTCCTGGCTCCTGGCTTTGGCCTGGCATATCCCTGGATGTTGTGGCAATTTGGGGAGTGAAGCAAAGATGGAAGATCTGTTTCCCCCTCTATTCCTGTAGCTCTACATTTCAAATTAATAAGCAAACTTAAAAAAACAAACAAACAAAAGAATTACATGGTTCATACTAATATCCTCAAATAAATAATTTTCTTAATGCTTGTTCTTTTGAAAGCATATTTGCATAGATGATCTTAACAATTACTGCCTGAGTTTCCTATAAGAACTTAGCATGATATGTACAGAAAAAGTGTAGTTTAATAACCACTTGCCGTTGCAAAACCAGTGACTCATCAAGCTGACTCTAGTGTAATGAGGGAGCCACCTTTATGTATTCCAGGGTCAAAATTAAAATGAGGAAAGCAGAAGTTCTTGGCCAACGGAAAAGAATTTTGGAGATTGATATTAAAGTTCTTAAACTTGTATCTGTATGGCAGATGTGCATACAGACTTGATATAAAACTGAAATTAAAAAAGAGCTAAACCTAAGTCCTTAGCAATTTTACATAAGTCCATCTGTATTTATGAAACAAAATGATGAAATGAGTTCTTAAGGCAGACGTCATCATTATGCTAATACCTTGAGCATGTAATTGGAAACAGCAATAAATAAATTGTGCATCGAAGTTAGTTTTAAAAATGTAATGGCAGAAATGATCTAAAGAACATCTGAGGAACATGATTATAATGCAGTCTTGTGTGGTCTGGAAGACATAAAACGCTCAATAGAGTCCAGTCATTTCTCAAGGGTGAGTCCTTGACTGCATACATATTTCATTAATTCTGTACCAACATGGTAGCTAACTGCAGTGTGAATTAAATACAGAGAACATAGGAATATTATGTATAGTTTAGAGGAATAGCAATGTCCCTTCTTACTGTTGGGGTACTCTGTTTTGTCTGTTAATAATTTCTTCTATTAGGCCGGCGCCGTGGCTCAACAGGCTAATCCTCCGCCTTGCGGCGCCGGCACACCGGGTTCTAGTCCCGGTCGGGGCGCCGGATTCTGTCCCGGTTGCCCCTCTTCCAGGCCAGCCCTCTGCTGTGGCCAGGGAGTGCAGTGGAGGATGGCCCAGGTGCTTGGGCCCTGCACCCCATGGGGAGACCAGGAAAAGCACCTAGCACCTGGCTCCTGCCATTGGACGAGCGCGGTGCGCCGTCCGCGGCAGCCATTGGAGGGTGAACCAACGGCAAAAGGAAGACCTTTCTCTCTGTCTCTCTCTCTCACTTTCCACTCTGCCTGTCAAAAAAAAAAAAAAAAAGAAAAAAAAGAAAAAAAAAATTTCTTCTATTATCCATTCAATTTAATACCATCACTTTGTCCTTCATTTTTATGCATTTGATCAAAAATTAACAAATTAAAAATGAAAAAATTACCCGGCCACACTTCTCCAAATTAACTAAATAAATATCTTCTAGCAAATAAGATCAGAGGCAATTACAATTTTGAGAACAAGCACATAACTGGAAGGAGGGCAGGCTGAGGTTCCCTTTCTCTTTTTCTGAATGTATATAGCTGTGCCAATGAGAACAGACCCATACAGCATCCAAACTAAGCAGACCTCCTTCTCTTTCCTCTATTTTGATCCAGAATATGTCTCTTAGTCATGAAACTGCCACTGAATGTATGTGTCATACAGAATAGAAACATGTTTTCCGAGTCTGGTTTGTAGATTTCTCAGAATTCCTTTTGATCCTTTTAATTTTATTAACTGAAGTGGAAACCTATTCACATCAGAATTTTTGCAAAGTTTATTCCATATTCCAACCCCTGAAAAAGTTTTAAATACCAAGGGATTGGCCCAGATTGTCACCTAATGAATAAGAAAGTCTTCCAAAGTTCCTAGCATTTGAAGCCATTAGTTGCCATAAAATCAGGAATGATTATATTATCCCTGTAAAAACAAATTAAAATCTTAGGTTCATTACACCAGTTTTTCCATGATAAATAGGGGCTTTCCAGCATCACTAAAGAAGTCCACTTGCCAAAAATGCTCAATGTGCCAATGCTTTGGATCAGTTCTCAGAAAACACAGGCTCCAAAGAAATCAAATAGCAGAATGAACAATCATTCATAAGAAGCCAGAAAATGAGACCTCCTATAAGTGTACTGTCCTTGTCTTTTCAATAATCTAACATTTAAATAAAGGACACAGAGTTAGAGGAACCACATGCATCTATAGTCTCTAACTAACATAAAAACATAGCTATTGGGGCTGATTGTGGGTTAGCAGGCTAAACTGTCTCCCGTGACATTGGCATTTCATATGAGCAACCGGTTCAAGCTCCTGTTTTTCCATTTCCAGTCCTGCTCCCTGCTAATGGCCTGAGAAAGCAAGGGCAGCACAAGTGCTTGGGCCCCTGCACCCATGTGAGAGACCTGGAGGAAGCTTTGGGCTCCTGGCTTTGCCCTGGCCCAGCCTGGGCAATTGTGGCCTTTTTGGGGAGTCAATGAATGTGTGGGAGACCCCTTTTTCTGTGTAACTCTGCCTTTCAAATAAGTAAAACAGATCTTTAAAAAATAACTCTGGAATAACTAGGGGAAGTGAAGTATCTACCTGGTATAAGATGATATTAAAACTATTAATTTTTTTTACATTTGACACAATGATTGTGAGAGTTAATCTTATGTGTCAGCTTGAGTGGGCTGAGGGATACCCAGATTGGTGGTAAAACATAATTTCTTTTTTTTTATTTGACAGGTAGAGTTGTAGATAGTGAGAGAGAGAGAGAGACAGAGAGAAAGGTCTTCCTTCCGTTGGTTCACCCCCCAAATGGCAGCTACTGCTGGTGCTGCACCGATCCGAAGCCAGGAGCCAGGTGCTTCTTCCATCTCCCATGCGGGTGCAGGGGCTCAAGCACCTGGACCATCCATCCTCCACTGCCCTCCCAGGCCACACCAGAGAGCTGGACTGGAAGAGGAGCAACTGGGACTAGAACGCAGGGCCCATATGGGATGCCGGCGCCACAGGCGGAGGATTAACCAAGGGAGCCATGGCGCCAGCCCCAAAACATATTTCTTGATGTGCCTGTGAGAGTATTTGCAGATACTTGAATGCATAAACTGGGAAAAGAATATCATGTTCCCAATCAGGATTGATGTCATTCAATGACTGGGACCAAAATGTGGAGGAAGGACAGATTTGCTTTACCTACTTGAACTGGAACATCCATCTACTCTCACTTTTGTACATAGCACTCCTAGTTCTCTCTTTGTGAAAAATCCTTGTTTATTTACTTGAAAGGTAGAATAACAGAGAGAGAGAGAGGGAGAGAGAGAGAGAGAGAGAGAGAGAGAGAGAGAGAGTTTGGGGAAGAGAAAGAGAGAGAAGGAGAGAGAGAGACACACACAGAGAGATATCTTTCATCCCCTGGTGCACTCCCCAAATGCCTTCAACAGCCAGGGCTTGGCTAAAGCCAGGAGCCCAGAACTCCATCCTAGTCTCCCACATGAATAGCAGGGGACCACGTACTTGGGCCTTCCCAGATGTATTAGCACGAAGCTGGATTGAAAGCAGAGGAGCTGGGACTTGAACCAGCACCCTGTTATTGAATACCAGGCCTGCAAGCAGAAACTTCACCACCTGCACCACAATACCTGCCCAACCCCTGGTTCTCAAGCATTCAGATTAAAATTTTCAGCCCACTGGACTCAGTCAGGGACTTACATCATTCATATTTCTGGTTCTCAAGCCATCAGGTCTACACGGAACTACATCACTGGTTTTCCTGTCTACAGCCAGTTCCAGCAATGTCACAGACATTCAGGTCTACTCTTCACTCAGCCACCAGCCCACCCACAGCAAGCTGCAATCCTGCAACCTCCATTCATGATAAGTGCTCCATTTACCATTTTTACTCTGCCTTTTCCATATTTAGTTAGTTGAGATATGCAGATGTTTGCCATTCTGATACAACCACCTGCAGTGTTCAGAGCAGCAATATTCTGTACAGGTTTGTAGGTGAGGAGCAATAAACTGCACCTTGTAGCCTATGTGTGTAGTAGGCTACACCGCTTAGGTCTGTTTATACAACAAAATCACCCCATGATGCATGTCTCAGAATGCCCCCTTCATGAAGCCACAGGTCACGGTATTCAGAATTTCTAGAAAATAAGAATAAACTTTACATAAAGTCTGGAAAACACAACTTTATGTAACTTAGTATTTAGAGATCCTCATTTGGGCAAAATCACAGAGAAAGGCCAAGTCCAATCACCTTCTCGCTCCCAAACCAGGATTCAGTCAAGACTTTTCGATCCTATTTAAAGTAAGAATAATAACCCTTGTCACCCTCCCATGTCAAGGAGGTGTTGCAATGATGAATGACCTTCAGAAATAGATTTTGCCTGCTGATATATTTGTAACCCATATGGCTGTATCACCCTTTGACTTTTCTGGGAGGAATGGAAAATAGCTGCATTTAGTATGCCACAAATTAAATTTCTGTCAAGTTTGGCTTCAAGAAGCAGTCTTCCGCCAACACAGGTTCTCTTAGGCTGGCAGAGAAGCCTCATAGGGGCTCAGCAGGATTCACACTATCACACCGGTAGTGTGTGACTTTGTGCAAGTGGAAATGAAACTTTGTTGGCATAAAAATTTATTTTTTCATCTTTAAACAGTTTTAAGTATAGTTGACATAAAATACTGTGTGTATTTAATATATGCAGTTGGGAAAGTTTGGACATACGCATACAACTGTGGAATCACAACGATCAAGCCAATCAGCCTGTCCATCACCTCAGAAAGTTTCCTCTTGCCCCTTTAAAAAAAAAAAAAAAACAAAAAAAAACTATGATTTTCCCAGAGTCAGTTTCAAGAGTTGTTGTGAGGGCTACGTACTCTGGGTACATCATGCAAGTTTTGAAACATGCATAAATACTTAGTGGAGGAGAGTCAATATTTTTAGTATGCATCACATTAATATTCAAGTTAATTAAAATTTTAAAGGTTATTATAACTTACTAAATTTTTCATTCCTGTATCAAAAAGTGTCTATTAAGTACTTAGACTCTGACTGTAACAAAGATTATTAATCCAGTACATTTGCATTAGAAACATGTCACACTCTAATCCAATAGATTTTTTTTTTTGAGTTGTTTAATTCAACTGAACAAACATTTATTATGGCTCTTTTTCCCAATGTCAGGTGGCATTTTCATAAGAGCTGTTGTGGAAAATGTGGCTGTTTGCCTTTTGGAATTTGTATTTGAGGCTAATTTTACAGAAAATTGTCATGCTTCATTCCACTCAGAGAAAAACTTACCCTGGGCAACTGTTTAAACTTCATTTCATGATATGAGATTTCATGGGGCTGTACTGCTGTACTGTCAGTACAGGACTTAGAGTTAATCAAAGTTAGAGATAGCACTCCAAGTAGAAATGAATTTAGGAGTTGAATGAGGTGAACTAAATATCCAAGCAAAATGAGAGTGTGAGAAATAAAGCACATTTTATTCTATTAAAAGATGAATGGTTCGCAATAGAGATCAAACCAGGACCAATGATGGAAACAAACCTGGAAGAGATGAGCTTTTTGTCTCTCACTCACTCTCACTCATGCTGTTTAGGGACTCAGCTGCTCAGATGTCAGTGGAGTTGAGCGCTCTGGTTTAGCTGAGCTGAGATTCTGCTAATAGATATGCCTTGGAGTTCGAAGATTCTGAGAGCAGCCGACCTGTAAAAGATGTTTTCAATCAAACATCTTTGTCCCGTTTCTGTGCCTGGGGAAACATGATTCAGTATTAATCAAGACGCCTACAGGTTGTACATAGTGTACACTGGGGGAGTAATCAAGCCTTGAGACAGGATGAGACGCTTTTTGCTGAAGCTGGCACACCGCGCTGATCCGAAGCCAGGAGCCAGGTGCTTCTCCTGGTCTCCCATGGGGTGCAGGGCCCAAGCACTTGGGCCATCCTCCACTGCACTCCCGGGCCACAGCAGAGAGCTGGCCTGGAAGAGGGGCAACCGGGACAGAATGTGGTGCCCTGACCGGAACTAGAACCCGGGGTGCTGGCGCTGCAAGGCGGAGGATTAGCCTAGTGAGCCACGGCGCCGGCTGAACAGTGGAATTCTAAAAGGCCAAAGAGTCAGTGATATCTATATAATGGGATCAATGCTTCCACAATTGCAGAGAAATAATAGTTATTATAGCTTATGTAGAATTTCTAATAGTGATTACAGTAAGAATAATTTTCATTTGGGTTATCTATACATAGGGAAAACAGAAATTGAGCTACTTTTACTTTTTAAAAAAGATTTATATTTATTTGAAAGGCAGAGTTACAGAGAGAGAGAGAGAGAGAGTGAGAGCGAGCGAGAGAGAGAGTGCTGATTCACTCTCCAAATGGCCACAACTGCTGGAGCTGGGTTAATCTATAGCCAGAAGCCTAGAGTTTCTTCAAGATCGTCTAAGTGGGTGCAGGGGCCCAAGTAATTAGGCCATCTTCCATTGCTTTCCCAAGTACATTAGCAGGGAGCTGGGTCAGAATTGGAGCAGCTGTGACTCAAACCAGCACCCATATGGGATGCCAGCATTGCAGGGAGCAGCTTTATCTGCTATGCCACAGCACCTGCCCCAGAAATTGAGTGTTGAATGATTAAATATACTGGTTTTCAATTGTGATGGCTCAATATTGATGAAAGCTGTATGTTTTGAAAATCCACTGAAGATACTTTTTGAATATATACTAGTGGGTAGAAATATCATATCAATAAATATCCCTAGATGATAATAATACTTGTATTGCATGTACAATAGTGTTTACTTTTGCATGTACAACACGTAGGCACACCTTCAGATAAAAGTAACAGAAATCCTGACCTATGGTGAGTTAAACAAAGAAGAGTTTATATGTGTGTTTTTTTCATATAGCAGTTAGATATGGAAGTATATATTTCTTTAAGAAAGAGAGAGAGAGATAGAGAGAGAGAGAGAGAGAATCTCCTATCTACTGGTTCACTCCCCAGATGCCCACAACAGCTGGGGCTGGGCCAGGCCAAAGCCAGGAGTCAGGAATGGCATCTGAGTTTTTCACATAGGTGGCAGAGACTCCATGCTTGAGCCATCATCTGCTGCTTCCCAGGCACATTAGCATGGAGCCAGATCAGAAGCAAGTAGCTGGGACCAGAGCCAGTACTCTGATATGGGATGCAGGTGTCCCAAGCAGCAGCTTCGCCCTTTTGCCACAGAGTCCATTCCTGGAAGTTGAAGCTTTGCTGTTGGTTCATATTTAAAAAAGCAACAAGAGAGGCAGCTCTACATGTTTTGGTCTTTCCTTAATGATGGCAAAATGGTTGTTTGAGCTCTAGGAATTATGACCACATTTAAATATAAAGCAGGAGGGACAAGATGACCCTGTTAATATCTAACTCTCAGTAGAGCTAAGTAGAAGCAACCCTGTCAAACTTTCTCTTATGTAGAACTGAGGAACATGGTCTCTTGTTGCTGTAAAAATTCAGCATGTTGGACATTTGGCCTGCTGACTGAAACCTTAGCATTCCATCTTGGCACGCCTAAGTTTGAGTTCTGGCTCTGCTTCTGATTCAAGTTCCCATATGTGCAACCTGGGAGTAAGCTGGTGTTAGCTCAAGTACATGAGTCCTGGAATGAGTTCCCAGCCCCCCAGTCTCATCTGGTCTCATCTGACCAGCAGATGGGAGATCTCTCTCTCTCTCTCTCTCTTTCTCTCTCTCTCTCTCTTAAATAAATACTTTTTTTAAAAAAAATGAGAGATTATATATCTGGCAATGGGAAGCAGAACTATCCTAATTGGATTCCTCATGATTCATTATGAAGGGCTGGATCTATTTACTGCCCTGAATATAATCACGTTTCTCATAACAATGAATTGTGGAGTGAAGGGAGATGTTGAGTAGGCAAAGAAGAGTCTGCCATAGTTCACTTCATCCCTTGTGTACATACAAAAGTTTATGGAGAAATAGAATTAAAAGACAACATAAATTTTCAATGAAACTTTTTAAGCATACACATATATATGTCACTTTATGCTTATTCAATATGAGATCCTATATGCACATACATATAGGATATGTATATACATATAAATAATCTGTTAGGAAGATTAAATATAGGCAAAATGGTAAGTGAAAATGATAATGTATTTTAAAAGTACTGGAAAATTAAAGATAGTCTAGAGAATTAAAGTAAGTGCTTATTTGCACATTTTTAAAATCTTTGTGCTTATAGAACTGCTGCCCCATGTAAAAGAAAATATCTAAAGAGTAAAAAATCACTGTGAAATTGATGATGATAGCATTAATGGAGAACAATGGAAAAACAATGGCATTGTAGTCAAAATGCATGAAATCCAGTCTAATGTCCATCACTAGTGAGTGGTTTGACCTTGGACAACTTCTATTACATGTCTGACATTTGGTTTCTTTTGGATAAATTGTGTTTCTGGAGTCTGAATTAACTCATAAAACTCTTGATGATGGCTAGGTAAAACAGAAATACTTCCAACCATGGCTGGGAAGATTTGATGATTAATTCTTACTATTTTATTCAAAATTAAAGATGAGTAAATATTTTATTTTGTAGCTTAAATGAAAACTGATGTGCTTAAGTACATTTGAACATATTTAAATCAATTGCAATTGAACTTACTTCCATAGCTTGTATTGAGTCAGTAAGCATTTAGCCAAGCTGTTAAGATGCCCATGTCCCTCGTCAAGTACCTGGTTTTGATTCCTGGCTTTGGATTCTGCTTCCAGCTTCCTTCCAGTGCAGACCCTGGGAGGCAGCAGTGATGACTCAAGTGACTGGGTTCCTGTCACATAATTGGGAGATCTGGATTGAGTTCCTAGCTTCCAGCTTTGGACCCAGTCCCGCCCTACCGATGGAAGCATTTAGGGGAGTGAATCAGGAGTTGGGAATTGTCTGTCTCCCTCTCTCATTATCTTTCTCTAAAATAAGTAAAAATAGAAAAAATAAAAGTTATATTGTCCTTACTTTGGATTTTAAAAAACTTTTAACATGATGTATTAGAAAAACTCAACTAAGGAGGTAGAAGGAACTCTCTACACATATGTATTAGACTGAGGCTTGTTGGATAATTTGTATTGTTCTCTTCATGTCATTCCTGAAAAGTGTGAAATATTAAAATACAAAACAAGAGTTAAATAAATATCATGAATTTAATTTAATTTGATCTAACTGATGGAATTATAAAATGATTATAGTTTTCCCAAACTAGAAACTTTGGAATAGTGCAACTTAAATTTAAATGATTTCCCTCCAGGTGTATTGTGATGTTTTCAAGAAAATACAACATATTGAAGATATTGTGAAATTTGTATCTACTCATATTTTCATACTCTATCCACAGAATTCCACAGTGTAGTTATATGAGTTATTTTACATGAATGCAATTAATTATTATGGCTAGGAAATATTTTGTTGAGCATCTAGAAAATTCTTCCTATTGTACTCTCTGCTCTGTCATCAGCATTGTGCATATATAATACATTTGAAAAGCATTTGTAGTGTAGGTAGTAGTTTTCTGTAAGTTAGAAATATTAAGCATTGTGCATATATAATACATTTGAAAAGCATTTGTAGTGTAGGTAGTAGTTTTCTGTAAGTTAGAAATATTAAGCATTATTTTGTGATGCCAAAAGGAAAAGTAAAAATGAATACAACGCAGGGAGTTAAATAAGAAGGCCCATTTAAGATTCAAGGGTAAAAAATTATGTCCAATTTTATAAGTACAACCTTTGTGGTGGGTTCAATCAGTGCATTCAAATATATTTCCTGAAATTTTAAGTTGTGCTTAATCAAATTGGCTGTGGAAATAGCCCTTGAGCAAAATTACATGCAGCTTTTAAAATTAAAGCCTGAAGGCTACAGGGTGTAACAACTAACCTTTACAGTCTTTAAAATACATCAGCAAAGTTAGGAAATATTTGACACCTGGGAGTTTTCTTTTTGCATTATTAGGGTTACAGGTACAGTTCAAGTCTTCACGTCAGGAAGATATTTCAATGAACATTCCAGATGTTGGACAAATGTGTTGCCTCCTAATCCTCCTTAGACATGTGCTATAGTTCCATTGTTCTTGAGAATTCCTCTTTAAAGAGTAGGTCAGCATCAATAGCCACCTTAACTCAAGCCATGATGAACATACATCATTTCGATTTTGCACAAAAAATGTCAAATAATGTGTGTATATATACATATATATGAAAATTTTAGAAATAATATTCTCATCTCAGTGACATATTGGAGTGAACATTTGTTATTCTTTTGTCTGCCTGGCACCAATCTTTCAAATATTTCTCACCTTTGAGTTTGATGAGAGGTAATGTTCCCTCGTGATTTAAAAGTAGAAAATGTCTGGTACTTGAGTCCTTAGATCCCATAATAGGTATGGTATAGCCCCATGAACTAGACTTTTCCTACCTGATTAGCTGGCCCAAGGATTTGAATCAGGAGTTGGTGACAAGGGGATAGCCTGACTCCTCTATGTTAGAGGCTGTAGGAAGATTCAATTCCTGGAGAAGCAATGCCTATGTTTCTAGTGGCAGCAACCTGAATTTAGCACCTTCGATATTGGTGAGGCAAATTGTCTTCCGTAGTCTTCAGAGGGGACTCTTTGGGGTCTTTATTGGATAATCTGCAACACAATTTCCAGAGTTCATAACCTTGAGGCTTTCTTTAGTCCTCTGATACGTGGGAGGACCATGAGGGTGTGTGTGACCGACATCCAACAAAAGAAATCTCAATTGATCCAGGGGTCTTTTCTAGGCTGTGAGATTCTTCTCTGAATTTGCACCCAGGCCACTCTTAGAGCAGGTTGTACTGAGCCATTGACTAATTCAGCGACATTACCAAGATAGACCTTTTGACCAACCCATAGATTATAGCTGAACTTTCTTTAGACTGTACTCCACTCAGAAGCTTCGCCCCATGTTCTGGCCTCTCTTCTTCTTTGTAGATTAAATTAAAAGTGTCTTTATTTGAGAGGCAGAGATAAAGTCACACACATGCACACACACACACAATGCGGGGGGAGAGACAGAGAGAGAGAGAGAGAGAGAGAGAGAGAGAAACTCCCATATGCAGGCTTACTCCCCAAATATCTGCAATTTCTCCAGGCCAGGGCTGAAGTCAGAAGCTGGGGGCTCAATCCAGGTCTCCACTTGGGAGGCGAGAACACAATTACTTGAGCCAGCACCACTGCCTCCCAGGGTCTGCATTAGCAGGAAGCTGAGGTTAGGAGCCACAGTAGTGTGTAGAACCCAAGCATTCTATCATGAGACATGGGCATCTTAACCAGTATCTTAACTTTGAGGTCAAACTCCCACACTCCTCTCTCTTTTCTTTGAAGCAGCACTTCCCCTACAGAAATTCTTGTTCCTTGAGTCCTATATTGATGTCTGTTTCTTGGAAGACACAGAAATCTGTGCAGCAATACATCTTCCTGAAACATGTATGTTTTCTATTTAAATAAGCCAGAATTGGTGGTTGTTACTTTCAGAGCATGGAACGTTATACACTTAATGGACAGTCATTAAAATTGATGCTAATCTCTCCTGAGACCATCTATAGTCACTCCTCTGACTTACAAGGTTCTATTTGATTCAGGTCGGTATTAACACATCTAACATACCAGTGGAGAAACAGTTATGGAAAACCACCCAAATCAAAGACTGAATGTATTGTCAAGTGTTTGTGGTCCGTTTAAATACTGGGTGCAAACATTTACCAAAACCTTTCTGAAAAAGGACTGCTTAGATAAGAGAGCACATTACATATGAAGAGGGATCGAGCAAGTAAAGTCCTCTTTAAGGATGGCTCACCATGGAACAATTATAGATTAATGGTATGGAAGTGGCATGGAATGTTTCAACAGAAAAAGCCAAATAAGACAATAAAGTACAATACAGTTTGTTACATTTTCATTGAGTTTTGATTTGCACATAATAAAATGAGCTGACTGAAATGTCAAGTTTGAAGAGTTTTTTTTTTTTTTTTTTTTTTTTTTTTACAGGCAGAGTGGACAGTGAGAGAGAGAGACAGAGAGAAAGGTCTTCCTTTGCCGTTGGTTCACCCTCCAATGGCCGCCGCGGTCGGCGCGCTGCGGCCGGCACACCGCGCTCATCCGATGGCAGGAGCCAGGAGCCAGGTGCTTTTCCTGGTCTCCCCATGGGGTGCAGGGCCCAAGCACCTGGGCCATCCTCCACTGCACTCCTGGGCCACAGCAGAGGGCTGGCCTGGAAGAGGGGCAACCGGGACAGAATCCGGTGCCCCAACCGGGACTAGAACCCGGTGTGCCGGCGCCGCAAGGCGGAGGATTAGCCTGTTGAGCCACGGCGCCGGCCAAGTTTGAAGAGTTTTGACAGATGAATGTATCTATGTGACCAGCTAAGATCTATGAGCTTTATACCACACCAGTTAATTCCTAGCTTCACTTTCTAATTTATTTCCATTTCCCCAGGGCAAACTGTAATTTAATTTCTTTTTTTAAATATTTATTTTATTTATTTGAAAAGCAGATTTACAGAGAGGTAGAACCAGAGAGAGAGAGAGAGAAGGGGGGAGAGAGAGAGAGAGAGAGAGAAGTCTTCCATCCAATCATTCACTCTCCAAGTGACCACAATGGTCGGAGCTGAGCTGATCTGAAGCTAGGAACCAGGAGCTTCTTCCGGGTCTTCCACATGGGTGCTGGTGCCCAACGACTTGGGCCATCTTCTACTGCTTTCCCAGGCCACAGCAAAGAGCTGGATTGGAAATGGAGCAGCCGGAACTTGAACTGGTGCCCATATGGATGCAGGCACCGCATGCCGAAGCTTTAATCAGCTGTGCCACAGTGCCAGCCCCCTGTAATTTAACTTCTGTCAAGATGGTTTCTCTAGTCTGTAATTTCTACTGATCCAAAAGTTCATATCAATGAAATCATGCAACACTTCTTCTTTTGTGTCTGGCTGCTGTGGATCAGTAAAAAAAATCATTGACAGTTGGGTCAGTCAACTTGCTGTTACCACAGTGAAATACCTAAGGCAAGTTACTTACGAAGGAAGCAGGTTTATTTTGGCTCATGGATTTGAAGGTTCACGGTCTGAGATTGGGTGGGCCTTCCTGGCTCAGTCGTCTGGTGGGGTTGGAGGATGGCAATGATGGCATACATGCAGAGGAAGGATCTCAGGGTGAGCCACGAAAACAGAGGGAATGTGAGGGCCTGACACATGCTTTTCTAACCAGCCCTCTTGTGAGAACTACCTGCCAAGGCCACTTCCCCAGTGGCCTGGAGACCTCCCACTAGGCTCACCTCCTGAAACCATTATTGGATTAGGTTTCCATCCTCTCAGTATTATTAATTTATGACTTTGGGGATTAAACATCTGCATGAGTTTAGAAGTGAGATTTTATTCCAACCATAGCAATAAACATCCATACTGCTGCGTATTATTAGCAGTTTGATCATTTGATTCCTGAGTGGTACATAACTATGAATATATCAATTTGTTTATCTACTTTCCTGTTGCAGACATTTGGATAGTTTTAAGGTTTTGTAGATTATTAGTGAAACTGCTGCAAACATTCTTGTGCAAGTTTTTGTTAATATATTTTTGTTTTTCTTGGGTCAAAATCTAAGGTAGGTTCTTATAGTAGATGAATCGTAATGAATTTTAATAAAAGAATATTTGATTTCCTATAAGAAACCTCAGAATTACTCTCCAGAATGATATTATAAGCTTTTTATCTCTACCAGTAATGTATGAAAATTGTAGCTCATCTGCATCCATTTTTTCCCTTTGACCTCCATTTCTGTCTTCTTTTGGATTTACCGTGTTTTTTTGTCTTCAATTCTATATCTTCTACTGTCTTTTCAGCTATCTCTCCTTATATTGTCTTAAAATTACTGTCCTTTTTTTTAAAAAAAGATTTATTTTATGTATTTGAAAGACAGAGTTACAGAGAGAGGTAGAGACAGAGAGAGAGGTCTTCCATCCGCTGGTTCACTCCCCAGATGGCCACAACGGTCAGAGCTGCACTGATCTGAAACCAGGAGCCAGGAGCCTCTTCCAGGTATCCCACATGGGTGTAGAGGCCCAAAGACTTGGGCCATCTTCTACTGCTTTTCCAGGCCATAGCAGAGAGCTGGATCAGAAGAGGAGCAGCCAGGACTAGAACCAGCACCCATATGGGATGCTGGCGCTTCAGGACAGGGCGTTAACCCATTGCACCACAGCACTGGCCTCAAAATTACTATTCTAAGAGTTACACTATGTGGCCGGCACTGTGGCTCACTTGGCTAATCCTCCACCTGCAGCTCCAGCACTGTGGGTTCTAGTCCTGGTCACTCCTCTTCCAATCTAGCTCTCTGTTGTGGCCCAGGAGGGCGATGGAGGATGGCCCAAGTGTCTGGGTCCCTGCACCCGCGTGGGAGACCGGGAGGAGGCACCCGGCTCCTGGCTTCAGAATGGTGCAGTGCCAGCCATAGTGGCCATTAGGGGAGGGAACCAACGGAAACAAAACCTCTCTCTCTCTCTCTCTCTCTCTCTCTCTCTTTCGCGCTGTCTATAACTCTCTCTCTGTCCCTCTCTCACTAACTCTGCCTGGCAAAAAATAAAATAAAATAAAATAAAATAAAAGTTACAATATGCAGTCCTTATTTATTAGAGTCTATCTTATAATTCCATTTCATGTATAAGATAAGAATATATGGCAGTAAAGTTACATTTATATCTTTCCTGTCTTAGACCATTGCTTTCATCTGCTTTATTCCATGATTTATAAACTTCATAATATATAGCTATTATTTTTGCTTTATCAAGTGAATTGACTTTTTAAAAAATATTTATTTATTTGAGAGTTACAGTGACAGAGAAGGAAGGTGAGGGAGGGAAGGGGGGAAAGAGGGAAGGAGAGAGAGAGAGAGTGAGAGAGGGACATCTTCCAACTGTGTCTCAATGTGGGTGGTGGATGGCACTCACTTGTGACGTCATCTCTGCCTTCCCAGGTGCATTAGCAGGAATGCTGGTTCACAAGTAGCTGGGACTCCAGCAGGCACTATGATGTAGGTTGCTGGCATTGCAAGTGGTGTCTTAACCCACTGTGCCCCAGTGTTGATCACAAGATAAATGACTTGATTTTTAAAGAACATAAGAAAATAAAAATCAGTCTTTGGTGTCAACATACAGAGATACCTCTTCCAGTAGTCTCCCTTTATTCTTGTAGATTTTTATCTGGTTCCATATTGCCTTAATTTTTAGGCAAAATTGCTCATGGCTTTTATATAATGGAACATATCATTACTTTTTCTTTATTAAAAAAAAAAACAAGGAAAATGTATGTTTGAATATCCATGTCTAAAGCATTCAATAGGATGGGTTTTAAAATTGCATACACTCATGTAACCAGTGAACTGCTTAAAGTATAGAACAATTCAAAAACTCCCAAAATTCACTTCATGCTTCCATCTGGTCAACCCACCTGGTCTCTCAGACCCTAGAGACTGCAGATTTCATCTTGGGTTCTAGCAACCTGTGCCACAGGACTGGAGTGTGCGCTCGAGGGAAGTCACAGTTATGTGTCTCTCATCCCAGGAGATTCTCCACTGTCAAGGGTGAATTGTCCCTTGTCTCCAAATGAGTTTTGTTACACATTACCGATGTAGAAAATTTTATTAGTTTTGGTCTGTTTATGGTTTATAATAGTTGTCTTTTGGAAGGTTAGTCAGTTGCTTTCCCAAAACTGGAGATCCTGAGAGATGGGTATCGTCTACAGTACTAAAATAAGTCATTCACATAACATATCTCCCACGTGACCTTTTAGTAATTTGAGTATACAAAATTTTTTCAAACTTGTAGAGAATTTTAGGAGGTCATTAGTATAAGAAGAGTGATAATAAACTGTTCCCTCCTATTTTCTCCATGCTCTTGTTTCTAGAATTTTTGGAGGTAATCCTAGCACAACAATTCTGGTTGCAGCTATAAAATAAAATATATTTAAAATGGTGATACTACAACAGAGATATAAGAAGAACATCCTTTTTGGTCATATTTTCCACTGATTAAAGATATTAAGATATTAACATACAAGAACACTTCGGAAAGTTCATGGAAAATGGAATTAAAAGGCGAGTTTATTTTGCTGCAAAAATTTTAAATACAAAGAGTGCACAAAAATTCATGGAAATTCATATTACACAAAAAGTAGGTATGAATTAAAAAATTATTTGCGTTAAAATAAACTTATTTTTAAATTCAATTTTCCATGAACTTTTTGAGGTTTCCAAATATGTCTTTAAAATATATTCCTGCTATGTATTCTGGAATTTATTTATTTATTTTTAAAATATTTATTTATTCATTTGAAAGGTAGAATTAGAGAGAGGCAGCGACAGAGAGAGAGATCTTCCATCCACTGGTTCACTTCCCAAATGGCTGCAACAGCCAAAGCTGGGTTGATTGGAAGCCATGAGCCAGGAGCTTCTTCCGAGTTCCCCATGCAGGTGCAGTGGCCCAAGGACTTGGGTCATCTTCTATTGTTTTCCCAGGCCACAGCAGAGAGCTGGATTGGAAGTGGAGTAGCAGGGACTCAAATCAGTGTCCATATGGGATGCTGGCACTGCAGGTGGCAGCTTCACCTGCTAAGCCACAGTGCTGGCTCCTTCTGGAATTTAATGACACAGAGAAATTGAAGACATTCTGGACATTCTGGAGTTTTTTCCTGGTGTTCAATTATTACCTGATATCATTTATTGCCCTTTACTTCACGCATTAGTGTTTCTTTGGGGCTTTTCGGTCCTATCTTATGAAAGTCAAGTGATCTACATTCATGAGACTTGATGAAACCTATAAATATTTATAACCTATTTAAATGTGCTATGTTTCCCACTGAGAATATAACAGCAAGCTCACAGTTTATTGATTAAAGAGAGAAAACAACAAAATAGAAATAAAAACATGATTCTAAATGCTAAGTGTGGGTTTTGGGGGATGCTATAATCTGTGTGAACTTTTTTTTGAGTTTTTATAAGTTATTTATTTGAAAGGTAGAGCGATAAAGAGGGAGAGGAGAGAAAGAGAATGAGGGAGGGATTTTCCATCTGCTGGTTCACTTCTCAAATGCCCATAACAGTTGGGATTGGATCTGGCCAAAGCCAGGAGTCCAAGAACTAACTCATCCAAGTTTCCCATGTTGGTGGTAGGAATCCAAGTACTCTCTCCTTCATCTACTGCCTCCCTGATGTATTAGCAAGAAGTTGGAACAGAACTTGGATGGATCCCAGCTATTCCAGTATGATGTTCCCCAAGCAGTGGCATAACCCACTGTATTAGCATATCTGCTCCTGTAAGAGAATAATTTTATTGCATCTAGCAAATAAGATTTGTTGCATAAATTTAAAAGTTGCTCAATAGGAAAAAAATGTATCAAAATAAATCATGACTATAACACAGAGAGGCTTGTCTAACATTTTCCTAGCCACATCCCAGCACACAGTTTTTATTTCAAGAATATCTAATTCTTGTTAGTTGAGGAACATGAGATTTTGGCATGAGATAATTTAAATTTTTAAGCCCTTTTGTAGTTAACATTGTTTCTCCAAAACCTTACTTTTATAGTGCTTAAATTTGTTGCAAAAAATTGTAAATTTTGAGGTCTTAAAACTCTTTGTTGTACCCATACTTTTTAACAGTTTGGTTAGGCAATTAAGATAATCTTTTCAGAGAAACATGTTTGGAATTTAATCAACACCTCTTTTAAGAGTTCCACATATTTATTTGTAATGGAAACCAGGAGCCAGGAGCTCAATCCAGGGCTCCCATGTGGGTGGCAGGGTTCCAAGTATCTGACTCATCTTCCGCTGTCTTCCAGGGTATGCATTAGCAAGAAGCTAGACTCTGGAGTGGAACTGGAGCTTGAACCCAGGCACTCCAACATGGGATGTGGCAGCAGTGGCTTTTGGGAAGTGAATGAGTGTATGGAAGACGTCTCTCTCTCTCACTGTTTCTATCTAAACAAAAATGAATCTAAATAAAAAGAGAAAATTTCAATATCCAGTTCACACCCCATACAAGCTAAATAAGAACATCAGGGATTATTTTCAAGGTCCTCAGATAATTCCTGTGTGTCACAAGGATTTGGAACCACTGAGTGAGGACAGTCATTTGTTAGCTTACTCATTTTCCTGTTCCCTCTATATACAAGGTCAAAATAGTTATTTTGTTTTCTCTTTTGTAAATATTGCTTCTTAATGTATAGTAAAATCTACTTTTCTTTAACAATATTGTCTCATCATGGCCTTTTAGGAAATTCAAAAAGCTGTATGTGTCACCCATACTTGTTATCTGAAAACAAGAAACCCTATGGAAACAGACTCTGTTGATGAGACATGGGGGAACCTTAGTTTAAATAAATTAATGATTAGAATAAGGGAGAAAAAATTAGACTCCCGAATCTATAATGAATACATCAGCAATTATTGCTGGTGGAGAATTCAGTTAAATAGCAACAGAGAAGAAAGGAAGAGTTGTTTTGGCAAGGGGAACAGGAAGAATTCATTCACTTTAAAAATCGACCCCAGAAAAATGAGAATTACCAGTAAAATAAATTCATTAGAGTCGGATGCCAAGTTCTTTCTCTGCCTGATCTTTCCTCCTGGAGTCTTCTGCTCTATCTCTGAGTCTCTCCCTCTCCCACCCCCTTCCTTAATTATACTTGCAAATTCTTGCCATTTGGAACAGTTTTTGGAGCCACAGAGAAGTGATGCTTGAGAGGTGAAAGGCGATCACAGCCTGGCCTGGAATCAATTGATAGGGAGACTCTTGACAACACTCACCAGCCCACTCCCAGCTGGACCAGCATGCGGCTGCTCGGCGGCAGCCCTAGCAATTTGGAGCCACGCGTGGTAATTGGTTTCAGATGAAACCAGAGCAACTCCTTCACACTGTCCTCATCCCACTGCCCAAGGAACTGGAGAGCATAACAGCACATGCAGGGCAAACCCCCAGCGTCATGGAAATCCCATCACTGATAGTGTCCTGGGAGTCTCCATGGGGTAGGAAGGATTATTCTGTTATTTCAATGGTTAGCTGTGCTCACCCTACTGCTCTGGCTGTAACCCTTCCCTTTCCCTAAGAACCTCGTGTTTTGCAAACACCAAATGAAATCATCTAATGAAGGAAAATGTTAGAGATCCTGTTCTTCACTTGGAAGAAATAGTGAGTGTAGTTTTACTAGTCTCACTAAATGACCCATATACCTTTAAATGTAGATAGATATGTACATATATATATATATATATATATGAATTAGAGAGAGCTAGAGAGAGACAGACAGATAGATGGAGATAGCCTGTCTGTTGGTTCACTTCCCAAATGTCTGCAACAGTTAGGGCTGAGCTAAACCAAAACCAAACACTAGGGACTCAATCTGGGTTTCCCATAAGGATAAAAGAACCCAAATACTTGAGCCATCATCCACCATCTCTTTGGGTGAACAGGAGCTGGAAGCTAGAATCAAGAGCAGAGTAAGGAGTGGAACCCAAGCACTCCATTATGGGATGCTGGCATCCCAAGCATTTCTTAACCAGTACACCAAATGCCTGCTCCCCTCCCACCTCTTTTAAAGGTAACATTTCACATAAAATGAAAATTTCCCAGTGAATACTCTTTGCTAATTTGCTTAAATGGTGTATAGTGAAGGTATCTCAAAAAGTCCATGTAAAATGTAATTAAAATATTTATTTAATCACAAAACATTTGAAATCCATCCATATTATTTTCATAATGCATACTTCCATGAACTTTTTGCAATACTCTTGTATGCAAGTATATAATTTCAGAATTTCTTCAACAGAAAAATGTGTATATAGACATTTTATAATTTTGAAATAACTGAATACAAACTTATAAAAATATTTTCAAATAATTAAAATCATGCAAAACTACAGGTTCTGACTTATCTGTTATCTATGTATTTTCTGTCTATTTACTGCTTTTAAGACTCTTTCAATGATTTTATTTTAAATCAACAATTTCAGGGAGGGGGGATTCCAAGATGGTGGATTAGGGAATGACACACTGCACTAGGATAAGGATTTTTAAAAAAAAGTTTAGGAAGTGAGCTCTCAGGGAAGAATTGGAGAGAAAACCTCACAGGAAATTCTACAAGAAGAAGAATGCCATGCACTTGTGTGGAAGGTGTGGATGCACAGCATGAACATGGACACAACACACGACTGCAGCAGCCAAGAGCCGGAGCAGGCAGGAGCTTAGAGGAGGAGATGAGACCAGCCTGCTGTGGTGGTATAGCTGGAGGGAGAGCTTGGCATAAGTCCAGACTGGAGCCTATTTGTAGATGACATGATCCTATATGTGGAGGATCAAAAAGGATCCATGGAGAAACTATTGAAACTCATTTGGTAAAGTGGCAGGAAATAAAATCAACACACAAAAATCAGTAGCCTTTATATATACAGACAATGCTATGGCTAAGGAAGACTTTTAAAGATCTATCCCATTCACAATAGCTACAGCAAAAATTAAATACCTTGGAATAAATTTAACCAAGGATGTCAAAGATCTCTACAATGCAAATTATAAAACATAAAAAAAATAGAAGAAGACATTAAAAATGGGAAAATTTTCCATGTGTGAGAATTGGAAGAATCAGCTTCATAAAAATGTCCATTCCACTGAAAGCAGTTTACAGATTTGATACAATCTCAATCAAAATACCAATGATATTCTTTGCAGATCTAGAAAAAATGATGCTCAAATTTGTATGAAAATACAAGAGACCCTGAATAGCCAAAGCAATCTTACAAAACAGAAACAAAGCTGGAGGCATCACAATACCTGATTTCAATACATACTACAAGGCAGTTATAATCAAAACAACCTGGTACTGGCATAAAAGCGAATGTGTAAACAAGTGGAACAGAATAGAGACTCTGGAAATGAAACCATGCATCTACAACCAACTTATCTTTGACAAAGGAGCTAAAATCAATCTCTGGAGCAAGGACAATCTCTTAAAAATGATTCTGGCTTTCACTGGATCTCTGTGTGCAGAATAATGAAACTAGACTCCTACCTTATACCTTACACAAAAATCCACTCAAAATGGATCAAAGACCTAAATCTACCACCTGATGCCATCAAATTACTAAGCAACATTGGAGAAACTCTGGAAGACATTGGCCTAAGCAAAGAAGTCTTGAAAAAGACCCCTTAAGCACAGACAGTGAAAGCCAAAATTGACAAATGAATTACATAAAGCTGAGAAGCTTTTGAACTGCAAAAGAAACACTCAACAGAGTGAAGAGGCAACTGACAGAATGGGAGAAAATATTTGCAAACTATTCAACTGATTAGGAGTTAACATCCAGAATCTGTAAAGAACTTAACAAATTTAACAACAAAGAAACACTCTAGTTAAGAAATGGGCAAAGGACTTGTATAGGCATATTTCAAGAGAGGAAATTCAAATGGCCAACAGACACTTGAAAAAATCCTCAGGATCACTATCCACCAGGAATTGCAAATCAAAACCACAATGAGGTTTCACCTCACTCCAGTTAGGACAACTTTTATACAGAAATCAACAAACAACAAATGCATATGAGGTTGTAGGGGAAAAGTACCTTAACCCGCTATTGGTGGGAATGTAAACTGGTGCATCCAGTGTGGAATTCAGCATGGAGATATTTCATAAATCTGAATATAGACCTACCATATGATCTAGACGTCCCACTCCTGGGAGTTTACCCAAACCACAAGAAAACAGAATATGAAAGAGTTATCTGTACCCTGAATTCATTGCAGCACAATTCACAATAGCTTAGATACGGAATCAATCCATATGTCCATCAACTATTGACTGGATAAAGAAATTATGGTATATATTCACTATCGAATACTACTCAGCTGAAAAAAAAAAATGAAACCTTGCGTTTTGCAACAAGATGGGCATAATTTGAAACCATTATATTTAGTGAAATAAGCCAGTCCCCAAAAGACAGATATCATATGTTTTCCCTAACCTGAGGTAACTAATAAGTACCTAAAATGTAATGTATTGGTGTGAATTGGACATTTTGAGATTTCTTTTTTTTTTTTAGACAGGCAGAGTGGACAGTGAGAGAGAGAGAGACAGAGAGAAAGGTCTTCCTTTTCCATTGGTTCACCCCCCAATGGCCACTGTGGCCAGTGCACTGCGACTGGCACAATGTGCTGATCCAAAGCCAGGAGCCAGGTGCTTCTCCTGGTCTCCCATGGGGTACAGGGCCCAAGCACTTGGGTTATCCTCCACTGCACTCCTGGGCCATAGTAGAGAGCTGGCCTGGAAGAGGGGCAACCGGGACAGAATCCGGCGCCCCAACCGGGACTAGAACCCAGTGTGCCAGCTCCACAGGCGGAGGATTAGCCTATTGAGCCCTGGCGCTGGCCTTGAGATTTCAATGATTGTTTACATCCCTTGTCTCTTCCATTGAGGAACAGTGTTTTTCTTTTTTTCATCGTACTATTTGTTGAACTCTTTGATTTAGTGTAGGGTTAACTGTACAATCATTAAGTAAAGTGAAAAAAGACTTTTGTAAAAATCAAGAGTGGGAAAGAGAGAAGGAGGAGAAAGTAGGGCTGGAGCATGGGTGGGATGGGAGAGTAGGGTGGAAAGCATTATGATGTTCCCAAATCTGCATATATGAAAATTGTATAACTTAAATACAAATTTTTTAAAAAGAGTAAAATAAGAAAGAAATCTTTACATTTCAGGTAATGGTAATGACACTATTTCCCTGACTTGGACTTCAGAAGACACATATTTATGAAGACATTTTGGAATGCAGTGGAGGATGGCCCACGTCCTTGGGCCCTGCACTTGCATGGGCGACCAGGAGAGGCACCTGGCTCCTGGCTTCTGATCCACGCAGTGCACCGGCCATAGTGGCCATTTGGGGGGTGAACCAACGGAAGGAAGACCTTTCTCTTCTCTGTCTCTCTCTCTCACTGCCCACTCTGCCTGTCAAAAAAATTTTTTAAAAATTAAAAAATAAAAAATACAAATTTTGTCTATGTACAATAGCTATTCCTTTGTAACCTTAAAACTTCAGACTGTTATATTTGTTCATTATATTTATATGTTAGATTTATTGTTTCATTTATTTGCTGTATAAAAATTAATTTTGAGAAAGTTTGTTGAAGTGGGTGCTCCTCAAAGCCAGGATGAGTTTTAATGAGATGCAGGTAATTAAAAATGCTAAATTCATTGTCTCCTTTCCTTCTATGCTGACTCACATAAATTAGGGAATCAACAAAAACACTCAGAACAAAGTGTAATTTATAGTTCCTTTCTATTTATTTATTTAATTCAAAGTAAATGTTACAGAGAGAGGGAGAGATGGAGAAAGATCTTCCATCTGCTGGAAGATACAGGGCTGAGCCAGGCTGGAGTCAGAAGCTTCTTCTGGATCTCCCCCGTGGATGACAGGGCCACAACCACTTACACCACCTTTTAATGCACAGGCAGTGGCTTTACCCAGTATGCCGAAACACTGGCCATGTTGAGATTTTCTTAATCTGTACACAGTGTCTCTTCTGTTCCTGGGTCCTAATTGGGAAATCACATTATGACGAGGTGTCATCCTCCCTAGGCTCCACTTGGGCAGTGACAATTTCTCTGATTTTCCTTGTTTTGGGTGATCTTCCAAGATTTGAGAAGTTCTCATAAGGTGCTTTAGAAAATTACCCTTAGTTTGGACTTCTCTGATGTTTTCTTATGCTTATTCTGGTGTGATGGGCTTTGGGGAGGATGAAAAGGACATTTTGAAATGCAAGTGTTTCATTCTCACTTGCCATTTTCACACTAGTGATACAGGGCATGGTCATGAAAATACAGGTTAAACAGCCTCTGGCAAAGTGAATATTAACTGTGTTGCTTACTATAAAGTTATAAGGAGGTCCCATAACAAAGTTAAATTTTCCAAATCAAGGAACTTTATAACTTCAGCAAAAGTATGCTTCCCTGTGAAAAGAGTCAGGTGGCTGCGATGAATTTCCAGTGGTGATTTCCTGGCTTTTCGATCATAAACCCACAGGACTGGAAAAAACAATCACAGGTGTTTGAAAAGCTCTGTGGTGTGAAACAGTAGTTTTCTAACTCTCGTTAGCAGTGAAAATCTCTGTTCAAATGAAATCTTGAATGGCCACATAAACAAATAGATCGAAACAGAAGGGGTCACACTGAAGGAGGACCCAGAGGAACACACTTAGAGTACAACTGAAACTTATCAGTTGAGTAGATTGGGAGATTGAACAGAGCTGGGATACGGCCTCACGTGATTGTGCGATGCTTCAGTGATGGCAAAGCTGTCTCGTGTTGCAAACTCGTCAACAAGTTACTCAAAAAAATCAGATCCCTTCTTCTCAAACATATACGTAATAAGGACACACATATATATACATACACATTAATATATAAATTATGACATATTATAAAATATATGTATATATTATGAACTATATTTAGATACTATATATATCATAAAATATATATTTGCGTGTGCATAGCTCATAGAAAATATCTGTAAGTAAAATAGTGAGAAGATGGGATAATTGTTTAATTTTACATTGAAAATTAAAGGAATTACTATAGGTTTATATCTAAATGGAGAATAACCAAATAAAATGATGTGAAATATTCTCAAATATTTAAAATATACTACATTGCAAAATGCTGTCTTAAGACATGAACATTTCATTGCTCAGAGGTTTTTTGTTTTTTTTTTTTTTGACAGGCAGAGTTAGTGAGAGAGAGAGACAGAGAGAAAGGTCTTCCTTCTGTTGGTTCCCTCCCCAAATGGCTGCTATGGCTGGCATGCTGCACCGATCTGAATCTAGGAGCCAGGTACTTCATCCTGGTCTCCCATGCGGGTGCAGGGCCCAAGCACTTGGGCTATCCTCCACTGCCCTCCCGGGCCACAAAAGAGAGCTGGACTGGAAGAGGAGCAACCACGACAGAACCGGCGCCCCAACCAGGACTAGAACCCAGAGTACCGGTGCTGCAGGTGGAGGATTAGCCTAGTGAGCTGTGGCGCCGGCTGCTTAGAGGTTTTAAAAACTATTGTTCCACATATTATCTTGTATTGCAAATGTGTTCACTGTTGTTATGGATTATCTTGTTAGTCATGGTATTCAACTATTAATCTGTTCTTTCTAATACTTAAAAAAATCTAGATGATATCATTTATCTCGTTTGTATTACAGGAAAATTTTAGAATGGAAAATTTTTCTAGTGTCATAAACGTGAAAAATGATCCATATAAAATAATAAAGCCACTAAATCAGTATTCTAATATAATTCTTTGAGTCACATCTAACAGAACTTTTGTAACATGGGGCAGGTATTTGGTCTAGAAGTTCCCATACTGATTAACACACCTACATCCCACACTGGGGTGCTTGGTTGGAGTACTAGCTCTGCTCCTGGTCCCAGCTTCCTGTGAATACAGAGCCTGGTAAGCAGCAGGGGATGGGTCAAGTACTTGAGTCCCTGCCACCCATGTGGGTGACCTGGATTGAGTTCCTGTTCCTTGTCTGGCCTGTCATAACCCCAGCTGTTGTGGGCACTGAGGAATGAACCAGAGGAGGGAGCTGTTTGTTTGTCTTTCTATTTGTCTGTCTTTCTCATTCTTTCAAATAACTAAATACAATATATAATGTAAGCTTTTAAAAAATGCAATGAGTGATTAGTATGACAAAATTCTTGCAAATTGTCTCAGTTGTATTTGGCATATGTGATGAATATAAGTGATAACTGTTATGGATTTTTAAAAGCATTATGTTTTATAATAGGTGGATGGCCAATAGTTTTTAATGTGCTTCATCTTATAATATCATTTTATTTATTTCTAAAGATTTACATATTTATTTGAGAGGCAGAGTGACAGAAGGTGAGACTGAAGGAAATGGGTCTTCCATCTTCTGGTTCACTCCACAAATGGCCATGATGTTCAGAGGTTGGCTAGATCCAAGCCAGGACCCCAGAACTCTATCTAGGTCTTCTATATGGATGGCAGGGGCCAAGTTCTTCAGCTGTCATCTGCTGCCATTCCAGGTATGCTTTCTTAACTTCTTGAAACCAGGCAAAAAATAAAAAATAAACTGGTCTCATGCCACAGCTCCCACAAATTGCAATCATTATCATCATCTGACATCACTAACATCACCTGCATTTATGGCATTGTGAATTGTGACACAGTTTTCTTATTAAAGTTTGCACGTATTAGGAATGGCTTTTCTGTTTCCTAGAATATGAGCAATATCAAGCAGAGTGTTAGAAATCTTTTTTGTGATCCAGACTGAAATTATGGTGAGATTAAAATGTATTGTTTTTATACACATTTAATTAGATAAGGCACCTTGACTCTCCTAGGCATTTCTGAGTTTCCAGAGTTCATCTAAAACTGAGTCCCCTGAATTTACATCACATCTGTGGCTAGATCCTGCCCTCTCCATGGGACTGGGAAGCAGGATTCTTTCCCTTCTGAAGTTGGCCTTGCTGAAATAAACCCTTGCAAGGGGAAGCAATAAACTCTATCAACGATTCTGCCACAAGTCGCCCTATTTCTTTCACATTGAGTTTTATATTTTGGGTTAACATTGTATATGTGCACATTCTTAAACTACGTGCTGCAACTTTTTAACCACTATAAATAATTTAAACCAACTACCCCAAGCAATCAGCCTTCCCATTGCTTTCTCTTTTCTTTGTGATTTGAGTCTATCAGTTCTGCCATTCCAGTTCTCCATACAGGGTATTATACACCATGGCGAGTCATAGTCACCCCACAGTGCTGTGAAACCTGTTGCATTCACCCTATTGTATTTTGGTACCCACTGTTCAATCTCCCTTTAGCCCACTCTCACTTCTCTGTCTGGTGTCTAGTTGTTACTACTTTAAATTTAAATTTCTACACATATTATTTTTAAACTTCAAATGTTACAGAAATTAGAGAACATTGTCTTCTGTGCCTGGCTTGTTTCACTCCCATAATGATCTCCAGTTTTCATCCATGTATCTACATATGTCAGGGGTTCATTCCTTTTTATGGCAGGATAATATTCCATTGTGTATGTACACCACACCTACTTTGTCCATTCATCTGTGTACGGATATCTGGGTTGTTTCGTATCTTGGCTGTAGTAAATAGTGTTGAATAGACAGGGGAGGGCAGAGGTAAACACTGATCTCACTCTTTGGATATGGGATGCCAGCACTGAAGGCAGTGACTTTACATGCTATGCCACAGCACCGGTCCCCTCTTTTAAGTTTTCTGAAAGAACTCCATACTCTTTTCTATAATGGCTGTACTAAGCAGTCCCACCAAGTGTGTGAAAGTTTCTTTCTCTCTACATCCTTACAGATTTTGTTATTTTGGGTCTTTTTGATAGTGGCCATTCTAACTGGAGTGAGGTGATATCTCATTGTAGTTTTGATGAGCATATTCTTTATGGTTGGTGACACTGGTGTTCATGTATTGTCTGTTCTATTTGCATGTCTTCTGAGAATGACCTATTGAGATCCTTTGCCCATTTCATAACCAGATTGTTAATTTGATGTTGTGTGTGTGTGTGTTTTTAGTTCCTTATATATTCTGTGTAGTAATCCTTGGCCATTCTGTTGGTTGTCTCTTCACTAGTGACTGTTTCCCTCACTGTGCCGCAGCTCTTCAGTTTGATACAGCTCCATTTGCTTATTTTCACTTGTTTTCTCTGTGCTTTGGGGTTTTATTCAAAAGTACGTTGCCTTTGCCAATGTCTTGAAGTAATTCCCCTATGATTTCTTCCAGTATTTTCATAATTTTAGGTCTTACATTTAGATCTTTGATCCAGTTTGAGTTGATTTTTTTTAAAAGATTTGTTTTATCTATTTGAAAGACAAGTTACAGAGAGTGGGAGAGATAGAGAGAGAGGTCTTCCATCTGCTGGTTCACTCCCCAAATAGCAATAACAGCTGGAGCTGTGCCGAACCAAAGCCTGGAGCCAAGAGCTTCTTCTGGGTCTCACACATGGGTTCAGGGGCCCAAGAACTTGGACCACCCTCTGCTGCTTTCCTAGGCAGGTTAGCAGGGAGCTGGAATGGAAGTGGAACAGCTAGGACTTGAACTGGTGCTTATATGGGATGCTAGCAATGCAGACTGGGCCTTTAACCCGCTGCACCACTACACTGGCCCCAAGTTGATTTTTGTATAGCGTGAAAGGTGTGTGTGTGGGGTTGATCTTGTTTCAATCTTTTGTATATGTATTCCCCATATTAATGCAATCCCTAAGAAAATACCTATTTCTTTACTCTTTTAAAAATATCTTTTATTGTATTTATTTGAAAGGCAGACAGAGAGATAGGGAGACAAAGAGAGCAATCAGTTCTGGTCTTCCATGTAGGTGATGAGGACCAAGTATTTGAGCCTTCACCTGCATTCTCCTTGAGTGCATATGGGCAGGAAGCTGGAATGTGAAGTGGAGCCAAGACTTGAACTCAGGCATTCTGACGTGGGATGCAGGCATCCAAGTGGTATCTTAGGCCTTACACCAAATACCTGTCTCTCTTTTCTTCATTTTGCCATTATTTCAATGTGATGGAACTTATTAAAAATCTTTTAGGTGCAGGGCCAACTTTGTGGTGTAGTTGGTAAAGCCACTGCCTCTGATGCCAGCATCCCAATTGGGCACTGCTATGAGTCCTGGCTGCTCCACTTCAAATCCAGCTCCCTGCTAATGGCCTGGCAAAATCAGCAGAAGATGGTCCAATTGCTTGGGCCCCGGCTACTCACATGGGGGTTCTGGAAGACGATCCCTCTGCCTGGTTCAGCCCTGGCCTTTGCAGCCATATGGGAAGCCAGCAGATGAAATATCTCTGTCTCTCTATCTCTGTCCCTCTGTCTCTCTTTCTCTCTCTCTCTCTCTCTCTCTCTCTCTCTGTGTGTGTGTGTGTGTGTGTGTGTGTTTGTGTAACTCTGACTTTCAAATAAATAAAAAAAATTCTTTTAAAAAGAAGCCTTTGAAGTGCTATATAGATTTTGAGAAGGTGGCAATGTTCAAGTTACTGACTTCCCATCTGTAAGTCTTTCCTGCCACCTTTGAATTTCCATATTCTACATTTTTCCTTTTCTGGTGCAACCCTTTGTTGTCGGGATGGTTATGTGTGTGCTTGTTTCATTTTCTCTTCCTGAGTGTACATTTGGGTAAGAGAACAAGAGCAGTGATTCACTTCTTGCACCCCAGTCTGGTGCTCAGTGTACTGTAGGGAAAATTTTAAAAAAGTTAATTATTAGACTAGCACAAAATGCTATTTCAGAAAAATGCAACTTTTACTTTATACCTCTGAATATTTAATCTTATTTTAATGCTACCAAAAGTATGTATCCCTAAGCTAGCAGAGTACAAAATGCATAGAGTAAACAGCTCTCTGCCCTTGTGTATCATTTGTTTAGTGTCGATTGTGGGTTTTTGTTGTTGTTTCTCCAGGGTTTTGTAAAGTCTCCAGTGGTCTCCAAGTATTTTAAACACAGAGATGTCTCCAGCTTAGTGAATGTTTACAAAATCCATTTTTCTACTTAAATTTAGCCTGCTTCCCTTGTCATTGTTTTATATCGTTTTCTTCGTCTCCTTAAGGGTCCACATAGCTTAGGATTGCGTGATGTTTAAGGTGTTTGGATGCCATTTGGAGGCTTCATAAAAAGAGGTCACTCAGAGTTCAGAAATGTTTAGAAAAGAGGAAAAAAATCTTATGGAGTTTTTCCTTGGGTTTAGCAGTCTAAAACCCCTGCACTGTTTACATTCAAGAGGCAATGTGCCATGGTAAGTCAATCTGTTGTTCAGCAGGGTAACAGGGAAGCGAAAACAGGGCAGAGCAAGTGGCATTGTGTTTAAGGGAATATCTCAAGGTCCCCCGCTTGAATTGCATAAAAATAGATGTGCCAACTAACTGATGGGATTTGAAAGTGATGCACTTGCTGAGTTGCAAGCGAAATGTTTAAAAAAGAATAAAAAGAGAAAGTCCCGTTGCTCTGCAGAGATGCCCCACACTGTGAAACTGTGAGGGAGCAGCTTCTGAGTCCTCACTCCCTCTCTCCTCTGGCCTAGAGGGAAGAGCAATTTAAGATGCTCATTGATGCATCGAAACCCATTACCTTTCAAGTAGCCAGCCACAGGATCCATCCAGGGAAAGAGAAGGAGAATCGGCGGAAGTGACCAAAGCTGGCTTCTGGCTGGGGAAAACATTTACACATAACTTCTGGCTTCCCCTCAAGAGGAGCTTTTGCGATGGATTTATAGGTCAGATAGCTCAGCAATTTCAGCTTGTTGCCCACCGTACCTTCACAAAGCTTGTGCATGTTTGTACAGCTGGACTGGTAGCTGTGGGAGTCCCAGGAATCCCACAAGCCTTGGTCCCTTTACCTCCCCTTTGCCGTTTAGCAGTGCACAAATACACACAGAATGAAACTGTCTGACGAGCAGGCTAAAGGCTCACAATTCAAGCCCTGTTTATTTTCTTTCCTTGATTTCCTGCTGCTACAGTGAGTAAATGATATTTTCCCCCTTGATTTTTTTTCTTTTTCTTTTTCAACCTGTTTGTCTGTCAATGTCTGGTAGGAATGAAAGAAACACATACTAACATTTCAACTCGTTTGATGGGACTCATGCTTTGGGGTCTATTTTGAGCTTCTCTCCACCCCACCCCTGAAATTCTTTCTCTCAAGCTCTCTCCACTCATCTTTTCCTCATATTTGGGAGGGGGGGATGGAATTTACCCAAAGGAAGGAAAGAAAAACATCCCCAAACTCTTCCCGTGTAACTTCACCCCGAGGAAGGGTGTTATTTTAATTACTGCTGAACCCATTCTGTAGGGAGTCCTGTGAGTGCTTGGTGCACTCTGAGAGTGGCAGTTAATACGCCTTTTGAATCAGTGCCACAAACTACAAAGACTGCCATCTGGGGAGGTATTACATTTGTACGAAGAAAATACTTGAGACTTTTCTTTAAATGAGCTTGTAAATTCCAGTCAATCTTAGGTTCATTTCATTTTTTCCCCCAAAGAAATGCTTCTCTATGAAATATTGCAAATTGCATTAATTAACCAGACGAGGGATTCTGAATTTCAATGACTACTATTGTATTCATGGGTTTGATGGGCATGTTTGCATTTTGAGTTGTTTGCTGTCATCCCCAACAGAATTGGAAAAGAACCAAATTGGTGAAGCAAAATGTTTCGCATGGCCAATATTTCTTCTTCACACCGGAAAGTTCTTTTCATTAGAAAACAAAATGTGTTTTAATAACCTCCGATTATTTATACTTCATGTAACACTTTGCCCTTAAAAATCATTAGAAAGATTTTAACTAGCGTGCGTTGCACTGAAAGCAATTCAGAATATTCCAAGGAGACAATGGTTAAACAATTGCTCATCCAGGACTTTTTCTTCTTCAGTTACTTGAATTCCCACGTGGAAAGCATTTTTCAGTTTTCCCTTCCACCTTCTTCCCACTTCCATCTCCAAATAGTAGCAGTCGATGGCAGCCTACATCAAAGGGGGAAGTATCTCTGTAAAAATGTCTTTATCCACTTCTATACCCATGTCCATGTTCATGTGCATGTGGACACCATATTCATATTTAAGCTTTGTTCAGTATGCAGAGAAGTCTTCCTAGGGACTGGCAGAGTGTTGTAGAAGGTTAAGTCTTGGCCTGCGATGCTGGCATCTCCTATGGAGAGCCAGTTTGCATCTCAGATGCTCTGCTTCGGATTGAGCTCTCTGCTGATGAGCCTGAGGAAGCATCAGAAGACGGCCAAGTACTTGGGCCCCTGCCACCCATGAGGGAGACCCAAATAGTGTTTGTGCTCCTGATTTTGTTCTGGTCCAGCCCTGGCTATTGTAGCTATTTAGGGAGTGAACAAGCAGATGAAAGGTCTCTCTCTCTCTCTCTCTCTCTCTTACTTTCAAATAAATAAATACATAAACAAATCTTTGAAAAAGGAAGTCTTCCCAGAATACCTGCTCTCATCCTTTGGGTTATATCAGAGTATTAATGATATTTTATTGACTTGTTAGTTTTTGCATGAAAGTACATATTTTATTTGAGGATAATATTGTTCTCCAACAAAAATACAACAAAAAATTGTATCTACTATTATCTGATTTTTAAATGTATCTGTATTTATTAATTCCCTCTACCTTTCTTGCCTGCCATCTTTTCAATCTTTAAGAGTAAATCATGGAACGAGCATTCAGCTGGGAGTTAAGATGCCACTTGGGACACCAAATCCCATATCAGAATACCTGATTCAAGTGCCATCTCCACTTCTGATACAGCTTTCTGCTCATGTACAACCTGAGAGGTAATATATAATGGCTCCAGGACCTGGGTCCCTGCCACCCATATGGGAGATTCAGATTGGGTTCTGGGCTCCTGGGTTTGATCTGGCAAGCACTGCCTGCTACAGGAATTTGGGGAGTGAACCTACTGGATGATTTCTCTCTCTCTTTCTCTCTCTGTCTCTTTCTCTGCTTTTAAAATAAAAATGAAAATAAATTTTTTAAAAATAGTAAGTCTTCACTAGGAAAATGAAATATTTAAATTCCTATATAATGGGTAAACTTAGGAATTTGTATTTCCTATTCTCTAACCATTCTTATCATACTAACATCATATTTTTAAAAATATTAACTTATTTGAGAGGGAGAGAGAGCACTGTCACCCTTTGTTCATCCCTTAAATGCCTCTAGTGGCTGGAGCTGGGCTGGGGTTGAATCCAGATTTGAGAACTCAATCCATGTCTCCCTGAGAATGGGACCCAACCACTGGAACTACCATCTACTGCATCTCAGGGTGTACACAGAAGGCGTCTGGAATCAGGAACAGAGGCAGGAATTCAACCCAGGCATTCTAATGTGGATTGTGTGTCTTAACTGGTGTTTTAACTGGCATCTTTACTGCCCACTGTTAATAATTCTTGAGACAGAAGTATTGTGACAAGTCTGGTTGCCCCATAAAATCCCCCTACATTTATTAAGATACTTACATGGTGGAGTAAATATCTGTTTTCACCATGACGTTTCCATGTAGCGAACTTTGCCAATTAAATGGTGCTACTTTACATGGTGACACTATTTCCCATCAAAGCCCAGCATGTATCTGTCCTTCCACTGTCCTCTAAATAGTACCTCTTAATAGTACCTTACCCTAAAGATTCCAGAATATCCCTGAAAAATCTGCTTTCCAAATAAAAGGATGTTGTTGAAACTTAAAGGTAACCTCTAGGCTTAAGCCAACAATGAAATACTTTATTGCGTATCTTGGTTAAGAAAGCATTTATAAGTGCAAAATTTTAATGAGTCTCCTAACTTAATGGTATCTTATATCAACTTACATTGTGTCTTTTTCTGATACAATCAAAGCATGCTTCCTTGGTGGAAAGTGGGATTGTTGAGTAGTATTAGAAGTTGAACAGCTGGTCACTGTTTATGAAAACAGCCGGGCTCTTATCCATAAGACAGGAAAGAGTCCAAAGCCAAAGTCTCCTTATTCCAAGATACAGCTGGAAGATTTTCAAAGTCCGGGGAATATTTTGAAGTTAGGATAGATATACCTTTTTGTTGTTCTTTCAGACATAAGAAAAAAAATTAGGAAGAATCTCAGGAGTAAAAATAATCTTTACCAGTTCTACAATTTATGTTCTATAAACACATATGTCACTTTTTGTGGAAAAAAACTATTTTAACTAACTTTTGCCATATAGAACAGGTGAATGTAGTCACTATATTTTAAAAGGAGAGGAAAATAAATTCATGTATATAAAGAGAATTGGAAATGAATCTTGATGTGAATGAAAGGGGAGAGGGAGCGGGAAAAAGGTGTGTTGAGGGTGGGAGGGAAGTTATGGGGGGGAAGCCATTGTAATCCATAAGCTGCACTTTGGAAATTTATATTCATTAAATAAAAGCTTTAAAAAATTTTTTAAAAATGGAGTAAAAACTCTAAGACAAACATAAAGCCAAAGATTGATTCTAGTTCTTCTTCTGGTTGATTCCTTTACTAACTGAAAAAAAAAATTCAATAACTTTAGTAAGAAGGGGAAGAATCAAGACTCTTGGTGGTACTAGTAATATATTGTTCTTATTTGGTTATGTTCTTAATTTGGTTATGAGTGTGATCAGAGGTCCAACAACTCTTTATCTATACACTTATGCACATTTCCTTGTATGTATATTGCATTTCAATAAAATGTTAAAAATGTATTTTTTCAAAGTATAATTAACAATTTATTAAAGCAATTATTTAGTGTCCTTATAACTTCTCTGTTGTCAAGTAGATTCAGTGCATTTTGTAGCCTAAGGGATCCCCTTCCCTCCAAAAGGAGCTCTAGATAGGGAAATCAGGAGGAAGCCAGCTGTATGCTTTATTTCTACATTGCTGCTTTGGTAATTTTAATTTCATTCCTCCATGTACTACATGCTTATCCACTGCCAGAGAAAGATCTTTCTCAAACAGGAGTAGGAATCAGAGTGAGAGGCTATTCTGAGAGAAAAAGAACAAGGGCAAAGATGGACTATGACATTATCTCACAAATAAACTTCCCTCCGCTAGGCAGTTGTGTTCTGGAAGTATCAAATGACTCTATTTTAACAGGTGACATGAGCCTTGCCAAAGAATACCTGGTTCCCCACCAGAAAAGTGTGAGTTTTTTTCAGAATTATCTCCATGCATAACATCTGGAAGTGTTCCATCTGATGCTTTGCTCTTTCTTTAGAATGCTATGAAGTTCTAATAAAACAATTGATCATTGTTTGAGAGACAAGGGAGTTTAAACCTCTATAGTTGGAAAAATAAATATACATTTTAGGTTTTATGGTGGAAATTCAAATTTAGTTTATTTGTTCAGGGAGGTTTAGTTTATTTGTTCAGTTAGGTTAAATTGAAATACAGTAAGAGATAAACTAATGTTTTTATATTTTCTATGTTTTCATGTTTTATTTTATATTCATGTATTTAAAAGAGAAGGGAAGAGGACAGAGGGTGAGAGAGAGAGAGAGAGAAAGAGAGACTGGTTCAGTACCCAAATTCCTATAATGCTGGGGCTAGGCCAGGCCAAAGCTCGAAACCAGACTCAATTCAGGATTCCCACTAGGGTTATAGAGTCCCAGCTACTTGAGCCATCACCTGCTGTCTCCAAGGCTGTGCATTATTAGGAAACTGGAATCAGAAGCAGAGCCAAGACACAAACCCAGGCACCCTGAAGTGGCAAGTGGGTACCTCAACTGCCATCTTAATCTAAGTCAAACATGCATCCCTGCCATGGTCTTAAATTTGCATGCACAGATACATTTTCAAATAAATCAGATTAAATTACTTGTTGTTTTAGTAATATTTAAGCATGCTTATAGGGGCCTGTGCTATGGTGCAGAGGGTCTAGCTGCCAACAATGACACCAACATCCCAGGTTCCAGCACCAGCTGGAGTCCAGGCTGCTCTGCTTTCCATCCAGCTCCCTGCTTATGCACTTCGGAAGGCAGTAGAAGATGGCCAAGTAGCTGGGCCCCTGCAACCCATGTAGGAGACCTGGATGGAGATCCAGGCTCCTGGTTTTGGCTTAACCTGGCCCCTGTTTTGTAGCCATTTGGGGAGTGAACCAGCAGATGAAAAATCTCTCTCTCCCTCTCTCTCTCACTCTTGCTCTCTCTCCCTGTAACTGCCTTTCAAATAAATAAATACATCTTTTTAAAATTGCTCATAATTATATGTAGCAAGATTTGTCATTTGACTTAAACTATAAGAATGGAATAGTTTATTTCCTGTTTAGCTTTTTCTCTATTACTGTAAAAAACAACAATTCTGCAGCCCATGTCTGCTCTCCTTTAAATAGAGCCATTAAAAATTGAATCAAGAAAAATGTTTGAGGACTGGCTTAATGTTAGCAACAACTAATTAGGATAGATAGCAGTCTGCAGAGAGCTTAATTTTTTTATTCTCTTCCAACATTTGTACTCTTCAAATATCCAAAGCATCACCAATATTTGTTTCTTTCCATGGTTTGATTGTTAAGGCCACACCAATGAGCTGAGATGAATTATGATATTGGTTTGAATTGAAATTCTACTCCTATTAGAAAATAACCATGAACTGTGTGGCCTTGTACTCACTACTGTTCCAAAGGTCCACAGAATCCCCCATCTCTCATGTTCTTCTCTTTGTATCATTATTAAACGTTTCTCTGCAAAAGAGGATATAGATGTTCTTATCTTTCCAAGCCAATGCTTCTTAATAATGTCAGTCTTAGTTCCCCCATGATGTAAAAACTCTTAATTTTCTTTATAGATATCAAATGCAAAGTGTTTGACTTAACTTATTGTTAACTTAGGTGCCAATCCTTCCACAACTGCTCAACCTTTTCCTTCAAATAAATTCACTCATGCTAAAGAAGTCAAAGCTGATGCAAGGGCTCATAAAACAGTACAGGGAGACCAATAAGCTTTTTTTTTGGTAGCATCTCAGCAAAAGGAGACAAAACTTCACTTCCCTTCACCTACACATACCCGTACTCTGTCTCTGTCTCTGTCTCTCTTCCTGTCTCACACTCTCTCTCTCTCTCTCTCATACACACACACGCACACACACACATACACAGAAATTGTGACTTTGTTTACATATTCTTTTTTTGCAACTTAAGTCTTTTCCAAATTTTATATATTTTTCCAAAATCATTTTTATTAATAATTCCATGGATCATTTCATTAAAATGCCATGCTGTCAGAGTCAGAAACTTGCTTTTCGTTGAGTGGTTGGACATACAGTTACAGAGGAGCCATCTTAAAGACAAATATGGACTGAACAAAGAAGCTTGAATTGCTTACCGTGTGCATACACAGAAGAGTTCATGGAAAGTAGAATCCTGAGTCCTAAAGAGACATCCATCAAATTGGCATTAACTAGAATAGGTATGTAGTTTAGCTTCCAACCTGCGATGGCACCAAAAAAAATTATCCACTGGCAGCTGAAAACAAACATCTAAAAGTCATTATAACCCAAAGGTCTTGGGAAAGAAATATCTAAGTGATATTACTAGAAATCTCCAAAGAGGGTAATCAGTGACACTGATTTTTGAAAATGTTCCTCTGAGTCAACACGAACAAAGCAAACAAAATATCTCATGTATAACCATTGGTTCTCTTTATTTTTATTTTTATTTTTTTTTTATTTTTGACAGGCAGAGTGGACAGTGAGAGACAGAGACAGAGAGAAAGGTTTTTTTTGCCGTTGGTTCACCCTCCAATGGCCGCAGCTACCAGCGCGCTGCGACCAGCGCACTGCGCTGATCCAAAGCCAGGAGCCAGATGCTTTTCCTGGTTTCCCATGCAGTGCAGGGCCCAGAGACTTGGGCCATCCTTCACTGCACTCCCGGGCCACACAGAGAGCTGGACAGGAAGAGGAGCAACCGGGACAGAATCCGGTGCCCCGACTGGGACTAGAACCCGGTGTGTCGGCACCACAGGCAGAGGATTAGCCTATTGAATCGCAGTGCAGGCCTACCATTGGTTCTCAAAGAGTATTTATTACTTCTGCTGCTCAAGTGTTTTTTTTCTCACTATAATGTGTTTTCCTGAGTTAAAGACAACAGGCAATGAATTTGGTTGCCTAATTCCCTGTTTACTTTCATATATGAAATAAATGCTTTTTAGATTTGAGTCGGTGCATCAGAAGGTAGCGCTTACTTGTGGGTGGGCTCTGCAAGAGATCAAGTGCAGGTCACAGAAAGAGGAGGTGTAAGGAGCCCCCTGATTGGCTCCAGCCTTTCACTAAATATTGTGGATACTGCACCACTGTGTCACTCATTAGGGAGCTCCATGATTCCATCTTTTGTTGTGTGCCATGGGTCAACCTTCAAAGTAAGTGGACTTTCTGGTACACTAATGATCTGGTTTCTGAGTTACTGACGTTGCCAACAGCCAATGAGGTAGCAGCACCAACATTCACTGGAATTATAACTACCACACCAAAACAGTATAGCCTATTTCTACCACGTGGCACAGTTTTGTGGTGGAAGTAGTTGATAAAGTGAACATTTTATTTTCTGTCAAGACTATAACTAGTGTATTTCTTTAATCGATGCATATCTTATGTAAAATAGGTGAATGTTTTGAGTGATAATTTAAAGAGGAAATATTTAATATAGCTGTTAAATTACCTGCAGTAATTGAGAATGGCAATTGCTGATGTGATTCCCAAACCAAAGATAATTAGCAAGGCGGGCATTGAGACAGTGAGTTAAGCCACCACTGCACAATGTCAGCATCCCATATGAGTGCTGGTTCAAATCCTGGCTACTCTTGTTTCTGATCCAGCTCTCTACTAACACACCTGGGAAAGCAACAGAACATGGCCCAAGTGCTTGGGTACCTGCACCCATTTGGGAGACTTGAATAGATTTCCATGCTCCTGGGATTGGCTTGGCTAGCTACAGCTGCTGCAGCCATGTGGGGAGTGAACCAGCACTTTCCTTCTATCTCTCTCCTCTTTGTACCTCTGCTTTTCAAATAAATCAAGAGAGCTTATTATTAACCAAAGACATATCGCATCTCATTGTTGTGTAATAATAGGAGGAGAATGAATATACCAACCTGTATTAGCATAATATTAGTAAAACTACCATCAGTTTAGAAGCCTGCTTATTTGTGTGAGGATTAAAAATGTAACATATATGCATATTAAAAGTAGATGCTTCCATTAAAACTGTAAATTGTGATTTTTTCCCATCTTACTGGAAATGTAGGTCATAAATTTCCATGTGCTGTATTAGCTTTTTGAATAAAAATTGTTACTTTGAAATTTATGGACAGATATAATATTGCTACTGATATCTTTATTTTTTATACAAAGTGTGTAACATAATGTTTTTATAATCAAGCTAATGAACATGTCTATACACCTAACATCTACTCTCACTTGATTTTTTTTTTACAGGCAGAGTGGACAGTGAGAGAGAGAGACAGGAGAAAGGTCTTCCTTTTCCGTTGGTTCACCCTCCAATGGCCACTGTAGCCGGCGTGCTGCGGCCAGCATGACCGTGCTGATCCAAAGCCAGGAACTAGGTGCTTTTCCTGGTCTCCCATGCGGGTGCAGGACCCAAGCACTTGGGCCATCCTCCACTGCACTCCCAGGCCACAGCAGAGAGCTGGACTGCAAGAGGGGCAACCGGGACTAGAACCTGGTGTGCCAGCACCGCAGGCGGAGGATTAGCCTATTGAGCCGCGGTGCCAGCCTCTCACTTGATCTTAAGCCAAAAGCCTGAGAATCTCTTAAGATCTAGTCTCTGAACAAATTTCAAGTATACAATGCATTTTTGGAACTATAGTCACATAGCTGAATGTTAGAACTTGTTTTATCTGCCTAACTAAGACCAACATGGTCTCACACCTCCACTCCACCGCAACCCTAGTAACATCCTTTCTGCAACCTGTTTCTATGAGTTCTAGTTTTGTAGAGTCCACAAATAACTGAGATCATGCAGTGTTTATCTGTGTCTGACTTTCTTCATTTAGAATAATATCTCCATGTTAATCTGTGTTTACCCAGTATATCAAGATGTCCTTCTATTTAAACTCTGACTAATATTCCATCATACTTTAAGGTAATATTATATACTAATATGCCATTATATGCAATATTTTAGGTTACATAGGTACATTCATCCATCTATCAATAGACACTTAAGTTGTTTCCATATCTTAGATATTGTGGATAATGTAGCAATTAAGTTTTTTAAAAAAGTTTTATTTGTGTATTTGATAGGCAGAGTTACAGAGGGAGAGGGAGAGGGAGAGAGAGAAACAGAGAGAGGGAGAGACACAGAGAGAGAGACACACAGAGAGAGTCCTTGCATCTGTTGATTCACTCCTCAAATGGCCACAATAGCCAAAGCTGGTCCAGGCCAAAGCCAGGATCCAGGAGCTTCCTCTCTTCAAATCCTTTGCCCATTTGAAAAATAAAGCTTTATTTATTCAGTTAGTTGAAAGGCAGAGTGACAGAAAGAGAGCAACATAGAAATTTTCCATTGGCTGGTTTCCTCTCCAAATGGCTTCAACAGCCAGAGCTTGGCCAGGCTAAAACAAGGAACCAGAAATTGCATCAATCTCCCATGTGGGTAGCAGGAACTCCCGTAATTGAGCCATCGTCTGCTGTTTCTCAGGCACATTAGCAGGGAGCTGGATAAGAAGCATGGTAGCCAGGACTGGAATTGGCACTTTGAAATGGGACGGAGGGATCCCAAGTGGTGGCTCAACCAGCTGTGCCACAACACGCCCCTCCCTTTTGGCTATTTTTAAATTACATTATTTGCTTTATTGTTATTTTTGTGCTTGTTATGGGATAATAGGAATTCCGTATGTATTTTGAATAACAATCTCCTTTTGAATATATGGTTTGTACATATTTTCAACAGTTTTCTGGCTTGCTGTTGATTATTTCCCTTTCTGTAAAGAAATTTCTTAGTTTGGTGTAGTCACACTTGCTTATTTTTACTTTTATGGCCTGTAAACTTGATGTCCTATCTGAAAAAAAAAGCATTGCCAAGACCACTGTTATGGGACTTTTCCCTTATGTTTACTTGGAATCGTGTAGTTTCAGGTCTTATATGTGAATCTTTAATGCACTTGAGTTGATTTTTTTGTATCACTTAAGATAAGGATCCAATTTCATTTTTTGCATCTGCATACCTACTCTTGCCAGCAGCATTATGGCAAAGACTTTCCCAATTGTGTGTTTTTGGCAACTTTGTCAAACATTAGTTGACCATACATGAATAGGCTTATTTTTGGTTTTTCTGTTCTGTTTCATTGGTCTATGTGTTTTAATGTCAGTACCCTATTGTTTTAATTAATATAGCTTTTTAGTATAAATTGGCATTGAATACTTTGATGCCTCAAGTTTTGCTCTTTTTGGTCAAATTTACTTTGGCTATTTGGAGTCTTTTGTGGTTCACCATGAATTTTAGGGTTTATTTTTTTCTTTCTATGAAAAATACTTTTTGATAAGAATTTTGATAAGAATTTCATTGAATCTATTGATCCATTTAGACGATATGGGCATTTTGACAGTATAGAGTGTTCTGCTCCATGAACAAAAGATATCTTCCCACTATTTTTATCTCCTTCAAATTCTTTGATCAATATTTTTATAGTTTTCATGGTATAAATCTTTTATCGCCTTGATTAAATTAATACATAAGTATTTTATTCTTTCTGATGCTGCTGATTTGTGATTTCTTATTTTCTTTATTGTATAACTAAATGGTGAGTAGAAACACAACTTACTTATTTGTATTGACTTTTTATCTTTCACTTTTATTCAATTTAGTTATTATTTTAAACAATTTTTGGTGGTATATTAACAGTTCTCTGTATATAAGATCATGTCATCTGCAGACAGAAACAATTTTACTTTTTCCTTTCCAATTGATCTAGTTTTGGCTAGGACTTTCAGAACTGTATTGTTCCTTTTCTTTTGTTTGTTTTGTTTGTTTTTTTGCCAGGCAGAGTTAGACAGTGAGAGAGAGATTGACAGAGAGAGAGAGAGAGTTACAGACAGTGAGAGAGAGACAGAGAGAAAGGTTGGTTCACTCCCCTAATGGCCGCTATGGCCTGCACTGTGCTATCTGAAGCCAGGAGCCGAGTACTTCCTCCCTGTCTCCCGTGTGGGTGCAGGGACCCAAGCACTTGGGCCATCCTGCGCTGCCCTCCTGGGCCACAGCAGAGAGGTGGACTGGAAGAGGAGCAACCAGGACTAGTACCCAGCGTCCCAACTGGAACTAGAACCCAGGTGCCAGCGCCGCAGGTGGAGGATTAGTCAAGTGAGCCAAGGCACCGGCCCATTATTGTTCCTTTTACTTTTTATTTGTTGAACTCGTCATTAAATGGAGGCTTTAAGCCTCTGACTGTGATGTAAATTAAAATACACTATCTCAAAAATAAATGTTAAGTTGAAAAAATAGTATCTGAAAGAAAAAAGTATACATACTATACTGTATATAGTAACTACTCAATAAATGTTTTTTGTTGTCAGTGATTGTTGATAGTAAAATGAGTTGTGATTGTTAAATAATGAACAGAAGTGATATACATAGACTTTCTCATCTTAAAGGAAAAATTCTAAGTTTCTGCCATTGAATACGATGTTAGAGGTAAGCTTAGGATATACGATCATTGTTTTGCTGGGATACCTTCCTTCTATATCTAATTATTTTTGATGCTTTTCATCACAAAAAAGATGTTGAATTTTATAGTTCTATTTAGAAGATCATGTGATCTTTATACTTCATTTTGTTACTGTGCATTATCTTATTGATTTGTATACAAGAGAGTGCTTCAAAATGTGGAAAATGGAATTAAAAGATAAATTTATTTTAGTGTAAAACTATTTTGAAACCTCTGCAGTTTCCTCCAGTAAACATTGTTTGTGAACGTTGTGAAGATCTTTCATGTTGAATTATCCTTGCCCTTTGGGGTAAATCCCATTAGATTATTGCATATCGTTCTTGTAACCTGCTGTTGAATTTGGTTTACTAGTATTCTGCAGAGGACTTTTCTTTAATCTATGTTCATTAGGAATAGTTACCCCTAATTTTAGTTTCTTATAATATCTTTGTCTGACTTTGGTATCAGGTTACTATCTGCTTCATAAAATGAGTGTTCTCTTTCTTTCATTTCTTTTTTTTTTTATAAGTTTGAAAAGTATTAGCACAAATTCTCCTTAAATATTTGGCTGAATTCACCAAAGATGCCATCAGGTCCTGGGCTTTATTTTTTAAAAAGATATTTTATTTATTTGAAAGGCAGAGTTATAGAAAGAGAAGAGAGAGAGAGAGAGATCTTCCATCTGCTGGTTCACTCCCCACATGGCTGCAACAGCTGGAGATGGATCAAGCTGAAGCCAGAATCAGGAGTCAGGAGTTTCACCTGGGTCCCACACATGAGTGCAAGGACTCAACTGCTTGGGCCGTCTTCCACAGCTTCCCCAGGCCATAGAGGGGAGCTGGATCAGAACTGGAGCAGCCAGGACTTGAACTGGTGCTCACACTGGATGTTGGTGTTGCACTTGTGGCCCAACCCGCTGAGCCACAAGACCAGCCCCACCAGCCATTATTTTTGAAGTAAGCTTTTTGTTCCTCCTTTCTCTTGACCTTTTCAAATTCATATGATGAAATTATCAGCTCTCTTTATCATTCTCATAAGTCTAATGGACTTTCCTCATCTCTTTCCATTCTTTTTTTTTTTTTTTCACTGACAAGACGTTTTTAAATGCATGCTCCTTAATTCACATGTTCTTTCTTCTGCTTGTTTTTTGTGGTGAAATTCTCTATTAAAATTTTCATTTTATTCATTGTATTCTTGAGGTCCAGTATTTCTGCTTACCACTTTTTAGTAATTTCTATCTCTGTATTGAACTCATTTTTATGTACTTATAACATTTTTATTTACTTTTTTTTCAAATTATTTGAAAGGCAGAGAGATAGATAGAGATCCTTTGTCTGCTGGTTTACTTCCCAGATGACTCCAACAAACAGTGCTGGAACAGATCTGGGTCTTCCACATGGGTGGCAGGGCTCCAAGTACTTGATCCATCATCTTCTGCCTCTCATTGAGCATATTACCAAGTAGCTGGATCAAAAGTGGAGGAAAAGAACTTGAACCAGGCACTCTGATGTGGGAGGTGGGTGTCCCAAGTGGTACCTGAACTTGCATTCCAAATGCCGATCTTCTGTTCTTTCTCGCTGAACTTCCTTCAGACAATTATTTTGAGTTCTCTGCCAGGAAATTCAAACCGATAAATCAGTTTTTATTTCACCTAAAAGAATCCCACAGTAAAATAAATGATATCTTTGACCCATTAGAATAGACATAAGTCTCCATCTACTTTTAATGTAATTATATTTGCGGGCCCAAGGACTAATATTTACCAATTTGTCCTTCCTCTCCATCTCAGACCTGCGTGGCTGACATTAATTATACACTGGTATATGATTTGGAGTTTAAAACTGTTAAGAACAATACCCCTGTTTAACTCCAGCCAAATAATTTCAGATAGCACTCAGTAGCAAATTAGGCAAGATTAATTTCAATCCGGCACCACAGAGGGTTCTAACTGCACCAGAGTGTTGTTTTTGGAACAACGCTAGATGCCCTTTGCTATTTTATTGTCTCCTGCCAGAAACTAATAGTGAAAGTTTCACAAAGTAATTTGCCAATGCACAGTTTTCAAACCATGTATCCTCAGTTGAGGGAATCTATGGCCTATGATTTTGTATCCAAATGTCAGTGGAAGGCAGATTCTGATCAGGGGAAGCTCTTGGGAGTAACTGATCTGGGTGACTTGGACTTTGTTTAGACTCCTTGAGGCCTGGTCTTGAAAGAAGCTGAGGGGACCTGCAGCAGGGCTCTGAGTGATCCCACAAGATGTGTAAACACAGATGTAGCAGGTGAAGGCCTGCAGCCCAGCAAAGAGCGTGGGCCAAAGGCAGAGCAATTAGCACATTGTGAAGCAAAATGCCTGTGCAGGCCTCGGAAAATAAACAAGCAGTTGTGTGTGTGTTTTTAAAAGAAAGCATCAAAGTAGGCTTCCAATTTCATAAAAGATCATGAAAACGGGCAGGGTTATGTGTTTTGTGCTTAGAACTTTTGTGAAAATACGTAGCTATAACTCTGTCGAGATCTCTGTTGGCTATCTTTAATATATAGTTAAAATAATCATGTAAAAATGGACGTTCAGCTTCAATTAAGCACAACCTAAAAATTAATATTAATTTTGCCAGAAACATATATTAGAAGGAAATTTAAAATGTGACAAACTTACATAAATTGCTAATAACAGAGGTAATTTGGTGGAAGGTAGTGTGCAGGGAGTAATATATAGGAACCCTGTATTTTCTGCTTAATTTCTCTAAAATGTAAAGCAGCTCTAAAAAACAAAATACATTAATTATTTAAGTGGTAGTAAAACCAGTATTAATATTCAATATGGAATGAGATGATTTCCATCTACCACTGTGCACTTTCCAATGTAGAGACGATCAGATGAGCTCTGAATGTATTCACAATAGAAATCAACTAATTCCACATAACTTATAGAAATGTTTCACTGAAAAGATACAGGAGACTGAAGTACGCCTGCGGTATCTTTTTAAATATTCAGAACCTATTCTTCCTGAATTTTTGTCAAGAAAGTGGTAAACATTATCAACATGTCTGTATGATGTATACATGGATATTTCTTCTGCGTGTGGTCAGGGAAAAGTGATTTTTTCCAGGGACGGATAAATGATATCAATTTTATTCAGAAGTTTTGGAAATGAAAAAAAAATACCTATAAAATATTGTTTACCACCTTTTCTATTTAGGAATCTAAATAAATATTACTATATTCAAATCAGACTTTAAGCTTCATTCAGTATGGATGTACATTCCCCAAAGTTTGGTGCTCTAGAGACAGGCAGAGAGACAGAGAGAAGGGTAGGGGAGAAGATTCTGATTTTGTAGTAGAAACTCTTAGAAACTTCTCCAGTAAGGAGTTATATTTCCAGCCATGTATCTTGTGCTGCTTCCTTTCTTGGGGTATGGCTTCTGATTCTTCTGTGTCTGAAAACTAACAGCAAGTTGACTAGAAAGGCCTGAAGTTTACAAAAAATAGTCTGAAGTCTTGACAAAGAAAAATATTCTTTCTAATTCTGTCATGCGATTTCTAGGATCAGAATTTATGGGGACCTGAAGTTTGTGGCTCCACCTGACATAATGGGCAGCATTTGATCTTTGTAACCAAAGCACCCCAAAGCTGAAAAGAATCAATCAGGTAGAATTCACATTTATTTTTTCCCTCAATGAAATTCATTGTATAGTAGCATATGTTTAAGGGAACGTGTGAGTTTTATTGCAGGTCAGAAAGGCTGCAGTTCTAATCCGTGATTCACAAAGAAAACAGAGCACAGAAAGACCAGTGCATGACTGCTGGGGTGGAGGTTGGCAGGTCTCAGTGTGTAAACTGTATTCCAGTCTCCTGGACGCCCAACAATAGGGTCATAAAATGAAAACATTCCATGTGGATAGGAGACAGTCTTCATTTTAAGGCCCTTAGTGTTTTATTGAGCAGTGGTTGGTCAGGTTTGTGCAAATCCGGAATGATTCTGAGTAATGGTCCTTTGTGAAGTGCATAAACCACTTGTGCACTCAAGGGGAATATGAAATACACTGCACTTGCCAAGAAGTTAATCAGTCAGCCACAGATCCTGATTCAAAGCAATTTATTGAACACCTGCCATATTAGAATTGCCATAACCAGCCATGTGGTGAACTGAAATGGCAACTCTACCCTCAAGTTGCTTATAATCTAAAGAAGATGAAGAGTATGTCCCTGAAATTTACTAAGGCTTTCCATAGTACAATAGTTCACTGGATGGGTGAAGGATGGTAACTTCTGTGCAATACCAACACTAACAACAGAGAGATATCATATGTGATCCGTTACAGGTATCTGTGTGTCAACATGCAGAAAAGGAGCATTTGTGTTTAATTGGACCAGCTTCAGGAAACAGTCAGACCTGAAATTGGCATCCTGCTGATGTACACCCTGGGAGGCAGCATGAGATGGCTCTGTTGCTTGGGTCCCTGCCACCCTCATTTGAGACAAGGATTAAGTTTCTGACTCTTTGGTTCCACTCGGTCAAATCCAGCTGTTGTGGTCATCTGGGGAGTGAGCTGGTGGATGTGAGCTCTCTCAGTTTCTGTTGGTCTGTCTGCCTCTGTCTCTCTGTATTTCTCTGCCTTTCCAACAAATAAAATCAATAAATTAAAATTGAAAAAAATTCAGATTTCTGAAAGAAAGGAAACAAGGAAGAGGCTTTCTAAATAGGAGACAGGATTCTGCATATTGTGTTTAGAAAGTAAATATTGTATCAAATTATAGTAATCAAGTAATTACCTGTTATTTTCCCAATTCTAAATATTAACCAATTTTTTAAAGTATTCTAGATCAGCCCACTAGAAAGATTTGAGCAAGGGTGAGATGTAAATAAATCTCTGTGTGCTCTATGCGTAGGACAAATGATGAAGAAATAGGCTAATATCAGAACTTAGAGATAGAAGGAGATACACTGATCTTCTAACTGTTTGGAAAATTGTTGACAGGACGGAAGAAGTAGAGTCAGCTTATTTATTGATTTATTTAACATAAGCCATCAAATTCCTTAACACACCCATCACTTCACTTATTCACCATTTTTGCTTGTGGGGTGTGTCTGTGTGTCTGAAAGAGAATGTTTAAGGTATACTCTCTTAGCAAATTTCAACTGCACAATGCAATTTTACTTAATCAGGCCCCCTCTGTGATCTCAACAAGAAAATTAGAATTAAGACAAAAAATCGATTAAATAATATTAAAAATCAGCATCTAGTAGCCACATATATGCCTTAATTTATGACACGATGCCATGAAATTATTAGAAAACATTGGGAAAACCCTGCAAGACATTGGCATAGACAAAGAGTTCTTGGAAAAGACCCCAGAGGTACAGGCAATCAAACCCAAAATTGTCTAACAGTATTACATCAAATTGAGAAACTTCTGCACTTAGCAAAGTGAAGAGGCAACCAACAGAATGGGAGACATTATTTGCAAACTATGCAACAGATAAAGGATTAACAACCAGAATATATAAAGTGATCAAGAAACTCAACAACAATAAAACAAACAATCCAGTAAAGAAAAGTACAAAGAACTTAAACAGGTACTTTTCAAAAGAGGAAATCTAAATGGCCAACAGACACATGAAAAAAATGCTCAGGATCACTAGCCATCAGGGAAATGCAGGTAAAAGCCACTGGCTGCAGTGCCCACGTCCCATTTGGGCACGGATTCCAGTCCCAGCTGCTCTGCTTCTGATCCAGCTCTCTGCTATGCCCTGGGAAATCAACATAAGATGGCCTAAATCCTTGGGTCCCCGTACTCATTTGAGAAACGTGGAAGAAGCTCCTGGCTCATGGCTTTGGGTCAGCCCAACTTCAGCTGTTCAGCTATTTGGAGAGTGATCCAGCCAATGGAAGACCTTTCTCTCTGCCTCTGCCTTTACCTCTGCCTCTGCCTTTCTGTAACTCTGCCTTTCAAATAAATAAATAAATCTTGAAAAAAATACCACCACAATGAGGTTTCATCTCACTCCATTAGGTTAGCTGTCATACAGAAATCAACAATGAATGCTGGCAAGGACGTGGGGAAAAATGTACCCTAATCCACTCTTGGTGGGAATGTAAACTGATAACAACCACTGCGGAAGCCAGTATGGTGATACCTCAGAAATCTGAATGGAAAGCTACCATATGACCCAGCCATCCTACTCCTGAGAATTTACCCAAGGGAAATGAAATCAGCACATGAAAGAGTTATCTGCACCTCTATGTTTATTACAGCTTGATTCACAATAGCTAAGATATGGAATCAACCCAAATGTCCATCAACTGAAGACTGGATAAAGAAATTATGGAATATGTACACCTTGGAATACTACACAGTGATTAAAAAAGTGAAATCCTGTCATTTGCAACAAAAGGGATGAAACTGGAAGCATCATATTTAGTGAAATAAGCCAGTCCTAAAAGGACAAATACCATATATTTCCCCTGATCTGTGATAACTAATAGAACACCTAAAAGGTAATCTATAGAAGTAAAATTGAAACTTGAGATGCAATTATTTGAACAGTCCTTGTCTCAACTATTAAGGAATAGGTTTTTTTTTTGTACTCTTTGTTGAATTCTTTACTTAGTATAGAGTTAATCATATGTTTATAAAGTTAATTGACAATAGATCTTAGTAAAAAATAAGAATGGGACTAGGAAATGGAGGAGGAAGAGGGGTGGGAGTGTGGGTGGGAGGGCAGATACAGTGGGAAGAATCACTATGATCCTAAAGTTGTACTTATGAAATGCATGAAGTTTGTATTCCTTAAATAAAATAAAAGATAAGAAATGGTATAATCCTAGGAGTAGGCATTTGTCCTCGTGGCTAAGATGCATCAGAGTGAGTGCTTGGGCTCACCTCTTGGCTCTGCTTCTGATCCTGCTTCCTGTAATATGCACGAGGGGAGACAGTGGTGATGGTTCAAGCACATGGCTCCCTGCTATCCACATGGGATACCTGGTTGAGTTCTGGACTTTTTGCTTCAGACTGGCCCAGGCCTGACTTTTGTAGACGTTTGGGAAGACATCAGTGGATGGAAGATCTCTATATCTCTGTCTGTCTGTCTCTCTTTTTCTAATTCTGTGCCTGACAAATAAAGTGAAAAAACATAAATAAAAATTTAAAATGAATAGATGTTGTGTGTTTATAATAAAGCTACTAAAAAAATTAAATTCAGCAAAAGCCATATACCTACCATACCATCTCATGTTAGGAAAAAAAAGTATCTTCCTCATATCATCTTATTTATGTTGAATTATGACGGGTCTATAATTAATCTGAGCCCTTTTAAAATTTTGTTTGCTTTAACATTGTCTTGCTGTTGGGAAATATTCACAAGTGTGTGAACTGATACATTTTGAATAAATCAATGTTTCTCATTACCCAACCAAAGGAGCATTTCAGTATAACCTACTTCTATTCTGATGTATCTTTCCTTTTGAAGCACCATCTCAAGAGAATAATCAACCTCTTAGTCTTTTCCCCAGTTGTGCATGTCAAACAACAATAAAAAAGATAATTAAAAAAACTTACATCTGAATCAAATGGTTCTAATGCAGAACATAGCTTTAAGTGAATAATCTTATAGCTCTTTGGGTTTCTGGGTTTGAATTCTTTAAGTATATATGTATATTTATATACATGATGTACAAATAAATAGAGTTTGTATGATCTTTCCATTGAAGCACCAATTTTAGAGACAGGCTTTCCCATTTTTGAGATTCAGTTTCACTCTTTACTGTTGTGAGACTTGGGGCTGAGTTAACCTACCACCCGAAATCACTGCTTTAAATGAAGTTATACACAGAAAGCAGCCTACGTAGACCAAACACATAAAATAACATGCTTTTCTTTCCTTTTCCCTCATTTTTAGTTTCAGATTCAGTCCAAGTACAAATAAACTCTAATCTAAAATAACTAACAATAATAAAAATGATCGCTTGCATTTACTTAGCACTCTGGAGTCTGCAAATGCTTCCAGGCTTAGGACGTGACTTCATGTGGATGGAACTATTATTTTCATTGCCCCTGACACTGAAGATGATACTGTATCAGAGATCACACAGTTGACAAACGTTACTGCTAGATAAAGCTTTAGCTGTCTGCACAGTAAGAACAGGGCTCCAGCATTTTGTGTTGCTGTTGACAGCAGGCAAGTTGAAAGCTATAACCATGAGTGACTAAGTGAAGGATGAATTCTTACAGAGGTAAGGGTGGAGTCACAGGATAAGCCAGAGCTCATTTTTAGGTGTTGAGACAGACGCCAAGTTTTCAACATGAGTTGTTGAAGACAATACAGATATTTGAGATTGAATTAAGAGTAGAATCATATGTAGGCAAACAAATAGCAAATATCCAGAGCCTGACAAAATATTGGATTTAGTTTTGGTATAAAATAGCAAGATGGCAGCTTTATAACTTCATTTTAAGGAATAGAACACATAAATGTGGAGTATAAAATATTGTCATTTTGAGACACTTTCTACATTTATTTGATTTATTTGTTGAATTAATAAGATATTCACCCTTTTCCAATTTTAAAGAGACATAAGTGGCAAAAAGTTTCTCTTCCAGGTCAGTCATTCTAACTGCAGAGTTGTCCTCTTATATGAGTTCAATAAGAGAGTCAGAACCAATAGGAGGTAGGAGATGTACATATGTATACCAGCGTACTGAACAGTGAATTCTGAAAGCTCCTTTCATTATTGTGTTAATATATCATAATATATATGCAATATATCATAATATATATGCATAATCATATATATGCAATATATCATAATATATATATACATAATATATGGTGCATATATCACAATGTACCTAGATGGTATAACCTATTACACACCTAGGATAAACGGTGTATGTATGTAGAATAACCTTTTGCTCCTAGGGTCCTGATACACAAAACAACATGAGACTAAATCAAATACAAGAGAAAATACAGCAATCAAATAGATTTGGTAGCCAGGAGAAAAATGAGGCTGCTGTCAGCATAACATGGCAGACTGTTTTATAGTAAACTCTTCTGTATTTGTAGAAGGAAAACACTCTAAAATAGCAATACAAGTATAGTAAATGCATAAACCAGTAACATAGCCATTTATTGTCGTTATGAAGCATTGTGTACTGTTCATAATTCTCTGTGCTGTACTCTTATATGACTGGCAGTGCAGTGGGTTTCTTTACACAAGCATCACCACAAACCCATGAGAAATTCTTGTGTTATGAGGTTTCTCATGACAGGAATTGTCCAGCTCCACTATAATCTTAGGAATCACCAGGATACCTGTGGTTCATTATTGAACGAAACATTATTATGCTGCCGCTCATGACTGCATGTGCACACATAAGAGGCTACTTCCAAAAGTTTGTGGGAAATGGGATTAAAAATAAGTTTATTTCAGTATAAAATTTTTTGAAACCATATAGAGTTTGTTCATGAAACCCATTTAAAGACCTTTGTATAGAATCTCAGCATAAAGTTCAATTTTTTTTTTTTGCAATGAAATAAACTTTTAATTCCATTTGCCATGACTTTGTTCAAGTACCTGTGTGTGTGTGTGTGTGTGTGTGTGTGTGTGTGTTTGTCTTCCTAGAAGAGCCCATAGTGTAGTTTCAGTCTGAAGGCTGGGAGTCTTGGAACCTGAGAAGTGCTAGTGATCAAGTTCAAGTTTAAAGGCAAAAAAATAGTAGCTGACATCCCACTTTAAAGTCCCCTGGGTAGGGGAGGGTTAATCCTTTTGTTCTATTTATGTCTTCAACCTAGGGGATGAAGCTCATCCAAGTTAGAGAAGACAGCCTACTTCACTCAGTTTACCGATTTAAATGTTAATCTCATCCAAAAACACCCTCGCAGGATGTATGATGTTTGGCCAAAAGTCTAGGCGTTCCAGTTGATGCATAAAACTAACCAGAGTTTCTGTTGTTGCTGTTTTAGTGTTGATTTTCTGACAAGAGAAGCGAAGCTGAGTGAATGCTGCTTTTCTTCCTTTTTCTTACCAAAGTTCTCATCCTCTTTTCTAAATAAATAGTGAGCCTGCCAAACTTGGAAGACCATAGGTTTAAAGGGATGTGAAATTATTAGCTTGTCTTGAACGCCCTCAGAGCTTGGTCTGGCTTGTTCCTAAGGTCTGTGCATGTGACTCAACAGAGTGAGGTTTTAGGAGAGTATCATTCTCTGTGGGAACCTGAGGTTTTGTTCACATGACCTCATTGTGGAACTTGGCCTTAAAAACAGTGGGTAGGGATCTCTGAGGCTACTTAATAATATGGTAGTTTATAAAGTTCCTCTTTCTGGGTGTGGCACATGAAAGCTGTGGTGACATTTTTGCTGATTTGATATGGTGAACCAACATATGAGTCAATAAATGGATTTTTATAAATCACTTATGCATTTGCATAATAATAAGAGTGTCCAAGTGTGTCCAAGAGTGTTCAGCCAAGGCAGGTTGAAGAACTCACATCCTGCCTTTAAAATAACAAAATAACCAAAGAAGGAGGTTGTCAGTTGAAATGCGGTCCATGGAGTATAATAAGGCAGGATTGTCTGGAACTTGAATATATAATGTGTCAAAGCACAATAGGTAAAACAGCTTTCAGGGTTTGCCCAAAATAAAATGGTCTAAATTTATGGAGGTGAAAACACAGATCATTTTTGTGACTGCTATAAAGGCGAGAAACAGTGCATTAGATTTGTCTGGGAGGCTCAGGAGAAGTGGAGGGAATCTGTGCCTAAGGAACTTAGAGTTCAGTGTGATTAAAGGATAAAGGGTGAATGTGTGAAGACTCGATTGAAAAGATAAGCTCTGCCCACTGAGAGCTTTGTGTGTGATGCCTGGAAATGTGAGTCTTTCCCTCTGGTGCCTGGGACTCAGTAAGATCAGGAAACAGGTGAGTGTCCTAACTGATGAGTTTCTAGAAAAAAAATCATTGGTGATAGTAAGAAGGATCAAGAAAGGCTTGAAACTAATTTTTCAAAATGTGTAAACATTGAAAAATTTGGGTTAACTCTTGATGCCACTCAAAAGCCTACACAAATGCTGCAATGGAAATGACACATAGGAATTAACTGTCATAATTATAAAGGCTTTCAGAATTCCAATTTCAAAATGTTGGATGAATTTATAGAATGATGAATTTATAGACTCCAAGCTTTTCTCATAGTTTATGCTCTTTTTGCTTTGCTGAAACCCTAACACCCTAAAAACAGGACTTATTGCCCAAAGGGTAATTCAGCCTGACAATGCTTGAGGATTTGAACTAGCCAACAGCAGGGGCGGTGCAGGGACAGCAGAGCATTTCAGAACACAGGGTTGAAGGAATGTAGGGTTGACAAAATAGAGGATTGGGGATTTGAAGCTTATGAATAGATTCAAATAAAAGCACCTGAGAGAAAGCAAAGATTCGAAAGCATGTGGCAAATCTGAAATGCAAATTGATTCTTATTGCTTCATATGCGAATGGTTTGAGAACAAGTTTCCTGGATATAGTAGAGTGTTTATTAAATCTATATGGGTTATGGTTATGTTGTGAAGAGTAGAAATTTATTTTTTATTTTTTAATTTTTTTAATTTGAGAGGTACAGTTACAGTGAGAGGGAGAGATAGAGAGACAGGTCTTCCATCCGCTGGTCCACTCCCAAGGTGGCCAGAATGCTGGAGCTGAGCCAATCCAAAGCCAGGAGCCAGGAGCTTGTTCCGGGTCTCCTTCATGGATGCAGGGGCCCAAGGTCTTGGGCCGTCTTCCACTGCTTTCCCAGGCCACAGCAGAGAGCTGGATCAGAAGAGGAGCAGCTGGGACTAGAATAGGTGCCCATATGGGATGCTGGCAGAGGATTAACCTACTGTGTACAGTGCTGGCCTTGAAGAGTAGAAATTTAAATATCTCCAGAAAACTAACACAAGCTTGATATTCAGAATCAAACTTTATCTTTTATTGTCTGGTTTTTAGAGTCCTCAGGCGCTCACTCCTGTTAAAGTCATCTGCAATAGCTTTTATTTGTATAACACAAACACACAAGCTCTGCATGCAATTCTGTCCTTTGCCATGGTATATGAAAGCAGGTAACCCATTCTTTATGGCCTAGTGTTTCTTTGGCCAAAAATTATATTGGAAAATGGTGGTATGATATAAAATTAATAACAAAAACAATTTCCCCTTATTTCCTATCAAAGTACATTTTTGAATGTTAATAAAAGCAAATACTAGTTTAACACAAGTAAAAGAAGCTATATAGATTGACTTAGGATGTGTTTTGACATAGTAAAATGGTCCTTGGGGCTAGTGCTGTGGTGTAGCAGGTAAAGCCGACACCTGCAATGCCCACATCCCATATGGGTGCCAGTTCAAGTCCCGGCTGCTCTACTTCTGATTCAACTCTCTGCTATGGCCAAGGATAGCAGTAGAAGATGGCCCAAGTCCATAGGCCCCTGCACTCACGTGGGAGACCCAGGAGAAGCTCCTGGCTCCTGGATTTGGGTTGGTGCAGCTCCTCCTGTTGTGGCCATCTGGGGAGTGGACCAGCAGATGGAAGACCTCTCTCTCCCTCTCTCTCTCTGCCTCTGCTTCTTTGTGGCTCTGCCTTTCAATAAATAAATACGCCTTTAAAAAATAAAAAGAAAAAGAAAAATGGCCCTTCCCCACCTCCTCCTCCTCTTCTTTTCCTTCTCCACTTTTCGTCTTCTCTTTTCCTCTATGGATATTATACTAGAAAGGCAAATGCAGTTTACATCACATACAATCTGGCTGCCTCTTGACATCGTTTTTTTTTTTTTTCTTTTCTTTTTCTTTTTGCTTTTGGAAAACATCCACATGAAGAGAGTGACCCTGTGCACTTGTTTTAGATGAAGGAAAACAGAAGACGATATTACTTGCCTGAACGGCGTAGACTATCCCATGGAGGAGAATAATAGCTGTCTTCTAGTTTCTGTTTTTCTAAAAAGGCCAGTGAGGACTTAAAAGGCGAAAGAACTGGAGAGGAGGGTGAAAGATGATTACCTTAAGGATCAGAGCTGTTACCCTGGTGAAGTCTGCAAATACTGTTTCTAAGCGATGCATTGAATGTCTCTTGAGTGAAATGAATTACAACTAAGGGATTAGCAGCAAATCTGTACAAGAAAATATCTCTCAGTTAGTGATTCATTATGATAGCATGATTTTGATAAAAATGGATATTGTTTCACTCATTAACCACTCTGTCATGTAAATATTATTATAACAGATCGGTGGAAACACCAGTTTTTGAAAAAGTTCAAATTTCCCTCACAAGCTCAGTTATATCAACTAACTAAAATTATCAAATAGTTATTTTCATGAAGCACTTCATTTTTCCTGGTCTTCATAGTGAGTTGAAATAAATTCAGTATTTTTATAAATGTGTAGTGGATATGGGAGAGCACATAGATGCCTCATGGATTAATATAATAGTCTTATCAACATTTGTATTTTAAAATAAGTAATCAAAAACATACTCTGGGCTTGAGGAACGGTATATATGCTTCAGGTTAACATGGTAATGGCTCTGACCTTTAACCCTGATGCAACTATTCTGTCCCAACACTTCTTTGTGAAAGGACACTAAATACTGAAGAAATTGGAAAGGTTAACAAAGTTAGCGGACAAAATAAACTTGATACTGAGATTGAACTTTCACATGCAGCAAAAAAATAAACACCATTCTCTTAGGCTGATCATCAAAGGATGTTTAAGGAGGCTATAGTCTTCTTAGTGCTAAGTTCATACTCTCTTTTGAGGAGAATTGTTTAAACAAAGGGTTACCAAATGCATAGGGAGTCAGTTATTGCAAATTCATAAGAGCTAATATGTATGGAATCATTTTAAAGGAGTTGAAATCCCAGCACCACTGGGGGTGGCAAGGATACTGAAGAACTTGCCAGTCCTCAAGTCATTTTCATAATGTCCAAGTTTTAGAGGCATTCTTAACCTCACTATGTATACCTGAGTGAATTATTTCCCTACATGATCTGCAGAATTTGGGTCCAAAATATAACTTGAGTTCTTGGCTGCTGCAAAGTAATATAAAGCCTGACTTCTGTTACTGACACATTTTAGAAGTTCATGGCTCTGGCTGACTCTACAATGGGACTGATAGATCAGATTACTGTTCTGTAGCAGTGGAAAAGAGCAACATTGCAGGAAAGCTCTCTCTGTGATCACCTAGCACACGGTGTGGAAAGAGCATTAAAAACACTGAAAAAGTAGGTGTGTTTTTTACCAGTTTCTGCTTTTCATCGAAATCGTTTCATTGGCATTTCCTAAAAACCACAGATAGCACTAAAGATGTAACGATGGCTTCTCTGTGCTGCACACAAGTATCCCTTAAAATATCCAAGGCCAAAACTCACCAAAGTGGTCTCACTTTTTTTTCTTATATATAAATGAGAAGTACAGGTTAGAGACTCTCCCGTTAGCCCCATATCAAGAAAATAATGTTTATATGAAAGGAAAAGCAAAAGACCAGCAAGAATGGACATATCTGGTTTTGCATTTAAAAATCCAATTCTTGGTGACTTAAAAAAATAAAACTTCAGGTGGTCTTATTTTCTAACTCAACAAAGTTCCAGTTGTTACATAACTCGTCTTACTAATTTATTGTTGGGCTTTGAAAAATCTCTTCTCCATTTTGCCAGTCTTCCAAAGTATTGGTTGATGTGGCTAGCAGTCTTTCAGAAAACACCAGGATAATCAGGGTATTTGCACACCTGCAAAGCTCATTTAATGATAGAAATTGCAAATGCTGTACAAGTAAAACAAAAAATATGTATATTTTAAGCTATTTAGTGACCACAGCTATATAACATGATTCAGACAACCAAGAATATATGTTTATATACTATATATCCCAAAACACAGTTTTGATTGATTATTATCCCATGTCAAATATTTTGATTTGCTGGAAGAAATGACAAAAATCCATAAGAGAAATGGATAAATTTATGGGGAAATACCTGGGCAGCAAAAACTTTAAGAAAACACACCAGTGATCTTGGGAGTCTTAAACTCAAGGAATGAATGGAAAGAGACAAGAATACATGTAAATAAAGAAAGAAAACATAACTGGTTATTTTTCTAAGTACTTGTATTTGGATGCTTGATCTTGTGTACTGAGACTCAGTAAATTAACATACCTTTTGGAGGTGTGATATTTTAATTTAATTTCTAAATTTTTTAATTAACAAGCAATACTTGCACATTTTTATAAGGCACAGTGCAATATTTCAATACATGTGTACAGCATAAAAAGATTAAATCAGGCAATTGTCATTTCTATTTATGAAGTTTTTTTATGTTTGAAGCTTCCAGAAGCTGTTGGATACGTGAGTAAAAACACTATTTACTCATTTATTTGAGAGAGAGAGAGAGAGAGAGAGAGAGAGAGAGAGAGAGAAGAGAGTGAGCTCTTACATATGATGAATCACTTCCCAAATTCCCAAAATGGCCAGAGCTGGACTGAAGCTGAGAACTGGGAACCTAATCCAGGATACCCATGTGGCAGAATCCATCCACCTGAGCCCCCAGGACTGCATTAAATGGCAACTGGAGTGAGAATTGAAGCCAGGTACTCTGATGTAGAATATGGGTGGGTCAATTGGTTTCTGAAACACTAAACAAAACATCTGCCCCAGATACATGATTTTTCAAAATATATGCATTTCATTCGTTTTAATCAAGATATTCTCATGTAAACTTTTAAAATTTTTTGTATCTATTTTAAAGGCAGAAAGGGGGAGGGCAGAGAGAGAGAGAGAGAGAGATTGTTCATTCACTCTCTAAATGCCTACAACAGCCAGGGCTGGGCCATGCCAAAGCCAGCAGCCCAGAGCTCCATCTGGGTCTCCATACATGGGCCATTTGGATCCAAGTAGATGAGCAATTATCTGTTGCCTCCCAGGATTCGTTAGTAGGAGCAGAACAGCCAGGACTTGAATCGGTGCTCTGATATGGAATCTGGATATAACAAGCAGTGGCTTAACTTTGCTGGACCACAACACTTACCCCAAGAAATTCTCATTTTGATGACTGGTAGCTTTTTAAGAAAAATTCTAAACTGAGGGTAAAACTCTCACCTAGATTATGGCTTTTCAAGGAGATAACTTTCTGGTGAGCTGAGCTAGGAGAGGCTGTGTATTCAGGACTGAAATTGGAACCGGAGCAATTGACGTCACAGAAGTTCTACCCACTTTGAACACAGATAGTTGATTAGGGAATTAGATAAAACCTCAGAATCTCCTGCAAGCCCTTGCTCCAGGCAGCTCCCATTTTAAGCTCTTCAGTCATTCAAGTGGTGAAATCTATTTGTCATCTTGCATTAGATGCATATTCCAAGCTTAAATATCTACTTTATCTCTTCACTGGTGATGATAACATCACTTTTTGTTTCATTGGCCTAAGGACCGGGAGACTTATAGAAGGATATCTTTAGATACAGTCAAATTTCCCTTCTAAATTTGTAGGACTGACACCCATAATACATCCATTGTGACTAAGGTTTAATCAACATCCCTTATTCAATTATAATCTATTTTATTTCTAAGTCTCTATTGCTTATCCTATATTCACTCTCACAGAATAAGTTAATCAGGTTATGGATGACTATGCTAATTATCCTCATTTGATCACTACACAATGCACTCATTGTGGAAACATCACATACTATCTTATAAATATGTACAATTGTGTATTTTTTAATGATTTATTTTTTATTTGAAAGTCAGAATTATACAGAGAGAAGAGAGGCAGAGAGAGAGAGAGAGAGAGGTCTTCCAACCACTGGTTCACTCCCCAGTTGGCTGCAATGGCTGGAGCTGCACCGAAGCCAGAATCTTCCTCCTGGTCTCCCACGTGGGTGCAAGGGCCCAAGGACTTGGGCCATCTTCTATTGCTATCCCTGGCCATAGCAGAGAGCTGGATCGGAAGAGAAGCAGCCGGGACTCGAACCAGGATGCCGGCACTTCAGGCTAAGGCGTTACCCTGCTGCGCCACAGTGCTGGCCCCGTAATTGTGTATTTTTTTAAAGAGTTCTTATTTATTTATTTGACAGGTAGAGTTGGAGAGAGAGAGAGAGAAAGAGAGAGAGAAAGGTCTTCTTTCCGTTGGTTCACCCCCCAGATAGCTGCTACGGCTGGCACATGCCGATCCGAAGCCAGGAGCAAGGCACTTCCTCCTGGTCTCCCATACGGGTGCAGGGGCCCAAGCACTTGGGCCATCCTCCACTGCCCTCCTGGGCCACAGCAGAGAGCTGGAATGGAAGAGGAGCAACCGGGACTAAAACCCAGTGCCCACACAGAAACACAAAGTGTAAAAATAAATTGGAAATTGCATAGAAAATTAATCAATTTTTTAAAAAATATCATGTAGGATCTCTGTCCTTAATTGCTGTACATTGTGATTTAATGCTATAACTAGTACTCCAACAGTATTTTTCACTTTATGTTGTTATGTGAGGGAAAACTGTTGAAATCTTTACTTAATCTATACTAAACTGATCTTCTGTATATAAAGAGAATTGAAAATGACTCTTGATGTGAATGGAAGGGGAGAGGGAGCAGGAAAGGGGAGGGTTGCGGGTGGGAAGGAAGTTATGGGGGGGGGAAGCCATTGTAATCCATAAACTGTACTTTGGAAATTTATATTCATTAAATAAAAGCTTAAAAAAAAAAAAACCCGGTGCCCATATGGAATGCCGGCGCCGCAGGTGGAGGATTAGCCAAGTGAGCTATGGCGCCGGGCCCTACAATTGTGTATTAATAGAAAATTAAAGTTTGAAAAAAAAGACGTTGTTCTCAATGAGTTTAAGGCTGTTGACTTAAGAAAAATATCCTCAAAGGCCTTATAATTAAACAGTAGGCTTGAATGCATTCAATCTTCTCTATTTCTCAACCCATAATCACTTCACTATTTCATCTTTCAGTTTTATTTGAGAATGAATTTTCAGTTCAGAAAACCTGGGCTTTGTAAATTGTGACTACCAGAGAGTGAGTCCTGAGTTAGGATCAGAGGCTGTAACGGAATGGAGAGTCCTGCCACGAGTGGCTTTGAGGGCACATCTGCAAATCCTAGTCCGAATTCAACTGCAGCCTGTGTTTTCCCCTGGGTGACTCATTCAGTCATCCCCGGGGCTGCATGCTTACTGCCTCAAACTATGTGAAACACTCAAACAGCTGGGATTCCTTTCAGAACATATACAAACCATCCAAATATCCAATTAGATTATGTGGTTGGGCCCATGACTGCTATGGAGTCCAAGAGGAAAAACCTGAAGGCTGTCTGTGGTTTCAGGGTGTGGCGCAGTGGGGTTGGTGGTGGAGAGCTGGGGTGTGAGTTAGCACAGGAAGATACTTAAGTTGCACCCGGGGTAGCACACTGAACTTGTAAATTCACTCCCTGTGTCTCACAGTAGACCATCCTGCACACATAACCCAAGGTAGGCTACTTCAGGTGAACCAGAAAATCAATTCTTCTGAAGTTTTTCATTGGGAATGAGAAAGAGAGAGAGGGAGCCGGAGAGAGGGAGAGCGGGAGAGAGAGAGGAGAGCGGGAGAGAGGCGGGGGGGAGAGAGAGAGAGGTCTTCCATCTGCTGGCCACAACAGCTGGAGCTGAGCCAATCTGAAGCCAGAAGCCAGGGTCTCCCACATGGGTTCAGGGGCCAAGAACTTGAGCCACCTTCTACGGCTTTTTCATCAACAGAGAGCTGGATTGGAAGTGAAGCAGCCGGGACTAGAACCAGTGCCCTTATGGGATGCCAGCACTGCAGGCAGATGCTTAACCTACTAGGCCACAGCGCCGGCCCTTGCTCATCTTTTCTTAACCAAAACTCTTGACGTCTTTAAACACAATTGCCACAAAATTACTATGTAGGGAAACTTTTCATCACTTCTGTTACTATTGCTTTTGTTTTCCAGTTTGGGGGACTTTAAAAATTGGGATCTAATTCATATATCATAAAACTTGCCATTTCAAAGCCTATAATTCAGTGGTTTTGGTTAGAATCACAGAGTTGTGCAGCTATCATTACTATCTAATTCCAAAACATGTCCATCACCTCCTGAAAAGATATCCCCTACTCATGAGCAATCACCTCATTCTTGTCTCTTCTCGGTACTTGGCAAACCTCTAATATACTTTCTGTTGCTATGGATTTGACTATTCTGAGTGTTTCATTTGATTGAAATCCTAAGATCATATTGTCTTCATGGTTTGTCCATAACTGAAGAATATTCTATAACATGGATATTCCACATTTTATTAATCTAGTCATCATGTAAAGGAAATTTGATTAGCAGATAATTTTCCTATTTCCACCTCTTTGTATCTGTGTCTTTTGTTCTTTACAGTATTCTATTTTTTTCTTTTTTTTATACAGAAGATCAGTTTAGTATATAAAGATTTCAACAGTCTGCCCTCATATAGCAACACAAAGTGAAAAATATTGTTGGAGTACTAGTTATAGTATTAATTCACAATGTATAGCACATTAAGGACAGAGATCCTACATGATATATTTTTTTAAAAAAAATGATTAATTTTCTATGCAATTTCCAATTTAACACCAAGTTTTTTTTTCATTTTTAATTATCTTTATTTACAGAAGATTGATTCAGTATATACTAAGTAAAGATTTCATCAGTTTGCATCCACACAGAAACATAAAGTGTAAAAATACTGTTTCAGTACTAGTTATAGCATTACTTCACATTGGACAACACATTAAGGACAGATCCCTCATGAGACATAAGTACACAGTGACTCCTGATGTTGATTTAACAATTTGACACTCTTCTTTATGGCATCAGTAATCTCCCTAGGCTCTAGTCATGAGTTGCCAAGGCTATGGAAGCCTTTAGGGTTCGCTGACTTCAATCTTATTCCTACAGGGTCATAGTCAAAGTGGAGGTTCTCTCCTCCCTTCAGAGAAAGGTACCTCCTTCTTTGATGGCCCCATTCGTTCCACTGGGATCTCACTCACAGAGATCTTTCATTTAGGTCTTCTTTTTTTCCCACAGTGTCTTGGCTTTCCATGCCTAAAATATTCTCATGGGCTCTTGAGCCAGATCTGAATGCCTTAAGGGCTGATTCTGAGGCCAGAGTGCTATTTAGGACATCTGATATTCTATGAGTCTGCTGTGTATCTCGCTTCCCATGTTGGATCATTCTCTCCCTTTTTGAGTCTATCAGTTAGTATTAGCAAACACTAATCTTGTTTGTGTGATCCCTTTGACTCTTAGACCTATCAGTGTGATCAATTGTGAACTGAAATTGATCACTTGGACTAGTGAGATGGCCTTGGTACCTGCCACCTTGATGGGATTGTATTGGAATCCCCTGGCATGATTCTAACTCCACCATTTGGGGCAAGTCAGCTAGAGCATGTCCCAAATTGTACATCTCCTCCCTCTCTTATTCCCACTCTTATATTTCACAGGGATCACTTTTCAGTTAAAATTTAAACACCTAGGAATAATTGTGTGTTAATTACAGAGTTCAACCACTAGTACTAGAATAAAAAAATACTAAAATGGATAAAGTATTACATTGTACAACAACAGTCAGCACAAGAGCTGATCAAGTTACTGTTTCTCATAGTGTCCATTTCATTTCAACAGGTTTCCCCTTTGGTGCTCAGTTAGTTGTCTCTGGTCAGGGAGAACATATATTTGTCCCTTTGGGACTGGCTTAATTCAGTCACAATGATGCTTTCCAGATTCCTCCATCTTGTTGCAAATGACCGGTTTTCACTGTTTTTGACTGCTGTATAGTATTCTATAGAGTACATGTCCCATAATTTCTTTATCCAAATGTGTGCTTTGAATTCCCTGTGATCTTTTGCTGTGAGGTTCCCTTCATTTACCTTCTTTCATGTTGATGGCTGTGTTTCTGTGTTTCTGTGTGTAACACATCTTTAAGCATCTTTTGCAGGGCTGGATGAGTGGCGACAAATTCTTTCAATTTCTGTTTGCAATGAAAAGTCTTTATTTCACCTTCATTCACAATGAGGTGATGTTTGTTATAGTCTGTTTTATTCCACCTATAGAAAATTCTAGAAAATACCTTCTTAATTAAGACTTCTCAAAATTTAATGTGCACATCAACATGCAGGTCTCTTTTTTCAGGACACAGAATCTGATTCCATGGGTCCAGTGTGAATCCATGATTCTGCATTTCCTGCAAGTTCCCAGGTGTGCTGATGTTGGTGATGTAGCTTACCCCTTTGCTACTAAGCATTCTAAACATGAGTTCTATTGAAAAAGAATGTTCTGGGTATGTTTGGTCATTCCAGTGACACTTATCGACATCTTCACAAATTTTACGTTTATGTATTTTATACAGCTAAAGCCGGATAGCAACTAAATAATTTAAAATAGTTTAAAGCATAGGTTGGAAACATAAGGCCTGTGGGTTGCCTTTGTAAATCAGTCTTTTTCAACAGGCTAATCCTCCGCCTTGTGGTGCCGGCACACTGGGTTCTAGTCCCGAATGGGGCGCCGGATTCTGTCCCGGTTGCCCCTCTTCCAGGCCAGCTCTCTGCTGTGGTCCGGGAGTGCAGTGGAGGATGGCCCAAGTGCTTGGGCCCTGCACCCCATGGGAGACCAGGAAAAGCACCTGGCACCTGGCTCCTGCCATCGGATGAGTGCAGTGCGCCGGCCGCGGTGCGCCGGCCGCGGCGGCCATTGGAGGGTGAACCAACGGCAAAGGAAGACCTTTCTCTCTGTCTCTCTCTCTCACTGTCCACTTTGCCTGTCAAAAAAAAGCTTTATTTATTTATTTTAAAAGGATAGAGAGATATCTTTCATCCACTGGTTCAATACTCAAAAACCCACCAACAACAGCAGCTAGGACAGGTCAAAGCCAGGAGCCAGAAACACCATCCAAATCTACATGGGTGACACAAACTCAAGGACTTGAGCTGTCATCTGCTACCTCCTGGGGACATTAAAAGGAAGCTAGGTAATAAGTAGAGGTGAGATTTGACCCCAGACACTTCAATATGGGATATAGGGGCCCAGGTGTTGTTGTGTAGTAGGTAAAGCCACTGTTTGCAGCACCAGCATCCCATATGGGGCTGTTTAGAGACCTGGCTGTTCCACTTCCAATCCGGCTCCCTACTAATGCACCTGGGAAAGCAGCAGGAGATAGACCAAGTGCTTTGGGCCCCTGCAACCACTTGGGAGACCCGGAAGAAGCTCCAGACTACCGGTTTTGGCCTGGCCCAGCCCCTGGCCATTGCAGCCACTGGGGAGTGAACCAACAGATGGAAGGTGTTCATTCTCTCTCTCTCTCTCTCTCTCTCTCTCTCTCTCCCACCCTTTATCTGTGACTCTTTCAAATACATAAAATAAAGCTTTAAAAAATAAAATGAAAACTAGCAAAAAGAATTTCCATTTGTTGCCCTGCCTGTATGTTGGTCTCCGAGTTCTCTGGTTTATTGCTGTTTCACTGGATAAATTGCTTGGGATCTTGACCAAAGTCTACCTTATCCTTGTGCACTGTATCTCAGTCTCTACAACCCAACCAGCACTTCACTTCTTTCCCATTTCTCCATCATCAGATTTGGCTTCTCTGCTAGATCTTCCTCCTAGTAATATTCCAACATGTTCTTATTTCTTCCAGATTGAAAAAAGAAATAAGCGTTCTTGAGTCATGTCTTCAGAGCATCCCTTTGTCTCCTTGGATCCTCTGTGTAGCCTACCTAACCAACCTGCCATCACCTTTCCCCTCATAGAAGTGCTCCAGTCAGGGCCATCAGTGACTTTGCCCTTTGAAGACTCCATTTGTCATTCGCAATACTGAGTTTGTCACAGATAAGGGCTCCTTGTGTAACACATTCAGTTCTTGTCTAGGACCCACACTCTTCTCATCTTCCTTCTCCTATCATTCCAGCTGTTTTATCTCTACCCCCTTTTCCTTTTCATCATTGGGCTCTAAACATGGGTCTCCTTCTTTCTTTATCTACACTCAATCCCTTGGAGAATTATTATCATAATACCATGTACAAGTAAAATCCTGTGACTTCAAGATATGTGCCTAAAGCCCGAACTTCTCTCCTGAATTCTGAGACCTTAAATTCATCTGTCTACACACACACATTATCTCCATTTGGATGTCCAATGGGGACCTCTCAAACTTAATGTGTGCATAAGTGAATTGTTGGTTTTTTCACTTATTTAAATCTTCTGTCTTATTCATTTCAGGGGATGATATAGTCGCTCAGACAAAAACATTTGGAATAATTCCTGATTCCTCTTTCTTTCACATTCCTTGTCCAATCCATTAAACATCTTGCCAGCACATTCTTTAAAATACATCTGGAATCCAACCACATTTCTTCATTTCTGCAGCCATCATCCAAATCTAATATAAAATCAACTCTCACCTGGATGATTGTAAAAGCTTCTTGATAGATTCCCTCACTTTCTTCTCTTCCCTTCCATTCCCATTTTGACAATAGCAGTCAGTGATCCAATTAAAATAACAAACCACACCATACATTCATCATAGCTCACGCTTCCACAAAGAATAAAAGACAATGAATTTTCAATGGACCATAAGAAAATACACAATATTTTTATGATTCTGACTTCTACTTTTCTCTCTTTGCTCACTCTGTTCCAATAGTCTGCTTTTTTATGTGTGTGTGTGTTTGTGTGTGACCCTGTCAGACATATCCATACCTTGGAGTCTGTGTGAAGTCGGTTCATTTCACCTGGGGGACTCCCCAGATTTCCACATGACTCCTTCCTTCAAATACTTAGAAGTCCCAAACAGAAAACATCTACTTGCTTATTCTGGAAATTCATTCTATCCTACAGTGTAACCTGAGTGGGATCAGGGATTTCTGTTTTTGGCTCACTGTTATATACCTAACTCCTTTCCCAAGCACATTGTAGATACCAATACTATATGTTGCATGAATGACTTTCAAATAAGTCAAGTTGGTTTTGCTCACATGACAGTATAACTACAGACTTAAAAGCTTTGATTTGGACAGGAATTCCTCTAGCTAAAGCCATTTCAACTCTCTGTCCTCTCTCCTCAAAGGGTTCTCTGGGTGATGTTACTTGTTATTCTTTTTTTTTTTTCCTTTCTTTTTCTCGGTGAGATTAAAGAGGCATGGTGTTGACTTTTGTCATCATTCAGAAACACTTCAAGGACTGTAGAGTGATTTCCCCACAAAACGGCTTCTTATGTCTTGAGTCACATTTGCCAGTCCAGCTCTATCTGCCAGGAGTTACATTAGCCAGGACAACGACTGTTACTTCTCCAAACACTACAAGTACCCTGATTAACAAAAAAAGGAGGACCTTATCTCATAGAGAATCCTCTTTGGAAAGAGGCTTGCAGTTACAAAGGAACACTGTAGCTTTGAAAAGCATTTCTTATTTTCAGAAAATGATGCTAGCTTCTGAAATGTCCTTTAAGATTAGAAAGCCATGTTCTAGATTTGCTCTCAGAGGGGCCTATATGAATTCTATCCTGCCATAGAGAGTGACTCTGTAATATCTACCTAATTCTAATAGACCAAGTATAAATCTACTGCTACCTTCTGACTATAAACTCCAGGCATTAATTGCTCACCAAGAGGATTAACATATAACCATATCTTATTTGCATTTACATATTTATGTAAATGTATGAGCTTACATTTGTCTTTGTATTTAGAGACCACCAGTAGACTATGTAAAACAAACAAGAAACACCAAAAGTCTGATCTAAAAATTGAGAGCATTTTTGTTAAAATTCTCCCTTGCTTTTGAGCAACTTTATCAGCATACAGAAGCAATCCACAGTAGCTCTAGATGGGGTTTTTTCAATAAGCATTGAATAATTGACATTATTTGTATATAGTCCAAAAACAACAACAACAGCAACAACAACAAAAGATGGCTATGCTTTATACTGAGTACAGAATTTTGCATGTTAATATGTTACTAGGGGAGAGGGGGACAGTGCTGTGGCATAGCGGATAAAGCCTCTACCTGTAGTGCCGGCATCCCATATGGGTACCAGTTCATGTCCCAGCTGGTCCTCATCTGATCCAGTTTTCTGCTATGGCCTGGGAAAACAGTGGAAGATGGACGAAGTGCTTGGGGCCCTGCACCCATGTAAGAGACCTGGAAGAAGCTCCTTGCTCCTGATTCGGATCAGTGGAGCTCCAGCCATTGCGACCATTTGGGCAGTGAACCAGCAGATGGAAGACCTTTCTCTCTGTTTGTAACTCTACCTCTCAAATAAATAAATAAAACATCTTTTTTTTAAAAAAAGATGTTACCAGGAGATTTAATAATCTTTTTAATTAGTGCGCAACGAATTGCTTAATTCTACAAGGAATTATATTTATATTGAATTTGAAATCCCATCATTTCATATGCACATATCTTCCCTGTTCATTTCAGATTCTGTATATCACTATGGTTTTTATCAACCTTGCATCAAGGGAAAAAACAGGTTCTCTTTCCAGATGTGCCAATAGTACTCCTTGATTTCTTTTTTTCTTATATCCTAAGAAATTTTAATCCATCACGCCTCTTTGATATCATCAATCTTTCTAAAGAATCTTTCTTTTCAGTGTAAAATACAATTGTATTTCTTTCAATTAAAGAAAAATTACATTTCCTGTGACCTTCTAGTCCTTCATGGTACAGACAACTTCTCCTAATATCTATTTATACAATCAAAGTGCACTTGACTCACTTCTGAATTTAAGTTGCTAATCCTTACCCAGAGTCATAAAGTCTGTCTATAACCCATTTACCTAAGCTTGAAGACACAGTGCAGCCTCAGTAGCGTAGTGGCCTTGTGGGTTAGGATACTGTGTAGATGATGATAATAATAGCTAATAGATTGTAACTGTGCTCTTTTTAAAACCACTTTAAGAGACAGTGGCTCATTTATTACTGGAGATTCCTACATAGTTCTTTGGCAAGAATAGTTTGGTTTATTTGGCCATCTTAAATAAAATAGTTTACTTGGGCCACCTTCCCTGCTTTCCCAGGCCATAGCAGAGAGCTGGATTGGATAAGGAGCAGCTGGGACACCAACCCGTGCCCATATGGGATGCCAGCGCTGCAGGTGGAGGCTTTATCCGCTATGCCAATAATTTGGCTGGTGGTGGTTAAAATGGTTTTATGTAAAATGAGATATTTTCAATGTATTATTGGGTAACGGAAAAAAGATATTCCTGATGTTTCTGCTCTACAGTTCTCAAGTTGTCTATCATCAACTGTTTGCTATCTTTCCTCCATTGCTTATTTTGTACTTTTCCAGTAAGCAAACTTATACAAATTGCCAATATTACCTTACTGATCAAGCTATTTTCAGTCCACAGACCTCCCATATTCTCTTAAAAAATTCAATGTTGTTAACAAATCTCTTCTCTTCACTTTGACATAAGAGGCTCCTGTTTCCTTTCTGGGTCTGGCAGGTTCAACAATAAATGTTCTCAGACCTTCTGTCTTTTACCCAAGTTTCTGTCCTTGACTGTTTATAACTCTACAGTATGTCCTTAACCAGCAAACAAATGCTTTGTGAATGCAATTTCCAGTTCTGTTCTTTTTCCCAGGTGCTAGCTTGAGCATGACAGATAACTTATTCCTGTTTCTAAACTTCACATTCCCTCATCTGATTTCTTTTATTTTAAAACTTTTATTAATATAAAGAGAACAGACTTTATGTACTTCATAGGTACAATTCTAAGAAGATAAGCATATTTCCCTCCCTTTCTCTCTCCCCCCCAATCTTCTTCCTTTCTTTTTTTTTAATTTTTGAAAAAACATAATTTCAATATACTCTATAATCATAGGCTTAATGCACCACAAACCATAATATTCAATAAATAAAAAGTAGAAAGACCACGGTTCCACAGAAGTATAAACCACTGCTAAAAACAAAAATCAAATCACAAGATGTCCATTACATTGCTATGTTCCTATACATTTTTTGTATCCTGTATTAGCTATCACATATCAGAGAAAACATATGTTGTCTTTTTTTTTTTTTGACACCAGTGTAGACTTTATTCAATTGACAATGGCTTGACTTAGGACACTTTTCTTAATTTACCATAGTGCGAAAGCAATATGAATTCAAGCAGAAAACATATTTTGAATTTTGACCTTTTCCCAGGCTAGCAGTAAGTGGTATGATGCTCTCTTTCATGCTAGACAGTAGCAATGAGCGCTACCTACCAGTCAGACAGACAATCACGAAGGTGGAAAAACTTAGACTCTGCAGTGTACTGTTGCTAAACTATAATATTTGGTATATTAGATTTATTAAATGTACTTTCCACTTGAGATATTTTCAACTTAAGCTGGGTTTGTCAGGATATAACCCATTTTAAGTTGATGAACACCTGTATATATTATTTCTAGTTGTATATATTATACATGAAACTTTAGGTGAACTGTGGACTATAACAAAGTATTGCTTCAGTCATTTTTAAATTCACATAAAGTCTTAATAACCACAATTGTTTTAAATGAATAGTACCTTAACTTCAGTAAATCAAGTAACACATTACTTGGGCTTCTATGGGCCAGAATATATATAGTTAGCATTCTTATGATAGTTTTTAAAAAGGGTCTGTGTTAAAAAATAAATAAATAAAAAGGGTCTTTGTGACACCAGTTCCTGGCTGCTGGCCAGTGTTATCCAGGCTGAAGCTAGGAGCCAGGAGCCTCATCTAGATCTCCCACATGGGTGCAGAGGCCCAAGGAACTAGGCTATATTCTGCTGATTTCCCAGGCATATTGGTAGGGAGATGGATTTGATGTTATTTGTCCTTTTGTGTCTGGCTTATTTCACTAATCATTGTGCTTTCCGATTTTATCCATTTTGTTGCAAAAGACAGGATTTCATTCTTACACTGAATAGTATTCCATCATGGATATCTACCACATCTTCTTTATCAGACCATCAGCTGAGGGACATCTGGGTTGATTCCATATCTTAGTTATTGTAAATTGAGCTGCAATAAACCTAGGGATACAGATAACTCTTTCCTATGCTGAATTTCTTATCTGTACTCCCAACCGATCTCTCTTAGAATTAATGGTTCACCATCCCCAAGTGATGCAAGGCTGGCACTTTAATCAACCAAATTCTCCTAGCCTCCCAGGAAATTCTGCTCCTATCTTCTCTCAAACATCAAGTTCCCTGCCTATCTCTTTCTATCTCAAATCACTGCAGCAAACTCTTGCTTTTGCTTTCTTCCCTCTGCATTTTTTCTGCTCCCATATATTCACATTGATTTAAATCACATTTCTGATCACATTCCTAGACTCAAGGAGCATACCTGCTGAACAGTCAGCTTTGTATTCCTGTCGTTTTTGAAAGAATGTCAGTGGGAGACTCTTGAGCTCCGTGTGTCCCACATCTACCTATTCTTTAACCATATCCTCCATGAAGAGCAATTCCCTGATCATCATTGCTGAAGTGACACCTCTCACCTCTGAACTCCCACACGACATCCTCATATCTCTGGCTGACTTGACTTTTGAGTTGTGTAATCACCATGTATTGTGAGACTATGAAAATGAATGTGGAAGACAGATTTCAGGTTCATCACCTTTATATTTCCTACAGTGGCTATTGAAGTGCTTTATATATCCTAGGTACATGATAAGTGTTGAGTAAAAAAAGAGACATCTAACATGCATTTCATTTATACCATGGTTGTATTGTATGATATTATAAGAACACTATGTGTATTAGACAGTTCTTTGTTACTTTAACTAAAGGAGTTTCTTGGGAAACAAAAGTTTTATTTTAGCTCGCAGTTTGGAGGTCACGGTTAAGGATCAGGTGGCCTGACAGTCTGGCATTTGATGGAAGCTAGTTGTGACTGGTGCAGAGGAATGATCACATGGTAAGCCAGGACACAGAGAGAATGGGTAGGCAGAACTTGAATTTAAATAATGAACCCTAGAATGCTTTCTGAAGGCATGCCCCCAGTGAGCCTAAAGACCTCCCAACAGACCCCACTCCCAGATGCTATGATTAGAGCAAGTCTCTGCCCTTCATCAATCAAATCCTTCACTCTAAGACTTAAGAGTTTAAACACGGTGCATAAGATTTGGGGAGACAAATCTTGCTGTATCCGTGACACCATGATTTCATAACTATGAAAGGTAGTGCTGGGTATTCCATCATGTAGGCTATGAATCAAGCAATGTGCTCAGCATTTTGCTATGGGAATATTGTTTCATGACCTTAAGTTTTATAGGGATCCCTGTAAAATGAAAAAGGGACACCAGTCTTGGTGGATAGGATGGAGAAATCTGGTATCCTGTAGGTATTCTGAAAAGGCCTAAACAAGTAGGACTTTATTTGGTAGTAAAGACCTTTGCTTCCCTCAGCAACCACTACCATGTACACACACACACACATGCACACACACACATGCACAATAGTGAAAACTTTAAAAATCCCATAGGAAACTTTAAAAGTCCCATGGATAAATCTATAGAAATTTATCTCACTCTACAGGAACAAGGTAAGACTTAACATTAAAGTAACAATGTCATTATCTCATATAGCATTAAATTATATGGTATCAGTTATATACGCTGCATGTGATTTTCAAGAGTTTTATATTACATTGTTTTCCCAGGGGAAAATTCCTATAATTACTTTCTTTCTAATATTTCATGTTAAATCAGAAAGTATCTTAATAGGATATGTGGCAAAGGGAGCTATTTTGAATGTAAACTGAAGCAAAATTAATTAGAATTTGCTGAAATGCTAGAGAAATAATTCTAATTTTAAATGGGTGCCATGTGATGTTTAATTTCATTACTGACAAAATCAGAAAAACTTCATTTATTGCACTGTGAATGTTCATTATTTTTGCAACGTATCACACACACACTTCCATTCCTTCCAACCTATTTTTTAGTCTCAGCATTTCTATTTTGACGTTAGAAAAATATACAACCAAAATCTATAAGACTTTGATTAAATGTTGATACAGCTGATTTCAACATAGCCAAAGCCAGTGACCATACATGGAATCTAAACAACAGCTAGTAATTACAGTGTCAAAGGCATGGATACACTGTGTGTTATGCTTCATTGTCTGGCATGCAAATACAGTCTTCATTTCCTTTACACTATGTCCAAAGTATAAAGAAAGCCAACCGAAGAGTTCTGTTTCGTTTACACAAAAGAACAAGGTTCAATCATGTTTGATAAGTTGCAAATTACTGGTAATACCACAAGTGTTGTTACAGCTGCTAAGAATGGTCAGGAGGATGTACAAAATGCAGCAAAGGCATGAATCAAAAGAAAAAATCTAAACAAGTCTGAATGATGGTGTATAGTATTGCTAACTTTGACTTCATTTGGGGCCCAGAAATGCCTTATTGGGTGCAGCATGAGGTGCCTCACATGGAATCTGGCCTTGTGTGGATCTGCTCTGCTTTCAGTTCTTTTCAGACAAATGAAGCGGCCTCTTCTCAATTGCACGCAAACATATCATTTACAAATCAAAATTCCTACAGTTTGGTAATTGAAGGCTTGAGCCACCAGGGACAAAGACAGGGAATGAATACAGTTAGGTGAGAACATTCAGACAAGAAGGCATGATCTGGATGCTCCTTTTTAAGAGTCAGATCAGGGTGGTATGTTAAAAGGGAAAAAAATGCTTCTTTCCTGTGAACCTAAATCCTTGAAATATTAGATCTTTGAAAGATTATAATTTTGGTGGAATTTAACTCGATACATACTCATTAAATCTACTTTGTGCAGGAATTTCTCATTTCATAGTGTTTCATCTCCACTCCCCAATTCAAAAATTCACCCTCCCTAGCTCAACAGTTTAGATCAGTGATTCTCAGTAAGAATGCGAACCAAGTCACTGCGGTGTGGAAAAGAGAGCCATGAACGTGAGTTCCTATTCCTTGTTGAACTCTGGAGGCTTATATTGGTTTCTGAGTTTCTCTGGATACTCATTTGTGGGCTTAGAAACACAAGTGGCACTGGGACAGCAAAGGTTAAGGTTACATTGTGGTGACCTTAGAGCCAGGTGTGGCCTCCAGAAGTGTTGGATTCAATCTGTAGTCTGCAGTAGGTTTAACTGTGTAAAATACAGGGCATTTTATATAAAACTCCAGACTTCCAGGTTCACTTTAAAAATTGTAAAATCTGGTACTGCTGGGCCTTCTACTTCCATAGAGCAACAATTGAGTGCAGGTGAGTAGGAACTGCCCCTTTAAATAAAGCATGCAATTTCCTCCTGTCTACAAGTCTACAGAGCCTTCTCATTGTGCCTGTCTCACTTGATTTTCAACTCCTCAACGATCGCTTTCTTCTCTGAAATCTATAACACCATCCATTTAAGTGTGCCCTGAGCTACCTATGCATGACTAAGTTTGCTCCATATTCTTAACGGAAATGCAGATAAGAGTTTTTATGTCTAATGAAAGTGATTCTGGAATATTGCCCACTTTGTGGTGTGTTATCGTTTGTGGTAGTAGAAGTAATAATAATAATAATAATAATACAAATATCCAATGAATGGCATATTTGCACCTGGTATTATTCTGAATGCTCAGACATGCATTAATAGGAATACTTCTCACAATTGTCTAGCACAATGTAAGATGTAAGAAGACAGGACCTTATGTCTTAGATCAGTAGATCTCAAACTTCAGCATCCATCAGAGCCACCTGGAGAGTCTGAGCAAGCCCACTATTGCCAGATGACAATTCAAGTTTCTCCTTGGGTAGATTGAGATGAAACCCATGAGTTGGCGTTCTTTTATTTTATTTAAGATTTACTTACTTATTCGAAAGATAGAGTTACAGAGATAGAGAGGTCTCCATCTGCTGGTTCACTCCCCAAATGGCTTCAATGGCCAGGGCAGGGCCAGGCCGAAGCCAGAGACCAAGGGCTTCATCCAGGTCTCCCACGTGGGTGCAGGGGCCCAAGCACATAGATTATCTCTCTACTGCTTTCTCAGGTGCATTAGCAGGGAGATGAATTGGAAGCGGAGCAGCTGGGATACGAACCGGTGCCCATATGGGATGCAGGTGCTTTAGGATGTGTCTTAACCCACTTCAACACAAGGCCAGCCCCATGAATTTGCATTTCTGACAAGCTGCAGGTGTAGCAGGTGCTTCTGGGTCAGTGGCTGCACTTTAAAAACTACCAGTCTCACTGAAGAAATAAGAATGTATTGAATAATTGCTGCAAGAACAGAAGTCATATTTGGCAGATAACTATTACTCTACTAAGTGATGAGGATACTAAGTAACTAAGCAGAGCTCAAATATCTATCAGAATGAGGATGTTAATACTTACACCTACAACAGAGTTATGGAGAAGGTTGAAGATGAAAATGTATATAAGATTCTTTGGTGCAACTTAAATGCAATCTATGTTAGCTGTTTTATTCTTCAGTCGGATACCCCCTCTCTCTGGCCATTTAATATATACTTATATCAAGTTTTTGGCACAGTGCCCAAGCAACTCCATATATGCATTATGAATAAACCTGCCCTAGTACTGATTCACAGGATTATCCATGCTCTTCACTTCCTTTCTAGAACCTATAACCAATGCTCAGAGCATGCGGAAGGCTCGCAGTTAGAAGGCTTCTGTACTACCATCTTACTTCTCTAAAAAGTTTTTTGGTAATGTATTTTTATTTGAAAATGAGCGAAGGAAGAGAGAGAGAGAGAGAGAGACTTCATTTACTGTTTCATTCTCCAAATACCTGCAACAGGCAGGACTGTGCCATGCTGAAGCCAGGAAACCAGCACTCTACAAAGGTTCCCCATGTGAGTGGCAAGGGCCAAAATGCATGAGCCTCCCAGGATGTTTATTAGTGGAAAGCTGGATCAGAAGCAGAGGCAGGACTGGATTCCAGGCACTCAGATACGGGATATTGTGCACCAAGTAGTAGATGAACCTGCTGTGCCACAGTCCCTGCCCCATACTACTCTCCCCTGACTGAATTTGGTGTTTTCCAGGAGATGGTATGTTTGTTTTCTGTCCAGCTATGCCTGCTTTGGTTATTATTGTAATTTGATTATGAAGATGGAAAAGTAAGAGTTGTTTCTAGGAAAAAGTTACATGTTCTGAAGAGAAAAAATTCAGTAGCTATAATAACACACTGTAATACAAGGGAAAATTCATGGAAATGCATATTATGAAAACAAAAACCTCTACATTAATTTCAAAATTTTTAACTAAAATAAATTTTTCTTTGAATTCCGTTTGTCGACAATTTTGAAGTACCCTCATATAACATAGACATGAAAAAAATTGTAAAAATATCAGAAATCAGAAATAAACTTACAAAACTGTGTAAAGTGTCTACACTCATATCTGTTTGCATTTGTCTTTAGCTGATGTATTTAAAATTTAATAAAATGATTTGGAAGTTACACTTGGTCCATGTTAATATGATTTGAGCAGGGAAAAAAAGGAAGACAAAAAGCAACAGTCAGCATATTTACAGGAGGTTACAGCTATGGCTTATGTTAAAAGCAGCCCATGGTATGTGTGTGGTAGGAGCTGGGGGAAGGTATTGGGTCTGACTGGTAAGTCTCCTGCTAAGACATCCAGTTCTCACATCAGAATGCTTAGGTTCAATGCTGTGCTCCTGATTCCAGCTTCCTGCTAATGTATACCTTGGGAGGCAGGGCTGATGGTTCCAAGAATTCAGATCCTGCTATGCACATTGGCTCCAGGGCTGGGCATTTGGAGGATGAACCAGCAGATGGGATTTCTGTGTGTGTGTGTGTGTGTCTGTCTGTCTGTCTGTCTCTCTGCCTTTTGCATGAAAAGGGGTGGGGGGAGAGAAAATGCATTATGGTCTGTATTTGTATGGACCATGACCTAAGAATGGCTTTCATTAGGATATAAAAAGAAGGAGATAAAGAAAAGAGTGGAAAGAGGAAAGGCGAAGATGTGTAGCAGCTCACAGGAGCAAGAAACCAGACATGGCCCCTAAAAGTAGGAGCCAGTGCTGTGGCGTAGCAGGGAAAGCCGCTGCCTAGAGTGCCAACATCCCATTTGAGTTCCAGTGGAAGTCCTGGCTGTCTCACTTCTAATCCCAGGCTATGGCCTAGGAAGGCAGTAGAAGATGGCCCAAGTCCTTGGGCCCCTTCACCCATGTGGGAGACACAGAAGAACTCCTGGCTCCCTGCTTTGGATCGGCACAGCTCCGGCCGTTGTGGCCAATTGGGGAGTGAACCAGCAGATGGCAGACCTCTCTTTCTGCCTCTCCTTCTCTCTGTGTGTAACTCTTTCACATAAATAAATAATTTAAAAAAACGCCAAAAACCTAAAAATAGTTACTTTTTAGTCCTGTAAGGAAACATTGAAAAGGTCATTGTCCCACATTGCAGTTTGAAGGTAGACTGCACATTTATTATTTTAAATTAAATGTGCCAAGCATGCATGTATATTCTTTAATGAGAATCAGCTTTAACTTATTTCTGAAAAATTATTTACAAACGCTCTTGATCAATTGGATATAAAGTTTTCTACTTGTAGAGGTCTTTGACATGCAATTGTTCTCTCATTGTTCATTTATCTTGTTGACTTCAAGATGCTCACCCCCCCTCCCCCCCGCCTTTTGTGGTAGCATTCTAACCCAGACTTTTTTGGAATTAGCATTTTGGGGGAGTGGAATTAATTTTTAATGCAGAAATATTCTGCAGATTAAGTTTCCTGCTGATTTCTCAGAACCATGAGATGTTTTCCAGGGGCATACTGAAATCTCCTTGCTTCATAGCAATTGTTAACTAATTGATTCATTTGAAAGGCAAAGTGAAAAAGATAGAGAGATAGGGATTGTCCATCTGTTGGTTCACTCTGCAAGTGCCCGCTACAGCCAGGGCTGGACTGGTCAAATCCAAGAGCCAGAACTCCATCTGGGTCCCCCATGAAGGTGCTGGGAACTTCAGCTCTAGAGCTATCATTCGTTGCCTCCCAGGAAGCCAGAATGGTAGCAGAACTGGTGCTGGGTTTTAGTCACTCTACTGCAGGTGCCGACATCTCAAATGTTGGCTTTACCACTGGCCTAATACATATATACTTTTATCACATATATACACTATGTAATGATCAGATCAAGATAAATGACATATACATCATCTCAAACACTTTTATTATTTGTGTCGGTAACATTTAAAATCCCCTCTATTAGCTATTTCTAAATATTCCGTTAACTGTTGTCAATATTAGTTGCCCTATCATACTGTAGAATATGGTAAGCTATTTCTCTTGTCCACTGTATCCCTGTGTCCATTATCCAGGCTATCTTCTTTGCCCCTCTTCCCCTCACTATATGTGTCCTAGTGTTTGGTAATGACCATTGAACTTTAACTTCCGTGTATTAATGAGAACATGCAATATTTGTCTCTCTGGGCCTGACTTATCTCACCTAGTGGTATGCCTTTCAATTTCACCCATGTTGCTACAAATCACAGAAGTTAATTTTTTTAATCAGTGAACAATATTTCATGGTGTATGCGATGAGTTTTCTTGATCCATACAACCATTGATACATACTTAGGTTGATTCTGTAACTTGACTATTGTGAATAGTGCTGCAATAATCCTGGAGGTACACATTATCTGTTTGAAAGACTGATTTCATTTCATTGGAATGTATACCCAGTAGCGAGATTACTGGATCATATTGTAATTCTTCTAGTTTTTTGAGGAACCACGATATTGTTTCTCACAATAGCTGTGCTAATTTACAATCTCACCAGTAGGATGTGAGTTCGGTTCCCCTTTCTCTACATTATCACCAGCATTTTTTTTTTATCTTTTTGATAATCAAAACAGGGCTGGGGCCAGCGCCGTGGCGTAGTGGGTTAAAGCCCTGGCCTGAAGTGCTGGCATCCTATATGGGTGCCAGTTTGAGTCCTGGATGCTCCTCTTCCGATCCAGCTCTCTGCTGTGGCCTGGGAAAGCAGTAGAAGATGGCCCAAGTCCTTGGGACCCTGCACCCACGTGGGAGAACCAGAAGAAGCTCCTGGCTCCTGGCTTTGGATCAGCACAGCTCCAGTCATTGTGGCCATCTGGGGAGTGAACCAGCAGTTGGAGGATCTCTCTCTCTCTGTCTCTACCTTTTTCCATAATTCTGTCTTTCAAATAAAATAAATCTTAAAAAAAAAAGACAACAACAAAAAACAAAACAGGGCTACTATATTTTGTCATCAGTCTTTCCAAAAAACCCTAAAAAAATAACAAGCTCATGAGACTCCACTTCATTTCTTAAATTTTTTAAAGTTTTTATTTAATGAATGCATTTTTTCATAGATACAACTTTAGGAATATTGTGGTTCTTCCCCCCCTCCCACCCTCCCCCACCCTGCTGAACTCCCATCCCACCTCCCTCTGCCCTCTCCCATCTCCTTCTTCATTATGGTTCATTTTTAGTTTGATTTTATAGACAGAGGACCAACTCCATGTTAAGCATAGATTTCAACAGTTTGTACCCCCCCACACACACAACATAGAGCACAGTTTGAGAACAAGATTTGCAGTCGATTCTCATAGAACAACTCATTAGTGACGGAGGTCCTACATAGGGAGTAAAGTGCACAGTGACTTCTGTTGTTCCTTCAACAATGAACACTCTTATCTGTGACATCAGTGATCACCGAGGCTCTTGCCATGAGCTGCCAAGGCTATGAAAGCCTTTTGTGACCATGGAATCCATCGGTATTTGGACACGGCCATAAGCAGTGTCCTCCCTTCAGAGAAGAGTACATCCTTCTTTGATGACCCTTTCTTTCCACTGAGGTCTCACAGAGATCCTCCGTGTAGGATATTTTTTTGCCACAGTCCTGGCTTTCCATGTCTCAAATGCTCTCACAGGCCTTTCTGCCCAACCAGGAAGCCTTAAGGGTTGATTCTGAGGTCAGAGTGTTATTTACAGCAAATGTCATTCTAGGGAGACTCCACTTTAATCCCATTGTTGAGTGGATTCATTCATGTACCCACCACCTGTAGATATAAACCTTGTGTAGGCACCTGACCTCAGTCTATTTCAGCCCAGGGTCTTCCTTTTCATATCAAATTGAGCTGAAACAAAAACCCTGCATCTATGATGTACCACAGCTTGCCTGGTCCTTCCTGCAGCTCCTGCACAGGAAGCAGAATTCCATTCACTTCTGCATTACTTTACTTGATGGAAGTATGACTTCATTGACAAGAATCTTGGCAAGGTGAAGTTGTCAGAAAAGGTAAGGGTTTAAGCTATAACATTCTCGTATTAGCCACTTTCCCCAAAATATATAGATGTACTGGTGCTTTTTGTGTCGCACAGAACAACCATAGGAAATAGTATTTTTTAAAAAAGTTTTCTAATCTCTAAGGTAAAATAAAGGTGTACTATAAAGCCATATGGTAATACTTTACAACAGCTGGACTGAGACAATGTACTGCTAATTTGCACAGTTCTTTCATGTAGGTTAAATGTCTTTCTTTTGCTAGATGCAGCTCTTAAGGCAAGGGTATTATTAATTGCTAATGCTGCCTCCTGGTATTCCGATATTCACTGTTAATTATATAAACCAGTACACTACAGTCTTAGTGAACCATTTTCTTCTGCTCTGAGACATTTGATCAGAAGGAATTCCACCTCTGGAACAAGTTGTATTAGGTTAGCCCCCTGGGAAAGTTCTCATTTACAAGATCCTCACTAAAAAAAAAAAATCAAATCTGTTTCAAAGAGATTACATTATAAATGTAAACTTCCTAATGAGCTTGAGTGAAATGCTGTAGGCTACAACTGGTGAACTTTGAGAGTTTTTACCCTTTTCCTCTTCCTATATATATATTTTTATGCAATCTGTATCCCAAGCCCTGTAAAGAGACCAGCTGTTGCTTGCAGTGAACTGACGCTTGCAGCAAAATCCGACATTTTCTCTGATACAGGTGACCCTTTCCTTTTTTACTCTTTTCATTAAAAAAAAGAATGCTTACTACTTATAAAAACAGCTAACACTGTACTGATTATATACCAGATGCCAGGCTAAGCAGTTTTATGTGCAATACCTCATCTGATGTTCATGACAGGTTAAGTAACTAGCCCAAGGTTTGTTGGCTATTAATTAAGTTAAAAAGAAAACATAGCACTTGAGTTTGCTAGAAATTTAGATATTAAAAGAAACATTAAACGCTTCAGGAAAGCAGGAATGAAAATTGCTTGATTTTTTTTTAAAAAATGATAAATATTTATCACTTAGAGACCAGAACAGTAAGCCACACTATTCTGTTTTTCCTTCTTACAAGTAGGAAATAGATAAATTTTCAAATATGCATAATGATTTATATATAGCTTATTCTATATTGATTATTTCCTTTTTTTTTAGAAAAAGTCTAAGAATAACATTTGAGTAGTTGGTGATCCTACTAAATATCATCAATTAACCTGACAAATGCCTTACACACAATAACCTATGTAGTTAGCTCAAATAAAATATTCATTTCTATATCTGGCCCTAAGTTCATTGCAGAGGCCTCTTGGTCAGTCTTTCAAGTGACCTGGGTTAAAAATGCTAACTACTCATTGTTATTAGGGACAAATAAATCTCTTCTTCTCTGTTCAGCTAGGAGAAAAAGAGAGTGGTCAGATTTTGCTATCTCAATGTAACTTGTAACTCAAAGTTTCTATGAAGTTTTTAAATTCAAATTCCATAACTGTAAGTTGCATGCACAAATAAAACCGCAGGGTTGAAATCTGGTTTGTCACTCAGGAGCTTTTTTGTTGCTTGCCATTCATCCTTCTTCCCTACCACCCCCCCACTCCCTTCAACTCGGCTGCCATTCATCACTTTCCTTCTTTGAAATAACAGTGACTCTGCATATCTAAATAGAGCTTCTATATTCTTGGCAGTGTACAAGAGGGTTAATTTCAAGGAGAAGCTGGCAGCTTCCCACTAGTGGGTAGAAATATGTGCAGAAAGACGGGGAAGGAGGAAACTGTGTGCAACCATCCTTTGATGGTTCTCCAACTTTCTCTCACCCTTCCCTGCCCTCCATTGCTCCCTGCAGTAATTAAGCAAACCAGGACTGAAGCAACTTCCTGCTCCTTTTTTGTCCAAATGCAAAACCTCCTCCACTTCCAACCCACCCCTAATGTAGATCTTTAAAGAAAATAGCTAAAGGCTACTGCAGACCTTCTATGGGGTCCCTTCCCAGTCCACACACAGCCACAGGTAACAGCAGTCCACCACTTCCTCTAAAGGATGCTTTTCAGCCCCGCTGAAAGCAATGAGAAATGTTGGGGGATAGGAGTAAGTTCTGAATTCCACCAGTAGTTTTGGGGTAATTCATTGATGTTTGGAAGTTAAACTTTCAAAAAATAATGTAGACTACCATAGGTGATAGAAGTCCATGTTATTCATGGTTGAGGATGGAAGGGAAGGGAGATTCAGAGGAGGGGGTTGAGAAGAGACAAAGGAAGAAAATAGAAGCCTACCTCGGCCTGAAGCACTCATCCAGTAATAGATGGTAGCAACAGTTCTTTCTCTATTTACATATTGAAGTTCCATCTCTAATTTTTTTAAATTAATTTAGGCTGTATTCAGAACTCATGATTTTTTTCTTTTTCTGAAGATACCCTATATTGATTTCCTGCATAAGAAGAGGAGTTCATACAGGGCTTAAATGAAGATAGATTCCCATGGGAATGGATGTGTGAGGTCCTAACTTAGGGAGATGAAAGGTTACTTTGGAAATCTTGCTAACTGCAAACCCCAACAGTAACTCCAGCATAATTTCTCTAAATAGTCACTTCCTGAGGACTTTTTAAACATAACCCAATTCGATGTAGAAGAAAGTGAAAAGTCGAGGGGTAGATCTAGTTTGTCACTGCTGGAGTCAGGAACTTGTTTGACCTTGCTTGGCCTACATTCTTGCTTTCTTCCCCACACAGAGTAAACAAGAGGTCTTTCAAATGTTCATGGAAAATACGTATAGTTAAAAAAAAAAACAACTATGTGTAGATTTAAAAATTGTTTGCATCAAATAAACAGTTTTATTGCCATTTTTCCATTAACTTTTTTGTTGTGTCATGCTATTTCCTCTGTGAAATATTAGTTTCTGCTTTGAATAATTTCTGAGAAGGCAACAAGAGACACATTCTCCTCTGTTTTCTGTTTAAGTAGATATTAGTAGTATTAACCTATAGTTTCTGAACACCTGATGTGAGAATTCCTTTGTAGGGCAAGCTGAGCTTTGCTGAAAGGGTTTTTCGAAAAGTCTATGGTGGGAGGAAGCTGTACCAGGCCTGGGACCCAGCGCTGGTGAGAGGATGAAGGAACCCCCCTCCGAGGAAAAGGAGAGGAAATGGTGCTGAACACCATGTGGGAAGGATGGTTAGAGCCACGTGACCCTGTGGTTTGGCAAAAACACAACTTTTTTAAAGTGAGATTCCAGTGGGCTGTGGGCTGTTACCTACCTACCCCAACCCAAAACTCCATAAAGACTCAAAAATGCTACACTAAATCTGTTTGGATTTCTTATGAAAGACTGAGGGGAGTTATGTTCCAGGTTACCATTGGCTGAAATGTACTCAATGAAAGAGAGCAGTGGTCACCAGGGTGTTGTGATTATTCCAAAGCTATGGGTCTCAGTGGATTTTTAGAAAGTTTTGGAAACTTTCTTTGCCTCTCCCTCGGCTTTAGGAGTTTCCTACCATTTATATTCACAATCCAGACACCAAGTTCAGGTAATAAATGTTCTTGGACAAAGTCTTAGGTATAGGGAACGTCAGAGGTGGGGCAAAGATGCAGGCTGTGACTTATTTAAAGGACATGGAATGTCCCCAACCTCTGTACAACCCATATCCAAACCATGAACTTACCTGCAGTTGTATCTCTTGTTAAATTATTGTGGCAAAAAAAAAAAGAAGGAATAGAATCCTGTATTATTTGAAGGTTGCCTGGAATCTTTCTTGGATGAAGCAACCATTCTCAAAGGCCACATCGCCTCCTTTATCCCGGCTTTAACTAAATACAGAAACTATTTTGTTAAAATGGATTGCAGACACAAAGGAAAACCATTTCCAAACCCTCCAGTCAGGTGAAAAAAGTCTCTGGCACTTTGTCCAGGGATCTACAGCAGTGTTCCTGGAGCCAGGGGCTCACACAATGCTTCCCGCCTGCCTTGCTGCTGGCAGATATGGCCTCTGGTTGGAAATAGTCGTTTTTAATAATGCAGATCATCACAAGAACTCGTGGGAAATCACTCTAAATATTACCCTTGGACTTCAGTATAGAAATATAGCAAAGGGAAATTGTCCCTGTGATGCTCAAGGGTTAGAATAATATGGAAAAACCAACTCAGTTCAAATAATTTATTGTCTCTGCCATGCTTTTTGCATAGCACAGCTTAAGCTGTCATTCACTGAAGGGCTATTTATACAGTCTGCAATTCCAAAGGATTCCTGGATTTGTGTTCTTCTACCCTCTTTAAATGATGCATAATAAGGGACTCCACAGAGGTCTTTTGTAATGAATGTGGAGCTGTTTAGTTTGGGCCCCTTCAAAGGGATGGAAGAACAGAACCTGGCTGTTTGAAATGTTATAGAAACTATATTCTGCCACTAGTTGAATGTGTTAGCATCTTTAAAATAAACTCTATCCCCACACAAAGCCAAATCAGTCTTTGTATTTTTGACATTTCACTGTGGAGGTCAATGAGAGGTGCAAACAGAAGTCCCAAGGAAGAAAGGAAAGAGTTTTCCTAGAGGAGCATTCTGGAAGAGATGTCTCAACTGTTGTTGATGGCGGGTTTTTTTTTTTTTTTTCATTTCTTAAAGGTAACCATGTTTTTCTTGGCTTCTTTGGCCTAACTATAATCCCTGCTTTCTAGCTAGGCATGGCAGAGTCCAGATTTGCTTTGCAGAGTTGTCAAGCTAAATACGTGCTAGACATCTCAAACTGGGTGTCCAGCAGTAGCCCTGGTCCCAAAGAGTTAAACTCTTCTCTTCAACCACATCCCCAGGTACCTGATAGTTCATCTTCACTCCTTGTCTCTGGGCAAGTACCAAATGATTTGGCAAGGAATTCAAAACGTAAATGTGGAAAACAACACAAGAAGAGAGAAAAACGTATTGAGTCTGGGACATGTTCACCAGGTATTGAAAATACAGCTCTAGCCATTTGTGGTACCTTGAGTTTCCATATGAATTTCAGTTATTTTTTTCTGGACCCAGGAAGAAAGTCCTTGACAGTTTCACTGGGATTGCACTGAATCTGTAAATTGCTTTGGGTAGTATGAACATTTTGGTGATATTAATTCTAATCCATGAACTTGGAAGATTTTCCCACCTTTTTTGTGTCTTCTTCTGTTTCCTTTATGTTTTGTAATTTTCATTGTAGAGAACTTCCACTTCCTTGGTTAAATTTATCCTAATGTTATTTAAAAGTTTTTGTAGCTGTTGTGAATGAGATTGATCTTACAAGTTTTTTTCTCAGCCATGGCACTGGTTGTATAGACAAATGCTATTGATTTTTGTGTGTTGATTTTATATCCTACAACTTTGCCAAACTCCCTTATAAGTTCCAGTAGTCTCTCAGTGGAGACTTTTGATTCCCCTATATATAGGATAACATCATCTGAAAACAGGGATAATTTGAGTTTGTCCTTTCCAATTTGCAACACTTTGATTTCTTTTTCTTGCCTAAGGACTCTGGCTAAAGCTTCCAGAACTATATTGAATAGTGATGGTGAAAGTGGGCATCCTGCTGGTGCTGTGGCTCAATAGGCTAACCCTCTACCTGCGGCACCGACACACTGGGTTCTAGTCCCAGTCGGGGTGCCAGATTCTGTCCTGGTTGCCCCTCTTCCAGGCCAGCTCTCTGCTGTGGCCCAGGAGTGCAGTGGAGGAGGGCCCAAGTCCTTGGGTCCTGCACCAGCATGGGAGACCAGGAGAAGACCTGGCTCCTGGCTTCGGATCAGCACGGTGCGCTGGCCAGAGTGCCCTGGCTGCAGTGGCCATTGGAGGATGAACCAACGGTAAAGGAAGACCTTACTTTCTATCTCTCTCTCTCACTGTCCACTCTGCCTGTCAAAAAAAAAGAAAGAAAGTGGGCATCTTTGTCTGGTTCCGGATATTAGTGGAAGTGCTTCCAACTTTTCCTCGTCCGATATGATGCTGGCTGTGGGTTTGTCATGTGTTATGTTGATTATATTTAGGTATGTTCCTTCTATATCCAATTTGCTGAAGGGTTTTTTTTATCCTGAAAATATAATGCATTTTTTAAAGATTTCATTTATTTATTTGAGATGGAGAGAGAGAGAAAGAGACAGAGAGACAGAGAGACAGAAAGGTTTTCCATCCACTGGCTCACTCCCCAAATGTGTAAAACAGCCAGTGCTGGACCAATCCAAAGCCAGGAGCCAGTAGCTTCTGCCAGGTCTCCCATGAGGGTGCATAGGCCAAGCACTTGGGCCATCTTTTACTGCTTTTTCAGGCCATAGCAGAGAGCTGGATCAGAAGAGAAGCAGCCAGGACACAAATCGGTGCTGTATGTGATGTGAGCGCTTCAGACAGAGGCTTAACCTATTATGCCACAGTACCAGCCACAGGATACTGTGTTTTATCAAATACTTTCTCTGTATCTATTGAGGAATAAATGGTTTTTGTTCTTCAGTTTGTTAATGTGATGTATCATGTTTATTGATTTGCATATGTTGATCCACCAGTACATTGCTGGGTGATATGAATCCCACTTGATCTGTGAGGATGATCTTTTGATGTGTTGTTGGATTCAATTAGCTAATATTTTGTTGAGGATTTTTACATCTATGTTCATCAAGTATATTGGTCTATAGATCCCTTTCTTGTTGTATCTTTTTCTGATTTTGGAATTAAGATCATGCTGGCCTCATAGAAGGAGTTTGGGAGGATTCTCTCCTTTTGACTAGTTTTGAATAGTTTAAGAAGAATTGGGATTAGTTCTTCTTTAAAAGTTCAGTAGAATTCAGCTGTGAAGCCACCCAGTCTTGGATCTTGCAATCTTAAATGATAAAAACAAAGCTGGAGGTATCCCAATAATAGATTTCAAGATATACTATGGGGCAGTTATAATCAAAACAGCCTGGCATTGGCACAAAAATAGACACATGGACCAATGGAACAGGTTAGAAATCCCAGAAGTTAATCTGAGTACCTACAACCAACTAATCTTTGACAAACAAACTAAAATCACTTTCTGGAGAAAGGACAGTCTATTCAACACATGGTGTTAGGAATATTGAATCTCTGTATGCAGAAATATGAAAGAAGACTTCTATCTTACATTCTATACAAAAATCAACTTATAGTGGATCAAGGATCTGAACTCGACTTGAAACCATCAAATTATTAGAGGAAAACTTGAGAGAAACACTGCAAGACATTGGCATATGAAAAGACTTCTTGGATAAGACTCCAGAAACACAGAAACTAAAAGCCAAAATAGACAAATAGTACTACATCAAGCTAAGACGCTTATAAACTGCAAAGGAAACATCAACAAAGTAAGGGCAATTGACAGAATAGGAGAAAATATCTGCAAACTATGCAAATGTTAAAGGATTAATATCCAAGATCTATAAAAAGCTCAAGAAACTCAACAACAATAAAACAAATATAATCCAGTTAAGAAATGGGAAAAAATCACGAATAGACATTTTTCAAAAGATAAAATACAAATAGCCAACAGACACATGAAAAGATGCTTAGGATAAATGACCATCAGGGAATTACAAATAAGAATTACAATGAGGTTTCACTCGCTCCGATTAGAATGACTACCATCAAAAAATCAGCAATTGCTCATTAAGATTTGGAGAAAAAGTTACCATGATAAACAGTTGATGGGAATGTGAACTGGTGCAACCATTATGAAAGACAGATGGAGAGTCCTCAGAAATCTGAAAACAGATCTACCATATGACTCAGTCATCCCACTCTAGGGAATTTACCCAAAGGAAATGAACTCAGCATATAGAAGAGTTATCTGCATCCCCATGTTTATAGCAGCTCATTTCACAATAGCTAAGGTACACAATCAACGCAGCTGGTGGTATATAAATGCGCTGGAATACTATTCAGCCATAAGAAAGAATGAAATCTTGTCTTTTATGACCAAATAATTGCAAATGGAGACCATTAGGCTTAGTGAAATAAGCCAGACACAAAAAAACAATATCATGTTTTCTTTGATTTGTAGCTAATATACAGAGTACAAAAAAAGTTATGTATATGAGTGAGATTAACACCTTCATGTTTGCCTATTGTTTATAGTCCTTAACTATATTCTTGTGGAACAATGGTTTTCTGCTTGTTGAATTCTTTAGTTAGTGGAGGATTAAGCCTGTGGCTATAAAGTAAGTTGAAAGAATGCAACTGCAAAATTTAAAAGAAAAATAAAGAAAGGAAGGAAGGAGGAGGGAGGGAACATGGGCAGTATTACAGGCTTAAAATTGTACATATGATTACATGAAATACATTATCTTCATATAAATAAATTAATAAATGAATTTAAAAAGAAAATATATCTCTAACAAGGTCAGTGGATTATATCAATGGCAATATCCTGGTTTTAATACTGTACTATTGTTTTACAAGATGTTATTGAGTAAAGTGAGACAAAAGGTGTGCAAAGTTTCTCTGCAACATAATTTGTTGCAACTGCCTGCACCAATCCAAAGCCAGGAGCCGGGTGCTTCTTCTTGGTCTCCCATGCGGGTGCAGGGCCCAAGCACTTGGGCCATCCTCCACTGCCTCCCCAGGCCACAGCAGAGAGCTGGACTGGAAGAGAAGCAACTGGGACTAGTACCTAGCGCCCATATGGGATGCTGGCACCATAGACGGAGGATTAACCTAGTGAGCCATGGCACCGGCCCCTAAGTTAATATTCTTTAAAAAAATCTGTTGATCCAGATCACATAACAGCATAAATTCTACTTTTGCCATACTACAGATACATGCAGAAAATATTATTACCATCTTGAAAGACATTTTTCTTCTATGTTCTAATTCTTGATTCTTTGAAGTTTTGAGCAGATATGTTGGAAATTTTTAGTTATTTAGTATCAAATATGGTTCTAGGCAGTTGCCTGATATCCTATACAGCAAAACAGGCACATGGCCAAATGAGTGAGTAAATCCCTCTTCAATGGTAAGCCTGCACTTAGTAGGTTTCTTTTTCTTTTCTTTCTTTCTTTTTTTTTTTGACAGGCAGAGTGGACAGTGAGAGAGAGAGACAGAAAGAAAGATATTCCTTTGCCGTTGGTTCACCCTCCAATGGCCGCCACGGCAGGCGCGCTGTGGCCAGTGCACCGCGCTCATCCGATGGCAGGAGCCAGGTGCTTCTCCTGGTCTCCCATGGGGTGCAGGGCCCAAGCACTTGAGCCATCCTCCACTGCACTCCCTGGCCACAGCAGAGGGCTGGCCTGGAAGAGGGGCAACTGGGACAGAATCTGGGACCCCGACTGGGACTAGAACCCGGTGTGTCGGTGCCGCAGGTAGAGGGTTAGCCTATTGAGCCGCAGCGCCGGCCAGTAGGTTTCTTTATTTTGTGTGCAGCTTTATCTTTTGGAGACCTTTCCCCTCATCTTCTGAAATGCAATATGATTTTTGAATTATTTGTGCCTCACTTTTTATCCCAGGTTTCTCGAGAGACAGATTAATGTGGTTGTATTTATGGATTCTACATTGTGATTAATGACCTAGCTGCAATCATTCGAATGGTTCTTGCCTGATGAATTATCTCCAAGGTGACATGAAGATCTCAGAGTAGCAGGAGACGGTTGGGAACAGTAGGGCTGTTTCTCAGTGTAAGAAAGGGTGTGATCTGTGGAATACAGGTGACTAGGTTGGAATGCAGGCCAACTCTACAGAAAATGAACTCTCAGCCTAAAAACACTCAATAATAAAGATATTTATAGCAAATAAACTCTCAGCCTAAAAATGTTCTGCCATACTCCTGGAAGAGTACTTTATTCTTCCATAATTTCTCAACCTGCTGCATCCTTAAAGAAAATACACATGATATCCTGCTAAAATTTTAATTGCAACCAAAAATTTTCAAGTATATAGAATTCATTTTTAAACAAGACAAATTCTTTGAGTCCTTGAGCTTAGCATGCATCTACCAGTTATCCATAGCTATAGAGTCATTTTTGGTCAGTTGTGGTGCAAGTAATGGTGTAACCCAATCATAGGCAGAATATACAAGATACAAAAACCTTTTCTTCCTCTTGTTCTACTAGACTCTTTGGGACTTGCTGGCATCAAGACTTTGATTTTCCTTCTGTTCATTTTAAACGAGAGAAGGTATTTACTCCCTAGAAAGTTTGATCTGTAATCAATTATATTTAACAAGTTAATTCAATTGTAAATGATATGATATAAATGAAGATTAAAGCTAATTTAAGGCAGCATTTTTTTTTTACTACTGTGTAAATTAGCATTGGAAGAATCAGAAGAAACTATGGTTTTGATTAAAGTTTGGTTTAGGCTGAAGGATTTCAACAAGATCATTTTTATAAAACTCTGAACTGGAGCCAATACCTGCTAAAAGATAACAGGATATATTAAAGCCATGTCCGAGTTTAAAAATAAAGTCCCTAAAAACCTTTAATCATTAAACTACATGTGTGTGTTGTAAAGTCGGCCCCTGTCTCCCACATCTGAGTCATGGCCACGCCCTTCACCCAACCTGCAACCCTCAAGGTCATGCTACCTTGTGCCTTAGCCAGGATCACTGCTTTCCTGACCGGCATCTGCCATCTGCAGGCTGCACTCCCCATTAAAGATTCCCAACTCATTCTCCACATTGCAATCAAAATGATCTTTGAAAACAGAATACTGATCCTGGCCCGTTTTCTCATACCATTGATAGTTCCCCATTGGTCTACATGGGGTCCAATATTTTCACCATGGTGTAAAATATACTACAGGGGCTGCCCTGGCTCAACATCATCCCTTACCCCACAACCTTATACTCTATGAATGTACTGAGTTCTCTCTTTATCTCTTGGTCCTTGTGATTTTTAAAATCTATTTCTGGACTATCTTCTACCTGCCTCTCAGACTTACCATCTGACTAACTTCTAAAGACTTCACTTTGGCCAATGCTGCGACTCAATAGGCTAATCCTCCGCCTTGCACTCCGGCACATTGGGTTCTAGTCCCAGTCGGGGCACTGGATTCTGTCCCGGTTGCTCCTCTTCCAGTCCAGCTCTCTGCTGTGGCCTGGGAGTGCAGTGGAGGATGGCCCAAGCCATTGGGCCCTGCACCTGCAAGGAAGAACAGGAGGAAGCACCAGGCTCCTGGCTTCGGATCAGTGCGATGTGCCAGCCGCAGCGGCCATTGGAGGGTGAACCAACGGCAAAAGGAAGACCTTACTCTCTGTCTCTCTCTCTCACTGTCCACTCTGCCTGTCAAAAAAAATAATAATAAAGTCTTGACTTGGAGCTAAGAATCTCCTGGTGATGGGTTATTTTTCCATCTTCCCAATAAGTACGAAAACTCTCTTAAATGTGGAGTGGGTCTTCCTCAACATTATATTGCTCTATTTTACGTGTTTCAAAGAGTCTTTTGATGCTGAAATAAAAGACAAAACACAGTGACACTGGGGTAGATGAAAGAGAGAGAGCTCTTTGTTATTTATAACTCCAAAGGAGAGGATGCTGCTATGCAAGACTACTGGTGAAGTTGTACTCTGGACTGGGGTGCCAGCAGGCTAGAGCTATTGGGGACAGCTCATGCAGGGCATGTAGGGTGGGTGTACATAGGTTTCCTAGAAATCCTGTGGGTTGGTTAAGTTATATAATTTTGCAGGTTCGGGGAGGTGGGTGACTCTGGGGATGCTAGTTATCCTAGAGGGTAGGAACTTGTGAAAGGCAATGGCTGGAGTATGGACAGAATCAGTTATTCGTGTAGGTAAATCTGTCTGCTTCTGGCCACCCACAGGATCTGACTAGGATTCCAGTTGTTGGCCGATAATATGGTTGTTTTTATAAATAGCTGATTGCACAGCTGCAACACACAGCAGTGTAGACAGAGCTGCTACTCCAGGAGGGTATCTGACTGCCTGCAGCTAGTGCTTCAAAACTGGGTCAAAACATCATCCACTGCCTGCTGGAGTTCAGAGTCTACATTAGGTGCTTAATAATTAATTACTGATACAGTAAGTGCATAAATGGACTTAGGTTTGCCTGAATAGGTGCTACTATTTAGGCCTATAACAACAATTCTGCTTTCTTGCAAAATTTTGGTATGATGTTAGCTGCCAGTCCCTAAGTGTCCTGGAACCTTGATATTTGCATCTCTAAAATGGGCTTCAGATTCCCTTCTATGGTGAGAAATGGTTGTACATTTTTTTAAATTTTCACGAATATTAACTTGATACTTATTCATGATAAAGCTAATTTAAATATGCTTACTAGCCATACATCTTTTGGTATGTTCTGACCAAGAAGTAGTCTAGAGTTGGCAGGCCAAATTTACTCCCTGCTTTCCAAATTATACTTAATGACTTAACCCTTTCTTAAGAAATAGTCTTCTGGAATCTAAGTGCTGACAGTGCAAACAACAATAATAACAGACAAAAAAACAAAACCAGGTTTTGCTTTAAATGCACTTTTAAATATTGAGAACAATTTGGATACTTTCCATACTCTTGTTGTCTTTGTAATTTGACAGACATGCTAAATAAAAAGTATTTGTAGAATATATTCAGATAGAACTATTTGCACGAGTTTGATGAAGATAAATGTTGCTTCTTATCCAAAGTAAAAATGTTTTATCAAGTATGATTTTTTTCTGGAGACAATACCTTTGTTAATTTCTAGATTTGCTTTCTAGATTTATTTGCATTGCTAATTTTAGTTATAATATGATGAAGACAAAGCAGCTATTACATACAATTATTTTCTAGTTATGAATAAGATGCAGGGAATTATAAAACCTGAGCATGGGGTTAACTCCAAGTCATCCATCATTCTTCAGTGTTCTTAAATGTTTATGTCTAACTAGGTCCTGCATATCTCAGGATAGTGGAGAAAGAATTTTTACATAAACAAGCTCATCAGCAATATTAAAACAGATGCAGAGATGTTAGACATAAATTGTGAAGAAGGCACTCAACCATAGTGCCTCCAATAGTCATTTCTGTATGTCTTATACCTCCCTGGAGTCATCAATTTCTTTAAAAAAATGAAATAATCACTAATGACTTGCCAATGTAGTATAATGCACTTTATTTTCCTGATTTTTGAAAGTTGTCAACCTGTTATTCAACATGAATATGTGTGTGTGTGTGTGTGTGTGTGTGTGTGTGTGATTTACTACAAACAAGGTCAGACTCCTACATAACCATCTATTACTCTCAGTTCATCTCAGACCCTACTCAGGTTTCACCAGTTTGGCCAATGTCCTCTATTATTGTCAAGCACTGAGGTCAGGATCATGAGTTGCATTTAGGGGTTGTATCTCTTTAATCTCCTTCAGTCTGGAATAGCTCCAGATTCTTTCCTTGGCGTTCACGACCTTGAAGATGACAGGCCACATATTTTGCACAACGTTCTTTAATTTGATCTGATATGAGCTCATGATTAGAGGGGGGTTCTGCATCATTGTCAAGAATATCAGAAAAAGGCTGCTGGGGTCCTCTTGCTACATTCTATGAGGTAGCTCATAATTTCTAGTTATTCCATCACTGCCAGTGTTAATTTGACCATCCATCTCATGCTGACGCTCCACACTGGCCACGCACCTCCACGATTGGCATGGATCTCTCCTCTAGCTTTGGCTGGTGTCCCGTATGGGCCCACCCCTCCACAGAGGTGGTCTTTTGCAGCGTCACAAAACAGCAAATGTCAGTGAGACCAGCACCTGGTAAGAATACCTACAAGGCCATTGTCAAAAATGTGGGAGACATAGTGTGGATAGGTTGACAAAAACTCCAGAAAGCCCAGAATGGGTGGGTGGGTGGGTGGGGGCTTTGTGTTATGAGTTTTACCTCCAAGAGCCCCAGCATGTTCTCACTGTGCAGGCCTTGCACAAGGAGGAAGTGAAGAATCACCAACCATTTCAACATGTGCTTTACAAAGGTGTGATCTCAGAAGACACTATCTTCTTGGAGTCTGAACATTCTGGAGTTTACCTTAGTCTAACTGACCTGAGGAAATGGAAACACTGAATTCTATCCCTTGGCAGCCTTCTTATTGCAGCTAAGAGGCTGAAAATTTGAGACCTCCTCATAGGACTGTAGAACCCATTTCATTTTTGCTGACAATTTCCCATCATGCCACTTGTACAATAACAAGTGATTACAGCTAAAATAGGTGCAAGATTTGGACTCTGTCTCAGTAGGTGCCTCTTGGGAAATCTGAGCACAACAGGTGGGACGTGAAGCAAACAAGGCAGAGAAATATCGAAAGCCCTGAAACGGGAGGGTGCTTCACAGTTGTTTTTACACCAAAATAAGCTTATCTTTTATTTCTACTTCTTCACTTACTCCGTAGAGTTCCCTTATACACATAAGGGTAACCCCTAGCCACACAAACCTAATACCTCATTCTAAAGGTCTATTTGTCCTACTTCCTTTCATGTGATATATTATGTCCAGCTTCTTACAAAAAAAAAAAACACAAAAAACAAAGCAAAACAAAACAAAATGGAAGCCAAAAACAAAATAATCCCCAAATTAGAAATAAAACAAAAACAGAGTCTAAAGAGATTAAAAAAAAAAATCAGAAAAACTTAGTTCTGACAGTCTTTGGAATTAGAACATTTTAAACTATGCTTACTATACTAAGAGTTCTGATGGAAAATAGTGCATAGATGGATAGCAGTAGAAAGATAACGTAAGCAAATATTTATGATAAGAGAATATTATTGATGGGCTCATCAGTAGACTGGACATGATTGAGTGACATTATCAATGACATTAATGATGTGCTGATAGAAATATACAAAACAGAAAAGGAAATGAAAAAAGACAATAAACAAAGCAAACAAAAACCCAGCAGGCAAACCCCCTCAAAATACCCAAGTACTGTGAAATAGTTACAACAGATGGTTATGTAATGAAAATATCATATAGAAAAAAAGAGAAAGAAAGGAGCAAAAGAAATATTTGATATAACAATAACTGAGAATTTTTCAAAATGTTAACAGAAACCAAATCACAGATGCAGAAATCTGGGTACACTGGACAGGATAAATATCACATAAATCTATACTTAGGCCAAACTTACTCCAGCTTAGAAAAATCAAAGGCAAACTCTTGTGAGCAATCAGAGAAAAAAGGGATTTACTATAGCTATGAAATGATAAGAAGACCTCTGTTCAACAAGAAGTAAGAGAATGCAGGCTAAGAACCACAAAACCTGCTCTTATGTAAACCATATTCAAACTTAATGAAATCAAGGGGATATCTTACAAGAAGTCAGGGGGAAAATATTTTACCTGTAGGGAAACAAGGATAAGAATTGCATAAGGCTTTGCTTCAGGAACCTGTGAGCAGGAAGAGGACACAGTGATAAATTTAAAGTGTTGGAAGAAAAAAAAAAAAAAACAGAGATCAACAACCTAGAGTTCTGATAGTCCTATCACATATGTTGTTTTTTTTTTTACTTGTCCTTATTCTCTCCCTCTCTCCCACCCTCCTTTTTTTTTATTTGCCTTCTACTCTTTATTTTCTGGTTTTATTTGAACATTTTATATGATTCCATTTTTTCTCCTTATTATATTGATTATGCTGCTGCTTTAATTTTTTAGTGATTGGCTTGGAATTTGCAATATACATTTATAATTAATGTAAGTCCACTTTCAAATAGCATTATACCATTCATTGATAGAACAGATCCAGGAGATGAAAAGCAGTAAGGATGTACTTGAACTGAAACACCATTGATAACTGGGTCTAATTGACATTTATGGAACAGTTCACACACCAACAAGATTTTCAAACACATGAGGAACATTCGCCAAGATAGACCACATTTCTGGCTATCAAAGACACCTTAACACATTTAAAAGGACAGTAATCTTACAGTGTCAGCTATCAGATCACAATAGAACTATCCTAGAAATTACAAACAGATGGATAGCTTAAAAATATCACAAAATATTCAGAGATCTAGAACCACACTTAAAAATAACACATGAGTCAAAGAAGATGTCTTGAGAAAAAAATATTTAAAATTTTAAACTAAGAGAAAATGAGAATATGACTATCAAAATCTGTGGAGTACAGTAAAAGCAGTGCTTAGAGGGAAATTTTTACAACTTGGTGCATATATTAGAAATGAAGATAAATCTAAAATAAATTATCAAAGTTTTTCTTTTAGGAGACTAGAAAAAGAGAGTAAATTAAGCTCAAATTAAGATGAACAAAAGAAATAATAAAATTTATAATAAAAATCACTGAAATTGAAAATAGAAAATTAATACCGAAAAGTAAATAAGACCCAAAATGTTTCTTTAAAAAGATAAAAAAAAATTGATAAATTTCTTGTCAAGCCAAGCAAGTAAATAAAAGAGCAAATTACTAACATGAGAAATAAAAAAGGGCAGCCACTGTGGCAAAGCTGCCACCTGCAATATCATTTCCCATAGAGAGCTCTGGTTCAAGTCCCAGCTGCTCTACTTCTGATCCAGCTTCCTGCTAATGTGCCTGAAAAGGTGGCAGAGGATGGCCCATGTTCGCTGCCACCCATGTGGGAGACCCAGAAGGAGCTTCAGACTCCTGGCTTTGGCCTGGACCAGCTCCAGTCATCGCAGCCATTTGGGGAGTGAACTAGCAGATGGAAGAATTCTCTGTCTCTGTCTCTCTTTCTTTCCCATCTGACTTTCAAATAAATCAATAAACAAACCTTTTTTAAAAAAATAAAATTAAAAAATAAAAGAGGTATCATAACACTGGAAGAAGGGATATTTAAAGGACAACAAATGAATATTATAATCAACTTTATAATCACAAATTTTAAAAACCCAGCTGAAATGAACCAATTCTTTTAATTCAATCTACCAAAATTCATATTACATACTTATCAGGGACGTAGGCTTACAGCAATTAAAGATTATTTTTAACTTTCAGGCCAGGCGCTGTGGCTCACTAGGCTAATCCTCCGCCTGTGTCGCTGGCACCTCAGGTTCTAGTCTCAGTTGGGGCACCGGATTCTGTCCTGGTTGCCCCTCTTCCAGTCCAGCTGTCTGCTGTGGCCCAGGAGGGCAGTGGAGGATGGCCCAAGTTCTTTTGCCCTGCACCCGCATGGGAGACCAGGAGGAGGCACCTGGCTCCTGGCTTTGGATCGGCGCAGTGGCCATTTGTGGGGTGAACCAACGGAAGGAAGACCTTTTTCTCTATCTCTCCCTCTCTCACTGTCTAACTCTGCCTGTCAAAAAAAAATAATAAGATTTTTAACTTTCTACAGCAGAAAACTCCAAGTCTAGATTGCTTCATTGGCAAATTATATCAAGCATTTAAAGGAGAAAAGATAATTTTCTAGAATTTCTTTCTTAATATAGAAGAAAGGGGAATTGTTTCTTATTCTTTAAAGACAGAATTGACCCTCATACAAAAATTGAACAAGCACATCCCTAGGAAGGAAAATTATAGATCACATCTTTCTTGCACAGACAAGCAAAAATGCTCAATATAATACTAGCAAGGTAAATCTAATTTATAAAAAGTTTGGACACTATGACCATGTAGGGTTTTATTTCAGGCTGGTTCATCATGTAGAAATCAATTATATAATTGATTACATGAATAAGATTTAAAGAAAAATTATATGACTATATAAATATATGTAGAAAAAAAAGCATTTAATGAAATCCATCGGACTTTGGTGACAAAAACTCTCAGAAAGCTAGGAGTAATCTAGTGCTGAAGATACCTGCTTCCCACATTGATTCTAGATTTACACCAGTGCAGAACCTTAGGAGGCAGCAGATGTGGGGTCAGATGATCGGGTTTCTGTCACCTATGTGGGAGGTGAGAGACCTGGATTGAGTTCCTTGCTCCTGGCTTCAGCCCTGGCCTTGCCCGAGTTGTTGTGGGCATTTGAAAAATGAAACAACAGCTGGGACCCCTCTGTCTTTCAAATATAAATACTTTTTAAAAACTAACATTAGTTATTGGCAAAGTCTAGATGCTTTTCCCCTGAAAATTGAAGATAAGGATCTCTCCCCTCACAACACCTAATCAACATTGTCCTGAAATTCTTAACTTATGCGAAGTGACAAGAAGCAGAAATAAAATATCTACGATTTGGGAAAGAAGAAATAAAATTCTCTTGCTTCACAGATGATGTAATTGTCAATGTAGAATATCCCAAATACTAAATGTAAAACCTTCTGAAATTAAGGAGCAATTACAGGAAGATTATAGAATACAACATTAACATACATATTCAATTCTCTAGTTAGCAAGGATTGATGATTAGAATTGTGTCCATTTATTTTAATTTTGTATTAATGGTATTTGCCACACAAATACAAAAAGAAACCTGCAATGCTTAGATACGAATCTAGTAAAGCTATAGAACTCTCATGAAAGAAATCAAGGAAAATGAAATGAAGATGTCCATGGATAGGTAGATACTAAAATTGCCCTACCACTCAAATCTACTTGCAAAAAACGTAATGAGTATGCAGGCTAAAAGATACCCTCAAGGGCTGGTGTTTTGGCACAGCAGGGTAAGCCACTGCTTGTGTACTGGAGTGCCAGTTTGAGTCCTGACTGCTTTGTTTCCAGCCCAGCTCCCTGCTAATGCATCTGGGAAAGCAGTGGAGGAGGGCCAGGTGCTTGAGCTCCTGCCACCCTTGGGGAGTCCCTGTCTCCTGACTTCAGGCTGGTCCAGTCCTGACAGTTGCAGTCATTTGGAGAGTGAAACGGATGGAAGATCTCTGTCTTTCTCTGTCTCTGTCTCTGTCTCTCTCTCCGTTGCTCTGCCTTTCAAGTAGATAAAAAATATTTAAAAAACAGTTACCTTCACTATATAAAGAAAGAAAATGGCAATATCTTCTTAGACTTATAGCCTTACTTCTGATCGTTGGAATGTACTTATATTGCCTCACAGGACATGGTTATACATTCACCGACATGAACATATGTGTTTGTTAAACATATATTTGTTGAAATGCACACTTGAACTATTTTTATAAAATTTTTGTAATGATTGATCTTCATAATAAAATTTGGAGATCTTCTATGTCAGAACTACATGACTCTCATCATTTATAAAAAATTGAGTAATGTATTTCCTTTATTGATGAAAATTTATATTTTTGTTGTTGTCTGTGTTGCTTTTGTTGTCCCCCTTTGCCAACAGTTTTCCTTTATTCTGAGGAATTGTTAGGCAAAAAGCATGTGCAGTTTAAATTTTAATAAGGATAACAAATTTTAAAAAGGATCAAAAATAAGGATTCATGAATTTTGTAGCAATTATGACACCAATGTTCCCACATTCATTTTTGCTGATCCTATGGGTGAAGCAGAGCATTTCATTTCAATTTGTGCTTATATACTTTTATTTTATTTTATTGACTATACCTTCACATTCATTAAAGTTTTGTACCTCTTATAGCATATCATTCTATATTTCTATTTGTGGAGCTATATTATTATTTTGTAACATTTGCCTGGCTCTTTATCATATTTTCCAGTTCAACTGGAAAACAGTGTTCATATTAAAAGTTCTATTATAAACATTTTGTAATATGTGATACATTTGTTATGTGATTAACAATTATTAGGATTTATTTTATAATTCTGAAATAATTCAGAGAACAATGATATCATAAACTACTTTCTATTAAATACAATGTAAGTTCTCACTTGCTTCTTTTGCTTAGAAGAGTTTGGTTTTTTGTCATTTATGTCATATAGTAGTGACTAATATCTATAAATTTTATTGCTAGGAAAACAATTCCCTAGAGTCTTTTAAATAGTAATTTATTTCTGTGGAAATGTGCCTTGCGATGATCTAAGAAACACATTACTCATTTAAAAGTTGAATGATAGTTGGGCATTTGACCCAGTGGTAGAGACACCGCTTGGGGTGCTTCCATCCCATGATGGAACACCTTGGGTTGAGTCCTGGCTCTGCCAGTGATTCCAGCTTCCTGATAATATGCACCCTGGGAGGCAGTGGGTGCCTGATCCAGTAGCTGAGTCCCTGCCACCTCTGTGGGAGACTCAAACCGAGTTCCAGTCTCCTGGATTCAGCCTTGCACTGCATGGGGTGTTGTGGCCATTTGGGGAGAGAATAAGGGATGTAAATCAATCCATCTCTCTCTCTCTACCTTTCTCTTCTCTCTCCCTTTCAAATAAAAAGTTAAATGAAATTTTACCCCTGGAGGTAATTATTCTCATGTGAGCCATTCATAAACTCGACGGTGTTATCTTACTGCCAACCTAGACAGAAGCACTTGATATGCAGCAAGGATTGGCCGCTTTTCTGTGCTTCTCCTCACACCTTTCTGACATCCAAAAACATTGGACTTTTGAGTTTTCTTTGTAATATAATCTTTGTGAAATTATTATTAGAGAAATCAGTAACTGGCTTCTCTATAGTTCCTAGTTTGAACATTATCACAAAATTGACACAAAATATGGCAATTATTTTGGGGGTTTAGTAGAGTTGGGATGCACTGGGGTTTAGAGATGAGATGGCTGAATGAAAACACAAAATTAAAAAAAAAAAGCTTTATCCAAAATATACTGATTTTCCATGTTCTTAGGGAACCACAAAATTGAAGACAATAGCAAAAAATATGGTGCTGGATGTGAGATCTGACATTATTTGTGCTCCTTGCTATACTGCAATTTATATATTCTATTCTTTGGGACAGCATTGTGAGGTGCATTGTTTAGTTAATAGATGATGAGAATTGTGTTGTCATAATTATCATGCATTTGTTGTGAACCTGATAATCTAATTCCTAAAAAAAAAAGGTTATGTTAGGCATTGTGACAAAATCATGTATGTGATTATGTCTCAAATCATCCAGGCCCAAAGGGCATAGCAAACCTCTTTAAATTGTCACAACATTTGTTCCACTTTATATGGAGCCCCATTTGTTGTACGTGCAGTCATTCTAAGTGTTACTGGTTTTCTTTAATGTATTTCAGAAAGGTTAAAACCATCTCCCTCTAAGAGAAGAAAGGCACATTAAAATTGATTCACTAGAATAAAAGAAAGAGAGAGAGAGAAACAGAGAGAAATCAAATAAATGTAGGCCCAGACCCCACAGCAAATTTCCCACAGTCATAATCACAGACTTCATCATGAAGACCTAGGCCTTGAACTTGTGCCTGGCACAACTCCAAAGCCCATGCTCTTCTCATAATATGCAAGGCCACTCAGAAATCAGTGATTACAAATGGGAATAAGACCAGACACTGGACCACAGATAACAGACGAAAATAGTCAACAAGGCATAAATAGTCAAGGCTATGTGCGGCCATGATGGAAAGATATTAAAAATTAATGTGATTTCTCACATGTTATAGGCTGTTTCATCAGGAATAGCATGTTCCATGGAACAAACTTCATAAACACCACTGCTTTCACATTTTATACTTGCCTTTCAACAATGATTATTTGTTTATTTATTTCCTTATGTGAAAGCCAGAGAGAGAGATTCTAGAGCTAGGGCTGGGCAAGGCCAAGAATACAAGCCAGGAATCTCACCTGGGTCTCCCACATAGGTGGCAGGGCCTAAGCACTGAACCATGCTCTGCTGTGTTCCCAGATGCATTAGCAGGAAGCTGGATTGGAAGTGGAGCAGCCAGGACTTGCACTGTCACTCATCTATGGGATGCTGACATTGCCAGTGACAACTTAAATCTATGTGTCCCTGGCATCCAATCTACTCCTGTTTCCAATGTCCATTCGTGCTCTCTGCATTGTGTGGTACACTATTTTTTTCAGTGAGAGATATTCCCAGCAAGCTATTTAAAAACCTGAATGGCTTTCCCAGTAGCGAAGGAGAGCTCAGCATTAGCCAATCAACAGCAGGTCAACTCTGCCCTCTTCTTTTCTCTATTCCACACTCATTCATTGTTCTTTGTCCTCAACACTATAAGTGTTCTATGTACAGCCCTACACATGTGTCAGGCTGTAAACAGTAACCTAGTGTAAGAAAAGAAATCAGTGATTGAAGATGTTTAGAGTTCGGAATCCCATAGAGGGGATCTTGATTACCATCTCTCATGATGCCTCCTACGTGGCCAGGGAAAGTGTCTGAAATCACACACAGACCAGTCTTAGGAAGACATCACTTCTCTGTAGACACCATGGCTTTCCCTGCTGACAATATCCAGTGCACGACTTAACACCCATGTTTCAAACAATTGCATCTACAGTCTTGATTTTGTTCTTGCAAGTATTCCCTGGTGTTTTGCATGCCTGGCTCTCACTGCAGGTGCTTCTGATTAGACCCTACCTGTATGCTTTTTGCATCCTCATTTCAAGGGTCTGTGAAAGCAGGTATCTGATGTCTATCATGGGGGAGGGAGGGAGTGTCAAGCATCCACTGAATTGTTAAGGTCCCTCTTACAACAAGGCTTCCCAAATTGAGTGCACAGTTCCAGATGGCTTCTGACCAATGCAGTGTGCAGCGCAATTAGCCACCTATTCGGACAGAATATATAATTACTTTAAAGAGCATGCCAAGATTATATGAGCACTTTTCATATCCACATCAAAGAAATTATGCATAATTAAGCTTGCGCTGAACAATAACCCCACAACTTGTTCACCTTTTACTGCTATTTTGGCCATGTGTTCTCCATCCTGTGTTTGTCCATTGTGGTTCTATTTTTTTTAAACCCAAATACGGAAATTTATATTTAGGCCTGTTAAGTTTCAATTTATTAGTTTTGGCCCATCTTTCCAGTGTTTTGGAATCCTTTTGAATGCTGTTGCTGTCAAGCAATATAGTAATTATTGCTTCCCAGCTTAGCGTGGTATACACATTGAATAAACATACTTTCTATTTTCATGCAATTTCCTGATTAAAAAATGTTGCAAGGAAAAGCAATTGTAAAGCATTGTGGAATAAAACAGAGTATTTTCATCCAGGGTGGCATAAAACCATTAATTACTCTATTAAACCGTATTGATTAAGTTTAATTTATCTTGAGTTATGTTACACATTGCCCATTCTTTGAGTTTTCATTGTGGTAATAATGATGACTTAACTCATTATGCCACAATGACAGTCCTCGTGATGAAAATAAATACTTGAGAATCATTTAAAGGAAAAATTCGTCATATGATCATTATATAACCAGGAAGTGGGATGTGATTAATAATCAAAGCTAACATATTTTCCAATATGTAGACAATATGCTTATTAAAATAATTCGAATCACCATCACGTGAATGTTGAAGACATTCTGTGAATTTCAGAAAATATTAGTATCAGAATCAGCAAACATTTTCTGTGAAAATATGAACTCTTAGAGTTTTCAGGCCATATGGTCTGTGTTGCAACTCTTTATCTCAAAATTTATAAAAACACAATCAGCCCAAGATAGGATATAAGTAGTCATGATCGTGTACCCATACAACTATAAAAGCATATGGCAGTCAAAACCACCATGAGGTTTCACCTCACACCAGTTATAATGGTTCTCATACACAAATCTACAAACAATAAATGCTGGTGAGGATGTGGGGAAAAGGTGCCCTTATCTACTATTGGTGGAAATGTAAATTGGTGCAGCCATTGTGGAAAGCAATATGGAGATAGCTTTTCTGAATATAAGTCTACAATATGACCAAGGGAAATGAAATCAGTATATGAAAAAATGATCTGTACCCCCATGTTTATTGCAGCTCAATTTGCAATAGATAAGATATGGCATCAACCCAGATGTCCATCAACTGATGGCAGGATAGAGAAATTATAGTATATACATCATGGAATACTACTCAGTAGTAAAAAAAAATGAAATCCTCTATTTCACAACAAAACAGATGCAAAAAGAATATTATTTTTTCCCCCTGTCTGTAGTAACTAATAGAAGGACCTATAAGGTAATATATAGGAGTGCTATTGACATTTTGTGAATTGATGATTGTTACAGCCCTTGGCCACTTGGTGGCAAATTCCTCACTATTTTCAACCTAATGCCTAGAGCAGGTACCACCTGCTTGCTGATGTTGAGGGCCACTAAAACCTAGGCCCCACTAATCTTGAAAATCTTTACACTCCACCAGAAAAGACAGTAAATGTTCAGCCCTTTGAAAAGGGGCTTGGTGAAAAGTGGGATAACGTCAGATATACATATAAAGTCATGCTCCTATTCCACATGAGTTTAAAGCTCAGTCTCAGAGATGAGATAAATGAAAAGAAAGCTAATGGATGCAATTGATTGGGAAGTGGAGGGAGGGCCAAAGGGATGCTGAGGAAAGTTCAGGATAACTGCATGATCACAGAAGGGGATTATAAGAGTTTTTATTATTTTAAAGTAGTATTTTTTCCAAACTACTTTCTGCAAAATTATTTAAAATAATGTCTAAAATAGCTTTGTGGAGTGGGGCAGGGTTGCCTAGTGGTCCAACAGGTTAAGACATCACCTGCAATGCCAGTATCCATAATGAGCACAGCTTTGAGTCCCAGCATTCCACTTCTGATCCAGCTCTCTGCCAATGTGTCTAGGAAGGCAACAGATGATGGTCTGAATGTGGGGAACCACAGGCAGTCCACTTGTGGGGACCTCCTCATTGCACTGCCTCATCCTGCACAGCAGAACAAGGTCAAAGAAGTGCTGAACAAAAGACTTGCAAACAACCTGAGCAAAAGACTTGCAAACGACCTGATGGGATGAGATACACCTTGACCTGAGACTATGCATGCCCTTTGATCTGATTGATGGACTACTCGCCCTAGCCATGGGGTACTGGGAATGGATAAAAGACCGTGTTAGGGGCGGGAACGCGGAGCAGCCTCTTCTGTCTTTCTCCTTCTTTCTCTTGGCTGCTTCCCTCTCTTTCTCTCCTTTCCTTCTTCTATCACTAAAAATAAAAGTTCCTCGAGAACTGATCGACAGCGGTCGTGTCGTGACTCCATGGGTTGGACCTTTGTTGGCAAGACTTTTGTTGGCGAGGATTCCCGACACTGAATGTTATAGTTCCTGCTGTCTACATGGGAGACCCAGATGGAGCTCCAGGCTCCTGGCTTTAGCCTGGCCCTTTGTGGCCATTTAGGGAATCAATCAACAGATGGAAGTTCTCTCTCTGTGTCTCTGCATCTCTCTGTGTAACTCTGCCTAAACAAATAAATAAATATCTTAAAAAAATAAATACAATGGCTTAGGGTATGGTTGAAACCAGGAGAGAATAAAAAAGAAATTTGAGAATTTGGAAGGCAATTAACTTATCATTTTCTGTTGCTAAGTAAAGCACTCTACACCTGTTAATCATCTAATCACTAGCTTTAAGAAAGTTTTGTTTTTTCCACTTTTTTGGGGGGTTTCTTTTTCTATTAGGCAATTGATGCATGTGAAGATCAAATAATGTAGGGACGCACCACTAATGAACAGTGCACTGAGACTCTAATCCAATTCATTATGACTCTAAGCTTTTTTATGTTTATACCACTTGAAAACATAAAACAAAGAATCTTATAAACTTTGTAATTTTAATTGTAACCCAGTGAAGATGTTTCAACTCTATTTAAAAATCAGGGTCAGAGGAAGCAACCTGATAAACAGATTTCTAGATATGTCCCCAGAACTTGCCCTAGAGATAATGTATTATATACATTTGGATTAACTATGAAGGTTCCAAGTTTGTTTAAACATGACTGGCATCTGTTCAACTTTAAGGATTCGTTTACAACCAAAATAGCCCTGATACCATGGTATTTCTAGAAAACATCACAAAATACTTGCTTTAAAAAATTTGTTTGTAAACTGTGAGTGTTTTGTACTTTTAAAGATTAGTTCCTAAATATTGGGGCTGAATTAAAAAAAAATACTGAAATTACAACTTGGAAGTATGGATAGAATGCGAATTGGAAAAGGAAGACTTGGGAAGAATAAATTTGGTAATAAGTGTATATAACTATTGAAAGTTTCAACTTGGACACTGGGTGTAATCAAGGCTGACTCCAAGGAAAGTGGGAGATGATAGGCAGCTTCCAAAAGATCAATCAAAAATTTATCGTGTACTTTAAACATCTTATTCTCATAAGGCAGAGTGTGTATTGTGAGTCCGTGTGTGTGTGTGTGTGTGTGTGTGTGTGTGTGTAATACTGGGCAAGTTGATTACGCTTTTCTTTGGAGAGTATTGTATTCTGAGTCCTACAGTAAAAATACAAGGTATGTGGTAGGTACATTTTATGTCAAGACAGTAGAAAGGGCTTTAGTGGGGGCCTTTCCGAGAGCTTTCTGGATGTGCAGAAGTTAGCTCAATTATTATCTTTTTTTTTTTTTCCCTTTGACAGGCAGAGTTATTTGGGTCACCCTCCAAGTGGCCCCTACGGCTGGCGCACTGTGCCCATCCGAAGCCAGGAGCTTCCTCCTGGTCTCCCATGGGGTGCAGGGCCCAAGGACCTAGGCCATCTTCCACTGCACTCCTGGGCCACAGCGGAGAGCTGGACTGGAAGAGGAGCAACCGGGACAGAACCGGTGCCCCAAGCGGGACTAGAACCCGGGGTGCCGGCGCCGCAGGCAGAGGATTAGCCTAGTGAGCCGCGGCACCAGCCTCTGGATCTGTGGAAGTTGGCTCCATTATTATGTGATACCTGCCAGGAGAATCTAAGGCAGAGGAGGTGGGTGAGCCACCTGATGGTGGTCTGAAGTGTGCTTTCTGTGTTGTGACGGGGCCATGCTTTGAGACTTTGCGCAGGTGTAGAATGTGTGACTGCTTCCTGAGGGCTTGGTTGGAGGTCATCTTAGAGTTTGTCCAATAGGGCCACCTAGAGGGAAGGTGGAGGTGGAGAGTGAGTTCGGAGGTGGCTGAGGATCATCGTGAGATAAGATGGTCGAGAAACCCTACAGGTGGTACCACCAGGTTCACGGATCTTTGCAAAACCCTTGAAAGCAGAGATCTGCTTTAAATATTCTTCACACCACTCCTAACCTCAGTCCCAAATGGGTTCAGAATAGCAGCTAGGAGGGAGAGGAGGGAAGCACAAACACACCCCCAACAGCCACCCTTTCTCATGCTGTGTATAACAGCTCACTGGAGGCCCTGTCTGGGAGATGCTTGTGTGAATACCTGACTCCAGGTCTGTAGAACTTACCCAGGTCTTCATCTGAAGTGATCAGCAAGGGTGCAGTTGCACGAATCAACGGGAAAACAAACAAACAAACAAAAAGCACTGGTGTTTGGAGTCCTCTCTTTAGTCCTTCTGGGTCGATGTATGAGGTGCATATATTTGGATGATCAGGAAAATTGCATTGAGCTCCGAAGGAAGATTTTGTCCAGAGAAGCTGAAAGGGCTGAAAACTAGCTAAGTAAAGGACAATGAACGGTAGCCTATAGAATTTGAACTGTATCCCATGGGAAAAGGGGCATCACTAAGTGTTTTTGCTGTTGGAGCCTGAGTATTATGACAACCACCAATGTATTTTTCAATAGTGACAAACACTGATTCTACATGGAAGCCTGGTGATACGTAAGGCAATATAAAGTTCTAGAACGGTCAAATATATGGGTAAATAGAAATATTTTTGTTCCAAACAACTGAATATATTTTGATGTGTAAGTATGTGTGGAATTAAAATAAATGACAATTATAGCACAAAAAGAGTAAGCATTGAAATTTGCTAAGTTCCTAATTTCGTTTTGGGAATGTCTGAAGTTCAAGTTGGGAGAGATTACAATAACAAGAAGATGCGTGTTAACCATTAGAATAAACAGTAAAGGTAAACACTGTATCATTATAAACTAATAAAGGGGGAATTAGAAAAATCAAAACATTGACTATTCTAAAAGAAGACAGGAAGGAAAATGAAAAAAAAATAAAAAGGCAAATAGAAGTTCATATAGAAACAGACTGTCATAATATAGGTAATTACATTAAATATAAGTGGACTAACTACCTCAATTACAACAATTTTGCAGATGAAAGTAAACAAATAATAAGGAACTTACCTTAAATTTTTAGACATGTAAATATATACAATTCAAGCCATAAATAAGAGAAAGCTGATGTAGCTCTTGTAATAACAAGTTAGAGATTGAAAAGAATATTTGTTAAAGAGCACAATTACATTAAAACAACTTAGATAAGTAAGTGAAATACAAAATTTCTATGTTACTATGCTCCTAACATATTCTTAAAAATTAAGAAATGGAGGCAGGCGTTTGGTATAGCAGTTAAGACGCCTGTCTGGATGCATGCATCCCATATTGTAGTACCTGGGTGTGAGTCTTGGTTCTACTGCTGATCCAGCTTCTTGTTAATGCACATCATAGGAGGCAGTGGGTACGGCCAATTGGGGAGTGAACCAGCAGATGGAAGATTCTTTCTCTCTTCCCACCTCTCACCTTCTCTCTCTGTAACTCTGCCTTTCAAGTAAATCAATAAATCTTTAAAAAATAGACTAGATAGGTAGAAGATTTGGACATGATTAATGTTTTTTCCAAACTTAAGTATTTATAGATACATTTACAGTAATATTTAGATTTATGGATACATGTTAAAAATACACATAGATTATTTACCATGGTGAAATTATTTACCATGGTTGACACATGTTAAAAGTACACATAGATTATTTACCATGGTGAAAGCAAGACTAAAGAAAACATAAATGATTGAATTTAAATGCAATGGATGTTCTGGACTTATCTCACATTTGAAAATGAAATATTAGTTTAATAATGCATGTGTCAAGAGATCACACTGGGAATTAGAAAACAATTTGAACTGATGGGTAATGAAAATATGTCAAACTTGTGGAGTAGAACTGTATCCATGGTTACAGCCATGATCCTCACTTCAGAGATTTTGTCTGAGAGGAAACATCTTACTGTGAATACATTTTTGGTTTCACAACAGAGAGAGAGGGTGTTATTGGCACCTCATAAATTGAGGTCACATTGCTACTGACCTACACAAGACAGTCCTCATGACACGCCATTACCTGCCCTACATGCTAATAGAGCCAAGGCTTAGAGGGAACTTCAATGTTTTAAATGTCAATATTAAAAAAGAAAGCCTATCAGTGACCTAAGTATCCATCTGAAAAAAACTAATCATGGAATAAAACATTAAGAGCCAAGAAATTGTAGAACAACAATGAAAAAGACAAAAATGAGTGAAATAGAAATAAATATTATAGGCAGGAAATAAAGTCAAGTTTTATTCTTTAAGAATAGTAGTGAAATCCCTGACAATAATGAAAGGTAAGAATGAGACACAATTTGCTAATTTCAGGAATAAAATAGTGGGACATTATTTTGCCTCATTTAGTTATTAAGAAGAGAAGAGGATATTATAAAACTTTATATTAATAAGCTTGAAAATTTAAGTATATTAAAACATGCTTTAGAAACATAATTTTTGGAGTTATTTTTATATTCTTAGAATGGTATATACAAAATGCATGGAATTTGTTCCCTTTATATAAACAAATTCATTTATTTTTTTAAAAAGAAACACTACTAATGCTGACACAGAAGTAAAGCATTAAACAGAGCTAATGGAGTTAAAGACACTTTATAATTAAAGATTAGAAAAAGGGAGACATTTCCAAGTGTGCTTTTGTGAGGGGAGCATGAGGTTGAAACTACAACTTAACATGATAAATAACAAAAAGGAAAATTGGGTAGTGAATCTCTCTAGAATAATCACACAAACTCCTTCAATAAAACATTAATCAATTTAACTCCAAATTCTATCAAAAGGAAATCACAACCAGTTGGGCTTTACTCCAAGAATGTAATGATGCTTTAAAACAGGGGTATGGAAAATTCATTTTCAAATGTATATGGATATGCAAAAGATCAAGAACAACAATTAAAATTATAGAAGATGGAATAAAGTTGTTTTTCAATAACTGATATAACTAATAAACGGATAAAATTAAGTAGTGTAGTATTGGCATGTTAGCCAATAAGACCAATGAAATAATATATAAAGACTAGGAAAAAACCCCACATTTATGTAATCATCTAATATATTTCTAATTTGCAACTACAGTGAAATATACAAAGAATGATCTTTGCAATAAAAGTCCTCAATAATGTTTCTACATGGAATTAAAACAAGGAGTGTTTCCTCTAATTGACATAATACAACTATCAAAATCTAATTACAGAACTATAATGGAATGTAAAAATCTATAAAATTAAAAGAAGTTGGAAAAGTATAATATCTTTGTGGTACTGGGGTATACAGTTTTCTTTATTTTATCACAAAAACGCTCATATTAATTGAGTATCATGTGGTATTTCCATACTTTACATATCCTGTAAAGATTAAATCAGGATAATTAGCTTGTCCAACACCTCAAACACTTTTCATATATTTGTGACAGTGAAAACACTAAAAATCCTCTCCTGAGCTATTTTGAAGTAAATGATAATTTACTGCTAATTACTTTCATCCTATTGCAAAAGAAAACCAGACTTCCCCCCTTACTTCTGTTGCATTCTACCCATTGACCCATGTCCCAACAACCCCCACTCTCCACTACACTGCCAGTTTTGGTCCCCCCTATTCTACTCTCAGCTTCTATGAATTCAACATTTTCAAGTTGTACATATAAGTGAGATGATACAGGACTTACCTTTTTTAAAAAAATTATTTATTTGAGAGGTAGAGTTACAGACAGTGAGAGGGAGAGACAGAAAGGTCTTCCTTCCGTTGGTTCACTCCCCAAATGGCTGCAATGACCGGAGCTGCGCCGATCCGAAACCAGGAGCTTCTTCCTGGTCTCCCATATAGGCACAGGGGCCCAAGGACTTGGGTCATCTTCTACTGCTTTCCCAGGCCATTACAGAGAGCTGGATTGGAAGAGAGGCAGCTAGGACTAGAACCGGTGCCCATATGGGATGCTGGCGCCACAGGTGGAGGGTTAACCTGCTATGCCATGGTACCAGCCCCAGGACTTATCTTGTACGTCTTCATTTGTTCACTTAACCATCATGTTCTCCAGGTTCATTTCTCCTGTTGCAAATGATACCCCTTGTATGGCTCAATAGTATTCTATTGTGTATATATACATTTTCTTTATCAATTCTTGAGTTAATGGGCATTTTGCTTTCATTTTTTGGGTATTGTTAACAGTGCTGCAATAAACATGGGAGAACAGGTGACATTTGTCCCACTGATTTAACTTTCTTTGTACATATACCCATAATTTGGATGGCTGATTCATATAGTGGTTCTATTTTTAATTTTTTGAGAACCCTTCATTCTGCTTTCCACAGTGGCTATACTAGTTTACATTTCTACCAATATCCTATAAAGGTTCCTTTCTCTCCACATCCTCACCAGCACTTGTTATCTTTTCTCATTTGGGTAATAACCACTCTAATTGGAGTGAAGTGAATACTCATTGTGAATTTGATTTGCGTTCTCTGATAGTGATGAATTTTTTTTTTATTTGTCAGTTGGCTTATATCTGTTTTTAGGGATTGCCTTATTTTTTAAAATTAGCTCATTTTGCTCTTTAGTTCCTTATATATTATACATACTATCCACTTTTCAGATGTATAGTTTACAAATATTTTCTTCCATTCTGTAGGTTTTTCATTCTTTAAAAAAATACCCTATTGAGCCATGACTGACATGTTGATGAGTTTGAGCTGAGTATACAAAACCATCACTACCACTAAAGGTCATAAGTATATCCAATACCTTTCTTCTTCTTATTATTATTATTACTATTACTATTATGAGTAAGAGCATTTAACATGATTTACCCTCTTAACAAATTTTAAGTGTAGCTCTATGTTAATGGCTTTATGCTGTAATTCTCAGTACTTAGATTTCTTGTATAACCAAAAAATTATATGCTATAATCAATAACCACATCCTCCTTCCCAACACCTGTAAATCACTCTGACTTATGAGGTAGATTTTATTGGATTCCTTATGTGAGATCACACAGTATTTCTGTTTCTGCATGTGACTTTTCTCTCTTAGAATACCTACTATTTACACCCATCTTGTTGCCAAGATTCTCTTTTTTAAGGTAAATTATTTAGATCATTTTGATATGTTGACTATTGTAAATAACACCGCAATAAATGTGATAGAGTGGATAGCTGAGATCCTTATTTCAATTCCTTTGGATAATGTTCAGAAATGGGTTTGCTGGATCATATGATGCTGGTTTTATTTTCATGTTTTGAGAAATCTTGATACTGTTTTCTACAGCAGCCATACCGTTTTCCATTCCTAGCAACAAGTGAGAAAGGCACCCTTTGTCCATATCCTTGCCAAAACTTATATTAAAATAAAAGCCATCATAACAGAGGTGAGGAGGTATGTTATTTTGGCATTGTGGTAGTAATTTGTATGTCCATGATAATGAGTGATGTTAAGCACCTTTTCATGTATCTGTTGAACATTTGCTTATTTTCTTTGGCAAAATGTCTCTTAAGATCTTTTGCTCATTTTAAAAATCAGGTTTTTATTTGTTTGTTTTTTTGGTATTCAGTTCCATGACTTCCTTATGTATTCTGAATGTTAACTGCTTACCAAATATATGGTTTGGGGGCTGGTGCTGTGGCATAGATGGTAAAGCCGCCACCTGTAGTACTGGCATCCCATATGGGTGCCAGTTTGAGACCTGGCTGCTCCACTTCTGATCCAGCTCTCTGCTATGGCCTGGGAAAGCAGTGGAAGATAAGTCCTTCAGCCCCTGCACCCACATGGGATACCCGGAAGAGTATCCTGGCTCCTGGCTTTAGATCCGCGCAGCTGCAGCCGTTGCGGGCAATTGGGGAGCAAACCAGCAGATGGAAGACCTTTCTCTCTGTCTCTCCTTCTCTCTGTGTGTAACTCTGACTTTCAAATAAATAAATAAATCTTTAAAAAAATATATGGCTTGCTAATATTTTCTTCCCATTCCTTAGGTTGCATTTTCATTTCATTGTTTTTTGTTTGGTTTGTTAAACTGAAGCTTTTTAGCTTACTGTTACTGTATTTGATATTTTTGTTTCATTGCCTATACTTTTTGTGGCATATCTCAAAAATATCATAGTTGCAGTCAATCTCTTGAAGCTTCTTCCCTATGTTTTGTTCTAGTGGTTTGATAGTTTCAAATCTTACACTTATGTTTTCAGTCCATTTTTAGTTTGCTTTATAACACACACAAAAATAAATGTTCAATTGCTTACAAAACTCAACATACCCTAGTGATATAAGATACTGTACTCTTGTGTCCATACAAGATCCTGTACCTGAAAATGTATCACAGCTTCATTCATAATTGCCAAAAAATTAGCAGGAATTGAAATGTTTTGGTTGATGAATGGATAAATATGCTGTAGAACATCCAAAGAAGGGAATATTATTCGGTGTTAAAATGGAATCAATTATCAAGCCATAACAAAACATGGATGAACCTTACATGATTAGTACAAGGTGAGAGAGGCCAACCAGAAAAGTATACAAATTGTAGGATGCCAACTATATCTTTCTGGAAACAACAGAGCCATGAAAGCAATATAAATCAATGCTTGTTACAGATTTGGCTGGGTGATACAAGGAAGAATAGCCAAAGAGAATTTGTTGGGCAGTGATGAATACATGTCCCAGTACATCTGTCCAAACCCATAGAATGTACACCAACAAAAGTGACTTAACCAAAACTATAAACTCTGGGTGATGGGTTCATGAATTACAACCAATGCCCCACTCCGATGGGGTGTACTGATAACCCAGAAGGTGTGTCTTCTTAATTTTCCTCTGGACCTAAAACCACTCTAAAATGCAAGGTGTTTTTAAAGTCAAAAGCAAAGCAAACCTATCTGTTGCTTATTGCTACACAACAAATCAATTCAAACATAATAGCTCAATAGAGAACAAACAAAAACTTATCTCATGTAGTATCTCGAGATTCACAGACTAAGGGTTGCATAAGAACTGAGAGGACTATTTATTGGAGCAGGCAACGGATCAGCCGGGTCTCAGTCACCGAAGTCTTGAGAGGCCAAACATTGTTCTTCCAAGCTTACTCCCCTGACTGCTGTCTGTGTGCTTTCATTCCTGCTGATCTTGTCCCGTCCATAGATCATGATATGGTTCATGATATGGTTTCCCCTGAGCAAGAGAGTGTAGGTGAGAGACAGAAAACCCAAGACAGAGCCATTAAAAAAAAAATTAAAGATTTATTTTAGCTTACTTGAAAGAGTTACAGAGAGGCACAGGCATATATATGGGGGGGGAGGGGAGAGGGAGGGGGAGGGGGAGGGAGAGGGAGAGAGAGAGATGTTTTCCATCCACTGGTTCACTCCCCAAATGACCCCAACAGCTGGAGCTATGCTGATCCGAAGCCAGGAGCCAGGAGCTTCTTGGTCTCTCACGCAGGTTCAGAGGCTCAAGGACTTGGGCCACCCTCTGCTGCTTTCCCAGGCCATAGCAGAGAGCTGGATCAGAAGTGGAGCAGCCAAGACTTGAACCAGCACCCATATGGGATGCCAGCACTGCAGGCAGCGGTTTTACCCCCTACACCACAGTGCCAGCCCCTTAAAATTTTTAAATAACTGAATATCAAAAGTGTGCTGTCTGCAGTAGTCACACAAAGCAATCCTGGTACAATGTAGGGGGAGGTGGATTACATAAACGATGCATAGGTCACTGGAAGCTGAGCACACCTACCATTGATTCAGTTGATGATTTCAGATGCCTTTGCCAGTTAAGTAATTAGGGGAGTGGGAACAGACTCTGGTGTGTGGGTAGACATGTTAACATCTGATTGAGGTTACAGGGATATGTCTAAGTTAAAATAACTCATATATGTACTTAGGATTTCTGTACTTTCTGATGAAGGCTACACTTTAGGAAATCCATATTAAACATTTTAAGCTTGTAAATTTTGTTTCAATCGATATAATGATTATACATTGTAATGGCAAGAAAGCATGTTTAAATATGCCCTTTGAAGAATTCATCATAGCTTCGATCACATCGGTTTTGTAATGCTAAGATGCACCCCCACCCACCCACACATGTTGGTTATATGCTTCAGCTTCTGCTCATTGTATCTTCTTCCAGTCAGTTCCTTGTGTCTATGCTCTTGCCCACATTACTGCAAAGTTATCAATGACAGTCGCAAGAGTCCTCCCTGGGGCTGCTCTCTTCTTTAGGAAGAAGACTGTTCTTCATTTTGGATGATGCTCTGCCGCAGGGCATTTCTCATCCCTGCCCCAGCTGGATGTTTCTGAGCAGCTGGTTGGGGTGGGACAGAGAGGGGGCTGATGTGCTGCTTGCTATGGTTTGGAAGTATTGCTCTAGAACTAAGGATGTCAAGTTGTTTCTGTAAAGGTCTGGATGGTAATTTTTTTAGCTTTTTACATTACATGGTTTATGTTTGTGACTCCTCAATTCTGTCATTCTAAAAATGAAGGTAGCCATGAAGAATGTGGCAACAAATGTGTAGCTGTTAATAACATTTTGTTTACAGAAATAGGAATAGGATGGGCTATTTTTGTTTGTGTTCCATGGAGCATGGTGTGCTGAACCTCGCTCCACGTAGAACATCAGTGCACTTAGCTCTTCGATCAACATTGCTTCTTCAGGCCAGTCCACCCAAGCATTTCTGATATTTATGCACTGGCTTACACCAGCAGTATTTTCAGACATTCCTTAAATGTAAGTCTCCATTATTTTCTTACCCTACTTTAAATTTCAACAGCTGGATTCTGGTGATATCATAAAGAGAGAATTCAGGCAGCTAAATCAGACTAAGATAATGAAATGATTTTAAAAGAACTACAATATCATACCAAAGTGCAAGGTGAGTTTCTACTTACTCATTGTAAATGTGATACACAAAGCGGAAAATAAAACAGTGCACATTTTGCCTTTTATGGATCTAATGCTAATAAACGTTTAAGTCCTGTATACCCAGGACTTTTGTCTACATTGTGCACGTGGATCAAGTTCAGAATTACCTAGAGAAATTCAAATAAAATAGGAGACCTCTGGGTCATGGCAATAGTGCATCTCCATGTCCCAAGAGAAGGCAAGCAATGACTTCTTCAGTTCAGATTGGTGAGGTGGGAATTCACTCCAGCTTTTATATTCCTGTAATCATTTGGCACAAGATTTTAACATTGTAATAACTTTATCCCTGGAGTTGAAAAATACAAGTCCCGAGGGTTAATTGCAAGCAGAGTTGTCCTTGGTAGAAACCGTCTTTTATTTCAAGTGTGAAAAAAGTTCAGAATGATGTAATAAAGCTCTCTGGAAAAGCAGACAATGGTCATATGCTGTTCTCTCCCTATATGCTTGGGAGAAAACATGATTCTGTTGGAAGCCAGCTTGGGGACCGTGATGCCTGCCCCCCTCCCCATCTTATCGACACTGCTTAGTGAGCTCCTGTGAAATTACTTTTCCCTTTCTTTGCAAGAGGATCGCCTCTTGCTCAGAGTCCAAAAGACAATATTAACTGACTGTAGAAGGAACTCTTTGGGATCTTCCAAAGTATCTCTCTCATTTTTTTTTAAAGAAGCATACTTTCCCTTCATTCTCAAGGTTATGATTAGTCTTTTCAGTATGAAGTGGAAAAATGGATACTCTCATTTCATGAAATACTCTGTGGCATAAAGGCAAAGTGGAAAACTGTGCAATAGTTACTCTAGTAGATAAATGGATTTTCTGTTAGTTGTAAATGATAGGTTTTTGTGTCTTCATGATTTCTGGGAAATTTGCCTGAGGTATGGCTCTTGTTTCTTAAATCTATGGAATCCTGTTGCACACATGTGTGGATTATTATTATGCTGGGGTTCACAGCAAAGTAAAATTACTAGAAAAGTAGATAAAGAAACTGGAGTTGCCATTGGTAGGTCTGGACTGTACAACCAAAGCTGTATCTTTCTATTCTTTAGGTATCTGGGCAGCTAGGGGAGGTTCTCCTCCAGATCTGACCCAACACAGCTCTGCTTGAGCTCCAGGGCTCCATCAGTCCATGGGAACAGTCCTTATCCATGTGCTACTGATTTATGTGCCACACATGACAGCTCACTGTCAATCCTGGGGCTGGCAGCTCCTGGTGATGTCTAAGAAATGGCATATCTGGAGCATTTCTCTTTTATCTGATTTAGTTGCCTGAAATTGACTGGAAATGTGTGACAAATGTCAGGAAAAGGAAGTGGAAGGTAAGTGTTTGAGTATTCTAAGGAAAGAGGCTGAATAAATGTAGAATATTCATATTATAATTATGGAAGCTCTTTTGCTTGGAGCCTTTATGTCCATCCCCACAAGGCTCATTCTATATTTACTGTTTCACACGTGGCCTTTGGCAACCACCCAATGCATCCTTTGTCATTGTGCATGCTGCTGGCAATCATCTTTTGACAGTGAGCCTTTCAACTGGAAAACACAGAAACATTAAGCATGAAAAGAAACTAACACTTCAAGGCAAAGGATAATAACTAAAGCAAAAGTGAACATCTCAAGTCAGACTTCACAAACCAAATAAGTCTAAATCTCCCATTTCCTAATAGCACCTAGCTTATTGGAAAGGGACAGCCTACTTTAAGTTTCGTTGTTTACCAAGAAAGCATGCTATTCTTAGTTCATGAAGAGAAAAAATCTAGAGAGTAGGCATGACTGCACTTTTATCTCACACATATCTAAGATATACCGGGGAATCCATTTCCTATTTCAAATCAGTCTATTTGTAAGATTTGACTGGAAGTAATGGTACTGTGTTTGCTTATACAGGGTAATAAAAGAGATGAAGTTCTATGTTTGCATAAGCATACTTATGATTTCTATTTGTTATTTACCAGTGAGGCAAAAAAAAAAAAAAAATTTGGTGCTAGGTTCCTGGTCTCAATTCCTGTAAATTATGGGATCTAGACCTCTTAACAGCAGATTTGAGTTTGACACATCACTGATGTTATATTTTAGTATATGTGCTGCCGAAGTGAGCACATGACACATCACTGATCTTAACATACCTCTTCTGCCCTAGGTTAGGTGAGCTTTTACCTGAATGAAAGGGTTAGTTACAACACATTTTGAAAAAAAAATTTGTGTTAATTTAAATGAAATAATAAAACATCAGCAAAGATAGAATAGCCCCTATGTATATTTCCTTTCTCTTTAATCATTTTTGTACTTTCATTGGGATTTGGCTCTGAGCAGTTGATCATTGTAATCTCTTTCCTTATTTTCTTCTTGCATTGCATAATTCATTCTCAAATATTCTGTCAAGTATAATCAATTTAAGATTAATATACAGTGTAAATCAGAAGGATACATTTTGTTGAATCCATATTTTAACTAAGAAATATGGAACTGAGCTACTTTTTGTACTATTATTTTCTGTTGGAAATAAATTATGTTTCAAACAGTGCTTAGAAATGAAAGGGATGGGCGGAGCCAAGATGGCGGAATAGTGAGGACGCGCACTAGCAGTCCGCAAAAAGATAGTTTAATAAAAACAGAGTTACTGTAGCCTCAGGAAAAATCTCACGGAAAAAAATGCAGTGGAAATTCTTCCGGACCCAGTGAATGAGACGCAGAGGACCTAGGGGAAAGTAAGTTTGCGAACGGCAAATCGTGCCTTAGTGGCACGGGAGCTGCTGGGAGGGACGGGAACCGGACGGAACACAGTCGCCATTGGATTCGAGCGCTTAAACGGGAGCCGATACAGGGATCCCGAGACACTGGCGGGGGGAAGCAGACGCCACGGGGGAAACAGCACAATTGAGGCGAGCCCACACGGACACTAGCCTCTTTCGTTGCCCACCCTGCTAATTCTAGCTGGACTGAACGCAGTGGGACGGCGCGCCTGCCGGCTGAACCGGAAGCCGGGTGGAACACAGTCGCCATTGGAACTGAGCGCTTGAACGGGGGCCGATACAGGGATCCCGAGACACTGGCGGGGGGAAGCAGACGCCAGGGGGGAAACAGCACAATTGAGGCGAGCCTGCACGGACACTAGTCTCTCTCGTCACCCACCCTGCTAATTCGAGCTAGATTAAACGCAGTGGGACAAGGCGCGCCCGCCCGCCCGCCCGCCCGCCCATCACTGAGGCAGACGGAACCAAAAACCCGAGGCTGTAGAAACCTGTAGGGGATCCAAAAACTGGGAACACACCGCGCACACAAACTCCGTTACCTTGACAACCCAGAGAAAGAGTGTGGGGAAAAAAAAAATGCCAAATAAAAACAGATTCCGAGGGAGCAAGATCAAGGAAGACGCTATGATGACCCCAAACGGAAAAGACACCCCAAGTCAGGATTGTGAAGATAATGAGATAGAAGAAATGCAAGAAGCAGATCTCAAAGAATTGATAAGAACATTAAGAAGTTCTCAAAAACAAATTCTTGAACTACAGAAATCTTTAATGGATAAGATAGAAAATCTCTCTCGCGAGAATGAAGCACTACGGAGAAATCAAAACGAAATGAAACAACTAGTAGAACAAGAAGCTACGAGAGTGACAAAAAATCTTAATGAATTGAAGAATTCAATAGATCAAGTGACAAGCAATCTTGAGGGCCTTAAAACCAGAATGGGTGAAGCAGAGGAGAGAATATCGGACCTAGAAGACAGAGAACAGGAGAGGAAACAGTCAAACCAAAGACAAGAAGAGGAAATTAGAAAACTAAAAGATATTGTCGGGAATCTACAGGATACTATTAAAAAACCCAACATTCGGGTTCTAGGTGTTCCTGAAGGTATGGAGAGGGAGAAAGGATTAGAAGGCCTTTTTAGGGAGATACTAGCAGAAAACTTTCCAGGCTTGGAGAAAGACAGAGAAATCCTAATCCAGGAAGCTCATAGAACCCCTAATAAACATGACCAAAAGAGATCCTCTGCACGACATATTGTAATTAAACTCACCACAGTGAAGCAAAAAGAAAAGATCCTAAAATGTGCAAGAGAGAAACGTCAGATTACTCTCAGAGGATCTCCAATTAGACTCACAGCTGACTTCTCAACAGAAACCCTACAAGCTAGAAGGGAATGGCGAGACATAGCCCAGGTACTTAGAGAGAAAAACTGCCAGCCCAGAATATTATACCCTGCAAAGCTCTCATTTGTGAATGAAGGTGAAATAAAGACCTTTCATAACAAACAAAAATTGAAAGAATTTGTTGCCACTCGTCCAGCCCTGCAAAAGATACTTAAAGACGTGTTACACACAGAAACACAGAAACACGACCATCAACATGAAAGAAGGTAAACGAAGGGAACCTCACGGCAAAAGATCACAGGGAATTCAAAGCATACATTAGAAAATATCTGGCAAATGGCAGGGCAAACTTACCACTTATCAATAGTCACATTGAACGTTAAAGGTCTAAACTGTCCTGTTAAAAGACAGAGATTGGCTGATTGGGTTAAGGAACAAAAACCATCTATTTGCTGCCTACAAGAAACACATCTTTCCAACGAAGATCCATACAGACTGAAAATAAAAGGATGGAACAAGATATACCATGCCAACAGAAATGAAAAAAGAGCGGGTGTAACCATCTTAATATCGGACTACATAAACTTTAACACAAAAACTGTTAAGAGAGACAAAGAGGGGCACTATATAATGATTAAGGGATCAATCCTACAGGAAGATATAACAATTATCAATGTATATGCACCTAATTACAGGCCACAGGTTTATTTAAAAAATTTGTTAAGAAACTTAAAGGGAGACTTAGACCCCAACACAATAGTACTGGGGGACTTCAATACTTCACTCACAGATATTGACAGATCGACAGGACAGAAGATCAACAAGGAGACAGTAGATTTAAACAACACTATAGCCCAAATGGATCTAACAGATATCTACAGAACTTTTCATCCTACAAGTAATGCATTCACATTCTTCTCAGCAGTACATGGAACCTACTCTAGGATTGATCACATATTAGGCCATAAAGCAAGTCTCAGCAAATTCAAAAGAATTAGAATCATACCATGCAACTTCTCAGACCATGAGGGAGTGAAGTTGGAAATTAGCAACTCAGGAATCTCTAGAGCATATGCAAACACATGGAGATTGAACAACATGCTCCTGAATGAACAATGGGTCACTGAAGAAATCAAAAGAGAAATCAAAAATTTTCTGGAAGTAAATGAGGATAACAGCACAACATACCAAAACTTATGGGATACAGCAAAAGCAGTGTTAAGAGGAAAGTTTATATCAATAGGTGCCTACATCAAGAAACTGGAAAGGCACCAAATAGATGAGCTTTCAATGCATCTCAAGGATCTAGAAAATTTGCAGCAAACTAGACCCAAATCTAGTAGAAAAAGAGAAATAATCAAAATCAGAGAAGAAATCAACAGGATTGAATCCAAAAAAACATTACAAAAAATCAGCCAAACGAGGAGCTGGTTTTTTGAAAAAATAAACAAGATTGACACCCCATTGGCCCAACTAACTAAAAAAAGAAGAGAAAAGACCCAAATCAGTAAAATCAGAGATGAAAAAGGAAATATAACAACAGACACCACAGAAATCAAAAGAATCATCAGAAATTACTACAAGGACTTGTATGCCAGCAAACAGGGAAACCTATCAGAAATGGAAAGATTCCTGGACACATGCAACCTACCTAAATTGAACCAGGAAGACATAGAAAACCTAAACAGACCCATAAGTGAGTCAGAAATTGAATCAGTAATAAAGGCCCTCCCAACAAAGAAAAGCCCAGGACCAGATGGATTCACTGCTGAATTCTACCAGACATTTAAAGAAGAACTAACCCCAATTCTTCTCAAACTATTCAGAACAATCGAAAAAGAGGGAATTCTCCCAAATTCCTTCTATGAAGCCAGCATCACCTTAATTCCTAAGCCAGAAAAAGATGCAGCATTGAAAGAGAATTACAGACCAATATCCCTCATGAACATAGATGCAAAAATCCTCAACAAAATTCTGGCCAATAGACTGCAACAACACATCAGAAAGATCATCCACCCAGACCAAGTGGGATTCATCCCTGGTATGCAGGGATGGTTCAATATTCGCAAAACAATCAACGTGATACACCACATTAACAGGCTGCAGAAGAAAAACCATATGATTATCTCACTAGACGCAGAGAAAGCATTCGATAAAATTCAACACCCTTTCATGATGAAAACCCTAAGCAAACTGGGTATAGAAGGCACATTCCTCAATACAATCAAAGCAATTTATGAAAAACCCACGGCCAATATCCTATTGAATGGGGAAAAGTTGGAAGCATTTCCACTGAGATCTGGTACCAGACAGGGATGCCCACTCTCACCACTGCTATTCAATATAGTGCTGGAAGTCTTAGCCAGAGCTATTAGGCAAGAAAAAGAAATTAAAGGGATACAAGTTGGGAAGGAAGAACTCAAACTATCCCTCTTTGCAGACGACATGATTCTTTATTTAGGGGACCCAAAGAACTCTACTAAGAGACTATTGGAACTCATAGAAGAGTTTGGCAAAGTAGCAGGATATAAAATCAATGCACAAAAATCAACAGCCTTTGTATACACAGACAATGCCACGGCTGAGGAAGAACTGCTAAGATCAATCCCATTCACAATAGCTACAAAAACAATCAAATACCTTGGAATAAATTTAACTAAGGACATTAAAGATCTCTACAATGAAAATTACAAAACCTTAAAGAAAGAAATAGAAGAGGATACCAAAAAATGGAGAAATCTCCCATGCTCATGGATTGGAAGAATCAATATCATCAAAATGTCCATTCTCCCAAAAGCAATTTACAGATTCAACGCAATACCAATCAAGATACCGAGGACATTCTTCTCAGATCTGGAAAAAATGATGGTGAAATTCATATGGAGACACAGGAGACCTCGAATAGCTAAAGCAATTTTGTACAACAAAAACAAAGCCGGAGGCATAACAATACCAGATTTCAGGACATACTACAGGGCAGTTGTTATCAAAACAGCATGGTACTGGTACAGAAACAGATGGATAGACCAATGGAACAGAATAGAAACTCCAGAAATCAATCCAAACACCTACAGCCAACTTATATTTGATCAACGATCCAAAACCAATCCCTGGAGTAAGGTCAGTCTGTTTAATAAATGGTGCTGGGAAAACTGGATTTCCACGTGCAGAACCATGAAGCAAGACCCCTACCTTTCACCTTACACAAAAATTCATTCAACATGGATTAAAAATTTAAACCTACGACCCGACACCATCAAATTACTGGAGAGCATAGGAGAAACCCTGCAAGACATAGGTACTGGCAAAGACTTCTTGGAAAAGACCCCAGAAGCACAGGCACTGAAAACCAAAATTAACTACTGGGATTGCATCAAATTGAAAAGTTTCTGTACTGCAAAAGAAACAGTCAGGAAAGTGAATAGGAAACCGACAGAATGGGAAAATATATTTGCAAACTATGCAACAGATAAAGGGTTGATAACCAGAATCTACAAAGAAATTAAGAAACTCCACAACATCAAAACAAACAACCCACTTAAGAGATGGGCCAAGGACCTCAACAGACATTTTTCCAAAGAGGAAATCCAAATGGCCAACAGACACATGAAAAAATGTTCAAGATCCCTAGCAATTAGGGAAATGCAAATCAAAACCACAATGAGGTTTCACCTCACCCCGGTGAGAATGGCTCACATTCAGAAATCCACCAACAATAGATGCTGGAGAGGATGTGGGGAAAAAGGGACACTAATCCACTGTTGGTGGGAATGCAAACTGGTGAAGCCACTATGGAAGTCAGTCTGGAGATTCCTCAGAAACCTGAATATAACCCTACCATTCAACCCAGCCATCCCACTCCTTGGAATTTACCCAAAGGAAATTAAATTGGCAAACAAAAAAGCCGTCTGCACAGCAATGTTTATTGCGGCTCAATTCACAATAGCTAAGACTTGGAACCAACCCAAATGCCCTTCAACAGTAGACTGGATTAGGAAATTATGGGACATGTACTCTACAGAATACTATACAGCAGTCAAAAACAATGAAATCCGGTCACTTGCAACAAAATGGAGGAATCTAGAAAACATCATGCTGAGTGAATTAAGTCAGTCCCAAAGAGACAAATATCATTTGTTTCCCTTGATTGGCGATGACTAACTGAGCACCAAAGGGGAAACCTGTAGAAGTGAAATGGACACTATGAGAAACAGTGACTCGATCAGCTCTTGTGCTGACTGTTGTTGTACAATGTAATACTTTATCCATGGTAGTATTTTTTTTTTCTCTTTATCCTAGTACTAGTGGTTGAACTCTGTAATTAACACACAATTATACTTATGTGTTTAAATTTTAACCGAAAAGTGATCTCTGTGAAATATAAGAGTGGGAATAAGAGAGGGAGGAGATGTAAAATTTGGGACATGCTCAATCGGAATGGCCCCAAATGATGGAGTTAGAATTGTGCCAGGGGTTTCCAATACAATCCCATCAAGGTGGCATGTACCAAGGCCATCTCATTAGCCCAAGTGATCAATTTCAGCTCACAATTGATCACACTGATAGGTCTAAGAGTCAAAGGGATCACACAAACAAGACTAGTGTCTGCTAATACTAACTGATAGAATGAAAAAGGGAGAGAATGATCCAACATGGGAAGCAGGATACACAGCAGACTCATAGAATGGCAGATGTCCTAAATAGCACTCTGGCCTCAGAATCAGCCCTTAAGGCATTTGGATCTGGCTGAAGAGCCCATGAGAATATTTTAGGCATGGAAAGCTAAGACACTCTGGAAAAAACAGAAGACCTAAATGAAAGATCTCTGCGAGTGAGATCCCAGTGGAAAGAACGGGGCCATCAAAGAAGGAGGTACCTTTCTCTGAAGGGAGGAGGGAACTTCCACTTTGACTATGGCCCTGTGGGAATAAGATCGAAGTCGGCGAACCCTAAAGGCTTCCATAGCCTCGGCAACTCATGACCAGAGCCTAGGGAGATTACTGACGCCATAAACAAGAGTGTCAAATTGTTAAATCAACATCAGGAGTCACTGTGTACTTACGTCTCATGAGGGATCTGTCCTTAATGTGTTATCCAATGTGAAGTGATGCTATTACTAGTACTGAAACAGTATTTTTACACTTTGTGTTTCTGAGTGGGTGCAAACTGATGAAATCCTTACATAGTATATATTGAATCGATCTTCTTTATATAAAGATAATTGCAAATGATTAAAAAATCTTGGTGTTAAATTGGAAATCGCATAGACAATTAATCAATTTTTTAAAAAAAAAATCATGTAGGATCTCTGTCCTTAATGTGCTGTACATTGTGAATTAATACTATAACTAGTACTCCAACAGTATTATCATTTTGTGTCTCTATGCGAGGGCAAACCGTTGAAATCTTTACGTAATATGTACTAAATTGATCTTCTGTGTATAAAGAGAATTGAAAATGAATCTTGATGTGAACAGAAGGGGAGAGGGAGCGGGAAAGGGGAGGGTGGGGGGAGGGAGGGAAGTTGTGTGGGGGGGGAGCCATTGTGGTCCATGAGCTGTTCTTTGGAAATTTATATTCTTTAAATAAAAGCTTTATAAAAAAAAAAAATGAAAGGGATAACCCTGATAATTATATAGGCACAACATTTAAAAACTAGACTCTGAACAAACTGGGGTGTATGTTTCCCCTGCTCGGCACATGTATGTTGTTAATCTTTAACTTACATATGTGTGTGTGTGTGCCATATATAGCCGTATAGTGCATTTCAATTTATTGATGGTGCTGAGAAATGATCTAAATTAAAATTTAGTACTACAAATAGTAGCCCATGTACTTCTAACATCTTTAGAAGTTAAGCAGTATATTTTATGCAATATAAGATCATGTGTAACAACTAGGATAATGCATGCAAATAATAGAGCTTCTTAAAGCTGGCTAAGCAAACGGATGCAGCCGTTCTTGTCCTGCTCCCCCAGGAGCTTCAGTGACTAAAGTAAACATCAAAGCCCACCTTTCCCATCTGGAACCTGGCACCCTCACTGAGTACTCCATCCTCTGCTGATTAACTCGTGTTACTCTTCCCCTTGGCTTAGGCAACACCATGTGGCTTTGTCTGAGTCCACATGATAATTGTATCGTAATTGATACCAAATACAATTAATTGTTGTCATTTTAATTCTCCTAGTAGCCAAGAATATTTTGACATTTATAAAGAAAAAATTTGCAGAAGACGACGTCAGGATTAAACTATAAATGAACCTTAAGCTGAGTATACTTGATGAGACAGAAATTACACTTTTCATTGTGGGAAGTTAAATACTAGAACTTGAATTATCTAGGTCATTCTTAAATACTCATTCTTCATAGCCAACCTCAGAGTTTCGGTATATCAGGAATGGTTAGAATTTTCCTCTGTGAATGTAGTATTCCCTACTACTCTGTTTATAGGATGTTTGCTATCATTGAAGACAATATTCACCCATAAGTTTAAAAGATTCAAAACATTTCACAGCCTATGATTCCCGAAGGTGATGTGAAACCACCAAACTTTGAAATGTATCCTGCAAAAATGGACCCTTACATTACTCACAGTGATGTAATTGGATATGAAAACGCGTTCCTTGGGTGTACTCATTACTGCTGACCTTTATAGTTGGTGTTGGTGCCTTCAGTTTATATTATTCTGTGTAAATGGTTTAAATTAAAATATGCAAAGAAGTATCCTGTTCACAGCATTTGAAGAAGCAGGGAAAGAAATATTATAAACTTGATTTGTACATGGGGTGGAAAATGTAGATGATAGAATCCCATTACAGGAAAACAAGTAAACTAGATTGTCACTTTAAGAGATTTCTTGTGGAGGATTTATTCTTTAGCTTGTTATGATTTCATTTTTATAGGAGCAGCTGTACTTGTTATCACACTCTGCCACATCATCAGTCATCTAGCTACTGCAGAGAATTCCCCCAAGCAGCACAGGACATTCATGGGCTTATATTACTGCCATAAATTTTGGGGCTGTACGTTTTTATACAAATAATCCCATGTCTCTTGTATACATTGCACCAATTGGTTAATAACATGATCTCTATCTGGAGGTTTCTGGAATGTTTCTATCTTTTAAAAACAATGGCCTAGAGTATATTTTTTACATATGCTAAAAATCTTCTAAATGAATTTGGGCAATCTGAGGACATCTATATGATGAGAAAATATGCTTTTCCTTAATTTTACAATTTAACCTGGTGAGCCATTTCTTTAACTGAATGACGTGAGAGCATGTATTTAAAGAGGGATATAGTCGTTTGTAGCAGTGCTTCGGAAAATAATATGGAGTGTTCTTTTGAATGAGAGTGGTGAGTTCCTGGCTGTGAGGAACTCAGAGTTCCTCCACTGCTTTTCAAGGTTGAATAATTTCCACTAACCCAGCATTTTCATGGTGTCAACCATTAAGTAGGTGTCAGGGTTTGTGAACAAAGTCACATGCTTATCACAATACAAGTGAAAAAAGTGGTAAGTACGAAAGTTGGCCCACTGACTAATTCCTAAACATGCTAGCCTGATCTTATTTGACCTCTAGCTCTTTGGAGGACATATTAATAGAATCTTAGATACCCCTTCCTCAGTTATTCAGCTTTCTATATTCTGTGAGCTTCATCTGTGGCCGAACTAAACTGTTGACTGGGTCTGAGATCTTAATGATGAAGGTGGTATTGTCTGAGAACCAATGAGGATTTTTCCAATGGGAATACCGATGCAATAAGAAATGTACCAGTTTGGATTTGGAGAAGAGACAGTTCGGGATTTAGTGTTTCTGTTCATGGAAATAATCACCTTGAACATCATTATTCCAAACCCAGTCACAATTTTCCAATATGCTACATGACCAACTAAAGATTCAAACTGCTCATGTACTATCTTCAGTACTAAGTTCTTCTGCTATATCTTAAGCAGCACACATTTAGCTCTGGGAAATTGGGCTTTAGCTAGATTAACATTTAAGTTATGTATTCTAAAAATAACAAAACATTGTACTGCAATAAAGATAAGTGGAGGGGCCGGTGTTGTGGCATAGTAGGTAAAGCTGCCGCCTTGATGCTACATCCTGTATGGGCTCTGACTCTGGACCTGGCTGCTCTACTTCTGATTCAGCTCCCTGCTAATGCACCTGGGAAAGCAGCAGGGGAAGGTCCAATTCTTGGGCTCTTGCACCCTTGTGAGAGACCTAGAAAAAGCTCCTGGCTTCTAGCTACAGTCTAGCCCAGGCTGCTATGGCCCCTTGGAGTGTGAACACCAGTGGATGGAAGATCTCCCTATCTCTTTCTATCTTTGTAACTTTGTCTTTCAAATAAATAAAAAAATAAATCTTTCCAAAAAAAAAAGATATGTGGATTGCCAAGGTGTAGATGTTTTTGTATATAGGGGGTTCCTATTTGTAGGAGAGTGACATTCATATGCTCATAATATATAAGAATACATACAAAATTTTAAAGATGACTTTCTGGTTGGGATAATTGGAGAGTAACAACTGAGAAAGTTGTGATATTCACTTTATTTTTGTACTATTTAAATTTCAGAATTTTTTTTAATTTCAGAATATTTTGATAGGAAATATTTTTATAGGGAAAATTTGAAAACAAAAGAAAAGGAAGAAAGAAAAATGTCAACTCATCCAATATTAATCTTCATCAAGAAAGCTATACTTTTTTTAAAAAACATTTGATTCATAAAATATGCTGAACGATTATGATGTGTCAACAAAGGTTTATTAACTAACAAATGTATTACTTTAGGAATGTTGCTAATAGACTAATGCTATATGGACAATCTCTATACCTTCCTTTCAATTTTTCTGTGATCCTACTACTGCTTTAAAAGTAATCTTTAAGCTGAAATTACAGATCAGAGCCGATATTAATGAAGTAGAACACAGGAATTTGAGAAAAATCACTGAAATCAAAAGCAGATTCTTTGAAAACATCAGTAAGCCAGTCTAGGCACAACAAGAAAAGAGATGACATAAACTGCTAATAGCAGACATGTAAGAAGGGGCATCACTACAGTTCTCATGGACTTTGAAAGGATAATATATCACTTCTGAGAAGCAATAACATAGAACAGCCCTTTGTCCACACTGTTGAGGAACAGTTCTCTTAGGTTTTTTGTTCCATTCTTTGTTTCTTTGTTTCTTTTTCTTTCTCGGATTAAACAGGAGAGGGAAGAGGGAATGAGGGTGGAAGGGAAGGTAGGTACCGTGAGAAGAATTACTATGTTCTTAATGTTGTATTTATGATATACATACAAATAAAAGAAAAGAATATAAGGGAATATTATGACTAAATGACCGCAAGTTTGCTAATATAGAAAAATAAACCTATTCCTTGAAACAATTTACTCAAACTCATACTCATACAAGAAGAAATAGGCAAGCTGAATAGACCTATTATCTCCTAAAGGAAGTGAACCAATAAATACTAATATTCTACAGAAAGAAGATAGTTGGGTTCCTGGATTACTATTGCTGTTCAACATTGCAATGGAAGCGCTAGCCAAAGCAGTGAGACACGAGGAGGAGATAGAAGGTTACAGATTAGGAGGGAAGAAATAAATCTTTCTTCACAGATTATACCATCATCTATGTGGAAAATCTGGAAGAACTGACTTAGAAAACTGAAACTAATAAGTGATTATAGCAAGGCTGTAAGATACAAGATTAGTACGCACTGACAGTCAGTCACTTTCTTATAGACTAGCATGAGTGGAAATTGAAATTTTAAACTTACCTTGACATCCAAAAAAGAAATGTTTAGAAATAAATGCAAAAATATGAATAGCAATATTATAATGATGGATGTGTTTTGTTGTGCTTTTGTTCAAACCCATGCTATACAGAACAGCAAGTGCACTATAGTGTAAATTGTGCCACTTCGGGTGACTAGGCTGCACCAGTGGAGGTAACCTAGGAATCCCTACATTGATGATGGGGGAGACCACGCGTGCCTAGGAATAGAGCATACATGAAAAGTCTGTGTCCTCCCTCTTAATTTTTTCTGAACTTGAAGCCTTTAAACATCATAATACATACAGCTAATTCCTAGGTGAATTTAAACTGAGATGATTTAAAGAAGCATTGTAAGATTGCATTAAGACAAAACTATATAATTGAAAATGAATGTTAATGGAGAATGGGACTGGGAAGGGGAGAGGGAAGAGGAAGAGGGGTAGGATTGTGGGTGGGAGGACAGGTATGGTGGGAAGAATTACTATATTCCTAAAGTTGTACTTTGAATTTTGTATTCCTTAAACAAAGGGTTTCTTTGGGGAAAAATGATAAAACTATAATGAGACACAGACAAGTTCATTTGTGTAATATTTTAATAAAATTTCCAGTTTAATAATCTATATTTAGATATAGAATAGCATATTATCTGTGTTTTAAATTCTAAACCTCATTCAAAATGGTAAAAAATAGCATTTTGCTTTAAAATAACATTTTTAGTGGTCACAAGTAGGCCAGATAAGCATGTCCTTTTTGCAATGGTAAATGTTTTTAAAGCTGAGAAAATGCCTTTTTAGATTAGCCTTCTTAAAATTCATGAGGTTTGTGCTACAATGCATACAATATTATTTAAATGAAATGACAAAAACAAAAACCAAGACATATGAAATGTAATTTACTGCTATTATCTAGGTGAATGCTAGTCTCAAGATGACAGAATTACATATTATATTTTGGGAATATGCATCATTGATATAATTGTAAGTGGAGCCGGCGCTGTGGTGTAGTGGGTTGAAGCCCTGGCTTGAAGAGCTGGCATCCCATATGGGCACCGGTTCTAGTCCCAGCTGCTCCTCTTCCAATCCAGTTCTCTGCTATGACCTGGAAAAGCAGTTGAAGATGGCCCAAGTGCTTGGGCCCCTGCACCCATGTGGGAGACCTGGAAGAAGCTCCTAGCTCCTGGCTTCAGATCAGTGCAGCTCTGACCGTTGTGGCCATCTGGGGAATGAACGAGCAGATGGAAGACCTCTCTCTCTGTCTCTTCTCTCTCTGTAACCCTTTCAAATAAATAAAATAAATATTTAAAAATATAATTGTAAGTGATGCTATTTTTGAGTTATAATTAGCAAAGGAGACAATGAGTTTGAGTTTAGGCCAAAACTGGAGGTATCACAGGCACAGGGACACACCAAGCGCCGCTCACTCTTCTCAACCTCAGTGGTGTTTATTACACTTCTGTCTCTGACCCATAGACGTATTTTTTTTCCTGATAGATTCTGTGACTGGTTTTCAGGCATTAATCGTGGAGACCCAGATGAGACGAAGCATGCCACACTTGCTCTGGGCCAAATTTGAAATATGAAGGAGAAGGAGCACACACACACACACATACACGCACACACACACACACACACACACACAGAGGGAGCCAGGGGTTGTGAATTCTGGTTTCAATTCTACTTCAATGTGAAATTGTGGCTCAATTAACTTAATCTTTCTTAACTTCAAAACATAAGCTGTAAATTATGTTTTTAGCAAATCCATTCTGGGTCCCTTTTTTGTCATTTACGATACCCCATGCTTTAGAATTCTTCAACTGTGACCCAGGGTTTAATTTGGACAGTGTATTCCTCCCCACCTCTGCCTTTCCCAGGGTTCCCAGCTCAGCTCACACACTGCAGACTTCCTTTTTATTTTAAATCTGCTGAATGAATGTGAGCGGATGAGTTAATCGATTTTTTCCCAATCACTGATGCCACAAAGAGTCATCCTTCCATGATCGAGGAAGAAGTGATTAAAATATTCAATAAGGAAAAATTAACAGCCCATAGTTGTAACATTGTCAGACACACAGAGAATGTGCTTCCGAGGGTGAGGTTTCACTTTGCACAGAGTCATAAAGCCACCGTTTGAGATCTGACCCAGGAGGAATGGAAAAGAGGCCCACTTCCACAATCTTCTTCCTAACTCAAACTTATTCTATAATTACTTCCAGGAAGAAAACAGAGTACTCCAAGTTCTAGCCTCTTGTGATTCTTCCCTGTAACATAAAACTACTTATAATTGTCAGAAATCTGTGCGTTCAGAGAAAATAGGAGGGCATGTGTCACGAACCAATTAGATCGGGGAAGTGTTTGTGAACCCACACCCAGGCAACCTGGGATGTGAGATAACCTGCCCACGGAAATATAAGGATTTACCTTGAATCAAAGGAAAATGAGTTTTAATCAAGTAACGCTTCAATTTATTTGTTAATCCAACAAACACTTCCTGCTCACACTAGTTCTGCAATTGCTTAGTACCAGGGTCAATTCAATAAAGAACAGCATTCAACCACCTCCTGACATGAGCAGGCCATTAAGCATAGAAGATAAATCATGTCCACATGTGAGAATCATCCAGTTCATCATGCAGCAAATCCCAGAAGAGGAATTATGATGAATTTATTCTTAACCTTGGCTATGATGACCACAGAAGCTTTCATAGGAAAAAGATCATTTTTGCTAAGTGACCTCACATTTCTCTAAATAATTTTTATTGTTAGTGTTCGTCTAAGTTAACCCTTATATATTTATAAAGTAGGAACCTGTGTCATTATCTTAGTTTTATATGTCAGTCTAGCAATACTGGGAAGATGGTTGGGCAGTGGAGAGGAAATAAGAGATATTTTTAATCATTCTAATTACCCACATAAAAATAGTAACTAGATAGCAAACTCAAAACTCCATAGAAATTTACCAAAAAAAAATGAGGTGCTAAGATTTTCCTACAGCTCCCATAATGAAAACAGGTGGTGATAACCCAGCAGACCGAGCAGACCTTGTTGCTACCACATCTGTTCAGGAGAAGGGAGAAAGAAACAACAGGCGCATGAAACTGCTGTGCGGAAGAGAACCGAGTAATAGCCAGACTCCTGCTTCTTGACATGCTTGAACCTGAGCGAGAATCTTTGTTGTTGTTGTTAATATTTATTTATTTGAAAGGCAGAGCAAGAGAGAGAGCAAGAGAAAGAGAGAGAGATCTTCCATCAGCTTGTTCACTCCACCAAAGACTTCAATACTCAGATCTGGTCAGGTCAAGGCCAGGAGCCAGGAACTTCATCCTGGTCTCCCACATAGGTGCCAGGGGCCCAAGAACTTGGGCCATCTTCCACTGCTCTCACAGGTGCAGGAGCAGGAAGTTGGATTAGCAGTGGAGTAGCCAGGACCCAAACTGGCACTCCAATATGGGATGATGGTCTCACAAGCAGCAGCTTTACCTCTTGTGCCAAAATGCTAGCTTCTGAGAGGAAAAACTCAATCACAGATTGTGACACAACCATTGAGTGTGAAAATTGTGGGGCTGGCGCTGTGGTATAGTAGGTTAAGCCTCCACCTGTGGTGCTGCTATCTCATATAGGCACTGGCTCTTGTCTTGCTTCTCCTCTTCTGATCCAGCTCTGAGAGTGAACCAGCGGATGGAAGACCTCTCTCTCTGTGTCCCCCTTTCTCTGTTTGTAACTCTGCCTCTCAAATAAATAAATAAATCTTAAAAAAATAAAAGAGTGAAAATGTGCCGAGTTTGGGTCATGAACTGAATGAGCATTTTTCATACTAGGAAGTTAAGTTATAGCTAAAATACAAAATAATAATAATAATAGTATCATGCTATTTATAAGTATAAAATAAATGCCACCTGAAAGGATTAAGCAGAACCTGGGATAATACAAAGTGGTACCGGAAGTTGCAATTTTTAAAAGTAGTCTTTATGGTATGACTTGATTCTCTGTATAGTATGTATGCATTCAAATTAAATGCTTGTTAATAGTATTGGCAAGAAAATGAAAAGTATTTCAGCAATATACGTGAAAACTAAATTTTTGAGGATAACATTTGACTACATTTTAGTATTAATATAGAAATATAGAAAACCATTAGGGAAAAATTTCCTTATATCCCAACTCCATCCTGAGAAAACAATGTATACTATATTCTCCTTGGGCCATCTTAACTCAAGCATAGATGCAGAACATTTTCCATCTTAATTTATAAACAACACTTCACTCATAAACAAAATTAATTTAAAAATAGGGGCTGGCATCGGGGTGCAGCATTGAAGCCTCCACTTGCAACCTTGGCATCCCTTATTGAACTGCCGTTTCCAGTCCCAGCTGCTCTGCTTTGGATCCAACTCCCTGCTGATGCACTTGGGAAGGCCGAGGATGATCACCCAAGTGCTTGGACTCCCGACACCCACATAAGAGCTCCAGATGGAGTTACAGGCTCCAGCTTAGGCTTAACCTGCTGAGCCACAGTGCCAACCCCTGGGGTGGCATAGTCTGATCTCCTCACAAAACCTAAACCCACCTAAACGGTGTTGGAGGAGGTGACCTTGATGAAACTGGAGCCCTGGTATATAGAATTGAGCTTTTACATCATTGGAGAACCCAGAAACATAGTTTTCTGTGAACAAGGAAGAGGCCCTCTCCAACAATGAGTCTACCCCAACCTGATCTTGGACTTCTCAGCCGCTAGGATGCTGAGAAATAAATTTATTGTCTATGAGTTGCTGCCTCGTGGTTTTGTTATCATTTGTTTGTTTTCATTATAAAACTTTGGACAGACTAAGAAAGAAGTTCATTGCTTTCCATATTTTCAAAAAAAAAAAAATGCTATCCCATTGTCTTTTGGCTTTTCTGATTCTGTTGAAATGTTAGCTGTCTGTCCGTTACGCCCCTGCAAATAACATGCTCTTTTTGTTTGGCTGCATTGAAGATTTTCTTTTCCAAGATTTGTTTTTCAACAGCTATAATACAATATGCCCAGGTGTTTTATTCTTTATATTTATCTTGTTTGCTGCTTGTTTATAATACTTAACCAAATTATTGGCTTGAAGTATTCCTGTTTAGAAGATTCTCAGCCAAAATCTTCGTATTTTTCTGTCCCACACTTCAAGAGAGTAATTAATTGCATGCATGTTAGACAATTTAATTATGTGGCATGCTTTATTTTGTAAAATTTATTTGTTTGGAAAAAGGAAGAATTGATAGGTAGATAGACAGGAAAGAAGACAGATAGATTGATGGGGATCACATATCTGCTGGTTCTCTCCCCAGAAACCCACAAACATTCAGGGCTGGACCAGGCCCAAGGCAGTAGTTGGAAGGCAGTCCTGTGGCTGAACTGCCTGGTAGGGACCAAACCACTGGAGCCCTCACCTGCTGACTCCCAGATCGTACATTAGCAGGAAGCTAGATTCAGGAGCAGAGCCAGGATTCAAATGCAGGCACTCCAATACGGGATGCTGGTGTTGAAAGTGCCATCTTACCCTCTGTACCTAACGCTCACCTCTGTTGAAGGCATTTACATAAGTTTTCCTGAATTTTCCACTTTTATTTTTTCCTTATTTTAGCCTGGATGTTTCCCCCCGATTTGTTGTTGTTGTTGTTGTGTCTAATCCATCTGCTTAAAGCTAAAGATCATTATTGTGTTTTTCAGTTCTATGATTCCCATTCATTTCATTTTTTCACATTCCAATTCTCTGGGGAAAAAAATTTTACTTGTCATACATTTTAGATCTAAGACTGAGAACTCCAGAAACTGAATGATCTAAAATGATCTACGTGTCTATTTCTGTGGTCTAGCTCTTCTGCGTCATGGGAGTATTTATTTGTGTCATCAGTTACTATCAGTGAAATGCCATGTATTTGGTGCAAAACACAGAGGATTAGAAACATCTTCCTGTCTTCGAAGAAAGTTCAGCCTTTTCCCTTGATTATCAGTTAGAGAGAAGTTGGTTTACAGACTTTGTATGTCTTGATCCACGTCTTTTCCAGCCCTAGGCCAAGCATAGCTTCCATCGCTCTTACCTAAGAGCCGAGGATGTCTGCCAGTGGTTGAGCTTGACGGGCATTGAGCTCCATTTCACTTTCCTCAGCATAGCCCAAAGCTCCACTCCACTGTCTGGTAAATTTCTCCCACTCTTCTCAGCATTTCATCCCGGGCAGCCAGAGAGTTGGCCTAGTGTTTTATAGGGAAATTCGTTAGTGGTCCATCGTATCTTTGATTATTCTCTCTGGGATCTTGTTCTCACAGTACGACTGCCTTGACAGACACAGTCTATTTTCCTTCAAGCTTTGTACGATTTCCAACATCCATTGGCCTTTCTTTGTTTTCACAGTGGCACTTTGCCTGAATACTGAGCCTCTCTCGGCACGGAGCATCAGCAAATACTCATGGGCAGAGGTAAATAGAAAGTTTGTTCTTTTCTCTCAAGTTCCCTTCAGAGGTTAGCCCCTTCCATCCTGCCTGCCTCATGACTTCCCCCACGGGTGGGTGGAGGCGGAAGGATGGGGAAGGGATGTCATTTGACTTTGTTGCGTCCTCAATGGGAGTATCATTGGCCACTTGCCAAGAGAGACAACATTATAGACAGAAAGGAGAAGTTGAAGTATACATTTTCAATCTTAAATTAGCAATGTATTTAAATCCCACTTATATTCAATCATTTGATATAATTGTAATTTGATAAATGCATAGGAATGCTGCCTATTAGTTTTAGTTCAACCTTCCTAAATTTCTCACTTGGGCAAATAATAACTACTTATTTAAAAATACTAAATTAATTAGGAGTTGTGAGTGTGTGTGTGTGTGTGTGTGTGTGCTTGAACCTTACTTCTCTCACTACTTTGCTTATAGTTCTTAGTATATATGTGACTGGGCACATATATATGTTTCTTCAGTCTTCATTTCTTTCCTATTAAACAAATGTAAAAAACATTTAGCTTGCAGTTACTGTGAGAATTAAATTAAGTTATGCATTAATGTACCAAACACAGGGACCAGGACACTTCAAAAAGTTCAGGGAAAAAATGAATTAAAAGATAAAGTTTATATTGGTGCAAAAACAAAGATGCATTTATTTATTTGAAAGACAGAGTTATAGAGAGAGGGAGAGACAGAGAGAGAAAGAGAGAGATCTCCATGTACTGGTTCATGCCCAGATGGCTACAACAGCCAGGACTGGGCCAGGCCAAAGCCAGAAGCCAAGAGCTTCATCTGGATCTTCCACATAGAAGCAGGGCCCCAAGCACTTGGGCCATCTTTCATTGCTTTTTCTAGGCCATTAGCAGGGAGCTGGATTGGAAGTGGAGCAGCTAGGACAAGAACTAGTGCCTATATTGGATACTGGTTTCACAGGGGTGGCTTTACGTGCTATAGCACTGTGTGGGCCCTGCAAACAAAATTTTGAAAACCATGAACAGTTTTTTTCATAATATGGATTTTTTTTTCCGTGGATGTTTTGAAGATCCCTTGTATTCATGGATTTCAAAATATTTGCACCAGTATAAAGTACATTTTAATAATTCCATTTTCCACATGTTTTTGAAGTATCCTTATATTAACTAGGAAATACATAGTTGTTTTCATTTCTTTCTATTATTTTGTCCTCAGCTGATGATGTAATGTAACAGTGGGTGGTCAAAGGATAAATAAGGAGATGATAGGAACAAAAAAATTATATGTATATGCTCTATTGAGATATGGCAGCAGTTGCTAACATAAGGATGGAATCCAATTTTGTTATCCACATTTATAAAAAATCAAGAGACTACAATGAGGTGGGGAGTAGTCATAAAAGCAAGGGAAAAGCAATATATATATTGGTAAGATATATATATCTTACCAGTATCAGACATATCTAGGACCCTTGAATATATATTTAATGATTTATTTATTTATTTATTCATTTATTTATTTGAAGAGCAGAGTTACAGAGAAAGTGAGAGGGTGAGAGACAGGTCAAGAGAGAGAGGTGGGCAGTAGAGAGAGAGAGAGAGAGAGAGAGAGAGATCTTCCATCTGCTTGCTCACTCCCTAAATGTCCAAAAGGACTGGGCTGGGTGGGGCTGAAACCTGGAGCCAGGATCTCCATGCTTCTCTCTCATTTTGGCAGAGGCGCAAGCACTTGGACGGTCATCCATTCCCTTCCCAGACACATTAGCAGTCACTGAATTGGAAGCAGAGCAGCCAGGAGTGGACCCAGACCCCCTATATTGGATGAGAAGTGGCAGCTTAACCCACTGTGCCACAACTACAGCCCCTTAAAGGAAGGAAATTATGAATCAGTTATTCACTGCTTTTATGAAGCAGAATACCTTGCCCATTGTTCATGAAGTCATTGGCTCTTTCTAACGAGCAACTCCATTTGGTGCGTTCTCTTTGTGATGAGCTCATCTGCTTTCTCAGGCTCAGTGTACTTTTCCTCCTCAGCAGTCCCTAACAAGGGACAGTTACATAAAAGCTCTCTCTCTTCTCAAATAAATAAATAAAATCTTTTTTAAAAATGTTTTTAATTACTTGAGAGACAGAAAGATACACAGACAGTAGCTCGCATCCACTGGCTGGATCTCCGATTTCCACAATAGCTGGGCCAGTGCCAGGGTCTGAAGCTGAGCGTCAGAAAGTCCATCTAGGTCTCCCATGTGGGTGGCAGGAATCCAAATGCTTGCACACCCTGAGGAGTAGCTCATTAGCAGGAAGCTGAAATTGAGAGGGAGCTGGGGATTGAACTCAGATGCTCTGATCAGGGATTCAGGAGTCCTAACTGCTAAGTTAAATTCCTGCTCCATTACATGTCCATGTCCATAGAGGAGGTAATAGGGAAGAAGCAAAGATGGTAAAAACCATCAGAAGCTGTGTCCTAATAAGGAAAATTATGAGAGAAAGAAATGACTTAGCCTAGAAAATGATAATTGATTTTCTAATCATAACACCTGAAGGGTTTTGTCTATTTGCAAAACCCAATTGCATGCTCAGATGAGTCTAACTGAAGAAACAACGTTAAGTTTGAATTAGAACAAGAAAACATATTAAATACCTTGAAACTTTAATGTTTTACCAAAGAAAATTGAGTAGGGCTGTTTTCCAGAAGAGGGGGAGGTGTTAAAAAATAGTCAGCCGATTATTGAACAGTATAAGAGAACATGGAGGGGTTGGCATCACAGAGCAGCAAGTTAAGCCACCACCTGCCCCACCAGCATCCCATATATACAAAACTTCTTGTGCCCCTGCCACTGATGTGGGAGACCCAGATAGCGTTCTGACCTTGGCTGGCCTAGCATCAGCCATTGCGGCCATCTAGGCAAGTGAACCAGCAGATGGAAAATCTCTCTCTCTCTCTCTCTGCCTTTCAAATAAATAAAATAAAATAACAAATTTATGGAAAAAGGAAATGCAACATAAGCACTTATTTGGCTGCAAAAAAAACTTTAAAAATCTATTCTGATGTATGATGGAAAAAAGTTTCTTTTGCTCTCAAATTCATACCTTTCATTTCATTTCCATGAACTTTTTGAAGTCCATTGTCCAGGCTGTTCTGCTCCTACCTGTGTACACCTGCACTCCTGGGAGTGATCAGGTAAGCAAACTTTTTAGTAGGTTATTATTTTTCTATTAATCTGCCAGTTTCTGGAAGATTCTGGGAAATTGCATATGGATAAGAATTCAAAACGATAAGACTAAGAAATGGATGGTGTGAATGTGTTAGAGGAAAGGGGTATGAATACCTGCAGATCTTAAATTTTCAAACCTGCAAAACGGCCTCAGGAACCACGTTTGAGCTCACTCAGTTTTATTTTCTTCCTTCCTTTTTTATTTTTATTTTTTACTACCTGTTCTCCATTTACACAAAAATGTTTTCAATCACTGCAGATTACCAAATCAAGCAAGATTTATACTTACAACTTCAGAGGTGAGCATGGCTGTTTCACAGAGTAGGTCAAACCAAGCATTTTTTAGAGTCGTCCAGGCTACTTAATTCGAAAAGTAGTTGACAATGGCATGTTTTTGTGTAAGTTAATGATGTGAGAAATATGTACTGCCTTCTGAGCTATTTCCACATTCAGAGTGGTTCTCACTAACAGAATTTCTAATACATTTCTTTAGCCCTTCCAGAACACATTAATTTAGTTCTACCAATAATTCAAGTTCAATTACATGCTGGTCAGTTGCCTGGGTTCTTCAAATAAGACTTTCTTAAAGAGTTTCTGCACCACTAGGGATAGTCCAGCAAATGGAGGAAAACCATGCCAGTAGAGGAATAAATTTGTTCTTTACTTAGTGCAAAAGGAAAGGAAAATGTCCTCTGGGTAATGTTCTCCAAATTATGACCTGCCAGGGACCTCAGTGTTCAAGTTATTTTGTCCTCTTCTTTCCTTTATTCCCTCCTCAACTGCTTGCTAGGTCAATAATTCCAAAATCCTGGCAGAGCAGCCAATTCCTGGGAGTCTGTTGCCATGAGTACATTTGTGTTTTGCGAGCTGCTCTTTGTGATAGGTAAGGAAAGGAGGAAGGATTTAAAAAGCAGTGGAAAAGGGCGAAGAGGTTGCCACTAATGTCTGTTTCTCTCAGTGTCTTCCTTTGCAGAGTTTATCATAAAGCAGATCAGTGACTGTCCACATGTTTACAGAAGAGGTAGATTGCTAAGTCCGCTGCTCTGGGCACTCACGGAACTGGGTTCTCATCTCCATGTGGCTGTGCAATGCTATCTTGGCTGCACAATGCCATTTTCTCAGATTGTGGTGCATCTGGCTTCCTCGTCTATAAATTAGAGGCTACTGCCTAATCTCTTAAGATCTCTTCCTATTTTACAAATCTTTGTTGACTGCAGTGTCTCAAAGCCAGAATCCCATGATCCCCCAGTTCTCTGGTTTGATGCCTTCTAACGAATGCTTATTCCATGTATCTCCTTAATGATTTGAGAACCTAGATCTACTCTAGTGGCCCTGGTTTTTGCCTGACAACTCTGATTGCATGTTGGCAGATAACACAAGGATTTGGAGAGGAACACAGAGAAAAGCTGCCTCTGCCTGCCGTGGCTTTTGTCACGGACAAGATTTGAGAAATGTAGCGGATAATCGAAGGAGACAAAGTGGAGTGGGAATAAGAATACCTACCGATCATTAATGCGGTTGTGACACTAAAGTCTCTTCATATGAAAATTATCAAATAGTAGGATGCCTATATCTTTGCATAAGATCTGCTAGTGGAGCAAACCTCTTTGTGTGTGTGTGTGTGTGTGTGTGTGTGTGTGTGTTTTCCAACACAAATCCTTAACATAGGTACTGGATCATTAGGAGAGGAAACAAATTATTTTCTTGACGACCTTTATTTTTATTTCAGAAATTTCATTAACTTTATGTCCTGGTCACTAAATCATCATCCTGGCAGGCAGATACGCAGGTGTAAGAGGAGGTACCCCACAATTTGATAAGGCATTGTGTGCATGATACATTTATAGTTTTATCTCATGTTGACAGCCATTTAACAATGTCAGCTGAGTGAAAAATGAAAGCTCAGAAAGATCAGTTAAGCTGTTAGAGATCACACAGGGACTTGAGTACTGGATTCTGGATTGGAACATGGGTCTTCTTCATTCTTACATGGTTTTCCCTATGCTGTGCAGCCTCTATCAGCAGAACAGGCGCATTACATTAATATCTGCTAATTCTACATCCTGAAGTCTCTGTAATTTGATTTTACTCTATTGCAAGCTAAGTTAGCCCGTTACTATATCATGGATATTTGCAGGGACATAAAACTCCTGGACTGGATCAGAGACAAAGGAATTTGATACCCAGAGCCTAGGAAGAAACATGAGCCTCAGTAGACATGCTTTGGTTTCTCTATTAATTTTGTTTTACTGAAGTAATAAATTGCCACAAACATGGCAACTTAAAACAATGTTCATGTATTGTCTAGCAGTCCCACAGATCATAAGTCGAACAGGTGTTTGCTTAAAATCTTTTTTTTTTTTTTTTGACAAGCAGAGTTAGACAGTGAGAGAGAGACAGAGAGACAGAGAGAAAGGTCTTCCTTCCATTGGTTCACCCCCCAAATGGCTGCTACGGCTGGCACGCTGCACCGATCCGAAGCCAGGAGCCTGGTGCTTCCTCCTGTTCTTCCATGCGGGTGCAGGGCCCAATGGCTTGGGCCATCCTCCACTGCACTCCCAGGCCACAGCAGAGAGCTGGACTGGAAGAGGAGCAACCAGGGCAGAATTCAGCGCTGCAGGTGGAGGATTAGCCTAGTGAGCCCTGGCGCCGGCCTGCTTAAAATCTTAAAATATCAAAACAAGGGTACTGGGGCCAGTGCTGTGGTGTAGCGGGTAAAGCCACTATCTGAAGTGCTGGCATCCCATATGGGTGCCGGTTTGAGTCCCGGCTGTTCCACTTCTGATCCAGCTCTCTGCTATGGCCTGGGAAAGAGGTAGAAGATGGCCCAAGTCCTTGGGCACCTGCACCCACGTGGGAAACCCAGAAGAAACTCCTGACTCCTGGCTTTGGATCGGCACAAGTCTAGCCACTGAGGCCAACTGGAGATTGAACCAGTGGATGGAAGATCTCTCTCTCTCTCTCTATCTGTGGGTGTATGTGTGTGTGTGTGTGTGTGTGTGTGTGTGTAACTCTGATTTTCAAATAAATAAATAAATCTTTGGGAAAAAAGGGGGTATCAGTGAGCCTAGAAGAAGGCTGTGCATTTGCTGTATAAAAGTGTGCCAGAAATGTTTCTTCACCATTTCCTGTTCTGCCCAACTCAAATTGCAAGGATATTTAAAAAAAGTTTTGGAGAAATTGAATTAAAAGTTATGTTTATTTAATGCTAAATATTTTTGAAATCCATGCACAACTTTTTCATAATGAGCATTTTCTGTGAACTTTTTTAAGACCCCTGAAATGCACAGATTCAATTTTTGTACCAAAATAAACATCTTCTAATTAAATTTTCCATAAACCCTTTTGGAGTACCATCATATACCCAAATAGGAGGTATCTTGGCAAAGATCTGACCTTGGATATGAAAGGAAACAACGGCCTTCTACTTCACTCTCCCAAATACACGCAAAATAGCGGTAAGGACCACTTCCAACAAACTTTATCCTAAAATCAGCTTCAAAATTAGCATTGGGGCTGGCACTGTGGCACAGTAGATTAATTCTCTGCCTGTGGTGCCGGCATCCCACATGAGTGCTGATTTGAGTCCCGGCTGGTCCTCTTCTGATCCAGCTCTCTGCTAAGCCCTGGGAAAGCAGTGGAAGATGCTCCAAGTGCTTGGGCCCCTGCACCTGCATGGGAATCCCGGCAGAAGCTCCTGGCTCCTGGCTTCAGGTCGACCCATCTCTGGCTGTTGTGGCCATCTGGGGAGTGAACCTTCGGATGGAAGACCTCTCTCTCTCTCTCTCTCTCTCTCTCTCCCTCTCTCTCTCTCTCTCTCTGCCCCTGCCTCTTTTTAACTCCGCCTTTCAAATAAATAAATAAATAAATCTTAAAAAGAGAGAGAGAGAGAGAGAGAGAGACAGAGACTATGAGTATCACATGCTCAGAGTTAATTCACCGGAATGTGTATATTGAGAATTCAGAAAAAAAAAAAAAAAGCCTGAGACTTTGGAAAATGGGAGGCTTTTTCTGAGATGAGTATTCACCTGCAGGAGTCCCTGGGAGATTCTGCCAGCTTCCCTGTTCTGGGATGGTCTCCCCGGACCACTCGGGCAGGGCACTAGGTCCTGAGGACCACCTACCCAGTGCATTCCCTTCTCTGCTATCACAAGGCCTTCAGGACCATTTAGTGGTGTTAGGGCTTGGCCCCAAGATCATTATTGTGGTTAAATGTTTTTTAAAGTTCACTTTCATGCTTCCCGGCGCCAGCTTCGCTCAACAGTGGAAAATACATTTATAAAAATATGCTGTTGCGTGTGTATAACCTGTGTTTTGGGCTGGCCCCCAGACCACTTGGAACACCTACCTGAGTCCCCGATATCCAAATGCCACATCGTGAAAGCCCGCGGGATGCTTCATTGGGTTACTACCCACACTGCTTTGAGAATCCCAAATCAATATCAGAAGCCGCTTTTTGATTGCCGCTACTGTGTCTTCCACTTCTCCTTTTACTTGGAGTAACGTGTACCTTTTGTCCATGTATTGCCATGGTTGATATTTGCAGTGTGTGGCATAAAAAAAAAAAACCAGTAAAAATCTCTGTCTTTCACTTTAGGCAGAGGTGAATTAAAAATGGACTGCAGCATTCTGAGAAAGTTGCCGTCTGTTTTGCTAACCCGGACACTGGAGCTGCAAAGTACAGGCCACACCCTGGAGCCTACCTCAGGTTTATAGATGGCCCAGTGTGTGGTCAGGACCTGGACACTCAGTGCAAAGTTCATTCTGGGGATGGGCTCAGTGACTCCCGTGGCTTTTTTTAATGAAGGTGAAACTCCTCTGGTTAACGTCCCCAACCATCACTCTCGGGTGCCCGTGCACCCAGGGCAGGGGCCTTGGCACTCCACCACTCCTTCCAATGCTTGGGGATCCTGCTTTTTAAATAAATATGCATGCTGCAATTTCTCTGTGATGGGAAGAGCAGAGACAGGGCTTAGGAACTTCGCCCACAAATTTCACGGTTGCAGAGAGCGAACTACCTGACCAGCAGACGGAGAGGGCCAAAGGCACAGCAAACCACACAGCCCAAGCTCCGTCGCCAAGACTGTGGCCGAGTTGAAGTGGATTTGGCCCTAAATATATTAATTCCAGACAGCCGGTGGTCTGAGGCAGAAAAGGCAAAAGTAAGCAAACTAATTGGTAAAAGGATAAGCATTTTTTTCCCCTTTCCCATCCCTTTTTGGTGAGAATCTCTCCCTTCCGTGTGCCTCTCACTTTCTCATGTAGCACTGGAAAAAAGGGAAGAGGAGCAGGTGAGAGCGCTCATCTGAGGTTCTGCTCGGGCCTGATGCAGGTTCTCTCTGGCGAAATCAAACCCCAGGTGTCGCCATACAACGGGAGAACACTTGTTGCCCTTTTTATAAAGTGAGTCTCAATAGCAGGTCTCTGAGCTCTCATAAATGGACTCGCAACTGCCAGAGGTAAATCTGAGGCACTGGCTGTATGGCAACTTGGCTCTTGCCCTCCATAATTGTTGAGCTTGACTAAGGTTTGCGTTTTAATCGCTTTACCCAAAGGAAAAACAACAACAGGAAGAGAAACTTCAAATCAAAGTTCAGGTGTCCAGGGTGTCTCCGTATGGTTGCCTTTAATTAAAAAAAATAATAATAAAGTTTTATTTTGTTAAGAATGGATTTTCTCTTTTAGAGAATTGTTTCTAAGAAAAAAGGGCTCCCTCTAGCGGGCAACTGAAATAATACACATCCTGTTAACCGGAAAAATGTTTCTTAAATTTGGGCGTATGACGTTCGTGTATTAATAAAACTGTATTCTCAGTATGAGCGATAAAAGTTCAGCAGGGTTATAAAAATTTAAATTGATTGGACTGATTTTTTTTTTTGCATTTCATAGTGTTTTCAAAACTTCTTTCTAAAAAAATTATTGATTTTTTTTTTGAGAGGCAGCAAGATAAATCTCCCATCCTCTAGTTCACTCCAGAAATACAACATTTGTGGCTGGACTAAGCTGAAGAAGGCAGTGGCAAACTAAATCCTGGTCCTCCACATGAGGGTCAGAGCTTCAAGGACTTGAGCCAGCATCATCTGTGGCTTCCCAGAGAGTGCATTAGCAGAAGCTACAATTGGGAGCAGAACTGAGACCTGAACCCAAGGCCACTTCAATATGGGAGGCAGGCACTCCAGGGGACACCTTAACTATTGTGCCAAATGAAGATAGTTCTGAAAATGACACAATGAGGGGGATGGACAGGAATTACTATTTTCTTTTCTTCTGTTTTTTAAAATATTTATTTGAAAGGAAGAGAGAAAGTGCTCCTTCAGCCTGGCTTACTCCCCAAATGGCTGCAATGGCCAGGATTGGGCCATGCTGAATCCAGGAGCCTGAAACTCCCTCTGGGTTTCCCACCTGATCTTTGGCCCTCATTTGCTGCCTCCCAGGCTCATCAGCAGGGAGCAGGATCAGAAGCAGAGCAGCCAGTAATCTAACCAGTGCTCTGATACCAACTGTATGGGATGCTGGCTCTGCAGGTGGTGGCTTAACTCAGTGCACCACAACACCGGCCCCGGAATTATCTTTCAGAACAGGAAACTGGAGATGTCTTAGATAATTTAAAGTGAAGTGCCTCTTTATAAATATTGGGAGGACAGCCAAGATCCAGGAATAGTTGCACTTTGATCTCAAATCATGTCAAAATGAAGCAGAAATCCTGCCGTAGAATGTGAAGTATTTTGTGTGAGTTTATATGAAAAGGCAAAGTTAGAAAATATTTATACATCATGTTTCTATTTTGGTCAGCCTTGTTTTGCTGTGTTTCCATGAGACATACTTCATTTCCTTATACAGTTTGTGTGTTTATACAATTTGTATGTCCGTCTCCACGTGTGCAAAAAAAATTAAGCGTTTAAACAGCCCAGGTATAAGGAACTTCAAAATATGCTTCAACTTTGACTAACCAGCGAGTTTTCAAAACTCCCTGACCCGGGATAGGTCCTCTGGGAAGGACTCCTGCCCACACCTACCGCCATATTCTTCACAGCCCATAATGCGCGCGTCTCCTTGTTGCAGAACGAACGAGAGCTAATGAGCTGCCGGCACATCCCAGTCATGCTCTGTGACAACAAGACAGCAAAAAGGGCTGGCATTGGCCAGTAAGCAGCTAGGAGAAATGACTCAAATCTCCCTCCCTGATCAGGAGCTTGGGGCAAAGCTTTGTGGATTAGCGGGGAGGGAGCTGGTATGCAGAAACAGTGGGGAGGCGAGTATTGATTGGAGGGGCTTGGAGTCATTCAGGCTGTCCCAGTGCTGCTGTGTTTAGCAGCTTTCCTCAGAATACAGGGACTTAAAGGGCACCAGTCCCATCCCCTCCGCAGGACCTCCACCAGGTGGTCTTCTAAGAACTGGGCAAGGAAAGCAGGACTAAACCAAAAAACCTGACCGGCGTGGTATATGGGGTAAGTGAAAATTGTGATAGAATGTGATAAGCCATTAGAATGAAGAGAAGAAGCTATCTTGAAACATTTTTTGCAACAATCAGAGCACCTGATAGCAACTAGAACCCTGATAGTAAACACAGGCGTGTATATTTCTGAAGCTTCCTGTTGTCACACAGCACTCAGCGAGTCAAGGTTCTCAGATGCATTGGAAGCACCTTGAACTTGGCACTATTCACCTAGAGCTCTCTAGTGCTTCACCGTCCTTCTGTGTGTACATCCGTTGCATGTGGGAGCGATGACAGCAGTCTAGGAAGCAGTGGGTTTGAGATGATCCACATCTCCCGCATCATCTCGCTGAGCAGAAGTGGATATTTACCCCCCCACCCCCCACCAACCAATGGGACTGCATGTTCTCGTACTAGCTGTGTGTAGTTTCGTTAGAAAGGGTTTCTTGCGGCGCCGGCACACCGGGTTCTAGTCCCGGTCGGGGCACCGGATTCTGTCCCGGTTGCCCCTCTTCCAGGCCAGCCCTCTGCTGTGGCCCAGGAGTGCAGTGGAGGATGGCCCAGGTGCTTGGGCCCTGCACCCCATGGGGAGACCAGGAAAAGCACCTGGCTCCTGGCTCCTGCCATCGGACGAGCGCGGTGCGCCAGCCGCAGCGCGCCGACCGCAGCGGCCGTTGGAGGGTGAACCAATGGCAAAGGAAGACCTTTCTCTCTGTCTCTCTCTCTCACTGTCCACTCTGCCTGTAAAAAAAAAAAAAAAAAAAGAAAGAAAGAAAGAAAGGGTTTCAAGCCATTCTTTACAGCTTTATCTGGTATCGAATATGTATTGCAACTATGTAGCAAGCAGTTCAGAGGTTATTTACACTTCCATTAACTATTTAAAAATATATTTATTTATTTATTTAAAAGTCAGAGTTACAGACAGGGGGAGAGAGAGAGCGAGAGAGCGAGCTTCCATCTGCTGGTTTATTCCCCAGATGGCTGCAATGGCCAGGGCTGAGCCAGGCCAAAGCCAGGAGCCAGGAGCTTCCTCCAGGTCTCCTATGTGAGTTCAGGGGCCCAAGCACTTGGGACGTCTTTAGCTGTTTTGCCCAGGCCATTAGCAGAGAGCTGGATCGAAGTGAAGCAGCCAGGACATGAACTGGTGCCCATATAGGATGCCAGCACTGCAGGTGGCAGCTTCAACTGCTACCCCACAACACTGGACCCCTCATTAGCTTTTTAGGTGAAAAGCAAAAATACCACTGCTTCCCTGCTATTGTATCCTGTATTTGAGGAATGTCCAAAAGCCTGTGGACAGTGGGTTTGTTTCATTGCAAATCATTTTGAAGTCCACACATACCTGTGTTGGATGTCAATCTCATACACTGACCAGCGTGTGTTGTATATTATTATCTGTAGATTCTAGTTCTGTTTCCACTGCAAGATATAAAAAATAGGAAGCCAGTTAATTAAAATGTCAAAGGATTTTTTAAAATTTATTTTTGTCTTTTTCCTAAGAAAAAATATTTCTCCTTAAAAAAAATGTTGAGTTAGACATTTTGCCTCACAGTTAAGACCCTGTATCTCATCTCCCAGTTCCTGTGTTCTGTTCCCACCAGTGGTTCCTGATCCCAACTTCCCGCCAGTGCTCACCCTGGGATGCAAAGGGGTAGCTCAAGTAATTGATTTCCTGCCACTCATGTAGGAGACCTGAATTTGAGCACCCAATACTGGCCCCAGTTCATCTTTGGCCTTTTTGGGTACCTGGGGAGTGAATCGGTGGATGGTGGTGTTCTGTCTCTCCCCTTATCACTGCTTCTAAAATAATATTAAAATTTTTTTAAATGCCATAGCAGTTCCATGGTGGGGGGAAGTTTGAGTTCTAGTCCATGAAAATATATTTCCAGTTGGTTTACCACCTAGAGTCTCCACCCTGTGCTTGCCTCTTTGCTGGGATTACCCGCATCAACAGTTCCTATGCTGGTGAACAATTTTAAATTTAGCTGCAAGGGAATTGGCTTCTGCCATTTTAGTTTCTGGCTGCAACTGGAAACATTTTATAATAATTTTCTTTTTTCATTTTTGTAGTAGACTTTGTATTCTTGCCCTGACATGATTGCTTTCTATTGGATATATTTGTTATGGAGATATGTATACAGTGTTTATTCAACTAATAGATACTCAGTACCTACTGGATATTGGCAGTGTGTTTCCTGGTGGAGTTTCCATTCTACAGTTTGAGATGATGAATACTACAGAAATAATTACTGTGTTTCAGTGGTGAGAGAGTCCATAGAATGCTTGGAAAGACAGGAAACAGAGGCTTGGTCAATCAGGGGTCTTAGGGAAGGGCTTCCAGAGAAAGCGACCTTTGTGTGCAAAGTTCTTGCCAATTGTTAAATTGAATTTATTTATTAGAAAGAGAGAACGAGAGAGAGAGAGAGAGAGAGAGAGCGCTCCTATCTACTGGTTCATTCCCCAAATAGCTGTAATACTCAGAGCCAAGCCACGTGGAAGCCAGGAGCACAGAACTCAGTCTGAGTCTCCCACATGGGTGGCAGGGACACAAGTATTTGAGCCACCATCTACCCTCTCCCAGTGGGTCTGCATCACTGCTGCAAATGTCACCCCTCCGGGCCAATTTCTGACCAATCACTCAAATACTTGTTACACATGACTTGTCCTACCCTGGTGAATGCTGGTAGGGATGTTATTATTATTATTTTTTTTTATTTTTTGGTCACCAACAGTAGGTGCATGAAAAGACATAAATTATTCTGTTCCATTGTAAAAAGACAATCTATTTGTCTTATTATTATTATTTTTAGCCATCTGACAAACAGGATAATTCTCACACTTCTCAATTCACAGACCCTGGGGGCTGAAACTGACTCAGAACTCAAGGGTCCTGCTTCTTGTCTACAGGCAGAATAATTGTTCATAAACCACTACCATGTTCAAATTTTCAAGCTGCCATTTTCCTCCAGAGTTTTGGAGAAGAAAAACTAGGATTCTTAATCTTTTGGAGTAACCCCGTGGGGATTCCAAGAAACAGCACATTCCTGACTCAAAAAGATTTACAACAGCAAACCAAACCCAAGCTCACAGGGCTCACTTTGAAAGGGAACAGTATGTTTACATCTAGAAATGCCAGAATTCTTTTAGACTCCTCTAGTTATTCTCAAATTGGCAAGGACATCGCTTTTCATTTGCTAATTTTGTATTGTCCACTTTTCCAAATAAACATCTTATATTCTAATTTGGTATTGAAGGCACTTGAAAATCATATTATATTTGATTCCCTTCTTCTCATTCAGCCAATTCTCACATAATAACTTCATGCAGATAGTACAGCAAAATTCAAATGGATGGAGGTTTTGACTTTGGATTTAGTATTAAACAAGCAAACGTACTTTGAACTCACAGGCTAAAGAAACCTGAATATCAAGCTGTGTATTTGGGAGTTGGAAAAAAAGTTAAAACAAATGTTAAAATACTGCTCTGTAGCAACGAAAACCAGTTTTAGATCATTGGAAAATTACTTCTTCCCCCATTTCCAATTGAATTTATTTTATCCCTTGGTGATCAATAGCAGTTACAATAAAAGGAACATTTTATTCCTATGATTTAGAGATTAATTTAGCCTATGTCTCTTGGTCATTTTAAAATACAACCTTAACCAAATTTTACTATGGCATGACTACAAAACATCATCAAATGAAGCAGCATTGTGCGTTTTTCATAGATGTTTTCAGCAATGTTTACAAATTCTACTCAAAGCTAACTTTCTGGTCATAGTGTTATCATCACTGTCACCACCATTATTCAGCAACAGGCTTTGCCCTGGTGGGAAATTGACCAAGCGTGGTATTTCTCATCTCAATCACAGATACCCTAAAGTTAAAAAATGCCATTCAGTTTCCTTTCACCTATGGAGGAGGGAGCCCAGGAATATTATAATTGTATGCATGTGGGTGTGTGGGGTTGGTCCTGGGTAAAACCTCTATGGAGCAAGTCAAGAAGATGGCAGGTCCATATGTTTCTTTTCCTATTTAGGACAGGAAGTGTCTGAATGAAGAAGAGAAACATATATATGGTGCCGGGCCTACTTGTGTGAGTGTGCCCCTGGAGACAGAAACCCAGAACACAAGAAACATGTATGAGCAGTGCAACTCCTGGCACATTTAACAGGATGGAGCTTAACAATTATTTTAAAGCTTTAAGCTTTTTTCCGGGATGGTCGTTTGGCACAGTGGTCAGGATACTGTGAGGGATGCCCACATCCCATATCAGAGCACCTGGATTCAAGCCCTGCCTTGACTTAGTCCAACTTCCTGCTAATGTACATGCTGAAAGGGGACGGGGTTTGGCTTAATTATTAGGATCCCTGCTGCCCAAGTGAGAGACTTGGGCTGAGTTGCCGGCTCTTGGCATGGCCCTGGTGGACCTCTAGCCCCTGCAGACCTTTAGGGAGTGAACTGGTGGATGGGATTGCTCTCTCGCTCTCTCTCTCTCTCTCTCTATGACTCTACCCCTCCCACTCTGTCTCATTGTCTATTTCTGTGGTGTAAATGCTCCTCCCAAGGACAATTTCAAGCTGCTAACCTGACCTCACTGAACCCAAACTACAGAGAGAAGCATAAAAGCACCCCATTATGGTAAGATCTGCCCCCCATACAGAGACACATAAAAAACCACGAGGGCATGCATAATGGTAACAGGTAGTAAAAGAATTTGGAAACAGAGATTGGCAGGTAGACCTTTCTGATCAGTGTTATGCAGGCAGCTGTAAGTTTGTTATTTGATTTTTAAGAATAGCTACGTTTGGGCCGGGGCTGTGGCTCACTAGGCTAATCCTCCGCCTTGCGGCGCCAGCGGGGCACTGGATTCTGTCCCGGTTGCCTCTCTTCCAAGCCAGCTCTCTTCTGTGGCCCGGGAGTGCAGTGGAGGATGGCCTAAGTGCTTGGGCCCTGCACTGCATGGGAGACCAGGAGAAGCACCTGGCATCGGATCAGCGCGGTGTGCCGGCAGTAACGCGCCGGCCGTAGTACACCGACCGCGGCAGCCATTGGAGGGTGAACCAATGGCAAAGGAAGACCTTTCTCTCTCTGTCTCTCTCTCTCTCACTGCCCACTCTGCCTGTCAAAAAAATTAAAAGAAAAAGAAAATTAAAAAAAGAACAGCTATGTTCAATAATTAACGTGTAAGTTCCTGAAAATTAGTAATGAGCTCTTGTGAGCCAGTGTGTGCCAGTTCCAGCATACTACTGGGCTTCAGATTTTTTTCAAGAAATAAATCATCACCATGCACGTAGAACATTCGATCCTATCAGTGTATGAAAATTAAACCTTAAAAATAAATGTTAATAAAAATCCAACTTCTTGATAAGCAAATTGGCTTAAAGTGGTTATGGATCAGCAGTCTTGAAGTTGATTATTGTGTATTGAGGGTTGAAAAATATGTAAATATATCGAAGATAATTGGAGGAAGTCTTCTCACTGTGGAGGAAGGAAACTTTAAATATCAAAATGATTAAACCAGAATGTACCCTGTCTTGTTGGATTGGAGTTGAAGGTATTGGAGTTGAAGGTATATAGTTAGATACACACACACACACACACACATATGAGAAAGTATGTGTATAGGTGTACATTTTATATACATAAATAAATGTGCAGAAATATATGTAGATAAATATGCATATGTCTATGATATATATGTGTGTATGTATACATATGCATATGTGTGCTTGTATTTCTCCATCCAGATGCAGCCTGCACTCAGAGCTGCACCAATGAATCTGAGGATATCGATTTTTTGTGCATGTTTCTAAATACCATTCATTTCTAAAAGGAATGAGGGTTTCTTGGGGAAATATCTTATGCCAGGGCAGGGAAAGATAAAGTGCAAGATGAGCCTGGGGATATTTTTGCACCATAAGTTAAAAACAAGTTCAGAGAATGAAGTGGTCATATTAGAAAGACACAGACATTAAATGATAGTGATATAAGTAGCTGTATAATACTAGAATCCAGTAATGCATTCTGGCAAAAATAAATGAATAAAGCAAAGTTTTCCTTACTCTAAGATACAGAAAGAATTTAGGCTTTCCTAAGCTTTAGGCTTAGGAATTTAATAATGAATTTTAAAACTAGTCAGTTAGGGACTGGTGCTGTGGCACAGAGAGCTAATGCCCTGGCCTGAAGTGCCGGCATCCCATATGGACGCTGGTTTGAGACCCGGCTGCTCCACTTCCGATCCAGCTCTCTGCTGTGGCCTGGGAAAGCAGTAGAGGATGGCCCAAGTCCTTGGGCCCTGCACTCATGTGGGAGACCCAGAGGAGGCTCCTGGCTCCTGGCTTCAGATCAGTGCAGCTCCGGTCACTGCAGCCAGTTGGAGAGTGATCCAATGGATGGAAGACTCTCTCTCTCTCTCTCTCTCTCTCTCTCTCTGCTTCTCCTCTTTCTGTGTAACTCTGGCTTTCAAATAAATAAATAAATCTTAAAAAAAAAAAACTAGTCAGTTAAAATTTGAGGGCAATATTTATGTATTCTCAAGTTTTATTATGGGAACATCTTATCAGTTATAGTTAAAAGTGATAACATTATAATGGAGAAATATGATAGGCAGTGCTTTAACCAAATAACTAATGTAAACTTCACCAAATCAGAAAGAAAGTAATTCCATGAGCATACTAATTTGATGAACCTAGACGAAATAATAGCTAATCGATATTTCTGCCCCACTTCTGGTCTGGTTCCCTGCTAATGTGCCTGGGAAAGCAATGGATGATGGCTCAAATGTTTGGTCCACTGCCACCTGTGTGGGAGACCCAGATAGGATCCCAGACTCATGGCTTGGCCTGGCCCAGCCCTGGCTGCTGAGGCACTCTGAGGAGTGATCCAACCCAAAGAAGTTCTCTATCTCTTTCTGTCTCTTCCCCTTTCTTTCTTATTCTGCCTTTTACAAATCTTTTGAAAAAATAATTCCTGGGGCCAGCACTGTGGGACAGCTGGTTAAAGCCCTGGCCCACAGCTCCAGCATCATATATGGGCACCTGTTGTGTCCAAGCTACTCCACTTCTGATCCAGCTCCCTGCTAAAGCACCTTGGAAGGTAGCAGAGAATGGCCCAAGACCTTGGGAGACCTGGAAGAAAATCTAGGCTCATGGCTTTCCATTGGCCCAGCTCCAATTGCCACAGTCATTTGGGAAGTGAACCAGCGGATGGAAGACCTTTCTCTGTGTCTTCTTCTCTCTGTAACTCTGTCTTCCAAATAAAATAAAATCTTAAAAATTTGCTGAATAAATGTATCAAGTCTAGTTATAGAATTATAACACCCCAAAGACAGTGTTAGATTTTTATGTCAAATATAAGTTTAAAATTAAAGCAATGTAAAATTGCATTAACAAACATTGTCTAATGTCTACTAATACATCTTGGGAAATATGTGTAAGATTTCCATACTGTAAACTGAAAAATATCAAGAGAACCAAAGGATACAAGCATAAGTGGAGAGAAGGAGCCTAATTATGAATTGAAATACTCAGTGTTGAAAGGATGTTCACAGATTTATCTGAAATTTGCCCATAAATTCATAGATAGCCCAAAGAATTTCTGTAAGAATTTTTTTGGAGGAGAGAAAAGGATAGTAAAAAATGTATATAGGAATTTAAAAGAAAAACTAGGCCATCTAAAACAACCTCACACCACAAATAATTGAAAAGCTTTACATTAACATCATTTATAAACTGATATTAATTAAGCACTATGGAATTGGAAAAGAATGTACAAAGAGAGGGTTAGTCCAGAAGCCACATACTGAATCACCTATGTACACTTAAATTTTGGAAAACAGACAATTAATTGTAATACAGTCACATACTGGAAGACTATAAAACAATGAAAGTGAATAATCTACAAGGACGAGGAAACTATGCTGAAATTTACAAATGTAATGAAGGACAATGTACCTGCAAAAGATACTGCCATATAATTCCATCTATATGAAATTTAAAGATTATAAAAGAGAATTCATCTGTCCTGTTAGTACTGTAGAGAGTGGATTCTCCTGAGTGATGTGTTTGGGGTAGAACAGAGCACAGAAGGGCTTTGGGTGGCTTCACGATGTTTGTAAACTGAGGTGCTGGTTGTATGGGTATATATAGTTTATTTCAATGTGTACAGACAAGCATGTGTGATAAGCGCACTTACCTGTAAGTCTATGACAGTTCCACACATTTTACGTTAAAGCAAACATTGAAAAAATTTGACAGAATGAATAAGGTTGTCATTCTTCCCCAGACTAAGTTTAGAAGAAGATATAATTGGTGGAGGAAAGAGACAGGAAACAAATAATCTTGTAGAATTTTTTTAAAAACCTAGTTCATGATTAAATAGCGCGATGTTTAGTAGTATTTGAATTCCTTAGACTAAAATGAAAAGGTATCTAAAACAGCACAGATGGTTTCGAGGGAAGCCTCTGACATCCTCTGTCGCGATGTACTGCATGGATCTTGGTAAAGTCCTTGGGAGGCTCAGAGCTGGACTCGCTGCTGGAACACTTAACTCCCATGACCTTCCCGGAGGGCTTGCCAAGAGCCCGTGGTTTCCTGAAAGAAACTGTCACATGGGATTAGAAATTCAGGCCGAAATTTTACTTTGATCTATAGGTTCCAGTGCAACTTAATTAAATTAGAGAATCTTTATTTCAATGAAAAAAAAATTCTTTTTTCCAGAAGAAAAAAACTAAAAGTAAAAATATGTGGAAGTCTGCCTAACTATGCCTTTCTGACTCCAAAGAGGTTACATTATAGAAAATTCTAGATGTTAGTTGTCCATTTAACCTCCTATTTATGACTGATGTAACCTTTCAGTATATCACGCTATTACCATTTAACAGTTTCTAGGGTTTTCTTTACTAAACATTTTTATAATATCACATTCAAATTTTCAAGTGAAAATTATTAATATTAGTAAAATATTAATAAACTGAGCTATCTTAAAAGCCCTCCGATATCAAGAGATAATAGTTCTTTAGACTTAATCTAAAGCACAATCCTTTTAAGGTCAAATCCATGTCAACGGGAGAATTCAAGCTCACATCTGTTGAACTGTGACATCAATTGTGCAGGAAACAGCAGTCGTGTCAAGCCAGCAGGTATTCATTCGCTGTTTGGTGTATGCCAGGCACTCACTGAAGCCCTTCACAGAGTTCATCTGCTCATTACGCAAAGAGCCCAGTGCTAACTGAAGCTTATGCCATTGGTAGAAATAGACATGGAAAGAGCAAGTCAGCTTAAGTCCAGAGACCTTGTTTCTAGCAGCAAATCATAATTGGGTATTGCAAATATAAATGATATACTCAATATATATAAAAATTATTACATACTATATATGCAAACATATACTATATATTAATAATATATACTATATATTAATGTAAATATATATGTAGACTATTTAACATATAGAGCCCATGCCTGTATATGCATAGACACATGTACATATTTCTCTATTCTATAGGTAATACATATTTATATTCTAGATATTGCAGTGTTTACTTTGTTTCCAGTCTTGTGGAATTTTTAAAGAAATCAATCATATGTTAGGCTATAGATAACACATCAAGACACACAGATTTCTAAAGTCCTCTCTGTCTGATCAGACATTGAATAAATTAAAAACAAAACTGAATAACAAGTAAAAGCTTCTCAGTTACTTGAAAATGTTAGAAAAAGTTACTGCCCTTCATAATTTTTGGAACAAATAAGAGTGAATTAGGGCACTTTCATGAATTCCCAGTATCTAGAACACACCATAGAGGAACTACTGGAAGATTCTTCTTCAAATAAGAAAAAAAAGTAAAAATAATAATTCAAGAAGGTAGAATGGAAAGAGCAGAGCAAACGAGAAATGCCTGGAAGAAGATGAATGAAGATGAAGGTGGAGACAATTTAACCGTGGACAGAAAAGAGCTGTAATAATTGTTTAGAATCACTGAGCCAGGAGTGGGAAAGGAGAGAAAACACATAAACAAGGTTCAAAGAGTTTCTGAGATTAGCATGCAATGTGGATAACTACAGTGAAATGTCTTATTTTGGAAAATATGAGTTACAAATATTCAAAAATATTACAAGTTAGACCATCTAACATCAACTCTAATTTTAATAATATTCTGGAATTTATAAATAATGCAAGCAGAAGGGCAATGATGTCTTGCAAAAGAGTGCACAAAATTTGTTTTATACATCACATTCCAATGTGATATATACAATTGTCTACCTGGATAATTTAAGCAAATAAGTTGGAAATCTATCAGAAATAGTAAGGGAGTTTTATAGAAGTTTAGTTAAAATGCTGAATATTCAAGCATCAACAGCCAAAACTAGAGTGAAAATGTAATGCTAATGGCATGCAATTCAAAATAACAATAAAATAAAAATATGAAATAACTAGGAATGATTTTAAGAACAAGAAATGTATGAACTAATATGAATAGATCTCAAATCTTTTATGAGGAAACTCTGTGAAGACTATAACAAATGTGAACAAAACTCGCTAACAAATTTTATATAGATATCAGCCTCCTTTTACAATGAACCCATGTATTTAACTCAATGCCAATAAAAATATCAATAGCTTTTATTTTTTGTTTGAGGGTGAGAATTTGAAAAGCTGTTAGGAGATCATGTAAGAGGTTGAATAACATAGATGTCAAGGAATAGGCCTGATGCCCATCAAGCATGGTGAGAGGTCCCACAGGAAGCTGAGGGGCCTGTGAGGTCACTGTCAGCACCGAGTAGAATGACCTTGGCCTGCAGGGATGCACAGTGTTTCTCCATGGTTAAGACTACGACTCGATGTGAATTTGGAGAGAGACAGAACCCTGCTGTGCTGGAGACAGACGTATTAATAACTAATTCAACCGTTTTTGAGATGAGCAGTATAATTAAGAACCATGGAAATGTCTGCAAAGGGTTTAAAGAGACTAATCAGGAGTCCCTGTAGAAGAGGAAGTCGAACTCCTATTTGGCAGGTCGTGGTGCCAGCTGAGAATGCATGTTCAGGATCAGTTCTCTGTAGCTGAAGGTCCTCACTGCAGATTGTGAGCGCGAGGATGGCGGTGCAGATGAAGCCTCACGTATGCGGGACTTTTTCTGCCACTCGGAGGAGGTGTACTGTCAATATCTCCATGTGTGTGGATACGGGAGTTTCTATGTCTACGTAATACACAAAAAATGCAAGGTGCACACTTGTTTTCTACATGCCACCAGCATATCGTGTCTTGCACCAACCTTTGCAATAATGCTACTGTTACACACACACACACACACACACACGTGTATAGATTCTAAATAATAATCTTCATTTCGACTAGAATAGAAATGCTTTAGTTAGGGCCAGATTCATATTCCATCAAGAGATTTTGAGCCTACCTTAAAAAAATTAGTGTTTATTGTTTGGATTCAAAGAAAAAAAATGTTTCTACCTCTTAGAGTTAGTAAATGAAATGAAGCGAATTGCACTTATGTAGTCTTTAATAAAGTGAGGAATTAATCTTTAATACATTTTGTGTTAGTTCTTTGTTAAAACCAATAATATAAAATGCCACGATGTTCTCATATGTATTCTCAGATGTGTACATGATAATTACTGAATTTTTCTTTGAAATATTACTAGCTAACACAGGAGCTACATAAAACTTGCCCTTCAGGTTTCTCTAAATGGGCATAAAGAGAAGAAAAAAGAAACAAAACCACATAGCTTTCCTGAGAACAGCCATGCCTTTGGCCTCCACGAGAGATGCATCACACTGAACACAAATACTGTTCTAAGAGGCAGATTTGGTTTGTGTCTCCTTATGTATCCAGCATTAACATTGAGGAATTTACCCATAATGAAGAATTCTCAGAATAAATGAGAGATTTCTTTCACTTGATTGGTAATTACAGAACCCAACCTTGAGTCTTCGAGGCGGTTGCTGAGTTGGTCAGAATGAGAAGTACAAAGTGTAGACCCTGCTGTGTGGGTAAACCGATGACTCACTTTTAATATTAGGTTGAGCCAGGAACCCACGCTCTGCCAAGCGAACTCCACAGGGAGCCCCACTTCAACCCACTCACATTTCCTACTAACAGCTCTCTTTTTTTTCAACAGTGCTGCAACAAACTCGCTGCACTCTGGCGTTCGGATCTGAAAAGAAAGGTAGCATACAGAATAACGAATTACGGTAATTTCTAACAGAAGGCTTTATAGCAGCAAGATTCACAGACACCTCTGCTAAGACAAAGACGTGAGCCGGCATGCTAAGGGAAACTCGAAAACATTCATTGTTCTGTTCCTTTTGCCCTCGCTGTCGTTGAGAAATGATTCCACCTGCAGTCACAGCAACGCAATTTTGCTATTATTCATAGTATGAAGATGATGGCAGAGGGGAGGGACATTTATAAATTTATGCCTGTAAAAATAGAAGTTTGAAAGAACTTTAATTTATAAACCTGGGGCCAGAGAAGTTTCGAGTGATGTAGGCCATGCACTTCTGTGTTTTGACGTTGGGATTTAAGCTATCACACTGGTTTGGATTTTTATGACCCCTGTAGACATGTTTATTTGAAATCTCCCTGGCTTTCCTTGGTGAACTTTAGACATGCAGAAGTGCCCTGAGGGCACGGGCTCACCTCTGGCAGATTGGTTTCCCATTTTTCTCCCTTTGGAACGCCAGCTCCGTCACTATTGCCACACAGATCAAACGAGCCATGTTTATTGTCCTGGCCACATGGTGGAAAATAGATCTCTGTGTAAGCCCTGCATTAGGTTTCCTGCCTGAGAAGACAAAATACTTTCTGTTCAGACACAAAGATTGTTCTTCAAGCGGCCTGTGTTTGCATACGGAGCTGCACGGCCACGCTGATGGCAAATCCAGCAGCATTTTTTAAATGGTAACAAATCACTGCTTTGGTTTTGTTTCTTTAATGTTCACTTTTCCTTCCCTGTCTGCAACAGCATTGGGCTCTTTGTAAAAGTCATTCCATCTTCTGTGTACCTTGTTCTTCCTCTCATGAAAGAGACAGCCAGGGGCACACGGGACAGGTAACGAACATGTGATGTTTTAACTGAGCTTGGAGAGGAAAGCCACAATTACCAGTCTCACCACTCAAGTTGTACCTTTGGTGCTCTCATGATGCTGCAGGTGTATGTTCAGGGAATTAAACACTAATTGACCAGATCCAAGTGGGTGACACCAAGGGAGTACATTCTTACTCAACAATAGGGTTTCCATGACTAAGGTGGAAGAAGACAGATCAGGTGGGCTATGCAGTAAATCTGTTAGGTTGGAATACCATACAGAGCAGTGGCTTTTTCTGAATAGAACCCCCATCTGTGACCTGAACTCAGGAGATGTTCTCCATTTGGGTGTGTACAACAGTCTGATTCTGACTAGCGTGCAACTTTGAGATGGTTTAAGAATATATTTATAATAAGTTTTAAGACTCAGAAGAGAATACCTATAGAATGAGAGAAATGATTTGCAAATCATACAACTAATCACAGGTTAATATCCAAAATATTTAAGAAACTCAAAACAAGAGCAAGGGAAAAAGTCATTGCAATAAAAAAATATGCAAAAGACCTAAATAGGAATGTTTCTAAGAAGGACATGGAGATGATTAACAAGTATTTGAACAGGTGCTCAATTTCACTAAGAGAGAAATGCAAAACAAAACCAACATGAGATGTCACCTTACAGTTGTTGTAATGGGTCTTATAAAAAAGATGAGATCAAAAACTGCTGGGGAAGATGTGGAGAAAAGGAATATTGTATACTGTTGCCGAGATTGTAAATTGGTATAGCTATTATGAAAAACAGCATCGGGGTTCCTCAAAAAGTTAAAAATAGAATAATTCTAACTCCACTGCTGGGTATACATCCAAACTCTATGAAATATATCCACATGTTATACATAAATGTATACTCCCTTGTTCAGTGTAGCATTATTCATGGTAGGCAAAATGTGAAATTTAACTAATTGTCAACCAACAAATAAATGAAGAGAGGGTAATACTTAAACACACCAAAGTATTATTCAGGCTTACAAAGGAAGAAATTCTGCCATTTGCAATAACATAGATCAATCTGGAGGACATTAAATGAAATGGAATAACCAAGACACAGAAAAACAAATACTCCATGTTTCTACTCAAAGTCAGAATAAAGAAAAAAACTCATAACAGCAGAGAATAGAATGGTTGTTACAGGAAAAATAGGGAGATGTTGGTCCAAAAGTAGGTAATTTTAGCTAAGAAGGCTGAATAAATCCTGGAGCTCTAATGGTGACTGCAGTCAGTAACACTACTGTGTACTTAAAATATGCTGAGAGTAGACCTTAAATGTTTTCACACACAAAGGATACCTGTGTGGTCATGAGTATATTACAGAGTTGGCGGTGATCCTTTCGCAATGGGTGTGTACAACAAAACAATGTTGTATGCTGTTAATATGTTCAGTTATTTGTCCATCATGCCTCGATAAAGCTGAGGGAAATAAGACTCAAGATAAATTAGCAATCCTCCTCCTCCTCCCCCTCCTCCTCCTCCCCTGCTCAGCATCTCTCTGTCAAAACCCCCTGGATATGCTGGTCCCTCACCTGCTCTCCCCTGCATCTTCTAGCTTCCTGTCCTGTCCCCTGCACTTTTCTTCATTCCTCGCTCTCTTTTTCTTCTTTCTTTTCTCTCCATCTTCTCTCCCTTTCTCTTCTTTCTCTCCCTTTTCTTTTCTTTTCTCCTCCCCCTCCTCCTCTTTTTATGGACTTTCCTTTTTCTATCTACAAACTACTTTCATATTACTAAATTTTGAAAAAAAAATCTTTTAAAATCTCATAATCATAATCCTCACCTTTATAAATGCAATTCGTGATTTTTGACCTCTCTTTGGGGAATTAGTCATCTAATTCCACTTTCATTAAAAGATAATATGGTGCTTAACTTCTCCTCTCCTGGCAGGTTGAAAATGCTACTTTAATTCTCTTGTTTAATATTCTTTTTCATAGATTGATCTGACCTACATATGCTGTTGAATAGTAGCTAGTAAAATCATTTTTGTCACATGTCTATCTTTCTAGGTCACCAGGAAAGAGTGCTTGTGTTGGATTTCTTTTTTTTTTTTTCTTTGACAGGCAGAGTGGATAGTGAGAGAGAGAGAGACAGAGACAGAGAGAAAGGTCTTCCTTTTTGCTGTTGGTTCACCCTCCAATGGCTGGCGTGGCCGGCACGCTGAGGCCGGCGCATTGCGCTGATCCAATGGCAGAAACCAGGTGCTTCTCCTGGTCTCCCATGTGGGTGCAAGGCCCAAGGACTTGGGCCATCCTCCACTACCTTCCCGGGTCACAGCAGAGAGCTGGACTGGAAGAGGGGCAACTGGGACAAAATCCGGCTCCCCAACCGGGACTAGAACCCGGTGTGCCGGTGCCGCAGGCAGAGGATTAGCTTATTGAGCCATGGTGCCAGCCGCTTGTGTTGGATTTCAAAATTGTGTTGAATAATATTAATTTCTCAAAATGAGTTACAAAAATTGTTACATTCACAACTGCTTTTAAATAAGCCACCAGAAAAGTGGCAACAAATTGCTATTAAGGTAGAGATTGGCAGATGGGTCAGTCAGGCTCAAAGGTGCCGGATGAAGCAAGATTTCTTCTCCTGTGATTAGAAATTCCCATTCTTCTCACAAACATCGATAATCTACATAGTGACCATCTGTCTCCTGTCTAACACTTGTCATAACAGTTTTTGAAAAAGTACCAATCTAGCAATCCAAAATAATAAAAGGACATTCAGGAAGAACTCTGGATAGATGGTGGTAGATATAACATCAGCAAGCCCTTAAATATCCTTCCTTGAGTTCTCTCAAAAACTAGAGCAACCAGGACAGGCAGAGCTAAGTCAAAGACACAATCCAGTGTCAGTTCACTGTGCTTGTGTTGTCAGCCCTGTGTTGAAGGAAGCTAAATGAAGACAACGGCACTTCCTGCCGCCTTGTGAAACTGGGCACCTGCTGGTGTCTCTGAACAGCTAGGAAACCTACGTAGAGCAGCAGCTAAAAGTAGGAGAGATTTCTAGGATCTGATTAATGGAGGAACTCAGATGAGATCTGGGCTCACAGTGCTCAAGTGGCCCCTGTAAACTCCCCAAACTAACTCATTAAGGGGAAGTGTCTTACTGGAGCAAAACAGAGGCAGCAGGAACAAGGGAAAGACACAGTTCAGAAAAGACAGGTATTAAATAGAGATTATTTTATGATAAATCTGAAAAGTAATGAAATAAATAACTCTAGATATATGAATCTAGAGAAGTTACTCTGACGTTTTCTTCCTGTTAAAAATGCTAAGAAAGTCATTTAAACTCATAATCAAGAATTAAATAAAAAGTGTGGCTGCATTCAAGTTTTTATATGTAATAAGAGAATTAAGAGAAGAATCCTATTTATAAAGGACTGAAATTCATATAGACATGCCATGGGACAATTAAAGCTGTGACTTTTCTTGCAAAATGAGGTAAATGATATAAATTATTACCAAACAACATAAAGCAAAAATATGGTGAGTAGAGAAATTTTACAGGCAGAGTGGACAGTGAGAGAGAGACAGAGAGAAAGGTCTTCCTTTGCCGTTGGTTCACCCTCCAATGGCCGCCGCGGACGGCGCGCTGCGGCCAGCGCACCGCGCTCGTCCGATGGCAGGAGCCAGGAGCCAGGTGTTTTTCCTGGTCTCCCCATGGGGTGCAGGGCCCAAGCACCTGGGCCATCCTCCACTGCACTCCTGGGCCACAGCAGAGGGCTGGCCTGGAAGAGGGGCAACCGGGACAGAATCCGGTGCCCCGACCGGGACTAGAACCCGGTGTGCCGGCGCCGCAAGGCGGAGGATTAGCCTGTTGAGCCATGGCGCCGGCCGAGAAAAGGATATTTTAAACAGGGAAATGACAGGGCTCAGAAAAGAAATGGATAGAAAAATAAATTTAAAAATGAAAACAGAACAGTAAACACAACAGATAATTCCTTAAAGAAAAGAAATGATGGAATAGAGAAAAAAATAAAATTGTAAAGAAAAAATAAAAATATAGTTGAAAAAGACACAACAAAGATCTAAAATGATTATATGTATAAAAGGAATTCCTTTAGAAGAGAAATGAAGGAAGAAAATGGTAAAGATTCAAATTCAAGAAGTTCTACCTTTAAATTTGGAAGTGTATTTGCCATGATGACCTATGTGTCCAGGAATATTAAACTTGAGTAGTCAAAAGTAAGAATTATTCTAATAAAAATTTCTACTTTAAACAAATGAAACAAAAAATCCTTTCATTATCTAGACAAAAAGACACAAGTACTGATAAAAAAAATAATACAGTGATCACATTTTTGTCCATCAGGTGTTATATCAAGAGAAAATGCTTCATAACAGCAAAGAAGATTATGAACTACAGAACGTTTCCATCCAGCCAAATCTTTCAGTTATCAAGGCTACATGCAAATTTTGTAAGCATGAAAGAATCAAGAAGAGATTGCTCCCGTGAATATTTCCTAGGAAATATAAACACTAAACTTCATACAATAAAAAAATTAGGGAGCTATCACAATAAAGATGGTGGTAAGAATTAAATGGACATCATCTTACAAATCAAACCTCCATGAGGGTTACAGAGAAAATAATAGAATAAAGCATGTAATAGCAGTTTGCCATAATAAAGTGACTTTACTGGAACTATCAAAAACAGGAGGGCTGGCGCTGTGGCTCACTTGACTAATCCTCCACCTGCTGTGCTGGGACCCCAGGGTTCTAGTCCCGATTGGGGTGCTGGTTCTAGTACCGGTTGTTCCTCTTCCAGTCCAGCTCTCTGCTGTGGCCCAGGAAAGCAGTGGAGGATGGCCCAAGTGCTCAGGTCCCTGCACCCGCATGGGAGACCGGGAGGGAGCAGGCTTTGGATCTGCACAGCACCAGCTGTAGCGGCTATTTGGGGGATGAGCCAATGGAAGGAAGACCTTTCTCTCTGTCTCTCTCTCACTGTCTATAACTCTCTCTCTCTGGCTCTCTCTCTCTCACTGTCTAACTCTGTCTGGAGAAAAAAAAAACTGAGAGTAAGGAGAAGGAACACATAAAAGTTAAATAAGCTTTTGGATCTTATATCGGTATCACAGGTAGTAAAACCAAATTATCTAATGTGGGACACTGGAGGGAAAGAGTAGACGTTACTAATGCCAGTTTGGGTTATAGAGTGGAGAAAGTGAATGATAATCCTAAAAGGGTGTTTTCTAATGCTAGTAGAAGAAGATGAAGTGGAGGGGAAGGAGACTGGAAAACACAAGAGAAGAGGGAGGAGGAGATGGAAGATGACAGCAAGGACTGAGAAGAAGAGAAACCAGAGCAAGTATGAAAGACCAAAGGCTGGCACTGTGGCTCAATAGGCTAATCCTCTGCCTAGCGGCGCCGGCACACCGGGTTCTAGTCCCAGTCGGGGAGCCCGATTCTGTCCCAGTTGCCCCTCTTCCAGGCCAGCTCTCTGCTGTGGCCAGGGAGTGCCGTGGAGGAGGGCCCAAGTGCTTGGGCCCTGCACCCCATGGGAGACCAGGAGAAGCACCTGGCTCCTGCCATCGGATCAGCGCGGTGCGCTGGTCGCAGTGTGCCGGCCGCAGCGGCCATTGGAGAGTGAACCAACGGCAAATGAAGACCTTTCTCTCTGTCTCTGTCTCTCTCTCTCTCACTGTCCACTCTGCCTGTTAAAAAAAAAAAAAGTAAGACCACAAGTGGGACAGGCTAAACATACGAGACATATGCAAGCAAATATAACATAAAACTGATAGAATTAGGTCAAAAGTATCAGTCAACCGATATCGTAGGTGGGACTGACGTGTCTCTTACAGAACAGAGAGTATTAGATCATCCAAAATCAGCACTTAACACCACACTTTATGAGAGTCACAGAAAACAAAAAGATTAGAAAGACTTAAAATGAAGAACAATGCTCCACTATCAGTTGTAGATAAAATGAATGCAGGGCTTATGAAATCAACGTTTGTGAAGAATTTAGTCCAAAAACACTCAAAAGTTACAAACAGAGACATTTTTTAATACCCAGACAACAACTCAAAATCAGTTCTTTGGGCCAGCTTCTGTGGCATAGTGGGTAAAGCTGCAGCCTGCAGTGCCCGCATCCCATTTGGGCACTGGTTCATGTCCTGGATGCTCCACTTCTGATCCAGCTTTCTGCTATGGCCTGGGAAAGCAATGGAAGATGGCCCAAGTTCTTGGACCTCTGCTCCCATGTAGGAGACATGGAAGAAGCTCCTGGCTCCTGGCTTTGGATCAGCACAGCTCCAGCCATTGTGGCCAATTGGAGAGTGAACTCTCCAACTTTGCCTCTCCTTCTCTCTCTGTGTAACTCTGAGTTTCAAATAAGTAAATAAATCTTTAAAAAAAAAAAAAGAAGAAAAGAAAAATCCAGTTCTAAATATTTATGTTCTAACAGCCTAGCAAATTTCATAAAAGCAAAAACAAACCAGAGATTGGTGGAAAAACAGAAAAATACACTAATAAAGGAATATTTTTTAATAACGCTTTTATTTAAAGAATATAAATTTCCAAAATACAGCTTATAGATTACAATGGCTTCCCCCCCATAACTTCCCTCCCACCCGCAACCCTCCCCTGTCCAACTCCTTCTCCCCTTCCGTTCACATCAAGGTTCATTTTCAATTCTCTTTATATACAGAAGATCAGTTTAGTATATATTAAGTAAAGATTTCAACAATTTGCCCTCACATAGCAACACAAAGTGAAAAATACTGTTGGAGCACCAGTTATAGTATTAATTCACAATGTATAGCACGTTAAGGACAGAGATCCTACATGATATATATATTTTTAAATTGATTAATTTTCTATGCAATTTCCAATTTAACACCAAGATTTTTTAATCACTTGCAATTATCTTTATATACAGAAGATCGATTTAATATTATAGTATGTAAAGATTTCATCAGTTTGCACCCACACAGAAACACAAAGTGTAAAAATACTGTTTCAGTACTAGTAATAGCATTATTTCACATTGGATAACACATTAAGGACAGATCCCTCATGAGACGTAAGTACACAGTGACTCCTGAAGTTGATTTAACAATTTGACACTCTTGTTTATGGCGTCAGTAATCTCCCTAGGCTCTAGTCATGAGTTGTCGAGGCTATGGAAGTCTTTAGGGTTCGCCGACTTCGATCTTATTCCGACAGGGTCATAGACAAAGTGGAAGTTCTCTCCTCCCTTCAGAGAAAGGTACCTCCTTCTTTGATGGCCTCGTTCTTTCCACTGGGATCTCACTCGCAGAGATCTTTCATTTAGGTCTTCTTTTTTTTTGTTGTTGTTTTTCAGAGTGTCTTAGCTTTCCATGCCTAAAATATTCTCATGGGCTCTTGAGCCAGATCTGAATGCCTTAAGGGCTGATTCTGAGGCCAGAGTGCTATTTAGGACATCTGCCATTCTATGAGTCTGCTGTGTATCCCACTTCCCATGTTGGATCATTCTCTCCCTTTTTGATTCTTTTTTTTTTATTTTATTTAAAGATTATAAATTTCCAAAGTATAGCTTATGGATTCCAATGGCTCCCCCCCTCACAACTTCCTTCCCTCCCGCCGCCCTCTCCTCTCCCGCTCCCTCTCCCCTTCTGTTCACATCAAGATTCATTTTCAATTCTCTTTATACACAGAAGATCAGTTTAGAACATATTATGTAAAGATTTCAACAGTTTGCCCTCACATAGAGACACAAACTGAAATTATTGTTGGAGTACTAGTTATAGTATTAATTCACAATGTACAGTACATTAAAGACAGAGATCCTACATGATTTTTTTAAAGAATTGATTAATTATCTATGCAATTTCCAATTTAACACCAAGATTTTTTAATCATTTGCAATTATCTTTATATACAGAAGATCAATTTAATATTATAGTATGTAAAGATTTCATCAGTTTGCACCCACACAGAAACACAAAGTGTAAAAATACTGTTTCAGTACTAGTAATAGCATTATTTCACATTGGATAGCACATTAAGGACAGATCCCTCATGAGACGCAAGTACACAGTGACTTCTGAAGTTGATTTAACAATTTGACACTCTTGTTTATGGCGTCAGTAATCTCCCTAGGCTCTAGTCATGAGTTGCCGAGGCTATGGAAGCGTTTAGGGTTTGCCGACTTCGATCTTAATCCGACAGGGTCATAGTCAAAGTGGAAGTTCTCTCCTCCCTTCAGAGAAAGGTACCTCCTTCTTTGATGGCCTCGTTCTTTCCACTGGGATCTCACTCACAGAGATCTTTCATTTAGGTCTTCTTTTTTTTGTTTTTCAGAGTGTCTTAGCTTTCCATGCCTAAAATATTCTCATGGGCTCTTGAGCCAGATCCGAATGCCTTAAGGGCTGATTCTGAGGCCAGAGTGCTATTTAGGACATCTGCCATTCTAATCAGTTAGTATTAGCAGACACTAGTCTTGTTTGTGTGATCCCTTTGACTCTTAGACCTATCAGTGTGATCAATTGTGAACTGAAATTGATCACTTGGACTAGTGAGATGGCCTTGGTACATGCCACCTTGATGGGATTGTATTGGAATCCCCTGGCACAATTCTAACTCCATCATTTGGGGCAGTTCCGATTGAGCATGTCCCAAATTGTACATCTCCTCCCTCTCTTATTCCCACTCTTATATTTAACAGGGATCACTTTTCAGTTAAATTTAAACGCCTAAGAATAATTGTGTGTTAATTACAGAGTTCAACCACTAGTACTAGGATAAAAAAAATACTACAATGGATAAAGTATTACATTGTACAACAACAGTCAGCACAAGAGCTGATCAAGTCACTGTTTCTCATAGTGTCCATTTCACTTCAACAATAAAGGAATATTTTAACATATTCATTTCTTTTTGTCTTTATTTAATTTTATTGAATGTATACAACTTTTATATATTTCATATATAGATTTAGGAACATAGTGGGACTTCCCCCGTACCTTACCCTCTCCCACATCCGACCCTTCCCCCTCCTCACTCTCTGATTCCCACTCTTAATTTTTACAATGATCTATTTTCAGTAAACTTAATGATCACGTAATTAACCCTATTCTAAGTAAAGGAGTTCAGCAAATAATACGAAGAGAAACTTTTTAAAGGTAAAATGACTGAACAACAAGATATTGGTGAACTAAATAGAAAAATCAATGAGAAAATTGTTACAGATATATAAAAATACAGGATATAATTAGTAAAGAATATGTTTTCTCACAGGAACTGCAACCAATTTTTTTTTAAAAAGAAATAACACAATAACACAAATGGTGGTCTGTGAGTATAAAACAGTAAATCAACAATATTAAAAAAGATTCTTGACCTAAAGAAAATAACACACTGCTAAATTTTCAATGAAAATTTCTAAGTTGAAACATTTGGTAAGTGAAGGTGTGGAAAACATGGCTTGTTGATTTGGGCTATGCAGCTAAAATAATGAGTGAATATTTTATTATGTGAAAAAAAATCTGTATCAAGTAATAATAATAAAAAAAACACAAATCCTCAGCTCAAAAATCTAGAAAAAAGCAATGACTAGCCAAAGGAAGGTTGAAGACAGGGCTTAATAAAGGTAAAATTCAGAAGTGAACAAGTTAGAATGTTAATAAGATATTGAAGAAGTTAACCAAGGACTAAAGAATGAGACCACTGTACATGTATAAAAATGGGTCATAAGTTCAGGAGAAAAGTAGAAAAAATTTAGAATTCTGAAGAATAAAATAAGAAGTCAATGATTCAGACAAGGATTTTACAGTTAAATAATTAAAATGTGAAATCTCAGATTTTGGGTGCTGAGGACCCTGAGAGAGAGAGAGAGAGCCAGAAAGTCTGAACCTTATTAGTGTGAGCAAGACATTCTTGGCAAGACACTGCGTTTCCCAGGATATGATTGGTTCAAACCAATTTTCCACAACCTATGGAAAGCCTAATATCCCCACTCAGTAAAAAAAAAAAAAAAGTGTATAGACTTCTCATACTATGTTTCCCTGTCTCCAACCTTTTGATTTGTATTGAGTTAGTTTGGATCATGGATTATTTCTCTTTACCATATAGCAATTTAGGCACAACACACATGTTCTTCAGTTCTTCAAAAAATGTATTTAACAGGCCATTGTGTGTACTGCAGGCACTACAGAATATCTGTAGGGGCTAATGAGGATTTTGAACGCCAAAAATAAAATCAAGTTACAACTGATATTAAAAGGATGGAAACTAGAAGAACAACAAAGTTGAAAACCACTGGCCCAACTAAGAAAAAAATATATATAGAAAAATAACAATCACATGCAGTGTAAGTATCCAAAGAGTTCATTTAAGCAAACCTCAAGAGACTACTTTGTATAATTCTATGGAAAAACTAGATAAAATTGATGTGTTTGTCTCAGCTGTGCTGAAATTAAACCCAATAGAGATAGTCTAAAGCAGATCAACTACAGTGGAATGGAGAATGTACTAGAAGCATCTGTCCACATGAAGGCATCATACCCATGTGGTTCTCACAGGGCTATGATACAAAACGTTAAGAAATCAAATAATCCCAGTGCTACTCATACAATTACAGAGCACAAGAAAAGCAGTATTACTTTATCATTCATTTCATGAACCAATAGTAATATTATGACTTCATAATAAAGGAAAAATATACTAATTTCATTTATACATATAAATACAAAAAATCTAACATGTTAACATTCAGTCTGTTTGCACATCAAAAAATTAGTACATTGTTACCAAATAAGATTTATTTTACAAATCCAATGATGGTTTAAGATCATTAATATAAATAATCACATGATTGTCTCCATGTATCAAGAAAGCACATTTGATAAAATTCTGCATTCAATCATTTAAAAAACAATCCATAAAAACGGATATGTTTGAGAATGTAGGCAACTTTAGACAATGAACTACAGTATTGTATACCATTTTTTAAAAATATTTATTTATTTGAAAGGCAGCTACAGAGAGCAGAGGCAGAAAAAGAGAGAGAGGTCTTCCATCTGCTGGTTCACTCCCCAGATGGTCACAATAGCCAGAGCTGCACAAATTGGAAACAAGGAGCCAGGAGCTTCTTCCGGGTCTCCCATGCGGGTTTAGGGGCCCAAGGACTTGGGCCATCTTCCATTGCTTTCCCAAAGCCATAGCAGAGAGCTGGATCAGAAGTGGAGCAGCCAGGACTCGAACCGGCACCCATATGGGATTCTGGCACTGTAGGCAGCAGCTTTACCCACTATGCCACAGTGCTGGCCCCTTGTACACCATTTTAAGATGAATGCAACAGTTATCAGATTCCACTACTGTTCTACTTTTCTAAGGCTCTTTTTATCTAGTTGCATATCTATTGAAATGTCTATTTGATGTTAGATACTCTTCTGATTTCTACACAGAGATGATGTACTGATCAAACATTTATTAGTATTGTGACTCCCAGGAATGCTGTATTTCTATTGCCAGTTTAAAAACTTATTTCCAGGCACGGTTTACCTTATCATTTAGCTGGATAACAAAGTAATCTACATAGATGTTTTACACTTAATTATATTTGTTCCTGTGATGGCTTTTTCTCCTCTAAACTAATGACAATTGTACTTGTTACAGCTCTCTCTTGAGTTGCTAAACTCGAGTAAATCTCCGAGACTAAAATCCCCAATATTGGAGATGTGCAAAGAAAATCAATATTTTCGGTTTTGCTAAATTCACCGTTCAACCAATGAAAATCTGTCGATTGCCTGTTATACATAAGGTACTGTCAAAAATTCAGGAGAAGGTTGAATTAAAAGATAAATTTATTTTGGTGCAAAACTATTTGAAATCCATGTGCTATTTTTTTTACCATATGTATTTGTAGCCCCTTTTGATGGGTTCCTACCTTCAGATTCTACTTCAGACTCCACCAGGGATTTATGTCCATGTGTGTGGTATCTTCATGACAAGTCTGCTCTTTCTCTATCCAGATGCGCAAATCTACTTAAAATATCTGCTGTGCAAGTGAGTAACATCTATACCTTGATAATTCATGGAGCAAATATGACATTTCTAGCCCTTCCTCAGAAATAGAGGGCACTTAAAACATTCTGTTTCTCACAGACTTTGCATTTTTCCCATTCTCAAGAAACAATTTTTTCTTAGAAATTCAAATTTCCTTCCCATACATCCTCAATCATCATCTTTGTAATCAGAGCCTCCAGCTCTCGGTGGGATTAAACACTCAGCTGTGAAAGCATTGTTAATTTATTATTTTCCATCAATCTTAGTGATAACTTGGCTTCTTCATACTGCACTGTTCTCCCAAATCTCATTTCGGAAGTTCCTCTGAAGAGAGAAGGCACAACTTTTAATGGAAGAAAATGAGTTTTTATATTTTCATACACAGAGCAAGCTTCTAAAAACCAGGAAGTGTTAGAGGCAGGCATAGAGGGCTGTGACATGTGATGTGTCAGTCTCCTAAAGGCTTGGACAAGTAATTCTATTAAAAGTGTCTTCAGTTCAGGCCTCCACATGAGCATAAAATCCTTTCACATAGACAGCCACTTGCTAATTTTATTACATGATATTTTAGAACTGAGACACACTGATTAAACATATTTTAAATAAAGTCTAAAGTTAGGTAATTGACTTCATATTTATCCATGTATTTATGATGTAGGCCCAGAAAAGTGGCAATATGGTTTTCCTTTCATGTTTGGTGTCAGCTTCTTTTTCTTCCATCTGTTTCTTATGTGTTTGAGTTTTCCAGGATTCTGTTCTTAGAGATGTTATATATTTTCAAAGTTTTAAAAGCCACCCGTATTCCCACAGCTCCCAACTCTCTAGCTTAAGTCACATGGATCTTTTTAAGTTATTAGATTGCTGCACTCCACATTATTGAATTCTTACTGGACATTTCCACAAGACTTCAAACTCAACTTGAATAATGCTGAATTCAGCATCTTCTTCTTGAATATACTCCTATGTTGGCATTTCCTCTCCTAGTTGGTAGTTTTACTATCCATCCAATTTATTAGCTTGGAGTACTTTTAACTTCTTTATCATTGAAAATTCCAAGTCCTATGCATTCCTCCTTCCAAGTATCCTTACTGTCATCATCTTATTCAAGTCCTTATTCTCGCTCACTTCAATTCTTCAATACCTCCTAAGTCACTGCTTCTTGAGTGGCAACGAACTCACGATAATGAGCTGAGTGCAGAAAATGAGGACAAGTGTTTAGGAGTCATCATCACATTTTGACATGGGGACTTCTGCATGTGCTGATGGATTTCTCTCCTTGAGCAGGTTGTGAACCATGCAGGGTGCTACTGGATTCTGATGGCAAGTGTGTCTGACACAAGATGAGTATTTGTTATATTTAGTGTGACCATATTTCAGTCTAGAGCCACATAAAAATTAAAAACAACAAAGAAACTAAAAATGAATAAACAAGAAAACTGATCAACAGATGGAATTTGAGAACCGATCTCAAGGTTTTCCATGACCTCCAATTCTGCTCAAGACCTGTTGATACCTCCCAGTCAGACAGAATAAAGCACCAGCTTTCTGCCATGTCATGCAAGATCCTCCATATCTTTCCCTTTCACAGCCCATCTGTTCCTCACTCTCTGCCTTACGCTGTAAGCAACCAAAATGCCAAGTTCCTATGTGCATGGCAGGCCAACTGTCATTCACACCTTCACATGTGACTCCTCCAACACGAAACCTCCCCTGAGCACCCAGACTGGTTTCCTCCTGTCTCCCTTCTCCTCTTATGGTCTCAGTATTCATGCCTGATATCACATGGGCTCTACTGGAACATCATTCTATGTGTCCCTGTCATTAAAAGTGAGATCCTTCCGACAGCACCTGTGTCCTCTTTCTCATTACCAAGCTCCTGTGTGTTGGAGTAGAAACTCTACCCAAGTTGTTGAGTGAGTGATGGCTGTAGGAGAGACTAGAGACAAGATTCCTGTGTTCGAGCTTTTTGTATGTAGCAAGGATAAATGTTTCCTTGGGTAGACATGCAATTTTACATTTTTGCTCAGTACACTCAAGTGCTGAGACTGGACTCAGTGATTTCTAGTATGTCAAAATAAGTGAAGCTCTACATTTTGAGGATTCTGTATACACTTTTAAACTATAAAAAATTTCATTTTGCATTCTTTCTGCAGCCCTCGCCTAATCCTCTGAGCCTGCAGAAGCATTTAGCAAGTGGAGAGATCTTTAATTATTGTTAGAGAGCCTTTCAATCATCTTAACTCTGCTTTTCAGTATCATTGTTTTCCCCTAAAGAGTACATCTTTACACAGACACTCCATTCAGGGTAGTAATGAATTATTAATGGAATTCCTGTCCAAATGAACATTGCAGATATTTGGATAAGCTTGAAAAATATTGAAAATTTTATAATCCATTTTGTTTTAAAAGCCACACAGGTAGTAAACCTACATAAGGCTTTTAATAGAAATTCTAGGGGTTTGAGAAGTAGTGAAATATATGCATATAAAATTGAAGGCTTCCACCTAGATGTACAAAAATCGTGTAAGTGATAGGCCAATTAAAATTACAAATCTGTTGGGAGCTGTGCAGCAGACTCGTCCTTTTCCCCTCATCTCCCTCTGCCACACACACACTTAGATGCTCCTCACCTTCCTTCACTGCTAGTGACCACCCAGACACAGCCATGGTTACCTAAGGGTAATTCAGTAACATGACACACTCAAGTACTCTGGGTCATACACAGTGTGAGCTCATTATTGGTAACCCACATACATTAAATTTTTAAAGCAGCACTTGGATTCGATCCAAGAATTATCTCATCAACACTTAACACCCCAGCCACAGTACGAAGGGGCAGGGAGGTGAAGTATCATACTGAAATCCAAACCAGAGGAGAGACTGAACTGAGAATCCAAGACAGAAAGGGTTTCTGACTCAGTCGGTGGCCACAGTTTGCCTCTCCATCCACACATTTGGTGAGTCCTTCTGAGTGTGGGGAGCCAAGCCAACAGACAAGTGCCCCCACCTCCACAAAGTGCTCCCAGTCTACAGTGGTTAGCGAAAACAGACTTCGGGAGGGTGAGAATGAAAGGAGAAGGAGATGAAAGGAAGTCCTGGGAGAGAACATGTACAGCTGCTTGAGAGCTGAGGGAAGGCGAGGAAGAATGTGGAGCAGGCCTGGCTGCCAACCCTAGGCAGCTGCATGGTTGGAGGAGGAGACCTTTTCAGCCTGTAGAGACTTAGAACTGCCAAAGCAGGTTCTCCTTTAGAGACACTGAGCTACAGGAAGGGAACCAACAGGAAAGAAACAATGTTTTTTTTTTTTTTTTTTTTTGCATGCTCCAAGCACTTAGGATGTTGCTCTGTCTTTAAAGAAATGTTCTTCTTCAAAGACTGTCAAGTCCATTTTTAGTTAAAACATGCTAAGCCCCAGGAGAAAAAGCAATCATTTCTATATGAGAAAGAGTTTCAATGGTGACTTGAGTAGTTATGACTGGTATTCTTTTAATTCCTTTATGATGTTCAAATATGTATGCTAATACACCATTGGTGGGCATGTAAACTGGTACAATTATTATGGAAGACAGTGTGGAGATTCCTCAGAAATCTGAAAACTGACCTATTATATGACCCAGCCATCCCACTCCTTGGAATATGCCCAAATTATATCAGTATATGAGTTACCTGTACCCCGTGTTTATAGATGCTCAATTCATGATAGCTGAGATAAGGAACCAATCCAGATGTCTGTGAACTGATGAACAGATAAAGAAAATGTGGTGTATGTCCACAATGGAATATAACTCAGCCATCAAAAAGAATGAAATCCTGTCTTTTGCAACAAAAAAAAATGTATACTACTGGAGACCACTATGCTTAGTGAAATAAGCCAGATCCCCAAAGACAAATGTTACATATTTTCTCTGAATTGTGGTAGCTAATATACAGAATACAAAACTTTATTGTATATGAGTGAAATTGACATATTAGTATTTAATTATTGCTTATAGCCCTGTCCATCTTCCTGCTGAATAGCAGTCTATTTTTTACTTATAGAACACCTTATTTAGTGGGCCTCTGAACCTGCATGGGAGACCTGGAAGAAGCTCCTGGCTCCTGGCTTTGGACTGGCACAGCTCTGGCCGATGTGGCCATCTGGGGAGTGAACCAGTGGATGGAAGACTTCTCTCTCTCTCTCTCTCTCTCTCTCTCTCTCTGCCTTTCCTCTCTCTGTAACTCTGACTTTTGAATAAATAAATCTTTAAAAATAAATAAAAGGATGACATAGCAACATTTGAGTTTTTTTTTTTTAAAGAATTCACCATGAATGCAGGATTGTAATGGAGGGAAATTAAGATGGGCATAGGTAGACCAACTAGAAAGGTTTTGCATTAGCTGGAATGACTGATGATCATGACCTGGGCTGGCATAGTTTGACAGCTTAGAACTGAATGGATCCACTTAGAGTTTGCAGAAATAGAATCAAGAGACTGGAACAGGTTGGGTGGAGGAGCTGTGCTGGAGAACAAAGCTCCTGGATCATTCCTAAGTCATGAATGGAGCCACGAATGGAAGGATGATGACTTTTATTGAGATCAGGAACACTGGAGGGGAAATCCTCACTGGGGAGGTGAGGATAGGAGGTGTTCAGTTTATGTTCCAATGAGTTCAATGGACCTGAGAAATTTTCAAGAAGTCAGGTTGAGTACACAGATTTGTATGTAAAGAGGCATAAAATCAGGGGCCTTGGAGTCAAAAGGAATGATATCTTTTCCCTTCTTTGAATAGCATTGTATTTTATCTTCAGTTTTTACAGCTCACTTTTATCTTTATTTTTAAATTTTAATTAGTTTTTAACAGATTCAATATAGTTCTTAGATACAATTCTAACAATATACTGATACTTGTTTTAAGATTAATTTATGTATTTGAAAGAGGGAGAGACAGAGAGAGAAAAATCTTTCATCTATTGAATCATTCCTCAAATGGCTGCAACAGCTGGGGCTAAGCCAGGCCAAAGTCAACAGCTCAGATATCCATCTGAATCTTGCACAAGAGTACAGGCGCCCAAGGACTTCGGCCATCTTCAGCTGTTTCCCAGGTTTCATTAACAGAGAGCTGGATCGGAATTGGAGCAGGCAGGATTTAACACTGGCACCCATGTGAGATGCCAGCATGGTAGGCCAGAGCTTAACCTGCTATGTCACAACACCAGCCCCAGGAAGGATATTTATTTATTTATTTATTTATTTTTATTTTTGACAGGCAGAGTGGACAGTGAGAGAGAGAGACAGAGAGAAAGGTCTTCCTTTTGCCGTTGGTTCACCCTCCAATGGCAGCCGCGGCTGGCGCATTGCAGCCAGCGCACTGCGCTGATCCGATGGCAGGAGCCAGGTGCTAGGTGCTTTTTCCTGGTCTCCCATGGGGTGCAGGGACCAAGCACTTGGGCCATCCTCCACTGCACTCGCTGGCCACAGTAGAGAGCTGTCCTGGAAGAGGGGCAACTGGGACAGAATCCGGCTCCCTGACCGGGACTAGAACCTGATGTGCCAGTGCCACAAGGTGGAGGATTAGCCTAGTGAGCCTCGGTGCCAGCCCAGGAAGGATATTTTTAAGAAGAGAATGGAGAGGAGATGGGGCCGGCACTGTGGCTCACTTGGTTAATCCTCTGCCTGCAGCACTGGCATCCCATATGGGCGCTGGGTTCTAGTCCCGGTTCTCCTCTTCCAGTACAGCTCTCTGCTGTGGCCTGGGAGGGAAGTGGAGGATGGCCCAAGTGCTTGGGCCCTACACCCGTGGGAGACCAGGAGGAAGCACTTGGCTCCTGGCTTCGGATTGGTGCAGCGTGCCGGCTGTAGCGGCCAGTTTGGCAGTGAATCAACAGAAGGAAGACCTTTCTCTCTGTCTCTCTCTCTCACTGTCTAACTCTATCTGTTAAAGAAAAAAGAAAAAAAGAGAATGTAGAGGAGATAAAACAGCCTTGAGCCAAGCCTTCATGTTCTCCTATGCTATGAATTGAGTGCTTGCCTCTCTCAAATCCGTAAGTTGAAATCTTAACCCCCAACGTGGTTTTAAGAGGTGGGGTTACAAGGTGGAGATCTCACATCTGAAAGTAGCACTATTATGAGAGACCCAGAGCTAACCCTGCCACCATGTGAGGACATAGGAAGAAGTTGCCATCTAAGAGTCATCAAATCTGCCTTGATCTTACACATTCCTCTCTCCAGGATTGTGAGTAGTCAGTTTCTCTGTGGTTCATTAGCTACCCAGTCTGTAGTGTTGTGCGTTGGCAGACCAAAAACATGAGCCATAGCTCCTACAGCTGGGTATTAAAAAGCAAGGTTGGCAAGGGAGGCTGAGAAAGAGCTCCTAGATAGGAGAACACACATTTGAATGAGATGTCAAATAAAATAAAGAATACAGGAATGGAATGAATTCAGGCACAAATATGTCACTCGGGTTGCTGTTTATTTTTCCCTTATTTTTCTTTTCTTTTGCTATGCAGACTGCTTTATCACTTGCATTTTATCAGAAATTTATTTTAATTTTCCTCAAAATAATATGAAGAAATGTATATATATATATATAATATATATCCCGATATACTTATTCAATTAAAAATAAAGCAATAATGTAAAAATTATTTTATAAGCAATGGTTATAACTGGTTTTGAGCTTACATTTTTCTTTCATTTTGCTTTTCTTCATTTATTTAACTTCAATGTAAATCCTATATAAATGCCTAAGTTATTTACTATCAACATTTCTATTTCCTTCTTTGTACTCAAGTTTGATTACATGATGGCAGCTACTTGAGCAATGGATCAGACAGCCTTCAAAATTAAGCACATCAGGGAAGATGGTTGGTGCAGCAATTAAAATGCTGCTTAGGAAAATTGCATACCGTGTTGGAATGTCTGGGTTCTAGTCCCAGCTCTGCTCTAGATTCCAGCGTCATATTAATGTGTACCCTGAGAGGTAGCAGGTGGTGGCTACCTGCTAGCAGTGAGTCTCTGCCATTCACATGGGAATTCTGCATTGAGTCTCTGGCACTCGGCATTTGGGGAGTGAAATTGAATGGGAGGTCTCCCTGTTCACCTATCTATTGTCTATCTCTCTGTGTCTCTGATTGACTAAGTAATAAATAAATATTTTTTTAAAAAAATTTCAATTCCTGTCTCCTTCTTGAAGCTTTGAGATCTGGATATAAATATTGACCTCAGCTTACATTTACAATGTGAACTTAAGTAACTGGATAAATTCTAGTTGGTATTGAAGAAACTGAAAGTTAGTGTTAAGAAATTGTTTCTTTTCTCCATTTTTCTTATTTCTGATCTTTAGCCTTTTTTTTTATTTTGTACAGACAAGCTATACAGAGAAGTAGAGGCAGAGAAAGAAAGAGAGAAAGAGAGAAAGAGAGAGAGAGAGAGAGAGAGAGAGAGAGAGAGAGAGAGAATCTTCAATCCACTGTGCACACCCCAGATGGCCGCAATGGCTGGAGCTGGGCTGATCTTGTAGCAGGGGTCCAAGGATTTGGACCATCTTCTGCTGCTTTCCCAGGTGCATTAGCAGAGAGCTGGATGGGAAGTGGGGCAGCCAAGACTCAAACCAGCACCCATATGGGATGCTGGCACTGCAAGCGGGGGCTTTACCCACTATATCACATTGCCAGCCCCATGGCTTGTTTTAAATATTCATTGTCAGTCTATTTCTACTGTGACTTTGTAGTTCTTGGGTTTTGCTCTTGATTGAGTCATCTGACCACATGGGAAACTTTGGAAGGCAAAAGTACAGTATTGTTGCATTTTCCAAAACTTTGTAGTTCTGAGGGTGTGTTCATAATACAATAAAGTCAATGGATCCTAATTCTCTTCCCTGTCAAATCTTTGAAGATGTTTTTCATTGTAATATGCAATGTTGGCCGGCGCCGCGGCTCAATAGGCTAATCCTCCACCTTGTGGCACCGGCACACCAGGTTCTAGTCCTGGTCGGGGTGCCAGATTCTGTCCTGGTTGCCCCTCTTCCAGGCCAGCTCTCTGCTGTGGCCAGGGAGTGCAGTGGAGGATGGCCCAAGTGCTTGGTCCCTGCACCCCATGGGAGACCAGGAGAAGCACCTGGCTCCTGCCATCGGATCAGCGCGGTGCGCTGGTCGCAGCGTGCTGGCCGCAGCGGCCATTGGAGGGTGAACCAACGGCAAAGGAAGACCTTTCTCTCTGTCTCTCTCTCTCTCACTGTCCACTCTGCCTGTCAAAAAAAAAAAAAATATATGCAATGTTTACCATCATGAAGGAGAAATAGGAGAATGATTAGATTTTTCTTCTTTGAAGATTATCTCTTTTCTTCCTCTGGATGCTAGAAAAATTCTTTTTTTAAAAAAAAGATTTATTTATTTGAAAGGCAGAGAGGCAGAGGTAGAAAGAGAGAGGGAGAGAGAGCGAGAGAGAGAGAGAGAGAGAGAGGTCTTTCATCCACTGGTTCATTACCCCGATGGCTGCAATGGTCAGGGCTGTGCCAATCTGAAGCCAGGAGCCAGGAGCTTCTCCCACGTGGGTGCAGGGGCCCAAGGACTTGGGCCATCTTCTGCTTCCCCAGGGCATAGCAGAGAGCTGGATCAGAAATGGAACAGCCGGGACTTGTACCAGAGCTCACATCAGAGGCTGGTGCTACGGGCAGTAGCTTTACCTGCTATGCCACAGTGCCGGTCCTCTTAGAAAAATTCTTTAATTTTAACATTGAACCCATTTATGGGATGTTTTTGAAGTTATTGAACTGAGTATATTTTTGTCTCTAAGCAGGTTTTTTCAGTCTCTGCTGTTCTCAAATAGCTCTTTTTGTGATCAATTGATTGTTGCTTCTATTATTTGCATTGTTTTTTGGAGTCATCTTTTTTTAACCAAGATTTTCATAATATGCTTTCTATTATTTTATTTTGCATCATTTTCAATTTTTTAAAAAAAGATTTATTTACTTATTTGAGAGGTAGAGTTACAAAAGAGAGAGAGGAAGAGACAAAGAGAAAGGTGTTTCATCCACAAAGGCCAGAGCTGTGCCAATCCAGAGTCAGGAGCCAGGAACTTCTTCTAGGTCTCTCACGTGGGTACAGGGGCCCAAGTACTTGGGACTTCTTCTACTGCTTTCCCAGGACATAGCAGGGAGCTGGATCAGAAGTGGAGCAGCTGGGACTTGAACCAGCATCCACATGGGATCCTGGTGTCATAGGCGGAGGCTCAGCTTTCTATGCCTCAGTGCCGGTTCCTCTTATGTCTTTTTCTGTTTCTGTCTGTAAATTGTCCTCATTTTGTTGGTCTTTTCAGAGTTCATTTCCTTCATTGACACTTACTCTGGACATTGTATGATTATTAGTATTTTCTAAGCGCATTTAGTTTTATATTCTATTTTTTTTTCCTCATTGGTTTTTGTAACAAGAACTAGAATTAGGTTGTTTAGTTCTGGCCTCACAGTAACTCATTTTTTCCTAGGAAGTAGGAGACAAGGCATCCATGGAGAGTGAAGGTCGGCAGGCATTATTGAGCGATAATGGCATGGTTATAAAAGGTGAAAAGGGAAACAGCCAAGGAGAGAGAGAGAAGAGCTGAGCTAAAAGACTGTGGCTAAGACTGGGAACCATACATTTGCGGTTTCTGCCTTCAGGGAACATGACATTCGGTTGTGGAAAAGCAGAAAAATACAAACTGTTGTGAGCACACAATGCAGATAGGGAGATGTGTGACTCAGACATTTCTTTTTTTCTTTTGCATGATAATCAGACATCTCCCCAAACACAAAGACAGTTTCCTCTTTCAACAAAATTCCAAAGAGAGTAACAAGCAAGACCTCATCCCGTGCCATCTCCATCTACTTTCTGATAAGTTTCCCTGTAAACTTACCACTCACCTTGAGGTCTCAAATATCCCTCTTTGCTGAATTCCTTATATATTTTTAAAGAGCAGACATTGAATTAATTTTTTTGGTAGAGAGTGTGTCTTGCCATCTTTAGCTACTCATTTTGAAATTTAGGGAAACAGGCACAAGTAGATAAAAAGAAAATGACTTCCTTCCTACATACACAGTGGTTTCCAGATAACACTGCATATATGAGCAGGCTTCAAAGGGCTATGAAAAGTGGAATGAAAAGATAATGTGAATTTCCTAAGACCCTTTGAAGCCCCCTTGCATTTGATGCTATGATCACTACTTCATCAGAGCTTTTGGTTTTGTCTGGAAAATTTTTCAAAGACAATTACAGTAACTATACATATGGATCTTAAATTGCAGATATGTTCTCTACATCAAAATATTAAAGATATACAATATACACCATAAAATTTCCAAATCTACTAAAATACACATTTTAGAAGAAAATCCTTGTGGTAATCATCTAGAATAACATAATTTGAATCTTTTTTGTTATACTTAAATGTGGTAAATACACATGAAAAGAAGATTTATTCAAGATCTTCCCTCATTGTACATTGTCACAGACAATATTATAGAGAAATGACAGGTGTGCTGCATTCTAGAGTTCAAAATCCTGAAGAATACAGACGTCAGAAGGATTAAGATGCAGGTCTTCTGTGTATGCCCAACACATCGATTACCCACCAGACACATAGAAATCACAATTTTTCTAGTGAAAATAGGTATCATAATCTTTTTAAAAATATATAGAAATATCATTATATTTTTTTAAAAACAGGTACCATGCTATTCAGTTTCTGGCAGAGGCTTTCTTCCTAGGTAACAGTCTCCTCAGGAGGCATATTTTTGCAGACTCCTCTTTCTATATGAGGAGAGGTCCCTCATCACTGTTGTCTCTACCAAGGGCGCTAATGCTAAAGGATCAGGGCCCCAGCCTGAGACCTCTTTTCATCTTAATGACCTCCTTCAAAGCCTGTATCTCCTGATACAGCCCCAGAGGTTAGGGCTTCAACATGCGGATGTGGGGGGCAAGCAAAGATTCAGTTCACCACACCTTCCAGGTGATGAGATTATTCAAGAAACATAATAGTGTCACTTAAAGGGAGATATCACTTTGGATCTAATCAGATAGAAAAGAAGTACGTTAAAAATGCACAAATGAAAGTAGTGTCAGCTCAGATCTTCTGAGAAGCTACTTGAAAGTCAGCTTTACCCTATCTTCTTTGCACGACCTGCATGGTGAGGCAGGGAGAGCTTGGGATCACACAGCACAAGGGGGCTCGCCCCGCTCCTTTGCAGTATCCTCTGGGCAGCCTAGAAAGCTGCTTCACAAAATCTGCAGTCCCTTCCCCCAAAATACCAGTTATTCTTGTGGTAAGAATAAGGGGGGATTATTTGAAAAGCTCTCATTTGTTAATCAGTTTCCAAACTAATTAGATTCCTTTTCCTTTATTGAGATTTGATGTGCTTAAAACACTGAACTTTGCTATTGCCTATATATTTTCTCCTTAAATGCTAATGTGAATAATTGCTCTTACCACATAAATAAGTGCATATTTCTGTTTTGAGAAAGTTCTCTAAAATAGTTTTAGGAATTTCAACGATGGAATTTGACAATTTCTATAGTCTAATATTCACTGATATTATTGTTATGATTATTCAGTGACTTTCCTAACTCTCTCCTTGTCACTAACGGAAAAGCACTCTTTCTATTAACCTTCCCAGTTACATTTCTGAGAGAGTTTGCTATTTATGCTGTTTTTTGAGGTGAGTCATTAATTAACTAGACTCGTGTTTTTTGTCTATTTTAAGACAAAACATATTTCTGGAATGGAGTATTGCAAAAGGATTGTGTTACAAGCAAAGTATCTAATAACCTTTTCAATGCCTATGCAACAGCTCGCTATTAAAACATTTGTCCAGGGTATTAAAATGACATACAGAGTGATGTTTATTGCACTGGAATAGAGTCCTGCCTGTTGTTTGTCCAGAGACTCTTTGTTTTGTCTCAATGCATGCTTGAGTTTGCTCTCTGCTCTGATTTCCAGTCCTGGCATCCAGGCCAGGCCCCCTAGATATACCCTCCATGATCCACCCACTTCTTGTCTTCTATACATCAAACAATGTAGGAATCATTGGAGTATATTATTTTTAAAAACAGGTCTGGTACTTTCTTGGCTCTTTTGTAACTGTTATTATTGGAATTTTTACAATTTTATGGAATTCAATGGGACCCTACAATTTCCTTGAGTGTAGGATTTCTTCTTTCCTGTGTTTTTATGCCACAAAGCTGAATTTCAAAGAGAAACACGAGAAACACTCTTCTCTCTGCAAGGAATAAAAGGGCCTCAGCAAATTCCTAATCTAATTAACATCTTTAACAACTTAGACAATAAATTGACTGCAACTGCTCTTGAAGCTCCGTGCCACCTTGTTAAGCTCCTTTCCAAGACTGCTATAAATCAAAGGAGAAATGCTAGGCTCGTTGCATATGTTTGTTGCTTGTTCCAATGTGGAAGTCTGATTGCTTTACCAACTGCTCATTTAGACTGGATTTTTTTTTTAGACTTGTTTAGCATTTCAGGTTTGGAAAAGAGGCCCCTCTGAATGCATGGGATTATATTTTGGCTCCAGTTCCTTAGGCCACAGTCTAATAACCTGGTTACTTAGTTTATTATAAATTATGTGTAGTTTTCAAAGAGAATAATGAGCAAATTAAATTTTATGAAGAAGGGTATACATTACCCTTCAATACTTGACCAGAAATGTTGTCATGCTATTGAAAGTCTAAAACTTCTTTCTTATCATGAATGCTTTTGAGAGATGAGGGTACTTCAAAACATTTGCTGAAAAAATAGAGTTTGAAAAAACGGTTAATTTTCATGCAAAGTATTTTGAAATCCACACATAGAGTTTTTATAGTGCACATTTTTCATGAACTTTTTGAAAACCCTTTGTATGCACGAATTTCAATTTTTTGTCACCAAAATAAACTTATCTTTGACTTCCATTTTCCACAGTTTTGAAGTGTCCTCCTGTTTTTACAGAAATCCATTCACTCTACGGTTGTGATGATTGCATTCCTTCAAAAGCACTGGGTCATCATGTATGCTCAGATTAAGCCAATACTGTATTTCTTGATTTCAGACTGAGCCTTATATGAAGACACAGTTGAAATACATAGGAAGGTACGTACTGTGGGTTAGTCATTTAAATGTAAAGTCAATCCATCTGAGCATACTTCATCTTTAATGATGCTTTTTCTGCCCATTGTTTGGTCATTGAGGCCATCTATACAGCTCACAATATATACATTGCCACGACCATGAGGCGGTAACTAAGAGTTCAAATTAAGAAATTTCAAAGTAAGGAATCCCCCAAAGATAGATCTTCACCTGGTATAAAAGAGGACTAATTAGTTTAAAAGCAAATTCAAGAGGAATTTTAATCATTGCCATAAAATATTCAACCATCTAGTAACTTAGCTAAAATAAAACAAAAGCATACATTGTTTTCATTGTGTCCATAAAATAAGAAAGAAACAGGCTTGCATATATTCATATTCACAAAAGGGGAAATAAAGAAAGTATATAGAAATTCTTAATGCTTTGGCTTTGGCATTAGCAATTATAATTAGTAATAAACCACCCAATAAACTTTGTTTTTTAATATACTGCTTATGATATTAATAAGGAATTTTTTTTACAGATTTACTTTATGTATTTGAAAGGCAATTACAGAGATGGGGGAGACAGAGAGATCTTCCATCCAGTGGTTCACTCCCCAGATGGTCACATTTGAATTCAGGAGCCCTGCAGGAGCTTCATTGGGATCTCCCAGAGGTTGCAGGGCCCCACACACTTGGGCCATCTTCCACTACTTTTCTAGGCACATTAACAGGCAGCTGGAGGGGAAGTAGAGCAGCAAGAACTTGAATCAGTGCCTGTATGGGATGTCAGTGTGGCAGGCAGCCACTTAACCAGCCACATCCAACGTTACAACTTCAGCCCAGGAGCATGATTTTTTGAGAATGAATTTCACAACATATTACACAACCAATACCATAACCCGGAAATCTGATACCTAGCACAAGAAAAGAACAGAAATGTAGAAAAGCATGGTTATTTAATTGCTGAAAAATGAAAACAAGAGCATCTGATGATAATCAAGTACATTATGATACATCATCCATATTCATTAAAGTCACAGTTGTAAATATTATACCCCAACATGAGGAAAGGCTTATGAACTAATGCTAGAGGACAATAAGAAGCAGGCTGAAACTTGTGTACACTGTAATTATAGATTTTTTAAATATACATATGAAAAGCATAGGAAATATTACTCCAAAATAATAGAGTAATGTTTCATGGATTTTTCCTTTCTGCTTACCAAACTTTCTTGTGATGTGGTTATATTACCATTACTTCTTATAATATTTATTAAAAAATAAGCATGGCAATTTCTTAAACCCAGTACTTGTGGATAATAAACAAACCTCAATGAAAATAGCTATTTAGGAAAATGACTTCTGTCCTGCTTTTGAACTTTTGTGATGATGATGGTAAGAGAGAGAGAGAGAGAGAGAGAGAGAGAGAGAGAGAGAGAGAAAGAAAGAGAGAGAGAGAGAATTAATATTGAGAAAAAAAAATGAGTCCAAGCCAACCTCTCACTTTAGGAAAGGTTGAATCAGAGGATTTCACGGGTGTGACTGAAGTATATCTGAGTCTTCATTTTTGAGATATAGCCTAGAAATATTTTGTAAAAATTCATTTTCATATAAGGTCTTATAGGATAGGAACAGTCTGATGTTTGATGTGGAGAGTAAGTCAGCCAAGAGGCCAGCTGTGAGATAACATAGCTTAGATTTTCTTTTTTGTGTGTGTGTGTTTGTTTTTTTCATAGTAATTTCACAGATCTTCTAAATTACCATTTACTTTTTGGGATTTAGACCTGAGAAATGGAACCTTTTATGTCTGTGTCATCCAAATGAGTGGCTTGTTTGCTGATAAGTTCCGGTACAGTATTAGTTGTAAATTTCAGGTGACCAGATTTTTTTGTAGTTTCAGGAATAGACCTGGGATTTTCTATCTGTATCCCAGCTGCATTGCATCACTGCTTTGGAGAGATAATTCAGCCACTCCTGTGGGGATAAAAATTAAGATTGACTTTTGTATGGAATCAACATTTTGTTGAATATTTGTTCCATACATATATGCATAGCTAGGTAAAGGAAAAATTTGTACAAATGACTGAATTGCATTTTTATTCTCTGTATGGTCTCGCTAATAATTCAATTTCTTGTATTTTCTCCATGTATATTGAAGAGGCTTGAAATACTATTTTTCATTGCATGTTCAAGAGTAAGCTGGACGGGCCGGCACCGCGGCTCACTAGGCTAATCCTCTGCCTGTGGCGCCAGCACACCAGGTTCTAGTCCCAGTTGGGGCGCCAGATTCTGTCCCAGTTGCCCCTCTTCCTGTCCAGCTCTAGCTGTGGCCAGCGAGTGCAGTGGAGGGTGGCCCAAGTGCTTGGGCCCTGCACCCCATGGGAGACCAGGAGAAGCACCTGGCTCCTGCCATCGGATCAGCGCGGTGCGCTGGTCGCAGCGTGCCAGCCGTGGCGGCCATTGGAGGGTGAACCAATGGCAAACGAAGATCTTTCTCTCTGTCTCTCTCTCTCACTGTCCACTTTGCCTGTCAAAAAATTAAAAAAAAAAAATAAGCTGGATGGTTTGTGCAATGTGAATACAAGGTTCTTCCAAGTGAGTGGTATTTCATTTCTTTAGCAACGTGTAGAGATCAGTTGAAATGCTCTCTTTCCAATGGACCCATTCTCCCTTCCCCACACACTGGAGGGCACGTGCTTCCATGAACATGTGCATGTTTCCTGGAGTGGTCTAGCCTCCTAAATCAGAGTAATAAGATGAACCAGAAGGGTTCTCTAGTCTCCCAGATCGGACAAATACGAAGTCTGAGAAACTCGAGGATTTTGGAGGTGATGTATCAAGAACTTCTAAGACGGCCAGCCCCACGGCTCAATAAGCTAATCCTCTGCCTTGTGGCACCGGCACACCAGGTTCTAGTCCTGGTCGGGGAGCCAGATTCTGTCCCAGTTGCCCCTTTCCAGGCCAGATCTCTGCTGTGGCCCAGGAGTGCAGTGGAGGATGGCCCAAGTGCTTGGTCCCTGCACCCCATGAGAGACCAGGAGAAGCACCTGGCTCCTGCCTTTGGATCAATGCGGTGAACCCCACCCTAGGTTGTCTTTGCCAGCATCTAGCAATGAATGCTGAGGACTTCTTGAACTGGGAGTCTCTAGAGAGCCTGCACCTAAATAAGAAGTTATAAAAAGAATGGATTCAGCCTGAAGTTGTGTTGCTGTTGTTAGTTTTTAAAGAAAAAGTTCCCGAGTAGTTGCGTTTGATCTATTATCAAGGCTACCTCTGATCAGTCCTTTACTAGAGATTTTGCTGATGTTCGTCTACAGTTTTTACAATAAACTACTCCTATGGCCATTTAGATATGATTAAGTATAATATGGTGTTGATAATTTCTTTTTCCTCATCACTATCTTTACTGATACATGTATCATTCGAGTCATGAATGTCTTCATAAATTCATATATTTAATATATCTCCTAGTTCCAGGATCCCTGAGGATACCAAAACCTATGGTTGCTCAACTCCCTTATGTAAAATGTCATAGTATTTGCATATGCCCTATGCACATCCTCCCATGCACTTTAAATCATCTCTGGATTACATAAAATATTTACTACAAAGCAAATACAGTGTAAATAGTTGTTATAACATAGTGTTTAGGACATACTGACAAAAAATTTTCCTACTTGTGGAGATGAAATTACAGACATGGTACAGATGCAATTTTTTTTGCAAACATTTTCCATCCATAGTTGGTTAAACCTATGAATCCAGAATCCTTGGATTCAGAGAGCCAACTGTACTTTCAAAAGGCTAATCAAACTGAAATATACTCTCCACGCTGTTCTCATAGTGTGGCGTGCATAAAGTCTGTTATGTTTTCTCTCTTAGCCTTTTAATTTGGTATTCTGGTTTTAATAATCCTCCCTTTCTTATTTATACTGAGTTTCCCCTGTTTGGTGCTTTCCATGATTAAAAAAGACAGTCATCTAGTTACACTAGTCTCTCTTGCTACTCATTAGGCTACTTTACAAATAAAATCCTTATCTGGGGTTTTGATTGCTTTCCTATGAGAAAAGGTGTTTGGGATGTAGGGCTTTGTTCCCCCTTCTTTCATTAGTGTGTTTTGTCATAAATTCATAGGAGAAAAAAAAGAAGTGCTTGGAAAATAGTTCTGTGCAATTGACAAATCTATTTACCTATCATTTTTTCTATCAGTATCCTTAGCAAAAAAAAAAAAAATACTGTGCTTGGTGCACAATAGGTCCTAAATATATCTATAATGGATTGGGATAAAAAAAAAACTATGCAATAAAACCATGCAGTAAATTTCATGAAAAATAAATCAAGATATTCAGATCTCCCATCTCAAATTATGCTCAAACATGTGACCTAAAGAGAGTATGGGACAGCAATGAATTTGGTTGTAAAATATACAATTCATTGGTTGTCAGTGAGCAAACTGCCGAGACGCTAAATCACTTTATAAATATACAAGGCAACAGTTGTGTTTATCTCTAGTTTCCATGATCTGGTCAGCCAAACAAAAGATCTGCCTGGACTCTTTTGCTTCTTACCATGTAAATTTGAAGTTTGAGGCTTCTAGTTACTCCTAATGAGAGTTCCTAGAGTTATAAGGTTCATGAGTGAATTGTTCAATAATCTAATTTAGTAGGAACTCAAAAGCCATGTTTTAAAGAATGGCTTGACCAGACACAAAAACAACCACATATTGTACTATTATTCCATTTATATGAAATGTCTAACAAATGCAAATACAGAGAGACAGAAAGTAGATTAGTGGTTGCCTGGGGCTTGGGATGGGAACAGGAATTAACTGTAAACAGACACAAAAGATCTTACTGGGGCCATGGAAATGTTCTAAATAGAGATCATGGTGATAATTACATAACTTGGAAAATTTATGAAAAGTTTTGAAATATATATGTATATACATACACACTTATACCAGGGTACTTCAAAAAGTTGAAGTAAAATGAAATTAAAATAAATATTTTGGTAAAAAAAAAGGTTTTGAAATCTGTTTATTTCATGATACACATTTTATGTTAATTTCTGAAGACCCCCATATGCATGGAGTAAAAAAAACTTTCGCGCCAAAATAAACTAATATTTTAATTATTTTCCATGACCTTTTTGAGGTACCATGATACATGTATATAAATGGCTTGATTAAAGTGTTGTTTGAGTCAGTGTTCAATGAGAGTCATTCAGTCTAAACTTCTTAACCAATGTCATTGTCCTCCACTCCCCATCACATATGATAGTAACAAATTCTGAGCATTCATTGTGCTTGCCATACTTGGAAGGAGTGTGCAAGCCTTACCCTCCAATTCTAACCTCTTTCATTCAGAATTCAGAAAATGACAGTGACTTAAAAGTTCTCTGGAGAGAAGTGTAAAATTTATGCAGACACATCAATCATGTCAATCTTTATTACAGCGCTCTCTCCCCAGAACCTATCATGGTGTTATGCATTTGATATACACTCCATAAATATCTGTTGAATAAATACATGGAGATCTGCATGAATGTACGGCTCCCAAATAGCATTGCTGGTTCTATGGAAGAATTTCCCATAAATGTAGGAATCTGGAGTAAGTAATTCATAGCCAACTTTTCATTCTAGTACTTTATGGTTAAGATTAATGCACAACTCAAATATTTTCAACCAAACATCATTTTATCTGTACACTAAATGTTATGAAATACTGTGTTCTTTCTCTCTCAACAATTGAATATTCCCCCAGGAGGCTGAGGGGATAAAAATAGGCCCAATGTTACATCAAGTTACTAGCATACAATGAAAAAGCGTTTTAGAATCATAGGAAGAAGGGGTTACGGCATGTTCTGGTTTATTCATAAAACCACAGTGGAAAGACCCACTTGCAACACAGTTTTTGGCAATGGACCTTGTTCAGGAACAAAATCAATAAAAGTCAGAGTGCATTAAGGAACTGATGGATCAAACAAAGGCATTCTGGCATAAAAAAGAAATTAATTCTTTATAACCTGAGTTTGACTTATGACAGTCGATGCTGATGAACGACCATGATATATTTCACTCCGTCACAGAGAGCTAACTTCACAGTCCTTTTCTTTCCCCCAGGTGTTCCTGCATAGGTGTTAGGGGTAATTAGCTGCTATTTTTCTCAGTAATTCAAAATCTGCAATGAATCAAAAAGCTTTGAGTGAGTGATTGTAGAAAAGGCAACACTCAGTTTATTATGTAGCACGTTCTTATTCCGGTTGTTTAATGTTCAGAATAGTTTCCCAGAGTTCATTTTGCATACCCGTTAGGCTTTTTTTCCTCCCTGTGTACCAACTTTTAATCTGTTGATGTGCACATACATACATGTATCCCTACACCCACATGTGTCTACATGAATGCACCAAAAATCTGCATATCATTATTTACTGCAATTATGGCTATAAATGCAATTGATTAAAATGTCAGGATGTTGTTCAAAATAAAACATGCTATTTTTGGTCATAGAATTCACTTTCATTGTTCTGTTTTTTTTTAAGTAAATCCTAAGAAACTTTTGATTCAAATTCACATGTGCCCATAGCAATGTAGTTATTCAAAAATGCATCTTTTCCTCTTATGAAAAGTACCATAGAATAAATCTAGGTATCATCATCATAAGAAATATCTCAGAAGTCTCCAAATTTATACCCGCATCTTGAATGAGGGCCCTGAAACCTGCAACCCTCAAAATGAATCAATTTGAAAACTGCCTTTTTTGCAAGTAGCTCTACAACTGGAATATCAATGTTCAGCTTTTTTCACATACTGTCTGGACAGATTGCCAGGAGACTCTAGTAGTTACTTTCTGCACCTCCGATTCTGTGGCAGAGGTAGAGACTTCCCAACACCAGGATCCAGCTTTCTCTTTGCCATCCAAAGCCTGTCCCACAGCCCAAAATTGTATGGTTCTTGGCATGAGGACTGGGAGGATGTAGCATGTCTTTTTCACCCTGGTAATTGCTATCAGCAGTATTTCCACTGGTTGCTGTGTTTTCATTGCAAAAGTTGGTGACAAGGAGGCTGTGCCAGTGCCAGCAAGACCAAGACCCCATGAGCCGGCCCAGGGCTTTCTTGTGGCAGAGATAACCCAGCACTGTAGAAATGCCTACCTCCTACCTACATTTGCTGGCTTGCAGTACCCCTAGGAAAGCACACTTAGTTTAACACATAGTCATTTTAGGACATCAAGGAATCATTTGTAGTTCCCCAAAATCTTGTTTGAAAAACCTGTCCTCCCCACCATGCTGGAAGCTCTGTCAGGCTAAAGGCAATGTATTCTTTTTATTTTCCTTTAGCGCCTTGTGAATGATTGGGGCTTGATTTTGTTAGGATTCTTTAAAAAAAAATCTATAAACTATGTTTGTGTGAATATTTACTTGATAGTTATTACCCAACCACAAACTCTTTGTCATATTGCAATACTGCAGTATAGATGCAATGGCATTTTTATACTCAGCAAATCGTAGCTTGATTCTGTAGCTTTCAGATGAGTGTTGATAGTATGAAAACCTATTAAAATTATTTGCTCATTGATGCAGTGTAACAGAACTTCTTTCAGAGATGGCTACAGATAATTAAAAATTGTTATTTCTTCAATATTCTCCTTAGAATGGAGTTTTAGGTCTCTAAGTCTTGAGTGATACAAGCAGTGGAGACTTTAGTAGGATACATTATTACTCTGTGCTTCGACCCAGCATGCCCTACCTGCAGCTGGGATGAACCAGTGCTCTGTGGAAGACCACACTAACATGGGTTAGTGGTCCTCACTTCCTTCTCTGAGTGCCTCCAACCGACATGGTAAAACTGACTGCCATGTGGAGCACGAGCCTATGGAGCTCCCTAAAGCAGATTTCTCTGTCTTGATTTCTGCCCAGGGTGAACATCGACCCTGAACATTGAGGATGTTGTTTGGAGGATTCATTTGACGTTTGGGAAGTACTGACAGGGTCCCCTGCACCGAATAAAACACAGGAGGCGGCGTGTTTCATTTTCCCACTGGGCTTAGAGTTGAGGTAATTATGGCTCTGGGTTTTGTGCATGTTTGGAATTTAAAACTGTTGCTTTGTCAGTGTGTTGATTTTATGGTCCGTCTCAAGAGTAAGTAGATTTCAAAAACATTGCCAGTTAAGAGGAGAGTTGGCTGACTGCTAGATAGAAGTATCTGGATAATAGTAGTATCCGTCCCACAAGATGGTTCTGAAAGGAGGGTTATAATTGACTTAAGCCATTTTTTGCTGCCTGTTCTTTTAAACATGTGGCTGGAAAGGCTCTTCTGGTCTCTTCGCTCAAATGCTCAAACATATTCTGTAACAGTCACGCAGCCTGGTCCAACACAAAGAGAGTATTGTGCTTCATCACTAGCCTAGGTTTTCCTACAAGATCAAATGTGAAAGCTATTTCCATTTGAATTGGAAATATGCAATAAACATTTTCTTGATAGAACCTTTAAGATTTCTCTGTGCATGGTAAGGAAGGCAAAAAATAAAATGGATTATATCTCCTTCAGGCAGTGAAAAATGGAATGAGAGATATTTTCTTCTGAAAATGTCACAGGCCAATATCAAAGAGACCATGAAACTGTTTAGTCGCATAAGGGACAATACTTAGAGATGGGAAATGGGATTTAGGAACATACTTAAATCTTACAGACTGAGAGTTTGCAATGCTTTCCATAAAGGCTTGCCTGAAGTTTAGCTTAGAATGATTTATAAAGGAAAGATTTGTAAATCAACTCATCGGGTAAAGACATTTACAGAAGGTGTTTATGTGACTTTAGAGGATGCCCTGAGTCCAGCTTCTCTTAAATGTGTGAGAAGTGCCATTTTTCATAACACTTAATATGCAGAAGCCAATGATTCTTATTTTATTAGACAGGATTTTGTTGTATCCCTCAAGTTTGTAAGTCAGCGAAAGCAACAGAAACCAATTCCTCTCTCAAGTTGCTGTATAACTATGATTTTAAATCAGAAGTTTGGATCTTGCATCTACCATCCATTCTCTTGCCTCATTTACAGGTTCCAGCAACAGGCCCATGCACAAAGCACAGAAAGATGAGGACCATCTCCCAGGTTTAGTCATTTGTTTTATTGCAGAGAGCCCAGCCCCTAATGATATTCCAGTGAGGAGAGGATTGACGAGCAGAGGCCATGAGATGTGGAGCTGCATCCTTCTGTTGTCTCTCACATGGACTTAGGACTTCCTGTGGGAATCTACACCTTGGGAAAGAGTCCTGGAAGGCCAGCCATAACCAGTGGAGGTTTGGGTAGAAGAGGCAGAAAGCATGGCATGGTGTGAAGATGCTGAAGGGCCCTGTGTCCTGGAAGCCTACCCAGGCAACGGAGGATCCCTTGCCCTATGTCACTGGCAGGACCATCACAGCCCCTCTAGAATGATTTACGTGGGTTCTGAGTTGGTGTTTGGAAAGAGGGAGATCCTTAATATCTTAAAAGGAAGAGAACATGGTGAAGAAGGCAAGGTCAAAGTTGGGAGAGACCACTACCTATTGGGGCCTGGAACTGTGTCTTTGATCTCATCTTGTCCATTTTGAACAAGGCCAGAAGCAAAGTCATTTTCCCTTGGGACATTTGTCAGAGCCCAATTAGGATAGAGGACCATGGGAAGCTGAACTCTCTGTTGGAACAAAGGCATCTCAAAGCAGTCATTATTTCTGCTGATGTGCAAACAGGAAGCTATGGATAGGGACTGGTCCAAAATTCTTATGATGCTCAGGATACAGTGTAACAGACTGAGCTTTTTTTTAAAAGCACTTATTTATTTATTTGAAAGGCAGAGTTAAAGAGAGGTAGAGGCAGAGAGAAAGATAGAGAGGTCTTCAATCCCCTCGCTCCCCAAATGGCCACAGCAGCCAGAGCTGGGCCGATCTGAAGGCAGAAGCCAGGAGCTTCTTCCAGGTCACCCTTGTAGGTCCAGGAGCCCAAGGACTTGTGCCATCTTATATTGCTTTCCCAGGCCATAGCAGAGCGCTGGTTTGAAAGTGGAGCAGCCTGGGCTCTGGACTTGAATCAGTACCCATATGGGATGCCGGCACTGTAGGCAGGGGCTCTACCCACTACCGCCACAGCGCCAGCCCCAGACTGGGTTTTTTGAAGCTGCCAGCATTGTAGCCTTGGAGCATATGTATCTGAGAAGACATGGTGCTCCTGGCTATGGCTGAGGACCTGGTGAAGGCCACTCAGTAGCACAAGCGAGATTTCATTCTTCGACTCAGACTGGCCTCATGAACATTCGGCTGGAAGTGTCGTAAGCCAATCAGCACCTGTAGACAGCAGCCCCTGCACTCTTTCATGTCCCAGAGCACAAAACCCTTGGCAATCTCTTTTGACTGTCAGACTCTGTTCTTCAGCTTCAGATGGCCTTCACTTTTAGACATTCCTGTTGTTCAAGGAAATTCTGGTTCCTCCAAGGGGGAATCAAGTGGTAAAACTGCCAAGGCAGAGACATGTGGAGACCCCTGGGAAGTTTTAAAGCTAGCCTATCTAGCTGTTTCTCAAGGGACTGCATTTCATGGACAGGGTCAAGGTTGATAGCTATGACAAGGATGGGAGATGGGAAAGTCTCAACCAGGAGAGCAGGTTACGGCCTCCTGCTGAAATCTAATGTTGCTATTGGCTATGGGGAGAGGCTGCCCAGCCCAGGAGGCTGACCTTCTCAGGTTCCAGACATCATCTTTCTACAACTGAGAATAAAGCAGGAATACAGACTTAGGTGGTACAGGTGGTGCCCAGGAAGCCGTTTTCTCGTGTGTTGAGAACATGAGATCCTCTCCGAGGGGGTGTCTTGTCTTTCTGAGGCCCCGAGAGCCCCCTCAACAGTAACCAAGAGCACCTAGGAATAATGACCAAGGCTCCACCATCCTTGGAAGCTGCCCAGCCTGAGGCAGGAGAGGACCAAGGTGGGCACGATGTGTTTACAGAACTCTGCGGAATGGCTCAGAGGCTGGTGTATACAGAAGGTTCTCTCTCTGCTCCATGTGCTTTTATTCTTATACTTTATGAACTGTTCTAGCAATGTGGGTCTGAATTTTCACTTCTGATACTATTTTAAAATAAGGGATCTCTTAACAGGAGCGTTCCCCTTATATATTTGCCTGTAGAGTGATTTAAATTGAGCTCATCACTATTCTGAACATCAAAAAAGTAAGATTTGCAACCGTAAGAACAGAACTGGAGAAACATGGGAGTGGGCATTTTGTACAATGGTTAAGTCACTGCATAGGATGACTGTAACCCCTGTAGGAGTGCCTAGTTTGAGTCCTTGTTCTTCTGCTTCTGATCTAGCATCCTGCTAATGCAGATTCAAGGAGGCAACAGGTAATGGCTCAAGTATTATGTGGGGAACTGTTCTGAGCTCCTGCCTTTTGGCCTGGCCCAACCTAGGCTGTTGCAGACATTTGAGGAGTGAATCAACAGATGGAAGATCCTTCTCTCTCTCAAAAAAATGAAAATAAATAGTGTTTAAAAGAACTGGAAACACGTGAGTGTGTGTGTTTGGATATAGTAATGGAAGTTTTCTGTTTCATACCAATACCAATGACTTGCTTCAAATTCAACCGCAAAAACACATTCTCAGAATCAGGAAATTAATTAGGGAATCCAAAATTGAATGGTAAGGACACACAGAGTTGAAAGTCGGGGACCCTGGAAAAAGTACATGAGGATTTTAATCCCAGATCTAAATTTGAATTAGTAGGATGTTGTTCAAGCTGGTGAGCCCTACTGAGCTTGACATTTACTCTCCAGAATGAGGAGGATAATGATATTTACCCACAGGGCTGAAAAAGCACGTGACTTCTTCACTTTGAATCCACATCATATTCTAAGACCCTTGCGCTCCCATTGTGCTTCTAGTCTTCCTCTGTCATCTCTCAAGTCACGTAAGAGGAAAGAGAATAAAATAACATGCCCACTTAAGTGCTGACAATGTGTGTCCTTGCTTTACTGGGTCTTTGGGAAGTGGAAGCGGTTCTCCACTCTGGGGAGGGCCACTTAGGTGGATAATAAGGGCCCAATGTCTAGTCTCCATGGCACCCTCAATTGCCTGTGTTTTCCATCTCACTTCTGGAACATTATACCATTGTCCGTTGCTTAACCAAGAGGGTTTTGCCAAACCCAGATCATTTGGAAAATGCAAGCGAAGCCTCAGACAAATAATAAGACAGGAGTTTCCAACTGGTTGTGAAAGGAGGAACTGCTTTTCACTTCCCATTTCTCAGAAGGCTGGGATAACGCATTGGTGGGCAGTGGTTAGTGGGAGAGGAGGTAGTATGGGGAAAATGTCATAGAAAACCCCTGAAATGGTGGGAAGGTGAGGTGGGGACCTTTAAAAGGAGAGGTTTGGAAGAGTCAGTCTCCTGTCACACTGAAAATCTTGGGAAGTCCCTTAGGAACTGAGGTAGGAAATGACTGGGAAGAGGTGATGTTACTTAGCTTGGAAAATTGCCAATAGAATCTTGGGCAGACGCTCTTTGTTGAAGGGAGGCTAAAACATTCCGAAGTCAGAAGACAGAGCAACTCATTTTTAAATTTTCCATCAAAACCAATTATATGCATCAATGAGAACTGAGGGAATTTAGTGGAGGACAGAGGGATAGCATATGAATTCACCAAAGTGAAGTTTACTCTCACCTTTAACTCTTTGTTTAGCTCAATAGAATTCAAATCTGGGGCAACATTGTGATGTCATGGGTTAGGCTGTCGCTTGAGATGCCAGCATCCCATAGAGGAGCATTCATTTGAGTTTCCACTGTTCTGCTTCTCACCCAGCTCCCTGCTAGTGTGCCTGGGAAGCAGCAGATGATGACCCAAGTACTTGAGATTCTCCCACGCACAAAGGAGACCTGGATGAAGCTCCCAGTTCCTGGCTTCTGCCTGGTCCAGGCTAGGCTCTTGTGGCCATTTGAGGAGTGACCAGTGGATGGAAGAGTACATGCTCTCTCGCTTGCTCTCTCTCACACACACACTCTCTCTATATATATATCTTAGTATATATGCATATATATACTAAATCCTTTATCCTAAAGTATTCTAAATATTTTATACTGTCAGATTTTAGTAGGTTTAGTTTTATTTTAAATGTAGCAAAAATATCTTACAACTTACTGATTTCTGATGAGTCTTTTTGCCAAAGTTCCTTTTCTGGTGCCCATGATGCTAGATTTGTTCGTTCTGGCGTTATGGCTATTTCTAGCATAGGCTTTTAAACAGAAACACATCTCTTTCTAAATAGCATATTTACAACCTAAGGCGGTGGATCAATAGTGATTAAAAATAACCTAAGTCCCAAATGGTAGCCCTGTGGACTATTTATTTTATATTTTATTTTATTTACAGCTTTATGGAAACAACTCAATTGTCACTTGCAAAGATGTAAGATTTCACTGCAAATCCAATTCTCATTTCTGCTAAAAATCAAAGACCTCTAAAGACTGAGTTTTTGCAAGCATGGCTCAGTGGCAGCAATCAGCTAGGATTTAGTAGCCCCTTTGAGCCTTTTGGATTCCTGGCATTCATGGTAGGTCTCCTGTTCCACTTGCTTGGTTTATTCACATTGCCTATCCCCTGTGGCATTTGAGTGCTAGACTTATCTTTAGGATGTTTACCAATAGACCCTTTTTCTCCTTAGCTTTATTGGTGCATAATAGACACACAGAACTTATATATGTTGAAAGTATATAATTGATTGATATGTCTATATATTGTGAAATAGTTGCTACAATGAAACTAGTTGACATGTCCATCACCTCACACAATCATCTTCCAAAAAGTTTTTGATGGGAAAAGCATGTAAGATCTACCCTTATAGCAAATTTAAAATTTCAAGTACTTGTTTGCCAGGATTTGTGGGGTGAATAGATGAGGGGAGGTTGGTCAAATAGCACAAAGCTTTAGTTATGCATGACAAAAAAGTTCTGGAGAGCTAACATGCAGCTTGATGGCTGTGGTTACCAGTAAACCACTTTTTAAAGGTTGAATTGACTGATCAATTCAAATGAATGAATATTTGAATAATATGAATTTTGCTTTTTAAAATTCTCTCTCTGTCTAAGTAATTAACTGATGCTGGCCATCAACTTGCATCCAACTATTCATTGAATTGGACCATAGATGAAAGAGCCTGATGAATTATTTGGAGATTAATATTAAGCTAGGTGATTTGGTTTAAAGGAAATAGTTTCAAGACACATCTATGTACTTTTTTCTTTTTAGCTGAAATTTTAAATTTGCAGCTGAAGCCTCCCAATTAAAGATGTTGTCCTGGTATTTCTAAGTAACAATCATTTAGAAGCAGTTATGAACTAGCGAAGTATAGAAAATTTTGGAAAATATATATATCATAACACAGATGAAGATAAAAATTAATGCAGAAAGAACAAATTTGAATAATTTAATAAAAACAGAAAACCCATATCAAGCAAATCAATCACAAGTCACAAACATCAAATGTACTTTACAAAAGGTTGTATGCTAGTTCCTTTTGCAAACAAACATTTTTTCCCCTGAGTTCTCACTTTAAAAGAAAATTACCTGAGCTGGGGGTGGGGGTGTCAGTGTTGTGACACATCCCATGTAGGAGTGCTGGTTCAAGTTCAGACAGCTTTGCTTCCAATCCAGCTTTTGCCTAATGCACTTGGGAATACAGCAGATAATGGGCAAGGGCTTCGGTCCCTGCCACTTAAGTGGTAGACAAAGATGGATTTCCTTGCCCTTGGCTCCTTGCTTTGCATTGGCCTGGACCAGCCCTGGCCTCTGTGGGCATATGGGGACTGAACTAACAAATGGATGATCTCTCCTTCTCTCTCTCTCTCTCTCTCTCTCTTTCTCTCTCTCTGCCTCCTTCTGCCTTTCAATTAAATAAATCTTTATAAAGAAGATATAAAAGATATACTTCTTTAGAATTTGTAATACATAGACAAATCCATTTTATCTGTTAATTTGAAAAATTGTTTGGTGCAATATGGCTAAAAAATTGCTGTCCCCCACTCAGAGGTGCAGAAACTATGTCCTCAAATATGTTTTGAATCACTTGCTGGAGTCCCATAAGCAGGTCAGGTAGAGCCAGGCCTGGGTCTCTTTATCCTGGCTTTTGGTCCAGGGCTCTTCCAACTGTATTATCCCGGCCCACAATCTGCAACAGAATCTTTTCCAGAGTAACACAGAAAAAAACATTGAGTCCCAATGGTGCTACAAGGCTAAAATATGAGATGTGATTTAAATTAATTGTCACGTTCTGTGGTAAAGCAATGAAAATATTATTCAAGCTTAACCTTTGAGACAAACTTAAATAAACTCAGCCAAATTCTTGGAGAACATTCCGCAAAATGACTCCGTGGAAGGTGAGTCAAATTTAGCCAGAACCATCAGCGTTATCCTCCTACTGTTTAAAGTGGAAGCCATACTGCTGTGGTACCTTGGATGCTGTGGGTCAGAGGTATTTTTGTATCATTCTGACGTGCAGTCCTGTCTGCTAAGAAGTTTTTCGATATGGCCACAATTTTAATTGCTTGAGCAAATGGATAAAAAAGAAAACAAAATTAGGTTTTGCAGCAGTCAGACTCACAGTCTCCTCAGATTTCCTGGTTCTCCCTTCGTTTATGGATTGACCGGTAAAAATGAGCAGTGACCACAAGAATGTACTGCAACTACTTCCCCTCTGCTGAGACCCGAAGACCATACTGTCCAGCACAGTGGTCAGAGCTTGTCCTCCGAGATCAGACATTATGAAGAGAAAACTTGGCTTTATGTGCTCTAGCTATGCGGTTAAATCACTTAATCCCTTTAAGCTCCCATTCACTTTTTATTTCAAAATATCTGTGGCCCGCATACCACATGCACTGAAATACATGAGAGATGGCAGCAAAGGCAGTAAACAAAGAAGGCAAAATCCCCATCTTCGTGGGGTTCAAGATTTAGTGCCTCTTGGATGTAAAAATGGAGAGGATAATTATACTTACTTCACTAGGTAATTCATGGACCTTTATACAATTATAAATTTGTGAACATTAGGTGTTATAACCTCTGCCTTCAGCAGGTTGTGGAATGGATTAAGTTCCAATATACCTTCCTGTGTCAACAAGCTTTGCTCCTTCCTGCTCTGTAGGAAATAAAATCATGGAAAAGATTCAGAATATTAATTCAGCATCTCTGTCCTTCTGTCTCTTTCTCTCATTTTTCCCTTTTGTTGAAATAATTTTAGGGTTGAATGTTTAGCCTAGTGCTTACGACCTCCTGAGACGTCTGTGCACTGTATCAGAGTGCCCGGGTTTGAGTCCCAACCCTGGCTCCCCAGACGGCTCAAGCATTTGGGTTCCTCACATCCATGTTGGAGACCTTACTTGTACTCATTTGGTGTGTGAACATGTGAAGAGGAGCATCTCTCTCTCTCTCTCTCTCTCAAGGAAAAATGTTTAAAAAACTTACATAAAACATGTAAAAATAGTGTTTTTGACCCAACTTTTTCTAATGTTAACAACTTGTTATCAAGGATAGTACCATCAGTACAACTAGGAAATTAATGCTGATAAAATTCATCAACTGAACTATAGACTTTATATTATAGAAGAATGTTTTGTTGCTGCTGTTGTTGTGTGACTGGTTTCTTTCTTTTCTTCCAGAATCCAGTCCAGGGCACCACAGTGAATTGAGTTCTCATGTTCTCTGAGCCCGTTTCAGCCTGGATCAGTTCATCAGTCTTTCCTGATCTCCACACATTTGAAGAGCACTGGGTGGGATGTATGTTAAGTTGGCTTTGTGCTATTTTTCATGATTAGATGGAGGTTTCACCAGGGTCCTTCAAAGGGCTCATGGAAATGGAATTAAAACCTAAGTTTATGTTGGTGCAATTTTTTTTTGAAATCCATGCATACACACATTTTGGCAAGAATAACAAATGGTGATGTAATCTCAGTGTCTCATATAAGGAGGTACATATTATTCATATGTCTCACCTCTGGTGGTGTTAACCTTGATTAAGGTGATGTCTGCCAGGTGTCTCCCTTGTAAATTATACATATCCTGGAAAGGATAATTTGAGATTATGCAAACACCTGTTTCTACTTTAACTTTGTCTACTAATTTTAACAGCCTTTGGAGGATTTTGCTTGTAGTAATTATTACTATGTTCTAGTGTTGATCGCTCCATTTTTATCATTCCTTATAAAATTTATTTTTTCCTATGGGGAAGACTTATCTCTTTTTTTTCATTTATGTTTTCAACTATAAACTCAAGGATATCTTCCTGTAAGTTTACTATATAACTATTAATATTTTATTTGTGTATTGCTCAGTTTGTTCTAGTTTTGGCTATTGAGGATAATTGAGGATATTTCCAGTGTGGTTCCTTTTGACACCACATGATGCTTCTCTTTAGTGATAAGGAGAGCGGTCAGATCCTTTGGAATTTTTAATGTAGCTAAAGTGTTTCTATATTTTTAAAATGCTGAAACCTGGACAAAAACATCCAACAAAGCTGTGCAAAAATAATTAATGTCATTGAATCACTTTGCTCCAACATTGTGCTAAGCACCTATCTGTTTGCAGGCTAAGCTAGTCATATTGAAGAATCAGAATGTTCCTGTTACTGCACTTTATAGAAAGAGGAAGCTAAAGCAAGGACTGTTGAAATAATTTCTGAACCCTGAGTTGGTGGTGCATCATAGCATCAACTGTGCAGCAGTGTGTATTTTGGTAATAAGAAATTGAATGTGGGGAATTTCACTCACATGATGCTACTCACTAACACTTCTTAGTTTTGCTGGCACAGAGAGTGGGCCGTCAGGCCAAATAAAACGCTATTTCTAGAAGTCTGCTAGGTGGACTTTTTGGCTCTGTTGCACACGTTAAAAGAATGAGAAAAACACGTCTCTGCTGGGAGGGAGGTTTAGTGTAATTTTCCTGTGCTCTGTATCTTCTGGAACAGGAGACACCAAATTGCAACAAAAAAGACAAGTCTAGTTAGCTGCCTGGGGTTATTTTACAGCTCACAAGCTGTCTGTTACATCTTCAAGTGGTCATATGCTGTAGCTAGATGAATCCCTACATAATAGCCACAGTTGTTCCTTTGGGCTCTGAGAACCTACTGTACTCATAAACTACCTGGCCTTTTCAGAAAATCTTTGTTGGTTTCTGTTCTAGAAAAAGGAATCCCTTCTTGCCTTGCAAGTGTGTTCCTTCTCCCTGAAATACTCTTCCCTACGTTGCCCACCAGGCTGATGCCCACGTGTTCTTGAGATAGCAACTGAAGGGTTGTCTATTCTGCCATCTTTCCCTGACCCAACACATAATGTAGAACATCTCTTATTCTGGCCCCCATACATGGTGAGCCTACTGTTCTAGGACATACCTCTTTGTTTTAATGCAGCAGTGTGCTGAAGCCAGCTAGGAAGAGCCAGTGATAAACAGCTCTTCCCAACCCCATATTAAGCAACATGAAATACTCACATGCATAGATTTCTAAATTTTTGCATTCAGATAAACTTACCTTTTAATTCCAGTTTTTCGTGAACTTTTTAACATCCTCTTATAGAATCTTGGAATTGACCAGGGTGGAAGTATTTAGAGCAGAGAACTTGGAACACACTGTAAGCCAGAGATTTCCCTTTTCCCTGGGGGAGCAGAGCATTTTTACTCGACTAACAAACCACTGCTTTTCATGCTGGGTTTTGTTTGCTGGATTTTCTTGTTTTGTGTTTTTTTGTTGTTTTGTTTTGTTTTGTTTTTTTCCTCTTTCTGCCAACAGACTCTCAGCTACATAAGAAATGAGTCTGGATTTTATTCATCATTTGTACCCTGGATTTCCTTACATAATGTAGGCAATTCATGCTTTTTGAATTAATGACAAGCCGGGGAGTAAATGTTATATAACATGGAAAAAAGTTTCGGCAATCGTTTCTACATCAAAGGAGTAATGTTAAATTAGTGATCTCAAGATAATGTAAATCAAAGAATTTCGCTGAAAGCAAGCATTCTTTGGAGCCTCAATTTAAAAAAAAAATAAGGAATGAGAAAATTTGGGAAATGAAAAGAGATTGGATAATAAGATAATAGAATTTTCTTGCTGAAGGCATTCTTAAAAATCACAAATTCCAGACCATTAGTAGCACTCTGGAATAAGTCTCCAGGCTTTTTGATTCATGGCCCAGGCTCTTTGTGCTACAAGGGGAGCAAAGATTTGGACTGCATTTGTCAAAAGGCAGCCATGTATCCCTTGTCAATACTGTCTCTTTTCCTGTGTTGATTTCCACTACTTAATCTCACCTACCATTCCTCCATTTGGGCCAATATTCTGGAGGGAAGATGGTTGTTGTAGAGAGGCTGTAGTAACATAACAAACTAGGAAACTAGTTTCTCCCCTCTCCCCCACAAATATTGATGGAAAATGACCACTGGGTGTAGGGTGGAGGTGAGGCAAAGGTGTCTCAAAAGCATGCAGTAATGTAATGCATTTCAAGCATCTCACTTCTTCTCACCAATATGCCCTTACCTGATATAAAAATAACAGGCATAGATACCAAGATGTATCCCATATTACTCAAGGTGCTAGCTTCCTTGAGTTTGGCTCTAGAGTATCTAATCATTAAAAAGAGTGAATGTTTTTTGAAAAGAAAAATGGTTCTCAACATGTGCTTTTCAAATTCCCTATGGGACTCCTGGGATATGTCTGAGATTTACCATGACTGTGAATTCCACTACTAGGAATAATCTCAATTCTCTAATTTTACTCTTCTTGTCTCCTTCCAGGTGAAATAAGAAAAGATTTCCAGGTATAATGTACTACAGATAAAACAGGGGAACTGAGGCACGGGATTGATATATGAAGACAGAAAAGTCACGATTATTGTTGGACACAGAAGGGAACCTAGAAGTGGGCTATTTCTACAAATTGAAGATTCTTAGAAAGGTAGTAGAGAAGCTGAAATCTATGTGTCTATGTGTAAACTCGGTTGTCTGAATCATTCAACAGTGTTTCTCAATGTTTTGAAACCAACAATTCATTTTCTGTCTATTTTATGCATATGCATATTGCTTTCAATCAAGCAAACTTCAGTTTGAAGTTCTTGTTTTACAAAACCAGTGTCTATGGTGAGTACTGATTGTTCATTTTCCTATTGCATTCACAATGATAACAGTGAATAAACTGTCTTCAGGTTTGGATGACTTTTTCAACATTACAAAAAAGCAGCTGGAATATGAATTGTTCAGGGCTAAAAGAAATCGCTTTCCAGTTTTAAACACAGAATCATTTTCATAGTCCCAATACTCATAAGTGCTACTACAACTATTTCATAAGTGCAGCCCCAAAATCTTTAAGTGGTTCAGTAGTCCCGGGTTTCTTAAAGCAGAAGGCAGACAGTTCAAGCAATGGTGCTGCCAAAGCAGGAGGGTTGTATTTGGCTCATCTGTTTGAAGGACAATCTTGCTACTGTGGAAAGCCTGGGAATTTGACTTCTGTTATAATTGGAGCGGATCTTTCCAGCAGCTCCTTCAAGGGGATATTAGTTTCATATGGAATCTGCAGTTCTTCCAATTTGAGGCTTTGATGGTACAAATAAATGTTGAAATGCTGATCCTGATCCTGTCATGCTAATAGATTTGGTGACTGGATTTATATTTAACAGTGTGGAAGATACAAAGGTTGAGTGAATAACTAATTGGGCCGTTTACTGGGAAGGCATGGCGTCGGTCTAAAGGTGATGAAAGGATGGTCCAAATCTGAGATCTCAGGGGATTTTCTTTTATGACTCAATTATCAACTACCCTGTATTATCATAAAATCGAATGTTGCTGCTGAGCTGTGAACAGTCAGAGTGCAGATTTCTTGAGGAAATGTTTGTGGTGTTAGCAACCTTCTGAAGATATCTGACCCATCATTATTCTTCATCCGCCCTGTGGTTGAGGCTGATGCATCTGTGTATGACATCCTCTTTCAAAAAGTATTATATTTGATGACCCTGGTACAGGTTATAAGCATCCAGTTCCCCATGTACTTAACATTGAATATGATATTTTGCTTTGAAAGTAATCCTCTAAAATTTCAAAATACTTCTACATACATACATATAAAAATGCAGATAATAGTTTCCATACACACTACACTCAAGGTATCTTATTATTAACATCTTATATTAATATGGTAGATTTTTGACAACTAATGGATAAATATGGATGCCTATTTATTAACTAAAGTCTGTGCTTTACTCAGATTTTCTTAGATTTTAGCTAATGTGCTTTCTTCGATTCCAGGATACCATCCAGGACACCATATTGCATTTAGTTTTCATGTCTCCTTGGGCTTCTCTTGGCTCTTATGGCTTCTCAGATTTCTCTTGTTTTTGATGGCCTTGACAGTTTTGAGGAGTACTGGTGAGGTATTTTTGTAGAATGACCCTCAATTTTGGGCTGTCTGATGTTTTTCTTATGATCGGATTGAGGTTATGGTTTTGGGGAGGGAGACCACAGAGGTAAACTTGCCTAAACTCGTTGGATGAGGTAGTACATGTTAAATTTCTTCATTTTAAAGTTACCCTTTTTTTCCACCTTTCAAACTGAACCCTGCACAGAAGTCAATGTTGCAGCCCAGATGCAAGGATGAGAGGTGTGGGGACTTCCTTTTCACTTCCTGGCATGGGTACAGTTAGGATATTAAAATTATTCAGGACTTTTCTGCTTGGGAGATTTGTCTATTTTGTCTCTTTATTTACTCAGTCATGGATTTCTATCGCTAGAGACTCATGGATTATTTTGTAACTAAAATTTAAATCTCCTTTATTTTGTTGCTCAAATTGTGCAAGCTTTGGCCATTGGAAACTCTTATAGTTGGCTCCTGTGTTTCTTTGATATCCCTTACCCCTGCCCTCATTATTCTATTTTGGTTCATTTTCACTCTTTTATGATGTCGTGGCACTACAAGCTCATCAAGCTCAGCTTCTATATTCCCGGATCCCATTCTATAATCATCCATAGCTTGGGATTTAAATATCAAAATTGAACTTCAGTCAAGATTTCAACAACATATATTCACATTTTTAATCTCTAATGTTCATCTGTGTAAGCTGTGTAAAAATAAGAAGTTTCTGTCTGGTTAATAGATTATTTTTTAAAAAGGTTCTATCTGGTTAATAGATTATAATATTTAAAAATGATTGCTTAACAGGTTATTTTGAAATTATTTTTAACTTTATAGCATTTTAAATCATATTCTAACATACACTACTCCAATTACCTCTGCTCATAGTTGAAGGATGTTAAGTAGGGTAGGTATAATATGGCAAATTTAACTAAATATAAACTGATTGGATTATGGTCCTGGGAAATCATCCCTGGCTGAAAGTGGTGAGTCAAATTGTTCATGGAATAATTGGGAATATGCCTCATGGCACAAATAGTAACTGTTCCTGTTGTGGGGAAACCCCAGATAGATTTGTCTGCATGTGGAAGAATTTAAAGAGCAGACACAGATGGAGGTGAGAGGGAGAGCAAAATTTATTTAAAGGCAAAGGGAAAGTGCACACTCATATGGGAGTGTGCCAACCTCAAGAGGGAGAGCTGCAGTTAACAAAGTTCATGGTTGTCCTTTACAAGATTAAAGGTGGTGCCTGGAGTGGCATTTACTTGTATATTTAAATGAGGCGGAGCGTACTTCTGTGTCCTCGTTTTTGGAAATCTTAGAAGTGTCATGTTGTCTGTTGCATGATGGGAGTAGGGTTCAGGTGCATGATGGGAGTGGATATACTGAGCCTGTACCCCTGTTGGAGCTTGCTAGCTCGTGCCAAACCTGGCAGCTCCATCTGCATGGAAGGGGACAGGATTTGGGCAGTACATTGGGAGCTGGGGCACAGATCCTGGCAGTCCTCAGATTCTTACTGCTTCCTTTCATGTATAATTCCCAAAAGGTTAGCTGTTCCCAAAAACAGAGTTCCTAAATACTGAGTGAGCATCACCTAAGATTATACCTGGCCTACATTTTAGTAGCCTAGATGGATACACACACACACACACACACACACACACAGACTTTTCAGTGCTCTCAATTTATTTATTACTCAATTAAAAATTTTAAAAATGATATTATGGTAATTCACTTGGGAACAGATTAACAGGAAAAGCCTAAAAAATTATAAAGAAATGCAAGTATTATATGAGCTTAAAGCTCATCTTAATAGAGAAAAAATAAGTTCTCTATAAAATTATGAGATTACTATTGGGGGCCAGGAGGTGGTGGAAAAAGGAGCCATAAGCAATAAATCCCTTTTATTCACCTCTCTTCAATGTAATCCTGTGGGTTTTTCTAGAACATTAGGTACTTGACATTAACTTCTAGTAGTCTTACGCTGATGACTCATCTCTTGGGAACACACTTGTCATGGCTTAAAAGAAGATATTTGGTGCTTGTTAAGGTTCTTTTTCTTACTTTACTGGTTTTCTGACTGCTAGACTGTTCTGTTTTAGCTGTAGCATTAACTTTAATTTGGAAGGCTGAGTGAGCAACATTATTATTTAAAAAAGCTACTTTTGTTCCTTGAAATATTTTTAAAGGAAAGGTAAGTTATCTAAATATTAATTATATGTTGTACACCCTTTGAATAAAGTCTATGATTTTCTTTGCTCCTTAAAGTTATTTTTCATTATATATATTGAAAAAATTCTGTATTCCTCTCATGCTCATATAATAACTTGGGTTTAAAGAAAGCTTCTTATTTTTAGAAAATATTTCTGGAAATTTTGTAGAATGAGAAGAATTGCCCAATCATGGTAAGAAAAGTATACCACACATGATAACATTTATTTTTCATCTATTTATTCTTCCATCCCTCCCCCCATTAATTCACCCTGCTGAGAACTGCTGTCTCTCAATGACACTGGGTGAAACATGCCTTTGATGGAATTCCATGCACTACAATCATGATGTAATTCCTTTGTAAATAAGACAGAAATTAGTATCCTTTCAAACGGAGATCTGCATAAATTTTTTTCTGAATAGACAGAAAATATTATATACCAGATGAGTGACACAGGAAAATTAAGTGCCAAAGGCAGGATGACAAAGGAGGCTTCCTTGAATTCAGGGCAATCTGATCACTAGACACAAAAGATTAAGGATGAATTTAGGAATGAATGTACTCACTCATTCATTAAATTAGAAAGGATCCAATAGTTTCCTTTCAAACTTTGAGTATATTTTTCTTTGATTCTTTGAATATAATTTGTCTGCTAAATCCAATATACGTGTCCACTCAAGGTCAATTTCTGCTGATGGCTTTTTATGGTTTTCCTTAAGTAATGCACACATCTTTCTGTTTATTTACATGCCTGCTATAAAAACTTGCAAATTTGCATAATAAATAATCTATTATTAGATTCTGCCTAATAGGATTGTTAATATTCTGAATAGTAAGTGGACAGATTTTTTGGTACAGGTTTAGAATTATGGAAGGATTGAACAAGTATAACAGAGGCTGATACACTTACCTCCAATTCTTCATGGTAATTGCTAAGTCCTTTCCTATTATTAGCTTTTAGAACACTGTGACATATTTATTATAGTTAATGAACCAATACTGACATATTATTATTATTAGTTAAAGTTCATAATTTATATTAAGGTCACACTTTGTTTTGTAAAATTCTATCCACAAGATTTAACAAACACATATTAATGTATATTCATTCACCAACAGTTTTATAAAGGATAATTTCACTACCCTAAAAATTCTATGTGCATAAACTTTGGATCCTCCTCTTTCCATTCTGAGAACTACTATTAATGAACTAAAAAGATCCATAAAACTTATCCATGAAAACCTCTAAAAGTGATTTATTGGAAAAACTATCTCTTTAGATTGTCTTTTCCAAAATCTCACGTAACTGCAAATCTCAATTGCTTATTAATGCTATATAGGTAATCAGTTAGCTTTTGTATATTAGACTTTATATTCTACAACCTTTCTGTGATTATTAGTTTGAATTTTTTGGTTTGATTTGATTGCTTGGATTCATCCTGTAAACTCTGGATTCCTTACAGTGTATATTTTCATACATCTCTGCTAGATTTTTTAAATCTTCATCTCTATAAACCTATAACTAGTGATTTGTACAAAAGTTGTGCTGAAACACATCAAGTCCAGAAGGTATCTACTCTTGCCACTTGAGCTGTGTGTAGGTAAAGGAATTAATTCAAAACCACAAGTGATTGGGCTTTTCCTCATGTCTCAAGAATCTCTTGGCTTTCACTTCTCACTGGAAAGTCGTGGCTCTCTCACATAATGCAAAGTTTAGCAGTCTACCAGAGATGTGTAACAAGCTCATTATTTCATCCCTTCTCTGAATCTCTGACTTCTAAGGTTTCTCCCTTCAATTTCTGATATTCTTCCTCCCCAAATTGAGATCATTACATCTGGCAATTATAGTTTGCCATTTTTTGCCTCTACTCAACTCCTTCCTGAATGAGTCTAACAGCTTGGCCAGTAAAGCTGCTGATTTTTGCCTCAACTTTGAACTGTGTAAACCATCACTCACCGCTCATAAAGCTGCAGGTTATGCTGCCTGAGCTGGAGTGCTGGTTGAGGGAGGTATTGGAAGCATCCCCAGGCAATGAGGCCACAGACTTTCCACTGGTTTTCCTTATTGGAGCAGCAGTTTTTCTAGAGTAAACAAGTCTCATTTTGCTGTATGCCTTTGATCACTTTTGCAGAATGCTGACCTACTTGTTTATTTTTTCAATTTGGTCCAGTTTTATGCCTACTTTTTGTGGTGGAGAATTGCTTGACTTCTTCAGAGACATTTTTGGAGACTTGTAACCTGAATTTCATCATGAGAAAATATCAGACAAATATCATCCTTCCAGCCTTAGAAGCACTTGCTGTGCAAAATAATGTTAGTTGATTGATTCTAAGATAAACAACCAGTCTAATGCCTCCATATTCGGCAGAGATATTTTTAAAAATATATGACTCTTATCATACTTAGACTCAGTGATGTTTTTTGCTTGAGCAGAAAACTCATGTCATTACCTAGAACCATGTAAGGACTTGGGAAATTCGATGGAAATTGATCTCCATAGGATGACAAATCCATGACTATAATCTTTTCCTTGAATTAATGAATAAGCAGTAAAACTCCCTCGTGTCTTCATCTTCCTAATCATCAGGGAAATGCTTCATTATCCAAACTCACCCATCATTTCTGTCTGGTCCTGTGGCCTCTATGAGAATTATTTGGTCCCTTTTGATGAGTCTGACTCATTAACTTCAGCTGTTTCAAATAGACAACTGACTTAGGAAAAAAGCCTTGTGTGATGAAATGTTGAAGCCATGAAGAAGAAAAGAGTATATATATATTTTTTCTGCCAAACAGGCAATAGACTTAAGAAAGCCTGATTTCCTACAGAATTTCCTTCAAGGTGGAGGATAAGAAGTCTGATGAAATCCACATTTTCTACAGCTCTCCAGAAGGAACATACAGTTCCTACAAAGCTGCCAAGGCAATCCAGCAATCCTCACACATTTCAATTAATCACCAAATTAAGTCTATGTGTGAGTAAGAAAGAACTATTAATACCAGCAAAGACCTATTCAGAAATTTGAGAACTATGTTCTGCTTTTACTTCATGGCATTTCTGTAAGAAATTCCTATTAAATCCACTAGACAAATGAAAATAAACTTGAACTTTGCAAGTGTACTTTCTTTACACTTGCATTTTATGATAATATCTAGTCTCACCAATTTAGGTGCTGTTGTTACCAGGAAGTTCATAAATATTCTTATTTATGAACACATTTGTCTCACAAAGCTATTTGTGAGCACATTTGTCTCATTAGCTCAATGCTAATCTTTGGCAACAAACATCGCAAATTCATTAAGACTACAGAATCTTATAAATGTATCTTATAAATGTTGATATTTTGCTTTGTCAATACTTCCATGTTTATGTTACTTGAATTCCCATAACTTATCAATATAGACACTATTTGGCAAATGTTCCCAACTCACTGTCTTTCTCTTCTGTTGCACTTAATTGCCCACGATTCAATTCTGAATAAATGTAAACCCTGTCTTCTGCTTCACTAAATGTGCAAAGCTGAGCAATGTTTGAAATGATTATGGACCCTGGCAAGTTGGTGTTAGTACAGATTCATGACTGCAGACTTCAACGAGGGCACAGTCACCATGTCTTCAAGCAAGCTCACTCTCCTACTGCACTATCCTGTATATGCTGCGCAGTTCCCTCAAATGGCAGAATTTTCATCCACCTCCTATCTCTCCCCCATATTAGTACATAACCAGCATCTTTGACTCACACTGATGATCCAGGCTTTAGAATAAGTTCCACTGAAAGCATGCCTATTCCATTTGATTGCAACTTACTCTTATGGCTTTCTCAGGCTGCAAGTCCTGATATCAACCTCGTTCCCACTTTCTCTCCCACTTGTGATTCATCAACAATTTCAGAATCTAATCACTTCTGCCATACCACACTGTTTCTATTCTGACCTCATCCACAATTGACTCTGGCAATATTTTCCTAAGAAGTTGCCTATTTCTGTCCCCACATTACTAGAATCTACTCTCAATTTATTTATCAGAGTGATCTTTTTGAAATTTAATTCTTATATTTTAAATTTATTTTATTTTTGTAAGAACATGTAACCCCAGATCTATCAAAAATATAATGGCATATAAAGCCCCTGGTACAAACTGTAAATTTAAGGGATTTTTAAAAAATAATAATTACATTGATTTTAAAGTCTGCCATATACCTCAATTTCTAGATTATTCAGTTTACTTTACTTTTATCGACTCATTCTGAAGCATGAAGAGAATCACTGGTATGAAACTCTTTCAATTTTAGAGTTTTGATAAATGTGAGTAATCATGATGATCAATGGCGACTCAATGTTCCTTTATTTCCATATTCCAAGGTCTCCAGAGGTATATTGAGTGTCCTTGTAAAAACCCCGATAAGCCAATAATCCCTTGAATTGTTTTCAAAGGCATAGAATATCCTCTGACCCTTATTCAATACTTTACATTAATTGATTTTATTTATTTATTTAACAGAGGGAGACAGATAGAAAAACACAGACAGCAAAGAGATAGCGCCCATCCACTAGTTCATTCCCCAAACATCCACAGTGGCTAGTGTGAAAGCCAAGAGCAGAGAACTCAGTCTGGGTCTCCCACACGAGTGGCAGGAATCCATTTGCTTGAACCATCATCATTACCTCCCAGGGTCTGCATTGGCAGGAAGCAGAAGTTGAGAACTGGAGCCAGGAACCAAACACAGTCACTGTGATACGGAATATAGGCATGGAGAACTAAGCTAAATTCCTCTCTGACACATTTTAGTTTCTGTGAAGAGCTTAAGGCAAACTGAAAATTAAAGGAATTATAATAGGATAACTATTGAACAAAATCTTGAGTTAGAAAATAAAGATAAATTTAAAAATAAATGCCAGTCACCCATTTTTGTAAATCAAATGCTAATGGATCTAAAGGGAAAGATAAGCTCCAACACAATGATATCAGTGGATTTCAACACCCACTTTCATCAGTGGACAGATCAATCTGGCAAAAAAATCATCAACAAGAAAGCAATAGAGCTAACCTATATAATAGACCAAATGTCTCTAATTTACATCTATGGAACATTTGTTTCCACAGCTACAGAATACACATTCTTTTCAACAGTGCATGCAACATTCTCTAGAGCAGATCATATACAGGGACATAGAGCAAATCTCAACAAACTTGAAAAAACTGAAGTCATATCACATGTCTTTTCTGATCATAATAGAATGAAGCTAGACATTAACAACAAAAAGAAACTATAAATTATATAAACACAAGGAATCTGAACAATTAAGTAAATTATAAATCCTATTTATCTATTATGTAAAATATATAAATTATATAAACTCTATAATATATAAACATATCTATAAAAACATCAGTGAAATAAAGAGATTTTCTGAAAAACAAGCAAAAATGATAAACCATTGGCTCACTCAAAAAAAAAGACTCAAATTAATAAAAATCAGAGATGAGCAAGGAGATAGTACAACTGACACCACAGAAATACAAAGTATGACTAGGAATTATGGACAATTATATGCCAACAACTTGGAAAGCCCAGAAGAAATGAACTTAATTCTGAACACAGACAATTTATCAAAATTGAGGCCCAAAGACAAGCAAAATCTGAATGCACTAATAACCAAGGCTAAGAATGATTCAGTAAAAATAAAGAGCTTTCCAAAAAGAAAAGTCCAGGACCAGATGGCTTCACTGCTGAATCCCATGGAACATTTAAGGAAGAACTAACACTAAGTCTTCTCAAATTATTGAAAACAGTTGAATTGAGGGAAGCAATCTAAACCCATTCTATCAGACTGCATTACCTTAATTCCAAGGCCAAAGATACAAAAACAAAAAAAAACAGAATTTTATACCAATATTACTGATGATCATAGTTGCAAAAATCCTCAGTGAAATACTAGCAAATCAATCCAAGAACACATAAAAAGATCATCCACCTTGCTCAAGTGAGATTTATCCCAGGGATGTAAGGATGGTTCAAAATAGACAAATCAATAAAGGTGATAAACTGCATTAACAAAATGAAGTTTAAAAAACATATGATTATCTCTAATGATGTAGAGGAAGCATTTCATGAAATGTAACATCCTTTCATGATAACCAAAATCCATTAAAAATTGGGTATAGGAGTAGCATGCTTTAGTCAAGGCAATTTATGACAAACCCACAGTCAGCATCATATTGAATGGGGAAAAGCTGGAAATATTTCCACTAAGATCTAGAACCAGGTAAGAATGTGCACTCTCAGCACTATTATTCAATATAGCTCTGGAACTTTTAGCAAGAGCCATTATGCATGAAAAAGAAATCAAAGGGGTACAAGTTGCAAAGATTTTTGAGGTAAAACCCCAAAAGCACAGGCAATAAAAGCAAAAAATAAACAAATGGGGCTGTATCAAACTAAGAAGCTTCTGCACAGCAAAGGAAACAAGGAACAAAGAGAAAAGACAACTGACAGCATGGGAGAAAATATTTGCGAACTATACATCTGATAAAAGAGTAATATCCAAACCATATAAGGAACTTATGAAACTCAACACAAGCAAAACAATTCAATTTGTGAGTATTAGGCCTAAGAATTACATTAAATCTGTTCTTCTTATGTTAATAATTAGAAAGAAAGAGAGAAAAGGAAAGGAAAGGAAAGAAAGAGGCTAAGGATATGAACGGGCATTTGTCAAAGGATGAAGTACAAATGGTCAACAGACACATGAAACAATGCTCACGATCACTAGCCAGCCAAAAAATGCCAGTGAAGACAACACTGAGGTATCACTTCACTGCAGTGAGAATGGCTGTTATCCAAAGCAAAAAATCCAAAGCGGTGGTGATGGTGTGGAGAAAAGGATGCTGTAATACACTGTTGGTAGGAATGCAAATTTGTACAAGTATTTTTTTTTTGTTTTTTTTAAAGATTTATTTATTTACTTGAAAGTCAGATTTACACAGAGAGAGAAGGAAAGGCAGAGAGAGAGAGAAAGGTCTTCTATCTGCTGATTCACTCCCCAGATGGGCTCAATGGCTGGGCCAATCCAAAGCCAGGAGCCAGGAGCTTCTTCCAGGTCTCCCACGAGGGTGCAGGGGCCCAAGGACTTGGACCATCTTCTACTGCTTTCCCAGGCCATAGCAGAGAGTTGAATCAGAAGAGGAGCAGAGCAGCCAGGACTAGAACCGGTACCCATATGGGATGCTGGCACTGCAGGCGGCGGCTTAACCGCTACATCACTGTGCCGGCCCCTAGGTACAAATATTATGGAAAACAGTAGGGAGATTCCTCAGAAAACTAAAAATGGTTCTACAATATGACCTGGAAATCCCACTCCTGGAGATATATACAAAGGACTTGAAATCATCATACCAAAGTGATACTTGCTCTACCATGTTTCTAGTAGTCCAATGCACAATAGCAATGCTATGGAATCAACTTAGATGTCCATCAACAGATGATTGCCTAAAGAAAATGTGGCACATGTATACAAAATGGAATATTGCTCAGCCATAAAAAGAAATCCTGAAATTTGCAATAAAATGGATGGAATTGTAGAAAAATATGCTAAGAGAAATAAACCAGAAAGATGAATATCACAAAAATTCTCTTACTTGTGGAAGTTTAAAAATTGTGAGTTGGTATACAGTTATTAATACTGCTTCACTGTACATGACTACCCGGCCTTATTTCCCACATTATAATCAATGTCATGAATCCCTTATGTCATGATGTTAATATTCCCGTTTTCAAGAAAAAAATTGTATATATGTGTATATATATAAATGTCTACATATGAAGTGCAAAAAGTTAAAATTGTTAAATTTTAGACCTGAATATATAAATTTATGGAAACGAAAAAAATGCCATTTAGTTTATGAAATATCAGCAGTGCAGCCACCATTATTAACACCATTAATGGACACTTGAGTAACTTTTAAACAAGTGCAAAGGGATTTAGATATGCTTTTCAGCATTCAATTTTGTGCATAAGACACCTGGGAGCTTTTAGCAATACATATTCCAATTCAGAGGATCTGAACTAGGAGCTGAGAATCCTCATTTTTAAGTTCCTCGGTGATGCTCTTTCTGCAGGTCTCAGATAAGGTCTAGTCAGCAAGGATTTCGGGCATCTCTACTATCTTAAGAAATTAGAGCACAAAAGGATTTTATTCTGTCATTACCACTTCATATCTGAAAAAAGGGATTTTTGCCATGCAAAGAAATCATCCTCAAGAGGCCTTTATATCTTAGAAGGCAAAGCAAAAAATGAATAAAAAAATACTTATTGAATACACTTATCCAGTGTATGGGGGTAGGGGGCCAGAGATCTGGATTTGAATTATTCTGGAATATTTACTAATTGTGTGAGCCTAGACAAAGCTATTGAAATAACTAATCCTCAGTTTCTTAATTTATAAATTAAATTCATAGAGGCCAGTGTTGTGGCACAGCAGGTTAAGCTACTGCTTGTGATGCCAGCATCCCATGAACAGGATCTAGTTCAAGTCCTGGCTGCTCTGCTTCCAAATTCCCGGCTAATGTACCTGGGAAAGTAGCAGAAGATGGCCCAAGTAGGTTGGTCCCTGGCCACCCATGTAGGAGAACTGGATAGAGTCCCTGGTTCCTGGCCATTGCAGCTATTTGGGGAGTGATCCAATGGATGGACATTTTCTCTGTTTTTCTCCCACTCTCTTTATGGGTTTGCCTTTCAAATAAATAAGGCTTTAAAAAATTATTAAGACTTATTTGTGAAGTTGTTGTACAAAAGACATGAGAAAACATGTCATTAGCCTGATGAAAAATAAGTGTTCCTCTTCTTCACTATATAGAATTGCATATTAATATGCTGCACCTACCTGATATTATAGCACTATACCTCATACGGACAGAGTTCATAGTATGCACATGCCAAAGTCTTTTCTACTTTAAATAACTATGTAAATGTTAATCATATTATTGCATTTGCCAGATAATTTTGATTTATTTAATGGTGAGTGATTGATAGTAATCAAAAAACCTAGTTAAAGAATTTTTCCCATACTAATATATATTATCATTTTACAACATGACAATGCTTGAAAAAGTTCACAATAAATGTGCCTTATCTCTTAAGTGTATTTTTCTATGAACTTTTGGAGTATCCACGTGCAGTGTCCAAAACACACTTCCCCCAAATTGTGAATTGTCTACATGAGTGTTCTACGAGTATACAAAGTCAGAAGACTTGAATTCATGGATCAACCCTGCCATTGATTGATGTTTCCTTGGGAAAGTTGTTTAATCTGGAAAGACCTTGGCATCTTCTCCCGGAAAATTAGGTTACATCATAAGTAAAATCTTTCTCATTTCAAAGATCCTAATCTGCAGCCCATTATGGCTCTTACAACTCAACTGCCTGTAAGTTTAACCATGTGTAGTCATATACTGTGCTACATTAGTCCACTGTATTTTGAACATCAATTATGAAGTCGGCTTATGTAAATCTAACACTTTGTGACAGTATTTATATTCACTTAATACTTTGCATTGATAGAACCATTTATATGAATATTAAATATTATTGAGCAAGTGCGTCTAAGTTTTTTTAATTTTTTTTTTTTTGACAGGCAGAGTGGACAGTGAGAGAGAGAGACAGAGAGAAAGGTCTTCCTTTGCCGTTGGTTCGCCCTCCAATGGCCGCCATGGCCAGTGCACTGTGGACGGGGCAACGCGCTGATCCGAAGCCAGGAGCCAGGTGCTTCTCCTGGTCTCCCATGCGGGTCCAAGCACTTGGGCCATCCTCCACTGCACTCCCGGACCACAGCAGAGAGCTGGCCTGGAAGAGGGGCAACTGGGACAGTGCCCTGACTCCGCCACAAGGCGGAGGATTAGCCTATTGAGCTGCGGCGCTGGCCTTTAAATTTTTAAAATTTGAGAATAGGGAGACGGTGTTGCAGCGAATTGGGTAAAGCCACACCAGCAGTGCCAGCATTCCATATGTGTGCCTGTTCAAATCCAAACCAACTACCTGTTAACGAGCCTGGAAAAGCAGTAGAAGACGGTCCAAATGTTTGGGCCCTGCACTCACATGGGAGATCAGAAAGAACCTCCTGGCTCCTGGCTTCAGATGGGTCCAGCTCCAGCTGTTGCAGGCATTTGGGAAGTGAACCAGTGGATGGAAGATCTTTCACTCTCTCTACCTCTGCCTCTGCCTCTCTGTAACTTTGCCTTTCAAATAAATAAGTAAATCTTAAAACTTGAAAAATTTGAAAGAGAGAGAGAGAGGAGAGCAAGAGAGAGAGAGACAAAGAAATCTTCCCTCCACTGGCTCATTCTCCAAATGTATGTAATGGCTGAAGCTGGGCTGGGCTGAATTCACGAGCCAGCAACACAATACAGGTCTCCCATGTGGCTGGCATAAAACTGCTGGCTCCCAGGGTACACATTAGAGGAATCTTCGATCTGGAGCTGAAGTTGGAAATCAAATTCAAGTGCTCCAAAGATGGGTTATGGTCATCCCGTCCAGTGTTTTAATTTCTAGGGCAAACATATGCCTTATAGCCTGTTTTAAAATTAAGTAACAGGCCAGTGTTGTGGTGCAGCAGCTGCCACTTTGGAAAACAGCGTCCCATATCAGAGTGCCAGTTCAAGTCTTAGGTACTCAGCTGCTATGTAGTTCCCTGATAATACACCTGGGGAGGCAGTGGATAGTGGCCCAACTGCATGGGGGAGACCCAGGTGGAGTTCCTGGCTCCTGGGTTTGCACAAGCCTAGCCTTGGCAGACTTTTTAGGGGAGTGAACCACCATATGGAAAAGCAAATGAAAGATCTCTCTCTCTTTTTCTCTCTCTTCCTCTCTGATGCTCTGCCTTTCAAAGCAATGTCTCTTAAAAATAAAATAGTAAGTAATTTAGACTTCCTTATAACTCTATGAGGTAGCTATTATTAGTATCTCCCTTTTATAGTTGAGGAGATTGAATTGCCACTCAAGGCTTTGGTTTCCATCACTAGACTCCAGAACTCACAGCCTGAACCACTATGATTGATTCCTGTGCCACCATAAGCAGGAATGTTTCCCAACCCATAATTTATTTATCTTTTTGGAGGGAAACATTGAGTTAAAATTCTACTAGTTTACTTATATATGCAAGTCTCCAACAAAATAATTCTTTCCAACACATAAAGGATTGCCCCGCAAACCTAAATCTATTATATATACATTTTTTCATTCCCCTGTGTAGACCCAAATTTTTGGTACCTATGGCACCTACTGTATTCCTCTATGCCTTGCCCTTGCCCTCACAATGCATTGTTCCCTAAGATGGGAGAGAAAATCAACTTGAAGACCCAAGAAACAAAAATGGACTGAAAGCCATTCATTGTTGTATTGTTGCCACATTCGCAACTCTTAGGAAAACGGTATTCTTCTTGGCAGGATTGCAATAGAGGATTCAATTTCTAGGAAAAATAGTTCACTGCATTTTGTTGGTAACAAGTCAAGTAAACATAAATTTGAGTCCAGGTTAAGTAGTTATGCCTTTTGAAGATTTTATATCTGGCGGGGTCTGCTCAGTGTCACCAGATTTCCACAGCAATATAGCCGTAACATTCCTTTGGAGAGAACTTGCATCAGACACACTGGAGCAGATTTATGTCATCGACTCCCAGAAGGAATTAATCATTCCTTGGGGTCATTTTCAGCTATCAAAGTGAATGCATTAAAAAAAATCCCGCCTTCAAGCTAGGTTCCATGGTTAGATTTCAGGTGGTGGAAAAACAAATGTTGAAAATTCACAAAACAAACTTCTTAGCAGACAGAGTCAGCAGCTCAAGAATCAGATGGAGGGAGGGGGTGGCCCTTCGTTAGCACACTTACAAGCCATCTGCATTAGGAAAACCAGAGAAAATTTGGAGAAAAACAAACAGATTTATCACACTCGTGGCAATTTCTGCAGTACAATGTTGAAAGGTTTCCACTGTCCCTGGGAAAGTCTGACAAGATAATTTAGACCCAGCTGGCTGGTAGACCACTTTTGTCATGTCTTAGAAAAGTATAAAAGCCAGGAACACTTTTCTGATGGGAGTTTGGGCTGGTTTCAAAAGAGCTGTTTATGTTTTCAGTGCTTTGTGTTTGTAGATGTTAAAAAATTAGCAATGGTACACATGTAGTAGTCTGTGATTAACTGGCAAGGTATCTGTGGCTCAAATGAGAGAAATGAGAGTGCTAGCACTTAGTGAGGACTCCTCCAACTGCATCAGAAAATGGCTTACAATGGACTTGTATCACCAATGCTAATCTCAGAGGATCAAGTGTTTGGTGTAGCATTTAAGGCCCTGCCTGGAGGCTCACATGCCCTATCAGAGGGCCTGGGATGCAGCCCCTGCTGTACTCCTGAATCTACCTTCCTGTTAATACACAGCCTGGTAGGCAATGGGTGATGACTCAAGTCCTTGGGTCACTGCAACCCTTGTGGGACTCCTGGATTGAGTTCTGGGCTCCTGGCTTCAGGTCGGCCCTGTCTGTTGCAGGCATTTGAGTAGTGAGCCAGTGACTGGGAAATCTATTGTCTCTGTTTTTCTGCTTTTCAAAACAAAAATAAGAAAAAAGAGCTTATAGAGCTGAACTACATCTCAGCTTGAACTCACAGTACCTGGAGATGGAGTGGAAGAAGATATCACGTCAGATGTAACAGGAATTACAACAAGCCCAGTAAATAGAGTAGACTCATCATATCTTTTGTTTGAGGCCTTTATTTGTATGTGTGGGTATGTATTTTGCAGATATATGTATACACATATATTACATATAATTAAAGAAATAGATGTAGAACTTTTAAAAAATAATGGCCAGCTGAAAGTGTCTTATGTGTCCTTCCAAATTATTCTGCCCCACCCCTCTTCTTCCTGCTCTTAAGTGACACCTCTCTGCACAGCTGAAGGCTGGATTTAAGCAAGTTACTCACTTTGAAGCAATGCTGTTTGGATTCGACATGCCTTTAAGATTGTTAGGTATGCAAAATACCTATGTCTCATCAATCAAGTTCATGGCATTTCTCCTTTCCCAAGAGTAGTAGCTTGGACAATAGGATTTTTTTTTCCCTACACCAAAGGTTGCCAAATATAGGTTATTCCACATTTCCTGGAAACATTAGCAGTGTCTTAAAACCTTCTCTAAACACATTTCTTTGTAGGAGATTTCACTGATAAGCATAATTTAATAGAACCCAAAAGACGATTCAGGAAGAAGGAATTTGCTACTTTCAGGAAGTACATTTTTAAGTTTAGTGCTTTTAGGTAGTGCTATTTTTAAAAATATTTTATTTATTTATTTTTATTATTTTATTTTAATCTGAAAGGCAGATGGAGAGAAACAGCAAGATCAAGAGTGAGATTAGAGAAAGAGGGGAGATCATCCATCTACTTGTTCACTCCCTAAATGACTGCAACAGCTGAGGCTGGGCCAGGCTGAAGCCAAGAAACCAGGACTCCATTTGAGTCTCCCACATGTGGGTGGCACAGACCTCACTGAAGCCATCATTTTTTTGCCTCCTAGGATGCATATTAGCAGGAATCTGGATCAGAAGCAAGAGGAACTGGGACTTGAACCAGGCTCCTCACTATGGGACTTGGACATCCCAAGCAGCATCTTAACCAACGCTCAAAGCACATATGCCCAGTACTAGCTTTGAGTCACAATAAATATTGACTAGATTTTTTGGGTGTTGAGAATTTATGAGTAATTTCCCAAGTCTCGTTGGAGATTAAAATATTGTCTTCCTGACTCCGACTAATTGCATATCCTATCACACTTCCCTCCATGACTCCAGTTGTCACTTTAGCCTCTTTAGAATTGTGTGCTTTTTCTATTTTCTCCCATGTACATCAAAGTTCAACATCAGACTTTAAACCAACAAGTTTATGTATACTAGATGCCTACTGAGGAATTAGTATAATTAGGAAAAGCACCTGGCAAGCCTTTGATCCAATGGAAAGGACTGAATCAATCAGGTATAGAACTGGTTACCCTAATGCATGAGGCAGAGGGAAAATTCTAGCCACGATGACAGGCTAAAGCTTCAGGTAGTATTGACCTACCAATAGGTGACTTAGTGCATATGAGCCTTTCAAAGAAGAAATCACAAGTGTTGAAAGTTCGCACATAATGAATGACCTTCAACACATGTCAAATAAGATATGAGTATCATGCTCTTTCCCTCTTCCATCTTCCCTTCCTGATTCAGATTTTTGCCTCAGCGGTAAAGCTCTAGTGGGTAAACTGAGAGCTGTATGAGTGATCTTACCCTATGTGAAACATTTACCTTTATATCCTTTGCCTTTATTCCAATGTATTAAGGCCCTGTTTAAGTATCAGACATGGGGGCTGGTGCTGCAGTGTGGTAAAGTAGGTTAAGACACAGTCTGCAGCACTGGCATCCCCATATGGGTGCCGGTTTGAGTCCTAGCTGCTCCAATTCCAATCCAGCTCCCTGATAATGTGCCTGGAAAAGCAGCGGAAGACGGCCCAAGCACTTGCACCCCTACACCTGTGTGGGAGACCTGAAGGAAGCTCCTGGCTCCTGGCTTTGGTCTGGCCCAGCCCCGGCTGTTGTGACCATTTGGAGAGTGAACCAGTGGATAGAAGAGCTCTCTCTCATTCTCTCTCTCTCTCTCTCTCTCTCTCTCTCTCTCTCTCTCTCTCTCCATCTTTCCTTCTTTCTCTCTCTGTAACTCTATCTTTAAATTAATAAATCTTTAAATAAATAAAAAAAGAAGGAAGACATTTGAGATAAAGCAGCACATTTGCGATAAAGCAGCATGCTATACATAGGAGATGTCCGCTTATTTACACTTAGCTTGTGTAGTCCGAAATCTGGCTTTTCACTGGCCCATGATCTACTTGCATGGCCTGAATTGTGGACAGCATCTGTCTTTGAAATCCAAAGAAGATGGCATATTTCTTTGTGATGATGTGTGTGTGTTATATATGTATACAAGAGAGTATTTCAGATTTAAAGATGCAATATCAACCATTTGATTTTCACATCATCTTTTGTGGTAACAGAGTCAAAAAACTTCTCTGGGAAATTAAACAGTGCCATTTTAGAATGAACAATATCTTTTCTCAAAGTACATTTTAAGATATCCTGAGGCATCATTTATTTATTAACAGTTTTAAAAAAAGCTGTAAAGGTACAAATCAGCTCTACAAAGCATACACAACATTTAGAAATGTAAAAATGGGAAAATAAATATAGCTTACAATTATGAAAATATATGATTTATTTTTCTTTTACACCAAAAATTCTTGCTACACATGCTACTAAATCACACAGACTGAAAAATGTATGAATGCCACCCCTTGATACTATTATAATACTTCATTATTCTGGGTGGTCAGTCATACCAAAACTTAGAGTACACTGTTCTAAGATGGAAAATCATTGTGCTCTCCCACTCTCCACATTTGTTCTTGGAACAGTCCTAGTTTGAGCACTATAATAATGTTAAAGTTCATGAACCCATTCTCTGTCTCCTCAGGAACTTATCCAGATAAGCACTTTGCCATTTCTCATGGAATAAAAGGTGGGGAGGTGTCAGTTTTCTGACACATGTTGCCAAAATATTAAGGTTATATCAATAACAAAGTGAAAATAAGAGTGAGCTATCCTTCCATTAAAATGGGAGGAAAAGATCCAGTTTAATTGAGAGGTTTGCTTTGAACATTTTCTCTGTGTTCTGTAGACACTTGGAGTTGCTTCTACCACCACACCCAATCCCACAAGGATTTTAATTGACATGCCTGATAATATTGTTTTAAATTTAGTAGGGAAGGCCTCCCACCACTAACTGTTTCTATAGAGCATTATTGAACTCTTGGGGAATTTTTCTTCCAAAGAAAGCACAGAATTCCTCTCTGAAATATTTCTCTAGGACTCCAAATGGAACTGTCTGGAATAAAAGAGAGTGAGAGTGAGAGTGAGAGAGTGAGGATCAGAAGAGAGATAGAGAAAGAAGGAGTGAAGGAAGGTGGGAAAAAGAGAGATTCTTGCCGATGATCAATTTTTGTTACTGTCCAGTGACTCTGTTATTTCCTATCCAGGATAAAAGGAGGCAATCTGATGATTTTAAAGCTTGCCATTTGATTTGTCTTCTTGTTCCATTGGTAGTATTCATGGAAAAATCCTCTTGCACGTTTGCAGTCACATGAGAATGTGTTTGGCTCTTGCCAAGTGAGATTGGAAAATACAAAAAAAAAAAAAATGTAGTGTGGAGGAACGGTCTATAGGTCATTCCCCATTCCTTTAGAAGTAAATTTCTTAAATTGCAAAGGAGTAAAGGAGTAAACGACTACTTGTTACTTATTTTCCAATAAGCAGAAATAATTGAACATAAAAGCATTTTTTTTCCTTAATTTTTAGTTTGTGTCTAAACTCCAAGTTGCATAAACAGACAATGCGTCATCTGGGGCCGTGTCAACTTTTTAAATTTTTTTTTTCCTAGTAGTAACTTTCCAGTAGCTCCTGCATCAAGTTCTAGGTTGAGCCATGTGGGGATGAGATGGCCTCTCTTCTGCCATTTAGATGGGTGACTTATTGCCTCAGAATCTACCCTTACTGAAAGAACCTACTAGTTCGCATTTCTTTGCATTTTGTTTTTGTGTAAAACTTTGCTGTTGGATTATTTTAGGAAATATATCTCTGATCTGATTTTTTTCCTATCCTGTTCTTCAAATGACCTCCAGTGGCTCATAGTCTTTCTTACATTGCCTACAGAGGTCAACAACAAGGTTGGAAGTTGGCTGACACCAGGAACAGCATTGAAAACGAAGACAGTCAAGATCTAATGCCCTTCCCGCCATCACTTCCACGTGGATGTTTCCCTGGATGCAGGGAGCAGTCGGACCCTCAACACAAAATTAGAAACATCTGCTGAGGAATTGTCAAACAGTCTTGGAACACTTAGTCAAAGTCACAGGGACTCCATCTGGGACTGGGCTACACACCGCTTTCATACCTTTAACTGTTTCTAGCACCTCTGTAGATCAAAGTTCTCTCAATAATCCGTTCTCTCCATCATGGCATATTACCCGTTTTATATCAAAATGTGTAATCTTTACCATCTGGTTTCATAGAAGAATATAAATCTTTATCAAAATAGATTAACATTAACTCATTTTTTTTCAGGTGTGTATGCTATTTCTTTTTTACGTGCGAATTTAGGAAAATCATCTCCTCTTCCACAGTGAAACCTAAATTTAGAACCAGGTTTCTCAGGTTTTTCTAACTGGAGTATTTTTACACATTTCCTCATGCCTGAACTTAGAGATTCAAAGGAAGTCAGGTTTGTTTTTTATTCCTCTTCTGTACTATAGTGATGTAAACATGTGTCACACATTCTCACAATAATTGATAAACTGGTCTTAACATTTATCACACAATCTGAGCAACAACATTGCATATGTTTGCATATCTATGTCATGCCACAAAACTGTAATCTTCTAAAAGATATTCTTGGATTTTAAACATTTTTAGTACTTGGCTGTTTGATTGATTCATAGTATATACTGAATAAATTATGTTATTATTTACTAAATCAGAATTATGTTAAGATAAATGGCTACATGTTAAAATAAAATTGTAAATCTGCTAAATATGTCAGATACTTAAGTAATAGAATGCTAAAATTCTACACATGCAGAAATATATAATAATCTGATATACACAAAAGTATCACTTATCTTTCATAAGCTTCTATAAAACATCCTATTTTTTAAAGATTTATTTTATTGATATGAAAAACAAAGTGACATACAGAGAAAGAAACAGAGAGAAAGCAATCTTCTGTCCACTGGTTCATTCTCAAATGGCCACAACGGCCAGAGTTTAGCCACACTGAGTCAGGAGTCTGGAACTCCATTCAGATCTCTCATATGGGTAGCAGGGGCTCAAGTAGTTGGGCCATCTGCTGCTGCTTTCCCAGGCACACGTGGAGCAACTGAGACTCCAAAAGACACTCTGATATGAAATGGCAGCGCCACAAATGGCAGCTGCACCCACTTCACCCAAATGCCAGCCCATAATCTTGCTTTTAAACTCTGGTCTTTAAAAAAAAAAAAAAGATATATTTATTTGAAAGAGTTACAGAGAGGCAGAGGCAGAGGCAGAGGGGGGGGGGGACAGAGAGGGAGGGGAGAGAGAGAGAGAGAGAGAGAGGGAGGGAGAGAGAGAATCTTCCATCCACTGGTTCACTACCCAGATGGCCGCAACGCCGGAGCTGTAACAATCCAAAGTCAGGAGCCAGGAGATTCTTGTGGGTCTCCCACACAAGGTCAGGGACCCAAGGACTTGGGCCTTCTTCTACTGCTTTCCCAGACCATACCAGAGAACTGGATCAGAAGTGGAGCAGCTGGAACTTGAACCAGTGCCCATATGGGATGCCCCCATTGTGGGCAGCAGTTTTACCCACTATGCCACAGCGCTGTCCTTTTTTTTTTTTTTTTTTTTTTTGACAGGCAGAGTAGACAGGGAGAGAAAGAGACAGAGAGAAAGGTGTTCCTTTTCCCATTGGTTCACCCCCCAATGGCCACTGCAGCCAGAGCACTGCGCTGATCTAAAGCCAGGAGCTAGGTGCTTCTCCTGGTCTCCCATTCGGGTGCAGGGCCCAAGGACTTGGGCCATCCACCATTGCACTCCCGGGCCACAGCAGAGAGCTGGACTGGAAGAGGAGCAACTGGGACAGAATCCGGCACCCCGACCGGGACTAGAACCCAGGGTGCCATCGCCGCAGGTGGAGGATTAGGCTATTGAGCAGCTGTGCTGGCCTAAGCTGATCTTAAGACACTGGTTATATTTTCCTAGTATGGCACATCCAGGATGCCATGTTCTTTTGCACATACTATACTGGCTTATTACTTCTGTCTTTCCCATTCTTTCTATCATACACACTATCTAAGTTTTATTTAGACAACACATTATAGAAGGTCTCAAAAGCGGGTAAGATATACAACAGATGCTTTTTATTTAATTTCAAAAGCCTTTGCTTGCAATTTCTTTTCTATACCTAAACAGTCGGGTTACTTTAAATCTCAAATTCCGCCCTTGAAAACACACATGCAATTCTTATTCATTAGCTATTGTGTTAGTTGCAATTCTCCAGAGAAACAGAACCAATCAGATAGACATACATGCATAGAGATAGGTAGATAAGGATTTACTGTGGGCCCCTGTAATTATGGAGGCCAAGAAGCCCATCTGCTGCCTGCAAACTGGCAGCCCAGCAGAGGCAGTGGGGTAGTTCCAGCTAAAACCCAAAGGCCTGAGAAGCAGGGGAGTCAGTGGTGTAAGTCCGGGTCTGACCCTGCACCAGGCACTAATGACCGAGGCAGGCACAGACAGACGTCCTGGCTCTGAATTGGCCTCTCCTCCACACCTCTGTTCCCCTCAGGACCTCGACAGTTCAAGTATGTCTACCTCCATTGGGAAAGGTGATTTTTCTTTATTCAGTCTACTGATGTAAACACTAATATCTTCCAGAAACCCCACATAGACACACCCCAAATAATGTGTCCATGGCTTTTTGGGTGCCCGTCAGCCCAGTCAAGTTGATACGTAAGATTAGCAGTCACAGCTGTCAACAAGATAAATTCACGGTCCCTCTAATCTCCAATGCTAGAAAGCAGTCATGGACTCCAGGAACGCTTTTAAATGAGGAGATCCTCTTAGGAAAAGGGTTCTGGAATTTGGTAGACTTGGCCTTTTCTTTCCATTTGGATAGTGACCAATTCTGTAATCCTAGTATTAAAAGTAACACCTCAATCATGTGCCTCTCATCCAAAACTAAATAAAAGTGTCTTTCTATGGGAAATATTTCTTCCAAGGAGCACCCCATAAATTCTAAATATACTTCATCTCTTCTTCTATGATGGTATATGCCACTGAGAATGATGAAAAATGAGCTAATTTTAAGGCATAGCTTTGAAAAGATAACATTTCTTATAATGGCATCTTCCCTAACGAGCTTCATACAGTGAAATATTTTAATCATAAATTCCAAGTCAGTGTTGAGGGAATCCATAGAATGAAAAAAAGAAGAAATGTCTAAGTTCATTTGAATGTACTAATCTTTGTTGAAATTATAGCTCCAGAAGCTTTGGAAATTTGTTGTAATATCATGCTTACATTGATCAAAGAAGTACAACATTTATGTTTGAACTATTAAAATTATTAATACATAGCTGTCTTACAAAGATGATTTTTAAACATCTGTGAGGTATTCTATCATCCCTTGAATTAGATATAGCTTTACAATGTGCCTGTTAAAGGAGAAACAGCATTGAAGTTGGAAACCATATACTTGTGTTTTAATCCAATATCTGATACTAACTAGAAATCATAACCATAGGCAATAGATTTATTTTTTCTGGGCCTCATATGTCAAATTAAAAGATTAGAACACATGACTTTTAAAGCTTCTTTAAACACTAAAATTCTATGATCTAAGCTTGAAAACACTTAGATAATAATCATTCTAGCCAAAACCCATATAAAATACTGTGGCATCTTCCAGGCCCTACCCATAAAAACTTAGTGGGGAGTCTAGAATTCACCTTCCAGAGATTGCAATGAAGCAGTCCAACAAGATACAGAGATCTTGCTTTTCCTCACAAGAGCACTGCCAATGACAGCTTTCTAAAACAGAAAGTTCAAATAAGATCAAAGTCCCAGAATGCAATACAAAACTTTCCAGATTGCAATTGAACATCATCTTGCTACAGTGGTAGCAAGAACCAGGACAATCTCACGCTGAAAAAAAAAAAAAAGACATTCAAGAGATTACTGACATCAAGATGGCACAGACATTAGAATTATCTGACAAAAATTTCAAAAGAATTGTCACCAAAATATTTTGATAACAAATTCCAAATGTACTTAAAACAAATGAAAAATTAGAAGGTCTCAACAAGGAAATAGAAGATATAAAGAAGAGCCACATTGTAACTTTATAACAAAAAATATAGTAACTGAAATTAAAAGGCCAGTAGATAGACTCAACAGTAAATGGAGGGGACAGAAAAAAAGAATAGTTACTGTTAAAATTATTCAACCTAGAAACAAAGAGAAAATAGGCTAACCGTAAATAAATGGATCTTCAAGGGACTAGGGGATTATAACCAAAGATGTAATACCCTTCAGAGTTTCAAAAGCGGGAAAGTAGACAGGATTGAGAAAATACTCAGTGAAATGATGGATGGAAACTCCCCAAATTTGGCAAGAGACATAAATCTACAGGTTCAAGACATTGTATGGAACCCAACTATGATAAACTGAAAGTAACAAATATCAAGACAGACAAAAGTTAAACTACTAAAAATAAGTCAAATCTTAAAAATAGAAAAAGGCAATATCTTATGTGTAGCAGGAAAAGAATTGATTGAAAAAGTATTTATCAGAAACCATGGAGATCAGAATGAAGTGAGATAATACTCACGCAATTCTGGTGCAATAGGAAAAGAATAATCAGCACAGAACTGTGCAGACAGTGAACATATCATTCAGGAATGAGAAAAAAGCAAGAAGAAAAAAAAGCAAAAGAATTTGTCCCACAGTCTAACTCTAAATAATGGGTAAAGGAGACTCTCTAAACATAAAGAAAAAAAACATTTAAAACAGAGCCTTATAATACAAAATACCAAGAAGGAACACAAAATCCAAAATATGAGTAAATACAATAGATTTTTTCCTTCTCTTGCATTTTCAAAATATATTTGATGTTTAAAGCAAAAGGCAGTAAATGTCAAATAAAGTTCTATATGCATAGTGAGGAAATACTTAAGAAAATTATATGATAAATGCATGAGATGTAAAGGGATATATATTTTCCATGCTTTATTAAGTAGTAAAATGAGGAATCAATAAGCTATGATAAGTTCTGTACATATAGTATAATACCTACAGCAACTACCAAGAAATATATACAAAGAAATACACTAAAAACCCTATAGATACATCAAAACAGATTTCTAGAAAATGATTAGGTAATGTGGAAGAACAAATGATAAAGAAAATAGAGGGGCTGGCACCATGGCTCACTAGGCTAATCCTCCGCCTGTGGCGCTGGCACCCCAGTTCTAATCCCAGTTGGGCGCCGGATTCTGTCCTGGCTGCTCTTCTTCCTGTCAAAAAAAAAAAAAAAAAATTAGAGGAATGAGAGGGAACAGTGGCAACCTAAATACCTGAAATATCAATAATTACATGAAATGTAAATGGTCTAAATATGCCAACTAAAATATGGGGACTGACAAATTAAACAGCACCCAACTGTCTCTAAGAAAAAAAATCCAGATTTGACATTCATAACGATTATGGAGGTAAGGGTAGGAATTAAGTTCTCAGACTTGACCAAAAAAAATGCAAAAAGCAAACATTGATAAATTGTACTTCAAAATTAAAATGAAAAACTTGCTTAGTAACTGGTCTGTTAAACTGAAATGCCTACTTCAGAACATGAAAAGATGATAATTGCAAACCACACATCTGATAAACAAACAATATAGAGAGGCAGGCCTGTGGCACAGCGGGTTGAGCCACTGCCTGGGACACCTGTGTCTCATATCAGAGTGCAGCTTTATGCCCTGACTACTTCTCTTCCGGCCCAGTTCTTTGCTAATGCACCTGGGAAGCTGCAATGAGGTTTCCAGGACTTGAGTCCCTGGCACCCACGTGGGAGACCTGGATGGAGCTCCTGGCTGCTGACTTGGCCTGGCCCAGTCCCAGCAATTGCAAACCATTTGCAGAATGAATCAGCAGATGGAAGATCTCATTGTCTCTCTCTCCCCTTGCCCCTTTGTTTGCCTTTCAAATAACTACACAAATTAATCTTTTATGAAAGAGAACAGTATATAGATTATATGAAGAATACTCAAAATACAGCTATAAAGATCAGAAAAATACTGAAAAAAAAAACATGAACTGTATTTCACTGAAGAAGATACACAGGTAGCAAATATGCACTTAAAAATACTTTCAACATCATGAGTCATTTGGGAAAATAAATGAATCAAAACTGAGATATCATCACAGATCAATGATATTGGCTCAAATACAAAAATAGAGATAATCCCAATATCTGAGGAGGAAGAGGAGAAACTGGATAATACACAGTACTGGAAAGAATGCAACATGGTAAAACCTTCCAGAAAAATTGTTCGATATTTTCATTAAAAATTCCAGAAACCAAAGACTAAGCCCATAACTAACATACTAACCAGTAATTGCAATTTCCATGAGAAAGAGACATATAGTCACAGAAAACCTGTAGTTTATACACGTCTTAGTCATAATAGATAACAATTGGACCCAATCTGAATGTTTTAGTGGGTGAGAAATTAAAAAAATATATATGCTTATTCTGTGAAGACCCCTCAGCGATAGAAACGAAGTAACTCTTCATAAATGAAATAATAAAATGGATGACGATCCAGAAAATTGTGCCATGAAGTTTACATATTACCTGGGCCTCTCCACACAGTATTCTTGAAATGACAAAATTATAGACATGGAGTGCAGTTTAGGTTCGTGGTTGCCAGGGCAATAACTGTGAGTATGAAAGCACAATGCAAAGGGTCCTTGAAAAAGTTGGTGTAACTGGACTTAACTGTACCAATGGTAACAGTGTGGTTGAACAAGATGCCACCATGGGGAAAACTGAGTGCAAGACAAATGGAATCTTTGTTATTTCTGAAAGGGATCATATAGGGACGCTGGCGAGACTTCGGCGGCAAGATGGCGGAATAGGAAAGGAGCACACCGATAGTCTGGGGAGAGACAGTTTAATAAAAGTGGAGATACTGCAGGTTCAAGGAAGAGTAGGGGAAAAAACAGCAGAGGAAACCCTTCTGGAACTGGTGATTCACAGTGGACCTGCGTGGAGAGCGTGGGAGCCCACAGTTTGGGACACCAGCAGCAGATTCAACACACCAGCGCTGGAACACGAGGTGAGCCGAACCTCAGTAGCCCGAGACACCAGCAGGGAAGCGGAAAGAGGAGACTAGAGCGAACAAGGCTTGAAACCCTGCAGGGAAAAGTTCACCAGGCTAACTAGAAGAGAGAGAGAGGGGGGGGGGGGGGGAAGTGACCCATACGGACACGAGTTTCTCTCTCTCCGCTCACCTCTCAAAGGTGAGCAAGACAAAGAGCAGGTGCCATTTTGGAATACGTCATAAGCAGGGCGACCTCGGGTCGGCACCGGCCCCGAGCCTAGCAGAAAAACCTGACTCTGGGTGGGAGGGGTGAAATAACAGGCGATTAGAACCTAATGAATGTGTGGTGCTAATGAACTGAGACTGTGAAAAAAGAGACGGTGGGGGAGAGAACTCACGGAAATCACGAATTCATGTGAGTACTCTCCAGAGACGCTACAGTTCGGTAGCCTTGGCAGCCCAGTGGGAGACTACAGGAGAATCTGAGCCCACGCTAAGGACCGCAAAGATTCCCTCTCTGGTGCTTGGGAAAGAGCTTCCGATCTCTGGCTCCTGTGGGTATATCATTCGCCTGCTAACCACACACAATTCCATTCAGCTGTGTGGAATTACTTCCCTTTTGAACCAAAAAAAAAAAGTAACAGAGAGAGATTTACCACGCCTAACCTGGGAGTGTCTCCTTTGACACACCCTCAACCCTGAGGAACCAAATAAAGCTCTCAGGCCACACCCATCTCAAGCCTCTAAGGCTCCATCAAAAGCAGACAGTCCACTTAATCTAGAGTCATAGTATAACAAGAAAAAAACACCACAGTGAAGAAACCAATATGCCAAACAACAAACGCAAAAACCAAGGTAACAAGAACAAGGAAGACACTATGGCGTCCCCAAATGAAAAAGACACCCCAATTCAAGATTACGAAGATGATGAGATAGAAGAAATGCAAGAAGCAGATCTCAAAAAATTGATAAGAACACTAAGAAGTACTCAAAAACAAATTCTTGAACTACAGAAATCCTTAATGGACAAGGTAGAAAATCTCTCTCGTGAACATGAAATATTAAGGAGGAATCAAGCTGAAATGAAACAACTAGTAGAACATGAAACTGTGATAGTGACGAGAAATCATAATGAAGTGAAGAATTCAGTAGATCAAATGAAAAACACATTAGAGAGCCTTACAAACAGAATGGGTGAGGCAGAAGAGAGAATATCGGAGTTAGAAGCCAGAGCACAGGAAAATATACAGTCAAACCAAAGAAAAGAAGAGGAAATTAGAAATCTAAAAATATTGTTGGGAATCTTTGTTATTTCTTACAACTGCATGCAGATCTGCACAACTACAAAAATTAAACTTCTAATTTATAAGTAAAGGATTGTGTTACTGAAAGCTGGTAACTTTTTTTTTCTAGATTTATTTATTTGAAAGTCAGAGTTACACAGTGAGAGGAGAGGCAGAGAGAGAGAGAGAGAGAGAGAGAGAGAGGTCTTCCATCCTCTGGTTAACTCCCCAGACGGCCACAACGGCTGGAGCTGTGCCGATCTGAAGCCAGGAGCCAGGAGGTTATTCCGGGTCTCCCATGTGGGTTCAGGGGCTCAAGGACTTGGGCCGACTTCTATTGCTTTCCTGGGCCATAGCAGAGAGCTGAACAGGAAGCGGAGCCGCTGGGTCTCAAACCGATGCCCATATGGGATGCCAGTGCTTCAGGCCAGGGCGTTAACCCACTGTGCCATGGCACCGGCCCCGAAAGCTGGTAACATTTTTAAAAATGAATTTCAGAACAAATTAGTAGTTGCCAAAAATTTCTGTGAGTCTGTGAGTGTGGGAACCCAGGAGAGTTGCCATGTAAACTGAAAGCAAAAACATTCTCTACTGATCCACTGGCTGATAACCTCAAATACTTATTATCAAAGCCATTACTGATCTGTTTGCCAGCCACCAAATTTCTTATCCACCCAATGTACCAATGAAAAATTAGCATATTTAGCACTTCAGTATAGAGTGCTTGATCAATTAATTAGTGACTCCGTAAAAGACTGCTTTAACTCACTCATTGTTTTATCTAGCAACAAATTGTCAGACACTGAGAATGCCCTAAGTCAAGTAGGAAACTGACTTTGGTCCCACATTTAAATCAGAAATGAATAGCCAGATTGGGTTTCTGACCAAAGTTAAAAAAAAAATCTTACCATAACTTGCTGCTTCTTGGATATAGGTGAATATGATCAGGAAAATTATAAACAGATGACTCTTTCATCAGCAAATAAATCTCATATTGAAGACAATTTCATTTGTCAATAATGATAACAATAAGATTTTATTTTACTTTATTATTATTTATGCTCAAATTTTGAATTTTCTGTTTGTTATTAAGGATGTATCTCTGAATGAAACAATGCTCCCAGGGCTGGCACTGTGGTACAGCAGGTTAAAGCCCCAGCCTGCAGCGCTGGCATCCTTTATGGGTGCTGGTTCAAGTCCCGGCTAATCACTTCTGATCCAGCTCTCTGCTATGGCCTGGGAAAACAGTGGAAGATGGCCCAGGTCCTTGGGCCCCTGCACCCACATGGGAGACCTGAAAGAAGCTACTGGCTCCTGGCTTCAGATCAGCTCAGCTCTGGCCATTGGGATCATTTGGGGAGTGAACCTGTGGATGGAAGATCTCTCTCTCTCTCTCTCTCTGTCTCTCTCTGTCTCTCTCTCTCTCTCTCCTTCAATCTACCTCTCTCTGTAACTCTTTCAAATAAATTAAAAAAAAAAAAGAATGCTCCTACTGTCTTCAACAAAACACTGCCATGGTCAGCACAGCATGTGCTTCATTAAGGAGTAAGCCTCATTTAGAACGAGGTATTTGAGGATACTCACCAAGCACCCTGACTGCAATAGTCAAGGACATTCCACCCAGTCTGGGAACCCACATACATTCAGAGCAGAGGTTTTTAAATTGTTTTTGAGAGACCAAGAGAGAGAAAGAGAGGAGGAGGGGAGAGAGAGAGACAGAGAGAGACAGAGATCATCTACTGATTCAAATCTCCAATTGCCTATAAGGCTGGGGTCAGGGCAAGGCTGGATTCAGGATCTGGGAAATCTCTCTCTTTTCCTCACAAGAACCCAATTCCTCCAGTCAGCACTGCTGCCTCTTGGAGGCTGCATTGGCAGGAAGCTGGAGTCTGGAGCTGAAGCTGGAAATCTGTCCAAGGTATTTTAACTGCTAGGCTAAACTCACTCCTCAGAACTTTTTTTTTTTTTTTAACTTAGGTCTTTATAAGAGTGACAAGTGGATTTACTCAAAATGATCCCCCATATTCAGATTACTCTTTACTTGCAGTCAGAATAAATTACAAATAGCAAGTTACGTCCGTTTTCAGTTATTTACAGTTGGTAGGAAGCTTTCTTCAAGACGCCCATGTCTCCTTTGTTCTACTACACACTGAAGGATATTCACTTTCTTATTCAGGGCCTCTTTGCATACGCACTTAGTCGAAGTCTTAAAGAACTGAGTCTTTATAAACTGATTTCTGTTGAAGTCTTTAAATACATGTTTTTGCAGATTTCTGGCTGTTGAGTGATGTTAAAAGGAAGACTGGGGCCAGTTAAATGTAACAAAATTCACTTGAGCAAGGAAAAACAAAGGGTAACATTCTAGACCCATGCTCCACCCCACCACATGTATCCTATATTTACAGTCAGAGAAAAGAAAGCCACTTATAAAAACATCTTGACTGGCTAGGAGGGAGTTGGGTTTTCTGTGCCCACGGCCTGCTTCATCTGTCAGTCAGTGAGAGGCTGAAGGTCAAGTGCGAGGATGGTAGAGATGCAGGGGCATGCTCAAGCTTGGGTACCATTCGCTTACACATCACGCTAAGTTACAGATCACCATGTGCACAAACTTACTGTTCAAATGTGGAAACTGGTTCAGGCCAAATTCATTTTGCTTCAGCAGCGCTTATGCATCTCTTCTCTGTGGAATCGGTGTCTTCCCACACCTTGTGCTTCTGCGATGAAATGAAGGTAACTTTTACTGCCTGGAGAGAGAAGTCCATGGATTGTGTAGGGAAAAGCCACTTATGCAGAAACGCTGGCGAGGTAAATTCCAATTGGAGCGGCTCGGAATCCGGCCATCGTGGTAAAGTGGGCTCTTATTCCTGAAGCTGCTTGCTCCGTGGACTCCTTTGGAAAGCGCCTGGGTCTCCAGCTTGTCCTTCCTCTGCGCACGCCCAGGATGCGGGTCTTGCGGGTCTCCCCTCTGTGTTCCTCTGCGCATGCAAGGCGGTGTCCTACGTAGCTCTCCCAGGGACGCAGGGGGTGCTTTAGGAAAGGAATGGGGAAACGTAACAGGTGTGTGGGTTTGCGCATCAGCAGGAAACCAGGGAAAGCAGCAGTTCAACCCAATGCGGGGGCAAGGCAGTGTCAGGAGAAGAGAGTGTCCAGTGTTTGGGGAGGTAACACTGCTTCCCCCTTGCCACGCCGGTTAGAAGCGGATCATTCCTGTAAAGAGATGGCAGACGCACACACACTCCTGTTCCCTTGGAAAGCTACTCCAGGTCGCTCCCATATTTGGGGAACTTTTCTCTTGAGATGCAATCTCACACGTTTCACCGGCTGTTTTGCTCTTACGTCATCTGAATACATGCTTCTAAATAGTAAAATGAATTTCTAATATGATTCTTCTTACTATAGAGCTAACCTAACAGCATGATAGGTGTTCTTTTAAAATCTCATGTCACATAAATCTGGTGATCTATTTCGTAGATGGATATGCTTTGTTTTAGTTTCTCTTTCCTCTCTCTCTCTCTCTCAACAATTTTGAGGCTCGGGTATAAAGCATCTCTGATTTGAAGAGAAATCCTAAAACTTAAAAACTGTATAACCAAATACGTTCTCATGTGATTTCCTATCAGCTTCCATGGTCTGTAAGGAGACATAACTGTTTTACAGTTAGATTGGAATTAGGGAGGGGTTGAAAGGAATTGCAGTATTGCCTGATTGTGTTTGTATGTCTGTTTAGGGGTAATGTTCTCAAATGAATGCCTTCTATGTAAACAGACTTAAAATGCATCGTGTTCAGAGCTGTCTGTCAGGTTGGACTCCTCTATACTGCGCTGTGTGCGTGACATTGAAACAGGCTGATACTTTTGCAGATCTGTGGTCCCAGCCACACATTGGATGAATTTCCTGTGAGGCCCTCCAGGAAGCTGGGTTTCAGATCAATAAATACAGGAGAAAAAAAAAAAACTAGATAAGACATTGAGAAAGATTACATTCACCTTGATGTCTATAGAAATATGATCGCTATTTTTTAGGATTAATTTCCTTCTACCTTCTACTTTAAAGAAAGAAACTTTTCTTTTAAGAAAAGAACATAACTGTAGAATGATCTCAACATTGGAGACAGATGGGATTTACTAAGTAAATTGTGCTATAACCAGAGAAACTTCAGAGAGGTAATCCACGTCTGAAAGTTAAAAGGGAAGCTTTAATCTATTTGAAGAATTTGAGGCTTTAATAATTCCATAGTGAACAAAGGTTATAATGAGCAGGCAGAATTAGCCCTGATGCACAGAGCAGAAGGCATTTCAGAAAGGGAGTTCAAGGGAAGGCGGAAGTTACGGTAAATGAGGTTGGAGGAGTGGTAGCAAACATTTTCAGAATTACAGGAAGAATGCTAAGTTATCCGTATGAATACTGACAAAGATTTTATACCCAGGGCCAATTTAAGTATGAAACCGGTACTAAGTGAATATATTCTTAAATTATCTGCTGTTTTATAATATTTCATGTCACATTATCTGCTAGTAAAATAACTGATGTTGTTCATATCTCTGTGACTGTGTCTTCGCTTAGGACACATTGTGGATTTGTTAGATTGCTTTCTCACAGACAGATGATATTAAATCTTAGTTCACTGCATGTCAGTCACTATGTCAATCTGTGCCATCATTGTTGAGGTTAAAGTTGATTGGTTGGTTAAGCTAGGATTCCTTCATGGTGTAGGTTACTTTAAATGTGTATAATCAATGAATATAATTTCCATATTTATTAGTTTATGTTCTTCTTTAAATAACAGCTTTCATTTCCAACTCCAAATTTGGAATCAATACGAAGTTTTGAATGGCTTCTTAAACTCTATTCCTGTCATTATAATACACTGATGCAGACACTTGTCCCCGATCTGGCAAGGAGGAGACTGAAAGCTAGCTTGTGCATCTTCAGCATACGTTTCCAATCCAAAATGTGTGTCGTTCTAAAAAGCAACTGGCATTGACTCTTCAAGGGAGATACAAAAAAGCCTGGAGTCCTCTAGGAAATAGGAAATTCAGAATACAACAATTAAATGCAATGCGTGAGTCTCCTCTGGTACCAAGTATTTAAAAAGCTATCAAGGAAATTTCTGGAATACTATGCTAACCTCCTCAATGATGGCACAGATTGACATATTGTGCTCCAAATGCAGTGAACTAGGATTTAATAGCATCCGTGCAGAATTTCTGCCCATGAGAAAACATGGGCAATTCCTTAGCTCTTCCTTACTTCCTGGCTCAACTATCCCAGGAGCACATGGTACCCTAGCTGCCCCAGCCCTGGAATCAGCCATTTCTCCAGAGAGCTCTTGTCCCTTTTAGCGCAGAAGAATATTTTGAAAATGGTATCAGAAGTTGAGGGTGATTATTACTACAGAAGTATCATTCTTTTAAACCAGCATTTGGATAATTGACTCCAATTCTCATTCTAGTACTTCACTGTGTTTTCTCCCATTCCATACTCTTACCTTATTTTCTTACAGCAAGAATCCTAGTTTCTCAACAGTATCAGTATATACGTACTTGCTCAATCCTGAATAAACACAAAGTGGTATGGAATTCCCGTGTCAATCCCACTACCAGCAACATAATTAATAAGTAAAGCTCCAGATTTCCCCAGAGATTTTTGTTTTGCTTTGTTTTATGCACATAGAATATACACCACTGAGAATTTACTGTCATATTATTGTTTTAAGTTACTTGGACTGCTTTATATCTAAGTAGGTATGCTGCCTACATGATTATGCGAGTTTCTATTTACATTTCAATTTTACAGTTCTTTCATTTATCTTGGTTGAGTTAATTTTCTTATTTTTGGAATATATAAAGTATTAGCATGATTCAAAATTTCAATTGCCTTCTTAATTTCACCCACTGCATTCCTAATCTTCCCTTCATTAGTAATACAGGACACCTATAAAGACTGAAATAGAGCCAGTGCCGCGGCTCACTAGGCTAATCCTCCACCTTGCGGCGCCAGCACACCGGGTTGCGGCGCCAGCACACCGGGTTCTAGTCCTGGTCGGGGTGCCGGATTCTGTCCTGGTTGTCCCTCTTCCAAGCCAGCTCTCTGCTATGGCCAGGGAGTGCAATGGAGGATGGCCCAAGTCCTTGGGCCCTGCACCCCATGGGAGACCAGGAGAAGCACCTGGCTCCTGCCTTCGGATCGGTGCAGTGCGCCAGCCGCAGTGTGCTGGCCGCTGCGGCCATTGGAGGGTGAACCAACGGCAAAGGAAGACCTTTCTCTCTGACTCTCTCTCACTGTCCACTCTGCCTGTCAAAAAAAAAAAAAGACTGAAATAGAACAAAAAAACCACTTGTGATAACTTTGAAATAAATATAATGCCATTGAAATAGTCACAGAATTGAAAACATGAGACTTAATGCTTTAATGTCTTATTTGTTCCAACTACATGCATTTTAAAAATGAGCACAGAGTGATGACGCACAAATAGAAATGAAAAAGCACACGTGAATACATCTAGATTTTTCTCTCATACATAGGATAATATGCACTCAATGCCCCTTGCCCTTGCTCCTGTTTATCTCGTATATGCACCCTGAATTTTCTGGGTATCATTCACATAAAAGTTTCTCATTAATTTTATAGCTTGATAGTGTCACATTTTGTGGAATACTATAGTTTGTTTAACACCTCTCCTATATATATAGAAAAATTTTCCAGTACTTTCATAACGCAAATAATGATGACTGACAAACCCTGAACATTTTTTTTATATTTTGAGGGATTTATCTTCCAGCTGTTGTTAAACATGGAATTGTTGAAATTAGAAATGCACATATTTTCATATGTTACAGGTTTATTTTCATACCATTTACCGTGGTTTCAGTATTTATGTGCTGTGAATGGATTTCTCCAATGGGTCTTGGCCTTTTTGATGTCTCCCAGAATTCTTTGCTATTGATAGTAATTCTAACAGTACATTTACTATACTGTGGTATAGGTGTGTTCACAGAACATGCTGTTGAAAATGAAGAACTGAATTGTGCTGGTGAATTCCTTCATTGATAAAAGAGAAGTGAGAGAGTCCCCAGGGAATTTGGAGGAGCATGAACCATTGTGAATCTGTCTCCCCACCGGGACAACAATTGCACTGGCAGAATCTGTCTGGTGTAATTATCCCGGAACTCTACCATCTATTTGAAGACTTGAAACTTCCAGGGAAAGGCTTGGATGGTAAACTGCAGTTAATTTCTATCCATCTCAGCTCTTAGGACAGTAGCAGCTTCCCATCTCCATCCCCAGCCATGTGGCAGGCAGCTGTGGGTGCTGCCTGGAGAAAACTGTACATAGCCAGCGGGAACCCAGGAGGGCAAAAAGCGTCCTGTCCTTCCAACACTACCCCTGCTTCTGACCACAGAGGTACAAACCAAAATAAGAGCCCACTGTTGTAGCACATCCCCTATTACGGCAAACCCTTCTCCAGAGCTAAAGGACTTCCAGGATTTTTTTTTTTAACTTTTATTTAATAAATGTAAATTTCCAAAGTACAGCTTTTGGATTGCAGTGGTCCGCCCCCCTCATAACCTCCCTCCCATTCGCACCCCTCCCATCTCCCGCTCCCTCTCCCATCCCATTCACATCAAGATTCATTTTCAATTATTTTTATATACAGAAGATCAATTTAGTATATACTAAGTAAAGATTTCAACAGATTGCACCCACACAGAAACACAAAGTATAAAGTACTGTTTGAGTACCAGTTATACCATTATATCACATAGTACCACACAGAGATCCTACATGGGGAATAAGTGCACAGTGACTCTTGTTGTTGACTTAACAATTGACACTCTTGTTTGTGGCGTCAGTAATCATCCGAGGCTCTTGTCATGAGTTGCCAAGGCTATGGAAGCCTTTTGAGTTCACCAACTCTGATCATATTTAGACAAGGCCATAGCCAAAGTGGAAGTTCTCTCCTCCCTTCAGAGAAAGGTACCTCCTTCCTTGATGGCCCATACTTTCCGCTGGGATCTCACACACAGAGATCTTTCATTTTAGGTAATTTTTTTTTTGCCAGAGTATCTTGGCTTTCCATGCCTGTTTAGGACATCTGCCATTCTATGAGTCTGCTGTGTATCCCTCTTCCCATGTCGGATTTTTCTGTCCCTTTTCTATTCTATCAGTTAGTATTAGCAAACACTAGTCTTGTTTATGTGATCCCTTTGACTGTTAATCCTATCATTATGATCAATTATGAACTGAACTGATCACCTTGATTAGTGAGGTGGCATTGGTACATGCCACCTTAATGGGATTGAATTGGAATCCCCTGGCACATTGCTAACAATGCAAATCCGATTGAGCATGTGCCCAACTGTACATCTCCTCCCTCTCTTATTTCCACTCTTTACTTATCAGGGATCACTTTTCAGTTAAATTTAAACACCTAAGAATAATTGTGTGTTAATTAAATAGTTCCCGCCCTCAGCCAAGCAGAAAAACCTGACTTCCAGGATTTTTAAAGGGTCAAAAGTCTTTTCATACACTTAACTTTTCTCTTTGGAGGCCTGGCTGTAAAGACTAGAATATTAAAAAAATTAAAAAGTAAAAAAAAAAAAAAACTGTATATATGGAGCTAAGTGAGCATACACAGCCAGAGAAAAGCACAAGTTGAGAAAAGACCGAGAAGACTTGAAGCTTGTATCTCAGTTTGATCTTTGGTACATAGGAAGCCTAAATGATTTTAAATATTCACAGAAACAATACAAACAATAAAGAAAAAAACATAAAACCACGATAGTAAGTGGAATCTGATTCTCAGCACTAACACACTGTTAGATTCAAACATTCCTAATTCTCACCAGCAAAAAAAGTCACATGCATGCAAGGAAATTGGAAAAAAACAGCACAGCCAAAGAGAAAAAAAATCAACAAAAACTGTCCCTGGAAAACACCTAAGAGCAGATCTACTAGACAGAGATTTTGAAATAGCTACATTAACAGTGCTTAATGACCTATGTGAAAACGTGCAGAAAGCCAAGGAAGCAAAGAGTGAAAAAAATGACAAAACCAAGAAATAAAAAAAAAACATAAAAAGAAATAAAAAAAGAAATTATGGATCTGAAAAGTTCAAACACTGAAATTTAAAAAAAAATCACTAAAGGGATTCAAAGGCAGAGTTGTGCAGACAGGATAATCAGTGAACTTGAAGAGAAGGACCATTGAAATGATTGAGTCTGAGGAACAGAAAGAAAAGAGACTGCAGAAGAGAATAGAGGGCCTACAGGACCTGTGGCACACCATCAAGCAGGTTAATATATAAACTATATGACTTCCATAAAGGAAAAGAGAGAAAAATGGGTAAATAAAGTATTTGGAAAAATAATGGCTGAGAAGTCCCAAATTTGATGAGATACATGAACATTCAAGAATCTTAATGAATTCAAATAGAACAAACCGAAAGAAACCTGCACCAAGACATATAATAATGAAATTTTTGAAAGTCAAACACCAAAAGAATATTTAAAGCAGTAAGAAAAGAAACGTCACATACAAAGCATTCTCACTAAGATTATTAATGGATTTTGTATGAGAGACTTTGGAAGTCAGACTAGCTACAGAAAAATTAAATACCTTGCGATAAATTTATCAAAGGATGTGAAAGACCTCAACAGTGAGAATTACAAAAAACTGCTGAAAAAAATTTTAATAATGCACATGAAAAATGGAAAGATCTTCAATATTTCCTGATTTTGAACTTACTTCAGTTACAATAATCAGAACAGTATGGTACTAGTATAAAAACATATAGACCAACAGAATAGAATAGAGTGCCAAGAAATAAACCTTCACATGTATGATCAAATGGTTGTTGACATGAGTTCCAAGACCATTCAATGGGGAAAGGACACTCTTTTCTACAAATGTTGCTGCTAAAACTGGACAGCTATCTGCAAAAGAATGAATCTGGATCCTTACATAACATCATATACAAAAATGAGCTCCAAGTTGATCAGAAACATATAAATAAGACCTAAAATAATAAAGTTGTCACAAGACAAGAGTGGAAGAGTTTCCTAACATTGGATTTGGCAATGATTTATCGGAAATGATGTCAGAAACAGGCAACAACAACAACAACATAAAAAAACAGAAAACTTGCACTTCATGAATTTTTTTTTTTATTGTGCAACAATGACAACAAAATACTATTAAGGGGTATATATAGAGAATTCATACATTCCAACCACAAAATCAACCCAGTTTAATTATGAGCAAAGAATTTGAATAAATATTTCTCTGAAAATGATGAAGGCATGTGTTAGCATTCTTTGTACTAGCTACAGTCTGGAAGCAGGCCACTGACCATCAGTGGATGAATGGATAAACAAATGTGGCATATCCTTACAGTGGAGTATTATTCAACCTTTGAGAACATTACAGCAAGTCGAATAAACCACTCACAAAAACACAACTATATTCCACAACCATAATGTACTTGGAGTAGTCAAAATCACAGAAATACAAAATAAAATTGTTATTATCAGGTGTTTATGAAGAGTAATCCATGGAGTTATTGTTTAATAGATACAGAATTTAAGTTTTACAAGATGAAAAGAGTTATGAAGATGGATGTTGGCAATGGTTACACAACATTATGAATATAATTAATATAACTGAATTGTTCACTTAAAGATGGTGGATATAATAAATTTTATTTTTTTGTATTTTCCCACAGTTAATAAATAGAAACAAAACAAATGATGAGAAGCAAAACTAAATAAATCCTCAAAATTACATAAGGGGAAGATATTTATCTCTTTAAAAAGAGCAGCAAATATGTTAATCTTTATCATAATATTACTCTCCACTATTTGTTTTCCAGGCTAGCTCACTGAGTAGAGAAAAACAAGAGCTCACCAATCTTCAGGGAATCGCACCTAACCCTCAGCAAGCCACTGGAATGTGTTCTATAGTTGAACAGCTTCTTCCTTGAGAAACAAAAATCAGTTGAACAGTTCCATTAAGAATAATCCTTTACAATTTACTCTACATGGGTGAAATGTCATTTTCCCATCCAGTTATGGTTTATAGCTGCTGTCTATATTCCCACTAAACTAGGGTCTTTTGCTTTTTACTTGTTAAACTTCTTATTTGGTGAAATATTAAGCCTTTTCACTGTAAGGTAAATTTAAAATATTCTCTCACTTATAAAAGGGGGGAAGGAAGGAGGTGGGTGGAAGAGAAGAGGAGAGGAGGGGGGAGGGAATATCATTATGTCCTTAGAATGTTATCTACAGATCACACTGAAACTGCTAAAAACTCATTAAAATTAAAATTAAAAAATCCTTTAGATTTTTAATATACCTGCCCTTATTTGATTTATACAGAGAACTGTGCTCTATGTAATGATACACATAAACTGATCATCATTGTTAGAGCAGTTCTCTGTCCATGATTCGACCAGAACGCTGCCTCCTTCAAGGCTCCCTGCGGTGCCTCATTACAGTCCTGGCTGTGCACCTCTCCTTCTATATCCTTCCCCAGAGCACAGTTCTCTCATCCTCTCACATTATGATTATCAGCCTATCATTCCAACTCTAACTCATAATGATCTGGGTCATAACAAATTGGGTTTCCCAGGTAAGATATATTTACATATTCTTGGTAGTAACATATATAGTAGTAGCCAGCCTGCTTGCCTGCTTCCCTCTCTTCCTCACTTTTTTCCTTCCTTTCCTCCTTCCCTCTTTCCTTCTTTTTTTTAATTTTGCTGTAACATGTCTAAAGGTGTCTTTCAAGTTCTAGACTTGCACCACACGTGACCTTTCTCCATCATAATTTCCTCATTGTAAAGGTGCTTTAGTGTAAGTAGAATACAGTTCAGATTGCAGAATTTTCTTTTTTAAAAAAGCCTAGAACTTGATGATAAGGTACCGCTGATCCTATTTGACCTTCCTACGTGTCTACATTCTTTGTTGCTACATGTTAGAGGTTCAAGGTTAAAGCCTAAATTTCTATGCGAATGAAAGTCTGTATTTATGTGTATTTTCTTTTCAATTTGGGTTTGGCTGGTGAATGATTCACTGGTGAGATCACGAGCTCAGATAAAATAGAAAACAATCCAGCAGAGTCTCATATCACATGTTTGTAAACTGGATGTTCATGCCTTAGTAATTTATAACTCCTGGCTAAGTACTGATACACTGTTCTGAGACTTTTACATCATTATTTCTTCCATTTCCCTTTTGCTACTATTCCACCTCATCCACATTCAGATTTATAATTAAATAAATTGCTTCTTGACATATATGATTATTTCTGCAATCTGAGACACAATTTCTTTCAAAAAGAATCAGATTTATCTCAACGGTTGAATCATTGAGTTTCATTTCTATTGCCAAGTGCACATTACCCTTTATTCAACATGATATGTTGAAACTTCCCTGAGTGCCAAAATATCATTCTCCTCTCTCCACATTCTTTCTCCAGGGATCCATGCCTTTCTATTTCCCCACCTAACCTTGATTGACATGTCTGCTATTTCCATCCCCACCATCTCTGCAAGCTGCCAATCATGTTACAACTGGCCAGAAGGCTTGGGGCTTCTGTGTTTGTATCCAGAGACTGGGTTCACTCCACCTAACACTTTTGGATTTTGATTTCAGCATTATTTTTCATCCTGGTTTCTAGAAATAAAAGATTTCTTTACCAAACCCCCATGACACCTGACTTTTTCTGTTTATTTATATTTCACATTTTTCCCAGCTACAGCATAGCAGCAGACCTAGAAGGAGACAGCAGAGGGGTTTGGAGGTGCATTGAATTTCATGACGAAAGTGTTCTGGCCAGGGACCTCAATTACCAAAGGGCTTGTTACAGTTCTGTGTTTCCTTCGAAGCTACCCCATCATTGAAGCATGAAGGTATTAGGATGATGACAGGTTATCGTGTCAGAGCCTTTACTGATTGAATTGAAAGGAGCTTGAAGTTTTTGGAGAAAATAACCAGGAATAGCTAGAGACCCTTCCCTTGAGAACTCTGAATGGTTCAGTTGAATCAACTACCAGAGGTGGCCTTCTGCTTCTCTCAGAGCCATTCTTATGTCTTGTCCATATTTGAAGTGATTAGTGAGTACTAAGTTATACAGGAGAATGAAGATCTGGTTCTGTTGAACAATAGAAAGACTATGGCTAACAATAGTGCAACATACATCTAAAATAGAAAAGCTAGGGGATAAGGTTTTGAATGTTTGTACCATAAAGACATGACGAATGTTTGAAAAAATGCTTATCCTGTTTAGAATGTCACATGATACGTACATGTATGAAAGCATCATATGGCACCTCATAAATACATACAATTTATACATCAGTGGAAAATGTTAAAAAATACTAAAAATCTGGACTGAAAGTCTTTGGGATGATCAGGTAATTGTTTCGTGATCTCATGTTTGGTACTGTTATCACTGGAGTATCTTTTCCTTTCTATTGTCCTGGGCACAGTCTCCTTCACTGAACAGATGCTGAATCCAGGAATTTCCTCAGCACCAAAATACCAAATGCCAGTCAATTTGACCAAAATAGTTAAACACAGCATTTCATCACGTTGCTTGTACCTCATTGTTGTGGCTTACACCTCATAACTTTTTCTTATATTTCATTTCATTTCTTGACTCTGTCATCCAAAAATAACTTTTGGCATTAATTAATTCTCCTGTACTTAAAGGATATTTTGCCTACTACTTTTTTTTTTTTAAGTTGGTGTTTAAATCTTTATCAATACTGGGTGGGGGTGGCCTCATAACGTACTTCCTATGTGAGGAGATTTCAAAGGATATAGAGTTCAAAGATAAAATTACATTGATGCAAATAATTTTAAAAAATCATACCCATGAGAGACTTCAAAAAGTTCATACTTATTTATGAGAAATCCATAGGTGGATTTCAACTTTTTTGCACCAAAATAACCTTATCTTTTATTTCATTTTTGAAAATTTTTATTAATACAAACAGAACAGATTCCAAGTATTTCACAAACACAATTCTATGAAGATAATCTTCCTTTCTCCCTCAATACTCTCTCCTTTCTCCTTTTTCTATAATTTTTACAGTAACACAATTTCCATTTACTTTATAATAACAAGCTTAATGCTTAATAATGTTCAACAAGTAAGAAGTAGAAGTAGAAAGACCACTGTTCTACAGGATTATACACAAGGGCTACAAACAATAATCAAATCATAAGATGTCTGTTTCATTCTTTAAAAAAAGATTTATTTATTTATTTATTTTGAAAGTCAAAGTTACAGAGAGAGAGGGAGGAAGGGAGAAAGAAAGAGAGCGACAGAGAGAGAGAATGTCTTCCATCTGCTGGTTAACTCTCCAAATGGCCATAATGGCTGAGGCTGGGCCATGCCTAAACCAGAAGCCAGGAGCCTCATGTGGGTCTCCCACATAGGGGGCAAGTGCAAAACACCTGGATCATCTTTCACTGCTTTTCCAAGGCCATTATCAGGGAGCTGGATTGGAAGTGGAGCAGCCAAGACAGGAACTGGTGCCCATATGAAATGCTGGCATTACAGGCGGCAGCTTTACCTTCTGAGCCACAATACCAGCCCCATCAGTTTCATTCTTCTACATCTTTTTTGGTATTATATGTTAACTACCACAAATCAGAGAAATATGTGAATACCAATCCAGATATCCACCAACTGATGATTGAATTTAAAAAGTATAGTATATAGAAACAATGGAATACTACTCAGCCATAAAGGAGAATGAAATCCTATCTTTTGCAACAAAATGGATGAAATTGGAGAACATTACAGTTAGTGAACTAAGCCAGTCCAAAAAAGACAAATATCATATGTTTCCTATTATATGTAAACTTATCTTTCAATTCTATTTTTTTCATGAACTTTTTCAAATGAGAAATCGAAACACAGCACACTAACTCCCAGTGACATACATTTGATACAGTTCTCTCATCTGCGTCTGAAATGAAGTAGCCTTACAGATGGACATAGGAAGACAGAGCTTCAGATAATGTGATGATGGCACCAAGGCTGTGGCGCAGTAGACTAAGCCTCTGCCTGCGCCACCAGCATCCCATATGGACACCAGTTTGTGTCCTGGGTGCTCCTCTTCCAATCCAGCTCCCTGCTAAAGGCCTGGAAAGCAGTATGGAAGATGGCCCTGCAACCACATGGGAGACCTGGAATAATCTCCTTGCTCCTAGCTTCAGATCAGCCCTGATCTGGCCATTGCAGTCATTTGGGGAGTGAACCAAAGGATGGAAGAATTTTTTCTCTGTCTCTCCCTCTATGTCTGTATTTCTGCCTCTCAAATAAATAAATACATTTAAAAGAAATCATGATGACATAAAAATAAGTATCTGGCCAAGTTTTTGGCTTTCGGCTCTCTGTCAAAGACTTCAATTATACCAGTTATAAAGTTCTGGGAAATTTGTGATTTTAATTAGAAATGTATCTGAAACATATGTATAAAGCAACTTCAAATATGTACACTGGTATGGAAACATATTTCAAATAATTAAAAAAATACCTAGTATACAGTATACTCTATTTCCAATATCACACTACCTAAGCATCAAATCAGGAAAGACAGAATTCAGGGAGTTTGAGATCTTAGAGAAGAGCTGTAGTGGGGAGAGTCTTCTTTATGTAATTCCTTTGAACATTTCATTTTTACAGATTACTTCTTTCTGGGATCCAAAATAAATCTCTTTCTCTCTTTCCCTCTCCCTCCTCTCTCTCTCTCTCTCTCCCTCTCTCTCTTTCTTTCCCTCTCCATCCTCTCTCTCTCTCCCTCCCCTTCTTCCTCCTTCTCCTGGCTCCCTTCCTTCTCTTTCTCTTGTTGTCTTATTTCCTTTTTCTTTCTTCCTTTATAAAATTTTCCTGATAACCAGAGGCCCATTTCTTCTAGCTAGTTTTCTTTGTCTCATATTCCATTATAACTCCTTACATTTCTCTTGCAATAACACCTTTCCTCACTTCAGTATACTTTTACACTCTTACAATTCAGAAAAGTACAGATTTCCCTTAAAATGGCCCAGCAGGCTGACTATGTCCCATTTTTGAGTGATTAATCTCATCAATAAACCATATCCAAAACTTTGTAGTTTAACTAATTTTGGAGAAGGAATTCCATCCATCCATGGTGTATGTACATTCTTTCTGGGGTTTCTTACAGTTTCTGTCATTTCCTTTGGGTTCTATCTTTAGAACCAAAAGACTTATATATGCCCTAAATTCCCCAAATGTCTCTTCTAAGAGTCATTGGGATTAAAAGTATCAACTTCAACTTCAGTGAATTACATGGGAAAATAAACTGGTGTCTGATTTCTTAGCCTCAATCAGTGAGGACAGAGAAGAAGAGATAGATTAGAGGGGAAATACGGTATGCAGTTCATAAACCAGGCTCTTCTGTGAGGCAGATTTGGCATCATTGTCACTACAGCTCTGGAACCATGGGATGGACACCCCTTTTAGCTTTAGTTTTCTTTTCTGCCACCCCTGGCCACTGCTGGCACACACCAACACTAGGGTTGCCATAAGGCTTCAATGAGGAAACTGAAATGCTGGGTATGGTGACTGGCAGGAGTAGGTCGTCAATAAAATACCGGCCTCCATGCTAACATCTGAGAAGGGGCCAGGATGCTGGACTGGGCTGTCAACTGCCACCTCAGCTTCATAACCATGCCCTTCTAGGGTCTGGGAAGTTGCGCTCCTCAAACTCCCCTGCTGTATTGTATAGAACTTCCCACTGGGAGGAAGTTGCATGAGATCTGGGCAGCGGAAGAGAAGGCAAAGCCATTGCTCTATGGATGTAGAAGCTGTTGGCTGTGCTGGCAGCCATGAGAGATGGTGGTTTCTCTGTGAATGCATGGGAGCCATCCACTTGGTTGCTGCAGACAGAAGTCTTCACCAGCTGCCCTGGCTTTCCAGCTTCGGCACTCAGGAATCTTTAAAGTCCAGTTCTGGAGTGAAGACTTTTGTTTTAGGAATAGAATGTTTCTGTTTTCCAGATCGATCCCAAGCTGTTACAGCTGGCTGCATTCAGGAAACTGCATTCAGGAAGGTGGAATTCACCAGCCACAGGGAGACTGCTCCAATTCTCCAGAGAAGATTGACTTAAAGAATATGTCATGAATATTATTCTCCCCTACTAGATTTTACCACCAAGTTCTGCACTTGACATGTAGAAGGTACTCAACAAACACTTGTTAAAGCCAGCATTCAGGTACGCTTCCTTCTGTTTGCCCTGCCACTCATATCCCTGCCTCTAAAATGTGTTCTTTCCTCCTCTCCCACTACTGCAGAGTTGAACAAAAGCCAAAAATCTGCTTTCAGACCCTACGCTTCAGGTCACACTTCATTGTTGCTGGTCATGGTTGCCCAGCTACAATTTTTTGAAAGGGTTCTTCAAGTAGAGATCAACAGAAGGTTCTCTTGCTATACCATGACATCCTGGAAACTACCAGTGGTTCCTGTTTCAGTTGTGTGCAGGAAATGTGTCTGGGGGATGAAATTGATATAAAAATAGTAGGCCTGAGAGATGGCAAGGGAATCTGGTCTGCATTCACATCCCCTAGAAGCAGTCGTCCCCAGTGGTTAATAAGATCCTCACCATTACAGTTTGGTTGTGAAAAACAATACCTCATCTTTCCTGGCTAAGCACATCTGAGTTCAGTTCTTGTCACTGCACCAGAGGGTAATGTTTGATATGGCAACTGTTGCCTCATGCTCACACTGCTCCCTTTACCCTTGCTTTGCCCTTACTATAGAATTTTGGAGGAGGAGAAATCGCAGAGCCAAAAGTCAAAGAGGTAAGTTAGCACCTATAGATGGAAGGCAGACAGTGTGTTCTGGAATGATTTCCAAACATTTAGACGTGAGAGGAAAACATATACCTTAACTTTTAAAAAATAGATTTATTTATTTGAAAATCAGAGTGACAAAGAGAGAGGGAGAGAAAGAGATATTTCACTCACTGGTTCACTCTCAAAAGGCAGTAATAGCTAGGGTTGAGCCAGGCTAAACCAGGAGCCTGGAATTCCATCCCCGTCTCCCATGTGGGTTGCAGGGACTCAAGCATTTGAACCATTATCTGCTGCTTTCCCAGGCATATTAACAGAGAGCTGGATCAAAAATAGAGAAACTGGTACTCAAACCCATGCTCAGACATGGGATGCCAGTGTTGCAGGCAGTGACTTAGCCCTCTATGCCACAACACTGGCCCAAAATATTAAGTTTTTAAAAACAGTCTATTAATGAATGCATTCTGTTCTGCCAAAAAGAACCGAGTTATAGTGTAAGGATAACTATTCAGCTTCCCATTGTATTATTTACCTTATCTAAGTGAGAATCCATGCTCACTTAGAACACCATCGAATTGTACACCTCCCCTGTCATATCACAGTTGATTGACCTGCCTGTCCTTCTGCCCCTTTGACCCACAATCTACTGGAAGACAGAGTTCATATCTTACTTGTCTTCATATTCCCAGTATTTAGCATACTGAATTCTCCATCGAAGGTGGTCCATAAGTTTACGCTGAATGAATAAATGATGTTTCCAAAATGACGTGACAAATCAATATGATTTTGTGACACACATTTTCTAAGGTTCCAATTGGTACATTCATTTCAAGGGTTATAATTTTTTTGAAATAAGGAAATTAGATGGTTTCAGAGAGTTTTCTTTTGTCTTGATTACATGGGAGAAAATATAAATGAACACCTCTTATTACACTTCACCTTATTCTACTTCTATATACCGCCTTTTTTACAGACTGAAGGTTTGCAGCAACCATTCTTTAAACAAGTCCACTGGCCCTGTTTTTCTAACATCTCAGATGATCGTTAGAATTTTTTAGAAATGATTTATTTCTAAATTAAATTACTGCTGTGGTTTGGATATGGTTTGAATGTGTCACCCAACTCAGTGCCCAGGTGTTGAAATGCAATTGCCATTGTTAGGTACTAAGGGGGCAGAAATTGAATCCAACTGTGGTATTTGCAGGTGGAGCCTTTGGGAGATGATTAGGATTAGATAAATTCATCAGGGTAGAGCCACCATGACTGAAAACTGGCAGTTTGGTAAGAACAGGGAGAGGCACAGGCAAACAAATGTGATACACTGCACCACATTGGCAATCTGTCAGCAGGATGGACATTGCCAGATGCGGCCCCTTTCCCTTGGACCCCCAGATCTCTGAACCAGATAAGTCTCTTTTCCTTAAAGATTCCCAAGCCAAATGTATTTTATTATAGTAGTGCAAAACATATCAACACAGAGATGTACTTTTTTTTAAAATATCAATTAATTAATTAATTTGAGAGGCAGAGCCATAGACAGAGAGAAATGTCTTCCATTAGCTAGTTCACTTCCCCAAATAGCTGCAATGGACAGAGCTGAGACGATCTGAAACCAGTAGACAGGGGCCTCCTCAGGGTTTCCCACACAGGTGCAGGGGTCCAAGCACTTGGACCATTTTCCACTACTTTCCCAGGACATAGCAGAGAGCTGGATTGGAAGAGGAGCAGCTGGGACATGAACTGGTACTTATATGGGATGCCAGCGCTGCAGGTGGAGGCCTAGCCCAGTATGCCACAGTGCCGGCCCAAGATGTACATTTCTTTTTTTTTAAGAGAAAATGTATTCATACTTGTTAGACTAAAGTAGAACATCTGAGCATTATGTTAAATGCCAAGAATAAGTGTGACTCACTTTATTATAGTTTCACTTTATTGTAGTGGTCTGGAACTGAACCTCCAAGATGTCTCTACACACACACACACACACACACACACACACACATGAGATATATTCATGTAAAATTTGGATTAATAAATGCTTACATAAGATGAGGGAACGTAAACATTTGTAGACAGAGCATTAAAATAAAAATAAGCAGTAACGTAGATGCCGAATGATCTCAGACTGCAACCTCCCACAGCTGCCATTGTTTCAGGGGAGGAAGGAGAACAGCCATTGTTGTGGGAGCAGGATTCTCTGGGGAAGCATTCCTGGGCACTTGACATTTTCTCTGCTAAGCATTTGGCCAGCTTTCTTGAGATACCCTCCTGATAAGCTGATATTATGGTTTCTTAGTCATCCACAAAGTCCATAAATTGCTTTGAGCATCCCCAAAAACTGTGATCATGAGCAATTGACTTTTGCTTTGAATTGTTTTTGCCTCTTTGGACTGATCATTTTGTACTGGAAAAGCCAAATATCCCCTTCTGCAGAGTTCTTGAAGTGATGCCTGATCCCACAATTTAAAAATTTCCATTGGAACCTCTGCTCTTGTCAGCAGCTGATTTGAGCAGATAAGTGTTGGTATCCCACTGAACAGAAAGTTTGTTCTACTTTGGTTCTCGGGCAGAACTGTGTAAGCTGAGCCAGGTGAGAGGCCTACGGTGTTGGCTATTGCTTCTTCCATCAGTTGTTGGTCCTCTTCCATTTGGGGATGATCAGGAATAATTTTTTTCCTTACAAATACACTGGAGCTCTGCCACTGTGGTATCGTCTGCAGTATCTTCTCTTCTCAACTGAGTCATTCATTTGTAAGCTACGGATTTCTTTGGAGTGCAGCGCTTATCAACTTTGTGTAAAGCACCTTTGATATCACCATTCTTCCACTCAAGTTTCACCATAAATTTGATCATTGTTGCTGCTTGTGTTTTAACTGAATTCAGGTTGCTCTGATAGGGGGCATTGTCAAAGTAATGTCCTATACCTCTTAGTGCCTGAAACTAGATCCCACTCAGACATGCTATAACAAGTTAGTGTGAGTTTATTGTGGCATGTTTTTAAACGTTTGGGTTATTTTTTATGACATGAATTTTCCAATAACATCCTTAAGACCCCTTGTGTATGTGTGTGTGGTGTGTATGTATGTATGTACATGTGTGTCAAACACATATGTAATATTCATGTACTGCTTTAAAATGTTCTCTAGAGTTCAGAGTGAAAACATTTAGAAATACTATGAAGCAATTCTTTGACATTTCTTTACTAACTCCCTCCCAATGCCACTACCCCTTTCAGTTTTCTGAATGCCGGGTTGTATGGTAGGTGCTGAGGACACCAATATGCACAAGCTCTCAGCCTTTGCTTAAGACTGTGGTGAAATCTAATGGTACTGAATAGAGATAAATGCAGGGGTATCTATAATCTATCTATCTATCTATCTATCTATCTATCTATCACCTATCTGGCAAGTTTAGTGTTATTAGAAATAAGCAAGGGACTGGTGTTGTGGCATAATGGGTAAGGCCACCATCTGTGATGCTGACATCCCACATGGGTGCAGGGTCATGTCCTGGCTGCCCTACTACCAATCTTGCTCCCTGCTAATGGCCTGGGAAAAGCAGGGGAAGATGGCTCAAGTACTTGTGTCCCTGACACCCATGTGGGAGACCATAAGAAGCTCCTGGCTCCTGGCTCCAGCCTGGCTCAGCTCTGGCCATTGTGCCATTTGGGAAGCAAACAGGTGGATGGAAGATATTCTCTCTCTCTCTCTCTCTCTCTCTGTAACTCTTTCAAATATATAAATAAATCTTTAAAAAAAGAAATAACCAAAAACAATGTAACATCAAGTGATCAGGCACACAGTCATAGGAGTAATAAATTTGTAAACGTTTTAGACTAAAAATTAACAACATTTATAGACCTCAAAATACTGAAAAATGATATAAAAATTTAACAGCTTAAACAAAAGCTGAACAAATGTAGAGGAGAGTCTATGCTGGAACAATAATAATATCCAATATTTACAGAGTGCTTAATAAGTATCATGAACTCTGCTAAATGTATTATATAAATCTTTGTTATTTAACAGTCATATGAAGAAGATACAAATTATTATGTATTTTACAGATGAGCAAAATGGTGTATAAAGGTGTTAAGTTGCTTTCCAAAGTTACATAGCTAAGAAGTCCATCTGCAGAGTCAGCATTCTTCCATAAAATAGAGGCGATGCTCAAAAAACATATGGAAGAAAGGAAAATCAGACTTTTCCCATTGGTAATCGGGAATGTGAACCTGTACAAAACAGTGTGGAACAGGCGTAGCTAGCAGAAGCCCTGCTGATCAGAGTGGTTCGTGCAAGCAATGGGGATGATGCTCGAACCTACTAGAGGTGAAATGAGCAGGCAAAGGCAAAGGTCACAACCTCAAAGGTGGAGAAGCAGCCTCCACATGAACTGAAGTGCAGCACACTGACTCTCCCTGTAGAAAAACATGGCAGTCTGCAGCAGGCCAAATCTAACAGCTTCCAACCGACGATCAGGTGAACAGACTTTTGTCCACTTCGTAATGATTCCTTGGCAAATATCCAAGATTTGGGCCAATTTAGAAATATGCAGATTAGCAACAAGGCTGTTTCTCAGTCATGAGGCTCCATGTAAGCTCCAAAGACTGAGTCTAGAAAAGACATTTCGTTGAGGAAGTGTATTTTCTTTTTTTATATATAATGATTTATTTATTTGAAAGGTAGAGCTACAGAGCAATCATCCATTTTCTGGATGCCTCAATGGCTGCAATGGCTGGGACTGGGCCAGGCTTAAGCCAGGAGCCTGAACTCCATACTGAGTAGAAAAAAAATCAACTCTAGATTTTTTTTTTTGTCTCTTTTGAAATCTCTGTCTCTCTGAATTTTGTCTCCAATATGGAGCTCAAGTTTTTCTGCCCATGCTCTTCAAATTCTTTGAGTTCCCTATCTTCTTATCCACACCACTAGCTTTGTAAAGCCATGTCCCTACAGGCTCATAATTTTGGTTTATTTTAAGGTGGTAAACTTTGCTGAACTTGCTTTCAACCAAAGGAGACAGGGGATCTAAGAACCCATGTTGTGTTTTAATTCTGTTACTCTCTGCTGGTCCTCATCCCTTAAGCTGTGAAACTCCTCATTCACAGGGCCTCTCCTGACATCACCATCCCGAATTGTTCCATTTCTCCACATACGTGGGCATGTGAACCTGTGAACTTGGCCTAATAGGTTTTAGTCAACGTTAGAATGTTTATACAGATATTTTTATATTAGCTCAGCTCTGCATAATTTTTTGAACAGTGCAATGATCATTGTATACTGACAAATACATACCAGAGGTTTGATATGTAGTTGCTCAATTAACTGGAAATTGCCAGCCTACTTCACTCTCTTTTATGGTGAAAACATAAAGCAGTATGCTTTCATCACTGTTTCCATCATTAGAAACTACTGAGTACAGTAAATGGAGATCGGGAGAGCTAACATTCTCATGTTGGTCCCAGCTCATGCCTTCTGTTTCTCAATCTAATTTTCTTTCCTCTATGCCACATACACTGTTTCCCTAAGATGCTGGAAATTAACTAACAAGCCGAGTCTTCTTCTAAATGCTTTTCCATTTATTCAGCTATCATATTCTCAAGCTGTAAATTTGGCTCAGGCAATAGAAAAGAAAAGGAAGCCAGTGACTGCTCTGAGTTGCCCTATGGAAGGCTGGTGAGGAGGGTGAGAGCAATAAAATGGCAAAGCAATAGAATATGAGGAGTAGAAAGCGGATCCAAGCCAGCATTTACTTTGAAAGTGAAACATGGGGGCATCTGATCCAGACTGAATAGGACAACAAGGAAGGTGTTCTGGAGGAAGTGATAGCTGAGCTCAACCATGAAGGGTAACAGAAATCAGCCAGGCACAGAAGGAAGAATGGGTCTTCCAGGCTAATTGGGCAGCATAAAAAAGCAAGATGAGATCAGTCTTATAGTTTTGGAGAAGAGCAACTGTTTCAATGCTGCTGGTACCAGAGAGAAAGTGAAGGCTTTGCATATGAATTCTTTTGTAAAATAATTGAATAGATTTATAATATCCTTAAAAGGGATCTGCAATAATAAAAAAGTGAAAACAGGCTAAAAAAAAAAAAAAGGTGTGACAATAATATAAAGCCTGCAAAAGCAGGGCCAATCCCAGAAGGAAGGAAAATGAAGCAGAGAAGCATGAAAATAGCTTGACCTTTGGTTGCTGGGGAGCAGATGAAGGTCTCTCTGTGGTCCCATCGGCACAAATCAAGTCAGCCAAGGTGCAAGTCACCTGAAGAAACAGTCGTAAGTCACTGGATGCATTTGTTTTCCCCACCGCAATCCAGGAGGAGGACCGAGTCGATTCAGAATCCGTGGCTTCGCCTGCATGAGTGATCGCAGGTCGTTTTCAGTGGGCCAAGTCCAGCGCTGTATTTATTCAGTGTTGAAATGTAGTGTGGGGACAGGGAATTGGTTGACTTCCAGAATTATGAAATAAAACTTTTGGCCACAAAATTAACCAAATGAGCAAATGTCTTTGGAGGTTTGTTGTGGTAGCTGCATTTTGCATCAAGCCTACTTTGGGTTATATAGGATTTTCATCTTATGCTGCAACTCTGCCTCATTAATGTCAGCATTCATGTGATATTGTGTATCATGAAATCCCTGATTCTCTTCCTGAACCTGAACAGAAATCGATACCTGACCACTGGAAAGATTTGCTTTCAACGCTGGCTATCTTACCAGGGACCTAAATCCTTAGGGATTTGTTTTTTAATTGTCCAAAGCTCATATTAACACACTAGCTGAAATTCTCTTTGCTTAAGCCATCAGTTTCCTTTATCAGCTGAGGTTGAATCTAGATAGCCACTACACTTAGTTAAGTCTTATTTCAGTGCATGCTCTCTGACCTCTGCACTTTGTAACTATCCAATGATAGTTACAAAGATAAAATTACCAGATAAAATACCAGATAAAATCAGATGACCCGCCCACTCTGTGAAAATCTCCAAAGTGGGAAAAGGTACATGAACTTATTTTTCTTTCTTTGTTCTTCAAATTCCATTGTGATTTGTGAAGCACAATTCTGAAACACAGTTTTGAACAAAGCTATAAATTACAATTTTGTCATGGCCAAAGCCACTTTTTTGTTTTAGTATATCAGAAACCTAGGGTCAGAAGACTTGGTTTTTAGTCCCAGGTCTGGAACTAACCACAGGCTTTATACTAAACAAGCCAAACTTCCGTGTTCTTCAAATTTTTCCTGTGTATGTTGACTAGGTAACCTCCATGATTCCTTGTTGTATCTCTGAATATTTATCTAAATGCGGTGTGTTTGAGACCTGTATTAAAAGAGAAATCTAGAGGCAAAATATCTTACTGTGACATCATGACATCAAAACCTTTGAGAAGGTTCCATAACCACCCTAATAATGATATCTGTGACTATCACGATACAGCATTTATCAAATGCCTGCAAGCTCATGTCACCATGCTAGACACTAAGATCAAATACACTGAACAGATGTGGTCCTGGCTGGACTCCTAGGAGCATGATAGATAAAAAGAGAAAATGGTTTCCCACATAAAACTGCTTCCTCAAAGGAACTATTTATCAGGTTTTCCCTTCAGAATGATTCATGATGTACAATATTCTATTCATTTCCAGGTTAGAACAAGTAACCAAGAGCAGAGTTGACAAATTAAGCCAGTCGGTGCCACCTGTAGTTGCAAGAACGACATCAATCCATAGGAAAAATCTAATGGAAACTGTTCAGAAGCGATCAAATATTGGGTACTGGTTAGATGTGGCTTTGAGGAGGAGGGGGTCATAAGATGAAATTCAGCACCCGAGCCTGTGTGCTGGTGCAGCAGTTAGGCCACTGCTTGCAGTGCCGGCATCTCGTATGAGAGCACTGGTTCACGTCCCAGCTGTCACACTTCCAATCTAGCTTCCTGCTTTTGTGCCTGGGAAGGCAACGGAAGATGGCACAAGTACTTCAGGCCCTGCCACCCATGTCAGAGACCCAGATGGAATTCTGGGCTCCCGGCTTCCAATTGGCCAGGATCCAGGCATTGCAACAATTTGGAGAGTGAACCAATTGATGGAAGATATTCTCTCTCTTCTCCCTCTCTCTCTCTCTCTCTCTCTCTCTCTCTCTCTCTCTCTCTGTCTTCTCTCACTCTCATTCTTTCTCTTTCTGTCACTCTGCCTTTCAAATAAATAAACATTTTTAAAAAGATGAAATCAGTACTTTAATACTCTTGTTTTCTTTTTCTTTTCTTTTATTTTACTTGACAATTGGAGTTACACAGAGAGAGGAGGGGCAGAGAGAGAGAGAGTTCTTCCATCCTATGATTCACTCCCCAGATGGCTGCAATGGCTGGAACTGTGCCAGTCTGAAGCCAGGAGCCAGGAGCTTCTTCCGGGTCTCCCACACGGGTGCAGGGGCCCAAGGACTTGGGCCATCTTCCACTGCTATCGAAGGCCATATCAGAGAGCTGGATAGGAAGTGGAGCAGCTGGGACTAGAACCAGCGCCCATATGGGATGCTGGCACTTCAGGCCAGGGCATTAACCTGCTGCACCACAGCACCAGCCCCAATGCTCTTATTTTCTAGATTATTTTAGATTATCATTCTAAAATAAAAAGAATGATTTGAAATTGAAATTGATACCAGAAATTAGTGGCCATATTTTAATAGGAGGACTATATACCTAGAAATATGTATTAGTAAACTAAGGGCCTGCTTGGAGTTAACAGAAAATAGTCTGAGCTGGCCGGCACCGTGGCTCAACAGGCTAATCCTCCGCCTTGCGGCGCCGGCACACCGGGTTCTAGTCCCGGTCGGGGCACCGGATTCTGTCCCGGTTGCCCCTCTTCCAGGCCAGCCCTCTGCTGTGGCCCGGGAGTGCAGTGGAGGATGGCCCAAGTGCTTGGGCCCTGCACCCCATGGGGAGACCAGGAAAAGCACCTGGTTCCTGGCTCCTGCCATCGGATGAGCACGGTGCGCCGGCCGCAGCGCGCCGACCGCGGCAGCCATTGGAGGGTGAACCAACGGCAAAGGAAGACCTTTCTCTCTGTCTCTCTCTCTCACTGTCCACTCTGCCTGTAAAAAAAAAAAAAAAAAAAGTCTGAGCTGAGTACAGAGTGACAGCTCTGGTCTTCCTAAAACTCATACGTGCCTTGAACACGAGCAGAACTAGAAAGCAGGGTTAAAATAAGAATAGAGTACCTGATATATTTGTATTCCTTTATATTTTACAAAGCATATTAATTAACTTGATTTTACTTTATTTTCAAATGATGAGAATAAAGGTATCAGTATATCAATGATGTTTTGGATACATAAAAATGCTCTAAGGCAGATAATGAGGATAATATATGAAAAGTAGAATAAATTCACTCATGGCTTCATATGTGTTAGTAAGGAATAAAAGCACTCATGCTTTTCATTAATCCTGGAAAATAAATAAACTTCACCTTTTTAAATATTGTGTCTTCTCCATTTTCTTCTATTATCACTTTTTGGAACTATGGTATATGGTGTGGGAATCCATTTTAATTACTTTGTTATGTCACTTGAATTTCCATTTCTCATCTCCTAGTGTTTATATAATCAAGGAAATAAGTTTTTAAGTATGTGTTTTATAAGCTTTCTGACATCTAGATATTTTTCTGGGTATGAGTTTTTTCTGAATTTTAAGTTCAAAACAATACAAATTAGCAGCATTGATGAATTAGTTTTGTTAATGAAAATAATAAGAATGATGCTCTCACTTTCCCAGCATTAAGCTCCTCAGGCTTAAAAGTTTGATGTGTACAGCAGATCATTAAATGTTATAACTGTTCCTGTGTTAGAATACAGCTCATAGGATCTCACGCTTATCAGAATCACCTCCAGAGAGGTCATTTCCCCAGAGTCTCTGATAAAGTCTTTCGATCTGGAGATTATCTGATATTCCACTGAGAGCTACTTCAGTAAAGGTTTAATAAATTCATGTTGAAATAAATGGCAGTGGCTCAGACAGTTGTTTCTGTCTGTCGCTTTCCACTGCTACTTTTTAATCCAGAAACTGGGCCGTGTAGATAGACAATAATAAAATCATCTTATGAACCCCTAGCTGTAATGTCCTTCTTCACTTATGTCCACACGCTAACTTTAGAACTAACTTCCTCCAATTTCCCTATGATCATGTCACTTCCTTGTTTACCTAAGCTTGAACTTTCCCAGTTTGTCTAACTGACAAGAGTAGAGCTCCATTTTGAGAATAATTTCCTGTATCTTACTCAGACAGACTTCGTGTGCTGCTCATCTCTGAACTTGTTTTTCATCCCTACCTTTACAGCTTTACCTCTAAGATGGGAGAATTGAAGTCAAGGTTTGTCTTGGCCACTTCTGAATTTTAGGAATTTAGGAGAATCATTTAATTTTGCTTTTCTTATTTACTCATTAATTAAAATGAGGAAAGTAATCTTTGGATCCCCTGCTCTCAAAATGATTATGAAGATTATCATGAATGTAAATGGGCTTCAGAAAGTAAAAGAATTACACATATATCTGTTTGCTTATCCATAGTCTAACCATGCTCTCTGCATTGAAATATCACTGTACAATATGGAAGAATTAATATTGAAACTTACTGGATAATTTCTAAACTGTTTTTCATCTTATACTCTTTTATTACTCAGAAATGGGTTATGAGAACAGTGTCTTGAATTTTTGCCAGCTCCTATTAGTTTGTCTATGGTTTCTATATATAAAGGACACTTTTTAGAGGTTTATTTATTTATTTGAAAATCAGAGTGAGAGAGAAACAGAGAGAGAGAAATCTTTCATCTGTCCTGTCCATTGCAATGATTAGGGGAATGAACTGTTGCATTGAAGTCAGTCTCTCTCTCTTTCTCTCTCTCTCTCTCTCTCTCTCTCTCTGTCTGTCTCCCCCCTCCCTCCCTCGCTCCCTCCTTTCCTCTCTCTCTAATCCTACCTTTCAAACAAATAAATAAATCTTTTAAAAAAGAATATTCTAAGGATATTTAGTTCAGACAACTACCTTTTCACAAAATCGATTCCTGTCATGTGGCAGGAGGTCAGGATTATTTTGTGATGATTTCATAAGATAAACTAGTATCAATGTAGCAAGAGAGAAAAAAAAAAAAAAGATGTCAACTCCATACCAGGCAGACCATTTCCGCAAACAAAGATCCTAAAATATGACATGGAGTACCTTGGGAAATAACAGAAGCTTCAAGCCTGGAGATGTTTAAGTAGGATATTGGTGGGCTGTTGTGGAGGTGATATGAACAAGACCATCTTATTATATATTCTCCTCCATTCTCCAAACATTTGAGGTTCTTGGGAGCACACGTTATAGAAAAAGAGTTTTGACTACACTAAAGCGAAAAAAGGGGACTGATATAATGCCTATCATACCAAGTAAGGTAAACACCAAGTTAAAAAGAAACAACAATCTAAATTACAGGAACTTGGGTACAACCAGACACACAGATTCTTAACAGTACTGGAAAAACAGTCTCTCATCAAAGTTGTTAGGATTGATGGGAGCGATGTCCTAGAAGGTACAGTAGGTAGCTCCAGGAATTAGTCTGCCCTTAAAGCAACGATTGAACACTCGGACTATTCAAATCAACTACTTTGATGCTCCAGACTGGATGTCACTAGCAGCATCAGTGGGAGTGCTGGATGAAGGCAGGAGCTGGCATATCTTGATGAATTTGGGCAATCAGGTAGCAACTCCCATCTCCCCATCCCAGGGCAGGTGGCCCTGGGACCAGTAGCTTCCATCCCCCTGATGCAGCTTGCTCATTTCGGAGTGAACAACAAGAAACCTCCCACCCCAAATTAGATCTCTGTGTATTTGGATCTGCTTAGGGTTTGCTGAGAAACCAACACAGAAGCTTCATATTAATACCTTCAGAGTGAAAAGAATATAAAAGGATGGACACCTTTTTTTTTTTTCCTCACTGTTTTTCTCCTCCTCCTCCTGCCCTCCTCCTTCTTTTCTTCTACTTTAGGCCATTTCAGGAAATTGTTGTCTGATCAAAGGATTTAAAAAATAAATGATAGAAATCGGAGGAGCGCGGTGCGCCGGCCGCAGCGCGCCGTCCGCGGCGGCCATTGGAGGGTGAACCAACGGCAAAAGGAAGACCTTTCTCTCTGTATCTCTCTCTCTCACTGTCCACTCTGCCTGTCACAAAAAAAAAAAAAGAAATATTTTCTGAGTATTCTCATACACTGGACTTACAAAGGTATTAAATTATTTGAATATGTTCGAAGAGTTGAAGGGACATTGACAAAGAATAAAGAAAATCCAGAGAATGGTGTGTGGGCAAGTAGAATATATCAAAGAAGAGAGAGAAATTACAAAAAGGCACAAAATAGAAATTTTTTAAAGATTTATTTATTTATTTATTTGAAAGTCAGAGTTACACAGAGAGAGGAGAGGCAGAGAGAGAGTCTTCTATCTGACGGTTCACTTCTCAGTTGGCCGCGGCGGCCGAATCTGCGCCAATCTGAAGCCAGGAGCCTCCTCCAGGTCTCTTACGTGGGTGCAGGGGCCCAAGCACTTGGGCCATCTTCTACTGCTATCCCAGGCCATAGCAGAGAGCTGGATTGGAAGAGAAGCAGCCAGGACTAGAACCAGCCCCATATGGGATGCTGGTGCCCCAGGCCAGGGTGCCAACCTGCTGTGCCACCGTGCTGGCCCCATCAAATAGAAATAAATTTTAGAGCTAAAAATTTCAACAACCAATCATTAATGTGTTTGGTAATAGATTTTAAATATCTATTTTATTTATTTGAAAGGCAGAATAGTATAACAGAGAGAGAGAGAGAGAATCTTCCATCTACTAGTTCATTCCCCCAATGACTACAACAGCTGTGGCTAGGTCAGGTTGAAGTCAGGACCCAGGAACTCCATCCTGGTCTACCACATGGATGGTAGGGGCCCAAACACTTTGCACTATAACCTCTGCTTTCCCAGCACCTTACAGAATAGAGAAAGAAGAGGAAACTAAACCAAACAAGCAGAAATAAGGAAATAAAGATTTGAGCAGAGACACATTAAATAGAGAATACAAAAATAATAGAATCAGTAAACTCAAAAGCTGATTCTTTGAAAAAAATCAACAGTTGATAAATATTTAACTAGATTAAGAAAAATAGAAAACAGAAAAGAAGTTCCTACAAGCTTCTACTGATCTAGTAAAAATCAAAAAGATTTTGAGAATACTGTAATTGTAAGTTAAATAATTATACAATATAGATGGATGGAGAAATCCCCAGAGGCAACCAAATCCCCCAATTGACTTGAGAAGACCATCTGAACATAGCTACAATAATTAAAGTGATCATGTCAGCAAGTAATCCAAACAAACTCCTCAACACTGAAAAGTGCATAATCAAATAACTCTGCTGATAAATCTATCAGATATTTAGATAATACTCATCATACTGAAACTTTTCAACAAAAATAGGAGAAAAAATCTTCTCAAATATATGTATGAGGTCAAAAATCACCCTGATACAAAAATATCAAACAATGGATTAATACCTATTAGTAAAATAAAACATCTTTAACAAAATACTTGCAAACCAATTCCAGAGGCACATTAAAATGTTCACACAGCACAATCAAATGGGATTTACTCTAGAAATGAGGAGATGATTCAACCTAAGAAAATAAGTCAATGAAATTCAACACATTAATAGAATCACAGGTACAAAAGTTTCTATAACACATGGTCTGTAATTATTTTGATAGACACTAAAAGAGCACTTGATGAAATGCAACACTATTTTGTGATGAAAACTAGGAATAGAAATGAACTTTCACAATACCATAAAGCAATGAATGAAAAAATTACAGTTAACACTATATTTAATGATGAATGACTGAAAGCTATCCTGTTAGGAAGGAATAAGACAATGATGCACACTTCCAACACTAATATTCAAAACTGTTCTAAAAGTCCTATTCAAAGTAGTTAGGCTAGAATTAGTAAGAAAATGTCTTCAAATGGAAAGAAAGAAATGAAGCTATCTCCATTACAGATCACAAAACATAAAAAACACTGAAAAACAATTCACACACAACTAGAGCTAAGCAATTATGAAATCATTAAGAATCACTCATGTCTTACTGTAAGTCTTAAAAATTCCATCTCTTGTTTTTAGGTGGTTCTATTTTGAGTACATTTTTGCATATGAATTGAGATATGGGGTTAGATTTAACTCTTCTTATTAATTTTTAAAATTTACGTTTTTAAACTTTATTTATTTGAAAGAATTACAGAGGAAGAGAGAGAGAATCTTCCATCTGCTGGTTAACTCCCCGGATGGTCCCAGAGGTGGGCTAGAGTGAAATCTGGAGCCAGGAGCTTCATCCAGGTCTCACACATGTTTGGCAGGGGCCCAAACACTTGAGCCATCTTTTGCTGCTTTTCCTAGGCCATTAGCAGGGAGCTGGTTTGAAGTGCAGCAACCAGGACACGAACTAACACCAATACATGTGAAGCTGGTGTTGCATGTGATGGTTTAACCCCAACTCACTATGCTGGCCCCTAAAAATTTAAATCTTTATTTTTTATTTTTATTTGACAGATAGAGTTAGACAGTGAGAGAGAGAGAGACAGACAGAAGGTCTTCCTTCTGTTGGTTCAGCCCCCAATAACCGCTATGGCCCGAGTTACGCTGATCAGAAGCCAGGAGCCAGGTGCCTCCTCCTGGTCTCCCATGGGGTGCAGGGCTCAAGGACTTGGGCCATCCTCTGCTGCACTCCCGGGCCACAGCAGAGAGCTGGCCTGGAATTGCAAACAGAACTAGAACCCTTCGCCCATGTGGTTTGCCGGTGCTGCAGGTGGAGGATTAACCAAGTGAGCCACGCCCCCCCTAAAAATTTAAATTTCATACTAAGAGCACAAGCAGTGAAAGAAAAAATTGGGGCCAGCATTGAGCATATTATGACATCCTATAACAGAGATCCGATTTGAATCCCAGATACTTTACATCTGACCCAGCTCCCTGTTGATCTACTGGGAAGGCAAGAGAAGACAGCCCAAGTATTTGGGTCCCTGCCACCCACGTGGGAGACTGGGTTGTAGTCCCAGGGTCCTCGTTTCAGCCTGGACCAGCCCTGGATGTTGCAGGGCTGCTAGAAGATGTCTCTTTTTCTCTCTGGCTGTTTCTCGTTCCCTCTCTCTGTCACTCTGTCTTTCAAATAAATATGAATTTTTTTTAAAAAAAAAGATCAGTTGAACTTCATAAAAATTTTAAAACTTTGGTGCATCAAAGAACTTTATCAAGATAGTGAAAAGACAACTTATAGAATTGCATCAAGTGTCTTAGTTTCTGAGAGATCATTTGTTTTTTTCTCTGAATTTGCAGCCTTGAGAAACCACATCCAATAGTTATCAGAAAGTTTATATACCATGATCAAGAGGTATCTATCTTACTGTACAAGGGTGGTTCAACATTTACAAATCAATAAACATAATAAATCACATCAGGATGAAGAGCAAAAACCATATGGTCATCTCAGTGGATGCATAAAAAGCATTTGATAAGATTCATTATCCTCTCATGATTAAAAATGCTCAACAAATCAGGTATAAAAAGAACATACTTCAAAATGATAAGGGTTGTATATGGAAAATACACAGCCAATATATTGAGCAAAGAAAGTTGAAAGCTTTTCCTCTAAGATCTGGAAAAAGACAAGGATGACCACCTTCACCACTCCTATTCAGTATGGTACTGACCGTCTTAATGAGAACTATTAAGGAGATAAAGAAATAAAGAACAGCCAATTTAGAAAGGAAGAAATTAAAATATCTGTACTTGCAAAGGACATGGTTTTGTACAGGGAAAAACCTAAATACTGTGCTTAAAAGCTGTTTGAACTGATAAATGAATTAATTAAGTTGCAGGATACAAAATGCACTACAAGAAAACAGCAGCACTTTTTTTAATAGCTTAAATATTTTGTTTGCAACTAAGCTTTTTAACACTATATAATGAAAATGTACAAAGAATAGGGTTGCAGTTTTTGGTTAGATTTAATTCAAAGACATTCATTAATAAGGAATCTTTGAATGTGAATATCCCAGAAATTTCTCTAAGCCATCTATCAGAGCAGCTGTCTCTGAGTATGACCTTACTTTGGAAGGTACTTGCATACATTTGAATCACACTCAAAAATTTTTCAAAATAAGCCCTAATTAAAAAAAAACTATTCTGTATTCAAACTAAAACAATTTTAATAGGACTTTGCTTCCCAGAAACAATAATAATGGAAACAAGGCATTTTGTAAAATGTGGTCCTGAACAAGTCACAGTAAAAAATAAATGTGTACTTAACTTCCACCTCCTCAAAACAAAGGCTACGCTCTGTTCCTCAGCCTTGAAACAAGGTGTAGAACAGCCTGTAAGCAACGTCGGGCAGGGGGTTGCCAAACAAAGCTCAAGCAGTTGAACATGGACACCTCCTAAGAATCTGGGGAACCTGACCCAACGATCCACATTCTACGTTTGAGAACTGATACAAAGGTGAAGTGACTCCTCCTGATAGCAGTGCTGCAGGGGCCCGGTGCTGGCCCTGCCCCATGCTCACCCATGTGATCCAGAGAAGTCTTTTCCCTTTAGAGGGACAAGTCCAGGGAGCTCTTTGATTGTGTGAATGAGGTGAGCGCTGACTCCATTGGGTATTTTAAGGCTTGGAGTCAAAGTATTTTTCTAACAGAGTTAGGCAGAGTCCATGTGTAAAGGGCCATTCCAGTTTGTTCTAATTTCTCACTACACATTTGCAGATCTAGGATGGCAGATCTCTACGCCATCATCATCATCACATCTATTGTCCATCCTAAATTATGATTCATACTCTGTGCCTGGAAACAGTCCTGGTGTTTAACAATAATACCTACACATAAAACAATCCACTGTTTTTTATTTTTTAAAAAAACTTTTATTTAGTAAATACAATTTTCCAAAGTACAGTTTATGGATTGCAATGGCTTTTTCCCTCCCATAACTTCCCTCCCACCTGCATCCCTCCTATCTTCCGCTCCCTCTCCCATTCCATTTACATCAAGATTCATTTTCAATTATCTTTATATACAGAAGATCAATTTAGTATATATTAAGTAAAGATTTCATCAGTTTACACCTACACAGAACATAAGGTGTAAAATACTATTTGAGTACTAGTTATAGCATTAATTCACATTGGACAACACATTAAGGACAAAGATCCCACATGAGGAGTAAGTACACAGTGACTCCTGTTGTTGACTTAACAAAATGACACTCTTGTTTATGGCGTCAGAAATCTCCCTAGGCTCTAGTCATGAGTTTCCAAGGTTATGGAAGCCTCTTGAGTTCGCTGACTTCGATCTTATTTAGACAAGGTCATAGTCAAAGTGGAAGTTCTCTCCTCCCTTCAGAGAAAGGTACCTCCTTCTTTGATGGCCCATTCTTTCTACTGGGATCTCACTCGCAGAGATCTTTCATTTAGGTCTTCTGTGCTTAGGGAAACTCCATTTGTTGAGTGCCACTGAAGGCATATTTTGCTAAACTGCTAACAGTAGCACTTTTAAACACCAATAATGAATTTGCTAAAAGGTAAATCAAGAAATCAACATCATTCATAATAGCTACAAAGACATAAAATACTTATCAATGAGTACAACCAAAGAAGCAAAAGATCTTCATAATGAAGATTATAAGATATTGATGAAAGAATCATAGAAGACAAACATATAAAAATGAGAAGACACTCTTTGTTATGGTTTGGAATAATTAATTTTGTTAAAATGCCTATACTACCTAAATCAATCTACAGATACATTGCCATTCCCACCAAAATACCAATGATATTCTTTACAGAAATGAAAAAAAAAAAGCTAAATTTAATATGGAACCATACACGTCACAGAATAGCCAAAGCAATCCTGAAGGGGTGGGGAAAGGACCTAAAAGTTTCAGAATACCTGATTTCAAAGCCTAACACAGGTGACTAAAGCAGATGGTACTGGCATAAAACCAACACATACATCAATGGAACACAGTAGAACACCCAGGAATTAATCTACATTCATATGCTCAACTCATTTTTGGCAAAGGTGCCAAGAACATATATTGGGAAAAACTCTGTTCTCTTCAATAAATGATGCTGATAAAACTAGATATATGTATGTAGAAAAATGAAATTAGATACCTAACAGTCACCATATACAAAAATGAAGATGGGCCCAAAACTTAAATGTGACACTTGAAATTGAAATTGCTAGAAGAAAACATTGGTGAAGCACTTCAAGATATTGATTGTAGGCAAAGATGTTTTGAAGACTCAAAACCACAGCCAATAAAAGCAAAACTAGACAAATGAGATCATATTAAGTTAAGACGCATCTGCACAAAAAACAATTAACAAAGTAAAGAAACAATTTACAATAGGAGAGGAAATATTTTGAAGCTACTTATATGACAAAATATTCACAATGAGAATATATAAGAAACTCAAAAAACTCAACAACAAAAATACCAATCCACTTATGAAAGGAACAAAGATATGAATAAATGTTTTTAAATGAAACAAAAAGTGGCTGGATATATATAGTAGTCATCAAGGCGATGCAAGTCAAAACCACAGGGAGATATCCCCTCATCTCAGTTAGAACAGCTATGATCAAAAACAGAAAGTACTACATGCTGGCAAAGATGGCGAGAAAGGGGAATTCTCAAACACTGTTGATGGCAACGTAAATTAGCACAGCCACTATGAAAATCAGTGTTGAGATTCCTTAGAAAACAAGAAAAGGAACTTCCATATGGTCCATCAATCTCCCTAGGTATATATTCAAAAGTCATGAAATCATTATATGAATGAGATTCTTGTGCCACTTATTTACTGCAGCACCAATCTCAATGATAGCCAAAATATGGAACCAACCACAATGTCCAGGAACAGGGGAATGTGGTATAGGTACACAATGGAATACTATTAATTCATTAAAGGAATGAAATCCTTTGCAGAAAAATGGATGGAACTGGAAGACATTAATTTGAATGAAATAAGCCAAACGCAGAAAGACAAGTGTCACATGTTCTCTCACATCTGCGGAAGCCAAAAACAAGCCAATCTGAACACAGAATGATTACTAGAGGCAGGGAGAGGTGGAGAAGATAGGAGGTTGGATAGTGAGTATGAACTCATAGTTCTACAGAAAGGATAAATTCCCAGTGTTGCATAGCGTAGTGGGTTGATGATAGTTCATAGTAATATATATAGTTTTCCTGAACAAGAGAAAAGTTCCAAAGTTCTAATCCTTAGTTCATAAGCATTAACAAATAGAAAGATTGATTACCCTATTTTGACCACTTACTTTGTATAAACATTGAAATTTTACACTGTATCCCATGTATATATACACATATATACAATTGTTAATCAAAAAAATTAAGAGTGGACCTTTATCCCGGTTGCCCCTCTTCCAGACCAGCTCTCTGCTATGGCCCAGGAAGGCAGTGGAGGATGACCCAAGTGCTTGTGCCCTGCACCCCATGGGAGACCAGGAGAAGCACCTGGCTCCTGCCATCAGATCAGCGCGGTGCGCCAGCCGCAGCACACCGGCCGCTGCAGCCATTGGAGGGTGAACCAACGGCAAAGGAAGACCTTTCTCTCTGTCTCTCTCTCACTCTCTCTCTCTCACTGTCCACTCTGCCTGTCAAAAAAAAAAAAAAAAGAGTGGACCTTTAGTCCAGCCATTAAGATGCTTACACGCTGCATGCCCTGTCCCACATCAGAGTCTCTGGGTTCAGTTCCCAGCTCCAGTTGATGACTAACTTCCTGACAATGCAGATCTTGGGAGGTGGCAGTGATCGTTTAATTGGGTTCCTGCCACCCACTGGTTCCTGGTACCAGCCTCAGATGACCATGGTGGGAATTGGGGGATGGATCGCTGGATGGAGTGCTCTGTGTCTATCTCTTTGATTCTCAAAAATAATAATAATAATTTTAAAAAGTATGGCAAATAATCACATGTGAAAATTAACCCAAAAATGCAGTACTGGGTAGTTAAAAGATCACCTTTGACTTTACTTCAGCTGGGAATTATTTGGTGTCAGTAAACAGACTTAGTTTTACTACGCAAAGTCTTCACATGATGGCTCTGAAGCGAGTAGCACGGCTCAATTTTCAAAAATACTTCAAAAAAGTCTAATAAATATTTTTCAGCATACCTGTTCTTTATGATGATTAATACAGAAATGCAAAATATAAATAAATAAAACAGTAGGCTATGTCATGACTCTGGCCTTGGAAAGAAAAAACATGCAAAACTGCATGAAAGTTAAATATGATTTCAAGCCCCTATGTCATAAAATCTCCATATGAACAGAATAAATTTCTTTGCTTTCTTCTGCCTACAGCCTCTGAATGAAATATTTATGTTAAATATTAATTCTTAATTATACTCAAGTAGTAATTCAAGTGAGTCCTATAGTGATTAAAATTTTAATACTTACAATTTTGCCAACATACACTAAAACTTTATTTCACTATATAGCTATGCAATAGAATTAATCTAGTTAGAAATGCAGAGTGTGAAAAAGTCCCATATTTAAAGCAATACTCCACCCTGTGGTAGAGTATGAAAAGCACACAGGAATCTCTTCCACAAAAAAGTAATTATAAACCCAAAGAAGTAATTATAAAACTCTGAAATACATTTTATTTCCTTGAATTTTTTCCTTGAAGAAAATGCCAGAAACTGTTTTGTAATTAATGATTTCTTAAGTAATGATAACTGGAATGCAAAATTTCCTTCTAATTCAGTGAAAGCAAATCTTTGAGAATGATAAAATACTCATTCTCTCTAGGTGATACTAATTTTAATTAAAATACTTTAAATTTAAAATAGAAATAGCAAATTTATTTTCTAAGTCGAAAACAAAGCAGATATATGCTAAAATATTATAAAACTCAAACTATAGTTAGTATCTGTACATATAGAATTTTTTTACAATTTCTATGATCTTTTATGTTTGTATGCATAACAAGTACATATTTATGAGGTACCAATTGGTGTCTCCACACATATGTAAATTGTATAATGTTTAAACAGGGATAAGTATTAACACTTAGCAATTCTTTGTTGTGACACATTCAACATCATCTCTTCCAGATTCTGAAATATATAATACCTTCTCATTATCTCCAGCCACTCTGCTGTGCAGTACAATACCAGAACCGCATTTGTCATTTCGGACAAACTTCTCCTCCTTGTAAACACTATTTTACTCTCTATGTGAAATCGACTTTACTTGAAAAGCTGAGAAAGAGAGAATGAAAGAGAGAGAAAGAGAGAGAGAGAGAGAGAGATCCCCCATGTACTAGTTCACTTCCTAAATACCAACAACAGAGAGCCAGGGCTAGGCCAGGCCAAAGTCAGTAGCCAGGAACTCCATCTGTTTCCTGTGTGGGTGGCAGGGGACCCACCATCTGCTGCCTTCCAGGGTGTGCACTGCAGGAAACTAGGATCAGGAAGGGAGCTAGGATTTTAACGCAGGCACTCCACCCACGTGGGATGCAGGCATTCTGAGAGGCAGCTCAACTGCTAGACCAAATGCCTGTCCTATGATCAACTTTTTAGTTTCTGCATGCAATTTTTTTTCTGGGCCTGACTTATTTCATTACCATATGTCCTCCAGTTCTGTCCATTTTTGTTGTTTTGTTGTTGTTGCAGATGGCAAGATTACATCCCTTTTTATGGCTGAAGAGTATTCCATTTTGCATACTGCCTGCAAATAATTTTTATATACCATAAAGAAAACATTTGATTTATAAAAAACATGTGTATGGGGAAAAGAAATACAATAATTTTTGCTTGATTTTGTTTATTAAGGAACAAATTTCTAAAATATACAAACATATTATATGGAAATCATTTTGCTGGAAGCTACACGACAGAATAGCTGGGCTTTCTTTTGATAAAAAATATAGATTTTGGAAGTTACTGATACTTCAAATTATTGCTATTGTTACCCAACCATGTCAACCATTAGCCAATTCCTTTATTTAAACTATGTTTAAAACTTTAAGATCTCTACAAGACAAATTTTTTTTTTAAGATTTATTTAGTTGAAAAGCAGAGTTGCAGAGAAAGAGGGAGAGATACAGAGTAAGAGAGATCTGCTCTCTGCTGGTTGCCTTCCCAAATGGCCACAATGGCTGGAGCTGGACCAAGATGAAACTAGGAGCCAGGAGCCTGGATCTTCTTCCAGGTCTCCCGCGTGGGTGTAGGTCCAAGCACTTGGGCCATCTTCCACAGCCATCTGTGGAGTAAACCAGTGGATGGAAAGTCTCTCTCAACCTCCTTCTCTCTCTGTAAATCTGCCTTTCAAATAAATAAACAGACTTTAAAAAAAAAGAAAAGGGAAGCAACATACATTTATATGAGTAATTAATGTTTCCATTAATATTAATTTTAGCACTAATATTTCTATTTAAATTTGGTAAAACTTGCACTATATATATATATATATATCATACATTATAATTGTATGTTAGATAATATATGAGTCTGACAATGCAAGAGTTAGAAGTTTTGAATTAGTCCAGGATAAATTAGGCTTTTTGCAAATGTTAGGTCTGATTTTAAATATTATGATGAAAATCAGGATAAACAAATTGAGGGCGTGCCAATGGGAGTCTCATGGGCTGAAAATACTTTATTACATCCTGATGCAACTGACAAGTACTTCATTAATCTCAATGGACCATACAGAAAGCACCTCAGAGAAAAAGCTGGAGGGTGGAGAATGTCTTTCCTTAGGGAACAGGCTAATGATACATCAAAAATATTTTTAATGATTTACTGATTTATTTGAAAGACAAAGTCACAGAGAAAGAGAGAGAGAGACAGAGAGAGAAAGATTTTCCATTTGCTTGTTCATTCCCCACATGATCACAGCATCCAGGGCTGGGCCAGGCTGAAGCCATGAGCCTGCAACTCCAACGTGTCTCCCACATGGGTGCAGGAGCCGAAGTACTTGGGCCTTCTCACACTACTTCCCCAGGCCTGTTAACAGGGAGCTGGATCAGAAGTGGAGCAGCCAGGACTTGGACCAGTGCTCATACAGGATAATGGTGTTGTAGGCGGCACTTTAACCTGCTGTGTCACAATACCGGTCCCTAAACGTTGAAAATTTTAAACACTGAAAAACAGGATATACCCTTGAAGGGAAACTCGATTTTCCAGAGTTGTTAGTTTTAGGGAAACAAACAAACAAACAAACAAAAAAACCCACTTTGGAGACGTTCTAAGAATCAATAATAATTCTAATTCTAATAATAATAATAATAATAGAAAGTTGCAGGGTACTTGCCATTTCTGCTTCCAAGGAGCTTCTCCAGGCAGGAGAAATCATACCACAAATGAGGAAAGCTACAATCAACAATGGTGGGGCTCCTGGGTCCCCAGGCACAGCGGTGCTACCGCAAGCCCCTTGGAATTCACAATACCTTCCTGCAGAGCATAGGAGGGGTGATATTTTATTGGACAAAACACCTATAACCTTCAGATTCAAACTGAAGGAAAAGTTAAATGTTACTTTGTAACAGTTCAAATTAAGCTGATGGAGGAAAGCTTTGTGGCTGAATTGTCTTTTAGAAAACTTCTTTAAAATTTTATTTATTTGTTTTCTTAAGGAATTTATTTATTTATTTATTTGGAATTTTTTTATAACGCTTTAATTTAAAGAATATAAATTTCCAAAATACAGCTTATGGATTACAATGGCTTCCCCCCCCATAACTTCCCTCCCACCCGCAACCCTCCCCTTTCCCACTCCCTCTCCCCTTGCTTCACATCAAGATTCATTTTCAATTCTCTTTATATACAGAAGATCAGTTTACCATATATTAAGTAAAGATTTCAACAGTTTGCCCTCACATAGCAACACAAAGTGAAAAATACTGTTGGAGTACTAGTTATAGTATTAATTCACAATGTATAGCACATTAAGGACAGAGATCCTAAATTGGAAATTGCATAAATTAAATTGGAATTTATTATATGTTAGATTCTCGGGGTCACGGCAAATGCGTAATTACTACAACTCTAACCTCATCAATTATCATGTCAATGTGATATTAATACAAGCAGAACAGAGTCCATGTAGTTCACAGAATATAATCCCTCCCCGTCCTTCTTCCTGCCTTCCTTCCTTCTTAATTTTTGAAATAACATTTTAATTACATTATAGTCAAATGGTTTTTTTTTTAAGATTTATTTTATTTATTTGAAAGTCAGAGTTACACAGAGAGAGGAGAGGCAGAGAGAAAGAGAGGTCTTCCATCCGTCGGTTCACTCCCCAGATGGCCGCAATGGCTGGAGCTGCGCCAATCCAAAGCCAGGAGCCAGGAGCTTCTTCCGGGTCTCCCACGTGGGTGCAGGGTCCCAAGGACTTGGGCACCTTCTACTGCTTTCCCAGGCCTTAGCAGAGAGCTGGATCTGAAGAGGAGCAGCCGGGACTAGAACTGGCGCCCATATGCGATGCTGGCACTTCAAGCCAGGGCTTTAATCCACTGTGCTACAGCTCCGGCCCCTATAGTCAAAGACTTAATGCTGCACTGAATGAAGAGTTCAACAAATAAAAAGACCATAGTTCAGTGGGAATATAGGCAAGGACAATAAAGGATAATCAAATGAAAAGATGTTCATTTCACTCATGTATAGTAAATTTTTTAAAAATCACAGATCATTAATCACTAGCTGATTTTTTTGACTTGAAAAGTGTGAGGATTCTCCTAACCTAGACAAAAGCAAAAGACTACATTGCACTTAGAAGTGATTTTAGAGCTTAAAAAAGTGTGCTAGAACCAAAATATTACAATGGTGGGCATTCACCACAAATGTGTGAGCACACAGTAGTACCAAGGAGAGTCAGAAGAACTAGGAAAAGTTACCAACATTTTATTTATCTTACATATATAAATGCATCATATAATCATTAATTATGTCACAGAGAATCTGGATGTGTTAAAACACTGCATGTATTTTCCTTATTCCTTAAGTGAAATAGTACAGGAGAGAAGGGAAAGATTATAAAGCTTAAAAGAAGACTATATGGAACTCAGTTTCCAACAATAGATTTTTGGTGAACCCACTGTTTTTAATTAAATCCAGTGAAGCTGATATTTTGTTCACATTTCTGAGTTTTAGTACACATGTAGATGTAAGTCACTGACACCACAATCAAAATGTAGAATTGAGCCAGCGCTGCGGCTCAATAGGCTAATCCTCCACCTGCGGCACACCAGGTTCTAGTCCCGGTCGGGGCACCGGATTCTGTCTCAGTTGCTCCTCTTCCAGTCCAGCTCTCTGCTGTGGCCCAGGAGTGCAGTGGAGGATGGCCCAAGTGCTTAGGCCCTGCACCCACATGGGAGACCTAGAGAGGCACCTGGCTCCTGGCTTCGGATCAGCACGGTGTGCCAGCCGCGGCGGCCATTGAGGGGTGAACCAACGCAAAAGGAAGACCTTTTTCTCTGTCTCTCTCTCTCACTGTCTACTCTGCCTGTCAAAAAAAAAAAATGCAGAATAGATCCACAACCTTCCAAAACCTTCTTGCTGCCTTCTTTTAATCAAGCCACTCTCCCTTTCCATATATTTCCCAGAATGTCACATAAAGGAAGTCACATATTTGTAGTATGCAATTGTTTGAGACTGGCTTTTTTCACTAAGCATGTTGCCTTTGGGATTCATTCATGTTATTGCATGTATTAATGCATCATTCACTTTATGGCTGAGTAGTATTCCACCTCGTGGCTGCATCACAGTTGGTTTGATCCATGTATTCACTGAGGTGCACCTGGACTATTTCCAGTTTGTGGTGATTATAGATAGGGTAGCCATCAACATTCTTGTATAATTTTTAACCTGAGCTTTTCTACTTGTAAGAGATTGTAGAGACATATGGCAAGTGCATCCTTAAGCTTATAGGAAACCATCATTTGATTTTCCAGAGTGACTGTGCACTTTTTACATCTAGTTGTTCTGAATCCTTGCCAGTACTTGATATTGTGAGTTGGTTTTGTTTGCTTCTTCCAGCTGTTCTAGTAGAGGTATTATAAGAGCTTATTGTGATTTTTATTAGAATTACTTTAATGCTGACATAATATTGGATATCTCTTCATGTATTTATTTTTTATTCCTGTGTCTCTTTTGGTGAAGTGCATATTGAAAATGCACTTTTTATTTCTTAACTGCTTAGAGTGAGCCTTCATGATATATTCATATCCTTTCATGGATATGCAACCTGGAAATACAAATATTATTTGCAGATTCCACATTGCACATGTCTGCTCACTATAATTTACTTTCAACTCCCAAATCAGTATGTACATTGCCATTTTTGTGGCAATTCATAGACCTACACAGAACAGCAGAAACATTTATATTGCTTGCCATGCAAATTCCCAGCTGAGGTTAGACGGGGTAACCCTGCTTGCTTGCTTGCGTTCCCACGCTTGCTTGCTTTGCGTTCCCATATCAGAATGTATAAAGCGTCATTTTTGTAATCTACCTAGTGCCATTTTTTCATAGTTTTAATCATTTTTTCTTGGTGCTTTACCTGTTTAGAATGACCCCAGGCATACAGCCAAAGTGTGATCTACTGATCATAAGGAAAGAAGGCTGGGATATGCCTGGCAGAACCAGTGTGGGAGTAGGTAAGGTATATTCAGATCCGGATTAGAGGGCTGTTGCTCATGAGCTCAATGCTGCTACATAAACAATATTCCTTAAGTAAGGTGTCTTTAAATGGAAACACATGCAGAACAGTTAATGAAAATATTGTGACCAGAGGTTATCAGCAGTAGGCTGGCCCTGTTTCTCCTAGGTTCAGTACTCACTAGGTTCAGTACTCAATAATTCATTGCTCATAACACTTTGTAAGAATGAACAAAGAGTTGACCATGCATTCTCCCAGTCTGTAGCTTATCTTCTCATTCTCTCAAAAGCATCATCCACAAGGCCAAACTTCAAAACTCTTATAAAAGTGCTTTTGTTCAGATCAGTCAGTTTTGGTGCCACATTTTGTCCATGATAAAGAGTTCTGACCATGATAAAGAACTAAAACCCATGAGAAAACATTTTCTGGAGCTTTATCCCAGGCGATTCTTCCCACTCCAGCACTCCTGTCTCACAGTGAGGAGATGGGGCAGGGACTTTAATCAAGTTGTTTAGGAACTTTGAAATGAGGTATTTAAGTGTTGTATCTTTGCCTTTGTGATGTAACACTCGTTTCTGAGTCATAGTCTCTCTCTCCTTCTCCTCCTTTCCCCCTCAGTCTCTGTCTCCCTCTCCCTCTCTCCATCTCTCTCTCAAGATTTACAAATCTTATTCATGTTTCCAAAGAAATACATGCTGTTATTAGTTTTCTGTTTTTTTTTTTCCATATAAATTTCATTGCTTTCTTTTTATTTTTGTTAAAAAATGTTTTCTGGTTCTTGTAGCTTGTGGCTGAGCCCTGTGTAAGCCAGGAACTTCATCCGGGTCTCCCACGTGGGTGCCAGGGGACCAAACACTTGGGCCATTTTCCACTGCTTTCCCAGGCACATCAGCAGAAAGTTGGATTGGAAGTGGGGCAGCAGGAACTGGAACTGGCACCCATATGGCTTACAGGCATTACAGGCAGCGGCTTAAATGGCTACACCACAACGCCAGTCCCGTGTTTTTGTTGTTTTTTAAACTACATTTTTGTAGAATGTTTATGGTGCTTAGGCAAAGAAATGTAACTCTTGATTTATTTGGATGTGGTAGCTATTATTTCCTTAAATATTATTTTGCTTTGGGTTCCTTGTTTCTGGATTCCTGATTCTTTAAGGTTAACTGAATATGTTCCTGGATTTATTTATTTATTTATTTATAAGGAGAGAGAGATTGATCTTCCATTTGCCCATTCCCTACCCAAAATGGCCACAATAGCCAAGGTTGAGCCAAGCTGAAGCCAGAAACCAAGAACTCCATCTGGATCTCCCACTGTGGTGGCAGGAACTCAAGTACTTCAGCATCACACCTCTGCCTTCCAGGTGCATTAGTAGCAAGCTGGATCAGAAGAGGAGCAGCCACGACCCGACCAGCACTCTAAACAGAATGCTGATGTCACAGACAGAGCTTAACCTGCTGCACCACATCACACCCTGAGTGACAGTTACCATTCCACTTAAGTTATAGAATTTGCAGTATTTTTAGTGGTGACTCTATCTACAAGTTTAATTTTTCAGTCTTCTTAAAATTAATATTTCCATGTAAGGGGGATATCGAAACCTAATCATCAATCAGTTCCCTTTATTCTGCCTCATTTATGTTAGTTATTATAAATACTACAGGTACATGTATTGAAAAACCATCATATATATTTTAAAGTAGCAAAGAAAAACATCTGTCACATTTACTTACATTTTACCATTTATTGTGTTGTCCTTTCCTCATTCTTAGAATTATTTTTTCCCTTCAGTAACAATTCTCTTTCCTTTGAAGAATTTCCATTAACATTTCTTGAAGGGCACAAATTGACAAATTCTCTTAGCTTTTCTCAACCTGAGGTTGTATTTATTTCTCCTTCAATATTTTTCTCCTTGTGCAGAGTGGATTGTTTCTATTAATCTATTCAAGTTCACTCGTGGTTTCCTTTGTCACCTCTGTTCTGCTATTGAACATACAATAATTTTTAGTCATTGTATTTTTCAGTTCCAAGATTTCCACTTGGTTCATTTTCATATATTCTCTTTCTTTGTTGAGACTTCCTAGCTCTCCATTAGTTTCCAATGTATTCACACTTACTTCTTGGAGCTTGGTTCCAGTGATATCTGCTTTAAACTCTCAGTCTAATTATTTTACTTGCTGGGTAATCTTTTAAGAATTCCATTTAAATTTATTTGGCATTGTATTTGAAGGTACAAAGTGGAGGGGTTGGCGAGGAGAGATCAATGTTCCATCCACTGGATCATTCCCCAAATGCCTGCAAATGCTGGGGCTCAGCCAGGCTGAAGACAGGAGCCTGGAATTCAATCCCTCCTAGAGTGTGCGTTACTGGAGCTGGGGCTGGAACTCGGGGACTCTGATACTGCTGTCCCAAGCAGCAACTTAACCACCAAATGCCCAACCCTGCTGTGTAATATTAATGCAGACACATATATTTTCTTGTACCTTGCATAGTTCTTAGATTTTCCTGGTTCTTACATATGGAATGATTTCAGATTATCTCTTGGATCTTTTTAACATTATATGGTTCTGGCTGTTTTCCAAATTCTACAGGGAATATTGACCTGTGTATTTGCTTGTTTCAGCAAGAAATTGAGTTGTTATATTTAAGCAGCAAGTCTTCTGTGGGTCATTGTTTCCATAGTTACCGGAAAGAATTTTTTAAAATTATTTATTTATTTGAAAATAAGAATTACAGGGAGAGAGAGAGAGGCAAAGAGAGATATTCCATCCTCTGGTTCACTCTTCAAATGGCTACAATGGTTAAAGTCGGGCCAGGCTGAATCCAGGAGCCAGGAGCTTCCTTTAGGTTTCCAATGTGGGTGCAGGGACCCAAGTCCTTGGGCCATCTTCTGTCGCTTTCCTAGGTGCATTCTCAGGAAGCTTAATCAGAAGTAGAGCAGCAGGGACTCAAACTGGTGGCCATATGAGATGCTGGCATTGTACCACAGTGCTGGCCCCATCAGAAGGTTCTTATAGATCTTTTTCCTTATTGACTTTTAGTGTTGGACATAGTTTACATTAGGAAAAAAATATAGAAATACAATTTCTAAAATCTTGGCCAAAATACCTATTCCACATTCATCATATTATAAATGTGAATTCTGAGCGAGAAATCATGAGCACTGAAATACGTTACAGACCAATTGTCCCCGGTCTCCTAAGAAACAGTGAGGTGCAGACAACTGTCAATGCTGTTTCTCTCACAGTATAACTCCAATATTCCTCACTTCACAAAATCCGTGATATTCCTGCAATATTGCTAATACCTGTTAATTAATGATGAAAAATACTGCTCCTCCCTTCCCCTTCCATATATGCACCTTTAATGTGCGTTTTTCTTAATTTTTAAAAGACTAACTTAAATCTTACTAATGGTGGAAGAGTTTTTTTTTAGGTTGAGAATCTATTAAATGTTTTATGGAAGCAGTTTTACCTCATGCTGGAATGTGGCTGGCTACATTCTGATAATGATCTTGGGTCGGCATAAACTGACAGTTCTATCTGAAATGTCATTCAGTATCTGTTGTTATAGCCCAAGATTTCTTGGAGAACAGCTTGGGTCACTGTCTATCCCACATCAAATCAACATGGGTAGAAAACTGTAGGTGTGGGACCAGCGCTGTGGGGTAGTGAGTGAAACCACTGGCTGCTGTGCCAGCATCCGATGTGGGCACTGGTTCCTAAACTGGCTGCTCCACTTCCGATCTAGCTCCCTGCCAATCCACCTGGGAAAGCAGCAGAAGATGGTCTAAGTGTTGGGCCCCTGCACCCCCATAGAAGACCTGAAAGAAGTTCCTGGCTCCTGGCTTGGGCCTGGCCCAGCTCTGGCCATTTTGGTCATTTGGGGAGTAAACCAGCTAATGGAAGATCTCTCTGTTTCTCCTCTTTTCTCTCTCTGAAGCTCCACCTTTCAAATAAATAAATAAATCTTAAAACAAAACTGCAGGTGTACAATGGCTTCCTTTGGAAGGCTGTGGGCCAGATTCGTTAAGAGAGGATATAAGAAACAAGAGAGACATTTCATTTGCAGTTACACATGACATATGCCTCTCTTACAGCTTCCCTGTGCTGTGGATTTTGTATTACACATTCACTACCTTACACAGTTTTATTTTAATGGTGCATTATCAGACTGGGCATTTTGTTTACACAGATTTTTGAGTATTGTATATGTTTAAGCATTAAAAGAAAGCACAACTGGAATCAGGAATTTAAACTTATTACTGGGAGATAAAATAAACAGAAATTAACATCTGGAAGCTACTAACTCATCTACCAAAGAGAAAGGTAATGTGATGTAAGTAAGGCAGGCAAATCCAAAACCCCATGAGTATATTTTTTCTTTTCGTAATTTAAAATCCAAACAAAATAAGGCACATTTCATGTGTCACTAAAACACATTTAAGATACTTTTCTGATTATAAAGTTACCTTTGATATCAAATATACATTATATCTATATATCCTTGCCAGTCAAAGAATTATTAGGCCATCATCATTAATTCTTCAAAGCAGTTTATTGGCCAAGGTTAAGTGATGTCAAGGGTACAAAGACATAGGATGATTTAGTGTTACTGAGGTCTTTACTCATTACTTTATTTAAAAATGTAATTGTGACTCCTCACTGTACTTTCTTCTGCCTTATTTTCCTCCATACCATCTAACACAGTACCATTTGCTTATCTTTGTTTCTTTGACTCCTGCTATGAAAATCTGTCCTCCATTGATAGTTTTAGTGTGGAAATCAGAGTGTATCACGCAGTGGGCATCCAACTAATATTAGTTACATGAATGCATGTCTCAGAGGAAAAGGAAAAATAAAATAAAACATTTCAATGGATAACAAAGTAAAGAGCTTTTCAATGTGAGGGTACGTTCCAATTCACCCTACAGAAAAATGTGAGAATAACCAGAGAAATCGTAAGTCCAGGTTTTACTATATATAATCATATTATATCAGATAGGATAAGTGGCCTGCAATCAAAATGAACAGAAAATAAGAGTCTAGTTTTAAAACTCACGCATATTAACATGATAAATTAAATGCAGAGTCCTTCAATTTTATTGGCATTATAAACCTGTCTCAAAGAGAAATCAATAGAAACAATTTAGTTATGATTTATAGAATCCTGATGTCCTCTATTTGAGGTTAGTCACTTTTATGATTGGAATTGTTTTGGTTTGTAAAATCTATTTGGAAAACATGCCAAGTCCACTTGGGAATGTAGGTGGAGGAGCCTTGCTGTCACCTCACTCTACTCTCCTTTAAACCAGAGGTGATAGTCTCATAGCTTATAGAGCAGATTAAGAAAAATTATATGCATTACATTCTTAAATGGAAGTCAACACAATCACTTTTGAGACGTAAAAATGGTCAAAAATAAAGCTGACCATAGTCTTCCTCTGGCCCACTCTTCCTCCTTCCAGTCCCCCTCCCCCTTGCATTCTTTTTGAATTTAGGACACCTTTAGCACACGTCTGCCTCTGAAATGTTCACTTTGGACATTCTAAAGACCAAGGGGAAGTTTTCCCCATTTGTTTGTAAAATGTGTTGGCAGTAACCATTTTTCATATTTTGGAAATAAAGTAAACTCAAATGTAGACAGTTAACAAAGGAACCCACATCAAGGCTGTGGGCACATATTTGGCTCTCTCGCTGTCCCATGTGGATTCACAAACTACATAGGATCTCCAACATTTGGCTAGCTGAAAACAGCGCCTCCCTGGCTTCTCCTTTATCTGCCGACAGGCCTCACGACAGAAGCATTTTGGCCATCCTCTTTATGTTCTCCTTTTGCTTCTCTGGCATGGAGGAACAAACACTACCAGCACCTCAAGCCGTAGGCTCTGGAGAGATTCAAACAACAGGATGGGAAGATTGGAATAAGCTCTACTGCCTGCCCCAGGGCTGCCAATCACGAATGAGGAATTTAAAAAAGACGTATGGCTTCCTCCCTGTTTTTGTAAAGTTTATGATTTCTGAAAGGAGGAAAGGGCTGAAGCATGCATTTTGTAAAACAGAATCTTCTACTACTGTTACTAAATACATTTATAATAGCCTCTTGCAACCCTACTGCCACTGTGACCCCTTCTTATGACTCGGGCTAATTATCTCAGGTCATAAAACAGAACATAACAACTACTCAAGACTGATGCTCCCGACTTAGGATTCGCAATGGCTCCAGCTTGCAATCGGCTGGTAGATTCAGATGCTGATATATGGATTTGGATGACTCTCCATTACTCTAAGGCTGTTACTTCTATTTCAAGCCTATTTTTTCACTGAATGGAGAAGTAACTCAGTCAAGGGCCCTAGGAGGAAAGAAAATTATTCAAAAGGAAAAAAAAAAAAAAACTTCAGGGGTGGCTGTTTGGCATAATGGTTAAGATGCCACTTGAGATGCCCACAACCTATATCAGGGTGCCTAGCTTTGAGGTCTGACTCCACTCCTGAGTCCAGCTTCCTACTAACACACCATGGGAGGCAATGAGTGATGGCTCAGATACTTAGGTTCCTGCCACCCATGTGGGAGACTGGACTGAATTCCTGACTCCCTCCTTTGGCCAGGGCATCTGACAAATGAGTGAACCAGTGGATGAGACAGTTCTTTTTTCTCTTTCACTCTCACTTTTCCTGTCTCCCCCAACACCCCTATATGCATCCACCTGTAAACTCTAAGTGAAATACATTTTTAAAAAAGAAAATGTCCTCATTTCAAAATGTTTACGGGAATAAGAATATTATGTGTGCTTGGTGACGGGAGTAGAAATCTCATCCTGGAATGTCTTTCAGGTAACACTGAATCCCTTTCCTTGGGAATTGTTCTGGCCTCTAACTCCCCTTTCATGAATCTGCGTGTCAGGCAGCCACGTTAGTGACTCGGGAGTGGATGTCACCCCCAGCTTCTCAATCCTGGGAACGTGCAATTGGAGCTGAGGCAGGGACCCACCTCCACAGGGCTGGGACAGCAGAACGGCTGTGCAGAATGCTGTGTGAGCGCAACTCTGTGTGCTTTCCAGTAACTTCCACTCGCTCCTTGAGGTCCAGCTGCACTTTGAACCACCATTCCTACGGGCACTTCTGAGTTTTTACAGTAACTTTCCTGTCTGTGTTTATTTGCTAAGTAAGTTTTAGTTAAGTCTCATTTGTTTGGGAACAAAGAATTCTAAATTAAGATGTATTTTTTTTTTCTGTGAAATTCTTGTTTGTCTCAACAAAGCCTGTGCAAGTGGAAACACTAACCCGACGGAACTGCAGAATTTGGCTCTGAAAAACAAAGCGAAACAATAAAATGTTCTATATTGTTTGCATGTGGCTTGAGAGGGAGCAAAATGAGAGATTTTTTTCTAATTTTAAAGTAGATTTAGGAGGTTCTGTTCTAAGACTGGGTTATGCAGACCCTTGGCCTACATTCAAGGGGAGACAACGATTCTGCCCACTGCATCTCTTGAGCTGAAGAGGTCTACTTGGTTCCATGGGCATCTCTGCACTTGCATAACAACCCAGCCTCAGAGTCGTTACAGGTTAAAGGAGAATGGAGGGGATGTCTTGGTTTATGGACTTCAAAAGTCCAGGAGGATGGCTCTGGCTTCCAGTTGACAGATTGCAGGACATTCAAAGAATCTTGTCTCCTGATGCCTTTTTGTCTGGTTATCTTCCCCTCTGTGTCGTCCTGATTCTCAGTGGGCTCACTCCACATGACACTCACAACAGTCACTGACACCTTTAGATCCTACAAACACCTAGAGATCTATGTTAATCTGATCCTCTGAGAAGCACGCCCTAAACGTGATTAAAACATGCAAAGGTTTAATTAAGGAAAATGCATTATGCAAGCATCCATGAAACTGTGGCAGACTAATTTGTTATCTTACAAGTAGGGTGAAATCTCAGACTCTTCACAGTTTTTGTTTGTTTGTTTGTTTTGACAGGCAGAGTGGACAGTGAGAGAGAGAGAGACAGAGAGAAAGGTCTTCCTTTTTCCGTTGGTTTACCCCTCAATGGCCGCTGCGGCCGGCGCACTGCGATGATCCAAAGCCAGGAGCCAGGTGCCTCTCCTGGTCTCCCATGCCGGTGCAGGGCCCAAGCACTTGGGCCATCCTCCACTGCACTCCCGGGCCACAGCAGAGAGCTGGACTGGAAGAGGAGCAACTGGGACAGAATCCGGTGCCCCGACCCGGACTAGAACCCGGTGTGCCAGTGCCACAGGTGGAGTATTAGCCTATTGAGCCACGGCACCAGCCTTCACAGTTCTTTATGTATGAAAAATAAGTGAAATGAGATCCAGGTACATAATATTACCGCTAATAGATACCAGTATAAATGATGCTGAGGATTAGGAGGTAGAAAGGAACTTTTAGATAATCTAGCTCTCAAATAAACAATTCTCAATTAAACACCACACTCTGTGGAGGTAAAGAAAATTGTTTTTAAGTAAACTCCACGTTGGTGAACCACTGCCATTTAACATGCAAAGTAATGAACTAAAAGTTGGATATATGTGCCTTGGAGCACTATGCAATGAAGTATTTGTTTAACTTTTCATTTGGAAAATTAACACTTCTTCAATATTTCCTGCATATATGCATAAATACTCCCATTTAAGCTATGGTGTCTTTTTTGATGCCTATAAGGATCTCCTTTAACTGGTGATGTAACATTTGCACATCCAAGACATTCCACTATTATGAAATATGGTGGGATACAGAATTAACAGGAACTTCTTTGATCTATCAGATTGTATTTAGAGACTTCCTTTCTGGCTCATAATCTCATAAATAAATGTCTAGGTCATTTTATTTACTAATACATTCTCATTTTAAATTTTAAGTCCAGCTGTTAACTAAGACAAGAAGTTGGCAAGGTATTTCATCTGTCCTGGCTTTTCCTTTTCGAGTCAATAAGTACCAGAGCATTTCCAATTATATCCAACGAATATGGAACTAATTACCTACAACTATACAGACTACAGCTTATTTCCATTGAAACTTTGGTTGCAGAATTGTTTGCTGATGCTGCTTCTATTCTCAACCACTCTAATTTTACAGCTCACTAAATTTTTGTCTTTCAGAATACTTTCAAAGACATTCAGGACAAGTTATCAAATAAATGAGAATAAGTGGGAACAGGTTTAGCATTCTAATGGTTGAGAAAATGCAACTGAGACTTAAGATGTTCCAATATACTAAATATTTATTTGAAAGAAACAGAAGACAAAACAATGCCACAAAGCTATTTACTGCTGCCAAGGCAGATCTGGGAGAGAAAATTGTTTAGACCAGACACCCGAATGTCTTTTGTTAGTAAGAGTCAATATATACGGAGATGAACATTTCATGAACTTCCCGTGAATTACCCAGGAGATACGACCAAAAGAAGGTCACATCACTTGCAGAGTCATCCATGACTTTTCAATTTTATTCTTATTGTACAGTATATAAAACCTGTTTTAAAACAGTGCTTTGTATATTTAGAAAAACAAAGATATTCTCTAGTGCCTAAAGAATCCTTTTTTTTTTTTTTTTTACAAAATAGTAAGTGCTGGTCCCAAAGGAAATTTCAACTTCTAAAAGTAGAAACCAGAGTTCACCTATGAATACTGCAATGTACAATGCAGCTAAAAATTAACAACTTCAAAAGAGCAACTAACAGAACAATGTGGGGGCGGTGGGGCGGGTGTTCAGGAGTTTGAGGTAGCAGGTTAGGTTACCACTGCTTAAGTCACAGTTTAGGATGCCCACATTGTATATCAGAGTGCTGGTTTGAGTGCTGGCTATTCTGCTTCCTGTCCAGCTTCCTTCTAAATGCACGTTATGGGAGGCAGGAGGCAGCAGATGATGGCTCAAGTACTTGATTCCATGCCAACTGCATGGGAGACACAGATGGTTTCAAGCTCCTGGCTTTGGACTGACCCAGCTCAGGCTATTGAGGGCGTTTGGAGAATGAATCTGCAGATGGAATCTCTGACTCCTGGACTTTCAAATAAAATGAAAATAAATAACTAAGTAAAAATAAAACAATGAAACCTCTTGGAAATTTTAGTATTCTTCTAAGTAATCTTTGAGTCAAAGAATTCAAAGGTGAAATTTCAGATTTTCTAGACGTTAGAAACAATGACCAAGCCTTAGGTAGCGCTGTGGCAAAGCATGTTAAGCCACAAGGCCCACATCCCATATGGGTGCCAGTTCAAGTCCCAGCTGCTCCATTTCTGATCCAGCTCCCTGCTAATGGCCTGGTAAAGTAGTGGAAGTTAGCCCAAGCGCTTCAGCCACTGCAACTATGTGGGAGAAGAAGCTCCTGGCTTTAGCCGGGACTGTTGTAGTCATTTGGGGAGTGACTAGTGGATGGAAAATTCTCTCTAACTCTGACTTCAAATAAATAAATGTTGAAAACAACAACAAAAAAAGGGCCAAGGGGATAGATACAAGACAGAGAGGAATATTTTTGGTTCAAATGCTTCTGTTAGTAAATGATAAAGCTTTCAATTAATGGGAACTAAGAATTTAACCTAACAAGCCAAGAGGATTGGAAGGTGGGGAAGAAAAAAAAACACACACAAATATAGGATTTGGTAAAGGGTATGAATCAATAAACAAAAGTGGGAAACCTGGTAAATAAAATCAGTGGAGATTTAAGAAGACTAATAAAATAAGCATATTTTAGAATGTCTGGCCAGTCAGGTTAATATAGGAAATCAATCACTTTCTTTCATGCCAGTGAGAACCAGACAGGAAATATAATGGCAAAAAAATTTAATTAATTAATAAAAAAAATCATTAGCAAAAGTAATACATGCTACAAAATACAAAATTCCTGAAAATAAGTTTAAGACATATGAAATACCTTAAAAGACAAAAATTTAGTACCACTGAAGGAACAGACTTGAATAAACAGATTTGCCGTGTTTATAGCTAAGAAAAATTAAGTATTTTACAGAATTCAATTGTTCCTCAACTTCTCAATTTGGTGCAGTTCCAAATTCCCTAAAAGCTTCTTTTTTTCTTAATTTTACAAGAACCATTCTTTCAAAAGATGTATTTGTTTGCAAGGCAGAGCAACAGAGTGATGCTACAGAGAATCCTCTATCTGCTTGTTCGTCCCCTTTTCCCCTACCCCCACTCCCTAATGGGCACAACAGCCAGGGGTAGGCCATGCCTAAACCAGAGGCTAGGAACTCCATCCTCATCTCCCACTTGGGTGGCAGGGGCACAACTACTCGGACCATCATTCACTGTTTTCCCAGACACATCAGCAGGTAGCTGGATTGGAAATGTCGAGCAGCCAGAACTTTTTAACTGGCACTCCAATATGCTATACTAGCACTGCAAGTGGCAGCTTAACTTGCTGTGCCACAAAGTAAACTCCTCAGGTTCCACTTTTAAGTACATCTGGAAGACTATAAGAGATGAGCCAATATAATTTTGAAAGCCAGAAATCAAAATGTAACATAAAGCTGTCTATTAATTTTCTATGGCTATTTGACAAATTGCCACACATTTAGTAGCTTAAAAGAACACCCAAGCGACCGGCGCTGTGGTGCAACTGGTTAAAGCCCTGGCCTGGAGCGCCAGCATCCCATATGGGTGCTGGTTCTAGTCCTGGCTGCTCCTCTTCCAATCCAGCTCTCTGCTATGGCCTGTGATAGCAGTGGAAGATGGTCCAAGTCCTTGGGTCCCTGCACCCATGTGGGAGACCCGGAAGAAGCTCTGGGTTCCTGGCTCCTAGCTTCGGATTGGCACAGCTCCAGCGGTAGTGACCATCTGGGGAGTGAACCAGAGGATGGAAGACCTCTCTCTCTGTCTCTCCCTCTTTGTAACTCTGCCCTTCAAATAAATAAAATAAATCTTTAAAAAAAAAAGAAGAACACCCAATTGTTCAGTTTTCTACAAGTCAGAGTCTGACAAGAAAAGGGTTCTCTGCTCAGGATTTTACAAGAACGCAATCACAGTGTCAGCCAGCTGAGTTCTCCTCTGGAGAATCTGGCTCTTTTTCATCATTGGCAGAATTCTGCTTCTCATGGGCATGGCCCAGAAGTCCTGGCTTTTCTGCCAGCTATTGGCTTAGGGCTAGCTCCTCAGGCCCAGGCCACGTGCCCATCTCACTCTCTCTCTCTTACCCGGTTCTCCTCATGCTTCAAACCTCACGTCCACTTCTGCTGCCAGCTGCAAAAGAACTGACTTCCAGGGGCTTATGCGATTAGGTTAGGTCTAATCACCACCCTATCTTAACCAAGCATGGGGGTGAAATCTATTTTGGTCCTGAGGGTGACGGTGGGAAATCTCAGGGGCCTCTAAGGGTTCTGCCTACCATAGGGTAGTTAACAGTGCAGCCTCTTCAGAACACAGCTGTACATCAGAAGAGAAACGGGACAATTAATAGGGTGTAGTGTGGTGTAGGCTAAGATAATTCTTCAAATCAAGAGAGAAAATATGAATTAACAAATTGGAGACATGTGGAGTATCAGTGTAGGAAAAACATGAATTTTTGTAGCAAAACATATTCCAATTTCATATGGGCTAAGAAAGTAAAATGATAAATATATTATAAGAAAAACTATGAGTTTCTTATAATCTTGGGTCGAGAAATGCCTTTTTAAGAACACTGGAATAAGAAAGATTACTGATGATGACATGAAACTAAACATTTCTGAATAGCAAGTCAGAAACCTAAAATATAAATGACAACAAAAATTGAACATGAAAATTAGAAAAACATTATCCTAAGACTATACAGAGCTCTTAAAAAATGAGCAACAGAAACATCCCACAAGAATGATCACAGAACACGAGAAGATATTCACAGGAAAATAAGTGTATACACAAAAGTGGCTAAAACTCATTAATAATTAGATAAATTAGACACTATTTCCACCTAACAGACTGTTAAACAGTAAAACAATTAGCATTTTCCATGACTGCAAGGTTGCCAATTATTAATTGCTAACAGGATCTTAAGCTGGTACAGCTTTCTGGATGACAATCTGACAATATATCAAAAGGTAAAATTGTTTATTCCCTTAAATAACTATAATTTCACTTCTAGGACTATCAGGCAAATAAAGATGAATGCACACAACATGCTCCATCTGTGTTTTACTAACAAGTTGTGCATAAACACCCTAAACATCCGTCATTAGGAAATTAAACAAAGTATACACTGAAGTTCTGCAAACAGCAAAAACAGGAAGACCTCTACATACTCACATGGGAAGATACTTAAATTCAAATAAAACAGAGTAGCTCCAAATAATGGGGATCCATTAAAAAAATAAAAATAAAAAAAAAACCCTCTGAAATTGGCACATGGAACTCACAACAGCTGTTTTTTCTGCAAGGCAGGATTTGGTCGTGCGTGAGTGCAGTGGCAGAGTGAAGGGGAGGGTGCCCAATGGCTGGGAGAGTGGGGAGATGTGTATGTGCTTTTGGTGTTTGAATTTTTTTAATGAATACATATTTTGTAGCACAAAATATTTTCTTTCTGCAAGAAAAATGTCCAAACTTGCTGCATGAGGCAAACATATAAAAGTAAGTTAAAGAGAGACCAAATTTCTTCCATTCGGAAGTTTTCCACCTAAGCTATCAATAACAATAAAGGGATTTGAAAACCACATCACATTCAGGCAGAGTAATGAATTCATTTACTGAAACAATGGGTGAAAATGTTATAAATATCACATCAGAGGGAAAATGATACCATTTGATATTGTGCGTTTAATTATCCACTTAAATATCCACTTAAACATTATCTGTTCATGCTTGCAACATACAAAGGACTCACTGATAAATAGTATAGATGGTTTAAGTGTTGTCGCAGACCTTAGGGAGCTTATTTGGTCAAGGCAAACATGATCAAGAGACACTCTTCAAAAACAGGAGAACCAGTTTGAGACAATTATGCAGACTGTTAGAGTAGAAAACAACCAACTGAAGCAAGATATTTTGTTGTAGCCCTGTGCAGTCTAGAAAACCTTTATGTGGAAGTCAGTATCTGCAGTCTTCGGCATCAGATGCCCCTCAGGCCTCTGCAGGGCTCTCAGCCCGAAGGCCACAACCCTTCCTCAGCTCCCTTGGTCAAAACGCTACTCATTCAATCACCAGCCTGAACACTACCCTCTGCTTCAACTGGCCAAAGTGGCTCTCTGCCTGTTCCCATGTGAGATTCCCACTTTCTGTATTTAACATTTACACTTAGCTGTGTACCTTACCAACAAAGTGCTCCTGAAGAATATTATGGAGGACTCTTTCATTGGTTTCTTATCAGAAAAGAGGTCCCTACAATTCCAGGCAGGACATATGGATAGATCCGACTTTTCAGTTACCCACGCTGTGAAAAATCATAGACAAATCTAGTTTCAAGTTCAGCATGTTGCTTGCTTTTTTCTTCAAAGTTGCAAATTATTTTAAAATAACAGATTATTAGCATTAGTATCACTTGAAGCAAAAGTAAAAATAACATGAGAGTATGGTTATGTTGCTAAGCCACAATTTATTTTTCTGTGAATAGCATAAATTAGATTATCTTTGTGTGGTGTGTACACAATAGGGGGAGTTAAATTTGTTTCACTAAAAATAAATTTTGTACATTGTTGAACATGGTTACAATTATAAATTTAAATTTTACAATTCAGAAGAAGCAGTTATTAAGTATGGTCGGGTGTGTCACTGTATTAAACCTTGATAATATAGCATTTCACAACTCATACTCCTTTAAAAGCACTGTACACATCAAAAAGCCTTCTGTGCAATTTTTAATCTTTTTGTAGAAAAAGAAAATGAAAAATAAAGGCTGAAACTTTATTTAAGCCACTATACCAAAAACATTATAATTTCAGCAATATAAAAACTGAGAAAGTTAACATTCCTTTTTTTGTATATCCTCAAAATCTGGTATATATTTTATACTGACATCATACTTCAATTCAAACTAGTCACACTTCAAGGGCTCACCAGTCATATGACTCTCAATCGTACTGAAAGCTGTTGGCCTGCACAGTTCCTATGTACACCTGAAGACAATGATGTATACTGTCTACCACTCTCCAGATTCTATATCCTGCAGGTTTAGATAAGGACATACCACCAGCAGAATTTATTCATCATCAGACATTAAACTGTGAGACACTGTCTGATCCTAGATAAATGGTATCAAAAATGGTTGACACAGGGAATTCATCCACTTCTGGCAAATACTAATAAAGTAACAAGTATACAGTTTTTTTTTTCTTCAAGGCACTTAATACAATTACTAACATTCCATAAGTTCCACATTTTCACAGATGTTGCTCCTGCAATGGAAGGCACCACATCTACCTCATTTGCCTTATATCTCTGGGCCATAATACAACATTCTGCATGTAGTAGATGATCAAATATCTGCTAAATGAATGAACATGGCTGTGTATTATTAGCCTCTATCAGCTTGTCATTTCACTGTTCTGTGTTCTGCTATTAGTCAAGATCTATCCGACGTTATCACAGTGAATGGCTGTTTTCGCTTATGAACAGTTTCCAGTGGCCTGTCCCAATAATGAAAAGATCTTTCCCATAAGTCATAATCACACTGATCCTGTCTCTGCCAATTTCTCCTCCAACACACAACAAAGCCCGAATAGCTAAGGCACAAAAGACAAGCAGAAGCACACTGCCCTTTTCATCAACCTCAGGCTGGGAAAAGGAAAACAACACAACCGCACCTGGAAGGAAAGAGCTGTGGACAGTCAGCAGTGGTGTGGGTAACACTCTGGAGACTTCAGAAGCCCTGTGGTAAACCTCTCTGAGTCAAACAGCAGAAAGACAAAGGAATACCTAAAGCTCACAGATGTACTGAATTAAAAAAAAAAAAAAAGCAAAATAAAATGATGTGCAATGACTCAAGGTAATCCCTATAACACCCCCCCCAAAAAAGGAAAAATTAAAAAACTCCAAACTCAGGTTGTTGTTTATTGATGTGAACCATAGTGTATACTACAGTTCTCTGTCAGTCTTGAGATTCTTAAAACAATTTTATGTAGAATGTAGAGCCTGGAAGAATGTTAAAGTCAGCAGAGATAGCAGCACTTTTCTGTTGTTCTCCATATAATAAAATGGCCTTCAATAATATTGGGATTCCTCAAAGAAATTTATAGCCAATTTTGTAATTTCAGCCCCAAATCACTCCAATTGCAAGGCAAATACTTCCTGTTTTGTAAGCTACTGGTACACATAAGCATTTCATGTCACTGGAAACATTTACTCATCTCTTTTGTGTAAATCAATCTTTTAAAAACTGAGTGTATTTAAAATTCACTAAAGAAAGTTACTTTTCCCTCTTCTTTTTAGGTGAACATTCCAAAATTGGGGTAAGTTCAGTCTCCTCTCTGTGTTTTCTCTTCTTCTTTTTCTTTTTGTGGTCACTCTGGTAACCACTAGAGTCACTGCCTTGGAAAACAGGGTCCTGGCTCACATCTTCCTGATGCTTCCTCTTCTTGCTCTTCTTCCTCAGTGGCTCCTCCTCCCAGAGGCCATTCGCGCTCTCAGCAGCCTGCAGGTCTGGCTCTTCATTAGGGGTGACGTCTGCAAACTCCACTGGCTCTGGGTTACCACTGTCCACTTCACATGTCTCCGGGTCTTTCTTCTTTTTCTTTTTCTTATTGGCAGGTTTTTCAATGGCTTCTTCAGTGCCAGTTTCTGTGACTTCTTCAGAAACTTCAGAGCACTTGGGTTGTAAACTGTAATTTCACAGTTTAAAAACATTAATTGAGCAAACAGCAAAACTGAAAGAATGAATGAGATCAAGAATACCCCAAAATGCTAAGATTTTCTAAATAAAGAGGAGTAAACAAGGCATATGCTACAGCATCATTTTCAAATAGTCTATCCACTTCACTGAAATGGCAGTTGGTATTGAATGTGAATTCAACAATGTTAAATTTAACAGTAACTGTTAAATTCTTTGTTTCTGAAATATTTCTCCTGACTATTCTTACTGACAAAAATGACAAAAATCTTGTCAAAACATATCTAAGAAATTTCACTTTGGCTCAGAAAATCTGGTCACTGAACATTAACACTATTTGCCAAACCACTGACATTTGATTAAAAAAAAAATACATTCCCAGTATATATCAGAGTTTCTGGTCCACTACTTCAGTCTTTATTTCAAATTTAAAATAACAGTCTGTCATTCTAGTTAGCTTACCTGGAGGCAGTGTTACTTCAAAGTAAATTATTTTATATCACTAAAATAAAACAAGGATTTATGAAGTAGCTTTATGCCCAGAGCTGCATAGTTCTATGCGGTAGCACTCTCCACAGAGAACTATTTAAATGTAAGTGCTTCTAATGATGTGGCTTAAAACATTTTGTTCCTCAGTTACACTGGTGACCTTCCATGTGCTTAATTGTGAAGCTTCTTTATGGTGTGTATAGCACATTACTAACATTCAGAAATCCCTATTGGACAGCTGTTTCAGAACTTCAGCACATACTCTGGTTACTCACTAAGGTAAAATCTAGGAAAAACTGTTAACATCAACACTATTTCCTAGATAGTGTTCACTTTCTCCTCCATTATTAACCATGTTCCCATGGAACCAAGCTGAAGATCAGAGTAATTCATATAAGAAATTCAATACAAGGAAATACAGAAATCAAAATATCTACCTGGCACACAGATGACAATAATAAAAACAAATGATCTAGTTCCAATGATATAAAAATAAAAGTAATCTACATGTTATACAATGTGATTGTGCAAATAGTAGTTTCAAGTTCAGAGCTCAACTTCTTTAAAAAAACAAACTAGAAGATATGAATGATATACTTTTACTCAAATACAGACTAGTGAGCAAGACACAGAGCTTGAGAATTTTTATTTGATGCATTGTCACACTGCTTATGATTACCGTTTAATACTGATATTATGATTTAAAAGCATCACTATTCTTATGTATATTTAAAAGCGAGGTTATGTTTTCTGAATTCTGAACTAAGTAGAAAAGATTAAGTATCCCGTGATAATAATGTGATGGACTAACCTAGTGACATTCAGTTTTCCCCGAATGCAGAATACTCCAGCAGCATCGGAATCTAAACGAAATACTTCAAACTCCAGTTCATCACCCACGTCTATCTCCAGAGTTTGCCACTGCTCAGAGGACATCTGCTCAGGTTTAGGGATGGACGCATTAAAACACCCGTGCACTAAACAGCCGATGTGACTAGTGGACACTTTATTAACTGTACCCTGGGGAGAAGGGGGAAGAAAGAGCACAACAGAGATTCACAAGATTAAAAGGTGAATCAAACTTTCTAAGTTCCAAATGGATTTTCAAAAAGAAAATATCAAATTAAAGGTATACATTCAGCACAAAGTTTACCTCAATTAAAACTTACCACATGTCAAACTATAACATCACTTTAGAATTCTAGAGTTTTCTGACAGTTCAAACTTTATTAAACAAGTAACAGGAAGCCAAGTGTCTAACTGGATAAAACACAGATAGTCCCTTCCACAGCCTTCCTTCCCTCTTCCAACAAAAGACACCTCTCTCCCCTTGCAGGATTCCCTGGGGAGCAGACTATGCGACAACCACACTGAAAACAGGCTCTGATAGGGCTTACACTCAAGGCAGGGAAAGCATACGCTTTTTATAACTGCAATCCACAGTACTTGTCTATAAACAGTCTGAAATTCAGAGATTACAAGTGTACTCTTTAATGATTCAATTCAGAATGATATCAGCAGTACTATTAGGAGATAGCTTACCATTTATATGAAAATCTAGACCATAACAATTTTGGCTAAATAAAAATATTGGAGGCTTTAAAACTAAAACAGAAGTCACATGCTATAGGATTTTAAACTTAAAGTGAAACTTTCCATAAAACTTAGTTTTCTATCTTCCCATCCCTAGGAATCAATGTATACAATGTGTATGAATGACATTCCTGAAACATTAAAAAAATTCACATTTTCTAGATTATAGGGCCATATGTAATACTGCCATGTATGCAAATCTGTGTAACATCAGCAACCCTTAATAAATGTGACAGAATAAAACTCCCCTATTTGTTATGATCAGGGTCTAGTGTCCCCATTGTGGTTTTTGAATAGTCTAGATAAATTAAGGTGTACCCACAGAACGAAGTACTACTCAGCAACAAAAGGAAAAGCACTACAAAACCACAGAAAGACTGGTGGAAACCAAAGACTACTAAGTGAGAGAACCAAAAAGGCTACATACTGTATGCTCCCAACAATTGGACATCCTGGAAAAGGCAAAACCATGGTGATAGGCAACAGATCAGTGGTGGCCAGAGTCTGCGGGAAAGGAAGGGGTGAACAGGTGGAACACAAAGGTCTAGGGCAGTGCAACTATTTTGTAATGGTAGATACAAGTCATTTTATGTTTGTCAAAATCCACAGAAGGCACAGCACAGATAGAACTCTAATGGAAACTGTGGGCCATTAAACCTCGGACTGAAATGTAAATGAAAAATATGCTATCTCAAAAATAAGAAATAAAATACTGTTTTAAAAAAAGCCTCTTTTCTAACAACAGAAAAAAATAAAAAGCCAATATTGCCTCAAAAACTATAACAAAAAACTGTAACAAATAGATCACACAAACCAAGAGAAGATGATGCTAAGAACAAGGGAAATTCTGTGTGTGTGTGTGTGTGTGTGTGTGTGTGTATACTGGGATCCTGTACAAGCTACTCACCGTTCTGTAAACCTAAAACTGCTATACAAATACTCTATCTGTTACAAAAACCAATGAGAGGAAAATCTTTTGAATTCCTAAGATTGGAACAACTGGAAAGTTTATGGACAAGAAAATGGTCTTACCTCACCTAGACACAAGAAATTATTTAAGACTGATCACATACGCAAATTGAAAAATGAAAACTATAAAGCTTCTAGGAGTTCACAGAAGACTATCTTCACTACTCAGGGGTAGACAAGTTTCTTTAATAAGATCCAGAAAGCAATAACCATAAAAATGTAAAATGATAAGGTGGACCTCATTAAAATTAAAAAGCTCCTCCATCAAATGATACCATTAAAAGTTAACAAATAAGTCACTGACAGGGAGACAATATTCACAATACTTTTATCTGAAAAAGATTTATATCAAGACTATACAAGGAGGGGTCAACAGCAGGTAAAGCAGTTGCCTACAATGCCAGCACCCAATATGGGTGCCGGTTCAAGTCCCAGCTGCTCCACTTCCGATCCAGTTCCCAGCTAATGGCCTGGGAAAAGCAGCTGAAAACAGCCCAACTGTTTGGGATCCTGCCACCCATATGGAAGACCCAGATGAAGCTCCTGACTCCTGGCTTTAGCCTGACCCAGCACTGGCTGTAGCAGCCACCCGGAGAGTGAACCAGCAGATAGAAGATCTCTCTCCTGCTCTCTGTGGCTTGGACTTCCAAATAAATAAATATTTTTTTAAAAAAATAAACAAATAAAAATGACTATATAAGGAATACTAAAACTCAGTAATGAAAATACAAAAATTCAATCGAAAATGGGCAAAGTATTTGAAAAGGCATTCCTGTTCAAACATGGAAAACTGCTCATTAGGAAAAGCAACGGGATATTACTATATGCCCACAAATAAAAATAAAAGATTGACAACAGCAAATGTTGGCAATCAATAGAGTAAACAGAAGTGCTGAATGGGAAATTAGTCTGACAATAATCTTTCATAAAGGTAAAGATAAACTTATCCTGTGACACAGCACTTCCACTACCAGTTTACTGAAGAGAAATGAAAATGTATATTCATTATTGCTTCATTCATAATAGCCCCAGGCTGGACATAACCCAAATGTACATCAACAGAGATAGTCAATTTGTCATATATTCATAAAATTGAATACCATGAACAATAAAAATAGACAAATTACTAACACAGAAAATATCATAGGCAAAACAAAAGCATGTTGACCTAAAGAAGCCAGATTTCGAATATACAATGATTAAATCCATCAATATAAAATTACAGAAAAATAAAACAAATTTATGACCAATGAAGTCAGAACTGTAGTTGTATTAGGGTCAATAAGAAGGAAGTGACCAGAAAAGGGCCTGAAGGTCTAAGGAAACCGAATGGGAAATGAACTTGACAAAACCCGCTGAACTGCACAATATCTCATTAAACATAAATAAAAATTAAAAAACATGATTAGTCAAAAGTATTTGAGGACTGGATCTTGCTGTAGGATTGAAAACAAAAAAGGACATGTTTCATTTAATACTTTTGGTACAATTTGGTATAACACCATACATGTTTATGTTTGTGACAATATATACAAAGCTGATGGAAGTTACATTTGGGAATTTTAAAAAATTTTTTCTTTCTTTTTTATTTGCAAGGCAGAGTGACAGAGGGAGGAGAAGAGCCAGAGTGAGCTGTTTCCCACAGACTGCTTCACTCCCCAAATATCCACAATAACTGGATCTGAGCCAAGCTGAAGCTAGGAGCCCAGCACTCCATGCAGGTCTTCCACATGGATGTTGGGGCCCAAGCTCTTGTACTATTTTCTGCTGCTTTCCCAGCTGTATCAGTAGGAAGCTAGCTTGGAAGCAGAGCACTAGGACTCAGATTGGAGCTTCAACATGGGATACTGGTGTCACAGATGGCGACTTCACTGGCTGTACCACAAGGTCAGCCTTAAGTTTGGAAATTTTCAAGTACAAATCTACTTGTAGTCCAGCTGTGAGATCCTGTTCAGCTGGCAAGGGATCCTATTTCTACTATTTTAAATAAGATTGATAAGTTTTCTTTTTTAATTACAATTGCTTTATGGCTTTTGTCATAGTGAAATTGGATCTATATTACCATTAACTGTACCAAATATCAGTTAATTTTTTACCTATAACATCAAGCAATTTCTATAAATTTTAGAGAACATACAATATGAACATACATGCACATACGAACCCATATGTACAGCACATTTACGAACGCATGCTCACACATACAACTTGTGGCAGAAGAGAGAGATAAAGAGGATAAAGGGATACTTTTCAGTAGATTTCACATCACTTCTCCATCTCCAGCTGCTGAGAAACTGGAAGATCTTCCACACACTGTCTTCATTCCCACAGCAGAGCCTGGCTGCGTTTTTCTGTCTTTCATTTTCACTTGCCTGCAGGCCCTTCCCCGCCAAACCACTGGAAGTGTCTTTACCCGCCTAACCTTACAATCATCTGAACTGTTTCAGATCCACTATAATACTGTCTGAATCCTTATAAATAAAAAACATTTGTGCAAAATAGAGTAATTTTAAAATAGTAATAATAATTATTAATTTTTCCTCCTAAAATCATTGTGGTACTATGCAAAAAATAAACTGGATGGGACAAATATTCTGTGCATGCATGTGCTTTAGGACTTACCTACATGGAATTCATAGAAAGTAACTTTTTTTTCTTTAACAATTTTTATTCACCCACAATAGCAATTTATTTGAGTCTCAAGGTATATGTAGTCTTAAAACTGCCAAAGTACATATAAAGATATAATCACACAAAGAAAGCTAGAAAAGAATGACATACATACCTTAAGCTTTTGCCCCGGTTCAGGACAGAAAATAACAAAATCGGCTTCAATGTTAAGATGAATGTGTCCTTGATCATCATAAATATCTCCCAGTTCACCCACAACTTTGATGTTGTCATATGCTATGGGGACCCCTAAAAGGCTGGTTAAAAAAGAGAAGAATATAGTTTATATTCTTTCAAATCAAGCCATTATCACACTAATTAGATATTCTAAGAGTCCAAAAAGCACATAGTTCTAACAATTTCCTCCCATATCCAGAACAATAGTCCATAGTCTGTAACAACTTTAGTAGTCCCATTTCCCTATGGGTTCCAAAGCAGAAGTTAAAAATATTATTTAGGCTTAAAATGACTATTTGAAATCAAGCACTCAGAAACAAAATGCCCAATTATGCACGAGCAATAAATTGATCCTTCTTCCTTACTTGCTACCTATTTGAATTCTAGTCATGCTAGAAAGAGAATAATGAGACTTGGCAAGGAAAATGTCAGTGTATTTTTGTATGAGTGAATCACCAGCAATTTTGCTATTATCCACCATTACTGAATTTCTGTTCTTCAAGGCATACACCAAGGGAAGCATCAGGGTTAAAGCTGAAGCCCCTGAGCATTAAACCCAATGACTTAATAGAGAAAAATCCCAAAGTGCAACTTTTGCTGGTAAATGAAAATGTTAAAAAACAGAATGAAATCATTTATTGAGAACCAACTCTGACATATTAGATTGATCTAGAAGTTTGACAGACAGGATTAGGGGGTAACTATTATTTTAAAATGTCACTTCCCAGGAGCCGGCGCTGTGGCCTCGTGGGTAAAGCCGCTGCCTCCAACACTGGCATCCTATATGGGCACTGTTTCGAGCCTCAGTTGCTCCACTTCCAATTCAGCTCCCTGCTAATAGCCTGGGAAAGCAGCAGAAGACGGATCAAGTGCTTGAGCCCCTGTACCCATGTGGGAGAAAGAAGCTCTTGGTTTCCATTTGGCCAAGCCCTGGCCATTGCAGCTATTTGGGGTGTGAACCAGTGGATGGAACACTTCTCTCTGTGTCTCTTTTTCTTCTCCCTCTCCCTGTAACTCTTTCAAATAAATAATTTTAAAAAAATAACTTCTCAGTTCTTAATGAATTATAACTACTAAGCAGAAAAACCTTAAGTTTTCACTACCACATCCACAATTACTGTAAAAAAAAAAAAAAACTTCCCCAGTTCCCTTGGCAAAGCTAAATCACTCCACTACTCCCCTATGGAACCTTATGTCCAACTTTATCATATTCATCTAATTTTATTGAATTATCTGCTTACATGTTTGGTCTCCACACATGACTGCAATGCCCGTGACTACAGAGAACACTTTTTTTTTGTTGTACTCAGTTACCTGGCTAGCATGGCTCATACAGAAAAAGAGAAAAAGAATGTTCCTAATAGATTTTGTTTTAGTGAAACAGCAAGGAGTCACAGAAAAGAAACTTACACACACACTCACTTTATCATCTGTTGCCTGTATCTATCAATACAACACTAAAGTCCGGGAAAGACTGTTTCGTGTGGCCCTTTACCAAGAATAAGTAAACTATTTCAAATCACCATTGGTGACTGCAGCTATTAAATGTATGATCTGAGCTGCTATCCAAATTATCCACATCAATCCACATGTGTAACTGCACAATGATTCTTAGGCATCTAAGTTTTCAGTCTTCCAAAGGAGTTATGCTTGAGTATCATCAAGGTGAAACACATCTTACTGTCTTGCAATAGAGCACAACACAGGGGTTTTGTTTTTAATTGTGAAGGTAGGTGATACTTCTTTAAGTTTCATGTCAGCACAGTGAAGAGTGTTTTCACAATACCAACGATGTCAATGCAAAATATTCCTTATAGAAAGGAGATCCTGGGCCCTGTAGGGTTCAGAACCACTGATTAGGGAATGGAACCACAGTGCAGAAGGCCAAAAGGATTTGCAGAAATTCAGCAAATCTTTGGGAAAGCAATACACAGCATGTAACTACCAAAAGCCTTCAAAAATGCAAAGACAGACACTCCAACACTGTATAAATGTTCCTATTGTACTTTTGTTTTTCAGAAACAATCCTACTTCAGTGTCAGGGCAAAGTGGTAACCTCACTTGAGATACTTAGGGAACAATTAGATCAAGTTTAAGGATGCTTAAATTTGTACGCTTGAGTCTCTGGAACTTCTAGAATGGAATGGGACATATTTTCCATCTTCAAATAACTCAAAGGAGTTATTTGGAACAGAGATTGTTTTTTCTCCCCAAGTGGTCTCTCAAAAGTACACCTTAATCCAAACTGACAATATGATTTTAGAAAACTACTTACTTGCTCTAAGAAGACAGTCTAAAGTTGAAATGAGATACCTTTTTAAAAATTCTGTCGCTGGGAAAGAAAGGTAGACAGTCTGTCAACTATAGATGCCGCTTCGAAATTGGTCTGTTTTTCCCAGTATTTAAACAGGGAGAAGCAAGCCCTACTAATTCTTCAGAATGACTCAAAAATCTGGAAACATAAACAACTACACAAGATAAATTCTCTCATTATTGTAATTCTTAATCTGATCAACATATTGTCCCTAACGAAGGACAACGCATGTTCAAAGTGTGGCGCGCTGAATCTACACTCAATAAACCAAGTCTCCAGCATATCCCTCAAGGAACAGCAGAAGGCAGGGTCCGGATCTGTTCAGACTACCCTGCTCAACCTGGCTGTAAAGTCCAATTCAGTCCTTTAAATGGCCATTTACTCAGTACCCCGTAATTCCGGACTAATGGCTCCTACTGGGCCCACTCGGAGCGACTTAACCCACCGCCTCAAGCCGAGGAGATAATTGGCTACATAAAGTAGCAACCCAGCTGCCTATGCTTCCAGATTTTAAGACTATCTGTAAATCCTTAACTCTCAAATCCATGCTCTCCAATCATCTGTCTCTTGGACAATTTAACTTGTCTGCTCTCATTCTATTTCACCATCCTCTGATGCTACCAAGTGCATTAAGTCCCACTGTGGATATCTATCGAGTGTGTGCCCAGTCTCGGGGCTGGAGGGTACTCAGAACATGCAGCATTCGCACTACTAGCGCATACTCATTGACACCTACCACCCATCTGCGTATGCCACTCTTGGCCTAGGATTCTAGACTCTCAAAGCACCCTCTTCCGTGAAGCGCTTGTCAAACATCCCAAGATCCAACTCACTGACCCTTGTCTAACTCTCAGCCTGACTCCATTTCGATTTCAATCAGATTTTTCATAACCTCGCTGGGTGTGCTGGCTGACCCAATATCCCTGCGACAGTTTAAAGCGCCTTTAATTTCTGGCTGTTTTTATATCTCAAGTCCCCACGTGCGGGGTCTGGGATCCCTTGAGGAAGCAGTGCAAGCTCTGGATACGTCTAAATCCAGGTATTTCTGCAGGCTCCCAGAATTCCTTAGGGACAACCACAGGTCCCCAGGGAATCCAGCCACCCTGGTGTGGAGACCCTCTTTGGAGCCAAACCAGCTCACGGCGATATTTGAGGCACCACGCCCCCTCCCAGTAATTCTGAGTTTTCAAGCGACTTTTTAATACCGTAATTTAAATGCATTAGAAGGCTCCCCCCCCCACACACACACACACTCCGAAGAGCAACAGGCTCACCAGCTAAAACGAAACAGACTATTTTCTCTTAAAAACAAAATAAATGGCATCTCCCTCGCGCTCATCAGAACCCCGAAAAGACAACTCCGGGGGATTCCCGGGGCCGGAACGACACCCGCACACCACACCAGATGGAACGGCTGTGCCCCTGCTACCGGCGCAATCTCCCACGGACGCGGGAGATGTGGAAGCGCCGCACGCCGAATCTTCACCGCAAACGCAAAGGCATACCCGGAAGTGGACAAACGCAACGCTCAACGCCACGCAGGCCCAGGCTACACGGGGTCTCCGGACCCCTGGTCTACTCCGGAGCCAGCGTCCCAGCTCCTCGCCTGCGAAAGGGGCGCCGCGCTGGGAGCGGCCCGGCCTTCGGGGGCAGACGGCGGACCTGGAAGCCATCGCGACCCGCACCTCTCCGAGTAACGCAGGAGCTCCGCGTCGAGCTGCTCGCGGATGCCGGTGCGCTTCCTGTTCAGGTACCGGGGCGACAGGGCGATGTGCCTGCGGTGCGGCCCGGCCACCAGGCAGGAGTAGCGGCTGTTCACCAGCTCACAAGCCGCAGCGTAGGTGGGCAGCTCCAGGCAAGGCACGGCGCCCGCCGGTGCCACCGCCTGGCCCTCAGAGGCCGCTTTCGGCCGTGGGGCCTCCGAGCAACCCGCAGCCATGCGTCTTGTCAAGTTTCCCTCGGCGCGCACCAGTGACGTAACGCAGCCGCGTCGAGCCAGTCGCCGGGGTACGTCATCGGCCGGCTGCCACGCCCCTACGGGGGGGGTGCCTGTCTTTCCCCTGCCTACACAGATGTGGCCAGCAGGGGGCAGTCTGTTCCTCTCTGTTCTAGGGCTCTAGGGAACTGGGAGCCCTGGAGCATGCGCGAAGCCTTGTCCCATGCTTTGGGAAAGCACTAGATGAAAAGTAAACGTGAATGGCATTTTATGCGGTCTGAAGCCACGTCCACCGTCTGTCCGGGTCGGCTTCCCTCCTCACGCTTCCCACGAGGAGCAGCGAGGTCTTTTCAGCGACGTGACCGTGGCGTGCCCTATGCACAGCCCTATGCACAGCCCTATGCACAGCCCTATGCAGGCACGGCGCTCACAGACCCCTTAATGTGGCTTCCATTCCTTGCAAGCAAATCGCCCATGGAGCAGAGTAAATGTGAGAGTTGCTGATAGAAACCCTGGTGGTTGCAAAGCAATATGTTCCGGCACTCGGATTTGTATAGGACTTAAGCTCATTTATATATTGCAGGTACATTGATGAGTATCTCTTGTGCGAATGATTTCAATGTCTGCATGGTTTTATATAGAAAAAGAACAATCAGAAACTGGTTCGGAGTATTTTGATTGTTGCAAGAAATCCTTTATTTCTAGACCCAGCCAGGTGAAGTCACTCAGTTTGGGTCCTTGCTGTGGCTCTGCCACCTGCTAGATTTGTATTTTTGGGCAAATGTCTTCCTTCTTAACGCGGAGATGATCAGATTCGGGTTTTCTACTGTAGAGTTAGATGGCATTTTTAACTCTGCATAATTATTTCCATACAAAATTATTTCATGTACACGCCAAATAAAAATGGCATTTTTGCTGCATAATGAGCTATCCCCCCAAATGCCGTGGATTTAAGTAGCAATCATCAGTTTGACCCATAGTTCTGTAAGTACAGATTTAGGTGGGGCTTCTGTGTTCCAATGTGACTCCACTTGTCTTGCGCCGTTAGCACCCAGCAGATAGTCCTCCAGGGCCCTGGACCATGGGGCTTCCCTCTCGAGGGCGGCAAGGACTTCCAGCAACCCCTCTCCGTTTCTCGGGTCATTCCAGGAAGCAGGGCTGCTTTAGCTAATTTATGAATTGGAGACGTAATCACAGCCATTGATGGGGAAAATACCAGCAGTATGACACATTTGGAAGCTCAGAACAAAATCAAGGGCTGCACGGACAACATTACTCTCACCATAGCAAGATCTGAACAGAAAATTTGGTCTCCTCTGGTGACGGAAGAGGGGCAACGTCACACGTAGAAGATGAATTTAGCCTCAGAACCCCAGGAGGTCCTGCACATAGGAAGCGTGCACAACCGAAGTGCCATGCCCTTTACCGCCTCGCTGCTTCAGTCACTGCCCCCAGGGTCATCACGAACCAGTACAACAAACCAGTCCGCCTCTGCTCTTCGGAAAACATCTGCACCTTCAACAGTGCCTCGGAGGCAGGGAAGGTTACCAGCAGAGAGCAGGCCAACAGCAGACCCTTAGAACATTCGCAGCTTCCAGGCGGCCGAGTCATTGACAAGGAATCTGAAGTTTACAAGATGCTGCAGGAAAAAGCAGGAGTTGAATGAGCCCCCGAAGCAGTCCACATCATCCTGGGTCCTGCAGGAAATCCTGGAGTCCGAGGAGGAGAAAGGGGATCCCAACAAGCCCTCTGGATTCAAAAGTGTTAAAGCTCCTGTCACCAGAGTAGCTGCATCGATTGGAAATGCTGCTCAGAAATTGCCCATGTGTGACAAATGTGCACTGGCATTGTAGGCGTGCTTGTGAAGCTACAAGACTGTCATCGCCACCCTGTGTGTTACGTGTGCTCCGACTGTGGCCCCAACCTGAAACAGAAGGGCCACTTCTTTGTGGAGGATCAAATCTACTGTGAAAAGCATGCCCGGGAGCAGGTCACGCCACCTGAGGGCTACGACGTGGTCACTGTATTTCCCAGGTGACGCAGCTAGGTGCACTTCCCTGGCCAGTCCTGTTCTCAGTGTTCTGGCCATCGTCCCTCCTGCTCCCTCCCTCAGGGTTCTGTGCTGACCTTGCTTTTACCCATGCTGTTAGAGGTCGAGTGCCCCCACCCTGGCTCACAATGGCCATGTGATGGCTGCTTTATAAGTAATGGGAAATTATTTTATGGTGTCTCCTGCCAGCATCATTGTCTACCATACCTCTGTTCTGCTCTGGACATCAGCTCTATTTGAATGACATTGAATTTAATATTGATTAAATTTCATTTTTACTTGTAAAAATGCAGGCTGAGGGCAGGCTGAATGAGCTTGCAGCTGTCTGGGTTTCTGAGAAAGAGAGAGATGCATGGGACCTCTTTCTTCTGTGGATCTCACACAAGGTCAGTCCAAAGCAAGGAGCACATATGATCTCTTGCAGGTTGCCTTTGCCTAAGAAGCTTCTCTTATGGACCAGGTGTGCATTGAATGTCGCTAACCACATTCTCTCCACTCTCCCATAGACAGCAATATTAATGTTGTCAGAAAGGGTAGAAACGACTCCTCTTTGGCTGATTTTATCAAATCGATGGTGTGAAAGATTGTCATCATCATCATCATTACTTAATTTAATTACAAACCTGCCAGGCACTGTGCTAAGTGCCTCAGGCAAATCACCAACACACAGTGTTTATGAACTTGCTACAAAGATTATGTATATTCAGAGAGGTGGAGACTGGATTTTAGAGAATATTTTTTAAAAGTCAGACCCATGATGGTAGCTGTCCTGTTTGTATTGTTAAAAGTCTTATGTCCAGAGCCTGCCACTTAATGAAAGGCAGAGTGACAAGAATAGATTGAGGTAGAAGGAGAGAGAGACAGAGAGAGGTCTTCAATCTGCTGCTTTGCTCCCCAAGAGCGGAGGTCTAGGCCAGGCCAAACCCAGGAGCCAGGGACTCCACCCTGGTTCTCCCACATGGATGGTAAGAACCCCAAATTCTTGAGCCATCATCTGCTATGCCTCCCCCCATGCTTTAGTACAAAGCTGGATCAGAAGCGTGCAATAACCACAAGTAGAACCAAGCACCCTGATAAGGGCTGCAGAAGTCTCAGGCTATGGCTTAACCTGCTTTGCCACAATGCACACTCCAACCACTTATTTCTTGAATGAATGAATGGTCAAGTTTTGATCAGTCCAATAATCTAGCCCAAGCGTGACTCACCCTGCCACCTACAGTTTGAGTCACTCGATTAGATCCTCACTTTCCCTATACACATGGCCAAAGGAATAATGAAAGACAAAGGAAGAAGTTGTTAGAAGTAAGGAAAATGGATAGGTTACTTAGCCCTTCCTAAAAATGTTAAGGGGCTACGCAGATGAACCTGGTAAGTGAGATCATTTTAATGGGTTTAGGAAGGTTCCAACAAGCGCTCACTGTAGCCAAAGCATGTGGACTGGCAGTTTTGCAAAAGAACAGCTTGACCATGACAGCTGGTAGGAGTCACAGAGTCGTCCATCTGGGTGCAGATCCTGGCTGTGTTGCGGCGGGCAACTTGCTTAGAGTTTTCAAAGCCCAACTTCCTGACGATGTGAAGTTAGAGGTGATGTTTGTACAAGACTAAGCACAGCGGCTGCCCTATATTAAGTACTCAATAAAATATAGTTCTGGGCCCATCGGCAATGTGTTAGGCATAATATCTTGATGTATCCCAATTAATGCTGTAAGTCTGATCTTGAAACCAGGAGGCTTTCTTGATTGACAAGGTAGAACTTGAATGAATACCAAGTAGAACCCAAATATCAGAGAAAAATTGGATGAAATAATGAAGAAACATGGGAGACACTTTGACTCCAGACCCCTGGGATTTATTTTTTTGGCTTTGTGAAGGTTATTAGCATTATTAGTTTCAGATATTCCACACTGTAGTGCAAATAATAAGCAAACTATATATATATATACATATACATATATATATATATATATATATATATATATATATATATATATGCTTGAGATTCAAATTAAAGATTTTGCACAGCATCCACTTAAACTATTGTGGGGAACTACAGGCTGGCCACCTGTGGGAACCTCCTCATTGCAAACATTTTACCTGCTTCATCCTGCTGAGCAAAACAAGTCAAGGAAGTGCTGACCACAAGACTTCCACAAACAACAGGATGGAACAAGATACACTTTCCAGCTGAAGTTATACGTGCCCTTTAATCTGATTGGACTGATGGCTATGGACTGCTTGCTCTAGGGGACCAGGGAGATATAAGGGGCTGGGAGAGGGGCTGCGGGCAACTGTTTTTTCTGCTTGCTGTTTCTGCTGTTTTTTTTTTTTTTTCTTCTTCTTCTTTGCTTTCTGCTGTTGCTCTAAATAAAACTTCCTTGAGAACCGATCAACAGCGGTCGTGTCGTGACTCCGTGGGTTGGACCCTTGCTGGCGAGGGTTCAACAACTATTTTATAGGTAGAGTCGCTATAGAGACAAAATATGTATTCCAAAAGTTTATATCTGCAGTTTCAGTTGTCATTAGTAAGAATTAAAATATTTCAGTACAACCTGGTTGTTTTCACTCAGTGTGATTAGTTTAGGAAACCATTTTCTTTCAGTTGTACATTAAACTATAACATATAGTGCCTGTGTGAAAACAAATAACATTTGCCTAATGAGTTTTGGAAGAAAAGAAGCAAAAAAATCAGATCGCATCCTGTTATCAACCAGTTATGGGTTGATGCCGAGCCCTTGTAATTCAAATATATGTCAGCAGATGGCAAACATGAGCTTTAGATGTGCAAAGTTTACAGAATGGCAAAAATCATGGTATTAGCTATTCACTGTTTTTCTTACAGTATTTCTGCCCAAAAAAGTACTTAGGATCATTTTTTAATCTCTAAAAGTTTCTCCTGCTTGTTATTTTGTTTACACATAACTAATGGACACTGGGCCTAGGAACAATGAAGAAAAAAATAAGATTATATGTTATTACAGATATTGAAAGCAATGCATTTTGCATTTTGAAAGCTATAGATTTTACTACATTTTACACAGAAATAAATAACTCTGGAACCAGAGTTAATGTGAGTGGGTTAAGCTGCCTCTTGGCAATACTGGAATCCCATATCTGAGCAGAGTTTCCAGTCCGGACTGCTCTACTTCTTATTCACATTTCTGCTGATGCACCTAAGATAGCACATGATGGCCCAAGTACTTGAGTCCCTGATACCCATGGAGGAGGTTTGTATGGAATTCCTGGTTCCTGGCTTCCACATGGCCCAGCTCTGGCTGTAGCAACCATTCGGGGAATGAACCGGCTGACGAGAGAATTCTTTGTGTCTCTCCCTCTCTCTGTCACTCTGCCTTTCAAATAAATCGTTAAGTCCTTAAAAAAAAAAAAAGGAGTGAAATGATGAAATGCATCTGACGGAAAGTTAAGATACAATCTTTTAATAAGATTATGTGTTATCGGAAACCCTCCAAGTTACACAGCAACACATTAGCTGGGAACTGGTTAGAAATGAAAAATTTCAAGGCCCTGCCTCAGACTCACTCCATCGGGAGACAGAGCGCAGAAATCTGCCCAAGCACTGCTAGATATTGTAATGCCTGCTGTCGTGTGAGACCCACTGGCTCCAAGGGAACTTGAAATATAGGGTGGAAAAGCTCTCTGAGTTGATCATTTTTATTCAGCTCAAGTTGATGCAAACGCAGTGATGATTAGCCAGGCGCTTGACTGTTTTGTTTACATTAGTGTGCAAACAGTAAAGTTTGCTAAGTAACAAGCACAAAATAGTATATGGTTTATATGGACTCAGAAAGGTAGAATGTCATTATGAAATATCCATATGTTTCCTTCTATTAAAATAATTAAGTTTCTTGTGGGGGGGGAGGGAGGAGAGAGAGAGAGAGAGAGAGAGAGAGAGAGAGAGAGAGAGAGAGAGACTGAGAGAGAGATATTGAGATGCTCAAGCAGTTCCCCAGCCACTGGTTTACCCACAGATGCCTGGAACATTCAGAGTGGGGCCAGAGCCAGGATCACACTCCACGTCTTCTGTGCTGCAGGCAGGAACCGTACCTCTGAGGGTCTGCTTTGTTGGGAAGCTGGAATCAGGAACCAGCACCAAAAATCAAGTCCAGATACTCCAATGTGGGAGGTAAGAGTATTAAGTGCTAAGCTAAACACTGGCTCCAAAAATCTTGCTTAGACATAATGAAGAATTTCAGTGTATGTTCCTCGTTGGGTCAGATTGCAAGTGATACCTTTCTGATAATTGTTGTGATAGCAACTTAATGAAATAAATTAAAGCTAACTCAAATATGATTTCTAAGGAGTACAGAGCAATCTTCTGGAAAGAAAGATAATTTTCTATAAAGCATGTGTTACTCTTGTGTGTAATAATGACGCATGTAAGTTCTGTTCTCTCCCAGGCACAGCCAAATTCTTCTTCCTTCTCTGAAATAAGAGGCCCGAACATTTTTTTAACGATAGGCTCAGGCTACATTCTCATCTATAGATAAGAGAAGGTTTTAAAATGTGTATGGCTGTGTGAGAATTGTATCCTAGATACTACTTTGCTTCAGTTATCTGAGTATCTGTCAATTTTTACTTTAGTTAGTTCAGTATTGATGAAGAAATCCCTAAAATACCAGTTCCCATGAAGGGAAAAATATCTTCTTGTCTGTAATGTAGCAATAGAGTTTTTACAGTTTTGATAAGTGTATTATTTCCAAATCATATTAGGTGTTCATGAGAGTAGTAACAACAGTAAAAAAAAAAAACACAATTAATCATTGTATTCTGCTTATTACATTATAACAATTCTCTCTATAATATGTAATTATTAGTATCTTTCTCACTTGGGTGCTGACCAGGCATAAAAATGTTAAAACAATATGATCCTTATGTTTGAGTTTTATGTGCTTGCTATGCTTTCTGCATTCCAAATATGCAAGGACTTCAAAAAGTTCATGGAAAAATGAAATTACAGTGGAAGTTCATTTCAGTGTAAAACCTTTTTTAGAAACTATTTATTTATACTTATTTATTTTTATTTACTTGAATGGCAGAGAGAGGTCTCCTGCTGCTTCACTCCCTAGGGGCCCACATCAGTGTGGACTTGGCTGAGATAAAGCCAAGAGCTGGTGACTTAATCTAGGTCTCCCAAGTGGGTAGCAGAGATCCAAATGCTTGAGCCATTACCTGCTGCCTCTCGGGGTATGAGAGCCGAGAGCTGAAACTGGAAGTGCTGCTGAGATGTGAATCCAAGCACTGCGATATGGGATGTGGGTATTCCAAGTAACTTCCTAACCACTGCACTGGGTGCTCACTTCAGCCCAGAAAGTTTTTAAAATCATATATGTGAATAGACACACACACACACACACACACATACACACTGTTTTAAACCTGGCTGTAACAATATACACCTAAATCAAGTCCTACCATTTTAGCTCCACCCACCTGAGTCTGCAAGTGTCTATTTATGTATGTGTTATTATGTATTATGTATTGATTGCAAGGCCAGGAAGGCAACTACATAGCTGTTTGGAAGACAGATGCTATTAAAAAGGATTGGCTTAAATAACAAAATTAAGATGTCTGTGTGTGTGCACATGTGTGCAAGAGTGTGTCCACAAGTTGCTGGGAGCACTGACAGAAGTTTGGGTAGGAGCAGAGAAGCGGGGAGTGAGGCTACATCAGCAAGAAAACATGCCTCTTCATATAACTGATTTTGATTTTGGTAAGAGTAAGGTCAGGATTTCTTCTAAGGCCCTGTTTCCCCTGCCATTAGTCCTTTCTGCAACTGAATTTTGACAACCTTCCTTCTAAGTTTTCAAATCCAAGGAATCTGCCTAATAACATTAGCCAGGGTGTTTGCAAGGTTGCCTATGGAAAGTTTCACTTACTCTGATCTGTCTTCAGCTCACTGCAGAACAAAAATAGGAAACTTTCTTTTTTTAGGTTTTGAAGATGACTTTGAAACTGCAGTTTAATAAACCACTTGCTGGCTGCAGAGTTCGTGTGGGTGTTACCTCAAAGGTCCTTGACATTAAATATTTCCAAAGAACCTGGGATGGAAAGTTTGAGCATGCAAGGTGGATAAAAATGAAATCTCGACTCAAGGCCCTTTAATGTACGATTTACTCTGAAGTGGCCAAAAAAAAAAAAAAACAATGAATATATCATAGTCTAGATCTCCCTATGACTTCAGGGAGCTGTAGTCATAATAATACTTCTATGCTTTGAAAACTGTAGCAGTAACAATGAATTTATCTTTATCCAGTGGTAAAATGGGCTTACCCAAGCATAAAGAATGTCTTGCAAGAAATCACAAGAGAAGCCTCTACTCAAAGCCAGCTTTTGTTGGTAAAACGTTTGGACTCTCAGGTTCAAATGAAGCGACCAGAAATTGAAACTAAGGCAACACCAACAGAACCAGAAATTTGAATCTGAAATCAGAACAAAACAGACCAAATAAAGAAGCACGGTTCATATGAGATTGACTTGTGGCTTGTTTTGGTTTGTGTTATGGACCCACGTGTGCTTATAAAGGTACTTCAAAAATCTTGTGGAAAATAGAATTAAAACATTAAATTTATTTTGGTGCAAAAATATTTTGAAATCCATGCATTATTTTCTCATAACACATTTTTTTTCTTTTTAAAGTTTTATTTTTTTATTTGAAAGTCAGAGAGACATATTGAAAGAGTTGGAGAGAGACACTTTCCACCTGCTGGTTCACTCTCCAAATAACCATAACAGCCTGGGCTGGGCCAGGTCAAAGCCAGGAGCCTGGAATTCAATTTGGGTCTCTAACTTGGGTGAAAGGGACCCAAGTACTTGCGTCATCACATGCTACCCCTCAGGATTCACATTAACAGGAAACTGGAATCAGAAACAGAGCAGGGACTTGAACCCAAGCAATCAAATATGGGATAAAAGTGGCCCAAGGATGGTCTTAACTGCTATCCAAATGCCTGCCACCTTAATATGCATTTTTCATGAAAGCCTTGAAGATCCCTCATATGTATAAATTTAAAAGTTACACCAAAATAAGCTTAGCTTTTTACTTCATTTCCCATGAACTTTTTGATACACACACTCACACAATGTACATATATTTATATAACACTTTGGTAATGACTTCAAGTTTCAGGAGTATAATTAGAAATAATTCTACATTTCAGGCAAAATCTTAGTCTCTATTAGCTTTTTTATTTCATGTTAAATGAGCTATACTAATACAATATAGGAATACCTGTATTTATAGATAGTGTACATTAGAGTTGTACTTTGAAAAGATTATCTTGGGGCAGGCATTGTGGCACAGTGAGTTAAGCTGCTGCTCTGTATCAGAGTGCTGGTTCAAGTCCCAGTCACTCCACTTCTGATATATCTGTGCCTGGGAAGCAGCAAATGATGGCTCAAGTACTGGGATTCCTGCCTCCCATGTGGAAAACCCAAATGGAGTTCCTGGATCCTGGCTTCCAGCTGGCCCAGACATGGCTATTGAGGCCGTTTGGGGAGTGAACCTGCAGAATCTCTCTCTCCTTCCCTCTCCCTCCCTCCCCTTCCCTCTCCCTCCATTTCCCTCCCTCTTGCTCCCTCTCCCTCCATCTCTTCCTCTCTCCCCCCTCTCATGCTCTCCCTCTCTCTGTCACTGTGCCTTTCAAATAAATAAAATGATCAACATTTAAAATATGGTTATCTTGTACCTTCTTCATCACCATCCTTTTTGCTAGCAGATAGCGATTAGCTCATTTTACCACTCCTTAGTATGTTATGATTCAGAAACTTGATGTTCTCTCCTACAATTCATTTAGTTATAGAGAACATTAAGCCTTTATGTTGTTTTTTGAGACCAATGTAAGAACTCTAATATACTTAAAAGAAAACTCTGGATCTCAAATGACTTTCTGGATAATAGTGAGAGTACTAGACATCTAGAAAGCTATCTAAACAGTCTTTTTGTGTCTGTAAAGTCAGATGTTAGCTCATTCCTGGGCTTATACTCCAGTGGAAGGTTTGTGTTGATGGTAGAACCTCCCACATGCCTACCTGTAGCTTTTCTTTCTTGGGGAGTGGTTCTGGTTGACTCAAGGAATTTCTTTAACCCTCCTCCACCCACCCTGCCTCAGTGTTTGTGAGTTCATAGTGAGTAGTTGGGAACCAATACCCTGAAGAAATCATGAATCCTGATACTTGGTGGGTTAATAAAAGACTTGTTGCAATTTTGACAAGATTTTGTATATATTTTTTTGAGCAAAATTTCAGCCAAGTTCAAGAATCTTCTTGGTGATGCTCAGTTACACAATATATTGTAGCTCAGGAGGAATGTTTGCTATGTATTGTGTAGAGCCTTTGGGTGTTAATCAGAAAAAGCCTTTGAATTAATAGTCCCAGGCCCTAGCTAATGGGAGGTTAAGTAAAGAGGGCTCTTGTCCTCAAATATTTTCAACACAATGAAGATCATCTGCCAAAATGGAGCCTCTTGTCACTATAACTAGTCAATATTGATAATATTGAAGTGTTAAAACTTTGAAATAATTTGTCTCAAGATCTATAGCTTCACTTTTAAACAATATGATTCTTGGGAAATACATTCCTAGTGGAAGACCCTTATACTCCATAAATAGTTTTCCCGAAAAAAGGGAGTGAAAAGCTAGCAAAATCCCCCTGTATAATTTTTCTGGGCCTACATATTTCCAACAATTTCTGAATTGGTTTCCTTTGCTATGAGTAACTGACAACTTGTGATTTATGGATTTGGAATAATTGAATTTCTTGGCTGTCATACACTTTGTGTAAGAAATATTACATATGTTTCTAGAAGAAAATGACTCAAAGAAGAAAAGAGTGGAAGTGATGCCAAGTTCTAAAATTGTGTTTGGAAACAGTATTCTAACCAAATGGTACTTATGATGCTCCCTCTGTTTCTGAAACATGTTTGCTGAATAATCTTTCAAAATGTAGTTTTGGATGTAAGGCTTTAAAACGTGCTGTGTTTGAACTAAGACAAAGAATGAAGTGAAAGGCAGCATATTGTAATTCGTACCTTCTCAAACACAAGAAATATGGAATTATTCAATGACACATGGTAATAGGTAGAGTGAATTGCTTCCAGCATAGGAGTTACACAACCTTTCATTTTGCCTGTCAGACATGGAGTATTTAGTGTTTTAGTGAAACCTTTCTGAACGAAGACTTTTTAACATGCACCCTCTAAAGCACCTTCTCAACTTTATTATGGGTTGACCTGGTACTACTTTGGATAGTTAATGCTACTTTTGTTCCATCTCTGGTTTAACTGGTCTAACAACTTTCAAATTCCATGGGACTTTGACCAATTCCACACCTTCTATTTCAATGATAACTGGTTTACTGTGGAAGAACTTGTACAAGGACTGAGGAAGAATGGACAATCTCTGTGATTTTTAATTAAAATGTGTGTGTATCTATGTATTTAATTACTTAAGAGGGAGACTAGGAGAGGGGGAGGGTGAGGAGTGGGATAGATTGAGAAAGAAATAGAGGAGAGAGAGTGATTCTACCTGCTGTTTCATTCCCCTAAATGCTGGGATCCAGAAACTCAGCCCAAGCACTTCAATATGGAATGTAGACATATTGAAGTGCTTGGGCTGTTATGCCAAACACTTGCCTTGTCTATGTGCTTGGGACCAACATTGTCCAATACAACTTTTTGAAATGATAAAAATATATAATTGTCCATCTGTGGCTTTTCAGCACTTAGAATGTGACTGGCTTAATGGAGAAACTGAATAATTGATTTTGCCTTAATTAACATATTTAAATTTAATAGTCACCTGTGGATAACAGCTACCATTTAAACAATGCATATAAACCTTAGAACAGTGAGTTTATGACCTTGAGGAATTCAGCCCTTTGCCTATGGGTCTCATTAAAACTGATTATCCAAGTTTTCCTTGGTGTTTCTACTTTGGACAATACTTCTACTTCTCTCCCAAGAAAACAGGTGGAAAGTTGTTCGGAAATTTTTGTTTGTTAGGATGACTGTAGTGTCCACCTGGCACTTAGTGGTTTGGGACAACAGATGGAAAGAGCCTGAAATGCACAGGACAGTCTGCCCTAAATGCCAGTGTCAACCACTTTGACAAGGTCAGGTAGGCCATCGGAGTTCTCTAAAGATTGTGGTTCCTTGGCCAGCACCACTGCTCACTAGGCTAATCCTCTGCCTGCGGCGCCGGCACTCGGGGTTCTAGTCCCGATTGGGGCGCTGCTTCTGTCCCGGTTGCTCCTCTTCCAGACCAGCTCTCTGCTGTCTGCGGGAAGGCAGTGGAGGATGGCCCAAGTGCTTGGGCCCTGCACCTGCATGGGAGACCAGGAGGAAGCACCTGGCTCCTGGCTTCGGATTGGTGCAGTGCTCTGGCTGTAGCGGCCATTTGGGGAGTAAACCAATAGAAGGAAGACCTTTCTCTCTCTCTCTCTCACTGTCTAACTCTGCATGTCAAAAAAAAAAAAAAAAAGATTGCGGTTCCATTCTTGAGGTCTCTTGGAATCCTAGGCCTTCTCACAGTTAATTCTGTTTCTTATGGTCTGTATCATATTTCCCCTTGCCTCCACAGGACTTCACCTTCTAACTGTGGTCACCATTGTTCTGTATCTTCAACGACTCTCATTCAAGTATCTATCACCTTTCCTATCTCAAGTAATATCCTTTCTCAGTTCCATATCCTCCAGCTGTAACTGTTTCTCCCTCCCGATTGACAGTAGCCTGTAGTGCATTTATTAAACTAGCTATTGTGTCAGGGAGCTATTTTTGTATTATAATAAAAGAAAGCTGACACCATACGTAATTTTGAAGCACACTGTTTTATTACACAGACATATCAGTAGAGTCATTGGCCATGTTCCACTTCTCAACCATTGTATGTGAACATACACACATACACCTACACATACACGAATGTTTCAAAATTTCTCAGTCCACTTTTATTCTTTTATGCTTATAATAACTCCACCTGTTTGTAGCTAGTCTCTAAAACACACCACCACACCGGTTTCACATATTTATTTTAATTTAGTATCACATCACTTTTCCCCCAGGATAGGCTCACAGTAAAACGATAATGTAGTTTCTACAAATTCTAGTTCATAGTTCAACGTATAGTCAAAATTAAATTTTCAAGCACTTGAATAATGTCCTCTCAACTTTTTTGCTCACAGAATCACAACACATCCCATGTCAGTCACTCCAAACTCAGCCCTGAAAACATTGGGTAGAAGCAGTTACATTTAAAGATATATCTGTACTTGGTTAAACCTACACTATGGGATACTTGAATAATTGTGATGATTGCATCTCTTTTTTACTCTATGTCAAAGCAGTGACATGCCTACTTTTGTCTTTGATGTGTGATTTCCTATTTGTTCAAAAGGCATTAAAAACATCTTGCTGATGTATTATTATTCTGTACTATACAAACGTTCCTGCACTGAAATGCCACCGAAAACTAGAAGCATTCATTTATTCCATCAGAATAAACATGCCAAACAACATCCTTGGGTAATTTCAGCAAAATCACATACACACAAAATATCTGCATTGTAGAGTTGAGATTTCCAGTGGCAGAGCTCAAAAAGCTTGTGGTGTCAAATGAACAGTATGGTGTTGATTCACTATTTTGGGTTGCATATAAGGACAACTTCTGTAATTTACGAGATAATAAAGCTATCTAAATGAGTTGGGGGCATCTTCAAAAACTACACCAAACAACCAGAGTTCAATTATTTCCATTGAATAGACATAATTTTTAACAAGCAGATTTAAATAGTTTAGATGATCATATTGTGTTAAAATAAAAAGAACTTTATATTTCTATGAACTCAAATTATTATTTTGTTAAAATAATTAATAAATATATTTTATTTTTAAATTATAACACATTCTTATACTGGGTTTTGATGATTTTAATTTACTTGTGATTTAATAAGTAACATAAAAAGTGACTAGAAAATTTTAGGAGATAATTCAAATTATATAATACAATGAGAGTTATATGTTTAAAAATATTAGATTTCCTTGCTTGTGGTTGAAGGTTGTATTATCATAAGTATTTTCAAAGGCCGAGCTATTTTCTTGCCTATCTATACTGTCATTTGTTGCTTGTTTTAACATTGTAGTATGGTAGAGAATGATTGAATCTAACCATCTACATGTAAGTCTATCTTCTGATATTCTTCTACAGAAAATTTTTTCAGGTTCTTTAAATATAAATTTTCCCACACATGATCTGTCTGTATTATTCCATGATAATTGTTACACAAAACAAAACATTTAAATTAAATTATAGCAAGGTTAATTGCAATTTTCTCATGTGCCTTTCTGTATAATTTAATAGGACTGCAAGATGTTTGAAATGTAAATGTCATGAACAATTATATACCATAGCGTTTTTATTTATAAATATGGAATATGTAACTGAAATTTATGCTTATAATCAACCATAATAACTGCTGGTATATAAATACCATAATCAATAATCTCTTTATACTTACTGTTCAAGTCACTCAGCTCCATAAATATCAACCATGATGTTATTTACAAACAAAAGCCACAATAAAAATAATAGTGGACAAATGTAGTATAAATTAAATATATGATTTTGTGGACAAAAAAGGCCTTGAGAAATTGCCTTTCCATCTCTATTGGAATAGAATCCAGATAACAGCCCTGCCAACCACAATGTCTTTTTACTACCTATTTACATTCATGTTTGCTATAAATATATGATGTATAGACTTTCAATATTTACAGAATTTATACACACATATCCACACATACTTTATCCTTAGGCTCATTCATGAACATGCAGATCCATCTGCACAGTATGATCAAAATGTGTTGATTTTCCTTAAGTGATATTCACTTACAACTACTCACTCTTGTGCAAAAATGCAAAAATATCATACAGATTAGAATTCACTCTCTCTTTAAAAAATCTCTTTTTTTATCCTCTAGGAGTTTTTTGTCATTTACAAATAAATTATGAAATATAGTTCATTCACAATTTGAAAATAATTGCAATGTTTTTATATCAAGGCATTGCTGAGGTTTTGAATTGTGATTTTCTTGAAGCCAGCTGTCTTTCAAAACAAAGACATCAATAAGTTATGGTTACTTCTTGATATTTGTACTTTTCAATTACTCATATGAAATGTCATTACAAAGCTAATATTCATGCGAGTCACATAGTGTTTGTATAGAATATGAATCTTATTTCTGCTTTTTTTTTAAAACTGAAAACTTTTTAGAACAATCTGGAAAGTCTATTGAAATTACTGAACTAGGACATTTCGGGAAAATTTTTCATCCCATTTAAAAAAAAAAAAGGCTGGAGAAATACATGAGGCAAAATTGAGGAAGAATAATTTTAGTGGATACTCAGGAGAGACAAAAGCAAATGCAAGAACTGTTTTAATTTATCTCCTAGTCCTTTGGTATCTCCTTGCCTCATGAAAGTCCTAAAAAATATTCAGTTCTTTAAAATATTGATTATACTCTTCCATTAAATATCAGTTGTGGTCCTCCATTGCTCATGTTGTCAGTCATTTCCTGTTAGGAAAATAACATGCATTAATTAAAATTCACTTTAACAATAAGATTTTGATTTGGTTAACGGATTTGCAAAATGGACATTTCAAGCCATTGAAACACTTGCTGAGTTGCGGGAAAGGACAAGGATTGATATTGTTGCTGCATTTTAAGAAGTAAAATTTCATAGCATCTTGGAGCACATGAAAATGCTGAAGTGACAGTCTGTTAGACCAAAGTCTTCACCCTACAGAGAAAGCTCATTCTCTCCTCTTTTCCCTCTATTTCCCTGTCCTTTCCTTAACTCTGATCTGGAAGGATCTAACCTGGAAGGAAGAGAGTGATTAAAAGTCCAAGGCTTTCCAAAGCATACTGCTGAGCATATCAGCAAAGGGCCAGCTCATTCTAGGGGTTACCTCTGCTCTACAGAAAGGTGTGTGGCCTTTGCTAAGAACTGAAAAAGGCCCATCAGGAGATCATTGTTCATCTGTAACTCTAGATCACTCCAAAACTCATAGTAGGAAGGATTTTTTTTCATGGCATTGTCACTCACTCCTATAGTGAATAGTAAAACAGTGAGATCTCTTAGCATGTTTTAAGGGATCAATCACGAAGAAGTTAAGGAAAACTGCACGAGGAGACAATGAAAACATAGATGTAGAGGATAAATCAACAAAGTTCTATTTGCAATTATAGAAAATATATTGAGAAAAATTGAGATGTTTTGACTTCATACATTTTATTACATGTGCAACCTTTTACTACACAATAAAAGGTGATGAGAAGTAAAGCCCATGGGCTTACATAATGGTTAGGAGACCACATTATAAACATTTCACTATAATTATCTAACAATAGATTGATAACATCTCTATAAACTTGAACAGGCCTATTTGCAAAAAAAAAAAAGTAGAAAATTATTTTCTCAGTTATCTCTTCCTATCAATTTATGTCTGGTTTCTATTTGGAGAAATTGAGATGTTCATAAACCTGTAGAGCTATACTTGGTGAAGGTAAGTCTGTTGTGTGAGTTAGGGTTAAGTTTATATTTGAAAAATCTGATTTGAGACTTCCTTCAGAATCTCATTGTTGAAGACAGGAGGAGTAGAAATTGTCACCCCAAAATGATCATCAACAAAATGTACTCAATTGTCTCTCCAGAAGAAAAAAATATAATTTCCTACTGCATTTACATTAATAAATTTCAAGTGATTTTTCTGCTTCTAAAATGACTTTTACCAGGGTACTTCACAAACTTCATGAAAAAGTAGAATTAAATGATAATATGCTAATATTTCAAATCTATTTAAAATTGTTAAAAGCTAACGTAATTTACTGGCCTTTTTTTTTTTGCAGGATTTAAAGAAAGCAGTTCTTAAAAATTTTATACCATAAAAGAATTTCTCAACTGAATTCATCCCAACATGGACAAAGTAAAATTACTGAGAGAATATGACAGCAAACATTAGTTTTTAAATGGATTCATCTCTCATTTTATTTGCAAATAGGTATGCACAAATTAACAAGAATATTATAGTCTATATTTGGGGAGGAGCAAGCTTGGCACTTCCATAGTTTCTGCAAGTGGGCCATGCTATGTTTGTGACTTTCTGTATTTCCAATCAGACTATTTAACCAAACTTAGAACCATGAATACTTGCACTAATTTGAAATGTGGGAAATAATTTTTGAATTGTATCATATCAGATCATTTCCATTCAGAATTTTTGCTGGATCAGTGTCAAGCTTTGGCTATTTATGCAACTTCAGCTTAAAAGAGGTACTTTTTTTTCTTTATCCAGAAACATCTATTATTAAATGCAAAACTCCGGTCTGTGAATGATGGTATTGAGTCAGAATCATAATGTAACAGAGAATAAAAAGTCATGACTCATCCAAGCAGAAATGTGTTTGGATGCTTATAGGCAGGCTGAATATTTTAAATACTCAACCAACTTTCAAGCTGCAAGATTCTGCCATGTAGGTTCATGTCAGCTCCTCAAGGTAGTTTCCATGACAGTGATACTTTGAGGAGCAACATCACAGCATCAGTCTTGGCTGATCTGCTCACATCATGGCTTCCTAGAGGAGGTGGCACTTCCTGCAGCAACATCACAACATGGTAACTCCCTAGAAATCAGCGTACCTTGTAGGTAACTCCGGTGTCGGGGGCACCACCGGGCAGCTGGGCAAGTCGGTAATTTCAATAGCCCTCAATCTCTGATGTAAATATAACAGTCATACAATAAATATTGTACAAAAATATACACACAAAACTAAAGCACACTTATATAAAAATCGAGCATAAATGAACCACTACCCAAATATATAATGATCATCTATTTTAACCCATTTCTTTAAATTAGCAACCCTATTACTTGTATAGTGTTAGTTCTTTGAAGGGTATGCATAGATATGTTTCAAATTCTTTCTTGGGACAACTTAACTGCATTTACTTTTTATATGTACAGATTGCACACAAAATAGAAATAGCTTAACTGCAGAGTAATTTTTCCTGTGAAATGACAATATACAGAAATACACGGCTGGCATCCTGGCTCACTTGGCTAATCCTTCGCCTGCGGTGCCGGCACCCTGGGTTCTAGTCCCGGTTACTCCTCTTCCAGTCCAGCATTCTGCTGTGGCCCAGGAGGGCAGTGGAAGATGGACCAAGTGCTTGAGTCCCTGCACTCGCATGAGAGACCAGGAGGAAGTACCCGGCTCCTGGCTTCGGACTGGCGCAGAGCCGGCCGTGGCAGCCATTAGGGGAGTGAACCAATGGAAGGAAGACTTTTCTGTCTCTCTTTCACTTCGTCTATAACTCTCTCTCTGTCTCTCTCACTGTCTAACTCTGCCTGGCCAAAAAAAAAAAAAAAAAAAAAAGAAAGAAATACACAATAACTTACTACTCTTTCTTGTACTTTGTGCATTTGTAATTTTATTTCTATCATATCAAGCAAAAGATAATGTTGGTATTTTCTTAGTGAGTTTATTTAACAGACGCTTTATCTTTTACTCAGTTGATTCAGCAGCAGGTGCAGAATTAAGAAATATGTGCAAAACATTGACAGAAATGTAGAAAACTTTCTATACCATTTGTCTTTTAATGCAATTAATGTAACTTCCCGTTTGAATATGCCTCATGAAATAATTATGCAAGGGCCATTTTTTAAAACACAGGCCATGCTACCCAAATATGCATGGAGTTTAGATGAGAACTAAGTGAACCTTTATATGGATTATAATATCTGCACTGATAGACAAAGCATTTGGTTGCCTTATTAAAGAGCCCCTTTATATTTGAAGATCTAATTTACATAATCAAATGCATCATAAGGGATGAGCTAGAAAAAAGAATTCATATGATTTCTAAAACTGGCATTATTGAGTGGAGACAAATTAGTTATGTGTTTTTCTTCAGTAAAATACATAAAAATCCATATTTATAAGGTTTTCAATATTTTATGCAATGCTATTTTAGGAACCATGTTTCTTAAGACAGAAAGACTATAGAACTATGTTGGAAAATGCCCATGAATTGCAGAGAAAGAGCTATTGAAAAATGCCTGGGCATGATCCAATATGGCCAAACTTGAGAACTCTCACTCCTCAAACTATCATCTAAATATGCAACTTGATTCACCTAGGCCTGCAGTCTTCCTCAGATAACAGCAATGAGAGGAAAGACACAAAACTCACTTTCTCAGCCATCTCATGTGAGTGATGAAGGGAATGTTCCCTTTCTGAGAACATCCTCCTCTGCTCGTAGCTCGCGAGTCGGCACGTGAGCCAGGAAGACAGGGTGCAGCCCCCAATCCCAATGCATGCCAGAGACATGGAGGCCAGGTGCAGAGGGTACAGGGAAGAGGTCTTCTTTGTGACTGCACGAAGGAACTGAAAATTCAGGATGCCCCCGATAAGTCCACAGATACAGCAGGCTGAGAAGAGGATCATCTGATAAGGAGAAGAAAAGGGTGTTAAAATAGAAGAAGCAGTGAGCACTGGAACCCAAATGTCCCTTACTTCTAACCCGCAATAAAGAAAAGGTGTTTGGGATGCATCCAAGAACACAGGAGCTATTCTTTCAGCTGGGATTTTTTAAATGAGTTTTTCATTTGAAATGGAGTGAGAGAGAAACAAAGCTTCCCTCCATTGGTTTACTCCTCCCCATAAGCCTGCAACAGCTAGGGTTGGCTTGGAGCCCCAGCCAGAAGAAAGGATTGCAATCCATGTCTCCTCCGTGGAAGGCAGGGACCCAACCACCTGAGCCATTAGCACTGCCTCTCAGGGTCTGCATTAGCAGGAAGCTGGAGTCAAGAGTCAGAGTCAGGAATCAAACCCATGCACTCAGATGTGGGACATAGGTATACTAATCCCTAAGGCAAATGCCTATCCATCACCTGCATTTTTGTACGGTTTGACTCATCAAGGGTGTAGACCAAAGTGTTTCAAAAATTGATAGTTGACAATTTTAAACCCAAGGATGTCTTGTGAAAATTCTGAACATAGTTTGTCTTCTTGGTAAACTCAAATTTAAATAATATTTATGTAATATCTATTGTGTGCTGTTTTGCTAGGGATTTAATAAGTATCCTCTCAATTAATCATCCTAACAGGTCACTAGAAGAACATAGAGGGAGAGAGAGAGGAAGAGGGAGAGGGAGAGGGAGAGGGAAAGGGAGAGGCAGAGGGAGGGAGAAAGCGAGAGTGAGAGAGTGAGAGAGAGAGAGAGAGAGAGAGAGAGAGAGAGAGATTTTGGAAAATGAATGGCGATCAGATAGTATTCAAATTTAGGGACTGAATGCAAAATTTTGATGCCAAATCTAGTTTTATTAGGTCAATTCTCTAAAAATATTTATCATTGGTTTCTTCTCATGTTAAATCTTTTTGCCTTAATATCTGGGTGAGCTGAAGAAATTTAGTTAAATCTCTTTTAATTTAGTGTTTTGTGGTGTGCATATCTCTTTATCCAACAGGACTTCCTGTGAACTGTCTTTGTTTCTCAGGTTATTATGTTTGTTTGGTTGATCTTTTTTTTTTAACTCATTGGCACCCTGATGAGGTATGAATAATGAATGTTCCCAAAATACCATTGGATTATTTGCTTTGGAGAAACACAGGCTGTGGCTTTGCTTTTGGTTTTACTATTGGTTTGATCTGCATCTCTGCTCATTGACATTGATTTAATATGAGTATCGTAGGCTCCCCAGAAGAACCAAGCACAAATTCCTTTTGTGTACTAAATGTTCTGTGACTATTTAATAAATTTAATTAAATATGCCAATAATTGCAATCATTTTATTTTGGTTTTGTATCGTATCTGGTCATAATTCTCTGCGTTTTCATAATCCATAATAGGGTGATACTGACTTAATTATCCAATCTTCCTTCCACTCTTTTCCGCAACACAGTCTTCATTTCAGTCACTTTTCTTTACCAACAATGGGGCTCACCTCAGTGGTATACATTTTTGTTTCCTGAAAATAATTGTGTTTCTTCCTTGAAAGAAGGCATCAGTCATGTCCTAACTTTATCACAAGCCTTCCCGGACATTCTTGATCTCCTCTGCAGTAGTTACCCAGAGCACACCACTTTATAACTTATTTCAGCATTTCATTTCACCTTAGCATGCCGTGGCCAGTTGAGTTTAGCAAGCACTCATCAGCCCCTCGAGTCTTTTAGGCCCTGGGTGAGTCAGCTGCTGTATTATATAAAGTGGCTGACAATTATTACCTCTGTGTAGACTTCAATCTTGTGAAAGACACGATCCTACATTTGTACATGGCTTGGTGAATATTAATAAAGAAGAATGAATGGATTGCCCAACCCAGGTTTTTAAAGGAGGCTTCATTGAGGATACATCATCTCACCTAACGGCATGTAGCTGCAAGCAGAGTGCTTGGCTGTAGATATATGAAATAGCACACCAAAAAGCATTATGGTCAGAAGACACTATAAGTAGTTCATTTTGTTTCTCCGGTTTCATCCATCATCCTTTACTGTGTCTGTTTCACAGCACTTATATTCCGGACTACAAACTCAATGATGGATGAGGAAAGTCTTTTCATGCTTCACTAAATGTAATACTGAAAATAGACCCCCAAATGATGGGAACATATAGCTCACAATTACAAGTAGAACCAACCAGTTCTATTGCACTTTGAAGGGTATTCAGATAAGCTGTAGTTTCCTAGATATATATATATATATATATATATATATATATATATATATATATATATATAGCTGCTTACTTATTTTCAGAAAATATGGAAATATATTATATTCTAACCCTCAAATAATGAATTGCTGTTAATTAGCAAAGTAGATGACACATTTAATTTACTATCACAGGAAAAGTCATATTTCTCCTGATGTTATTCTCATTAATTCTTTAAAGACAAGACAGTTCATTAACATGTGTTGACAGAACATTTTCACCTAGAAATTAAAATATTAAAATATGTATCTAAGTGTGTAACCCAGTTTATGTTAGTTTCAGATCTCACTGGACTGAAGATTGTAGGGTTTAGAGATATTAGAATGGAGAAAGTTTTATAAAATTTGGTTAAAGAGGCCAGTGCCACGGCTCACTAGGCTAATCCTCTGCCTGCGGCGCCAGAACTCGGGGTTCTAGTCCTGATTGGGGTGCTGCCTCTGTCCTGGTTGCTCCTCTTCCAGTCCAGCTCTCTGCTGTCTGCGGGAAGGCAGTGGAGGATGGCCCAAGTGCTTGGGCCCTGCACCTGCATGGGAGACCAGGAGGGGGCACCTGGCTCCTGGCTTCAGATCGGTGCAGTGCTCTGGCCATAGTGGCCATTTGGGGAGTAAACCAACAGAAGAAGACCTTTCTCTCTGTCTCTCTCCCTCACTGTCTAACTCTGCCTGTCAAAAAAAAATTGGTTAAAGAGCAGAGAATTCTTTGATAGAGGGCAGAGTTCAGTGCACCTCTGGTGGTAGGGGTTTCTACAACCTGCTTTATAGAAACCTGTTTCTATGAAGTTCGGATCTTATGAATCTTTTCTTCTATAACTGATAAGAGAATTAGAAAGACAGAAAAGGAACACATATTCCTTTTTAAAAATTACTTCCTGGCTTTTCTATCCCCTCCTCCTGTCATTGGGTACAGGAGGGTATCTGTAGACAGAACGAAGGCCGTATCTAAAGAATGCTGGAAGAATAATAAATGAAAAGTGTGAGCATCCAATAAAATTCATTTTCTTCTCCAGTGGTTTTGCTTTCCCCTCATATACTTTTTAAAAATTACATCTCACATATCTAAGGCAGTAAGAACTTTCTCCTTTGTATTGCAACAGATTTTTCTCACAGAGAAAGATGATTAGAAAATAACTGCAGTGCTTCTACCCTCTGCCCAGCCCAGATAATTGGTCTCCCCATGGAAGATGCTCTGTAGACTTCAAAGGCCACTTCCTGGGGCCCTTGGGTGGTATTAATGTATCCAAATTGTAAGGACCTAAGATCTTGCCTGTAATACTCAATAAAATAAACTGTGCTTATTCCTTATTTCCAAACTCCCCTAAAATGACGCGGAAGGCAGTGGGGAATCCACATCTCAGTGCACAGAGTTCTCCCCTAGCCAGTATCAGATTAACTGGGAGCATGTTTCTGAAACCAAAAACCTAGGATAGTGCCACAAAGCATCTGAAAATACTTAGATGTGTGTTCACAGTTATAAAATAAGATGAAATAACATAAAATAGAATAAGTCTTTGAGAACACACTATAACCATAGCAACCCAGCTCTCTTGCTGCTTTGCAAAAACTAGTTTTACAGGCTTAGAAAGCCAGTCTGCGTGAGACTTATTTCCTTATTAAACCAGTTAGAGTTCCCACAGATTCAAGCTTTATCTTTTGTAGCTCACTGAGGGGTTCAGGTGATAGCCTGGGAGTCTCTAAACTGGAAAAAATGGAGGTTGCCATCTGCTGTAGTCATTCAAGTTGCATTTTCATGCATTCAAAGTATTTCAAAGCTGTTCATGTTGTTGGTATTTTGCCATAGTCTCTAATATTTTTTACCATTTTCTCATAGACAAGAAAACCAGCATTTATGTGTCAGTCTCCTTTTTATGAAAGTTGGCTCATCATCATTTCAGTTTTTGAATTCTTACTTTTCAAACACTTCAAGGCACAAACAAAACAAAAACTTACGATAAGTCCTGATTTTTTTTTGGCGCACAATATTCCACATATGCCACAAAGAAGAAACTGCAAAGGAAACGAAGAACAGTTACTCAGTTTCCAAAGACAGGAGAGCCCCTAGATTTGAGCATATTGTTCACTCTGACACTTACTCCAGGGAACTTTGGGAATCGTAAATCCCCAGCCAATGCTGGGAAGGAAAAGACCTCATTCTAGAATAGTAATGGATAAATATACAAATTCTAATCAAAATTTATTTATGTGAGGTTGATGTAAGGAAAACTTGAATCAGTTTTAGCATGAAGCAAAACTGGGCATCAAATGAAAATAAAGTTTCATTCCTCTTATTTCTGTTCACTGTCTTCTTACCCTTCCCACGTTCTGAGAAAGAAATTGCATGACACACTCATGCATGCTAAGCTGCTAGGACTCAGGAGAGTGAACCACAGGTGGGGAATTTAGCACAAATATAAAGAGAAGGCATCAGACGGGGGCTGCGTCTCTACAGACACATTCTTTATACCTTTCAAATTGCCACAATGGCTACCGCCTCATTCTACCAGAAACACTGCCCTTGTGTATACTTCCAACACAAAGGCGTGAAGTTACTGATGACTTATCGTTACCTGTAAATAAAGACATGGGTGAAAAAATTACCTTACCAAAGAAATTACATCAAATCTACCGATGCCAGACTAATAAACATGTTGGTTACCTCAAAATGGCAGATAGTTTAATTTGAATAAACACTTAGGGCCATTTGAGTACAAATATGCATATATGTCAGACTCAAGGTGAACCATAGAAATAAATAAATTCATTTAGATGTAATAAGCCTACTAGGCGCTTTCTAGTTTGCAAAGAAAACTTACTTCCTCGGATTTTAACAAACAATTTGTTTTTTCAAGTCAAGGAGAGCCATCATAATAACTATGTTGATAGTTTCAACTAGGTATTCAATTTTTATTTAAATTAAAAATATCCATGTTAAAATATCCTAAGGATTATCAGAAATAGAATGCATTTAAGAAGTATTCAAAGAATTTGCTAGATAGTAATGGGTAAGGGAATTTGTTTCGAATGAACTTGCCTATACGACATAGCAAAATGATTAAGAAGCCATGGTCCAGTAAGACAATTCCCACAGGAGACAATGGGATATGCAAGATGTCATTATATGAATTAGATAACCTTTCACATTCACTGGGAAAGGATCAGGATCCTTTCTCTGATATCTTATACCCAAACCTTCTCTGATATCATACCCAAATTAATATGAAATACTGAGTATTTAAATGTATAAAAATTTATAACTGCATTAAAATTTATAAGTGCAATTTGGAGGCAACAAAGTTAAATATTTATATAATTTTAGAAGAGTGGGAAATATTTTCTAAATATAGCACCAAACCCAGAGACCAAAATAGAAAACACTTATAAATATTAACATAGAAAGTTGCTATTTTGATAGTCAAAGGTGTCCAACTCTCAAAGGCAAAATATTAATTGGGGTTACACTCAAAAACTATGTCATAGACAAAGGTTTGGCATTCTCTATAAAAAGAATTAATGAAATATTTTTAGTACTATACCATTGTGAGAAGACAGAAACTCAGAACATTATTAAACCGGAATACTTGCTTAATTGTTAGAAACCTTAAAAGCTATTTCAGAGAGGTCATTTCCCACCACTCTCTGGGTCCTTGGTGCAGATGACCTTGTCCTTGGACGGACTCTTTTTGGCTCATCTCATCTTATATCTGCCAAACGTGTGCACAAGCAACTTCAGTGTGGACCAACTCTGTATCCTTCATTGCTTCCAGCTTCATACCAAAGGCCCAGCCTGTCCTAAAATTTCCCCCAAATAACCCACTAGCTCATTTACCCAGAACTCACTCCTGAAATGATGTGTGAGCAGTGTAGCTTTGTGTTTCTTGGGACTGTGGTTGAACTCTATAAACATTGCCATTGTTTATTTACAGTGAAGTTTGAGGGAACCTCAGGAGCATACGTTACTTGGTTGGAACAAAGAGACAGTGAAACTGTCAAGTCCAACTGTTGCTCACCATTCACAGGAGATGGCAAATGGAAAAGGGGAGCTCTGGGTCCAGGTGGGGAGATGCAGAGGAAGGGAATCAGGAAAAAAAATTCTACTCTCTTTCCACCCTAGAGTGTAAATGCTCTCAATAGTTAGCTTCTGTTGGAGTATCTGAAATCCACATTCTTTAGAAGATGCCTAGAGGGGCTGGTATTGTTGAGTAGCAGGTTAAACCACTGCCTGTGATACCAGCATCCTGTATAATCACAGATTCGAGTTCCAGTTGCTCCATTTCTGCTCCAGCTCTCTGTTTATGTGCCTGGGAACAGAAGCAGAAGATGGCCCACGTACTTGGGATGCTGGCACCCAGATAAAAGACCTGAATGGAGTTCTTGTCTCTTGGTTTCAACCTGATAATCCAGCCCTGGCAGTTGTAGCCATTTGAGGAGTGAACCAGCAGATGGAAGATCTCTCTGTCTCTGCCTCTCTGTTTTTCTTTCAAATGAATAAGTAAATATTTTTTAAGAAAATACCTAGAACCTGAGAGAAAAATTTAAAATGTATACTTGGAAGTATGTGAAATCATGGATTTTCTGATTAAGACCAAGAGATCTTGGTTCAAGTTTAGTCATCATAGTTTATAAAGAAGCCCCTTCCCACCAAAGTAGTAAATTAATCTTTCATTCCATTGGTTATCTTTACTCATTTTTTTAAAAAAATATTTATTGATTTGAAGGGGAGAGTGACAAGGAGAGAGAGAGGAAGAATATGAGGCAGAGACAGTGAGATGAAAGAGAGAGAGAGAGAGACTTCCATTCTCTTGTTCACTCCCTAAACGGCCAGGCAAAAGCCAGGGGCCTGGAGCTCCATCCAGGTCTTCCTTTGTGGGTACCAGGGACCCAAGGACTTGGGGCATCCTCCACTGCTTTCCCAGGCTCATTAATAGGAAGCTGATTTGGAAGCATACTCCAACTAGTGCTCTGATATGGAATGCTGGCATTGCAGGCAGCAGCTTAATCTGCTGTGCCATAACATCAGCCCCTGGTTTTCTTAGTTACTCCAAGTCATTGCACTGGCAGGGATCTGAGATGACTCAATTTAGTCCTTGCAGCTTACACATGAGGCTGCAGGGAACTAGAAGTTTAGATGGGTCTAGCGATTGCTGACTACAAGGTCACACATCAAGGTCACACAGAAGTCACACACATAATTTAAGGCTTTATTAAGTATCTAAGGGATTAGTTCCTAGCAATGTGATGGAAATGAATTATAAAAGTACTTTTCAGGGTTAGTATAGTGTGGATTATGAAAGCAAATCCAGAAAAGTGCAATGAACACTTACCACCTACATCTGCTCTCTCTACCCTTGCTCACATTAGTTTTTGTTGTAATTTTGTTGTATTTTGTTGTTATTTATAGGTTTCTTGTATTTTGCAAAATAACTAGAAAGGTAGTCAATTATGTTACAGTCTAAATCTGTTTGTTTGTTTATTCATTTGAAAGAGCTGAGAGAGAGGGAAGGAGAGAGGGAGTTAGCAAACTTCCATCCACTGGTTCACTCCCCAGATGGAGTGAACCAGCAGTCAGGAGCTTCTTCTGGGTCTCCCACGTGGGTGTAGGGGCCCAGGTACCTGGACCATCCTCTGCTGCTTTCCCAGGCCATTAGCAGAGAGTTGGATCAGAAGTGGAGACCTGATACTAGAATCAGCACCCATATGGGATGCCAGAGTTTAGGCTACAGCTTAATCTGCTACACCAAAAATTGGTCCCACCACACAATATTTCAACACATGTATACAATGTTAGTTGATCCAACTAACATTTTTTAGTCTTTTTTTATGTTTAGACACTGCTACATTTTCTCTTATAGATTTTTATATAATATCTAATTTTTTTTTATTTGACAGGTAGAGTTATAGACAGTGAGCGAGAGACAGAGAGAAAGGTCTTCCTTCCATTGGTTCACTCCTCTAATGGCCGCCATGGCCGGCACTGCGCCGATCCAAAGCCAGGAGCTGGGTACTTCCTCCCGGTCTCTCATGCGGGTACAGGGACCCAAGCACTTGGACCATCCCCTGCTGCCTTCCTGGGCCACAGCAGAGAGCTGGACTGGAAGAGGAGCAACTGGGACTAGTACCCGGTGCCCTAACCGGGTCTAGACCAGGGTGCCAGCGCCGCAAGCAAAGGATTAGCCAAGTGAGCCACGGTGCCGGCCAATAGCTAATAAATTTTTGTGAACTGTGCTACAGAACACCACAAACTATTAGATCTACCTGTGTTTTTTTTTTCTTAATATGTGTTTGTTTATTTGAAAGACAGAGTTACAGAGAGAGACGGATAGAGAGCTCCCTAGCTAGTTCACTCCCCAAATGGCTGCAATGGCCAGGGCTGGGCCAAGCCATAAGCAGGAGATAGGAGCTTCATCCTGTTCTACCACATGGATGACAGGGGCTCAAGCATTTGGGCCATCTTGCACTGCTTTTCCCTGGTCACTAGCAGAGAGCTTGAGCAGAAGAGGAGGACACTAATTGGCACCCATACAGGATGCTGGCAATGCAAGAGGTGGCTTTTCCTGCTATGCCGCTATACTTGGCCCCTGCAGTCTGAATTCAAATACATCTGAATTTATGATAACATTTCAAAGTATATTTTTTCCCTGCTCGACATAACTTTGTCAAGTCTGCCAAACACTTACCCACGTGATGGAAATTATGAAGCAAGTAAAAAACAAATTAGCTAAAGAAAGTAAAGCTGACGGCTGGTCATTAGACATAGCCTTAATGAGATATACAACTCTCCATGAGAAAATACAATTTCATTTCTGAGATGGGCTGTTTAAACCCAGAGAGGGGGATTTGCTTTGCTTTTAATCTGAAGCAATATAAATATAGCAATCCGATGATTGCTAGTTAGTCCTCCAAGTGTGATTCATTTGATTCAGTTTGGGTTAGATTCAATAGACAATCAAAGTAGTGACTCATTGCATGAATGGAGCTATTATGAAAATAGCTTTCTTTGTTTTGAGTGGATTTTCTTTATGAATGGCTCATGGAGATTTCTGGTTTTGTTTGGGATGTAGAAAGATGCAAATGTGTCTTTCTCACCCTAATCATAAGGAAAAGCTGATAGACTACAACATTCTAACTTTCTAGAGCCCATCAGAGAGTTGAGTCTCCAAGGCATTGAAACAGCCTCACTTGTAAGGGACAAGCTCCACCAAGGGAAGTCTAACACAGGCAGTGCCACTTGTTGCCCACATGTGAGACAGAAATACTGGTAGGTCATCCTACCAGTGAGTGTGGGACAATGTGAGTGTGTGTGTGTTGTGTGTGTGTGTATGTGGATGGGTCAGTTGTAATGCCCTGTTTCTGCCTTCCAGTTCTGTTATATTAAGCAAAAGCTTTAAGCCCCTTTCAAAAGTAAACCAAGGCCTGTCTTTTCCAGGTCATATACATGTATGTATTGCTACTGTATTAAGAAGAAAAAAAATAGAAGAAAATATTCTTTGCACACAGGAAGAGGTGAATAGAATTCATCTTGGGCTAACATCCTGGGCAGCAGAGTCTACACTTAGGAAGAGGCTAGAGCACCAGGGGAGACCCCTCTGTAATGGAGGAGAGGGGAGACTCAGGCTGAGGATGGAGCAGAATTCTGTCAAAATTTTCCAGCACCGCAGTTCCTAGCCAGAGCACAAGGCAACCTCAATCCACCCTTGGAGGAATCTGAAGACTATGATGCACCAACAATACCAACAGTAATAAAATGAAATTCTTCACTAGAATGATTCTGCCTCTCATACTGACAGCTCAAAAATTTTTTAAGACAAAATAGGAACAAAAATGCATTCTGAGTCAGACTGTCATTCCAACAACAGGTTACAAAAAAGATGCACATGTGGCCAAAGGACTGATGCTACAGTGCGGGAATTATGGTGCTCCCAAGATAGACAGGATCTAATCAGCAGAGCCAGTAAATTTAACCTTGTATGGAGAAGAGGGTTTGCTGAGGTGATTATACTAAGGGCCGACAGGCAAGCATTTGGAGCAGTGGTTGAAATACTGCTTGGAACATCCATAGCCCATATAAGAGTGTAGGAGTTTGAGTCTCAGCTCCACTCTAATCCAGCTTCTTGATCATGCATACCCCAAAAGACAGCAAGTGATGTCTCAAGTGCTTGAGTTCCCGCCAAGAACATAGGAGACTCAGACTGAGTTCAAGTTCCCTGGCTGTTGTGGGCATTTGGGGAGTAAACCAGCTGATGGGACATCCATATCTCTCAGCCTTTCAAATAAAAGAAACCAAAAAGTTTAAAGAGTCTATGCTTGAGACTGGGAGATTATTGTGGATTATCTAGGGATGCCCTAAGTATAACTACAAGAGTCTTTTAAGAAGGAGGGATGATCCACAAGAGACAGAAGGCTATGTGATTATAGAAGCAAAGACACCACGAATTGGAGCAATGGGCTTTGAAAACGGGAGATGGCAGCCATGAGCATAGGTGAACTCTGAGCAGAGATGCAGGCTCAGGTGCAGGTGCAGGTGCAGGTGGGCTCTGCCAGCTGGAGAGAGCAGGCAATGCATTCTCCCTGGAGCCTCCAGAAAGAAGGCAGCCATACAGATACATTTTAGACTTCTGGCCTCTGGGACTCTGAGAGAATAAATTTTAGTTGTGTTAAACCACTGAGATTGTGGTAATTGTTACTGAAGCAAGAGAAAGTTAATGTGGGTTCCAAGAAATTACCCCACATGAAATGCTCTGAAAGTATGATTAGCAGCTGCTGTTCAAGACATGACATAAGAAAGGCACACAGTAGCAGAGGCCCAAAAGAAAAGAAAGCAGTATATTTTTTAAAGGGAAAAATAATTTTTGGAAAAATCAATATATGTTTGGGTTGAATATTTCATGTGATTTTTGGCATGAGATAAGGAGTGTTGGGAGTACAGAAGTAAGTAAACTATTTAAGATTCTTGCATTAGGTAGAGGAATAACAGAGATTATAACTAGTTCTAGATATTGATGGAACAACAGAGCCTTAAATTTGTGCATTAAATTATGGGTGACCAAGAAAATAAAAATAAAGAGAAAAATGCAGCCCCAACAACAATTAAACCAACTAATGTCAGGAAATTTTACAAAGAAGAAAGGAAATGAATTGCAACTAAAAAATAAGTACATAGATAATTCCATTAATGTTAGCGATCAGACTAAGGGCTTTCTTCACATTTTCCTCACATGAAGGGAAACCTCTTTTATCCTTTCTGGTTCTATTTCTGACAGCATTACCCTCGGTGCTAGTTAACAGGTTCTTCAGAAGTATTCTTTTCTCTCCAAAAACGTTTATTTTGAGAGAGACTAACAGTGAAAACGATTACTGTAGAACTTCTCAGCTCGAATTATGTAATGGAAAATTGTGGAGCCAAGATTGCATGGGAGCAGAAAAAGGCAGCAGTTCTATCAGCCAGCCAGGTGAGTAAATGAGATTGGGTGGAGGCAATTATGATGATGTTGGTGATGACATGGTGGCTCAGTGGCTAAGCTGTTGTCTGCATTGCTGGCATCCCATGTGAGTGTTGAGCTGATCCAGTTCCAATCCAGCTCCCCGCTAATGCACCTGTGAAAACAGTGGAAGATGGCTCAAGTATTTTTGTCCCTGCTACCCATGTGGGAGACTGGATGGAGTTCCAGGCTCCTGGCTTCCAAATAGCCCAGCCCTGGCCATAGCAGCCGTTTGGGGAGTGATTGTAGATGGAAGATTTCTCTCTCTCTCTCTCTCTCTCTCTCTCTCTCTCTCTCTCTTTCACTTTCTCTCTCTCTTTCACTTTCTCTCTCTTTCGCTTTCTCTCTCTCTTTCACTTTCTCTCTTCTTTCTGTAACTGTATCTTTCAAATAAATCCACAAATCTTTAAAAACAAATAGAAAGATGATAACCAGTCTTGTTTTAAGCCAGCTCATTAAGTTTTGCTACCTAACATTTATCCACTTGCGATTAAGTAATCTGGAATTCCTTAGCCATTACAGAATATATGAGCATTAGAAAATAGAAACACTGCTACTTTTTATTCTCTGTTAAGATAATGGAATTAACCACAAATTTAATTAAATAATTTGATAACCTTTGATGATTATATAATTTCCTCAAATTTAGTTTCTTTGAAAGGTGTATAAAAACAGGTAAGAAAAGGCATAAGCATGAAATACGGAGACATTGATTAGAAAGTATCAAGCTCTCAATAAATAGTGTTTTTATCTGGTAGCTGGATAAATGTTCTGTGACTTGATTTGCTACCACTAATTCTGGAATGTTTTTATTCTCCTTCAATGATGTTTTAGATAAGGAATAACAATAGAGTCCCTTAAAATGATTATTTTTTAGTTTAGCACTAAAAGAGCATGCAAAAAGATCCTTTTTCTTAATATTGTGCAAAAAGACATAACACTGACTTTCTTACATGACCCTTGGCTAGATTCCTAGGGATTTCCCATCTCTCATGGGCTTGCTTCCACCTGGGATCCATTCCCACTGTTGATTCCTATATAATGTACTGGTGTAAAAGGGAGTAAGGAGGGGCCAGCACTGTGGCAGAGCAGGTAAAGCCACCACCTGCACTGTTGGCATCCCATATGGGCACTGGTTCGAGTCCTGGCTGCTCCACTTCTGATCCAGCTCCTTGCTAATGTGCCTGGGAAAGCAGTAGAAGATGGCCCAAGCCCTTGGGCCCCTGTACCCATGTGGGAGACTCAGAAGAAGCTCCTGGCTCGGCTTTGGATCGGCCCAGCTCTGGTCATTGCTGCCATTTGGGGAGTAAACCAGCGGATGGAAGACCTCTCTCTCTCTCTCTCTGTGTCTCCCTGTCTCTACCTCTGCCTCTCTGTAACTCTATATTTAAAATAAGTAAATAAATCTTTTTTAAAAAATAAAGAGAGAAACGTAACCAAGTTGGAAAACCTGTCTGAAGGCAGTGGTTCTCAAACCTGGCTGCATATTAACCTTTAACATTCCTGATATTTTGAACAAGTTACAGTTGGAACCTGCATGGCAGGACTCTGACATCAGTATTTTCAAATCTTTTCAGGTGATTCTAACATGAGCAGTGCATTACCAACAAAACCACTCCCTCCTGGTCTGTCCACCTCATTGAAGTTCCTTTTAATTATACTCACTGAGATACAGAGACACATAAGGCCAAATAAAATACTATTCAAAGGAGAAACACAAGACACGTTTGTAACATAAGGTCCAAGAGTGAAAGCCATTCAGTCTCTAATGGCTCTTAGGAATAGAGGTCATTGTCTCACAACCCTTTAACTTATTACACTGTGTGCTTTTCATCCTTGCTGATGGACATTTCCCCCTTAGTCTCTAATCTTTTCTGAGTCTTTGTCAAATGTTCTACATCTTCCTTTACTTAACCAGTAGTGTAGATACACTGAGGATCACTTTTGTAGTAAGTAAAAAAGAATGAATTCATGAATTCAATGCTTTGGATAGAATGACACGAATGAAAGTGAAGGTGGCACAAGCCCAGCACAGAAGGCCAAGTGACTCACAGGCTCACGCTTATGTGGAATCTGAAAATGTTGATCTTATAGAATTTGAGAGTAAAATGGTGGTTACCAAGTTCTGGGAGGGAGGGGAACCAGGATGGAGAGGGAGCAATGGTATAACAGGTACTAAGTTATAGGTCAGTAGGAGGAATGTATTTGGTTGTTCTATTATACTGTATGTTTTTTCTTGAAAAAAGTCATAATAAAGGATTTTGAATGATTTCACTATAAAGAAATGATAAATGTTTGAGATAATACATACATTTATCTGATTTGAACATTACGCAATGTATATCTGTATCAAAATACCACATCATATCCCCAAAATATGTACACTTTTTATGGGTGTTTTAAAATGAAGTAAAATTGAATAAAAATTAAGAAAAGAGGCATCAGGAAAACACTTATATAAATAGTTATTAAAGACTTGAAAGACAATAGACTGAAATTAAAGATAATCCATAAGAAAACAACCACCTACATTAAAATATGAGCGAAAGATCTGGACACTTGAGCAAAGAAGATACACAGATAGCCAACAAAGACACGAAAAGTTAGTCAACATGATTTGTCACTAAGAAATTTCAAATATAAATTACAATTAAATACCAATAATACATACCAATAAAATCACCCCCCAAAAAAACACAAACAAACTGATGACAGCGGTTACTGGTGATGTGAATTAGCATTAAGTTTGCATGCTTCATGGCCAGGGCACAAGCCCCCACCACACCCCTGCAGTTCCTTCTGGGCCTTGGAACTCTGGGGCTGTCAAGGTTGGTGCTACAAGCCCTGGAGTAAATGGCACTCACCCGTGAGATCTGGAGGGCCTTACCTGCCTTCTTCTGTTTCAGGTTGGTAGCTGCCAGCTCACAATCTCCCGAGTAACTGACACTCACCCTGTGGGATCTTATCAGGGACCACATTGTGTCCTGCACACCTAGGACTGTGACAGTACTGTGTTCCGCCTTGTGAGTCATAGGAACCTACCTTGTGAGACCCGTGAAAAAATCTATCTGCACTTCACTGCTCCATACCCATATCTGCTAGTGTGAATCCTGGCATAATAACCTGTGTTCACTCCATAGGACTGGGGCAAAGTCTCCCTAACATCCCTCAGTACTAGAACTAGGGATGTTGCTGCTGTATCAAGTTCACCCTTGCAGGACACAGGGAAGGCCTTATTTACATCACTGAGACCCAGGGCCATAGCTACTGGTGCTATAAGCCCCATCATCCCAATGATATGTTCATTTGGGGTTACAGTGTAGCAATTTATTACAAAGCAAAGTAGCCTTCCCATGTGATCCAAAAAAATTGTATTTTTAGGTTTTTACCCAACTTGTTTGAAATGTTATTGACCTTAATTTATTATTGACCAAGATGTGAAACAGTGCTATCCATCAAGTGAATGGATAAGCTGTGGTAGATCCCTCTAATGCAATACTATCCAGGGATAGAAAGAAAGGAACTATCAGACACTCAAAGATTTGGATGAATTTAAATGCATATTGCTAACGTGGGGGGGAGGGAGGCTCTCTGAGAATGCTTTGTACTGTATGACTCTAACTAAGTGACATTCTGCAAAAAGTAAATAATAGTAAACAATAACTGGTTGTCAGGATTTGAGCAGAGGACCCTCAATGTACACTGCACCTATTGGCACCTTGATCTTGCCTTCCCAGGCTCCATAAATCTGAGCCATTTCACTTGCTTTATAAATTACTCAGTCTATGGTATTTTGTTGCCACAGACCAAACAAATGAAGATAATGAATGTAGATAGAAAAAATTAACATCATGAATATTTAATTTGTTAATTTAATATATTTCAATAAAACATCAAGTGGTTTCTTTAAATTAGGATGGTGATGCTAAAAGTAATAGGAAAGAATGAGGAAATACCAGAGAAAAACTCCAGTGAACATGAGCAGTGAGGTTGAATGTTAGCACAGATATCACAGCACATCATAGAATGTCAATATTGTAAGTAGAATGGTATTTACATATGAACAGAAAAATTAAAGGAATTAAGCCTGCGCCGTGGCTCAACAGGCTAATCCTCCGCCTTGTGGCGCCGGCACACCAGGTTCTAGTCCCGGTCGGGGCACCGGATTCTGTCCCGGTTGCCCCTCTTCCAGGCCAGCCCTCTGCTGTGGCCCAGGAGTGCAGAGGAGGATAGCCCAAGTGCTTGGGCCCTGCACCCCATGGGAGACCAGGAAAAAGCACCTAGCACCTGGCTCCTGCCATCGGATGAGCGGGGTGCGCTGGCCGCAGCACACTGACCGCGACAGCCATTGGAGGGTGAACCAACGGCAAAGGAAGACCTTTCTCTCTGTCTGTCTCTCTCACTGTCCACTCTTCCTGTCAAAAAAAAATTAAAGGAATTAAATTATAAAGTCTAGAAATATTTACAATGTACACGAAATTCAGTATGTAATAAAACTGGATCTCTAAGCAGTTGTGGGAAAACAAGCTACTTCATAGATGGAGTTTGGGCATCTTGTATCCTTCTGGAAAAATTGAAATTATTACCCTATGTACTTTATACTATACTAGGGTAAAGTCCTGATGGACTAAAGATTTAATCTAAAAATCATAAAACCATTGGAAGAAAATAGAATTTACTTACTACTTTGAAGTGGCAAATATCTTTTACTTACTGTAAAATCTATGATAAAGACTGATAGATTCAAGGGGCCGACGGCGCAGCAGGTGGATACACTGGCCTGAAGCGTCGGCATCCCAGTTCGAGTCGAGTTTGAGTCTGGTTAGAGTCCCGGCTGCTCCACTTCAGATCCAGCTCTCTGCTATGGCCTGAGAAAGCAGCATAAGATGGCCCAAATCCTTGGACCCCTGCACCGGCGTGGGAGACCCAAAGGAAGCTCCTGGCTCCTGGCTTTGGATCGGCGCAGCTCTAGCCGTTACTGCCTCTCCTGTCTCTGTTTATAACTCTGGCTTTCAAATAAATAAATAAATCTTAAAAAAAAAAAAAACTGATAGACTCAAAAACTAACAGCTATGAAACTAAAATGAAGGAAATGTGAAAAAAAATCCCTTCATGGCAACAAATTGTGAGCAAGTTCAAATTGACAAACTAAAGAACATATTTGTTACTATACTCATGACCAATTTCCCTCATGTAAAGTGAACTTCTAGAAATCATAAGGGAAAGATCAATGATCCCATAGATATATAGGCAAAGGACATGAACAAATACTTCCCTGACATACAAATGACTTTGAAACATAAATGTGCTCAACTTCATTTGTAAGGAGAGAAATACAGTCTAAACTAACTCACATATATTTTTAATTATCTGGTTGACAGAAATCCTGAAGTTTGATAATAAGTTTGATAATCACAGCAAAGAAGTAGATAATAAGACAGCCACATATTACTTGTAGAAAGATAGATTGATACAATCTTTACTGAGGAATTTGGCAACAATTTTCAAAATTTTTCAACAATTTTCAAAATTCTATATGTACATATACATAGCAGGATATTTTAAAAAGTTTTGGAAAATCACATTAAATATTTATTTTGGTGCAAAATACTGAAATCTATGCATATGAGGGTTTTTCAAATAACTAATGGAAATGCATGTTATGAAAAATTTCACATTTTTTACCAAAACAAACATCTTTTAAGTCAATTTTCCACGAACTTTTTGAAGCACTCTCTTATATACATGCACAGTTATTATCTATCACCTTTGCCTCAGCAGTCCCATTTTTGAGAATTTAACCAACAGATACCTTTGCAAGTGTGTAAAGGGATCCATGTACCAACTTACTTCATTTTTTTTTTTTTGCTTTATTAGTAACAATAGAGGAGTAACCTCAACTGTCAGTCAATAGAGAATTGGTTAAATTCAAAGAAATTCTCTGCACCTATTTTAAAAGTGAAAAAGATCACTATACATAAATATCAAAAGTTCTCCAACATATATAGTTAAGTGAAAAAAGCAAGGTGTAGAATCATGCACGTAATCTGATCTATTACTTTTTTCTGTAGAATGGCAGGAAGTGTACAATAATCTATATAAAATTTATTCATACTTCTATAAAGGAATTATGGGAAAAAAACCACTAAGAAACAAATGACTGTGATTGCCCGGATTGAAGGAATGACATCAACATGAAGAAGGGGACTAAACTTCTCATTGAAGTCCTTTGATTTTACCTATTTGTGAGTTATATCTAGATTTTCTATTAAAGAAGATAAGTAGCCTCGTATTCCTTCAAAGCAAAGCTGTTATGTCAGTACCAGTAGTAAAGCGGCCACTGAGACCCATCCTTCCTGGTGAAGGAGTCATAGTTCCAAGCTCTCTCTAAGATGTTGACCTTTTAAGTGTCATATTCACAGCTTTGTGGGTTTCTGAAGGTTGCTTCTCTAACCTCAGATGCTCTTGAGATATCAACGTATGTGGATTGTTTTTAGAAAAATGTCATCAAAAAGACAATTTCCTTGGCACTGGGCAATGATTGCTAGAAGATTCTTACTAAGACATTGAAATATGATTTCCTAAACTAGCAGGCACTGCATTCTTGGTTTGGGAAAGTTATCCATGAGTACATATTGCGGTAGGAGATTGCCTTCCTTTCAAATTGCAGGTTTGCCCGAGAGTGGACACAGAGAGATTTTCCCTTCTAGAAGCTGGGCAGTGTCAACACTTTGATCTGAGTACTACTATCTACTATGTGCCAGAAACTTTCTGAATGACTTAAGTTCAACTTGACTTTTGTTTCCCCCTTTGGCTTATATTATTTATTTGACAGGGGTGGGGGGCAGAAAAAGGGGCTGGGCCAGGCCAAAGCCAGGATTCTGGAACTCAATATGAGGCTCTAAACTGGGTGGCAGGGACCCAAGCAACTGGGTCATCCTCTGCTGCCTCCAAGGGTGCACATCAGTAGGAAGATGTGTGTGAAGCAGTGTTGGGACTTGAAACCATGTTCTCCAATATGGGAGCCCCACTGTGGCAGTATTCTCATTCTCCCCAGAAAGGATGCGCAACAAAGATGGTGACAGCCTACCTTTGGAAGCCTACTTGTCTACCAGTGGCCACTGCTTATAAACAGAAAATACGGTATTCCTCTCCTTCCCTAGAAATTCTGTTTTTACCTAAGCATGGCTACTCTGGTATGAGATGCAGTGACTGACTCAGGGGGTATATAAATTGCTTTTCCAAATGCCTGCCCTTACATATACTTTTAGAGATGTTTTAGAGATATGCAAAATATCTTCATCGCATACTCCTAATCAACAACATACAACAAGCAAGAGACCAAATAGATAACAAATATAATATTTTCAATCAGTTTTAGAAAAGTATGCAATATAATAATCTTGGTTGGTTAATACTAATGTCTCTAGACAAAAAAGGTGAAGGAACAAAAATGAACTCAGGGAGTCACATTCCCCTTTAAATCCTAAATCACCCAAGGATTCTAGGCACTCCCAGAGAGATAGGCTTATTTCAAGTAGTGGCATGATTGGAATGATTGAAAATAATATCCAGCAAATTATTTTGCGGTTGACTGAACTACTTCACAAATTGGACTCTTAGCCTCAAAGAGAGTTAAATCAAGGATATTGATGGGGAAAAGTGGGATCCAGTAAATGAGGATGCGTAGAAAGACTCTCATTAAGCTAAGGATATTGTGTTCCCAAGTCCTTCCTTATTCTCCCATTTAGCCTTAATGCACACACCATCCTAGTCCCAGTTTTGATTCAGTCAATATCAAGTAATTTAAAATTAATCAAAAAGTATCAGAAAAATATTCAAGACATTAAGTATCAGAATACATTTTAAAACTAGGATCCTTTGCTTTGTAACCGTATGGTTCTTATAAGACTTCAAGAGCTACATTTGTCAGCTCATGCCTAGGTAAGAGCAGGATGTCTAGGGAAGGAGAGGAATACTGTATTTTCTGTTCGTAAGCAGTGGCCACTGGTAGGGGTCGCTTCTAATGCTATGCAGTCACCATCTTTGTTGTGCATTCTTTCCAGGTAAAACAAAAACACTACTACAGTGAGGTTTCCTAAGAAAAATTTCATCGAATCTGAGGGATTGTGTCACATCAATAATAATCCTGAAATTTTGTTTTTGGTTTGAAATCCTCTGTGAGATTTTACTCAGAGTAAAGGGGAACACACTTTACCCAATAATTCCATGTGAATACACACCTATCCATCTGTAAGCAACAAGATTACTCAACACTCTTGGAATTTAAAAAGCCACCCTGTTACCCACTTTTTTCTTCTTCAGGCTTAGGCTTTGAGAACCCTTTTTTGGCTATTTTAACAATTGGATCCACTTTAACCAAAATGACCTGAGCTAAAAACCATCAACAAGTGTTTTTCAGATTTCTCTCATAGATGGTTTTTATTGAAACAACATGAAGATAACTGTCTAGAAATGTGGATCTATGTAAAAGTCTGAAGAGAACTACAATGAATATTTAATGCTAGACCTCAGTGGTTGTGTAGGCTTGGTTACATAATGCACCAAGGTTCTATCCCTTCTGGAAGTGTTTAATGTCTCACAGGGACCATTCATCTCTCCACTCCCAGGTGATGAGACAGTTGTCAGAAGAACTCTAACAGCACTAAGCGTCTTGCCTGTAATTATTTCCATTAACCATGGGGGAGCAAGTTAATGTTGTTTTCTCTGGATCCTATTGTAGACTTTTTTTTTTCTTTTTTAAAAAAAATTTTTTTTGACAGGCAGAGTGGACAGTGAGAGAGAGAGACAGAGAGAAAGGTCTTCCTTTTTGCCATTGGTTCACCCTCCAGTGGCTGCTGCGGCCGGCGCACTGTGGCCAGTGCACCGCGCTGATCCAATGGCAGGAGCCAGGTGCTTCGCCTGGTCTCCCATGGGGTGCAGGGCCCAAGCACTTGGGCCATCCTCCACTGCACTCCTGGGCCACAGCAGAGGGCTGATCTGGAAGAGGGGCAACCGGGACAGAATACGGTGCCCCGACCAGGACTAGAACTCGGTGTGCCGGTGCTGCAAGGCGGAGGATTAGCCTAGTGAGCCGCAGCATCGGCCCCTATTGTAGACTTTTTATGCCTTTGCTGATAAGTCTTACCCAGTTTATCTCTCATAAGCTCATTTTCCCATAATGAACTCATGGTACAGTTGGACTTTAAAGTTCTTTCAAGTTTTATTTCTTCATTTCTTATGCTAAACAGATCATTTCTGGGGATCGGAACACCTAGATTGAAGGAAAAGTGGGGCTATTGGTATTCCCTGTAGAGCCTGCTAAGGCAGCAAAGAATTGCTTTCCTAAGGGATATTGACAAAGTGGATGTTTTCTTGCCCATTTTTTTCCTACTTTCTCTGTCACTCTCCTTTAAGAGAGTCTGGAGCCATTGATAAGAAGTTTATAAAATAACATTGGGGAAAAAACTCACTAGGTGGTTAGCTGTATGGTTTATCCCACTTAGCCATGCTGTCTCTGTTTGCCACAGTTGTATAAGGCATATTTTGGATTAGGCATAAAATTATACTTTCCTTCCTGAATCTATCTACGACAGAGCCCAACAGTATACATAATTGGACTGTGAAAAGGGATTGGAAAAAGTAAACTTGAATGAGTTTTTCTAAACTCCATGGGAAATCAATGTGTTGCCGAGCACTATTTATATAACTCACCTGGAATTTTCTCTGGGGGAAGTGTCTCTTCTGTCCACATACCTATCTAGTTCACTCCTCAAATTTGTTTCAAGGACTGCAAATATGCATGGCATCTTTCCAGGACTCAGTTCAAATTTGATTGCCAGAGGGCCCTGGAGCCTTGACAAGGTACATAGAGAATCCATAAATCAAAGCTCCAAAAGGGACATTGGGGAACCGATAATTGAAAAGTGATTACACACTTTTCTTTGCTTCCACAAGCCTAAAATGAGATCTTCTAAGAGCATGAATCAGACTATAAAAACTAACAAATTCTGGGAAGTGATTCTGAGGAGTAAGGTTCTTAAAGACCAGGTTCTGGGAGGAAGCACTGTAACCCAAGAACAATAATGGCTCAGGTGATTCATGAACTTCAGCTAATAAAGGACCCCAGGAAGATGCTGAGTTTTTCAATTGTTTAAGAATAGCTCTGAATGGCAGCCTCTGAGCCTCACAGATTTATGTTGTTAAAGTGATATCTTTCAGCTTTCTCCAGATAAAGAGGGTCTTCATAAAATAATTTTGAATTCTTTTCTCAGCCTTTCAACTGGCCCATTTCCTCATGACCCAGCAAGTTTATTAGGCCAGTGCAGTAGCGTGTCTTGTATTACAAGATGATAGTACAGTGAATCAAAAATAACTTACACTCTCAATGGAGCCAGACAATAGGTACTGGCTCTTATAGAAGCAAGATGATTAAGCCTGACAGTTTTTCTGTTTCCTGGAGTTAAAGTGTGTTTTTACTGAAAAACCCACAGAGGTTACAGGAAGAAATAATAATGTGGCAAAAAGAAATGATTCAGGGGCATAAAAATCACTTGAGTTCCACAATCTTTGAGAAAATATTAAACACTTTAATCCCCATCAATGTATTTTATCACAACCATCATTAACCTTACTGTAAGACATATTACAAGGTATTTCAGTAGATGGAATTTTGCCCTCATTTTTAGTCCTCTTAGTTTGATTCCTTCTAAAGAAGCTCACATGGAAACAACTTCTCCATATTCCATTGGAATCAATTCCCAGATTTACATAGATTACTTTTCTTAAAAGTTTGCAATATTTACTATTTTTCTTTTTCTTTCTTTCTTTCTTTCTTTCTTTCTTTCTTTCTTTCTTTCTTTCTTTCTTTCTTTCTTTCTTTCTTTTTTTTTTTACAGGCAGAATGGACAGTGAGAGAGAGAGAGAGAGAGACAGAGAGAAAAGTCTTCCTTTTTGCCATTGGTTCACCCTCCAATGGCTGCCACGGCCAGCGCGCTGCACTGATCCGAAGCCAGGAGCCAGGTGCTTCTCCTGGTCTCCCATGTGGATGCAGGGCCCAAGCACTTGGGCCATCCTCCACTGCACTTCCCGGGCCACAGCAGAGAGCTTGCCTAGAAGAAGGGCAACCAGGACAGAATCTTGTGCCCGACCAGGACTAGAACCGGGTGTGCCGCCGCCGCAGGCGGAGGATTAGCCTATTGAGCCACGGCGCCTGCCACAATTTTTACTATTCATATCTGTCTGTAATTAGTTTAGGGAAGGCTGAAAAAGTACTCTTTAATATTTCTATTTTATGGGTAGAGAAATTAAGGTGCCAAAAAAAAAAAAAAAAACCACGTAGAAAGTCAGTGGCAGAAATTCAATGAGAACTGAAGATTAGTATTCCCAAATCATTGCTATTGTTCCCTTATATTCCATTTTATGTTAGCCCCATGAATATTAGAATCATGCTGTCCAAAACACTCTCTTCAATGTACAAATCATAAAATGTTCTCTGTGAGACAACTGTGTGGGAAATCTCTCTGGTGGGAAAGGTTGCTGTGGAGTTATTCCTATCATCTTAGTGTTAACCTCCCTCTGTAGATTTTGTTTAATATTTTCTCACAATCATACTTGGCCTCAGGTTTGCCCCTGGATCTCTTGCACAGTTGTGGATACAACCTAACAAAAAGCAAACCTCTTTCCATCTATACTTCAAAAGATGATATTTTGGAAAAAGAAGAAAGACTGCATGACTAGAAAACAAAAGAATATAAGAGGAAAATAAATAAGAAGTCATAAGACAGATCTCTTTCCTGATATATAATATATCCCCTATGTGGGTTCAGTTCCATCCCACTTCCTGTCTGGGGGACCCAATACCGAGGATCCCAAGAAAATCTGAAAGAAGTGACAAAGGGTTAGAGGGCACTTCCATGGCCACCTGCTCTCAAATGATATCATCCCTTGGTGTATTCTGTGGGTTATTTTAATAAAAATGATGACTCACATTTCATTCTTATGTCTATACATGCAGGAAGATAAAAATCAGATTTTTATCTTTATATTTAATGTATATGGATAGAAATCAAAGAATATGCACCCTCTGATTTCTACCCCTATATTATATATAGGGATGTATATTATCTCTATATTATATCTATACCTAAAATCAAATAACTCATAGAATAGGCACTTTACTTATTTATTTTTGAAGTGCTGACGATATAAAAATACCCATCTTTGAGGCTGCATGATTGCTGAAAGATAAGAAACACACAATAAAGTATGTTTTATGCTTCAGAATGTGCTTATTTAATAGGTTGAAACTAATACTACCCCAAATTCCGTTCTGTGGCCTCTCTGGAAAATAGGGGTGATCTAAAAGTTTGGCTGTTTCTTCCGGATCTTAACATTAGATCCAAGAACTGTGGAGGAGAGTTACATGGAGGGAGATTTCCACCCACTTCCAGGAAAAGCTTTCTAACGAGTAGACCTTTGTACAAGGTACCTTGGGATTATGCATAACATAAATGAGTCCCTCTAACTGGAAATTTCTGGGGATTGGGTGAATGCCCACGTCTTAGAGGAGCAGAGGATGAGACTGGTACAACTGTGATGAGAGGCTGAGGCAGACCCTATGAAATGCACTGACATTTCAGTTAATCATAATTTACCACATTCCTAGATGCTCGATTATCAATGAATTGGAGGTGAGGGACATGCAGGTGACCTTGCATAATCTTTCGCTGATGAAACTGGACGTGTTTTAGGCTCCTTCAGTGTCCCAGGCTACGTATGGTTTTGAGTATGAATACATCAAGCCAATTTACAAACATGTGGATGGCCTGGCTAATCAAGGTAGCCGGACACACTGGACGTCAGATAACAGTTTACTGTCATTGAACAAACAACCACATTTGTTTTATTTCAGGTTAATAATAGACGCCTCTTTCCGATTCCTATTTTATGGAATTATAATTGGAATTAACAAATCAATTTTATCTTTTAGGTCACTTTCCAGAAACATTAACTGATTCGCATTTTTTAGCGCTTGGGGTGAGTTAGGAGAGCTAATAAGGACTCAACCTCTTATGCAGAACATCGGCAAGAAGCAGCTACTACAGCCTGATCCAGATTTGGAACGTAGAGGGCGTCTTCAACCTTGTTTTCTCGCTGTGGCTCTCTCTTTGGTATTAGAGAAGCCACAGGACATCTTTGACATGGTTGTCGAAGCTGGTTATTGCAGTGATATTTACCTTCCTATCTCGCACTTCTTTAAGGCTTGCATTGAAATATCAATAATGATTGAAATGCTAATAAATATTTATTTAGGCTTAGGGGAGAGAAGTTTATCTAAAATGTTGTAATAATAGAAAGAGTCGGCTAATATTATTCAGCACTTGTAGATACCAAGCTTAGGCTAAACCTTTTGCACACATTGTTGAAATGAATTCCCTTACTTCTACTGAGAAAAGTGATCCTGAAACAATTTTTTTTTAACGTAATTCAGCTAGTAAGTGTCAGAGCTGTTTTTGGAATATTGGCCTTTCTTACTCCAGAGGTTGAGCTGATTTAGGATTTTCCTTTCAACATTTTGCCCCAGCTCTCTCAATGTTTATTGCAGTGACATTAGGAAGCTCCTGGGACAGAGACTGAAGCAAATATTGAGTTTTATCATTTAACAGGAGAATATTATGATACCATGGTTATAGAGATAAAAAACATTTCACCATTTAGTAAAGATCAGATCTTTAGTAGTTACAATGCAATGGAATACGATGGAATAAATTTGGGTACACCATACCAAGAAGTTTCCCCCTAAAGGGTATTGGATTCTATTCTTTGCAGAAGTATTTTCCTGCCACTTGGTGGCAGTAGCTACCAATTAATTAATTTACAGGGCTGCTTTTATAATTTGCTGATCTTTATGTCTAGTTGGGAAATTTTTTTAAAGATTTATTTATTTATTTGAAAGTCAGAGTTACAGAGTGGCAGAGGAAGAGAGAGAGAGAGAGAGAGAGAGAGAGAGAGAGAGAGAGAGAGAGAGAGTCTTCCATTCATTGGTTCACTGCTTAGATGTCTGCAATGGCTGGAGCTCACTGACTGGAAGCTAGGAGCTGGTGCAGGGGCCCAAGGACTTGGGCCATCGTCTACTGCTTTCCCAGGCCATAGCAGAGAGCTGGATAGGAAGTGGAGCAGCCAAGACTTGAACTGGCGTCCATATGGGATGCTGGCACTGAAGGTGACTTTACCCATTACGACACAGTGCTGGCCCCATGATTGTTTTTTAAAGGACTTATCTCTTAAATGTATTAAACTTTTCATATGATACGTTTCTCTTTACTACTTTCTACCATCTATATTTTATAATTACCATCATCATCATCATCATCATTATTGTCTTGGACATGACTCAGTAATATCCTCCTGCCTCTCCTGAATTAAGATCCTTGATTTTCTTTTATAATACAGACTATACATAACAACAGTGGAAAGTTACCTTCATTGATTCTTACAGATGTAGAGATGTTTGTTGTCTGGCTAATAGAACTTGGAAAGAATGAGGGTTGAGCAAACTAGAATTAGAGAGCAACTTAGAATCATCAAGCCTTCGTTTATCATTATGGATTTACCACAATCAAGGAGTTTTGTCTCAATCCACACAGCCATTCATTTTACAGGGAAGAAACATTTTTAGGACAGTGTAAGTGATATTGTCCAAGAAACATTTGGACAGTGAGTATAGCTAACAAATGATGGAGGAAGGATTCAGATCCTGAATTATCTGACTCAAAACATGTACACTTGCTGCTATCTTGTGCTACCTCTAGGATGAAGGTTTTATCACGTGTAAAGTGAGAAAGATGTCTAATTTTCAAGCTGATAAGGGAGTTAAAAATTCTAAGTATGCTCAACTCTGATGCAGAGAAAAGTAGAGGAAATGAGGTTATAATGATGATGAATACACTTTGTTTAGATTTTAAGGCCAGTGGAAATTTGATGTGGTCTATTAAAATGAGCTATGGCAAAGTTATTTTTAAGAGGTATAGACAATATTTCCCTTAAATAATTATATGGAGCCATACGTAAGCAGAAGTCTATTCTAAACAATTACTAAATTTTAGTCCTTTAAATCATGTTTATTTAGAATATGTTAGGCCATGATGAAATGTCTACAACTTTTTTTCTAATTTAGCAACATGGCAGAATATACAAATTTATACATATTATGTTTTATACTACAAAGTTACTATTTTCAAATACACAATGGTAAGGCAATATGTATTCACATTAATGGGGACATTTCAGATGATTTTTGAGTGGGGAGCTTATGACAGATTTCAAAGCCATTTTTTCTCTTGTAATTCATGCAAAATCATAAGATATTTAATTTAACATTTGAAGAGATTTATTAACATAAAAGCATGTAGGCTATTTAGGTCCTGATTTATGTTTTTTGCATTTAAAGATCTACTGCATAATAGCAAGAAAGAAAATGAGGCAGTGAAGGGAACCCTCCTTATGAGACAAAGAGGATCTAAGAAGCATCTAAAAAAACAGGAAAGACCCACTTAAACACTGGAACAGGGAAGGAGCCAATGGAAAAATTTCACTTACGGGCCTCAAGTTTCCATTTTGTGAATGATTTTTTTAAACTAAATTAAAGAATCCCCATCTGTTTAAAATCCAACCAACAGTGGAGCAAGATGGCAGCTTGAGAAAGAGCCTCCCACCGTCACCACCACACAGAGATGCTGATTTGAATAGGTATTCAAGCACAGAGCCGCCTTTGCAAGAGCTACATAGACCAAACAGAAAAAAGAATCTGTGAACTCAAAGACAAGCAATTTGCAAATACTCAGTTGGAGAAGAAATAAGGAAAAAGAATCAAGAGAGATAAAGAAAGCTTATGGGAAATTTGAAATAGCAAGAGAAGAACCAAAATCCAAGTTATTGGAGTTTGAGAGGGATTTGAGAATGTCAACGGTGTAGAAAATATATCCCAAGAGAAAATGACAGAAAAGTTCCAAAATTTAGAGAAATACTCAACTTTCCAGATACAGAAAAATCTTAAGTTTCCAGTCAGATTCAACCCAATCAACTTTATCCAAAGATATAATCAAGCTCTCCAAGGTTAAAAATAAGAGAGGATTCTCAGAGCTGCAAGACAAAAGGTACAACACAGAGGTCCCAACCTGCCTGACTGCAGACTTCTCACCAGAAACCTTACAGGCCAGGAGGGAGTAGGATTGGACTGTTATATTACTGAGGGAAACAGATTTCCAACCAAGAATATTGTATACCTAAAAATTGTCCACTAGATATGAAGAAGCAATAAAGACATTTCCAGATAATCAAAAGCTGAGGAGTTTATCAACATCATACCAGACCTGTCTTAAAAAGAAATACTAGGGGCTGGCGCTGTGGCTCATTTGGTTAAACCTCTGCCTGCAGTGCCGGCATCCCATATGGGTGCTGGATTCTAGTCCCAGTTGCTCCTCTTCCAGTCCAGCTCTCTGCTGTGGCCTGGGAAGGCAGTGGAGGATGACCCAAGTGTTTGGGTCTCTGCACCTGTGTGGGAGACCAAGAAGAGGCACCTGGCTCCTGGCTTTAAATCGGCGCAGCGCCAGCCGTAATGGCCATTTGGGGAGTGAACCAATGGAAGGAAGACCTTTCTCTCTGTCTCTCTCACTGTTTAACCCTATCTGTCAAATAAATTTAAAAACAAAAAAGAAATGTTAAAGGAATTTCTCTAAATGGAGAGGAACAGAAGTTAATGAGTAATAACAGTTGTGAAGGTAGAAAATTCACTGGTAAGAATAACTAAAGAGACAAATTCAGAATGTTTTAAAATTGAAAACATGCTGCAAAAACCAGTCATGTCTTTAGTATGGAAACTAAATAGCAAAACAATAGAAAAATAATAATTACACAAAAATGGTAAGAGATAGGCGATATGGAAAAAGGTAAAATGAATGGAGTGTAAATGTAGGTTTCTTTTTTCCTATTTCTTGTCTCTTTTTTGTTTGCTTCTTCTCCTACCTATACAATCAATGTTAAGTTGCTATTATTTCTAAATAGCTTATTATGACCCAACATTATTTTAAGTCTCATGGTAACCACAAAGCAAAAATCCGTAATAGAGTTACCAAAAATAAGAAGCAAAGAATGAAAACACACTACTAGACAAAAATCACTTACCCACAAAGGAAGATGGTAAGGCAGGGAGAAGGAAAGAATAAAATAAATGAATAAAACTAGAAAACAAGTATCAAACAGCAGTAGTGAGACCTTACCTATCAGCAATTTATTAAATTTATAAAATCCTAGAATTAGAAGATGTGGAATGAATGAGAGGATTTAAAAAAATAAGACTCAACTTCAGTAGCTAATGGAAACTCACTTCATCTTTAAATATGGTAATACACTGGAAGGAAAATCATAGAATAAGTTATTCCAAGCAAGCAGAAGTCAAAAGAAAGCAGAAGTGGCTCTACTTTTACTTAAGATTAAATATATTTTAAGTCAAAAACAGTGCAAAGAGAAAAAGGAGTCATTATATAATAATTAAAGTCTCAATGCAGCAATAGGAAATATATATATATATATATATCAATGATAAAGCAAATATTAATAAACTTAAAGGGAAAGAAAGACACCAATATGATTTTAGTAGGTGACATTAACACCTCACTTTCAGAAGTGGCTGGATCTTCCAAAGAGAATATCAATAGCAACCATAACATCAGCAAAACTCAGTTGATTTAACCTGTACCCTGCACCCACTGAAGCTAGCAAACATCTACAGAATGTCCATCCAACCATGCAGAATACATGTTTTTCTCACCTGGCACATAGAATGTTCTCCAGAATAGATTATATGGTGTGTCACAAAAAATCTTACCAAATTAAAAAAAAAAGTAGCAATTGGATGAGGTATTTTTTTCTGACTAGAACACAATAAAACTAGAAATTAGTAAGAAAAACTTTGCAAAGTACATAACTACATGGAAATTACCTTACTCTGGGCCAGCACTGTGATGTAGTGGGTTAAGCCATTGACTGTAATGTTGCAATCCCATATGGCACCACTTCTTTTCCCAGTGGCTCCATTTCTGATCCAGCTTCAGGATCATGGTCTGGGAAAAGCAGTGGAAGATGGCCCAAGTGCCTGGACACTTGTCACCTATGTGGGAGACCTGGAAGAATCTTCTGGCTGCTGGCTTTGGTCTGCCCCAACCCTGTATCTGTGGCCATTACTCTCTCTGTCTTTCTCTCTGTAACTCCAACTTTCAAATAAATAAATGAGTCTTTAAAAAAAAAAAAAGTCCAACTTACTATTAATAACTAATGTATCAAGGAAGAAATTAAAGAGGAAATTTTAAAATATGAAATAACAATGTACCAAAACCTTTGGGTTATTGTTAAAACAGTACTAAGGAGGAAATTTATAACAATCAATGGCTAAATTTAAAAAGCAGAAAGATTGGGGCCGGCGCTGTGGTGTAGTAGGCTAAACCTCCGCCTACAGCACATGCATCCCATAGGGCATCAGTTTGTGTTCCAGGTGCTCCTCTTCCTACCCAACTCTGCCATGGTCTAAGCATTTAGTGGAAGATGACCCAAGTGCTTGGGCCCCTGTACCTGTGTGGGAGACCTGGAAGAAGCTCCTGGCTCCTGGCTTCGGATCACCTCAGCTCTGGCCACTGCAGCTACTTGGAGAGTGAACCAGTGGATGGAAGACCTTTCTCTCTGTCTCCACCCCCCTCTGTCTGTAAGTCTATTTCTCAAATAAACAAATAAAATATTTAAAAAGCAGAAAGATTTTAACAAAGCAACTTATCCCCGAATTTCAAGAAACTAGAAAAACAAATAAAATCAAAATTAATGGAAGAAAGAAATAAAACTCAGATCACAAATAAATGATGTGAAACTGCAATGAAATTAAGAACTGATCTTTGAAAAGCTAAAGAAATTTATAAATCCTTAACTAAACTACCTAAGAGAAAAGAGATTCAAATACAAAACATCGGATATGAAAAGTGAGACACCTCACTTATGATGAACACCTCAGAAATACAAAAGTTTGGTAAGGATTACTAAGAACAATTAATTACATGCAACAAATTTGATAACCTAGAAGAAATGGAAAAATGCTTGGACACACACACACCTTACCAAGATGGAATCTTGAAACAATAGAATACTTATACAAATAAATAATGGAAAAAAAAAAAAGGCCGGCACCGTGGCTCAGTAGGCTAATCCTCCGTCTTGCGGTGCCGGCATACCGGGTTCTAGTCCCGGTTGGGGCGCCGGATTCTTTCCCGGTTGCCCCTCTTCCAGGCTGGCTCTCTGCTGTGGCCAGGGAGTGCAGTGAGGATGGCCCACGTGCTTGGGCCCTGCACCCCATGGGAAACCAGGATAAGCACCTGGCTCTTGCCTTTGGATTGGTGTGGTGAACCAACGGCAAAAGGAAGACCTTTCTATCTGTCTCTCTTTCTCAATGTCCACTCTGCCTGTCAAAAAACAAACAAACAAACAAACAAATTAATAATGAACAGCAAGATAAACTCAGTAAGAAAAAGTCTCCCATCAAAGAAAATTCCTGAAGGTGTGTGTTGCTAAGTCACTGTTTGGAATACCTATACTCCTTATTGCAGTGCCTGGTACGAGTCCCGGCTACTCTGCTTCCAGTTCAGCTTTCTGCTATTGCACAGCTGGAAGGAGCAGATGATGACTCAAGTGCTTGGGTCCCTGACACCCACTGGGGAGACCTGAATTAAAGTCCAGCCTCCTGGCATCAGCGTAGCCTAGCTATGGCAACTTTGGGCATTTAGGAAATAAACCATCGGATGGAATCAATCTCTCTCTCTCTCTCTCTCTCTCTCTCCCTCTCTCCCTACCCTTTCAAATATCATGAATGAATGAATGAATAAATAAATAAGTTTCCAGGACTAGATAGTTTCATTGCTGAATTATACAGGACAGTTAAAGCTTTAACACCAATCATTCTTAAGTAACTTCAGAAAATAGAAGAGGAGAGAATTCTTCAAAACTCATTTGAAGAGGTCATCATTACCTTGGTAGCAAAATCAGACGACACAGCCAAAAAGAGAAAGAAAGAAAGCTGCAAGCCCATGTTTACCTTGATGAACACAGAAGCAAAACTCCTTAACAGAATACTAGCAAATGGAACCCAACAGCGTATTAAAAAATTATTCACCATGATCAAGTAAGTTTCATCTCTGGGATTCAATGCTGATTCACTGTGTACAAACTGATACACAGGATATCCTACATCAAGGACAAAAGTCATGTGATCATTTCAATAGATGCTGAAAAAGTATTTGATAAAAATCAACATATTTTCATGATACAAACTGAACAGATTAGGTATAGAAGGAACGCATCTCAACATAATGATGGCTGTAACTACTCTAAATGTGAAAAAACTGAATTCTTTCACATCAAGATGTGGAATTAAACAAGACATTTTCACTACTTTTATTCAATATTGTGCTGGAGGTCCTAGCCAGAGCAACTAGTCAAGAGAAAGAAATAAAGGGCATTCAAATTAGGAAGGAAAAATAATGAAATAAATAGTCACTATTGGCAGATGACATGATCTTACGTAAATATGTACGTACAGTCCCAAAGGTGCCACTGAAAGCAGTGATAGGACAAACATGCTTAGCAAAGTTGCAGGATACAGAGTCAGGATGCAAAAATCAGTGGCATTGGGGCTGGAATTGTGGCAGGCATCGTGGCTCAGCAGTTCTTGCTCCCACGTGTGATGCCTGCATCTCATATCAGAGTCTCTGCTGCTCCACTTCCAATCCAGCTCTCTGCTCATGCACTTGTGGAGGCAGTGGAAGATGACCCAATGACTTGTGGGAAACGTGGATGGAATTCAGGGCACCTGACTTTGGTTGGACTCATACTTGGTCATTGCGGCCATTTGGGGAGTGAATCAGTGGATATAATATATCTATCTGTCCTTCTCTCTGCCTCTCAAAAAAATAAATTTTAAAAAAGTCTGTAATATTGTTATATACAAATAGTGACTTACCTGAAAGAAAGTAAAAAAAAAATTATCCTATTTTCAATAGCTACCAAAAAGAAAAAAACCACGTAGGGATAAATTTAAGCAAAGAAATGAAACAATTCTTCAATGAAAACTATAAATTGTTGCTGAAAAACATTGAAGAAAGCACAAATAAATAGAAAGACAACCCATGTTCATGATTTGAAAAAATCAATTTTGTTAACATGTCCATGTCACTCAAAATGATTTATAGATTAAATGCAATACCTATTAAAATACCAATAGCATTTTTCACAGAATGAGAACAAGCGTAACCACAGAAATCTTTCAATAGACAAACCAATTTTGAGCAAAAAGAGCCAAGCAGGAGGCATTATACAACCTGTCTTTGGAATATATTATTTGGAGTGACTAAAACATCATGGCACTGGCATACAAATATACACATAGGCCAGTGGAACAGAGTATATACCAAGTATATAAATTGAAATATGTATAGCCAATTGGTTATTGACAAAGTTGCTAAGAATATGCATTGAGAACAGGGCCATCTTAAACAAATGGTGGTAGAGAAACTGGCTGTCTATGTGCAGACCAATGAAATTCGATCCTATCCCCTCACCATGTAAAAAAAAAAAACTGATAATGGACTAAAAGCTGGAGTGTAAGATATGAAACTGAAAATACTAAGAAAAAATGTAAGGGAAACACTTCAGGACATTGCAATGTGTAAATAAGATTTATAACAGATACCAAAAGCACAGGAAGAAAAGAAAAAAAATAGATAAATTGGATTTAATCAAACTAAAGAACTTCTATACAACAAAGGAATCAATCAACATAGTGAAGAGTCAACTAACAGAATGGGAGAAAATATTTATAATTATATATCTGACAAGCAGTTAATAACAAGAAAATGTAAAGAGCTCAACCAACTCAAAAGCAAAGAAAATCTAATTTAAAAAATGAACTGTAGATCTAAGCAGACATTTTTCAAAGGAACGTGAAAATATTGCCAATAGGGACATTAAAAAAAAAAAACCCTCAACCCCATTATCAGGAAAATGAAAATCAAAGTCACAGTGAGAGATCACCTCACTCCAGTTAGATTGATTTTTGTGAAAAGGACAAAAGATAACAAGTGTTAATAAGGACATGGATAAACCGGAGGTCATCGTCTAGAGGAAATATACCAACACACAGAGACAAGTATCACTCGATCTTACTCATGTGTGGTATCTAAAATAAATGATCTCATGGAAGTTAGGAATTTAATTATGGTTGGCAGAGGCTCGGAAAGAATGTGGGGAGGGAAAGATAGGGAAAGGTTGATTAATGAGAATTAAATTATAGCTAGTTAGAAGTAAGAGGTTCTAGACTTCTATTGCACAACGGGGTGACCATGAGAAATGTTCTTATACTGTATATTTCTCTATAACAAAACCTAGAAAACAGGAATCTGAATGTTTTCACCATAAAAATTGTTTTATGAGACAGTTATATTTACCTTGATTGTATATTACACAATGTATAGATGTATTGAAACATTAAGTGATATCCCATAAATATGTATAATTTTTATATATTTGCTAAACATTCAGAAAAAAAATGAGTCCAACTCAGCTTAGGTGGGATTTGCACACACAAAATCAGTATCCATGTGGGGAAAACTTTATCATTTTGCTTTATGTGTACGTCAGAAACCGCCTTGTAATAAACCAGAGCAGTGCTCAGTGGCCTAGAGGGTTCTATTTTCCTTTAAAAAGAGATTAATTATGTCTTTGTTTTATTTATTTGAAGGGGCACACACATACACACACACACACACAGAAAGAGAGCGAGCGAGACCCATCGTTTGCTAAATCTCCCCAAATGCCCACCATAGCTTGGACTTGGCCACGTGGGTGCTGGGAGTCAGGAACTCAATCCGGGTCTCCCACATGGGTGGCAGGGATCTAATTACTTGAGTTATCACCTGCTGTCTGCCGAGGTGCACATCATCAGGAAGCTGCAGCTGGAAGCAGAATTGGGACTTGAACCCAGGCACTCTGATATGGACTGCAGGTGCCCCCAGCAGTGTCTTCACTGGTGAAACAAACACCTGCCCCTAAAAGTACATTCTGCTGGGCACATTGAAAGTGTGCTCTGGGTTACAAACAGGTAGTGAAATACTGCAGCGAAGCAAGTCAACATGCTAATCGTCCCTTTGAAGGAAGGGCAGAGTCAAGGGCTTCTGTGAGTTAGCCTTGTTTTCATTAACTCCTACAGATTTTCCTTTTTCCTTTGGCCTCCTTCTTTTCCCAAAGTTACTATTTTTTCCTCCAAACAGCACTCAAAAGCGGGTCTCCTAGGTATGGAGGCTGAGCCTAACCTGCTGCAGTAGAAATTAAGGTGTTAGCAAACCACACAATTATAACTTGCCCAACATCAAGTAAATGCAATTTATCTTGCATTTCTTCCCTGAAAAAAAATATTTTTAAAGGTTTATTTTCTGGAGGGCAGGCTCTGCAGCATAGCAGGCTAAGCCTCAGCCTGCAGTGTTGACAACCCTTATAGCTGCTAGTTCAAGTTCATGTCCTGGCTTCTCTTCTTCCAATTCAGCTCTCTGCTCGTGGCCTGGGAAAGCAGTGGAGGATAGCCCAAGTGCTGGAGCCCCTGCACACACAGGGGAGACCTGGAAGAATCTCCTGGATTGGCCCAGCTCTGGCCGTTGTAGCCATTTGGGGAATGAACCAGTGGATGAAAGATCTTTCTCTCTGTCTCTCTGTCTGTAACTCTGCCTCTCAAATAAATACATACAAATCTTTAAAAATTTTATATATATATATATATATATATATATATATAGAGAGAGAGAGAGAGAGAGAGAGAAGCTTGCATCCATTGGCTCACTCTTCAAATGGCCATAGTGGCCAGGAATGGGCCAGGCTGATGCCAGGAGCCTGAAACTCCTCCCAGGTCTCCCACATGGGTTGTAGGGACACAAGTACTGAGCCATCTTCCACTGTTTTTTCAGGTGCGTTAGCAGAGCAGCTGGGGCTTCACTGGGCCCCTTATGGGATGCCAGCATGGCAGGTGCCTGCTTAACCCGCTGTGCCAAGATTCAGGTCCCCGACAAGTTTTTGCAGTTTCAGATCAATTGCTTCCATGAACAACATTTGTCTTTTTCTTCTGATCGTCAGCAAGATCTTTCCTTTGTTAAACCTGGATCCTTTCTCTCTGTCAAGTCTATCCATTGTCCACATTTTAAGACAAGTGCATCATTAATCTGTGTGTTGTCAGGACAAACATACCCTCATTTCTCAGCTGTTTTCATGATCACTGTCTTCTTCATGTTCTGTTGTCTTTCCCTTTCTCCCTCCTTATTTTTTTTATTTGACAGGTAGAGTTAGAGAGAGAGAGAGAGAGAGAGAGAGAGAGAGAGAGAGAGAGAGAAAGAGAGAGAGAGAAAGGGCTTCCTTCCATTGGTTCACTCCCCAAATGACTGCTACAGCCGGCGCTGCACCAATCCAAAGCCAGGAGCCAGGTGCTTCTTCCGGGTCTCCCATGCGGGTGTAGGGGCCCAAGCACTTGGGCCATCCTCCACTGCCTTCTCAGGCCACAGAGAGAGCTGGACTGGAAAATAGGCAGCCGGGACTAGAACCCGAAGCCCATATGGGATGCCGGCACCACAGGCGGAGGATTAACCAAGTGAGCTGCGGTACGGGTCCCACCTTTCCCCCTCTTTAAGAAAATTGTTAACAACATGTCCCCATTCCCTTGAAACAGTTCATTTTAAATGTTCTCACCATGAGAAACAATTATGTGTGATGATGAATAAATTAATATCTTGATTCAATATGTCCACAGTATAAATATAGATCAGAACATCATACTGTACTCTGTGATCGTATATAATTCTTGTCTGTCAGTTAAAAATGAAACTTGAAGTGCCAGCGTTGAAATCGGCCAGAAGGCAACAAATTGGTACACTTTCTTCTTTTAGTCAAGAGTGTTTCTAGCAAATTTCCAGATAGTTTATGTCTCAAATCATCATTCGCCGTATAGATGCTTGCCTCTCAGAAGAACTTGTTAACACGTATAAGCCTCCAATTGGTAGAAAGTTGCTTTGTGGTTTTAAGTGCATTTGAACAGTGGACTTTTGGTGTTTCAGTATGTTCCAGGACACTTTCTACTTCTAATTAGGACAACATTAATTAAACATCGTTCATTAAACAATTCCTTTCCCGTAGGGTCAGTTCTACACAGAAACGAGAAAGAGAGAGTCTCGTACGTTTTACACCACAAATACAGCTTCGGGCTCTCTGAAGGAGGAGCAAGCCTGCATCGTCTTCTTAAATATCTGTTGTTGAGGTTACAATGTCCTGATGCTCATCTCCCTGAAGAGTGTTTTGTTTCCACAGGAAGTAAAGGAGTAGCTGGGAAACTTACACCAAGCAAAGACGAATGGTTAAGAATGTAATGCAGTTCAAAGTTTTGTCCTGATTTCTGGGGTGAGAAATAAGGAACGTATCTGATTATAGGGAAAGAACATTACGATTGCTATTGTTCTGGTTATTTTAGTGCAGGAAGAAGCAAGCTGGCATGATTTTTTCTATTAAAGGATATGAAGGGGAAATACAACTATTAAAAGAGGAAATACTCTCTTTTTTTCTTGACAGGATGGATCGCATGAAGGCTGTGCCTCACCTAGCAGAAGGGGACCCCAGGTAGGGGCAAAGCACCTGCTATGGCTTCCCCTGCTGACCTGCTGGTCTTTGAGCTCCAGAGGAGCTAGCTCTGTGTATGCTCTGAGACACTTTTCCCTCTGGGAAAATGGGAATTGATGTGTGCTGTCTACCGAGGTCCAGGTTACAGATTACTGCTCCTTAGAATAAGGGCTTAAAAGAAATGGATGGGATATAGCACAGCAGTTAAGATTATAGTCTGGAGTTAGGCAGACAAGGGGTTCAAATTTTTGGCTATGCCACATGCAAATGCAGTTACTTATACTCTCAAGTTGCCTATCTGCAGAATGGATATACTACTAGAAGTATGCTAATACTTATCCTAACAGTATTATCAAAGGAATTAATTAAAAACATGCTTATGATATTTCTGTATAACTCTAATATACAAAAAGACATAAATAGGTGGAACTATTTAGTGAAAATTATTTAAATTGTATAATCTACTTAAATATCTGGTGGGTACAGACTAATGGCTGAATTCCTGAGAGAATTACCAGGAATAGTCTACACATTATTTTTTTTATCTCATTCACAGAATACTGTCTTGTGCCAGGCCCCTGTGTGTGTCTGTTAGGGGATGTGCTCATGTTCCCTCCTCCAAGGCAGTGAGTTTGCCCACATCACATCAATGTGGACAGTGGGATCATCCCCATTTTCCCTAATCATTGGCTCTGATATGATCGGCTGCAATGAGCCGGACTCTGAGGTTCAAGTAGAATATCCTCTAAAATAATGATCAAAGGTATTAATTGTTATTTTATGCAAAGGAAGTCATCTAAGTGTTGCCAATAGTATTTTTCAAAGCAAATGTGATTTTTTTAAAGCAAAATTATCACATCTAATGTGGGTTCGTGCTCCACGAGACTGGAGAAGAACACAGGATGTTGGTCATCATGACAGCTTCTTCTATTTTTAGCTCAGCCTACAATCGTTTTGCAATTCAGAGTGCACACAGCCAGATGCAAGGCAGCCAAGGCAGATCAAGGAAAGAGATCCAGCAGGGACAGCATCAGCTGCAAAGACTCACAAAACAGGAGGCTCAGTCGTGTTTCCCTGCTCTTTCCTATGCTGGTCACTCTTACTACCAGCAGTCTTCAAAATGTTCATGGAAAAGTTGTATCATGACAAAAGTTATGCATGAATTTTAAAATGTTTTTGTATCAAAATTAACTGTTTAGTTCCCTTTTCCATGAACTTTTTCATGTACTCTCATACTAAGCTCTCAAAACCCAGAGGCACTGTTGATTTCAACCCCCCTCTCTCTTCCCATAGCTCTTCCGTCACTTTAATTACCATGTGCCATTAATTCTATATCCTTAATGAGCCTCTGATTTCCTTTGGGATGCACCATCCCTCACTTGGATTATCTATAAGCTTTCACAAGATTTTCTCTGCCTTTTATTTCTCCAAGATTCTTCTGAATGCATTTCTAGCATCTTATTCATTCATAACTTTTTCAATGACTCCTGCTTGGCATCAGAGCTCCAAACCAGTTTGCCAGCTGGTTAAGTATATGGCCAATGTGAAGTGCCATATACTCCCAAAGTGTTGCATTTGTTCATTCCATTACTTTACTTGGAAAGTTTTTATTATTATGTTTACCTATTCTCTGGAAGTCCTCAAATTTGCTGATCCCATATGATGCTACCTGTGTTTCTGAAATTCAACAGTCCTTTTCTTTGTGTTTTATTACATCTTGACTCAGATGAGCATACTTCAAAAAGTTAGTGGAAAATAGAACTAAAACAAAAGTTTATTTTGGCACAAAAAATTTTGAAACCAAAGTAGTTTCTTCATCATATGCATTTTCCCTGCACTTATTGAATATTACCTGTAAGCATGGATTTCAAACATTTAGGGCCAAAATAACATCTTTTCATTCCATTTCAATGAACTTTTTGAAGTCTCCTCAATGAATAGCAACACAATTATTTACTAAGTTTACTGTTTATTTCACTAGGCCTTAAACTCTTTAAAGAGAGAATTGTTTATTTATATTTATAGCTGCCACCCTCAGTACCCTGCTCACTCTCTGAATCCTTAGTGTGGTCCTTGGCTGAGAATAGGAAATTACAAAAAGTTTGCAATGGAAAAGGAAAGTGTAAGGCCCTTGGTTACAGTGATTAACTATCAGTTGGTTATCAATAATTGTTGAGTAACTAAAGTAATAAATACAGTATTTACTCCCACAATTCCCTAAAGCTTCTCTTTCAGTGATTATCAGTCATGCTCTGTCGACCCTTCCCTGATTTCTGGGATGCTGGCTTCGGTGGAAATCTCCTGATTGCTCACCTTCTTTCCTCCCCATCCTCCATTTCTAGTATTTGATTCTTTCCTCCTACTCATTCTTTTAAATTTTTTTTTTAATTTATTTATTTGAAAAATAGAATGAGGTAGGAAAAGAAAGAATATTTCATCCACTTTGCTGATTCTCTCTCTAAATGCAAATGCTCACAATACCTGTACTGGGCCAGGTTGAATCCAGGAACATAGAACCCAGTCCAGGTTTCCAGTGCAGGTGTCAGGGGCTCAAGTACTTGAGCCGTTTCCTACTGCCTCCCAACATGCATATTAGCAGGAAGCTGGAATCAGGAGCTGAGCAGGAACTTGAACTCAGGCAACTCAAAATGTGATACATGCATCCCAAACAGTGTTTTGTCTGCTGCACCAAATGCCTGCCCCTAATTTTACCTTTGTAGCAAACATTTTGAAATGCCATCCTCTATGGCCAGTAAGGTCAATTAGAGAAAAAGAGAATAAATTCTAGAAAGTTTGTTTCATCACTTAGGAATGCAGATTCTCTTTCTTACTGGCCATAAGTATGGTGATGACATGAGCCCAGAAGTGCTGGGTCCACAATGTGAAAACTAATGTAGACAACTAGAAGAATCAGGCACTGAGCTGCAGCACAGATATCCTTTACACTCAGACCACTCTCATCCCTGTCACCTCCTCCTGATCCTCTGATATTCCTTGATTCTGGGTCTAGCACAACCCTCCACACAGTTCTCATTGGCGATATCCAGCACTTCTTCCTGAGACCATACGGATGTGCCACACCCTGCCATCCATGATCCACACAAGCTTGTTCTCTTTGTCTCTAGATCATGTCTGAAATGCACCTGCTTCTCTTCACTCCCCTTACTCCAACTCTTGTCCAAACTACTATCACCTCTCACCAGTGTCACAATAAATCTTTCACTTTATTCTTTGAATCCTTGCCTTCATCAAATCCACTTTTCTCTGAACTTGCATCTTCCATGTTTAAAAACCTGTCAGTATTATTCTTTTTTTTAATTTTTTTATTTTTTTGACAGACAGAGTGGACAGTGAGAGAGAGAGACAGAGAGAAAGGTCTTCCTTTTTGCCGTTGGTTCACCCTCCAATGGCTGCCGCGGCCGGCGCGCTGTGGCCAGCGCACCGCGCTGATCCGATGGCAGGAGCCAGGTGCTAGGTGCTTTTTCCTGGTCTCCCATGGGGTGCAGGGCCCAAGCACTTGGGCCATCCTCCACTGCACTCCCCGGCCACAGCAGAGGGCTGGCCTGGAAGAGGGGCAACCCGGACAGAATCTGGCGCCCCGACCGGGACTAGAACCCGGTGTGCCGGCGCCGCAAGGCGGAGGATTAGCCTGTTGAGCCACGGCGACGGCCTGTCAGTGTTATTCCTACTCTTTGCATCACCTATAAAGTGTTTCATGACCTGACTTCTTCTCCAGCCTTAGCATTCTCTGATTTCTCCCTTAACTTCATGAAATTAATTTCTTCCCATCTCAGGAGCATGGCATATGCTGTTTCCTTTGCCTGAAATACTCGTCTTCTTTGATTAATTCTGAGTCATGACTCAACTTTCTGCCTGCACATGACTTGTTCATGGAAGAACTTATTAACTTCATGGACTCAGTTCTTGTAGCTCCCCCTTTTTCTCCTTTGCAGTATTGCAATTAAATCCTTATTTATACAATTATCTGTTTCCTGTTTGTCTCCCCTCCATCGAGCATGTGTGCTCAAGGTCATGGTCACATCTTCTTGCTCTTTTCTGTGTCCCCAGAACACAGCACAATGTCCAATGAATATAATGGATGAATGAGTATTTTGAGAAAAAATTAATCAGACACAACTTGTCCAAAATCAATTCATCTTCTTGCTCACCTCCTAGATATTTGCTTAAATTTTTATTTTCAATGAGAGATTATTCTTAAAATAAATTGATTCCATTCACTGTTACCCTGAAGATCTTTCAATCTAGAAGAAAATTTTACTCAAATCCAATATTTTAGCACTCAAGTTTCTGGCATGTGGGCCACATCCTCTTCTTTTGGCTCTCTCTGTGTATTCTGGCTCAACTCCGGCCATTGCAACCATTTGGGGAGTGAACCAGTGGATGGGACACCTCTCTCTTTCTCTCTATCTCTACCTCTCTCTGTAACTCTTTCAAATAAATAAAATAAATCTTTAAAAAAAAATAAAAACAAGGAAGCTAATGTTAATGTCACATAGTTATGGAATTAAAAAGGACAACAAATATGGGAGTGCTTTTTGGCTCTGGAACATACAAGTGTCATCAAATGCTTAGTTTCTCCATCTACACAGAAAATTTTCTAAACAAAAATATCCCTTAAAATATTAATTATATTCATGAATCCTTCTTCAACCTTTCTATGCAGTCTTACTCAGAATCTAATAAAATATATTAGTACCTGTTTTAATACTGATATGCTGCCCATATTTTATGGCAATTTTTCATTCTATAACTGTCATTCCTCAGTATTTTGAACTCCTTCAATTCAGGTGCAACTTAAAAAACCTTGAAACCTTTAGCACTAACATGGGACCTGGCATATGTCAACATTTGAGTGAATATTTGCTGATGAATGCATAAATGAATTAATGAAATTCATGTTAGTGGGGGAGAGAAGTGAAGAAAGGCATCTCCCTCTGCAAACACTTTTGGTACTTATCAGATGATACTTGAGATCTCTTTGATATAACACAAAGATTTTAGTGGCACCATAAAAAAATGAAGATAGACAGACACATGTCAGGAGTGGGTTACTTAGGTGGCCATGTTGGGTAGCACCCTACCGTAACTAACTGAGCTGTTCTTGGTGTCTTTTGTAGCCAGCTAAGCCAATTCTGCCATCCCAGTTCAATGATAACTGAAAGTTTCTTAAAGCCTTTTCCCTTCTTTTTTAAAACACTATTTATTTATTTGAAAAGCAGAGTTATAGAGAGGCAGAGGCAGAGAGAGAAAGAGAGGTCTTCTATCTGCTGGTTCATTTCCCAGATGGTTGCAATGGCCAGAGTTGGCCAATCTGAGGGCAGGAGTCAAGAGCTTATTCTGGGTCTCCCGCACTGGTGCAGGGGCCCAAGCACTTGGGCCATCTGCTACTGCTTTTCCAGGCCAGAGTATAGAGCTGGATTGGAAGTGGAGTAGCTGGGACTTGAACCGGTGCCCATATGGCTAGTGGCTTTTACCCACTATGCCACAGTGCCAGCCTCAGCCTTTTTTCCTTCTATAGTTCATATTTTAACAAAATAAAGCATGAAGAGTTTCCTAATCAGATAATCCACTTATTTCAATCAAAGATTGCATTTAGAAAAGAGCTGTGCAACAGAAATTCAATGTAAGCCACACATGCAAATATATATATGTATATATATATATATATATAAAATTAGACTTTCTAGTTGTAATCAATTTTAATTAGTTTATTTTGCTTAACATATATGTATGTATCTATAGTTTTCAAAACCTAAAGAAAACTTGAGATCTTTTACATTATTTTTTCATACTTAGTCAATGGAATAAAGTATATATTTTATACTTACAGCACATCTTAATTCACACTGACCACATTTAAAGTGCTCAGTGGTTGGGCAGTACTGTGGAGATAGGAGGTAAGGCCTCTGCCTGCTGTGCCCACACACACACACACACACACACGCATATTTGTTCCAAATCACTTCAGGCAAATCATGTAGTAAGTTTGCTAATTTTGATTTCTATATATTTGGATTAAAAAAAATGAAAGAACTCAGCTAGAAAAGTTTCGTAGCCACAGGACTTGGATGTTTCCAGTACAACTCTTTGAATGCTCACAGCTTGATCAGTGAGCTTGAAGTCTATATTTAAAGACTTCTTGAAGGTAATTCACTTCCTTATCTAAATTGATAGTAGCTCTTGTGGGTTTGAAAATATTAGCCAACTTGTGAAAACTAGCTTCCATTTTCCAGTGGGTCTGGAACAGCACTGTGGAAAACATGCCAGAATTTCTGATGAATGCTATTTCTCTCAAATGTCCAAACGGGTGGAACCCCCTGACATTTGTTCAAGTTCTTATTTTGTTTCCCAATACTTTGAGATTATTCCTGTTCAGTTTGGGGCATTTGCCAGCATTTTCCTTTTGGTTGAAAGATCGTTTTAAGGATATGTGATATTTTCAGATATCTGTGGAAATAACTTTAAGCTACAATTTAGGTGATTTTGACTCTTCTCCTGATTCTGTAGCCACCTAAATAGACTAAATCTCTAGGTTTACATTTATTTATCTGTAAAAGAATGAAAGGAGAATGAATTATTTCTAAGTCTATCCAGTTTATGTTGTGTGATTTAATTATATTCTCATGCAGCAGGGAGAGAAAACATTTTGATGATGTTTCCAGTGCATCTCAAACTATAATGTAACATAATGGAATCCTTCTTTGACCTTCAGTTATTCAGCTGGAGTCTTGGTTTAGACAAAGAAGTTGGGGTTGGTGTTGTGGTTGGAGTGTCAGTTCAAGTCCTGGCTGCCATGCTTCTGATCCAGCTCCCTGCTAATGTGCTGGGAAAGCAGTAGAAGATGGCCCAAGTGCTTGGATCTTGAACCCATGTGGGAGACCCAGATGGATTTCTAGATTCATAGCTTCAGCCTGCCAGCCCTGGCTATTGCATCCATTTAGGGAGAGAACCAGAAGACGGAAAATCAATCTCTCTATTACTCTCTTTCTCTCCTTCCCTCTCTCTCCCTCTCCCTGTCTCTGTGTGTGTCTCTTCCCCTCTCTCTGTCACTCTACCTTTCAAGTAAATAAATAAATCTTTTGGTATAAAACAACAGCTAAAAACCCCAGAAGCCTTCCAAGGCTTTTTTCACCATTGGCCATTAACTTCGCCTAAGTCTTTGTTTTCACACATACTCATTCTGCTGTCTCTGTTTTAGAGTAGACAAAGATGAAACTGATCAACCAAGAGACCTCTCAATTTAACTGTAAGTCTAATTCTCCTTATGTACTCGATTTCCTCTCTCTGCATAGTTATATTCTTCCATCCCAATCCATTATTCACTTCAGCGTGGAGAAGTATTTCAAAATCTTTCTTACTAATAGAAAAAGAGTTTGTTGGCATCAAATCCGTTTACACCTATAGCCCTATCTTTCTACACAGAACCCATTCTCCTTCGTAAAGTTCTATACTTGTTATTTTCACATTATTTTATTTATTATTTTAGAGAGAGAGAGAGAGGGAGGGAGGGGGAGAGAGAGAGAGAGAGAGAGAGAGAGAGAGAGAGAGTCTTCTATCCACTAATTTCCTCCCCAAGTTTCTGCAATAGTTGAGACTAGACAGAATCAAAGCCAAGAGTCAAAAATTCAATCTTGGTCTCCCTTGTGAGTGACAAAAACCTAAGCATTGAGCCATCACTGCTGCCTCTGAAGATCTACATTAGCAGGAACTGGAGTTAGGAGCCAGAACTGGGAATTGAACACAGATTCTCCAGTGTGGGACATGGGCATCTTAACCAGCATCTTAATAGTTAACTATGTGCCTGCCTTATTCCCATACTTGTATTTCTCATTGTCTTTTCAGCACACTTTATCTTCCCATGACTTTACTTCAACCGATTTTGCTAAGGCAGACAGTGACTCCTCATCTCACAAAAGAAGACCTCTCCTTTGGGCTGCTCTGAAATGATGCTTTTTTGTTCCTCAGCATTTTCACTTTGCTCACAGCTTCCCATTCTATTTTGCTCCTCATCACTGTCCAAGCTCTGAATATTTTACTAACCAACAGCTTTGTCTGGGAGACTTCTATCAGGCATGTCGCTTTACCCTGCTGTTCACAGATCACAATTGCCCTTGGTGTCCCCATGGATTTGGTTTCAACACCCCTGTGAAAACTAAAATCCTTAAATACTCAACTCCCTCATGGCATGATATTTGCATATAACCTCCAATATTTTCCTGTACACTTTAAATCTTCCATGGATTGCTCATCAAATTTGTCACAATATAAATGCTGTATAAATGGTTGGTATATTTTAAATAAATAATGATGAGAAAGAAGTCTGTACATGTACAGACATTTTTTCTTAATGTATTTTCTGTCCATCATTGATTGAACCCCTGTATGTGGAATTCCATGAATAAGGGATGTCCACTGCACTCAAATATTTGGATTTCCAACACATCCCTTTCTTCTGAACTCTAGATCCATCTACCTAATGATCCACACCCAGATCCTCTACATTTGATATCTTACAGGGGTCTCTACCTTGAAAGCCATAAGTGGAATCTTGCTTTCTCTCAATCCAACATGACTATCAACATCACCTGCCCATGCATACACACACACACACACACACACACGCATGCACACATACACACTCTCTTTTTAAATTATCTGTTTCTTTAAGAGTAAATGGAAACCCTATCCTGTAGGTTGCTTTAGATGAAAATCTGGTTATTATTTTTTTAAACAAACTTCACTGGCAGCATTTTTTTTTCTTATTTGACAGGTAGAGTTAGTGTGAGAGAGAGACAGAGAGAAAGATTTTCCTTCCATTGGTTCACCCCCCCCCCCCCAATTGGCCGCTATGGCCAGCACGCTGTGCCAATCCAAAACCAGGAACCAGGTGCTTCCTCCTGGTCTCCCATGAGGGTGCAGGTGCCCAAGCACCTGGGCCATCTTCCACTGCCTTCCAGGGCCACAGCAGAGAGCTGGACTGGAAGAGGAGCCGCTGGAACTATAACCCGGTGCCCATATGGGATGCCAGTGCTGCAGGTGGAGGATTAACCAAATAAGCTATGGTGCCAGCCCCTGGTTATCATTCTTAAAACTACAGTGGCCTGTAGCCAAACACAAAGTCTTGTCAACTCTTCATCTTCAGTATGTGTGTTCCCTATTTTTTAGCACTTCCATGCTCACCATGATAAAATCATGTCGTACAGGCAAGTAGCCTGCCAGGTAGACCTGTGACATCTCAACTTGTCTGAATCAAGTTTGTTTTCTAAATTGCAGTCAAGAAGGACCTCCTTTAAATATAATCTTACCCCCTTCTTGTTTAAAAAACTTTCAAAACTGCCATTATAGTTAGAGAGAAATCAGAAAATATAGCATGGGTATGAAGCTTGAAGTGACTTTTAGCCATTCTCTCTACCACACCTAGCACCTTCCACCTCTTCTTCTCCACTGACCCTTCCCAAGTCACCTTGTTCTTTATTCACTGTCTGAAAACACCACACTTTTTCCATCTCAGGATTTTCACCCATCTCATTATCTCTAGAAGCCTAACTCCTGGGAGTCCCAGGCCTTGAGTTAGGCCATCTACCAATCTAGCTCGTAGGGTTTCTCTGTCTTCATTAGATTCACATATCTCAATGGACTCATCTTTCCCCTGTGCTGATTCTTCTGCCTTTTTAGCTTAGCATTCATCGTTAAAGGAATTTACTTTTCTACTTTCCTATTTATATTCCTTTCTTTTCTGAGTACCTCCCAATTATTCAGTGTCCCAGAATGAAATATCATAAGTAAGGCATTGCATTTCCAAGCCACATTTCTACCACCCAGTTTAACTAGAAAATGAGAATAGAACCATAATTCTCACAAATATAATCTACTGCACAGAAAAAACAAAACACTGAGAGGGTAAAGTGCACCACAGCTATGTTGATGTGAGGAGCTACCCTCCCTAAGCACTGGGGCATTCTGGTGGCTTAGCAGATGAGGGGACACAAGAAGCAACCACAGCAAATCCAGAATTAAACCGAAAACACTCAAGGGAGAGGTGGGGAGAGTCACCTCATGGTGTCAAATGAGGATGCACAGCAGGTAGCAAGAGGAACCTTTTCAGGGACCTTATAGTAACTGAATGAAAGATGAGCACAAGAACGAATTTCAGAGGAAATTATCAGACACAGCATGCAGCTAATAGACAACATCAAGCATTGTTAAATAAATTCAAGTTAAAAAAAATCTCAGAAACTTCCCACTGGCCCAGGACCCAAATCTTTCAGGACCTTGAACAAATCAGTGTTGATTCTCAGAATATCATTTCTTCACATCTCCTCCTCAGCGGTCATGTAATGCAGTCTTTTGTATTTTTAGTGCATTATGCATTGTGTTCTATTAAAGTTCTGTTTTGTGATAGATTTTCTGTTTTTTAAAATAATCTTGCATATTTTGAAAATGGTAAGCCAAGAAAATGTTTTGATGGTTGAGCTGTTTCTGTTCGAAGAGTGGCAAGGAAAATTATAACTAAATTAGTGGAATTTTGGATAAGAGGGACTTTGATTGCGATTATTCAGATAAATCTTAGTAACAGTCATTGTTCATGCTAGTCCGTAGGCCACAACAAAACAAGCCGTACATTGCAGTAACAAATGTGGAAGCTTATCTCCTGAGTACATTATTTTTTGCTATCTTAGTCAAATGCAATAAATGAATGGATTTAAAAACAGATTTATATGAACATTTCTGGAGGAAAATAAAGCAGAATGTGATCTATATTAAATATCCAGGTCTAAATAATGTTATAGAAAGTATTCTATGTATTAGAGTAGTTTAAACTTCACGTACAAATTTCTACTACATAGAATCTCTATAATATAGTTCATAGCAATTTGATAAGTATATGGTTTGTATACCTTAAATAAAAAGTTTCTGGAGAAAAAAATTTAAAAAAAATAAATAAAATAAACAAATTAACTATAATAACTTTACAAATATACAAATCAAGCTAATATTAGAAAGAAATTATGGGCCGGCGCCGTGGCTTAACAGGCTAATCCTCTGCCTTGCGGCGCTGACACTCTGGGTTCTAGTCCCAGTCAGGGCGCCGGATTCTGTCCCAGTTGTCCCTCTTCCAGGCCAGCTCTCTGCTGTGGCCAGGGAGTGCAGTGGAGGATGGCCCAAATGCTTGGGCCCTGCACCCCATGGGAGACCAGGAGAAGTACTTTGCTCCTGGCTTCGGATCAGCTCAGTGCGCAGGCCGCAGCGCACCAGCTGTGGCTGCCATTGGAGGGTGAACCAAAGGCAAAGGAAGACCTTTCTCTCTCTATCTCTCTCTCTCTCTCTCACTGTCCACTCTGCCTGTCTGCCTGTCCAAAAAAAAAAAAAAAGAAGAAAGAAATTATTATCTTTGTAAGTATCTGATAGCATGAAATATTTCTAGCATCATTTACTATTTGTAAAAGTATTCTGCTTCTATAGCTATCAGCTTCATAGCTATTGCTACACATTTTGAAAATCATCTGAAGTACTTGTAAAAAATAGGAGAACCTGGGTATGATTCATTACTTGTGACAGAGTCACTAATATGAGATATTAACAAGGGAAATGAAGTAAGGGGCATATGGGAACTCTGCATTACTACCAAACAGCTGTTGGTTTGTAAATTTAAAACTATTCTGAAATAAAGTGGTTTTTAAAAATGAGTAGAAATAATTTAGAATATTCATTTGATCACAATGAAAATTCTGATGTTTTCTATATGAGACTTTCGTAGCTAGATGCGTTAAGACATGTCTTTGAGTGAAACTGTCTTAAAATAATTTCTAATGAATGTATTGCATGCCATTGCTAATGTTGACTCAAAATTTTATTTTTTGTGATTAATGATATCATCTTGATGTACATGGTTGATAATGTTAGGATATACTTCAAAAAACAATTTAATAAGCATATTTATGTATAACTCAAGATATTTGTATATTATATAGTTGTCCAAATATTCATTGAGTTTTGCATATATTTTACATTTAAACTTCCTTCATGTTAATTACAGGTAACATGCACTTAGATATTATACTATTTTAGAACAAATATTCAGACATAATGCACACAACTTGATACATGTGACAACTCTAGCAGAGTGTAAGTAGTAGATGATGGATTTTGTGAAGGAGAAAGAAACAAGTGTACTCCTTGGGTGCATTCCAATGTTAAGTCTGATTTGTGACCTGTTCTTTTAGAGTTGAAAATAGCCAATACCCTGTGGGAGTAGAAGATGCACTTTATGCTCTTGCTCAAAATTGCCCATTCAACAGATGGGCAGATTCTGAAAGCAATCCATTCATGGAAATAAACTACAACCACACAGAGGGTTGTGACATTATGAACTTACACCCAAATCAGGGCCTGAGTCTTTTAAATGCAGTATATTCTGCATATCAGTGACAATTATCAGTTTCTTCCTAGAACTGTTTGTCTCTCCATCTCTCCTGCCCCCTCATGTGCACACACACATGCACACACATATATTTGTCTTAAGCAATTTAATGTTTTTCTAATCATAACTTTTAAAACTTATTTTACTTCCTGATAATTAAATCCTACATTTTTTAGATTCTCATTCCTGACGTAAAGAAATTCATCTACTGAGATAAATGACATAATGAAGGCAGCTGGAATTCTTAGGCAATGGAGTATATTATAGATGCAAGTTGTCACTCATGTTATTATTAATGACATTATTATTATTTCAATTCCTTAAAATAATCCAGTAGGAAAATAACTGGCAAGAGACAAGTATAGAAAAACTAAGAATTCCAAAATCCCAGCCAAAAATAATGAGAATGTTGTATATATGTCTCTATTTGATAGAACAAATAGAAAGTTATACCTCTTTTTCCCAACACTGAGATAAAACAATTATTCCTGGGATCCTAAAACATACACATCAAATCAAAAACTGTTATCAGTGGCCTTGTGATGAATACCATTTTCAAACAGAGGTTATATGATGTTCATGTTAGTGAGCCTATGGTTGAAGATCAATTACATAAGATCTTTTCATAAATTTCTAAAAATGAAATATGTCCATAATTACAGAGATAGAAACTACACACATAATATAGATTTTCTAGAAAAGTAGAAAAACATGCAATTATCATTGTGTGTCACACATGGGAGTTGATACCTAATATGTATATTGAGTATTTTTATTTAAAGTTTACATCTCATTTTTAGAGTAATTCCATGAGATAAATAATAGTATTGCTAGTTTGTAAATGAATTTAGTGACTGCTCAGTGAGATAATATAACTCACTCAGGAGTAAACAATTAGAAAATGTGAAAGCTACAATTTGGATCCTAAGCTGTTTTCATTTCTTTGTGTTCTACTGATACCTCCAATTAAATGAACAAGTTCCTCTTTTTATATGCCAGACAGCTGTGAGGATAATTGGAAACAAATAATTTATGAGCTTAAAAATCCAACATCAGTAGAAAAAAAATTCGAAGCTGTGGTTAGATTTGTGATGTCGACTTATACTTCCCTCAAACCTCAATACTGCCTTCAGTCAGGTCTTTTGGTCCTGGATACATATTCTGGGATCAGTACTGGTTTCCTGGAAACTGAGTGTCAATGCGTGGGCCTAACAGCCTTGGCCTCATGATCAGTGAGTTCTACTCTACAGAGGCTCAAGCCCAGTTGGGAACTAAGGACCCACCAACAGTGCCATTCTTTCATGATCCTTTTAAAATTGCTCTCTTCTTATTTAAATGAGGTAAACTATCAATTACTCATTTTTTACTTAATCCTTTCTCTGCCCTAACCAGGGTGGTTTTTGCAATCTCCCACTACACTCAGTGTTGTTGCTTCTCTACTCCACAGCTCCTGTCCTCACTTTCTGTGTGGTAACAGCTACATTTGTCTCATTTTCTCTCCTCTGCCCAATGGAAAGCTATCTGACCATCAAGAGTCAGATAAATTCCTCCATTTGATCCCTCTTTAAATTTTGAATGCTGTTTAATTTTTTTATCTTATGTCTTCCTGACTTGCCTCATAATAGTTAAGAACCATTTAAGAGACTTTAGTTTGGTTTTGTTTTTCAAGGCTAAGAGGAGGAAGAGTTTTAGTCCACTGTCTTAGACTAGGCAATCTGAGACAATAGACTTATGCTTGTTGATCAATTGCTGATTCTGGAAAATAGATTAAAAGAATGACAAGGATTTGGCCTTTCTGACTTCCTGCCTGACTCATAATACTCCTGAGGTCAGGTCTCAGTGCACATTTTTTTTTCATGAAAATTTTCAAAGTTCCACACAATCACATAGGAAGAGCACAGACTTTGTTCTTGCTTTACATACTTATTCAGCTGAGTAAATGATAGCAGGCCCCAGTAAGTTCCTTTTCCTAATTAAATGCTATAAAATGCTACATTCTTTTCAAAGCTTTAAAGATAAGTAATAATAATTATATAGACATTGGGTATTCGTTAATAAATCATGCCTAGAATTATTTCTACAAGAAAATAGACCAAGTTTCCTGTCTTCCAAGGTTTTATATATATAACTATTGATATTTTCTTTTTGTCTCTACAACACAATTTTTTCTTTTATTTAGCAATGGATTACAAAAAGTGAACTTCAAATTGCTTCTCAAGAGTCTTAACGCTAGTACTAAGAAATCATGGGCACAAGTTAAGGTTAATAATCATCATTATTGAATCTAGAGACTTAACTGATGCGTCTATGGATAATATAACATGTAGTAAACATTACTTTGAAAGCAACAGAAGCAGTTAAAACAAAACTGTATAAGTTTACAAGATATTAAGCATCTTTATCAGAAATATTAATTTATTTTTTATCTTGGATTTCAGAGAAATGCTTACATAATTATAGATGTTTCTGAGTACTTCATTTTATGGCATAAATAGTAATCATCATGCTAACAATGTTTGATTTGCTTAGTTTATATACTTGCTAATTGATCTGCTTTATAACAGATTTTCTACTCTCTCACACTCCAAAAGAAAAACAAAAGAAGAGGTGTTTTCTACAACAGCTGTTTTGTCATTCAGTGTTATCCATGTTTACCCAGATTCTCTAATGTGGATCATGTAGCTTGGATTTAATACAAAGCCAAATACAAATACACATTATGTGATCAACACTGAGAAGACTAAGTCCACAAAGTCTTGATTAAGGATGTTAGAAAAACGATAGAGCCAATGTAGCATGGGTGGCCTTGAGGTCTCAGGCTGCCAGTGTGTAGCCCAAGGGCTGCAGAGAGAAGGCAGCAGCTCTCTGAGCACTTAGGCTGTGCTAGGCTTAGTATCCACAGCTTTATATGATTTGTTTTTGAGCTTCACAGCAACTCCATGAAACAGGCACTGGGATCACCCTCCTTTTCCAGATACAGACACTGTGTCATAGTGAAGAAACATTGACATCCATTGTCACTGTCACATTGGGTGAGATATATGGATCTCATCAGATTGTCATTCAATTTGACTGACTAAGGTCTATATAGATCTGAATCATGAGAAGGAATGTGTGGTTCTGTGTACCACATAGGGAAGTAATCACATAGCTTCTTCCTCTTCTCTCTCTCTCTTTTCTAGAAATATGCTCAATAAGTCTTTACAGATAGTTATCTGATTATCCGGGCATTTTCCATTTGGTGTCTTGGAACATCTAACTGCAGAGTAAGCACAAGGTTACTTAACAAGATTACTAAGACAACACAAACATTTTTATGTACCCCAGACCTAATTATTCGGGTATAGAAATGTCATTCAAATGATGATGATGAGATATAGATATAATTAGATATACATATAGCTTTTTAATGCAGTAGGAAGATGAGATTTGGTTTGTCTCACAAGTGAAGTGATGTTTCTGACCCAACATCATTTGAAAAAAAAATGTTGGAGATTCCTCATTTTGGTTGTGTGAGTGGTGGTGGTATGCTGAGGGGGTTGAGTGGGTTTGTGTATGCTGTGTGCAATGTGTGCATATAGCAAAAATCTGTTGTAGTTTTTATTGAAGATAGGCACAACCAATTCAGTTTGGATGGTTGTGGTATATCTATCATGTACCAAAACAATTAGTGCAGAAAGACTAAGTAAATGTGCAAAAAAGAACAATTACTTGACTGTGTTGGAAGTGTATTTTAGATTCTTTACTAGTATTTAGCCAACACAAAGAGCCAACTTAAATATTTTTAGGCAAAGCCATCCAAATGAAGACATTTGGCTGCTTCTATCATGCAAACTGCCAACAGGTAGGTGGCAGATGCAAATATTATCTTTTCCCTCCTAAATTTCTAAGATGGAGACTTCATGACTAGTTATTCCTTTAGATAAGGACCAGAATTCCAAAGGAAATTTTTTCTTGGATTCTAGACAAAAAAAAAAAATCAACAGCTTCCACTTATAAATGAACAGAATCTGGACTAAAAATCTCATAATGAGAAATAATGGATAATGGATAATGGTGAAAGACACCATGTTCTTTTTCTATCATACCATTATCAATCACCACCAGAAATGGACTACTATTTATATCTCTTTTGCTATGTGATAGGTACTTAAATAATAACCACATTTCCTAGTAACTTGGAATGCCTAAGTAACTCATTTAATTCTTAAGCTCAGGAGATAACCAGCATCATTTGAGAATAAGAGTATGAGTCATAAGGAAGTGACTCTTTGTCAGTGTCTGCAGATCTCATGATTGGGCTGTCTTCTTAAAACAAAACTATTTGTACATTATGAAATGTCAATGAGATTCTAATAATACAATGGTGGCTAATTTTAATGAGGTATTAAGGAGTAAGACTTTAGTTTTGAATATTTAAAAAAATCTTGAAAAAATATTCAAGTATTCATGAATTACTTATGTAATGAAAGTAATTTTTAAATGGGGCATACATGCATACTTGCATATTTTTGAGGATAGGAGAAGTATTTCCATCTTTGGATAAAAGATATATATCCCTTATGTTGTCTATTTTGATCAAGGAGAAAAATGTTGTACTCTCTACTTACAGATTTTGAGCTCAAATTACGAAAATTAAAGTTACTGTTTAGAAGGTTTCTTTCACATTCTTTTGTTTGTTTTTCATTAAATAAATCTGATAGATTTAAATATTGTAGATATTACTCTGAAGTAGCTCTCATTTGTGCTGCTCTGCTATGGATCCAATTGTATACAGATGAATTTCAACAAAATCTTAGACTTGGCACAGTTGTTGCCATGGTGAATCAGGAGTCTACAGAACAGGTATGTGCTTTAACGATGTTACACATTTCACTGAAGGAAAACATTAGATTCATTAAGCAGATACATTTGTGCTATACAAATCAAGTATGCCCCACAATAATAATATTTTAAGTAATTTAGATACGAACAGTTTCAAATATTTTAAATGTACCTTTTGGCTTATATGTGAGAGAACTAGGCTTATAAAAGTTTGTTTTTAATAAATTACATTTTATAGAGTGATCACCAGGTATGGATGTGTATGATATGTAATAAACACAACTCAGCATCAGAATTTATTCTGGACATCACCATCTGAACCTGTAGAGTTTCAATGCTATCCTAGAGCAACTAAACAAAATTGTCAAGAATGCATGAATCTACATGCTATAAAATCCAGCCTTTTTCCTTAAAGATAATGCTCCTGATGCTGAAAAAAGTGACTTTCACACAGAAACTTGGAAACACAACTCTGTGCATTTAACTCCAGGTTAATAAATCTTCTCCATCAATTTTTTTTATATAATTATGACTTTTTCAGAGCAGTTTACTCAATGAGTATTTCACTGTTACTGAACATGCCTTTGGATTTTGTCCTCTGATTGTAAGTATTGGTATTAGTTACAGCAAAGAATCAAGAAGTAAACATGCTATAAAATTACAGCTAAATGATTTTTTTCCTTCCAATTCACTGTATTTTTTTAGATTGACCATAGGAAGCCTGATTATGAAAGACTGAATGGAAATGGTCTATATAAGCATCTATCTTATGTATCTTAAGCCCTGTATCTTGATACTATATTTTTCAATGAGTTTTTTTTATTTTGAATATTTGAGGTAAAATAATCAGAATGGTGTTCTAAATGTCTCAGTGCACTTGTCCTAGATAAAAAGCTTATGATTTCATAGCCACCCCATTCAATACTAATTCCTTTGTAGTATAACTTTAATTTCCATTGGCTTTTAAATTTAATTCAGAACTCTTACTAATAATGATATTAACATGCTGAAAAAGTTTCTGAGCATCAAAAAAATGCAGTGTGATTATAGACTACATGTATCCTGACAATTTAATTATTGTTAACTTCTCATTTGGTATTCATAAATAATGCAGATTTTTAATGCATAACTTACCAAAGAGATTCATAATTGTCAATCTAGTTTCCCTCTGCATCTCCCTGGATTCTTATTGGGAAGTAAGAATTGATACTATTATTATTAAAAATATGAGAATGATAACCCTGCTGCCTTAGACTGGCACACCTTCTCCCACCATCTGGTCCTAACCACTGTCTTTGTCCTTGTCTTCATCTCATACATCCCAGCCCCCACAGAGCAAAGAAGCCTAGTATTCCTGGAGCACAGCCATCTGGCCCCATTCTTTGTCTTCATGCATGCTACCTGGAAGGCTCTCTTTTCTTGTGCCATGCACTGCCATTCTCGGCATCCAGTGGAGGCTGCTCCTACATGCCATGCACTTTACTTAGCACACGATTTGCTTTGTGCCTTGGAATAACTTTGCTTTGCCTGATGAGGAAACTAATCATTCCCCAATAAGTGGCCGATTTGAGACCTGCAAGCAAGTAGTCTGATTTCAGATTCCATTCTGCAATGTCTTAACAGTAATACATTGACTCCAAATCCTAGCACATTTTCAAGATCCAGAGTAAAATAATGCCTATTCTGTGGATATTTCATGAACAGCCTCAGCCTCTCCCCCATGCCACCCTGTTTCTGCTCCTGCATCCCCTGGAAGTAGCACTCTAACTTCTCACCTTGTAAAAGTGAGGGAACCCTTCTTGTTTTCTCTAATGGAAGGAGCCTTTGGAGGACAGTGTTCTGATTCACCTTGAATAGTCTCTGCATTGAAGAGTAAAATGTCCATCACATGCTAATCCCTCTACAAATACTGCTTATATGGAATCAACCGAGATATCCATCAACTAATGCCTGGATAAAGGAAATGTGGTTTATAGACATGATGGAATATTACACATCCATAAAAAAGAATTTGCTGAAATTTGCCACAATATAGATGGAACTGGAGATCATTATGGTAAATGAAAGATGCCAGAAAAAGACCAATAGCACATTTTCTCCTATATGTGAAAGTGAATATGAGTATTAAAAGTGTATGAATTTGACATTATTTGGTGTACATATATGGTGTGCATATAGTTAAAATATTTTCTTCATTGGATTATACCATCTATATGACAATATATCCTTCTATTCTCACTACATGCTCACTGTCATGAATCCCACGTGTTGTGATAATATCCATGTTTTCTAGAAAAAGTAGTGTATATTTGTTATGCATAGGATATATACATATGAACTGAATATGACAAAATATTAAGTACTGTTCAATCTCAATATTAAAAAATAAAAGCAAAGTTAAAAGGCTGATGATTACAGACCAAAAACATTGGCTGTATCAACTTATTCCTGAAATAATTAAGAGGTAGTTCAGACTATCACAAATGATTTTCCAAAGTTAATTTTAAAAACCAAATCATAGCCATCCTATATTTTGGCAAACATATTGATCCCTATTGGATATTTCTTTACAAATTTGATTTTAAATATAGGTTTACAAAGGTGAATGACTATTTGTGCATTCTAGATTAAACTCTAGATGTTTGTGTGAATTTACAATAGAATTAAAAACTATTATTACAGAAAACCAGGTGAATTTTGCATACTCTAAACAATTAATTGAAATGGAAATTCCTTAGAATATATAGATATTATTAATTTATTTACTTTTCCTTAAGCTAATTCAAAATTTTCATTTTCTGTACATACACATATGTCAATCCAGATAATATTAAACAGTTTAGGAAAAGAGACAAATCACTAAATTATCTTTCTTATATGATATTAAGCTAATATAACCACCCTTTTATACTTGAAGATAAATTAAATACTATAATATTATTTATACTCTAAGTTTATTCACTCAATTCTTGAATTTCAAAGGGGAGTGGCTTGAAAAGATTTTGAAGCTTCTTCCTTCCTAAGATGTCAAAAGATCACATTTTATTCCTCTTATTCTAAATGTTGATATTGCATTTCATTTTGACAGTTGGCTTATAGAGTTTTAGAGACTTATATCTGTTTATATAACAACTACAACTCTCAAAGTAATTGTCACTCTTATAAAATGTTTACCACATTAAGATATGTCTTTTGTCTTTTCAAACTCAAATGAAATATATATATACATATATAACAGCAAAAATTACATAATTAAGAACAAAGGTTATCTTGAGGTTGCTATTACCTTGTTATTGAATTCAAAACAAAGAGTTGTAGAGGAATTCAATATTAGAACTGAACATTCTTTTTCTTCTTTCTTGTAAGTTATGTAATTTTAAAACATTTATCTCACTTGATACAATTTAAACATAAAACCTAGTTTTCCACATCACAAATTTACCAGTTTTAAGAATGCTATAACATTCCTCAAAAATGAGTGACTTTGGAATTATTTTTCTTGAACTCTTAATGATCATTTTCTGTTAGGGATTTAAAGCTCAAGTAAGCAAACTATGACTCTAAAAGACACTATGGGTTATCAGTGTCTAGACAAGCTCCTCTTCAAGTATCCTGAGAAGTAGGATCAAAATGAAGAGAAGAGGAAAAAATCTGTTTTTTCAAAACTAGCTCCACACTAGGAATAGTGCAGTTATTTTCTTTCTCCTAGGCAGGACTGGTTCTTTAAGGCTTCTCTGGAGATTCACTCTAAGTAAATAAACACTAAACTTGTTGGGTCTGCCCACTGACACAGAGAATGATGGCATTACAGAGACCCTGTAAGCTGAGTGAGCCTCCGATTGGAATCTGGACATCTCTTACCATTGCAGTTTAGCTTCCTACCTAGAACTTACACAAGAGTTTTCAGAGAAGTACCTGAAAGCTGCTCACAGGAACAGTTTCTTTGGGGGATATGAAATGCACACACACACACACACACACACACACACACCCTTCTCTCACTCCAGACCACACCGCTTTCCTGTCACATCAGTGTTGGCTTTGGTGCACCCTGACCATGGTTACCCAGAGATAACTGCGTAACTGTCCCTGCATGTTCCTAGTACAGAAAAATGATGTAACTCGCATTGTGATTTTCCTTGTTTTATGAGGAACAAAAGGCTAAGTTAGTCTGCCCTTGACAGGCGCACCGTGCTAACCAACCACTGGACAGAACCTGGCAAAATCAGTCAGTGAGAACTGACCCCCGCCCCCAACTTTAAACAAAGCCATTTAAAATGTGGTCTTAAGTCTAAAGAAGAAAAAAAAAAACCACACAAATAAACAAAAGGACAACGTAAAGCAGCCTGGCTTGCCAACAGGAACCTGCATGCGAGCCTCAGGAGGTCTCTGATTTTGCATCCCAGGGAGGGAGTGACTCACGCGCGCACGCTGCCCATCACCGTAAAGAGGTAAAGAGAGAGTGAAATGGCTCAACGTACACACACCCCGCTCCATACCGGGGACGAGTCTCCGAGCTGCGGCTTGTGCTCTCGGAGGGCCAGGCTGAAGCTGACCGCCCCCACGGCCACGCTGGACACCCCCAGTCCTATCTCCAGCACAGAGAGCACCAGAAGGCTCCCGATAATCTGGCCGCTGGTGCACATGCTTCCTCGGTCATCGTTCCTCGCAGAGCAGAGAGGGAAAGCAACCTTCCACCTTCTTTCTTCCGCTAACCTCCGTCCCTCTTCCCCACCGACCCCACCACCCCCCAGCAGATCCCCAAACTTTTCTTTCTTCACCAGAGAACCATGGTCCACCGGGGCTGGATTTCCAGAACCAGAGACCCCTCTTCACGCGCAGGGCCCGGGCAGAAAAGGCGGCCCCACCCCCTGGCGCGTCCAGACAGGCACCGCAGAGGGCTCTGGCCGCGCTGGCGGGTGCGATCCGGGAGCTGGAGGGGCTCTGGGAGCCGGGAGCGGAGCGCGCGCGGGCTGCGCGGAGCCCGGCTCGCGGGCGCTGTCCAGAGTCCTGCCGTCGCCCGCAGCTCCGCCGGAGCTTCCCGGGACCCGACCGGCTCCCTTCCCTGTCCGTGCGGGAGCGTGGAGCTGTGCCCCTCCGGCCCCCGTCTCGTCTCGTCTCCTTTGTTTTCGTGGCCACGCGCGGCGCCTCCGCGAGTCCCAGGTCCCCAAGCAGCGCGGGCGGATGGAATTCAGCACCACGCTCCCGGCAGCCGCCGTGTCTCCAGGAGAAGCGACCTTGTCTGATGGCCTCTTTCCGTCTGGGTGTCTTCTCCCTCGCCGTCGTCCTCTTCCTCCCCCTCTCTCTCTATCTGATTCTCTCTCATTGCTATGACCTCATTGGGATTTAGGAGGTGGACGGAGGAAGGAAATGCCGGATGTATTCGTGGCTCTGGGGCCCAAGAGACTTGGCTCAGCCTCCACCTGCCCCGCCCGGGACCCTGGCCGGGCGTCCACGCGGGCCCTTCCTCCGCGTGTCCCCGCTTCGCTCCTGCCCGGGCTTCTCTCCAAATGGGCGTGGAGGTATGCCTACGTCAACGCCCAGCTCATTCCGTGCAAAAACTTTGCTCCCGCGCGTATGCGGGGCTGGGGAACAGGGAGCAGAGAAAGGCAGAGGATGGAGAGCAGTCCCCTACCCAGTGGTTTCCTTGTGCAGAAGAGTTGGACCCAAGCCTGCCAGTCTGGAGCGGCCTCACTGGGGACAGGGTCTCCAGCTGTCTGGAGCTCAGCTCCTGCCTGGGGATGAGCTGCTGGACCCAGCGGAGGTGGGACTCAGATTGTGGTATCCTTGTTGACTACGTTGGAAAAAAGCATTTGTTGAAAATATATAGTCTTTGTGCTTGCTTCGGCAGCACATACACTAAAAATATATAGTCTGGCCCAGTGCACCACTTATTTTGACACCTACCCTTGTCGGAACGATTAATGAACGGGCCTAGCTTGGCGTGGTTGTCTTCCACACCTGTGCACCTCCAGATGTCTGGGAATGCAAGGTCCCTATTTCCATGTCCCTGATGTTGCCCCATGAAAAATCTCAAGGGAGACCATCAGAGAGATCCACATAGAGAGGGGATAAGGACAGGTGTTGGTGTGTGGGTCATTCCTCCACAACACTGGGTTCTCAAGTTGGAGATGGGTAAAAGGAAAATAGAAGGAAGTCTGGGGGACGTAGGGTACAGAGCACTAGGGCACGTGACTCCTAAACTCTTGAATTGAGGTCACAGCACTAGGACACTTGATCTTCAAACATCTGCAGGCCAATGAGTGTAGGCTCTGTGATCAGAGGCTTTAAAGAATTGTTTATTTATTTATTTGAAAGATGTGGTGGTAAAAGTGAATGCTCCCATCTCTTGGTTCACTCCCCAAACGCCAGGCATCACCAGTGTAGGATCAGGTCAAAACCAGGTGCCTGGGACTCAATTTGGGTCTCCCATGTGAGTACCAGTGATCCAACTACTTGAGCCATCGCCTGCTGCCTCCCTGGTTGTATTAGTAGAAAGCTGAAATCAGGAGCCAGGAGCAGGACACACCCATATGGGATGTGGGTGTAGAAATTAAGCCATAAGCTAAATGCCCACCCTGAGGTTTTCTTTAAAGCCTCAAAGTAGAAAATGCAAAGTGACCTGTAGCCTAAGTTCTGTGGCATTCATACCAGTTTTAGTTTTCATAAATTTGATGCTGGATTTGTTTCATAGAACTAAGTCAATTTATACTATAATTTATTTCCCTTATAATATAAACAAATTCTAGAATTTAAAAAATTGAGTTGTCTTCCCTTAAGGAATAAAAATAGCAAAGAAAAATTGTGTGTGATTAGAACCTAAAGGGTCTTCAGCTATTGCAATATTTAGAGAACAATGTAACCATTTGTGTTGAATGATAATTTGTAGGATAACTTTCCACCTTTTGAACCAACCATCAATGATCCAATTGGTAGAATACCTCAAATAGTTTGTGACTTTAATGAAACACAATGTATTTATTTATGTATTGTAGAAATCATCTTACTTTTCCATCTCATTAGCAGTCATGAAGCACTCATATTTACTTACATTTGCATGTCTTCAGCAACTGCTTTGATTTGTAAAATTCTTCCTCCTCTTTAAGAAGAGAATAACAAGTTGCAATAATTATTAACACAAATTGATTAATGAAAACATGTTGGAAGGAGATAATACTTATTGGAAGGAAAATTAATTTTTGTAGAGCACATAGAGGTGATGTTAACAGATGAGTTCCACAAAGAAAAAATGAACAACTCATGTATTATGGTTTAATTTTCACCTCTGGATATGATATCTAGAAATTAGTTTATTTCAATATCATAAAGCCTAATTTTATTCCTGAATGTAATCAACCTTGATTAATTATGGCTAACTGTGGCAAAATCCAAAACATTGGAAAATTAAAGTGCACATTGAACTCATTTTTGTTTATAAGTAACTAGCAACAAACTGCAATAGAACAGTAATATTTTTTGGAATAAAAGAAAAACAAACATTGCCTGTAGAAGAAATTACTGTTCTTTCTTTTAAGACAAGATTATCAATATGAGAATTTTCAAAAGAATTTTTTACATTTTTCTATGCACACAGTGTGTTTTATATACTTTTTAGATGATATAAAGATTCTCCCAAAGTAAATGCAAATCCACAACAACTTCCTCATAATCATAGAAATCAAGAATGAAAAGTCAGTTTAAGCTGACAAATTATGTAGTATTGTTATCTGTTAAAATGATTTAAATGAGAAAGAATTATAGGATAAAACTTAAATCAAGAAAAAACTAAATAAAGTATATTGCCATCCAAGCCTAGTGGCTCTGCAATTCAAGGACTTAATTTTCCTAACATCATTATAGAACAAAGAATTATTTAACAGCTCCATTGAGAGATGGTTCAATACTTTTAAATCTTCAACAAGAGCAGTAGTACAACAAAATCTCAAGTTTGCCACCTGCTGGCTTGTACATGATACAAGTGAATGTGTGGGTAGCCTCAAAACATACTTATGAAATTCTTTAATTAAAAAATCCTTCATAATTGTTCTTTGTAAGCAACTAAATAATCCCAATAAGCATTCAAGACTTCAGAGATCTTCATGCACCCATTTTCCCAACTTGGATTTATAAAAAGTTAATACTGGGTAAAGGAAAATATGGAAATTGGTAGACAAATGCCTCCTGTCTTAATATAATGAAGTGAGTTGACCAAATAATCAATAAACTCACATGGATAGGGTTAATTGTTTAAAAGATTAAACACTTTAAATGATTAATTGTGAGACCCGATTTAGTGTCTAAACTATTACAAACCAAATTTGTGTGTGACCCTAGGCATTGCATTGAATGGTCAATGTAGTACAAAAAATTAAGGAAAAGAAAAACCCTGAAATAATTTCAAGCCACTCACAGATGCTAGAAGTCCAATTAATATTTCAATATGCTTGTGAGTATGTTTGGAAAAGATTGTACCTAAAGGTTTACCTAAGATTTGATGAAGTGGTTCTGATGGAAACGAAAATCAGAAAGCAACTTTTGAGTTTTTTTTTTTTAATTTCAAGATTAAGAAGCAAAGATAACTAACCTTCAATGTATCTTTTGCCTTTCTTGACTTTTAATGATAATGCAGCTCAAAATCATTATCCAAAAGTAACTCAGTACTTATGAAAATGAGTCAGAATGAGTACAGTGTCTAGTACTACAATTAGCACAATTTATCCATTTATGTTCAAAGTATCAATTGATTATTAATGGCCTTTAAAGCTCCAAAATTATATCATATAGTGACATCTAATGTATGAAGAAGAATGTGGGTACTTGTATTCCTGGTTGTTATGCAAAAAAAAAAAAAGACTGGGCTTCTCTGTGGCTTTATAGAATATACAAGTAAACCACTTAGAGGTTGTACAGCAGGCAGCATGGAGCTGCAGTCCCCTGCAGAATGGAAGCAGGGTTTTCTGTTTTAAACCCTGGCCCCCATTGGGAAGGTAACAGGAGGTGGGACTTCTAGGTTTGATGATACAGAGCTCTCATTATGGAATTAGTGGCTCTAGAAAAAGAAAAAGTGATGAGAGCTCACTGGACCATGTGAGGATACCAGGAGAACGCAGCTGCCTGTAAGCCAGGGAAAGGACCACCACCAGACCCCGTATCTGCAGACACCCTGACCTTGGACTATTCCACCTCTGGAATTGTGAGCCATCAATGTTTCTTCTTTAAAACTCTAAGACACTGAAGTAGCCAAAATTGTCAGGGCCAAATACTGGAGGTCTGGGGATTCCATGGAGAAAGAGCTATTCTCCCTACAGATTCCCTGATTCTGTTGCTGAATCGGTGGCAATTCCAAAAGGCTATATACAAATATTTAGAAGAATAATCATCAATTAATTTCTTTTCTTAAAAATTTTATTTATTTGAGAAGTAGAGTTACAGAGAGAGAGGGAGAGACAGAGAAAAAGGTCTTCCATTTTCTGGTTCACTCCTCAAATGGCCACAGCGGCCAGAGATGGACCAATCTGAAGTCAGGAGCCAGGAGCTTCTTCCAGGTCTCCCACATTGGTACAGGGACCCAAGGACTTGGGCCATCTTCTACTACTTTCCCAGTCCTTAAGCAGAGAGCTGGATCAGAAGAGGAGCAGCTGGAACCTGAACTGGCACCCTTATGAAATGCAGGCACCACAGGCAGAGGCTTAACCTACTATGTTATGATGCCAGCCTCCAATTAATTTCTAAATTTGGTGAAAGCTACACATCCAAAAAAACTCAATAAAACACAAATTGGATAAACAGACAAACAATAAACATTGCATGTAGAATAAGCACACCAAAGCATATCAGAATCCAATTGCAGGAAAATAGTGATAATGACTAAATCATAAAAGAACTCAGAAGATAACAGATTCATTACATAGGTAGGAACAAAGAGAAGAACTCCAGATTTTTCCACTAAAATATTTATGGCTATGGGCATGCATTTGGCACAGCAGTTAAGATGCTATTTGGGACACTCACATCCCGTATTTTAGTGGCTGTGTTTGAGTCCCAGCACTGTTCCCAGGAGGCTCCAGCAGTTGGGACCCTGCCTCTCATAAGGAAAACATACATTGAATTACAGGCTGGGGGCAGTCAAAGCTGTTGCAGGCATCTGGATAGAGAAATCAGTGTATGAGATTCTCCCTTCATCATCCCCCCCCTCCAGCGCGCGCTCTCTCTCTCTCTCTCTCTCTCTCTCTCTCTGCCTTTGAAATAAACAAATAAACAAAACTTAAAAACAATAAAGTTATTCAAGTGAGAGGAAAAGTGGATAAAATGTTAAAGTGCTGGGATTTGAGAACAAAACCCCTCTTTATTTAGAATTATCTATCTAGCGAAAAAATAATCTTAAACTATAAAGGGACAAAGACTTTTTCAGACCAACAAAAGCTGGGAAGACTGGTTGACATAAGCTCTTCATCCTAAGTGATTTTGAATGAGATTCTTGAGTCAGAATTAAACTATTAAAAACTTGGATCTACAAAGAAATGCTTACTATAGTAAAAGATGAATTTATAGGTCATTGTAAACCATGAACTTTTCTTAGTTATAATTTTTAAGGATAACAGATGAAATAAAAATAATAAATTTTGGAGTTTATTATTTATTTACAACTAAGCTATATGACATCAATAGCATAGTCAAGAGGAAGAAAACATAGGAAGGAGACTGTTCTAAGATGCTTATGAGTGCCCTTGTGTGATTTGAAATTAGCTGTGATAAGTTAAATTTGCAATTATAATTCTTAAACTAGAGCTACTACTAAGTAATATAGATAAAATTTTAAGTCCAAAATGTGGATGAATATTGAAAATAGGATATTGATCTACAAGAACTGAAGGAAAAGATGAAAAAAAGAACAAAGAACAAAACTGGCTAAACAAAAAAAAAATATATATATATATATATATATAGATGCTACGATCAACCCTAACCCTGTCAGTAAGTATAATAAATTAAATGATCTGACCATTCCCAATAAAAAGAGATGATAGTAATACTGAGTTTTTAAAGACAGACTAAAGTGACATACTGTTTATAATAATACTAGTTTAAATATAAAATCATGGATAAACTAACGTAGAAGGATGGGGATTCCTCTTCTGAATTCAACAAACAGATTAATGTCCTCCTAGCTTTACCTCCTTTAGGAGACACTGTACACGGTGGAAAAAATGTCAAAAGCAACTACTCGTGGGTGTGGGTGAGTGAACAGAAGCAGGCAGGCGTTCTGAGTGAGTGCTAAGTCAAAGGAGAGACAGTTGGATCCACAAGTACATCCCCATCTCCACAGCATTCATCCTACAGCTAGATGCAGGCTGTGTGGTGCACCCAGCCATGGCAGGGGCACAGCATGAGAAGACCGGCGGTCCTTGTGACCTAGATAAACCAAAAAGTGAAGTTGCAAAACTGTGAATACCACTTTGAGTGGGGAACACCTGGAAGGCAAGAAGTCAGAGAGTGGGTCTCTAGTCTTTGACAGATGGCTGTACTGTACACATGTAAAACAGGCTCAGAGATGTGACTGTGAAGGAAATAGAGCGTGCTTTACTAGCCTTGAGAAGAAAATTAACAGGTACAACAAAGGAAATTTTACTTACTAGAGAAAAATGATAAAACCAGGAGTTTTCACATATATACTGAAAAATTGCCCAACATATGAAGATCTGAATAAACAAAGAAGAAAGGAAAGGATAAGAAGCAATTAAAAATAACCAAATGGAAATTTTAGACATTAAAAATATAATTTTGTAAATCAAAAGTATAAAACCCTAAACAGGCTTTAACAAATGAATGAACATGACAAAGGAAAATAAAAAGAGTAAGTTAATTTGAAGATACACCAACGAAAACAAACAAGAGCAAGATAAATAGTTTTCAATGAATGGCATCTCAACCGCCTGTTAAATGAGATCAAATGAACAAATAATATAATCAGGGTAGAAGATGAGAAGAGAGAACTAGGCAAGAAAAAGTATTTGAGAGTACAATTGTCAAAAATTTCACAAATTTGTTGAAGAAGTAAAAGCTGCATATTCGAGGTACTAAATGATCACTAAATATGCATAAAGAAGCTAACAAGGCAGAGAAAGGCAAGGTCATATTATTAAAATCCAACAGCCAAGAGCACTTCTGGAAAGCTACAAGGGTAAAATGGCATATTAAGTGTAGAAATCAATGACTGTTCATCAGAAACCATGGAAACCAGAAGACAGTGGAATAACATTTTAAGTATTCAAAGGCGAAAACAATTAACCCACAATTCTATCCACAGCTAAAGTATTCTTCAAAAATAAAAGCGAAATAAAGTCATTTTCAAGTAAACGAAGAGAAAGAATGAATGCCCCTTGTAACTACACTTCCAGAAATCTTGAGCTTTTCAAGCCAAAGAAAATGATACCAGGAACCCAAGAAAAAAAGAGGAACATCAAAAGTGGTCAAAATTGTGCTAATGCAAAAGAGTATTATTTTTGTCTGTTTTCATTTAATTTCTTCATAAACTAGATAACTGTTTTTAAAGGTTTATTTTATTTGTTTGAAAAGCAGAGGGAGGGAGAAAAAGAGAAAGAGATCTTCCATTTGCTGATTCACTTCGCAGTGGCCAGCCTGAAGCCAGAAGACTGTAACTCCATCCAGGTCTCATTGGGCAGCAAGGGTCCTAGTACTTCAACCAACTTCAGCTGCCTTCCCAGGCACATTAGCAGGAAACTGAATTGGAAGCAGAACAGCCAGAAATCAAATCAGTACTTGTATAAGTGATGCTGGCATTACAGGTGGCAGCTTAATCCCACTGAGCCACAAGGCACTGGCCCCAAATGACTGTAATCTAAAAGTCATAACATGGTCTTGTGAAATTTATACTGTATGTAGATTTATTACATTTAACACATTGTATCATAAAAGATGGGAGGGGAGTGGGAATTAGCCTAGTTAGAATGATTGTGACACATCTGAGTGCCCCAGTTCTGTTTCTGGCTCTGGTTCCTGACTTGAGTTTCCTGCCAACAAACACTTTAGTAGGCAGTAGTGACGCCACTCAAGTGGGAGACCTGGATGGAGTTCCTGGCTCCTGGCACTAACTCTGGCCTGGCCCCAGTTATCATACGTATTTAAGGAGTGAACCAGCAGCTGGAAGATTCCCCCACCACCATCCCCATCTCTTTCAAATAAAGATTTCAGATTTTTTTAGATCTATATGACATTGTACATAAGTGAGATAAGTAGGATATGAACAGTAAAAGGTGAATTATAATTTTTCAGGTAATAGCAAGAAAATTCATAATATATAAATAACCAAAGAAATATAGCCAAGAAACTAACTAGAAAATGTAAATGGAATTCTAAAAAAATTTAAAAATCTAAGTAAAAGGCTAGAAAGAAGAAACAAGCACAACATACAGAAGATAAATTGAAAACAAAAACTAAATGGCACAAAAATCCATATACGGGCAGGTGTTGTGGCACAGGAGGTTAAAACCTCACTTGAGAAGCCCATATTCCAAGTCGGAGTGCCTGGGGTTGAGTCCTGTCAACACTTTCTATCCGGCTTCTTGGTAATGTACAACATTACATTACATTACAACAGGTGATAAGCCAAGCACTTCAGACCCGGTCAACCACCTGGGAAACCTGAGTGGAGTTCCTGGTCCTGGCTCCTGGCTTCCTCCTGGCTCAGCCTTGGCATTTTGTAAGTGAACCAGTGGGTGGAAGATTTCTCTCTCTCTCTGTTTCTCTCCGTCTCTCTCTCTCTTCCACCCCCTTTCTCTTTGTCGCTCAGTGTTCCAAATACATAAAAATAAAACACTTCTAATAACCCAACAATATGAGTGAATAATTGTAGTAAATGTATTAAACATTAATAAAATAAACATTGCAAAAAGACAGATTATCAAAAATAATCAAAAGGGAAAAAAACAACCTAACTATGTATTGTGTGACTATAAATAAAAATGTGGATAATTTGAAAGTGAATGGGAGGAAAATGTTAATAACAGAAAAATATATTTCAAATCAAAATGATTAACAGCCGGCGCCCTGGCTCAACAGGCTAATCCTCCGCCTTGCGGCGCCGGCACACCGGGTTTTAGTCCCCGTCGGGGCGCTGGATTCTGTCCCAGTTGCCCCTCTTCCAGGCCAGCTCTCTGCTGTGGCCAAGGAGTGCAGTGGAGGATGGCCCAAGTCCTTGGGCCCTGCACCCGCATGGGAGACCAGGAGAAGCACCTGGCTCCTGCCTTCGGATCAGCGCGGTGCACCAGTTGCAGCGCACCGGCCACGGCTGCCATTGGAGGGTGAACCAAAGGCAAAGGAAGACCTTTCTCTCTGTCTCTCTCTCTCTCACTGTCCACTCTGCCTGTCAAAAATAAAAAAAAAATGATTAACAAAGATGGAGACAGATGTAATAAAAGAGTAAAAGTGGAGGCCAGCCCTGTGGTATAGTGGGTAAAGCCTCTGCCTGCAGTGCCAGCATCCGTATGGGGATGTTTTGAGTCCCGGCTGCTCCACTTCTGATCCAGCTCTCTGCTATGGCCTGGGAAAGCAGTAGAGGATGGCTCAAGTCCTTGGGCCCTTGTACTTGTGTGGGAGACCAGGCTTCGAATCGGCGCAGTTCCAAACGTTGCCGCCGTCTGAGAGTGAGCCAGTGGATGGAAGACCTCTCTCTTTCTTTGCCTCTCCTTCTCTCTGTGTGTCTCTCTGCTTTTCAAATAAATAAATAAATCTTTAAAAAAATCTTAAATAAATCTTACCAAAAAAGTAAAAGGGTTAATGTAGCTAATTGATAGTGATTGACTTCTGATGTGTCTTGCACTAACCTTTGCCTCCTGGGATATAGTCTTCATGTACTACTCTCTCTTTTATTGCTAACTGGCCTTAGTGACTTCTAGTAGAACATGGTCAGGTAATGGCATATCTCCTTGATGACTGGGGTTCAAGAGACCTTGCCTTGGGGCCAATGTTGTGGTGCAGTAGGTTAATCCTCTGCCTGTGGTGCTGGCATCCCATATGGGAGCTGGTTCAAGACCCAGCTGCTCCTCTTCCAATCCAGCTCCTGGCTTTGGATGGGTGCAGCTCCAGCCATTGCAGCCATCTAGGGAGTGAACCAGCAGAAGGAAGACCTTTCTCTCTGTCTCTCCCTCTCACTGTCTGTAACTCTCTCAAATAATTAACTAAAATCTTTAAAAGAAAGAAAAGAAAAAAACACCCTGCATTTACCCTAGTGTTATCTCTGTTGCCTTCGTGGCTTGTACATCTTAGGAAAGCAACCTGCTCTCCTGAAAAATTTCACACTGAAAACAATTGAGGGTAGTCTCAGACCATCATCCAGTGAGGCGCCAGTGCTCTCAGTACGCAGCTGATGAGGGACTGAATCCTGCCAGCAACCACGGGAGTGAGCTTGGAATCAGAGCATGGAGGTGTCTGCAGATCCAGCAGACACTGTGATTGCCGGAGAGAACCCACCTATGATGCACCTGACTCCCCAGTGCCAAAATCTGTAAGATAATAGGTGATGTTGTTGCAAGCCACTCAGTTTTGATGTAGATGTCTCCAGATAGACTGTTTAATCTGTATAGAGTACAAAAAATCCTTAATGTATATGAGTGAAATTGACCTCTGGGGATTTGATTATTGTCTGTAGATCTCTATATTCCTGTGGAACAGTGGTCTTTGTACATTTTTACTTATTGATTCTTTATTTAGTGGAGCAGTAAGCCTATTATTATAAAGTAAATTAAAAATATATTATCCCCAAAATTAAAACAAAGAAAGGAAGGAGGAAAGAGGGAGAATTGTATCTATGAAGTGCATGAAATCTATTCTTTTTATATTAATAATAAAAAAGAATGTCTACCTCCAAAGATGAAAGCTGAAAAAAAAAAGATTTGAACCGTCATCATTGTGAAAAATACCAACAGCAGAATTCCAAACACATGAGGCAAAAATAGGTAGAAAGAAAAAGAGAAATGAAAAGATCTATAGTTATATTTGGAGTTTTTAACATACAATTGATCAAATAGAGGAAAAAATTAGGCAAAGGCATAGAGGATCTGTGAACACTTTCCACCGACTCTGTTAATCTCTACCAGGACTGGTAGTATCTGCCTTTTCTATCTGACTGAGAATCAGCTGTCTGGCTACTGAGGTTCATTGAGATAAAGTATTCTTCCCAAGTTATTGCTGCCAGAAGCATGAATTTCATATCCATGTATTGTTTCTGATACTCTCGTGATTACTTTAAAAGCGAGTGCTGATATATTTAATAATCATGTTTGTTATGTATGTGTTATCTGAGCCTTCATTTACATAATTATTTCAAATGGAAATGAACTGATGAAAATAAGCTGTTGTTACATTAACAAAAGTGGAAGATTAATACAGAATGGTAGACTTGAAAGGGTTGGGAAGATTTTCCTTGTTAGATTTCTTCCTATGCTTAACATCTTTTTGCTACCTTCCTGACCTCTTCAGCTCTTCCAATGACCAGGACACTGCATTAAAAATGTCTAAATAACAGGGGTCTGCATTGTGGCATAGAGGGTAAAGCCTTCTCCTGTGATGCCAACACCCAATATGGCCATCAGTTTTTGTCCAGGCTGCTCCGCTTTTGATCCAGCTCCTTACTAATGACCTGGGAAAAGCAGTGGAAGGTGGCCCAAATGTTTGGGTCCCTGTCACCCATGTGGGAGACTCAGATGAAGCTCCTTGCTCTTGACTTCAGCCTGGTTCAGAGCTGGCCATTGTGGCCAGTGGAGAGTGAGTCAGATGCTTCTCCCCATCTCTCTGTAACTCTGACTTTCAAAATAAATACATATTTTTAAAAATCTACACAATAAATTAATACCCTTGTTTTTATGAATTCCATCCAATCATCTCAGTTGTATCTTTTGGTGCAACAGAGTAAGTAAAAATCATTTTTATTATGATAGGCATTCAAATACCCCTAAATTTCTATGCCCTGCAATTGAGACCAATGTTTATGTGAGGAATTTACAAGTTTATTGAAGCGATTGCATAAAATGGTCCAAGTCCTTAGCACTGGCGAGTCCTAACTTGCACTTCTCTTTCTAAAGCAGAGACCCTAACAAATGTACAGAATACACCAGATGTATTCTGATGAGGACCCCCTGCTGGAGGATAATTAGCTCTGTAATTCTACAGTTCTGTGAGTGTTCTCTACAGCGATTGTGGTCATTTTTGGCTACACTCTGAACCACTGATTCACACTGAGTTTTCAATCAATGAAATCTCCAGAGCATTTTTTTCCTGTGGACTTTCCTGTTTTCCTCAATCTTGTACTTGTACAGTTGATTTTCTTTTAACCCCGGGGCAGGTCGATTCATTTATTACTATCTAATTTCATCTTGTTAGCCTTGGCCCTTCATTCTTTCCTATTGAGATCTTTTGAATCCTCTCTCTGTGGTCTCATGCATTCGCTATTTTCCTTCTAGAATTATGTCATATGCCCCCAAGCACTGGGCCTATTAGGACTTCATTCTCCTTGTTCTGAACATTTCTAAAAATGTCATTTTCATTGGCATCTTTAACAAGCCTCTGCCCATTTATGCCTCTTTTCTGTCTGTGTTACCAGATTCCGGCTTCTCCAGGCCCTATCGGTGCTTAGCATAGCTTCCAACTTTCAGCTTTTTCATGTTTCTCTTAAAAACATATGTTTGCCTTAGTGATTTCTGAGCAGGCACGAGATTTAACAGTGTTTGTTTATTTTCTCTTTCCTCACACAGAGAATTTGAAGTTTTAACCAGAATTTGGGTGCTCTGAGTGATCATACAGCTAAAGCTCTGGCCCATACTTAGCCCACACATTCTAGAATCTCAAATGCATTTTCATGCCATCAGTGCTCCTGCCACCAATGGTTGGGAATTTTTTTTAAGATTTCTTTTATTTATTTGAAAATGTGAGTGAGAAAGGTCTTCCATCAGCTGATTCACTCCCCAAATGGCTGTATTGGCCAGGGCTGGGTCAGGCAGAAGCTAGGCACCAGGGACCCAATCCAGGTCTCCCACGTGAGTAGTGGGGGCTCAAGTACTTGGGCCATCTTTGGTTGTTTTCCCATGCACATTAGCAGGGAACTGGAACAGAACAGAACAACCAGGACATAAACCAGAGTTCTGAAATGGGATGCAAACGTTGCATACTATGGCTTAACATGCTGCACCACAACACCAGCTATTGATAATCTTAAGGTGACACTAACTTACAAACTCACTGGGCCAACGCTTAATATTTGTTCAACAAATTTTACATGAAAAAATACAAGACGAAAAAGATTTGTTGAGAAACTGTGTGAGAGACACAATATTATTTTCCTAAATCTACTTTTCAAGTTTGTCAACTGCTTATATTTAATTATAAGAAATGAAAACAAAATAACTCAAATTGCTAGTTAAGATTTAAAAAATATTCAGAATCTGTAATAAATAAAAATTGCAATCAGTTATCACTTCTACTGCACCAGAGATGTTTATTTTAAAATTGATAATTAATGTTGTTGGAGTGAATTAAAATGGATATTTTCATAAATATTGTTGTGGATATAAATGGGTATGAAATTTATCAAGCATATTAATCTATTTATGTTCTCTAAGTTGGTCATTTAACTTGTGCATTTTGAAAAATATTTATTTTCTTTACTGGAAAGGCAGAAGGAGAAGGAGAGGGAGAGAGAGGGGAGGAGAGAGAGAGAGACTGTGGTAGAGCTTCCATTTGCTGGTTCACTCCCTAAATGCCTGCCACAGTCAATGCTGCACCAAGCTAAGCAATGAACCCAGAAGTCAATCTGAGTTTGTCATGTGATGGTGGGGACCCAAGTACTTGAGCCATCACCTGGTCTCTCCTGGGGTGCCCATTAGCAGGACGTGGGATGGAGAGCAGTGCCTGCACTGAAAACCAGGCACTCCAGATAGGGCATACAGTTGTCCTGAGTGGCAGTTTAACTGCTATGCCAAATGCTGCCCTAACTTTTGTATTTTTACTCTAATAGAATACTCATTGATCACCCACATTGAATGTTTATAGCAATATTAGTTTAGGTGAAAACTTAAAATCAACTTTTAAAAAACCAATTTCTTATGGCTTGATGTTTAAAGGAAATAATGAGACAATTTATGATAAAGCTACAAAATATAATAATCTATAGATATTAACTTATAATTTAAAACCCTATATTATAGAAAATGTAGTTAAAATATAATTTAAAACTATACTTTAAAATCATATAGACAAGCAAAACAATCCTAAATTTCTTTAAAACTATGAATATAAATAGCATGGTGGGTTTACACAATAATTTTATTAGTGCTTTAGGTTGTGATTATTTTTTCTGTTTTATGCTCTCTGTAGTTGTTAATTTTTAAAACAAAAAGTTGTAGTTTTTAATCAAAAAAATTCACACAATGCCAACAGGATCAAAAGAGCATAGTAGTCTAAGGTCATTTAATATAGGTGGGGAAATGCCCATGAACTATTATATTAAAAATATACTTAGCATTTAAGTTAATAATGGTAATGACTGGAAATTCAACTTATCTTGCAGTAAATTTCAGTAGTTCAAGGAGACAGGTGAATAAATCACAAGTTTTCCAAGAATTTTTTTAATTGGACAACTTTAAACATTTTTTTTTGTAAAATTTATTCTTTTATCCTCAAGGAATGATAGGGGAGTATGGAAAATCCAGTTTTGTGGAAGGTTCATTCCTCCCTTAGCAGGTCATATTGGTATATTAAGTCACATGCCATGGGGTTTGAATAAACATAAACTTCTGCAGATTTCAAAGAAAGCCTGTTCCGCTCAGCTGACGCTACATTTTCTTAGCACTAACCAGTTACTGGGAGTAAAGAAGAAACACCAGAAGTTCTTTTTCCTTTTTTCAGGCCATTGAGATAAGAATAAAACTCGCAGTTTATTTCACTTCCCACATCTTTATGCAGTGAAATCATGAAGAATAAAAGTGGTCTTTTTCATCTCCTTGAGAACGCAGCAATGATTCTTAGTTCAGAGCTTGTACACAGCCCGTGGCAGTCAAAAACCATTGACTTATTGATGAGCTAGATGATTTCCTTGTCTGTAATGGTAGAAGATTTAAAGAGGCAGAACAGGCTTTATTTTGGAAGCTTTGGGTTAGGGAGGGAGAGATTACATACTATAAAAAAGAAGCTTGTCAAAATGATTTTTGTTCTGATTTATTTTAATTCATTTACCTCATCTACACCTCAGATCTTAATGAGTGCTACATGTGCTTAGATTTTCAGAACGCATCCTGGAAGTAGATACTGTGGTACAGTGGGTTAAGCTGCTGTTTGGGACATCAGCATCCCATATCAGAGTGCCTGTTCAAGTCCCTGCTTCTCCACTTCCAATTTCCTGCTACTTTGTTCTGAGACGTAAAAATGATACCCCAAGCCCTTGGACCACTGTCACCTATATAGAGACTTGAATATTGTTCTTGGCTCCTGGCTTCAGCCCTGCCCAGCACTTGCTGGCTTTTTGGGGAGTGTACACATGGATGGAAAACTCTCTCTCTCTCTCTTTGCCTTTTAAGTAGATAAAAATAATAAATAAATAAACATTTGAAAAATAATAGTGACATTCTGAGTGGGAGTGTATGGAAAGATGGATTCATGAGATAATATGGAACACGAATAATACCCTGTATTTATGGAGTGCTTTCTATGTCTCAGTGTGTGTACCCTAGTAGAGTTCGCATGCTCGGGGGAGTTCACGCAACAATCAAGTATGCACATATTTTCAGTATGAAATTTTAGATAGCAGTTAAACTGTCTCAAGGCGTGAGAATGAGAATGATGTAATGATAAATGAACATTTTAGAATACATAGAGCATCTGAGAGTTGACACGGGCTCTGAGAGACCTGAATGCGGTGAGTACCTGAATCCCAGGCAGATCTGGGAAGGAAGTGGCAGGCAAAGGCCAGCAAGGAGCATTGAGTGTTGTCAAGGAGACTGAAGCTTGGTGAGCTGGAGGAAAATAGTTGGACATGAGATGGAAGAAGTAGCTGGGGATTAGATTATTTAAGAACACTTGACCATGGCCAATTTTTTTATATTTAATTCTAAGTGAGTAGATTAAGGAGTTTTAAAAAACAGCATGATCTAATTTGTATTTTAATAAGATTCCTCTACTAACCTGCTGACTCTTTATAAAGCTGTCAGAAGGATGAGGATGAGAGAGAAGCAGTAGGAGTCCAGTACAGCTGAAAACAAAGGTTTGGGTCAGAGCAGTGGTAGAGGTGGGAAGAAGTGCATTGTAGGGGCTGGTGTTGTGGCACAGCAGGTCCATAGATGCTGGCATCTTGTATGAGCACTGTTTCCAGACCTGTCTCTTCCACTTCCAATCCAGCTCCTGGCTAATGTGCTTGGGAAAGCAGTGGAAGATGGCCTAGGTCTTGGGGCCTTGCCACCCACATGGGTGACCTAGGTAAAGTGCTTGGTTCCTGCCTTTGGTCTTGTCCAACCCCAGCCATTGTAGCCTTTGGGGAATTAACCAGCAAATGGAAGACTCTCTCTCTCCCTCTCTCTCTCCTTGTAACTCTACCTTTTGAATAAATTTTTTTAAAAAGCAGAGCATTTCAGAGACCAGTGTTGTGGTGCAGCTTGTTAAGTCGATGTTTATTGCACCTGCTCCTCTGTTTCCTATCCAGCTTTTGGCTAATGCACCTTGGAAGACAGCTGAAGATGGCCCAAGTACTTGGACCTCTGCCACCCATGGGTAATACCAAGACGTAGCTCCTGGATCTTGGCTTCAGCCTGGCCCAGACTTGGCTGTTGTCATTCAGGGAGTGATCCAGTCGGTAGATGATCTCTCTTTCTGTCATTCTGCCTTTCAAATAAATAAATCAATCTTTTTTAAAAAGTGCATTTTGACAATATCATGCAATGGAGAAATCTGAATTTAAAAGGAAAAATAGAACATTCAGTATTCTATAGTGCTAGATTGAGAACCTGAAACCAGGTCAAGGAGCCAAAGAGGAAACAATTAGGAAGAGCAGTTTCTGTAAAACTGCCTAAGGCGGAGGTTGGTACTGGCGTGAATTTGCCTGGCAGCATGGTAAAAGTGTTACACATTGTCAGATATATTTGTCTTCTCGGCCTTTAAGTGGTAAGTGGCACGTGGAATAGTAGGGATGGAGACCCTCCGGTATCTCCTCATTACGTTTCCCAGATCCAGCGCTGGATCATTCTCACTGCTGGATGCAGTCTGCACCACTACAGGCAGCAGAGTATTCAAAACCATGCAGGGGCCAGCGCTGTGGCATAGCCGGTTAAGACGCCACCTGCAGTGCCGGCATCCCATAGGGGCACAGATTGCAGTCCCGGCTGCTTCACTTCCGATCCAGCTCTCTGCTGTGGCCTGGGAAAGCAGTGGAAGATGGCCCAAGTCCTTGGGCCCCTGCACCCACGTGGGAGACCCGGAGGAAGCTCCTGGCTCCTGGCTCCTGGCTCCTGGCTCCTGGCTCCTGGCTCCTAGCTCCTGGCTTCAGATCAGCACAGCTCCAGCTGTTGCGGCCTACTGGGGAATGAACCAACGGATGGAAGACCTCTATCTCTCTTTCTCTCTGCTTCTCCTTTTCCCTCTGTGTAACTCTGACTTTCAAGTAAATAAATAAATCTTAAAAAAAAATCCAGTATTTGCTAGTATGTTATGTGCTACTGAGCATTGCCAACAAGAGGCTCTATTTTTTTTGACAGGCAGAATTAGACAGTGAGAGACAGAGAGAAAGGTCTTCCTTTGCCCTTGGTTCACCCTCCAATGGCCGCCGCGGCCGGCGAACCGTGCTGATCTGAAACCAGGAGCCAGGTGCTTTTCCAGTTTCCCATGAGGTGCAGGGCCTAAGCACTTGGGCCATCCTCCACTGCACTCCCTGGCCACAGCAGAGAGCTGGCCTGGAAGAGGAGCAACTGGGACAGAATCTGGCACCCCGACCAGGACTAGAACCCGGTGTGCCGATGCCACTAGGCAGAGGATTAGCCTATTGAGCCACGCTGCCGGGCAGAGGCTCTATCTTTTAGAGATCTCCTTCAGTAGCCAGAGGCAGACATCCTGTACTAATAAAAGGGACTGTGAAAGAATCAGAGAAACACCAAAAGGTAACACAGTTGGAATCAGGAGTATGTGTGTACAGGAGGTGGCCATTCTTTATTTGAAAGCCAGAGTTACGAAGAGAAGAGAGAGAGAGAGAGAGAGAGAGAGAGAGAGAGAGAGAGAGAGAATCATCTATCCACTGGTTCACTTCCCAAATGGTCACAATGGCAGGGGTGGGTCAGACCCTAGCCAGGAGCCAGGAGCTTAATCCTGGTTTCCCACATGGGTTCAGGGACCCAAGCACTGAGACCATCCTCCACTGCTTTCCCAGGTGCATTAGTAGGGAGCTGGATTGGAAGTGGAGCAGCTAGGACTTTGAATTGGTGCCCATATGAGAAGACAGTACTGCAGATGGTGGCTTACTGTGCTGTGTCACAGCGCTGGCCCTGAGGATGCAACTTTTGGTGGTAGTGCTGAATCACTGTGTTAGCATTTCCCAGAAAATTCTTCGTCTGACTCTTGTGCCTGTTTCATGCTATACTCACAAATAGAATTTTTTTTTATTCTTGATTAGAGATCATTCTTAGGAAATACTTAATATAAAATATCTTCTTAAATTTGAAGAGGACTCTCATTTGCATAAACAATTTTAAACTACATTTGTAGGATGGGGCTGGCGCTGTGCTGCAGTGAGTTAATGCCCTGACCTGAAGCACCGGGAAACCCATATGGGTGCCGGTTTGAGTCTCAGCTGCTCTCTTCCTGTCTAGCTCTCTACTGTGGCCTAGGAAAGCAGTAGAAGATGGCCCAAGTCCTTGGGCCCCTGCACAAACATGGGAGACCTGGAAGAAGCTCCTGGCTCCTGGCTTCGGATCAGCACAGCTCTGGCTGCTGCGGCCATCTGGGGAGTGAACCAGCGGATGGAAGACCTCTCTCTCTCTCTCTCTCTCTCTCTCTCTCTCTCTCTCTGCCTCTCCTCTCTCTGTGTAACTCTGACTTTCAAATAAATAAATAAATCTCTAAAAAAATAAACTACATTTGTAGGAAGGGTGGTATCAGCAAGTAGGTAGACTAGGAGGAGGTCCTTATTTTTCCTCTCTCCTCGCCAACAATGATCTGGAAGCCATCCACAGACAAAAAAAAATGCCTTTATGGGAGCTCTGGGATCCAGGTAGCAGGTTTCAAAATTCAGGAGGCTGTGAATCCCAAGATTCAGGAAAGTTTTTCGAAGACAGACACGTGTTCCAGAAGCAACCTTGCCGAATATGGCTTCAGCTGGAGAACAAACGCACCCTTGTCCTCCTGTGTACTCATCTCCACTCTCATTTCCCTGCAGTTTGGCCACTCGTCCCACCTGCCAGGGGCCCCTGCAGGAGCCACAGCTACCTGTACCTCAGATAACAGACCCATTGACCTTACACCAACTGCAGGTGCTAAAGCCCAAGGACGTCACTCCAGCCTCACTCTCTCGTAATCTGGAGGTAGTACTGCTCACGTAGGGACACAGGGATGCCCATGTGTGCCCCTGGTAATACACACTCTGAACGTGGGCCCAGCAGTGCACCCTGAAGCAGCCTGGCAGCTCATTCCATTTAGCTCTGCAACCATGTGGGTATAGTCGTATGAACCTAGGGAACCACAGCAGATATGCACATCTAAGCACTGGAGGTAGGCTTCCTGGTATCACACCCAAAAGCAGCTCTGTGACCTGGTTCCAGCCTCAGCCTCACTATCTACTGTCTCAGAGGCTTCAGGAAAATTACAAGAAATGCTCATAAGTTCATCAAATTGAAATGAAAGGATTATAATTAATAACATGAAAACAGAAGAAACTAAATCTCCGTGGCAAAGGTAACTACACAGTCAAATTTGGAGTAATTTTAACACTATAATGGTGGTGCATAAATCACTTTTTATTCTAGTAAAATGTGAAAGATAGAAGTATTAAGGTAATTGCCTGTAGATAAAGTAACTTGTTAATTGATAAATTACAAAAAATGCAAGTGTGACATCAATGACATAAAATGAATGGGAAAAATGTATAGTTTTTGTGAGCAATGTTAAATAGTAGCTAAAAATAGACTACTGACTATTGTTATATAACATGTTTTAAGTTGCATTATAATCACAAAAAAACCCTTCCATTAGAAGAAAAAATTAAAGGCAATGGAATCAAACATACCTTTTATTACTACCAAAATAATTAAATCACATAGGAAGAGAGGAACAAAGAAATGACCAAACAGAAAATGAGTAACAAAATGGCAAAGGAGGTCTTACCTACCAGTAATTCCTTTAAATTTAAAGAAATTACACTTCCTATTAAAAGGCATAGTGTGGTTTGACGGATAAAACAAAAGACAAAGCAAAACAAACAAAAAACAAGATCTAACAATATGGTGGATATTTAACCAGTTCATAGAAATATATGTTATGCACCAAATACTCATTTGCACCAAAATAAACATGATTTTTTTTTTACAACATGACTGTATAGGATATAGTTTGAGATACTAAGAAAGATAAGCCACACTCTGAAAATAGTCCCTAACACAGCAACATGAAATATGCTAAACTGAAGCAAGTCCTAATAAAACATGATAAAACTTGGGAAGGTGAAAGGTGGAATAATTGATTCTTTAAGAAAAATTCATGGGATGAAGCTGGCATTGTGGCATAACAGGTGAAGACATTGTCATCCAAAATGAGCACTGATTTGAGCCTCAGCTGCTCCACTTCCAATTCAACTCCTTGCTAATGTGCCTGAGAAAGCAGCAGAAGATGGCTCAGCTTGGGTCCCTGCCACCAAGGTAAGAGACCTGGATGGTGCCTAAGGCTCCTGGTTTTGGCCTGCCCCAAACCTGGATATTGTAGCCATTTAGGGAGTGAACTAGCAGATGGAAGATTCTCTCTCTCTCTCTCTCTCTCTCATCCTCCCTCCCTCCCTTCCTATGTCTCTCCTCTCTGTGTAACTTTAATTTTCAGATAAATAAAATAAAATACATTTTTTAATTTATTTATTTGACAGGTAGAGTCATATATAGTGAGAGAGAAAGACAGAGAGAAAGGTCTTCCTTCTGTTGGTTAGCTCCCTAAGTGGCCGCCGTGGCCAGCGCTGCACCTATCCAAAGCCAGGAGCCAGGTGCTTCTTCCTGGTCTCCCACATGGGTGCAGGCACCCAAGCACTTGAGCCATCCTCTACTGCCCTCCCGGGCCACAGCAGAGAGCTGGACTGGAAGAGGAGCAACCGGGACTAGAACCTGGCACCCATATGGGATGCCTGTGCCGAAGTCAGAGGATTAACCAAGTGAGCCATGGCGCCGGCCCCATAAATTTGGTTTTTTAATACAAGTTCATGGGAATGAAAACCCAAGGAAATGAGCAGTTTATATAAAGGTAACTATTTTTAAATTGTGATGAGATGATGTTGAAGTTCATGGTGGCAGATGATCTACATCAATTGCAGGGAAAAATTAATCTTATTCATGCTCTAATTGAAGAGAACTGATGATGGAAGCAGTAGCCAATACCATAGGCAGTTCCATTGGTTTACTTTCCAGTGAAAATGTCAAACAGCTGGGAACAAGACCCTCAAGCACTGCTTCTAAGAACGGGAACAGGAGACAAAGCACAATTTACTAGCGTGATTCCGAAGGGAAAGCACAAGAAAGCGATGGTTACAAAGAAGTCGAAGTGGTCCAGTCAAGTGACACAGACTGATCAAGAGCTGAGGCTATGGCAAGAGGCTTTGTGGATGCTCAAGACATGGTGCTTGTTGACTTGCTGAAGGCTCAAAGAATACTAACATCTCCTTATTATGAATGTGCTTTGGGAAAGTTACCCAAGGCTTTCTCAGAGTGTTCTTCCCACCAAAACAATGTCCCGCTCATTCCTCTCACTGCACAGGGTTACTTTTATGAGTTCTGATGGAAGATCATTAGGCATCCATCTTGCAGTCCTAATTCTGGCTCCCTCTGACTTCTTTTTGTTTCTTAATCTTCAAAAATCTTAAAACATCACCCATTTTTCCTTATTAAATAATGTAAAGAAGAGGTTGGTGATGTGGCATGGTGGGCTAAGCTACTGCAGAAGATGGCCTGAGTCCTGGGTCCCCTACCACCCACGGGGAGACTCAGATGTAGTTACAAGCTCCTAGCTTCAGCCTGGTCAGCCCCAGCCATTTTGGCTATTTCGGGAATGAAATGTGCAGATGGAAGATTCCTCCCTCTCCCTCTCCCTCTCCCTCTCCCTCTCCCTCTCCCTCTCCCTCTCCCTCTCCCTCTCCCTCTCCCTCTCCCTCTCCCTCTCCCTCTCCCTCTCCCTCTCCCTCTCCCTCTCCCTCTCCCTCTCCCTCTCCCTCTCCCTCTCCCTCTCCCTCTCCCTCTCCCTCTCCCTCTCCTTCTCCCTCTCCCTCTCCCTCTCCCTCTCCCTCTCCCTCTCCCTCTCCCTCTCCCTCTGCTTCTCCCTCTCCCTCTCCCTCTTCCTCTCCCTCCTCTGCTTTTCAAATAAATAAATTATAAAAAATGGGAAAATGACTACATTGATGGAATTAATTCTAGGATTCTCCATTGTTTAGGGATGGACTCAATGCCTGGTATCATTTATAAAAGTATCTTGAAATTGATAAAGCCTTTGTTGAGAAGTAACTTTATTTTTTAAAAACTTTTATTTCCACTTTCCCTGACATTTTTAAAATCCACTTTATGCTGTCTTCAAGACACTCGCTGCAACTTTAGTAACACAGAGACAGTGAAAGTGAGTGGATGGAAAAAGATATTCCATGAAAATAGTAACCAAAAGAGAGCAGGAGTAGGCATAATTATCCTAACCAAAATAAGCATAAAGTCAAAATCTGTCACAAGAGGGAAAGAAGGTTTTTCTATAATAATAAAATGATCCACTCAACAGGAAGATACAGCAATTATAAATGGATGGACACCCAACATAAAAGCACTTAAGTACATGAAGCAAACATCGACAGAACTGAGGGGAACAATAGACAGCAAATAAAAACATTAGAACAATTTAATAACCCCTCTGTGTTAGGTAAGTAACCCAGACAGAAAACCAGTGAGAGAACAGCAGAACTGGAATACACTATACCCCAAATGAAACTATTAGACATTTACAAAACTTCGCATTACATGTGAAAGGAAGTCAGTTTTTCTCAAGAGTACATGGAGAATTTTTCAGAATGCATCCCATGCCAGTTCACAGAAACATCAGAAATTTGAGAGTCAAAATCACTCCAAGTGTTACCTCACTCTGTGACTACAGTGGAGTGACAGCAGAAAACAACACCGGTAAGGAAATCAAGCAATTCACAAATACATGGGCCCTAAACACACATTGTTGAGCAGTGCTAAGTGAAAGCAGAAATCAGTGAATTTAAAATATATCTTCTTGGGGCAGGCACTGTGGCGTGGTTGGTGGAGCCGCCACTTGCCGTGCCAGCATCCTACATGGGCACTGGTTCGAGTCCCAGCTGCTCCATTTCTGATCTGGCTCTCTGTTGTGGCCTGGGAAAGCAGTGGAGGATGGACCAAACATTTGGGCCCCTGCACCCACATAGGAGACTGGGAAATGGCTCCTGGCTGCTGGATTCATATTGGCGCAGCTCCAGACATTGTGGCCATCTGGGAAGTGAACCAGCAGATGATGGAAGACTCTCTCTTTCTCTTTCTCTGCCTCTGCCTCTCTGTAACTCTTTCAAATAAATAAATAAATCTTTAAAAAAAATCCTGACACCAACAAAAATAAAAACAAATCGTATCAAAACTTATGCAGTGGCTGGTGCCGTGGCTCAATAGGCTAATCCTCCGCCTTGCCGTGCCGGCACACCGGCACACTGGGTTCTAGTCCCGGTTGGGGCACCAGATTCTGTCCCGGTTGCTCCTCTTCCAGGCCAGCCCTCTTCTATGGCCCAGGAGTGCAGTGGCAGATGGCCCAAGTGCTTGGGCCCTGCACCCGCATGGGAGACCTGGAGGAAGCACCTCGCTCCTAGTTTCAGATCAGCACGATGCGCTGGCCACGGCGGCCATTGGAGGGTTGAACCAACAGCAAAGGGAAGATCTCTCTCTCTCTCTCTCTCTCTCTCACTGTCCACTCTGCCTGTCAAACATAAAAATAAAAAACAAACAAACAAACAAACAAAAAACCCCTTATGCAGCAACAGCAATTCCATATGGAAGTTTGCAACAATAAATCTATATACTAAAAAAGAATGAAGATCTCAAATAAATACCACTTAACACCTGAAGGAATTAGATAAATAAGAATAGGGACCTTCGATGCCAGCCTCTCATATGGGCACCAGTTTCTGTTCTGGTTGCTTTGCTTTCAATCAAGCTCCCTGCTAATGACCTGAGAAAGCAGTGGAAGAGCGCTCAAGTTCTTGGGCCCCAGTACCCACATGGGAGATCTGGAAGAAGCTTCTGGCTCCTGGCTTTGGTCTGGCCTATAGCTGGTCATTGCAGCCAACTAGGGAGTGAACCAGTGGATGAAAGATTTTCTCTCATTTTCTCTCTCTCTCTCTCTCTCTCTCTCTCTCTCTAATTCTTTCAAAATGAATACATAAATAAAAAAAAAAAACCTCCAATATTAGCAGCAGAAGAAAGAAGACAGTATAGATTATGGCAGAAATAAATCAAATAGAGACTAGGAAAACTTTTGTGAACAGCAACACAACTAGGATTTGATTTTTAAAACATTAAAAAAATCACAAATACTTAGCTAGAAACTCACTAAGAAAAGACAGAAAAGACTCAAAAATATAAATGGAAGAGGAAACATGGAAATGGATTTTCCAGAAATAAAAATAATCCTAAGAACCTATTGTGAAGAATTGTATGCAAAAAAGAACAGATAATATAGAATATATATATATTAGAATATATTCCCAGAAGCATATCAGCTACCAAAATTGAATCAAGAATAAATCAAAAGCCTGAACCAACCAATAACAAATAGGAATATTGAATCAGCGATCACAAACCTCCCAACAAACAAAAGCCCATGACCAGATAATTTCATGGGTGAGTATAACATGTACCCCAAAAGGAATACCACCACAATATTCTTAAGCAAGGAAGAGTGAACACTTCCGCACTAACATTAGGAGACATTCATCGCTTTGACAGCTAGACCCCCCTGGAGACAATATCCACAATGGACATCATGCAAAATCCCCAATAAAATGCTAGCAAACTGAATTCAGCAGCATATTGTAATAAGGCTCATTGAGAATGATAAAGTGGAATTATCCCTGATATGTAAGAATGGTTCAACATATACAAATCAATCCATGTAACACATTTAAAAGAAAAATGGAGATACCATAATGTTGAAGAGTTTATCTAAGCAGTGGTTTAGTGCTTCTGTTTAGAAGGCACTAAACAGATCTAGGTCACCCTATTCCAGGATGAACGCAAAAGAAAAACAAAGCACTATTTGATCAGTTACACTTATAAGGTTGCTGCATTTGGCCTTTTCCACTGGAGAGCTCTTATGTATTTAACTCGTCTACCTGCTTCTCATTGGTGCTCATAAATGTGATTTTTCTATGACCCAAGTTGGTTTTTCTTATGTTTGTAATTTAAATAGAAGTTTAAATTCAATGTCAAACTGGCTTTGTGTCCTCAGGTATTTCCTAGGCCAGGCATCCACTTTTAATATTCTTTAACAAATAGCATTAACAAAATGCAAAGAAAAACAAAATAAAACAACAACAAAATTACCATCTCAATAGAGGCAGGAAAACACTTAGCAAGGCTCAAAATTCTCTCACACTTGAAACTCTTATGTAAGCAAGTATACAGCATGTTTAAATGGATGCGATAAAAGACATATATGAAAAGTTCACAGCCAGCATCATACCACTAAGAAATTATGGAAAGCTTTTTATCTTAGTCCATTGATGCTGTTGTAATAAAATATCACGACTAGACAATGTTTAAGGGTAGAAATTTATTTTATTTTTTAGAGGTTGGCAAGTCCAAGTTCAGTGTGCCAGTAGGTTGACATCTGGCAAAGGTCGCTGTTTCCAACATGGTCCTCTTTGCTGCATTTTCCAGAGGAGAATGTGTCGTCACATTGCAATGAAAGCAGAAGACAAGAAGGGACTCCCTTCAAACTTGAGCCCTTTCAAAAGGGTGTTCAGACAACTGCTGAGGAATCCCCAAAGCTACATGTCTTTGTACTGTTGGATTGGGCATCAAATGTGAGCATGCATTTTAGAAGGACCCATTCCAACTTCAGCATTTTCCCTCTGAGATCTGGTACAAAGCTAGGATGCTCACTCTCATCACTTCTATTCAGCTCTGCACTGGAAGCTTCAGTCAGAGAAATTAGATGGGCCAAAGAAGTAAATGACAGCTAAATGAAAAAGGAAGAAGTAGAATTATCTCTGCTCGCGGATGGCATGATTGTGTCTGTGTGTAACATAAACAAGGGAACTTCAGAAACTGAGGAAAATGTAATCAAAAGGAAAAAAAAAATGAATGCTATTTTTCAACCTTGGCTCCATCAAGTCCAAGACACTTTTATTATAAGTGATGATACCAGATGTTTAATCCATCCTCAGACAACACGGGATCCTGAGAATTTACTCCCTTCCATCAGCTTTGTTTATATTACTAACTGAAGAAAAAATGGGAACCCTTTAGAGTTTTTTGAAGATTAAGAAACAAAAAGCGCTCCTGTTTTGCAGAGAGGCAAGTGCAGGAGCATTTTTTCGGTGGGAAGTATTTTCTGGGGAAACTTTCCCATGTGATTTTTTAAAAAAAGATTCTATTTATTTGAGAGGTAGAGTACAAACAGAGAGAGGGAGAAACTAGAGAAAGCTCTTCCATCCTCTGGTTCACTCCCCAAATGGCTGCAACACCTGGAGCTGGGTCAGTCGGAAGCCAGCAGCTGGGAGCTTCTTCCAGGTCTCCCATATGGATGCATGGGCCCAAGGATTTGGCCATCTTCACTGCTTTCCCAGGCCATAGCAGAGAGCTGGATTGGAAGAGGAGCAGCAGGGACTACAACCAGTGTCCATATGGGATGATGGCACTGCAGGTGGAGGCTTAGCCTACTACACTACAATGCCAGCCCCTCCCAGATGATTTTGTGGTATCGCCTTTGGTGAATTTCTGAAAGTGCACTCTTAATAAGGAACTATTATCATTCTTTGGCCTTCACAAAATCATCAGGTGAAATGTCTAGAGTATCCCAAGTAATGGTTGCCACGGCCTCCGCTCTTGGCTGGTCTGCTCTCACTTTGATGCGGGCACTTCCACTTCTTGGTACACCTTGCTTTATTAAGCTTTGTCTTCAGGATGGTGCTGGTCAAGGCCTGTTTCCTTTGCTGTTCTCACTCTTAGAAGAGCCTCAGGGATCTTGATCCGACTTTGCAGCAATTTGGCACTCATGCAGCACAAAGTTTGCTCCACTTTAGTTTTCCTGCAGAATTGTGTAAGCTGAGCCAGTTGAAATGCCCATGGTGTTGCCTTGTCACCTGCTAGGAGTCATTGGTCATCAGGATTAGGATCATCAGGATTATTATATGTATAAAATGTACTTACAGAGGAAATAGAAGAAAAGCTCGACTACGCAGGTTCCTCTGTAGGGGAAAAGTTGCATCCTCGCAGAATGGTGATTCAACCCTTTTGTTTGGGATGGCTTTGTGTTCTATATGTCACTTACATTTTCAAAGGATTTGGTAGGTAGAGATTGGTAGAACTCGAAATTCTTTTTGTGATTTCATTTATACACAGAAAATCCAATATTATACTTCTCTCAAAGGAATTTTAAGGGTCTAAAGAAAAAAAGGCAAAATAATGTACAAATATAAGGAGTGGACTTATACCAGCATTTAAATACCTTAACCAAAACTTGATTCAGTCTGAAGATATGATTTGGTATGACAGATAATTAAATAATAAGCCTAATCTCTCCATATGTGTTTTCCTCTAAGTTCGATATTTTCACTAGTCATCTAAGAAATATTTATTGCCTGTCTCTGGTGCCACAGGCTATTTTATGTACAGGCAATAGAACAGAAAACACTGGCTTTTTGAGGTCAAAACCTTTAAAATAGCATTATTTAAAATTTTTTACTTATAAAAGTAAGCAAACCTCATGTGTTTTATATATACTGATTTAGTTGCATAGTGATACTTCCCACCATACCCTCCCTCCCACCCACGCTCTCACCCTCCCTCTTCTTTCCTTTTTTATTTTTTTCTTTTAATTTTTACAATTATGACATAGTTTCAGTTTATTTTATAATCATAAACTTAACTCCCCACTCAGTAAAGAATTCAATAAATTATAAGAAGAAAAATAACCACTGTTCTCAACAGTATACAAAATGGCTGTAGACAACAATCAAATCTCAAAATGTTCACTTGTATACATTACATTTTTATTCTCTATTGGTTACCCCAGATAAAGGAAAATATATGATTTAGTGACACTACTGAGACCCATTGAATCTTCCATAAAACAGATCTATCTTTTATCATTCTTGTCCACCAACTCTGAGACAAATATATGACAAGCCAAGCTAAATGCAAAAGAAAAAATTCCAAAACTATCTAAAATTAGGTACCATTTAAATTTTCAATGTTTGTGTATTTTCATTTACTTGAAAGAAACACACACACACACACACACACACACACACAGAGAAAGAGAGAGAGAGATTGGGACTGACACTGGATGTGGACATCCTAAGCAGCTACTTAACCTCATGCAGCTCAATACCCTCCCCTCTTATAATTTTAACTGAAGTCAATTTTATTCTATCTGGCCATCAGAGCATTTCTCCCTGAAACTCACCTTGTGGCTGCTTAGCTGCTCTTGTTTGCACAATCTTGAAAACGGAACTCACATTGCCTCCTTTAACTGACTGCTCTGTAGTTGAATGGTTGTTGCTCTCGTGACACTTTTTCTGGTGTTTAGTATATATCGGTCATTGAAAAATGATATTCTAAAAGCCACAGATGTATCTTCTTCAATGGTCAATAGCAATGTACCATTCTCTAATTGTAGACTTGACACTTTTCTGAAACTTATGGGTAATTATGGTCACTCTTGCCCACAAGAAAAACTACATGCATTTAAAATCTATTGTTTGCTGTTTTATTCTGCCAAGAATGGAATGGTATATATCATTGTCCTACACCTTAGGCTTCCTACCACTGCATCTACTGCTAGAATCTCCCAAGCTACTATTTTTTTTTTAAATTTGCAGGTGCAATCTTAACACAGTCATCTTGAAAGTGATAATAATCTTCTCACCATGACACACTGCCCAAAATAGCCTTGGCATGCTTTGACACTGTGAGGAAGCAAATTTTATTTAATCTTATTTCATTTTGTATCTGCTTGGCAGTCAGGCCATGCAGCAAAAGTCCATAAATACATGACCCCCTGGAAGACTGAGCTTGAGATAATCATTCTCTAGATAAAGAATAGAGAAAGCAATTGAAAATGAATAATACACCACTCATTTCTCCACATCACTGATGATGGCAATTCACTAGTCTGAAACTCATCACATAGACAGTCATGGTTAATACGAGTTGATTCTTTTTGTGATGCTTTCGTGTTTTTTGATTTGATTTAGTCCTTTGAATAGCCCTGTGGTATACTTGTAAATGTGAAAGTCAGATTGAGATTGTTAGCAGCTCAGGCTCTCAGAACTACTTACTGACATCATCAATGCATGCTGTGTCCTTTATGAGACAACATAGTCTCTATTCTTTTAACATGTTTTGAAGTGCAATAAACAAAGTGCACAGCTGAGGTTTTGCAAACTGAACAAACCTATGGAATCAGACCAAGAGTCCAAGAAGCTCTCCATCTCCACCTTCCCCCACTGTTTAACCATCAGCCCTCAAGAGTAAATGGAGGAGCCCGTGTCATTGTGTGCTGGGTAAAGAGCAGCCTGTGATACCTTCATCCCATAAGAGCGCCAGTTCAAGCCCTGTCTGCTCCACTTATGCTACACCTCCCTGCTAATAGACTGGGAAAAGCATCAGATGATAATCCAAGTGCTTGGGCCCCTGCACCCACATACGAGACCCAGATGTAGCTCCTGGCTCCTGGATTTGGCCTGGCTTGACTCTGGCCATTGTGGCCCTTTGGGGAGTAAACCAGCTAACAGAAGATCTGTCATTGTTGTCATATGTCGTCGTCGTCTTCTTCTTCCTCATCCTCTCCTTCTCCTTCTTCTTTTCTTTCTCTCTCTCTCTCTCTCTCTCTCTCTCTCTCTCTCTCTCATTCTGCCTTTCAAACAAATAAAATAAACCTTTTTAAAAAAGAGTAAATAGTGGCCGGCGCCGCAGCTCACTAGGCTAATCCTCCACCTAGTGACCTCCTGGGAGACCAGGAGGAAGTACCTGGCTCCTGGCTTCGGATCAGCACAGCGCTGGCCAAGGCGGCCATTTGGGGGGTAAACCAATGGAAGGAAGACCTTTCTCTCTCTCTCTCTCTCTCTCTCTCTCTCTCTCTCTCTCTCTCGCTGTCTAACTCTGCCTGTCAAGTAAAAAAAAAAATTTAAAAAAAGAGTAAATAGAACCACAAATTCCAGTAAAACATATTTGGCCATATATTTTTACTTTATATAAGAGACACCATAGAGTATATTCTGTTTAATATACAGTTTCTTTTCTTTTTTCTAATAGAAAATTTTTATTTAATAAATATAAATTTTGAAAGTACAATTTTTGGATTATAGCAGTTCTCCCCCCTCCCCATAATAATATACAGTTTCTTTATCTCAACATTAGGATTGAGAAATTCATCCACATTGTTGCATGTACTTGTAGATCATTATTCTCCTTGTTGTATGCTATTCCATAAATTTTCAATATACCATCATTCATTATCTCTTCTCTTGGTGTGCAGGTTGCTATCCCTAGTTTGGAGCTATTACAAACAGCATTATTATGAACATTCTTAAACATTCCATTTTCTGAAACATATACACATTTTGGAGATTATATTCATGTCTTTATTCAGATATACCTGGGTTTGTATACCCAAGAATAAGGTTCCTGAAGCATGGATCATCTGCACTGAGCTTTAGTAGGTATTGTCAAAACAGATTTCCAGAGTAGTTCTATCAGTGCCTCTATATCTCATTATTATTATGAAATAATTAGTACTAAAGATCACATTTCCAATTATGACTTGCACTATCACCATTACCACTTTTGAGAAAATCATTATGTGCTAGTTATTGTGTTAGTTAGCTTTCTCTCTCTCTCACTCTCTTTCAATACCATGACAGGCAGGCATATCATAAGACAGTCATGTACATACAAACACACAGACTCACACATACAAGCACATGTATCTCAGGTTTAAGACAGTTACACTCCTTGGGGACAGAGACTCTATATAAATTATTTAGATTCATTTATATCACTATGAACTTATAAATATTTGATTGTTTGGGTTGTAAGACAATAGTATTTATTTTGTTTCTCAAATTTTTCTATCTTTGGCCACTGAGAGCTCCATTCTTTCTCTTAGAGCCATTTATTCAAGAAACCTTGATGATTATTATTTTTCTTTTGGAGTATAGTATTAGAAAGCAAATTCTCAGTGCTTGGTGGCAGCTTTCTATATGATATAGTTTTTAAAATATTTTTTATTTATTTGAAAGTCAAAATCACACACAGAGAGGGAGGGATGGAGAAAGAGAGAAAGATCTTCCATCAACTGGTTCACTCCTCAGAAGGCCACAATGGCTGGGGCTGGACCAAGCCAAAGTCAGGAGCCAGAAGCTTCATCCAGGTCTCCAGATCAGAAATGCAGGTGCCAGGACTTGAATTGGGGTGCATATCTGATGCTGGCATTCTAGGCAGTGGCTTGACCCTACATGACAGAACACTGGCCCCATGATATTGTTTCTTGTAGACCCTTTCAAATGCCAGATCAGGCAATGTGTGTTTATCAACCTATACATAAACACATATCTACAAATACTTCTACAGGTAACTGTCAGTATCTGTATTCATCTATGCATGAGTTCATACTGGTCTGTAACTCTAATTTATCTCCACATAAATTACACTAGCTTCCTCCTGTTCTTTTTTGTAAGTTTCCATATAACAGTAAATAACTTGATTCGCACCACCACCGTACATATTCTTAATTCTTTAATTCCAGAATTGCTAACCAGTAGCCCAGTGGGAATCAACTTTATGATCTGAAGCACAGGGCTTAACTGCTGTTCCTTCCTGTTTGATCTTCTGTAAGACTCATTTCTAAAGTGATTTATGTAAGCACCTGTTATTCCATCTTGTTCACTGAGGTTGTTTTTTACATTTGTAATGCAGTTAGGTTCTTTTGCCAAAATTTGCATTCCTTGCTGATACCTCTAAACTCCTAGGTGATTTTTGCAACATTTGTAAGCATGAAGTTGAACTCTGTCATCTACCCAGGTTGTGTCACTCCTGCCCCAAATCCCCATGTGTCACCTTGCCTTGTTCTGGTCTTACTGAAAAGGCATTTAGATACTCATTATTACATATGATAGCAGCTGTAAGTCTTTTTAGGATGGTCTTTATCAGTTTGAGGAAGTTGTATTTTGTTCCTGCTTTGAGAATTTATATCTTGAATGGGTATTGTATATTGCCAAATATTTTCTCTGTGTAAATTTATGTAATCATACAAATTTTCTTCCTTTGGCCATTGCTATATTGGATTACCCTGATTTTGAAATATGGAATCAACCATGTATACTTGGCATAAATCTTGCTTGGTCATGGTGGTAAATTATTTTTGTACCTTTTGAATTTTATTTGCTAATATTTTGTTGGGAATATTTTGTAGGCCATTGGTCTGTAGTTAACTTTTATTGAAATGCTTTTTTCTGGTTTTGTATTAGGGGAATAATATTGGCTTCATCAGCTGAGTTAGTAGTCCCTTACCTCTGTTTCCCAGGATAGACTATGGAGAACAGATGACATTTCCCCTTACAAACTGCATGATAGAATTCACATAAAACCATCTGGGTCTGATGCTTTCTTTTATGGAAGGTTATTAATTATCATTTCAATCCATTGAATGGGTATCAACACTTTCAGAGGATCTATTACTCCCTGTGTGAGTTTTTACTAATTTGTGTCTTCCCAGATTTGGTTAATTTAACCTAAGTTATTAAAGAAATCCTATTCACAATAGCCAAAAAGCCAAATATTTAGGAATAAATTTAATCAAAGGAGTGAAAGACTTCTACATTTCATTTCTACGATTATAAAATTATAAAATATTGATGATAGAAATCAAAGACCCAGAAAAACGGGAAGATATTCATTGCTCATGGATTGGAAGAATTTCTATCATTAAAATGTCTATACTACTTAAAGCAATTTACATATTCACTACATCCTTTGTCAAGATACCAATGACATTATTTACAGAATTAGAAAAATAATCCTTAAAATTCATATGTAATCACAAAAGAACCAAAATAGCCCAGGTGATTCTAAGCAAAACTAAAAAAAAGCAACACAAAGCAAATAAAAAACAAAAGCTGGACGCATCACAATATGTGATTTCATAACATACTACAAAGCTACAGTGATTAAAACAGCATAGTATTGGCATAAAAACTGACAAATGGATTAACAGAACAGAATAAAGAGCTCAGAAATCAATCCACACACATACAGTCAACCAATTTTTGACAAAAGTGCCCACACCATAAATTGAAGAAAGGAAAATCTCTTCAACAAATGGTGCTGGTAAAATTGGATGTATTTATGTATAAGAATGAAATTAGATCCCTATTTCTTACCACATAGAAAAATCAACTCAAGGTGGATCAAAAACTTAAACTGAAAACCTGGTACTGTGAAATTTCTACAAGAAAACGTAGAGGAAATTCTTCAAGGTGTTGATGTAGGGTCTACTTCTTATATAAGACCCCCAGAGTACAGTCAACAAAAGCAAAGCTGAACTAACAGAATTATATCAAACTAAGTAGTATCTGCATATCAAAGACAATATTCAATAGATTTAAGAGACGTCTGACAGAATGGGACGAAATATTTGCAAGCTACTTATCTGACAAATGATGAATACCAAGATTATATCCACAACTCCAAAAACTGGACAATAAATATAAACCAATTTAGTTTAAAAATGGGCAAAGGTCCTCAAGAATATGAAAAGCCAACAAATAGATGAAAAGAAAATCACTAGCCAAGGAAATGTAAATCAAAATCACATGAAGATGTCACCTCACCCATGCCAGAGTGGCTGTTACTCAAGAAACAGAGCAACAAATGCTGGTGAGGTTGTAGAGAAAGGGGGTCTCTTCAGCGCTGTTGGTGGGAATGTAAATTAGTACAGCCAATGTGGAAAATCAAATGGAGATGTCTTAACAAACTAGACGTAGACTTATCATATGATCCAGCAATCCCACTACTGGGCATTTACTGAAAAGACATGGACTCATTATATCAAAGACGTACCTTTTCCATGATAGCAGCAGTGTTCACAATAGCCAAAATAACTGGCATAGTGGGTAAAGCCACAGCCTGCAGTGCTGGCATCCCATATGGGCACCGGTTCAAGTCTCGGCTGCTCCACTTCTGATCCAGCTCTCTGCTGTGGTCTGGGAAAGCAGTAGAAGATGGCCCAAGTCCTGAGGCCCCTGTACCTGTGTGGGAGACCTGGAGGAAGCTCCTGGCTCTTGGCTTTGGATCGGTGCAGCTCCGACCATTGTGGCCAATTGGGGAGTGAACTAGCAGATGGAAAACCTCTCTCTCTGCCTCTCCTTCTCTCTCTGTGTAACTCTGACTTTCAAATAAATAAATAAATCTTTAGAAAAGTAGCCAAAATATGGAATCAGCCATGGTGTCCATCATGAGATGAAAGTATAAATGAAAGGATAAAGACCAGGTGGTATATTTATATTGTATATACACACATGAGAGCTGCAGTTGTTTATCTGTGGAATCAATAGTGATAGACCCTCTTTTATATCGGATATTGGCATTTATACTTCTTCTCTTATTTCTCAGTTAAACCTGTCCAACAATTGATCAATTTTATTGATCTTCTCAAATAATCAGCTTTTGATTTCATTGATATTCTTTATCACTTTCTTTTTTTTAATTTCCCTGATGTCTGCTCTAATGTTTATTATGTCTGTATGCTGCTTTTCTTATATATCTTATTTTTTACTTCTGGTATCAATAGAGGCAGGAAACCTGAGAACTGGAAAGGCTGCTATAATGCAGAGACACCACAAAATTTTAAGGAAACTTATCCAAAAAGTAGCATTTAAAACTAAAAAGTAGCCATAAATTGAGACTGCTAAATGTCTTAGAAGAGAAAGACAGAAAAATTACAGTCATACTAAACATCAATCCCTCTTCTCCCCACCAAGTGCTTCTGTTGATTGAGTTTTTATAAGCATCTATAAATCCTACTGGAAAGATGGTAGAAAACAGAACTGAAGTGTCAGTTATATTGTGGTGCTAGGATTATGACCTAATCTCTGTAGAAAGAATGTTAACTGGTCTTGGAGCAAAGCAGATGGGGGGTAGACTTGTAATAATTATAAATCAGGAAGCAAGCAGTTAGTCTAGTGGTTAGAAGCTAATATTCCGCATTAGAGTTCCTGGGTTTAATTGCTGGTTCTGGTTTCTAACTTGAGCTTTCTGCCAAGACAGGCCCTGGGAGGCAACTGGGATGGCTTAAGGACTGGGTTCTTGTCACCCAAATAGGAGACCTAGATTACGTTCCCTGCTCCTGGCTTTGGCCCCAGCCTATCTCCAATGATTATGGGCATTTGGTGAGTGAATTCATGAAAGGGAGCTCTGTTTCTCTCTTTTTTTCTCAAACTCTCTCCTTTTCTCCTCCTTCTCCTGAATACATTTACATATATATTATATACTCATACATAAAAATTTCAGGATTGTACATTTGGTACAGCAGTTAAGATGCTACTTGAAATGCTTACTTTCCATATTAAAGTGTCTGGGCTTAAATCCCAGCTCCAATCTCCATTTTAGCTTCATGCTAATGTGCACCCTGGGAGGCAGCAAGTGATAACTCAAGTAGTTGGTACACTGCCACCCATGTGGGAAACCTAAATTTAGTCCCAGACTCCTGGCTTTAGCCTGACCCAACTCTGGCTGTTGTAGACATTTGAAGATACCTTATATGGAAGGTACCTTTCCACATCTCTGTTTTTCTCTCTCCCCCTCTCTTGCTCCCTCTCCCTCTAGCTGCCTTTTTGACTTTCACATAAATAATAATTTTTAAAATATTATAAATTAATTTTGAATCAGCTTCTCCCCTATGGATTAAAATGATTTTTCCTTCTGTTGCCAGACAGAGAAAAGGGGAACACATCAAGAGTGGAGAAAATACAGATCTCCTGATTTATAAATGTGTAAAGAAACTTATTTTAAATAAATGGTGCTAGGACTATTGAATATCCACAGAGAAGTAAATGCATTTTAACCCATGTACGGGAGTCAATTCTAGATGTGCTATTAGAAGGGATTCATTCCAAGGGAGCCCCTAGAATGGTGAGATAGCCCATGGAGAGCTGTCTAGTAGAGGAAGGTACCACCAAGTAGACGGAGGACAGCCAGAAGAGTATTGCCCAAGGATGGGAACTGCAGTTGGAAATATGCAGCAAGCCTTCTAGAAAATCTATAAAAGTCTGCCACCATCGGCAGGTGCCGTGGCTCACTAGGCTAATCCTCCGCCTTGCGGCGCCGGCACACCAGGTTCTAGTCCCGGTCGGGGCGCCGGATTCTGTCCCAGTTGCCCCTCTTCCAGGCCAGCTCTCTGCTGTGGCCCGGGAGTGCAGTGGAGGATGGCCCAAGTGCTTGGGCCCTGCACCCCATGGGAGACCAGGAAAAGCACCTGGCTCTTTCCTTCGGATCAGCACGGTGTGCTGGCTGCAGCGTGCCAGCCCCAGCGGCCATTGGAGGGTGAACCAACTTAAAAGGAAGACCCTGCTCTCTGTCTCTCTCACTCTCCACTCTGCCTGTCAAAAAAAAAGTCTGCCACCAGGAAAAGGTGGACATTTATGTATGTGCTACCCAGATGGCTCCAGTGACAATTGTACCATACACACAAGGATGTATCAACCACCTAATACAGTGATTAAATTGTCATGTTCATATTAAGTGCTGAGTCAGAACTGAACCATTGTAGTTCAGTTCTAGCAGGATTTAGTGCTATATTTTAGGATAGTTGAAAAGAAACCCTTTAGAAACTGATGGTTCTTGCAGGAAGGAAACCTAGTGGATATCATCTGAGTTGTAAGTGATAGAAACTCAGCTCAAAAGTACCTTCATCAGAAAGAGCACGTTAGTTAATTAAGGAAACAGGCATGTGGCAGGCTTTGGTTAAGGCAGATCTAGGAATTCATCAATGACTTTAGGAAAGTATGTCTGTATTTGGGTTCTGTGTTCTGCTTTGGATCATTTATGAGATTGGCTTTCTTCATTCAAGGATCTTAGAAAATTTTGGCTTCTTTTCTAGAAGTATAACAACATTGGGAGAAAGAAAACAGTGAAAAGTCTGTGGTGGGGCTCTTGAGCCCAAGTTGCAACCTGTGCCCCTTTTAAACCAATTCCATTTACTCTGATTCCAAATGGACCACAGAAAATTCGAGTAGGGAAAGGTTGCTTTTACAAAGTAAAATTGAATTTCTCTTGCCATAAGTGAAGTATGAAATGACTGATACTATTCGAGCAAAGGTCTCTCTCAGAGGGGAAGTTTAACATTTAGCCACAATCAAGAATGAGCATGTTTTTTAAAATAAGTCTTAAATTTTTCTCCCTTTGTAGGAATGTGGATGAGAACTAATCACATTAGCAATCATAGATAAAATGTTGTAAGTGTAGTAGAAGAAATAACAGTCAACTACTATCTAATCAAAGTAGTGTTACTTGATATTAAGAGAGTGAATATTGATGAATCAGAAATACTCTACCAAATGAGCATTTGCTTTAGAAATAGCAAGGAAAAAACTTCTCCTGTATGATAGACTCCCTTGAAAATGGTACTAATCAACAGAGGCTTACATTAAAAAATAGTTCTCATAAAATGTGAATTAGTCCAAAGAACAAGTATTGCATTATTTGTCGAGCTAATATTTGCATGGTAACATTTTGTCACTTATTTTATTCCCTTCACTCTCATTGAGCTCCTCCAGAATCCTTTGGAGGGAGAGCACACTGCCCATGCTATTTTTATTACAGTCCAAAAAGCAATAAGCAGTTTACAGAACAGTTTGCAAATCAGTAGTGCTTCAAAATGGAACATTCACAATATGTTTTCCTTGACCCTATCTCAAGTTTTTTGCTCTCACAGATGCTTCCTGTATATAAAGATAATAACAATATTCTTTCAGGTACAAAGAATAAAAAGATTTCTTTTTAAAATATTATTTTATTTATTTGAATGGCTAAGTTATGGGGGGCAGAGAGAGAGCGAGAGCGAGAGAGAGAGAGAGACAGAGAAATCTTCCATCCTCTGGTTCACTTCCCAAATGGCCACAATGGCCAGGGCTGAGACAGGCCAAAGCCAGACTCCAGGAGCTTCTTCCAAATCTCTCACAATGGTGCAGGGACCCAAGGACTGGGGCCATCCTCCACTGCTTTCCCAGGCACATTTTCAAGGAGTTGGGTTGGAAGTGGACAGCTGGGACTTGAACCAACACTCATGTGGGATGCCAGTGCCACAGGCGGCAGCTATATCGCTATACCACAGCACTGGCCCCAAGTGATTCCTTTATTTTATTAAATTTTCTGCCTTGGAGTCAGGCTCAAGTCTTATGCTTAAGTAAATCACTACATCATCCTGTTCTTTAATACAACAGTTTCTTTCCATTCTCTAGGAAGCCATGTTTCTAGGAGGCCATGATTTTGCAGCTTCTGGAAGCCTTGCACTCAGACACTTGAGATCTGTGATATCTTTTAAGAGTAAATTCAGGGCACTTCCCAGGGGAGGGTGGTGCAATCAAAGTAACTCACTCAGAGAAGTGCTTAGGTACAGAGAGGGAATATCTCGCTAGTACCTGTCACCCAAAACCAGGGTGATGAGTTGAGATGTATCTCAGCTCTCTGACCCTGATTTTTCCTCAAACATTGTATCAGGAAGTCCTTGCGTCACTACATTCACCGATGCTTAAAAATGCAACAGGAAGAATGATTAATAACTTTCAATTTACTTTGAAAAACCTGAAGTGAGAAGATTGTGTATATATTTCTCCAAGGAGATTGTCATACCCGGTCGTTTGTCATCTCAACATTTACTGCGTCTTACTCTCGATAGGTATTTATTAATCATGGAACAGGAGGAAGGCACTCTGCAGAGATGAATGGTGTGTGATCCTGTCAGTGCAATCTGGAGAAAAAAGAGAGGCTTGCACACAGTTAACCGCAGCACAAAGCAGACAAGAATGCCCCACAATTGTCAAGATATCATCACTGATTTGTTCAATTTGAGCCACGTTAATAATCCTTTAAAGTAAGAAGGAACTCCAAAAATTCAATCATCTTCTTTGATTGATTCCTTCTCCATAAGTGCAAAGACTAAATCTGTCTTTGTCCCCTGGTTTCCTCAATGCATCTGGAACATAATAGCCACTCAGTGAATATTCAATGAATAACTGAATCAATGGAAGCATGAATTAAATAGTCAATTACTAAAAATAAAAAAACAAAACAGGTCTTCTGTAGCAGTTGAGTTTGTGAGAGGCAGAGGAACCTCATGTGCTTTCCAGGTTTCTGGCTTGGGTAAATAGGTGAGTGTTTCCACCAAGATTTGATAAGGAGAGGTGATGGATTGTGCTGAAATGTGTAGTGGGGAAAGGATGCTGTTGAAATACTTGGGATAATTAGCAAAGATAAAACCAGTGTGGACCTCTGGCACATGGCAGAGATGTCAAATGGAGTGACACCACTTGAAGTCACTGATATAAGGGTATAAGGGAGGTGAGCATTATAAGAAGTGGAATTTCTGGGGCTGAAACTGTGGCATAGCAGGTAAAGACATCACCTTCAGTGCGGCCATTCCATTTGGGCACTGCTTCGAGTCCTGCTTGTTCTACTTCTGATCCAACTCTCTGCTGTGGCCTGGGAAAGCAGTTGAAGATGGCCCAAGAACTTGGGCCCCTGCACTCATGTGGGAGACCCTGAAGAAGCTCTGTGGCCAATTGGGGAGTGAACCAGTAAATGATCTCTCTCTCTCTCTGCCTCTGCCTCTCTGCAACTCTGCCTTTCAAATAAATAAATAAATATTTAAAAAAAGAAAAGAAGAGGAATTTCCAGAGAATCCCACAATTCATTTATTTAATTAGTTAATTAAAAAAAATTAAAGGCTTTGCTCCATAAGTCAAAGGATCTTGAACTATGATCTATAGACATTTGGCCAGGCTTTTTCTTGAGATTTCAGGTAGAAAGCATGATGAAAATCAGGAACAAATGCAAGGGAAAGGGAAATAAAAAAATTACTATTGCTTACTGCTTACTTTTTTTCCAGAAGAATGTATTAGAGAAATAGAGGTCTGAGGAACAGAAAGGAAGGAACCCCGGTGGGGGCCATGAAGAGTGAAGACTGGCATCTCTGTGTTGACCCTCAGCGGAATCTAGAGGCACAGCTATCTAGTCCCAAGAAGCTTCTAGAGTTGGTGCTGTAGTCCCCATCTCCAGTATCTGAAGGTAAATGATTCCCAAGGACATACAGCCTTAAGCCAGGAGCATCAGACCTGCACCTCTCCAAAGTCCCCCTTTTGTCCACTACTCCTGGAATGAACCTTTAAGGGTCAAGGTTTGTTATGCTAATTCAGTGCATAAAAAATGAGAGGTGAAGTCCACTGGTAATTTGTTTAGGTGGTAATGCTGTCTATCAGCTGTGCTATATTTCAGCTGATATATATCAGTGAAGAATCTCTGTGTTCTTGGTGAGCCTGGTAGCAGGTGCTCTGTTCAGATTGGTTGTCCACGCCATACCAGTTGTAGAGTATTCTGTGTATTTCCTCCAGGAACCACAAATATCATGTCAGGTTCTGAGTCTGGAGTAAGTCATCTTGATAAAGGTAGAGAAAAACTGTGTCATACGTAGGGAATATAGGAGGAAAGAGGAATTTTGTTTAAGTAACTGTTAAGAATCAAATAGCAGATTTGACTAGAAAACAACATTCAGGCTCATTGAACTGACAAACTTATGCAAGAAAGACCAGAAATTGAGTTTACTGCATTTTCAATTAGTGTTATAGTGGATTCATATATCTTATTTTAGAATCAAATTATCCGTTGTCCAATTCTTTTCTTTTTTAACATGAGAGCTATAAAACAATGAAAGACTTAGTCTCTTAGATTCATTATATATATAATTTATATATATACATTCAGGCTCATTGAACTGACAAACTTATGCAAGAAAGACCAGAAATTGAGTTTACTGCATTTTCAATTAGTGTTATAGTGGATTCATATATCTTATTTTAGAATCAAATTATCCGTTGTCCAATTCTTTTCTTTTTTAACATGAGAGCTATAAAACAATGAAAGACTTAGTCTCTTAGATTCATTATATATATAATTTATATATATAATATTATTAAACTTGTGGAGTACTTAGAAGAATTAAATGGTATGCTTTTGTGGGCTCATCATAGTAGCTAGGATATTGTAGGCAATCAAGGTATTTACTAAAAGTAGTCCTTGATTTTTTTGAAAGATAAATTTTGAACTGAATAGTAGAATCATGTCAAATAATTGAAGGTAAAAGAAATATAAAAAGAGGGCTGGCACCATGGCTCAATAGGCTAATCCTTCGCCTGCAGCACCGGCACACTGGGTTCTAGTCCCGGTCATGGCACCGGATTCTGTCCCAGTTGCCCCTCTTCCAGTCCAGCTCTCTGCTATGGCCCAGGAATGCAGTGGAGGATGGCCCAAGTCCTTGGGCCCTGCACTCACATGGGAGACCAAGAGAAGCACCTGGCTCCTGGCTTTGGATCAGCATGATGCGCTGGCCGCAGCATGCCGGCCGCGGCGGCCATTGGAAGGTGAACCAACGGCAAAAGGAAGACTTTTCTCTGTCTCTCTCTCACTGTCCACTCTGCCTGTCAAAAAATATATATTTATATGTAAAAAGAGAACAAAAATCATGCAAATATTTTAAATCACTTCCGTTTGATTTTGACATGAGAAATCTCCTGATCTTTGGAGCTCTTTTTTTTAAAAAAAAAAAAACATTAATTTATTTATTTGAAAGTCAGTGTTACATAGAGAAAAGGAGATACAGAGAGAGGGAGAGAGGTATCTTCCATCCACTGCTTCACTCCCCAGTTGGCTGCAACAGTCAGGGCTGGACCAGGCTCATGCTGGGAGCAAGATGCTTCTCCAGTTCTCCCACATGAAGCAAGGACCCAAGGGCCATCTTCCATTACTTTACCCAGGCCATTAGGAAAGAGCTGGATCGTAAGTGGAGCAGCTAGGGTGCCCACACGGGATGCCGACATTGCAGGTGGCACTCTTACCCCCTATGCCACAATGCTGGCCCCTGAAGTCCTTCTGAATAGAACTGCTACATCTTAAGAGAGAATTGCCCTTATGCTGATCCATTCTGTTGTCTGCTCACATACTCTTTAAGGTGGCTCTCAATTCATCTGTATTTTTTTGAAAGGTTTATTTTATTTATTTGGAAGAGTTACAGAGAGAGATAGAGACAGAGAGAGAGGTCTTCCATCCACTGGTTCAGTCTCCAGATGGCTGCAACAGCTGGAGCTGTACCAATCCAAAGCCAGGAGCCAGGAGCTTCTTCCAGGTCTCCCACATGGGTGCAGGGCCCAAGCACTTGGGCCATCTTCCACTGCCATCCCAGGCCACAGCAGAGAGCTGGATTGGAAGTGGAGCAGCTGGGACTCAAATTGGTTCCATTATGGGATGCCAGTGCTTCAGGCCAGGGCACTAACCCACTGTGCCACAGCACCGGCCCTTCTCAATTCATTTCATAACATTACTGGAACATCAGCCACTATTCCTAAACTAGGGAACTATCCTTACCGTGCTGTTCCAGGTCCTCTAAAGGCTGGCTGTGGTCTCCATGTCCCAAAATTCTCTACTATTGCTTTAAAGTCATCCTTTCTTTAAGTCTTCTTCCTTTTTTTTTTTTTCCATCTGCATCCCACAATGTACCACTCCTGTTCACTTTCCTTGACTCAAGTTGCTGCTTTTCCCTAATACAAACTTCTCATAATTGCTTGCTATCTGTATCTACCCTTACCTAGAGGCTCTGCTCATAAGCCGGGATCAATACTGATTTCCTGCAAGCCAGAAGTAATTTACTCTGCTGTAAATTATTCTAACACTGTACCCCTCAGGTGACGTTTGAGATTAGATTATCATTAAGAGTATTTTCATTAGATTGGGTTCAAGTAATCTTATCTTTTCTATGAGACTGCTAACCCCTGGAGGAGAACAATTAATAGCTGTTTTGCTTTTGTACACCTAATGCCTTAATGCCTGGCCTAGTAGTGCCTGGATGTCTGAACCCACAATAAATAGGATCAACAAAGAACGGGAGAAATAACTTAGTCATGTTTCATTGTATAAATTGTATCCACTGCTATTTCAATTTTCTTGTAGAACTTTGAAGTCCTCTGTTTCCCCAAGGGCATGCCCTCTGTTTTTGGCGAATCATGCTATGGATGTAGCAGCCATCACCTGAGATAAATGGAAGTTGAAGCATTTTCAGACCCTTGATTACTTTGACTTAACGCTTTGAAGTCTGGTTTCCTGTTTTGTAATACTTGGAGTGAGACCTTAGCATTCTAAGACATAACTTACAAGTGTGCACATTGTAAGTTCCTTAAAATTTGTTCTTTCAATTCTAAACTTTACCATATTGCTCCCTCTACATGCATTTTAAATCATTTTAATCAAAATCAGGAGTTTGAATATGTCATAGATGTGGTTAAAGAACAGTTCTTGTGTGTTTCAAGTGGATTAGTGCTTCATTACTCTTTTAGTGGCATACAATTGCATTTCACAGTTGACTGCCATCTGAACATCTATAAAGAATACAAAATTAAAGTACTTGATCTAGCACACACTTTATGTTGAATAGCATGACCTATTTTCATTTATTTGTAATCTCAGTTTCACTTAAGATAGAACTGCAAATATTGCTGTTTTTATATTGTGCGTAAACCTGGACGATATTGTTAAATAAGAGGAGGAAGCTTCTGTAAATCATAAAGTGATAACTTGAAATGAACTTCTCAACACCAACTACATCTTACATATATGTTATATAGGAGGTGTTGTGTTTCAATATAGGATAGCAAACAGCATGAGTACAATGCCTTGCCCTCTTGGAGATTATAATCCACAAAAATTAAGTAGAGTGTGAGAAATGCCACAGCATGAGATGCACAGGATGCTGTTAAAACATGCAGAAAGAAAACTTCTAGAAGAAATATGGTCTAAGCTGTAATTGAAATGCTCATCAAATGAAGGGACTAAGTTGCTTGGGGTTGGGTGGTGGTGTCCCAGAAGCAAGAAAAACACATGCAAAGCCCTCGGGTGGGAGAGAACAGGGCACATTTGAGAATGTAAAAGAAATGACATGTAGATGGGCTCTAGAGAAAGCACAGGAAGAGAGGAGACTCAAGACCAGAGAAGTAGGCCAGTATGGAGAGAGGATGATTGCCCTGAATAGGAGAGGGTCTTTGAGAGCAAAGCAGGGGAGTGAGAGGTGGGCATTTGGCTCACCTGTCAGGATGCTGCTTGGGATTCCAGCATTTCATTTCGGAGTGCATGGATTCAAGTTCCAGCTCCACTTCTGATTCTAGCTTCCTGCTAATGCAAGAGACAGCAGGTGATGGCTGAATCCCTCGATTCCCTGTTATCCACGTAGGAGACCCAGACTGAATTCCAGGCTCCTGCTTTCAGTCTGACCCTGTTCCAGCTGTTGCATACACTTTGGCAATAAACCAGCAGATAGAAGATCTCTCTTCAAGATAAAATGAAAATGAATCAATCATGATGTTCAGGAGTCACAATCCATGGTGGTGAGTGAAGGAGGGCAATGGATTACAAATAATGGATTACAAATAGTGCTTTAATCATTGCTAATGGGAGCACAGGGCATGCTGCGTTAGAGTTGCTGTGGGACATTCAAGTAAATAAATCGGCAGGCCTGTGTTTAGACTTTTGGAGTTGTATTGATGGCACTTGAAAACTTGGAAATGAATGAAATCACTAACGAAAGAAGAGTCCCTTGGACAGAAAGATCAAAGAGAATTGACAGCACATTGTCAGAGAAGTAATGCTTAGATCACAGTGAAGTTAGAGAAGCGGTAGCCAGAAACCCGAAAGAAAGAGCAGGAAGGTGTGGTGTCCTGAAAAACAAGATGAAAGAGATGGACTGAGCAGCAGCTGATTATTGCAAGGTTAAATCAAATGTAGTCTCTAAGATAAACCTTACGTTTCATACCTCAGCAAGCACATAGTTGATTCTATTAGTGATATATTGTCAACATTGTTTTTATTATCAATAGTATTATGTTATTACTAAGTCTCTTCTAGAGGTATCATTTTAACAAAGTATTAATTTCTTTTTTTAAAAGATTTATTTTATTTATTTGAAAGACAGAGTTACAGGGAGAGGTAGAAACAGAAAGAGAGGTCTTCCACCCGCTGGTTTACTCCCCAGATAGCCGCAATGGCTGGAGCTGTGCTGATCCAAAGCTAGGAGCCAGGAGCTTCTTCCAGGTTTCTCACGTGGGTGCAGGGACCGAAGGACTTGGGCCATCTTCACTGCTTTCCCAGGCCATAGCAGAGAGCTGGATTGGAAGAGGAGCAGCCGGGACTGGAAACGTCACCCATATCAGATGCCGGCGCTTCAGGCCGAGGCATTAACCTGCTGCGCCACAGTGCCGGTCCCAACAAAGTATTAATTTTTAAACATATTTTTGTCCATTTAACTACATGAAGTAGAATGAGCACTCTTTATAATTGACATAAAGCTGCTAATTATGCGTACTTCAAGATCCAAGCAATAATATTTAATTGATAATAATCTGAAGATACCTATGGTGACATTTACATTTTTAAATGTCAAATAGCTGTTGTTCTAGAATTTAAATTTAACTATCCCATGTCCTAGGATTTTATAACATGGTCTGTCCAATGATTTATTTAAAAAAGCTTCAGAATGAGCAGCATGCTGTATGTGTCTGATTTATTTTAATCTGAGCCAGAAAAGTGGTTTTTAGCATCTGAATTACCCTAATTAAGAATCAGTGCTCAGGAGGTAGCTCATAAACATTATAAATATCATTATTAAAATTATTACCAGGTGTATGATAATTAGAAGATACTACTAGAAATAATTCAGGATGTGTAGTTGCTTGAAAAATTAATTTTTCTGCTAACGAGTGGAATAGCCTGGAGTAACCTTTTCTTAATTTGCAAAACAATGTTCTCAACACACCTGGAAAGAAACAAACATGCTCACTTTCGATGTAAATAAAATAACACAAATATTTTTAGAGCCCACTGACTTGACATTCTCAGGAGAGAAAAACCAAAAATCTATTTCTAATTATGACAGGGTCATTCAGTGAAACTGTGATTTCACTGATAAATTACTCAGCCTTCAAAAATACACATTAAGAAATATAAACTTTTTTTCCAATTTGAGTGCAGCACTGTCTATATTTAAAAGTGGCTACTACACTTTTTTTTTTAAGATTTGATTTATTTATTTGAAAGACAGAGTTATAGACAGTGAGAGAGACAGAAAGGTCTTCTGTCTGTTGGTTCACTCCCCAAATGGCCACAAGGGCTGGAGCTGAGCCAGTATGAAGCCAGGAGCCAGGAGCTTCCTCCAGGTCTCCCACGTGGGTGTAGTGTCCCAAGGACTTGGGCCACCCTCTACTGCTTTACCAGACCACAGCAGAGAGCTGGATTGGAAGTGGAGCTGCTGGGACTAGAACCGGTGCCCATATGGGATGCCAGGGCCACAGGCAGAGGATTAACTTAGTGCGCCACAGCACTGGCCCCTACTACACTGTTTTTAATCCTGAAGATCCACTTAAATGCCTAACACAGTTGGGTACTAAAGCATGATCCTTCACCCTCTGCCCACTGCTCCTTCCCAGATTCTCAAACTAATAAACCCAAAGACGTTAAGGCTCCGCGGAGAAGCAGGACACATCCAGGTCAAGAGAATATTCCCCAGCTGCAAATGGGAAACAAGCAGAAGACAGAAGCCTCACAAGTGTGATGCATTGCTCTGACTTAAATTTCACCTCAATATTCTGAAGAGATTTCCAGAAAAGCTATTAGATGTTCATTATTTTATTGTCCCAAGGGTCGAAAGCTTTTCCTATAGCTAATGCAATGCCCCACTGGCAAAAATCATTGGAACGATTTCTTCTTTCTTTGCCTACCTCCAGGCCCTGTGCCACACTCAGAAAGGTAGCCTGTACTTAAGGGCTATTGTGCAGCTGATCCACAGCTTGCCATTCAGTGGCTGGTAGCTGTTCCTTGAAGTGGTTAAGCTGGAATGCTAGCCTGGATGCTAAGTCAGAGGCGGGCAATCAATCGTTCCTGTGGAGCTGGGGAAGAACGCAGGACGGAAGACAAGTAACAAAAAAAATCACAGGAGACGGCATTCCAGGCAGGGCCTGACATGGCAGGTGCACTAGGTTTCGACTTCAAGGAGAGAGGCAATCGGCAGGCCAGACAGGCATAGCTGGACCATAGCCTGAGTGAAAACATTGGGGTTCTTAGAAAGATAAATTTTTTTTTTTTTTTTTTTTTACAGGCAGAGTGGACAGTGAGAGAGAGAGAGACAGAGAGAAAGGTCTTCCTTTTGCCGTTGGTTCACCCTCCAATGGCCGCCGCGGCCGGCGCGCTGCGGCCGGCGCACTGCGCTCGTCCGATGGCAGGAGCCAGGTGCTAGGTGCTTTTCCTGGTCTCCCCATGGGGTGCAGGGCCCAAGCACCTGGGCCATCCTCCACTGCACTCCCGGGCCACAGCAGAGGGCTGGCCTGGAAGAGGGGCAACCGGGACAGAATCCGGCGCCCCGACCGGGACTAGAACCCGGTGTGCCGGCGCCGCAAGGCGGAGGATTAGCCTGTTGAGCCACGGCGCCGGCCAGAAAGATAAATTTTTAACCACTCAGATATCCAGGTGAATTTGGCCTCGGATGACTGTTAGCACTTGCTCTGTATGGTCTCTGGCACAATATTGGACTGTGGTGCCATGGCCCTAAATTATTTTGGAGTTTTTTTTTTTTTAATTTCCTCAGAACTATTGATGGGCTCATCAAGCATTCTTTGAAGGAAGGAAGCATATTCCTCCCCCCCTCCATTAATGAAAGGCTTATCAGTGGGGGAGCAGGATGGGCTAAATTCTGATCTTGGCAAACCTCTATGAAAGAAGGAACATGGCCTGGCTTCTCCTTAGAGCTCAGCTGTACTCCTCCTTGTTTCACCTGGTGCAGAAAGGACTGAGCTCGGCTTTGCTGAGCAGACACAAGCACACAAAGCAGCTCCTAATCCAGGAAGTACCAACTGCTCTCCTTCTCCCAGCACCGACCCTTGACCTGAGAGGTGCAGGTCAAAGACCCTCCCTCTCAGGGTGAGAAAACCATTTCAGCCGAGCAATGTGGCTTTGACCACTCCCTTTCCCTTTCTGGACTTCACTGCCCTTGTGAGCAGGAAGAGGGCTGGGAACAAGTGGTTTTCAAGGCCTTACTGGTGCTGAAGCTCTGGCTACTGTAGTCCTTTCCCCAATTTCAATAGCCAGGCTCTGCAGGAAACCAGCAGGGTGAAAGGCAAAGTTACAGAGAGCGGTCTAGACAGAGAGAGAGAGGTCTTCCATCTGTTGGTTGACTCCCCAGATAGCCACAACGGCAGGAACTGGGCTGATCCGAAGCCAGGAGCCAGGAACTTTTTCTGGGTCTCCAATGTTGGTGTAGGGGCCCAAAGACTTGAGCCATTTTCTTCTGCTTTCCCAGGTGCATTAGCAGAGAGCTGGATATGAAGTAGATGAGCCAGGACTCAAACTGGTGCTCATATAGGATGCTGGCCCTGCAGGCATTGGCTTAACCTTCTACACGGTGGCACCAGCCCCTCTTCATCTCTTGTTAAGTTGGGAACATATGTCCTTCGCTCTACTTGAACAGTGGAGCTCCTGGATTGTAAGTGGAGTGGGAGTTACACCATCCTGGTTCTCAGGCCTTGGACACAATTACATCATTGGCTTTCCTTATTCTTTAGTTTATGTACTGAATATCATGAGATTTCTCTATTTCTAGGCCTATAACTATAACTATACCTGTATCATATCCATCTCTATAACTCTCTCTATTGATTTGTATCTATCTCTTCTCTAAATTTACATCCAGATCTACAGCTGCAGCTGTATTCTATTTGTTCTGTTCCTCTAGAGAATCCTAAGAATATGAAGCTTCAACTGTAACTTCAGAAAACTTGTTTCTAAACAATGGCACTGATTGGCATCATGGAATTGGTTTGCTTTTGATAGGGAGGAAGTTACCATATTTCTAGCTTGTATTTTAGGTTTCCTATTACTGTAGTAGTGGAGTTCTTGTTTTATTTGAATGGGGAGTTGAGCAATGGAAATGATTATCTCGTGACATATAGGGGACAGGAAGTTTGAATAGATATGGAGCAAATACGTATTGCTTCTGATAATCTAAACATAAAAATTCTTTTTTTAACCTTTATTTAATAAATATAAATTTCTAAAATACAGCTTATGGATTACAGTGGCTTTTCCCCCCCCATAACTTCCCTCCCACCCACAACTCTCCCATCTCCTGCTCCCTCTCCCATTCCATTAACATCAAGATTCATTTTCAATTATCTTTATATACAGAAGATCAATTTAGTATATATTAAGTAAAGATTTCAATAGGTTGCACCCACACAGAAACACAAAGTGTAAATTACTGTGTGAGTACTAGGTATAGCATTAATTTACATTTTTGTAATTGCTTCATTAAGGACAGAGATCCTACATGGGGATTAAGTGCACAGTGACTCCTGTTGTTGACTTAACAATTGACACTCTTGTTTATGTCATCAGTAATCACCCTAGGCTCTTGTCACGGGTTGCCAAGGCTATGGAAGCCTTTTGAGTTTGCCAACTCTGATCTTATTTAAACAAGGTCGTAGTCAAAGTTGGAAGTTCTCTCCTCCCTTCAGAGAAAGGTACCTCCTTCTTCGATGGCCTGTTCTTTCCACTCCACTGGGATCTCATTCGCAGAGATCTTTCATTTAGTTAGTTAGTGTTTTTTTTTTTTTTTGCCAGAGTATCTTGGCTTTCTATGCCCAAAATACTATCATAGGCTTTTCAGCCATATCCGAATGCCTTAAGGGCTGATTCTGAGGCCAGAGTGCTTAAACATAAAAATTCTAGTGGTATGGAGAGAGAAGAATCACTGCTGATGTGTAAAGATAAGGGGTGTGGCCCCATCACATCCAGTAGGTGTGAATCCCCTACCCACCTCACTGATTTACTTGTGTGTGTATTATAGCTCTGATTCTCTCTGCAGGTAGGGAAAGTAAACAGTAACAGTCTCTGTACTTTCTTCCTATCAGTTCTGAGGCTCTCTGAACTGTTACTATCCCATTTGTTTATGGAGACTAGAAAAAGACATAATTGTATGTAAGGCTCCAGATGAGACTCTCAGGCAATGTTTTTCCCGTTAAAGTTTTTAAGATAATGTATTTCCCACCTGATATCATGATTTTCACTACTACAGTATCCAAAATGACTTCTCTGTGTCATCAGCAACATCTAAGTTGACCAGAATCCTCATCAGCAAGAAAGCCAATTTGCCCTCCCCTGCTGCCTGCTGTGACACTTTGATTGAGTTGGAATTACTCTTCCCCCCAGGTACTTGGTGGAATGGCAACCATCATATTGAAAAACACAGCAATGTTGAAGAGACCACCAAGATACTTAGCAACTGGGCCTCCTTCCAATGCTGTCATTCCTGGAAAAGTTACCCACAGAATGTTGCTCTGGTCACTGGGTCACTGAGATCATAAGGTTTTTGGTTTCTTGCCTGCTCTAGATGACTACAAACTTGAAAACTGAGAGGTTAGACAAGTGTGTGTATTTAATGTGTTCAGAAAAATAAACACATAATAAAAATTGTTTGCATAATATGGTACCCAAATTTTTCAAATCGTGTATCTGACAAAGGTTAATTGTTCCCAAAATATGATGGTTCTTCAAATGTTTGTAGAAAAATGAAATTTAAAGACCAGTTAATTTTGGTACAAAAGAAGATTGACATTCATATTTCCAAATGTTCTTTTAAAAGTTCATGAGAAATCTGATTTATGAATATACTATAAACGGATTTCAAAAAGTTCCACAAACTTTTGGAGTACTTGCATATATGAAAACTTAAAATTCAACAATAAGAAAAGCACAAACTCAATTAACAAAAGGGCAAATGGTGACAATGAGTACCTCACTAAACAAAAGAGACAGAAGGCAAATAAGTGCATTAAAAATATTCAAAGTGATTTGTCCTTGAGTAACTGTATGTTAAAGGAACAGACCAAGATGACAGAGAACCAGAATTGTTGGTTCCACTCTGACAACTGCAGGAGCCAGCATTTCATTTGTCTGAAGGCTAGAAAAAAAACATGATATCCTAGCTGAGAGCAAGGAAGCAGGAGGAGTTCCCTCTTTCTGATGGGCAGCTCAGACTTTTGGTTTTATTTAAGTTTCCAGTGAATTGGACAAGGGCCATGTTAGAGAGGGAAGTTTTCTTCAATCAGCCTGCTGATTCAAATGCTAAAATCATCCCCAAACACCTTCACAGATTCCCAACGTTTGACCAAATATCTGGGCATCCCTCGTCCCAGTCAAACTGGCACATAAAATTAGCCATCATACCTACTGAGTCACAGGCTCAGTATTATTATGGATGAACCATAATTGCATATTGAGAAGCCAGTCAGAAAAGACTATACCCTTTTGATTCCAATTTTGTGACATTCTGAGGAAAGCAGAATTGTAGAGATGAAAGGAACGGTGATTGCCTGGGGTTCTGTAGGAGACATGTAGCAGGTGAGATATAGGAGAAGGGAGTGGGGATTGAGGATGCTAAAAATATTTCATATCATCCTGTAGTGGTTGATAAATGAAATTGTGCATTTGTCAAAACTCATACAACTTTCCAAGAACCAAGAGTGTATATATATGTGTATATATATATGCAACAATTTAAATAAAATATTTTGGAATTCAGAGAGTCACAACATAAAAAATGTTGTTTATGATAAGGAAAATCTAATTGTATTACAATTAAATGTCATAGCTTCACTGAAGTGCAGCTTAGGCATACTGATCTGAGTAAGTCTGAAATAAATAAGAACTGTAGGACTTCACTCCATGTTACCAATATAAACTGGAAAAAGCATGGTATTTTAGTTAAATTGTTTCCCTTGATAAGGACATGGGCTAACAAATTTCAACACTTTAGAAACAACCAGTTCCCAAATACCCCAATCTCTTTGCACCTGCACGCCCCCATAGCATGTAAATATTCTAATATACTAGATAATCTGAAATTTATTATTTATTGTTGAATGTTAGTTGTTTCCTTCCAATAGACTGAGCAATATAAAATCAGGCATCTTGAAACTGGATTGTGCCAGGTTTTCAATAAATTTTTTAGAATCATTATGAAATTAATTGGACAAACTTTATCTTCTTTTGGCACTAAGACTGGAATTTTTTCTCCCAGCAAATTTAGTGCTACTACAGTAATAACAAGTAGGGAGGGAAGAAATTATTCTATCTTGGACTTAGAAATATGTATCTCTATAAACTTCTTAAAAAATCTGTTTTGTGTACAGAAAGTATTTCAACATCTAAGATATCTTGAAGATGGAGGAAATAATATTTTATTTGCCTGCTGCATCCAAGTTCAGTTACAGAAGTTATCTGTGAGAGGCGTGTAATGAATGAACTAGACAGAAATGTTATTTGTTGAGTGAATTTCCAAATTGATATTCTGGTGTTTTCTGATACAGCATACATTAACAACACAAATAGTGTTGTAGATATAATGAGTTTCTCTCAAACTTAGGTTCATATAATTATGATCCTAGATTTGAATGAGAAGAATCAAATACCCAATTCTAATCAGTAAAGTTTGGGTAGAAAAGAATGATTATCTACTAACTATTACATACTGAAGATGAATGACAAAAAATTTACCTAATATACTTACAATGTTTCCCTCCACATATATGAGAAGGGGACAGAAGCTATTTAAAAACAGTAGAAAATTTATTTAAAATGTTTTCTAAACATCCAAGACATTTAATCTTATTAAGTACCGAGAAGCTAAATTTGCTGAATATCTAAAAATAGAAATGAATATTTATTTCTTAGGCCTGAATTTTACGCAAACCACAATCAAAACAGATGGAGAGGGAAATAAAATTCACAGAACAGAATGCAAATTCTTTGTAAAGAAACTTGATAGAAGTTTCATTGGAAAGAGAAGAATTTCATGAAAATATTAATTCATAATCTGGTTGTTCTATTTTCTTACAAAGGTGAGTTTGTGTTTCTGGTTATCATTCACAGCACCAAAATAGTTGTGATACCGGCCGGCGCCGTGGCTCAACAGGCTAATCCTCCGCCTTGCGGCGCCAGCACACCGGGTTCTAGTCCCGGTCGGGGCGCCGGATTCTGTCCCGGTTGCCCCTCTTCCAGGCCAGCCCTCTGCTGTGGCCGGGGAGTGCAGTGGAGGATGGCCCAAGTGCTTGGGCCCTGCACCCATGGGAGACCAGGAAAAAGCACCTAGCACCTGGCTCCTGCCATCGGACGAGCGCGGTGCGCTGGCTGCAGCGCGCCGTCCACGGCGGCCATTGGAGGGTGAACCAACGGCAAAGGAAGACCTTTCTCTCTGTCTCTCTCTCTCACTGTCCACTCTGCCTGTTTAAAAAAAAAATAGTTGTGATACCATTCTACCACCACTCACTTTCCTTTCCTTCCGGTTTTCTGAGATGTTTGCCTTTCCGTGCAGTCCAACCCCCACATAGCATAACACAAGGTAATTCAAAAAGGCATCTTAACAGAGGAGATGATAATCCTCAATGATTTTGGCTTCAATTAGGATGGTCCATGACACTGTCCTCCCTCAGTGCTTTGTTTACTAAGCCTGTCCCATGGTGGAGCCACTGTGATTCCAACTCCTCACACGTTTCCTGAGTGCCTTGGATCAGTACTCCCCAGACACCGAGGCAGGAACCATAATCTTGTAAGGGAAATAGCCATGTATATAAATAGTAATAAGAATAATAATACAGTATGACATACAATAGAACACACATGCAATGCATAGTATAAGGCAGACATTGTGCATCCAAAGTCAGACACTCATAAAATCTTCAAAGAAAAACACAAGTTTTCAATTGATAAACAAGAGTTTCATAACCAACAATCTAACACAAGAGATCCCAGAGAATAGACAGCGCTGACAAGAAATAGAAAGTATATGCAGGTCTTGTTTTGATATTTCTATAGCATAAGGGCAGAGAGAAGGCTAATACTTGATTCATACTTTTATTTCCCTAAAAAATACCTGGTTGGAAATTAGTTGCTGAAGGTGTCTGAGCTTGCTAGGGAGAAGAGAGGATTAGGATTAGATGCCAATTTCAGAGAGAATTATTTGGTAGCAAGGTAGATGACATACATAGACACAGACAATGCATGAGTTAGTCTGCTTGAATGGTTTAGTGACAGATGACAAGTTTTCCATCTAACGTAAAGGAATTGGGAATGGAGATAAACAAAATTTGAAATCAGTTTAAAAAATTAAACTTCCAGGGTCTGGTGATTCATTGGCTACTGGGGTGAGTGTGAAGGGGGGTGGTCTAGTGGGGACTCTGAGGGACTAGTTTGTGTACTGTGTAAGGGATTGCTTTCTACTTGCAGTAAGTAAAATCTAATTGTATTACTACTTGCAGAAGTAACAGCAGTTAAAGAAAGTGGCAGTTGCCTTTGCTCAAGTGTGAAGGGGACTTTTCTAGGCTCAGATAATAGCAACATGAATGTTGACAGATCTCCAGTTTCCTTCAATCATCTGCTCTTCCCTCTACCTTTCCTCTTCTTTAGAAGTTTTCTTGTCCAAGACAGTTGCTGTATCTCAATAATTAAGTCTCTCCACCAGGAATGGAGCAGGAAGCAAAAGGGTTCACCTTCTTCTCTTCCTCCTAGAAAGTCCTCTAAATTCCCATTTGACAACTTCTTTTTCTCTTTGGACAAAAATTGGCAACACAATCACATGAAACAGCAAGGAAGGTTATGAAGTATTGTATTTTATCTGAAAGCTTTACCACTCTAACTATACTTGATTTGGGGTAAGTAAACAGGAAAGAAAAATGATGACTAAATAGATAATTGGTACTTTTTTTTTTTTTTGACAGGCAGAGTTAGACAGTGAGAGAGACAGAGAGAAAGGTCTTCCTTTTCCATTGGTTCACTCCCCAAATGGCCGCTGCGGCCAGCGAGCTGCACCAATCTGAAGCCAGGAGCCAAGTGCTTCCTCCTGGTCTCCCATGAGGGTGCAGGGCCCAAGAACTTGGGCCATCCTCCACTGCCTTCCCGGGCCACAGCAGAGAGCTGGACTGGAAGAGGAGCATCCAGGACAGAATCTGGCACCCCAACTGGGACTAGAACCTGGGGTGCCAGGTGGAGGATTAGCCAAGAGAAGTGAGCCAAGTGAGAATGGAGCATGATAGCACAGCCATTGAAGTTGCCACTTAGGATGCATTCCACAGTGGAGCATTGGGTTTGAGTCCCTCTGTACCACTTGCTATCCAGTTCTCTGCTAATGTTTCTGGGAAGTGGTGGATGATGACTCAAGTACTTGAGACCCTGCCACCTATGTGGGAAACCCAGATGGAATTTTAGGCTCCTGGATTTGGCTTGGCTCAGCCCTGGCTGTTGTGGCTAATTATGGTGTGAACCAGTAGAGAGAAGTTTGCTCTCTCTATTACTCCACCTTTCAAATAAATAAATAAACATTTTTAAAAAGCATACTGATAGAATATTAGGAATTAACATATTTACTTTGGATATGTTAAATTTAAATAGATGTAAATTACCAAGTATTTAATGAGAATTTTATGATGTAATGCATTTAGATACATTTAACTTCAATATGTTCCTAAGGAATGTAAGATTGATTTTGGTTTGCTGTACAAATGGCAATGGGCAATTCAATTCTTGGTTTAAGAGGAAAAATATTCAGCCTTGTTGACTTGGGGGTCATCTGACAGTATGAAAATACTGAAACCTACCTTCCTGCTCTCATCAATAGTGTTAAAGCTGAACACGGGCATAATGGCCATATTCCAGTAAATTTCTACACCTGCTGGAAAGATTGTTTTTCTTATATTTGAACTATGATCAGTAATATAGAAAATATTCCCAAACTCAGCCTCACTGAGGTCAGTGATGTTCACTGCACTTTGAAAGGCATTATCCCCATGATCTGTGGTGAAACAGGGAGCCTCCAGCTCATTTTTTGAAAGTTACACTGCTCCTCTGGATTAATGAGAAATAGGCAGTCTTTCTACATTATGTTTTATGTAAATACATTTTTAAACATCTAGGGCAAAGTTCTAGGCACTGGATTGAAGAGTGAAAAAGGATCTATTGTGCAAGTATGGCTCCGTTCATGCTGCTTGATCCACTCTTGCAAAAATGGCAGTAAGGAACGGCTCCCTTGACACCCAAATTCTTGTCAGAAACTTACAGCCCTGGAACTGTAACTACCAGGCACAATGAAATCTCTTGCATGTATGGAGATTCTCATGCTTTTTCTGAGTATTCCACTATGTCAGAGAGTAAAAACACTCTTTTCCCCCTAATTTGCATTTTGGTGATAGTTGTGTGGTATACTTAGCCTTGTGTTTTATGAACGACCAGGTTTATTGGTAAAAAGGAGATTTTCAACGGAGACAAGAAAAGGATGAGATCAATAGGTTTATTTGGGTGAGTTTCCTATAGAACACTACATTTTGTATTATTTCAAAAAAAGTTTGATTTTATTATATTTACTCATATTTTATTTGCATAAAATTAATGTAATTATATGTGCGTACAGTGTAATCATTTTGTACATGTATTAGTGTATAAAGATAAAATATAGTTTAACATTTTCACCTCCTTAAACATTTAAAAATTTTTGATTAATGTATAAACGCCTTCATGTATTACAAGATAATATTTAGCACTCCCATGTGCTAAATACAATTGTGTTCTCTTGTAATTTCCTAATTTTAAAGTATACATTGGTTGTACTTTGCTTATTTTCTGTAAATGAGCCTGTTGCATTGCCATAGATACAAAGGTCAAAACTTGTTTAGGCTGGGTTCTATATAAAATCACTTAGTTTTAAAAAAGTTTTGGATTTATCATCATGCTGAATTACTGAAGCATTCAAGTTCCACTGAATTTGCTTACCAAATTTTGGAGGTTGAAGGAACATTGAATGTTTTTCCACTGAGAAATGATTCCTCTCCATGCTAGGATCAAAATTCACAAGTACTGAATGATTGGCAGTAGAACTAATGCTAATTTGCAGGTGTAATTCAACCAGTTTCTGTGACTGAGTTAACGAAATATGTTTATATACTTGATGTGTGCATAGGTGTAAATCTCACAACTTGGGAACTCAAGACATAGTATCTTTCCAACTATGAAAGAAAATGTATTCCTTTTGTTTCTTTTTTATTTCATTCAGTGTTGACTTTAATGATATTGAACAGTCTGGCTACCCTTCCCAGCATCAATGTAATCCTCTCTCAGTGATATCTAGGGCTCACGAGTCTTTTAAATGGTAAAATCTCTTTGGTAACATCATACTCTAAGCTTTAGCTATTCAGTAATTAAGGACTTAAATAAAATCTCTCTATAAAATCCCTGATATAATTTGTAACAGTCCTGTGCTTTAATTGATATATAATTTCCACCCCTCCCCCAAGTAATTTCTTTCTAATCTGCAGGATGTATTTCTTAATCCTTAGAACTGTGTTTTTTTCAAAAGGGTACTTTATTCCTTATTAAATTGCTTTTTGAGAGTTGTATCTCGAATTGATGATCAGGCACATAAATGGGAAAATTTAAGAGGAAAATGTTTTATTGCACTCATCAGCTGTAAGCCAAATATTTATTCTTTTCACAAGTTTGGTTGGACATTTATACACAATATATATAATTAAGTTTGTGTAGCTTAATACAGAAAGCCTGTATGGTAGTAACTTTCAAAATTTAATACCATTTTAAATTTAAATTGATTAGGGTACTTCATTTAATTGTATTGACTAATTCCATGCAACCATGTTGGTTTCAAATTTTGAGATTAAAATTTTATCAGATGTTTGTTATTTTGTTGTCATGGTAAGAAAAATGAAATATTAATGTAATTAACTTTTTTTTAAAAAAAGATTTATTTATTTATTTGAAAGTCAGAGTTACACAGAGAGAGAAAGAGAGCAGAGACAGAGCGAAGTCTTCCATCCACTGGTTCACTCTCCAATTGGCCTCAATGGGCCGAGCTGTGCCAATCTGAAGCCAGGAGCCAGGAGCTTCATTTGGGTCTCCCATGTGGGTACAGGGGCCCAAGGACTTGGGCCATCTTCCACTGCTTTCCCTGACCATAGCAGAGAGCTGGACTGAAGTGCAGCATCCAGGTCTCAAACCAGCTCCCATATGGGATGCCAGCACTGCAGGCAGCAGCTTTACCCACTATGCCATAGCACCGGCCCCAACATAATTAACTTTTTAAAAAATTAACTGAAGATTTTGCAGTGTCTTGGTATAGCTTTGTGTAGTAATTTGTATTGTGTAACACTCTGTATGTATAGATTAAGATGATGCAGGCAGACCTTTGTAAACTTGTATTCTACTTACATAAGCTTGTCTTTTAAAAAATTAAATCTTTAAAAATTAAAAAAAAATGTATTTTAAAGGGGGGGGGGAGAGAGAGAGAGAGAGAGAGAGAGAGATCTTTCATTCCCTGGTTCATTCACCTAATGCCTGCAGTAACTTGAGCTGGGCCAGGCTGAAGCCAGGAGCCTGGAAATCAGTCTGGGTTTCCAACCTGGGTAGCTGGGACTCAAGTATTTGAGAGATCACTTTCTGCCTCTTGGGGTGCAGGAATGTGGAATTGAAAGCAGTGCTGGGACTCCAATGCAGGCACTCTGATTTGGGCTGTGGGTATCGAAAGCGACATCTCAACCACTGTACCAAATACCTATCCCTTAAAAATTAAATTCTCTCATGAATTTCTTCCTTTTAAGTTTGTCCCTTTGACCTAAAATTAAAACGAAAAAAATTTTTTCAGTGAAATTCCTTGGTTATTATTATTTTTTTTGACAGGCAGAGTGGACAGTGAGAGAGAGAGACAGGGAGAAAGAAAGGTCTTCCTTTACTGTTGGTTCACCCTCCAATGGCCGCCGCGGCTAGCGCGCTGCAGCCTGGGCACCGCGCTGATCCAAAAGCAGGAGCCAGGTGCTTATCCTGGTCTACCCAAGGGGTGCAGGGCCCGAGCACTTGGGCCATCCTCCACTGCACACCCTGTCCACAGCAGAGAGCTGGACTGGAAGAGGGGCAAGCGGGGCTGAATCCGGTGTCTTGACCGGGACTAGAACCCAGTGTACCGGCATCGGAAGGTGGAGGATTAGCCTATTGAGCCATGGTGCCGGTTATTATTTTTGAGTATATTGGTATCTATCAGGGTCTTCAAAAAGTTTGTGCAAATGGAATTCATGCATATTTTCTGTGAACATTTTGAAGTCCCCTCCTATATCTGCAAACAAAATGTTGGTATATGCCTTAAAAACCTACAGTACAAGGTAAAATATACTTTGCTTAAAAGGAAAATATATTTCCTGCTGAATTTTATATTAATGATTATTCCTTTGTTTCACTAGGATGGGATATTAATGAGAGTTGCTGACCTATTTCTGTCTTATTTTTTCTCTATTAGATATTTACCCTCCTCCAGGTGGTTTGGCCAATAATTTCCATATTTTGAGCTTGTTCTGAAGTTGTTATTGGAAATGTAACAGGTAGTTTTGATTTTAAATGTCCAGAGCACGGCCTTATTATAGAAAAACAAAGACTCGAGCAGAAACGATCTGATCACATATAATAATATCATGCTGTGGAGGAGGGCAAAGCCCACATGCCATACATGTGATAATTTTATACAACCCCTAGCTCCTGGAAAGTCTAATTTGCTGAAGCAAGAGAATGACAGAAATAAAAACCCGTCAGCTGGGGACAGCACTTGGACTTCTTTGCAGCAGTTTTTATACTGTGTCTGCTGCTATAATTGGAAGTGAGACTATCAGAGTTCGGAATTCTCCTCCCGACAGATGCTGTGCTGACAGCCGTGCTCATCCTACCTAAATGGCATGCTTTTGTTTCTGCTGTTGCAAATGGCTTTCAAACAACACATATTGCGTTAGGCCTCAAATGTGATGTTTTAAAACATCGTGAGCAAAAACCAGCATCATATCTTGTTTTTATATCATTTAGAATATTATGTATTACTTTAGGAGTCATTTAGAGTGAAGGATTCCAGGGCTCTTTACATATTTTCAAAGACTCTCAGTTCTTTTCAGTCAATTGCTCCTGTGATTATGTAGACTCCTCATTACAAGATCATAACAAAGGAAAACAATTAAGTCCTATTAGAATCCAGACTCAAAAATTGAGAACTCTGTATCGGTTAAATAGAAGATTGTGTGTCCAGTTATTTCTTATGCATACAGAATACACGTTTTATAGCTTTAAAAAAATGAAACCATAGGGGCTGGCACTGTGGCATAGTGGGTTAAGTTGCCTGTTGCAGCTCTGGCATCCCATATGGATTTTGGTACTGGCTGCTCTACTCCTGATCCAGCTCCCCACCAATCGCCTGGGAAAGCAGTGGAAAATGGCCCATGTGGGAGAACCAGAAGAAGCTCCTGACTCCTGGTTTGGACTGGTCCAGCTCAGCCATTGTGGGGATTTGGAAAGTGAACCAGTGGATGGAAGATTTCTCTCTCTCTCTCTCTCTCTCTCTCTCTCTGTAACTCTGCCTTTCAAATAAATGAATAAATCTTTGGGAGAAAAAAGAAACCATAGACATGAGATGAAATTAGTTTATTTCTGCACTGAATCTTTTGGTAATCATGTAACCAAGCAGTTTTCATATTATTAGAATGCGTGACTGAAAAATCAACAGTGCTTTGAAAGAATACTGTGCGGTAGGCAGAAGCTGTGTGGTTACTTCCTGAGTCTTAACTAAAAGAATGAAAGTTCCAGGAACAACAATGGGGGAAAGATAATCTCATCACTAAGTGATATTATAACAAATGGATGCTCACATGCCGATGAATGGACTCAGCCTTTTATTTCATATTAGATGAAAGAATAAATAAACTCAAAGTGTATTGAATATTTAAATATAAAGTCAAAACTGTGAAACCTTTACAAGAAAACATAAAGGAAAAGCTTCATGACATTGATCATGGCAATGATTTCTTGGATAGGTTCCCCAAAGCTCAGAAAACAAAAGAAAAAAATACAAAATGAAGCTAAAAAGCCTTTGCACAATGAAGGAAATAATCAACAAAACAAAAATGCAACATTTGAATTGGGTGAAAATACCTACAAGCCACATGTTTGATAAGGAGCTAGTATTTACATTATTTAAGGAATTTAAATAGCTCAACAAAAATATAAAATATAAAATGGACAAATAACTTGAAGACATTTATCAAAAAATATACAAATGAACAATAGGTATATTAGAAAATGCTCAGTATCACTGCATCAGGGAAACACAAATTAAAGCAGTAGTAAGATACCACCTCACAACATGTCAGAATGCATATTACTCAAATAATGAAAGAACAAATGCTGGTGAGGATGTGGAGAAAACGAAACCTGGGACATTAGTGGTAGGAATGTAAATTAGTAAGAGCATGTGGGATAACTGTATGAAGGTTCTTCAGAAAAAGAGAATTGCCATATGATCCTGCAAACCCATTTTGAGCTAGATATCTCAAAGGGATATCTACCTATCTTTATTCATTTCAGCTTTATCCACAATAGCCAAGATATAGCTGCAACCTCAGCATCCATCAACAGATGAAAATGTGATATAAGCATAGTGGAATAACACATAGTCTAACAGGGACGGATTTCCATCACTTATGATAACATGGACTAACCTGGAAGACTTTATGCTAAAAGACATAAGCCAGAAATAGAAAGATAAGTATTGTATGACTTTACTTAAATGTGTAAGTAGATTGGGGTTACCTGAAATTGAGGAATGAGAAATAAACATTTGGGAGATATTGGTTAAAGGGTACAAAGTTGAAGTTAGATAGGAGGAATAAGTTTTAGTGGTCTGTTGCCTAGCATGGTGGTATACTTAGTAATATCTTGTCTGTTCCTTAGTTGCTAAAGGAACAGATTTTAAATATTCTTAGTATGAAACTCTGATAAAAAAGTGAAGTGATGGATACATTAATTAATTTAATCTTTCTGCAATGTGAACACATTGTCCCCTATAAATATATAAAGTTTTTTTGTCAACTGAATAAATTAGTATTTTTTTTTTGACAGGCAGAGTGGACAGTGAGAGAGAGAAACAGAGAGCAAGGTCTTCCTTTTGCCGTTGGTTCACCCTCCAATGGCCACCGCGGCCGGCATGCTGCAGCTGGCACACCGCGCCGATTCGAAGGCAGGAGCCAGGTGCTTCTCCTGGTCTCCCCTGCGGGTGCAGGGCCCAAGTGCCTGGGCCATCCTCCATTGCACTCCCAGGCCACAGCAGAGAGCTGGCCTGGAAGAGGGGCAACCAGGACAAAATCTGGTGCCCCGACTGGGATTGGAACCCGGGGTGCTGGCGCTGCAAGGCAGAGGATTAGCCTATTGAGCTGTGGCGCTGGCCCTAAATTAGTATTTTTTAAAAGGAAAGGAAGAAGAAAAGTTTTCATTTTATTATTTTTTTAAGATTTTATTTATTTATTTATTTGAGAAGTAGAGTTACAGACAGTGAGAGGGAGAGACAGAGAAAAAGGTCTTCCTTCTGTTGCGTCACTCCCCAAATGGCCGCAACGGATGGAGCTGCACTGCTCTGAAGCCAGGAGCCAGGAGCTTCTTCCAGATCTCCCATGCAGGTGCAAGGGCCCAAGGACTTGGGCCATCTTCTATTTTTTTCCCAGGCCACAGTAGAGAGCTGGATTGAAAGTGGAGCAACCAGGACTAGAACCAGCGCCCATTTGAGATGCTGGCACCACAGGTAGAGGAATAACCTACTGTGCCACGGCACCGGCCCCTGAACTTATAATTTTAAATTGACCTCACCCTACTGACTTTTCAACAATTGGTAGTCTCTGGAGATTGGAATGAAATATACACTATAAGGTACCAGGTTAATAGATTGTTCACTCAAATAAGTTTAAATCAAATCTGCCAAATAAACCAATATTTACTGATAGGCAGATACAAAACCATCATTGTGTATCTTACAAACTTGGGGAAGAATGCACATCAACCAGGACCTTGCCTGAGAAATTCACTCAAAGGTGAATGCAAACATATCTGATAGCAGAATCAATTTAGTTTTTAATTGGTTTTATTACACAGCTTCCCTTCACCCTTGTAACATGGAACCTGGACCTTGTAGAGCTCTAGGTATCATGTATTACCCATATATTTACTGGACATTTGTTGTTTGTGCCAGGGATGTGTTGCTAATGCAACCCTGGTAAGCCATAAAAACTAAGTAATTTAACTATTCACCATATCAATTTCCAATAATCCTTACATTAATTATCCTTCTCATATATATTTAGATAATTTTATTTTAACCCCTTGCTGGTGAAGCCATCTGCTTAGTTGCCTCAAATACTATCTATGCCTGAGGTATGGCATAGATTAGCTAAATTGCACATACATTCCACTTTTTTGTCATGGGATTTTGAAAAAAATTACCAATATAATGTTTATGCAGAGATAAAATGGTACAGTATTTTAAGGAATCAAATGATGTAAGGTCAAGGAAGAGAGAAAATTAATATATTTTCCAGAATAGGTGTAAATTAAATCTGAGATTAATAAATAGAGCCTCTGTTAAAAATGATACTATCAAATTTATTTATATAATAAAGAACTTTAAGAACTGAAGAGACAGACACTCATAGAAAATTGAATCAATAAAATGGAAGTTCATTTAGAAGAATACTCCCAGAATGAAGAATAAAATGGATATGAATAAATAAAAGGAACAACATATAAGGACCAGAGAAATAGAGTATACATATGATATAATATTCAGAACATGAGAACAGAGTAATTTCTGATACTGTAGGAAGCCAAAATTACCAACTGAATATTTATTCAAGAATTATCCAAGCTAATAATCAAACTGAAGATGTCTATTTTTAACATAGAATTTGAATGGTGGTTGTTACTTTAGTTTCTTGTTGTCCTGTATGGTAGCCACAAACCACCAGTGAATGTTGAGCACTTGATATGAAACACTGCAAGATACTGGCACAGGCAAAGACTTCTTGGGATCAAAAAGAGCATAGGCAAGAAAAGAAAAAATAGATTAATGGATTACATCAAGCTAAGAAGTTTCTGTACTACAAAGGATATACTCAACAAAGTGAAGAGACAACCTACAGAATGGGAGAAAATATTTGTAAACTATGCAACTGATAAGGGATTAATATACAAGATCTATAAAGAGCTCAGGAAACTTAACAGCAAAACAGACAATCCAATTAAGAAATGGGCAAAGTGTATAAACAAACAGTTTTTAAAAGATGAAATTCAAGTGGCCAACAGACACATAAAAAAATGCTCAGGATTACTAGCCATCAGGGATATGCAAATCAAAACCACAACGAGGGACCAGCACTGTGGTATAGTGGGTAAAGCTGTCACCTTAGAACTGGCATCCCTTATGGGCACATTCAAGTCCTGGCTGCTTCACTTCTGATCCAGCTCCCTACTAATGCACCTGGGAAAGCAGCAGAAGATGTGCTAAATGCTTGGGTTCTTGCACCATCATGGGAGCTCTGGAAGAAGCTCTTGGCTCCTGGCTTCAGATTGGCCCAGCTCCAGCCCTGTGGCCATTTGGAGAGTGAACCAGCATATGGAAGATCTCTCTCTCTCTCTCTCTGTCTCTCTCTTTATATATAGAACTCTGCCTTTCAAATAAATAAATAAACCTTTAAAAAAAAAGCACAATGAGGTTTTACCTTACCCCAGTTAGAATGGCTATCATCTAAAAATCAAATAATAAATGCTGGTGAGGATGTGGGGAAAAGGGTACCCTGATACACTATTGGTGGAAATGCAAGCTAGTGCAACCATTATGGAAGATAGCATGGTGATTCCTTGGAAATCTGAAAATAGATCTACGATATGACTCAACCATCCCATTCCTGGGAATTTACCCAAACGAAATAAAATAAGCATATGAAAGAGTTATCTATTGCCCCTTGTTTATTGTAGTTCAATTCACAGTAGCTAAAATATGGACTCAACCCTGATATCCTCCCACTGATGTCTGGATAGAGAAAATGTGGTATACATACTCTATGAAATACCATTCAGCCATAAAAAAGAATGAAATTCTGTCCTTTGTAACAAAATGATTGGAACTGGAAATCATTATGCTTAGTGAAATCAGCCAGTCCCCAAAAGATAAATATCATATGTTTTCTCTGATATGTGGCAGTTAATATAGAATACAGAAAAAAATTATGTAGGAATGAAGCAGACATCTTGTGATATGATTCTTGTTTTTAGCTCTTGTTTAAACTCATGTGATAAAGTGGTTTTCCTACTTTTTACTTATTGCATATTACAGCTATTGGCAAATTAAGCCTGTGATTACAGAATGGGTTGGCATTTTGTCCTTGCAAAAATTAAAGAAACAAAAGGAAGGAGGGAAGAAGGTAGATTGAGGGAGGGAGGAGGAAGGAAAGAAGTATGCTTATCTTCTTACAATTGTGCCCATGAAATACATGAAATCTGTTCTCCTTGTATTAATAAAAATTTTTAAAAAGAAAAAAAATGGAGATGTGTTCCAGGTATAAAATTCACGTTAAATTTTGAAGAATGTGTATAGAAACAAGAATATGAAATGCCCACTGATTTTTTCACATTTATTACATATTGAAAAGATTAAACATTTGATATATTGAGTTAAATAGATATATTTTTAAATACACTCACCTATTTCTTTTCACTTTTTTCAATGGATCTGTTAGAGAATAATTTTATTAGACAGTGCTATCCTAGACAATAGCTTGCCTTGGAAATATTATGTTATTCTTACTTACTTTCACAGCCTATGACCACATTCCTCAAAGAACTTTAGAGGGAAAAAAATTGAAATGCAGATTGATCTTGGAATCAAAAGTCATTCAGAATTAGGCCTGTTAAGTGAGGTGGTGATAAATTGAAAAATGCCTTTGGGGTCAAAAACAAGGTTAGACAACCAAATACAGTCTTCTATTTATGAGTGATTCAAAAAGTGGATCATAGCATATCACGTCATACCTCAATTCCCTTTTTTATGAAAACTGAGGTTTTTACTAACCTAGTTTGAAGGCTCCAGCAGCAATCTTAATGATTTTGTAAATAATTTCACATTAGCCTTAATAGTATAAGACCATCAAATTGGTTTTGGAATCCACTGGAATACCTAATGAATTATTTGAGCCCCGTTCAAATCCACTGATGGCACTGTTCCCCACTGAGGGCAGAGACCTTGAATATCAAGACAGGCAAAGCAAGGCAATCATCTCCTAGTCTTCCTTTCCTTTTCTTGTATTTATTTTTTATTTCACTAATCTCTATCTTTGCAAATAAGGTAAACAGATATGTAAAAGTGAATTTATTCTCAAACACTTTGTTTCCTTTAAATATCAAAAATAATATCTAAAGCTTTTTTTCAGCTATTATGATAAGGAAAAAATTTTTCTTAACTCTTTATTTATTGAGCCTATTAAGATAGATCTCACAACTGCCTTACATTTGATAATTATTTCTTTGGTGATTTTAGCTGTAAACATTTTAACAAGAAATGAAAGTAATAAAAACAATTTTAACTGGTGTTTAGAAAAAGTCTTCCAGAGTTAGATGAATGGATTTATAAAGGTAATAAATCCTTTGGTCTTTGTCCATGTAGTTCTGGCAAAGTTTTCAAGAAGAAAATAAATAAAATTCTTTTGCTGCAAACGTATCCGTTATGCCTCTGAGCAGGAATGTGCTATTAATGGAACACCGAATGTGCATATGCATACTGTTCTGGTCATATAACCTAAGGGGAAAAGTACATATTCTGATACAAACTCCAAATGTCCTAAAATTGTGTTTTTTTTTTTTAATTTTCAATGAAGTCTAGCACAATCACATTTTTCAAGAGCTCCAGGGCACACGCTGAATTTCTCATATACAGATTTGTGGTTTATGTGTCTTCTTCGGCACAAGGCATTTTAATGGGGCTTCCAACCACTGTCATGAAGCCAACTCTGCTGAATAAAAGTGAGAGGCATTGGTTAAGCAATTAAGTATTAACTCTGAACATGGTAATAGGTATTACACCTGTGGCCTGGAATTCTCTAAAACAACTTCAGTTCTGTGTAGTGGTGATGATTAAGCAATTCAGGAAAACAATTCTTCGTCCATACAAGAGTACCATGAGATATTTGTTGAATAAACTGTTAAACTTGCAATAATAAAAATGCTAATCTTTATTAACTATCTGTTCTGTGTCTGACATTGTATACACACATCATGTAAATTAATGCTCCCAAAACCTCTATGAGAGAGATTGTCTAATGGAAGAAGGCTCAGAGACATTGGGTAATAGGCATTTGGCCATACAGCTAGTAACTGGTCGTGTCAGGATCTAGACCTAGGTCCAAAGCATTACGATGACCACAATGAGATATCTCTTGACAGTGTTATCCAACGCCATGAGGTTCTGAAGCCAATAAGGGCCAGTTGGCTGTAGATCACACTGCAAGTAGGAAGGGGTTAGGAATAGAACAAAGTCACCAGAATGGAACAGACCATGCAGGACTGAATGGGAGCACACCCAGTCCCTCAGGCTGGCTGAATTATGTTGTCAGTGGTCATCAAATCATAAAGCGTTTTAATTCCCTGCTCACACAGCTGAACATGCAGGACGTCATTCTACTAGTAGTTTCTTTTGGATGTCTAAAGTCAATGTTACCTTTTGCTTATAGTTATTGTTGAGCCGGAGTTAAAACAGGTTCAACACACTTATGTTTTAGAACTTGATTTAAGCAGATGAAGTTAATTTTCTATTTAAGTAGATAAAGTTTATCCAGTTACTGAGATCTCTTTATTCAGTCAAGGAGATGTGTGTGTGTATTCATATAAATGTATGTACATACATACTATAATATAATATAGTCCATAAACAGGGAAAAAAGAATAAAAAGGTACTGGCAAATGTAAGCAAATACCTAAGTATCGTTACCTTGAATCTGTGCCTCTCATCACCCCCCCCCCCTACCTGCAGGAGGCATTTAGCTATGCCAGGGGATATTTTTGGCTGTTACAATCAGGGAGTGCACCGTAGTACCTGGGGCATGGGATCAGAGATGTGCCCAGTCCTCCTACGATGCACACGACAGCTTCTCCCCTTCCCACAAACACCATGATTGACTCTGTAACAACAGATGGACCAAGATCAAGAAACTGTCCTGGAAAGTCGTAAATTCTTGCCCATTTCAGGGTAATTTTCTTCCTGCTTATAAATAGAGCGTTTTTCTAAGTTTTATAGGGATTCTAAGTGAATACCATATTAATAAAGCAGATATCACAACTTGTTTTAAATGTTTTGTGAAATATACAAACCACCATGTTAGTCCTTAATCAAATTAGTTTTTTGCTTCCTCATAACAGCAGTATAGAGACAAATGTTTAGATTATACTCTTACCACATTGAATCAAAATCAGATTTTGAGGATTAATCAAATAAAACTTGAATGAGAAAACCACCCATGCTTATTAAATAAAAATTATGAAGAATATATTAAATGCTATATTATATTGAATTGTAGATCTCTTTACAATTATCTATCTATCTATCTATCTATATATGTTTTGGACTTATATTTACTATATTTCTATATCCCAGGAACTAAGAAAAGAAGATTAACAGTTCTTCATATATCTTAGATGAATATAACCCAAGAACATATACAATGTACTATTTTGTTTAAACTCAATGAATATTTACTCCTCCACTGCATATTCTCTCTGAAATATTTTCTAATTTCTATTTAGGTTGCACAAGTAATTTGTCAGGCACCACAATAATAAGTCAGCTGTTAACATTTAAATAACTGGACTTCATTACATTAAAAATAAAAATAAGAATCCCTTTAAGCAATTTTAGTTGTTGAAATAAGCACAATGAACTAGAATATAATTGATAGGTAATGAGAATAGAGCTAAGTCCAAATCATGTCCAATAAGCAGGAGGATATTAGCCTGAGGTTAGCTCCACACTTTGAGTTCTCATACAAAGAACTGTAATCTAATTTAGTATACAAACAAACTGAAACTTAGTATAGCAGTATAACAAACAGCCAAGTTTCAGCCAATCACAATCAGTCAATTCATTACACTATGCCCAAATAAGGCAGACTTCTCACTGCAGCCAATCAGATGAGTTCCCAACTTTGTTTCCAGGTCTGACTTCTAAAAGCTTTCTGCTTATGCTGCTGTGTGGCATTCTCTGAACCCCGTCTGGTTTTGAGCGTCGCCTGATTCATGAATCATTCTTTGCCCAAAACCAGCCTGCAAAATTTAATTTGTCCAAAATTTTCCTTTCAACAAATGAAAGATACGTAAAAGGATAGAACAAATACAAGGGGACTTTGAAAAGTTCACAGAAAATGGAATTAAAAGATAATTTCATATTGTTGAAAAAATTTTGAAATCCCTGCTTAGTATTTTCATAATACACATTTTTTTCCATGAACTTTTAAAAATGCCTCAAATATTTATATCTCTAACTTTGGAGATATTAATGCTTAGAATATACATTTCTATATCCCAGGAACTATGAAAAGCAGATTAACATTTTTCATATATCTTAGGTAAATATAATCCAAGAACATACACAATGTACTATTTTGTTTAAACCCAATGACTATTTACTCCTCTTCTGTGTATTCGCTCTGAAATATTTTCTGATTTCTATTTAGGTTGCCTAAGTAATTTGTCAGACACAACAATAATACATCAGTTGTAATATTTAAATAATTGGACTTCATTACATTAAAAATAAAAATGAGAATCCTTTGAGCAATTTTAGTGATTGAAATAAGCACAATGAACTAGAATACAATTGATATTTAACAAGAATAGAGCTAAGTCCAAATTGTGGTATTGTAAACAATGATTAGCAGGGCAGTGGAAAAAGATTTCCCCCACTGTCCTTTTACTGTCTACTGAAATTGAGGAAGATGCTTGCTTCCCAGGTCTCGGTGGTCTCACCTAATGTAGAACTAATCCAGTATCTCCACAAAAAAGTCAATATGCTTCAGTATTTACAGCTAAAGTAATTCAGTGTAAGTAACTGTTCATAGAAGTGCTGAAAGGGCTGGGAATCTATGTAGAGACTCAGAAGCAGCCCCATAATTACCCTTATAGCAAGGAGCCACAACAGCATCCAGGAAGGAGGCAATGCCAACCCAGCATGCCAGGGGCAGGAGCAGGAGCCATGGAGGAGACGTTGCCTACACCAGGAAGCAAAGATAACCATGACTCGGCCTTCCTCCCCTCTCTGCAATCTCTCTCCAGAGCTTCCCATTGCCTGAACCCAAACAAACACCATTTAGCATGCAGGATACAGCTTACAAGGGTCAGATTTCTCACAGTAGGGGTAGAGCTGAGGAAAAGTGAAGAATTTGAAAAAACAGACCAGGATTGGAACTGCCACAAAATGAGACATTCGGAAGCAGCAGGGCAAATAGAAGCATGAATTGGCTTTGAAGTCAGAAAGGCTGTTCACTCTGCTGTCTATCATTGAGTTACATGAACTTCAGATAAATTTCATGTGTTTCCTGAACCCATTTTTTTCATTGGAAGATGAGGTGATAATACCTACCTCACTGTGGTTACATGGTTTAAATATTTAACTGATAATATACATAATCATATGAGAATTTTATAAGCAGACACCCATTTTCCACTATTCCATAGTGCAGTTGTTATTATCCTGATTTATATATGAAGATCAAAATGAACTGTGCCACTGTCACATAGATGGTAAACAGCGGACTCCAACGTGGCTCATTCCCAAGCTATACTTGGCACTCTCACACCTTACCTCCTTTTCTGTATTTAATTCTGTGTTTGAAACAAAGCTGGTGCATAAAAAAGTTAATTCTCTTTGTATTATGCCTTCAATTGCCATTCCAGTTACAACATTCAAAGTGGTAAATCCACTGCCTGCAATACCAGCAACTCACATTGGAGTGCCTGTTGGAGTCCCAGCTGCTGCACTTCCAATCCACCTCCCTGTTAAAGCACCCAAAAAAGTAGCTCAAAATGGTCCAAATATCTTGAGCCCCAGCCACCTGTTTGGGAGACCCAGATGGAGCTCCTGGTTCTTGGCTCTAGTTTGGTCCAGCCATGGCTGCTGCAACCAGCTGTGGAGTGAACTAAGGTATGGAAGCTCTATCTCTCTCTGTCTCTCCCTTGCTCTGTGACACTTTTCCTTTCAAATACATGTTAAATAAGTAAATATTTTAAAAGAAAGCTAAGATATAAATAATTTTGTTAAATAAATAAGCCTACACCGAGAAAATATTTACTATAACTATATCCACAAACACACAATTAGATCAATCACTATAATTGTCAAACAGCCTCCCTCACCCAAATGGATTTACCATTGAAACACAACATTGGCCCCTTCACAAATATATTTAGATCATCAAATACATGCTAGGTACTCTCATAGAAAAGAATAATATATATAATATTTATATAAAATGCATTATTTTTCTATTACATTACAGTAAATATTTTATGTGTATATATATACTCTCATATAGGATAATGTGTTTATATGTATGTGTGTGTATTAATGGTGGCTAGGAAACTCTATACAATAATATTTATTTGCTTTTCATCTTCTGGATTGGATAGTAAGTGTCATAGCCTCTTCTCTTTTTTAATTTCTCTTCTTTAATTAAGTTCCTGTCACATTATCTGATACTTAGTAGGCACTTTAAAGTGTTTTTTGAATAAATGAATGAGTGTTTATGCTAGAGAGATAGCAAAATCATAAATTACGTGAGAGAGAGAAGCAGCAATCATTTTGCTATAGAAGTTAGCAATAGGGAACACAATGCATTCAATGGGCCTTAGGAATAAGGGAGAAATCATGGCCCTGCAGTCTCTGTTCCCTCTACTTTCATTTCATAAGAATATTTTCTGTCCTTCTACCGCACACATCTGACTATAAACGTGGAGTTAAGAAGGTTTTCAGAGGTACTGAAATTCACAGATAGCTGTGCAGAGAGCTTTCGGTAAGAAATCTGGTGGGAGACATTTGCGTAGACAGAATTAGCCTTCCCCCTAAAGAAGATTACCCCCAGAACCTGTCACTATTTTACCTCATATAGCAAAAGGGATGTTGGAGAGGTTTTTAAATTAAGTTCTCTGCAATGAGGAGCTTATCCTAGATTATCCAGGTGGGCTCAATGCACCCAGCACTGTGTGCGTCCAGGTGGACACTAGTGCAGGTAAGAGATCTGGGAACAAGAGGTGAGACAGAAGCAATGGCTGACAGTGGTTACAGGAGGGGATCATCAAGCAAGAACTATAGGCAACCTCTGGAGCCTGTAGGAACAGAGAAACCTTCATGCTGAGAGCTGCCAGAGGGAACACAGCTTGGTGACATGACTTTCAATTCATGGGCCACATTTCAAGGCTTCTGAGCTACAGGACTCTGAAATAATGCATGTGCATATTTTATATAATTAAAAGCAATTTCAACTGGCACATAAAAGTTGTACACATTTGTGTGGTACCATGTGCCATTTCAATACATGTGTACATTGTGTAGTGTCCATTTAGGGTAAACATATCCATCTCCTCATTTATCATTTCTTTGTGTGTTATTTTAAAGTCATCAAGTTTATGGCGATTTGTAACAGCTGCAATAAGAAACTAACATAGTATTGTTTTGAATCATCACTCCTCTTGTTTAGCATTTTATTATCTTCGGACAGTTGCTAAACATCTCTAAGCCACAGTTTCCTTCCTTGACAATGAATGTAATAATTCTTAATTGCAGATTCCTTGTGGGAGTGAAAGCATTGTTTAGCCTAGTGCCTTTTGTGTTATGAAGCCATCGATGGGCTCTCAGAACTAATAATACAGAGTAATGGCAAGGCTCTGTGAGGACTAACTACCATGCCATTTCCTTGCAGAGATAAACAGGAAATATTCTACCTTACTTTTCCATTGCTTCTGTAATAAAATACCATGCATTTACTGGCTTAAAGCAACGGAAATCTACCATGGCTCTGTAGCTTTGAAGTCCAAACACGGAAGTGTCAGCAGAGCTGTCATTTTTTGTAGAGGTTCTGGGGGGCTGGATTTGTGTACCTAATGATGCAATTTCTAGGAGTTCCTGCATTCCTTGGATTGTGGCCCCCTTCCTCCATCTGCAAAGCCAGCACCAGTGAGCTGGGTCCGTCTCACAGTGTATGACTATGTTCAGCTTTCACATATCTTTCTCTGACTTCTGCTTCTCTTCTCGATGTTTAGGTCCTCTGTGATTACCTTGGAGTCCTCTGGATAACTCAACATACTCTCCCCATATCAGGATCCTTACCTTCATCACTTCACTTCTGCAAAGTCCCTTTCAAAAATGTTTCTTGATTCGCATTGAGAGGTAGAGAGGAGAGAAGAATAGACAGGGGAGAGGAGAGAAATAAATCTTCCATGTACAGTTTCACTTCCCAAATAACCACAATAGCCAGGGCTGGTCCAGCTTGAAGCAGGGAGCCTGAACCTCCATCTGATCCTCGCAAGGGTTACAGGGTGCATGTACTTAAGTTTTCATCTGCTGCTTGCCAGGATGCAGTAGTAAGGAGCTGGATCAGAAGCAGAGCAGCTGGGACTAGACTTGAGATATGGGTGTTGCAAGTGATGGGTTAATTCAGTGAGCCACAACGTCCACCCCTGCTAAGTCCATTTTGATAGGTGAGATAGTATATTAAAGGTTCCTTGCATTATGCTAGGGACATGCTAGGAGATCATTGCTTTATCCAACACATACAAAACGCACACACACAGGATCTTTAAAAGCTCATGGAAAATGCAACTACCTTTTAATTCTATTTTTCCACTAACATTATCCGTGTGTGTGTGTGTGTGTGTGTGTGTGTGTGTGAGAGAGAGAGAGAGAGAGAGAGAGAAAGAGAAATGCAACCTAAGTATCCTTCAGTATTTGACTTACATTTCTAGAAATTATAGGCTGCAGTAAATGTGTTTCCCTGAGAAACAAACTGAGATTCTGAAATTAAGTTGACTTTAGTTTCTCATTCTCCCTGGCATAATCCATTGTAACAAGCAGATCATTTATTATTCTTTTTTTCTCCCTAACTGCCAACTGACGCTAAAAATAAAGTCATGTCTCTTGTCAGTGCTAACATGTTTAATTAGGTAAAATATTTAGTGATAGGTAGACACTCTGCCAGCACAATATTAACAACAGCAACTATTACTTTCAATGCTGCAATTACTTGCTTGCATTTAAGTTGTGAAAATGTGTTCTCTGCTTCTGTCAAGGACAGTAATTAGAATTACAAAGGGGAAACTATTCTTAATGTTTTACTACCTTAGATTACTTATTTAATTATAATAAATGCCCTATTTCTCAAAAGAAGTGGATACTAATTTATTACTCCACAGTAGGCAAATGGAAAATTATCTGACCTTTCTTAACCCAGCAATATCTGTACAAGTACCAGGAAAGATCAGGAAAAAAGATGGGTCAGGGAATTGACATCCACTGGGACTCACTTCCAAAGAATGTATTAATATGCTAAAAATGAGAGCAGCTCAGCATTGCAACATGCAGATATCTGTCTTTCCCAGGGCTATGGTCCCAAAGTGTTAGAGAACGAATGACCTAAAACCATAGAAATACAGTGTCTCACAATTAATGAGCTTGAAAGTCCAAAATCAAGACATCAGCGGGGTTAGCTCCTTCCAAGCCCGCTGAATGAGAGAACCTACTGCTTTTGCCTCGCTTCTGGGGATAGCTGACAATCCTTGGCGTGGATGACAATCCTTGCTTGTGGATGCATCATTCCAGTCTCCCCTCTGTATTGATACAGTGTTATCATTTAACTCTCTGTGTCTGAATTTCTCTCTTCTTGTAAATACAGTAGTCATATCAGGGTGCAGCCTGATGACATCATTTTATTTTGATCACATCTTCAAAGACCTCCTTTCAAATAAGGTCCCATTTACAGATACCATTTAGGAGTCACAATTTCACTTGTAACATCAAGACAAGGCCTGACAAAAGGGAAGAGTTAAACATCTAGGGAAGACCAAAGATTTCAGATCGAGGGAAAGAGCATGTTCTAGGCATGGTCTTGTTCCTTGTAGTGTGGTTTGCAGACCAACAGCATGAGTGTCACCTAAACTCTTCCTAGACATGCAGAATCTCAGACTTCACTCCAGACCTATCCAATCAGAATATCTTTTCAACAAAATCCCCCAGTAATCAAACACACACATTGGGTTTGGGAAATATCAATCCAAGACCCACAAGCTGGAACTCTACTAGATAGAGAAAGCTATCATCTATTTTTAAATTTTTTCTCTAGACAGAAAATGACACTTGAAATAAAATGAAGTCTCTTACTGGTGACTGTAGGCTCAAATAGATACAATATTTAATGCAGGAAGATACTTTACGAAAACAGCAACAAATACAGCACTTTCAACCTTGCATATACATTTAAAAGGCCCACGATGGTTTACTTCTCACTCATTCAAACTCCAAGCTGTGAGGGAGATAGTTTTGTTTTTGTTTGTTTTGGTTTAGAACAGTGTGTGTCACCTCAACTCCTGCTTCACTGGCTGGAAACCCATCCCGTGCCATCTCTTCTTGCGATGGAGTCCAGGAAGTGGAGTCAACTGCGTGCTTGGAAGAATAGGAAATGGGGCTCCTCATGCAACAAGCAGACTCTACTTCAGGTCTCTATGTATAGAGACTCTACTTCAGGTCTCTATGTATAGAGAGTAGGTTTCCACCAGCACCAGTTTCTGAAATATGACGCCACAATGCTTAACCCTTCTCTAAGGAAGGTACAGAGAATTGCATTTCTATCTTTACCACCTACTTTCGATTCCAAATTGCCAGGCAGTGGGCGAGAAATCATTAACAAGGGGAAATTAAAGAAGTAAAAATAGTTGTAAAGCCTGGCATTTCATATGTTTATTCTTCAGTTCAACTAACCATTTTTCTTGATTGCCTACCTTGTGTTCAGTACTGAGAATAAAAATACTATAAATAGGACAGCATTTCTGAACTTAGAAACTTTCATAGTTTAATAAATGTAACTGTTAACCTTGGTCTCACATTGAGATTCTCCAGGTAGCTTTAAAAATGTTTCAATGACCAGGCTCCACTTTTAGCACACTTAAATCGGAACCTGTGGGTGAAGAGAACAGGCACTGGTGTTTTGTGCTTCTTGGCTAAGCCTAATGGCTAAACCAAGCTGAGAATTCTTGAGCTATTTGGAACTTACAGTCAATCATCTTACAGATTCTACCTATGCATGTGGCTAAGGGAAACAATAAAATCACATTTTTTGCCAGTTTTACTTTAAATTCAGAATCACAAAACTTCATGAGCATCCTTTGTGTTACATGGTAGTCATATTCATTCTTCTAGAAAAAAATTATTTATTTATTTTGTTTGCTGGAAAGGTCAAGAGACAAAGAAAGAAAGAGCGAAAAAGAGAGACAAAGAGAACCATAGACACAGAAAACGATTTTCCACCTGCTGGTTCACTCCCCAAATGTGCGTTACAAACAACAGCTAAAGGTGGACCAAGTTGAAGCCAGGAGATGGGTACTCAGTCTGAGTCTCCAGTGTGTTGCAGGCACCCAAGTACTTGAGACACTACCTGCTGCTTAACAAGGTGCACATGTTTAGGGAGCCCTAAGAGAGAGTGTAGTCAAGACTCAAACATTGGCTTTCTGATATGGGATGGGGGCAGCCCAAGCAGTGCCATAACTGCTAGACCCTCCTAGTCCATTCTTTAAAGCATGCTCTTAAAGAACCTTTTCAAACCTTCTCTTTTTGCATCTTCTCCTTCACATTATGCGTAGCTGGTGGCCTTGCTCTCTACTTCACTAACAAAATACAAGCAATCACAAAAGAGCATCTGCACACTTGTACCATCAAATTTAACCATCTGCCAACCTCTGTGCCTTTCCATTATAGTGTGTCATATAGAATTTGACCCTAGAAACAAAACCTACTGTAAGCATGATGAGAAATAAAGAATTTAGGACAGAGATTTGAAAGGAATAGTAGATTAAAGGTTAGGAAAGCTTCTGTTAGGATTCAAGAAATCAGGAAGTAGAGAAATCACAGGAACGTGTCACATCCATCCCCAGCCTCTCTCACAGAGTTCCCATGGATAATTTGCAGGAAGATGCCTTAAAATTTATGTCAAACCATATGGAGACTCCAGATGTCGAGCCATTAATGGCTCTTCCATCTTTTTTTACTCCATATCCAGATGTTTCATAAATGCTTCTCATTGGTAGAAAGTGAAGGGACATAAGACTCAGGATTGTATACTTGCAATGTAGCAGGAAGCATGACAGGGTGTGATAATGATGCCGGAAGCCTCAAACACTCTCTACTGTATTTATTTTCTAAACTGCTGCTATAGGATAGAGAGTTTATAGATGAACAACCTATGCTGCTGGCTAATCCAATCCTTCTACTTGTCCAATTCAAGAAAAAATTTCAGCAATCTTCTCACCTCTTTCCTACCACGTCAATTTTTTTTACTGCCTTTTGAACCATTCTCTGATCATACCAGTATAATTGCTGTGCTTGTTTGTCAAATCTCCTGTATTTTCCTGATCAACTGTGAAGTATAATTGTAAATTTGTTGATTTTCTCCTTTTTCTTATATTTTGAAACTCTGCTATCAAATGCATAGAAAATTGGAAATGCTGTATCTTCTTAACAAGCTGGTAACTGTCATAATGGAATGTCTGTCTGTCCCTTTGCATCATCAGTAATATACTTTATCTTGCCTCCTATCTGGTCAGAAATTACACAGCCATATTTGCTTTCTGACTTTCAGTTGTTGCTGAATATACTAGGCTCTAACCCCTCACTTTCAACCTGTCTGTGTATTTAAGACTAAAGTATGTTTCACATAAACTGCATCTATTTTTTCCATTTGCACTGCCCCTGTCTTTCAAGAGGAGCTAGAAGGTACATTAATTTACAACAATGTGGTGTTGCTATCGTAAGAACTGAGCTTTCTATTTTGATGTTTCTTTTGTATTTACCTCTTATGTTCATTTTCCCCTTCTTTTGGGTAAACTAAATTTTTAATGTATCATGTTTTTCTTCTGTGTTGACTTTTCTCTATAACCCTTTGTGTTATTTTTAGTGGTTACTCTAAAGATACAATACAAATATTTAGATCCTTGCATTCTAACATCAAACAATGAAAAAAGTTTTGCAAAAAATTCTGTTCACCACCCACCTTCCTTTCATTTTTTGTTATGTTTTATTTCAGTACATACTATATACTCTACCATACATTTTATTATTTTATCTGTCCATAATTCTTAAAGAAAATTCAAATTATACACACAGAATGACAATTTTAAAGTATATTTTATATTTAAATATTTACTACTATTGGGGTTATTTGCTAATTCTTATATAGTTAGAGCTTGGTGACTGATTTGCACTCCTTGTACATTTTTGGCAGAGACAGTTTCTCAACTGCTATTTTTTTATGTCTATATTTTATCTTCACTTGTGAAGGATATTTTCCTTGGATAGGCAGAACCAGCTTGATTTTTTTGCCTCTTCTCATCACATTAAAGTTGGAAAATCTCTATCATCTTCTTTCTTGCAGCCTTGTGAGAAGTCAGCTGTCACTCCTGTTGATCTTTGCTGTGCAGTGTGACCTCTCTGTCTGTCTATTTCTGTTTCATGTTCTAGACTTTCATAAGCTCTCATGGTTTCCAGAGAACTCTGCTGTTTGTGGCCATTCAAAGTTTGTGCCCCTCACATACTCTATGGGTGAATGCCAAATGCATTTCTCACTCATGTCTCTACACAACTTCTTGTACTTAGAAGAAGGAAGAAGAGAGTTTGTTAAAACCAGACACTGCTCAGCCAGATTACCTTCTCTGCTTCTCCTTTTAACAGAGTGGTCTTTTTGAGTTAGAATAAGTTTGAGGAAGCATGGTACCTAAATTAGGGTAGGAAAAGGTGAACCTCCAAGCCACTGCAGTCTCAAATCAAACCAACTGTATAATTAACATTCTGTACCCATAAGCAGAAGATTTGTTTTTTCTCCTCAGATCAGCCTTAGAGATATGTTAAGTGTGGGCCATATTACCAGGTGCTGTGCCAGGGGTCTGACAAGCTAGATGACTCTTACTGTACAAATGAAGGTGGTGAAACTCAAAGAGGTTCATGAATACTTCCTTTGCCAAACACAGAGTAGTATTTGAGTGCAGCTAATTCTAACCACAAGCTTTATGTCCCCTCCATTAGCTTTGCTGCATGACACCTGCAATATAATGAAGAAAATTTTATAGGCACTCCGATCATGACATTGATTTTTATGCTTGTTATTGGCAATTACCTTAGGGGCATCAAAAATTAATCCCTTCTTATTGTCGGAGCACTTTAATACTTCACATTTGAGTCATTTATTCAACTAAGTCTACTTGAAAAATCTATTGTTCTAGTACATTATTTCAATGATACTAAAATGAAGTTTAACCTCCCTGAAATTCACCTGTGTAGGGTAGTCTATGGCATACCTTATGTCATGACCTGAACGTGTATGAATTTCATTGCAGTAGTTCAGAGTGAAATCATTTAAAAATAATTTGAGTACTATTGGTACTGTATGTGTATATGCAGATATATATATATATATACATGTATATTTTATATATATAGGGTGTAATTGACATTTTAAATGTAATAAAAGGACTACATATGATCATCTGTCATTAAACAGAAAGTCATTGTCACATGTAGTAAGTCACAAAAAGAGGACAACAGCTTATAAATTTGCATCAATCAAGGAAATATGGATTGTCATATAAGTAATTATAATTCCACAAATTTTTCCAAAAATTAAGTACTTTCCAGATCCTTGTATTGCAGGATAATAATAATTTTATGGAAAGAAATTGTTGATAGTCCCTGTCAAGATAAAGAAGTTGCTAGTGTTAAAATTTGTAAACTGTATGATGTCTAGTTTAGAATAAACTGCATTGTTTAAGGAAATACTACATAACTATTACTCTTTGTTGCAGGAAACACAATATTGAGAAAAATTCTGAATGTGAATGACTCAATTAAACCATGAGATTTAGATAAATCAAATAAAATATATTTTAGGAATATTCTAAATTTTATCTTGCCTGTACTTACCTCCTCATGTGGGCATAGCAGTGATTATGATTAAAAGTCATGTCTAAACACAACTAAAGTAGTTTTTCCTTTAATGATAGTGTAAAATGCTAAGAGATAAAAAATTGAGTTAAAGCTTAAACAGCACTTTTTTCTTTATTATTGGTATCTAAAGTGATCTACTTTACAATAATACCTTGAATTTGATGAAATATTAATACATAATACAATTAAGAAATATAAATAATACACTACTGGTAATAAAATGGTGTATTTCATTTTTTATCTGTTTGTTTTGTTTGAGGTGGATAGAGACACACAGAGAGGGAGAAGGAGAGAAGAGTGTCCCCTCCTCTGTCTTGGTCTCTGAATGCCTGAAACAGCTGACGCTGGGCCAGGCTGAAGCCAGGAGCTGGGAATTCAACTTGGGTCTCCCGCAGGGGTGGCAGGGACCAAAGTACTTGAGCCTTCACTGCTGCCTCCCAGGATCCGCATTAGCAGGAAGCTGGAACCAGGAGCAGATCCAGGTCTCTATCTGTATACACTGATGTAAGAGGTGGGCATTCTGACCAGTGATTCAACTGCTGTGTCAAATGCCCACCACCCAGATATTTCTAGGAACAAAAGCATGTCATTAATTTTTTAAAAGATTTATTTATTTATTTGAAAGGCAGAATTACAAACAGTCAGAGGCAGGGAGAGAAAGAGGTCTTCCATCCGCTGGTTCGCTCCCTGGATGGTCACAACTGCCGGAGCTGCACCAATCTGAAGCCAGGAGCCAGGAGCTTCTTCCGGGTCTCCCGTACTGGTACAGGGGCCCCAGCATTGGGCTATCTTCTACTGCTTTCCCAGGCCATAGCATAGAGCTGGATTGGAAGTGGAGCATCTAGGGCTCTAACAGGAGAACACATGGGATTCTGGTACTGCAGGAGGCGGCTTTACCTGCTATGCCACAATGCCAGGACCAAAAGTATGTAGTTATAAAATTCAAATTGGGCCAATTATCATAGTCTAAAGATGGAAATCATATGGGATATGGACTAGTAGTCCTCACAAAAACACATGAATCAAGAAAATTTAGACTAGGCTAGTGATCTCTTTGGCTTTAAAATTTTAGTAGTAATTAAGTTGTTCTCATATCAAGCCTAAAAAAATCTCAAAAGTCATCTCATGTGTTGTTAATTTTTTTCTGTTTATTTGTTTGCTAGAGTCTTTGCTTTATAATCGTAGGGTTTATTTTATGTGCCTAGGGAGACATGGTTGACTAATTCATCTATAATCACTTTCTGTTAAGAACAGAGAACACCAGGATTTTGTAAGCCAAAGGGAAATAAAACAGCTACTGTGTTCCAAGTCCACGGTTTAAGTACAGCTTGCAAATGTGCACACCATAACCTGAGAATTTAATTTCACTGGTGGAGCAAAGCTTTTACATTAATATTTAATTTCCAAAAGTTGAAATTAGGGGTTTGGCTCATTAAACATGTACCCATATTACATACTTTGACATGTTCAGGAGACATTTAGTTATTAATCAGACCATGACTTTTAAGGCATAATTTACAGTAAATATGAATTAGGAAAAATTGTATATGTTTCTACCATTTGCATTTTCTTTTCAAAGTTTCAAATCTAGACATAGCATTGTGCAATGTGTCTTCTCCTCCTTAGCTTCTCAAAGTGTCAATCATTCATGACTAAGATTTACCCTTAGAATGAAGTTTTATTAGAAATTTTCTGGGCCAGTGCCGTGGCTCACTTGGTTAATCCTCTGCCTGTGGCACTGATATCCCATATGGGCACTGTTTCTACTCCCGGTTACTCCTCTTCCTAGTCTAGCTCTCTGCTGTGGCCTGGGAAGGCAGTGGAGGATGGCCCAGGTGTTTGGGCCCTGCAGCTGCATGGGAGACCAGGAGGAAGCACCTGGTTCCTGGCTTCGGATCAGCCCAGCTCCAACCGTTGCAGCCATTTGGGGAGTGAACCAATGGAAGGAAGACCTTTCTCTCTGTCTCTCTTACTGTCTGTAACTCTACCTGTCAAATAAATTTTAAAAAAGGATTTCCTTAAAAACTGAAACTCATCTACAACCAGGTGAGACATTAGACCTAGACAAATCTGAATGTTTGTTTGGTATCTAACATTTCACCAGTAGTATTGTCTTGCAGAACAGTAAGAGATAGATACAATCTCCTGACTCTCAATTAACAGTAGCCGTATTTTATTACTGTTCAACTCACAGAATAAAAATTTCTTGCCCTAAAATGCTAATATATATATATATATATAAAATCTATAAATCAATCAATACAATACAACATAGAATCTTTATAAATGTAGAGTCTATGACAATTTTCCCCTCATATTTAAGCCCTCAATGTCTAACACATATCCTGCCAGGGTAGCTGAGGGTTGGTGTCCCTCAATGAAGGTAGGCAGCATAATGCATTGAGCCCTGCTGCCTGCCTCCCACCCCACCCACCTTGATCATACACACAAACCTATTAACCTCTGAGGTAGCAGCAAGACAGTACTACAGATCCGATAGTAAGGATTTGAAAATAGATAAGGCAAACAATAGATGCTACTTTTTATCATATATATATATATATATATATATAGACAGACAAAATTAGACAGTGAAAGAGAGACAGACAGACAGAAAGGTCTTTCTTCTGCTGGTTCACCCCCCAAATGGCTGCTACAGCCAGCACTGCACCGATCCGAAGCCAGGAGCCAGGTGCTTCCTCCTGGTCTCCCATGTGGGTGCAGGGCCCAAGCACTTGGGCCATCCTCCACTGCCTTCTTGGGCCACAACAGAGAACTGGACTAGGAAGAGGAGCAACCAGGACAGAACCAGCGCCCCACCTGGGACTAGAACCGGAATGCCAGCACCACAGGCGGAGGATTAGCCTAGTGAGCCGCGGCGCTGGCCTGTATATTTTTTTAAAAGATTTATTTATTCATCCACTGGTTCACTCACTAAATGGCCCCAAAGGCCAGGACTGGGCCAAGCCAAAGCCAGGAAACAGGACTGCTGGAGCTGCAGGAAGCTACTTTAATCACTACACCACGGCGCCAGGCAGAGTGGACAGTGAGAGAGAGAGAGAGAAAGGTCTTCCTTTGCCGTTGGTTCACCCTCCAATGGCCGCTGTGGCCAGCGCACCGCGCTGATCCGAAGGCAGGAGCCAGGTGCTTCTCCTGGTTTCCCATGGGGTGCAGGGCCCAAGCACTTGGGCCATCCTCCACTGCATTCCCGGGCCACAGCAGAGAGCTGGCCTGGAAGAGGGGGCAACCGGGACAGAATCCGGCACCGGGACCGGGACTAGAACCCGGTGTGCCGGCGCCACAGGCGGAGGATTAGCCTAGTGAGCCGTGGCGCCGGCCTGCTCCAGCCCTCTGTAAAGTTATGATGTAAATGTGAGAAGAGCCTGTTTTCCTGTCTTTGTCAATCACTCCTTAAAATCTGGGACAAACAAAAATAATAGGGTTAAAGACTCCTATTCAGGAAGGGCTGATGTGGGACCATGAATAAGTTAAAACGGGAACCTCAAGGGTACCAGGTCCTTGCTTCTCAGAGACTCAAACTCAACTTGGGTCAGATTTAGTTTTGCATCTATGCTGAATGATAGAATTGGCAGCTTAGTTTTATGTGACCATAATGCAGTTAGGACAGTTTCTAAGTTCCTGCTGTGACCGAATGCATCAGTCGTTTTTCATTGAGCTGCTTCTTGGGCCAAGCGTACATGTCCTGAGAGTGAAAGGTTGACTTTTCTTTATCCAGAGAGAAGCTAGAGGCTTCTATCACACAAGAGAATCATGGATAGGGGCAATCAGGAGTCTATCTACCCAAAAGTGGATTGAAACACGGGCATTTGAGCCAAGAAATACCAGTGAATATTTGTGTATGGTTTTGAGACCATTACACACACAAAAAAATCAACTTTCTAACAGTTGTGTAACTAAAATGTCTGTGGAAAGCATTTACATTGCTACAAACTAAAAAAAATGAAACAAAACAAAATTAAAAAAAAAACCTCTCATAGCAAAAAATTACAACTTAGAAATGTATTTTGGATGTGTCTAAGTAAATTAGGACTTTTTAGACCAACATAAGGAAGGAAATGGTATGTTACTGTGATGTTACATTTATGAAGTAAAAGTATCAGTAAAAATAATAGAAATATTGGGGCTGGTGCTATGACGTAGCAGGTAAAGTTGCCACTTACTGTGTGGACACCCCATATGGGCGCCGGTTCGAGACCTGGCTGCTCCACTTCCCATCCAGCTCTCTGCTATGGCCTGGGAAAGCAAGTCTTGGGCCCTTGCACCTGCATGGGAGACCTGGAGGAAGCTCCTGGCTCTTGGCTTTGGATTGGCACAGCTCTGGCCATTGTAGCCAATTGGGGAGTGAACCAGTGGATGGAAGACCTCTCTCTCTCTCTCTCTCTCTCTCTACCTCTCTCTCTCTCTTTGTGTAACTCTTTCAAATAAATAAATAAATCATTTTTAAAAATATAAATATGAAAACAGTATAATTCTCTTTAACTGCTTTCTCTACAGTACCTATCTCTTTATTATTTCTACAGAAATTCACTTAAAAATCATCTTCCATTACACTATCATAGAGAATATAGTGTATGTAAGACTCACTTCCCCAAAAGTAATTATTATAACAAAGTAAAATACAAACCAATTTGAAGTCACTTTAGGGTGACAAAAAGCAGGCAGAAATCATAGTGAATTTGACCCTTGAAAGAATTAACTGGGTCTAGTTAGATTCCCATTTTTTTTTTGGCTTTTGTGGTGCAGGTTTTTTCTAATTCATATGGACTGGGTGGGTTATAATTCACGCATAAACATGCTTGAGGTATCAGAGGACAAAGTTTGGTGTTACCAGAGCAGCTAGAAAATGAAGGGAAAAAACTTGACAGACAGGAACCACAGGGAGAGAGTCTCCAAATTAGCAGATCCAGTGTGCTCAACCCCCTGACTGACCTTTGAATGCACAAAGGGAACTCCAAGATATTCAGTAGAAAGCAGCAGCTGAAAAATTTTTAAAGATTCATGTATTTATTTATTTGAAAAGTAGTGAGAGAGAGAGAAAGAGAGAGAGAGAGAGAGAGAGAGAGAGAATTTGTCCTCCACTGGTTTACCCCCCAAATGGCTTACTGCCTGGGGCTAGGCCAACCTGAAACCAGGGGCCTAGAACCCTCTTTGGGCCTCCCTCATGGGTGTCAGGATCCACTGCATTTCCAGGTGCATTCCCGGGAAGCTGGATCAGAAGCAGAACAGCTGGAACTTGAACTGGTGCTTTATATGGGATATCAGTGCTAGAGGCATTGGCTTAATTTGCTGTACCACAATGCTGGCCCCAACAGCTGAGAATTTGAGAAAGCTAAGCAGATTATTTTTTGCATTGTAAACCAAAACAACAGCCTAGAATTCAATTAAAACTTTATTAGACTTGCAAAAAAGTAAGAAAATGTTGTGTATAGTCATAAGAAAAGACAATATTTAGAAACAGACATGGAAGTGACTCAAGTATAAAATAGGTGAATATTTTACAACAGTTGCTAAATGCTTAATGATATAAAGGAAAAGATGACCATAATGATAATATGGAAAATCTCAGCAAAAAATAAAAGCTATGAAAAGCATGAAGTATGCAGTATCTAAAATAGCCTCACATTTGTACATTTAAGTCTCCAGAGGAAAGGAAAAGACAATGTGGCAGGAGAAAAATTTGAAAATATGGTTAACGAAGATGTTCAAAAATGATGAAAGACAACGAACTCCTAATACAGGAAACTCCGTAAGTCACAATCCACATACCAGTCATAGAGGAACAACGAACACACACACCATTGTTACACTTCTGAAAGCCAAATATAAAGTGAAACCCTTGAAGGAAGCCAGGGAAAAATGACATTTTACATACTTGAAATTATAAAAAAATTAAGGCTGCTTCTTTATGGAAAACAATGGGAAGCATCAAACAGAAAGAAGAATTGTTAAAAATCAACACAATTCCATTATCTGAAAATGTTTTCTTCAAAAATGAATGTGAAATGAAGACCTTTACAGATCAGCAAAAGCTATAGAATCTGTCCCCAGGAAAGCAGATCCACACAAACTGTTAACGCCAGTTCTGCTGATTGAAATGACTAACAATTACATGGAGCCAGAGTTACACTGCCAAGACTGAAGGTGACATGAAGCAAGGGACATGTAAGTGAAAACAAATGCATTCCTCCAATTGCTTTTAAAGGAAAATGATTGAAAGCCATGTGTGTGTGTGTGTATACTTATATAATTATTTAAAGCCATATGTGTGTGTATAATTATGCAATTATTTAAAGCTATATGCATGGGCCAGTGTTGTGGCTCTGTGGGTTCAGCCACCACTTTTGACACCAGCATCACATATCAAAGTGTTGGTTCAAGTCCCAGCTACCCTGCTTCCAATCCAGCTTCTTGGCCCAAATACTTGGGCCCCTGCCACCAATGTTGGAGATCAGTATGGAGTTCCTGGCTCCTGGCTTCTGCTGGCTCAGACCTGGGTATTGTGAGCGTTTGCAGATGGAATCTCTCTCTCTTCAAATAAATACTTTTTAAAAATATATAATATTTTTGAGTATGCAATATATGCAAAATTTCAATTACATTCAAAAATATAATTTTATGTGGCACGTAATAAATTGAAGTGAACTTTGATGTTAAAAATACATATAGAGGAACCCTGAAAATTACAGGGAGATATTACTAAAGAGTCAGTTAATAAATTAGAATTCTATAAAATATTTGATGAATTAAAAATACAGGAAGGAAAAAGCAGCAGAAGAAAAGCACTTCACAAACAAAACACAAAAATGGAATTCAGCAGTACATCAAGAGGATAATACACTATAAATAAGATGGCTTTTCTTTCAGCGATGGAAGCTTGATTTGACCTTGGAAAATCAACCACTGTAATATTCCATATTAGTGTAAAGCAAAGGAAAACTACAGTGCTTTTAATGACTCTGAGGATAGCGTGTGAAAAATTCATTCTGATAAAGAGCTTCTTTTTTTAAGATTTATTTATTTATTTGAAAGTCAGAATTACACAAAGAGAGAAGGAGAGGCAGAAAGAGAGATCTCCCATCTGCTGATTCAGTCCCCAGTTAGCTGCAATGGCCGGAGCTGTGCCACGAGCCAGGAGCTTCTTCCAGGTCTCCCGTGAGGGTGCCAGGGCCCAAGGACTTGGGCAATCCTCCACTGCTTTCCCAGGCCACAGCAGAGAGCTGGATCAGAAGTGGAGCAGCTGGAATTTGAACAGGTGCCCATATGGATGCCAGCTGCTACACCACAGCGCTGGCCCCTGAAGAGCCTGTTTAAAAAAAACAAAACAAAACAAAACAAAAAACTCCAGCTAGCATCCTATTTCATGGTGAAATATTGAATGTTTTCCTACTCAACTTGGAAACAGAATTTTCTCATTGTGATTTTTTTCCCCAACATTCTCCTGATGGCACTAATTAGTACCATAACACTAAAATATAAAATCAATAATAACTGGATACAAAGAAAGAAAACTGTCTTTATTCCTGTATGGCATGATTGCTTATTTAGATAATCCTGAGAAATCTATTACTACTCTAGAACTAAAAAGTAAATTTAAGAAGACCACTTAAGACAGGCTTCAGATATAAATTCAATGATATTGTTCTACATCATAAAAAAATTAGAAAATTAACTTCAAAAAAAGTTCATTTACGATGGCATCAAAACACATACAATACTTAAATATAAGACATCTGTATTGTAGCACAGTGGGTTAAGCCGCCGCCCACAATGCCGGCATCTCATAGGAGGACAGGTTCAAGTTTCAGCTGCTCCACTTCCTATCCAATTCCATGCTGATAAACCTGGAAAGCAGCAGAAAATGGTAAGTGCTTGGGTCCCTGCCACCCATGTGGAAGACCAGGCTGAAGTTCCTGGTTTCTGCTTGGGCCAGACTGACCAACCCCACCATTTGAGGAGTGAGCCAGCAGATGGAAGGCTTCTCTCTCTTTCCCTCCCTCTCTGTAACTCTACCTTTCAAATAAATAAATAATTAAATAGATAGATAAATATATCTTTTTAAACAAATAAGCAACAATAAATTTAAGAAAATATACATATTGTAAATGAGTAAAGCACAGTTATATTTAAGAATGTGCTCTGAATTTAAATTTTAACTTGTGTTAATGTAAAGAATAGTTATAATGTGTCAAGCAGAACTAATCAAGAAAATAATGGAATCACTAATTGTCTATAATACACACATTTATACTCATTCAGTTAATCAAATAATCATTTGATTAAGCATTAAAGGGCAATGTGACGTCACAAAGCAGGAAAGCAGTTTTATTCTCAGAGTGGAGTCAGTTTTACACTGTCTATCTCAGTCATCATCAGTCAGATCAAATGTGCATTTGCCCCTGTGTGCACATCTCTTTTCTCAATCTGTTTGGGATGCAGAATGGCCTGAGAGCTAGGGTAAGATGATTCCCAGCTCATTTGATTATACCCAGGAGTCATCCAGGGAACGTGATGATTGGTTACAACTGCAGTGTTGGAACTCTGGGTTTTATGCTCCCTGGGGACCTGGACATTTTCAACAGTTTTAATGGTCTATTGGTTCAAAGTTGTGTCATTCTTATCAATGTCTTATTAGTATCATTCTTTTTTTTTTTTATTTATTTGAAAGGCAGAGTTATAGAGAAGCAAAGCCAGAGAGAGAGAGAGAGAGAGAGAGAGAGAGAGAGAGTCAGGAAGGTCTTCCATCCATTGGTTTACTCCCCAGTTGGCTGCAACGGCTGGAGCTGCGCTGATCCGAAGCCAGAGGCCAGAAACTTCTTCAGGATCTCCCTCTCCCATGCTGGTGCAGGGGCCCAAGGACTTGGGCCATCTTCCACTTCTTTCCAGGCCATAGCAGAGTGCTAGATCAGAAGTGGAGCACCTGGGACTCAAACTGGTGCCCATGTGGGATGCTGGCACTGCAGGCCTCGGCTTTACCCACCACACCGCAGCGCCGGCCTCCAATATCATTCTTATCAGTATCATACTGTTGGTGAACCTGGATGTGTAGGACACATGCTACTGGCGTTTCAAGTACACATTATGTAGTTTGCTTAAATCTTAAACACATGCCAGATTCCTTTCCGTTATAGATGAGGTAGCCGTATGTTTATAAGAAGAGCTGTTTCCGTTTTATATTGCTGAGAAGCAAGTTGCCACATGTTGAGCAGCTCTAACCACACATCTGTTATACCACCATTTTCGTGGCTCCTCGGTTTCAGGTCTTTCCTAGGCTGCCATGAAGACGCCAGTAAGTCCTCTTCAAGCTCATTCAGGTTGTCGACAGAATTCAGTTCTCTGTATTTTAGGAGACCAGTCCATCACTCAATGATTTCCATTTCATTAGAACTAATTGAAAGATGAAATGGCAACATTGTATCATTTTGTTTTCTGAATCCACTTGGCTTTAAAATTCTTTTTCTGATGACTCCATTCAATGTTTGTGAGTGGTATTCAATACATTGCTCTCTACAGGGTAAGGTTTTTGTTTGTAATGCGTGTTCATTTGTAGCAGTATCTCAATAATCCTGTTGGAGAGGTAGACCATGCTCATTTCTGAAGAAATACTGTTTCTCAACAATGTAGACATAGGTACAACATAATCAACTTGAATTCTATTTGGCTATAACCCCTGTAAGTAGTGCCTGCTTCCATTTCGTGTTTTAGAGGTAGGTCCTTGTTGGGAAAATAACAGACTGATAACTTTTCAGAATTGCTTAGTTCTTACTCATTGATTCCTAAATGTCAAGAATTCTCATGGACTCAGTGAGCAAATTCCATGTCTATCTGTTTCTCTTCCTTTGTTAACTGAGACCTCTGTGATTTGCCCATCATTTTATTCTATTTGATTATTCTCTCTCTCTCTTTTATGAGCTAGGACTTGATCTATATAAATTGATTTTTTCAACTTCTGCCAAATGTATTTACCCCACCCTTCAGCTCCATTAGGGCTGAAGTATTGTTCATTTCACTGAGCATGCCTTACTGAAATTCCATTAAAAATGGAACAGTTCAGGTCTGCATGCGAAGATGCATGGAGACTTCAAGAAGTTCATGGAAAATAGAATTCTACGTTTGTTTTGTGCAAAAAAATTTGCAGTCCACTAATAGTTTTTGAATAATATGCATTTTCATATCTTTTTAAAAACATTTCATATACTGAGTGTTCATGTTTCCTTGGGGAATTTTTGTATTACTCATTTTGCGGCCATACCTGATATAAATTTTCCCTTCTCCTTCCTTGAGTAATGTTTTTCTGTCTTTGGATATTAACAGAACAGCTTTCTGTCTTGGACCAAAGATCCTGTATCCATGCACTGGAGTCTACCTGAGTCCTTTGTAAATTCAGAGCAGGGCAATGCCCTCGGCTGTCATCACAGTGCAGTAAGCACATCTCAACAAGCTTACCATGTAAGCCTAAGACACCTCACGGGCTGCATGTGCCCCTTTATAAGATGTGCTACTTCCATTCCACCTGGAGGTTCTGCCATGTCATTTATTTCTAGTGGTTCAGTGTATGATTAACACTTAAGTTCTAAGGTTAACCAAAGTAGAGGCACATAAGGATTCAGTGACTATGTAGGCCATATAAAGGCCCATGCTGATTTTTCTAATAGAGAATACCAAGTTACTGATCCAATCATCTTTTGAATCTAAAACCCAATTGGCTGATAAGGTTCAAGCCTGAATCCTGATGCTTGGAGTTGTAAGGCCAGGACCCATATGTATGTCAGGGTACTTTCTCTAATATAAAATAGGAAAGGTATAGAATAAGGACCATGGGCATAGAAAATCGCATCACATGCTTAGCTTTTTATGATGATCTTTCATTCCCTTCTGTCCACTTACAAGCCTTGAAATGTCATCACTATACCATGTAAAGAATTCCAGGTGAGGAGCTCTTTTTAAAACACACACATGGTGTGAGTTCCAGCTTCTTTTTTATCTTCTGAACTGGCCATTTCCACTTAAAGGATAATGGTAAACTATGAAATTATTCCTAAGAAATGGATTAAGGTGTCTACTTTATGTACCTTTTCTTTTGCTAATAATTATTCTTTATTCTTTCTCTCTTTCTATGTATATAATTTTATGATATATATTTGCTACATATTATACTAGATCCTTTATTAAAATTATTAACATTTATTACATTTATTATTTATACATTTATATAATTATTAACATTTATCTACATAAATGAATATAACCTCAGGTCAGCCTACTAAAAGCATGGGTGCTCCTTTTTGGGTGGATGCCTCTCATCTTTCTCTCCTGTGTTCAAAAAAGTTCCCTAATGACTAAATTCACCCCTGATTATGATGATCTGAGATCTTGTGTCTATTGATTTTGTTTGTCTTGAATTTTGTTAAAAGTACTCAGGATGTTTATGTACAGATGGACACTTTGGGAGGGCTGTATTGTCCTCTGACATGAGCACAACCTGTTCTTATGAATTGTGTTGTTCCCACTTTGAAACCATGACTCTATTTGGGCTTCTTTGTTAGTCCAATTTATCCTTGTCTTTCCCCACTTTCTCCTCCTCTTCCTCCTCTTCATCATCATCATGATTTAAACCCTTTACTTTACTGCCAGTGTTGCCCTGGATATAGGATTTTTAGTTAGTTGTGGTCTTCCTGCTTCACTCTCCCTTTCCAATCCTTTTATTTCTTTAGCACTATATATAAACTTCTGTAATGATTGATAATTTTTATTGTCATATTTATGATGATAGGCCATCTACTTTGTCTTTAGGAGCATTTCAATCTATTAAGCTTTTTAAAAGATGTATCTATTTGTTTGAAAGGCAGATATATATATAGGGGGGGGGAGAGAAAGAGAAAGAGAGAGAAAGAGAGAAAAAGAGAGAGATTTTTCCATCCGTGGGTCCACTCCCAAATGACCAGGGCTGGGCCAGGCTGAAGCCAGGAGCCAGGAATTTCATCTGAGTCTTTTTTGCTCTCTTCCCAGGAGCACCAGCAGGGAGCTGGATCAGAAGTGGAACAGCCGGGACTCGAATTGTTGTCCACATGGGATGTCATCAATGCAGGCAGAGGCTCAATCCTCTATACCACAGCACTAGGCCCTCTATGAGGTATTTTGATAAGACTTTTGGACAGAGTATTTTTTTCACTTATTATCTAAATCAACATATCTATTATTTGTGATAAGTTTTTTTGTCTCAAAGTTGTATTGTTCATCTTGGAAACATCTTTTTTTTATATATATATAAAGCTTTTATTTAAAGAATATAAATTTCCAAAGAACAGCTCATGGACCACAATGGCTCCCCCCCCCCCCACAACTTCCCTCCCTCCCCCCACCCTCCCCCTTCCCGCTCCCTCTCCCCTTCCGTCCACATCAAGATTCACTTTCAATTCTCTTCATACACAGAAGATCAATTTAGCACACATTACGTAAAGATTTCAACGGTTTGCCCTCACACAGAGACACAAAATGATAATACTGTTGGAGTACCAGTTATAGCATTAATTCACAATGTACAGCACATTAAGGACAGAGATCCTACATGATTTTTTTTTAAAAAAATTGATTGTCTATGCAATTTCCAGTTTAACACCAAGATTTTTTAATCATTTGCAATTATCTTTATATAAAGAAGATGGATTCAATATATACTATGTAAGGATTTCATCAGTTTGCACCCACTCAGAAACACAAAGTGTAAAAATACTGTTTCAGTACTAGTAATAGCATCACTTCACATTGGATAACACATTAAGGACAGATCCCTCATGAGACGTAAGTACACAGTGACTCCTGATGTTGATTTAACAATTTGACACTCTTGTTTATGGCGTCAGTAATCTCCCTAGGCTCTGGTCATGAGTTGCAGAGGCTATGGAAGCCTTTAGGGTTAGCCGACTTCGATCTTATTCCCACAGGGCCATAGTCAAAGTGGAAGTTCTCTCCTCCCTTCAGAGAAAGGTACCAACTGAGCACCAAAGGGGAAACCTGTAGAAGTGAAATGGACACTATGAGAAACAGTGACTCGATCAGCTCTTGTGCTGACTGTTGTTGTACAATGTAATACTTTATCCATGGTAGTATTTTTTTTTCTTTATCCTAGTACTAGTGGTTGAACTCTGTAATTAACGCACAATTATTCTTAGGTGTTTAAATTTTAACTGAAAAGTGATCTCTGTGAAATATAAGAGTGGGAATAAGAGAGGGAGGAGATGTAAAACTTGGGACATGCTCAATCGGAACGGCCCCAAATGATGGAGTTAGAATTGTGCCAGGGGTTTCCAATACAATCCCATCAAGGTGGCATGTACCAAGGCCATCTCATTAGTCCAAGTGATCAATTTCAGCTCACAATTGATCACACTGATAGGTCTAAGAGTCAAAGGGATCACACAAACAAGACTAGTGTCTGCTAATACTAACTGATAGAATGAAAAAGGGAGAGAATGATCCAACATGGGAAGCAGGATACACAGCAGACTCATAGAATGGCAGATGTCCTAAATAGCACTCTGGCCTCAGAATCAGCCCTTAAGGCATTCGGATCTGGCTCAAGAGCCCATGAGAATATTTTAGGCATGGAAAGCTAAGACACTCTGGAAAAAACAGAAGACCTAAATGAAAGATCTCTGCGAGTGAGATCCCAGTGGAAAGAACGGGGCCATCAAAGAAGGAGGTACCTTTCTCTGAAGGGAAACATCTTTACATCACTCTTGGAATATTTTGAAAATCCTCACTTGTTATCTAGTACTGCTATGATACCCAAGGGCCAAGATATATTTTTATAAACAAAATGGTAAATAGTTAAGTGTTGGGACCAGAAAGTAAAATCAAGCAAATGTTCTTGCCTGAAGGCTAATAGCTTTGTTAAACTTAATAGGTCAAAAGAAATTGTTGGTTCAGAGAATACACAGAAGTCTTTGGGAATGCCTCCAACCTGTTCTATTTCAATGAGACCTCCAGCATCAAATGTGACTGCTGGACTCTGTTTTACCAACCCCTCCTCTTTAGTGTATCTGATGCCAGCAAGCCCTTCATTACAATCTTTATATTGTGTTCTTCGCCCATCATCTCCATGTTCCCTGTGTGATGCCCCCTTATGTAGCTAACAGCACACTTACACTATGACTCAGAAATTCTACTCTCAGGTAAATGAAATAATTTACTGACAGAAGAGTTACACAAAACACTCAATGTCATCCTTATTGATGATAGTAACAAACTTGAGATAACACAAATTCCCATTATGAAAATAATTTTTAAAAGCATTTTGTAGGGCCGGCGCCATGGCTCACTTGGCTAATCCTCCGCCTGTGGCATCGGCATCCCATATGGGCACTGAGTTCTAGTCCTGGTTGCTCCTCTTCTAGTCCAGCTCTCTGCTGTGGCCTAGGAGGGCAGTGGAGGATGGCCCAAGTGCTTGGGCCCTGCACCCGCATGGAAGACCAGAAGAAGCACCTGGCTCCTGGCTTCAGATCAGCGCAGCGCCGGCTGTGGTGTTCATTTGGGGAGTGAATCAACGGAGGGAAGACCTTTCTCTCTCTCTCTCTCACTTTCTATAACTCTACCTGTGAAATTAGGAAAACAACAAAAAAAAGGCAGGAATCCGAGCACAACTGGAACCCTTGCCGAAAAAAAAAAAAAACATTTTGCTATGTTTATCCCATAAGATAGTACCCAGATAAAATATATAAATCACTAACGTTTGTAACCACATGGATGAATCTCAGAAACATTGTTTGGTTGAAAGAAGTCAAGCTAATTAGAATATTACATGATTCCACTTTTATGAAGATTTTAAAAAGGCAAAACACACCTTTGTTAAAAGAAATTCATTGTAATGGAATTTGCCTATGGGGAAAAAAATTGATTGTGTGAGGGAATAAGTAAATTCTATAAAGTTATAGAAATGCCTTACATCTTGATTAAAGTGGAAGTTACATGAGCATGATCATATATGGAAACATGGATTCATAGTCCTAAGATCTGTGCATTGTACAATATGTGAAGTTTACCTCAATAGAGTAAAAAAAAAAAAAAAAAGATATCTTAAAACTACAGACAGGAGGGGACTGCTTGAGATGACTATATCTAATACCGAAGATGCCCAGCTCTGAATCCTGATTCCAGTTCCCTGCTAATGCATAGCCAGGGAGGCAGCAGGTGATAAATGAGGTAACTGGATCCCTGTCACTCAAGTGGGAGACCCTGACTGAGTTCCTGGATCCCTGCTTTGGCCAGGCCCCAACCCTGGCCATTGTGGGCATTTGGGGAGTAAACCAGCAGAGGAAAATACCACCATTTCTCTTCCTACCTCTCTGCCTTTCAAACCAATTAAGTAGCAATTTTTTAAAGTTACAAAAACATAACCTGCACTTATATAAATAAACTTAATTTTGCCTAATGAAACATGCTTGACAGTTCATAACTACAAAATGCATGAGATCTATTCCTTTTATATTAGTAAAAATGTGTAAAGGGGATAATAAACTCAAGTTATATGTATTCCAGGATGCAAGCCTGGTTCACTATTTTTTAAAAGTGTTTATTTATATATTTGAAATTCAGAGATAAGGGATAAAGGGGGAGATAGAGATAGAGATAGATAGAGAGCGAGAGTGAGAGAGAGAGAATCTTCCATCCACTCCTTCACTTCCCAGATGGCCACAATGACCAGGGCTTTATCTGGGTCTCCTAGGTGGGTGGTAAGGGCCCAAAAACTTGGACCATCTTCCACTGCTTTTCCCAGGCCATTAGCAAGGAGTTGGATCAGTAATAGAGCAGCCAGGACTTGAACTGGTGCCCATATGGGATTCCAGGATCATAGCTAACAGCTTCTGTGTCACAACACTGGCCCCTGGTTCACCATTTGGAATGTGGTGCATGCTTACCATTGTGGCTTGGTAGGTCAAATAACACCCAGCTCATGATTGGTAGTTTAAATTCTTGGTGGTCCATGGTTAAGCATCTGGGCTTTGGTTCAAAATCCTAGGGACTTGCTCTGCAATTCATCTATAGGGACAAAGGTGCAAAGCAATATTGCTGTCTGCCACCGAAGCTTCAAGCTCCACTGTTTCTGTGGATCGTGTGGTCAAGTAGCATTGCAGCAACAGTGCAAAGTCTTCTGTTATCCTGGGTTCGCTCACAATCAGGAGTTGCTAGAATTGCTTGCTGGGTAAAGTGTTGGATAACACAAATGAGGAGTATATTGTCTCCAAAATGCAGAGGTCCCAAAGGCATTGTATATATTTAAAGTTATTAATACAGGAGGAGCCAACAGCAACTACTTAACCCTCACCTTACACAACATGTCCCACACCACTGGATCCCTGGGCGTTTAACTAAGGTAGAAGCTTCCCCAAGTTTTGTTGGCTTTATTTCTACCATCTAACATGTAAACATTCTACAAATAAGTCCAGAGTAGATGTTGCCTCTTTCTAACTATGTCCAATCAACATGATGCCTTCAGTATAGTGGGCCAGCATGGTATCTTGTGAATGGAAAATATGATCAATATCCCTGCAAACTAAACTATACCATTGTCTGGAGAGTGGATTTTCTCAGAGGGTGAGATAGTAAAGGTGTATTTCTGACCTTGTCAGCTTGAAAGCAAACTATGTCTAGTGGTAGCCATGGATAGGAGTGGGGGAAAAAGCTTGTACTAGATCAATCCTAGCCATCACAGAATGCATTCTTTTCCTTAAGGTAACTACAGTGGCTTCCAGTTGCCTTTTCCCACCATCATAGTCCTCACTTCACAGGGCAGGGAAACAACCTAGGGATTCTGGGTTTCACCTTCAGCACTCTCAGTTCTGTGGCTACAAGGGCTGAGAATCTCCTTCAAGCCACATGCACAAGCTTTCAAGTGATTTCTAAGGATGAAGACTGGGATGTCTAGCCCCTAAGCTTATCCTTTTGTTTCTCCACTTTGTCCAGTGAAATGAGAACTGTGCTATAAATGTTTAGTGTTGCATTTTTTCCAGATTTCTCAATACCCCCATAGATTGGGAACACCCTGATCAGGCCCCAGGTGAATCAATGTGATAAAGCTTCTTGCCCTTAGTTCTCCTTCTGAGCTTCTATTGACTGGGATCTAGTGACAATCAAACACAGCAATGAAATCCATTAATGCCTTTAGCTTGTGTACTCCACCTTGATACATAAGAAAGGATTTGCTTGTGGGCTCTCAGGTTTTCTTGACCTTCTAGCCCCTTGCCAGTCCCTGGGAGCCTCCCTCATGTGATTTCCTACATAGCATGCTGTGCCTCTTGTCTGCAGGACCAGTGAGTATAGTCAATTCTTTCATTTCATATGCCTCTCTGAGCATGATTTCCATCATTTTCCTGGAATGTTCCTTAAAGACCTCACAAAAAGGACTTAGTCACTCATTCATAACACAGTGAGCAACCCAGTCTCATTATATTGATTAATTTGTCAAAAGCATTTGAAAGTATCATATATAGTCATCTAAATCCTTGACTGTTGTATCTAAATCTAAATCCTGACTGTGAATATCCAACAGTGATATTTTGCAAATCTTCATTTTTAGAGCATATGATGGATTACAAGTGCTCTCTTTACTACTGTAAACAGAGTCATTATCATCTTTCAATATAATTGGATTAGAAAACCCATTCCAGAAATCCTAGATTATGATGCTGTCCTTCTAGAAGTACTCGCAGACCCAAAAGCTTGTTTGTCAGGGGTCACCATGAAAACAGTCAACCCAAGTCTCTGCTAATGTTCCTGGGAAACAGCTGAGGATAGCCCAAGTGCTTGGGCTGTGGCCATCCACATGGGGGTCCTGGATGACTTCCAGGCTCCTGACTTCAACCTGTAATAGCCTCAATCATTGCAACCATTTGGGGAGTGAACCAGTGGATGAAAGATCTCTCCCTCCCTCCCTCCTTCCTTCCTTCCCTCCCTCCCTCTTTATTTCTTTTCCCCCTTTTAAGACAAATATATATTTTAAAAAAGAAAATAAGAAAGAATCAAGGGAAAACAGATACCACTAAAATAAGGTTTGACTTAATATCTGGGCACCAGACGGTAGGTCCAGCAAGTTGCCACATGATATCAACCAGAGCTATATCAGAATCTGGCAGTCAGCCAATAGACGAAAGTACAGAGTAAGGAAAATTCACCTCTAACCCTATTTTTCCACTGCAGGATTTGTTGACTGGAAAAAAAAGAAAAAAACCAACTTGCTCTTTCTCTGGTATATTAGAGACTGAAAACCAAGCCTCGACACTATGGTTATGTGACATAATAGAAACCTTGCCTTCCACCCTATTCTTCCTCTCAGAAGTTTTGAATGGAGAACAGACCCTCTTCTGGAGTGAAGGAGGCAACTGGTGGCACAGGGGACCAGAAGCTTCTGTCCTGGATCTGCCAGCTCAGCACTCTACCAGAATCACAAACCTTAACTGTTCAACCGGCGCCTGTTTCAGCAGAGGTCATTGAAGTCTGCTTCCTTCCTGGGAGAGTGATCTATAGACCTGTCCTTGAAGTTGGGTACCAGAAACAGGAGCATCACCTGGGAAATTAGAAATTCAATTTCTTGGGCTCCAGTCGAGACATAATGCATCAGAAACTTTGTACGTGGGACCTAGCAATCTGTTCCAACAAGATCTGTAGTTGATTATGTTGTCATTAAAGTTGGAGAGCCAATCTTTAGGAAAGAACTAGCTTAATCTTTCTTGCTGAAGGACTTCTCAGAGCCTCAAATGCCAATGTACACTGAGCGTTCTCTAGAGTACAATATGACGTGCAACTGTCCAAACACGGTTAGCAGACACTCTTTTACAGATGTCTTCAGGTTTATAATATCTGAAATAGTTTTAATGACCTGGAACACAAAAGTGCTGACCAGGTATCTGGCACAGCAGGGAAGTTGCCATTTAAGACATCTAGGTCCCATATTGGAGTGCCTGGGTCTGCGTCCTGGCTCCACTCTCAATTCCTACTTTCTGCTAATGAGCAACTTGGAGGGAGCAGGTGGTGGCTCAGGTAGCTGGGTCCCACATGGGAGACTGAGATTGAGTTTCTGACTCCTGGCTTTTGGCTTTTGTGGGCATTTGGGAAGTGAAACAGGAGATGGAACACTTTCTCTCTCTCTCATACTCTCTTCTTTATATCTTTCAAAAAAATAAAATAATATAACATAAATTTAAAAGACAGGACTTTCCAAGAATGCTCTTTGAAGTAAGAAGCAGCTCAAAATTATGACAAATAATATTTCCTTTTTTAAAATCATTTAAAAGGCACGCAGTTAAAAAAATATATGAGGGGCCGGCAGTGTGGCACAGTATGTTAATCCTCCGCCTGTGGCACCGGCATCTCATATGGGTGCCGGTTCTAGTCCTGGCTGCCCCTCTTCTAATCCAGCTCTCTGCTATGGCCTGGAAAGCAGTAGAGGATGGCCCAAGTGTTTGGGTCCCAGCAGCCACATGGGAGACCCAGAAGAAGCACCTGGCTCCTGGCTTCAGATCGGCGCAGCTCCAGCTGTTGCAGCCATCTGAGGAGTGAACCAATGAAAGGAAGACCTTTCTCTCTGTCTCTCCCTCTCACTGTCTATAACTCTACCTCTCAAATAAATAAATAAAATATTTAAAAAATATATATGAAGGGTTGGTACTATGGCGCAGCAGGTTAAAGCCATAGCCTGCAGTGCCAGCATCCCATTTGGGCGCCTGTTCAAGTCCCAGCTGCTCCACTTCTGATCCAGCTCTCTGCTATGGCCTGGGAAAGCAGTGGAAGATGGCTCAAGTCTTGGGCTTTTGCACCCGCATGGGGGGCCCAGAAGAAGCTCCTGGCTCCTGGCTTCGGTTCAGCTCATCTCTGGCCATTGCAGCCATCTTGGGAATGAACCACTGGATGGAAGATCTCTCTCTCTCTCTCTCTCTTTCTCTCTCCCCTTCTCTCTATATGGCTCTACTGGTCTTTGAAACTCTTTCTTTCAAATAAATAAAATAAATATTTAAATATATATATTTAAATATATATGTATGTATATATATAGAGAGAGGAAGAAACCACACATTTTTCTTTCATGAGTAAATATATTTACATAGAATGGATGAATGGATTCTTTGAGGTAACCAATGTAGAAATATGGTCTCTTAAAAATTATATCTTGAGGTGAAATCATTTAAAAATCCTAAAATGTGCCAGTTTATGCTTACTTCTGTTACACTGCTTATTTATATACTACTTGCCAGATATGATTACAGACAAGGTCACATTGGATGTTTAATTAAAGAAGTAGGGATAAAGTAGTTAGCTAAAATTCCCAGTTAATCCAAAGCTTTATTTTAACCAAGAGGTTAAGCACACAGCTGCACTAGATTCATGATGAAGTCATTGAGGATCTAGAAAATGAAAAGTGGAGCTACTGTTGTTGTGTAAGTTCCCACAATTCAAATGCCTATGAGACCCAATCGGCTGGAGTTTGTCATTGTTCCAGGTTTGAAGTGAGAGGATGTCTGCCTATTTGCTCTGAATGGTATTCCAGGAAGCTCTTAAACGGATTTCAATTGCTATGTCACATACAAGTCACTTAATTTGAGCTGAGAAATGAATGAACTTCTATTTGAAGTTGGTTCTGAAGCTAATGAGTACCTCATTCCGTCACTGGTGGCCATTTCCCCGTATTTCACGGGTTCTGACTAGTCAGTGCTCTATACTCATGTGAGACTTGTAGTACCAACTGAACAGTTGAAACCACGTGGAGATGGTAATCAAATGAGAAATGAGCTAAAATATTAATTGTCTGTCTAGGAAGAAAAATGAAAAACAACTGAGCATTCACATTTCAAGTATTTGACTTAGCTTTACATTATCATCATAATCACAGTTATTCATTACTTATCACAAAAATAAAGGTTAGCAGGAATATTAACTAATTTAGATTAGATCCCATTCTGGGAATTTATCTGTTGATGTACTTTCCCATATGTTAAAGTATTTAAGAGAAACACATAGGGAAAATTGAAATGATCATTAATAGGATACCGTTTAAATAAAAAATCACAAATTTACAATGAAAAAAGCATTGTGGAAACAGATAAGCATATGTTCATATTGTTAAATTAAACCTTGGTTATAGTTTCTACCCAAAGATACAAGCTTCAAATTTTCTTCCTGCAGTGAACTACCTGAAAGAAGATGAAAGTACATCCAAGGTGCTTTCTCTGATGGCACAAAGCCTATAGACTTTAAACAAAATGATATTTCAGAAGCCACTGATCTCAGTCTGTTCGTGCTGTGTGAGTGACAACAGGACACACTACGGTGGGAAGAGCGCTTGACTGTAGTCAAGGAGCTCTCTCTGTGTTTTGATCTTGATCTTGCACAAGTCACTGAGTTTCTTCAAGCCACATTTTCCTCAATAGTAAAATCTTGCAATTGAATCAGATAGTCTTTAAGAATTTCTTTTTATATAATTGCAACCTAAATTACGTTCAGTAATATCCTTGGGAAGCCTTTAGAAAGCTGAGAAATATGTGAAAATAAACATCTCATTAGAATCAAGAACTATCCAGCAACCTGCCCTTACTCCCAAATCCTCCGAGGGATGGGGCGCTGCATGCTTATTTGGAAGAGTCCAGTGCACACTCTGAATAATGAGGCATTCTCTGGGTATAGGTCCTGTAGCCAACACTAGGAATTGTTATACAAAAATTATAGACTTCCAACTTCTAATAGGAAGCATAGAAGTTGTTTAGGAGCGGGAGACTTGGAGAGAGTAATATTAACCTGGAAAAGGCTTTTACATGGATCAATCTACCCATTTAATTCTTTTTACATTGCATTCTTTGTTTAATAAAGTGTCTCTAGAATTTGAGTCAGGTTTGGTGGGGATTGAAAATATTAGATGATAAATGGTAACCCAAATGGATGGCAATATTGACAGATTGTTGATGCTGTTTATTCAAGTGCAAGAGAGTTCTGTGCACCCTCTCACATAATGTTTAAGACACCTGCCCTTGTGACATCACATGGAGACATGGTTTCTGGAAGATCAGGGTGGATTTCTAGTGTTTATTGTTGATTTAAACAGCGCTGGTCTCATCAAATGACTGATAAGATAGTTATTCTTTTAAGGAAACTTTTACAGAGAAACTTCTAAGTCAAAATTGATTTTGTGTGTAACCAAAAACAAACTATCAGAATTAACAACTCTTCTTAAATAATGCTAACAGAGGCACATTTAGCATATAAATGTATTACAGGGACTGACTAGCCTCATACTGTTAAGATATTGCTTCCCAGGGGCTGGGGCTGTGGCATAGTAGCTAAGCCTTTGCCTGCAGCACCAGCTTCCCATATGAGCACTGGTTCGTGTCCTGGCTGCCCCTCTTCTGATCCAACTCCTTGTTTATGGCCTGAGAAAGCAATAGAAGATGGCCCAAGTGATTGGGCCCCTGCACCCAAGTGGGAGACCCTGAAGAAGCTTCTGGCTCCTAGCTTCAGATTGGCCCAGCTCTGGCTGTTGCAGACATTTGGGGAGTGAACCAGCAGATGGAAAATATTTCTTTCTGTCTCTTCTTCTCTCTGTCTGTAATTCCACTTCTCAAATAAATAAATAAAATCTTAAAAAAATGGTTTTCCCTCACAATATCTTCCACTTTATATATACACACACATATATAAACATACATATACATATATACATATACATATATATATATATATATGATTTATTTATTTACTTGAAAGAGTTACACAGAAAGAAGGAGAGGCAGAGGGACTGGGGCCATGGCTCACTTGGTTAATCCTCTGCCTGCAGCACCGGTATCCCATGTGGGCGCCAGGTTCTAGTCTCGGTTGCTCCTCTTCCAGTCCAGCTCTCTACTGTGGCCTAGGAAGCCAGTGGAAGATGGCCCAAGTCCTTGGGCCCCTGCACCCACATGGGAGGCCAGGAGGAAGCACCTGGCTCCTGGCTTCAAATCGGCCAGCTCTGGCTGTAGCGGCCATTTGGGGGGTGAACCAATGGAAGGAAGACTTTCTCTCTGTCTCTCTCACTGTGTAACTCTATCTGTGAAATAAAAAACAAAAAAAAAGAAAGAAAAAAATTTTTAAAAAGGAGAGAGAGAAAGAGAGAGAGATAGAGAGAGAGATCTTCCATCTGCCAGTTCACTCCCCAATTGGCCAAAATGGCTGGAGCTGCGCCAATCCGAAGCCAAGGGTCAGGAGCTTCTTCTGGGTTCCCCACGAAGGTGCAGGGGCCCAAGGATTTGGGCCATCTTCTACTGCTTTCCCAGGCCATAGCAGAGAGCTGGACCAGAAGTAGATCAGTCAAGATCTAACTGGCGCCCATATGGGGTGCCGGCACTGCAGGCGGCTGCTTTACCTGCTACACCACAGCATAGGCCCTGCCTTCCACTTTAAAAGAGATACCAATAAAAGATGATTGTCTTGCAGTGCTACCTAATACATAAAAATACAGCTTGAAATATAGCTTGTTGAACTTTTGAAATATTTTCAGAAGAATCCAGATACAGAAGTTATATTTAATGATCCAGGTAGTGAAGTTATAGTGATCTTATTTCTGATTTATCTATAGTGCAACACTTTTCTTCCTAGAAGCTCAAGTGCGCTTCGTTAATTTGTCTGACTACTTTGGTCATTTTCGTTAAACTCAGACATACAGTTAAGAACGTAAATACACACTGGATAAGCTATAAGATACATTTAAGGTTTCAAGTGGATTCTTGACGTTGTCCATTACTGATGGATATTCAAAGGAAAATATCAGTTTATATTTATTGGCAATCTATTATACTGGTGGATTCTTGGACTGTGAGATTTACCAAATAAAAGTTCAAGATAGCCAGTTAACTTTGAATTTGTCCCATATATTTCATGGAACATACTCATATTACTTATATTGAATAATATTCATTATTTATCTGAAATTCAAATTTTACTCAGTCTGTTTGATTTTTCTCTTGCTACCTTAATGTAAAATCCTTACCCATATTCACATACCTAAAACAGCCACAATTCTTTGTACTGAGGCTGGGCCTAGGTCTTACTAAATCCAAAAGAATATGGTGTAAGTGACACATTGTCAGTTTTAGGTCCAAAACATGAAGAGACATAGACCCTCCTGCTTTTGTGGTCTTTGCAGCCCAACCTGTTATATAGAGAATATCTATTTGCCCTGATAAGACTACCTGGAAAAGAACAGAAAAATTGAGCTAACAGCAAGAACTGGGGTCAGAGATGTATGACCCCAGTTTTTAACTACCCCAGTCAGTGCCTAAACATTTTGACTACCCTAACAGAGTCACTGGGATCTTGAGTATTATGGCCTCCATAGACATCACGTGCAGCAGAGACATGCCATACTTGGACTGCCCTTTCGGGCTCCTGAGCCACAAAATATGACAGACAACTAAGTGATTGTCAGGTCAAGTGTGAAGTTTCAGAGTAGTTGTTCTGCAGTCATCAGTGATGGAGGCATGCAACACCACAGCTCTAACTTTCATAATAATTGCCAAGAAAATGACTGATACAGAGCTCTTGAACCTAGGGAGAATATTTGCCCACTTCTTTGACATCTCAGGAGAATTAACAAATTCCCTTCTTGAATGGTTTTGATGAATATTAAGTAAAAATACATGAAGGTTTTGTGAAATCAAGAGTTGGCAAATTAAATACTTAAATAGCAAATTCAACCTCAGAGAAATAAATGATTATTTGGAACACAATTTTCATAAGTTTGTTATTTCACTGTTTAAAAAATACAAAACCGCTGGCTCCACGGCTCACTTGGCTAATCCTCTGCCTGCGGCACCATCATCCTGGGTTCTAGTCCCGGTTGCTCCTCTTCCAATCCAGCTCTCTGCTGTGGTCTGGGAGGGCAGTGGAGGATGGCCCAAGTGCTTGGGCCCTGCACCCATATGGGAGACCTGGAGGAAGCACCTGGCTCCTGGCCTCGGATGGGCGCAGTGCGCCGGCTGTAGCGGCTATTTGGAGAAGGTGAACTAATGGAAAAGGAAGACCTTTCTCTCTGTCTCTATCTCTCTGTGTCTAACTCTGCCTGTCAAAAAAAACAAAAAAACAAAAAACAAAAAATAAAAAAAAACCCCAATTCTTTCTAGCACTTATTAAAAATTAGTTTACCAGAGCTTAAATCTAAATGTGAATGTGCGGTTGGTTCTGTGATTGTAATTTCACCACAAAAATTATGAAAGATGTTAACTTCTTATCTCAAACACATGAATGAATTCTGTAAGGGTAAAAAGTCACACACTTCTTGACATCAGGCCAGGAAGCAAATTCTCAGTAGATTTTACAAATGAAATACATTCCCATTCTGCAATCTTGATCAAAAGCTGTAAAGATCTGCCTGAAGATCTAATTTTGGCTAAAACAACATAGATAACCCTAAAAGACATCCCTTGTGTCAGTTAGGATTGTGTTTTCATCTGCAAGTAATAGAAAATGCAAATCAAGGTGTCTTATAATATTTAATTTTATTCTCGTAGGTAAGAAAAGTCTCAAGACACACAGGTGAATTGGTGTGACCATTCCAAAAAGTGTTGCTTCTACTTTCTGGATTCTCACATGGTTTACATGTAATATTTCATGGTTGATAATTCTTGTTTGAGCTCCAGTCATTATGTCTACATTCCGGGCAGTACAAAGAAAGAAAGAAGGGACAGAGAAGTTCATGCCTCTTCTCTTTCAGAAAATTTCCTACAACTTGGAATGGAAGTTTGTGTTTACATTGCATTGACCAGAACATAATCACAAGATCATACAGTTCTGAAAATCAGCCTTAAATAAAAATGTCTATTTCTAAGCAAGAGGAACATGCTTATTGGGGACAATTAGCATTCTCTGGCTTATTATATTTCAATACATAGATTCTAAAATTATTTACAAATTTGTTTTTTCAACTAAAATTGGTAGGGAATGATTAAATTATCGAGTCCTTATTATATGCAGAGAACTCTCTTCATTGCTGAGAAGGATACATAAAAATATGAATAAGCTAGGTTACAACATCAAGGAGCATATACCAATTTAGTTATTCTGTATAATTTATTGCATATCAAAGGACCCTAATATAGTGTTTGATTAATAGAAGACCAAAGAAAATATTTTAATACCACATTAGAAAAATGTAACTCGTAGAGATTTTATGCAAAATGTGCTTGGAGAAATGTCAATACTTCCCGCCCCCCTACACAAATAAATTGTGTCTGCTGATTTCCCTTCCAACTCTTTACTTTATTGCTTCAGACATCCTCACGCAATTACAAAAACTAACAAAAGGAAAAAATAATTTTAAAAATATTTGTATTCAAACTTTACTCTTTCTGAATTCTTGCCCTGGTTGAATTCTGGCTCATCCCTACCCCAGGGCCTCTCAGAGCCCACTCACTGTCCTAAGGCACCCAGAGCTAGGGTCTGTATTTTTTCAAACCCTCTCCTTTCTTTTTAGCATGTATAGCTGTATATGGTTGTCCTTGCGGGGAAACCTCTCCTGTTTGAAAGACTCAAGCCCTTAAGAATGCCTCCTTCTCCACTTCCCATCACTGCCATCTCTCAACTTTAGCATTTGCCATGCAGACTTTGCTACATTCTTCTGTGGAGTGTCCTGGGTAACTTCAAAACATATGGTTGACCTGTCTGAAACCTTAACCTCAAAACTTTCTGGTCTCTGGATACCATGGAGTTTACTTTCGCAGTTTAGCCTCTCTCATAAATAACAACAACTTGACCTTGAGGGAATTTTGAACTTAGTTATTTTCAATGCCTTAAACTTTGAGGGCTAATCTGTAGTTTCTCTTTTAATAGCCTTTATACCCCCTTCTTCCTTCTTCAACATTAGTAATATTTCCGATTTCTCCTCTCTTCCTTAATCCATTATTATCATTCACTTCTTTCTACTTTGAACTTAGAGAATTTAGAATACAGATTCCACTTCAATTATAACTAGTATCTCCAAATATCTACTCCCAAGCAATGTCTGATAGGCCTGCAGGGAGATTAATGAAAAGGAATACAGAAAGACAAACAAGACAAATAGACTCTTGCCTTGATGTTCACAATGGATAGGAACCATACATTACTATATTTTCACAATTAATTCTTCTCATCCTCCATTATATCAACAGGTAACCTTGCTCTTCCTTTCAGAGGCTTATATCTAAATTTTCTTCTCACAGATCTATGTGTCTGTCTTCATTCCTACACTTTTCCTTTCCTCTCTTGGAAAGGAGAGTCCTCTTCCCTGTGATGTCTAGATTCTCCCCAACCCTCTCAAAGGCATCCCTCCCTCCACCTCAGGGTCCTAAATGGCTTCTCCTGGGTTTAAGATGCATCTCCTTCACGCTTACCTTGTCCCCTAACTCCCATCCTCTCATTTCCTTCTTATGCAGGATTCTGGGGATGGCACCATTCATATTCATGACTTGAGCTCTGTTCAGTTTGTGCTAGCACACTCCTCTTCGATAGGTTGAAGTCCTTACTATTTTTCTCTGTTTCATTTTATACAGTTCACCACATTTGGCAACAAGAAACTCTGTTCATTTTATGTTCACAGCAAATCTCAATGTACGTTCTCCTCCACTCTGAGACTACTCTTTGTAGTCTCTATAGAGAGCTTGTTAGGTAGAATAGTTTTACATTTTTCTGGTTTTTCCATTCATTCTCCCACTTTGCAGAATATCCCTTGGTATCTCACCTGCTTACATCACTACAATTGGTATTGATACACTCAGGGATCTTAAATCCCTATTTCCAGGCATGGCAGGAGGAATGGAACTAAAAAAGGTTCTTGTGTTTGCTCTCTTTATCCAGTTAGTTTATAAAAATTCTAGTGTAGGAACTGCAGTCAGTACCTGGTTCAATGTTTTTTAAACAAAGGTGAATTAGACAATGATTAATCCTAGCGGAAAACTATATTTGAATTATTTGGACTTGAGTAGAGTCTAAAGTAGCAGCAGCAACACTGTGAATCAGAAAAGTAGAAAAATCAGAAAGCAAAATTTTGAATTCATTTTTTCTATGGTCTAAAACCAATTTCCACATTAGGCTCTACAATACTCTCTAAACTAGTCTGCCATACAATATGTATACTGAAAGAATTTTTTAAAAATTCACATGAAAACACCTACAGATGAATGGACTCATGTTGAAGTATTTTCACTTTAGATTGTGCTTATTCTGCAAAAGGACTGAAGTTTGTGCTTCCTATATTTCATCACCTCATAAAGGAATGTATTCCATTTACTTGTGCAATTTGCTTGAACATCATTCTGTTTAATGATCTTGTCCCCCAGTTAGCAAAACTCAGTCACATGATTCCCCAGCATTTAGAACACTATTCAGGCTATGCTGAACATGGTTTTTCATAAAGGTCATTATTGCATTTCTTTTCTCTTCTCTCCCCTTTCCTTTCTCAGTCTGTCTCACTCTTCTGCCCCCCCCCTTCTATTTCTCCTTATTGTTCATCCCTGCAATGTGCACACACAGACAGGTACACACACAATGGTACATTGCTTGCCATCCAGAGTATTTTTATTTCAACTATGAGTTTATCAGTCTCTTATAATTTACCTCTGAAAAATAGCATTTAAATATTTATGGAACATTATTCATGTATTGAACGTCATAGCCTAGAGTAGACAATAAAGCTCTCCCCCTTCCCTCCTTTGGAGAAGTGTTCCTGTTAGCAATACTGTTAGAGTGTGTGTTGCTCTGTTTTCAAACCCTCCAGGCATGGGTTGATTGATTTGGGTCCTAGCATCTATCTGAAGCTGGGTGAATCATATCCTTTCTCTGTTATTTTTTTAAACTTGAGACTATGTAGAATGTGTTTCATTCCTTCTGGTGCAGAATAGCATCTGCAGTCTTTGGTTGCCATTTGTATTATGTGGGAAAAGTTGGAGAAAATGAAATAAAATCAGCCACATGGGTCTTCAGAGAAAGTTTCTTGGATACAACATTCTATTTCTGACTAATCCTGAGGTTACTTCGGGGACAGCAACTTCTATGTTTTGTTAGTAAGAGTTGATGTGTTTGCCTATCTCTGATTTAATATGAGTTAGCTTGCTGTCATTTACAACTAGAGTCCTGATAAAAATATGTTCTGTAAGCTTAAAGTTAGATCTGCTCATCTATTTTTACCTACTTTTTATTTCTCATAAGGGAGAGTGAGTCCTCTATTTAATTAGCTGAGAGGGTGCAGAAATTGTGGTTCACAAATTGATAATTTTTATTCTGCTGTGGAGGAGGGAATAGTGTTCTCAGGAAACACTTGTATATCCCTGCTTCCTCATTATTCCATGACATTCCAAAATTAAGGCTTCATTTCTTCTGCATGTGTGTCTGTAATGAGGGATCCACTTATGAATACATAGTTTAAGACAGCATTCTGCTGGGTGGAATGTTTGCCTGGAGTCCCACTCTGGATATCAGAATTTTGATGGTTTGAAAAACCAAACAATGCTCAACTGAAAACAATGACAAAAACAAAGACCAACACAAAACAAAAGTACTGACAACAGTCCTCGAAAGCTTCCTAGACTTGGGACTTTTGCAAAAACAGCAAAAAGATTCATTTAGTCCTGTTTATCATTTGTAGTGGATTTATGACTGCATAAATATTACATGTAACTACAATGAATGTGAACATGCAGAAGTTCTTTGATGTAAATGTTTACTTCTTTTTGTATATGAATTGGTATAAAAATCATTGTGTAGAAATAAGATATCTTTATGTGTGACTCAGTCCAAAGTGTTCATCTTGTGTCCTATCCTGGTATCCTTTGGTTTCTGTCCTGAGTCAGTTTATCAATGAAAGGTTCACCGCGATTAATAATGTCACCCATTGTGAGTCCTATAGCTCCAGCTGCAATGCAGAGAAATTATTAAATGATGGTGAGGGAAGCATTTTCCAAAAATGCTGCTCCGTTATTCATTGCCTGAGGAAGGATTTCTTGTTCTATCAATCAACCATGTGCCTCTTTGAGCATTCTCAGCTGCCACTTTTCTGTGTGACATATCCAAATGAGAAGTAAAGTTTTATTGCTTCAAATGTTTCTGAGTGATAAACCAACTTTGAGTTCAGAAAGAGCAACTGCTGTCTCCAACAGGGTCTGTGCATTTCACTTGTGATCTTTAAAAGTTCAAAAGCATGGAGCGTGCCTCTGAACTGTTTCACAGGGACTCCCAATAACACTTGGGCAGCGCATTAGACACTTGAAGAGTGTTCAGTTAGAACATCTTAAATTTTAGATATAACTAAGAATGAACTTGGTCAGATCATTCACTTCTTGGTATAAGTCTATGTCTTTTTTTGCAGGGAAGGGAGTAGGTTTTATGAAAGGGGATTAAAGAAACTATTAGGACATTATTCTTTCTAGAGAATGGTAGAAGTGAGGCTCTAGAAAGAGATCACAGGAGACAGACGTAGAAGAGTAAGGTTCTTCTTCCCCTTCTCAGTGTTCCTGTGACAACCCTTAATATGTAATTCTAGAAAAATTCTGAATGAATTCAGTGGATCATGCTTTATTTCTCTCTCTCTTTTTTTTTTCTCACTTATTTGACAGGTAGAGTTAGACAGTGAGAGGGAGACAGAGAGAAAGGTCTTCCTTCTGCTGGTTCACCCCTCAAATGGCTGCTATGGCCAGCACTGCACCTATCTAAAGCCAGGAGCCAGGTGCTTCCTCCTGGCCTCCCACGTGGGTGTAGGCGCCCAATCACCTGGGCCATCCTCCACTGCTTCCCGGGCCACAGCAGAGAGCTGGACTGGAAGAGGAGCAGCTGGGATTAGAACCTGGTGCCAATATAGGATGCTGGCACCACAGGCCGAGGATTAGCCAAGCAAGCCATGGCGCCAACCCCAATTTTTCTCTTTTAAATTCACATAACTCTGCCAAACTGAATTCACGGCTTGCTAACACATATAAAACTAACAGTTTGAGTTTATAGTAGCTATACGAGCAAGATAAGGAAATACTCATGATATGTATGAATCCTGTGAATGTCCCTCTGTAACACAAAGGCATGTCTTCAAGTACTTCTAAGATATTTAGTTCCCTTGGCTGGCACTGTGGCTCAATAGGCTAATCCTCCACCTGCAGCACCGGCACCCCAGGTTCTAGTTCCGGTCGGGGCGCTGGATTCTGTCCTGGTTGCTTCTCTTCTAGTCCAGCTCTCTGCTGTGGCCCAGGAGTGCAGACGAGGATGGCCCAAGTCCTTGGGCCCTGCACCCGCATGAGAGACCAGAAGTACCTGGCTTCGGATCAGCGTGGTGTGCCGGCTGAAGCGGGCATTGGAGGGTGAACCAACAGTAAAGGAAGACCTTTCTCTCTCTCTCTCCCTCTCTCTCTCTCTCTCACTGTCCACTCTGCCTGTCAAAAAAAATCTTTATTTCCCTTACCTACAGGGAGTCTAATACTTGGTTCCCATGTATGAGAAAAGTACTTCCCAGATTCGAAGTCTTTAAAATACAATATATAGATTCCCACACTCCAGTACTAGAATATAGGAATTAGCATATTTTCTTTATCATATCATAAATATTATATTATTAGCATAACAAAATAAATTTAAGTACGAATACCCAAAATTCCATCATTTATTTAAATCAATATTTTTATATGTCCCCATTACTTTTAAGTCATGTCTCATGCATCCTTTATTTTACCATATTTCCAATAATATTAAGTACCATGCTTTCCTGCCTTTGAACCTAATATAATACTATAATCCACATCTTTCCTCATGCTTGCCCAAATATATATGGCATTGTGCTCTTGTTAACAATGCACAACAGATAGTACTCTAATTCTGCAGATGTCACTTCTTATTTCTATAATGCCATTATAGTCCATATTCTGAAATAACAGGTTTTTTTTCAATGATTCTTTTTTTAATATTTTATTTATTTTATTTGAGAGGTAGAGTTACAGACAGTGCGAGGGAGAGACAGAGAGAAAGGTCTTTCTTCCATTGGTTCACTCCCCAGTTGGCCACAACTGCTGGAGCTACACCAATCCGAAGCCAGGAGCCAGGAGCCTCTTCCAGATCTCCCACATGGATGCAGGGGTCCAAGCACTTGGACCATCTTCTACTGCTTTCCCAGGCCGTAGCGGAGAGCTGGATTGGAAGTGGAGCAGCTGGGACTAGAACCGGTTCCCATATGGGATGCCAACGCCACAAACAGAGGATTAACCTACTGTGCCATGGAACTGGCCCCTCAAGGATTTCTGTACTGAGAGAGATTCAGACTTTTTTAGTTTTGTCTTGTTTTTCCTATCCAAACTGTAAACAAGTTTACAAAGCTGAAATAAATTCTTCTGACCGTATGTAAATATGTCTTCTGTATTAGTGTTTATATTTCCATATAAGAGATTTCCAGAAGTTAAAACTCTTTATTGTAAGAAGCTTAGGCACACAACAAGCATCTCTAATATTTTTATGAGTTTGTAAGTCACTTGGCTCTGCTGATCATGCTCCCAAAGCTGAGGGCAAGTCCTTCAAAGGAGAACTCTTACGGTCCACCAGGGCTGATTGTAAGAGAAACCCAAAGAATAAACCCACTTCAGACACTGTGCAAAGAATGCCAAAGGCTGCTATGAACATACAATGAATACGACCTTGACATGGTCTTCATCTTGGTGGGTTCTTCAAGGTCTGTAAAAATATTTATCAGCAAATGAAGTCACTTCCCTTGGAGTTAAAAGAAATTGCTGTCTTTAACACTTCTGTTCCCGCACTTGGCTTTTGGTATGGCCTCACCTAGGATCTCTGTCTGGGGAAAGCAGAACTTCTTCAAAGCTCTGAGTCAGTGGACAGGTGCTTGTAGTGCTGTATCCCTGGCATATTCGAATGGGAACACACAGCCATTACCATACATACCAAAGATTGTTCAGCGTTTAGCAACTCCACAGTGTAACCTTTTGGAAACTGAACTCTAGAAAGTGCTCTGGCAGAAGTCTCAGGGGGAAATGGGGAATGGTTTGTCCCACACAAGCTAAAGTTCAGCAGATGAGTTTTATTTAAAAGATGAGAATATCAAGCACATGGATGCCAAGTCTTTTGCTTTAGATTTGATTAGCTCTAAGATTCGGTTGGATACATACCTTGTGGAGGTGTAAAGGTAAAGTAGTAAAAACTGCCAGTGTGGGGTATTTTCTTATGACCTGTTTTGATGACTGCTCCATGTAAATTCCAAAAATAAATTTTTCACAGTCAATATATTTTTAAAATAAAATGCATGCTGTGGATGTTAATATCTTTGGAAGTCAAAGCTTTCTGATTTCTTTCTTTAAGGATCTACTTGATATAATCACTCATAGTTTTCAGTTTTCACAATAGTCCATCAGCATATTATTCTGCTTCTCAATTTCCACATGAAACTTGGTTTGTTACAGTAAATATTAAATATTGTAATCTCTTGTATTCTTCTTGTACTGTATGAAAATCTTGGATAACCTCATTATTTTACCTCCCATGACTCTAGGTATTACCAATTCCACTATAGTTGATAAACTATCACTAATTATATTTTTAAACATAATAAATGGGACTACTCTTGTGACTTACAGTGCTTCTGAAATTAATCCCATGCTTATTTACTATAATGTTATGTTTTTGTTTAAATTACTATTTATTTACTTATTTTTTGAAAGACAGAGAGACAGAGAAAGACTGAGACACAGATAGATTTCCCATTAGCTGGTTCGCTCCCTCAAGGCCTGTAACACCTGGAACTGGGCCAGGCCAAAGTCAGGAGCCCAGAATACAATATGAGTCTTTGCCACACACAGCAGGGACCCAAGTACTTGAGCCATTACCTGCTGTTTCCCAGGGTGCACATTAGCAGGAAGCTGGAATTAGACATTTAAAAACTGCTACTGGTCATATTCAGATGTAGTGTCCTTTTTCCATGTGATTTCCTTTCTCTACTGTTCACTTGTGAAACCTAGGTGGCAGGGGACGGGAGCGGGGATCTACAAAAGCAGTTCTAAGTCATGTATGGAAAATGTATGTATTGATTTAAACAACAGTGTATTTAAAATTCTAGAAAGGGTCCAAATTCTAATTTTGCTATTTGATCTTTATAAAACAGTTTCACTATTTAAATATACCACAATTAGTTGCCTGTGCGTGTTTGTGTGAGTCTCTTTTTATTTTTGCTAAGGATAGACTTGGAAATAGCCATAATGTTTGCCTTTAAAGTGTGTTTTTCCATCATTGAAACTCTTTAGGCAATTAGGAATGTAGTAAACATATGTGACAAAAAGCAGCTAAGGAATGACCTGCCAGAGAGCTGTATATACTTGACAGAGAATAAAATACGTTGTTAACTACATGCCAAAAGTCCTAGGAGAATTATCTGGAGAAATCATCCTTTTAGAGCCTATAAGAATTTCAATTGATGAAAATAAAATTAAACTATGGTGAATTGTTTCTACCATATCAACTACTAATTCTTTAAAATATATACACCATGACAAGAGTGAGTGTCAAAACTGCAGCCATGACTCCCCACCCATGAACGTGGAGATCCTAGAAGATAAAGTTTGTAGTCCAGAGTCTCAAAGGTTCTTCTCTGATTACACATATCCCTGCCACTCCTCCTCAAAGCCCTTGAACCTTGTCTCCCTCAGTATTGAATACTTGATGTCCTCACTGGACACTTTATTCCAAGCCCTAACATCATCATTATCATCACCATCATCATCATCATCATCATAGTCTTTGCTTATTTCATCTGTCTAAAGTGAAAGACTGTGTCCAAATTATTGTTATTGCTCCCTGACCAACAGGAACAAAATTAACCACAATGCTGTGCTGGAGTTCTGGCTCCTGCCCTCCACCCCAGGCCAAGCATATTCCTTTTTCTTTGTTTCTACACCTTGTGGTGGTGCACAAGACCCTGAGGGAGGCCCCAAGGCAGCAGGCAGGGTTCTGAGAAGTCATATTTAGGAACCCCAGAAATATTTCCACACTTTGACCACTGTTTCCACTCTAGTGATCTGTGTAGGTAGAAATTCAGCAGAGTGTAGATGAAATCATCTTTGCTCTCCATACCATAGCATGTATTTTATTACTTTTTGAAGATGATTTTTATTTAAAAAAATATTTGAAAGCCAGATTGAGGGGGTGGATCTCCCATATGCTGGTTCACTCCTCAAATGCCTGCAACGGCTGACAACGCTAAAGGCAGGACCCCAGAACTCAATTTGAGTCTCCAACATGGGTGGCAGGAACCCAAGTAACAGATCCCTCATCTGCTGTGTCCCAAGATGTGCACTAGCAGGAAGCTGGATTGTAAGTGAAGCCAGGACTTGAACTTTAGGCACTCTGATATGGAATGTGGGTGTTCCAAGCAGTGGCTTAACTTGCTGCACCACAACCCACTCTAAAAGATGATCTTTAAGGTTAGTTTACAGGGAGTAGGGAATTTCAGGACATAAGATTGAGCAACTGCCTGGCATACATATTTCCCATTCCCCACTATGCTGCTTCTGATCGAGTGGTCTGCTGGTGCATCCTGGGAAGAGGCAGATGATGACTCAAGTGCTTGGGCTTCTGTCACCCAGTTGGGACGCATGGTTGGAGTTCTGGGCTTCTGGTTTCATCTTATGCAACCTCAGATGTTGCAGCCACTGGGGAGTGAACCAACAAAAGTAAAATCTCTCTCTCTCTCTCTCTCTCTCCTTTTCAAGAAGATGAATAAAAATAAACATTATGAGTGATAAAATCTAGTTACAGGAACATCTAACACATACAATTATGAAGCCATGCCTTCAGGAATAATTACTTAATCTGAGCTTAAACATATTCCCATATAACTTTATTTTTGGTCCAAAAAATTCTATTATGTAAATTCTGTGATAACAAAATGAAGACTGAACATAAGCAAGCTTATGATCTCTTCCCTAAGTATCTTTGCCCTCCAAACTAAAGTAAGTTAAAGAGACCTGCAAAATGTATGACTTTCAAAGAACTTAAATATAAAATAATTCTAACCTTAAAAGCATACCTTTGAAAATGCAATGTTAAAGATGTATTTGTTAGAACACATACAATATACAGGATTTCTATGATTTATGTATGCTAAAATAAAATTCTGTGTCAAAATATTCTTCATAGGAAACTGAAGTCTCCTTTTCCACTGCTTTTCCAAAGGCCACCACTAAAATGAACTAATATGAATCAACCTCCTCACTATTAGTTTTCTATCTCTTGACCGTCACATCCTCCTATCTGTTCTAATTTAATTGATACACCAAAGACAGCTTGATTTCTATTGCATCTCATGTGTTTGAGAAAGTAGGTCCTTCTCTTTCTTGAAAACCATATATCAGGAGATCTTAAAGGTACAAAGAATGTGTTCATTTCCTATAGTCCTTACCACATTGTTGGAACTTGGAAATTATTAATTGGGGATGTCAGGAGGTACAGATTACTACTCATCAGTGGAAATCTACCTTTACTGTAAAGACAGGAGAAGAAAAAACAGGGTGCCAGATTGCTTATTTGCTGATTCCTATCAATCAAATTTTGCTTTTATTTCAAACTAACATGAATTGCATGACAAATCATAGGTTGTTTATCTAAGGCAAACTGTGTTTTGGGAAAACATGCCCAGGATAAAGTGAAAGTCCGTGATGATACATTATGTGACCTTGACTTTCTTCCGTGATTTAAGGCTTCTGAGGCTCATAGAAATGCAAACCCGTAGTTAATAATTGACTCAGTTGCTTTTCCCCTACCTTCACTTTCCTGGGTCTCCCTGAAAAAAAAAGAAAAAGAATATAATATATAGCTTGTTGAAAATTTGACAAATCTCTGACTTAAAGGGGTGACCCTAAATAGGAAACAAGTTGCACAAATATTTCCTTTTCATTACATTTTAAAGTAAATCATTGGTTCCACTTTGTGGTCATTATTGTTTATTTTTTTAAGTACTCTTTTGTTACAAGCATTTCCTATTTCTGTCCCATTAAGTCTCTTTCTCTTATGAGACTGAGAGTCACATAAGCTGTGTCTTTCACCCTGGCAGGGGGTGGGAGATAAGTGAGTCTGAGTCTGAATGTCTTTGAGGGTGTGTATAAAATAAGGTCAAGGCTAAAATGCTCAATTTATTCTGTCCATTCCTCCTGTTCCCTTCTTCAAGACACAGCTGACTCATAAAATGACAATTGCTTTAAACAGCATTCTGACTTCATATCAGCCCTTAAGCCATTCTGGTCTGGCTGAAAAGACCATGAGAGCACTTCAAGCAGGAAAGCCAAAACACTGTGGCAAAAAAATGTCCTACATGAAGGATCTCTATGAGAGAGACACCAGTGGCCATCAAAGAAGGATGCACTTTTCTCTGAATGGAAGAGAGAACTTCCACTTTGCTTATGGCCTTGTCTAAATACTGATGGAGATTGTGGATTCAAAAGGCTTCCATAGCCTTGGCTGCTCATGTCAATAGCCTCGGATGACTACTGACATCATACATAAGTGTGTTATTTGCTAAATTAGCAGGAGTCACTGTGCACTAACTCCCCATGCAGGACCTCTGTCCTCAATGAATTGTATTATGAAAATTAACTGTAAAACTTGTTCTCAAAGAGTTTGTGTGTGTGTGTGTGTGTGTGTGCGCGCGCGCGCGCAAACTGTTGAAATCTTTACTTAGTACAGAGTTGGTCATCTGTGTATGAAGTTAATTAAAAATGAATCTTGGGGGCTGGCTCTGTGGCACAGTAGGTTAATCCCCACCTGTAGCGCCAACATCCAATATGGGTGCCGGTTCTAGTCCTGGCTGCTCCTCTTCCAATCCAACTCTCTGTTGATGGCATGGGAAATCAGTGAAAGATGGCCCAAGCACTTGGGCCCCTGCAGCCACATGGGAGACCCAGGGGAGGCTCCTGGCTCCTGGCTTCAGATCAGCTCAATTCCGGCCATTGCATCCAACTGGGCAGTGAACCATCTGATGGTAAACCTTTCTCTATGGCTCTCCATCTCACTGTCTGTAACTCTACATGTCAAATAAATAAATAAAATCTTTTTTTAAAAAAAGAACCTTAGCGAAGAATAGGACTGGGAATGGGAGAGAAAGGAGGAGATGGGGTGGGAGTGGCAGATAGAATGGGAAGAATCACTATATTCCTAAAGTTGTACTTAGGAAATTTGCATTCATTAAATAAAAGATTTATTTGGGAAAAAAAAGAAGGGATTTACTCAGAAACAGCCAACAGTGACAGGTTTAGTCCTACAGTGGGTCTTTTTCTGTCTCCAAGTCTGTCCTTTCTCAGAAGGGAGCAGCTATGAAAGGACACAGTGTCAAACTTTGGAATGGGGTGGAACACATACAATAGGATTAAGTCAAAACACAGCAGTGGCTTAAAACCTTCTGTTAATCATGTGGGATCTCTGTCCCTAATGCGCTGTACAACGTGATTTAAAGCTACAACTAGTACTCAAAGAGTATACTTCACTCTAGGATGCTATGTGAGGGCAAATGGTTTAAAATCTTTTCTTAACACATACTAAACTGAACTCCTGTATACAAAGAGAATTGAAAATGAATCTGAATGGGAATGAAAGGGGAGAGGGAGTGGGTAAGGGGGAAGGGTAGCGGGGGGGGGGGGGTACGGGTGGGGAAGCCATTGCAATCCACAAGTTGTACCTTGGAAATTTATATTCTAAATAAGAAAAAAAATAAAAATAAAATAAAAATAAAAAAAAACCTTCTGTTAAACGAGATGATTGAGCAATTTTGAATCAGGGAGATTTCAAGGATGCCTCAATGGCAGCTTTATCCAAATAGTTGTAAATCCTATCGTTACCACTCATAGGACATGTGAGATTGGCTAAGACTTTCAAAACTCCTAGAGGCATTCAAAGAGATATTTAAGACAAAGACTTTGTTTTTAACTTTATGGATAAGGAAGCTGAAGCCTGGAGAAGAACAAATAGGTTCTCTAGGCAAGTCCGGAGAGATTCTTTTTTTTTTTTTTGGTAAAGATTTATTTATTTATTTATTTGAAAGCCAGAGTTGCACAGAGAGAGGAGAGGCAGAGAGAAAGAGAGAGTGGTCTTCCTCCACTGGTTCACTCCCCAATTGGCCTGCAATGGCTGGAGTTGCGCTGTTCCGAAGCCAGGAGCCAGGAGCTTCTTCCAGGTCTCCCATGCGAATGCAGGGGCCCAAGGACCTGAGCCATTTTCTACTGCTCTCCCAGGCCATAGCAGAGAGCTGGATGGGAAGTGGAGCAGCCAGGAGTTGAACCAGCGCCGATATGGGATGCTGGTGCTTCAGGCCAGGGTGTTAACCTACTGCACCATAGCACCAGCCCCCAGGGAGATTCATTAATCAAGTGGCAAAGTCCATGGACTGTGTTTCTGCTCTCCTTCTTCTGCCCCTGTGGACACTTCAGACCAGAAGCAGGAGTAGGCTATCCTAACAGTCCCAGGGAGAATGAAGTGTTGGATGGTTAGTTTGGGGCACACTTTTTACCTGTCTTAAATCCTAAACACCAAAGTGCTATAGTCTCCATACGGCTTGAGCCATTGGTGTAACCACTTGGTTCACTAACATATGAACAGTGAAAATAAAGAAGAAAAAATAGAGAAGGGAAATTCAAGGACCTGGACTCCTGAGCTAAACAGCAGTGGAGTGAAAGATCCCACAAGTGTGCTCCACCTTCCCTCTGGTCAATCGGTATAGGGACCAGAAGACAGGTCTTGACTCTGCTCTGGTATTCCCTCTTGATTGTCATCAAGGTGATTTAAATGCTTAATAATTCATTGCATTCTGAAAGGATATTAGGTCACAGATGGGATTACTAAACTTTCAAAGATTATGTTTGGGATCTTCAAGACAATGATCATCTGCTGGTACCTCAAAGAATGTCTCTTTCACTTAAAAAGCATTCTACAAAGAACAGCATATATTTTGAAGAGTGATATGAAAACTTGATGATATGATAAGAAAACTTGAAAGAATAGTCAAAACATAGACTGTGGGTTTGCCCTTCCCCCTATTTCTTTTCCTCCCAATGACACTCCAGAAGTTTGTATTTAATCATCTTTTTCCATTTTTGAACAAAATATAGTATCACTTACTATGGATATTTCATTCAACAATCTTAAGGTACTTCAAATAGTTTGTGGGAAAATGGCATTAGAAGATAATGCAAAGATGAGCTCTTGGTGTAGTGATTAGGACACCACTTGGTATACCCGTACCTCTTATCAGAAGTCATCTGATAAGGAGTCCAAAAGATAAACAAAAAGTAAAATGAATGAGAAATATATGTATATGTGAAAAATGAGAAATACACACACACACACACACACACACACACATGCATGACTAGTTCAAGTCTGGGCTCTGCCTCTCGCCAATGTACTCTTTGGAAGACAGCAGGTGATGGCTTAAGTGCTTGGGACATGGCCACCCAATTGGAAGATCCAGACTGTGTTACAGACTCCTGGCTTCAGCCTGGCCCATCAGACAGTTAGGGAGCAAATCTGTAGATGGATGTCCTCTCTTTGTTTCTGTCTGCCCTTCAATGCCTTTCAGATAAATAATGCATAAATAAAAAAATTAACAAAGAAGATCATACATGTCTTTCATGAATTATTTGATGTGGATTCTTCTTATTTTAACCACTTTTCCATATCATATGAGTTGAATCCAGTTTCATTATTTCTCTGAGACTAAAGTTTGAAACAACATTATGTTTTTGAGTTCTGTCCATTTTAAGGCATGGAATTGAGGTTGATTTCACCATCATATAGTATTTCATTGCAATAATAAACTATTATTTATCTATTCTTATAGTGGTAATTGGGGAAGCTGTGTCAATTTAGAGCCAATATCTGGAACCTCTAAATTCACATCCTGACTACCACTGCATATCGTCTGATTTTGCATTTTTGTAATTCTTGTGGTTGTGTCGGCACCTCAGATAACTTTACATATGCAACTTCCTGATTATTAATAAGTCTGAGCATATTTCCTATGAATATTGAAAATGCAAGTTTCTCTTCCCTGGTAGATTTTTTTTTTTTAGACAGGCAGAGTTAGACAGTGAGAGAGAGACAGAGAAAGGTCTTCCATCTGCTGGTTCTCTCCCCAAATGGCTGCTATGGCCGGCGCACTGCGCCGATCTGAAGCCAGGAGCCAGGTGCTTCCTCCTGGTCTCCCATGCAGGTGCAGGGCCCAAGCACTTGGGCCATCCTCCACTGCCTTCCCGGGCCATAGCAGAGAGCTGGACTGGAAGAGGGGCAACCAGGACAGAATCCAGTGCCCCAACCGGGACTAGATCCCAGGGTGCTGACGCCGCAGGCAGAGTATTAGCCTAGTGAGCCACCGCACCAGCCCCCTGGTAGATTCTTTATCCATTTTTTTTCTACTGAAAATTTTTCTTTAATGTTTTATAGTAATTTTTATACAGGGGCTGATGATGTGGTGGAGCAGCTTAAGCTGCCTCTTACAAGATGGAAATCCAATACTGTGGTGCAGGTTCAAGTCCTGGCTCCTCTACTTCTGGTCCAGGTCCCTGATAATTCCCCTGAGAAACTAATGAGTGATGATTAAATACTTGGGCCCCTACCACCCATTTGGAAGACCCTAATAGAGTTTTGAGTTCCTAGATTCAACCTGGCCCTGCCCTGATTATTGTAGACATTTGGGGAGTGAACTAGCAGGTGGAAGATCTTTCTATGTCTCCCTCCACCCTTTCTCTCTCTTTTTTCTGTCATTCTGCCTTTCAAATAAATAAACAAATAAGTACAAAAAATTTCTGCATGTATTCTATAGACAGAAACAGAGAGAGAGAGAGAGAGAGAGAGAGAGAGAGAGAGAGATCTTTCAACTGCTGATTCTCTTCTCAAATACCTGCAATAACCAGGGCTAGGTCAGATCAAAGTTTAAAACCAGGAACTTCATCTGGGTCTCCCACATTGGTGGCAGAAATCCAAGCACTGGGGCCTTAATTTGCTGCCTCCCAAGTATTGCATGGGAAGAACAACACAGCAAGACTCAAACCAGGAGTCTGAAATGTCTAAAGCACAGCTTAACTCACAGGGCCAATAATGCCCACCCCTTCCTAGCCTAACGTCATTGTTGTTACACAAGTTTTTAATTTTTTTTAATAACATCAATTTTTTAAAATTGTTGGAATTTACTTTGTTTCCTGTAGTGTAGAGTTAATTTCTTGAGAAAATTTTGTATATGTTTGAAAAAGTATGAATGTTCCACAATTTGTTGTTGTATATTAAGATCTATCTATACTACAGCAGGAACTCATTAGTCATCTTGTTCAAGTCTGTATCCTTCAGAAATGTTGTCTGCTTCATTTATTAACTATTTTAAAAAGGTATGTGAAAATCTGTTTCTATAATTGGTACATGCCTATTTTTCCTTGTATGCCTGCCAATATTTGCTTTATATGTTGTAAGGATATATTGTTAGCTTTTGACAAAATTTAGAATTATTATATATTCTCATTAAACTACTTTGGCTTTTGGAATGACCACATTTATCTTTATTAAAACTATTTATGTTGAACAGTGCTTTGTCTAAAATTAAATACAGCTATATCAGCTTACTCTTTTTCATCATTTTACTTACAAATTTTTTTTTTATTTATTTGAAAGTCAGAGTTATAGAGAGAAGGAGAGGCAGAGAGAGAGAGGGAGAGGTCTTCCATCTGCTGATTCATTCTCCATTTGGCCTCAACAGCCGGAGTTGTGCCCATCTGAAGCCAGAAGCCAGGAGCTTCTTCTAGGTCTCCCACACGGATGCAGGGACCCAAGGAGTTGGGCCGTCTTCCATTGCTTTCCCAGGCCATAGCAGAGAGCTGGATTGGAAGTGGGGCAGCCAGGACTCAAACTCGCACCCATATGGGATGCCAGTACTTCTGGTGGCAGCTTTACCCACTATGCCACAACGCTGGTCCCACAAATGTTTTAATAATATCATTTTGTCATGTCTTTTTTTAAAGCACGTATAGTTAATTTAACCCAGAATTGTTTTGTAATTACACATATATTTAAATTAATTTTAGTAATATTATGTTATTTTTCAGATATTTCATTTCTTTAACACTGGTTGATTTTCTCTCCATTTTTGCCTCCTTTTGAAGTATTGGCAAACATTTTCTCATTCTATTTTATCTATCCTACGTTGCAACTGAAATAATCTAAATGGTTAAAACTATGCATTCTATAATTCTATAATTATATTTTAGCAATTAGGGCAAGCACTTTTACCTTTTCAAAGTCTAAGTTTTAATCACATTTTTATCTTTTTCCCCCAAATTCTGACTGTTAATACACACCTCACTAATTTTCAACTTAGGACTGTTATGAATTTTCATTTTATAATCCACAAAATTGTATTATTATTAACCAAATACTTGTGTACATTTATCTTGTTCATATTTTTCAACTTTTACCTCTTGTTATACTTTTTACGATCTATTTAAATTTTTCCTCTAATTTACTGATTCTCTTTTCAATTTTGTATAACTATACGTACTCTGATCATTGCTTTTTCTTTTTAAATTTAAAAACAGATTATTTATTTTAATTTTTATTTCTCAAACACAGAGAGAGAGAGAGAGACAATCCATCTACTGGTTTACCACCCAAATGCCTGAAAAGGCCAGAGTTAGGCCAGGTTCAGGCAGGGAGCCTGGAATTCAGTTAGAGTCTCTCACAAGGATGGCAGGAACTCAACTTCATGAGCCATCTCTTGCTGCGTCCCAGGGTCTGCATAGGTAGGACAATGGATCAGAGGTGGAGGAGCTGGAGCTAAAACCCAGCACTCCGATAGGAGTTGGGGACAACCCAATGGCATCTTAACAGCCAATCACCTGCCTCTGTTCATTGAAATTTTCATTTCAGTTATTATATTTTATCAACTGTAAAAATCGTATAGGTTATTTTAAGAATCTACCTTGGGGCTGGCGCTGTGGCTCGCTTGGTTAATCCTCCGCCTGTGGCGCTGGCATCCCATGTGGGCGCCGGGTTCTAGCCCTGGTTGCTCCTCTTCCAGTCCAGCTTTCTGCTGTGGCCCGGGAAGGCAGTGGAGGATGGCCCAAGTGCTTGGGCCCTGCACCTGCATGGGAGACCAGGAGGAAGCACCTGGCTCCTGGCTTCAGATCGGCGCAGCTCTGGCTGTAGCGGCCATTTGGGGGGTGAACCAATGGAAGGAAGACTTTCTCTCTGTCTCTCTCACTGTCTAACACTATCTGTGAAATAAAAAAGAAAAAAAGAAAAAAGAAGGAGAGAGAGAGAGAGAGAGAGAGAGAGAGAGAGAGAGAGAGAGAGGTCTTCCATCGACAACCAAGTGATTGTCAGGTCAAGTGTGAAGTTTCGGAGTAGTTGTTCTGCAGTCATCAGTGATGGAGGCATGCAACACCACAGCTCTAACTTTCATAATAATTGCCAAGAAAATGACTGATACAGAGCTCTTGAACCTAGGGAGAATATTTGCCCACTTCTTTGACATCTCAGGAGAATTAACAAATTCCCTTCTTGAATGGTTTTGATGAATATTAAGTAAAAATACATGAAGGTTTTGTGAAATCAAGAGTTGGCAAATTAAATACTTAAATAGCAAATTCAACCTCAGAGAAATAAATGATTATTTGGAACACAATTTTCATAAGTTTGTTATTTCACTGTTTAAAAAATACAAAACCGCTGGCTCCACGGTTCACTTGGCTAATCCTCTGCCTGAAGCACTGTCACCCCAGGTTCTAGTCCCAGTTGCTCCTCTTCCAATCCAGCTCCCTGCTGTGGCCTGGGAGTGCAGTGGAGGATGGCCCAAGTGCTTGGGCCCTGCACGCACATGGGAGACCTGGAGGAAGCACCTGGTTCCTGGCTTCGGATGGGCGCAGTGCACCGGCTGTAACGGCCATTTGGAGAGGGTGAACCAATGGAAAAGGAAGACTTTTCTCTCTGTCTCTCTCTCTCTCACTATCTAACTCTGCCTGTCCAAAAAATACAAAACCAATTGTTTGTAGCACTTATTAAAAATTAGTTTACCAGAGCTTAAATCTAAATGTGAATGTGCAGTTGGTTCTGTGATTGTAATTTCACCACAAAAATTATGAAAGATGTTAATTTCTTATCTCAAACACATGAATGAATTCTGTAAGGGTAAAAAGTCACACACTTCTTCACATCAGGCCAGGAAACAAATTCTCAGTAGATTTTACAAATGAAATACATTCCCACTCTGCAATCTTGACCAAAAGCTGTAAAGATCTGCCTGAAGATCTAATTTTGGCTAAAACAACATAGATAACCCTAAAAGACATCCTTTGTGTCAATTAGGATTGTGTTTTCATCTGCAAGTAATAGAAAATGCAAATCAAGTTTCTTATAACATTTAATTTTATTCTCGTAGTAGGAAAAGTCTCAAGACACACAGGTGAATTGGTGTGACCGTTCCAAAAAGTGTGGCCAAGTGCTTGGGCCCCTGTACCCACATGGGAGACCAGGAGGAGGCTCCTGGCTCCTGGCTTCAAATCAGCTCAGCGCCGGCTGTGGGGGCTATTAGGGGAGAGAACCAATGGAAGGAAGACCTTTCTGTTGTCTCTCTCTTTCACTGTCTACAACTCTACCTATAATAAATAAATAAATAAATAAATAAATAAATCTACCTTGTCATTTTAATATTTTCTTAGTCACTTGAAATTTATTTATGATAGTCTTTTATTTCTTTAAATAAATGTGTGTGTGTGTGTGTGTGTGTGTGTGTGTGTGCTCTGTGTCTGATAATTCCAACAAATTTCTGATTTCTCAGTTTGGTACAGTTATTCTCTCTTAAGTCCTGGGATGGCAGGATGAAGTTTTAATTCTCATTTTCCTTGAACACCTTGTCATTTGATGTATGTAAGTGGAGGCACTGTATTAAGACTCCCTGCCTCAGATGAATCTTGGGTTTCACTTCCTCACTACCCCTGCATAGCAGTAAAATCTCAAACTCCAGTTCACATGTCCCATTCAACAGACATTTCAATTAGAAATCTGGCTTCAATGCTACATTTTCTCACTGGATTCCTCTTTTCAGTGTGCTAGGACTAAGTACATCCAAAATTTCACAAGCTCTTTGATATATTTAAGAAGATTGAATTCAGTATTTTAAATTATTTTCCATGTTTCTGATTTATAATTTTCTTAGAGTACTAAGCTGCCATAAAATTGAGTAGCGTCTTTCGAAATAAAATGGAAAGCAAATGTGCCTTTTTTTCTACCATCTTTTTCTTCTTGTCAGTTTTGACTTTCCCATCTATAATTTTTATGTGAAATTATGGAAACAGTACTTATTCCGTTGTTCCAAGTCAATTTGTGCTTCTTAAACCCAAGTTTCATGAGTATTAGTTAGACTAGAGATTGAATGATCACAGGATATCCTCCAGTTTGATACATGATGACACTGCTGTCTTCCAACAGAGACTCTGGGAGGTGGGGTGGCACATCTTCCAATAAAGCCATGCATATACTGAGAGACAAATATCCTTAGACCTCAGGAGTCTGAGAAGCTAAAGAGATGAACCAGTCTTCCCCTGCCCCCACCAAAGAAAGCTTCTTTAAGAACGAGAAGATACTTTGAACATTATCACCACTAATAGGAAAACCCAAGAAGATTCGATTGGCGCTGGACAGCCAGGACCACCCAGTGCCCAGATCGCTGTGTTAGCTTCAAGAATTCAGGAGTGAGTTGGAGAATACTGCTCAACATAGAAAGTTCTAAAGGAAGGAGCCCTGGAAGCAATCACCTCCCACCAAAATCCCACCTTAGCTGGCCAATATAGCATCCAACCAAGAACTGCGAGACACAGCCATAACTTTCTTTGCAGGGATGCACATTACTTCACTAGTATACTTTGTTATTATTTTTTTTAAAAAAGCAATTTTCTTCTCTTCTTAAAGGTCAGAAATAAACTAGAAAATAAGTGAAAAAAAATCTGGAAAACCAAGGATTGAATTCTTGCCTTCTACCATTTTGGCTGTATGAATTTGAGCAAGTGTCTCAATTTCTTGGAGACTACTTAGCTACACGTTATGTTGAATAGTGATTATAAAATAGAGCTTTGGGAGGATCAAATATAGTTCTTGACTTAAAGATGGTGCTCAACAAGACAACAGTATTAATAAACACAACTAATGGTGATAAATATTACTGTAGTATGGTGTTTTATATTATTTTATTAAGAATATTCAATTACCATCTCAACTTGTAATTTGTATTTTGTAATTGTTATTTTAAAGATTTATCTATTGGGGCTGGGGTTTTGGCACAGTGGGCGGTGGGTTAAGCCACTGCCTGCAACGTTGGCATCCCATATGAGCTTTTGTTTGAGTTCCCGCTGTTCTGTTCTCCATCCAGCTCCCTGATAATGTGTCTGGGAAAGAAGCAGAAGATGGTCCAAGTACTTGGGTCCCTGTTACCTGCATGGGAGACTCGAATGGAATTCCAGGCTCCTGCTTTTACATGATATAGCCCCAACCATAGCAGTCATTAGGGGAATAAGCAAGCAGATGGAAGATCTCTCACCCTTTCTCTTTGTCACTCTGCCTTTCAAATAAATAAAATAAATCTTACAATAATATTTATTTATTTACTTGAAAGGCAAGAAGAGAGAGAGAGTGAGAGAGAGAGAGAGAGAGAGAGAGAAATCCTCCATCTCATTCCTTTAATGGCCACAAAAAGCTGTGGCTGGGACAGGCTGAAGCCAAGAGCCGGAAATACATCTAGGTCTCCCACATGCATGGCAGGAACTCAATTATTTGAGTCATTAGCTGCTGTTTCTTCCCAGGAACATCAGCAGGGAGTTGAATTGGAAGTAAAATAGATGGGACTTGATCTGGCACTCTAATATGGGATGAGGGTGTCCCAAGAGCAGGCTTAACCCACTGCTTCACAATGTCTGCTCCGAGCATCACACTTCTTGTCTTGAAGGAATCAATAACCTGACATGTAATATTTTTACATAGACACATGTTTTTGAAAAAGCATAGCCGGTGCCACAGCTCAATAGGCTAATCCTCCGCCTTGTGGAGCCAGCACCCCAGGTTCCAGTCCCGGTCGGAGCATTGGATTCTGTCCCAGTTGCCCCTCTTCCAGCTCTCTGCTGTGGCCTGGGAGTGCAGTGGAGGATGTCCCAGGTCCTTGGGCCCTGCACCCCATGGGAGACCAGGATAAGCACCTGGCTCCTGCCTTCGGATCAGCGCGGTGTGCCGGCCGCAGTGCACCAGCCACTGGCGGCCATTGGAGGATGAGCCAACGGCAAAAGGAAGACCTTTCTCTCTGACTCTCTCTCTCACTGTCCACTCTGCCTGTCTAAAAAAAGAAAAGAAAAGAAAGAAAGAAAAAGCATAAATCATTGATAAGTAAAATAAAGTTAAACATAGAAAATCTAAAAAGGTTTATTGAGTACAAAACAAATAATTTGACAAAGACCTGTTTCTGACACACTGTGTATAGATGTGTGTCAATCTCTTTCTCCTTTGAACTCTGAATTTAATCAAAATGCAAGAGAAAGCTCCCAAGGAGAAAGCACCAAGCAACGCTGATGTGTAAGTCTTGCTGGCAACATATCCTGGACCAGATGGTGTTGTCAGCAGAAGCCATTTGAGAAGACTCGTGGCTAAGCATTGCCAACAAGTCGGCCCCTTATGAGCAGCTCTATGTACAAAAGGCTTCCGTCATCAAATCTTGTACTGAGAAATCAGGGACAATTCACGGAAGCTGTTGGAATACTTGAATACCCACTGCACCTGCTGTAGCCCAGGATAATTCTCTGGAAGTATATGTATCCTATTCCCTTTGTTCAGTAGTGATACCTGTTTCCCACCAAATTGGATTATATGTTCCCTTCGATACTGGCTTTTCAGCATTCTCTGGACTCCTTTAGAAACACAGATGCGCTCCTATCATTAACTTGGAATATGTTTTATTGTTGTTATGTTTGTGAACATTAGTTTTGCACATTTGCAATTAGAATATCTACTGACTGGTAGTAGTGAAACTGTTATTTTAGATGCTTAAAGAAATACACACACATAATCTTCTTCAATTTTTACTGTTGGGAACCCGATATGCAGCCCATACTAGCCTCTTTCCTTGCACTTTGTTCTTTTGTGCCACTTACTACAAGGATCAAACGTCAATAATTTCATAAATAAGAATCTCAGGGAGCCAAATGCTTAAACCCTCCAGATGATCTCATATGCTTTTAACATAATTGTTAAAATTATTTCTTTCTCTAATTCACTTTTCTAGGCTCTCCTAACAAGCACTAAGTCTAATGTGAACACCTTTAACTCAACCTACAAACTTACTTTTTAAATAAACTGTTGACTGTCCCACTTTCACGATTGTGTGTGCTTTTGTAACTACATCAATTAGTAATCAACCATTTTTGCTAAATGTGAAGCATTCTAAAAAGTGTGTGAGACACAAGAAATGCAAAATAGAATTTTCCCTCTTGTCCATAGGAATTTCAACTTAGCTGAGAGACATATATGCCATTAAAAATTACGTTAAAAAGCTCATCTTGGGTATTTTATATGTATTGTTTCTTTCTTTAAAAAATCTATTTGAAAATCAGAGTTACACAGAGAGAGGAGAGGCAGAGAGAGAAAGACAGGTGTCTTCTATCTGCTGGTTTACTCTCCTATTGGCCACAATGGCCAGAGCTGAAGTCAGGAGCCAGGAGCTTCTTCCAGGTCTCCCACAAGGGGGCAGGGGCCCAAGGACTTGAGCCATTTTCTACTGCTTTCCCAGGCCACAGCAGAGAGCTGGGTCGAAAGTGGAGCAGCTGGAACTCAAACTGGCGCCCACATGGGATGCCGCCACTGCAGGTGGCAGCATTACTTGCTACGCCATAGTGCCAGCCCCAATGCACATATTGTTTCTTCTTGTACCTGGAAGATGTTTTTTATCCCATTGTCAAGGTCTTCCTGCTTGGCTCCTCTCATTAAAAGTCTAACTTTGGCCTGGCCGTAGTCTAGGAAGGTTTTGCTGACCCCAGCAGACTGCCTGGGTTTATATCCTGACCCATTGTTAGCAGCGCTTTCTCTTGGCCATCACCTTTAACAACAGTGACCTACTTTCGCCAGCCTTCTCCACTGGGCTGTAAGCCATGTGAGGGCAGGGATCGTGTCTGCTGGAGTCATTATCATAAGTTCTGAGTTTAGAAGAAACCAACACATATATGTTAAATAAATGAGTGAGAATATGTTAAATCTTTGAAGAGTCATGAAAAGCAAGACGCAAATGCTGTGGGCATCCCAAGAGGGAGGCAGAGGCTGCCAGGCAGCCAGGAAAGAAGACCTGGTGCCGCCAGCCAGGGTCTGGGGACTTTGTTAGTAATAAAACGAATGTGAAAAATGGAATCTATTAGTGGTGATAAAAACTGACTAAAAGAATGAATTCACACTTGAGGATTCATTTCTGGTCTATGATTTGTTTTTAGAGTCATTCCTGACCTGTGATATATTGCCTTTGGCACATAGCTTAACAGGTCTAGTTGCTGGGTTCAGATAAGAAGGAAATAGCTTTTCTAAAAGGTGACGGGTACAAGTTCAGTTTATTACATTTAAGTGCCTTGATTATAGAAGCAAAGTGTATACAAAGATCAAAGAATTATGAACAGGAGCATTACCTGCCCCACCCTTTTTTAAAGCTGGGTATGAGATACTCACAAGACTGGGTAATGGCAACAATGTCTTATGAAATTTGAAACCCATTTTAGGGGCCGGAGCTGTGGTGTAGTGGGTTAAGCCACCGTCTGCAGTGCCAGCATCCCATATGGGCACCCTGATGCTCCACTTCCAATCCAGCTCTCTGCTATGGCCTAGGAAATCAGTGGAAGATGGCCCAAGACCTTGGACCCCTGTATCCACATGGGATACCCGGAAGAGGATCTTGGCTCCTGGTTCTGGACTGGCACTGCTCCGGCTGTTGTGGCCAATTGGGGAGTGAACCAGCACAAGGAGGACCTCTCTCTCTCTCTCTGCCTCTCCTCTCTCTGTGTAACTCTGACTTTCAAATAAATCTTAAAAAAAAAAATAAAAAAGAGGCCGGTGCCACTGCTCAATAGGCATACCGGGTTCTAGTCCCGGTCAGGGTGCCAGATTCTGTCCCAGTTGCCCCTCTTCCAGTCCAGCTCTCTGCTGTGGCCTGGGAGTGCAGTGGAGGATGGCCCAAGTGCTTGGGCCCTGCACCCTCATGGGAGACCAGGAGAAGCACCTGGCTCCTGCCTTCGGATCAGCCCAATGCGCAGGTCGCAGCGTGCCGGTCGCAGCGGCCATTGGAGGGTGAACCAACGGCAAGGAAGACCTTTCTCTCTGTCTCTCTCTCTCACTGTCCATTCTGCCTGTCAAAAAAAAAAACAAAACAAAACAAAAAAAAAACAAAAAAAGAAACCCATTTTATAAAGTTTCCTTCTTAGCCAAATAATTATTTTATATATTTAATTTTGTTTATTGCATTTTTATTTATTTAAAAGATGCAGGAAGCAGCCACAATTGTAAATAATGGTTCTTTAATTCTGTATTAATACTAGCTTCAAAATCAATGTGGGCCTTTTGGTCAGACAAGAATTGAAATACTGGCATTTGTAATCAGTCAATGTGCCTATTTGAAATCTCTTTCTCCATAGCCAGGTATTTTATTAAAGCAAAACAACTGTTAGACTATTTCTCTCTTTTTACATATATAAGTAAACACCTTAGAAGAGTATACTTCATTCTCTAGCCAAACATCATAAAGTTGCTTTCCTTTCCACTTTTCCAAACTAGTTCTTTTATCATAATCATTAATGCTGGGAAGTTAATTTCCTAACCCAAAGCATAACAATTCATATCATGTGCTTCTGTGACTTTAATTATCAGTTATAGTCCAACAACTCCCAAATTTATACCTCCAGATCAGATTTTTCTCCAAGGGTATCTGATGCCTATCAAACACCTCTGCTTGCCTCCTTACAGAAAACTTACATCCTGCAAGTCCAAAGCTAAATACGTGTTACAACCTGATCTTTTTCTCTGTAATATTTGGATGATAAAAATCTCAAAAACCATAGATGACATCGTGAGAGCTAAATAAAACAATCTAGCATAATGCCTAGCATAAAGTAGTCAATATTACTCATTATTATTATTGACACCCATGTTATTATTCCTTACTGCTTACTTGATCACAACTCACACCTCCTATCTTGGACATTCCACTTGCTAAGCAAGTTCTCCTTTTTCTTGCACTCAATCCTCCAGCGTAAGCAGTATGCTACCCTATGAAATTTGTAAGTCTAGTCCCAAAGTGATATGATATAATCAGCCTTCAGCATATTTGACAAACCACTCACTCCCAAACTGCTAATAATGTCAAAGTTTGTCCTGATGGGTGAGTACCTAAGCAAAATTTTATTTTTACTTATTTACTTGAGAGACAGGCAGACAGATAGAGGATTCTTGTCTTTTGGTTAACTACCCAAATGCCCTAATGGCCAGTGATAGGCCCAGGCCAGAGCTGGGAGCTTGGAATGCAATTCTGGTTTCCCACATGGATGGCAAGAATCCAACCACTTAAGCCATCAGCACTGTGTCCCAGGATCTGCATCAGTAGAATCCAGAAGCAAGAGCCAGTGCCGGGGACCACACCCAACTGCTCCCATATACAATATGGTCATCCCAACTGGATTCTCAGTTGCTAGGCAAAACAATCTTTTCTCTGTGAAAAATTAGCTACTTTATATTCTATTTGGAAGTTTCATATCCTTTATCTATCTGGGAAGCTTTCTGTTTTATATTTCTCTAATATGTTCTCATGTGCTTCATTTTGTCCTTGCTTTGGATAAAATGTTAATTTCATTACATGTTGAAGAACTAAGTCAATGGTGATGTCAAAGTAAGCTAAAATTTTTTAAGGTACTCAAGAACAACCAGGTAGATATTTTTTAAAGATTTATTTATTGATTTGAAAGTCAGAGTTACACACAGAGAGAAGGAGAGGCAGAGAGAGAGAGAGAGAGAGAGAGAGAGAGGTCTTCCACCTGCTGGTTCACTCCCCAATTGGCTGCAACAGCTGGAGCTGCGCCAATCCGAAGCCAGGAGCCAAGAGCTTTTTCCAGGTCTCCCACACTGGTGCAGGGGCCCAAGGCCTTGGGCCATCTTCTACTGCTTTCCCAGGCCATAGTAGAGAGCTGCATCAGAAGTGGAGCAGCTGGGACTCGAACCGGTGCCCATATGTGATACCAACACTGCAGGCAATGGCTTTACCCACTACTCCACAGGGCTGGCCCCAACCAGGTAGATTTAGACATGTGCACCAGAGAACACAAGGAATTGCTGAAAAAATTTCATGTAACAAAATGTTATTTGTTTTACAGTCTAGTGTCCAAGAATCCTTGTTAATAAAATATCTGTTTTGATGAAGAGAGACAGAATATTTATCTCTTCCCTTAAAAGTATAAATTGTATTCTTAACAAAAATCTATAAACTACTCCCTATTTCTAAGCAAGGAAATTAATAGAGCAGCAGAATGGGTTGTATCTTTTGTTACTCCATCCACAATTTTATAATAGCTCTGTTCAAATCATCTCATCTTTATAAGATAATTCCGAGCTTTTGCTTTTGAAAATCCTTTATTAATTGCTTGTCCTGGGTCATACTACCTCATGCCATGAGGTCCATTGATATTCAGGTAACCAGGCAAGAATCATTAGCGACCCAGGGATGCAAATGCTAATAGCTATAGATTAATATTATCTCCAGGGAAATAGAAAGTTTAGAGAGAGAGCGAGCTTACTAATTTAAAACATCTGACACTTCACAGCTCTTCTTACAACAGTCATAGCCTTTTGTACAAATGCCAGAATTCCCCTGAAGTGCTTTTTACAAAGCCCCCAAATTCTTTGTTCCTAATAAGCTCTGTTCACTAGTTGTCATGGATATATAATTTCTCCCTTACAGTACTGTCTTTCCTGAAGTTTACTCAAGCATATGTTGATCTTTGGCTCTGTTACAGGCAAAATAAAATCTTTTATTCCTTGAGCTCAAATACTCCAATATAAAATTATTCTTTCAGAACAGTATGTTCACATTATGTACTTGTCTAGTCTTAGATATATAGCTATTCAGTTTCCCAAGCCATTGGCAAAAATCATGGAACTATAACCATAATAAATTGTAAAATAAAGCAAGAGGGGTAAAAATATTTATGGGAACATTCTTTTGGAAGAAAAACAAAATGAGTGTGATGGTCCATGCGTTCTCTTATGTAAATCATTAGAGGCTGGTTAATTTTCTTTCTTCCTTTTAAAAGTTCAGACAGGGAGATAAGGTTGAAATGCTGGCCAAATCAGCTGTTGCTGAAATTTATAGAACGGATTTGAAGTCACTAATTTAAACTTCATAGTCGACTGCAAATCCAGCTGGATCAGCTCAGAGAGGGTCGTGGAAGGTCATACTTGTGACATCATCTGGCACCAGCCAAGACTGAGTCTAGAGATTAAGAAGGTGGGAGGGAATAAATTCATAATGATGATGATGATGATGATGATGATGATGATAAGGCATCAACAGAGAACTGATCAGCAGATAACGGTGGGTTTTTATTTTTTTTTCTTTCTTTTTTGGTCATTGGAAACAGTCTCTTCATTGACATGAAGGGAAGACAATTTCAGCTTTAATTGCAGAAATGGCTGACTCAGTCTGTAATTTGTGTGGTTTGGGGCAGCCAGAAGAGTACCTTGGTCCCTTATAGTCCCAAGGTGAGAAAAACTGTCTGCTGCTTTACCCAGCGACTCAAATGGCCAATTAGAGTGAATGTGAAAAGGCAGAGTGCCAAACACAAACACATTTTCTGTGGCGGCTATTTTTAACCATGCCAGTATCTTTTGACCTACTTCCCCCAGCTCTGCTATCTTAAAGACTCACATTCTTAAGGATGACACATCTGAATACTATGCACATATTTCCCTCATTTCCAAGTTGGGTTAAAAAAAAAGGCAAGGTTATAACCCTACAATCAAGGCTAAACTTCTTGGCAAGCCCAGCCATGCTTTGTCAAGTCCTCTCTTCCTGCTTTGCTCTTGGTGTGTGTCCAGTGTTCTAGTGCATGAAGTCCAGACTTACCTAGTATTCCGGAGTTCTGGGTGATGCTCCTCCAACATCGTTTACAGGAAGGGATCTGTGAAAAGAACGCATCTCCTCCTCCTCCAGCTTTACAATTGCCTCGATGTCCTGTTTCTGCCCCAGAGGCCCAAGAGAATGCTGTTTCCAAATGCGCACACACGCACTGCCCAGGGGTCTGCTGGAGCTGCTTTACAGGGTAGGAGTAAGGAAATGGCTGCTTTGTAAAAAGGGGGCTTGCTGCACCTGACTGTGAAGTTACATGATGGAGTGTGCCTGCTGCTGCCCCTCGTTTTGGAATCCCATGACCACAAGAGGACACACGACTGATTCTCCATGTTTAAGAGGTTAGGGAGTTAACAAACAGGAGATGGGGACTTGCAGTCATCTAAAACCCAATGTTGGTGGGCCAGTGTTGTAGCTTAGCAGGTAAAACCACCACCTGTGATGCAGGCATCTCATGTCGGTGCTGGTTTGTGTCTTGGCTGCTCCACTTCTGATATAGCTCCCTGCTAATGGCCTGGGAAAAGCAGTGGAGGAGAGCCCAAGTGTTTGGGTCCCTGCTACCCATGAGGGAGACCTGGATGAGGCTCCAACTTCAGTTGGATCCAGCACTGGCTATTGTGGAAATCTGGGGAGTGAACAAGCAGATGGAAGATCGATCTCTTTCTCTCTCTTTCTCTCTTTCTCCTTCTCTCTGTAACTCTTTCAAATAAATAAAATCTAAAAAACAAAAACTAACAAAAATCCTGTATTGAGTATGGATGGAGATAACCAGTTCCCAAGGGAGCTACACAAGTGTGCAGCATCTTTTCCCCTGATGCATTACACATTGGTACTTGTGTTGACATTGGTATTTGTGTCGTTAAATTGAACTTTGAAAGATCAGTTTGTTGCTGCCAAGGTAGTAACAGACTCCCTGAATTCCCACATCAGAAAATACCAGCACACTGTCACTGTTTGAGAAAAGAGGAGCAAAAGCTTGTATTTACTTTAGAAGTTTACTATCAGGACGATATATTTGAGGGTCATCAGCCTTTACCTGTGGGTACCTTTCATAACCATCCATGGAATAAGGAACAATGCTACTACTACGGTCATTATATTTGCAGGGTAAATGATTGTACCTTTTCAAAAGCATATTTGTCCTATTAAACTTTGCTAACCTTTGGAGCAATTAGGGCAGAGCCCAGTACTTTTTGAAGAAAAGTAAAAAAAAAAAAAAAGAATTGCACACACACACACACACACGCACACAGACATACAGACACACATACCCCAACACACAAAGAACTGTTAGGCTCAAATTGTCACTAATCCTGAGGTTGAGAAAACCTGGTCTTTTAGAGTATTTATCTAGTAAATGTAGGCCACCTTGATCTGCAGGGAGAAAAACCAGGGTATCTAATGCTTACTACCCTCTTCTCTTCTACTCTATCTACATCTTCTCCTCTATTTATTCAAAAGGTAGATCAGTGCTTTCTACGGTAGGTTGTATGGAGTGATAAGTTGAAGAGAAACATGTGTCATTTCCTTTCTTTGCCATGTGTGCAAAAATAAAGCTATTTGAAAATAATTAACTTTTGGTGTGTCTTTTCCTGTTGTATGTGTTAAAGAATGTTGTTTTTAAAAATTTAATTGAGCACCAAAGGTGAAACCTATTGAAGTGAAATGGACACTATGAGAAACAGTAACTTGATCAGCTCTTGTGCTGACTGTTGTTGTACAATGTAATACTTTATCCATTTTAGTATTTTTTTTATTCTAGTACTATTGGTTGAACTCTGTAATTAACAAACAATTATTCTTAGGTGTTTAAATTTTAACTGAAAAGTGATCCCTGTGAAATATAAGAGTGGGAAAAAGAGAGGGAGGAGATGTACAATTTGGGACATGCTCAATCAGTCCTGCCCCAAATGATGGAGTTAGAAACAGGCCAGGGAATTCCAATACAATCCCATCAAGGTGGCATGTACCAAGGCCATCTCACTAGTCCAAGTGATCAATTTCAGTTCACAATTGATCACACTGATAGGTCTAAGAGTCAAAGGGATCACACAAACAAGAATAGTGTCTGCTAATACTAACTGATAGAATCAAAAAGGGAGAGAATGATCCAACATGGGAAGCAGGATACACAGCAGACTCATAGAAGGGCAGATGTCCTAAATAGCACTCTGGCCTCAGAATCAGCCCTTAAGGCATTCGGATCTGGCTCAAGAGCCCATGAGTATATTTTAGGCATGGAAAGCCAAGACACTCTGGAAAAAAAAGAAGACCTAAATGAAAGATCTCTGTGAGTGAGATCCCAGTGGAATGAATGGGGCCATCAAAGAAGGAGGTACCTTTCTCTGAAGGGAGGAGAGAACCTCCACTTTGACTATGACCTGTCAGAATAAGATTGAAGTCGGTGAACCCTAAAGGCTTCCATAGCCTCGGCAACTCATGACTAGAGCCTAGGGAGATTACTGACGCCATAAACAAGAGTGTCAAATTGTTAAATCAACTTCAGGAGTCACTGTGTACTTACGTCTCATGTGGGATCTGTCCTTAATGTGTTGTCCAATGTGAAGTAATGCTATAACTAGCACTGAAACAGTATTTTTCACTTTTGTGTTTCTGTGTGGGTGCAAACTGATGAAATCTTTACTTAGTATATACTGAATCAATCTTCTGTATATAGATAATTAAAAATGAAAAAAATATTGGTGTTAAATTGGAAATTGCATAGAAAATTAATCAATTTAAAAAATATATATCATATAGGATCTCTGTCCTTAATGTGCTATATATTGTGAATTAATACTATAATTAGTACTCCAACAGTATTTTTCACTTTGTGTTGCTATGTGAGGGCAAACTGTTGAAATCTTTACTTAATATATAGTAAACTGATCTTCTGTGTATAAAGAGAATTGAAAATGAATCTTGATGTGAAGCAAGGGGAGAGGGAGTGGTAAAGGGGAGGGTTGAGGGTGGGAGGGAAGTTATGAGGGGGGGGAAGCCATTGTAATCCATAAGCTGTATTTTGGAAATTTATATTCTTTAAATAAAAGCGTTATTAAAAAAAATTTATTATCAAGGAATAGAGTGTAGCTATTTGTGATCTAATTATTTGCCCCGTATCTGTAAGCTTATGTATTTAAATCATACTGTGTCAAATTGCAGAAACAATTAACAATTGTAGGCGAGATGTTAAATAAATGCTCGTTTTTGTATTCCCTTTTCCAGTTGCTCAGTGAAAGCATGCATAGCCAGAGATTTAAGTCAACATTAGTTGTAGAGAAAGAAGGCAATGTATAATTAAGAGGGAACCTACAGAAACCCTAACGGGCTAACAGGCTCTACTGAAAGCAATCGTGTCCTGCATTTACTTGCCTAATTCCCATTTTCTAGGTAGCCTTCTGCCAGCAGCAGATCTAGTAGGGAATTGGGAATGTGTATCCTGGAGACCAAGTGAAAAATTTCATTTTTAAAATGGAGAGTGATCAGTTATGTTAAAGGCTTGTTGGTAAGTTGAGTGAGGCAAGAGCTGAAAATGTTCCATTATATTTAACATTGTGTAGCTTATTAATGAGAAGTTTCTTGGGGGCACTGGGGACCAAAGCCTGGTCAAAAATCAGAAAATATAAACTCATTATTTGGTCAGTTCCAGAAAAAAGAAAATGAAATACTTCAGAATATGAGCAGCAATTATTATTTAGAGTAATTCTACTGTGATGTTAGTACCATGTCTTTTGAGTTCAGAGCATCTATGCAAAATACCTCCCTTAGTGACCAGCAGTTCGATGAAGTGAAGACAGAAGCCAGCATTCTTTCAAAAAGCATAAGTCCCCCTGAAAGATTAGTATATATTTTTGTGGGTTCTATTTTTTCTTGACTCATGTATAATCGTAATTATTCTACTCTCTGGTTTTACCTTTCAAAAAATTTTTTAATGAAATCACTCAAAAAATCCAGAAGAAAGGATTTTAAATATTTTCACCCTAAAGAAATGATAAGTGTTTGAGGATATAGCTAGGGTTAGCTTGATTTGACTTTAGACAATAAATACATATACTGAAATATCATGTGGTAATTTAAAAATAGCTATTATTTTTATGTACCACTTAACTTTTAAAAAACACTCCTTTAAAGAACTTTTTCTTTCTTTTTTCCTTAAAAGCAAGAATATTACTGACACATAATGTTCTTCAATTTAAACATTGGGTAATGAATATTATGCATGTTTATTATTCACCTTAATCAACACCCAGTGAAGTGTTTAGTAAATTAGAACTCAACAAATACTTGGCTTGAACAGAATATTAATGGTTCTTCTAGAAAATAACCCCACACAAAGAAAGATGCTAAGTTGTGCAGTTTTGCATATTATGTTGTTCTATTTTATCATTATAACATTTATCTCAATTGGGTATAATTGGGACTCAAATCTGTAAACAAAAATCTGCATATTTAGAGTCTAGGAACTTTATTAGGGTCATGGATGTGGAATGTAGCAGCAGTGAAATTTGTACTTGAATCTGAACAATCTGTTGGAGCTGCACCAATCTGAAGCCAGGAGCCAGGAGCTTCTTCTGGGTCTCCCACGCGGGTGCAGGGGCCCAAGGACTTGGGCCATCTTCTACTGTTTTCCCAGACCATAGCAGAGAGCTGGATCGGAAGAAGAGCAGCCGGGACTCGAACCAGTGCCCATATGGGATTCTGGCACTTCACGCCAGGGCTTTAACCAGCTGCGCCATAGCGCTGGCCCCACAAAAAAGATTTTCAGATAGAATTCAGCAGTGAAGCCATCTATGCTGGCTTTTTTTTTTGTTGGAGGGTCTTTAATACTATCTACATTTAAGTTGACTGTTGATAAGTAATGACTTTGCCCTGCCATTTTTCCAAAAATATTCCTAATTTTTTTACTTTGGATTTCCTTTGTACTTTTATTTTTTCTGTGTGCAGCACATCCTTGAGCATCTTCTGTAGGGCTGGATGAGTGGTGACAGATTCTTTCAATTTCTGTTTGTCATGGAAGGTCTTTATTTCACCTTTGTTCATAAATGAGAGCTTTGCAGGGTATAGTATTCTGGAATGACAGCTCTTTTCTCTTAAGACTTGGAATATATCTTGCCATTCTGTCCTAGAATGTAGGGTTTCTGATGAGAAGTCCCCTGTGAGTCTAATTTGAGATCCTCTGAAAGTAATCTGGCATTTCTCTCATGTACATTTTAGAATCTTTTCTTTATGTTTTACTGTGGTCAGTTTGATTACAATGTGTCATGGTGAAGATCTTTTTTGGTCAAGTCTATTAAGCGTTCTGTGTGTTTCCTGTGCTTGGATATGCCATTCTTTCTCCAGATTAGGAAAATTTTCTGTTATTATTTCACTAAAAAGGCCTTCTAATCCTTTCTCTCTTTCCAAGCCTTCAGAAACTCCTAGAACCCGTATGCTGGGATGTTTGATAATATCCTGTAGATACCAACAGTTTTCTAATTTCTTCTTCTTGTGTTTGGTCTGACTGTACCTTTTCCTGTGCTTTGTCTTCTAAGTATGATATTCTTTCTTCTGCTTCACCAATGCTGTTGTTCTTTCCACTGCATTTTTATTTGTTCTATTGAATTCTTTGTTTCAAGATTTCATTTTTATTTCTCTTGTAAATCTCAATTTTCTTTTATGTCATGTATGGATTTCATTAGTTCATGCATTTGCTTCTGATTACTTCTAAGTAATCCTATGATCAATTTTTTGAATTCCATTTCTGGCATTTCTTCCATCTCATCATCTTCACACTCTAGTACTGAAGTGTTGTGTTCTTTTGGGGTGTCATTTTGTCTTCCTTATTCTTGTTCCTTGAGTTGGTGTGTTTGTTATTCGACACTTGTGGAGATACTTGTTGGTTTCTTCTTTGATTTTCTGCTACAGTGGCTTTTATCTTTGGACTCTATCTATGTGGATTAGTGGAGTATTTCCTTTCAGGGAATACCTAGGCATGTGGTGTGTATAGCCAAGGAGCTCTGTTCAGTGCACCAGGGTGAAGGGCATATCTGGGATGACACACACAGGTGTGGTATAGCAAATCTCCTCTTTTTTTTTTTTAATGAGAGGGGAGGTTTGTTCTTGTCTTTGGTGTAGACTCAGCTGAGCTCCTCTCCTCAAATGAGACCAGTGCCTAGCCACTAGTCCCAGTGGGTATATTATTTGTCCGCTCTGCCACAAGGACTACAGAAAGGATCTATGCAGTCCTCAGTGTAAGTTCATATTCCCCACAATGTCCCTCAGTAGGTAGTCAGGGAGCCCTGATTCTGTGGAGCCTCCCCAGCCACAACCTCAACTCTTGCACACAGCTTCAGTGTTTTCACAGTCCCAGCACACAAGCTTCCCACAGTCACGAACACACAGTCCCCTGTCAATTCTCCCCACTAGACTCTACTTGGCTGGTTGCTGGGCACAGAAACAAGCTGGCACAACTGTTTCCTATGTCCAAAATGGCACCTGCTCTCTATCAACTTGTTACAGGACGCTGTTGCAGGGTGATAGGAGAGAGAGAAAATGTGCTGCCTCCACCCCCAGCTTTGTTTTTTCTATAGTGGGGCCGGTACACTGTCCCCCGTGGGGCTCCAAGGTGGATTCCCTCTAGGTTCTTCCTGCAACTTTTTTGCCAATGACTTTGGCTGCTACAGTCTGGTCCCACCTCATTCTCCAATGCTGGTGCGGAAGAAACTCCACAGCAAAAAACAAAATCAGAAACAACAAAAAAATGCAGTTAAGAAATGGACAAAGGACTTAAACAGATATTTTTCAAAAGAGGAAATCCAAATGGCCAACAGGCACATAAAAAAATGCTCAGGATCACTGGCCATTAGGGAAATGCAAACCAAACCACCATGTGATTTCATCTCACCCCAGTTAGAGTGGTTTTCATACAGAAGTCAACAAACAACAAATGCTGGCAAGAATGTGGGGGGAAAGGTACCCTAATCCACACTGGTAGGAATGTAAACTGGTAAAACCACTATGGAAGACAATTTTGAGATACCTCAGAAATCTGAATATAGATCTACCATATGACCGAGCTATTCCATTCATGGGAATTTACCCTAGGGAAATGAAATCAGCAAATAAAAGAGTTATCTGCACCCCCATGTTTATTGCATCTCAATTCACAATAGCTAAGACAAGGAATCAACATAAATACCCATCTGAAGATTGGATAAAGCAATTATGAGATATGTACTCATGGAATACTACACAGTGGTTAAAAAAAGAAATCCAGTCATTTGCAACAAAATAGATGAATCTGGAAAACATTATACTTAGTGAAATAAGACAGTACCAAAGGGACAAATACCACATGTTCTCCCTGACCTGTGATAACTAATAATAGAGCACCTAAAAGGAAATGTGTAGAAGTGAAATTGACACTTTGAGAAGCAATGACTTGAACAGCCATGGTCTTGACTGTCAAGGAGCAGGTTTTTTTTTTCCTCTTCTTCTTACTATTTGTTGAACTCTTTACGTAACATAGAGTTAATCATATGCATATAAAGTCAATTAGAAGTAGATCTCAGTAAAAAATACGAGTGGGAATAAGAGAGAGGAGGAAATTTGTAACTGTAAAGATCCATAGTTTTTCACGTGTTCCTATGGACTTACTTCTAAGGGTACAGTTTATTTATTTATTTATTTATTGACAGGCAGAGTTAGACAGTGAGAGAGAGAGAAAGAGAGAGAGAGAGAGAGAGAGAGAGAGAGAGAGAGGTCTTCCTTCTGTTGGTTTACCCCCCAGTGGCCGCACTGCGCCGATCCAAAGCCAGGAGCCAGGTGCTTCCTCCTGATCTCCCATGCCAGTGCAGGGCCCAAGGACTTGGGCCATCCTCCACTGCCTTCCCGGGCCACAGCAGAGAGCTGGACTGGAAGAGGAGTAACCGGGACAGAATCTGGCGCCCCAACTGGGACTAGAACCTGGGGTGCCAGTGCCGCAGGTAGAGGATTAGCTTAGTGAGCCATGGCGCCGGCCTAAGGGTACAGTTTAAAAACTTGCCATGAGACCCCAAATTCCATTAAGTTGGGTGGTAAAAATGCCATCTTAACTGTTAAAGTGACCATATTAAGTGTTAAATTGATCATATAGACAGAATTAAATGTTAAAGGGATCATATAAATAAGATCAAATGTCTGATAATAATAATACATAGAATTAAAAAGGAAAGAATGTTCCAACATGGGAAGCAGTCTACACAGAAGACTCATAAAATGACAATCGCTCTAAAAAGCACTCTGACCTCAAAATTGGCTCTTAATTCACAATGTACAGCACATTAAGGACAGAGATCCTACATGATAACTAGTACTCCAACAGTATTATCATTTTGTGTCTCTATGAGAGGGCAAACCGTTGAAATCTTTACGTAATATGTACTAAATTGATCTTCTGTGTATAAAGAGAATTGAAAATGAATCTTGATGTGAACAGAAGGGGAGAGGGAGCGGGAAAGGGGAGGGTAGGGGGAGGGAGAGAAGTTGTGTGTGGGGGGAGCCATTGTAATCCATAAGCTGTTCTTTGGAAATTTATATTCTTTAAATAAAAGCTTTATATATAAAAAAAAAAATTGGCTCTTAAAGCATTCTTGTCTGGCTGTAAAGCCCATGAGGGTATTTCAGGCCTGGAAAGCTAAGACACTGTGGCCAAGTGAGGCCACAGTGGAAAGAAAGAAGTGGCCATCAAAAGGAGGTACTTTTTTCTAAAAGGAGGAGAGAACTTCCACTTTGCTTATAGCCTTGTCTAAATACTGATGGAGATTGTGGATTCAAAAGGCTTCCATAGCCTTGACAGCTCCTGTTAAGAGCCTCAGGTGATCACTGACGTCATACATATTAGAGTTAATTGTTAAATTAACAACAGGAGTCGCTGTGCACTAACTCCCCATGCAGGACCTCTGTCTTCAATGAGTTGTGCTATGAGAATTAACTGTAAAATTTGTTCTCAAACATTTTGTGTGTGTGCACGTGCAAATTATTGGAATCTTTACTTAGTATAGAGTTGTTCTTCTGTATTAAAGTTAATTGAAAATGAGTCTTAATGGAGAATGGGACTGTGAATGGGAGAGGGAGGAGGAATTGGGGTATGGTGGGGAGAATCACTATATTCCTAAAGTTGTACTTATGAAATTTATACTCATTAAATAAATGACTTTCTTTGGGGGAAAAATGACTATTAGAGCCATTTTCCACTTTTCTTGCAAAAACATTTTTAAAACCTCCACCCCATCCCTGTAGGCTTTTGGAAAATGCCCACATGTCCTGGCCTGGCCCTGGTCTTTGGTCCTAACCTCATAGCCCTCTTCCCTTGCTTCCCCATGACACACTACATTTCTGTCATATTAAGCTTCTTGCAGAAATACTCTTCTTCTTCATATTGCATTGTCTTTGCACCTTCTGTCTCCTTGGTCTAGAGTATTCCTTTGATTCCATGATAAGATTTCTTAGTCTTAGTGCTAGCCACATATTTGACATCTTGCATAATTGTTGATTTGTGAAGAGATCAGTTAGTAGGTTCTCTGTTTTCAAAATACTAGAAAGAAGCAATGCAACAAGCCCTGCTCCACCACCACTCAGCCACATCGGTTCCGGTTGAGAATCCCCACTCTAGTGAAAATGTGCATGTCCTGCCAAGCACAAGTCAAACTCCTTAGTGAAGATTTCTGTTCTCCCTTCCAGCTTTTCTTGGAGCATTTCACTGTGCTTCTCCATAAGTCAGCCTAGCTTCTTTTATAGTCATTCTGTTTCTAACGGTATTAATTGAACATACATTGTTATAATAGTGGAGCTGGATACTTCTGACGAATCAACTTTCATATTTCTTTCCAACATCATGTTCAGTGATGTGACATTGACTTGAAATCAGCCATGATGAGAGTATGAATAAAGCATGGAAATTGAGAAAGGCCACCAAGAAGGATTTTCTTTCCCCCTCCCTGCTGCCAAGCAGGTGGTTATTTTGTTTCCTAATACTGGTGCCTGGTGTGAGTCACACCCTTCTGTGGGTAGTAGAAATACATAGGACAAGAAAAACACCATGTCAACTATCAAGTTCTACAAAGTAGGTTGTAAACTCCTTAAAGAAAACATGTTTCTACTTGTCTTCTCCATGTGGGCACAAGCATAGTGACTGATTTATAGGAAGCACTTAGATATTCAAAGAAAGTTAATAAAAAATGGATTTGAACATATTTAAATTATGGACATCAAATTTCTCCATAGTGTTTTCTTAGTCCTTTTGCTTTTGTATATTTCCTGTCTACAACTTTCAATTAACAATGGGATGTTTTAGTGGTTGGTTTATTTGTATGTTTCTAAAATTCAGTGACTTAGCAGGAAGGTTCTTGCAGACTGTAGGAAATTTAGAAGCTTAATTATGGCTATTCTGAGCTTTTCAAAAATGGTTTTCATGATTTCTTTGACCACTCCATACAGCTGAGACTTTTGTGAACTTAATTTTCCCCTTTCATTCTCCTAACAATTACTCTTTGCTTAATTGACTTTTGCCCACCTTTTCTTTTTGTTGCTTTCCTGTAGTTTCTTTTTGGGGATTGGTGGGGGGAGCTGGGGGATTCAGACTTTTGTATTTGTGCCGTATATTGACTTCTAAAGTTTTTTATTAGAAGATAAAAATTTTCGCATCTTTAGACAAGTGATTACACACAAATGGAGAGGAATGAAATAAAGGGATTCCGTTTGCAGGTTTTAGTTGTATCTGTTATTATTTCAATTTTAAAAAATTCCACAACAAGGGGCCAGCGCTATGGCATAGCAGATAATGCCGCTACCTCAGTGCTGGTATCCCATATGGGCATCAGTTCAAGTCCCAGCTGCTCCATTTCCAATTCAGCTCTCTGTTATGGCCTGGAAAAGCAGTGAAAGATGGCCCGAGTCATTGGGCCCCTGCACCCTCGTGAGAGACTCCGAGAAAGCTCCTGGTCCTGGCTTTGGATCTGCACAGCTCCAGCTGTTGTGGCCAATTGGGGAGTGAACCAGAGGATGGGAGACACCTCTCTCTCTCTCTCTCTCCCTCTCTCTCTGTAACTCTGACTTTCAAATACATAAATACAGCTTTGAAAAAAATTCCAATCAAAATGACAATTTCTTAATTTTTTTCTAAAATTGTATGTTGAGGGACAGATATTTCATGCAGAGATTAAAATATCTCTTGGAGGGTCTGCATTCCATATAGGGATGCCTGGATTTGAGTCCTGGTTGTGCTTGCTGTACCAGCTTCTTACTATTGTACACCCTGGGAGGGAGCAGGTGATGGCTCAAGTATTTGGTTCCTACCCCCACATAGGAGACCCAAACTGAATTCTTGGCTCCTGGCTTTGGACGGATCTATCCTGGTTGCTGCAGTCATTTGGGGAGTGGACCAGAAAGTAGAAGCTCTTACTGTCTCTGTCTCTCTCTGTATCTCTTTCATATAAAACAAAAATAAAAAATAAGTAAGAAAAAATTAAAATTTCACATAAAATGAAACAATGAATGATTTCTTTGTGTATGTTCAAAATGTTTTATAGTTAACTGTGAAATAACAAAGCATTGTGTTTATAAATTAACCAATATATGGGGGCCAGTGCTGTGGTATAGAAGGTTAAGCCTGCAGTGTTCACATCCCATATGGGCACCGGTTTGAGTCCCAACTGCTCCACTTTGATCCAGCTCTCTCTAATGCACCTTGGAAAGCAGCAGAAGATGCTTGGGCCCCTGCACCCATAGTGAAGACCTAGCTCCTGGATTCTGGCTTCCATCTGGCCCAGCCCTGGTTGTTGTGGCCAGTTTGGGAGTGAACCAGGAAATGGAAGATCTCTCTCTCTCTCTCTCTCTCCTTATCTCTGCCTCTCAATAAATACATAAATCTTTCTTTTTAAAAATTAGTAAATAGAATACATAATAACAGAAGTAATAATTAACCCAAATATTAATGCTGATATTTGAAATATTTAACATTCAACATGACATGGGCACTAATCTATCAGCTTGGACTTTGGGTAATTGCTGGTGTCAGTTGGATGTCCTTCCAGGAGCATCTGACAATGGCCACCAATGTTCTATGCTTACATTTATGGGATATTTTAAAATCTTATACACATGCCTATATGAGTAATTTAATTTCTCTCTTGGTCACTGTGATTTATCTAGGACTTAACCTAGTGCTTGGCATGTGGAATACTCATAGTATTCACCATTAATATGCTTCATGTAAATAGATATAGCGGTACAGTATTATTTTTCTAGGTTGTGTCATAGGCTATGCAGGGGTATACCATAAATCACTGAATAATCTGTTGGACATTTAGATTACCTTTACTTCTTCACTTTATTTCCCCAGAGACTCGCCTTATGCTGTTTTTCACTGTGGAGTTGTTTGAAGTGAAAAGAAAGGGCAGAATTGGGAGAATCTGTTGAGAAAACTGAAGGTGATTTGTAGCATCTTTCAAATACAACAATCCACTCACTGATTTCTTTATGCTTATGTATGAAATTTGAGTAGTAAAATATTTTAGTATTTCTCAGCTGCAATGACTGGGACTAACCGGCCCTAAGGAATCAGAAAGGCATGTGAACTACTGGGGAACTGGTGTGAGAATGAACAAAGAACAGGAACAGAGCCTGACTCAGCTTTTTGGCTGAGTCACCAAAAGTTTGTGATGCTGTGAGTGGCAGCATTGGACTTGATGCCTGTGCTTTGGGTCTGTCTCAATGCAGGTGGCCAAGCAGAATAACTCAGAAACACATTTTTCATGGGAAATAAATCCCATTTTCTCTGCTCACCTTTGTCTTCTATTGGTATAAAATTTCAAAAGTAATAAATCTTTTGTTAAATGAAATAACCTTTTTTTGGTTGAAAAGTAGAGTGTCAGAGGAAGGAGACAGACGGAGAGAGAGAAAGGGGTGAGAGAGAGAGAGCTAGAAGGAAAATCATTACAGAGAAAGGGGACCTTCTGGTTGACAAACTGCTATACAGTGAGGCTGTCTTTTGTCCTCGTTATGATGGAGGCTCGGATTTTGATTTCCATTAGGAGGAGAATTGTAAGTTCTTGGTTAGCTTCAGTTTCAAATCTGAGCTCTCCCAAGACCTAATTGTCCATGAATAGAAGCCACTTGTCCACAAAGGCCTGAAAGCATAGGCAAGTCGCAACCCAACTGATGCAGGCTACTAAGGGCTGAGGTAAGAATTCACCTTGTGCTTTGGAGCTGTGTAAGTAGAGGAAACTCCATGTATTAGGCTTACATAATTCTTTCAAGGAGAAAAGAAATCTTGGGCCACTAAACATCAAAGCTGCTTGTTTTTCAGCATAGTTGAGTGCAGAATCAGCAGTGCTGTAACAGAGGTTTGAAGGTGAATGATTGCACAGCACTGGAGCCTCGAGTCTGGGCAAGAGGTAATGATTGCAGCAGAAAAAAAGAAAACATTCCTCTCTATCATTTTTTATAACAAAACTCTCTGGAGAATAATGATTTCCTGCCCAAATTAGCCTGGCTTACACCTACGAGATTCAAAGAATAATGTCAATGGGTTGATGCTTCTGAACTCTCACTTTTGCACTCAGAGAAATGAATGATGAAAAGTATTAAAAGACTACTGCCATTGCTATTCTCAAGTTAAAGAAATCAAGCCAAAGGCATAATGCTCACGTGGTGTTTATTTTTACAGCTTCATTCAACAATTCCTTAACCTGCTGAAAAGTTAGATTAGACACTAGAATTTAAGTGCTCTTTCATTGTTTAATTGGATGTTGACATTCATTGCAGCAGCAAATATATATATATATATATATATACATATATATGTATATATATATGGAATACCTGCTATACACTGAATACACAATTTATAGTTAGTTATTTTTAATCATTAATGAATTTACAGTTAATGATTATTTCCCATTCCACATAATAACAACACAATTACTGTAAGAAACAACCAAAGATGGTTTCTATACACTATGATACATGCTGTAGTGTCCAACCTCTGAAATTCATTTGGACGTTTGATTGCCATGGCTATAGTGTTGGGAGAGAAGGCTTAAAGAAGTGATAAGATCAGTAACTGGGATAGATGTCTTTCTTCTGTATCTGGACTAGTTATGAAAAGAGTTAGTTATAATAAAAGGAGGCTGTCTCTTATGTCTTCCACATACTTGGCCATCCACCAGGAAATCCTCACTAGAAGCTGAGAAGACAGCAATGCTATGTTCTTGAACTCCCCAGACTCCAGGATCATGAGCTAATACACTTCTTTCCTTTATAAATTTCAGCAGCAAAAAATGGTTGAAGACCCTATGACTGCCAAAATTGACAGAATCTAAAATCTTCCAACTATGGAAACTAAAAGCATTTTATAAAAAGGAAAATTTTTAGGAGAATTGGAGTTCTGTCTAGAGTGACAGACACTGACTCCAAATAACTAAGATAAAATGGGAAATATTAAGGGTTTTGGCTGGATGCTGGCAGCTTTGCAGGAGAGACGAAACTATATAATCAAATTTAGAGCAGGCAAAGTCAGAGGGCTCTGAGTGTTCTTAGTAGTTGCATCGACTTGTCCAGGTGTAATTGCTGTCTGATAGCCCCCCTGAATATTTAAGCTGTTGGCAGAGACTGAGTTGGATGCATTATAATCAGGTTGTGCATGATTGTAAGGACTGGATTGATTAAGAAGAGTCTTCCATGGTCCCCTTAAAAAAATGACACCTGCAGTGTGAAGCAAGCATGTCAGTTGTCCGGAGCTGGCGGTTGAGTGGTATGGGGTTGAGTGAAAAGGGCACAAAGAGATCCTTGCAGTGACAGAATCTCTGGTTGATAGTTTTGTTGGTGTGTATTTTGTCAAAAATCATCGAGGAACTAACTTTGTGGCATAGTAGGTAAAGCCTCAGCCTGTGATGCTGGCATCCCATGAGGGCACTGATTCATGACCAGTACCTTGCTAATGGCCTGGGAAAAACCACATGGGAGATTCTGGTGGTGGAGCTCCTGACTCCTGGCTTTAGCTTGGCTCAGCCCTAGCAGTTGCGACCACTTGAGGAGTGAACCAACGGGTAGCACATTTTCTCCCTCTCTTTCTCTCTCTCTCTCTCTCTCTCTCTCTCTCTCTGTGAGTGTGTGTGTGTCTCCCTCTCTCTCTGTAAATCTATCAAATAAATCTTTAAAAAACCTCTCTCTTTCTCTCTGTGTGTTTATCTCTCTCTCTCTCTCTCTCTCTCTCTCTGACTCTTTCAAATAAATCTTTTTTAAAAAAATCACAGGAATGTACACTTAGATGAATTTTGTTGTATGTAAGTCATGCATTCAGAAAGTTGATTTTAAAAATTTTACCCAGAAGCATTGCAATCTGCAAGCAGTATGAGATTGGCAGTTAATAAATGAGCAGTGCCCATCACAGCTCTGTAATGGCAGAAGCTGACTTCAGTAATGGCAGAAGCAGCCTGAACAGATCCAGATGAAAAAGTGACCACCATTTAAAGTTTTGGGAAATGAAACTAAAGAAAAACAGCAAATAAAAAAACCACCATCTATTCGGAAAATCTATGAAAAATAGTAGACTAGCAGGAGTCTGTGGTACTTGAGCCAAAACTTACCTTATTTCCACTTTCAGCAGGGCAAGAAGTAGAATCACCACTCAAGATTGCCACAGCCAATAACACATGAACCCTCTCTTCTTTGCTTTCTGGGCAGATCACTCTTTGCAAATTTGCCTGCATATTTATTTGAAAGAGAACTGAATCAGTGAGGAAATGTGGGCCGCGTTCATTGCTCTTGTTCCTATGCAGGGAACACACACTGTGTGTGTGTGTGTGTGTGTGTGTGTGTGTGTGTGTATGTGACCCTGTCCTGGCTTTTGATGCATGGTTCAACAGACGGAAAGAAAGGAGAAACATAGGCTGCTTCCCTACCTCCCTCTCCTAAAAAGTGTTCGGTTTCTGAAGTGGTGATGGCACTTGGAGAGTACTTTGCTGTTGTATCTCTCCCCAGATTCAGAGCCTTTGCTTAAAAATTTTGCAGAAGGTGGGAAGGGATACGCCATAAATAGTTGGCACTGAATCCCTTCCAAGAGGAATTAGCTTCATTTGAAACAGATTTTGGGGAAGTTCAAGCCTAAGGATGCTCTCTAGAACAGTGGAGATGTGGTGACAGGCAACAGAGGGATGACCCAAGATTCAGTCTCAACTGTAGACCAGCTGGTTTGCCAAAAACAACCAATAAAATGAGCCACCTAGGAGGGACCACTCCAGAGATTAAAAAAAAAGAAATATAAACTTGATCCCCAAAACCTTAAAAGATGCCAGAAATTGACTGGGTTATTTTATAGAATGGTTTATGCTCTGGGGCATTATTGTAAACAGTAGAGCAATAAATCACCCACCAATCCATGAGGTTTAACAGATGGGTACAGTCAGGGAAAGGGAAAACTAGGGCACCACCAAAACCACCTTCCTCCCAGTGTGATATGGGCCTAACCAGGGCTCTGCCATCATGGGGTGCAATGTAGAAGCTGCATACTGAAGGGATGGGCAGCCTGCAGTAAAAGAACCCAGCCATTCACTAAGCACACAAATAACAAGACTCTGCAAGGTACGGGGAACCCGTATCTGGTAGTGGTTTAATAGAACGTCTAAAAGCATGATACATGAGAAGAAATAAGAAAGTATAACCTATGTGCCCGAAGGATTTAAAAGAAGACAACTGGGGCTGGTGCTGTGGCATAGGGGAAAAGCTGTTGCCTGCAGTGCCTGCATCGCATATGGATGCCAGTTAGAGTCCCAGCTGTTCCACTTCCGATCCAGCTCTATGCTATGGCCTGCAAAAGCAGTAGAAGACAACTGAAGTCCTTGGGTCCTTGCACCCATGTGGGAGACCCAAAGAAGCTCCTGGCTCCTGGCTTTGGATCGGCGCAGCTCCGGCCATTGCAGCTAATTGGAGAGTGAACCATCAATGGAAGACCTCTCTCCCTCTCTACCCCTCCTTCTCTCTGTGTAACTCTGACTTTCAAGTAAATAAATAAATCTTTTTTTTTTTAAAGAGAAACAATTATGAACCCTTCTCAACTTTATTGAAAACAACATTCCACATGCCAAGGAAGATCAACTAAGTTCAAGGAGACACCCACAATCAGACACAGTGTAGCAAAAGTGTTGTAAGTCAAAGACGTGGAAAATATTGAAAGTAGGGCTGTCACTGTGGCGTAGAAGGTTCAATCTCTGCCTGTGGTGCCGGCATCTCATATAGGTGGTGGTTCAAATCCAGGCTGCTCCGCTTCCAATCCAGCTCCCTGCTAATGCACCTGGGAAAGAGGCAGAAGATGGCCCAAGGGCTTGGGCTTCTGTACCCACATGGGAGACCCGGAAGAAGCTCCTGGCTCCTGGCTGCAGCCTGTGCCAGCCCTGGCCATTGAGGCCATTTGGTGAGTGAACCAGCAGCTGAAAGGTCTCTCTCTCTCTCTCTGCCTTTCAAATAAATAAATAAATCTTAAATAAAAGAAAATCTTGAAAGCAGCAAGAGAAAAATTATTTGTTACTTGCTAGAGAATCTCAACAAAATTAATAGCTGAGTTCTCGTGAGAAACAATTGAGGCCAAAAAATAGCATGGTGATGAACTGAAAGTGCTCATAAAAAATCTACAAAAAGCAAAAACTGTCAACAAAGAATTGTATGGACAGCAAAGCTCTATTTGCGAAATGAAGGTGAAATAGAGAGTTTCCCAGATAAAATAAAGCTAGAAGAATTCTCTGCTGACAGATCTCACAAGAAATACTAAGGAACATTTCCTTAGGCTGAAAGCAAGGGATACCAGACACTAATTCTATCCTCCCAAAAACAGTGCCAGAAAAGGTCATTATATAATCATATCATAATGACAAAATTTTATTGTTGACGTTGCAATATTTGGATATATAATATATATAGTAAGAATACTGAAAAACATGGGGAAAGAAATAAAGTTATATTACAGCTTAATTTCTATATATCACTGGAATTAAGTTGTATAAATAAGAAACTAACTCTGATAAGTTAAGATGCATTTGATATAACTCAAGGCCACCATTAAAAAAGACTCAAAAATAGAGTGAAAAACTATTAAATAAATTAAGTGTTACATTAAATAAATTAAGTGTTACATTAAATAAATTAAGTGTTACATTAAATAATATTTACTTCATACAAAAGAAGCAGCAAAGGAGAAATTAGAACAAAAAAGAATACAGAAAATAAAGTAAATTAGCAGATACAAATTCAACTATATCAATAATATCATTAAATGTGAATATAATAAACAATCCAATCAGAAAACAATGATTTTCAGACTTGACAAAAACATACACATGAAACATGACAATTATGTTGTCTAGAGCAAACATACTTTAAAATAAAACATGTAAATAGATTGAAAGGAAAGGGATGGGATGAGATATTTGAACCATAACCATGAGAACACTGGATGGGTTACACTGATATCAGACACAGCAGACTTAAAAACAAGAAATCAGTAGAAATAGAGATAGGACTTGAATGGGAGGGATGCATTATAAATAGTAAAAATTTGTTTCATCTGGAAGATAGAACAATATAAATATGTTTGTACCTACTATCAGAGCAGCAAAGTGCATGATGCAGAGAGTGATAGATATGTACAGAAAAAGGCAATTCAAAATAATTTGAGACCTCAATACCCCACTTCAGTAATAACTAAAACTAGAAGAGATGTCAACGAGGAAATAGGAGACTGAACATGATAAAACTCAACCAAACCAAGCATATATCTGTAGAACACTCACCCAACAGTAGCAGAGTACATGTTCTCACTAAGGACACTTAGTGTATAGAGCATAGACCTACGCTAGGACATCAAGAAAGCTTCTGCACATTTAAAATTATAAAATAATACAAATTCTGTTACCCAAGCACAAAAAAATGGAATTACAAACCAATAATAGGAAAGCAATCTGATAACTCCCCCAATATGTTAAACACCACACTCCTAAATAACAAATAGGTCAAAGAAGAAATCAAAAATAAAAAAAAAAAACAGAAAAAGCTTTGAGATTAATAGAAACATAGATATGATATATTAAAATGTATAAGCTATAGATAAAGCAATGATTAGAAGGAAAGCAATAATTATACATAACCATCCTAAGAGAGAAAAAAAGATCTAAAATCCAATATCTAGCCTCTTACCTAAAGACACTGGGAAAAGAAAAGAAAGATGAGTTTTTGATTTTAATCCACAAAGCACACCTTCCATACATAGCGATTTATAAACAGCCTAAATTAATACCACAGCTTTAAAGTTCATGATGAGTTTCTTTTTTAAAAAATGATTTATTTATATATTTGAAAGTCAGAGTTACACAGAGAGAGAAGGAGAGGCAGAGAGAGAGAAAGAGAGAGAGAGAGAAAGAGAGAGAGAGGTCTAATATCCACTGGTTCACTCCCCAATTGGCGGCAACAGCTGGAGCTGTGCAGATCTGAAGCCAGGAGCTGGGAGCTTCTTCCAGGTCTCCCACGTGTGTGCAGGGGCCCACAAGCAGAGAGCTGGATTGGAAGTGGAGCAGCTGGGACTTGAAATGGTGCCCATATGGAATGTCGGCACTGCAGGTGGCAGCTTTAACCTCTACGCCACAGCGCTGGTCCCCATGATGAATTTCTATTTGTCTCAGACTCTTCTTCTTATGCTTTTAACAAGTAAGCTTTTATTATTCCCAGGGTTACATAGGAAATTAGTAAATCCTAGAGATTTGCTGATGGTGGCATGAAAGAACATGATACAGTGTGCAGCTGATTAGTTTATATATATATATATAATATGTATATATATATATATATATATGTATGTATGTATTTCTCAATTGGAACACTTTGAAGAACATGCAGAGTGAAAGCTGATGACTTTCAATTTGGCATGTGTGCCTAAAACTCATATCATCTCCAACAAGCTGCTCAATGCTCCATCCCTTCTCCCAGATGCGCAAATAAGGGCTTCTTTCTGTGACAACACAGGCTACTCGCGATTCTAAGGAAGGTATGAGTTCTGTCAGAGAAAACAATAAGATGAGACGTGTGTTCAAACATACTTGGAAAATTCTTAGTGTCTCCCTCTTTAGATATAAAAGATGCACTTTAAATAAACTAAAAATATCACATTGAGCAATGATCTACCAAGAGTTCCCCAAATTTGTGGTAACCCAGTGAGCTTGTTCCAGCAAAACTATAAAGCAGACTGGAGAAACATGAGTTTGCAGACATTCTGCCCATTGCACTAAAATTTATAAGCTGTGGCTAAAGCAATGATTACAGGGAAAGAAATAACTGTGCGTGACCATCCAAAGAAAGAAAAGAGATCTAAAATCAAAAATCCAGTCTTATCTTTTAGGTGTATATCTGACAGTGGCATTCAGACCCAGAGAGGACTACCTCAATGCCCTTCTGAAGATATAGCAATTCTTTTTGTTTCTGCTTTTGTCTTGACTACGCTTAAAGTAAACATTGGTTCAGGCAAGGGATTATGATATATTTTCAAAGCTTCCGTAGCTCAATATGTCCATAGCACACTAAGGGGAGAAAAAAAACACCTAACCGTGTACTCATCTTCAGCTATTAATCCTGTCTCTGAGGATGAGCTCCCATTACTAACATGAAAAGCAGTAAAATACTGACCCAAGAAGTTGAGATGAGTATTTCTGCTTTCATTTTTCCCGAAAACAGAAGCCCAAAGTTGGTGAGCATGAAGACATTTGTTACAAGTCACATAATAAGTCTGGGATTCAGCCGCAGACTCCACAGCAATCCCATTTGCTTCACTAACTCTGGAGAGTGAGTATGAAATCTGTGTTATTGCTGTCAGTTCTTAAACAATCTGCAGTATCAGAAATTTTTGGACGCAGCAAGATTTGCTTCTAAATACCAACTGGAATTTTGTCACTTTGTAATTAATAATAAACTCTAGATTCATTGGCCTGTTCTCATCCTTGCTGCAAAGTTTGATCCAAAGCAAAGCTTAATAGAACTTAAGGTCACCAGAAACCACTCACTGGGTTTGTCCTACTGTCTTTGTATCTTATGGCTTTGTGCTAGGCATCTACTCACAAAAGAATACTGAGTTTGGAAGTGAGATGCTTGGGTTTTCTAGGCATAAATTTGTGACATTTCAGAAATCTTTTAGGATAAGTCTCCTTTTTCTAAGCCATAAAGCCATGATAATGAATGTTCTCTGCTTATCACAGGGTCTCTATAAAAGCTGTATAAGATAATAACCTAAAAGCACTCTGGAAAGTTATAACATGAAAATAATGTAATGAAAGTCCATTGATGTTCAAATCCATTTCCCACAGCCTCTGACCAATAAAGTATCCTTTTCTTGGTGGATCAGTGCTAAATACCCCTCCTCTTCCCTCCCTGTCCATTTGCAAAGGCTTTGCTCTCACTCATTGCCTCCACAAGCCCAGGCTGTCTTTTATGTCGTACCTAGAGTGTGTAGGAGCACTCCTTGTGGAAGGAGAAGCAGGGTTACCCGACATCAGTTACATGAGACGTGCTCCACTCAAACCCAGCATCTCATGGACACTATCTGATCTCTCCTGGGCACAAGGCAGCAACTTCCCAAGCATCCTTAGAATGCACAGTACTCTGGCAATCGACCTTTCTCAGAGATCTAAACATCTGCAAGATCTTCAGCTCAGTAGGCCGGCTGTCTTGTCAGACACAGCAGAGACAATTTCAAGCTCAGTGTTTCCACAGGAAGAGAGACCTCAAGGAGTGGGGTCCTTCCTTGGAGTACAGCAACCACGTGGGCTACAGGCTCTGGGTGAGGCACACCTGTCTGCTGGACAGGTGGCCACATCTCTTCAAGCCTTAACCCCAAACCCTATCTTACTTCCACACCCCCACACAAGTAATTTATTCATTTTCTTGTTATTTATGTAATGAGGCAGACAGACAAAGACACACATACAAACACACACACACACACACACAGAGACGGGGTGTGTGGGAGATATATATTCTATCTGTTTGTTCTCTTCTCAAGCCCACAATGACTAGGGTTGGTGTAGGACAAAGGCAGGAGCTAGGAACACAATCCAGATTTCTCACGTGAGTGTCAGAGATTACTTGACTACTTGAGCCGTCAGCACTGAGCCATCAGCACTGCTGCCCAGGTCCTGCACTGTCAGGAAGTCGGAGGCTGGAACCAAGCCTTGAACACAGGCTCTTTGAGATGTATCCCAAGCAGAATTTCAATGGTTAGGCCCAATGCCCACCCCCAAAATATTGTAATGAAAAGATATATATATAGATATATATATATATATATATATATATATATATATATAATGAATTCCATTTCAGTTATCATGGAAAACCAGGAAGCTTGGAGAGCTTGCTTAAAATCATATTGCTCATATGTAGATCTTTTTGTACAGGGATTACAGAAATGAGAGTTCCTAGAAGAAATGAGCTTCAGGAGTCAGGGGCAAGTCTAGATGGGAAACAATAGAAGAGGAATCAGAACAAATACCATTAATGCATTTGAGGAAGAAAAAGTGAGGCACCATTTAACCTTTCTGGACATGTATACCATCCAGAGAGAAATGTGGAGGTAAGAACACGTTTCGGCTACCTTGCTAATGACACTCAGCTGGACTCTCTCCATGTACCTGTCCAGCCAGGTTCCCCAGGAGCTCCCTGGGAGGCTGTTGATAGCATGGCCTGAGTAGGTAGAGAGTTTAAGAATGTGTGCCCATCAGACTTTGCTGTTATGGGTTGTAGTTCATTTTCTGTTATATGTAAAAATCAACAAAAATACCATAGCCCAACTGCTGCCTAGAATGCTGTTTCTGGAGAGACGATGGTGAAGATGTGTTGGTTTCATTCCTTACGACATTGTTTTGCCCATGCACCCTCTCTTCTATCGGTTTTAATTGATAGAATAAATGAGGAGATAGGAAGTCTAGTCTGTACAGGAATTAGGCAGTCAGATAGCAGGTTTTGAGCAACCTATTATTGCATGCATCATTATATGCTAATAACTGGCATTATTTTTATTTTCCCTTGGATGGATGTAATATACTTTGCCCATATCAGAGTTGACAATGTCTATTTGAGAACTGTCACAATGATGCACATCAATGGAAAATTACTGAGATGCCATGGAGTTGGAGAAAATGGCATTTCATCTACAGTGGGTCCCAGAGCCATCAGTGGCAGACACGAATAGAAAAAGAATCACTGATATTTTACAACACTAAGCCAGCATTGTCCCTTTGGCAAGAGACACTTCATTAGTTCTCTTAGACTGACAAGTCTTTTTTTTTTTTAAGATTTATTTATTTATTTGAAAGGCAAAGTTACAGCAAGAGAGAGGAGGGAGAGACAGAGCAAGATGTATCTTTCATCCCATGGTTCAGTCCTCAAAAAACCCCAGCTGGGGCTAGGCCAGGCTGATGCCACGAGTCAGGAACTTCTTCCAGGTTTCCACATGGGTGCAGGAACACAAACATTTGCATCACCATCCTGTGCTTTCCCAGGTGCATTAGCAGGGAGCTGGATCAGAAGTGGAGCAGCCAGCACATGAACCTATGCCCATTTGGAATTCCAGTGTGGCAGGCAATAGTTTAACTCAATACACAACAATGTCAGCTCCCTGACAATCCTTCTAATCAGAGATGTGAACCCAATTTTTGGACTATCCTCATAGCACATGACCAATTTAAGTGGGCAGAGCAGCTATCTTGTTAGCATCATTCATAGTATTAATACTCTGGAAGCTTCGAGACTTTGAGAAATTATTGAAAAAGCATCAGCTAGAAAAACTACTAATGGGAAATGAACAAGAGCCCGCAGATTCATTAGAGAAGAGCACATTTGAGGGTAAATTTTCTCTGTGGTCACTTACCAAAGTCAGAGCCTCTAGGAACTAGAACCATGGAATATTTAAGAAAGAGAGCTAAAACTGCAAATCTACTGAAAGAAACATGCACCCTCCCCCCCCGAAACACACACACATACGCACACACATATAAAGCCCTCCCTGCTTGCTAGTGATTATCAAATGTAGGGAATCAGTTTTGATATTACAAATATGTTTGGAAGCTAGTGATCTGGAGAAGGTCATACACATATGTGTATACAGTGTATGTGTATATTCCTGTACATGTACATATTATGGGGAAGCACACAGAGAAAGGTCTTTAATCCAAGAGGGACCTAAAGATGTGAGTGTACAGACACAGAGAGAGATAAGTCTGCGACAAACTGGCTTCCATGTAAAACTCTCCCTCAGATAGAACTCTTAGAAAACAGTCTTTAGGACATTAATATTTTAACCATTTTGATAGTTCTTATTTTATCCTTAAAATAAAACAAGTTTAGACACTGATTCACCTGTTTTCCTCTCCTACTCATTTCCCACTCTTTGCAATTCTGCATCTAGGAGCACCACAGCTCTAGAGCAGAGTTTCTCATACTGAGTGCCATGAAGAAGTTTCCCGGAGCCCATGCACCACTCAGTGTTCTAGCAGAACTTTATTTCCCAATTCCCCATTATTTTATTTTTTTCAGTTTCTTTGAGGAGGTGGTCATTCAGCATGTTTCGGTGTCAACAGGTTTTAACTATATAGCAAAAAGACCCATCCATTTGTCAGTACTGACTACTTCCATCTTTGTAGTGTTTCCATTTGGGAACTCTTGGGGCTCTGACTTCCCACCTGCACAATGGAGACTGGGGCATGTTGTTGCACAGGATGTTGATAGTAGGCAAGATGCTTGTCCTCCAGTGTCAACTTAAGAATTCTACTTTCCTGGAGGCTCTGCATCCACAAAAATGAGGCATTTATCTGTTCTCTTTATCCCTGGCACCTCCGGGGCTTTTTCAGGTTAAGGGTCTGAGAAATTATCGAAAGAGAGAGAGAGAGAGAGAGAGAGAGAGAGAGAGAGAACTCTTACAAATACATGTGTAGATGAAGCTGTGGCTGCCTAAGTTTCCTCTGTCCATCTCTACCTGCCATCCCACCTGAGACTTTTACTTCCTGATGGTGGACCTAGGAAATCACACGTAATTTGGTTCATATAAAGTCATCTCACGGCTCAGACGCTAGATGGGAATGGGAAAGCAGAGTAGCAGATAAATCCAGTTTTTTCCAAGAACTGATCATATGATTTCCGAAGGCAACTGAAGATTCCCCTGAGTCGGCCTCATTTTCTTCTTTCAGTCACCCTAGACTGTATGTTTCCATTGTTTCTTGTCCTGATACTGCATCCCCAAGGCCTGCACCAAAGAGGTGTTCAGCATAGATCCACGGTGCTGCTGTGTGCTTTGCTCTTGTTTTCAGTAATCTGCTTATGCACCTGACCTACTGCAGAAATTGCATGAGTGCAGCACATAGGCTTACCTTGGCTGGCTCCATGAGATAAACAGATGTTTCTGCCAGACAACTCACTCCGAACTGACAGAAAACCAAATGGGAAAGGAAAGTGGTATGTTTCATTAAGTCATGGCAGCCTGCCCCCATACTCATCAATTTACATTTTCCCAAATTGCCCATTGGCTACTGTATGGAGTTGGTCATAATAATGCTAACAACCTCAAGCAGGTTATCTGTCCTCTCAGAGTTATTCCTTTGCTCTCATTCTACTTTCAATCAAAACACACAGATATAGACTTTATTGAGATAAGCGAGACTGGAGGTGTATAGTCAATGTACCTTTCAAAAATTAATGGGTATTACCCAAACAACTCTCAAAAACTAAAAGCAAGGATATACATTTCCTGACAATCAGGCAAGGTAATATCTTGAATTTTAATTCAGAAAGTAGTGCTAGGGAATGAATTGCTTTGCCTCTTCTCATTGACCAGTTGTACCCTAGTTTTTCAGCATTTCATTCTCAGTTTGGCAGAAGAAACCTGAAAAATCATAACAAGAAAAAATACATTTTTCTTAAGGGCTCAGAGAGTAAAACCTTACAGCTAAACCTCTGTTTACAAGTAGTCAGGAGGAATACTGACAATGTCTTAAACATGTTTTTAAACTGTTTTAAATGCTCAGACAAAAACACATTAGTGAGTTTTTTTTAATAATCTTAAGGATAATAGATATATTTACAAGTAGCTAGACTAGTCTACTCTTACTCTGGTGTCTACACCCCAATTTTCCCCTGAAATCATCCTCCTTCTATCCTCATTCATGTAGTGTTAGTAGAACTTTCTTCCATTAACTCCGAAGACGAACAAATGAGTTGCTCTGGCCAACCAACACAGCATCAGCCTCTGACTGGAGCATGGTGATGTCCCAGTGAGGTCAGTAAGACTCGGTTCCAGGAATATTTTAAACTTCTTAGTCAAGGGAAACTGATCATGCATTGCAGTAAAGTAAGTATCATATCAAAGAGAATTAAAACGCAGAAAAGAGAGCTGAGACAGAGAAGTAATTAGAAAATTTATTGAAACTGTAGATGCAACACTGTTTTAAATTACTGTTCTAGGCTTTTAAAATTATTTTGTTCTTGAGCTTTGTTTTTAAAATTTATAGAAATTATATATGTAGGGGTGTGGGGGTGGAGTGGGGGGTATGTGTCTGTATTTACACTAGAATGAATTTCCAGAGACTCTATCTACAGAGTCACATGTTTCCTCCAAATTCAAGGCTACCAAACAACCAGTGAGGTAGCTGAGAGGTCAAATAAGATGACTGATCATTTCTCTAATTCAGCAATTTAGCAAAGTTCAGTAGTGACCTTGAGATAAGCTGTATTAGTAGATTATTAAGGGGCTGAAGCTTGATTGCAGTGGATTTAGTAGCAATTGAGACAGCAGAAATTGAAAAGGAGATTAAGTACTTTTTTTGAGATTTCCTGTGGGAGGAGCAAACAGATGTAGGGAAGGCAGGCAGGAGAAATGGTATCAATAGCAATCACTTTCCAAAGGATTCCAACCACCTATGATTGAAAATGTGCCACCTACCAACCACTGATGACTACCGAAGAACTAGTCATTGACCTAAGGCTAGCCCTGCTCCATCACAGGCCCCTCAACAACGATGGACTCTGAGGTCCATTACTGCTTCGTGAGGCCCAAATTGCTTACACATTTCCTGCATTTACTTTGTAGAAGCCCTTGTCTTCACGTGGTATAAAATTCCAAAGTTATAAAAATTTGTAGTGAAAACTTGCCCTGCTACCCTTATCCCCAAATACCCAGTGTTTTACTGTAGGTAACAACATTTATCAATTGTCTAGATATGCTTCTGCATTAATTGTGTATGTGTCTCTGTGTCTGTATAAATGTGTGTGTGTGTGTGTGTGTGTGTGTGTGTGCGTGCAGGTATATGTACCCAAGTCATTTGGCATGCACAAAGTTTATCTGAATAATGAATTTTAGAAGAGAAGTTCTGGAGTCAAATGACACATGAACTTAAGACTCTAATAGATGTTGCCAAAAGAGTTTCCACAAAGGTTGCAAGAAAGGAATATTTCAGTGAAAATTCATGTTCCTTATGTCCTGGAAATGTATCATTTTAAAATATTTTTCAGCCAAAGGGTAAAATGTTACTTCAACAAAATTTTAGAACATGAGTGAAATAGACATATTTGTGCACCTGTAAGAGTTACACCCACTGTCTTTTTTATAAAATATTCTCTTTTGTTTATCCACTGGGATGTTGCTCTTTTACCAACTATTGGGGCTCTTTCTGTAATAGTGTTATTAGTCCTTTTTCTAGTACTACTTGCAAACTTTTACCAGTTTTTACTGTGTTTGTATTTCTTTTTTTTTATTTGGCAGGCAGAGTGGACAGTGAGAGAGAGAGACAGAGAAAAAGATCTTCCTTTGCTGTTGGTTCACCTTCCAATGGCCGCCGCGGCAGGCGCACCTCGTTGATCCAATGGCAGGAGCCAGGTACTTTTCCTGGTCTCCCATGGGGTGCAGGGTCCAAGTACTTGGGCCATCCTCCACTGCACTCCCGGGCCACAGCAGAGAGCTGGACTGGAAGAGGGGCAACCGGGACAGAATCCGGCACCCTGACCGGGACTAGAACCTGGTGTGCCGGCGCTGCAAGGCGGAGGATTAGCCTGTTGAGCCACAGCACCGGCCTTGTGTTTGTATTTCTTTGTGGTATATTTTTCTTGGAATGAAGATGGTATGTATGTGTATAAGTATGTGTGAATTTGCTGGGTTAGTTTGCCAAAATATTTGCTTTTGTGGCTTCTGGGTAATGGACCAAATTTGGAAAAGCTCTTCTCATTCAACATTATAAAATATTTCCTACAAATTTTATTCAAAATTTTACAGTTAATTTTAAAATTTATTTGTAATACTTTAATGTAAAAGTTATAGAAATTAATCTAATTTATCCAACGTCCTCCTTCTTTCCCAGATGAATCTTCAGTTTTCACAACTGAGTTTGCTATTTCCTCACTGATTGAAAGTATTTCTTTTACCATATATTAATTCCAAAATGTTTATTATTTTCCAAATTTTTAAAATTTACTTACTTTCATTTTATTTGAAAGGCAGAAAGACCAAGAGACAGGGATAGAGCTTCTCTCCACTGGTTCAATCCCCACATGACCACGTCAGCCAAAGCCAGAATCCAGGAGCTCAATCTGGAACGTTCCACACGTGTGGCAGGAGTCCAAGTCCTGAGTCATCCTCTACTGACTCCCAGGATGCACATCAGAAGGAAGCCAGACTGGAAATGGAGGAGCTGGGACATGAACCGGGCACTCGCACGTGGAACGTGGTTGTTGCAAGCAATGACTTAAACCACTGTGCCAAAACTGCCCACCAGTGACACATTCTTCCAATTTGTGAAACTAATTAGTGCATATTAATTCATGTAACATTATACTATTTTTTCTACTTTGAATATTTTCCTTTTGTTATGGTTATTAAAATTTTTAATACAGTAAGTTTAGAGTTTCAAGTGTGCAGTGTTATGATAGAAAACTTCCTCAATCATTGTGCATCTCTCTATCTCTCTTAGCAACAGTGAGCTGTTTCCTTCTCTGGCTGCCTAGGTCTTGTGGTTCTCATATGATGGATCAGGATTGGAGCCAGCACCATAGCGTAGCTGGTAAAGCTGCCACCTGCAGTGCTGACACCCACATGGGCACCAGTTTGAGTCCCAGCTGCTCCACTTCTAATACAGCTCTCTGCTATGGACTGGGAAAGCAGTTGAAGATGGCCCAAGTCCTTGGGCCTCTGAACCCAAGTGGGAGACCTAGAAGAAGTTCCTCATTCCTGGCTTCAGTTCAACCCAACTCTGGCCAATGGGACCATGCAGGGAGTGAACAGTGGATGGAAGGCCTCGCTCAGTCACTCCCTCTCTCTGTCTATAACTCTACCTCTCAAATAAATAAAAGAAATTCTTTCATAGATATGTGCACACTTGCTCATACACATGCACACATACAATACCCACCCACACTCAAAAAAGATACTGAGAGAAAACTTCCTGAAATATTATGCATGTTGTCTGTGTATCTGTCTATCTATCTATCTATCTATCTATCTATCTATCTATCTATCATCTACTTGTCATCCATCTATCTCTCAGCAATGATGAGCTATTTCCTTTCTTGACTGAAAAGTCTTGTGGTTCCTATAAGTTATATGACTGGGGGAATGAAGAAACATAGGTACAGACAGGATTTGGTGTCAGGGGGAATGGTATCCAAATCTTGACAAGACAGTATCAAACTGATTAATGTAATAACTATAAGGGAGATAACCCTTATACAAAATAGGGTTGCTGTGAGAATAGTATGAAATGAGGCCAGTGCTGTGGTGCAGTGGGTTAAAGCCCTGGCGTGAAGTGCCGGCTTCCCGTGTGGGCGCCGGTTCTAGTCCTGGCTGCTCCACTTCTGATCCAGCTCTCTGCTATGGCCTGGGAAAGCAGTAGAAGATGGCCCAAGGCTTTGGGCTTCTGCACTCACAAGGGAGACCCTGAAGAAGCTCCTGGCTTCAGATCGGTGTAGCTCTGGCCGTTGCGGCCATCTGGGGAGTGAAGCAGAGGGTGGAAGACCTCTCTGTCTGTCTCTACCTCTCTCTCTGTAACTCTTTCTTTCAAATAAATAAAATAATTTTTTAAAAAATAGTATGAGATATACAAAGATAACTTTAACCAATAAGTGATGACAAATGTTCATCAATTTTATGAGTGATGACCCAAAGGATCTTGTCTGAAAGGTCTAATGCAGAGAACATGGTGTGAACACTTATTGAGATAGGATAGAAAGTGGACTCCCCTAATCAAGCCTCTCCCCACCTTCATGGATGATTCTCCAACATTTTATTCTTCACATTGAGTGTTTTGTGTACACTCACATCTGGTCGGAGGTAACAGAAAGGAACACTCATACTTCTTTCTCCTTGTCACTATAAAAAAAAAAAAACACCATTCAATACTTATGCTTTTACTTTTGCTTTCTTATTTTACACACCTTTGCTTTCCATTGCTACAACAAATATGTGTGTGCTGGCAGGGTCAGTGGGTGGGGTGGTGGTAAGCCTCTGCCAACAGAATTCTGGACCTCATCTTCAGTGTACTCTAGATTCCCTGTGGAAAGAGGGTGGATGGCAAAGCAGGTTCAGAAAGATATGAGACCAGTGTGCCAAGAAGGTATAAGACGGCCAAGCCAGTCCATGCACTGGTGTTTTCTTACACTTCCTTGTAACTTATAAAAATATACATATTTGTTGATGCAGACCTTGGTAGCATGCATAGAAACTCAATTTTACAATAAGTTTGTTTTACATCCTGGGTGACAGTATAAACAGGAGATCATTCACAGCTGCATTTGAAATCCTTGGGGGCCAGCTGGGTTTCAGGGTGCAGAATGATTCCAATTATGGAAAGGCAATTCTGTATGTCTACCGCTTACCACATAGCAATCCCTGGAGGCAGGGACAGCACCCGGTGAAATTTAACCCAAGCCATATGCCTGTAGCAAATCTAAGATAAGAAAACACCTAAAATAGGTACAAGCCAGGTCAGGTGAGGTTTTGGCACTAGATGGATTCAGTGTGGATCAGATGCCTCCTACTGGTGCAGACCCCAGAGGGCTCAAGTTACTGGGTTTCTGCCACACTCCCAGGAGACTTGGGTTGAGTTCTTAGCTCCTAATTACCAGCCCAGGCCATTGTGGGCAACTGCAGAGTGGAACCAGTGGATGGAAGCTCTCTATGTGCTTTCCTCTTGAATACAAAAAGAAGTAAAGCCTAAAAATGCATTTATACATTCATAAATAATGTTCAAATATTAGTTGTCAACACTCCTCTTTCTCTTAGTGATGCTTTAAAAAGTCACTTAACTTTTAATATAATTTTGAAAGTGCATACCCAGCAAACAGCAGGCTGACTTACAGAACCATTAAAACAGGAAGTCATCAAAATTAGTCATGCACAGAGATGAGGCATATTATTCCCCAGCAAGCCGGATACAGGCAGAGTCAGATGAGATATGATTTCAAGAGTGTGACTTGACGGGGACTAGGAAAAGCTGACCCACCCACCACACACTAAGACTTACCACTTAGGACCTGTGCACAATGAATTCCCTCGAAGAAGTGAGGCTCAAGCAGAGAGAATTCCCATCCCTTGACTAAAGGTGCTTCTTAACACCCTGCGATCACAGGACAGCATCCCACGGGGAGAATCCCTCCCAACGTCTCCGTAGTGTCGTGGTCAAGAAATTCTAGTTTACAGGGATTCTCAGGCAGCTGTAATCTGTGATACTGGGCAGTTATGCAGTGAACAGTTAATTTTTGTTGCTTTGATTTCTGCCAGAAAAGTTGCATGTTTAGTTGGGTTACACCTTGTTGAAAGATTAACTACTTGATGACATAATTCAAGTTATACCACCAATAATTTTTGTAAGTTATTAATTGCTAAGAGTTCAGGAAATTACCATTAACCACTGCAGCTGGTGCCAAGGCTACAACATAATTTCTGGGAAAACTCTAATTATGAAGCAACTTTACAATGAAATTGGATATTAAGCATTTTACTTTTACTGTTTTTCCCGTATTAGATATATTTTCTTTTTAGGTAAAATAATAATTATAAATGAATTCACTCAGTTGTGATTATTTTGACCTTTCCTATTATTGGAAATGATGTAATATTTTTAAGATGACTTTTTGCAATTAGTATGATAAAATGTCATTGCGCTGCTCAGAATTGAAAGAGAATATTAACTCATAGAGGTCCTTTCTAAGGAAACCAGGCCCTTGAAATGAACAAAAAGCAGAAATCATATACAATTTCAGTATTCGTAATATACAATTTTAGTCTTCTTAATACACATAAGATCAGTTGTCTCTGTTTGACTCTAATTATCATCTGCTTGAATAATACAATTTTTAAAATGTTTGAATGGGGCAGCATTATGGTGCATTGGGTTAGGTTGCTGTGTGAGATGTTCACATCCCAGATCAGAGGATAGATTTTAGTCCTGGTTGATCTAATTCCAATCCAGCTTCTTGTTAATGCACTTGGAAAACTGGCATAAGATGACCCGAGCATTGAGCCCTTTCAATCCACATGCAATACTCTGTAGAGTTTTTGACTCCTAGCTTTATTTTGGCCCAAGCTGGGGTCATTATAGCCACTTGGTGAGGGGTGGGAGTCAATCTGTGGATGGGAGAACTCTCTCTCTCTCTCTCACTCTCTCTCCATCCCTCCTTCTCTCTCGGTCACTCTGTTTTTCAAATAAATAAATATTTTGAAAGAAAATATTTGAATGGGGTGAACGTTTACCATAGCAGTTAAGATGCTACTTGGGATCACTGTGTCCCAAGTTGGAGAACCTGGGTTTGAGTTCTGGCTACACCCGCCCCCCAATTCCAGCTTCCCGCTGATGTGCACCCTGGAAAGCAGCAGGTGGTGAACTGAGGAGTTGGGTCTCTATCTCTCACAAGGAAGACTTGGCTTGAACTCCTGCCTTCTGGGTTCTGCCTGACCATTCCCAGCTGTTACAGGCATTTGGGCAGGGAGTCAACAATGGAAGCTCTCACTTTCTCTCCCTGCATTTCAAATAAACAAAATAAGCAATTTTGTAAAAAAAAAATTAACACATTTCAGCTAATTTGTGCAAATATTTTGAAGAAATTAGACATATTGACTGAAATGCACTCCTTAATTCCTAGGAAATACTTGGTAAGTTAGAAAAAAACAATAATAATGTTTCCTGCATACCAAATATATGGGATCTCCCAAAGAGTGTCTCTTTATAGGGTTCATGTTTTGGTAAAAAGGAAAAGTGTGCAGTCAAGTATTACAAATTGAAAATTCATAAAATGATGCATATATTTAGAGATTGTGCATGGAAATGTGGTATTATATAAAACTCATCTTGGATGTTTATATTTGTAAATCATACTAATTTGAAGTATACTGAAAATTTATCTCTGTGAGTGAATGACTTAAACCAAAATATGTGCTTGGGGATCACAAAATGTCATTTCCTTCTTGCCAGTCTAAGAACCATGAAATATCCAGGTAAATATAAAGGAAATACCATTAACCAAGTGTTTTTTCCCATTCAATAACTCTTATGTTGACTTGCAGATCAATTCACCAGAAAGTGAACCATTTGCTTTCGTTCAAGGCTTTTGACAGATCACATTCACTGACCATGCAAATTCTTATTTGTTTTCAGAAATGTAGTATTTTCAGGGTAGAGGTCATGAAAATACTTTTATATGTAGAAGAATGATTCATAGATGTCTTAAAGCAGCTGGGGAAACAAAAATGCTATTCCATTTCCTTTGCTTTGAATCCTATTAGTGAAAGAATAAAATGGCAAGATATATTCACGGAGAAGAGTATATGCTGTTGTCATTCATGTAGGTCTACATCCATTATTCTCTTGCATATTATGATGCCACTCCTCATGTCTGATGACGAGTGCATCTATCTCATAAATCCATCCTGTAACAGGAACTTTTGGGGGTTCTTGCTTTCAAACACACTTAGTTGTTACTAAACCTCTCTCAGTAAGATTGAGGCTCATATTTTACACAGAATCCTTTTATTCCAAGCTCCACCACAGCTTCGCTTTATTTATTTATTTATTTTGACAGGCAGAGTTAGACAATGAGAGAGAGAGAGAGACGGAGAGAAAGGTCTTCCTTTCCATTGGTTCACACCCCAAATGGCTGCTACGGTGCGCTGTGCTGCACCGATCCAAAGCCAGGAACCAGGTGTTTCCTCCTGGTCTCCCACGTGGGTGCGGGGCCCAAGCACTTGTGCCATCCTCCACTGCCTTCCCGGGCTACATCAGAGCTGGACTGGAAGAAGAGCAACCAGGACAGAATCCGGCGCCCCAACTGGGACTAGAACCCGGGGTGCCAGCGCTGCAGGCAAAGGATTAGCCAAGTGAGCCCCAGCGCCTGCCATAGCTTTGCTTTATAAAGAGCTGTCACAGGTTAAGATGTCCATGTCCCATATTGGAGTATCTGAGTTTGATGCCTGCTTCTGGTTCCTAACTTCAACTCTCTTCTAATGCAGCCCCGAGAGAGAGTAGTGCTGGATCAAGTAACTGGAACTCTGCCATTGGTGTGAGAGGCCTGGATTGAATTCTCAATCAAGAATTCATTGAATTCTTTGATTTCCCTTGGGTCTTTGCATGCATTTGAGAACTGAACCAGCAGACAGTCTCTCTAACTCTCTCTTTCTCTCTCTCTCTCTCTCTCTTTCTCTCTCTCTCATAACTATTTAAGCAAAAAATTTTACAATAAAAATGTAAAATATAAGATCTGACAAATTATTGCCATTTTTTGTCAATAAACAGCAAATTATGTATGAATTATGTACCTTCCCCAAAGCCATTTGTTGAAGTCCTAATCCTCAGTGAGATGGTACTTAGAGAAGCAATGCGATTAAGAAAAAGTTTTGAGAGTGGGGCTCTCCTGTCTTTAGTGTCCTTCTCTACTTTGTGAGTTCTCTATGCTAAAATGACCTTCTACTTTCCATGCGAAACCAAATCAGTTGGCGCCTTGATATTGGAAACCTCTTTCCCACCTTCAGAACTGTTAGAATTAAATTTCTCTTCTTAAATCCACTAATCTAATCTATTTTAAGTAGAAAACACAAACAGTGAACTGGAATGAATTAACCTCTTTATTGACCTCATTACATACTATAAACCATATGATATTTGTCCTGAAAAAAGTTTGTTGTGCAATGTCTTAATGACAGTAACATAGTTGTAAGAAGAGTTCATAAGACTTGGTGCACAAGTGTTGCATCTTCAGCTATTGCCGGTGCATCAGTCAAACAGAGGCTGTGATGCTGATAGAGCACAAAGAGTCGTACTGTGGGAGCTGGTAGACATCAACTTGACTGTGAAAAACACCAGAATGCTGCAGTAAGCACTATGTAAAGCTCAGAAGACTGTCTTGTGTGCATATTTATTAGATTACATTCTGAGTAAGGCAAGAATCACCAAAGACATTCTTCCCAGTAAGGTGCAAGTGATAGAAACAAAATGAGATTAAACAAAAAACACTAACAGCTAACATGCACTAGGCCCTTGACATAATCTATGATGTTCCAGAATCTTTGCAGTTAATAACTCATTCAACCATCAAAATGACTCCATGAATGTTGTGTGCTGTTGGCATGTGTTATTTTTAGCCCCTGTTTTAAAATGAGAAAGATGAAAGCCACAGAGCTTAAATAACTTCCCCAGGGCACTTGGAGAGATAATAGAAAGATATTAGAATCCAACCCAGATCTGGCTCCCCTCTCCCTCTCTTCATTTTCAGGCCCTGAGATACAAACTCGCTACCAAATCCTTGCCAGTGGCAGTGATGGAGGTAAGATGCCCTACACGGCCAACTCCCCAACAAAGGCACCCTGCAGGCTATTTTCCAGTCATTATACATTCAGAGATTCCAAAACATCTTGTGTCCCACATATTTGCTGTAAAAATGGTCATGCAGACAGATAGAATCACTTTATCCAAGAAGTAAGAATGTGTTGAGTTGAATAATAAGTTGTTTACTTTAAATCTTAAGGTTCATACAGCTTAAGCACAATATTCTCATATTCTCAATTCATCCAATAATTAAAGTCACGTAAATCAGTTATACAGATGCCAGTATTTGGAGGTTTTTACTGCCAGCTGTGTAAAAACTACATGGGAATTTAATGTGCCAAAGTCAGGCTGTATATGGACTAGAACTAGCCAAAAATCATTAGGCAACTGGATTACTACAGGACAACAAGATCACCCTTTAAACTATGAAAAAAATTCTGGGGTGGTATTTTGCAGCCAATCTAAACAGCTAATCAAATGAGGTCATAGGTTCTCAGGAAAGCAAAGATGTCCATTCCTGACTGATTCTCACCAACAAACTGTCATGTGAAATTTGGGAGGAGGTCCTTAGATTGTTCCCTAGGGATTGGATTCAATCTTTAGCTTATGTTGATTTCAGACTCATCCTGTTATTCTGCACAGGATGCATATAGCTGTTTTTTTTTTTTAAGTTTTCAGATAATTTCTCTGTTGGTTTTAGGATTTTTACCCTTTCTAATTCTTCAGGATCAACACTGAAATGTCAAATATAATGTTCATTTAAATATCAACACAGGCCTTAGAAACTGTTGAGAAAATGAAAGCCTAAAATTAAAAGTATGCACACAAGATGAAACATCCAAACAAAAGAAGAAAAAAGAAAAAGAACTAGATGATGAGAATGAGCAACAGAGAAAATACACACAAGGGAGCCGTTGCAGCTACTGGAAATGGAAGAGTGTGGGAACAGACTTCAGCTCACTCATGCATTTCTCATGAAGCTGTGGAAGACATGTCCCAAATGCTTAGTCAAGCCGAGGCTGGAGGATACGGGTTCCTATGGGAACAGAAGTTCCTGCCAAGGTAGCATGCATTCCAGGCATGTGTCTCAGCTGCAGCCTTCTTTGCCTACTCAGAATATTATTTGCGCTCTTAGTCTCAATTATTGCACTCCAGAGAGCTCTGTAGAACTAGCTCACAGCCTTAGCTCCTCGTTTCTTCCTGTCTTCTCAATTCAGATGTGTATTCCTTCCAACTGTTTCTCTTTCCTTCCTTTGCTGCAATTTATCAGGCTGTTTCCTTTCCCACAGCATTCCTGTAAACAGCCAGTGTAGCATACGTATTATGTCTAATACACAACCCTGCAGAAACTCGAAAGGTTGTGCTGTTGGTGGTGGTAGCCAAACAGACTAACCCTTGCCAGCGCTGTTTATTGCCTCATCAGAAGCATGCTGCTTGTACCCACTCATTGTGCTCATGGGTCCCCAAAGGCTGATAAACAAATCAGCACTGTCCACTAACTAAAGACTAATGAGACCTCTTAGACTGCAAATTCTTTCTGTTGTCTGTGTAGGCATTCCGATACATCACGCCTTTTCATTACGAGGCTATTGTTGTTAATTTTTCATCTTTATCTGAATGGTAAGACAGGCTTGACATATTATTTTCCAGCTATATTAAGGTTCTTAGGTACTCAGTAATCTTTCCATACGTGGGAGAGTTTATTAACTGAAACATAATGGACTAGGCAGCTACTGTTTATAGCAATGATGAGCTCTGTGAGACAGTTGCAACAGAATTACATCATTATGAAAAATGATGATTGTTCATCAATAGGAGAATTTAAAAATAAATTGTGATCCACCCACATAATGGAAAACTATTTAGCAATAAATATACACAAGCAATGTAATTGATGAGTTTCACAAATATCATGCTGAGTGATTTGCATGCAAAGAAGTGATCCATGTATATTAATTCCTAGATTAGGCAAAACTAACTTATAGTAATGGAAATAAAACCTGTAGTTGACAGTGGAAGCCAAAAATGAATGGGAAGGAACATGAGGAGGGTTCCTTGAGTGATAATATGCATTTAGAAAAACTGAATAAAGGAACAAGATCTTAATATTTCACAATTCATAAACCATATTGCAAATTTTTATTTTATACATATTTTAAAAGATGGAGTTATTTACTTGAAAGGCAGAGAGAGAAAGAGAGGAGAGGGGGAGGGAGAGGGAGAAGGAAAGGGAGAAGGGTGTTGCTTTTCCATCTACTGGTTCACTTCACAAATAGCCACAATAGCCACGTTGGGCCAGGCTGAAACCAGAAGCTAGAAACTGGAAATGGGATCCTGGTGTTCTATATGGATGGCAGCAGCCTAAGTACATGAGTCATCCTCCCCTGCTTTCCCAGGTGCATTAGCAGGAAGCTGGATCAGAAGTGAAGCAGCTGGGACTCACAGTGGCACTCCAGTGTGGGAAGTTGGCATTGCAAGTGGTGGCTTAGCCAGCTGCACCACATGTTGGTCCCATATTACAATTTCTAAAAATGCTCATTCATGGCTCCCAGCTTCAGTCTGCCCAGCCATTATGGGTATTGGGGAAGTGAGCAAGCAAACGGTAGCTCACTGTATCTCTATCTCATATAAATAAATTAAATTAATATAATAAATTAAAATAATAAATTTTATTCTTAAAATGACAAATTTTAAAATGCTGGTTCTTGTGTCTTACCACCCAAGCATCTGCACTTATCAATATAATTTTTTGTTTTAGATTTATAGAAAGTCTCACAGCTAAAACACAAAATCCCAGCATACCAGGACCCAGTCCCACCCACCCCCCACACTCAACATTTCACATTACCATGGTACTTTTGTCACGACTATTGAATGAGTATTGGAACCCTGATACTTTACCTGGAATTATTTTGTTAGTTTTCCCCAACTGTCCTTTTTTGATCCAGGCTGCTGCTATCCAGCATATCACATCTCATTCAGAACTTCATGTCTCTTTCAGCATCTCTTGGCTGTGACAGACCTTTCTGTTTTTTATGACCTTGACATTTTTGAGAAGTCATGGTCAGATATTTTGAAAAGTGTTCTGCAATGAAGGTTTGTTTATGCTTTTCTCATCATGAGAATGAGGTTGTGGATCCTGGGGAGGAAGGACATTGAAGTGAAGTGCCATCCTCATCACAGCACAGTGATGATGCACAGAAGAACCAGACCTGTCACTTATGGCATTCAATGCGTTGACCTGCTGAGGAGCACCTGCATTCTAAACAAGCTTCTTAGATGTTTCTTCTGACCACCATTTTTCAAAAGTCCACCATGAATTTTAACATTTCACAGAACATCCGATAAGCCCTTGGAATGAGTTGCAACAGAGCTCCCTGCTGAAAGCCACCTATTACCCATCAGAAGAGATGTCTGCAATACTCCTCTTGCACATCTGTCCCTTATGAGTCTGGAGACAAGGTGGGTGTCTGGCTCAGTCCTCACAGATCTTTGCTTGAGATAATCCATCCTTCCTTTCCGAAAGCCCATGTTGCTTTGAAAGTCATGCTGTCTCTACAGCATGTTTACTACCCAGTAATTCTCCTTGATAAGTCACCATTTCATGGGTATTTGAGCCCCCAGCTGTCTCCTTTCCATGACTGCGTCTTTCATATTGCTTAGTGAGTTCAATATGCACACACCTGTTCCTCCTAGCACATGGCCTCTCTGCTCTCAGACCTCATTCCCAGTGATCTTGCATCTCTCCAAACTCAGCCTTGGTCATACTGAAATTGCATTATTAGCAATAATTTTTTTCCACTCCATAAATCCCAATTTTAACCACCCAATCAGATCACCTTGATGTCCATCTTTAGAACATCCATCTTTTGGCACCCTAATTCTCAAAAGTCTTTGCCTTTCTTTAAAAGAAAAAAGAACACTTCCAATCACTTGTCTCCACCAGCCATTGGTGGTCCGAGATTCCCCTTTAGTCCTTACTTTTCTGTGGCCTAACATTATGTTCTGTCATATCCACATGTCCAACCCTAAACCTTGTTGGATGTACCTCTCTGCTTATATTGTTCCTTGAATCTTACAGTTGGCAACTGATAGTAGCAAAACACACAACACGGTGCTTATGCTCATATTCATTCCATGACCACATTCCATAACTGGGCCTTAGTGTTGCCTTGTCTTCATTTTCACTTACTCAGTCCCTTAGGATGCAGTTTTATAACTTCCCTTATCTCCTTAAGCGTCTGATACCTTCTCCCTTTCCCCTCATCTAATTTTCAGCTAATGAGCTGGCTTTCTCCTCACTGAGGAAACAGAAGCAGCTAGATAAGGATTCTCAAAATCTTCCATGACATCTGCCTTCATCAATACTCACCCACTTGCTTTCTTGATCTAAGATCAACTCATCTATTTAAGTACAGCCTGAGCTTCATTCTGCTCAAAGCTGTTGCTCTTGCTATTGTCTATTTTACTGTGTTCCATCACCGCTTTTTCACTCATGATTTATTTCTGTGACTACACAAATGTGAAAGGTCTTTGAAAATGTTCATGGGATGTGCGTTATGAAAAACTGCAGAGACCTCAAAAATGTATGTACCGAATAAACTTATTTTCAGTTTTATGTTCCCTAGTGTAGACCATTCTAAAGAAACCACTCGATTTTGCATTTCTTCATGGTTACTGCCCCATTTTGTTGCATGTTTGTGCTGTTACTCCTTTTTGCCTTGCACTGCCCTCTTAACCCAACTCTTCACAGGCTTATACACCTACAACTCCACTGGTGATGCTCCTGTCAAGGGAAGAAAGATCACTGAACTGTGGAACTCAATGGCCCCTTGTCAGATCCAGATGACAATTCAGAATGATTTCAGTTGATCGTTATTGCTTGTATTATTCAGCTTTTCATTATCACAACTAAACTACCTGAAAGGAGCTTCTTGGCAAGGAAGGTGGTTTAATGAGCTTACACTTTTGGAGGTTGAAATTCAAGATCTGGCATCCGCATTAGTCTAGCATCATCTGAAGATGGCAGAACACGTGTGAGAAGGATGATCACATGAGGAAGCAGGAAGCAGAGAGGGAAACTAGACCAAGCTCAGCTTAAATTAGCAACTGCTCTTGAGAACTACTTTCCAAGGGCAAGCCTAAAAGAATATAAACACCTCTCACTGGGCCTAGCTCCTTGATGCCATGACTATATCATTCTCTACCCCAAATACATTAACTTTTACCATAAACTTTGGGGTGTGGATGTCTCAAACCTAGGGAATTTGTAAGGATTCCTTTACTTAACCTTTATAACACTGCCGTCTTTTTGTCTGTTGACCTCACTAGCTATTCCTTCTCAGTCTCCTGTGATCACTCCTCTGCATCTCCAGTATTGGAAAATTTCCATCCTCTTACCCAGGTGATCTCCTCCTGTCTTACAGCTTTAAATAGGAGTGCTAGCCTGAGAATTCCAAATTTATGTTTCTTGCCTAAGTCCCTGCTGGGAATTGCTGATTCATATCTTCATGTCTTGACATCTCCATTTAGATAGATCTGATGGGCATCTGTATCAGGCCAGTTAAAAGGGCAAAGAAGATTTTATTCAAGACTATTTCAGTAAAGGAGGTTGAACTTAGCTCTGGTGAGACAAAAGACAGCAGAGTTTTTAGGCAGTGGGGTGAACTAGTGCAAGGGCACTGGTAGGCTAACATTATTGGAACTTTGGTCAATGGGACTAGGCCCCCTGTTCCTAAAACTGATGCTTGCTATTTTTTTTTGCAATTTTATTCATTATCTGTGAGGCAGAGAAACAGAAAGAAAAAGAGGGTGAGACAAGAGAGAGACTGTTCCATCTGTTAGTTCACTCCCCAAATGCAGAGGCTGAAGTCAGGAACTCGATCAAGATATTCTATGTGGGTAGCAGGAACCCAGCACTTGAGCTATCACTTCTCAGGGTCTGCAATAGCAGGAAGCTGGCACCAGGAGCCAGAACCATGAATCAACCCAATTGGACATGGAATCCAGGCATCATACCTGTCTTATCTGCTAGGCTAAATGCCTGCCCTGATTTGTGCTTGTTGGATTTCGACTCAAGCCTGTCCACAGAGACAAGTAGATTGGGTTTCATCTTTCTTAAGGAATCCTTTCCCAGGTCCTTTAAAAAAACATTCCTGGGTGGTAGAAGGTTTTCATCTCAAAGAAACAGAAAAAAAGAAAGGTTCCTCTTGCAAATTATTGAAAGTAAATATTCTTAGACCCATAAGTGAGTCAGAAATTGAATCAGTAATAAAGGCCCTCCCAACAAAGAAAAGCCCAGGACCAGATGGATTCACTGCTGAATTCTACCAGACATTTAAAGAAGAACTAACCCCAATTCTTCTCAAACTATTCAGAACAATCGAAAAAGAGGGAATTCTCCCAAATTCCTTCTATGAAGCCAGCATCACCTTAATTCCTAAGCCAGAAAAAGATGCAGCATTGAAAGAGAATTACAGACCAATATCCCTCATGAACATAGATGCAAAAATCCTCAACAAAATTCTGGCCAATAGACTGCAACAACACATCAGAAAGATCATCCACCCAGACCAAGTGGGATTCATCCCTGGTATGCAGGGATGGTTCAATATTCGCAAAACAATCAACGTGATACACCACATTAACAGACTGCAGAAGAAAAACCATATGATTATCTCACTAGACGCAGAGAAAGCATTCGATAAAATTCAACACCCTTTCATGATGAAAACCCTAAGCAAACTGGGTATAGAAGGCACATTCCTCAATACAATCAAAGCAATTTATGAAAAACCCACGGCCAATATCCTATTGAATGGGGAAAAGTTGGAAGCATTTCCACTGAGATCTGGTACCAGACAGGGATGCCCACTCTCACCACTGCTATTCAATATAGTGCTGGAAGTCTTAGCCAGAGCTATTAGGCAAGAAAAAGAAATTAAAGGGATACAAGTTGGGAAGGAAGAACTCAAACTATCCCTCTTTGCAGACGACATGATTCTTTATTTAGGGGACCCAAAGAACTCTACTAAGAGACTATTGGAACTCATAGAAGAGTTTGGCAAAGTAGCAGGATATAAAATCAATGCACAAAAATCAACAGCCTTTGTATACACAGACAATGCCACGGCTGAGGAAGAACTGCTAAGATCAATCCCATTCACAATAGCTACAAAAACAATCAAATACCTTGGAATAAATTTAACTAAGGACATTAAAGATCTCTACAATGAAAATTACAAAACCTTAAAGAAAGAAATAGAAGAGGATACCAAAAAATGGAGAAATCTCCCATGCTCATGGATTGGAAGAATCAATATCATCAAAATGTCCATTCTCCCAAAAGCAATTTACAGATTCAACGCAATACCAATCAAGATACCGAGGACATTCTTCTCAGATCTGGAAAAAATGATGCTGAAATTCATATGGAGACACAGGAGACCTCGAATAGCTAAAGCAATCTTGTACAACAAAAACAAAGCTGGAGGCATCACAATACCAGATTTCAGGACATACTACAGGGCAGTTGTTATCAAAACAGCATGGTACTGGTACAGAAACAGATGGATAGACCAATGGAACAGAATAGAAACTCCAGAAATCAATCCAAACACCTACAGCCAACTTATATTTGATCAACGATCCAAAACCAGTCCCTGGAGTAAGGTCAGTCTGTTTAATAAATGGTGCTGGGAAAACTGGATTTCCATGTGCAGAACCATGAAGCAAGACCCCTACCTTTCACCTTACACAAAAATCCATTCAACATGGATTAAAAATTTAAACCTACGACCCGACACCGTCAAATTACTAGAGAGCATAGGAGAAACCCTGCAAGACATAGGTACTGGCAAAGACTTCTTGGAAAAGACCCCAGAAGCACAGGCACTGAAAACCAAAATTAACTACTGGGATTGCATCAAATTGAAAAGTTTCTGTACTGCAAAAGAAACAGTCAGGAAAGTGAATAGGAAACCGACAGAATGGGAAAATATATTTGCAAACTATGCAACAGATAAAGGGTTGATAACCAGAATCTACAAAGAAATTAAGAAACTCCACAACATCAAAACAAACAACCCACTTAAGAGATGGGCCAAGGACCTCAATAGACATTTTTCAAAAGAGGAAATCCAAATGGCCAACAGACACATGAAAAAATGTTCAAGATCCCTAGCAATCAGGGAAATGCAAATCAAAACCACAATGAGGTTTCACCTCACCCCGGTGAGAATGGCTCACATTCAGAAATCCACCAACAATAGATGCTGGAGAGGATGTGGGGAAAAAGGGACACTAATCCACTGTTGGTGGGAATGCAAACTGGTGAAGCCACTATGGAAGTCAGTCTGGAGATTCCTCAGAAACATGAATATAACCCTACCATTCAACCCAGCCATCCCACTCCTTGGAATTTACCCAAAGGAAATTAAATTGGCAAACAAAAAAGCCGTCTGCACAGCAATGTTTATTGCGGCTCAATTCACAATAGCTAAGACTTGGAACCAACCCAAATGCCCATCAACAGTAGACTGGATTAGGAAATTATGGGACATGTACTCTACAGAATACTATACAGCAGTCAAAAACAATGAAATCCGGTCACTTGCAACAAAATGGAGGAATCTGGAAAACATCATGCTGAGTGAATTAAGTCAGTCCCAAAGAGACAAATATCATTTGTTTCCCTTGATTGGCGATGACTAACTGAGCACCAAAGGGGAAACCTGTAGAAGTGAAATGGACACTATGAGAAACAGTGACTCGATCAGCTCTTGTGCTGACTGTTGTTGTACAATGTAATACTTTATCCATGGTAGTATTTTTTTTTTCTTTATCCTAGTACTAGTGGTTGAACTCTGTAATTAACACACGATTATTCTTAGGTGTTTAAATTTTAACTGAAAAGTGATCTCTGTGAAATATAAGAGTGGAAATAAGAGAGGGAGGAGATGTAAAACTTGGGACATGCTCAATCGGAACGGCCCCAAATGATGGAGTTAGAATTGTGCCAGGGAATTCCAATACAATCCCATCAAGGTGGCATGTACCAAGGCCATCTCATTAGTCCAAGTGATCAATTTCAGCTCACAATTGATCACACTGATAGGTCTAAGAGTCAAAGGGATCACACAAACAAGACTAGTGTCTGCTAATACTAACTGATAGAATGAAAAAGGGAGAGAATGATCCAACATGGGAAGCAGGATACACAGCAGACTCATAGAATGGCAGATGTCCTAAATAGCACTCTGGCCTCAGAATCAGCCCTTAAGGCATTCGGATCTGGCTCAAGAGCCCATGAGAATATTTTAGGCATGGAAAGCTAAGACACTCTGGAAAAAACAGAAGACCTAAATGAAAGATCTCTGCGAGTGAGATCCCAGTGGAAAGAACGGGGCCATCAAAGAAGGAGGTACCTTTCTCTGAAGGGAGGAGAGAACTTCCACTTTAACTATGGCCCTGTGGGAATAAGATCGAAGTCGGCTAACCCTAAAGGCTTCCATAGCCTCGGCAACTCATGACCAGAGCCTAGGGAGATTACTGACGCCATAAACAAGAGTGTCAAATTGTTAAATCAACATCAGGAGTCACTGTGTACTTACGTCTCATGAGGGATCTGTCCTTAATGTGTTATCCAATGTGAAGTGATGCTATTACTAGTACTGAAACAGTATTTTTACACTTTGTGTTTCTGAGTGGGTGCAAACTGATGAAATCCTTACATAGTATATATTGAATCGATCTTCTTTATATAAAGATAATTGCAAATGATTAAAAAATCTTGGTGTTAAACTGGAAATTGCATAGACAATTAATCAATTTTTTTTTAAAAAAAATCATGTAGGATCTCTGTCCTTAATGTGCTGTACATTGTGAATTAATACTATAACTAGTACTCCAACAGTATTATCATTTTGTGTCTCTATGCGAGGGCAAACCGTTGAAATCTTTACGTAATATGTACTAAATTGATCTTCTGTGTATAAAGAGAATTGAAAATGAATCTTGATGTGAACAGAAGGGGAGAGGGAGCGGGAGAGGGGAGGGTGGGGGGAGGGAGGGAAGTTGTGGGGGGGGGAGCCATTGTGGTCCATGAGCTGTTCTTTGGAAATTTATATTCTTTAAATAAAAGCTTTATATAAAAAAAAAAGAAAGTAAATATTCTTGTTTTTTTAAAAAAAGCAAATTTTAAAAATTTTATTTATATTCACTTATTTGAGAAGAAGAGAGAAAGAGGAATTCAGGTACAGACAGATGTTTCTTTCATCTGCTGGTTCACTTACCAACTATTCTCAACAGCTAGGACTGAGCCAGGCTGAAGCCAGGAGATGGGCACCCAATGAGGTTACCCATGTGGGTGGCAGGGACCCAAGTACTTAAGTCATCACCTGCTGCCTCCCAGGGTGCCCCTGGAGGGAAGCTAGAATCAAGAGCCAGGAAGGAATCCAGGCACTCTGACATGGCCTATGGATACCACAAGTGGGGTCTTAACCACTGCCCCAAACACCCACCCTTAAAATAAATGCTCTTTAAAATGCAAGGTTAAGGACCTGTTGTTGGAGCAGCCTGGTCTAAAACTGAGTCAAGTTGAGGGAAATTTTAAGGTGATTTTGGCACATCTCAAACTTAATGTGACCAAACATGAATTCTTGATTTTCTTCCATCCTCAAGCCTCCCATGTTCTAGTCTTCTCCAAACCAGTAGCAAATGCATTCTTCAAGTTGTGCAACCTAAAATTTTATTTACATTTTCTTTTCATTTTAGTTGACAGGCAGGGAGAGAGGGAGAGAGAGAGAGAGAATATCTTCTATCCACCGGTGTACTCTCCAAAAGCCCACAACACCCAAGACTGTGCCAGGCCAAGGCCAGGGCTCAAAATTCCATCTGAGTCTCCCACATGAGTGACCCGCATATTTGCTCCACCATCTGCTGCCTCTCAGGGTATGCTCACAAGCAGGAAACTGGACCAGAAGTGGAAATAGTCTTCAACCAACACTCTGAGATGGGATGCAGGTGTCCCAAATGGCATCCTAACTGTTGGGCTAAATATCCACCATGAGCCAAAAACTTTCGGGTCAACATGGAACCTGCATTATTCTCTGTGCATCTAACCCCTGACCTTTGTCCCTCACATCTTACTACTCAGTAATCTGAGGTTACTTCCAAAAGTTTTATGGGAAATTACCGCTTATCATTTTTAGGCAAAAACATTGACATTCTTGCATTTTTTTCATAATACGTATTTTTCATGAACTTTATTTATCCCATTTTTAAAAATTTATTTTTACCAGGCCACCCCAGCCCAATCCACCAAAATTGTGCAGTGAATGATCAAATGACTTTCTTAATTGTCGTTCCTGGTGCCAGGCTTTCTCTCCCTATCATCCGCAAATTAGACTTTCTGATTTTCATTTCACTAGGATCCAAAGACATTATCCTGGCTCCATAGACTTTCTCCTGCTCTGGTCCTATGTCAACCTGGACCCTCGCAGACCCCTGGGGCCCGCTATGCCTCAGCCATGCTTGCTTCTTTATCACCCATCATACATTCTTCGCAGTGCTCCCGCCCAAGAGTTTGTGAATTTGTTTTCTTCTTTGTCTGACACACTCTTGGGGATATAAGCACGGTTGTCTTCTTTCTTCCATCTTGTTGTGGCTCCAATGTTAAATGTTATGTCCAGCTTGAGTCTTTCCTTAAGCTCATACAATATTACAGTATTAAAAACCCTCCTTCAGGACCGGCACCATGGCATAGCAGGCGGGGCTGCTGACTGCAGTGCTGGCATTCCATATGGGTGCCTGTTCAAGTCCCAGCTGTTCCACTTCCAATCCAGCTCTCTACTATGGCCTGGGAAAGCAGTGGAGGATGGTCCAAGTCTTTGGGCCCCTGTACCCACGTGGGAGACCCAGAGGAAGTTCTTGGCTCCTGGCTTTGGATTGGCACAGATCTGGCTGTTGTGGCAAACTGGGGAGTGAACCAGCAGTTGGAAGACTTCCTGCCTTCTTCTTCTCTCCCTGTGTAACTCTGATTTCAAATAAATACATAAATCTTTAAAAAAAAACAACCCTGCTTTGTTTTCTTTCATAACCCTTGTCACTACCTGAATTATTGTTGTGCTTGCTCATTTGTTGATTTTTTTTCTCTCCAATTAAAATGTATATTCTTTGGGAGCAAAGACTTCAAGTATGCTTGCTTATGAATGAGCGTGTGCTAGGAACACAATAGGCAATAACTATTTTTGAAATAAATGAGTGAATTCCCAGCTTTATGTCAAGGTTTGCAAACACCTATCTGCGAAAATTTGTCGCAATCTTCAATGAATTCCAAGCCAGAATCTGCATAACTCTCCCAGCCCTTGCCTCTGTTACCCTCAATGATTTAGCCCTCAACACATTTCATTACTTTGGCCACTCAGAATTCATCATACAAAATGTCTCAAGCTCCCCAGTGAAAAAGCTATAGTTTAAATGGATCAAACTTCCACTCTGCAATTCACTTTTCTGGATGAAAACACTTGAATTCTCCTTTCTTCCCAACCTTTTCTCCAAATGCACTTATCTCTGCATTGTTTATGATCTCTCATTACTTACTCTTACCTCCAGTTTCTTACCCTTCATTCCCATTCAATCTCTGTCTCTCAGAATGAGTTCTATAATTAGTCATTTTTATAATACCCTCATTACTGTCCCTAATATTTTCATCCTTTAGTCAGCCTTTAACTTGTGACCTTTCCAATCTGTTGTACTGCTAAAAATCTAACCTTTGGGGTGGCATTGTGGCACACTGGGTTGAGCCACAATGTGATTCTGCCATCTGGTACCATCAGCAGTTTGCACCTCTTCAGATCCCATTCCCTGCCAAAGCACCTGGGAAAGCAGCAGAAGATGGTCCAAGTGCCTGGACCCCTGCCGCCCACCAGGGATACTAGGATGGATTTCCGGGTTCCTAGCTTTGGCCTGGCCCAGCCCTTGCCTTTGCGGCCATTTGGGAAGTAAGCTAGTGGATGGAATATCATTTTTTCTTTCATTCTGTCTCTCTCTCTGTCTGTAACTATACCTTTCAAATAACTAACTAAATAAATCTTTTTAAAAATTTAACGTTTATTGGATCTGTTTTAATTACTGGACTACTTATGTACTCATTTGATTTCCAATCCATGGTCAAAATTCTCATCTAGTCTTTCATTACTACCCAGTAATTCTTTTGTTCACATATCTTACACATCATGGGTTCTTTTGTCATTGTTTCCATTGGCTGTGAATTCCATTGTGCACTGCTTGAAGTCATTTCTGCACACCTCTAAATATCAACACAATGTTTTTTCTATTACATGCAGTAGGCAGCTTCAGTTTGTTTTCTTTTTTCTTTTTTAAAGATTTTATTTATTTATTTGACAGGCAAAATTACAGACAGTGAGAGCGAGAGAGACAGAGAGAAAGGTCTGTCTTCCATTGGTTCACTCCTCAAGTGGCCACTACGGCCAGAACTGTGCCAATCTGAAGCCAGGAGCCAGGTGCTTCCTCCTGGTCTCTCATGTGGGTGCAGGGCCCAAGCACTTGGGCCATGCTCCACTGCCTTCCCAGGCCACAGCAAAGAACTGGACTGGAAGAGGAGCAACCAGGTCTAGAACCTGGCGCCCATATGGGATATTGGTGCCGCAGGTGGAGGATTAATCAAGTGAGGCACGGCGCCAGCCCCCACAGTTTGTTTTCTGAAATGATCATTTTATGTGAGATTCTCAAAATTCCTCCTTAGCATTTAAAAAAGAGTCATCTTTTCTTTAACTCCAATATTAGAAAAGCTAACATTTTTTCCCTTGTTACTATAAATTTCTAGATTATACACTTGCTTTCATTCTATCCTATGCTACTTGGGATGTTCTCCCTACAAACACATATATTATTTTCTGCATAAGAATCAATCAACCCCCATCTCTCTGTTCATAACTATTCATGACTCTAATCATCTTACAGTAGCCATTGTTTTTATTATTGATTAGTTGGCAATTTCTAAAGACAAAATGAAGTCCAACTGCCTCAGTATTCTCCAAAAGGTAAAGCTGTCACTCTATAAATATTGAATGATTAAATGAATGTTATTAAGAGTTGGAAAAGAGTCTGATGTGAGGAGGAGGATACACTAAAGAATGTTAGATGCCTTTCCCTACTATTCCCAGAGTAACCATAATAAAATGGCTCATTCCAAAGTTGGGGTGACAAAGGCTGTGGTGGGGTGCTATTTAATCAAGATTTTTCATATTTCATGGTAATCTATGGAAAAGATTCCAAAGATCAAGACTGATTTGTGAACTGAGCTTGAGCTCCTTGGACTTTGGTTCAGAGTCCAGCTGAAGGATTAATGGAACCCTTACTCTCTATTTGCATTTTAAATGTTCTATTGAATCTCCACTGTATCCAACCTCATCCATCAGTCCCCTTTTCTGGAAGGAAGAGTCTTAGAAAAATTACTTCTATGAGTTCTAGATTCCTCCAATTGACCTGGGAGTGAGATTAATTGTGAAATTGTACCATACAATCCAATTCTCCATCTATTATTCTATCTCAGTCATTACAAGAGCAAAGGAGTCTACAAATATATCATGTTTTTAAAAAGATAACATTTGTATTGATCTGCTAGAGTAGCCTGCATTTTTAAAATTGAAAAAAGGCCTAAATTTCACAGTGAATTAGAATTTGGCAGCTATTGGAGGACTCCCTGCTGTCAAAACAAGTCATGATTCTTTTCTACTTTTTCTACTCTCAGGTGTTTCAAGTCTTATAGCAAAGGTAGCAAAAATATCTCATTATTCTTATTTTAAAATCTCTTTTTCAAATTTTTTGACTTGCATACTTCACTGGGTTATCTACAGCTTTCTCTGAAAGAAGAGGTTTCAGAATGCCTAATCTTAGATGTCCCTTCGAGCTATTCTTTCATATAACTAAAGGAATGAATTAAAGTTTTACCAAAGAAATCCTATCCATATCTCTTGCAGAAATTGGGTGTGCTTAGGTAAGAAGACAACCGTGACAGACTCAGGAGCTCTGTTTCATTTCTCATCCCGTCGCTAGGACTCCAAGGAACTTTAACAAAGGACATGCTGCTTTCTAAAAATCATTGAATAATAAAACTGGACTTTACTGATCACCTAGGGTGCAGTGGAGCCAAAGTGTTGTCCATATATTAATTCCAGGAATTTATAAATGTGTCTTTCCAGATACGTTTACAAATAATCTTGAGATGGGACTATCATTCAGGATTATGTGTGTACATCCTAAATACTATTATGTGTGTGTGTGTGTGTGTGTGTGTGTGTATGAGAAAGAGAGAGAGAGAATGATTAATTGATGTATCTAGTATTTCTAAGTAGGGAATGCAAACAACCACTAGAAATTAAAAAGAAAGACACAGGAGAGGAACTGTGATCCTGATAACACCTTAATCTAGATTCAGACTTGCGGTTTCCAAAACTATGAGGGAATATATTTTTATGGTTTTAAGTCCTCAGTTTCTATCACATTAAAACAGCCAAATGAAGAAAAATGCATAGCGTGAAGTCCTTATTTATCTAGAAAAAGAAGCTAGGCTTCTTTTTATTCCTTTTTATATTTTAGTGAACATTCCAAGAAGTGAAATATACATGCTGGAACTTAAACTTAAGAAGTATTTAAAGATGATAGTGAAATAGATCAAAGGACCCTTAACTGCTGGATGAACTTTGATCACAATTTTCTACTTATATTCTTTTTTTCCCTTTTTTATTTTTATTTTTTTATTTAATGAATGCATGTTTACATAGATACAACTTTAGGAATATAATAGTTCTTTTCTCCATACCCCTCACCCCACTCCCACCCCACCTCCCATTCCCTCTCCCATCCATCTCCTTCTTCATTATGGATCATTTTTAGTATGACTTTATATATTGAGGACCATCTCTATGCTAATCATAGATTTCAGCAATTTGCCCCCACACCCACCCACAACATATAGAGTACTGTTTGGGTAGAGAATTTGCAGTTGATTCTCATATTACAATTCAATAGGACAGAGGTCCTACCTGGGGAGCAAGTGCACAGTGACTACTGTTGTTCCTTTAACAATTAACGTCAGTGATCATCTGAGGCTTTTGTCATGGGCTACCAAGGTTATAGGAAGCCTTTTGTGACCATAGACTCAGTCGGTATTTGGACACGGTCATAAGCAAAGAGGATGTTCTCCTCTCCCTTCAGAGAAGAGTGTCTTCTTCTTTGATGACCCTTTCTTTCCTTTGAGGTCTCACAGAGATCCTCCATGTAGGATTTTTTTTTTTTATTATTTTTGCTATGGAGTCTTGTCTTTCCATGCCCGAAATGCTCTTGCAGGACTTTAAGCCCAACCAGGAAGCCTTATGGGTTAAGTCTGAGGTCAGAGTGTTAATTACTGTGAAAGTCATTCTAGGAGTCTGCTTCCCATGTTGGTCCTACCTTCCTTTTTAATTCTATTATTTTTACCAAGTATTTGATGTTATTTATGTCATTCCTTTTAAATTTAGACTCGTCTATCTGTTGCCTTTAACATTTAATATGATCATTGTAACAGCGAAGATGGTATTTATACTACCTATTCTTATGGGTTTGGAGCCCCATGATTAGTTCTTAGGCTATACCCTGAGAGATAAGTCTATATGCCTAAATGAAGAACTATACTGTTTTACAGTTTTAGACTACCTCCTCCATCTCTTACCCCCTTCCTTATTTTTAACTCGGATATTTTTGCAATTGCCTTAAAATACATGTAATTAACTCTGTGTTACATAGTGAGTTCAGCACATAGTGTGAAGTAGAGAGATGAGAGAGAAAAAAAGAAGAGAAAAAAATCGACAAAACAAATGAAAAAGGATATACATAGTAAAAAGTAATAATGGTAAACTGTCTCTCGACAATCAGATCAAGGATTCTTGAAGACATTGGTATTTATTTATTTATTTATTTATTTATTTATTTATTTATTTTGACAGGCAGTTAGACAGTGAGAGAGAGAGACAGAAAGAAAGGTCTTCCTTCCGTTGGTTCACCCCCCACATGGCTGCTATGGCCGGCGCGCTTCGCTGATCTGAAGTCAGGAGCCAGGTACTTCCTCCTGGTCTCCCACGCGGGTGCAGGGCCCAGGCACTTGGGTCGTCCTCCACTGCCTTCCTGGGCCACAGCAGAGAGCCAACTGGGACAGAATCCAGCGCCCCAACTGGGACTAGAACCTGGGGTGCCGGCAACACAGGTAGAGGATTAGCCTAGTGAACCGCAGCGCCAGCCTGAAGACATTGGTTTTAGAAGTGACAATTTCTCAAAAAATAAATAAATAAATAAATAAATAAAAATAATAATAAGTGACAATTTCACTTCTATAGCTTTCATTTTAGCTATTTTTTAGCTATTTATTTTAGCTATTAATTTTCATTAATTCTCCAAATCAGGGAGAACATATAGTGTTTGTCTCTTTGGGACTGGGTTATTTCACTAAGTATGAGGTTTTCCAGCTTGCTCCATTTTATTGCAAGGGACTGGATTTATCCTTTTTTACTGCTGTGTAGTATTCCCTAGTGTACATATCCCACAATTTCTTTATCCAGTCTTCGGCTGATGGACATTTAGGTTGAGAAGCTAGGTTTCACAGAAGTGGTATTACTCACAGGAAGTCATATAATTGATGGAAAAGCTGTGTTACAATTCATAGGTTCTGCCCATCCCTTTAGGGAAACTGCCACTCATTTACCACCACTGATTCTTTGCATTTCATTTAGACACAAATAGAAGAAAACCTGTCGCTTTCCACTAGAAAGAAAGGCTATTGTTTTAGCCATTTTCTTTCAATTTTCACTTAAAAGGGTTTATATTGAACAAGGATATCGTAACCATCAATCTCCTACCAAGGAACTGGAGGTGTCTGATGTCAAAGACCCATATATTGTATTTCCCAGCCTTCCTTTTCAGAACCCACAGAGGAACCAGGGACAGTGTGTAGACATATCCAACTTGCTCAAGGCTGGGAGATTTTGTAATTGTCAATGTATCCATTTCCTCTTAGGGAAAGAGTAATTGTGGAGATTTCCCTGGGGCTCATGTTTGTTGACTTACTGTGGAGTGTCAGAACTTACTCAGACTTTCCAAAAATCATTGGATTTTGAAATGTTTACCTTTAATGGTATTCTAGGAAGTCCCTGGGAATAGACAGGCGTGAAGTAACCTTTTATTGGCTGCAATAGCTGAATTGCCCTGGCCTCGCCCTCTTCCAGGAAGGCCACGCAAACTTCTTATTTCATCTCACTTAGTCTCCTCTTTCCCATATCTTACACTCCGAATAACATCCACACTGATGGTAGGCATATAGGTGTTTGTGTTGCATATTCCTATAGATTGACACAAACCCATTCCCTTGTCTTTTTTTGTCTCCTCACACACATGTTTAAGTTAAAATATATAACCTTTAACTATATTGAAAATAATATTGCTGCATCCATTTTGCTAAGAGGATTGGAAGGGAAACCTTAAAAGAAGAAAAAAAAAACTCCTAATGTTATCCATGGATTGAATAAAGCCCAAGAAAGTTTAATAACTTGATCAAGGTCATGCACCTGAATTGTGACAGTGGTATTATTAAGATTTAAGTCTCTGAAAGTTAAATTCCTCAAGTCTTTATTAAGTGCTTACTCACTGCCTAATTGTCACTGGTGCTTTTTCAATAATTATACACAAAGAGAAAATCAAATAATTAGTCCAAGGTCTCAAAAATATAAATACGTGAGTTTTATCTTGTTTTTGCTATTTTCATTATTATGTTATTAAATAGATAAATTACTGTCACTGTACTAAGTTTTAAAATTCATGCAGTTAAAGAGGAGAAAACAAGAGCTCTGAAAACAAACTATATCATTTTGTAAAAAATATTTTTGAAAGGTAAAGTCACAGAAGCACAGAGAGATGGAGGGATGGGGGAGAGAAGAGAGAGAGAGAGAGAGAGAGAGGGAGAGAGAGAGAGAGAGGGAGAGAGAGAGAGAGAGGGAGAGAGAGAGAGGATTACTCACCCACAGGTTCACTCCCCAAATGCCTTTAACAACCAGTGCAGGGCCAGGCTAAGGCCAGGAGGATAGAACTTAATCTGGGTTCCCACATAGGTGGCAGGGATCCAGATACTTGAGCCATCACCCCCTGCCTCTCATGTTGCTATTAGCAGGAAGCTGCAGTTAGGAGCAGAGCCAGGATTTTCATCAGGGCCCTCTTGGAATGCTGGTGTCCCCAACTGGTAAAACCACTAGCCAAATGTCTAGTCCCCCCGCATTCTTTGTTGATCACTATTTACAGTTCTTATATATCATTCACATTTTGTCTAGGTGGACAATTTCAAATGGAAGCAAACTTTTGTTTCATAGACTTTATCTTTTAAAACACTTTGAGGTGAGATTCACAACACTGAATGCAGGATAGAGAGGACACTCTTACTCCTACCCCAGTAGCCACTGTCAACACACCATCCCACACCACGGTGGTGTGAATGTATCCTTTGCTGTTCTGAAGCTTGTTAGTTTGATGTAATCTCACTTGTCTGTTTTTGCCATGGTCAACTGTTTGTGTCACACTTATGAAATCACTGCCAATGCTAATATTAGGATCTTATAGTTAAGTCTTTATTTTAACTTGATTTTTGTGAGTGCTGCAATATAAAGGTCCAATTTCTTTTACGGATGTATTCTAGTTTTCTCAATATCGATGCTTAATGAAATGTTTCTTTTCTCTATGTACATTTTTGGCACCTTTGTGGAAAATCAGTTGATTCTAAATGTGTGAATTTATTTCTGGGCTCTCCGTTCTGTTCCATTGGTCTATGTTTCCATAGTTTTATAATATATTTTGCCATCGGGAAATGTATCTGCTGCTTTATTCCTTTTTCTGAAGATGGATTTGTTTATTGTTGTCACTCATGGTTACTTGTGAATTTGAAAATTGTGTATGTATATCTGTGAAATAAAGTGCCATTGGAACCTGATAGAGATTCCATGTTGTGGTATGCACATTGTAACAAAATTGAATTTTCCAGTCTATGAACATGAGTTATCTTTAAATTTATTTCTGACTTAATTGCTTCCATCAGTGCTTTGTCGATTTTAGTATACTCCTTACTTAAGTTTACTTCAAGTAAGGTGCAATTTAAAATGACATTGCTTTTTTTAGTTTCCTTTTCAGCTAATTTATTGTTAATATTTAGAAGTCCAACTGAATTTTGTTGTTGATTTTTTTTTCTCCTGCAGCTCTACTGAATTCATTTATTTCTAACAGTTTTCATGGTGCCCTCAGGGTTTTCTCTGTATTAGAGAATGTCATGTATACCAGGAACAATTTTGCTTGTCTTTATTTCTTTTTCTTGCCCATTTTCCCTGACTGAGACTTCCAGTATTATGTCTCACAGAAATGATGGAAGCCAGCGTCCTTTATTGTTTCTGATGTAATAAGAAAAGCTTTCGGTTTTGAGCATGATGTTAGCTGTCAGCTTTTCCTATGTGGCCTTTATTATGTTAAAAATAGATTCCTTCAAAAAAATAGAATCTTTCTATTGCTAGTTTGTTGAGAAATTTTTTTTAATGTGGTGCTACTGAATTTTGTTAAATGCTTTTCCTGCATCCATTGAGAAAACCGTGTGAATTTTATCCTTGAGTCTGTTGATGTAGTGTGTCACTAACACAGTTTCATATATTGAACCATCCTTGCATCTCACAATTAAATCCCACCCAGTCATGATGTGTGATCCTCTGAATGTGCTGTTCAATTTAATGTGCTAGTATTTTGTTGAGGATTTTTGCATCTATTTTTGTCAAGGCTCTTCCCTATTAGTTTTCTTATGGTGCCTTAGTCTGGCATTGGTATCAAAGTAATGATGACCTCATCTAATGTGTTTGCAGTATTCCTTGAAGTGTAAAATTGAGTTGGTTATTTGAGCCCTTTCTTCTTTCTCATATGGTGTTTACTGCCGTGTACTGATTTCTTATTGCTGTGTTTGCTTCTTGCCATTGATTTTGGTGAGCTGTGCATTTGTTTTTATGGAGGAAGAAAAAATATTCTACACAGTCCACAACGTACAACAGTTTGACTTAAGATTGTAGATTTATGACAGAATGAAAGTGATTCCCACTCAGTAGAAATACTATTTCGAGTTTAAATTTGATCTTATCCCAGGCTTGCAAAATGCAGCACATCACAGGATCCTCTCTTGCCAGGCTGGCCAGTATGGCTGAGCTGCAGCTCTCAGTCAACCATGGAACCCTGAAAGTAAATCAATACTTGAGGGCACTGTGTTGCCAGCATTTTTTGGATAGGTCTATTCCATAAATTATTTAAACTCTTCAACATTTTATTATGAAGTCGGCTTTCTATTAGATTATGTTGCTCCATTTAGGTGGATATAGATGTTTGGGGTACAACTAAGGTAATCTAGTCTAAACTGTTACGGTTGTTAACTGTATTTAAATGTATTTTGGGGGCTGGGGATGTGGCATAGCAGGTAAAGCCACCACCTGCAGTGCTGGCATCCCATATGGGCGCCCATTAGAGTCCTGGCTGCTCCACTTCCAATCCAGCTCTCTGCTATAGCCTGGGAAAGCAGTAGAAGATGACCCATGTGGGAGACCCTTAAGAAGCTCCTGGCTCCTGGCGCAGCTCCAGCCATTGCAGCCAATTGGAGAGTGAACCAGTGGATGGAAGACCTCTCTCTCTCTCTCTCTCTCTCTCTCTCTCTCTCTGCCTCTCTTTCTCTCTCCATGTAAATGACTTTCAAATAAATAAATCATAAATGCAGTTTCAGCCTAAGATATTTTCAACTTATGTATCAACTTATGATACATTTGTTGGCGTGTAAGTCAAGGAGCATTGTTAGTCCTATACTTTGGTCCCAGTCTTTTGGTAAGCCTGTGCTCCTGAACTGTGAACTTCCCCAGAACTTCTCAGTATCTTTACCTCTTTAATGGTAATAGAATGGCTAGAAGATGTTGGCATGGGTGATTCTCTTCTCCCAGGTAAATTAATCTCTGAAAAGAACATCCAGCAGGATCATGTCTGGCAAATACAGACCTTGGGAAAAGCAGAATGGAACACTCTGGTATACTTCAGAATAGCTGTTTTCTCTGTCCCCGAGGATTCCTAGGGAATTTTTTTCACCTCTTCATCATGAGAATCCAGTAAGGCTCCTGGAGATAAAACTCACAGAGGTGGAAGATTGCCCCTGGTGACTGAACCCCTGAAGTTTTTGACTCATCTTTGCTCATGCTGAGCCTCTAGTAACTCATCAGTTACTGTAGTTCAGCTGTTCTCATGAGTTTGTGATGCTCCTACCTAGTGCTTCTCTGATCTGGGAGCCAGGGAGGAGAGTGTTTTTGGCCCTGTGACCTCAGTTCTCTGGCAAACTCAGAAAAATCGTTGATTATTCAGTTTTTCAGTTTTTTCGCCTGCTCATAGGATGCACTGGTGACTTCCAAGTCCCTGTTATGCCATACCAGAAATCAAAAGTCTGAAAAACATCTTTTTTTTCCAACATAATAGCAGATCATGAACATTTTTCTATCAATGATTATTTGTTTATTATGTATAAAGTCTATCAAAACTTTCACCACTGTTTTTCTCTTGTGGTTGAATATTTAGGTTAAAAGACAGACAGACAGACAGACTCAGGGCTGGTGTTGTGGTGTAGCAAGTTAAGCCACTGCTTGTGATACTGGCATCCCATATGGGTGTGAGTTCAAGTCCTGGCTGTTCCACTTCCAGTTCAGCTCCCTGCTAATGCTCCTGAGAAGGCAGCAGAAAATGGTTGAAGTACTTGGATACCCACCACCCATTTGGGAGATCTGGAAGGAGCTTTAGTTTCCTGGCTACGACCTGGAAGAGTTCTGCTGTTGTAGGCATTTAGGAAGTGAACCAGAGGATGGAGTATCTTTTTCTCTCTCTGTCTCTCCCTTTCTCTCTGACTCTTTCTTTACAATAAATAAATCTGTAAAAAAAAAAAAAAAACCTGGCTATAATAAGCCATGCTATGGGAACATTCTTTCATCTACGTCTTTGGGCATTTGCTCACTTCTCAATCCATAATTTAAACACTTTTAAGTAGAAGGGGATGAATGTGAGTGTTTTCCTGAAGTCCCTAGCAGTGCACAAGTATCCTCATTACCCCATCCCTCCCAATGTAAAATATTAATATTTTTAAACTTTCATAAATAGAATAGACTGAAAATTCAATTGATTCTTATGAATCCCATGTTGTCTTACTTCAAAAATTCTTCCAGTACCTTGCATTCTATAACATAGTACCCTTTGTGATTAATGATGTATTAAACTTTTAAGGTCAAAACATAAAAAAAGCATTCCATGGCTTTAGTGAAATACGTTTTAATCAAAAAAAATTTGTACTTTCTATCTATTAAAAAGTCATTGAAAAAATAATTGATCCCTACATGTCTATTCCCTAAAGCTCCCATGGACCACAGGGTCCCTGTACAAATATTTTATTTTGAAAGGCAAGGATTTCTGTGTGACAGCTTTACAGTGGTGAGGAAATGGTAGGCTTCACCATAGTGATAGTCCCAGTACAGTGTGGGTCATGCTCGCAGGATTAAATGCTTTCCATTTCTATTTTTACTTTACCTTCAATCAAAAAAGGGAGGAAACGCCATTAACCTCATGTTAGCTTTAGGGCCTCACTTCAATACCACTTTATCTAAATTTAGCTGCATTCCTTCCTCTTTAAACTGTTTGTTTATAGCAGCTAAAAAGTGACCATAAAATTCTAATGGTTGTACTATGAAATATAGACCCCGAGGTAATCAGTTTCTTTCTAATTTAGACCTCGTGATGGAGACCAGATGGCACACAAATAAAATCAATTTTAAGAAAAATGCAAGAATGATAAAATACTAATTCTTTAACCACCTTCATTTTAATTTAATCTTTTGAGACACAAGACAGACAAACACACACACACACACACAGATGAAACAGAGAGCTCTCATCCATTGATTCACTCTCCGAATATTTGCAATGTCTGGGACTAGGTCAGGAATGAAGCCTGAAGCTGTTCATGCAATCCAAGTCTCCCAAGTGGGTGATAGGAGCTGAATTCCTTGAGCCATCATTGCTACCTCTCAAGAAGATTATCAGGAAGTTGGAGTCAGGAGCCAGAGGTGGGACTTCCACCCATATTAGGCATTAAGATACATGTCCACTCCTCCCACCTTCATCCTTTTAAATTTTTTTTTATTTGACAGGTAGAGTTATAAACAGTGAAAGGGAGATAGAGAGAAAGGTCTTCCTTCCTTTTATTCACTCCCCAAATGGCCGCCACGGCCAGCGCTGCACTGATCCAAAGCCAGGAGCCAGGTACTTCTTCCTGGTCTCCCATGTGAGTGCAGGAGCCCAAGCACTTGGGCCATCCTCCACTGCCTTCCCGGGCCACAGCAGAGAGCTGGACTGGAAGGGGAGCAATCAGGACCAGAACCCATCGCCCACATGGGATGCCGGCGCCACAGGTGGAGGATCAACCAAGTGAGCAATGGCACTGGCCTCCACCTTCATTTTTAAAATATCTGTTCCAGAAGAACTTTATGAAAAAGATAATGACACTATTTAGATTTGTGGTAATTAAATATCTTCATTATTAGAAAAAAATTCCTGAATCAATATAGGCATAATGGCATTAGCAAATATGTTATTTTATGTAAATTATTTAAATTAGAACTTTGTATTCCATAGAAAGCCTTCATTGAAGATATGCCATTTTATTTATTTGTTTTTTAAAGCCATACTTATTTATTTATTTGAAAGCCAAAGTTACAGAGGGAGAAGGAGAAGGAGAGAGAGAGAGAGAGAGAGAGAGAGAGAGAGAGAATCTTCCATCTTCTGGTAAACTTCCTAGATGGCCACAACAGCCATAGCTTCATCCAGGTCTTCCATGTGGGAGGCAGAGCTCAAACACTTGCATCATCTTCTGTTTCTTTTCCTGGGTCATTAGCAGGGAGCTAGATAGGAAGTGGAGCAGCCAGGACACAAATTGCCACCCATATAGGATGGTAGCATCCGTGGTGGTGGCTTTCCTGGCTATATCACATGGGTCTCAGGGACCCAACTATTTGAGCTGTCACTGATTGCCCTGAAAGTGCACATTATCAGGAAGCTGGAATTATGTGCAAAGCTAAGACTCAAAGTCACTCCAATGCAGGATGTGGATGTCCCGCATAGCAGCTTAACTGCTGTGCCAAACACATGCTCCTGTATCAAGATCTGTAAAATGGTAACAAAATAAATGTCTCTCACAAGGATTTGATGGAAATTAAAGGGTTAATAGGCATAACAAAGCCTCAAAATAACAGTTATATAATGTATGGTGCTCTAGTAATTTTAGCTATTATATTTAAGGAGGTAAAGTTTGAGATGCAATGAAAAATTAAGATATATTTAGGAAAAATAGCCAACTCTGCTTGACCTTTTGGATTTTAGGTTTAAGGAAGAAATTTTTTAAAAAATCTCAGATTGTGGATTGAATAGTGGGTAACAGGTGATATCAGTCACGGAGATAAGGGTAAGAAGAAGAAAGCATAGTGTGAAAGGCAAAATTTGTGGGTATGCTTGGGACACATGGGATCTGAATTTGAATTCAAGACATCCAAAATACCAAGCAGGCACTTGCAACTAAAGTTTTGGAGCTCATTTGAGAGATGTAGCTTAGAAACACACAACTGTGCGTCATTTGGGTAGAAGTAGGAATTGAAAGGAAGGTTGAATGGACAGAGCGCAGAGAATGAAAGCTGCATGCAACAAAGGAATGTACAAGGTACACAGAGCAGGTTTCAGGCAAAATTGAAGTGAACAAACAATCTTTCTACCCTAACCTCACAAGCTTGCTCATTTCCTTCTCCTCTGTGTTGAGGCAATTGTCAGTGAATCCTGCTTCTAGTTGCCCATTCAATGAGGAAGAAAGAATGTATGAGCAATTGTGGACCAGCCACTGCCTGCTAAGTGTTCTGCAGTGAAGAAGGCATGTGCATCCTCTGCTCTCATAGCTGTGACAAATATCACGCAGGGCAAACGCTGAGCAAAGAACTGGAATAAGACCAGGCAATGAATGAGATTGAATGACTACACTAGTTTGGATGAACGGGGAAGGGCTTTCTCTGAGGAGGCAATATTTAAGCTGAGAATTTAAGGATAAAATGGAGGCTAAACTTGGTCATCAAGTAGAAGAATTTCCAAAATTTATCCTTTCTTAGAAATAAGTCAGTTCTAGTCCCGGTCGGGGCACCGGATTCTGTCCCAGTTGCCCCTCTTCCAGGCCAGCCCTCTGCTGTGGCCCGGGAGTGCAGTGGAGGATGGCCCAGGTGCTTGGGCCCTGCACCCCATGGGGAGACCAGGAAAAGCACCTGGCACCTGGCTCCTGCCATCGGACGAACGCGGTGCGCCGGCTACAGCGCGCCATCCGCGGCGGCCATTGGAGGGTGAACCAACGGCAAAAGGAAGACCTTTCTCTCTGTCTCTCTCTCTCACTGTCCACTCTGCCTGTCCAAAAAAAAAAAAGAAATAAGTCAGTGGGCTCATGCAGCAGATAGAAGCACTATACAGTTATTGGGAAGGAGTGGTAGAAAATAAACTAAGAGAAATACTCAGAGACCAGGTTGGGTAAGGTTTTGTAAACCCTAGGGAAAAGTGTAAACATGGGTCTGGTACACTTTTAAGCCATTGGAATATTTTAACCAAGCAACTGTCACAACTCAATTTATGTTTTTAAAATATCAGTATGTCTTCTCTATGAGAATATAACAGAGCAAGTATAGGAGAGAAGCAAGGAGATAAATTAGAAATCTAGTCCTGGAATCCATAGAAAAGGGATATGGTAATTTGCACAGGACTGAGATCATGCAATATAAACAGAGAGAATTAAACAAAAGTAATTGAATATGAGCTGAACATGACTCTTAGATTTTAGTTGTTTGTAGCACAATGGTACACAGTCATAGACTGAAATGGAGATTGACAGAAGAGCAAGTTGAAGACTGGGAGATCAAATGTTCCATGTACTAGGTACTCAAGTTGAAAATAGGAGTCTGGTGTATTTGAGAAAACTTAGGGCAATAAATACAGATTTTCATGTCTTGGCACAAAGATAGCATTTAAAACCATGGGGAATGATGAGCACCCCTTAGGAGAATGTGTAGATACAGAAGAGAAACTGGTATGGAGGCAGAGGAAATAAAAGCAAAAAGGAGCAACTGATGATATTGGGGAAAAAAATTGGAAGAGTGTGGTGTTACAGAAGCCATGAGAAGAAGGTTCCCGAAATGGAGGGAGTTGTTATCTGTGCTAAATGTAGTGAGGAAAATAAAGGTAAGAGCCAAAGGCAGCCAGTGTGGACAGTCTTGAGCCTTCCTTTCCCATATACACCTCATATTCAAGATACTTGGTGACATAGTATCTCCAGAATTTACCTGTTTTGTGTACTATTCTCTCAAAGTATTTCATTGGACTAGTCACCTACTCCATTAAATCAAGTTATGCAACATAAGAAGCGATAAAGTAAGAGAAACATTTTGAGATGTAAGTGTTCTTGTTTCTCAACCAATATTATTCCTTTGTCCTGTTTTCCAGGGTGGTTTCGGTAAGAAATATCCTTTACTGAATAAGACTTTAAAAATTAGATTTCTGCAACTTCATAATTACCTTTTGGTTCTTGAATTTAATGTAACTAAGCTTTCCTTGGAATATCAACTTTGCTGATACAGTTACAAATTTCTTCAGGTTCCTTGACAGTTAATCACCCTACATCAATTGGTACTGTCCTTAAGAGTAAGATGTAAAAATGATGATAAGAGCATTATCTGTGCTCGTGGTCTTGGAGCGTGAGCTGCTTTTTACATTTCATAGTTATTAACAAAAGTTGACTCAGCATAGCGAATGTCCCCTCCACAACTCATATGAATGGTGTTTGGAGGAGGGGCCTTTGAGAACTGATTAGGTCACGGTGGCTTCACTTTCATGAATGGACAAATACCATTATTTTAGGAGTGGATTGGTTATGGAGTGGTCTCTTTCAAAAGAAGAAATTTCAATCCCATGTCTTCCTCCTCCTCCTCCTTATTATTTCTCCTCCTCCTTCTCCTCTCTCTCTCCCTTTCTCTCTTCTCTTCTCTTCTCTTCTCTTCCCTTCTCTCCTCTCCTCTCCTCTCCTCTCCTCTCCTCTCCTCTCCTCTCCTCTCCTCTCCTCTCCTCTTCTCTTCTCTTCTCTTCTCTTCTCTCTTTCTCTCTCTCTCTCTCTCTCTCTCTCTCTCTCTCTCTCTCTCATGTACTATCTCACCAGGTGAGATTTTCCAGTGTATGACACCACAAGAAAACATTAACTACATACAAGCAACATGTTCTTGGACTTCCCACTCTCCAAAACCATGAGACAAGTTAATTTCTGTTTGTTATTAATTATTCAGTGTTATCCATTCAGTTAAAGCAGCAGAAAATAGACTAAATACAAGAGACAAAAGAGAGAATTCATGACCTGCTATTGTTTGGTAGAGACTCAAAAAGTTTCTATATTTCTTCACATTTCTAAGAAAGATTACTGGGTTTCCAACATTTCAAGCTGGACTGTGTTCAATCTAGTTCATCCTTGAACTATATTTGATTTGAACTTTTGCCCCTATAAAGTGTTTTCTATCACCACCGGCAATAAATTTCACAATAAAAGTCATGCTATGCTTGGAAATTTTTTTTTCTTTGAGAAATGTCTGTTTAGATCTACTGACCATTTATTAATTGGATTATTTGGGGTTTTTTGCTATCTAGTTATTCACATACTCGTAATTAACCCCTTGTCAGATGTATAGTTTGTGAATAGTTCCTTCTGTTCTGTAGCTCTTCTCTTTACTTTTTGCTTTCTTTACTATGGAGAAACTTTAAATTTTATGAAATCCCATTTGTCTGTTTTTGTTTTTGTGTCCCATACTTATGGATCAGAACCAAAAACCCTTTACCCATTCTAATGTCCTGATGTTTTCTGCTAGTCTGTGTTGAATTTTGTACATGGTGAGAGATGGGGTCTAGTTCCATTCTTAGTCATGTGGGTATCCAATTTTCCAGTAACATTTATTGAACAAAATGGCCAGGCATTAATTTGTTGTGTTCATTAGTTCCAGGAGCTACTTCTTATCCTTTTATTACTCATCTTATATGGCATGAAAAAAGGAACCAGACGCAATGTCACAGTAGGAGAAAAACAGCACTCAGTCTTATATAACCTACAAAGATCCCTCTTCAGATACAAATATTCAGTGGGGTGGGAACTTGTGCAGCAACAAAGAGGTTAAGATGCCACTTGAGCCATTGTGTCCCATATTAAAGTGCCTGGGTTTGAGTCCTGACTCTGATCTCCAATCTGCCTTCCTACTAATAGGCATTCTGGGAAATAGCAGGTAATGGTTCAGGTGGTTGGGCCCCTGCCACCCATATGGGAGAACTGAGATTGAGTTCTGGGCTCTTGGCTTTGGCCTTGTCCAATCCAAGATGGTGAAGGAATTTTGGGGAAAGAACCAAGATATGGAAGAAATTTCTCTTTCTCCAATTTTGTGTCTCTGGATTTCAAATAAATAAAAAGTAAATAAACAAATATTAAAACAATTAGTTTAAAATACCCAGATAGGTTAATAATAAGGGGATGGAAAAAGAAATACCATGCTAACACTAATCAAAGGCAAGTTGGGTAGCTGTAGTCATTTCAGACAGAACAGATACTCAGAACAGTGATGACCACAGGCATTGTATGATTAAAATGGAGTCAACTTTCTAATATACAATAACCCAAATGTATTGTATTTACTTAAGAAAATAAGCACCAAAACACTCGAGGCAATAATTGATACAACTGAAAGTTGAAATAGTAAGCGTCTATGCTTAAAGTTCAAGGGCAAGTACATAGCCTAGAAGTTAAGATGCTCTCCTATCTTATCCTACTGTCTGGGTTCCATTCCAGCTTCCAGCCTGGCAACAGATACCCACTAATGCATAGGCTAGGAAGCAGCAGCTATGGCTCAAGTAATCGTGTTCCTGCCCCATGAGGAAGATCTGGTTGGCGTTCCCAGCTCCTGGCTTTGGCCCAGCCCTGGCCACTGAGGGCATCTGGGGAGTGAACCAATAGATGGAAGTGCTCGCTCTCTCTCTCTCTCTTTCCATTTCAAATAAATATAATAAATGATTTAAAAACACTCCCATTTGGGGAATGAACCTGCAGATGGAAGATCTCTCTCTCTCTCTCTCTCTCTCTCTCTCTGTCTCTCTGGCTCTACATCTCCCTGTAGCTCTGCCTTTCAAATAAATAAAGTAAATCTTTGAAAAGAAAAAAAAACCCAAGTTAGCAATATTAAAAATAACAGCTATTACTAATGATTTAATGAAAATAATAATAATAATAAATGCTATCCATAAACCTATGTCCAAAAATTTGGTGACTTGGATAAAATGGACACATTCCATGAAAAACAGATGCCACTAAAATTCATAGAAGGAGAAACACATACTCTAAGTAGGCATACATCTACTAAAGAAATTAAGATAATCAATATATACCTAAAATAAATCAGGCCCAGATAGTTTTGCACGTAATTTCAACTGAACATTTAAAGAAGAAATAATATCAATTCTACACAATCTCTTCAGAAAATTGAAACAGGGGAAATCCTTACTGACTCATTTTAGGAGGTCAGAATCTCAATAACAAAAGTACATGAAAATAGTACAAAAAAGAAAACAACAGAACAATATTTCTCATAGGTGCAAAAGAAAGCATTCCTCAACTGAATATGAGCAAATTGAGTTCAACAATGTATGGAGTTATATACTATTTCCAGCATTTGTTCCAGGTATGCAGAGGTGGCTTAATATTTGAAAAACTGTATCAACAGACCAGGAAGAAATATTGTGTAATCACATTGATTTATACAGAAAAAGCACTTGTTCAAATCCAGCCAGCGCTGAGGCTCAATAGGCTAATCCTCCACCTAGAGGCGTCGGCACACCAGGTTCTAGCCCCGGTCGGGGCGCCGGATTCTGTCCTGGTTGCCCCTCTTCCAGGCCAGCTCTCTGCTGTGGCCCGGGAGTGCAGTGGAGGATGGGCCAAGTGCTTGGGTCCTGCACCCCACGAGAGACCAGGAGAAGCACCTGGCTCCTGGCTTCGGATCAGCGTGGTGCGCCGGCCGCAGCGCGCTGGCCGCGGTGTCCATTGGAGGGTGAACCAGCGGCAAAGGAAGACCTTTCTCTCTCTCTCTCTCACTGTCTACTCTGCCTGCCAAAAAAAAAAAAAAAAATCCAAGAGCCATGCACTATTTTTTAAACTTCTCAGAAAACAGAGTAGAGAAGAATTTCTCAACTTGATGAAGAACAGCTACGAAGAAGCTGTAAAGACCTGTACACTTAATAATGATGAGCTAGACTCTTAAACCCTTTTGGATGAGGAACCAGGCAAGATGTATCCACTCTCCACTCCAATACAACATCGCAATGAAAATGAGTGTCAATCAAGCATGACTCCAATTTTTTAGCTAAAATATTTTTGAGATTGAGTTAATATAAAATTAATCATTTTAAAAACAATACTATATGTGCTTAATTGAAAAATGTACATATTTATCATGTAAACATTTTTTGAAATAATATACATTGTAGAAAGGCTAAATTGGGTTAATGAACAAAATTAATCATCTTAAAATGAACAATTCAATGGCATTTACTGCATTCACTATGTTCTGAAGCTACTCCCTCTGTCTAATTCCAAAATATTTCTTTTACTTTAAACAAAATTTCCTAGTCGCTCCTACACAATCAGACCTTGGCAGCTACCAATCTGCTCCCTGTTTATGTGATGTATGTATTCTATGTATTTCATGCAAGTGGGATCTTATTATTTGTGACTTTTTGTGTCTCAATTATTTGACTTTTAGCATAATGTTTTCTAGGTTCATCTACATGTAGAATGCATGATAAATTCATTCTTTTGGAGGGTTGGGTAGTATAATATATGCATATGTAAATTTTTCATTCATTTTTGGATATATAAGTACTGTCATGAAAATTTACGTTCAAGGACTTGAGCACCTGTTTTCAATTATGTTATGCATATAAATGAACTAGAATTACTGGGTGATACAGTTAGCCTGTGTTTAGCTTATTGAGAAATCATCAAGCTGTTTCACACAACTTAACTGGATATGAAGTGGTATTTCGTTGTGGTTTTCATTTGCATTCTCTTAATGACTAATGATGTTGAACCTCTTTTCATGTGCTTATCATATTTTCTTTGGAGAAATAGCTAAGACCTTTGTTTTCATTAGTGAGTAATGAACCATTTCATACCCTTCTGGTATGTGTGACATCAACAGTTACAACTTCTAAACCAAACGTGGGGTGGGAAACAATACCATCTTTGCAACACCTAGCTATTACAGTAAGACTAGGAAGTTAAAATGATAAGATTATATGAAAGTGTTATAATAGCTATTTTAGAAAGACAAATGGTACTAGAAAATTACAAATTGTAAAGTAAGATGATATACATGCCTGTCAATCACATAATCAAGGCATGAGATAAGGAAAACCACCAATGATCACATTAAGACAAGAAGTCACTTCAAGTTATAATCTCATTTCTAGTTTGGGCATTTATATAATTGTATACTATAAGATTCTTGTCAAAGATAAAATCATGGCAATAACAAATTTCACACCAATAATTTTTTTAATTAATTATTCATTAGGAGGTGGTTGTACAACTAAAAATTCTTGCCACTTAGTAAAATCTGAGATTTCAAAGGACAGTATAATTGTATGTAGTAAACATATTATCTCTAATTCTATCATCCAACAAAATATACTACCTGTCTTTGTTCAATGTTTTCTTATATGTAATTAAACAGATGTATCACTTTATTGCTTCTCCAGATACTGCTCATACTAATTCTCATCTACATGAGATGGAATACAATATACTGGTTAAAGCATTCCATTCATTTTATAAAAATCATAAAAAGCAACAGTGAAGAATTGATGCTATCAAGTTTAAATCATATGTACAGTAATCTTTTGTTAAAAACAATCACTCCAACACGGAAAAATGCTATATTCATATATCAAAAGACATATCCAAAATATGTAAGTATGTTTTACACTTTAGAATGGAATAGACAATTTGATGAAGATATAGATAAAAATTATGAGCAATTAGGAAGAAATATACAAATGGCAAAAATTTGAAGAGATGCTCAATTTTGCCAATTATTAAACAAGTTCAAATTAAAACAAAATGCTATTCAGCAGCCATCAAGTTAACCAAAAAGTTTATGCCTAGTATTATTGACAATGGAATGAAGTGGATATTGTGATGAAACATAAATTGGTACGAGGGGCTGGTGTTTTGGCACAGTGCGATAAGCCATCCCTACAATACCGGTGTCCCATATGAGTGCCGGTTTGAGTCCCAGCTGCTCCACTTCTGATCCAGCTTCCTACTAATGCACCTGAGAAACAGTGATGGATTGGCCAAGTACATGGGCCCCTACCACCAATATGGGAAATCAAGATGAATCTCTTGGCTTCTTCTTGGCCCAACCTCAGCCATTGTGTCCATTTGAGGAGTGAATTAGCTGATGGAAGATCTCTCTCTCTCTAGCTCTTCCTCCCTTCTTTTCTGCAACTCTGCCTTTAAAATAAATAAGCAGGTCTTCCAAAAAAAAAAAATCCTTACCAATCTTTGGAGAGTAAACTGACAACTCCAGAGAAAGGAAGTTTGTATACTTGAACACAGTGACTCTCAGCCATGGGCAATTTTGACGCTCAGGGGACACTGGGAAACTTTTGGAGACAGATTTGGTTTCATAGCCATGGAAATGTTACCAGCATCAGGAGTGAGCATCAGTGTAAGTAAGGAGTGTTCACCAGCATTATACAACACATACAACAGCATCCAAAAACAAGGAAGTATTTGGACCAAAGTGTCAATAGAGTCAAAGTAAGAAATCTTCATTTAAATTGAAAGACAGAGACAGACATACAGAGGGAATAAAAGAGATATCTTCCATCCTTGAGTTCACTCTTCAATGCCCACATCAACTAGAACTGAACCAGCCTGAAGCCAGGAGCTGGGAACTCAGTCCAAGTCTCCCCATGGATGGCAGAGACCCAATCACTGGAGACATCTACTGCTGCCTCCCAGAATGTGCATTAGAAGGACGCAGTAACCAGAAGCAGAGATGAACCTCGAACACAAGCACTCTGATATGGGACGGGGTATCCAAAAGGGCAGTGTAGCCACTACACCAAATGCTAACTCCAAGAAATCCTACTGAACACAAAGAAGTTTCATCTCTCCATCTCTCTCTCACTTCTGTGAAAACACACTAAGCCAAAGGGAAATATGTGCAAGGATTTTCAGCACCAATGTTGAGACTGTAATTTAAATTCAATAAAATTCATCCACTTAAAGTATATACTTAGTATATTCATAAATATGCAACTATTACCACAAGCTACATTTAGAATATTTTGGCTACTCCTAAAGGAAATGTTGTACATTTGAGCAGTTACTTTTCCCTTCCCTAAATCTCCTAGTTATTGGAAATCTCCAATCTACTCTTTGATCTCTTTGGGTTTGCCTGTTCTGGATATTTAATATAAGAGGAGTAGCACAATATGTTATCCTTTATGATGGGCTTCTTAACGTTTTGTCTTCAAAGCTCATCTACTAACAAGTCTGCCGTCCTTTCAACCCTGAATAATACTTCATTGTACGCATATACTACATTTCATTTATCCATTTGCCAACTGATAGGCATTTTAATTGTTTCTGCTTTTTGGTGATTAAAAACAAACTTGCTATGATTATTTATCATAATATGATTTTAATGCAGCACTGTCTGTAATATGGTGAAACTTGTAAATGAATAAGACTGAGTAAAATTCTCTATATTCATAAGCTATGCTAGTTTAACATAATGGGCAAAAACCATCATTCCCAGACTTTGTCACTAATTGTATTATACAAGTGCAAACAAAGTCAGTAGAGAAGTCAGCAATTCTTGACATTCCAATTTGCATCCCTACTTGGGAATGAATTTGAATTTGCAGGTAATAATATTCTTTCATTTCCAAAGATGTAAAATGAGGCAGGGGGAAGGGAACTATATCTTTCCTGGATAAAAATTTTGTTGAAGACCATTTCTATTACACAAAATGGTTTCTCTACCATTTGTGATAGGCATAAAAAGATTTTTTATTTACTCAGAAAATGCTGATGTTAGGGAACTTAAGTGGAAATTCAACATAATCTTTAGGCCTCAAGTGCCTTTGTGTTTTATATGCTTCCATTCATAGTAGAAATTATATGCTTGTTTGAGTTGTGGCAACATCATACTAGGATATGCAAGCAAACACCTGAAATATCCAATAAACATATACGTAAATCTTTTTTTCTAAACACAATTTATTACTCTATGCATTAAACTATAACATAATTAGATACAAATGCAAATAAAGTAAAAAGATTTTTATTGCAGTGATGTAATATATTTGTCCTTACTTTTATGTGCTTTTCAAGAAAAACTATTAAATCAATAAATATCATGGTTATATGGTGGTCAAATGCAACATAGATTATTTCTTTTATTTTTGATCATTTTCAACAATTCACTCATTGCTTTATTCCTGATACCGACAAGAAATATAATTGTTTATTTCTCTCTCCATGCAGAGAAATGTTCTTAAGTTTCAGTTATTTGTGGTAATACGCATCATAGCCTACGGACTTTAGAACAAGCTGATTTTTTTTTTAAAAAAATGGATCAATTATACTAGAAAATCTATGAAATGTTTCTATGAGTTAATTTCCATCATTTGTCAGTTTCTTTTGGAAAATATGAGACTCTTACTTGTATATGTACAAGTATTAAAAAGAGGGAAGGAAAGTTGTTCAAAGGAAGCATATAAGTGATGATTTCAAATCTAATTATCTCTGTGTTTAATACCAAAGAGCTGATGTTAATAGTCATAATCTTTGTCATGAAATATCATATTGTTTAATTCCTGAAACTATATTTTCCCCACTATTTTTTGAACTATTTCTATTTCTTCTTACAAACTCCTTAAATTATCATATAATTCTAGTGCAAATAGAAAAACATAATAGAGTAAAAATAATATTATAAGAAAAAGAGAAAGTTTCTTTAAAAAACATAATTGCCAGCACCCAGGGTTCTAGTCCCAGTTGGGGCGCCGGATGGGAGAGGGAGTAGGAGATGGGATGGGAGAGGGGGTGGGAAGGCAGATATGAGGGGAAGAACCAGTATATTCCTAAAGCTGTACCTATGAAATTTGCATTCATTAAATAAAAGCTTTCTTTAAAACATAAAAAATAAAATATTGCTTTAAAAAGATTAAGGAAATTCATTTGAAAAGATTCAACATTGCTTTCTACATATTAGATACAGAAGGAATATACCTCAACATAGTAAGAGAAACCTTATATAACCATGTCATACTTAGTGGTGAAAAACAGAAATTCCTTCCTCTAAGATCAGAAACAAGACAAGGATTCTACTCTTGTCTATTGTATTTAATTATATTTTACCAGAAGTCCTTGATCAGGAATTAGACAAGAAAAAAATAGAAGTCATCCAAATCACAAAGTAAACAGAGCAATTGTCTCAGTTTGCAGATGAAGTGATTTTATATGGAGAAATCCCAAAGACTCCAGTAAAAAACTGCTAGAATTTAAAAAAATATTGGTAAAGTTCAGGATACAGACCCAACATACAAAATCAATTGCATTTCCATGTAATAATAAATATAATAAAAATAATATATTTAGTGAAGATACAGGATATAAAATCAACCTACAAAATTTGCTGCATTTCTATGCATTAACAATGTATAATAACAATGAAATATTTGAAAAATTTGTAGTTAATAATTAGATCTCTGAAAAAGAAGTTAATAATATAATTCCATTTATAATAACAACAAAAATAAAATACTTAAGAGTAAATATAACCAAGGATTTGAAAGATCTGTACATTGAAAACTATAATATATTGATGAGAGAAACTGAAGAACACGCAAACATATTTGAAGGTATCCCATGTGAAAGGACTAAAAGATTATTATTAACATGCCATACTATACAAATCCCTATCAAATTGCCAATGGTGCTTTTCACAGAAACAGAAAGACAATATTAAAATTCAAATGGAACCACAGAAGTTCCTGGGTAGTCAAAGCAATCTTGGGCAGAAAGAATAAAGCTGGGATCATCACTACCTGATTTCAAAATACACTACGAAATTAGACTAATCAAAACAGCATGTGCCTTGTAGAAAGGCAAACATATGGACCAGGAACAGGACAAGAAGCTCAGAAACACTTGCACATATATGTGGTCAATTGATCTTTGAGAAGAATGTCAAGAAAACATCACCGGGAGAAGACACCTTTTTGATGCATAGATAGTGTTAGGAAATCACAATCCATGTGCAGAATGAAATTGGATTCTTCATCATACCGTATACAAAAACCAGTTCAAAATGTATTAAAAATTTAGAGGTAAGATATGAAACTGTAAAAGTACTAGAAGAAAACATAGGGAAAATTTTCTTGACATTAGTCTAGGCTATGATTTTTTTTTTTTTACTCTGACATCAAAAGCACAGGCAATAAAAGCAAAAATAGACATATAAAATGGTCTGAAACTGAAACTCTTCTGCACATTAAAGGAACTAATCAATAGGGAGAAGAGACCATTTACAGAAGTGAAGAAAATATTTGCAAACCAGACAACTGATGAGGGGTTAATCACCAAAATACAAAAGGAACTCTGATCAGCAACAATAACAACACACACAAAAACAGAAAATGAACACAAAACTAAATAGATATTTCTCCAAAGAAAAATACGAATGGTCATTAAGTATATGAAAAAATACTTAACGTCACTAATCATCATAGATATATAAATAAAAACCACAATGAGATTTCATCTCACACATGTCAAAATGACTTATTAAAAAGACTAAATTAGTATTGATGAGGATGTGGATAAAAGAGAACCCTGGAACACTGTTGATAGGAATGTAAATTGCTATAACCATTATGAAAAGCAGTATGGAGACCCCTTCAAAAAATGTAAAATATAACTACCAGGTAATCAAGCAATCTCACTTCTGGAAATACATACAAAGAAGTTGAAACTTGGATCTCACTCTCCTGGCCGTTGTGATAGTACTCACATTATCCTACATGTTGAATTGATCAATGTCAATCAATAAATGAATGTATACAAGAAATGTCCCATTGCATATGTGCATGCATACAGTGGTAGTAATGATACGTTATCCAGCCTTTAAAAATAATTTGCAATTTGGGACAACATGGATGAACCTAGTAGTTGCCAGGAACTAGGGAATGGGAGAAAGGGGCAACAATGGCGAAAACCATGTTTTGGTTATGCAAGACAAAAATGTCTTAGATCAAAAGTACAGCATGCCGGCCAGCATTGTGGCTGATGGATAAAGTTGATGCTTACTGTGCCAGCAATCTCATATCAGAATATCCATTGCTTTACCAGCTCTCTGCTTATAATATAGCTCCCTGTTAATGTGCCTGGGAAAGCAATGGAAACAGCCCAAGTGCTTGGGTCTCTGTCACCTATGTGGGAGACCTGGATAGAGTTCCTGATTCCTGCTTTAGGTGTGGCTTGCCCCAGCCATTATCACCATTTGGAGATTGAAACAGCTGATGGAAGATCTCTCTCTGTCCTTCCCTCTCTGTTAATCTGCCTTTGAAATAAATAAATCTTTCCTAAAACGCACAGAATGGAAATTATAGTCAATAATACTTTATCATATACTTGATAAAGAAAATAGATATTAAATGTTGCCAAGCATGAAACATGAAACTATGTGAGATGACTTTACTTTGCTGGATTGTGTTCACCAATTCACAATGTATATATACATTTATCAAAATATCTTTTTGTACAACATAATTTTTCTTTAATTACATCAATTAATCACACCAGTAAGACTGGCTTTAAAAAAAGCAAGGAAAAAAAGAAAGAATGTGATTTGAGAAATGACTGTCTGAAGGAACCATAAATCATATAAGAAATCTGAAAGAAAGACAATTGAGTAAATCTAAAAACAGGAAAAAAATAATATACATACCTGCCAAGCCAAAACTAATGCTTTTTGTTAAACAAGAGAATTTACGTACTGTATGGAATGTGTCATAGGGAATATAGCCTCCCCTTATTCTCCTCCGTTGTAATTATATAATCATTGCTGAATTTCAATTTACCTTTGATCTAGTAGGTATTCCAGGCAGCAAATGTAAAATATGTAATGAATAAAGTTGCAATGTTTTCTAGCCCAATTACTGTGCATTACCTAAAATTTAGGAGATCAACTCAGCTGTTTAATACCTACTCCACAGTTTCTTTTTCTTTATTAGAGAAAATTTAAATTATTAGGTAACTGACTTTTGGATTATCACAGAAAGTGTTAACTGATAGCTAAAGAGAAAACCAATTCAAACTTCAAAATTATTATAACATTTCCAAGTTGATATCCAACCAAAATTTCAATGTCCAGCTCAATTATCAGTTGCATTTGTAAGTGAAATGTGATCACAGAAGACGAGTGGTGACAGAGCAGAAGTGAAATATTACCTTATTAAGGATCAGTTTTCTTGATTCACAGTCTTTTATGACTAGTGTGATCTCTGTGGGAAAATTACTGCAAAGTGGTTGTAAACATATCCTGAGGACATACTTATTTGCTTCAAATGATAGAAATGGAATTCTTAAGTCCTGTGTTAGATACTGCTTGGTTTTAAGCTCTCGCAGCAGGTGAGGCTCAACCAACCACCCAGTGCAGAGCCATCTGCAGCTACATGTCTGAAGTCAACCCTGACCCCAGGACAAAGGGATTGGAAGAGCACAAGTTCATACTTGCAGAGAATTTATCAAGCCAATTTTGCTGCCTGCCTTTAATTTTATCTCTGGTTTTACTTTCTTGCCTGATTAAGTCACAGTGTTATCGCAATTCTTGACAATAAATGACTTTTTTATTTCTTGTGTTTCAGCCCTTATCTTGGCAGCCTGCATGACCTTCTGTCTTACTCTCAGTGATCTCTTTCCTAGAAAATGAAATTCTCCCCCTACGCCCAGGTTAATGACCGATGCCTCCATATGCCATTAACCTTGGAGATACTGTGTGTCTAACAGACTATTTCCTCTTTCTGAATTCCCAATACATCGTACTCTTTCCTGCCAGCATTGTCCGTGCAGTTTGGATAACTTCCCATTGTCCACTGCCAGAATTTTGAAATCATATTATGACTACTGAAATAGATCTTATTAGCATCTACAGCCAGATTATTCATCAGTTCATTCAATCATTCATCCATCATTTTAGCCATGCATAGATTCATTTATTTATCCTTATATCTGTCAAAGATTTTAAAAATGCATCTTTGTGCTGGAATTTTGTTGAGATATTGAGGAGCATGACCTTAAAATAGTACAGAAACAGTTTATGAATATTGGAACTGTGTTAAACGTTTTTAAAGATGGGAGCACCATTAATAGAGGCAGAATAAAAACAAATTAATTTAAGAAAAATAATGAAATCTATTTAAAATATTAAGTATCTAGAATGACCCCAGACCCTTGTTATGGTAGATAGTATCCATGGACCAGCAGTATTGCCCTTGACTAGGATGTAGAATTTTACACTTTCCTTTATTGATGTACTTAATAAGAGTCTGAATTTCAACAAGACTCTCACGTGATTATTATACTTTTTTTGACAGGCAGAATTTAGTGAGAGAGACAGAGACAGAGAGAAAGGTCTTCCTTCTGTTGGTTCACCCTCCAATGGCCGCTGCGGCCGGCGCTGATCCGAAGCCAGGAGCCAAGTGCTTCCTCCTGGTCTCCCATGCGGGTGCAGGGCCCAAGCACTTGGGCCATCCTCCACTGCACTCCCGGGCCACAGCAGAGAGCTGGACTGGACAAAATCCGGCGCCCCAACCGGGACTATACTCTTGAAAACTCGAGGGCCACTGTTTTTCTAAACCATTTGGATTAAAACGTTCAATAAGTACCTCCAAATACTGGCTTCCAACTCAGAGACAAGAAAATGGAAGTAATGAACGCATTGATGCATGTGTGTTAGGCGAGCCAAAGCCAGTGTGTGAAGTGAGAGGAGCGCGTTGCAGACAAAACCCTAAGGCTGTCTCTTTCCTTCTGCCGCTGGGTCTTATTTCCTTACTAAGGCAAAGGCTGGAGAACAGAATGCTGTAAAGTCAATGGTGAAGAAAACCAAGGCGGGCACCAAACCGGGTTGGAATCAAATTCGGTGTGAGAAACAGAATCAAAACCCCAACAGAAGATCTAAAAATAGCAGGCTGGTGTGCAGAACCCTTCCAGTGCTTTTCACCAACTGCCAAGAACAAAAACAGGCTTTTTTGAGCTAGGAGAAATAGACATTGTCTGAATCAGAGGGCCTGGATTTGAGAAGATATTTCACTTAGACGCCCTTCTTTGCAGGTGTCTCCAATATATTTGAATATGCTTAAATAAACTTTATTATGTTTGTATTCTCTCTGGTTGAGTGCCTCTGCTAATTGTTAACAATTGCATGATCTAGTCATTAATATAACTAATGACTATTGATATGTATAATGAACATTAATATAATCTCTGGTTATAGTCATATTCATTTGCAAGTAGCTAAAGGTACATTTCTCACATTGCATAGATATGTTCATTCCTTCTATTTTGAAAACAATATATACATTAGCATTTGGGAATGGGGCTCAGAAAAAAATATGTATTTTCTTTAATAGTAAGCAGGGAAACAGAGATTACACAAAGACTTTTATCTCCTAAATGCCAGTTTTCAAAAAACTTCCCATAAGGGGAAAGTGGTTCCTGTCAGTTATGGTGAATCTGAATGATAGTTCAAATTTATGAAATCATAACAAGCGGAGAATAAATAACACCCTTTGTGTAAGTTTTCTACTGCAAAACATAAAGTTGGGCAGCTTTCTCCTATCATGTATAAAATCTATGAAATCCAAGCTGAGAACAAGTGAAAACATTGCTTGTCTCAAAAATATTTCTCTTGGATATCAAATCATTTTTTTTTTGAGAGTTCTGTACAATCAGAGGATTGGAGACAGTTTTTAGTTTATGTTTAACCAAAAATAAGCAGTGATAGACTCAGGCAGAGAGACCTGCACTATCAGCATGTTTGTCAAAGAGATCGACTGTCATAAATCTCAAGTGTCAAAATGAGATGGATTGAACATCAACCAAGCCCTCACATGATGGCCATAGCAGGCAGAAAACAAAGAAGAGTCACATGGAAAACAAACAATGCTGGAGCCCAGGGGAGATGCTCAGCTGATGGCTGACCAACCTCACTAATCCCTCAAAAGGTCCTTCTCTATGTTGCAAAAATCTTCCCTTTGGCTTTAGTTCTTTTTGTTTTTGAAGTCATTCTGCTTTTGTACCCCTCGATGAAACATGCCCTTACAACAGCAATGCCCTATGGACTCATAGCAGAAGGAGGGGCATGTGGTTTGCTCTCTCTGCTTCTTGTTCCTCACAATATGCTTTTCTAGGGCATCCATGCTGTACTTCTGTATGACTTTCTTTATTGTACCCCTCAAACAATAACTCCCCGTACCTTCCTCCCTCCTCCATTCTACTTTCCAGTTGCATGGATTTAATTACTAAGTATTTGTCTTTTTGTGACTGGTTTATTTCATTTAGCATCATATCCATAAGGTTCATGCAGCTCAGAGCATATGTCAGGATTTCCTTCCTGCTTAATGTGAAATAATATTTTATCATAAGCACATATCACATTTGATTTGTCTGTTTATGCATGTCTGGACACAGGCTGCTTCCACCTTTTGACTATTGTGAATAAGTTGCTGTAAACATGGGTACCGAGTCACCCCTTCAAGAACCTGATTTTACATCCTTTAGGCAAATACTCAGAAAAGGACTGACTGATGAATCTCATAGCAATTTCACTTTTAATTTTTGAGCAACCACTATACTGTTTTGAATTGAGGCTGAACAATTTTCAGTTCATACCAACAGTGTACAGCATTCTACTTTTTCCAAACCCTCACCCACACTTGTGATTTTCTGTTTTTTGTTAGTTCTTTGATTTTGTTATAGTGGTTATCCTAATGAGTATGAGATGATATCTATTTGTGGCTTTGAATTACATTCTGTGAATGATTATTAATATTTAGAAACTTTTCATGTGCTGATTGACCATAGATATATATTCTTTGGTGAAATGTCTATCCAACTCTTTTGCCAATTTTTAAATTGGAATATCATATTTTGGTTGTTGAACTGTAGATACTCCTTATGTATTCTGCATGTTCTCTCTCTATTTTTTTTAAAAGATTTATTTATTTTCCTTGAAAGTCAGACATCAGAATTACACAGAGAGAGAAGGAGAGGTAGAGAGAGAGAGAGGTCTTCCATCCGCTGGTTCACTCCCCAGTTGGCCACAACAGCCAGAGGTGGGCCAGGTCAAAACCAGGAGTCAGGAATTCCATCCAGGTCTCCCATGTGGGTGGGCCATCATCTGTGGCCTTCCCAGGAGCATTAGCAGGGTGCTGGATCAGAAGCAGAGCAGCTGTACTTGAATCAGCACACAGATAGGGGATGCCAGCACTGTGTGTGGTGGCTTATCCCACTGCACCTCAACACTGGCCCCATAGGCTGTTCTCCTTCTTTGCCTGTTGTGTTATTTCTGTTAGAAAATTATTTCATCCAACTATCAGCTTTGGTAATTCACAGTGATATTTTGTTTTCAAAAAGTGTTAAATACGCATGTGCATCATAATTATTACCTGAAGAGGATGAAAGATGAGCCTAATTAACTATCTCAACTAGATTTCCTTGTTCCTTAAACAACAGACTGAGCAACCAAAATATATCCTCACACACACTATCAAGAAAAAACAATAACTGCCTTTTCTTTTTCTGACTATAGTAGTTGCAATGATAATAATAACAAAAATAATAAAATTCAAACTACAGTTGTGGTCAAATCAGACCAGAATCCAGCAGAGCTACCCACTTTTCAGGGCCAGAACTCTATATCACATCCATTGATGCTATCTCATTTAGGTAGGATTCTTGTTTGGGCAGTAACCACTTTATACTTGATACTGATGAACTCACTGACAATTAAGATTTTGTATTTATATGCTACATTTTCCCATCTTGTACTAATACAGTTGGTTGTCCATATTCAAGTATAGATCCTAGTGTGTATTTCTACTTAATGTCATCTAATTAGATTCAGTTAAATATTGCACTCTGCCACAATCATTTTGGACCATAGGTTCTGTCACCTACCATACCACTAAATCTCCAGTTTGCCATTGTATTTAAATTTGGAAAATATGGCTCCTTTTTCTTTGTCCCACTCACAGACCAGAATGCTCTACCAAGAGAGCCACAGGCAAGCTGGTGTTAATTAGCTCCATTTTGGAAAGAGTCATCTAAGTGTTGCTTTTCAATCTAACTGCTGTTGTATTTGGCCACGTTCCCTCTCTCTTGACCTTAAGAACATCATGAGAAATCCTGTTAAATTGCTGCTGAGGGCCAGATATGTCATGCTTAATACATTTCTCTGACCATCTGTTCAATAATCCCATCAAGTAAAGAAATGAACTATATCTACCATGACTTGTTCTAAGTACATACTTGCTGATTCCTCATAATCAATTCTTTCTTTTGTGCTCAAAACCATCCTTTTAATAATGTTCCTTAGAATCTTGATGAGATAAAGCCCATGTCATTGGTCTATTTCGTGCAGCATGCTGTCTTTCTCTGCTTGACAACAAGAACTTTTGCTAGCTAGCAGCCATAATAAAGGAGACAATGAAGAGAATTTAGTAACACTCAAGACTTAATGGAGAAAATTAGTATTCATATGATACAATATAAAAATTATATTGAAGATGAAAACAAAAATTAGCTAGTTATGAGCCAAGGAAAGGGATTTATGCTTTTATCAAAAGAACAAGTAGAGACTGATGACAAGCAAAGGAGAGAGAGAAGGAAAACCATGAATGTATGCAAAGTGAAAAGACTGCTCATCTAGTATTGGCAAGATCCAAAATGAGAGACAGAGACCCCGAGGTGTTAGAGTAGCTCTTTATTATGGTACAAGAGGGAAATTTATTATATTCCCACCAAATCCCACCAGAATGGAAGAAAGATCCAAGACAAGAGATATACAAAACCACAGTTCACAGCACACTCTTGACAATTCACGTGCGTGTGATTAGTCTTGAGAGGGCTAAGAGAACCGAGATGGTGGAGAAAGTTAGGGTAATTCTGATTTATTCCAAGCATCTCACCCCTACTCTACAGAAAACTAAGGCGATCCTTTCCAGGACAACTAGCGCTGACTGCACAGAGTGGCATGCTCCTGAAACTTTACATGGATTATCTTCTTTAACAAAACAACTACGTGGGGAGGTTTTATGTTTTGTGGATAGATAAATTGAAATTAACAAAGGCTTAGTAATTTTTTTTCCAAGTTAGACTCTAGTTAGCGGTGATGATGTCTTACTACCTTAGATGATGTTCCTTCAGACTTTAGTTTCTTTATCATAAGCTTTGAACCCAGCCCATTCTACTTGATATTTCACTATTGCTTCTCCTTAAAATTAGGCATAACTAAGCATAAAATGGTTATTGTTTTTTCTGAATGTGTACACCTAAACACTCTTAAGGTAATCCAGATAGGAGCGATCAAGATACAAACATGTCACACTTACTTTCTGCTGGAAAAAACAACAACAACAACAACAACAATAAAAAACAACAACAAAAACACCGCTAAAGAAGCTGGCTTTGTGGCACAGCGAGTTAAGACACCACTTGCAAAGCCCAGCATCCAACCTTGCAGTACTGATTCCAGTCCCTGATGTGCCTCTTCTGATTCAGCCTCCTGTTAATTCTCCTGGGAAGGCAGCAAAGGATGGCTGAAGTACTCTGGTCCCTACCACACACATGTGGGAGACTCAGATGGAGTTCCTGACTCCTGGTTCTGGCTTGGACCAGACCTGATTGTTGCAGTCATTTGTGGTGTGAAGCAGCAGATGGAAGATTCTTTCCCTCTCTCTCTCTCTCTCTCTCTCTCTCTCTCTCTCTCTCTCACACACACACTTTCAAATAAATATTTTTTTTCAAATAAGTATTTAAGCCTTTTTTAAAAAAAAGATACCATGAGGGGCGTAGCAGGTAAAGCCGCCACCTGCAGTGCCAGCATTTCTTATGGGTGCCAGTCTGAGTCCCATCTGCTCCACTTCTGATCCAGCTCTCTGCTAGAGCCTGGAAAAGCAGTGGAAGTTGGCCCATGTACTTGGGCCCCTGCACCCATGTGGGAGACCCAAAAGAAGCTCCTGGTTCCTGGCTTCAGATCGGCCCAGCTCTGGCCATTGTGGCCATTTGGGGAGTGAACCAGCGAATGGAAGACCTCTCTCTCTCTCTCTCTCTCTCTCTCTCTCTCCCTCTGCCTCTCTGTAACTCTGATTTTCAAATAAAATCAATAAATCTTAAAAAAAAGAGACCATGACATAAATTTCTAGACTTTATACCCAAAAGCAGAAAGTAGATTCTTATAATGGTTAGGTGCAGTAGTTTCTCAGGCCTAAGTGGTTCTTCTTCCTGTATGAAAAAATGAAACAATAAGATTACCCTAAGACCCTATTTGCTCATTGCGCCCATCTTTAAGTATAGTAGGATTCAGGATATTTGGGCAATGGAAACTCTATTTATTTTGTGCAAGTCCAAAAAATTTAGCCATGCCCAACATGTTTAGTGCTGCAGTTGCTGTAGTCCAGGGGGAGTCTGCCTGTAGTGGAAGATGCCCAGATGGGGAGGGCAGAGCGGGACAGTGTAGTCCAATGTTCCTAAGAGGCATGAGATGAGCCAAGGCCTATTGCAAATTAGACTGAATCAGAGAAAGCTAGCTGGGCAAAGCCAAGTGAGAATCCTTAAAGGAGATATGAAGACACGTAGATGGCCAAAAGAATGCAGATGCCAAACTCAATTCCTTCACGATTTTCAGACATCAAACTGGGTTATTGCAAAATTCTCTAGAAAAGTGACTTCATCTCATAAAAATATTCAACTTTGACCAATTGGAATCAAACAATGTTTATGTTTCATCAGCCATCTCATTGGATTATCTGTTGATGATCAAGTCCTGGTACATTTCCTTTCATTGGGACAAACACTCTGAAGTTTGGATGCTAGCAGACGATTCAGGCTGTCTGCAGACTTTGGACCTACAAAAAATGGACTGGAACATTTTCAACAGCCATTTGTATTTTCTGGTCAGAACTGTAGTCCAACTTGTTTCCTGTTGGTCGGGAAATACCAAAAGTGCAGACTTTCCTGAGTTATTTGGCCATGTAGCTTCCAATTCTTGGCCAGAATTTAAACAGGCCAAATATAGGGTGGAGGGGGATACAGAAAAGAAAGAATAAATGCCAAATATTTTAAAACCAGGACAGAGATAATTGGGTAATTTTGGAGTATTTGGTGAAGAATTCAAAAAGAAATCAGAAAGAGAGTAATCTCCCTTTTACACCATTTGGCTTAATCGAGGTTACCATTCTATAACACTGATGATTAAAAACATGAGAACAAATATTTCATAAATTTAAACAGTGAAATATGTCACTAACATGTCTTTGATATGTTGGATCAATGTTCTTGGTCCTCTTTGACAGGCAAGATGGCAATTATAGCATATTTCAACATAGGATAGTTGTGATAATTGGATAAGACATTAGCTATTATTGACCTAAATCTTAGGTAAGAAAACCTAAAAGCAGAATCTTGAATGTTTCCGAAGCTTGAGCCATATCTAAACTTTTGTTTCATTTCTACCTGGAAGAGAGAGAGGATTAGGAGTGAAAAGTCTCCAACATGGTATGAAAAGGGCAGATTCCCAGGAAAACTCTGGATGGCAGACAGCTCTGGCAGATTTTCAAGGATCAGGAATCTGGGAGTGACTGGCTAAGGCAGAGGACTGTGGTCTAGACACTGTGAAACTCAATCTGGCAGCACTGCATTTGACTTGGGACTTAGTTAAAACTCCTGCAGTGGGTGGTTCTGAAAATAAAAATCCAGTTAAACCATCTGGCCTTTTAGCTCTATAAAATACAAGACAATGTGCCTGGCTTCCTCCTTCCACCATTCCCTCTGATGACTTTCATTGCTAGATTCTATTTTTAGCATTCTTATATCAGAAAAAAAAAAGTTGAGCATACTGAATGCTTCTCTCTCAACAGACATGGGTAGCAAAGCTTCTCACAGCAGCCATAGATAAATTACCTTGTGGGGAAACGCACACGCACACACAAACGTTATTCTAGATATTTTCATATTTCCTCTTACTATCACATAGTTCTATTATTTGAAATGAAGCTATATATAGACACGACTTAGTGCTGCGGTGGCTGGATTTTAAGGGTTTTATAAGCTAGCAAACCATTATGTAACCTACTCAAATAATAAATCTTTTAAAATGGAAAACAGCCCCTCATAAAGTGATAACAATACAGGGAAAGAAAATGAGTTCAGGTAGCATTCATATTTAATGGAGATAAACCCCAAGGGCTGTGGAATTCAATGCTAAATATAGTTAATCTAATTTGCTAGATAATCTTATCCTTTAAAGCAACCCACGCTTTCTTAGAGAATTAAATAAGTATTACATACGCATTTTTGGAATGCACAGTTTTCTTCTGTTAAATATGTCTAGAAAAACACACAAGTAAGGATTAACAGTTTAACGAAGCCAAATGGAATGTGTAGTTTAAGGAATTATTCCTTTTGATTTTAGACACATTTCTCATTTCCCCTGACAACTGTCTCTTGGCTCCTAAATATAAACATATTCAAGGAATTGTACATTCAAACAATAAGAGATCCTTTAACACAACCAATTTGAAAAAAATATTTAAAAGAGCCTTAGTTACTCAATATTTACTGACCCAATGAAGAGATATGCATACCTATATACTGCTAGTAATAGTATAAAATAGTAGGAAATTCCTAGAGTGTTATTTGACACAAAATAAAAAATATTTTAAAATAATATTCTTAATATTTTTTAAGTAAATGATCCTTGATCAAGCAATTTCATGTCTCACATTTTATTCTAATGACATAGTGGGAAGAATGTGTAGATATGTATATATATATATATATATATATATACACACACACACACACATATGGCAGAAGAAGTTACTTTTTATGATACATGTATGTATGCACATATCTGTGTATATATATTGGTATTTACATATATAAATATAATATCATTTATTTTGGAAAGCTAGGAATATATAAGCAAAAATAAAGTGCAATTTACAATGCATGGCTTGGCATATCCAAAGAAAACAATGGTATGAAGTGAGGAATAATTGTGATTTTACACTTATCTTATTACTTTCCATTTTATGGATGTTGACAGTATGAAGCAAGGGGCATTTCTAGGCTTTCTGGGCAGTACAATGATCTCTGTTTTCAAAATGCTTGTATGTGAATACTGGGGGAGGGGACCAGAAGAAACAAAACATGGGAGCTGAGTGACAAGTGCACGAGAGCCTGTATTACACAGGCTCCACTGTTTGCAAAATTACATGACTACTTTTTTTCAACTGAACACTAAATTCTTATTTTCAGTAGTAATAATTTCAGGTGGTTGGGTTGTGAATGGTTTTCTCTGTTTTTGCTTATCATTGACACATGTTACTAGCAGATTTTTTTTAAAAAAGATTTATTACTTTATTTGAAAGGCATAGTGTGCAAGAGAGGGGGAGAGACAGAGAGACAGAGAGGTCTTCCATCTGCTGGTTCACTCCCCAGATGGCCACACAGCTGGAGCTGGGCCAGGCCAAAGCCAGGATCCAGGAACTCCATTCAGGTCTCCCAGGTGGGTGGCAGAGGCCCAAGCACTTGGGTATAATCTGCTGAGGGGAGTTGGGTTGGAAGTGGAGCAGCCAGGGCTGAAATATCCAATATGGGATACAGGATATCACAAGCAATGGCAGCTTAACCTACCACATCAAAACACCGTACTCCGGTGGACTTTTTTTAAGTGCAAAAATCAACAAAAACTAGAATTAGTTAGTTAACTTGTAGTTTACCGAAACCTGAGCTCCATCCCAGTGCTGTGGACATCTCAGCCTCCTCTCTGAAACTATCTTGCCACCCAAGGCCCTCTTTCCCAGGGATAACTGGCTACAATAGGTTCTACTCCATCATACCTTTGGTTTAGCTTCAATCTCTTTGCAGCTGGAACCTTGATACCTATTGCCTGTCTACAGCTATTCTAATCCTTCTATTACCTAGAGCCAATACTTAAGTCTTAGCAATTTTCCTGGACTAATTTCCTTCTCCTTGTTGACTGAACATCAGCATTCCGGTTTGTGTTTGCGTGCTCAGGGACAAACACATCTGCCTGCTTCCCTGCACCTTGGCCAACCCCCATCCTCTCCAGCCTATCTCCACGCTTGACTCTGTCCTTTTTCTGCTCTGAACTTCTCCCCAGTCTCCCTGGATTCCTGACATCATTTATTTTTCTCTTGTTAAATATCTTTATCTGCTACTTAAGCTGACTGTCTCCATGGACTGCACAGTTTTGGTGCATAGCAAAGGAGACTATTATTAGCAGGGAAAGCAAACTCCAGTGCTTCAGTTGTGAATGACTGGTCTAGGATTTTTGGACATCTAACATTCTGAGAGATGTAGCTTATGTCCAGAGGAGATGTGGTTGACTCTGAAGCTCATCTACTGGACTTGATTGCTGTATCCACAACTCAGGAGCTATGAGATTTTAGATAAATGAAGTGCCTCAATATTACCATAAGTAAAATGGGAGCAATATTTGGTATGAGAAATAAACGAGCTAATGCACATAAATCCCCTGAGACAATACTTTTCCCATGGAAACACTAAATTAGTATCGGTTCTTATTGTTAGCTTCAATATTCATTTTTAACTCCTTTCAATACAGATAGTAATTAGTAAAATGATTATCTGTAGAAGAAATTTGGAATGCATATGAAATAAAAGAATAATAAATCCAGAAAATTATGTTTTGAAGCAATGTGTGAATTCAATTACTCCTGTAATAAATATTTATTGAGTTTCTGTGAAGAGGCAGCTATTGTGTTAGATACTGGGCATATGATCGAGAATAAAATAAATGAAGGCTTTGCCCTTGTGGCACTCACATTTTAATGGGGCTTAAATTTGAGTTGATGAATGACTGCATCAATGGCTTTGTGAATGCCAAGGAATATGATTGTAACCTTTATTCTGAAGTAGCTTTCTCTTTGCCAGATAAGTAAATTCATCTCTTCTCTGGGTGTGTTCAATTATTTTGGAAATTGTACCTCTGTTCTTTGTGACCTTGAAAGGTGATTTATGATTCTTTATTTATTAATCATGTTACAGGTTGCACCCTCATTGTGTAAGATTTAATTTTAATAACATAAGCTGTTTATTAAAATCCTGTGAGGAATCATGTGGCAAACAAATGCTAGTCTCCTTGCAATGTATTAAGGTTTTTTGTTTTTCTTACAAATTTCCACAAGGAAAAAATAGTTTTATTATATGATTTTAATGTAACATATTCATTGACAAACTTTAATAATACAATGAAGAGTAAAGTAAAATGTCAATGGGCAGGACCTGTGAGATGATACTGTTAATTATTGGTGATGTCTTTTCATGAATCTCTTTATGTATACATTTGCATATATAATATTACATAAATGGGACTGTGCTGGGTGAGAAGCTTGACCCACAAATACCTTTCCTTCCTTCTTTCCTTCACTTTTCTCTTCTTCCTTTTAATTTTTTTTTTGCCTTTTTAAACAAAGCTGAAACAAACATCTGAACATATGAAGAAAGTACGAAAAATTGTGCAAAAATAGAATCAAAAGATGTTTATTTTGCAGCAAAGTTTTAAGCCTATGCATAGTTTTTCACAATGTGCATTTTCCATGAACATTTTGAAGACCCTTTATATAGTTTTAACTTTTACCGAATCTGCCAAAGTGCTGTTCGAGTGGTCGTGTCAACTTACCAGCACTTTAAGGGAGTTCTCATTGTTCCTCTATCTTCTCATCATTCAGGATGTTTAGACTTTTAAAAATTTTAAGTTTATTGAATAGAATCATATGTCATCTGAATTTTGATTTATATTTTCCTAATTTAACCTTCTCAGAATTGTCTTCTCGTTTTTGAGAGCTTGATGAACTTCCTAAATTGAAGGGTTTTTGTCTTTCATAAAATCTGGGAGATTTCTGTAATTATCTCTCTAATTCTGCCTGTCTCATTCCTGCTGTCTCTGTCTGGGATGCCATTAAATATGTAAGCTGCATTCAGTCCTTTTGGCCACTTAATCATTCTTTCATATTTCCCATCTTATTTATCTCCCTGTGGTATTTCTATCTAATATCTCCAGATTTCACTTCACTAATGATTTACTCTGTTATATCTAAGCAAGGATTTCCTTTCTACTGGTTCTCATTTCAATCCTTTTGATCTTTCTAGTAGACTTACTTGATTTTTTTTTTCAGATCAGCCAGTTAATTTTTAAATTGATGTCTTTTTTTCATATTGTCCTTGATATGTTCTTTTAAAAGGCAGACAGTCAGAGAGAGACAGATAAAGAGAGATCTTCCATTCAATTTTTTATTCCCCAAGGGCCCGCAGCAGCCAGAACTGGATCAGGCTGCAGCCAAGGAACTGGGAGGGAGGGACTCCAGTGCTTGAGCTGTCACCTGCCACCTCCCAGGTGTGCATCACAGGAAGCTGGACTGGAAGCAGAGCTGGGACTCAAGTGCAGACTTTAAAATATGAGATGTGGGTATCCCAAGCATCACTTAACAGCTGTTTCAAACATCCACCTTAGATTCCTTTTATCTTATGTTCTCTGTATCTTACTATTTTATATTCTGTGTGCATCTGATTTTGAAGAGATCAATTTGTTTGTATTTGCACTAGATGTTTTTTTGAAAGATTAGTAGTAAATGAGTCTTTTAAAATTTTTACATATTTACTTTCATATTTACTTAGTGAAAAACTGAAATTGGCAATGAAGCCAGGTCTCAAATCCAGACATCCCCAGCAGCATCTAAACTGCTATGGAAAAAGTGAACACCCCTATAATAGTTTTCCTATTTAGTGATGCTTACTACTTTCCTACTATAAATGTGGCCTACTAACATATTTGGTGCATTAATAGGCAAATTCATAGTAAACTTGGAAATCCAAAAAATATAGAGCTATACCTTTATTATCTAAAAATGATTTTCAAGGAATTGCATATGGATGGTATTATTGGATGTTAAGTATTTTTCTTGCCCTAACCCCTTCAAAACACAAGAAATATTCAAAGGACTTAAGTGCACAAGGATAAAGCTAACGTGGGAAAGCAGTGCCTACAACACAGCTTTAGAAGCAAGGAAGTAGGTGCGTGGTTGGTGTTATAGTTTCCTATGGATATTTTAAACAATACCACAAACATGGGGACTTGGAACAATGCATATTTATTTTCTTACATTTCTGGATGTCACAATCTAAAATGGTTTCACTAGACCAAACTCAGGTGCCATAGGACCACAGTCCCTTGAGGAATTCTGCTGTAAAATCCCTTCCCTTTATTTTTTCAGGTCCTGATGCCTATTCCTCCATCCTCAAAGCTAGCAGCAAAGTATCTTCAATACATTTTTCACTTCCATAATCGCAATGTCTTCCTCTTTTTTACTCAAACTCCCTCTGCCCCCCTTTATAAGGGTGTCTTTCTTATCACTGGACTCTTAGTTGCTTTCCATAAAGTAACACTGCAATGTTACTACCTGTTAATTTCCTCCTCTATACAACTTGCGGATTTCTGAATACATTTTAAATTCTGGGCACCCATGGTGGTGCAACTTGTTAAGCTGCTGCCTGGGACAGTCACATACCATATTAAAGTGCCTGGTCTGAGTCCTGGATATTCTGGTTTCAGATAAGCTTGCTGCTAGTGCACCTGGGAGACAGTGGATGGTGACCCAAGTATTTGGTCCCCTGCCACCTGTGTGGGAGATCCTGATGGAGTTCCAGGCTCCTGGCTTCATCTAGGTCCAACTCTGGCTGTTGTGGGCATTTGGGTAGTGAACCAGCAGATGAAAGATTCCTCCCCCCATCTCTCTTTTTCTGTCTGTCTGTCTCTTTCTCTGTATCATCTCATCTTTCAAACAAATACTTTTAAAAATACATATAAATGTAATTATCCGTGCATTGCACATAGCACTTTTCCTCTTAATTTCTCTACTTTATCCTCCTAAGAGATTCATCACCATTTCCAAAAATAAACTACAAAGGTTAAGAAAGTATGAATCACTCAAAAATCGATAAAATGACATTTAAATAATTGTGAGTTCTTATTTAATTTTGAATAATATTTACTCATCATATAAATAATTGGTATATATTCTAGTTAAGGTAATTCTTGCTACTACAAGAACTGTACACTAGTTTAAGAATAATAGAAGTTTCTTGCTCACTCATGTAAAATCCAAATCCCTGATAAGTAGGTACCTCTCCTCTCTGTAGTGATTTGAAGTACCAGGAACCTTCTATTTTGTAGTTCACCTTCTAGGATGCTATTTTTCATTTGTTCATCAACAATGAATGGGTGAATGAGTAAAAGCATGAGTAACGATACGCAAGAGGTTTTTACGGCCCAAGTCTGTAGATGGCAAACATCACTTCCATTCATATTGTGTTACATAGCCACATATCACTGCAGGAAAAGCTGGGAAGTATTGTTGATCCACATGATCAAGAACAAGAAACAGTTGATGAAAAGCCAGCTAGTACTCAACAGTGAGTAATTCTAAATATTTTGCTGTACTGTTAAGAAACAAGGAAAAAATGAGGAATATTGATTATCTGCAAGGGATATGTATAATAACTGATTATCGCATAGCTATTGAAATCATAGGGGGGAATGATGGTGAACAGAAACATAAAGATAGAAGCATTAAAGAATATGGAAGAGTGCCTGAATTGCAAAGTTACAAAGTAAAAGGAGAGGACGGGTTGAACCAACTATGTCGGTGTCATACAAGAAGATGCTGCCGGAAGTGGTGGAGAGCAGGGGGGTGGGTCCTGCAGCAGATAGCAAGAATGGCTACCCTTTCTCTTGTGGATCAGGAAGAGAAGGAGCTCTAGATTATAACAACACCTGGAAAGCCCATTTTCTTAACATATGAGGGATTTCTAGGTATGGTTTTGAGCAGGTTGGAGTGTTTGGAATGTTAGCCCCTTAATAAGGTGAACTTTGCTTCATAGGGTTGGAGATGATAACAAAAAGAGGAAGTAGAGATCCAACGGTGCCATGCAGTGGGTTTTGCCAATGCTTGGGATGCCTGCATCCCACATCAAACTGTCTGGGATGAAGCTGGCCTCTGTTCTGATCCAGTTTCCTGCTAATGCTCCTGGGAAGCAACAAGTGATGACCCAAGTAGCTGGGTTCCTGCCATCCACATGGGAAACTTGGATGAGGTTCTTGGCTCGTGCCTGTAGCTTGGTATAGCCCTGGCTGTTGCAGGTGTTTGGGAACTGGCCCAGTAGTTGGAAGATCCCTCTCTCTCTGTTTCTCCCCCTCTCTCTGTCCCGCTGTCTTTCAAATAAATGAATAAACAAGTAAACAAACTTTAAAAATAGAGGAAGCAGGTTTTTTTGAGGGCTGCACTGTGTGGTGCAAGATGTCTTAGCCACATATCTAGCCTTTACTCCCCAGTAGAATTATATCAAGAAAGCACATTGAATCTGTTGGTGGGAGGGAATTTGTGGGGGGAAATGCCATTGTAATCCATAAACTGTACTTTGGAAATTCATATATTAAATAAAAGTTAAAAAAGTAAAAAATAAATAAATAAATAAATTCCAAAAGATTTATGTATTTATTTGAAAGAATAAGAGAGAGAGAGAGAGAGAGAGAGAGAGAGAGAGAGAGAGAGAGAGAATGGGAGAGACCCCACCCATCCACTGGTTCACCCCCCCCAAGTGGCCACATTGGCTGGGGCTGGGCCAGGCAGAAGCCAGGAGCCTGGAGCTTCATCCAGGTCTCCCTGGTGGGTGCAGGGGCCCAAGCACTTGGGCCATCTTCTGCTGCTTTCCCAGTCACATTAGCAGGAAGCTGGATCAGAAATGGAGAAGCTGGGACTTGACCCAACGCCCATATGGGATGCTGGCACTGCAGACGGCAACTCAACCTGCTGTGCCACAGTACCTGCATAATAATTTTAAAAAATGAACTAAAAAATATAGAGGAAGTAGGATAATTTAAATTTGTTTTAATGGCTTAATCAAGTGACCTTATTTTGAGAGCCTACTCTGTGTTAGGTGTTTTGTTAATCACTGAGATAGATGCTATGATCTCATCTTTTTTTTTCTTATGCAGTAGATTAATTGCCACATGTCCTCTAGGTTGGTAACAGGTTGGGCTATAATTAGAATCCCACTCACATTGCCTTCAGAGTCACTTAAGCATTTCCTCAACCTGCTATCATTTTTTGTCATCTATTGGCCTGTTTTGTTTATTTTTATACTTTTTTTTAATTTGACAGGTAGAGTTATAGACAGTGAGAGCGAGAGAGACAGAGTGAAAGTTCTTCCTTCCATTGGTTCACCTCCCAAATGGCTGCCACGGCTGGCACTGTGGCGATCTGAAGCCAGGAGCCGGGTGCTTCTCCTGGTCTCCCATGGGGTGCAGGGCCCAAGCACTTGGGCCATCCTCCACTGCCCTCCTGGGCCATAGCAGAGAGCTGGACTGGAAGAGGAGCAACCGGGACTAGAACCCAGTGCCCATATGGGATGCTGGTGCCACGGGCCGGCCCTGTTTTGTTTATTTTTAATCAAGCCAACTAAGTGACATTGACTACTTAAGATATTTAAAGAATACTATAAAATACTGACACTATGAAATTATTTTCAAGTTCATTAACATCAATCAAATGCAGAACTTAAGTTGTAATTTTAAGGAGGAAAAATAGGAACGATTAAGTAGAAAATGAGTGGCTGAGAGTACTTGATGCTATCATTCTGTTTTTCAGCATGATTTTTAAGTTTGAAACCTTCACCCACCAAGTTTAATTTATAATACAGCAGTCATTGCACAAAATGCAAGTTGTGCATTTACAAACCATCTGGAAATAAGAAATGTTACTAACTCAACTTGGTGAATTGTCATTGGTACATAAATATTAAAGATACATTTTTATTAAACAATTAGTTTTGGAAGGTATCACACCTAATATCTAATTGCTACTACACACTGAAAACTTTCAGCTTTTTCCTTCCCTTTAAAAATTATGTTTAAAATTATGTTAGCCAAATGTCACTAAAGTAATACATATTTTTTAAAAAAGAAAACCTCTACATTCTAATTAAGGGAAATTGGGATTTAATAAAATGAGTTTCACAGTCCTCTCACATTTAAAATATTCTTCTACCTTGAGAAATATGAAAATAAAATGGTAACTACAGTTAACAATACTCTAGTGTATGCTTGAAATTAGCTAGGAGATATTATTTGTACCATTAAAAAAAGAAAAAGACACAAAACAAAAAAGCAGCTATATAAGGTGTTAGATATGTTAATTAGGTTGATTGCGATTTGTCAAATATATACATATTCAAAACATCAACTTGTAGACTGTAAATATATATTTTTCGTGCTTTCCAAGTGTACCTGAATAAAGCTGAAATTTAATTAATTAACAATTTTATAAAGGACAAGTAAGCTCCTTTGAAATGTCTAGGATACACTTCTGCCTTCCCCTGTCCTTAGCTGGCAAATTCCTTCAGGTTGAAATCTGAATGTCACTTGACTTGAAAACTTGCTTGAGCCTCCGGAGGACAGCAAATACGCAATCCAGGAGCCCCTGCTTCACCTTGCGACCCTCATGGCCATGCTGGCTGCCTGAGCTCTGAAGTAACCGGTCCAGTGTACGTCCCACATCGTGAAAGAGGGCAGGACACCATCAGCTATCCAGACGGCTACAATCTTTTTGTTTAAATGCATGTAAGGTGAACAAATTTCATGTTTTTCATATATACAGACACAGGAGCTTAGTGGTACTTCCTACCCTACCCTTCTTCCCTCCCCCACTCCTACCCTTTCTCCTCCTTCCTTTCTTATTCTTTCTTTTAAGTTTTAGAATGACATACTCTCAGTTTATTTTGTTATCGTAAGGTGAACCTTCCACTAAGTAAAGAATTCAACCAGTAGTAAGAAGAGAAAAAGCTGTTTCTCAACAGTGAAGACAAGGGCTGTAAACGATAATCAATTCTCAAAATATCAATTTTGCTCATATACGTTACATTTTTCTGTAGTCTACCAGTTCTTCGTACCTAAGATAAGCACCTGGGGAACTGGAGACATTTAACATGGTTCTTGAATGGTGAAGGCTTCTTCTGGGAAAGTATAACATTGGCTTTGTTTCTTAAACATTTGCATACCTTCTCAGAGAAAACACTGGGTTTTACAATTTTCTTAACGGACTGTTTTTTTTTTTTTTTTCCTGCTGGCTTCATTTATTGAAAGTATTTATACAGACATCTGGCTTTCTATTTCTTTAGAGCCAAATTTAGTGAGCTACATTGGACTTGGAATTTGTCCTACCAGGTAGGTAGGAAGGGACCCTAACTAAAGTTGCTCATGCTATCATTCCAAAGATTGTTACTGTTTTATAGATTAACTACACTGATTGTTTTTGTTTTATAGATTAATTGAATTGTGGTCAGAAAAGATATTTTGTATGATTTTTGTACTGTGCCAAGATTTGCACTGTAGCCAAGAATTTTTTTTTCCTGTTTTTGAAAACCATAAGCAAATTTAGTCAAAATATATTAAATGACAGGTCATAGCTGCTGAGGTTGAACTCTTTCATTTTTTTAATATAAAAATGATTTTTACCCTTGTATTGTGGGAATTCATGTTGGCTGGGTATAGAATTCTGTCTTTCAAAACATTTCACATATTCCATTAAATCTGGCTTCCATTGCTGATGCTAAGAGGCCAGCCCTAAATGTAATGGTGATTCTCTTTGCAGCCTGGCTGCTTTAGACTGTGTGTCCCTTGGTGTGTGAAATTTCCTGGTGCTGCTTGGAGATGCAGATCTCATATTACTGATCTGCTGTTCTTGGTTAGGATTCTTGAGCCTGCGGGTTGGTGGCACCAGTCATGGAAGATATTCAGTCACTATCTTTTCAAAGCCCAATAAAAGTGAGATGCTTGACTTTCTGCCTGAATAATCATATAGAATATCTTTCCACTTCATATTCTGTCTCCCACTCCTTTGTAATTTTCAACATTTTCTCTCTCAGTGTTGTATATTAGTTTATTTTTGTTGATACGCCTATGAGGTTTTTCAATGATCTCATCTGTACTTAAGTAGTTGTTTCAATTCTCTTTTGGATTTTGTATTTTCCTATTATTTTTTATCTCTAAAATTTCTTCTAGTAAACACTCTATAAACATATAAAGTACTTACGTTGCTTTTCCTTTTGTGTTGCTTACAGATATTTTCAGCCTGTATTTCCTTCACTTAAACATGTAAGCATGGTTGGTTTAGTGCTCTCCTATAATAACCTGTATCTGAATATGAACATTGCCATTAATTAAGATTTTTGTCTCTTCTCATTAATGGTGCAATATATCATTAAGTGCTTTGTTATATTTTATTTGCTGTTTATCCTTTGTGAAAAGAAAGATCTTCTTTGACTTTGAAACTAAGATAAATGTGCCCCCTTTCCAAAAGGATTTGTGGTCACCTCTGTGGTCTCCCTCCATGGAACTCTAGCCCACACCAACCTTCAAGCAAATGCAGAGCCTGTGATTCCTGGACTGTCCAGGCAAAGAGAACTTGTGCTGAACATCCTGCCAGGGCTGGCTGGGTTTTGGTCCACTCCCATCCTTTGGTGCAGCCATTGCTGTCCTGAATATAAGCAGAGGAACTTCTACTCTAAGCATCCTTACTGATAAATCCTCTAAAGGTTTGATTTATTCCCATTTCATCAAAATAAAAATTCAAATTTGCCGTGATGGACCAATGTCCACACTGTAAAATTCATGCTGCACTTACCTCTGCATTATAGGTTTAACCTCCATTGTGGCCTGATAATTTCATTCTCCTCTGTTAAACCATAGTTCCAGTATTTAAAAAAATACTAATTTTCATTTTTACTTGAAAGGAAGAGAGAGAGAGAAACAGAGACAGAGATAGAGGAACAGGGAGAGGTCTTCTATCCACTGGTCCCCAAATGCCTGCACCATCCAGGTATGGCCAGGAGCCCAGAACTCCATCTGGGTCTCCCACACATGGATGGAAGGGATCCAAGTACATGAACATTCACCTACTGCCTTCCAGGGTGCACATTAGCAGCAAGCTAGTCAAGACTTGCACCAGGCACTTTGAGTTGGGATACAGGTGTCCCAAGCAGTAACTTAAACTTTTTTGCCAATCACTCCCTCTAAGCTTTTAATAAAAATTTTACCCAGTGCATTTAGTTCTTCTCAGGAGGTTGTGGATGTGAATAGCTTAGCCTTCTTTTCAGTGGAAACAAAATTGTCTTCCAAAGGCTTTACCTACCAATCGCTCTTGGCCTGTGACTACATATAGGAAAAATTGTTATTTAGAACAATATTTTTTGACAGGCAGAATTAGACAGTGAGAGAGAGAGAGAGAGAGAAAGGTCTTCTTTCCATTGGTTCACCCCCCAAATGGCCGTCACGGCCAGAGCACTGTGCTGATCCGACACCAGAAGCCAGGTGCTTCCTCCTGTTCTCCCACGTGGGTGCAGGGCCCAAGCACTTGGGCCATCCTCCACTGCCTTCCTGGGCCACAGTAGAGAGCTGAACTGGAAGAGGAGCAACCGGGACAGAATCCAGCACCCCAACCGGGACTAGAACGCGGGGTGCTGGCATTGCAGGCGGAGGATTAGCCAAGTGAGCCATGGCGCCGGCCTAAAGCAGTATTTTTAAAAAATAAGATGGGGGCCTGGCTTAAGCCTCTTCCTGCAGCAACGGCATCCCATATGGGAGCCAGTTCCAGACCCGGCGGCTCCACTTCTGATCCAGCTCCCTGCGGTAGATGTTACCTGCCACCCATGTGGGAGACCCAGAGAAAGCTCCTGGCTCCTGGCTTCTATCTGGCCCAGCCCTGATCTTTGTAGCCATTTGGGGAGTAAACCAATAGATGGCAGACCAACCTCTCTCTCTCTCTCTCTCTCTCTCTCTCTCTCTCTCTCTCTAACTGTGCCTTTCAAATAAATAAAATAAATCTTTTTTAAAAAGATTTGCAATGCAGCCCTCCTCACTAAAGCTGAATATCAGTTAAACACATAGCTTCCAAAGTGGGCATTCCCTGATGATGTTGATAGTACCCCTCCCACTCTTCAGCTTCACTCCCACCCCCAATCTCAAATATTGGGGGGAAGTGGCTGAATTTTGAGCATCTTTAAGCAGGTACGTATTTCTATGTTTTACTCTTGGCAACAAATATGTGAAGGCTGTGTCTTGATTTATGCCTCTTTGAACTGATTGGAAATAAAATGTGACAGTATGGGAAATGCAATAGAAGTGTAACTCACGGGTTGAAGAACATAGAAATTTTACAGATTTTTTTTGCTAAATCATTGACCCCTGATATTCAGAATAAGAATTCTTAGGTTCCATCTTGTGCTATGTTATTCATCTTTTAATGTGAACATATTGAGCCCAAAGGTGCTAAAGAGAATTCCTGCGGTTACATGCTGCAGTTAGGGAGGCAGGAATTAAATTTGTATCTGTTCCCTAATCATAACTCAAAAAAAACAAAACCAGCAAAATAATTCACTAGGTTCCATGGTACTACTGGATGTATTCTTTTGCTACAAAATCATTTCATTGTGAGGATTCACCGATGGGCTGCCGTTCGCCCAGCAAATATCCCTGCTTGCATTTTAAAGGCACCAACTGGCTGCTGAGTAATGTAAGGCGTGGGAAGTTTAGTACAGTTGGTAAAACAACCTCACGATGATTTGCAGCATCAGCTCTGTGATTGGAAAAACAGAGCTCACTGAAGCAACGCAGCCTTTGGCTGACACAACAGAGAGCCAAAGTCACCGCAGCCAAGGCTTCTAGCTGGAACTTGGATTGGTGGAGCTGCTTACTGATGTTTATGTTCCCTTAACAAGAGGGAGGTCCCCATTGCCTTGTGCAGCATGCCCATGTGCAGTCTTTGATTTAAAATGCCTATAGATGGATTAGGACAAAGATGGTATTGGGGAGAGTATTTTCCTCTCTGGAAAGGCAGCATCTCTCCTGGAGGGGAAGATGGAGAAGTGACATTTGAAACATCTGCAACACCCTGGGATGATCTGTTGACTGCGTTTTCTGTCTGAAGGAGTTTGATATAATGCAGACGATGGATTTGTTTAGCTGTTTTCTCCAAAAGTGCTTATCTTTGAGTTTGGGCTCTAAGGAAATAATTGACTAGGCAGCTGAGGCGTCAGATTGATTTGTAGAGAAAATAAACTGAAGTCTTTAACTCTGGAGACAGCACAGCTCAAGAGGACCCTAATGGGAGCCGTTTCTCTTTCTCGCCTTCCTTCCTCCTCTTTCTCCCTCCCTTCCTTCTCCTTCTCTATCTTCTCCTTGATCATGGGTCAAGTGCTTATTAGAAACAGCATAACATATTAATGTTTCATGAAAATAGTAACAAATCATGCTTGTTTCAAGAAAGTAAATAGGGGATATTTTGGTACCCATTGAGTGTGTACTTCTCTCTACCATTGGCAAAGGCACCTCCACTCTCAACTTATGCACAAACTAGAATTAGGAGTAACTTATGAAATACCCAATCCCAGCCACCACCAGTCTTTGATAAAGGATATGAGGTGGGCTACTGGAGCTTCCATATAAGAATCTATTTGACATTTTCAAATTCTTCAACTGTAGCTCCATTTCTGGGGAGAGGATATAGACCATGCAGCTTTGGGTGTCTCTCCTGTGACAAAGTCTAAGCCAGCGGGGAATCAGAAGCAGCTGTCCTCAGTGCCATTCTGAGGACATTTATGTCTGACCAGATGGAGCAGCATGGAGCAGGAAGAAGCAGGATGTCAGATTCTCACGGCCTTTGCATCCATTCAAACAGAAGGAGTTCCTTCTCTGAGATTTTGAAACTTTTGTCTTCTTTTTTGCTTAAATATTGGCCTGTGGATTGGAGGGTGATTCAAAGAACGTTATGCCTTACTTACGTTGCTGCATAAAATGGATCAGTGACAAGCAGTCTCATTTTGAAGTATTTTGTGCTATGAAATAAAAGTAACATGCGACATTAAGAGCAAAAAGATACTGTCCTGTAGGAAGGAAGTGATCTATCTACCCATCTTTTTATCTAACAAATACCTTCTTATTGCCTGAGACATCCTGGCTCTGTGCTAGGCTCTGGGTGTACACAAGCTGTAAATTACTTTCTGCAAACTGAAATAACATTGTGGCAATCTTGCAGCTTCAGCTCATATAGTAGAATCTTAGCAGCAGCAGATAATGCACATCAAGGGAAAGAACAAATGAGTTAATAATTCCAACTGGAGAAGAAAGCAAAGAACAGGTCACAGTAAACGCTGAGAAGTGGCCAGGCCAAGAGAGCTTTAACTTTTGCTTATCTGATTAAATTGGGATGGTATCCTGAATTTTCTGGCCTTTGCAGATTATTTTAGCTTTCTGAGCTATGGTGGAATTATATTTTAAAAAGTATGTACTCAAAGTTCATATATGCAAAAAATTATGATCTGAGCAAAAATCACTAAGTAAATGCTAGCACAGAATCAAAACTATTGCAGTTATAGGTGTATTATAGAGAATTTTCCCATTTCCCTGTAGCTATCTAGGTTAGTTATGGCATAGAAAAGGCTCAGGTGTCATAAGTTACTATGGCTGTGTTCATGGAAGGCATTGACAATCAATCATGATAGTCTATTCTCAGACTCTCACTCAACACTGTGTACTAAGCAGCCAATAGCTATGTATTAGAGGTGGTAATTGAGATGAGAGAAAGAGAGAGAGAGAGACAGACAGATAGAAACAGAGACAGAGACAGAGAGATCTTTCATTGACTGGTTCATTCCCTAAAGCCATCACTGGGCCAGGCTGAAGCCAGGAATCTGAAATTCCATCCAGACCTCCCATGTGGGTTGCAAGGCCCCAAGTCCTTAGTCCCTCTTGCACTGTCTTCCCAGTCCCATTAATGGGAAGCTGGATAGGAAGTGGAGCAGCCAGGACTCGAGCTGGCACCCATATGGGATCAGACATCGTAGGCAGTGACTGACCCACTACACCGCAATGCTGGCCTAATATGAGGTCATTTTATCATCTTAACCCTTCCCCCGTATATTTAGTTAATAATAAAAAACTGTGTTGTGAGAAGAGAGAGATTTTCTCAGGTCAAAAAACAAAATGATGATTTCCAATATTTACTGAGCACCTTACAATGTGCCAGGCAATGTGCAATTCATGTTGCCCCTATTATCCCATTTCACTTCTTCACACCTAACAAAAATGATGTTATTCCCTTAAGAGAGAGTCGATGACTTCACATAGCTGGGAAGCAGCCGTGCTGAGGTTCAGACCTGCACCCATCCAATCTGAGAAGTGGAACTCTCACTCTTGCACCACACCTACAAATGCAATTCCCCTTCACTTGGGGGAGAAGACAGGAGTGCAGTGTTCTGGGCTCTGTGTTTGTATTTCCTGTCTGACACTATGTATACATGAACTTCCTCAAGAGTCTCCTTCCTACCACCTCTGTCCCAAGGAAATGAGTGAGCCTCTCATGTTAACTCAATTTCCAGAGTGGGAGATTTGATAAAGGAAACTTCCTGTTTGCATCAAAATTCTTGTGCATAAATGTAGCCACGTGAATCTGGTAAATTGTTATACTTACTCATGCAGTAGAAATGAAGGCCTACTGTTTGAGACAATTTGACATGCCTGATGAGTGAAAGATACATAAGGCATGGGAAATTCATTCATATAGGACACTCAGTACATCACCTGTTTCTTGTTTTTTTTTTTTTTAATATTTATTTTATTCACTTGAAAGGCAGAGTTACAAAGAAAGAGAGAGAGGAGAGAGAGAGAGAGAGAGAGAGAGAGAGAGAGAGGGGTCTTTCATCCACTGGTTCACTCTCCAAATGGCCACATTGGCTGGGCCTAGGCCAGGCTGAAGCCAGGAGCCAGGAGCTTCATCTGGGTCTCCCATGTGGACGCAGGGGCCCAAGCACTTGGGCCATTTTCTGACACCACAATGTTAGTCTCTCCTTATTTTTTTAAAACTTTTTATAAAACTTTATTTATTCATTTGAAAGGCAGAGTTACAGAGAGAGAGAGAGAAGTCTTCCATCTGCTGGTTCACTCCCCAAATGGCTGCAATGGCCAGAGCTGGACCAATCTCAAGCCAGGAGCCAGGAGTTTCTTCCAGGTCTCCCACGCAGATACAGGGGCCCAAGCATCACAGGAAGCAGCTTTACCACAATGCCAGCCCCTAAATATTTCTTAATTGAGGTTTTCTTATCCGGGTAACATAAAGGATGTTAATTAGGCTAAATTAAGTCACTAAATAGAGCATATTGACAGAATTCTCATATCGATTTGTATGTGTATTTGTATGTTCAGGTATACCCAGGTATTATTTCAAAATCTTATAACGTATTTATAAATAGAAATAATTATTTATGTAGATTTATGTAGTATATGTGATACAATATGTCAGGAAATTTTGAAACATTTCAAATACAAGATTTCATTTAGTATGAATTAGCATTATTTTCACAATTAAACTAGCAAGAACAGATACTACACTTGATCTTAGCCAAAAACTGAGAAACAATTTATTTTCAGAATTAAAAGAGTCATTGAAAGATTAAAATGAACACATTGATCGACATTATGCACAAATTTGAAATTTCAGGGAGCAATTTCTGTGTCCTATTGAGATTGTTGGTGAATTCAGGAAATAATAAAAAGGCACCTTTCACGTATTTTTCCTCACATAGCCCTCCCCTTACCTTCAAGGCAGATTAAGCTTGCATTCAAATATAACATTCTAGAACTAATTATTTTTTAAAATAGCAACTTTCATTTTTAATTCCATTCATTCTGCTTCTCTTGTGAGCATTCAATGTATCCTGAGTGTAAAGATTGTTTTACACTTTCTCCTTAGCGCCTAATGTGAGAAAATTTAAGAACATGTGATCTATTTTGCTCTTTATTACTCAAAAATGTATAGATCCATTTGCCCAAGATTTAAAATAACATTTTACCTAAAACTAAGCTTAGAAAGATTCATCCAGAAAACAATCTTGGGGAAAATAAATAATCACAAGAGGAAGAAAATGAAAATGAATATATCCTTTTTGTGAGTGTCCCCAAATTGCTAAGAGGTTAATATCACCCTCAGCTGTAGAGATGATGTTACATGACATGAGCGTAGAGAAGAGAGTAAGAAACTAACAGGCTTCTTGGTAGCAAAGAAGAATCCTGGAGAGCTGAGATTTCCATAGGAGTTGGAAAGAGATACAGTTGGTGAGAGGCTTCATTCATACCCAAGAATGGCTTCTGTCACAAGATGAATCAATCCAGGGGCGATTCTTGAAGTTTCAAACAGATTTAAATGCCAGGAGTTCAAGAAAGAGGCTCAAGAGGAGGAATACTGCTAACTCTGTGTAAGGAAGGAAATTCTGTGGATAGTCTAAGGCGAGCGTTATGAGACTTGGTTAAATAAACACTCTGGAAGGTCCTTGAGTGGAGGGTGGAGGGTGTCGAGGTGCTCTGCAACATTTGATGAGGAGCAGCAAGACTGACAGCTTCAGACTGAAGGAGCCCCTTGCTGTGAATTGCTAGGGCATGCTCCTTAAGTTCAGACCATCCACTATTCCTCCATACCCAAGCTGTTGATTAGGACACGGAAGTGACCCTGGGAAACTCAACTGCCGTCATCACTCTTAACATTATAAAGTGCTGCCTTTCTATGTTACATAGATAGTTTTTATTTGGTGCAGCTTTAGCCCTGTACCAAGCAGTAGGTAAGGAGTAATGTGAGTTATTTGGAGTGGTCTCCGTGCACTGTTTTTTCAGTTCCTTCTTGAAGCATGGGAGTAAATGGTCAAGGTCTTGGTTGAAAGATGAGGTTTCCACAATGTTTTCTTAAAAGAACCTAGCAAGTAGAGTGATCAAGCTGCCTTTTTCAAGAAATTGTTAAGTATTGTCAAGATGAGAAACCCAAGAAAAGACTATGCTAGCATAGTAGAAAATAAGTAAAATAAAAAAGAAGCTTAAATTAGCACAGAGGTTAATATTTTATAAGTTAATCACTATTTTGCCAAATACATCTTTTGAATGTCATATATGTGAATTTGTAAAAAGACTATTTTTCTGAACCCCTTAAAATTCATACAAAACTTGAGAAGATAGTACAGAGATTTTCCATATACTCAGCAATAGTCCAATGGATTTATACTAAAAAACAGCAGTTTCTTTTCCACACTTCTGGCCAAATCCCTCCCTGTAGAGGCAAAAATATCAAACTTTGTAAGTTGTATTTATTTGTATCCCACGACTTTCAAATTTATCTCCATATCCTCTGTTTTAACTTTCTAAGTTTAAATATTATTTGTTAACTGTCAAGAAAGGAATATTAAGCTACATTTTTTTGCCTTGACTACAGTAAATAAGTATTTAGCCCCGATACACTTTCTCTAGCACCATTCACCAAGTATTCTAATTTTTGAGAACTCAATATTCATTTTAAATATTATATATAAAATTATATTATATTACATATATTATATATAAATTACATAATATATATTTTTATTTTTATATAAATATTTATGTAATTGTATATAGTATATAAAGTTCACAGGCAAGCTCTGCACTGAACAAATTCCATTGAATTACATAAAACCATTATTCTAGGTTCAAGAAATTACATATCAGCTCTATTTTACCTTCTAGAGGGAAATAGAGTATTTTTCAGACTGAAAAATGCTAGAAAATTTTTTGCCAGCAGATACACATCCTGGGAAACACTAAAATTATGAGGGAAATGTTGAAAGTTCATGTAAAAGTGGAATGAAAAGATAAAATGTTAAAATACAACCTCTGTTTCTCAACGTAAGTTTCATCAAGGTCAAGAGACTTTTGTAAAAGATGATACAAGACCTTTAGTACATCCTGAATTTAGCTGTGTCAATACAATCTTTTTTACATTTTTGCCTGAAGAAAAATGATAACTCTTTAGGAATAAAAAGAAGCCAGAAGAGCCAAGTCAAGAATAAGGTGGTCACCTAATGACTTCCCATCAAAACTCATAAAATAGCTTTGATTTAGTGATGAAAATTAGCAAAAGTATTGTCATGGAGGAGAAGGACTCTCTTGGGAAGCTTCCTGCAGGATTTTCTGCTAAAGATTTGGCTTTCTCAAAATACTTTGGTTTTTCAGAAAGTCAATAAGCTAAAGTCTTTGATCAACAAAAATGTTTTTAAATGCTGTCATACTCTGTTCTTGACAGCTTTGCCTCCTCTTGAACTAGACCACTTCCACTTCTTGGTAGCCATTCCCTTGATTGTGTTTTGTCCTCGGGATCATACCAACAAAGCCATGCTTTATCTCCTGTTACAATACTTCTAAAAAGTCCTTCAGGATATTGATCTTACTAGTTTAGATTTTCCATTGAATCCTTTGCTCTTATTGGTAGTTGATCTGAATGAAAAGTTTTGGCACCCATTGAGCCAAAGGTTTGCTCCACTTTATATGTTCAGGTGAGTTGCATAAGCTGATCCAACTAAGAATCTAGGGTGCCAGCTCTTGTTTGTGCTGTTAATTGATTTTTCTTTCACAAATTAATGTGAATAGTTAATATTGGTTCATCCCTTCTTAAAATGAGCTATCCATTTCTAAACTGATTTATTTCTTCAGTACATGATCCCCATAAACTTTCCATGAATGATTTCACAATTCTTCTATCCAAAGTTCACCATAAATTTGAAGTTTTTTCTTCTTTAATTTTAACAAAACTCATACTTCTCTGATAGGGGCTCTTTTTTAAGATTTATTTATTTACTTGAAAGTCAGAGTTACACAGATAGAGAAGGAGAGGCAGAGGCAGAGAGACACACACACACACAGAGAGAGGTCTTCCATCCACTGATTCACTCCCAAATTGGCCACAATGGCTGGAGCTGTGCAGACCCAAGGGCAGGAGCCAGGAACTTCTTCGGGATCTCCCAGGCAGGTGCAAGGGCACAAGGACTTGGGCCATCTACTGCTTTCCCAGGCCACAACAGAGAACTGGATTGGAAATGGAGCAGCTGGAACTTGAACTGGCACCCATATGGGATGCTGGCACCACAGGTGGTGGCTTTACCCACTACACCACAGCACAGACCCCAGGGCTCTTTTCAAACTGGTGTCTCAACCTCCTTAGTGTCTCAAACTAGATCTTGTTCAGACATGTCATAATAGCTAGAATAAGGTTTTTTTTTTTCTGGTGCGATTTTAAAAATTCATTTTTTTATGATATGGACTTTCTATGAACTTTTTGAATATCTCTCATAAAATCTTTAGACTTAAAGAAGACGAGCCCATGGAGAACTAGTATAAGTCCCAGCTGCTCCGCTTCTGATCCAGCTTCCCGCCAATGCACCTAGGAAGGCAGCAGAAAACCACCCAAGTGTATGGGCCCCTGCCACTCACTCATGTACAAAGTGAAGCTAGAGTTCCCAATTCCTGGCTTTGGTCTGGCCTAGACCTGGCTATTGCAGCCACTCAGGGAGTGAATCCGTGGATGAAAGATCTCTCTCTCTTTCTCATGCTGTTATTCAAATATATAGACCTTTTTTAAAAAAAAAAAAAAAAACACTGTGTGTAAAGGGCGCTAATGAGTCAGTAGTTAAAAAAATCATATAGTCACATAAAAATGGGAGAAAGATCTGAACAATTACTTCAACATAGAAGAAATGCATCATTGCCCAACTGTATATGACACTCATTGTGGTTTCGTGTAGTGTAATATGCCCTTGTCCTCTCAAATGCATCCTCATATGCTCTACAAATTATGTGTCCATCACCCAATCTTTTTCAACAGAAACCTTACAGGTTAGGTGGGAATGGAATGATATATTTCTGTACAAACCAAGATAAATTGACCTAGCCAATCTATGTTTCATAAATGAAAATGAAATGAAGGCTTCCCAAGATAAACAAACACTGAATGAAGTCACCAAAGTCATTACCATCAGACCTGTCTTACAAAAGATGCTTAAGAACTCAAAAGGCCTCCATAGCCTTGGCAACTCATGACTAGAGCCTAGGGTGATTACTGAAGCCATAAACAAGAGTGTCAATTTGTTAACTCAACAATTGGAGTCACTGTGCACTTACTCCTCATGTAGGATCTCTGTCCTTAATGTGCTGTACATAGTGATTTAATGCTATAACTAGTACTCAAACAGTATTCTTCACTTTGTGTTTCTGTGTGGGTGCAAACTGTTGAAAGCTTTACTTAATATATGCTAAATTGAGCTTCTATATATAAATATAATTGAAAATGAATCTTGATGTGAATGGAATGGGAGAGGAAGCAGGAGAGGTGAGGGTTGCTGGTGGGAGGGAAGTTATGGGGGGGGGGAGGAAGCCATTGTAATCCATAAGCTGTATTTTGGAAATTTATATTCATTAAATAAAAGTTAAAAAAAATTTTAAAAAATGCTTAAGGGAGTTGTACACACAGAAACAGAGAAACATCATGAAACATGTGGCAGTATAAAATCCACCAAAAAAAAAAGAAACAACAAAGAATGTTAAAAATAAACAGAACAATTTTCTTTTAGTAAGAGAACTATATCACTGTTCATTAATAATGAATTTGAATGTAGATGTACTAAATCCCCCATAGACTTACTTAGAAGATAAAAATAAACAAGACTTACTGATACGCTACCTGTAATAAGCTCAGTTTACCTGTAAAGCCCACGCACAGGCTGGAAATAGAAGGATGCAAAAGATACTCTATGCTAACAGAAACCAAAAGGAGTAACTGAACCAATAACCAGTATAAGATTGAATCAGTAACAGAGAAGCTCCTGACAAAGAAAATCCCAGGACTAGATGCCTTCATGCTGTATTCTAGTAAATTTTAAGGAAGAACTACCACCAATTTTTCTGAAACTATCCCCCCGAATGAGAAGTGTGGGCATCCCTTATACTCATTATAATGGGGCCAGCATTACATTGATTCCAAAACAAGACAAGGACACAGCCAAACAAGAGAACTCCAGACCATTATTCCTGATGAACATAGATGCAAAAATTCTCAACAAAACACTAGTAAATCAAATCCAGCAACACCTCAAAAAGATCATGCATCGTGATCAAGTGGGTTTCATTCCAGGGATATAAGATGGTTCAACATATGCAAATCAAGAAACAGAATACTTCACATCAACAGAATGAAGGATAAAAATCATGTGCTCATCTCAATTGCTGCAGAAAATGCACAGAATTGATTCCAAGTGGATTAAGACTTAATATGACAGCTAAACTTGATAGCATCCAAAAAAATATAAGCAAATTATCTTCATGACCTTGCAAGGTTAGAAGTGTTCATATAGAAGGGAAAATGAATACCTTTGACAATATACACTTAAGAATTTCTCTTTTGCAAACACCCGAAGAGCTATAGCAAAACTCACTAAACAGAAGCTATGCAACACCTATGACTATCAGAACCACAGTATGTGGGCAGCATTATGGTGCAGTGGGTTAAGCAGCTCCGTGTGATGCCAGCATCCCAAGTTCCCATGGAGAACTAGTACAAGTCCCAGCTGCTCCGCTTCTGGTCCAGCTTCCCGCCAATGCACCTAGGAAGGCAGCAGAAAACCACCCAAGTGCATGGGCCCCTGCCACTCACTCATGTACAAAGTGAAGCTAGAGTTCCCAATTCCTGGCTTTGGTCTGGTCTAGACCTGGCTATTGCAGCCACTCAGGGAGTGAATCCGTGGATGAAAGATCTCTCTCTCTCTTTCTCATGCTGTTATTCAAATATATAGACCTTTTTTAAAAAAAAAAAAAAAAACACTGTGTGTAAAGGGCGCTAATGAGTCAGTAGTTAAAAAAATCATATAGTCACATAAAAATGGGAGAAAGATCTGAACAATTACTTCAACATAGAAGAAATGCATCATTGCCCAACTGTATATGACACTCATTGTGGTTTCGTGTAGTGTAATATGCCCTTGTCCTCTCAAATGCATCCTCATATGCTCTACAAATTATGTGTCCATCACCCAATCTTTTTTTTATAACGCTTTTATTTAAAGAATATAAATTTCCAAAATACAGCTTATAGATTACAATGGCTTCCCCCCCCATAACTTCCCTCCCACCCGCAACCTCCCCTTTCCCACTCCCTCTCCCCTTGCTTCACATCAAGATTCATTTTCAATTCCCTTTATATACAGAAGATCAGTTTACTATATATTAAGTAAAGATTTCAACAGTTTGCCCTCACATAGCAACACAAAGTGAAAAATACTGTTGGAGTACTAGTTATAGTATTAATTCACAATGTATAGCACATTAAGGACAGAGATCCTACATGATATATTTTTTTAAAAAATTGATTAATTTTCTAGGCAATTTCCAATTTAACACCAATATTTTTTTTCATTTTTAATTATCTATATACAGAAGATTGATTCAGTATATACTAAGTAAAGATTTCATCAGTTTGCATCCACACAGAAACACAAAGTGTAAAATACTGTTTCAGTGCTAGTTATAGCATTACTTCACATTGGACAACACATTAAGGACAGATCCCACATGAGACGTAAGTACACAGTGACTCCTGAAGTTGATTTAACAATTTGACACTCTTGTTTATGGCATCAGTAATCTCCCTAGGCTCTAGTCATGAGTTGCCAAGGCTATGGAAGCCTTTAGGGTTCGCTGACTTCAATCTTATTCCGACAGGGTCATAGTCAAAGTGGAGGTTCTCTCCTCCCTTCAGAGAAAGGTACCTCCTTCTTTGATGGCCCCATTTGTTCCACTGGGATCTCACTCACAGAGATCTTTCATTTAGGTCTTCTTTTTTTTCCAGAGTGTCTTGGCTTTCGATGCCTAGAATATTCTCATGGGCTCTTGAGCCAGATCCAAATGCCTTAAGGGCTGATTCTGAGGCCAGAGTGCTATTTAGGACATCTGCCATTCTATGAGTCTGCTGTGTATCTCGCTTCCCATGTTGGATCATTCTCTCCCTTTTTGATTCTATCGGTTAGTATTAGCAGACACTAGTCTTGTTTGTGTGATCCCTTTGACTCTTAGACCTATCAGTGTGATCAATTGTGAACTGAAATTGATCACTTGGACTAGTGAGATGGCCTTGGTACACGCCACCTTGATAGGATTGTATTGGAATTCCCTGGCACAATTCTAACTCCATCATTTGGGGCAGTTCCGATTGAGCATGTCCCAAATTGTACATCTCCTCCCTCTCTTATTCCCACTCTTATATTTCACAGGGATCACTTTTCAGTTAAAATTTAAACACCTAAGAATAATTGTTTGTTAATTACAGAGTTCAACCACTAGTAATAGAATAAAAAATACTAAAATGGATAAAGTATTACATTGTACAACAACAGTCAGCACAAGAGCTGATCAAGTTACTGTTTCTCATAGTGTCCATTTCACTTCAATAGGTTTCACCTTTGGTGCTCAATTAGTTGTCACCGATCAGGGAGAACATATGATATTTGTCCCTTTGGGACTGGCTTAATTCACTCAGAATGATGTTTTCCAGATTCCTCCATCTTGTTGCAAATGACCGGATTTCATTGTTTTTGACTGCTGTATAGTATTCTATAGAGTACATGTCCCATAATTTCTTTATCCAAATGTATGCTTTGAATTCCCTGTGATCTTTTGCTGTGAGGTTCCCTTCTTTTATCTTCTTTCATGTTGATGGCTGTGTTTCTGTGTTTCTGTGTGTAACACATCTTTAAGTATCTTTTGCAGGGCTGGACGAGTGGCAACAAATTCTTTCAATTTTTGTTTGTTATGAAAGGTCTTTATTTCACCTTCATTCACAAATGAGAGCTTGGCAGGATATAATATTCTGGGCTGGCAGTTTTTCTCTCTAAGTACCTGGGCTATGTCTCACCATTCCCTTCTAGCTTGTAGGGTTTCTGATGAGAAGTCTGCTGTGAGTCTAATTGGAGATCCTCTGAGTGTAATTTGACGTTTCTCTCTTGCACATTTTAGGATCTTTTCTTTCTGTTTCACTGTGGTGAGTTTAATTACAACGTGTCGTGGTGAGGACCTCTTTTGGTCATGTTTACTAGGGGTTCTATGAGCTTCCTGTACTAGGATGTCTCTGTCCTTCTCCAAAACTGGGAAATTTTCTGCTATTATCTCACTAAAAAGGCATTCTAATCCTTTCTCCCTCTCCATGCCTTCAGGAACTCCTAGAACTCGAATGTTGGGTTTTTTAATAGTATCCTGTAGATTCCCAACAATATTTTTTAGATTTCTAATTTCCTCTTCTTTTCTTTGGTTTGACTGTATAGTTTCCTGTGCTCTGTCTTCTAAGTCCGATATTCTCTCTTCTGCCTCACCCATTCTGTTTGTAAGGCTCTCTAATGTGTTTTTCATTTGATCTATTGAATTCTTCACTTCATTATGATTTCTCGTCACTATCACAGTTTCATGTTCTACTAGTTGTTTCATTTCAGCTTGATTTCTCCTTAATATTTCATTTTCACGAGAGAGATTTTCTACCTTGTCCATTAAGGATTTCTGTAGTTCAAGAATTTGTTTTTGAGTACTTCTTAGTGTTCTTATCAATTTTTTGAGATCTGCTTCTTGCATCTCTTCTATCTCATCATCTTCGTAATCTTGGATTGGGGTGTCTTTTTCATTTGGGGACGTCATAGTGTCTTCCTTGTTCTTATTACCTCGGTTTTTGCATTTGTTTTTTGGCATATTGGTTTCTTCACTGTGGTGTTTTTTTCTTGTTATACTATGACTCTAGATTAAGTGGACTGTCTGCTTTTGATGGAGCCTTAGAGGCTTGAGATGAGTGTGGCCTGAGAGCTCTGTTTGGTTCCTCAGGGTTGAGGGTGTGTCAAAGGAGACACTCCCAGGTTAGGCGTGGTAAATCTCTCTCTGTTTCTTTCTTTATTTTTGATTCAAAAGGGAAGTAATTCCACACAGCTGAATGGAATTGGGGGTGGTTAGCAGGCGAATTATATACCCACAGGAGCCAGAGATCGGAAGCTCTTTCCCAAGCACCAGAGAAGGAATCTTTGCGGCCCTTTGTGTGGGCTGAGATTCTCCTGTAGTCTCCCACTGGGCTGCCAAGGCTACTGAACTGTAGCGTCTCTGGAGAGTACTCACATGAATTCGTGATTTCCGTGAGTTCTCTCCCCCACCATCTCTTTTTTCACAGTCTCAGTTCATTAGCACCACACATTCATTAGGTTCTAATCTCCTGTTATTTCACCCCTCCCACCCAGAGTCAGGTTTTTCTGCTAGGCTCGGGGCCGGTGCCGACCCGAGGTCGCCCTGCTTATGACGTATTCCAAAATGGCGCCTGCTCTTTGTCTTGCTCACCTTTGAGAGGTGAGCGGAGAGAGAGAAGCTCGTGTCCGTATGGGTCACTTTTTTTTTTTTCCCTCTCTCTCTCTCTCTTCTGGTTAGCCTGGTGAACTTTTCCCCGCAGGGTTTCAAGCCTTGTTTGCTGTAGGCTCCCTTTTCTGCTTCCCTGCTGGTATCTCGTGCTATTGAGGTGGCTCACCTCGTGTTCCAGCCCTGGTGTGTTGAATCTGCTGCTGGTGTCCCAAACTGCGGGCTCCCACGCTCTCCCCGCAGGTCCACTGTGAATCTCCACTTCCGGAAGGGTTTTCTCTGCTGTTTCTTCCCCTACTCTTCCTTGAACCTGCAGTATCTCCACTTTTATTAAACTGTCTCTCCCCAGACTATCGGTGTGCTCCCTTCCTATTCCGCCATCTTGCCGCTCTCCCCCAATCTTTTTTTATTTTCAAACCTACCCTTCATCTCCAACTTCTACTGTATCTGAGGCCGCTAATTTAATAGCCTCTCTGTATCTTCACCAAATGAGTTTCCCTGTTTTACTGGCTGGTCCAGCTGCAGGCTTCATCTTTCTGTTCCTCTGTTTTCCATTTCCCAGAGTGGCATCATCCATCTCCTCTTCTCTTTGTCCTTGTGAGTTTACCATACTTTATTTCTTCACCAGTATCCCAAGAGAATGAGGACAAATCCAGAATAAGTGATTGCAGTCAAAGCCCATGCTTTACCCAAAGTGCTCATTTACTGTGGTCGGTTCATCACTTAAATGCCTGTTGTTCTACATCCATTGTAGAAATCCTTTCCAACAAAAGCAGGAAAGAGATGGTGACGCCTACCAAAATGAGTGTTGGGTCATCACCCTGATAAATATATGTTGCTTTTTGCATCTGTGATCCCATATATCTGTCAACTTTATTGTTTTTAAGGAATATTTTTCAGAATTAAACTGATTTGCTGTGTGTGTTGTATTTATTCACTGAATGGGAACTGATGCCTGTAAGACAGGAGCCTGTGCCACATGAAGAGTTTCATTGATTAGCATCTGCTTGTGGGCCTCCTGCATAAAGAGAGGTCTCATTTAGATGGTTACAGCTTCTGGGGTCACAGATGATATGTCTGAGATTGATGACAATGTGCCGTTTTCACTGTGTTGTTTCTCCTCATGATTTTTATTTACAGTAGCATAAATACAGAATCTGATTAATTTGGTAAAATCTACCCTTTTTTGCAGACGAAAGTCCAGGTTCTGGGGTCATAAAATAATAATTGGAAGAAATTATTTTGATTGTTTTCTGATAGAAGACAGGAGTCATGTTTTAATTTGGGAGGGAGGTGTTGCTATTGCCAAAGAAGGGATATTTACAAAGTATTCAGGATGCCTGCTCACAATTCTCTCTTTGAGTGGAAGTACCTGTGTCATTTTAAATGACACTGATGAAATAACACCATTCTTCCTCCCTCCAAGATTTTATCATCTCGGTATTAAAGACAAATGCAGGGAGTGACTTATCCAGGAAGAAATGCAATCATATCAGCATTTCACCTAGGTCGAGTAGGTACATCTATTTCAAGAAAGAGTTTTTGTGAACAGATAAGCTTCTTTGGGAGGTGAGACTTTCATGAAAGAATCACTGCTAGAAAAAAATTTCCCCAAAATGAAGGCTTTACAATGGCTGGATTCTTCATTTCTATTTTACTAGCATAATAAAAGATACTGGGAAAGTGTCATTGAGAGGGAAATCGATAATTGCTTTCTATACACTGGCATTATGTCTGAGGTTCAAACACAGTCTGGAGCCTTTAACTGCAGTACCTGTGCTCCCAAGAGGAAAATAAATCTATCTCTACTCACTTCACAGCAGTCTCCATCTGGGAGAAAATTTTCTGCTACAGTCCTGTGAGGTAGTCCTAGGGTAGGATGAGTGTCTTCATTTGAAATATGTTGAAACTGAGAACAGAGAGAATTTAAATAACATGAATAAAATCTCTTTCTCTGTGGCGGGCTAAACACCGAATGTTGACTTCCTGTTTCTTTTTTTCTTTTTTTTTAAAGATTTATTTATTTATTTGAAAGTCAGAGTTACAGAGAGAAGAGAGGCAGAGAGAGAGAAAGAGGTCTTCCATTAACTGGTTAACTCCCCATATGGCCGCGATGGCCGGAGCTGTGCCGATCCAAAGCCAGGAGCCCGGAGCTTCTTCTAGGTCTCCCACGTGGACGCAGGGGCCCAAGGCCTTGGCCATCTTCTATTTCTTTCCCAGGCCATAGCAGAGAGTTGGATCTGAAGAGGAGCAGCCAGGACTCAAACCAGCGCCCATGTGGGATGCCGGCGCCTCAGGCCAGGGCTTTAACCCACTGTGTCACAGCACCGGCCCCGACTTCCTGTTTCAAAGTTGGATCACCTGCACTGGGCCTGGGAGAAATCTAAGCACAGCGACAGAAAACTGCTATCACGCCAACCTTGAGCAACCTCTTTGTTTCTGCCTGTGCAAAGAGCTCATCTCTTCCTTGCACTTCCCAGGGAGGGCACTGGACTTGGAGAGTACACTCTGCACTTCCCTGTTGGTGATTTCTGTCCCTATGTGCTTGAAGCAATGGCAGTGACCTAGAAGGTGCCTGGTCGAATGAGGCTGGGAGCAGAAGATGAGTTAAAAAGGAAACACACTAATTTAGTGTGACTGAATTGGAAATAATGAAACATGTAAGGAGAAGTAGTCTAGCCAAACACTGAGTCTTCTATTAACAGCGTTCATTAAAATAAAATAGTAATGGATTTGTATTATGCATGGACATTTTCTTTCCGTACATCTATATATCATATTTGAGCTAATCTCCAAGAAGTTTCTAGATAGTAGATATTATCATTGCTAATTCTATAAATGAATAAATGGGCTCAGAGAAGTTAATACTGTACTCGGTATCATTCAACCATTGAGTGGTGAAGAAAATGATTAGTCTTTTAAAGTTTATATTTATTCATGTATTTATGTATTTATTTTCTTGTTACTTGAGGAATGGACAAAGATCTCTTACTCGCTGCCTACAATAGCCAGGTCTGGTCCAAACAGGTACCAGAAACTCAGTCTGGGTCTCCTTTACAGGTGATAAGAACACAACTACTTGAGCCATCTCAATGAGCATTTACAAAAACTGAAATTAGAAGCAGAGACAGGAGTTGAACCCAGGCACTCTGGTATGGGATGCAGACTTCCCAAGTGGCATCTTAGGCCCTGCATCAAACGCCTGCCCCCAGACCCAGAAAATTATTAGTTCTAATGGAGGTCTCAAATGCACATCTTTTCTTTCCTTTTCTTTTTGCAATAGGAAAGGGCGAATGATGGAATAATGTTAGTAATTGTGGTTTTTGAGCAACAGGGTCATAATAACCTCATTATGCTTTTAATGCTAAGAGGAAATTGAGTTTAATATCAAGACAAATTGAGCGTCATCATTAAACATATTGAATAGAAAATATGATCCTTCCTTTGGGCCATTAATGATATTATAGAACTTGTACTCATGCATATCAGCCTAGACACTAGATCATTCACCCCAGCATGTACATATTTGGAACATTTTTATTGTCAATTGCTCTAATGGCTTCCAATCTAAAACTTGCTTTGTAATTACTTCATCTTTGGAACTTCTTGGCATTCCTTAATTGCATGATGTGCTTTTTTATTCATGAAAATACAAGGACTTCAAAGAAGATAAAAATTGTGAGAGGATGTGAGAGGAAAGATTCATTGTGGACGCATCAGGACCTTCCAGATAAACAGTAACAATTCCAGCACAGTCACTGAAAAGTGTGCCATTAAGCAGGAAGCCATCCAAACCATCAGTGAAGCAACTGAGATAAATCATATAGGTGAGTCTTCCATAAGCACTTACTAGATGAATGACTATGTAACATCTTATTCATGAACTCGACTTTGAGGATCAAACACTGCCATACTATATATTATTTTTTGTAAGACACAATAGGTTGAATATACCTGGCCTTGAAGTATTGAAAGATTTAATCATTTTGATCTCTTATTTTCAAACTTGCAAATATCTGCATCTCCTGACTGATTTTTCTGGTACAATCATACATAGCTTTGAGAAATGCACTGTCAGGCAATTTTGTCATTGTGTGAAAACCATAGAATGTACTTAACAAATTATATAGGATATCTTACTTCATACCTAAGTTGTGTGACATATGTGATCTATCATTGATCAAAACATTGGATTTTTTTTGAAAGATTTATTTATTTATTTGAAAGTCAGAGTTACAGAGAGAGGGAGAGACAGACAGAGAGAGAGAGAATCTTTTGGTATCTGCTGGTTCACACTCCAAATAGCTACAATGCCTGGGACTGGGCCTGCCTGAACCAAGATCCTGGAACTCCATCCAAGTCTCTCATGTGGGTGCAAGGTCCCCAAGGATTTGGACCATCCTCTTTTGGTTTTCCACATGCATTATCAGGGAGCTGGAATGGAAGTGGAGCAGCCGGGAATCAAACTGGTGGCCATGTGGGAAGCCAGCATTGAAGGTGGTGACTTAACCCACCATGCCACAGTACTGGCTCCAAAACATTGTTATATGTCGTGGTAATACACATAGGCTTTTCTTTAAACAATAATAGTAGAGCGGGCATTTAGCCTAGAGGTTAAGACAGCCAAATCCTATACCAGACTACTTGTCTCCAGCTCTTGTTTCCAGCTTCCTATAAATGCAGACCCTAAGAGGTGGTGGTGAAGGTGCAAGTAATTGGGTTCCCACCACCAACATGGGCAACCTGGATTGAGTTCCACTTCCTGACTTTGACCTCACACAGGGGCCATTGCAGGCATCTGGGGGAATGGTCCAGCAAATGGAAGCTTTTTCTCTGTGTGTCTCTGTCTCTCAAATAAATAAGAAAATAACAACAACAATAATAATAGCTTTCATTTTCCAAGCACTGGGTGTTTGCTAGACAGGTTTACATAATTCCTTGTTTAATAGCCACACTAAGCCAGTAAGTGGTTACCTTCATTTTATCAATAAGGGCACTGAATCTCAAAGGTAACTCACTCTGCATAACACAGCGGTAATCAACAGGTCTAAGATTTCAATCAAAATCAAAGTCCTTGAGGGTAACATAATATCTCTCTTTTATATTTATTTATTTTTTGACAGGCAGAGTGGACAGTGAGAGAGAGAGACAGAGAGAAAGGTCTTCCTTTTGCCGTTGGTTCACCCTCCAATGGCCACCGCGGCTGGCGCACCGCACTGATCCGAAGCCAAGAGCCAGGTGCTTCTCCTGGTCTCCCATGGGGTGCAGGGCCCAAGCACCTGGGCCATCCTCCACTGCACTCCCGGGCCACAGCAGAGGGCTGGCCTGGAAGAGGGGCAACCGGGACAGAATCCGGCACCCCGACCGGTACTAGAACCCGGTGTGCCAGCACCGCAAGGCGGAGGATTAGCCTGTTGAGCCATGGCACCGGCCAGATAATATCTCTTGTAACTCTTCTGTATCAATGATTTGGAGGTCTTCTATATCATACATGCACCTGAAAAACTGAACACACATTCCCATTTTGTACCATCTGGAGATTGTGATTCAGTTCATCAAGGATGAAACATCAGGTCTACATTTCTCACAATTTCCTTGGCCCACTTCTACTTTAGCCAGCTAAGTATATGTCATCTGGTATTATTTAGGGTTACCAAATCAGTATTTTCTATATAATGAAAATATAACTTTCAAATTTAATTTTTGAAGTGAATTCTAGATATCAAGCAGAAGTTCGTGTTTTATAAAATTAAAAAAAATTTTTGATGGTGGGACATAACACACATATGGTCAAGGAGATGAAAGACAAAATTGTTTACTACATCTGGCTCAGATTTATATACTATTACTAGGCAGGCCCTAATAAAGTATTTCACTGAAAAATGTGGTCACAGCAAGTTAGAATTGTGTGAGGCAGCTGATGAATGGCAGGTGCGATAAGACTAAGCAAGGTTTCCTAGGACTCCCTGAGGGTTGACTAATTTGGATAATTTTGTGGGCTCCAAAGCATTGAGGCTGTCCCTACTTGTCTGGTCCCTGGTTCTGGTGGTTAGGGCTAGTGTACGTGGGTCTTGAGTGTGACAGCTCGCAAGGGCAATGCTTGTTGATATAGACTCAGGAAGAGAGGACTGCTCTAACTGACTCCTAGCTAATCCTCCAAACTGGGTCAAGACAGCACAATTTTATATACATTGAACTGTGTTTCTGAAGATCTTGCTTAAGATTGGCTCAAACCTCCAGTTCACAATTTCTAGCTAGTTAAATCCTCACCAGTGCACCTGCAGTTTCCAAAGGCAAGGTGTGGAGGAGGTAAATTATGCCTCTGGTTATTTCTGGCTGCCACTTCCAAACCCAATTCCCAAAATTTTAAGTTTTGAAGCAGTGGCTGTCTGTCCTAGAGTGAACCTTAGCACTTCACCCTATTTTACATGTTATAAAACATCATAAACATATTCAGATACAGACACAATCATACAGAAGCACTTACTGAAGGCATTGCATGAATACCAGACTTCATTGAAGTTTGGAATTTATGTTAAACAGAGTTCAATTTGCTTCAACAACCATTTAACAATAATCAGTAGACACAGCCGTTGCTTGGGCAACTGGACAAGGTTGGTCAGGCATTCACTCTTCTTGACGTTCTGTTCTCCGGAATGCACATGTCTAAAGCAAGGGGTTTTACTCTGGTTCACTGGATTTCCTCTAACCCTCTTTGCATGGTCTCATATTCCACTCCATGTAAGTTATCTGAGTATTTTCTGAAAGACAGAATATTTCCACTGGTGCTCATTATTAATAGTAATAGTTACTTTCACTCCGCTACTGAAGACATTTGCCCTCTCATGGGAAATCTGCATTTCCCTGAATGCTGTCATGTAAGGTCTGTGATTTAAATTACTCCGCCAAGTAGGTATCATTCTGAATTGCTTTACATAATAATTATAAGTTAATTATCATGCTTTCTATTCAATAACCTCTGGGAATAGAAGAGTGTGTCCAGAGTTTGGAGATTACTGCTCCATCTACTCTCCCTTGTGAATTCCATGTATCCTGTAGAACATGTAGCGCAAAACATAATTTGTGGGACCAATGATAAACCTTGAAAAATAGTTATATCAAATACAATATGTATATAAAATACATGATTAGAGGCTCTAACCAGTATGAAATAACTGATAGAATAAGGAGGAACAAAAAATAAGTAACACACCACATATCTTTTTGCTCAAGTGAAACATGAAATAGGATCCCTTCCTCAACCTTGCCCTCTCCTGGGTCTGTCTGGGAATTTTCCAGGGCTCTGTTCTCAGTCTAGCTCTCCTCTGTGTCCATACTCCATAGATGGCATGAGCCAGTCCTGTACTGCAAGGTCCCCTCCCAAGGAAACATCCCTCTCCTTGCCCCTTCCCTGACCTCTGCCCACTCTACATTCCCCTGGGGGGCCTGATAAGCACTTCAAGGGAGCATAAGCAGGGCAGAATTCTTGATTTTTCACTCTTTATTTTCCCAGTCTTTCTCAAATTAATGGTCCCTATCATTTATTAAATGTAACTTAGACCTTTGCTTTAGCTTACATTCTGTGAATCCATCAGCAAATCCTGTTATCTCTGCCATCAATGCACTCTGAATTCCATCATGTTTCACTATCTCTGCCACTAGCACAGGGGCCATTATCTCTTGCCTCAGCTACTGCAACCAATACTTCAGGGTTCTACTTTCTCTTTCCATTCTATCCTTCACAATCTGCCACTCAACTGTCAGAGCCAATGTTCTAAACACCTAAGTGAAATCACAACATTTTATGACTCAAAGCCCTCTAATACTCGCCTATCTTTTGACTAACATGGAATTGTGTTGTTATGATCTGACACTCTACATAATCACGACCCTGATTCTCGATTAGACCACAGCATTTGTACCTCAGCCCTTCCCTTCCTCAGCCACAGTATTGTCAGAATTCTTTTTTAAATTCTTGAACATCCCAAGCTAAGATACTGTGATTCTTGCACACTTGACCTGAAGTAAATGTCCCAAATCGTTTATTTTCATAAAAACATGCATCATCACATGATTCAGCCTCTCTCTCTCTCTCTTCTAATTTATGGCATTTCTTCCACTATGTTGCATTCCTTCTGGCGGCATGGACTTTGGGTTCTTCATCACATTATAAACCCTATTCCAAAGAAGTACCTGTCACATACTCAATGGTGAATGAACATTTTTTAAATGAATGCAGTTAAATGAATCTATTTCTCAAGTCCAAAATAAGAAGAAAATATCATATATACTCAGCAATATGTGTACAGATGACAATGATTTCCTGAAACAAAAATTCTCCATACATAGTTTGTATAACATAATTGTCACGACCAGTATTTATTGACTGTTTAGTATTCTATGCACACTGAGCTGTGTGCTTCGTGGGCATCACCTCATTTATTTCTCTAAACAGCCCTCTGAAGGAGGGCTCTTACTGTTCCAATATTACAGATGAGCACACTCAGGTTCATAGAGGTGAAGTGCCTTATTTTCCCATTGTCAACCGACTTGAAATAATGAAGTTGGTACTTCAACCAGTTCAAACTCCAATGTCTATGCTTCCAATCACTGCATTATACAAAGGCGACATTGCAGCTCTATTTAAAGCTGAACTACATGAACTCATGTCTTCATTACTTAAAAATACTGATAACCCCACGATTCTGTAAAAGAATATGCAGAAGAAAGCGTATCTATACAGTAGCCACACAAAGAAATATAATGGAAGTGCATAGTTTGGAGATGAGAAAATAGTGTGTTCTAGTTTCATGTAGGCTGGTCTCCAGTTTTGAAGAGTAGACTCCGTAGCCTTTCCCATAAAAGATTAAAGTTAGACTAAAGTCAAAGATTTTAAATTGGATAGTGCTTGAGCCAAATTCAGATCACAAGCATGTTTTCTTAGGCTGTCTTTCTCCTTTATTAAAAAATATATTTAAGCATATGTTTAGAATTAACAGCTAAAATTGCATGTATTTGCTGTGTATAGCATGTTGTTTTGAAGTATATATACAGATATATATATATATATATATACATATATATATATATAGTGTGGAATGACTAAATTTAGCAAGTTAGCACTTGATAAACACTTTTACATGTACTTTTAAAAGCATTTTTCTAGAAAACAGCATATTATGTTGTTTATTCTTTGTGAAGCAGATAGAGACAGAGACAGATACATGAAGAGAAAGAGAGCTCCCATCTGCTGGTTCACTCCCCAGGTGCCTGCAAAGGTCAGGGTTAGGCGGGGCTGAAGCCAGGAGCCAGGAACTCAATCCAAGTCTCCCATGTTGGTGGCAGGAACTCAACTATTTGAACCAGAACTGCTGCATCCCAGGATTTTCTTTAGGAGGAAGCTAGAACCAAGAGCTTGAGCCAGGACTCAAACCCAGGTACTTCAAATTAGGTTATGGACATCTTAAACAGCATCTGACCATAGAACTAATGGCCCACCTCCAGAATATAATACATTAGTAACTACAGTTGTAGAGTGACCTCTTGGATTACTTCCTTCCCTGAACTGAAATTTTTGTATCCCTGGCAAGTTCTCCTCACTTTTTTAAGTGTTTTCATCCATTGTGCAGGAAATTAGTCAACTCTCAGCCCCTTGGAGTTCCTTGTTGTCTTTCATCCAGTTAATTCAACCTATTAGTCCTTTCTCTCCAGGTTTCTCAGGGCACATGGTTTTGTGTAATCTTAGCCAGACTGCATGGTGTTGCCTCACTTTCCTACTCAAAGTACACTGGAAATACACAGCTCTGGAATCACTACTAAAAAACCTCACTTTAAATACTGCAGTGTTTTTCAATTCTCAAAGCATAAACTAATGTTACTCTTGTCTCGCCTATCCATAAAAGGTTGAAAACACACCAACTTATAATACATTTCTTTAATATTCATTCTCAAACAACACCTTTACCTTGACTAGACTGATGTGTGGGAGATATATAATTTGCTTCATTGCTGTCACATTAAGATCTTTGGCATCCTAAAGAATCATGGCAAGAAATGACTGTTTATTATAACAGCCAAGAAAATGTGCCTGTGATAGCAAAACATCAAGATGCATAGTGGAAAATCCAGCCATGTGATGTCTTCTTTATAGAATGCCAAACATCTGGAGCTTTGGGGAGAACTTCAAAATTACCTAAATATCACGTCTCGTCTGCAAGTTCACTTCCCGGTAGCTGAACTCTGATCTGGCACTTTGTCAGAAAGTAAGAAATAGGGTGTGAGGGTTGTTGAATTCCAGGGAGAAAGCTCTGTTTCTTCTCCAAAGAATTATTTAAGATGTTACTGTCTAAAATGTTTTTAAAAAGAGCTTTAGTCTGATCAAAGACATGTCTCGTCTTTTGGCAGTCTATTTTTCCATTTTTTAGTTTATTTTTTAAATTTTGAGAGTTAGCAATTTTTAACATTTTTCCATATTCACTCATGTGTAGATATTATATATATTCACATGCATACTATTTGCTTGGAAACAGGAACATTAATATCACACGTGAGATTTGTGAAAAGGATCGGAGAGTGAAGAGAGAAGAGTAACATCATGCAGATGGTATAATTCAAGGGAGACAATATTTATAACCATACACCAAAGAGCATGGCATTCACACGATTTTTATATTCTATATATTAACTTCTACATTGAAGAGAAAACGTGATATTTCCCTTTCTTTGTCTGGCTGATTTCATTTAAGCATAATGATCTCCCATTCCATCCACATTACCAAGTCAAAGACAGTTCTTGAGCATATAATTCACAAAGTACAACCCTCAATCATGAAGACTTTCATTTACCTTTTTTAATAATAAGAAATAGTGCAGGGAACAGAAGAATTGTAATTGCATAAAACATCTTGTATTATTAAACTTGAGATAATTCATCATTAACCTAGTTACAATGTTGTTTGTAGAATATGCACATTAAAAACATTGTAAAGAAATAAAGCAACTGTCACTTTCTTTAATAGAATCTTTAGGATTTGGAAGGATTTTTTAAGATCAATTTTCTATAACAGTTAATAGTCTTTTTAAAAGGAGACTACGTTAGTTTAGTCTTTAATGATAATTGAAAATATTTATGGATTTATTTTTCATGAAAAGGAAAATCTCATCTTTTCAGAGTCATTTTCTAGCCTGCATTCCTGATCAACTGTGTTCAAATTGCTGGAAATCTGAGTAGGTGGGAGCCTGTTAATATTTAGAGTGTGTAGGTATCCAATATCAGGTCAACAGAGTAATACAAGGCTTTTACTAATGAATGGAGACAAACATTTTCAGAGCACTGGACCCTCCAAACACCACATGCACAAATTACTCAGGAATTTTATATAGCAAAGGTTAAGAAACAATGTTTTAGAGAGAGAGGAAGAGAGAGAGAGAGAGAAGTTTTCATCTGCTGTTTCACTTTCCAAATGCCCTTGGTGACCAGAGCTGAGCCCAGCCAAAGCTGGGAGAAAGGAGCTCAATCTACACGGGAGTGCAAGAATCCAATCCTTTGAGCCGTCACCGTTGCCTCCTAGGTTCTATGTTAGCAGGATTCTGGAGTCAGCAGCTGCACAGGCGCCTGGCAGTGAATCAATGAGAAAACAGTAGTATCATCAGAACGGCTTGCAAAATGATTTCCCAAGTCTTCTATGATAATCAGCAAATTCACTGCCTGCAGCAAACTAAGCAACCATAGAACCAAGAAAGCTATAGAGCATGTCATCCCAGTGGATCATTCATTATTGTACTTGGGCCATAAGAAAATACCATAGACTCATGGGTAGTTTAAGCAACATAAATTTATCTTCTCATAGTTCTGGAGGGTGGAAGTTCAACTTCAGGGAGCCAGCTAGGCTGAGATATGGTGATGGTTTTTTCCTGACCACTGCTCTCTCACTGTGTGTTTCCTTTCAGGAGTGGAGAACACCTACCTGGCCCATGGGCCTTCTATGACTGTGAAATCCTTTGGTCTGGTCCTGCCAAGGCAATCATAGATGGGAATGGAAATTCAATACATCTATAGCAGGCTAATTTTTAAATTGATAATTTTATGTGGCCTGTGAAAGATGTTATAAATATTCAAACAGTCCTTGGCAGAAAAAGCTTTGCCACCCCTGCTGAGCTTAACCTGAGTGTGAGTGAGTGTGTGTCTGTGGGTGTGTATGTGTTGGAAAGAGGAAGTTTGATAAAGCACCCACTGGCCTAGTATTGTTATATATTCAGAGTAAGATTCCAGGATAGAGGTGAAAATGATAAGACTACCAAAATGTTAGAGTGCCAATTGGCAAGGTTCTCCATCAATCAATGAATTCACCTTACTCTAATACTCAAGATATGACAAGTACAGTTTGGATCAATGGCAAATTCAGACTTAAAGGGAAAAAAAATTCAGATCCATTTCTTACAACTTGCTTCTCACAATAGTTTTTGGTACCCCTAAATGTAAGTTTCCTAAACACCACCGAAGTACATTTAAAGCTTTTCCTTCATCATCTACTTCAGTGGGAATGAATAAATGGATAAAAATACAAATGAGTGCATCCAAAAAAGATTCACAGATTATTGAAAAGACAGCATATGAAATGACAGAAGATGACCCAAGTGTTTGGGCCCCTGCTATTCGTGCGAGAGATCCAGATGAAACTCCAGATTCTTGGTGTCAGCCTGGCCCAGCCCTAGACATTGAAACCATCTGAGGAGTGAACCAGCAGATGGAAGATCTCTCTTTCTCTGTCTATCCCTCCCCCTGCCTCACCCTACAGTCCCCAGTAACTATGACTTTCAAAGTAGTGAATACGCCTTTTCCAAAAATGGGTTCAAGTTAGAAGGTTGCATTCAAAGTAAAGAACATCAAAGTTACAATAAAAAATTTAAAAGAGCAAAAATACTTAACAGATACGTACAAATGGCAAATAAGCATGTAACAAAATGTCACTGAGGAAGTGCAAATTAAATCTCAGCACACTGTTGCTATACACTAAACAAATGGCTAAAATAAAAGAGAACAAACATATTAACTCCTGGTGAAGATACTGAACAACTGCATGATTGTAGTAGCGATGGATATTGATATATCCATTCTAGAAAGTTTGGAAATTTCCTAAAATGTTAAAACATACGCTAACCATACAATCAAACCAGACCATGCCTAGGTTTTACAAGAGGGAAAGGAAATTGCGATCTATTCATACAGTGATCTATTCATACAGTGAAAAACAATCATAGCAATAAAAAAGGAACAAAATACTAATGCACAAAACAACCTGAAACAAAAAGTAATTATGTTGAGTGAGAGGCAGACTTGAGTGTAACAGTGAATATGCCCATATTTCACATCCTAGTGTGTGGGTTCAATACCTGGCTCTAGCTCCTGACTCCAGCTTTCTGCCTGTGCAGGCCATTTCAAATAACTGGGTACCTGCCACCCACATGGAAGACTTAGATTGTCTTCCCAGCTCCAAGTTTCAGCCTTGTTCCAACCTTGACCCTTCAAGGCATTTGGAGGGGAGGAGGGGATGTGTGAACCAATAGATGAGAGTTCTCTCTATCTGACTCTTTCCTTCTCTTTCTCTGCCTCTCAAATTATAAAAGAAAAAATGTGCTGTGTGAAATAAGCCAGATACCCCTCAAACAAAAAGAGCATGCCTAAGTATGATTACGGTTTCAGAAAATTCTAGAAAGCTCAAACTAATCCTTACTGATAGAAAGCAGATCGGTGTTGCTTGGAGAAAGGGGACTATAAAGCTAAGAAAGAAAACCTAGGGATTCTGGGCAAGTTCATTACCTTTATTGGGTACGATCAGTCAAGACTCATCAGCAAGTAAATTTTCAATATATGTAGTATAATAAAGTCAATTATATCTTAATAAAGCTGTAAGTTAACACAACCCTGTACGAATAGATGTCAGGTAGTGGTTACCCTTGGTGTGCATGGGTAGTCACTGAAGGTGGGGCATACCAATATTCTTAGTGGCACACATGCGTTCACATTCTGAAATTAATGTAGTTGGCACTTAGGATGTGCATACTTTTATACTTGGGTGTCATGCTTCTGTAAACATTTTACTTTAAGATTAAGACATAAAAGTTTTCCCTTGTCAGTATAGCGAAGACCAACATGGAACATACCAAGTAGCTTTTTGAAAACACACGACGAGGGTGGGGGTGGGGAGGAAGAAGGCTGGGAAAGACATAGACAGCACTGTAGGCTAAATCTAAACCCTACTTCACTGAAACATAGCATGAAACTTCTCCCTAGCTCCTGACTCCACAAGGACCTCTCATTTCCGAACTAGCTATCTTTGTCAAAAACATGGTATTTTTTTATATCCCTTTCTCTGGGCATTATTTCTAAATGTGGGTTTTTCAAAAGTGTTCTTTAGCAGCATAAATTATCTGGTGCAGTGTTGCATGGTTGAAAATGTTAGAAACTTTCATGTTATTAATTTTTATTCATTTGAAAGGTAGGGTGAGAGGAGACAGAGAGAATGTTCCATCTACTAGTTCACATTCCAAATGCCCACAACAGCTGAAGTTTGGCTACGTGAAAGCCAGGAGCAAGGAGTTCCATCTGAGTCTCCCACGTGGGTGGTAGGTGCCCAAGGACTTGAGCCATCATCTGCTGCCTCCCAGGGTATACATAAGAGAAAGCTGGATCAGAAGCAGTGGTGGGACTGAAACCCAGGCACTTAGATATGGAATTCAGGAACCACAAGTAGCTGCTTAACCTGCTGTGCACAATGCCTCCTGCGAATTTATAATACTCAAGGCTAAACTGTATTCCTCCCTAGGGTACTTTAAAACACGAAACTTTAATATATTAAAATATGCCGTGAGTCCCATAGAAGCTTATGCAATGTTTCTCAAACTTATCTATTCATAGAATTTCCTTTTTTTAGAACAGCACTTAAAGAACTAATATTCTAAGAAATACACATACAATTCTCTAAATTCAGTATCCAGGGTGGACATTTACTATTACAGTTAAAAGATGTACTCTCAAATTAGACCATCTGTGTCTGAATCCAGGGCCTTTTTTTTTTTTTTTTTTTTTGACAGGCAGAATGGACAGTGAGAGAGAGAGACAGAGAGAAAGGTCTTCCTTTTGCCGTTGGTTCACCCTCCAATGGCCGCCGTGGCCAGCGCGCTGTGTGCGGCACACCGCACTGATCCGAAGCCAGGAACCAGGTGCTTTCTCCTGGTCTCCCATGCTGGTGCAGGGCCCAAGGACCTGGGCCATTCTCCACTGCATTCCCTGGGCCACAGCAGAGAGCTGGACTGGAAGATGAACAACTGGGAGAGAATCCGGTGTCCCGATTGGGACTAGAACCTGGTGTGCTGGTGCCACAAGGTGGAGGATTAGCCTATTGAGCCATGGCGCCGGCCTGGGTCTTTTCCTTTGTTTCTTGTGTGACCTCTGAGTGCTGAGTTTATCTCTAAAAAGCAGATGATAAAACTACAATTTTTGCAGCGAATAAAATGACCAAACAGGTGTTCATATGTAGAACAATACTTGCTACATAAGTGAGCATTGAAGTTCACTGTTAAAATTATTTTCAGAAGTTGCCTCGGGGGCAGCGTTGTGGCCTAGTGAGTAAAGCCGCTGCCTGCAGTGGTGGTTTCCCATTGGGTGCCAGTTCAGGTCCCAGCTGCTACACTTCTGATCCAGCTCTCCGCTGAGGCCTGCCTGTGGGAGAGCAGTGGAAGATGGCCCAAGTCCTTGAACCTCTGCACCCACATGGGAGACCCAGAGGAAGCTTCTGGCTCCTATCTTCGGATCTGCGCAGCTCTGGCTGTTGTGGCCAATTGGGGAGTGAACCAGTGAATGGAAGACCTCTCTCTCTCTCTCTCTCTCTCTTTCTCTCTCTCTGCCTCTCATTCTCTCTGTGTAACTCTGACTTTCAAATAAATAAATTTAAATAAAAAAAAGAAATTGCCTAACCAAGAACTACAAGGGCAGAGATCCTGTTCCATCATTGACCTTGATAGACTGGATTTAGTTTCCATCTTCCCGCTCTTTATCAAGGTGGCAAAAGTCAGGCAATAGAATCATGATAACTCCCACCACTAGTATGCATGATTAAGTCACCAACTCCTTGAGCCAGAGACCATATCTGTCCATCATCTTCCTTTCTGAGGGTTAGAATTAAGCCAAATCAGGCTAGGAACATTAGGAACTCTGAGATGCCCAGTATGAGGGAATCTAAGCCATTGGAAGTAACCGTGAAGTTGATCTTGAGCCAAGATGATCTGTGTTCTGGATCAGCAACATGAAGATGTGTCAGCAAAAGATGAGAGAGAGGACTACTTTGAAACAAATTTTAACCTGGGTTTACTGGGATGATGTAAATGAGTCCCAAAGTCAGGATTCTACTTACCAAAACTTCCCAGCAGACGACAGCTGTGAGACTTGAGGATTGTAGCCAAATGGCTTTAAGTGTTTGCTTTCTTGTGAGAAGGATGTCAGGATTCTGTTCATCCTCCACACTGCCTGCTGTTTAGTTTCACATAGTAGGTGTCACCAATGTTCTTTTGAGCATGTAGCATGATCAGAAAGGAGAATGACAGTGACCAGCACTGTCACTCTCCCACTCCTGTTGCAGAAGGAAAGAAAACAAACAAGAACGGTGAATGCATAAAGCAAAGAGAAAGGGAGAATTTTCCAGTAGCAAAACAAAGATGACTCCCCTACAGAAAACATGTTTTGCATCTCAAAGAACAGAGACACAAAGGAGAGTAAGATACTGCTTACCTTCCAAGATTTCTTCAAGGGTTAACTTCTGTGGGCGAAATACTCTGAAGCCAAGAGGATGAAAACTGCTTGAATAGAAAGTCTCACCATGGTGACCTGCTGCATTATGGAGCTGCTATTTTTAGCCCAGATTCGTGCTGCTCTGGGTCAGAGCAGGGGACATCTGTGGAAAGAGGAATGAATTGCTTGCAGCAAAGCAAGTTCTGATGAATAATTACTTGTGCTATAATGTGCAGTCAGGGCCAACTCCACGGCACACACTGAAAAGTAAGCCTTCCAGGAAGTAAACACGAGCAGGTCCTCAGTGGCGGCTGTGGCTTCCAGCACTAATGATACTTGGCAGTACTGCCAGGATGATCAAAAATTAATTGATTTGTTGTGAACCCTACTAAAGGTTAGCGCTAAAGCTGGTGTTATACAATGCAGCTACATTTTCAAAGCACTTTATAATCAGTAATTATTTTTGTATCCCAGTGTTCCAAAGAAGTCAAAGCTACTTTTCATTGTAATTTTAATGTTATCTTTTCAACCTTATAGTCACAAACTCTAGACTTTTTACAAAGTGCAAAGGCACATTCACAGATTTCATGCATCAAGAAATAGGTAAAAATTCTTTGTTTTATGCACTTATAGCTGTATTTTAAAAGTAGGTACCAGGTTTCTTTCTTTTTCTACTTTCTTACAACCCAGTGGTGCCAGCACCTAGCTAACTCTAGCTCCTAACACCCATCAGATGGTCCCAGTAGGCCAGAAGATGCTTCACCACTGAATCTGGATCCAGTTTTGAGGCTGTCAAGGCTTAACTTTATCCTTTATTTAAAAAATAATTCATCAACTGTGGGTGCAGCAGGTAAGATGCCTGAATGCTGGGATACAAGTCCAGACTCCACTTCTTATTCCAGCTTCCTGTTAATGTGCAACCTGGGAGGCAATGCTGATGGCGTAAGTAACTAGGTCCTCACCACCCATGTGGGAGACCTAGATTGAGTTCTAGGTTCCTGATTTCAGCTTGGTCAGCCCTGGCTTTTGAGGGCATTTGGAAAGTGAACCAGCAATTGGGAGATCTCTTTCTGTCTTTCTGTCTCTGTCTCTTTCTCTATGTCTCTGCCTTTCAAATAAATAAAAATAAGTAAATGTACTGGAAAATAAAAATAATTAATTAGACACATTAAATGAGCATTTAGAAAGTGTTAGAAACAACTTGTAATATTTTTGAGGATTTTGTTTTCATTATACAAGTATCATTTACTATGCAACAAATTAGAAAAAAATGTAACTCCTCAACATTTTGATTCACATCCTTTGTTTTTAAAATGCATTTATGCTTATGTTGTGTCCAATCATTGGAGCCTGACTTTTATTTGATATTTTCTGAACTTTCCTGCATATATACATTCTCAGAAAACATGTCAATGCCTCTTAATTATTTTTCTATAAACACATCTATTTAGAGATCTGGATGAACATAATTCACAGTATCTGCATTGTTAGTGAACGAAATAACAAGAATAGACTTTACTTATCTAGTTGGTAAAATGAATAAGTTCTTTGTAATTGTTGACAACCATGTACTAACCTCTCAAGTACTCTGTCCAATTTAACAGTAGTACCTGGAATCTCATTTTAGGGTGGAAGACTAGAAAGGTAGCTCCACGTGGCCACTTATTCAAGTGCCTAGATGGTAGCATTCTCCAGAATTCAGCACAATAAATTCATAAAAACTAACCTTCTATTTCATAAACATTATGCATTGTGTAAAAAAATAAGTCCTTCATTCCACTACTACTTTCCACTCCAGGGAGCTCAATCAATTTTCATTTAGCATATCTCTGGTTCCCAAGTGAAAAAAATACAAACAATAACAGTGGCAGGAAACAATTTATTGTCTCACCATGTTCTAGACAGTTCCATAAGTTTCCTACTATTTTAAGATTGGCAACTTGTGGTATTCCTGTGATTTCTGGCTCTCCCATAGTGCTGGATGTACAACAGCATGGTCCTTGGAGCCAACTGTTTGAATTATTATCCTAATTATGCACTAAGTAGCTGTGTGACCATGGGCAATTACTTAACCCCTTTGTACCCCAGATTCCTTATCTATGAAATGGAAATGATAATCAAACTTACTCCATAAATTAGTTTTAATGATTAATTAAGAAAATATATGATATTATTAGGCAAAGTATAGAGAAGTTCTTCGAATAAGGAGTTGAACCAAGTCATACTTTAATACATTACTATTATTTTCAATGTTGCTATCTTTTTTATATTTATTTTATTTATTTTAATTTTTTTAAACTTTTATTTAGTAAATATAAATTTCCAAAACACAGTTTATGGATTACAATGGCTTTTTCCCCTCCATTACTTCCCTCCCACCTGCAACCCTCCCATCTCCCGCTCCCTCTCCCATCCCATTCACATCAAGATTCATTGTTGCTATCATTTTTACTACTAGTTCCATACGTTGAGCAAATCGCATATCCTTATTCTATGTGTGTAGGCTGAAAGATGTTTGTGTGCCTTGTATGTGAATATTTCACTAACTATACACATGCAATTGAACAACTAAAGTGCTAGAGTTTTAAAAATATTCTTGGAAATGGAGCTTAAGAGAAATCTAAAGCCTGCCAAGTAAATTCTGGGGGTGAGGTTCAGCAAACTCTTCCAATGACACTGATGCACACTTTAAGAACTGTGATTTTTCATCTTGCTGTCAAGTTTGATTATTTTCCTGTCTGAACTAAGACTTGGTACAGATTATAATGTATGTTATTCCTAAGAACTCAAGATCTGGGGGTTGTTTTCAAGCCTAGCTCTCTTTTGAGGGATGCATGTCTTGTGCATTATCCTTCATGGGAGCTGATGTAATCAAGACACAGAGTCTGCGCTGATGGACTTTCCCAGTTCTTAATGTATCTAGAGCACAGAGTTGGGAACTACGAACAAAAGAAATACAAATGGACTTCTGAAGAATTAATGTACTGATTATTCTTCCATTTTCCATCTCTTCTGATATGCAGTTTTTTTAAAGATTTATTTATTTATTTAAAAGTCAGAGTTACAGAGAGAGAGAGAGAGAGAGAAAGTGAGAGAGAGAGAAAGTCTTCCATCTGCAGGTTCACTCCCCAAATGGCCACAAGGGCTGTATCTGAGTTGATCCGAAGCCAGGAGCCTGGAGCTCCTTTCGGGTCTGTCATGCAGGTGCAGGGGTCCAAGGATTTGGGCCATCTTCCACTGCTTTCTCAAGCCATAGCAGAGAGGTAGATAGGAAAAGGGGTAGCCAGGACTTGAACCGGTGCTTATATGGGATGGCAACACTGCAGGAGGCAGCTTTATCCCCTACAACACAGCACCCACTCCTTTCATAGGCAGTTGCTGCAAGTGACTGTAAATGACAGGATTAAGAAGTCTTGGTATCCAATATTGTGTAGCTGAAGGGACAAATAGAGACATCATCTCCAGCAGCAAGCTTTTCACTCACATGTGCCTCCTTTACAGGCTGTGTTACCTTGGTGGGGTAAACAAGTGCTAGTTTTGGCTTTGTGGGATGAGAAATATGAATTTATGCCTCAAGTTTATCAGTCTTTCTGTGATTGCTTCATCCTTACCAAATTCAGATAATGCTTGTACTAAATAGAACAGCAAATGAATGATCAATTACAGAAAAGACTTATGTTTTCAATTATTTGGAATCTTCTCTTCAAAGCACACAATCTCTGGTATAAGATCTTTTATGAAATTAAATGATGATCAAATGGTTTCTTATCTTCCTGTCCTGATGGGCTGATACATGATAGCTATTTATCACTAGACAAGCTCAGCATGTATGAGCTGATTTTACTAATGTTTAAAGAATGCTTATCAAGTGAACCCTGTGGGTAACTTTAAAGTAAATAAGTCTAGAAATTCACTATGTATAAAATGTTAGAGCACAGAATATTGAATACAAATTATTATCTATTAAACAAATTATGTAATACATAACAACAAAAAAGAGTGCTTTGTCTCCAGCCATTGCAGCCAACTGGGGAGTGAACCAGCGGATGGAAGACCTCTCTCTCTCTCTCTCTCGGCCTCTTCTCTCTCTGTGTAACTCTGACTTTCAAATATATAAATAAATCTTTTTAAAGAGTGCTTTGTGCTTTTAAGAGTCTTGTGCTTTGTAAGTAACATGAAATTAACTGAATGTATTGCTGTTAAAAGAGATGTACTCTTATGTGCTTTCTTTCCAACAGGCAAATAGGTCAGTTATACACACACTTGAATTTTAACACATCTATTGTCCTGCTGAAGAGTTAGAGTCTATTAATAGCTTCACATAGCAATTTAATCAAAGTATGTTGTCTCAGTTTACTCAAACAAAAGGAAGAATTGCTGAGACTTTTTTGTGGTTAACTTGAGCACCTATCCTGTACTCCCATCCACAAAATAAAACAAAATATATTTTTAATCAAATAGCTTTAAGTAAAAGGTGTTCAAATACACAAAGCCAACTCCTCTGACGCCAAGAACATAAAAAGCATAGAAGATATCTGGACATCATATGATATTTCAATTGACTTTTTTCAAGCAAGGTCAGTAGTATGTGAATCTCTGAGGTTCATAGGCTATTCTAGGTAGCTGACCTGGAGTCTCTCACACATGCCTGTGCATTTATAATGCCAACAAAATCCCAAAGTGATGAGCAAAAGGAATGACTAAGAAAGAACAAAAGGTATCAGAAAGAGTTTAAGGCAAGTAGAAAATCAAGGTATGGAAAAAGGAAAGTAATGGGGAAGAAAATTTTGATAATCCTAGAAAAAAGAGAAGCACATTATGCCTTTAAGTTTTATTATTTTCTTGCAACAGAGGGAAGGAAAGAGTGTGTCTCATTTGTATTTGCCTAGTTACTTAAGCTATTTTACTTCTAATGACAAGAAAACAGGTATATCTATCTTCCTTTTAAAAAGTTAAAGCTTTTGTTAGGTGTTATAGTTTGTGATTTCCAGTGATTTAAGAAGAGAATCCACTAAATTAAACTTTGCCCAGATTATAACCCTGAATAAAACTCTTAGCTGTAGCTAAGGAAAATGAAGGAAACTGGCTAAAATGTCTACAGAAACAAAACTATAAAGATATTTTTGCCATTGGACATTGCAAAATAAATACACAATTGGAAAAAACACCAACTCTGATGCAATTATTTTAATATAATATTTTTAGAATGGTTTAAAAAATATAAAAAAAAATCTGAGAGCAGGGCAAGGTGGAAGAGCTGAAAAAACATTCTTGGTGTTATCAAAGTTGTTTGATGCACAACTTTCCAAGCATCATTGTGTATAGCCATGGGCTATTGGGGTAAGTATTAATCAATTAAATGAAGGCAGCAGGCAAAGTGAGTACCATTGTAAGCACTGTGAAGTGTTGGCCCTTAAAGGGATGGTTTGACACTGACTTTCTATATTACATCACATACCCTCCAGTAATGGTTGCCAGTAACAGAGGAACATTTTCTACCCCACAAGGCAGCACAAATCACCAGGGCAAGTAGAATTGGATTACACTAGCAGTGCACAGGTACAAGGCAGTAGCCACCCACTCTTCCCTGTGCATTTGTATTAAATATTAATTGGGATTGCATCTATATTTTATTCAGTATCTCAAAATCCTATAGGAGCAGAACAATCACTTTGAGTTTGAAGCCTGAACTATATTAAAATGGGATAAGTGCTCTTACTATGTATCTTTCAGAAGATGTAATATCACAGCCATAACTGAGACTTTGGATTCAGATCAGGTTATTGCAGTCTCTACGGACCAATTTGTGTGCAGTGCCCAAGAAAATCCCTTGTGCATCATATTGCAAAGTAAGTGTTAGCAACTATTATTACTATTATTACAAGGAAAGGCATTGTTATCATTAATATTGCATTACAAGATAATGAGGTAAACATTAAAACAATTAAGACATTTTATAGCTACAATAATCACCTATGTTTCATCCTATAAAACCATTGTTTTGAAATAGAGACAAAAGAAGAAACATATATAAGAAAAGGACCTAATTTTTCTATTTGAATCTTAGAATACTTGAAAAAAGATGTTATGGATTTGATTCATCTGAAGGAGTTCTTGGGGAGGAAAATAATACTTAAAAGACCCTACCTACAATTCATGAGAAATTAGACATTAAAGGAGACTAATCAAGATGCAGTGAGGTTAAGATGATTAAGATGGAATCATTCAGCCGAATTCAGAAATGAGGTCTGGATTTACATTGTCTCAGAAACTGCACGAAGCCAATGTACTCATACTGGGGCTAAGTCTGAACCTCACTCACCAGCTAAATAATTGTTAGACCTTGGGCAGAGCATTGAATCTCCATGTGTCTCATTTCTCATGTTTACCAAAGGTGAGTAATGGTATCTCCCCACTTTTGTAATTGTGAGCATCAAGTGAAACAGTGCTTACAAAGTGTCTGACTCATCCTGGGGCTGAGAAATGTGAGTTCCTTCTCTTCTGTCAACTTAGGGAAAGCATGTTTATGAACTCAAGAGACCGGGGAAACCCTGACTTTAGACATCTATGGAATAGCGAATATCTCACTTTTACTAAAATAGTCCCATATGTGGCCCAGTGGGTTAACGCCATGGCCTGAAGCACCAACATCCCAAATAGGCACCAGTTCTAGTCCCGGCTGTTCCTCTTCCAATCCAGCTCTGTGTTACGGCCTGGGAGAGCAGTAGAAGGTGGCCCAAGTTTTTGGGCCCCTGTACCCATGTGGGAGATATGGAAGAGAAGCTCCTGGCTCCTGGTTTCAGATCTACGCAGCTCCAGCCATTGCGGCCAATTGGGAAGTAAACCAGCAGATGGAAGACCTCTCTCTCTGCCTCTACCTCTCTCTGTAACTTTGTCTTTCAAATAAATAAAATAAATTTTTAAATGATTTAAACATGACTTGTTGAGTAGAATCTTGGAATATGCTATGAGAGACTAGAAAGTGAAGATTCCAAAAAAAATCCTACACTCTGTTGAATTATAAACAATGACAATGATTTCTGTTTTTGAGACTCACCCTTGGCTTTAAAGAAAATCCTCTTTTTTCTGCATTGGATGGGGCTATTAACACTCAGATAAGGTCGGTCTTTTCCCTTGCCATCACTTCTTCCGCAGGCCTTGATGCCGTGTAGAATTAATTTCATCCGACCTCCATTCTCAAGGTAACATTAAGATTCCTATGACTGGCAGATCCAAGCAAGGCAATCTAGCCTTGGTGTAAGGGCCTAAGGGATGACACACCTTTTTTCAATCTTTTGGGTTGCCAAAAAGGAAGAGCTCCCCTACATATTCTTCTCTGGTGTGTGGACATCACCAAAATGTTTCTGCTCTTCGTAGCTTTGTGAACTAAACTAACAGGGAATGACTCTTCTCTTGCTAATACAGTAGGAATGTATTGGAAACACAATTGGAAATATCAGACAGCATGTATCTATAACAACAAAGTTAAATTAAGTTTCAAATGGAAAAAAGAGAAGAATTTTATGAGGGGATCTTCAAAAGATCTATGGGAAATGTATATTATGGAAAGAAAATTGTATTTCAATTACTTCCATCACCAAAATAAACTTATCTAAAAATTCCATTTTCCATGAACTTTCTGAAACACCCTTGTATGTGTGCAGCAGGATCATGTTGGAAGCTCCAGTGAGAGAGGTGCACAGAATTTGGTGCTGCAGTGTCCTGCAGTATTTGCAATTCAATAGGTGCAGCTTACAAAGACTGGGGCTGGGATTTCAATGCTATTTAAGGGGTGATGGAGTGCTAGAAACCTGACTTCCTCTTCCATGAGAAACTCTTAACTACAGGCCCAAAGAATTGAGACACTTTCCTTCCTTCAAGACTTTTACTGATGGAATAAAGCCATTCCTGGCTAATCAAGAACCTAAGCTTATACCATATAAGAATTGCTTGTGTGAATGGTATATACAACCAAATTGCAAGATTAGAATAAATATCAATTTGGGACTGGTGAACTCCCATGCTTCCTTTTGCTGTGGCTATATGGATACAGTCCATGGGCCAAGACACTAAACACTCATAAAATTCAGAGAGCAAAATTCCTTCAGAGGAGAAGTTGCAATCACCAAGAGGGAGCAGCAGAAAGAGACAGGGGAGGAGGAGGTCATGGCTAATCAGATGAGATGGAGATGCAGCAGAAATAAGACCAAAGAACTGGAGGTCATAGAAGAATATGAAAGAAAATGATAAAACGCATATTTCAAATGAATGAACTAGAGAATAAAGCAGAAAATTCAAGCCATGACTAATAAAAAAGGTACAAGGAGGGAGAAAAGGGGACAAGTAGATGTGTATAAACCAAATTGAACCTTTAAAGTGAAAGCTTACTAGATCCAGCTGAAAAATAATGTGAACTGAAACATACAATAGGAGAAATCATAGAAATCAAGTTGAAGACACACAATGTTTTAGAGTCAGGGAGAGTAGAAGGAGAAGGCCTAAAATACCCAGCAGGAATTTTAGAACAAAACAATAATGTTTAAAGACATAATGACAAAGGACATTCCAAAATTGAAGAATTGCAGAATTTTCCATATCCACTAGACAGGACAATCTGAGCCGAAGAAGTGGAAACAGATTTGCACCTATGCCCATCATTATTAAACTTTGTGTATCAGAGACAAAGTGAAAATCTCAACGTCTCTGACGGCAGATTTTTCATCAGCAACTGGCTGCCTTCCCAGTTTTTTCGTAGCTCATTAAATCGTAGCACCATTGCCCATTGTTCAGAGCCAAAACCTCTGAGTCATGCTTCACTCTTCTAGGTCCCTAATATCCGTATCCAGTCATCAGACTAGGTCTGTTTATCTTCTGAATGTCTCTGGAATCTGAAAACTCTGCCCACCTTCCAGGCCCGCCCTCTAACACAAGACCTTATCCTATCTCATCTAAAGAACTGAAATAGCCTCCAAATCATCTTCCCCCACTCTGATCCTGACAGTGACATCTCTTCATATCCCCATCTCATTCAGAGCCAAATCCAAACTTTTCCACAGCCCACCAAGTTCTCCAAGATCTCTCACTTCCTCCCAATTATTCTCCTGGGTTGCCAGCTTCCTGGCTCCAAACTGGAAATAATCTAAAAAGAAAAAAAAAATTGGTCTAAAGTGACTGAAATTGAGTAAGGCAAAATAAATAAAATTATATTACATAAGGTCAAATGTAACGCTATGATGTTCGTAACATCAGAAGACCTGATTGAAGAAGTGACTAGGACTTAATTGATGGATAGCACTTAACAGATACAGCCAGGGAAAGGAAAGAATTTCCAAATGGAAGGATTGCTTGTGGAATCAAGGGGGTTTACAGCACTTTGAGAGGACTAGGAAGCCATCCAAGCCAGTGGAAATATAGACTGTACATGGTATTGTAGACTAAAAGTGAATGTAGAGAGTTTTAGAAGCCAGGTTGATGAAAATAGAACTTAACAGGCAGGTGATGGAATACGCAGGGGGTCTTAGGGAGAGAATCGAACCAGTATAGGTCATACTTAGGAAAAGTTTAATTTTCTGGGGATCCTATGCACTCAGAAGAAGGCCCCTAGAGTTCTTGAAACCCAGACGGATGAGTCTTGGATGACTAGTGTGGTGCTGGGAGAGGCTACAATAGCAGGAACGCAGTCTCATCTGGCCACAGAGAGGTGAGCAATGGCATTGTCACATAGAGATTGTGGGCAGAGGGATTGATCACCAACACACTCTCCCAGAGAGAGGCAGAAGGAGAGAGCGAAGAAACGTAGCTTTCCATGCTCTTTTGTCTAACACGCACCCCTACATTCTGATAAAGATGAAACCATGCTAAGCATTTCTACTCACACCTCTGTGGCCGAGAGAAAAGAAATGCAGAGTCCTGTGAGATTTTAGTAATTTTGAACCATTGGAAAAGTGACCTTTTAAGAATGCATAGCTTAAAGGTGAATATCCCCTGCTTTCCATCACTGAGAATAAAGAAATCTGTTTTCATCGCTGAATGGAAGGTCGCTAAATGAGATGAATATTGTTCTGAATTACTGAACTATGCAGGATATGCTGAGTAATGTATTTACATTCAATTTGCACAACTCCTTAATTAGTTCTAAATATCAAGTTTATCCTCACTGACATCTAAGTTTTAATATTATCTGATTCAAGCCAAGTATGTGGTTTTGAATTTGCTTTGCAAATGGTATGTTCTTTTGGATTGCTTATATAGCAATATCTTGATCTCAGTTGCTACATGATCTATCTTAAGAATTCCAACCATTAGAATAGTTAATTCTATTTAGCCATAGAAGTAGAATCTAAGTTTCTGAACAGATCTGTACAGAACATGATTCAGAAGATTATATTTATCTGCTTTGGAAATTTTTTCTAAATTTCATTTCTGTTATAAAGATATATCAAATAAATATTTATAATTTAGCTTCCTCTGAAAATAAACACATGCAAACTACTGAAAAGGGATTAAAAATAAAAAGCAAAATTCACAAAGATGAGATAAAGAGCAGATGCATCCATTGTGCCCATAGCTGTTGTGTATGACAGAGGCTGGGATGAGAGACAAGGAGACAGAAAACCCAGCTTTGTGCTCTGCCCTCACCACAGGACTCTCATGTCCTTCTAATTCATACAATGATAACTGGCCTAGCACATCTGTCCTGGAGATCCCAGAAAGAATTCAGAAGTCACATCACTGAACCTGGGAGATGAAGTGGCCGTCAACATTCAAACACAATGTAGAACCATCACCAGCCTTTCTCCTTCAGTTGACTGACAGAATTCTGGAACTCCCTGAAGATTCTGAACAATCCTATGGCCTAAACCCGTTGACCTCAGGAGTTCTTGAAAAACGGCCCACTCACTTAAACCTCACAGGAAACTGAAATGCTACAAAGATTGCAATTCACTTTTGTCTCCTGCTCTTCTCAATGAGCAGAGTAACACATTTTAACTGACATTGAAGAGAAAGAGGAAAGAAGTAATAAACACTCAAAAAGGGGGCAAAAGCAAGTTGAATGAAACAGAGACCATGTGATGCTAGAAAATGCTGATATGAGAGGATGTGGGGAGAGAGAGAGAGAGAGAGAGAGAGAGAGAGAGAGAGAGATGTTTCCTAAAATGTCTCAAGTTAGTTCAGCAAAATAGAGAAATAAGAATTTGGGAGAATTTAAAATATAGTTCAATTCAAATGTTAATGGAAGATGGTTAGTTGAAAACAAAATTAGTCTAGGCAGTCCAGCACCCAATGGGTTCCTCATATCCTCTTTCTATTTTGGTATCTCCTTTACTGCTAATAAGCATATGTATTCTCTCTTGAGAAATCCTTCATTCAATTTATTTGTTTATTTATTTTATTTGTTTGAAAACCGGAGAAGTGTCCAGGGGAGAGGTCTCCCATTCACTGGTTCACTCCACAAATGCCCACAGTAGGGAGGACTAAGCTAGGTTGAACACAATCCAGGTTTCCCATGTTAGTGTCAATGACCTAACTCCCAACTACTTGAGCCATCACTTGCTGCCTCCCAGGGTGTGCATTGTCAGGAATCGGCAATGGAGAGCAAAGCCAAGGCTTGAACCCAGGCACTCAGATGTGGGATGTGGGCCTCCCATGTGAATCTTTACTGCTCTGCCATATTCCCACCGCTTGAGAAATTCTTAAAGAGATAATGTTGTTTGGATAGCTGTAAACAAATTTTGAAGACCATCAGTCTAATGAGCTGCTCTTTATAACTGAAAGCTTTTTCTCTACATGCAAACTAAAGAATTATATGGGCATCACACCCACTTGCAGAAACAAAATCATCCACTCTGCAAACCTTCATCTAACCACGTCTGTGAAGCTCTTGCCTCTGTATTCAGATTACGTCCCATCAGAGTGCCATGACTCACGGCCATGTCACCACCCATGAGATTGCATTTGTTGGCACATAGAGAACATTCACTAAAATTGTATTGAATAAATATTAAATGCATTACATAAACATTTATCTAGTAAAATGTTATGCTTTATTTGATATATAGAGAAATTATAGGTGACAACATCAGCAGCTAAAATTCAATTGTAAAACTGGACACATGATCAAAGGTTCTCACATATTTACTCTGAATCTGGTCTAATTAGACAATGAAAAGCTTATTAAATATCAAATAAGACAACACTAACTGTAGAGACAATACCTGTGGAAGCTATCTTCTCACCAAATCACTACTGGTATACCAGACGCTGTGTCTACCAGCTGGAATATGTGGTTCCTGGAAATAGGGTCAAAGTAGGAGTGACCCCTTGTAATGTCACTCCCAGTGCCACACTTGCATCTCTGAAATCTTGGGCTTATGAAGTGAAACGCTAATTCCATGGGAAATGCTTCTACCAGGTAGGGGATAAGGATTGCCCCGAGTTTAAACCTGTAGCTGGTGGACAGGTAGCCCCCCAAATCCCCCCAAAATCAACACATTGGCAAAGATGATCAACTTTGACTTGAATTACCCTTAAGGAATTGACTAATATGCAATAGGGTCAGGAATGAGTACATCTATATGCATAAAGACTTTATTTTATTGTATGTTTACTGTAAATGGCTAATTATGGCATTCTTAACCCAAGAAGAATAAAGCAATCAGAGGCTCCAGCTGCTTAGCTGGATAATAACAGGTTGCCCTCTTGGCAAGCCTTCCAGATGCAAGAAAGTACTGAAAGCATGGTAGATGGAGGTGATGAAGATTAACTACGGTATTGGGACCATTTACAGCCCAGAGGCTTGTAGCTGGTGCATGGATTGATTCTTTTGGAAAGTTTAAACCAGTCTCCAACTTGAAGACTCTGAGAGCCTGGACTTGATGTAGACAGTGAGAAGCTTGTGAAGGTCCTGGTGGTGCACTGTGCCCAGACACCTCTCACCGGTTACACCACACTCCCTCAGCCCAGTGTTTACACCAGCAGTTACTGAATAAGCAAACACAAGGGAGTAGAACTCAGTGCATCTGTGTCCAGCTGGGTTTTCCTCCCTGTCTGCCCAGGGATTTTCTGCCACCATCGCAGGGTTGTGTGCTAGACTTCCTCAGCTATCCCAACACAGAATACATAAATGAGAAAAGGCAAAGAAATAGACACTCTAAAGCAACTGGCATATAGCAGATGAGAGCTAGTTGACAAAAAGTCCTTTTCTCCATGGACAGGCAATTCCAAGATCCATAAACAGATCCATAAATGGCCTGGGGTATGATTGATGGCCAGTTGTCCACATTTGTGATCCATGTGCTCAACAATACACTCCTGGGCTGCTTTTCCCTCCTCTCCTGTTCTACTTTCTACTCCTTCCTTCCAGCTTATTTGAGTCTCTGAGCAAAATGAACACCATGCAAGCCCTTGTCTCCAGGTATGGTTTCTGAGGGGGTAGTAGGTTAATTTATTAGGACATACTCATGGAAAACAACCCAGCATAAACAGCATTATTCTCCAAGAATTGTAACTATTTAAAAAGGAAAGATATTCTCTTTGGAAGTAAACTCAAAGGGAGAGTCTGATACCTGATTTCTTCTCTATGAATGGTACCAGAGTTGATTTTTAGGAGAAAAAAAATGCTGTATTTTGCAGGTATATTATGAACAGATAATGGGGTTCAGGGTATTATTTAGGATAATTTGATATTTCAGTAATATTTCTAACCTTTTTTTTTTTTTGACAGGCAGAGTGGACAGTGAGAGACAGAGACAGAGAGAAAGGTCTTCCTTTGCCGTTGGTTCACCCTCCAATGGCCGCCGCAGCCAGCGCACTACGACCAGTGCACCGCGCTGATCCAATGGCAGGAGCCAGGTGCTTCTCCTGGCCTCCCATGGGGTTCAGGGCCCAAGCACTTGGGCCATCCTTCACTGCACTCCCTGACCACAGCAGAGAGCTGGCCCGGAAGAGGAGCAACCAGGACAGAATCCGGCGCCCCGACCGGGACTAGAACCCAGTGTGCCGGAGCCACAAGGCGGAGGATTAGCCTAGTGAGCTGCGGCGCCGGCCTAACGTTTTTTTTAATACATTTTTATTTTTATACGTATTATAGCCATTCTTTCTGATAGTATTATAAATGTTAAATTCTGGATGAACAATACTGTTGAAAGAATTACAGGTAAACTAATCTAAATTACACAGAAACATTAAAAGAGAAAACCTATTATTGCAATAACTAAAAATACTACAAGTTGAAAAGATTTTTTCACATATGCACTATTTACTTAATTGATAGTGTCTATATTTTTCCAGATGTCTAGATATGGAATTTTAAACTTTTAATTTATGTCATACACACCAACTCCAATGTATGACTGGAAAATAAATAGGAACAAGTGGGCTCTACTTAAGTACTCTGTATTGAAACAAGAGAACCATGACCAAAAGCAATAAGGTCTTTTAGGACAGTTTTGTCTTCCTCTAAATTGTATATGGATTAAACATTCAGAAAATTGTTTCTATGTCAGTATTAAAAGAACAGAAAAAATACGGTTTCAGTTGTGAATGAGTAAAATGACAACAGACGACAGATATAAAATACAGGGGCCAGCACTGTGGCACAGCAGGTTACGCTGTTGCTTGCAAGGCTGGCATCCATAGCACAGTGCTGGTTCAAGCCCAGGCTGCTCGGCTTCAGATACAGCTTCCTGCTAATGTGTCTGGGAAGGCAATAGATGATGGCCCAAGTACTTGAGCCCATGCCATTCAAATGGAGACCAGGATTGTGTTTCTGGATCTTAACTTCAGCCTGGCATAAAGTGATGGCCATTTGGAGAGTGAATCAGCAGATGGAAGATCTCTCTCTCTCTCTCTCTCTCTCTCTCTCTCTCTCTCTCTTTCCCCCCTTCTCACTTTCTCACCCACTTTCTTTCAATATCTTCTGCCCCCCCACAGTCTGCCTTTCAAAAAAACAAAAATAACAAATCTTTCAAAAATAGAAATACAATATAATCACATGCATTCAATATGATCGTTTTGCATGATACAATTACACCTTGCTTTAAAAAAAAATGGGAATACGATGCTAACCTAGATCTGATCTTGCCAGACAGAATTCTGAAGGCACCAAGTGTCCTACAGCCTGGTGTTTATTTTGTTATAACGTCTCTTCCCCCTGACAGTAGGGGGCGCTCTGAACATACTGGAACTCACACCTGTGATCCTCAAGTTACGTGACAAATGAATACAGTGCACACCTATGGAGAATATCCTGAGTTCTGGCACAGTCAGGGGAGTCTTTAGGAGACAGTGCACCCTTTCTGAAGGAAGGAACACAAAGCATGAGAACAATTCTCATGCCGACCCCAAAGACGCTAATCTCCATGTAGAGAGAGGACCGGCCTCGAGTTAGCAACCAAAGGGCTGCCTCCATTTGCTGAGAGCAGCACCCAGCCAATGGCTAGCAAGGAAGGGAGGCCCTCAACCTCTGCCAAAGACACAGAAGTGCCCGGACGGGACTGTGAGCTCCACACTGAAAGCAGTTCCCAGCTCACTGTTGTGTGAGCCCCTAACACAATCCAGCTACTCCGTGACCACACTCCTGAGCAGAAGTATGAAATTGTAAATGGGCATTGTTTTAAGCCGCTAAGTGCCTGGCAAATTGTTACATGGTCATAGAAAATTAATACAAAGATAAACTGGAACACAATATTTGGGTCTTTTATTCCAGCTAAAATTTAGCTTCATAGGCTCTGAGGATAATAAACAAATAAATACGACTATCTTCAGAGTCTGGAAAAAATTCAACTTTTATTTTCAGAGTCTTGTCTGTATGAATTTAAAACTCACACTCTAAAATTAATTCAAATGAATTGTTTTCTGAACGTGGGAGACTAGACGAAAAATGTTGCACTATCCATTTGAACTTTTAATTTGAAATCAAGTACATGAAGTGATGTAGAGTGATTAACTCATTTTCCTTATTTCAGAAATAATTTTTCTTGTGCGTGACTTTGATTTCAAAAATGTTACAGTGATATTAGACTCTGGTGTAAGAATTCATTACTCATTATAATCAAGGGGGGGGGAATGAGACTTCTAAGTAAATGAATTCAATTGGCTAAATGAATAATCCTAAATACATCCAAAAGTAAATAAGAAGTTAACATGTTTAGCACTTATCATATGCTCAAGGCTGTACTAATTGCTTTATGTAAGCTATATCCCCCATTGCTTGCAAAAATTCTGAAAAGCAGATATTTTAGACATTACAGATCTTAAAACTCAAGGATTTGAGTAATTTATGTTATGTAATATAGTTATTAAGGGCAAAGCCAAAATTCTAACCCTGGTCATTCAGACTCAGAAGTTCACCATCACACTTGGTTGGCTTAAATTCAACCCTTCTTCCCGAGGAGGTCAGCTCTCTCCTGGCTCCTATTCATCTTCATATTAGTTCTTTCACTTTTGAAATTAATTTGGTAATTCTAGTTTGCATCATTTTAGAAATCCCTCTCCTGTTATTTCCGATTTTCCCATTCCAGTCACATCCCCAAGTCCACCCTTTTCTTCTTGATATTCAGCAGCTGATCCTCCTACCTACCAGGATGACATTTAATGGGTGAACCCCCTCAACCACCTCCACTGACTGTCTAAAAATTATTCATATGATTACAAGACAAGCCCCTTGGAGCAAGTGAAAAATGCTACAAGGATATCAAAGGAAAATATTTCTATTTTTATCTCTTTGTTTCTCTTTGTTTTCTTGAGCCAATCAATGTTAGTATTTTTCAGTCTTGCATGTTCTGCTCCCGGATGATGTCTCTTAACAACAACAATAAAAAACATTCCCATGACTGTATGCATTTAGTTGTTTTTATTTCATCAAATAGAGCCACAACAGTAGAATCAAATTAGAAAGAGTAGAATGCCATTACAGACTATTATAATCTATTTTTGACTTGAGACCTTTCTCAAAATTCTGAAAATATAAAAACACACACACTAGCATATCTATAAATAGTTTAAGAAGACAAGCATATAAGATGCTGAAGGATTTTAGGGCAATACCTACTTTTTCAATCCTTACTGAACAAACCTCATCTTTCTCCCTGCAGCTTGCCCTCACCCTCACTTCCCTGGTGGTCACCTGTGTAAACAACCTGGAACACCTATCCTTCAGTTTCACTGATTGTACAGAAGGAGATAGTTGAGAATTGGCTCCGGCCATTGCAGCCATCTGGGGAGTGACCTGTGGATGGAAGACCTCTCTCTCTCTGCCTCTGTGTAATTCTGCCTTTCAAATAAATAAAAAAAAAATCTTTTTAAAAAAAAGTTTGTGGAAATGGAACGAAAAGCTTGAAGCAAAACCTGTTTGAAGTCCATGTGTAGTTTTTCAGTATATGCATTTCCATGGGCTTTTTGAAGACTCCTCATCTATAGAAACAAGATACCATTTCATCCATCAAAGTTCGCTGTTCTGCTGAGATGTTTCATTCATATGATTAACCTTTGAATGTTGCAGCTGCCCCTTCTCTTTCCCTAACTTCCCCACCACCACACACACACACAGACACACACATACACACACATTTTTTTTTTTTTACTTCCAGAAAATCTTTGGAATTCTTTTTTATTTTCTCTCTCTTTTCTCATCATAAGTCTTACTCAACTTTTAAATTTTAGCAAAGCAACTTTACTCTTCCATTTCCAAACTATTTTTTGGAAATGAAATATACTATTTACCCTTGATTTTTAGTTTCTTACTGTAAATTCCCATCCAGCCTTCAATTGCTGTCCTCATCATTGGACCTCCAGATGTGTAGATATTCTAGGGCTGCTTTGTTACCATTGCTTTTTGTATCTATGCATTGTGCTTTTCCATCTTGACTGTTCTAATTTCCTTTTCATTGTCCTCCTATTGGGCAAATATGTTTTCTAACAACATGTGTGTCTATAAATAATCTGCATTTCACTTTGGGTATAGATGCCAGCTTCAATAGACTTAGGACTTTGGAGATGTCCTCCATTTCCTCACAGTCTAAAGATAAAATTTCAGCCTAATCTTCTCATTAGAAACACCTGGGGAGCTAAAAATACTGATACTTAACCTCAGCCCCAGGGATTCTGACTTAATTCATTTAGGATGAAGCCCAGTGTCAGCATTTTCTAAAGTTACCCAGCTGGTTCTGATGTGGCTCCAGCCTTTAGATCTCCTGAATATTGCTCTACTGTGATGCTATTCTGTTGTAGATGTTACTCTACTGTGATAATATTCTCCTGTGGATGTTACTCTATTATGTTGCTATTCTGTTGTGGACATAATTCTACTGTGATAGTATTCTCCTGTGGATGTTACTCTGCTATGATGCTATTCTATTGTGCACATTACTGTGCTGTGCTTCTATTCTATTGTGGTCCAATATGGGAGAAGAGAAGCCCAGTTCCACTTTGACATACCCACTTTCATAATTTACTCATTTTTTTCATGTGAAAGCTTTCAATATTTTATCTACATATTTGAAATTTGGCATTGTTTATGTTGCTTGGGGTGAGATTTTTTTCTTATAAATCCTGACATGATCTTGGGTAAATCCTACTAATTGGGCTCCACTTTTTTTTATGCTACTAATTCACCAATCAACAGTGAACATTTTTTCTTTCTATTGACATGGTGAACTTTTAAATTTGAAGGTGGTGTTATTGAAGTTTAAGCAAAATCATTTTGGGCTATACTTGAGGATAGATCATACTTAAAATGTTTTCTGGCTTTTCGCTGGTGCAAATGCAGTCTACTACGCTCTAATTTTTGCTTTTGGACAAAAGTATGTTTTGTTCTGGTATGTATTGTTCTCAAATGGATAGAAGGGATGGAGTTAAAAGTAGAAATCACAAGATTCATCAAGTCAGTGTCTTAACAAGAGACTCTGCCTTCCATGTGCTACAAGTTTAAAAAATTGGTACTTATATAGCCTTATTCTATATTAACTGTATCAAGGTTCTCAGTGAAGGGACTGTTGGCTCCACAGGGCTTATTTACCAGTTTCTTGGAATGGCCACAGTACATCAGAGACCTCTGTGAATGTAAGGACTGTGCCACAGCTTGCAGAACATAAATTCATATTGCATATCAATCTTCTTCCAGACAATCAGATACAATAGGTCTGTGGCATGGCTGGTACATTGATGGTGTTTTAAAAGCACCCCCATGCAGTTCTGATACATAGCCAGGATTGAGAATCATTGATGCAATTGGAAAAAGGTTCATATTAGAAGATCTTTCACAACTATTGCAAATAGTAATGTTTTTCAAAAGTGTGGTTTGAGAACAATAAGTATCAGAGCACTCAGAGTGCTATTTAAAACACAAGTCCCTGGGCCTTGTATTACCATATAGAATCATAATTTTTGCACAGAGATCTCAAAATGATAATTTTTAACAAAATGTTGAGATGATTACTACACATGTCACATTTTTGAGAACCTCAAGAAAAGATGTGATTGAGTATCTTGTAAGGCCACAGACAAGGAAGGAAGTATGAATTTTTTTTTTTTAGTTAAATGAAGAACTCTTACCTTGACTTAACTTTTCCTCAAGGCACAGTGATCAGACTTCCCTCTAATACATCCCTGAAATGGCACAGAGACGTGAGCAACTGCCACCTAATAGCCAACCTGGAAGTTCTGACCTTTAAAATAGAGAACTCCAGGGAAGGGGAAATCTGTACCCAAAGAACGGAAATGAAAATAGAGGAGGGCAACAGAAGTGCAAAGTTGAGGGGCTCATGGAATACATGGAATAAATGCAGTTGGAAAAGGAGGGGTGCCTATTCCAGGGGTGCATCACTGAACTAAAGCATTAGAGATAAGAGAAGACTTTGTGGTTTGTCTTAATTTTTACTAATGTAAACAGAATAGATTTCACATATTTCATAGATATAATCCTAAGAAGATAATCATGCTTTCCACCTTCCCTCCTTCTCTCAGTCTCCCTCCTTCCTTCCTTTCTTTTTCTTAAATTTTTCAATAACATAATTTTAATTTACTTTCTAATCACAGGATTAATGCACCACTAACCATGACAGTCAATAAGTAAAAAGTAGAAAGACACTCTTCCACAGGAGTATAGAAGAGGAGTAAAAAAAAAAAAAAAAGCATAAGATGTCAGTTTAATCCTTATATTTTTGTCTTCTATATTAATTACCATATATCAGATAAAATATATGATATTTGTCTTTTGGAGTCTGGCTTAATTCACTAAGCATAGAGTATGAAGTAAGTGGTAGATTGGTTGGTTATCTCTGATTTCTTCTCTCTCTTCTTTGAGAAATCAATTAGCTTGTTTATAACTTTAATGAAACCTATTATGATATACAAGAAAAAACCATTTGAAAGCACTAGAACTTTTTCTGAAGCTAAAAAACTAGAAAAAATAAAAAGAAAAGGTGACACTAAGGCTTGGAGGTTGGGAATGGGATAGAGAAAATTAATAGCCTATATACTCTCTTCCAAATCCTCACCTCAGCCAGAAAACCACACATACTGAACTCTGTATCCAAATATATCATAAATATTTATGCCACAATTGGCCCTTTTTTCTCCTGGATTTGGTGAATATCTTCATGCTTCCAAGATTCTAATTTGTCTGGTTCCAGATCATTGTGGGAATTCTTCCAACTTTTCCCCATTCAATAAGATGCTGGCTGTGGGTTTGTCATAAATTGCCTTGATTGTATTGAGGAATGTTCCTTCTATACACAATTTGCTTAAGGTTTTCAACATGAAAGAATATTATAGTTCATCAAATGCTTTCTTTGCATCTATTGAGATAATCATATGATTTTCGTCCTTCAGTTTGTTAACATGATGTATCACATTTATTGATTTGTGAATGTTGAACCATCCCTGCATACCAGGAATAGATACCACTTGGTCCAGGTGAATGATCTTTCTGATGTGTTGTTGGATTCAGTTAGCCAGCATTTTGTTGAGGATTTTTGCTTCTATGTTCATCAGGAATATTGATCTATATTCCCTTACTCTGTTGTATCTTTCTCTGGTTTAGGATGTAGGGTGGTGCTGATTGTTTATGGACCTTGTCTCTACTATTGAGTACCAGTGATTTTTCCTTCATATTGTTTGTTGAACCCTTTACTTACTATAGGGTTAATCTTATGAGCACAAAGTAAATTGAAAATAGATTCTTGTAAAAATTATGAGTGGGAATAGGAGCGGAAGGAAGAAGAAGGGTGGGAGCATGGGTGGAGGGGCGTAGGATGGGACGTATCATTAAGTTCCTAATCTGTATATATGTAATACATGAAATTTTATCCCTTAAATAAAATTTTAAAAAATTAAAAAATTTAAAAAGGTCCAATTTGACTGTTTCCGTATCTATGAAGTTCATACAAAATCCCCTTCCAAAATTAGAAATGATGCTTTTTGCTGCCTTATCTTTTTACTCTAGCATAGTCTGTTTTCTACTGCTCTTAGTTTGTTGTTTGATCACTTTGTGGACAAGAAACAGGTATTCTTCATGAATGAATCTTGAATACTCATCAGAGGGCCTGGCACATATAATGATGTCTCAATATGTTATTATATTAGCTTAATTCATTGAGTCACTTGCATTTAGATGAGTTGTTTCTGTAGTTTCAATTGACTTTGTACCCCTCTAACTTAGTCACTTACTCCTTACTAATTTGTGTTTTGAGAATGAAAGGAGAGGAAGAAAGAGACATGGGAAGAGAGGAAGTGAGTACACTTACTCCAGAAGGAATATATGCACAATCTTGCCTGCCCAGTGCTCATTCATGTACTAGATAACATAGGCCGTGATACAGTTAGGTAACAATCTGACTCCAAAACACGAGGATCTTCACAAACCTGATCAGTATTTCTGGCCCATGGTATATATCCAACATGGATTGTTGGAAGTTGTGCTCCACAAGTTAGTCAGGAATCTGGAAATGAGAGCAGCTCTGTCATCTTTTCCTACACTTATTTCAACACAGGTTTTAGCATTTTCCATAGAATAGAAAAATGATGTGGAAATTTTACATCTGATATTCACACCCTTTACTCTAAAGTTGTGGATGTTACTTCCTCTCAAGATCTTCAGGGCAAAATTAACCACAGGCCCCATTCTAATTGTGTGGGAAGTTGGATAATTTTCCTATGTGTGTAGGAAGCAAAGAAGAACTGAATGCGGTTAGCTCTGGTGATTTCTACCACACAAATATTTCCTAAGTACCCATTATGTGCTGAATATTAGATCAAAAAGTAGAAAACTAACTCAAGTAAAACAGTTAGCTCCCTGTTTTCATGGAGTTCATGAAATGTTAAGAAGAGAGAAGTACAGGAGAGTACTTTGAAAAGTGTATGGGAACAGCGCTGTGGCACAGCAGGTTAATGCCCTGGCCTGAAGCAGTGGCATGCCATATGGGCACCGGTTCAAGTCCCAGCTGTTCCACTTCCAATCCAGCTCTCTGCTATGGCCTGGGAAAGCAGATGGCCCAAGTCATTGGGCCCCTGCACCCACGTGGGAGACCCAGAAGAAGCTCCTGGCTCCTGGCTTTGGATCAGCACAGCTCCAGCCATTGCGACCAATTGGAGAATGAACCAGAGGATGGAAGACCTCTCTCTCTCTCTCTCTCTCTCTCTCTCTCTCTCTCTCTTTCTCTCTTTCTTCCCTTCTCCTCTCCTCTCTCTGTGTAACTCTGACTTTCAAATAAAGAAATAAATCTTTTTTAAGAAAAGTGTATGAAACATAAATATTACGCAACATCAAGCTTTACATATGAATAGAAAGCACATCAGTATTTTTTGCCACAGTACACTTAAGCACACATCCTGTTTTTCACACTATGTTGTGTTTTGGTCTCAGAGTGAATGGTCCTCACCATGTATGGCTTGAGTTACCATAGGAAAGCCTCTGAGTGCTGTGGTCTCTCAATTTGTACATCATCATCTCACAGTCCAGTGCTATCCACGTAATGGGCTAACATTCATCAGCACTACCGCAGCTCATAAATCTGTAAAGTACAAAACATAGTGACAACAACTAGGTCAAACAGACCGGTATACTATGCTAATAGCAATCCTGGGCTAGTCACTGGCAGCTGATAGGTTTTAGGAGGCAATATTTGCCAGGAAACATGTCTGGGGTTAAAGGGGAAACCACCTTGGGTGTTTTCAAGTAGGAAAGAAGAAGTTCTAGACTCACTGTTAATCTCCTCCTTTCCAGCTCTTTATTCAACAATTAGCCCGAGTGAAAATTGACTGGCTACAGCGGTGAGTGCTGCAAGGAAAAGTGTGTGCTGCTCTGATGAGGGAGCAGACGTGTTGGAGCAGTCAGAGAAAGCTTGTAGGAAAGGGACGTGTTTGACCAGAGCTCTGAAAGAAGAGCAATGTTTAGGTGACAGCGGGAACTCTCCAGACACAGGAAGTAGCATGTGTATTGGGAGGGAGCAGGCTTGTTTGAGGAACTGAAAGAAATCAGTGAGATGGGACTATGAGAAGACAGAAGGTGGAGGGATGGGATGATTCCAACGGAGTCTGAAGGGGCCAGATAGAGTAGGGATCTCTATCTCAGCAGGGCAAGATAGAGTAGGGATCGTTATCTCAGAAGCAAAGGGAAATATTGGAGTAGTTTCAATGGGGTTCTTTAGGAATGAAATGGCCACAAAGTGTGGACGTAAGAAAACATGCTGGATCACCATGGCAACTGTCTTGGAAGAAGAAAGGTGGTGGCTTGAGTGAGAAAAGCGTCCTGTTAGATTGCCTGACGTAAGAGATGATTAGAGGGAAAGTGACAAGAACTGATAACAGATTGCATGTGTACAGATTGATTCATGATATCTCTGTGACTTGCCTAACCGGGTGATACCATTGCCTACCATATGAAGCAATGCAAGCAGAGCAGATCAGATCACTGCAGGAGAACCCTGAACATCAAAGCAGAGGATCCTTATCCTCTGCGCTCACAGAAGCACGGTCCAGTGTTGGCCAGTGCTGTTCAGACAGCCCCTATGAGAAACAGGTGCTGAACTGCATTTTAAACCAAGAATATGTGAAAAGGAACTGAAGGGCAATTTTGAGAACAGTATCCAACCACTCCAACATGAGGGAGAGAAATTAAACAGCAAAAGGGTAACTGAGGCAGGTTTGCTGCATCGTTTGTATCACATCTCTTCAAGCAGGTAGGGGCTCCCAGAAAGAGGGAAATGGGAGTGGAAAGCTCAGAGAAGAGGAGGAAACAGAGACAGAGAGCAGCAGAGAGAACAGACCTGTTCATTACAATTTACACTATATAATAAGTTATTCACCATCAGAAGGAACAGATACATTTGTCTCACATAATTAGTTCCTTTAAAAATTCATCACAGGAGCAGGCATTTAGCCTAGCAGTTAAGGTACCTGAGTCTCACACCAGAGTGTGTGAGTTCAATTCCTGGTTCTGGTGCCTGATTTTAGCTGGGAGATTGCCATAGTGAGTTGGAGACAGCTCCCAGCTTCCACCAGTCCAGTCCTAGATGTACATTGTGGGCATCTGGGGAGTGAACTTGTAGGTGGGATCTCTCTCTCTCTCTCTCTCTCTCTCCCCCACCCCTCTCTATCTCCTCATTTCAAATAAAGAAAGGAACATCACAAGCAAGAATGGTTGGCATTTGATAGTTGTAGGACTTGGGACAAGTATTTAATCAGCAATGTGCCCTATTTATTCACCTTTAAAATAGAATTTATACCAACTGCTTGGCCCATGCTAAATAAAATGACGTTTGAAGATACTTTGAGAATTATAAAGCAGTTCTATATTCACACATTGTAATTATATGTCTTATATAATTACATAATAGTATATTATTGCTAGAAAATATAATCATTAATTCTCAGAATAGAAAGCCAAGGCCCTGAGGAAGCTGGAATAATTAAGAGGACACAAGTCTCCAGTAAAAACAGAGAAGAGTAAATTCACAATGGGGGCTCTATGAAGGACAAGAAAGGTGAAGTCAACACTGTTTAGATTATGAGAGCTTTTACTGGAAGCGCATGTGCAGGAAAACATGACATTCAAGCAAATGACAATAATCATGGAATCATCTTGCCAAGAATGAAACCGTAGAGGAGGGGACTTCCAAGTGTTTCTTCCCAGTTGTAGTCTTTTGTTTTTTTTAAGGTGTAAGATCTGGGACTGCATTCTCTTTCCTGTAAACAGTACAGAACAAGTATGTGTCAACCATGGTTTTCCTTGAGGTTTTAATCTGGATATTCCCATTGAATCTGCGGGAATCAAGACATCAACCACTGATGCTGGGGCGAGTTGGAGATGTGAAAGAACAGTGGGTCATGCATGTGCAATAGAAGTCTTCAAGGAGCACAGAGGGTCAAGGACGAATGCATGTTCAGTCCTTCATTTCTTTTTTTTTTTTTTACAGGCAGAGTGGACAGTGAGAGAGAGACAGAGAGAAAGGTCTTCCTTTGCCGTTGCTTCACCCTCCAATGACCGCCACGGCCGGCGTGCTGCGGCTGGCACACCGCGCTCATCCGATGGCAGGAGCCAGGTGCTAGGTGCTTTTCCTGGTCTCCAGTGGGGTGCAGGGCCCAAGCACTAGGGCCATCCTCCACTGAACTCCTGGGCCACAGCAGAGGGCTGGCCTGGAAGAGGGGCAACTGGGACAGAATCCGGCGCCCCGACCGGGACTAGAACCCGGTGTGCCAGTGCCGCAAGGCGGAGGATTAGCCTGTTGAGCCATGGCGCCAGCAGTCCTTCATTTCTAAAATGCATTGGTTTTCTCTTTTTTGCTTTTAGTATTTCTGAAATTTGGATACAGCTTATGACTTTGTGTAAATTTAATGCAGTATGTCTTACATACGCACATACACACACCTGCCAATAAAATATGTTGAGTTGGTACATCTGTCATTAAAGGCATGTTGTAGTGAGGAAATACAATGTTTTAACATAAAATGATCACAATTTTTAGATGATCTTGCAATAAAAAATAAAATAACAAATTTTTCTTTTCAAAATAATTCCATCAAGGGAGGGTCATCCATTCTTCACCCATTCAAAAACCTTTTTATTAAATATTTGTTTTCCGCTGGTGCCAGCCTAGGGAAACAAATCTACAGGTTCTTGGAGGGCAGTAGACAATCCTAGGCAGAAAGGCCTCTGTGGCCCACCAGCATAGGCTATCCTTGCATATACCAAGGAGCTGTCTCAACAGGAACCTCTTCACATGGCCTCTTCTTTTCTCCTTAGACCTTGAATTCTTGAGACATAGTTCAATTTCAAACCAAAAATCATTGAATCTCTGGGAAGATATTTTTGCCCCTCTCTTGCCAAAGTTGAGATGGTTGAGACTGTTCTTCCATGGGATTCATAGGATGCTTTCCAAAGGATCCTCACCAACCCCTGCAGCCATCAATTAGCTCAAGCCAACGAAGTGCAAGACCAAGTACTCAGAAATAGAAGCCCCAACAGTTCTTTCCATTTACTGTCTACTTAGCTCAATCTCCTCTTGTCAAATTGGCCTCATGTCTGCTTATTTGATTATTCTGCCTAGTGACTTTTATTATGTTTCCTTCCATTTTAAAAATTAGGAATAACTATAGTACTGTGTACTACTAGACTATTCAATTGTTTTTTGCATAATATATATGAACCCATGTACCCACTGCCCAATCCAAAATGTAGGACGTTTTCAACGTTCTACATTTCATCTTCTTTCAGTTATCACTGTCCTTAGAGATAATTACTTTCTTGATGGATATTAACATGGATTAATGTGTCTTTAGCATCATTTGACTTAACTGTCTAAGAAGAATGAGAAGATAAAAGAGAAGAGATACATGGAAAGAAAAGTGTATATGAAGATACTTCCAAAAGTTTGTGGGAAAATGGAACTAAAAGATAAGCTTATTTTGATACAGAGTATTTGTCTATGTGTTGCTCATGTTCTGTTGAAGACCCCTTGTATTAGTTCTTTTTTTTTTTTTTTTTTTTTTTTTATAAAGCTTTTATTTAAAGAATATAAATTTCCAAAGAACAGCTCATGGACCACAATGGCTCCCCCCCCACACAACTTCCCTCCCTCCCCCCACCCTCCCCTTTCCCGCTCCCTCTCCCCTTCTGTTCACATCAAGATTCATTTTCAATTCTCTTTATACACAGAAGATCAATTTAGTACATATTACGTAAAGATTTCAACGGTTTGCCCTCGCATAGAGACACAAAATGATAATACTGTTGGAGTACTAGTTATAGTATTAATTCACAATGTACAGCACATTAAGGACAGAGATCCTACATGATTTTTTTTTTAAAAAAATTGATTAATTGTCTATGCGATTTCCAATTTAACACCAAGATTTTTTAATCATTTGCAATTATCTTTATATAAAGAAGATCGATTCAATATATACTATGTAAGGATTTCATCAGTTTGCACCCACTCAGAAACACAAAGTGTAAAAATACAGTTTCAGTACTAGTAATAGCATCACTTCACATTGGATAACACATTAAGGACAGATCCCTCATGAGACGTAAGTACACAGTGACTCCTGATGTTGATTTAACAATTTGACACTCTTGTTTATGGCATCAGTAATCTCCCTAGGCTCTGGTCATGAGTTGCCGAGGCTATGGAAGCCTTTAGGGTTCGCCGACTTCGATCTTATTCCCACAGGGCCATAGTCAAAGTGGAAGTTCCCTCCTCCCTTCAGAGAAAGGTACCTCCTTCTTTGATGGCCCCGTTCTTTCCACTGGGATCTCACTCGCAGAGATCTTTCATTTAGGTCTTCTGTTTTTTCCAGAGTGTCTTAGCTTTCCATGCCTAAAATATTCTCATGGGCTCTTCAGCCAGATCCAAATGCCTTAAGGGCTGATTCTGAGGCCAGAGTGCTATTTAGGACATCTGCCATTCTATGAGTCTGCTGTGTATCCTGCTTCCCATGTTGGATCATTCTCTCCCTTTTTCATTCTATCAGTTAGTATTAGCAGACACTAGTCTTGTTTGTGTGATCCCTTTGACTCTTAGACCTATCAGTGTGATCAATTGTGAGCTGAAATTGATCACTTGGACTAATGAGATGGCCTTGGTACATGCCACCTTGATGGGATTGTATTGGAAACCCCTGGCACAATTCTAACTCCATCATTTGGGGCCGTTCCGATTGAGCATGTCCCAAATTTTACATCTCCTCCCTCTCTTATTCCCACTCTTATATTTCACAGAGATCACTTTTCGGTTAAAATTTAAACACCTAAGTATAATTGTGTGTTAATTACAGAGTTCAACCACTAGTACTAGGATAAAGAGAAAAAAAAAATACTACCATGGATAAAGTATTACATTGTACAACAACAGTCAGCACAAGAGCTGATCGAGTCACTGTTTCTCATAGTGTCCATTTCACTTCTACAGGTTTCCCCTTTGGTGCTCAGTTAGTCATCGCCAATCAAGGGAAACAAATGATATTTGTCTCTTTGGGACTGACTTAATTCACTCAGCATGATGTTTTCCAGATTCCTCCATTTTGTTGCAAGTGACCGGATTTCATTGTTTTTGACTGCTGTATAGTATTCTGTAGAGTACATGTCCCATAATTTCCTAATCCAGTCTACTGTTGAAGGGCATTTGGGTTGGTTCCAAGTCTTAGCTATTGTGAATTGAGCCGCAATAAACATTGCTGTGCAGACGGCTTTTTTGTTTGCCAATTTAATTTCCTTTGGGTAAATTCCAAGGAGTGGGATGGCTGGGTTGAATGGTAGGGTTATATTCAGGTTTCTGAGGAATCTCCAGACTGACTTCCATAGTGGCTTCACCAGTTTGCATTCCCACCAACAGTGGATTAGTGTCCCTTTTTCCCCACATCCTCTCCAGCATCTATTGTTGGTGGATTTCTGAATGTGAGCCATTCTCACCGGGGTGAGGTGAAACCTCATTGTGGTTTTGATTTGCATTTCCCTAATTGCTAGGGATCTTGAACATTTTTTCATGTGTCTGTTGGCCATTTGGATTTCCTCTTTGGAAAAATGTCTGTTGAGGTCCTTGGCCCATCTCTTAAGTGGGTTGTTTGTTTTGATGTTGTGGAGTTTCTTAATTTCTTTGTAGATTCTGGTTATCAACCCTTTATCTGTTGCATAGTTTGCAAATATATTTTCCCATTCTGTCGGTTTCCTATTCACTTTCCTGACTGTTTCTTTTGCAGTACAGAAACTTTTCAATTTGATGCAATCCCAGTAGTTAATTTTGGTTTTCAGTGCCTGTGCTTCTGGGGTCTTTTCCAAGAAGTCTTTGCCAGTACCTTTGTCTTGCAGGGTTTCTCCTATGCTCTCCAGTAATTTGATGGTGTCGGGTCGTAGGTTTAAATTTTTAATCCATGTTGAATGAATTTTTGTGTAAGGTGAAAGGTAGGGGTCTTGCTTCATGGTTCTGCACGTGGAAATCCAGTTTTCCCAGCACCATTTATTAAACAGACTGACCTTACTCCAGGGATTGGTTTTGGATCGTTGATCAAATATAAGTTGGCTGTAGGTGTTTGGATTGATTTCTGGAGTTTCTATTCTGTTCCATTGGTCTATCCATCTGTTTCTGTACCAGTACCATGCTGTTTTGATAACAACTGCCCTGTAGTATGTCCTGAAATCTGGTATTGTTATGCCTCCGGCTTTGTTTTTGTTGTACAAGATTGCTTTAGCTATTCGAGGTCTCCTGTGTCTCCATATGAATTTCACCATCATTTTTTCCAGATCTGAGAAGAATGTCCTCGGTATCTTGATTGGTATTGCGTTGAATCTGTAAATTGCTTTTGGGAGAATGGACATTTTGATGATATTGATTCTTCCAATCCATGAGCATGGGAGATTTCTCCATTTTTTGGTATCCTCTTCTATTTCTTTCTTTAAGGTTTTGTAATTTTCATTGTAGAGATCTTTAATGTCCTTAGTTAAATTTATTCCAAGGTATTTGATTGTTTTTGTAGCTATTGTGAATGGGATTGATCTTAGCAGTTCTTCCTCAGCCGTGGCATTGTCTGTGTATACAAAGGCTGTTGATTTTTGTGCATTGATTTTATATCCTGCTACTTTGCCAAACTCTTCTATGAGTTCCAATAGTCTCTTAGTAGAGTTCTTTGGGTCCCCTAAATAAAGAATCATGTCGTCTGCAAAGAGGGATAGTTTGAGTTCTTCCTTCCCAACTTGTATCCCTTTAATTTCTTTTTCTTGCCTAATAGCTCTGGCTAAGACTTCCAGCACTATATTGAATAGCAGTGGTGAGAGTGGGCATCCCTGTCTGGTACCAGATCTCAGTGGAAATGCTTCCAACTTTTCCCCATTCAATAGGATATTGGCCGTGGGTTTTTCATAAATTGCTTTGATTGTATTGAGGAATGTGCCTTCTATACCCAGTTTGCTTAGGGTTTTCATCATGAAAGGGTGTTGAATTTTATCGAATGCTTTCTCTGCGTCTAGTGAGATAATCATATGGTTTTTCTTCTGCAGTCTGTTAATGTGGTGTATCACGTTGATTGTTTTGCGAATATTGAACCATCCCTGCATACCAGGGATGAATCCCACTTGGTCTGGGTGGATGATCTTTCTGATGTGTTGTTGCAGTCTATTGGCCAGAATTTTGTTGAGGATTTTTGCATCTATGTTCATGAGGGATATTGGTCTGTAATTCTCTTTCAATGCTGCATCTTTTTCTGGCTTAGGAATTAAGGTGATGCTGGCTTCATAGAAGGAATTTGGGAGAATTCCCTCTTTTTCGATTGTTCTGAATAGTTTGAGAAGAATTGGGGTTAGTTCTTCTTTAAATGTCTGGTAGAATTCAGCAGTGAATCCATCTGGTCCTGGGCTTTTCTTTGTTGGGAGGGCCTTTATTACTGATTCAATTTCTGAGTCACTTATGGGTCTGTTTAGGTTTTCTATGTCTTCCTGGTTCAATTTAGGTAGGTTGCATGTGTCCAGGAATCTATCCATTTCTGATAGGTTTCCCTGTTTGCTGGCATACAAGTCCTTGTAGTAATTTCTGATGATTCTTTTGATTTCTGTGGTGTCTGTTGTTATATTTCCTTTTTCATCTCTGATTTTACTGATTTGGGTCTTTTCTCTTCTTTTTTTAGTTAGTTGGGCCAATGGGGTGTCAATCTTGTTTATTTTTTCAAAAAACCAGCTCCTCGTTTGGCTGATTTTTTGTAATGTTTTTTTGGATTCAATCCTGTTGATTTCTTCTCTGATTTTGATTATTTCTCTTTTTCTACTAGATTTGGGTCTAGTTTGCTGCAAATTTTCTAGATCCTTGAGATGCATTGAAAGCTCATCTATTTGGTGCCTTTCCTGTTTCTTGATGTAGGCACCTATTGATATAAACTTTCCTCTTAACACTGCTTTTGCTGTATCCCATAAGTTTTGGTATGTTGTGCTGTTATCCTCATTTACTTCCAGAAAATTTTTGATTTCTCTTTTGATTTCTTCAGTGACCCATTGTTCATTCAGGAGCATGTTGTTCAATCTCCATGTGTTTGCATATGCTCTAGAGATTCCTGAGTTGCTAATTTCCAACTTCACTCCCTCATGGTCTGAGAAGTTGCATGGTATGATTCTAATTCTTTTGAATTTGCTGAGACTTGCTTTATGGCCTAATATGTGATCAATCCTAGAGTAGGTTCCATGTACTGCTGAGAAGAATGTGAATGCATTACTTGTAGGATGAAAAGTTCTGTAGATATCTGTTAGATCCATTTGGGCTATAGTGTTGTTTAAATCTACTGTCTCCTTGTTGATCTTCTGTCCTGTCGATCTGTCAATATCTGTGAGTGAAGTATTGAAGTCCCCCAGTACTATTGTGTTGGGGTCTAAGTCTCCCTTTAAGTTTCTTAACAAATTTTTTAAATAAACCTGTGGCCTGTAATTAGGTGCATATACATTGAGAATTGTTATATCTTCCTGTAGTATTGATCCCTTAATCATTATATAGTGCCCCTCTTTGTCTCTCTTAACAGTTTTTGTGTTAAAGTTTATGTAGTCCGATATTAAGATGGTTACACCCGCTCTTTTTTCATTTCTGTTGGCATGGTATATCTTGTTCCATCCTTTTATTTTCAGTCTGTATGGATCTTCGTTGGAAAGATGTGTTTCTTGTAGGCAGCAAATAGATGGTTTTTGTTCCTTAACCCAATCAGCCAATCTCTGTCTTTTAACAGGACAGTTTAGACCTTTAACGTTCAATGTGACTATTGATAAGTGGTAAGTTTGCCCTGCCATTTGCCAGATATTTTCTAATGTATGCTTTGAATTCCCTGTGATCTTTTGCCGTGAGGTTCCCTTCGTTTACCTTCTTTCATGTTGATGGTCGTGTTTCTGTGTTTCTGTGTGTAACACGTCTTTAAGTATCTTTTGCAGGGCTGGACGAGTGGCAACAAATTCTTTCAATTTTTGTTTGTTATGAAAGGTCTTTATTTCACCTTCATTCACAAATGAGAGCTTTGCAGGGTATAATATTCTGGGCTGGCAGTTTTTCTCTCTAAGTACCTGGGCTATGTCTCGCCATTCCCTTCTAGCTTGTAGGGTTTCTGTTGAGAAGTCAGCTGTAAGTCTAATTGGAGATCCTCTGAGAGTAATCTGCCGTTTCTCTCTTGCACATTTTAGGATCTTTTCTTTTTGCTTCACTGTGGTGAGTTTAATTACAATATGTCGTGCAGAGGATCTCTTTTGGTCATGTTTATTAGGGGTTCTATGAGCTTCCTGGATTAGGATTTCTCTGTCTTTCTCCAAGCCTGGAAAGTTTTCTGCTAGTATCTCCCTAAAAAGGCCTTCTAATCCTTTCTCCCTCTCCATACCTTCAGGAACACCTAGAACCCGAATGTTGGGTTTTTTAATAGTATCCTGTAAATTCCCGACAATATCTTTTAGTTTTCTAATTTCCTCTTCTTGTCTTTGGTTTGACTGTTTCCTCTCCTGTTCTCTGTCTTCTAGGTCCGATATTCTCTCCTCTGCTTCACCCATTCTGGTTTTAAGGCCCTCAAGATTGCTTGTCACTTGATCTATTGAATTCTTCAATTCATTAAGATTTTTTGTCACTCTCGTAGCTTCTTGTTCTACTAGTTGTTTCATTTCGTTTTGATTTCTCCGTAGTGCTTCATTCTCGCGAGAGAGATTTTCTATCTTATCCATTAAAGATTTCTGTAGTTCAAGAATTTGTTTTTGAGAACTTCTTAATGTTCTTATCAATTCTTTGAGATCTGCTTCTTGCATTTCTTCTATCTCATTATCTTCACAATCCTGACTTGGGGTGTCTTTTCCGTTTGGGGTCATCATAGCGTCTTCCTTGATCTTGCTCCCTCGGAATCTGTTTTTATTTGGCATTTTTTTTTTTCCCCACACTCTTTCTCTGGGTTGTCAAGGTAACGGAGTTTGTGTGCGCGGTGTGTTCCCAGTTTTTGGATCCCCTTCAGGTTTCTACAGCCTCGGGTTTTTGGTTCCGTCTGCCTCAGTGATGGGCGGGCGGGCGGGCGGGCGGGCGCGCCTTGTCCCACTGCGTTTAATCTAGCTCGAATTAGCAGGGTGGGTGACGAGAGAGACTAGTGTCCGTGCAGGCTCGCCTCAATTGTGCTGTTTCCCCCCTGGCGTCTGCTTCCCCCCGCCAGTGTCTCGGGATCCCTGTATCGGCTCCCGTTCAAGCGCTCAGTTCCAATGGCGACTGTGTTCCGCCCGGCTTCCGGTTCAGCCGGCGGGCGCGCCGTCCCACTGCGTTCAGTCCAGCTAGAATTAGCAGGGTGGGCAACGAAAGAGGCTAGTGTCCGTGTGGGCTCGCCTCAATTGTGCTGTTTCCCCCGTGGCATCTGCTTCCCCCCGCCAGTGTCTCGGGATCCCTGTATCGGCTCCCGTTTAAGCGCTCGAATCCAATGGCGACTGTGTTCCGTCCGGTTCCCGTCCCTCCCGGCAGCTCCCGTGCCACTAAGGCACGATTTGCCGTTCGCAAACTTACTTTCCTCTAGGTCCTCTGCGTCTCATTCACTGGGTCCGGAAGAATTTCCACTGCATTTTTTTCCGTGAGATTTTTCCTGAGGCTATAGTAACTCTGTTTTTATTAAACTATCTTTTTGCGGACTGCTAGTGCGCGTCCTCACTATTCCGCCATCTTGGCTCCGCCTGTATTAGTTCTTTCCGGCCAGTTCATTCTTTCACCAGCCTCTTCATCACACCCCAAAGCCTCTAATTTGAATCTGAGTTACCATTCAGTTATTTCTGTGTTTGACTGTTGTTTTTGTGTCTTTAATGATTTTCCCATTAATGCCATGCCAGCGATATAGTTTGGACAAGTGACAAAAGGAGAGGAAGGCACACACTGACTTAAAAAAGATCTTATAAAGTTATTACTTTTATTTCACATGAAGAAATGACTATACAAGTGCATTTAAAAAGATCACTTGAATTTGTATTTTTAAATTTATTTCATTTATGTGAAAGGTAGAGAGACAGAGAGAAAAGCAGGTCTCTTATCCATTCATTCAGTCTCCTAAGAGCTTGCAATAGCTGAGACTGGGCCAAACAAACCCAGAAGCCAGAAACTCAGTCTGGGTCTCCTATGTGGCTGGCAGAAACCCAAATATTGGAGCCATCACCATTGCTTCCCAGTGTACACATCAGCAAGAAGAATACAGAGAACAGCCAGGACTCAAACCCAGGCACTGATATTGGATGTAGGCATCCTAAGTGGTATCTTAGCTGCTAGGTCAAGAGCTTATTTGGATTTGTATTTTAATGATATATTACTATATGATTTTTAATTAGGATCAAACAAGCTTTTGGAAAACTATTCTTACTATGTAACCCCAACTGAGAATTTCCAGAGGGGACAGCATTGTGGTGCAGCAGATTAAGCCATCACTTTTGGAGCACCAGTTCAAGCTCCCTACTGACACGCCTGGGAAAGCAATCGAAGATGAGCCAGGTACTTGCAATCCTGCCACTCATGTGGGAGACCCAAATGGAGTTCCAGGCTCCTGGCCTCAGCCTGGACCATCCTTGGTCCTTGCAGCCATTTAAGGATTCCCTCTTTCTCTCATTTCTCTCTCTCTCTCTATCTCCCCCCCACTTCTGCCTTTAAAAAAAAATCTTAAAAAAGAAAGTTCCAGACCAGCATTCTAGAATGCTTCCCTGTAAAAGACTTTCTTTGAGCCACTGATCAATAGATTGAGTCTAATTGTTCAACCAGATGTATATCTACCTAGCTATACCATCACTAAGCTCAAATTTTTATGGATATCACATGGCAGTTCATTAAAATTATATGGCATCATCTGACTGACCTGTGAAATAATCTATGGAAAAAAAGAAAGAAAAATAAATAAGATCAGTTTGACAAAACAATGTTCTTCCCAAATTCCTCCAACACTTACCTCATGTCTCTTGACAACATATTCGTTGAGTGATAGATATGTTTAAGGCATCACACAAAGCACGGAATAGGAAACAACCCCATTCTAAAGTCAATCATAATCTTAGGTAGTCAAGGTAAAAAAAATTAAAATGATTACCTCCTAACGTCATATCAAGATGTAGACATATTTCTCTATTAAAAGAGACTGTAAGTGAGAAGAGTGGAGCTTGAAGGCAATTGTGCTGGAAACTCTCACCAAATAAGGACAATGTAAAGTCACGGGTTTGGAATGTAAGACACAGAAAGAATCACTCTGGCAAAGGTATAAGGGACCTTCAGCTATCCCTCAAAATCAAATATTTATAGCCAAAATATGTTCAAACTCATAAAACACTGTCCTTTTCTCCCACCAACTCTGACAGCTGAAACTTGGGGACATAGAAAGATGTGATAGGCAAACTAATACTGTCAGAGCCTGTGTTGAAATACAAAGAGTTTGATACCTAAGGTTATCCAACAGAGCAAGAAATAATATTCCAAATGTTTCAAGTCCTCTTTTCTCCTTGACTTGCAAAAGTATTAGAAATGATCCTCTTCTTTTCCCTTTGGTTGACAGGAAGAAACTTTGAAGTCATCCAATTTCAGGTAATGGCTAACCGATCCCTATTAATAGAAAAGTCCAACTCAGCATTGCACTATCAATGGCTAGAAAAATGATACTCAGAACCATCTGGCTGGAATTAATGTTTGGTTTCTCTGATTTCCTCTAGGTTAGTGTTGTGATGTCAAACAAAATTAGAATCAAAGTACTGAAGAGGTTAATCAACACCTATGCTTGACATTTTAGAAATGCACATTTAAACGTATTTTACAATTATTTGACAAAGAAATTTGCATGAACATCTAGCTCCTTATACATCTCATTTCATGTATTGCATGGTAGAACACTTTGTATTTGTTCAGGCATTTTGGCTGTACAGATGGCTCATAATTCATAATGGAAAGGGAAAAAAAAGATTTGTCAGTTTTCTTTTCAATCTGTCTTTTTATATATCTTGAGGATATATAGCATCCCCAAATGGTTCGGAGATGAAGAACTGGTATTCTCTGCTCTTTTTCCCTCTCAGCTGCTGCTCATTTTATTT